>CM057453.1:1156365000-1158865000 GCA_016271365.2 Neoceratodus forsteri
AAGAAGTCTTAGCCTACATTGACGGAGTCGACCATGAGCGGATCAGGTGACAGTAGGGAGACTTCGTATGAAAGCTGTTCAGTCAGCCGGGCTGGTTCCGGTCCGCCGCCCTCTCCAGAGGGAGGGTCTGACAACGGACGATCCAATGCCCGAGGGATGGGCAGTCCTCTAGCTATTAAAAGAAAACAGTTGCATTTCGCAATCGCTCAGCCTTGAGCTCTTCTTGGCCCACAGGTCAAGAAAGAGAAGGCATCACTCGAAGTCACCCTCTGGTATGTCTGCGCGTCGACGGTCGGTCATTGGGGTCAGTTGCTGGTCTCCTCTTTCGAAGTGGCCGGTTTCTGTTTTCGGTCTCTGACCTCTTTGACATCGAAGCCCTTCCCCGCCTTCTGGTAGGGCTTCAGATGAGCAGTTTCATCAGTGGGACGCTCTGATGGAGCAATGGGCTCTGAGGTTGGTCCAACTGCCTGTCCCGGTCACTCCGGGGCCTTTGGGCCTTACGAGGGATTGGGTAGGGCGCCCGGGTCTCCCTAGTCGTGCAGCGCCTTCTTCGGTGCCGTCGACTCCGCATTCAGGTGTTTTTCCTCCTCACATGGCTGTGGTGCAGGGGGCCACACCGATGCCTCTGTTTCTTGGTCTCCTTCCTTCCTTCCTTCTCTCTCCCATCAAATCCTATTTTTCGGAGCCCTGGGTTATTTTTGGCACCGTTGGCGTCGATGGGTCGCTCTGCGCTGTCCTCGGCACCGTTGAGATTCACGCCGCCATCCTCAGCGCTATTGGGCTTGGCGGGCTGTGCGGCTTTTCGGTGCCGTCGTCGGCACCATGCGCTGCGCATCAAGCTCGCTGCGCTTGCCGACAGGCTTGGTATGACGCCTTCCAGCCTTCAAGGCTTCTTGACTCTGAACCCTTTTCCTTCCTCATTTCCTTCTGATTTTCACTCCTTTCCTGTCCATACAGTCCCTCCTGGACTGTCAGGAGATGATATTGAGCCCGACCCAGACCTTCGGCTGGGTGATGGCATAGAAGGAACAAGACCTAATCCTGTCGCAGAGCCTGTGGTCGGGGACCTGTCGTTTAAGTCTCTGCTGAAAAAATTGAATTCTACGCTTTCTCTCCAGACTACAGATATCGATCCTGGGAAGCTCTTAAGGCTCCAATACCTTCACGTCCCGGAAATCCCTATGGATTTAACTCCCCCGGTACAACCTTCCTTTGAGACTCTCTCTCAAATGGTATGGAATAATCCCGCTCTCATTCCTTCTGTGGCTAAGTCCATAGACAGGAAGTATGCTGCTCTCAAGGATTGACCCATTTTGGCTTCCCAGGCCTTTGCAGACCCTATTGTAGTCTTGGCAGAGAATGATAAGGCCGTTCTTCCTCAGGCCAGCCTATAAACAAAGAATCTCGTAAGATAGACACCTTAGGTAAGAGAATCTTTGCTGCCTGCACCCTGGGTATGCATATTGCCAGCTACCAGGACTACTTTTCTCAATATGAGTATTTTCTTTGGCATTCGCTCAAACAAATGGTAGAAGCTCTTCCCGAGTCGTACATTAGTTCAGAACTCTTTCAGATCATAACCAGGGGTATCGAGTCCAACAGCCAGCAGGTTAAAGCAGCTATGGACGCTTTCAATACTGCTTCCCGAGCGGTGGCGGCAGGCATTTATACCTGTCGTCATTCCTGGCTATGCACTTCGGACTTCACGAATGATGCCCAACAGCAGGTCATGGCATTACCCTTTGACGGTATGTATCTGTTCGGCCCTCAAGTAGAGGAAACTCTGGAGGCCACACAGAAGACTAGGTCGGCCATTAAACCGGCTCGACGCGCTCCCACCCTTCTCGGAAGCAAAGCATCGTTCACAACCATCAGTCCTTTCGGGGCAAGGGCAGGAGAGGTTTCAACAAAAACCAAGACCTTCAGCCTCAAAAGAAAATGCAACAGAAGGCACAAGGCCCCAAAGCACCCAGTGCCACCTACTGAGTTTCTGGCCCGGGTTCCACCTCAGCTGCCTGGGGGGACGACTCCTCAGCGGTGGGAGGACGTCTGACTCAGTTCTAAAACCAGTGGAAATCCATTACATCAGTCAAATGGGTCCTCCGGATAATCCGCGAGGGGTACTCCCTCAACCTTTTAGAAGCCCCTCTGGATCATCCTCCCAAACGACAGCCCAGGCTGTCAACAGCTCAGTCAGACCTTCTTGCTAACGAGATGCAAGGCCTTCTGAACAACAGAGCAGTAGAAGTAGTTCCGCTGGACCAAAGAAACGCAGGTTTCTACTCCCATTACTTTCTAGTTCTGAAGAAAACTGGAGGCATGCACCCCATTCTGGATCTCAGAAGGTTAAACAAATTCCTTCAGAAGGAAAACTTCAAGATGATATCTCTAGGTACCCTTCTACCTTTGATTCATCAACACAATTGACTAGCCTCTCTGGACATGCAGGATGCCTGCCAACACATTCTTATACACCCAAAGCACCACAAGTACCTGAGGTTTGTGGCGTTGGGTCAACATTATCAGTTCAGAGTCCTGCCCTTTGGGCTATCCTCGGCGCCACAAGTTTTTACAAAGTGTTGTGCAATTCTCGGAATGCATCTCAGGAAAATCAGAATTCAAGTGTTTCCATATCTGGACGACTGGCTTCTAGTGAGCCCTTCCAGGCAGGGAATACTGGATGCCATAGCCAAGGCTTCAGACTTCCTCACGTCCATGGGAGTCCTGCTATATCGCAACAAATCGCAGTTGCAACCTTCCCAGAAACTCCTTTTCATAGGAACTCTTCTGGATACCTCCCGTGCGAAAATTTTTCTTCCAGAGGACAGAAGGAGCGATATCCTACAGATGGTCCGATACATCAGAGAAAACAGCTCGGTTTGAGCTATCTTGATGCAACGAATGCTGGGTCTCATGGCATCCTCGGTGTTCACTGTACCCCTAGCATGTCTCCACATGAGAACCTCTTAGTGGATGCTCAGTACTCGGTGGTCCTCAACCACTCACCCTCAGTTCTTTCCCATCAAGGTGACAGAACCTCTAAAGAAGTCACTCACCTGGTGGTCGCAGGAGGACAACCTTCTGGAAGGGTATCCCTTTGCTCCTTTGGATCATCCGGTCTCCATTACTACCGACGCATCCCTGATGGGGTGGGGAACTCACTGCCAGAATCTCCACACCCAAGGTACGTGTACTCAGGACAAGTCCCAGCTTCACATAAACATCCTGGAAATTAGACCTGTCCTCTATGCAATCCGAGCCTTGAAGGACATACTCTGTCACAAGAACATTCTCCTTCAAATGGACAACAAAGCAGTGGTGTATTACATCAACAAACAGGACGGTGCACACTCTTACCCATTATGCAGGGAAGCTGTGAGAGTGTGGGAATGGTGCCTGGAGTACAAGGCTGTAATCCACACAGTTTACCTACCAGGCGTGCAGAATGAATTGGCAGGTCGTCTCAGCAGAATGGAGACAGATCCTCACGAGTGGTCTCTCAACTGAACCATTGCTGAGTCACTCTTCAAAGAGTGGGAAACTCCAGACCTAGACCTTTTTGCATCCCCACTCAACGCAAAATTGCGCCTCTTCTGCTCTGGAAATCCAGGTCCTGGCATTTTCTGTCAGGATGCGTTCAGACTGCAGTGGACAAAATGCTTTCTATACCTCCTCTTCCTCTAATTCAGAGGGTACTTCTCAAGTTCGAGTCTCAGGGAGTTAAAATTATTCTCATTGCTCCCTTCTGGCCTCGACAAATATGGTTCCCGCTGCCCAACAGTCTGTCGGCAACCCCCTCTGAAGGCACTTCCCCTTCAGACAAACCTTCTGACCGAGGGGCCCATGGTCCATCCCAATCTGAAGGCACTTCACCTTCACGCTTGGCTCCTGAAGAGATAGAGGTGAATAGGTTCAGTGTTTCCCACAAGGTATCAGATATTCTCTTGGCTGCACGTAATCAGCCTCTAGAAAGACCTACACAGCCAAATGGAAGTGTTTCTCTCTCTGGTGTGCAAAATCCTATTCGAACCCTTTTTCCTGCCCACCAAATAGTCTTGGAGTACCTTTTAGACCTCTCAAATTCAGGTCTGCTGTACTCTACTGTCAAAGTTCATCTCTGTGCCATTTCAGCTTATCATGAGCCGGTACATTCCTTGTCTCTGGCTCAGTTACCTGTAGTTAAGAGGTTTCTTAAGGGCATTCTGCATACCAGACATCCTATCAGATGTCCAGTCGCAGCCTGGGACAGTAACCTTGTGCTAGACATGCTCACTTGGAAACCTTTCGAGCCTCTAGCTGCCTGCGAGTTGAAGTTCCTCACTTGGAAAACGGCCTTCCTGGTGGCCATCACTTTGGCCCGTAGAGTTTCTGAAATACATGCTCTGGTCACAGACCCCCCGTACACTGTACTTCACAAGGACAAAGTAGTTCTTAGGACTCACCGTAAGTTTCTTCCTAAGATTGTCTCAATTTCATCTAAACCAACCTTTAGTCCTACCTACCTACTTTGCTAACTTTCAGAATGAAGGGGAATGTACCCTTCATTCTTTGGATGTTAAGAGAGCACTGCGATTCTATCTGGATAGAACAAAAAAAGTTCACAAGGTTCAACAACTGTTTGTTTCCTTCAGCGAGACCCGGCTGGGTCAGCCTGTCGCTATTAGGTGCATTTCAGCGTGGCTGGTAGCATGCCTCCGCCACTGCTATTCTATGGCACAGGTTAAGCTAGAAGGCAGAGTGTATGCTCACTCTACTAGAGCAGTCGCGGCGGCATCTCTGGCAGGAATCCACAATGTGCCCATTGCAGACATTTGCAATGCGGCTACATGGAGCTCAGTGCATACATTCGTTAAGCAGTATGCTTTAGATGTCCATGCCAGACAACATCTGTCGTTTGGTAGGACTATTCTTAACGGACTTCTGTCGTAAGTATGTGAGCTCTTAGTTCCTCCTGCCGCCTGTCTCGGGAGGGGGGCGGTGTTTGTTAGCTCGGTACTCTCCCATTAGTGTGAATGAGTGGTGGAGACTTTAGGTACAGGAAGATATGGAAATTACATACCAACCATAATTCTTGATCTTCTTGGACGAGTCTCCACCACTCATTCACACGCCCACCCGCCATCCCCCGAGATCACGTCTCTGTTTTTGGTCTTCACTCCCTCATTGGCTGGTCTGTGAAGACTCTATTGTTGACCCTTCTTACACGGGTCATTCAGACTATCTTATGTCCGATTTTGTTAGTTTAGATCTCTAGGTTAGTTACGCTGCACCTCCTCGGGGGGGGGGGAAGGTACTGAGGCAGTTGGAGGGTCGACGCCAAGGTAGTCTTTACTGCACGAGCCACGGCTCGTGGTGCCACTTCCTCGTGGCTCCATCTCTGGCACCGATCCTGTCGAAAAGTTTGCTCCCGCTGGGTCCTAGCTCCTCTGGCGTAGATCCCATTAGTGTGAATGAGTGGTGGAGACTCCATCCAAGAAGATCAAGAATTACGGTAGGTACGTAATGTCCATTTCTGTTCAGCTGCATTTCTTGGCTCCATCTACTAGTAAGATCTGATCTTATCTGTGTCAGTCTTCACCATTCATCACTAGTGGGTACAATGCTGGAGTTAGGACCCCACGGGAGACTTTTTTTCCCCCTTACGAGCGGAGTCGACACAGGGCCAGCGCCATCCTCGAGGCCGACGTTCTACGTGGCGCTCACTGGTTGGACATTATCTGTCGACTCCGCCCCAGCCACAATTCTTCTTCTTCCACCGTCGAGTGAAGACCTTGTGTGGAGACTCTGCTCTGCTATCAAGACTGCATTTGTGGCCTAGTTCGTCAGCCTTGTGTGTGTGTGTGTGTGTGTGTGTGTGTCTGCGTGCCTTGGTTCTGTTCACCCTGCTCGACGTCACTTCTGCCGGTAAGATCATTTCATTACTTTTAAGTGGCGTTGAGTACTGTTTTTGCCATTGTTTGCCGTACGGTCATGTCTCATCAGGGGGGCAAGAAACCGTTGAAAGCGGGGCATCCTCCTGTGAGTCAGTGCCTCTGTGGCCGCCTTTATTCCATGGCAGACCAACATGACCGCTGTCTTTTCTGCCTCAGCCCGACCCACGATTTGGACAACTGCGACGCCTGTTTCTCCATGGACCACTGAGTTATCGAAATACGTGCATTTAAAGTCAGGCGTCGCCATTGACTTCGGAGGACGAGTTGTTGATCAACAGGCCAGAGGATTCTCTGCCATTCCTCTGGGTCCCCTCCCTGTCCTATCGGCCCATGGAGGGGCCCTGCCCTCTTAGCCTTGCACGAGTGGGGGGCTCCTTCCACGGTGCAAGAGGCCCAGTCTGTCCCTCTCGGGGGACAGTCGGGAGGCACCACTTTGGCAGTCGCCTCTTCGGAGGTGAAGGCTCCCTCGGTGTCGTGTTCTGGGCCCTCTGGGTCTGGATCGGCACCGTCCTCGGCGGCGTCTGGCAGCGCCGCTCGTAGTCCTGGTGCCGTTTGCGGAGCCACGGGCTTGGAAGGTGGAGCTGCGATCGCCTATGAGCCGTCTGTCGGTGCCGCTGTTGCTCCTGGTGCTGTTCACGACGTTGGGGTTATTAGCAGCGCCGGTGGTAGTGCTTCATGGTTTCTGGGCCTGTTTCTGTTTCTGGCACCGTGCACGGCACCGGGACTGAAGCCAGTGTTGCTCCTGACTCCGGCACTGTTTGTGGCGTCGGGTTGGGGCAGCACCACGGTCAGTGCTGACCTTGGCCTCGGCGCCGCTTGCAGTGCCGGGGGCAGCACGGCACCACGCTCGGTGTCATGCCTGACTCCAGGAAGGGTGGCAGCGTCGGGCATGGTGCCGTGCTCGACTCTGGTGCCACTTGCGGCACCAGGGAGAGTGTGCAGCGCCACTCTCAGTGTCGGGCCCGACTCTGGAGCCGTTCGCGTGCCGGGGAAGGTGGCCACGTGGTGCCGTGCTCAACTCTGGTGCTGTCTGCAGTGCCATGGTGGAAGGTGGTCCAACTCGTGGTCCAGGAACTGGGGGGGTCGAGGGGTCATCTGGCATCGGACCTCAGAGTCTACCTCCTCAGAGGCGGACTCTGGATCTGAACCAGATTGGCTCCCAGATTCTTCGGAATCCTGTGATCCCTCCATTTCCAGCACCTCAGTCTCCCTCTGGGGGTCAGTCATCGCGGTAGGTCCTAGGGTCAGTGGTACTGACCAGCCAGCAGTGGTCCCCATGGCCACTGCTGTGCAACCTGGGGCCAGTGGCACTTCTCCTCCTCCAGTTGGGGCACCCCCTTCCCTGGTGTGTTTAGACAGTCCAAGTTTGGGATAGCCCGGGGCATGCCAGGAAGGTGAGGCTACTGTTCCCTCGGTGGACTCCTCAGAAGCTGCCTGGAGTTGTCAGCTGCCTAGGCTAGTGGCTATGAGGACAAGGTCCTTCTCTGACTCTGAAGGATTGAGGAGTAAGGGTGTGGCGCAGCGCACCCTCACCGGAGTCTGGCTGGATTCAGGGAGGAGCTGCAGTGCAGACCCTCACTCTTCCCTGGAGAGGTCCTCGAGAGGGACTTCAACTTCTGAGGTCAGGGGCCGTCCTTCTGGATTCACACGGTCCCAGTCACCTCACGGGGGGATTTCTTCCCATGGGCACAGCTCTGACCTTTTCGATATGGTTGAAAAACTGTTAGCTGCTGGGAGCTTTGGATCTTCCTTCTTGTGGGGAATTTCCTCTTGGCCCCCTTGCCCTGATAGAGACCGTTCTCCTGTTGCTAGGAGCTTGTTCCCCATGCCTTTGTCTCCATCCCCACCTATCTCAGATATTTCCAGTCCTAGGGGACCTCTTACCTGGGAACAGTTCAGAGGTTCCGCTGCACATTTCCCTACCTATCTCCATGCCCTGGACCAGAAGGTGTTCCACTATGCTCCCATGCAGCCGGGCCCTGAACCTCGGAGCTCGCCTGCATCTTCTTCCTCCTCCTCGGAGGGAGAGGAATTATCTGTCCACATCTCCCCAGCGTCTGATCTCTCTGCCTATCAACACTTCCTCATGAGGATGTTGGAAGAGCTCCATCTTACCCCAGTCCCTGTCAGCAATCCTGAGCATGTGACGCGGACCTTCCTAGGCGAGTACAGTGCGGCTAACCTGGTAGTTCCCGCCTGGCCTGTTCCTTTCCAGGAAGTGTCACATTGGCTTTGGCTTCATCCCTTCTCCACTGTTCTATCCCCAAGGGACCTACGCCAACGGTATTGCGCGCCCCCAGGTCTCCAGGTTCTTTGCCTCATCCCTCTCGGCTTGACCTTCCTGGACACCCACTCTGGGCCTTGCCCCCCCCCCACCGTGACTGACCCCTGGACTCAGACTTTGCGGACTTCGATTTCTGGGGGAGAAGATTTTTCTATTTGGCACGGATCCTCCTTTCTATTGCTTCACATCAGGCCCACTTTGCAGCCTACGATAGGTTCTTGTGGTCCAGGCTAAGACAGTTCCTAGCCTCTGTGCCTGATACGGAGAAAAAAACAGGCAAGCCATTGCCCTCTCTGCTCAGGGCCTGGAGCAAGCAAGGCACCAAGCAAGGGCATCTTATGACACCAATGAGGTGGCATCCAGAATGCTAGGGACAGCGATCTGCATTAGGCGGATGGCATGGTTTCGCTTATCCCAGTTGTCACCCCTGGCCCGGCATTGGGTGATCTCCTCTGCATAACGGAGAACCCACTTCTTCTACCGCATGGTGAGACGGCAATTTTCAGTGCTCCCTTCCTCCCCCACTGGGGACTCCCCGTCTCACCCGGACCAGTCTCAGGCCTCCCCAGGCCTGTAAGGGTTCTCTTCTCCAGTGTCTCACCCACTGGAGGCTAAGGGACTTAGTCCCTTAGGGTAGTTTAGAGCCCCCTTTGGGTGGCTTGGTACTCACCCACTGGTAATGAATGGTGAAGATTGACACAGATAAGATATGAAAATTACGTTTCTACCGTAATAGTTGATATTTCTTTGTATCTTCACCATTCATCACTAAATCCTGCCCTCCTTCCCCCTGGGGCCTCAGTCTGTGGGCTTCTTCCTCCCCACTGTGTGTGTCTGTTATTTTTCTCCTCACTCTCCTCTCCTTCATGGTTAGGAGGAAGACCACCCTGGAAACACACAGGGAGGAATTTTCTCCTTGGGGGTATTATTGGGGTGTCTCCCCTGTCTCTGTTCTCCCTCACTTCTTGAGCGTGAGCTGAGGTTTGGGCCCCCGTTTTCTTTATGAACTCAAAGCTTTTGAGTTCACTCCTTAATGCCTCCTGGCAGTTAAAGTTTTTCCCCCTATTTTGGAGGAAGGGGGATGAGTACGAGACACCCCCCCATCCTGACCCTCCTCTTAAGGTTGGCCCTCCCAGGCAAATGCTGCTTAATGGCTCAGGCTTTGCCTCCCGGCAGCTTAAACCTTGGTAGTCCAGATGATGGGCTATTGTTATTGTCAAAATCCTAGGATGCAGGATCATTCCGGGTGTGTGGTCCTCTTCTCCCCCCCCCCCCACTTATCCTTCCTTTATCCCTCCCTTCTTTCTACTCCTTCCAGAGATTGGGGCCCCTTCCCTTTCCTCAGTTTCCCATATCTGGTTTCTCTCTCCTGTCTCCTCTGTCGTTTATTTCTCCTTTTAGTTTATTATATCCTTTCCTTTTATCTAACCCTTGGGCTCTCTTGCCCCACCCACCTCCCTTTCCTTACACTCCGGCGTTTCAGAACTGGGGCTGGGGCAGAGTTGACAACAGATAACAGCCAACCTGCGGCCATAGAGCGTCAGCCTCGGTGGCCTTGATCTCTTGTCGACTCTGCCCATGAAAAAAAATTAAAGTCTCCCACGGGGTCCTAGCTTCGGCGCTGTACCCACTAGTGATGAATGGTGAAGATACACAGGAAGATCAACAATTACGGCAAGTACATAATTTTCATTTTTTGGTTGTGGTTTTTCCGTCTGGTTATGTCTCATTCTGGGGACAAGAAGAAGGCTTCCAAGGTGGGATGGCCCCCTATGTGGCGGTGTCCGTGCAGCCGGCTTTACTCCTGTCTCAGACCAGCATGACTAGTGCTTGACCTGCTTGGCCCCAAACCACGATATGGACTGTTCCTCCATGGATCGTCGAGTTCTGGAAGTCCATGTGTTTAAAGTTGAGTGTACGCCGCTGACTTTCAGTGGACAGGCGCCCAACAGGAATGCCAAGTGCCGGTCTCTTGACCCTTCCTCCAGGTCCCCTCCTGGTTCTATATGGACTGCGGAGGAGGGGGCTTCCGATCCTTCAAGCATCGCTTCGGTGGAAGCCCCTTTTACGGTGCAGGAGTCCCGGTCTGATTCCTTTGGGAGTCGGACTGGAAGCACCGTCCTGGCACTCGCCTCCTCGGAGGCGGAGGCTCCCCCAGCATCGCGGCCTGAGTCTTTCAGGCCCAGCCTGGCAGTTTCCCTGGTGCCACCTGTCGGAGGTACCTCAGGTCCCACTGCTGCATGTAGCGCTGGAAATTGGGGTGGCACCGTGGGTGGCGCAGGGCCAGTTCATGGCACCATCTCGGATCCCCATGCTGTGCATGGTGCCAGTGATCGGGGTGGCGCCGTGGACAGTGTGGGGCTGCCTCTCGGTACCACTTGTGGTGCCAGGAGCGGAGTAGTCCTCAAGGTAGTCTGGGTCCGTGCCTCCTCTGGGGAGGATGATAATTCGGAGGCATATCTGGACTGGCTTCCGGATTCTTCGGAGTCCTCAGACTCCTCTTCGCCTAGCACGTTGGCTCTGGTTCAACCCCCTTCCTCCGATCTGGCGGTTCCTACCTGCACTGGTGTTTGAGCCACTTGCGGTGCCAACCAGTCTTACTGGAGGGTCCTCCGGTGGTACTCCTAATCTTGGAGGAGGTGAACCTTCCTGCTATGGGTGCCCTGGCTGGGCCCACTTCTGGGCCTGCTAGGGTATCTGGAGCAGGGGAGGGTGCTCTCTTGTCTGCTGTCTCTCAGGATTCGGCAGGTGAGATTCAGCTATTTAGGCTGGCACTGAGGAAGAGGTCCCTCTCTGAGTCTGAGGGGTTGAGGGGACAGTGTCAGCAGCGTCCCTCCCTTGTAGCCTGCAACTGTTCAGGTAGGAGTCGCAGCGCTGGTCCTGTGTTTTCCTCTGAGGTCTCCCCGGGAGGAATCTCATCTTTAGAGGTTAGGGGCGGCCCTTCTGGATCCATTCGGCCCCAGTTGCCTCACAGGGGGTATTCCTTTTCAGGGCTCAGTCCCAACCGTTCCAGTCCAGTTAAACGGTCGCTGAGTACACCGACTGACGGATCCTCCCGAGCAGTAGGGTCACCTGTCCGGTCCCCCAGCTCTGGCAGAGCTCACCCTTTTCCTTGGAGGTGTTTGACCCCTCTACCTCTGCCAACTCCTCCCCCTCTACCTCTGCCAACTCCTCCCCCTCTCCCAGGCCACTCTGGTCCTGCAGGACCCCTGACCCGAGAACAGTTCAGAACTACGGCTACCATATTCCCTGCCTTTCTGAGGGCCATGGATGAACTGGTGTTTCACCATTCTCCTGGGCAGCCAGTACCTGACTTTCCAGACTCATCGGCTTCCTCGTCTTCCTCACTTGAGGGAGAGGATCCTTCCGTCCACTTCTCCTCAGACACTGACCAGACCAGCTATCAACGTTTCCTTCTCGGGTTGGTCGATGAGCTCTGCATTACCAGACTCGCAAGTCGCAATCCTGAGCGGATGGCGCACGCCTTTTTAGGCGAGTTCAGTGCGGCCAACCTGGTGGTTCCCGCCTGGCCCTCCCCCTTTAGGGAGGCATCGTACTGCACTTGGAGGCATCTTTCTGACCCCTCTCCAGCCCTAGTGGACCGCCAGTGCAGGTATTGTGCACCCCTAGAGTCTCCAGGAGCGTTATCTCACCCCCCTTTGGGCGTGATGATCCTGAACACTCCTTCTGGGCTTAGACGCCCAAGATGTGACTGGCCCCCGGAAGCAGACTCTGTGGAATTTGACTTTTCAGGGAGGAGAGTGTTTTCCTTGGCACATCTCTCCCTTTATCTATCAGCACATCAGGCCCATCATGCTGCCTATAACAGGCACTTATGGTCCTTGCTAGGGCAAATCCTAGCATCTTTGCCTGATTCGGAGGCAACCAGACAATCGTTGACCTCTCCACATGTGGTCTGGAGCTTGTGAGGCACCAAGCAAGGGCATCGTATGACGCCAGTGAGGTGGCATCCAGACTGGCAGGAACAGCGATCTGCATAAGGCTGATGGTATGGCTTCATCTATCCTGGTTATCACCCATGGCCCGGCGTTGGGTGATTGCCTCCTCTTTCAAGGGAACCCACCTGTTTTTTCCACAGGGTGAGGCGGGAACTTCAGGGGCAACTTCCTTCTCTCGGCTACTGGGGGACCCCAGGCCTAATTAGGCCTGCAGAGTCTCCCCCTTCCTGTGTCTCCCTCACAGGAGGCTGAGGGACTTCCTTTCCTCAGGGAGGTACCAGGTCCCCTTTGGGGGGCTTGGTAATTACCCTCCAGTATTGAATGGTGAGACCATTTATCATTGCTTCCTGCCCTCCTTCCCCTCTGGGCAATGCCTCCTCCCTGTTTGTCTCTTTATAAGATGAATTGAGGCCCTTGTGGTCCTCCTTCTGGTACCTCTTGTCTTCGCCCCTCTTCTGGGGGAGTCAGGTGTGTCTTGGGAAAGACAAGCAGGGCCTCCCCCTTTTCCTTATGAGCTCACCAGGGCCTCTTTTTCATCCTGATGGGGTTCCCCTTTCGGTTTGGTCTGAACCACACTGGGTCCGACCTCTTGCTTAATTTCAAACCTTGGGGGTCCTCTTCAGGGCAGATGTTGGGGGGGCCCTGGTGATCCATATCCCTCTCTAGGAGCTGTGGCTCCCCTCTCTTTCTAACCGCTAAATCAAGTGGTCTCTCCTTACAGGTTTCCTCTGGAGGGCAAAAATCACGTCCTCTAAGATGGTCCTCTCCTGGTTTCGTACTCTCCTTCCTTCGGAGGTGGGACATCTCTAAACCTCTGTGGGAACTTGGTTTTGGCAGCAGGACCGTGCAACTGGATGGGTCCTGTCCCCACCTCTGCATTCTCTCAAGACAGGAGGGGGAGACACTGGCCTCCAGCTCACCTTGGACTTTGGGAAGGGCACTTTGAAATTGGTGCCTTATATTTCCAGTGCCTTCTGGACCTCTTCAAGTCAGTCATCTCCCTATAGATAATCCTTAAGTCTTCAGGTTTTTTTCTTCTGCTCACTGCTTGGAGGGAAGAAATGTGGCTCAAAACAGTAGATGTCAATCCCTCAGTCCTCGGGGAATCCTCTGGACCATTGCAAACGAGGTGCAGTGTCTCCCACCTCCTTCTCCTCTCTTCTCTCTTTCTCCTATCTCTTATTTCCTCCCTTATTCTATCCTTCCCTTGCTTGCCCAGAGGTAGAGGTTGGGGGCCCCTGTCCCACACCCCTGGGTTTCCTCTCTTCTGTCCTCTTCACCAACATTATTCCTTCCCTGGTTTTTATATCCTTTCCTTTTCCTATCCCTCGGGATCTCTTGCCCCACCCTCTCTATTCTTTCCTAACTGACTCTCCGGCGTGCAGAACTGGGATGGAGGAGTCGGCATCAGTTACTGGCCAACCCGCGAGCACCACACAGTTCATCAGCCTCAAGGGCAGCGCCATCACGGCATCAACTCCTCCCCTTGCAAAAAAAAAAAAAAGTGCTCTCGCAGGGTCCTGATCCTCCAGACTGAACCCACCAGTGATGAATGATGGAGATGCACAGAAAGAACAAGAATTATGGTATGTACGTAATTTTCATTTTTAGCAGACTATGGAACATGACAGTAAGGAGCCTTCTCAGGCAAGCTGCTCTGGTAGTGGGGCCGTGTTTGGTCCACTTTCCCCATTTGGGAAGGGTTCTGACAATGGGTAGTCCTGTACTCGGGAGGAAGGACAGTCCTCGAAGAAGCACAAAAAGAAGTCTGCCTGTTTCCGTTCCTCGTCAGGTTCTCAGTGCCGCTTGGCCTTATGTTCTTCCACCTCCAATCGGAAGGGGAAGAAATGTTGCCACTTAAAGTCACCCTCTGTGAGGTCTGCTGTGAGATCCTTGGTCTGCTGGAGCTGGAGGCCCTCACTAGTGCCTTCGACATCACTCGGGGGCCCTCTTGTACTAGGAAGTCAAGGTCTGGAACGCAGTCCCCCTCTGCCCAGTGGGGGCTCCAGTAGGCATTTCTGCCACTGGGCAGTTGTTTTGTAGCAGTGGGTGGAGCATCTGACTCATTTGCTTCTGCCAGCAGAACTGGTCCCTGGTCCTTCAGAGCCCTTGAAACTGGGGCTGCAGGTAGAGCCCTCAAGCTGGGTTGCTGGTAACCGTGCTGCTAACTTGTGTTCTACTGGCCGCACCCCACTCAGTGTCACTGTGACGGGACCAGCCACAGCACCATTGCCAGTCGCTTTGGCGCCAGCTGGGTTGTTGGCATTAGTGTCGGTGCCGGGTTTAGGCCCATCTGGGTTTTTTATTTTGCCAGGGTATTCTTGGGCCATATGGCAGCAGCCATTGCCATAGTTTCCCTCTCCCACCTACACATGGGGGTTCCTCAGTGGAACTTAAGGGTCCAGTGGGACCAACGCATGGACGACCTGGACCAGTTGATCATGGTCTCTAACCCAGTCAGAAGAGTCCTGTTGTGGTGGCTGGAGTCATGCAGCCATCTTCGGGAGGGTCTCCTTTCAACTCTTGGCCCCTCATCAGATTCTCATGACGGACACCTCCGGCCTGGGATGAGGTGTTCATCTGGCTGATCACCAGACTCGGGGCACTTGGATGGAAGTGGAACAGGGTCTCCATATCAACGTCCTGGAGATGTGAGCAGTCCTTTATGCTCTGCAGGCCTTTCAGACTGGTCTCCTCCCCGGTCCGCTGTTAGTGCAGATGGACAACGTGTGTGGTGTATTACATCAACAAGCAGGGGTGGATTCATTCTTACCTCCTGTGTCGGGAGGCGGTGAGAGTTTGGTATTGGGACATCACACATGGGCTGGAGCTCTCATCCATACATGTTCCAGGCGTCCAAAATGTCCTGACAGACAGTCTCAGCCACTCTCGGTCACGGGCTCATGAGTGGGAATTTCTGACTGCAGTGGTCGAAGATCTCTTCGACAGGTGGAGCCTTCCCGAGTTGGACCTTTTTGTGTCCCTGTTCAGTGCAAAATTGCCGCTTTTCTGCTTGCTCAATCTGGTGAGACAAGTTGTCCCTCTCTTGGAAGGGGAGGTTTCTCTACGCTTTCCGGCCCCCCCCACACACCTTTTCCACTTCTACAGAGGGTCCTGCTCAAGCTCCAGTTGGAAGGGGCAGAGATGGTACTCATAGCTTCCTTCTGGTCACATCAGATTTTGTTCTCCTTGCTGCAACAACTGGTGGTGGATCCTCTAGTGCCCTTGCCACTGTGCACCAGATTGCTCTCCCAGGACCGGAGCACCCTGGTCCATCCGGATCTCAAGTCTCTGCATCTCCATGCGTGGCTCCTACAGACCTAACTGTTGCCCTTTTCGAGGTGTCCTCTAGGGATGCCAATGTTCTAGTGGCTGTTAGGAAACACTCCACCAGGGCCACTAACACCACGAAATGGAAACGTTACACCCTTTGGGCTGTTTCATGCCACCTGGACCCTTCACCTGTCTGGTGAATCAGATGATCTTACTTCGAGAGGGCTCTTGCAGTAGGTACTAACCAATAGGACTAAGCCGGCAGGATTCAGGACCCCACGGAAAATCTTCTAGCTAGCAGTCCCTGGCGGGGACCACCCCCGGCATCAGCTAACCGATGTCAACATGCATCAGATAAAAGGGGTGGTCCCGTGCCCGCCCTCCAGTTTTTTCCCGCCGTCGACTCCAGCTCAGTCATCTCATGGAAGATCAGCGCTGCTAGCATCGCAATTTGAATGAGTATTACTCATATCTTCCCTTGTCAATCTTCACCATTCATTACTGCTTGGGTTGTGCCGGAGGCGCTGCACCATGGAGATTTTTTTAGGTCGGCATCAACGGCGCCAGCCGACAGCAACGCGACTGCATCATGCTGGTTGCGGCCGTTAGGGTGCTGCAGACTTTCTCCATCTCAGTTCTGTTTCTCCGCCATCGGGCTGCACCTGCTACCACGTGTGTGAGATTGTTGAACCCAAGGCTATAGGCCTTCCTGCGACTCTTCTTTCCAGTTCCTCCCGACGCTTGTTGAACTGCTTTCAGTCCGGTAAGACCGTTCTTATTTCTTACGGCGCCGGGAGCCTTTTTCTGTGTTTTATATTGTTTTCGCGATCATGTCCAGTTTGGGAGCAAAGCGCAGTCAAGCGGGCGCGCCTCTGGCGCCGGTGCCCTGTGGCCGGCATTTTCCATTACAGACCGGCATGATGTTTGCCTCGCCAGCCTGGGGCCCAACCATGATACGGATTCGCATGACGCCTGTTTCTCAGTGGACCGCCGATCCTAGAAGTCCACGTGTTCAAGATCGCAAGGCTCACCACTTCGGGACGGCATCACCCAGGGCTTCCCAGGTAAGATCTCTGACCTTCTTCCGGGTCCCTCCCAGGCCTATACAATCTGAGAGGAGGAGGCCTCCTCATCTCCTAGTCTTGGCGAGAAGGAGGCTCTTTTCAGTGTCGGAGGAGCGTGGTCCCTCCTGGGCCGTGGTGGAGACACCGCCTCGGCAGTCACCTCTTCGGAGGTGCAGGCTCCCCAGTGTCGAGGCCCAGGTCTGCTGGGCCCGGCATCAGTGGACCTCGGCGCCGCCTTCCAGCCACTCCGGATCCGGCGCCATTTGCGGTGCGGAGATTGGGAACAGCGCCCGTTTGCGCGGCACCGTGTTGTTGCTCAGTTCTCAGGCGCGTGGGCCCGGTCGACTCTTCTAGCAGTGCCAAGTCGGTCCCGGCGCCAAGGGCGGTGTGCGTCTGACCACGCCTGCTTGGGGGAGTCAGGGGCCGGGTTTGGGCGTAGCGGGTGGTCTGACATCATCCGGCGCCGTTCACAGTGCTGTTTCTCTGGAGACCCCTGAGGTGGCCAGTATTGAGGTCCAGCTGGTCTCTTCCTCCTCGGAGGAGGATGATTCGGACGTGGACCCATCCTGGCACCCTGACTCTTTGGAGTCAAGGTCTCCAGTGAGATGAGGTGCTAGGTGGCCCAGCGCGCCTATTCCTCTGTCTCCTCTGTTGTCCTCTCCTGAGGCCTCCCAGGCTGGGGGTGGTCTGGGGTCCCTGAAGGGGGATAGCAAGGGGGTGGCTTATCCTCCTGAGCAGGTTGCAGTAGCTGCCGATCCCGGTGCTGCTGCACCTCCTCGGGGTGGATTGTTACTGGGGTTGAGGAGGAGGGCGTTCTCAGAGTCCAGGGGGTTGAGGCGCCTCGGTCTTCACCTGCCACCCCTCAGGGTGTAGGTAGGAGCTGTAGCGCTGGGCCCCGTCTTTCCCTCTCAGGCTCCAGGGACCCCTCCGGTGGCGTTGCTGTGGGCTGCCCTTCTGGACCCGTGCAGCCCCAGGTTCGTCACAAGGGAGGATCCCCTACTAGGCTCTTCCAGGCTTCGCATCCCCTGGGTTCCATTCTGCAACCTGGTTTGTTATCCGGGATCCCGCCAGCTTGGGCTCCGTTTTCCGGATTTCAGAGCCTCAGCAGAGGACAATTGCCTCGTCGTAGGTGTCCCCCTCCCATTCCTCTGCAGCCACCCCCCTCTCTCCCAGGCCATGTCGGTCCTACGGGCCCGTTATCCTGGGAGACATTCAGAGGCCCTGCAGCGGCCTTCCCCTCATACGTTAGATATATGCATGAGTGGGTGTTTCGCCTATCCCCACCGCCGCAGGAGTCCTCTGTACAATCGAGCTCCCCATCATCCTCGTCTCCCTCCTTGGTGGGAGAGGAACCCCCTGCTCATCTCTCCTCTGATACTGATTTCACTGAATATCAGCGATTCCTTTCAAGGATGGTGAGGGATCTTCGTATCTCCTTTGTTAGGCGAGACAATACCGAATGGGAGACACATGAATTCCTCAGTGAATTCAGTGCCCAGCATTTGGTGGTACTGTCCTGGCCTATTCCTTTCCTGGAGGCGTCTATCCGTTCCTGGCAGTCACCAGCCATCCCTGTTCCAGCCCCGGCAGACTGCAGGAGAAGGTATTCTGCCCCATTGGATTCTCTAGGTTCTCTTCCCAACCCGCCTTCGGGATTGGCATTCCTAGAACCTCCCTCTGGGTGCCGCCGCCTGGTGCACGACCGCCCACCGGAGATTCAGATTCCTTACAATTTGACCGGTGAGGGAGAAGGGTCTTCTCTTCTTCTCGTGCAATGCTGTGCATTGCCTCACATCAGGCGCACCGTGCTGCCTACAGTAGGCATTTATGGTCGATGCTATCCCAGCTTCTGGCATCAGTGCCTGACTCGGAGCAATCTAGACAGGCCATTGCCCTCTCTGCTATAGGCCTAGAGCTGGCAAGACACCAAGCGAGGGCATCTTACGATGCCAATGAGGTGGATTCCAGGCTTTCAGGGACAGCGGTCTGTATTAGACGGATGGTATGGCTTCATCTATCAAGGTTATCACCCCTGGCCCAGCGTAGGGTGGTTCGCTCTGCTTCCCGGGGCACCCGTCTTTTTTCCTCCAGGGCTAGGAGGCTTCTGCAGGGGCTTCCTCCGTCTCCCCGTCCCTGGGGGGACACCTCCTAGCTCTCCTCCACCATAGGCTTGTCATCTGATTAGCCCAGGGTCTTCCCCTTCTGTTTCCTACCAACAGGAGGCTGAGGGCCTTCTTCCCTCAGGGTTTCTATTATCCCCCTTGGGGGTGAAGCTTGGTACTCACCCAAGCAGTAATGAATGGTGAAGACTGACAAGGGAAGATATGAAAATTACGTACCTACCGTAATTCTTGACCTTCTCTTGTATCTTCACCATTCATTACTGATACCTGCCCACCTTCCCTCAGTGGCCTTCTACTGCGTCTCCTCCCTACTTGTTCCTCGCCTTCCTCATTGGCCTTTAGCCAAAAAAAACCCTATCTTGATTTTCCGTTCTTCTGACGGATCCTTTTCTTCAAGGTAAAGGGAACTAGTAGGATTTATTCTATCCTGAGGAACTCTTTCTGATTGCCCCTAGGGGTGACCTCTTGGCTTCTTAGCCACGTTGTTCAGTTCACAGCTGAAGAGACCATCCCTCTATGGCTCAGCCCCAATTTTCAGGTTCCCTCTGGCAGGTGTTAATTAATATTTTGTCAGCTTCTTCTGGTTGGTGCTTCTGGCACTTCATTTACCTGGAGCTGTTGTTCTTGCGTTGCCTTCAGGGAGTCCGATTGAGTTCCCACTCTATCCTTTTACACAAAGCTGCCTTCTGCAGGGCTTACCCCCTCCCCACACACATCTGTGTTAGCACTTAGCAAGGTGCTAAGGGGCTTATTCCCCTTCCTAGTTGGGCGCTCTCTTTCTGGAACAGAATTTCTGCCTGGGCAGTCTGTGAGCTTTCAGCTATAGTGTAGGGGGTTGGGATGACAGGAGGTTAGAGAATCTGCCCTTTATGTCCAATCTGTACAAGCGGTTCAGTTGAACCTTCTCTCAGTCCTATCAGGAGGGATTCTTGTTCCCTTGTTTTTGGTTCCGAGCTTATAAGCCTCTCAACCAGTATATCTATGGGCAGTGTTCTCCCCTCTCAACATCCCTTGTTTTCTTCCCTTTCTTCTTTTTCTTCTTCATCCTTTTTCTCTTTCTCTTTATCTGTTCCTCCCTTGGAACTGCCCCAGAAGGGAGGCCCAGCGGTCCCTTAGGGTAGGCATTCTCTCTCCTCTGTCTGTCCTCTACCGGCTTATTCCTTTTTCAGTTTATATCCTTTCTTTTTTCTGTCCCTCGGCTCTCTTGCCTCGCTCTCCTTTTCCTTACCCTTTTTTTCGCCTCTCCAGCTACCAGAGCTGAGATGGAGGAGAAGTCTGTGGCACCTAATGGCTGCCCCTTGCGCATGACGCAGTGCGTTGCTGTCAGGGGCGGTGCCGTTGGTGCCGACCTAAAAAAAAAAAAATCATCTCCCGTGGCGGGTGCGCACCTCCAGCACAACCCAAGCAGTAATGAATGGTGAAGATACAAGAGAAGATCAAGAATTACGGTAGGTACGTAATTTAATTTTTTTTCCAGATTTCTTAATTTCTTCATTTCAGTCTCCGACATTGGCTGTGCATGTCTTCCCCTATGCCTTCTGAGTCGCATAAAAATAAGTATGACTCTTATCTGTGTCAGTCTTCACCATTCATCACAGATGGGTATCTGCCAGAGGTCAGGACTCCATGGAGCTTTTTTATTTATTTTTAAGGTAGGCAGCCGACACACCATTAGGCGCCGTCCTCGGGCCAACGACTGCGTGGCGCTCGCAGGTTGGCCGTTAGGTTGTGTCGCCTCCGCCTGCCTGCCAGTTCTTCATCTCCCGCTGTAGAGATCACCTCGTGTGGAAGCCGAAGAAAGTTTGAGGCCTGCTTCGTAGTTTCTCTCCCTACGATTTTCTCGTGCCGAAGTCCATCGGTTCCACCTGCTGGTTCTTTGTTGCCTTACTCGACGTTGCCTGGTAAGATCTTTCCATTATTATATTTTTCTGCGACGTCGAGTCTGTTTTAGTGGGTTTTTTCCCGTAGGTCATGTCTCGGTCGGAGGGCAGAAATCTTCTAAGGCGTTGACCCCCATGCGGCGGTGCCCATGCGTCCGAGGTTATCCGTCACCGCACCAGCACGACCGGTGTCTTCGTGTCTTGGCCCGCTTCCACGACATGGATTCTGCAGTAACGCCTGTTTCTCCATGGACCGGGTCATCGAGCAATGTGTGTGTGAGGTGGCGGCTCGCTGACTTTTGGGGGTCGGTGCACTCACGCCAGCTAAGCCACGCCTCTTGGCCTTTCCTCCGGGTCCCCTCCGGTTCTATACAGACCAAGGAGGAGGGAGCCTTGGCTACTTGTAGCCTAGCCGTTGCTGAGGCTTCTTCCACGGCGCAGGAGTCCCGTCCCGCTCCTTCCTGGGGCCGGGCGGGAGACGCCACCATGGCAATCGCCCCTTCAGGATGAAGGCTCCACCGGTGTCGGTCCCGCTGGTCGCAAGGCCCAGGTCGGTGCCGTCCTCGAAGCCGTCGGCCGGCGCCGTGGGCCCTGACAGAGCGTCCAGCGCCGATTTGTCACGTGGCACCGTGACCTCTGTCGGAGCCGTCGATGTAACGCACTGTGGCGGCGCCAGGAGAACTACTACGGCGCCGTCCTTTTCATGTCTCGCCCGTGTCGAGTTGAGCACGGCACGTGTCCCGAGGCTCGCACCGTGAGGCCTTCATTTTCCTCTGTCAGCACCGCCTCGGCGCTGCCCCTGTCCATGGCACCGGGAGCGGATGGTGCCGCCAGGGCTGTCGCCGCGCCTGCCTCCACCCTCTCTGCGCTGCTCTGCCAGAGATCAGATGGCCCGTGAATGGTCCCTGCTCTGGATCTCTTGTTCAGGCTAGGGCCGTCGTCCTGTGGATTCTGCTCGCGGAGCTGCGGGGGGGCGCTGGCACCGGCTCATACACAGCTTTGGTCTCTGGGCCTGTTGGCAAGGATGGCACTGCCCGCTCTCCCACGGTTTGGCACAGGACCTCGGACTCTACCTCCTAGGAGACTGAGTCGAGCTCTGAGTCAGACGTGCAGTCTGACCCTTTGGGGTTGGCTATTGAGGTGGGCAGCACGGTAGTCTCCTTGACAAGTCAGAGTTGGCCCCCTTCTGAAGTGTGGTTGGTGGCTACCGAGGCTAAGGTCAGGGGTGCTGACCAGCAGGCAGTCGTGCAGGCCACCATAGCTCTGCAGCCTGAACTTGGCGGGTTCACTGACCCCTCAGTTTGGTACCCCCTCCATTGGTGTGCCTAGATCGCCCAGCTTTGGGGCTGATTGGAGCACCTACGGGGGGAGGGTACTGTTCCCTGGATAACCCCTTCGGGGGCTGCCCAGAGATGCCAGCTACCTAGGCTGGCCCTCTCGAGGAGGAGGGCTCTTTCAGACTTTGAGGGGTGTGGGGTCGGCCTTTTTCTGGGGTCCACCCGGGCCCTGGGAGAAGCCGAGAGCGGATCTCCGCTCTTCCTCGGTCTCTTGTGAGAGTCCTGCCTTTTGAGGTAGGGGACCGTCCTTCTGGAACTATACGACCCCGGTCGCCTCACGGGGGATTCTTCAGGGTGCAGCCAAGGCAGTACCAATTTGGTTGTTCAGCTGTCGGCTGTGGGGTCTTCCAGGGCACCTTCTTCCGTGGGTGCCCATGGTCCGCTCCTTAGCCCAGGTGGAGGTCAGCTGACATCTCTTCTCGGCTCTGTCCCCATCCCTCTGCCACACTGTCCTGCACTCTCAGGCATCCTCGGTCCTAGCGGGCCTCTCACCTGGGAGCAGTTCAGAGCGGTGGCTGCTCAGTTTCCCTGCTTACGTTCGGGCAATAGACAGCCTGGTTTTTCAACCTCCCCCCGTGCAGCCACCCACTGAACAGCCGGTGACCTCCAGCTCCTCATCCCCCTCTTCTGGGGGAGAGGAAACCTCTGTCCACATCTCTCCAGCTGCTGACCTCTTTGTGTATCAGCGATTCCTCGTGAGGATGTTGGAGGACTTGCACCTTATTCCTTCCACCACCAGCAATCCTGAACACTCGGCACATGCCTTTCTAGGCGATTTTGGCAAGGCCACCCTTGTGGTGCCGTCCTGGCTGGCTCTCTTTCGGGAGGCGTCGTTGCGTTCCTGGCAGAGGCCCTTCTCTGGAGTTCCTGCCCCAAGGGATCTCAGCCAGAGGTATTGCACACCCCCCGAGTCTCCAGGTTCCATGCCTCATCCACAGTCTGGATTGACGCAGTTGGATACTCTTGATGGGCTTCGCGCCCTTCACCCGTGACCGGCCCCCAGATCAAGACTCCTCGGATTTTGATTTCTGGGGTAGGAGGACTTTCTACTCGGCACGGTTACTTCTTTCTATCTCTGCACATCAGGCCTACTATGCAGCCTATGACAGGTTCTTGAGGTCCAGGCTAGGTCAGCTCCTAGCCTCATTGCCTGACATGGAGCAAACCAGACAAGCCATTGCACTCTCTGCACATGGCCTGGAGCTAGCAAGACACCAAGCGAGGGCATCCTATGATGCCAACAAGGTAGCTACCAGGGTCGTAGGGACAGCGATCTGCACTAGGCAGACGGCATGGCTGCATCTTTCCCGGTTGTCACCATTGGCCCAGCGTAGGGAGATTAACTCCGCTCACCAGGGAACCTATCTCTTCTCCCACAGAGTGAGACGGCGCTTGTCGGGGCAACTTCCTTCCCCCTCCGGGGGGGACTCGGTCTCTCTCTCCCCACTCTGGGGCCTCTCCAGGCCCTGAAGGTTCTCCCCTAGTGTGTCACCCACTGAGGGCTAAGGGATTCTATCCCTAGGGTGTAAAGAAACCCTTCTTGGGGCTCGAGCATCATTCAGATGAATGGTGAAGATTGACACAGATAAGATATGAAAATTATGTACCTACCATAATTATGATCTTTCTGTGTATCTTCACCATTCATCACAACCCCACCTCCATCCCCTGGGGCCTCAGTCTCTGGGTCCCCTTCCTCCTGTGCCTCCTCTCCTCCTTAGGAGTGGGGTAAAACAGGAACACACAGGGGAGTAATGTTCCAGGGAGAGTGGATAGCTCGGGCGGCACTCCTTCTCCAGTGCCTTGGCTCCACCCCTGTTGGGTGAGAGTTGGCAGTTGCCCTCCTTCTCTCCTCCTCCCTGTTTCCGTCCAACCTATTTCTCCTAAAAAAAAAAAAAAAAATTCCCTTTTTTTTTTCACCAAAAATTTTTCCTTGAGAAGGTGTTGAATTTCTGTACCCTGTCCTTCTTCCAGAATAGCCGACTCTGCTTATCTGGAGTGTTTGCCAGCTATTCCGTGCCTTGAATTCTGGCAGAAAGCATTGCTACTCCTTGCAGTTCCTATACAATCTGGAGACGGACCAAGGTCTGGGATGTGTTATCCTTCTCCCCTCTCTTCCTAAATTCTTTACCCACCCTACCTCCCTCTTCCTTTTCCAGAGGTTGGGGCCCCTCCCAATCCCCTTTAGTTTCCAGCTTCTCTCTTTCTATCCTCTCAGGCGTTATTTCTCCTTTTAGTTCATACATCTTTTCCTTTTTCTGTCCCTTGGACTTCCTTGTCCCACCCTGCACTCCCTTCCTCTTACCTCTCCAGTGACTCAGAACTGGCAGGCAGGCGGAGTCGACACAACCTAACGGCCAACCTGCAAGCGCCATGCAGTGCATCAGCCCCGAGGGCAGCGCCGATGGTGTGTCGGCTCCGCCTACCATTAAAAAAAGGCTCCCGTGGGGTCCTGACCTCCGGCAGATACCTATCTGTGATGAATGGTGAAGATACACAGAAAGATCATAATTACGGTAGGTACGTAATTTTCATTTCCTGCGTGTCTCAACTGCCACACAAGAACGGCCATTCCCTGTGCCTCTTTGCCTAGGCCCAGACCACCGTGTGGAAGAGTGTGATTACTGCTGCAAATTCAGCTCCGCTACCCGAAAAAGAAGGCAGCAGGCCCTGGGAGCCCATATTTTAAAACAAAAGATGGCCTCCATGGAGAAGGAGTTAAAGAAACTCAGACAGATTTCAGACTCTCTCAAAGGGCACCATCGAAAGAAGAAGGACAAAGAGAAGCACAGGGACCAGGACGCTCCCTCCACAGCCCCGCAGACTCCAGTTGGGGTCGCGATTCTTACAGATCTTATCTGTGTCAGTCTTCACCATTCATCACCTTTGGGTATATGGCTGGAGGTCATGACCCCGCGGGAGTTTTTTTTTTTGTGTGTGTGTGTGGCCGGAGTCGACGCACCATCGGTGCCGCTCTCGAGGCCGACGCACTGCGTAGTGCACACTGGTTGGCGTTAGGTGCTGTCGACCGCCCTCTCGGCCAGTTCTTCGCCTCCTGCCGTCAAGGTCACCTCGTGGGAAGCTTCTGAGCTGAATTTGAGGCCTACTTCTACGCAATTTTGTTTCTAGCCTACCGTTCGACTCCGAGCCGCAGTTCGTCGGCCCCTTCTCCTGCTTGTCCTGTTAGCCTACCCGACGTCGCCTGGTAAGATTGTTCCTTTATTTATTTTAATTTTGTGATGTCGAGTCTTGTTTTAGTGTTTCTTTTTCATAGGTCATGTCTCGGTCGGAGAGCAAGAAATCTTCTAAGACGGGATGGCCCCCCATGCGACGGTGCCCTTGCGGCCATAAGTTCTCCATCACCGACCAGCACGACCGTTGCCTCGCAGGTCTAGCCTGCTTCACAACATGGATTCGTGAGACACCTGCTTCTCCATGGACTACCGGGCCATCGAACAATCTTTGGTGAAAGTGGGCGAGCCGCCCGACTTTCGCGGGGGTGAAGCGTACTCATCGGGCCAAGCCATTCTCTCGGCCTTTCCTCCGGATCCTCCTGGTTCTATACAGACCGAGGAAGAGGGAGCCTTGGACTCTCGTAGCCTAGCCGTGGCGAGGCTTCTCCTCGTGCAGGAGGCCCAGTCTGTTCCTCCCGGGGACAGGCGGGAGGCACCGCATCGGCAGTGGCGGCTCCCCAGTGTTGAACACGTGGCCGGAAGGCCTGGGTGGCGCGTTCGATGCGTCTGTCGGCGCTGTTTGAGCCTGCGGTGCCGTTACCGTGGCGCCGTGGGCCCTGATGGCGCCATCATCGGCGCCAAGCCCACGCCTCAGCGCCGTGGCTGCTGTCGGTGCCATTCACGGCGCCGATGGTGCTAGTAGTGCCATGGGAGGTTCTACAGTGCCGTCTCTGACTTTTTCTCACCAGGTTGAGCACGGCACTGTGTCCCGCCCTGGAGCCATTCACAGTTCCAAGCATGGACTCAGCACCATGGGGGTTCCGGATCTCGGCGCCAAGAGCGCTGTCGGAGTGGTCGTCAGCGCCGTGGGGCCGGACGGTGCCATGGAGGTCTCTGGCCTTGGCGCTGAGAGCACTGTCGGAGCCGTCTCTGTCCTCGGTTGGGGCGGCGCCTTGTCAGGCTCTGGCACTGAGACCACTGCCTTTGTTGGAGCCATGTCCTCTTCTGATACCGTTTGCGGTGCTGTGGGGTGCACTGATACTGACTCTGTTGCGGTCTCTGCTTCTGGTGCCCTATTTGGTCAGGATGGCAGTGAGCGTCCATGCACTGTCTGGCACAGGACTTCGGTCTCCACCTCTTCTTCGGAGGAGTCGGACTCTGAGTCAGACAGGCAGTCTGGCTCTCTGGAGTTAGCTCCCCACATGGACACTCAGGTAGTGCCCTCGACAGGCCGCGCAGCCAGTCCCCCTCTGAGGAACGGATAGGGACTACCGAGGCCAAGGTCAGGGGTGCTGACCAGCAGGCAGTGGTGCAGGCCACCACTGCTCTGCAGCCTGGCCTCAGAGGGTTCTCTGACCCCCTCAGCGGTGGTACCCCATCAGGTGGTGTGCCTGGATCACCCAACTTTGGGGCCGATCGGAGCACCCATGGGAGGGGAGGATGCTGCTCCCTGGATAGCCCCTCCGGGGGCCGATCAGGGTTGCCAGCTGCCTAGGCTGGCTGTCTCAAGGAGGAGGGCACTCTCGGATTCCGAGGGGTTGAGGGGTTTGGGTTCTGTCCAGCAGCCTTTTTCTGGAACCCACCCGGGCTCTGGGAGGAGCCGTAGTGCGAATCTCCACTCTTCCCCTTCAGTTTCCTTGAGAGGGCCCCATTCTTTAGAGGTAGGGGACCGTCCTTCTGGACCTACATGGCCCCAGTCACCTCACAGGGGGGATTCTTCCAGGTGCAGCCGAGGTAGTTCCGGTATGGTTGTTCAGCTGTCGGCTGTGGAGTCTTCCAGAGCGCCTTCATCTTCCAGGGCTCCTGGTGCGCTCCCTAGCCCAGGCAGAGGTCAGTCGATTTCTCTTGTCGACTCTGTCCCTATCCCTCTGCCACATTCTCCTGTGCTCCCAGGCATTCTTGGTCCTAGCGGGCTTCTCTCCTGGGAGCTGTTCAGGGCCGTGGCTGTTTGGTTCCCCGCATACATCAGGGCCATGGACAGACAGGTTTTTCAACCTCCCCCTCAGCAGCCACTCTCTGAACATTTGAGGTCCTCTGACTCCTCATCCCCGTCTTCTGGGGGAGAGGAGACATCTGTCCACATTTCTCCAGCTGCTAATCTTGTGGAGTATCAGCGATTCCTCGTGAGGATGTTGGAGGACCTGCACATCACCCCTCCCACTCAAAGCAATCCAGAGCACACGGCGCATGCCTTTCTAGGCGATTTCAGCGAGGACACCCTTGTGGTGCCCCCCCGGCCTGCTCCCTTTCAGGAGGCATCATTGTGTTCCTGGCAGAGACCTTTTTCCAGAGTGCCTGACCCTAGGCATCTCTGCCAGCTGTATTGTGCCCTCCCCGGAGTCTCCAGGTTCTGTGCCTCATCCTCAGTCAGGATTGACGTAACTGGTCACTCCTAAAGGGCTTTGCCCTTCACTGATGGACCGCCCCCAGATCAAGATTCCTGATTTTGATTTCTGGGAGGAGGACGTTACTACGGCATGGTTGCTGCTCTCATCGCAGCACATCAGGCCCACTACGCATCCTATGACAGGTTCCTGTGGTCCAGGCTGGGTCAGCTCCTAGCCTCATTGCCTGACACGGAGCAAACCAGACAAGCCATTGCACTCTCTGCACGTGGCCTGGAGCTAGCAAGGCACCAGGAAAGGGCATCGTATGATGCCAATGAGGTAGCTACTAGGGTCATAGGGACAGTGATCTGCACTAGGCGGACGGCATGGCTACGTCTTCCCGGTTGTCACCCTTGGCCCGGCGTTGGGTGATTAACTCCGCTCACCAGCGAACCTATCTCTTCTCCTGTAGAGTGAGGCAGCATCTGTCGGGGCAACTTTCTTCCCCCTCCGGGTGTCCCTGTCTCACTCTCCCCACTCTCAGGCCTCTCCAGGCCCGTAAGGTTCTCCCTAGCGTGTCACCCATGAGAGTGGACTCTGTCCTTTAGGGTTGAAAACCCTCGGGGCTCAGCACTCAAAGGTGATGAATGGTGAAGATTGACACAGATAAGATAAAAATTACGTACTCCACCGTATTATGATCTTTCTGTGTATCTTTACCATTCATCACAATCCCGCCCTCCATCCCCCTGGGGCCTCAGTCTCTGGGTCCCCTTCCCTCTCTGTGCCCATCCTTGCCCCCCCCCTTTCTTCTAGTCAGGGGCGGGGTAAACAGGGGCACATAGGGAGATGATGTTTCTAGGGAGAGTGATCAGGAAGGGGGACACTCCTTCTCTAGTGCTCTAGGCTCCACCCCATGGGGTGGGAGTTGGCAGTTGCCCTCTGTTCTTTCCTCCTCTCTTTTTCTCCCGTCATTCCTCAGTTCCCTTGTCATTTGGACATATCCTTAATTATTTCAAGAAAATGCTTTTATTACACCAGAAGTCTTTTTCCCTTGAGAGGGCGGAGAATTCCCTGTATCCTGTCTCTCTTCCAGAATAGCTGACTCTGCTTAAATGGAGTTTTTGCCAGTGATTCTGTGCCTTGAATTCTGGCAGTAAACCTTTGGCTACTCAGTGCAGTTCCTATACAATCTGGAGACAGGTCAAGGTTCCAGGGTATGGTCTTTACCTTCCCCCCCCCCAACTCTTTTCTTAATGTATAAAATCCCTAACCCACCCTTCCTCATCCTTTCTACTTCCAGAGATTGGGGCCCCTACCCAATCCCCTTAGTTTTAGTCTTCCTCTTCTTATTCTGTCCTCTCAGTCGTTATTTCTTCTTTGAGTTCTTATATCTTTTTCTTTATCTGTCCCTTGGACTTCCTTGTCCCACACTCCCAACCCTTGTCTCACCTCTCTGGCGACTCAGAACTGGCGGGTGGGCGGAGTCGACAGCACCTAACGGCCAACCCGCGAGCGCCATGCACTGTGTCGCCTCATAGGGTGCACCGATGGTGTCGATCACCCAAAACAAAATCAAGGGGCCATGACCTCTGGCCATATACCCAAAGGTGATGAATGGTGAAGATGCTCAGAAAGATCATAATTATGGTAGCTATGTAATTTTCATTTCTTCTCTCCGGGGTTTCTCTCCAACAACTGCCTTGGTAGTGTCTGGGCATGCGCCAGGCTCCCCGTCGACTTGCATGGGGTCCGACGGGAGTCTCCTGCGTAAAGGAGGCTACCACTACACAGCCCAGCGGTGAGGGCGTGTCCAGTAAGTCATGCTCCAGCACTGCTGTTTCCCGCCCAGGCAAGGCTGATAAGTCGCACATCAGGTCTGACGAGTGCCCAGCTAGGGTCCCCATTGGGCCTTGATGCCTCACCTGACGTCTGGGATTTCACCACGAGGGCGTTCTCGGCCACTGCCGTCGGAGGCTCCTCCGACCCCTCCTCCACTGGAGCCTGCTCCCCTTTCCCATCCAGGGGACGAGGATCAGGGGTCGCCTACGCCATCGGGGTTCCCTCCCCCGATGCCAGTGCCTCTGACACTGGATCTGTCGCCGGTCGCTCCAGTGCCGCCTTCCAAGAATCCGGTGCCTGGTAACCGGCCTTCAGGCCCTCCACACAGGCCTTCGGGGTAGGGGACCCAGCCCCCCTTCTGGGCCGCTCTTCATCCCCCGCCACACGGACCGGCGCCAGGCCAGTTGGCCCTCTGTCAGGGTCGGCCCGAGGTATCCTACACCGGCTACCCAACGCCGCATTTTCTGGACGCCAGGTACCCACGCCGGCTTATCCCAGCCCAGTCTTTCCCGCCGTCGGGTTATGGTTACCCTTACTTCTCGTACTCTGCTTAACCCCCTCCTCCCCCACCTTCTCCCCAGGTGGACCTTAAGGAGGTTTTGTCCACCTAGTGGGCCGAAGCCAGGTCCCAGCTGACATCAGAGCTGCACTGACATCACCCGGCGCCAGTCCAGATGCCAGACCAAGGACGTCAACCTCAAGGGCTTCCTTCGATGGACCCCATTCCCACTACATGTCCACCTGCAGGCAAGCCTTCTAGGGAGTATACCCACCTTTCGGATACCTCCAGGCTGGTGGACCTCCGTTTGCCCCGCAGGGATACTTCCAGCTCTTCTGAGTCTTCCGACTCTGACAATTACTACTCCTCAGGCCCAGATGAGGAGCCGCGCACCCATGTGGCTCCCAAACCCAAGGATTTCCTGAAGTCTTCTCTGGAGCATCCCTCATTTCTGGAGTTACTCCAAATAATCCAGGCTGCTTATGACTGGAAATCGGTTGAACAAGACGTGCAATGCCAGAGACTGGTGGAGTATTTAGACCTGACTGAGCCTCCTCCCACCCTTATTCCCCCTTGGTTGGAGCCTCATGAGGACCTTGTAACCACTATCTGGAAACAACCATCCTCCTTGGCCACTTTGGCCTCATAAGGTGGACAGATTGTACCAATCCCTAGAGGGCAAGGACTTTTTAAGTCTTCAACCAAAAGCTGATTCGGTGGTGATCAGTGCCGCACATGACAGGACCACCAATCCTAAGAATCTTAGCTCCACTCGTCTGGATAAAGAGTCTTAAGACCATGGACCAGTACGGTAGAAAGATTTTTTTTCTTTCTCCACCGTGGGGATGCGAGCCCTTAATTATGTGGGCCACATGGTGGATTACCAGAAATCTATTTTAGGACAGATCTCCTCCAAAATAGATGCCCTTCCAGACTCCTCTATTAAACAGGAACTGGATGAACTGGTCCGTTCTGCCAGATCCGCATGTCGCCACATGCTTCGCACCACTTATGACACAGTGGATTCAGCGGGATGTACCTCTGCCTTTGCTGTTGGCCTATACAGGCACTCCTGGCTGTGGTTCTCAAGTCTGGCCCCTGAGGTCCAGTCAGCCATCATGGATGCCCCTTTTAGAGGGTCAGTCCTGTTTGGAGGGGATACTAAAGATTTTATCACTGACTTACAGGATAAGGGGCAGGCCCTGAGGTCTGTACAGTCTTATGTACCACAAATCTCAAGGCCAGAAATTATCCTTTTGGAGGCAGTCTAAACGGCAACCTAAGGCGCAGCCCCGTCATCAGCATAAACGAGGGGCTGCCTCAGCAGTGAAGGCTCCTCCAGCCAAGGTTTGTAGAGCTGTAGGCACTCCCGCTGCCACCCCGCCCGCTACCTCCTGACTCACTGCCTCTCCCTCTCCCTCTGGACGTCTATCCAGCGGAGCCGGTAGGCGATCGATTCTCTCGTCACCTTCCGGAATGGGCGAGGATAATGGTGGACTCTTGGGTGCTCCAGCTGATTGCTCAAGGGCACTCCCTAGAGTTCTCTCAGCCACTCCCTCACAGACCCCCTCTCAGTTCTTCTTATCCCCAAAACCATCTTTCTTTGGTTCGGGAGGAGATAAATGCTCTCCTGCTGAAGGAAGCCCTGGAACCTGTCCCACATCAGTTTTGCAGGACAGGCCATTATTCCCACTTTTTCTTGGTCCCCAAGAAGATTGGCAACCTGAGGCCCATTTTGGACCTCAGCTCCCTCAATCTTCTGGTGACTTACAAAAGGTTCAGAATGCTCTCCCTTCCGAGCCTTCTACCTCTTGTAAGAGTGGGTCAGTGGCTTTGCACCCTGGACATGCAGGATGCTTACTTGCATATTCTGATCCACCCTGCCCATCGCAGGTTCCTCCGGTTCTGCTTCCAGGGGGAGCACTTTCAGTTTCGGGCCCTTCCATTCAGCTTTTCATTGGCACCCCGGGTGTTCACCAAGTGTTTAGCAGTAGTGGCAGCCTACCTGCACACACAGAGGTCCAGGTTTTCCCTTATTTGGACAACTGGCTGATTGCGGCTCCCTCCCAGGAGGATCGGCGCCATTCCCTTACCCTTACCCTGGAGACTTTCTCCAGGCTGGGTATTACAGTCAGTCTGGCCAAATCTCATTTGGTTCCTACCCAACGCTTACAGTTCATTGGGGCAGTGTTGGAAACCCAGCTGGGCAAAGCATTCCTTCCTCCAGACCGGATCAAGACCTTGCTTCGGCAAACTCGATTTCTGATCTCCCAGAGACACGTCCCCGCCAGGAAGGTCCTCCGCCTCCTCGCTCTTATGGCGGCGGCCATTCCTACGGTCCCCCTGGCCAGGCTGCACATGAGGATTTCCCAGTGGACTCTCAAAGCCCAGTGGGACCAGGCAGTGGACGATCTGGATCGAGAGATCCTTATCTCCGACCCCATGATCAGGGATCTGCAATGGTGGTTGCTATTAGGTCCCATCGGACTCGGGGAGTGATCACCGGAGGAATCTCGGCTGCACATCAGTGTGCTTGAGATGAGGGTAGTCCTGACCACTATTCAGGCCTTTCAGTCTCTCATCCTTCCAGGCCCCCTTATGGTACACTCAGACAACATGTGTGTTGTCTGGTACCTCAACAAAAGGGGTGGACTCAATCCTACCCGCTATGTTGGGAGGCAGTGAGAGTCTGGGACAGAGCTGTTCAGCTCGGCCTTCGCTTGACAACACCTCATGTGCCGGGGGTTCAGAACACCTTGGTGGACGCCCTCAGTTGTTCCACGGTGAGAGCTTATGAGTGGGAGTTGAAACAGGATGTCATAAACGCTCTGTTTTACCGTTGGGGAACGCCTCAGATAGATCTGTTCGCATCCCCATCCAGCGCCAAACGTCCAGCCTTTTGCTTGCTCGCTCGCTCCAGGGTGAGACATTTTTTGGCAGGATGCGCTGTCTCTGTCTTGGAGGGGCAGGTCCGTTTATGCATTCCCTCCATTCCCGCTGATCCCGAGAGTTCTACACAAGCTCTGGGTGGATGGTATGCGAATGATTCTCATCGCCCCCTTTTGGCCGAGACAAGTCTGCTTCTCTCTTCTGCAGCAGCTTTCAGAAGAACCAGCTCTTCCACTCCCATTTTCCCAGGACCTGTTGATTCAGGATCAAGGGACCCTGGTGCATCCAGGTCTCAAGTCCCTTCATCTGCATACTTAGCTCCTGCAGACTTAGCGGCTTCCCGCTTTGGGGTCTCTCCAGAGGTAGCCCATAACCTGATAAGAGGCCAGGAAGCCTTCTACCAGGTCCACTTACACTATGAAGTGGAAGCGCTTTTCTATTTGGGCTGAATCCCAGTCTCTGGAACCCTTTTCCTGCCCTGTGGCCAGGATACTGGATTATCTCAAGCATCTGTTCGACCTGGGTCTTAGTTACTCCTTCCCGAAGGTTCACCTCTCAGCCATTTCCGCCTGTCATCTCCCTCTGGGAGACAAATCGATGGCTCAACTTCAGGTCTCCAAGACTTTCTTCAAGGAGTCCTTCATTTGAAGCCTCACATTCATAGTCGACCCCTCTCACCCCGTGGGACCTTAACTTTACTCTTGACAAACTCTCACTGCCTCCTTCGGCCAGCAGCAGAGGCAAATCTGCGTTTTTTTGTCTTGGAAGACTTTGTTTCTTGTGGCTATCACTTCCGCTCAGAGAATTTCCAAGCTTCAGGCGTTGATGTGCCATGTACCCTATCTGATTTTTCATAGGGACAGGGTGGCCATGAGGACTAACCCAAAGTTCCTTCCCAAGGTTGTGGCCGAATCCACTCTCAATAAGTCGATTGAGCTTACGGTGTTCTTTCTGAAGTAGTCCAACAGGGGACAGCACCTCCTTCATGCCTTGGATGTGCATAGAATCTTGAAGTATTACACCAACCGAACCAATGACCATAGGAAAACGGACCAATTGTTTATTTCCTTTGCTCCAAAGAAGGAGGGTTATGCCATCTCCAAACAGTGTCTCTCCAAATGGTTGGCCAACTGTATTACCTTCTGTTACAACAAATACAACAGGCCTCTTCCAGGCCAGATGAAGGGTCATTCTACCAGGGGCATGGCGGCTTCAGCTGCATGCTTCAGAGGCATCTCAGCTGCTGCAGAGATCTGTGCTGCTACTTGGATTTCCGTCCATACCTTTACCAAGCATTACAGCTTGGATGTTGCCTCACTCCGCAGAGCGGGGTTTGGCCTGGCGGTCCTGCAGGGCATCTTGTTGTAAGACATTTCTTGCCAGGCCTTTGATGGACAGCTTTTTTATGTCCTCCTCCTCCTCCCTGGTTTCTTTGTCCAGAACTGCTTGGGACTCAGTCCTGTTGGTTAGTACCTACTGCAAGAGCCCTCTCAAAGTAAGATAGTACAGATACATAAGAACTTACCGTAACAGTAGATCTTCCGAGAGAGGCTCTTGCAGTAGGTACTGCTTTCCCTCCCTCCATCTCCCTGAGTTTCTTCTCTCCTGTCTTTAGGGGCTTTCTTTCCTCCTGTCACGCCCTTTGTGTCTCCAGCGGGAGAACTGGAGGGCGGGCTTGGGACTGTCCCTTTTATCTGACGCACACTGACGTCGGTCAGCTGATGTGGGGGGCCGTCCCCACCAGGGACTGCTAGCTAGAAGATTTTCTGTGGGGTTCTGACGCCTGCCAGCTTAGTCCTGTTGGTTAGTACCTACTGCAAGAGCCTCTCTCGAAGATCTACTGTTACAGTATGTTCTTACATAACTTTACTTTGGAGTACCTGCTTTCCCTTTCAGATTTGGGCTTAGGATACTCCTCACTCAAGGTGCATTTTTCTGCCATCTCTGCGTACCATGCACTTACCGAGGGCAAAGCTGTGGCTCAGCATAAGGTGTCCCACACCTTTCTGCGGGACATTCTGCATCTGAAACTTCCCATTCCATTTGGGACCCAGTTCCTCCATGGGACCTCAATTTTATGTTGGAGAAACTCACATTACCTTCTTTGAACTGGCCTTGAGTTGCGAGCTGCGCTTTCTTTCATGGAAAGTGCTCTTTTTAGTTGCTGTTACTTCTGCACTGAGGATTTCCGAGCTTCAGGCTCTCATGTGCAAAGAGCCTCGTTTGGTTTATCACAAAGATGGTGTGTCTTTGCATACTAATCCTAAGTTTCTTCCCAAGGTGTTGTAGGAGTTTACTTCAAACCAATCTATCCACCTTCTGGTTTATTATCCTGAGTAATCTAATCAGGAGGAGACTTTGCTCCATACTTTGGATGTACATAGGATCTTGCGGTGTTATATGCACCGCTCTAAGGCTCTGAGCTGCAAATCTGGTGACATCCAGCAGACCAGACCTGGGTTTGAATCCCACAGCTTCCACTTGCATACTGTGTGACCCAGAGTAAGTCACTTAACCTCCTTGTGCTCCCAGGTTGCTCCTGTAAAAAAGCTTTCAGCTTAGTGTGCTATACCTGGTTAAACAACGAAATAAAAAAAAAAAAGGAAGTCTTACCAGTTGTTTATTTTGTTCGCCCCGAGAGAGAGGGCGCTCCTGTTTACAAACAGTGTTCGTCTAAATGGTTAGCCAGTTACATTGTTTATTGTTACCATAAGTACAACAAGGACCTTCTGGGAGTGGTTAAGAGCCATTCCAGCAGGGGTATGGTTGCCTCCATAGCTTGTTTCAGAAATATATATGCTGCGGATATTTGTGCAGCTGCCACTCGGAGTTCTGTCCACACTTTCACCAAGAATCACAACCTGGACATTGCCTCTCGGCACAGGGCCAATTTCAGCTGAGCAGTACTGCAGGGTCTTCTGTCCTGAGCTCTTGGCTTCTAAACTGTCCTCCTCCCAGTACTGTTCTGGTCATGCCTGGAACTGCTTGGGACTCAGTCCTACTGGTGTTGACCTGCTACAAGAGCCTTCCTCAGAGTTAAGAGGGTGCTTAGGTTTTAACTGGACAAGACTGAGGACTTCAAACAGTCTAATCTAAACTGCTCTTTTGTCTCTTTTGACCCTAACCCTAAGGGGCAACTCATTACAATCAAGTGCATTTCCACCTGGATTGTAAATTGCTTTCACCACTGCTATGCTATGACTCGGGTTAAATTGGAGGGCAGGGTACATATCCATTCCACCAGACCAGTTGCCACTTCTCTGGAAAGAATTCCCTCTGTGCCTGTTGGAGAAATTTGCAGAGCTGCAGATTGGAGCACAGTGCCCACCTTTATCAAGCACTGTGCCTTTGATAGCCATATCTGGAAGAATGCCACCTTTGGCAGGACAGTCCTGAATGGATTACTATCCTGAGTGAGCCCTGAGCTCCAGCCTCCCTAGTCCGGGGGACATTTTTGGGCTTGGTGCTCTGACCCACAAGTGGGAATCAGTGGTAAAGTTTGATTCTGGGAAGATAGTGTAATGTAAACTACATAATTACTGTTATTGTTAATCTTCCAGAATATCTTCACCATTGATTACCACATCCACCCACCATCCCCCGGACTCACTCAAGTAGTGTTGTGGTCTTCACCCCTTTGTACTTGGTTGGGCTGTGAACACACTGTGTTGATGGGCCCCCAGGGGCTATCTTATGCACTTAACGGTAGATTAAGTGCATACGTGACTCATTAGGTTCGTGTTGCTCACCTCCTCAGAAAAAAAGGTACCAAGTCAGTTGGGACCTGGCGCTGCTGTATACCAACGGTCACATGTGGTGACATATTGTACGTGCAGGGCCTCTCACATTGCCAGATCCCACCAGAGAAGTTCTGGCACTAATGGCGTCTTAACACCTTTGGCACAGACCCACAAGTGGTAATCAGAGGTGATGATATTCTGGAAGAGCAATTGTGGTAAATACATAATTTTCATTTGTCAGCACTACTTAAACTCAGAATCCCAGCCAGTATTACAAAGCCAGTTGGTGCGGCTTCAAATAAAATGCCTTTCAGCTCTGGGTTGTCAGTATAATTTTTCACTTGAAGAGGTGCTAGTCTGTCATTCAGAATTAAATAACTTGGGTAAAAATAGTGTATCTGCTTCAAAAGTGAAACGTTTAATATTCTGTAATGGTCGAGTTTGTGGAGAAACGCAACCCGAAAAATGTGAAGCTGCAGTCAATACTTTTACTTTTCCAGAAACGGTATATTATTCACAATCTGGGACAGGTGGACAATTTACGGAAAAGAAGATTTTACCCTCTCAGACTTCATAGATGCTGTCAGGGTAGGTGGTTGAAATTCCTGCTTCCTTATTATTTGTTGTTGATATGTTTTGTTATTATAAATCATTAAATCATTCTTAGACGATCAGAAATTTTTTTGTTTTTATATATTCCTGGTACTGTACTCTTACAGTCATAAGAGGGTGTCTCATGCACATAGTTCTAAAATTCTGAAGTTCTGAGTTCAGTTGGCAAAGTCCATTTCACACAAAGCAGATTCTCTAGTATTCTGCAGAGTAAAACATTTTGATTGTAAATTCAAATTTCAGTGTTGTGAACAGAGGTCTTTTTGAACGATTTATAGTATGTTTATACAGTGCTTCTTCTTCTATCTGCCATCTTCAGTATAACCAAAGATCTTCTTCAGGGGTATCTCAGTCATCAGGTCACACCACAGGAACTTCACCGTTGGTGAAGCAGGGTCCACACAGAAGATTTTCAGCAGTACAACTGGGGCTGCCCACACCAACATCATATGATGATGTCACCAACCCTGTCAAGGTGTGAGAGGCCCCGCTTCCTCCTCATTTCTTTCCCGCCATCAGCTTGTTCACATGGGTCTTCACAGACGCTCTGATGCAGTTTCACGCCATTTTTTCGCTGACGGCTTTTTCTACCTATTATTATAGAATCTCTTTTTAAAAAGATTCCATTATTTTGTTTCTGTCAAGCGGTAATCCTTCTACATCTCTCTTCCATTGCTGCTCCTATGGAAAGAAGATTGCCTCCACAGACTAACACTCTCTGTGTGTCTGCTGTCTTGAGCCTGACCACGAAGTCTCTGACCGTGAGCTCTGCCAGAAGTTTAATCAAACAACCCTCAGGTGATGCAAAAAGGCACTTAAAAATTTCCTCATCCATCAACAGTTAGCCAGTTCCGGGCAGAGATCCTCCAGGGTCCCAGCCTCTGACTCGCTAACAGGGTTGTTGAGCTTGCAGGCCGCTAAGGCCCAAGACAAATCCTCGAGGAAAAGTCACTAAAAGGACCGTGATAGGGACCGTTCCCTCTGGCGGCAGTCCCGCTCCCCGATGGCCTCTTCTTCCACATCCGGGGGTACTCCGTCGACTGTAGCTGCGTCAATGCACATATCAGCTGTCCAGGCCTCTGTGCCGACCAAGGCACATCTAAAGGTATGCTGCAAGCCAGGTTTCAGGAGGGTGCAGGCAGAAAGGGTAACCAACCCGAAGAACACAAAAGTTCCATATACTGTCATAGCACTCCAAACAAGGACTACTGTAGTTTTCAAGCAAAAATTGCCATTTATTGGTATATTGCCAGACGTGCTCACTGGCCACTTACTTGATCCAGCGCTTTGGGTTAAAACAACCCTTCATCAGGCCCCCTGGCGAAGGGTTGTTTTTTAACCCAAAGCACCAGGGCAAGTGAGTGGCCAATGAGCACGCTTGGTAATATGTCAGTAAATGGCAATTTTTGCTTGAAAACTGCTGTTGTCCTTGTTTGAAGTGCTGTAACAGTATTTGGAATCTCTGTGCCCACCAGACCCATACCAACAGCACTTTCACCCAGTACTCAGGGCGGCCGGTCGTTGACTCAGGGTCATCGTCCCCTCCGTTGTCGACAGCCCTCCTGTTGAATCTTGATCCTACTCCAGGCCCTTGGGCTACAGTTCCTTCGGGCTCTCGGGGGCCCATCCGGAGAGTCGTTCCTCTCTGTGCCGTCGACCCCCTCCTCCATTGCGTAGTCTTCAATGGTTGTCAATCTCAATGAGATTCTGACCAAATTCAACCTGGTGATTGTTCGCCAGCTTGACACCTACAGGCCAACGTCACCTGCGCCATCAACGGCAGCTTCGTCGTCAACCCCTCCCTGACAGCCATGGGCTGCTCCCTGTGGGTTGTCGTCTGTGCCTCACACGTCGGACCTGTATCTGGAAGAGGTAGACATTGAGGAGGAGTACCATTCTTACCTTATTCTTTGTGATGAGGAAAAGGAGGAGGAAGATCTTCTCACTTCAGACAGATTCACTGCTTCCTCAGTCAGCAAGAATTCTGTCAAGCACACTCACAGGTCTCCAGAGGACCCAACTTTTTTCAATATTATGAAGCAGTTATCCTCAGCCTTGGGGTTCCATACTGAGGAGGAGGAGGATGCCACCAGGAAGGATTTAGTGGATTTCCTGGAGATTCCAGAGTCCCCTCCCAAGATCATTCCTCCTGTTTTGCCTGCGTTATGGAATGCTACTACTGCAGCCTGGCACAGGCCTGATATGGTGCCAACTATGCCCCTCCGGGCGGACAAGCTTTACCATGCCCCCAAGGGGTTTCCTCATTATGCTGCCTAGCCTGAAACTGATTCGTGGTTATTAAGGCAGCTCTGGACAGGTCTAAGGCGCCCAAGCAGGTTAGCTCCCTCCCCAAAGACAAGGAGTCACGCAGAATTGATCTCTGGGGCAAGAGGGTTTATGCCTCCTCTACCCTTGGTCTGAGGATTGCCAATTACCTGTCCCATATCATTCCTCCTTCTTCAAAACAGTGGGGGAATTTAAGAATGCATGGGACAGACATAAGGCAATTCTGGTGAGGGGCAGGAAGAAGTAGGATGTTGGTTAACTAGAATCTGCAGCTTATCCAGTAGGTAGGGAAATGGGCAGACTGGGTGGGCCAAGCGGTCCTTATTTGCTGTCAGAGTCTATGATCTTCCTGGACATAAAGTCCCCACCACTCATTCACACTGGTGGGATCTACACCGGAGGCGATAGGACCCAGCGGGAGCAAACTTCTTCGCCCAAGAAGGTCGACCAGAAGGGAGCCGGCAGCACTCGGCTCGTGCGGCAGTGACTATCTCGGCGTTGACCCTCCAACCGCCTCAGTTCCTTTTTTCCCCGCCGTCAAGTGTGCTACAGTTACGACGTCGCTTGCCCTCCGGGAGTGTCAAACTCCAAACTAGCAGCATAGTTTTCAGCTTCTTATTTTGTAGTATTTCTTGAATAAGTACCACTTACTATAATTTATTTTTATTGCAAGAAAGAAGTCTCAGCCTACATTGACAGAGTTGACCATGAGCGGGTCAAGTGACGGTAGGGAGACTTTGTATGAAAGCTGTTCAGTCAGCCGGGCTGGGTCTGGTCCGCCACCCTCTCGGGGGGGGGGGTCTGACAATGGACGTTCCAATGCCCGAGTAGAGGGGCGGTTCCCCCGGAAGCATAAAAGAAAACGGTCGCACTCTCAGCACCATTTGGCTTCGAGCTCTTCTGCGACTCACAGGTCAAGAAAGAGAAGGCATCACTCGAGGTCACCTTCTGGTATGTCTGCGCGTCGACTGTCAGTCATTGGGGTCAGTTGCCAGTCTCCCCCGGAGTCGCCGGCTTCTGTTTCTGGTCTCCGACCTCTTCAACATCGGAGCCCTTCCCCACCTTCTGAAAGGGCTTCAGATGAGCAGTTTCATCAGTGGGCCGCTCTGATGGAGCAATGGGCTCGGAGGTTGGTCCAGCTGCCTGGCCCTGTCACTTGGGAGCCCTGGGACCCTTCGGGTGATCAGGTAGGGCGGTTGGGTCTCCCTAGTCGTGCAGCACCTTCTTCGGTGCCGTTGACTCCGCGCTTAGGTGTTTTCCCCCCTCGCATGGCTGTGGCGCAGGGGGCCACACTGATGCCTCCATCTCCTGGTATTTTTGCTTCTTTATCCACAAATCTTAGTTTTCAGAGCCCTGCATTGGTTTCGGTGCCGTCGGCATCGATGGCTCGCTCAACGCCATCCTCGACATCGTTGCATCTGTTGGCGCCGGCCTCAGCGCCGTTGGGATTGTTGGCGTTGTCCTTGGTGCCGTTGGGCTTGTCGGCGCTGCCCTGCAGCTTTTCGGCACTGTCCCTGGCGCCGAGGGCTCTGTCGGTGCTGTGCACTGTGCTTGGCCAGGGGGCACCGCGCTCTTCTTTGGCGTCGAGACTTGGTGTGTCGTCTTCCAGTCTTCAGGGCTCTTCGACTCCGATCCCTTTTCCCTCCTATCTTCCTTCTGATTTTCACTCCTTTCCTATCCATACAGTCCCTCCTGGGCTGTCAGGAGATGATATTGAGCCTGACCCAGACCTTAGGCTGGGTGATGATGTGGAATGAACAGGTCCTAATCCTGCTGCAGAGCCTGTGGTCGAGAACCTGTCATTTAATTCTCTGCTGAAAAATTTGATTTCCACTCTTTCTTTCCAGACTATGGATATCGATCATGGGAAACTTTTAAGACCCCAATACCTTCATGTTCCGGACATCCCTATGGATTTAACTCCCCCGGTACAGCCCTCCTTTGAGATGCTTTCTCAAATGGTATTGAATAATCCTGCTCTCATTCCTTCTGTGGCTAAGTCCATAGATAGGAAGTATACTGCTCCCAAGGATTGACCCATTTTGGCCTCTCAAGCCTTTTCGGACCCTATTGTAGTCTTGGCAGAGAATGATAAGGTCGTTCTTCCTCAGACTACTACAGCTCAACCTATAGACAAAGAATCTCGTAAGATAGATACTTTAGATAAGAGAGTCTTTGCTGCATCCACCCTGGGTATGTGTGTGTATTGCTAGCTACCAGGGCTGTTTCTCTCAATATGAGCATATTCTTTGGCATTCACTCAAACAAATGGTTGAAGTTCTGCCGGAGTCTGACACTAATTCAGAGCTTCTTCAAACCATAACTAGGGGTATCGAGTCCAACAACCAACAGGTTAAAGCAGCTATGGACGCTTTTGATACTGCCTCCTGGGTGGCGGCGGAGGGCATTTGTACCCGCCGTCATTCCTGGCTACGCACTTCAGGCTTCACGAATGATGCCCAGCAGCAGGTCGTGGCGTTGCCCTTCAACGGTGCGTATGTCTTCGGTCCTCAAGTAGAACAATCTCTAGAGGCCACACAAGAGACCAGATCGACCATTAAATTGGCTCGACCTGCTCCCGCCCCTTCTCGAGGGGGGGGGGTGTTAATAAACACCAGTTTCACAACCGTCAGTCCTTTCGAGGCAAAGGCAGAGGAGGTTTTAATAAAAACCAAGCCACTCAGCCTCAAAGAAAACGCAATAGGAAGTACAAGGGCCCAAAGCGCCCAGTGCCACCTTCTGAGTTTCGACCCAAGTCCCACCTCAGCTGCCCGAGGGGGACTCCTCTTTAGTGGTGGGAGGTCATCTGACTCAATTCTACAGCCAGTGGAAGTCCATAACATCCGACAAATGGGTCCTCCGGATAATCCGCGAGGAGTATTCCCTCAATCTTTCAGAGACCCCTCCGGATTGTCCCCCCAAACGGCAGCCCAGCCTGTCAGTACTTCAGTCAGAACTTCTCGCCTCCGAGATACAAGGCCTTCTGAACTACAGGGCAGTGGAAATAGTTCCACTGGATCAACGAAACACAGGGTTCTACTCCCATTACTTTCTAGTACCAAAGAAAACAGGGGCATGCGCCCCATTTTGGACCTCAGAAAGTTGAACAAATTTCTTCCCAAGGAGAAGTTCAAAATTATATCACTAGGAACCCTGTTACCTTTGCTTTATCAGCACGACTGGTTAGCCTCCCTGGACGTGCAGGATGCTTACCAACATATTCCTATTCACCCAAGGCATCACAAATACCTAAGGTTCATGGCTTTGGGCCAACATTGTCAGTTCAGAGTCCTGCCCTTTGGGCTATCCTCGGCGCCGCCGCAAATTTTTACAAAGTGTTGTGCAATTCTCGCAATGCACCTCAGAAAGATCGGAATACAAGTGTTCCTGTATCTGGTCTATTGGCTTCTAGCAAGTCCTTCCAGGCAGGGAACTCTCGACGCCGTAGCCACGGCATCGGACTTTCTCACATCCATGGGAGTTCTGCTAAATCTCAGCCCTTTCTCATCAAGGTGACAAAACCTCTGAAGAGGTCACTCACCTGGTGGTCGCAAGAGGACAACCTTCTGAAAGGGTATCCATTTGCTCCCCCTGGATCACCAGATCTCCATGACCACGGACACGTCCCGGATAGGGTGGGGAGCCCACTGTCAAGATTCCGCACCCAAGGTACGTGGACTCAAGACGAGTCCCAGCTTCATATAAGTGTCCTAGAAATGAGAGCCGTCCTTTATGCAGTCCGGGCTTTGAAGGACATTCTGTGTCACAAGAACATTCTCCTTCAAACGGACAACAAAGCAGTGATGTATTACATCAATAAGCAGGGCGGTGCTCACTCTTACCCTTTATGCAGAGAAGCGATAAGAGTCTAGGAATGGTGCTTGGAGCACAAGGCTCTAATCCAGGCGGTCTACCTGCCAGGAGTGCAGAACGAACTGGCAGACTGTCTCAGCAGAACAGAGACAAAGCCTCACGAATGGTCTCTCGACTCAACCGTAGTTCAGTCACTATTCGCAGAGTGGGGAACTCCAGACCTGGACCTTTTTGCATCCCCACTCAACACAAAACTGCCTCTCTTCTGCTCCAGAAATCCAGGGCCTGCTGGCATTTTCTGTCAGGATGCGTTCAGGCTGCAGTGGACAAAATGTTTTCTATACGCCTTTCCTCCTCTTCCTCTAATTCAGAGGGTACTTCTCAAGTTCGAGTCACAGGGGGACAAAAATGATCCTCATTGCTCCCTTCTGGCCTTGACATATATGGTTTCTGTTACTCAACAGTATGTCGAAAACCCCTCCGAAAGCGCTTCCCCTTCAGATGAACCTTCTGACTCAGGGGCCTGTGGTCCATCCCAATCAGAGGTCGCTTCACCTTCATGCTTGGCTCCTGAAGAGATTGAAGTGAACAGGTTCAATGTCTCTCGCAGAGTTTCAGATATTCTTCTGGCTGCGGGCAAGCCAGCCACTAGAAAAACTTGCACAGCCAAATGGAAGCGTTTTTCTCTCTGGTGTGCAAAATCCTATTTAAATCCTTTTTCCCACCCACCCAATAGAGTTCTAGAGTACCTGTTAGACCTCTCAAATTCAGGTCTACAATACTCTATAGTCAAAGTTCACCTTTGTACCTTTTCAGCTTATCATGAGCCAGTACTTTCCTTGTCACTGGCTCAGTTACCTGTGGTTAAGAGGTTTCTTAAGGGAATTCTGCATACCAGACCACCTATCAGACGTCCAGTTGCGGCCTAGGACATTAATCTTGTATTAGACATGCTCACTCGAAAGCCTTTCGAGCCCCTAGCTGCCTGTGAGCTGAAATTTCTCACTTGGAAGACGGCCTTCCTGGTGGCCATTACCTCGGCCCGCAGGGTTTCTGAAATACATGCCTTGGTCACAGACCTTCCATATACTGTGTTCTATAAGGACAGAGCAGTTCTTAGGACCCATCCTAAGTTTCTTCCTAAGGTTGTTTCAGAATTCCATCTAAACCAACCTTTGGTCCTACCTACTTACTTGGCGAACTTCCAGAATGAGGGAGAGCGTACCCTTCATTCTTCAGATGTCAGAAGAGCTGTGCATTTCTATTTAGATAGAACAAAACAAATTCGCAAAGCTCAACAACTGTTTGTTTCCTTCAGCGAGACCCGACTGGGTCAATCGGTTGCTATCAGGTGCATTTCAGCATGGCTGGTGGCATGCCTTCGCCACTGCTACTCAATGGTGCAGGTTAAGCTGGAGGGCAGAGTGTACGCTCACTCTACTAGAGCAGTCGCAGCATCTTTGGTGGAAATCCTCACCGTGCCCATTGCAGACATTTGCAATGCGGCTACCTGGAGCTCGGTGCATATTTTCGTCAAGCATTATGCCCTGGATGTCCATGCCAGGCGACATCTTTCGTTTGGCAGGACCATCCTTAACGGACTTCTGTCATAAATTTGTGAGCTCTTGGTCTCTCCTGCCACCCTCTCGGGGGATTATTAGCTCGGCACTCTCCCATCAATGTGAATGAGTGGTGGAGACTTTATGTCCAGGAAGATATGGAAATTATGTCCCTACCATAATTCTTGATCTTCTTGGTTGAAGTCTCCACCACTCATTCACACGCCAACCCACCATCCCCCGAGCTCACCTCTGTTGTTGGTCTTCACTCCCTCAATCTTAGGCTGTGAAGGCTTCTTTGTTGACCTTTCTTATATGGGTCGTCCGGACTATCTTATGTCCGTTTTTTGTTAGGCTGGCCTTCTAGGTTAGTTACACTGCACCTCCTTGGACAAAAAGGTACTGAGGTGGTTGGAGGGTCGACGCCGAGATAGTCATTGCCACACGAGCCGAGGCTTCTGCGGCGCCGCCTCCTGCGGCTCCATCCCTGGCGCTGACCCTCTTGTGAAAAAGTTTGCTCCAGCAGAGTCCTAACGCCTCCGGCGTAGATCCCATCAGTGTGAATGAGTGGTGGAGACTTTGTTCAAGAAGATTAATAATTACAGTAGGTACGTAATTTCCATTTTCCGTGTATGTTTCATATGGTCAAGTACCAGAATATTAACTGGAGGAAGTGCAAGGCTGCTGCCGAGGCCCTCTCAGAAGATGCACAGAAGCAAGAGATTCTCAGATGCTTGCAGACCACTGAAGATGTTAACAAGCACCTCCTGCGGGCCCTCAATGATATTTCGAACACTATTGCCGAGGCTGCTGCCACTAGCATTTGCCTTTGTAGGCATTCCTGGCTGAGGGTCTCAGGCTTTGCTGCTGATGTTCAGCAGAAGGTGCTTAATGCGCCCTTCAGTGGCTCTAAGCCTTTTGGCCCAGATGTCCAGGACATCATTAATGACCTGCAGGCATCTGGCAGGGCTCTCAAATCTGTACACTCGCTCTACCATATGTAGCCTAAGAGCAGACAGCGCTCTCCCTTTTGCAAGGCATCCAGTTGACCAGGGGCAGTGTCTTGGCCCCAGGGCATATGCAGAGCCACTGCCGTTTGGCCCGCCCCCTCCACTGCCAGAGCCACAGCCAAGCATCCCAGAGGTGATAGACCAGCCACAGCGGCTAGATCCACTTCCACTTGACTCATTGCCAGACACCCCCCCCCTTCCGGTCCCCGACCAAGAGGTGGTGGTCAGAGGTTGATTCTCCCTCCATCTCAATCAATCAAGAACCATAACTTTGGATGCCTCTATTTTTCAAATCATAGAAAGGGATCACACCCTGGAGCTCATGGAGCAACCCCCCAGAGACTCCTCCCCTACCCTCCAGTTACCCCCGGAACACCTGTCTGTTCTCTGGAAGGAGATACAGTCCCTTCTGTGCAAGTAGGCCATCGAGCCAGTGCCCAGGTGCCAGAGAAACAAGGGATTTTATTCCAGGTTCTTTCTGGTTCACAAAAAGATCAGACATTTGAGGCCCATCTTAGACCTAAATAACCTCAACCTGTATGTTCAGTACAAAAAATTCTGTATGGTGACTTTGCCAGATCTGCTGCCCCTTCTCAAGCAAGGCGACTGGCTTGTATTCTCTTGACATGCAGGATGCATACCTGCACATCTCGGTATTTCCTCCCCACAGGAGGTTCCTCCGGTTTCTTTTCCAGGGTGAGCATTATCAGTTCATAGTGCTGCCTTTTGGCTTGTCCTCTACGCCACGAGTCTTTACTAAGTGCTTTGCAGCAGTAGCTGCAGCCCTCAGAAGGGAGGGGAATGTACATTTTCCCTTATCTGGACGATTGACTCCTTAAGGCCCCATCCAGGGAATAGCTCCTGAGGACCTTAGAGAGAACTCTTCAGTTATTCCTCTCCCTGGGCATCACTGTCAGCCTGCCCAAGTCGGTTCTGATCCCATCCCAAAGGCTACAGTACATAGGGGCAGTTCTAGACTCGCTGCAGGGGAAGGCCTTTCTGCCTCAAAACATGGCAGAGTGCCTCATTGCCCAGGCTCAGGAGGTGGCCCAGAGCCATTACATTTCAGCCAGGGTGTACCTGAGGCTGTTGGGACTGATGGAGGCTGCCATCCCCACTGTTCCACTGGCCAGGCTCCACATGCGCATTCTCCAGTGGACTCTCCGGGTGTAATGGTGCTGGTCTCTCCCCCAGTCCACAAAGTGCTGCAGTAGTGGATGGATCCCCTAAACCTGTTGCAAGGGGTTCCATTTCAGATCCCCTCTCCTCAGAAAATCCTCACCACAGATGCCTCCATTTTGGGCTGTGGGCTCATCTGGGTCCTTTTCAAACTGAGGGCTCTTCGTCCCAGATTGAGACCTCCTTGCACGTCAGTGTCCTGGAGATGCAGGCGGTTCTGTATGCCATGCAGTCCTTTCAGAACCATCTTCTTCTAGGTCATTTGTTGATCCAGTCGGACAACCTCAGTGTTGTGTACTACATCAACAAGTGGGGGGGACACACTCGCATCCCTGTGCAGGGAGCAATGAGTGTGTGGTATTGGGTGCTAGACCACAGCCTGATCCTCTCAGCGGTCCACGTCCCAGGAGTGCTAAACACTCTGGCAGACAGTCTCAGCCGGACACAATCCAGCATGCACAAGTGGGAGCTTCTCTCATCCATCGCAGAAGATCTGTTCGACAGATGGGGTCGTCCAGAGTTGGACCTTTTTGCATCCCACTCTCAAAGCAAAACTGCCCAATTTTTGCTTGCTCAATCCAGGGCCTGGAGTTTTCTGGCAAGACGCGTTGTGTCCCTCTTGGAGCAGGAGGTTTCTTTATGCCCTCCCTCCATTTCCTCTGATTCAGAAGGTGCTCATTAAACTGCAGATGGAGGGGGCCACCATGATCCTGGTAGCTCCGTTCTGACCTCGCCAGATCTGGTTCCTCTCCCCCGCTGCAGGAACCTGTTGACTCAGGATCAGGGGACCCTGGTCAATCCCAACCTCAGGTCCCTCCATCTGCACACTTGGCTCCTGAGGATGTAGCCATAGCCAGATTTGGGGGTTCTAGTAGAGTGACGGATGTCCTAGTGGCTGCCTGAAAGCCTTCCACCCAAACCACTTATGCCATTAAGTGGAAGCAGTTTGCCATATGGGTTGCCAAGCATAATCTGGACCCTTTCACCTGTCCAGTGGACCAGATCCTGGACTACCTGATTTCTCTTTCTGACTCAGCTCTGCAGTACTCCTCCCTGAAGATGCACCTTTCAGCTATTTCGTCCTTTCATGATCTCATGGGTGACCATACCATACCTCAGCTGGATGCTCCCATACCTTTTTGAGGGGCATCCTGCATTTGAAACCTCTAAGCCATTCCCCTGTCCTGGCTTGAGATTTGAATTTTAATTTGGAGAAGTTGAGCTTGTCTCCTTTTGAGCCAGTCGCAACTTGCGAGCTACGCTTTCTTTCCTGGAAAGCATTATTTCTAGGATTGTGGATATGTTGTTCTATCCACACTGTTTGGCATGTCCTTTCCCTTTGAGAATCTAGCTGGAAGGTCTTGAAGCTGGCTCCTCCCACCCACCCAGGTGGTATAACCCTCGGCTTCACCCCATGATGCCAGATCTTTCTTTCCACTGGAAGATACAGGTTCCCTCCTTACCGCTCTTGCGTTCTGAAGGCCCTGGCTTTCAAATCCATGGATTTGTTTAAACTCAAACTCGTCAGAGTTGCTAAAAATCGCTCTGCTATTTCAACCGCTATGGAGGATAAATCCTCTCCCAGTTTCTGCACCTGCCCATGCAGGCAAAAGATGTCTCGCACCGATCTGCATGCCACATGCAGGTACTGCCTGGGTGTCGACCACGACACTCAGGCCTGTGAGATGTGTCACGCATTTCACCCGAACGTTTTGCACGATCGTCTCGCATGGCTGAAATTGGGCAGACCAGAGAAACGGAACCCATCGATCCAATCTAGGGAAGCCCGATGGTCAGTCTCTGCAGCTGCAGGGTCCGCTGAGCAGCTTGAACAAATGAAGGCCTTCGAAGAAGAGGCGGCTTGGGCCGTGGATTGATCCTCAGAGCCCTTTTTTTGTCCCGCTCAACTTGAGCTCCACTTTCTCTGGATCCTTTCGGGAGATGTGCCAGTCCCTTCCCACCAAGGGTGATGGGCCTTCGGGCACGCATGTCTCTCGGTCCCGTAAAAAGGACAAGGAACCGAGAGAATCTTCATCTCACTGACGATGTTCCTGGGATTGTGAGAGATCTCGGTCCCAGGAATCACCTGTCTCGACTTTCGTCAAAGTTGCGGCCTCGGCTGCTGGTTTCATGGATCTTCCTGGACATAAGTCTCCACCACTCATTCACACTAGTGGGATCTGTGCCGGCGGCACTAGGATCCATCGGGAGCAAACTTTTTGCTGGAGGGTCGTCGCGAGAGATGGCGCCACGAGGCATGGTGCACGAGCGGTGGCTCGCTGTGACAATGACTATCTCGGCGACGCACCCTCCAACCGCCTCAGTTCCTTTTTCCCGCCATCGAAGCGCTTCAGTGACAAGCGTCGCTTCGCCTGTCGGGAGTCAAACTTCAAACTAGCGCATTTTTCAGTTTATTTTTGTAATTTTATCTCGATAGTAGTAATCGCAATTTTATTCTATTTCTGTTATATTTTAAAAATTTAACTTATAGTAAAGAAGTCTCGGCCTACTGGGCCGAATCGACCATGAGCAGGTCAGGTGATGGTAGGGAGACTTCGTGATGAAAGCTGTTCAGTCAGTCGGGCTGGGTCGGTCAGCCCCTTCTCCTCAGCGGGGTTCACAGACGGTCAGTCCGATGCCTGGGGGATGGGCGGTCCCCTGCCGGCATGAAAATAAGCGAGTCGCATTCTCGCACCGTTCGGCCTCGAAGCTCTTCTTGGCCCACAGGTCAAAAGAGGCATCACTCGGTGCGCCTCACAATCGTCTGCGTCGACGATCGGTTATCGTACCTAGTTGCCGGTCTCCTCCTTCGGAGTCGCCAACTTCCGGTTTCCGCCGTCTTCGACATCGGAGCCCCACCCCGCCTATAGGTAGGGCTCCAGATGAGCAGTTTCATCAGTGGGCTGCTCTTATGGAGCGATGGGCTCGGAGGTTGGTTCTTCTGCCTAGCTTGGTTGCCCCGGAGCCTTCGGGCTCGTCGGGCGATCAGGTAGGGCGGTTGGACCTTCCTAGTCGCACGGTGCCTCCTTCGGTGCCAGCGACTCCGTGCTTAGGTGTTTCCGCCCCTCACATGGCTGCGGCGCAGGGGGCCACGCCGATGCCCTTATCTCCTGGTTTTTTCCCTTCTCTTGCTTTCCAGGTTCCAGGGGTGTCCTCGGCGCTTTCCGCGGGGTCGCTGCGCTTGTTGGCGCCCGTCCAGCGGCGCCGCTGGAATATTAGGCGCGTCTGCGGTGCCGGTGAGTCTCGCGGCGCCGCCAGCAGCCTGTATCTTCAGCAGCTTTACCGCCCGGTAGCAGCGCCAGTGCCGCCTGCAGTGCAGCGTGCTTCTTAAGCGCCGTTTTCGACTCCTTTCGCCTCCTCGGCGCCGGGGGCCCTCGGGGACTCTCCCTTTCTATCTGCTCTTTCTTCTTCTCCTATTTTTCAGTCCTTTCTGGACTATCAGGAGATGATGTTGAGCCTGACCCAGACCTTCGGTTGGGTGATGAAGTGGAGGAAACAGGATCCTTCACCGCTACAGAGCCTGTGGTCGAGGACCTGTCCTTTAAGTCTCTGTTGAGGAACCTGAGATCCACTCTTTCTCTCCAGACTACGGACATCGATCCTGGGAAAATATTAAGACTCCAGTATCTTCATAGCTTGGAGATCCCTCGGTTTGACTCCTCCGATTCAACCTCCTTCAAGGCGGCTGTCTCAAATGGTATGGAAAAATCCTGCTCTTATTCCCTCAGTGGCTAAATCCATTGATAAGAAATATTCAGCTCCCAAGGATAGTCTATTTTGGCATCCCAAGCCTTTCGGATCCTATTGTAGTCCTGGCAGAGAATGACAAAGGTCGTTCTTCCTCAAGCTACAGCTCGACCTATTAACAAGAGTCTCATAAAATTGATACATTAGGTAAGAGAGTCTTTGCTGCCTCCACTTCAAGTATCGTGTTGCCATATCAGGGCTATTTTTCTCAGTATGAGTATATCCTGTGGCACTCTGTAAAACGAATGGTTGAAGCTCTTCCAGATTCCGACTCCAAGTCGGAGCTCCTTCTAACCGTTATCAGAGGTATTGAGTCCAATAACCAACAGGTCAAAGCAGCCATGGGCGCTTCGACACTGCTTCTCGCTCAGCACGCAGGTATTTGTACTCGGCGCCATTCCTGGCTGCGTACTTCTGGCTTCTGAATGATGCTCAGCAGCAGGTAATGGCGCTGCCCTTTGATGGCTCCTATCTTTTTGGTCCTCAGGTAGAGCAAGCCCTAGAGGCCACTCAGAAGACTAGGTCGGCCATTAAGTTGGCTAGACCCCCGCCTACCCCCTCTCGGGGGCATGTAGGTAAATGTCAGTTTCATAGTCGCCAGTCCTTTCGAGGCAGAGGAAGCTTCCATAAAAGCCAACCTGCCCAACCTCAAAAGAAGGCGCAGCAGAAAGCGCAGGGGCCTAAAGCCCCAAGCGCTACCTTATGAATTGCCGGCCCCAGTTCCATCCACACTGCCGAGATGGAACTTTCTCCTCAGTGGGAGTTCGTCTGATGTACTTCTACAATCAGTGAAGTCCACAACCTCGGACAAATGGGTCCTTCGGATAATTCGCGAAGGTTATTCTCTCAATCTTTTGGAAAACTCCCAAGTGCCCTCCCAAGCGACAACAGGTTGTCGACCTCTCAATCAGACCTCCTCCGCCGAGATCCACGGCCTTCTAAACAACAGGACAATAGAACTGGTGCCCCGCATCAAGAAACACAGGGTTCTCTCCCGTTACTTTCTGGTTCAAAGAAATCTGGGGGATGCCCCATTCTAGACCTCAGAAAATTAAACAAATTCCTCCCAGGGAGAAATTCAAAATGATTTCCCTAGGTACCCTGTTACCTTTGCTGCATCAAGCACGACTGGCTGGCCTCCTGGATATGCAGGGGCGCTTACCAGCATATCCCCATCCACCCGACCCATCGCAAATTCCTGAGGTTTGTAGCTCTGGGTCAGCATTATCAGTTCAGAGTCCTGCCTTTTGGGCTATCCTCGGCGTCGCGAGTTTTTACAAAGTGTTGTGCAGTTCTCACAGCGCATCTCAGCAAGCTCGGACTCCGAGTGTTTCCCTACCTAGACGATTGGCTCCTAGCGAGTCCTTCCAGCCAAGGGACTCTGGAAGCCGTTCAAACTGCTTCTCGCCTTCTTCGTCCATGGGAGTTCTGCTAAATCTGAAGAAGAAGTCACAACTGCAGCCCTCCAGAGGCTCCTTTTCATAGGGACTCTTCTGGACACCTCTTCCGAAGGCTTTCCTTCCAGAGGACAGAAGACTCGACATCCTTCAGATGGCCCGTTATCAGGGAGAACCGATCGGTCACAGCTCTCGATGCAATGTATGTTCGGTCTCATGGGCGTCCTCAGTGTTCACTGTGCCCTAGCTCGGTTACACATGAGGACCACCCAATGGATGCTCTCCGCTCAGTGGTCGCCAACTTCTTAGCCCCCAGTCTTATCCCATCAAGGTGACAAGAGCCCCTGAAGGGTCTCTCACCTGGTGGTCTCAAGAAGCAATCTCCTGGAAGATTCCCCTTTGCTCCTCTGGATCATCAGATCTCCATCACCACAGGCGCGCATCGCTAATGGGATGGGGAGCTCACTGTCTCTCTCTCCACACTCAAGGTGTATGGACTCAGCTCGAAACTCAGCTCCACATAAATGTGCTGGAGATGAGAAGCGGTCCCTCTATCGCGATCTGGCGTTGAAGGATGTTCTTTGTCACAAGAACATTCTCCTTCAAACGGACAACAAAGCTGTGATGTATTACATCAACAAGCAAGGCGGTGCTCACTCTTATCCCTTTGCAGGAAGCAATGAGAGTGTGGGAGTGGTGCTTGAGCACAAGTCTCTAATTCAGCGGTATATCTGCGGGTGTACAAAGCGACTAGCAGATCACCTCAGCAGGGCGGAGGCAGACCCTCACGAGTGGTCTCTCGACCCAGCCGTAGCTCGGTCACTGTTCGAAGAGTGGGGGACTCCAGACCTGGACCTTTTTGCATCCCCACTCAACGCAAAACTGCCTCTCTTCTGCTCCAGAAATCCAGGGCCTGGCATTTTCTGTCAGGATGCGTTCAGGCTGCGGTGAACAAAACGCTTTCTTTACGCCTTTCCACCGCTTCCTTTAATTCAGAGAGTTCTCCTCAAGTTCGAGTCTCAAGGGACCAAGATGATTCTCATTGCTCCCTCCTGGCCTCGGCAACTATGGTTTCCTCTACTCAACAGTATGTCGGCAGCCTCTCCGAGACCACTTCCTTGCAAATCAATCTTTTGACTCAGGGTTGTGGTCCATCCAACCTGAGGTCACTTCACCTTCATGCTTGGCTCCTGAAGAGGTAGAAGTGAGCACGTTCAACGTCTCTGTAGAGTCTCAGGCGTCTTCTGGCTGCTCGAGCCAGCTACCCGAAAAACTTACGCTTCTAAGTGGAAACGCTTTTCTCTCTGGTGTGCAAAGTCCTCTTGGAATCCCTTTTCCTGTCCTCCAGACAAGGTTCTGGAGTACCTTTTGGACCTATCAAACTCAGGTCTCCAGTACTCCACGGTTAAAGTTCACCTTAGTGCCATTTCAGCGTACCATGAGCCGGTTTCTTCCTTGTCTCTGGCTCAGTTACCTATGGTGAAGAGATTTCTTAAGGGAATTCTGCATACCAGACCCCCTGTTAGACGTCCGGTCGCAGCCTGGGACATTAACCTTGTGCTAGACATGCTCACTCAGAGCCTTTGAGACCCCCTAGCTACCTGTGAGCTAAAATTTCTTACCTGGAAGACAGCCTTCCTAGTGGCCATTACCTCAGCCATAGGGTCTCTGAGATACATGCCTGAGTTACGGACCCTCCATTATACTGTGTTCCATAAGGACAAAGTAGTTCTTCATACTCATCCTAAATTTCTTCCCACGGTTGTGTCAGAATTCCATCTAAACCAACCTCTGGTGCTTCCCTCTTACGCGAACTTCCAAAATGAAGGAGAGCGGTCTCTTCATTCCTTGGATGTTAAAGAGCCTTAGCGGTTCTACTTAGATGAACCAAGAATTTTTGCAAGACTCAGCAATTGTTTGTTTCCTTCAAGAGACCGGCTGGGTCAAGCCTGTCGCTATCAGATGCATCTCATCATGGTTAGTGGCATGTCTTCGACATTGCTATTCCATGGTACTGGTTAAATTAGAAGGTAGAGTTTCGCTCACTCTACTAGGGCAGTTCGGCATCCCTAGCGGAAGTCGCAATGTTCCAATTGCAGATATCTACAATGCCGCCACCTGGAGCTCAGTGCATGCACCCGTTAAGCATTATGCACTGGATGTTCATGCCAGGCATCATTCCACCTTGGCAGAACTATCCTTAATGGACTTCTGTCCTGAGGCGTGTGACTCTGGCTCCCCTGCCGCCCTTTTGGGGATTATCAACTTAGTACTCTCCCACTAGTGTGAGGAACAGTGGTGGAGACTTATGTCCAGGAAGATATGAAAATTACGTACCTACCGTAATTCTTGATCTTCTTGGACGAGTCTCCACCACTCATTCACACGCCCACCCTCCATCCCCTGAGCTCACCGCTGTGTTGGTCTTCACTCCCTCAAATCTTTAGGCCGTGAAGACTTCTTAGCTGACCCTTCTTACACGGGTCATCCGGACTATCTTATGTCCGTTTTGTAAGGTTAGGTTTACTCTTTACGTTAGTTGCGCTGCACCTCCTTGGTAAAAAAGGTACTGGGGCGGTTGGAGGGTCATCGCCCGAGATAGTCATTACCCTTGTGACCATCATCAGCATTTTCTCATGGCGCCATCTCTTATGACGACCCTCCAGCAAAAAGTTTGCTCCCGATGGGTCCTAGTGCCTCTGGCGCAGATCCCACTAGTGTGAATGAGTGGTGGAGACTCGTCCAAGAAGATAAAGAATTACGGTAGGTACGTAATTTTCATTTCCACCTGTCAGGCCAGCTGGACCAGACACTGGATGACAATCCAGGTGAGATCATTCTCGACCCAGTCGACCCGTTGTTGCCCAAGGAGGCCGACAGCTCCTTATTCAGGACCCAGGTCCTGCCTCTCCCCGATGAGGAGACCCAACCCGCTGGGAACCCCATCAGAGAACCGATCCCGGACCAGGAAGAACTACCGATCTCCCTGGTTCCTTCTGATTGACCCCGTTGGTCACCCTGACAATCGCGGTCAAGGTCTTGGACTCCTTCGACCAACAAGCCAAAGAAGGCACACAAGCGCTCTAAGAAGAGGCGCAGCCGACATTCTTCTTTGTCCTCCTCAAATGAAGAGAGGCTTCGACAAAAACTCCATCAACTCTATGAAAATTAAATGTGGCAACAGCTGATCTTGTCCAGTCAGAAGCTGATTCCGGCTTCCACCCTGGCCATTACTTGACTGTCGCCTCCCAGGCCGAAGCCGACTCCTCCAGAGCTGGTCTGCACCATTCCTTCTCCCACGGAGCCAGTCAAAACCATTCCTGTTCAGCCAAAATCGACCTCTCCACCGATCTTGGTGGAACCGCCACCTAAACAGCCCCCTGTAGGGGTGCCTGCTAAAGAGTCTCGGCCTGTTCTGTACCTCCTGCGTAAGCTGTCTGTTACCCTAACTCCTGACCATCCTAGGTGGGTGGAGGGAGACTCAGGAGGCCGGCCAATTTATCCAAACTCTTCGGAGTCCAAGGACTCGGACCTTCATTCCCGTCACTTGGACGAGGAATCTGTCAGTAGTCTCTCGACGGAGGAAGGCCCCCTCTTTCTTTATGGGCATCCTCCATCTTATTTCCAAATCCACGGAGACGCCTCTCGAACCCGTCCAGAAACGGTCCGAATATCCCCTCACGGATATCCTCAAACGGGGGGGGATTCACAGATGGAAGCCTTTCCAGTGGCCGAGGCCATTTTTGGTTTAGCTTTGAAGCAATGGCAGTATCCTGCCTCTGGCCCTTCGCTTACTGCCCATATGGCCCGCAAATATGCAGTGCCCATTGGGTCCCTTTCAGGGTTCACAGAGCACCCCTCTGCAGAGGGTCTGGTGACCGAATCTGCGTTTAGACGCTCAGGTAGTTCGGCAGATACAGATAGACCTCCGGACAAGGAGTCCGAAAAACTGAACCGTTCTTCCCATAAAGTCTATGCCGCCTCTACGCTGGGCCTCCATCAGGCAAGCTCAGCCATCATCATGGCGCATTTCTCTCACGCCCTTCTGGGCTCCCTTGATGAGGTTCTGCCTCACCTCCCCGCAGACCTCCAGACCATGGTCAAGCAGGTCTGGGACCAGGGTCGGGCTGTTGTGAAGCAGCAACTCCAGACAGCTCTGGACCTCGAGGACTCATGCGCCCGTTCGGTGGCAGTCACGGTTGCCATACACCGCAGGGCTTGGTTAAGGGTCTGGACCTTCACGGCGGACACCCAACACTAGCTAATGGATGTCCCTTTCCTGGGTACTGACCTCTTCGGCCCAGATGTGGGCGGTCACCTCCAACGCATTGAGAAGTCCAGTGCCACCTTGAACTCTAACTTCTACACAGAAGGAATCCCAGGATTCCAAAAAGCAGAAGAAAAAGCCATTTCGGCATTCTGCCCCTTCGGCCAAGCAGCCCCACTTTCAAGCAGGGCAGCAACAGCAGGCACAATCTTGGCATACTCAGCCCAAGTCCAGGCCTCCGGCTGCCCTTAATCCTGGAGGACGGGGCTTAGGTAGTCCCCAATCTGGACCCTCTTCCTCCAAGCCTGCTCAGTGACAGGATGGGGATGGCCACCCTCATACCTGTCAGTCAAGCTCAGGGTCCTCCCGTGGGAGCCGGCTCTGCCACTTCCTTTCTGCCTAGTTCGCTGTTACCATGGACAGGTGGGTTCTAGAAGTGGTGGGCCAGGGACTGTCTCTGGAATTCGAGCAGTATCCTCCAAGCCGAGCCCGTGCCCCACGGTTTGATGTGGTGTCCGTACACACTCAGTCGGCTCTTCGAGACAGCATTGCCCAACTTCTCTGCAAGGAGGTGGTGGCCAGAGTCACGGACTTCAGTCAACCCAGGGTTCAGATTCAGGGTACTTTCTGGTTCCAAAGCGGATGGGGGGCTGGCACCCCATTCTAGATCTGCATGACCTGAACCAGTTCCTCAGGTCTCGCACCTTCAGGATGGTAACTCTGTCCCAGATCATACGATCTCTCAAGCAGAACATGTGGATCTTCCTGGACATAAAGTCTCCACCACTCATTCACACTAATGGGAGTACGCTGGAGGCGCTAAGACCCAGCAGGAGCCAAACTTTTTCAGGTAGGGCGGCACCGTGAGCCAGGCTCGTGCAGTATAGACTGTCACAAACCCACTCAGCAGGTCAGCCCTCTACTCCCAAAGTGCCAACCTCCGAGCGCAGTATTGTGAACAGTTAACAGACACAGGGTAACCCTCATGGTCTGTTTTGTGGGTTTTGAATCAACCTTTGGTCTCAAGTTCTGGAGGGATTCAAACTGTGAACCTCTTGTTAGCGTACCCAATGTACAGGCTCAGATAATTCTGTCTTGAAGGGGCCAGATATCTTTGCCTACGGGCACCTAACCAGGTGTACAGAAATGAACCCTTAAAAACTGTAATAAAAGACCTCAGATTTAAAACGCTTACCTTTTTCCAGTTTGGTATCACCATTCAAGCTTATGTATAGTGTCTGCTTTAACCATATATACTGGATTTATACTGGGAAATAGAACGAGAGAAGACATTACTGTCCATTGTACCGTTCCCTGTGTAGTGGGCTCATGGTTGTTAATTTTTCTTCTTAAATAATAATCGGTCTATTTCTCTTTTGAATGTCTCCAGGTTGCCACTTAAGACGACATACTCTGGAAGGACATTCCATAATCTTGCTGTTCTATGAACGAAGGAGTAGTATCTTACATTGGACTTTACAGTTTGTAACTTTATTTGATATTTACGCGCTCTTAACCCTTCTGGTTTCACTAATAATTGTATACCCATTTCAGTCATTAGTTCTGGATCTTTCATAATTTTAAACAACTGTAAGAGGTCCCCTCTCTTTCTTCTATATTCCAGACTAAACAAATCCAACTTCTTCAGCCTATCGTTGTAACTATCACTTTGTGTGTGCCGTATCATTTTAGTATAAGATCTTACTTCGAGAGGGCTCTTGCAGTAGGTAATTACATATAGGACTGACGTCGGCAGGCGGCAGGACCCCGCGGAAAAATTTCTAGCTAGCAGTCCCTGGCGAGGGACCGCCCCTACGTCAGGTGACCGGCGTCAGGAGACGTCGGTATAAAGGGGCGGTCCCTGAAGCCCGCCTTCCAGTTCTTTCCCGCCGTTAGCTCGTGCAGCGCCTCACGGAAAAGTTTGTTGCTTCGTCAGCCTCTCTTCATCGGTTCTTACCGAATTATTCTGATTTTTTTCAACAACGTCAGGTCATTGTTGGTGTATGTCGTCCCCTACACCCTCCGAGCACAAAAATAAGTGTGACTCGTGCGGCGCCGAACTCCCGCACAAGGATGGCCATTCCCTGTGCCTGTTCAGTCTAGGTCCCGATCACCCGGTCGAGAAGTGCCAGCACTTCCTCAGCTTCAATGCGGCTACCCGGAAGAGGCGGCAGCAATCCCTGGAAGCCCACATTTTGAAGAAAAAGATGAGTTTGATGGAGAAGGAGCTCAAAAAACTGAGGCAGGCATCCACTTCCCCCAAAGGCCATCGGAAGAAGAAAGACAAGGAGAGGCACCGGGACAAGGGCTCCTCTACTGCGTCTCCCTCGGGAGTCGCCAGGTCTCAGGTAACGTCCCCTCCGGGGGACCGCTCCTCGACGGCCGCCTCGGAGGTTTCCGAGGGGGTGTCGGCCCGCCCGTCTGGCTCGCGCTCGGGCCTTTCGGGCACCTCCGGACAATTGGAGGCCTCTGCCCCCGGTTTGGCTGTAGCTTTGCCGCTTACTGGCGTGGGCAACTCCGATAAGCTGGGCGTCAGCTCCTCCGATGTCCGCGCGGAGAGAGCCGGTAAGGCGCATGACCATTTGGGGTGGCGTACAGCTCCTCTCCCGCTGGACCAGGCCGATCCTCCTCCTCGGTCTGCCTCCGGTGAAGGCTCCCATAAGTCGGACGCCGGCTCCTCCGGCGCCCGCCGGGAACTTGCTGTAAAACCACACGTCGGTTCGTCCATCGTCTGGTCGTCGAAAGAACCGATGACAGACCTACCCACGTCCGTCGTACCCGGTTCTCCGCAGCCTTTGCTGCCATCCGGGGACCCCGAGTCCCCCCAGCCCGACCCCGGGGATTTTTCCCCTCCATCCCCGGGCAACACTGCGGAACTTCCTCCGTCGGACTGTCCTCCTATAGGTGCGCCGGATCCGATGTCGGCTCCCGGGACGCCGGCTCTGATGCCGGTACCTCAGACGCCAGGGCCCCCGACACCGGTTTTACCGACTCCAGCCGACATCCCGCTTCGATGTCACCACCAGGCCTCCGGCCTCCAGGCCTCCAATCTGGATCTACCCGTGGGGCCACCGCCTGGGTGGGCCATCTGCTCCAGCAGCTCCTCCGCCCCGGGTACCCTTCGTCCTGTCCGACATCGATGTACCTGGGACTACAGTATCCGGCGCCGCAGTACCTGACGCCACAATACCCAACGCCGGGGTACCCACAGCCGGGTTTTGGATACTCTCCATATGGGTTCAACTCATATCCTTATCCCCTCCTCCTCCACCACCCCCACAGCCGCTGGTGGACTTGCAGGAGACTCTGGCCTCCTGGTGGGCTGAGGCCAAGGCTCAGCTCACCAGGGAGGTGGAGAGCCACCTGCCAACGACAGTACCGTCTCAGGTTCCCGTACGTCCAGGGGCGGCGCACTCCCTCACCACCTCCGGACTCCTGGGCTGTCCCGTCTGGGTCCAGAGAGGGGCAGGATACACCTCCTCGGGTGCTTCCCAAGGGGTCCGTTCCTCCTCTGGGTCGGGAAAGGGAGTCTTTTTCCTCTTCCTCTTCACCCTCGGACTCCTCAGATTCCTCCGACGGTTGCTCCGAAAGGGACAATGAGCCATGCTCTCCTTCGAAGCCCAGGCCAAGGACTCCTCTGAAAGATCCTTCTTTTACGGAGTTGCTAAGGAAAATCCAGGAGGTTCATCAGTGGCACTCTTTGGAACCAGACCCTCAGCGTTTGAAACTCGCCGAGTATGGATCTGCCTGTGACAGCTGCTACTTTGGTGCTACTCTGGATAGAGCCTCACACCGACCTTGTCACCACCATCTGGAAACAGCCGTTGGCTCTAGCCCCACTTCCGCGGAAGTTGAATAGGCTATACCAGGCTCCCAAGGGTGTTGATTTTTTTAGATTCTCACCCTCGTGCCGACTCGGTCGTGATTAGCGCCGCTCACGGCCAGTCGGCAAACCCAAAATATCTTAGCTCATCGCCACCTGACAAAGAATCCTGCCTACTGGACCAGTATGGAAAGAAGATCTTTGCTTCCTCCATGCTGGGTATTAGGGCCCTGAACTATGTCGGCCATATGGGGGACTACCAGAAGGCCATTCTTACTCAGGTGGAAACCAAACTGGACTCCCTGCCAGACTCCCAGGTCAAGCAGGAGTTGGCTGATCTTGTCTGCTCTGCATGTTCAGCCAGTCGACACATGCTTCGTGCAACCTACGATGCAGTGGACACTGCTGGGCGGAGCTCAGCTTTCGCCGTAGGCCTACGTTGTCATGCTTGGCTCCATGTGTCAGGGTTGGTCCTGGAAGTGCAATCCGCTATCCAGGAAGCGCCCTTCCGGGGGTCGGTGCTTTTCAGTGGTGATGTCAAAGACATCATCACCGATTTGCAGGAGAAGGGGATGGCACTGAAGTCCGTTGACTCATGTACCGCCCCACCAGCACGCAGCGCTCCTTTCGCCAGACGGAATCGTCCAAGGCGAAACCCCAGGGAAGGTGGGCCACAAAACGGGCCCCCACAGCTGCTAACCCCCCCCCGCCCAAAAAAGCAGCGGGTGCTTCAGCTTCGGCGCTGCCCCACACCACCTGACTCCTTCCCTCTCCCGCTGCCTCCGGACTTCCCAGAGGTACCGGTAGGAGGGAGGTTTTCCCTCCACCTTCCGGGATGGGAGAGGATAACATCAGATTCCTGGGTGCTCCAGCTGATCGCAGAAGGACGCTCGATAGAGTTCTACAGAAACCACCTCGCCACCCCACCCTAAAGTCGTCATATTCACGGGAACACCTTCTCTTGGTCCAGGAGGAGATTTCAGCTCTGCTTCTGAAACAAGCAATAGAACCTGTCCCCTCTTCATCTTCAAGGGATGGGTTACTATTCCCATTTCTTCCTGGTCCCAAAGAAGACAGGAGATCTCAGACCTAGTCTGGATCTCAGTTCCCTGAATCCTTTTGTGGAATACAAAAGGTTCAGAATGCTGTTATTGCAGAGCCTTCTGCCCCTTCTCCGGTCGGGTCAATAGCTATGTGCCCTGGATATGCAGGATGCTTACCTGCACATTTCCATCTCGCCCGCCCTCATCGTGATATATCTTCGCTTTGCTGCTCCAGGGGGACCACTACCAATTCAAGGCACTTCGTTTGGCCTATACTTGGCACCCCGAGTGTTTACGAAATGCCTGGCAGTGGTGGCGGCCTACCTGCATACCAGGGGGGTGCAGGTTTTCCTGTACCTGGACGATTGGCTCCTGGCGGCCTCGTCCAGGGAGGAACTCCTGCGCTGCCTCACCCTTACCCAGCAAGTTTTTGCCTGCCTAGGTATTACCATCAACCATTCCTAGTCTCACTTGATCCTATCCCAGAGATTACAGTTCATCGGGGTGATTCTAGACACGACCATTGGCAGGGCCTTCCTGCCACTGGACCGGGAGTCCACCCTCCAGACTCAGATAAGTCTGTTGTCCGGCCGCAGGCAGGTCAGTGCAAGGTCAGTCCTTCGCCTTCTCGGGCTCATGGCGGCTGCTATCCCGACAGTTCCTCGCACTCGACTGCACATGAGAATTTCTCAGTGGACTCTCCACTCCCAATGGGATCAGTTAGTGTACGACTTAGATCACCCAGTTCTAGTCTCCTCGCCGATGCTCCAGACTTGCAATGGTGGATGGTTCAAGAGAACCTGTTTCGGGGAGTTCCTTTCTTTCGTCCTCCCCCCTCCCAGACTCTAACCACAGACGCCTCGGGTGAAGGTTGGGGAGCCCATCTAGGTCCCCATCGGACCCAGGGCTCTTGGTCCAAGCTCGAACAGACTCTCCACATCAGTGTGCTCGAGCTTCGGGCAGTGTTGTACGCTCTCCAAGCCCTTCACCCATCCATCCTTCCCGGCCACCTAGCTGTCCAGACGGACAACATGTTTGTGGTTTGGTACATCAATAAACAAGGGGGGGACTTGGTCCTACCCTCTTTGCAGGGAAGCAATGAGGGTTTGGGATTGGGCAACACAACACGACCTTCACCTCACGGCAATTCATGTTCCTGGAGTCAACAACACTCTGGCAGACAAGCTAAGTCGCTCATCTGCTCTGACTCATGAGTGGGAACTGGACCAAGGGGTCCTAGACAATGTCTTCCGACTTTGGGGAACACCACTGGTCGACCTGTTCGCATCCCCTCTAAACGCAAAGCTTCCAGTCTTCTGCTCGCTTGTTCCAGAGCAAGGCACTTTCTGGAGAGACGCTCCGTCTCTAAACTGGAAGGACAGAATCATCTATGCCTTTCCTCCAATTCCCCTTATACCATGAGTCTTGCAGAAACTAGCTTCAGAAGGAGCATGAATGATTCTGATTGCTCCTTTCTGGCCCAGGCAAGTTTGGTTCTCTCTTCTACAACATTACTCAGAGGATCATCCTCTTTCTCTTCCTCTATCATGAGGTTTACTGACCCAGGATCAGGGGACCCTGGTCCATCCAGGCCTCAAATCTCTTCAGCTGCATGCATGGCTCCTGCAGACTTAGCTCAATCCCATTTTAGGGTTTCTCCTCAAGTGGCGGAGATTTTGGTGGAGGCTAGAAAACCCTCTACTAGATCCACCTACGCCATGAAGTGGAAAAGATTCACGATCTGGGTTGCTTCCAAAGACGTGGAACCCTTTTCCTGCTCAGCGGGGCTTCTGCTGGAATACCTACGCCATCTGTTCAACCTGGGTCTCAGTCATTCTTCTCTAAAAGTCCACATGGCAGCCATCTCGGCCTATCATGTCCCCTTTGCAGACAAGACATTTGCTCAACTGGAGGGGGTTCTCCATCTGAGACCTCCTATACGTTCTCCTGCTCCCCCTTGGGACTTGAACTTTGTTCTCGAGAAACTTACTCTGCCTCCCTTTGAACCGGCAGCTTCCACAGAATTGAAGTTCCTTTCATGGAAGACTCTCTTCCTGGTGGCCATTACTTCTGCTCAGAGAATTTCCGAGCTTCAGGCCCTGATGTGTAAAATTCCATACTTGATTTTTCACAAGGAACGTGTTGCTCTGCGTACTAACCCTAAGTTTCTCCCTAAGGTAGTAGCGGAGTCTACTCTAAATCAGTCCATAGAGTTACTCACCTTTTTCATGCAGTACTCTAATCAGGGGGAGTATTTACTCCATACTATGGATGTTCACCGGATTCTGAGATACTACACCAACCGGATGAAGGATCTCAAAAAGACTGATCAACTGTTCATCTCTTTTGCTCATAAAAGGGAAGGCAATGCTGTTTCTAAGCAATGCCTATCTAAATGGTTGGCCATTGCATCACTTTCTGTTATGACAAATACATCAAGACCCTGCCGGGTCAAGTAAGAGGCCACTCCACCAGAGGAGTAGCTGTCTCAGCGGCTTGTTTCATGAACGTGTCAGCGGCAGATATCTGTGCTGCCACCACTTGGACTTCCATCCATACCTTTACTAAACACTGCAGTTTGGATATTGCCTCTCACCGTAGAGCAGGCTTCGGGCTGGCTGTTCTGCAAGGCCTCTTATCTTGAAGCTTGCACAGCTAGAACTGCTTCTTGGAGTAGTTTTCCTCCTCCCGGTGCTTCTCCTTGTTCCAGACTGCTTGGGATTCAGTCCTATATGTAATTACCTACTGCAGGAGCCCTCTCGAAGTAAAATAGTACAGCTATGTAGGAACTTACCGTAACAGTAGATCTTGAGAGGCTCTTGCAGTAGTAATACCTCCTGCACTCCATCCCCTAAGCTTTTCAGCTCCTTTTCAGTGGGGAATACCGCTCCTCTCTTGTCCGGCCTCTTTGGCCTGTGGCGGGAAAAGAACTGGAAGGCGGGCGTCAGGGACCGCCCCTTTATACCGACATCTCCTGACGCCGGTCACCTGACGTGGGGGCGGTCCCTCGCCAGGGACTGCTAGCTAGAAATTTTTCCGTGGGGTCCTGCCACCTGCCGACGTCAGTCCTATATGTAATTACCTACTGCAAGAGCCTCTCTCGAAGATCTACTGTTACGGTAAGTCCCTACGTAACTGTACTTTGTTTGTATCTTTTCCATTCTATTTATTTCACCTTTGGAATATGGACTCCACAGTGGTGACCCATAATCCATGTGTTTCTAACAAATGTCCTATACAACGGGAGTAAGCAATCTCTTGATCTATTTGTGAAATTTTTTTTTGTATTTCTAATCATATAATTTTTTTTCCTAATTACTTCCAATCTCTGTGATCTAAAGGTCATACCATTGTCTACTATTAACGCACAGTCCCTTTCCTTATCTGCTACTGCTGTTTTCTGTCCATTTAAATAATAACTATGCTTGGGATTATTTTTCCCTGTATGTAGTATTCTACATTTATCTATACTAAATTGGCAATCACCTCCTTGGAGGTGCAAGCTCCCCCAGTGTTGACGCCCACGTCTGCTGGGCCTGGCATCGGTAGACCCTCGACGCCGCCTTCCCCACCGTTTTCGGATCGGTGCCGTTCGTAGTGCGGTGATCGAGAACAGCGCCCGTGTTAGCTCTGGCGCTGCAGCGGGTGCCGTGGGCGGTTGGCTCTTCTGGCAGTGCAGATGGGGTCTCAGCACCCGGTGCGGTGCTGTGGGTTTGGCCGGCGCCGTTGGGGAGTCGCGGCCGGGTCTAGGTGTTGCGGGGGCTCCGGGTTCGTCCAGCACCGGCGACGTCCACAACGACATTTCACTAGAGACCCCTGGGGTTGCCAGTATTGTGGTACAGCTGATCTCTTCCTCCTTGGAGGAGGATGACTCAGACGTGGACCCGTCCTGGCACCGTGACTCTTTGGAGTCAGGGTCTCTGGTGGCACGAGGTGCTAGGCGGCCCAGCACGCCTCTTCCTCTGTCCCTGCTGCCGTCCTCCCCTGAGGCCCCCCAGGCTGGGGGTGGTCTGGGGTCCCTGGGGGGCGATGGAGCGGAGGTGGAGGGGGTCGTGGCAGCTGCCGACCCTGGTGCTGCTGCACCCTCTCGGGGTGGGGGGGTCGCTGGGGTCAAGGAGGAGGGCATTCTCGGAGTCCGAGGGGTCGAGGGACAGGGTTCAGGTGTCTCGGTCTCTACCTACCATCCCTCAGGGTGCCGGTAGGAGCCGTAGCGCTGGGCCCCGTCTTTCCCTCTTGGACGCCAGGGACCCCTCTGGTGGCGTTGCTGTGGGCTGCCCTTCTGGATCCATGCAGTCCCAGGTTCATCACAGGGGAGGATCCCTTTCTAGGCTTCCCCTTTCCCCTGATTTTTCAGTTTAAATTAGTGTCTAATACTTTTTTATTGTCATCCCTAACTTCCTACTTCCCTTTTTGCTCAAATGTAAGCCGTCACTACAAAAAAGTCCTGGATCATTTATAAGCTGCTCCCAATGATAAATACATCCTACCCCCTTCTTGTAGAGTCTACTCCCTTAACCAATTATTAAGGTCTTTTATTTTTTTTTCAAATTAATCTCACTCTCTCAGTACTGGTAGAATTTCTGCGAAGTAGATATTACATCCTAATCTGCTAGCCTCCTCTTTTATATTTCTATATTCCTGTTTAATGTCACTCAATATTTGATTTTTTATATTATTTACACCTAGGTGTAAAATTGACACGTTATTCTCAGTTTTATCTTCTATGATGTCTGGTAGCAATCCCTGGATATCTCTGACCTTTGCTCCTGAGAAATAGCTGGTTGTAATGTGTTCTTTATTCCCCCTCGATGTATACCTATGGGTATATTTTAGTATTGAATCTCCCAAAACATGTGCATTTGTTTCCATATTCATTTGTTGTGTTGTTGTACTAATATTTCCTGTTTCCAAATCTTCCTCCCCACTAATCTGTGTTCTTTCATTTTGTAATTGTAGTGACACATTCTCTTCTTGACATACCCTACTACTCTGTATTTGTATATCTTTCTCTATATTCTCCCTATTCTCCAATGAGTGACTTTCAACTTCCCTATCCCTAGTTTTGCTATCCCTCTCATTGATCCTAGTACAAACATCTACTCTTCTTGTAAAGGAAAGGAAAGAAATCAAAGACAGACCAAGTAAGCTCTAAAAATAGAGTTTTACTAAAATAGATAAAAAATATGTAACACATAAAATACAGAACTATTATCACAAGAACCATACAATCTTTTAAAACAAAACAGGTTTTAACAGTGCAATTCCTACTACAGTACTTAGATTTGTCTCTCTCACTAAATACCTGCTTAAAGTGCTCACAGGTGTTTCTTTGTCAGAGTCTAGATAGAAGTGTCTCTGAAGGAAAACAGAATAATGTTTAAAAGTTGGTTTTCCCCACCTATTTTGCATGAGGTCACCTAGCTCCTCCCTGTCAGAATATAAAAAAAATATATATATAAAAACAGGATATCGTTTCCAAGTATTAAATTCTGCAACCTCAGCATAACTCATGTTCTTCAAATGACTCTCTTTGATCTTATGATGAGCTTCTCCCTTCCGGGACATGAAAGCATCTTTTATGACTTTGCACTAAAACGTCACAACCTGCTCTTCTTCCTCTAAGCGTTATCAAAGTTTATGATTTTTCCCTGTTAGCTACTACAGCTATAATTAACTTGGTTAAAGTTTGTAATTAGCTTCGGGCCTTCCAGGTAACACCTTGTATCTAAAACCTGTGTGTGTGTCATATTCACATGCTGTTTCAGCATTTCTCAAGAGAGACAGTCCATAACCCATTTTTATATTACAAAAAATGATAACAGTGATCAGAACCAGCTGTCCAAGTGTCACAATTCCTCTCCACCTAGACTGAATTTCGGGGCTCTGTCCCCTGCATGGGATGAGCTTCCCTAATCAGTTCACTCCTCACAGACCCCGGACAGCCCATCTGAGTTCTGATGTTTTGCTCCAGCTCTATGTAATCTTGTCATATCATACCCTTGCAAAGCAAGACTCCATCTTAGCAATCTACCATTGTTCTCTCCCATCTGCGTCAGCCAAACCGGGGGGTTATGGTCAGTCTGCACCACAAAATGCTGCCCATATAAGTATGGCTCTAATTTCTTTAGGGCCCACACTATGGCAAAACACTCCTTTTCCACTGTGGAATATGCTTGCTCCCTGGGAAGTAACTTTCTACTCAGGTATACTACTGGGTGATCTGTCCCTTGGCTGGATATCTGACTCAGTACTGCCCCAATACCCACGTCTGAGGCTATAGTCGGGACTTATCAAAACAGGAGCACTGCACAGTGCCTCCTTTAGTTTGGAAAAGGCTTCCTTACAGACTGTGCTCCAGGTAATTTTCTTGGGCATCCTTTTCTTTGTCAGGTCAGATAGGGGAGCAGCCAGGACACTGTAATTGGGTACAAATTTTCTGTAGTACCCTGCTGTCCCTAGAAAACTCCTGACCTGCTTCTGTGTTTCTGGTCTGGGCCATGCCTGGATTACCTCTGTCTTTATTTGGTTAGGACGGCGCTGTCCTCAGCCTACCACATGCCCGAGGTATGCCACTTCTCCCATGGCCACCTTGCACTTCTCAGCTTTGACAGTGAGCCCGGCCCTCTGTATCCTGCCCAGCACTTCCCTAAGGTGGGATAGGTGTTCCTCCCAGCTGGTGCTAAAGATGGCAGTGTCATCCAGGTACGCCACAGCGTACTTCTCAGCACCATTTAACACCTGGTTCACCAACCTTTGGAAAGTAGCCGGGGCGTTCTTCATTCGGAAAGGCATTACTTTAAACTCAAATAAGCCTATTGGAATGATGAATGCCGGCCTCTCCCTAGCTCTGTCTATCAACTCTACGTGCCAATACCCCTTTGTCAGGTCAGTAGTTGTGAGGTAGGTCGCCCCCCCCCCAACTTGTCCAGGAGTTCGTCCGTCCGGGGCATCGGGTGGGCGTCTGACTTCATGACTGCATTAAATCCACGATAGTCCACACAAAAATGAGTAGAGCCATCTGGCTTAGGCACAAGGACTATGGGTGAGGCCCAGGTGCTGTGGGATCTCTGGATTACCCCTTAATCCAGGATCTCCTCCACTTCCCTCCTAATGTCCTTTTGGACAGCCTCTGACACCCGATATGCTGCCTGCCGTATGGGCGTCTGTGTCCCTGTCGCCACATCATGCGTCGCTAAGGGGGTTAGTCCAGGCTTGGCACTAAACAATGGGGCAAAGTCTGCTAAAACCTCCCTTACTTTCTGGATCTTGTCTGGGGTCAGCTGGGGAGACAGTTTAACTGCCTCCACAGAGGACTCCCGCTTACTTTCTTCCAGCAAATCCAGAAGGTGGTTTCCTTCGTCCATCCCCTCCCCATAACTACACACTGCAAACATCATGTCAGCCCTATTTGCATATGGCTTCATCATGTTAACATGGTACATCCTTTCTGTCTGTCTTCGGTCAGGTAACTCCACAATGTAGTTCATGTCATTTACCTTCCTAACCACTTTGTATGGTCCTGCCCACTCAGCCTGCAGCTTGTCTTTCCGGACCAGAAATAAGGACCATGACTTCCTGACCCACCATGTACGAGCGAGCTCTGGCTCTCTTGATCGTGCCACACTTTTGTTTTTGTTGAGCAGCTGCTGGGTTGCTGTGGGCTGTCCCCATAAGCTCCTTCAGCCTTTCCTAAACCTAAGCGTAATCCACAATGGGAGTTCCCTGAGTGGCGTGCTTGCCTTCCCAGTCCTCCCGGATCAAGTCTAGGGCCCACGTGCCGGTGTCCATATAAGAGCTCAAGGGGAAAATCCTGTGACTCTTGGGGCACCTCCTGTATGCAACAACAGATGGGAAGGTATTTCTCCAGTCCCCCATGCTGTTCAGCAAATGCCCGGAGCATTGACTTTAGGGTACCATTGAATCTTTCCACAAGCTCATTGGCTTGTGGGCGATACAGTGTCGTGCATCTCTGCACCAGCCCACACTTCTCCCATAAACATTTCATCAGGTCCGACATGAAGGAACCCCCTCGATCCGTGATTACCTCCTGCGGAAACCCAACACGGGAGAAAATCCCAAGTAAGGCATCTGCCACTTTGTCTGTCATCAGTGAGGATAGGGCGACTGCCTCTGGGTACCGGGTGGCATAATCCACCACAGTTAGGATGATTCTCTTCCCTGAGGAGCTGGGGGTATTTAAAGGCCCCACAATATCCATTCCCACCCTCTGGAATGGCTCCTCCACTATGGCAAGGGAATTAGGCCGGCTTGGGTTTTCTTGCCCGCCTTCCCTATTTCTTGGCACCGGTGACAAGACCTGCAATACTCCTTTACCTGCTGGGTGAAGTTAGGCCAGTAGAATTCTGGGCTAACCACTGCGTGAGTGCGCGTGATTCCCGGCTGACCATACAAGGGAATATCATGTGCAATTCTGAGCAACTGCTCATGATACCCCTGGGGAACAACACGCTGCCTGCCTAGCATCCCTCCCTCTGTCTGTACTGCCTGAGTATACACAAGTCCATTTTCCCAATAAACCTTATGTCTGCCGTCACCTCCCTGTGCTCCGTCAGAGTCTGCCCAAGCCCTCAGCTTCTCTAAACTAGGGTCAGTTCTCTGAGCAGCTTCAAACCCCTCGCACATTCCCAAGGCATGGGACAGGTCCCCTTCAGTCGCTAATCTAGGGTCCCTAGCACTAGCATCAGGGCACTCAGGATCACTGTCAATCCCCACCCTCTGACAATGGGTCACCCCTCCCTCTTCGGAGTAACCATCTGTAGCTGTGTGGTTACTTGCTACTGGGGAAATTTCTACCCCCTCTTCATTAATCTCCTTATCAGGAGACACAGGCTGGGGAACCAGCCTCCCAGTGGTTTCTACAGTGGCTTCTGTGGGGTTCAGGGAACTACAATTTTCCCTTGCCGCTTGGCTATGGGTAACTGCACATACCATCCCTTGTTTGAGATTGTTGCCCAGGATCACATCCGCTGCTAAGGTTTTGGCTACAGCTACCTGTTGCACAGTTCCCACTGTTTCATCCCAGTCTAGGAGAACACTAGCGAGGGGCAATGTTTTCACCTCACCAGTGAAGTCCTGTACAGTGACATATTTATTGGGTATAAGCTGACCAAGCTCTACCAGATCCCCCTTTACCAAGGACAGGGATGCCCCTGTGTCCCTTAACCCCTGCGTCTGTACACCATTCACCTTGACTGGGTGCATGTGTTCCCTCATGTTCACTGGCATGCTTCCAGGGACACACAAACAACCCACTTCTTTTCTAGCACCACTTTGAATATTATTGCTTGCCTTTTTGGGACACTGTCTGGCAATATGCCCAGTTTCTTTACATAACCAACATTCACTTCTCTTTTTAGAGAAATATTTTTCTCTGAAACCTGGGTCTAGCTGGTTTTGGTGGAGGCAGTGAGGGTTTTAGCTGCCCTGAAGGCGTGCTTTTCCCTTTCTGCGCTGCCACGCCTGCCCCATTTGCTCTCAGAGCAGGTCTGATCTTATCTGTGTCAGTCTTCACCATTCATCACAGATGGGTGTCTGGCCGGAGGTCAGGACCCGTGGGAGCTTTTTTTTTTTTTTAAAGGGTAGGCGGCGCCGCTAAAGGAACTTGACGCCTGCGTGGCGCTTTCATGGTTGGCCGTTAGGCTGTGTGCCGCGCCGCCTGACTGCCAGTTCTTGTCTTCCGCCGTGAGGTCACCTCGTGGGAAGCTTTGAAGTAAATCTTAGGCCTGTTTCAATACCAATCCTTCGGCGTCAAGCCCGTCGGTCTCCTGCCGGTTCTGTTTTCTGCCTCTACTCGACGTCGCCTGGTAAGATCTTTCATTATTTTTTAATTTTCAAGACGTCGAGTCTGTTTTAGTGTTTTTTTTCCGTAGGTCATGTCTCGGTCGGAGGGTAAGAAATCTTCGAAGACGGGTCAGCCCCCCATGTGACGGTGCCCATGCGGCGAAAACCTCGTCACCGACCAGCACGACTGGTGTCTCTCGTGTCTTGGCCCGCTTCACGACATGGACTCGTGCGACGCCTGCTTTTCCATGGACTGCCGGGTCCTCGAACAACGCACGTGGAAAGTGGGGCGAGCTCCGCCGACTTTCGGGGGTCAGGTTCGCACTCATCGGGCCAAGCCACACTCTCTTGGCCTTTCCTCCGAGTCCCCTCCTGGTTCTGTACGGACTGAGGAGGAGGGAGCCTCGGCTACTTGTAGCCTAGCCATTGCCGATGCTTCTTCCGTGGCGCAGGAGGCCCGTCCCGCTCCTTCCCGGGAGCGGGCGAGAGGCGCCGCCATGGCAATCGCCCCTTCGGGGGTGAAGGCTCCCCTGGTGTCGTTCCCGCGGCTCGGAAGGCCCGGGTCAGCGCCATCCTCGACGCCGTCGGAGTCCTCAGCGCCGTTCGCGGCGCCGTGGGCCCTGACGGGGCCATCGGTGCCGACTTGTCGCGCGGCGCCGTGGGCTCTGTTGACGCCGTTCACGGTGCCGATGCTGTTTGTGGTGCCGTGAGTTCCACTGCCACGTCGTCCTTTGCCATTTCGCCTCGGCACCAAGGTTGAGCACGGTGCCGTGCCCTCGAGGCTCGGCGCCGGGGGCCTCGGGTTCCATCAGTCGGTGCCGCCCACGGCGCTAGCAGGGCTGTTCAAGCTTGGCGCCTGTCTGCCTTCTTGGCCATCCACTGCGCCCACCACAGTCACGGGAGCCAGGCGGCGCCGGATGCCAGCGCCGAGGGTACGCGGGACTGTCATCTGCTCCATCCCTGTCCTTGGTGCCGGTGCCGTGGGACCAGATGGTACCGCGACTGGTCCTGGCTCTGGGGCTCTGGCTTGGGCTGGGGCTGTGCCTCCCTTGGATCCCGCTCGCGGGGTTGCAGGGGGGCCCCGGCACCGACTCCGACTCGGGCACAGCAGTGGTCTCCGGGCCTGGTGGTAGGGATGGTTCTGCCCACCCTCCCTCCTACGGTTTGGCTCAGGGCCTCAGACTCTACCTCTTCGGAGACGGAGTCGAGCTCTGAGTCAGACGTGCAGTCTCACCCCTCAGGGTTGGCTGCTAACGTGGGCAGCACAGTGGTCTCTTTGACCAGTCGGAGCCAGCCCCCTTCTGAGGTGAGGTCGTTGGCTACCGAGACTAGGGTCAGTGGTGCTGACCAGCATGCAGTGGTGTGCGCCACCATAGCTCTGCAGCTTGGTCTTGGCGGGTTCACCGATCCCTCAGTGGTGGTACCCCCTCCGGTGGTGTGCCTTGATCGCCCGACTTTGGGGCCCATCGGAGCACCTACGGGGGGGAGGGTACTGCTCCCTGGGTATCCCCTTCGGGGGCTGCCCAGAGATGCCAGCTACCTAGGCTGTCCCTCTCGAGGAGGAGGACTCTTTCGGACTCGGAGGGGTCGAGGGGTGTGGGGTCGGCGCGTCGGCCTTTTTCTGGGGTCCACCCGGGCCCTGGGATAAGCCGTAGTGCAGATGTCCGCTCTTCCTGTGCAGTCTCTTTGAGGGAGTCCCGTTCTTTTGAGGCAGGGGACCGTCCTTCTGGATCTTTACGGCCCCAGTCGCCTCACAGGGGGGATTCTTCCGGGCACAGCCAAGGCAGTACCGATGTGGTTGTGCAGCTGTCGGCTGTGGGATCTTCAAGGGCACCTTCTTCCATGGGTGCCCACGGTCCGCTCCTTAGCCCAGGTGGTGGTCAGCCGACATCTCTTCTCGGCTCTGTCCCCATCCCTCTGCCACACTCTCCTGCGCTCCCAGGCATCCTCTGTCCTAGCGGCCCTCTCACCTGGGAGCAGTTCAGAGCTGTGGCTGACCGGTTCCCTGTTTACGTTAGGGCAATGGACAGCCAGGTTTTCAACCTCCCCCCGTGCAGCCACCCACTGAAAAGATGGTGACCTCCAGCTCCTCATCCCCCTCTTCAGGGGGAGAGGAACCCTCTGTCCACATCTTTCCGGCTGCTGATCTCTCTGAGTATCAGCGATTCCTCGTGAGGATGTTGGAGGATTTGCACCTTTCTCCTTCCACTGTCAGCAATCCTGAACACGCGGCGCACGCCTTTCTAGGCGATTTTGTCGAGGCCACCCTTGTGGTGCCTCCCTGGCTGGCTCCCTTTCGGGAGGCATCGATGCGTTCCTGGCAGAGGCCCTTCTCTGGAGTTCCTGCCCCAAGGGATCTCAGCCAGAGGTATTGCGCACCCCCTGAGTCTCCAGGTTCCATGCCTCATCCACAGTCCGGTTTGACGCAGTTGGATACTCCTGATGGGCTTCGCGCCCTTCACCGTGACCAACCCAAAGATCAAGACTCCTTGGATTTTGATTTCTGGGGTAGGAGGACTTTCTACTCGGCATGGTTACTTCTCTCTATCTCTGCACATCAGGCCCACTACGCAGCCTACAACAGGTTCTTGTGGTCCAGGCTAGGTCAGCTCCCAGCCTCATTGCCTGACACAGAGCAAACCAGCTGCTTTACCCGTGACTTCTGCACGGGCCTGAGCTAGCAAGGCACTGAAGCGAGGGCATCTTACGATGCCAACGAGGTAGCTTTTTACCAGGGTCGAGGACAACGATCTGCACTAGGCGGTCTGGCATGGCTACGCTCTTCCCGGCTTGTCACCCTGGCTCGGCTGAGGTGATTAACCCGCCCACCAGGAACCTACCTTTTCTCCCGCAGAGTGAGATGGCGCTTGTCGGGCAACTTCCCCATCCGGGGAACTCCATCTCTCTCTCTCCCCCACTGGCTCTCCAGTCCTCGAAGGTTCCCCTTAGTGTGTCACCCACTCGAGGGCTGAGGGACTTTGTCCCTTAGGGTGTAAAGAAACAACCCCTTGGGGGCTTGATATCATTTATTCTGATGAATGGTGAAATTGACACAGATAAGATATGAAAATACGCACTCACCGTAATTATGATCTTTCTGTGTATCTTCACCATTCATCACAACCCCACCCGCCATCCCCTGGGGCCTCAGTCTCTGGGTCCCCTCCTCTCTGTGGACTCCCTCTCTCCTAGGGAGTGGGGTAAAGTAAGGACACACAGGGGAGTATTTTTCCAGGAAGAGTGGATAGGCTTGAGTGGCACCTCCTTCGTTGGTAGTTGCCCTCCTTCTCTCCTCCTCCCTGTTTCCATCCAACCTATTTCTCCTATAAAAAAAAAACAAAAAAAAAAAACTTTTTTTCACCAAACATCTTTTCTTGAGAGAGTACTGAATCCCTGTATCCTGTCCTTCTTCCAGAATAGCTGACTCTGCTTTCTGGAGTATTTGCCAGTTATTCCGTGCCTTGAATTCTGGCAGAAAAGCTTTGCTACTTCTTGCAGTTCCTATACAATCTGGAGACGGACCAGGGTCTCGGATATCTTATATCTCCCTCTCTCCTAAATTCTTTACCACCCTACCCTCCTTCTTCTGCTTCCAGAGGTTGGGGCCCTCCCAATGCCCTTTAGTTTCTAACCTCTTTCTTTCCTGTCCTCTCAGTCGTTATTTCTCCTTTTAGTTCATACATCCTTTCCTTTTTCTGTCACTTGGACTCTCTTGTCCCACCCTCCATCCCTTCCTCTTACCTCTCTGGCAACTCAGAACTGGCAGGCAGGCGGAATCAACACAGCCTAACGGCCAACCCGCGAGCGCCACGCAGTGCGCCGCCCCGAGGGCAGCTCGTGGTGTGTCGGCCCGCCTACCCTTTTAAAAAAAAGTTCTCGCGGGGTCCTGACCTCCGGCCAGACACCCATCTGTGATGAATGGTGAAGATACACAGAAAGATCATAATTACGGTAGGTACGTAATTTTCATTTCTTGACATAGCGGACCGAGAGTTCAGCAGCCTCTTGCACTATTTGGGATCTCAGTCCTCCAGCCAGGTTTTCAGCTCTGCTGGACACGCCCAGAAAAACTGTTCTAATAAAATCACATTTTCAATTTTATCAACAGAGTTTGCCTCAATTCCTTCCCACCAACGTTTTAAAAACTGACGTTGTTTTGTGGCTAGCTCCTCATACTGTAGCTCATATCAGGGCTTCTCCTGAGCTTACAGAATTTAGCTCTGTATGATTCAGCAGTTAATTCAAACTTTTTTAACAGTGTAGCTTTTAGCTTGCTGTAATTATTACTGTCATCATTGTCCATTTGACCCAATGCATTCTCTGCTTTCCCGGTAAGTAACGGGGATAGCTGGAAGCTCCAGGACTCTCTAGGAATTTTAGCCTGAATACAAACTTTTTCAAAATAATTTAAAAAGGTATCCATATCCTCCCCCTCTTTAAATTCGCTATTAATTTGGAGTTCAATTTGTAACCTAGTCCTGCAGTCCCAGTTAAACCCAAGCCACTTACCTGCTCTGGTGCCGCTGGTCGGAGTCGGAGCTTTTCCAGTTCATGTTGCCTCTGGCGATACTCTCTCTTCTCCTGTGCAGCTCGCTGGCGCTCACGCTCCTCACGGTCTGCCTCCCTCTGGTCTCGCTCTGCCTCTCAGTGTTCTCACTCTGCCTCACGTCGTTCTCGCTCTGCCTTCTCTTATGCAGCTCGCTGGCGCTCACACTCCTCACGCTCTGCCTCTCGCTTCTCTTGCTCCCTCTTCTCCTGGAACTCCAGCTTCATCCTGCGCAACTCAGTTTGCAGCCTGAGTATTTCCAGATCCAGGATACTGGTGACCTTCCCCTGCTGCTGTGGCCCTTCACTGACAGTGGCCCTTCTGTCATCCTCACCGGATCTGGACACAGCACTGGCCGCTAGCCCTGCCACACTTAAGGTTTGGTCCTTTTCAGTCACGGTCCATGACTCGCTGCTCTGGGTACCTACTACCATCATGGCATCTATGAGGTTCTGCTTGCTGCCTTTCACCGCAAACGGGACTCCTCTGACCCCGCACAACTGCTCTAAGGAGTCTACAGTGTGCCTGCTATAGTCAGAAGCCCTCTTCTTCCCTCACTACTGCTACTCTGACTTGCACTTTAGAAAAAAAAATAAAACGGATAGGAACTTGACTGTACGTCAAGTGATATAGTTCTGTTTCCTTTTTAAAAATAAATCACTGCCTTTTTCTTTCTTTGCAAGTGAGCTTATGGTCTCAAACTGACACGCTGAACAATAAAAGCTTGTGTTACCAAAATTATGCCACCGCTGCCAACCAATCTGTCACAAACCCACTTAGCAGGTCATCCCTCTACTCCCAAAGTGTCAACCTCCGAGCGCAGACTTATGAACAGCTAACAGACACAGGGTAACCCTCCCGGTCTGTTTTGTGGGTTTTGAATCAATCTTTGGTCTCAAGTTCTGGAGGGATTCAAACTGTGAACCTCTTGTTAGCATACCCAATGTACAGGCTCAGATAATTCTGTCTTCAGGGGGCCTGATATGTTTGCCTACGGGCACCTAACCAGGTGTACAGAAATGAACCCTTAAAAACTGTAATAAAAGACCTCAGATTTAAAATGCTTACCTTTTTCCAGTTTGGTATCACTATTCAAGCTTATGTATAGTGTCTGCTTTAACCATATATACTCTATTTGTAAAGGAAAGAAATCAAAGACAGACCAAGTAAGCTCTAAAAATAGAGCTTTACTAAAATAGATACAAAAATATGTAACACATAAAATGCAGAACTATTATCACAAGAACCATACAATCTTTTAAAACAAAACAGGTTTTAACAGTGCAATTCCTACTACAGTACTTAGAGTTGTCTCTCTCTCTAAATACCTGCTTAAAGTTCTCACAGATGTGTCTTTGTCAGAGTCTAGATAGAAGTGTATCTGAAGGAAAAACAGAATGTTTAAAAGCTGGTTTTCCCCACCTATTTTGCATGAGGTCACCTAGCTCCTCCCTGTCAGAATATATAAAAAAAATATATCTATATAAAAACAGGATGTTTTTTCCAAGTATTAAATTCTGCAACCTCAGCATAACTCATGTTCTTCAAATGACTCTCTCTGATCTTATGATAAGCTTCCCCCTTCCAGGACGTGAAAGCATATTTTATGACTTTGCACTAAAATGTCACAACCTGCTCTTCCTCCTCTAAACGTTATCAAAGTTTATGATTTTTCCCTCTTAGCAACTACAGCTATAATTAACTTAGTTAAAGTCTGTAATTAGCTTCGGATCTTCCAGGTAACACCTTGTATGTAAAACATGTGTGTGTGTCATACTCACATGCTGTTTCAGCATTTCTCAAGAGAGACAGTCCATAACCCATTTTTATATTACAAAAAATGATACAGTGATCAGAACCAGCTGTCCAAGTGTCACATAGACTATCCAGCGTCGACCCTCCAGCCACCTCAGTTCCTTTTTTCCCCCACCATCGAGTGCACTTCAGTGACGACATCACTAGCCTACCGGGAGTCAAACTTCAAACTAGCAGCTTAGTTTTCAGTTTTAGTATTTTGTATTTTGTCTCGAAAAGTACCAATTATATTTTAATAATCTGCTTACTTGTACAAGAAAGAAGTCTTCAGCCCTCCATTGACAGAGTCGACCATGAGTGGGGCAGGTGACCGTAGGGAGACTTCGTATGAAAGCTGTTCGTTCAGCCGGGCCGGGTCTGGTCCTCCGCCCTCTCCAGAGGGGTGGGGTCTGACAACAGATGGACCATTGCTCGTGTGGTCCCCCCAAAAGCATAAAAAGAAACGGTCCCACTCTCGGCACCATTCTGCCTCGAGTCCTTCTTCGACCCACCGGTCGAAGAAGAAATGGCATCACTCATGGTCGCCCACTGGTACTTCTGCACATAGACGGTCAGTTATTACGGTCACGAGCCGATCTCCACTTCTTTCAGAATAGTTGGATCTTGTTTGTATCAATCTTCACCATACATCACTATTTGGGTATAGCTCACAGACTAGGACCCCTTGAGACTATTTATTTATTTTTGAATAGGCAGAGTCGGCGATGGGGCTGGCGCCACTTCGAGCCGAGTGCCCACGTGGCGATCGAAGGTTGGCAGTTAGTGGCTGTCAACTCCGCCTCAGTCCCAGCTCCTTTCTCTCCCGCCATCAAGTGAGGATCCTGTGTGCAAGACTGAATAGATTTCTAGTGCCTAGTCCGTCGTTGCTTAGTTGTTGCCTCAGTTCTGACCGTCTGATCGACGTCGCTTCTACGACACCGGTAAGATCTTTCCTTTTATAAAGTGGCGTCTAGTACTGTGTTTATTAAATTTTTGTCCAGTCATGTCTCGTCCAGGGCAAGAAAGAAGTCAGCGGAGTGGCCCCCCATTCATTGGTGCCCCTGTGGCCGTCTTTACTCCATAACGGACCAGCATGACCGTTGCCTCTCCTGCCTCGGCCCCGGACATGATATGGATAACCGCGATATCTGCTTCTCCATGGACCACCGTGTCGTTGAGATTCATGCGTGAAAAGTCAGACCTGCGCCGCCGACTTTCGGAGGACGGATTCGCAGTCGTCAAGCCAAGGTCAGGACTCTCGGCCCTTCCTCCGGGTCCCCTCCCGGTTCTATCGGCCACCGGAGGAGGAACCTCTGCCTTTTCTAGCCTTGCCACAGCGGGGGTTTTTCTTCTCGGTGCAGGGCCCAGACTGATCCTCTTGGGGTCATTTGGGAGGCACCGTCCTGGTAGTCGCTCGCCTGTGGCGGAGGCTCCCTCTGTGTCGCGTTCCGGGTCTCGAGACCCGAGCCTCCATCCTCGGCCGCCGTCTCCCAGTGTCGCTTTGATCCCGGCCGCGTTCGCGGTGCCATGGGCTCGGAGGGCTTACGCCCGCACGGGCTGCTGCCTGTCCTCACGTTTGCCATTGCCCCTGATTCTGCTTGCAGCTGCCAGGGATTTTGGTGGCATCGGGTTGGTAGTTTGAAGTTTTCTGGGCCTGGTTCTGGTGCGGGGGTCGGCGTCGATCCGGTCTTCGGCACTACTCGCGCCAGAGTGGTGTCGGTGTTGGGCTCGGTGCGGATCTACGCTTTGGTGTCACTTGTGGTGCTGGGGTGGATGTCGGCACAGGCACAGTCCACCTGGATTTGGCACTCAGCGGGCGCGGAGAGGGTGTGGAGCCATGTGCTGGGGTTGCGCCCAACTCCGGTGCCGTTCGCGGCGTCGGGGAGGGTGTCTGCATGGGGCTGTGCTCTCCTCTGCTGCTGCTGGGTGCTTTGAATCTCAGGGTGCTCGACTTCGGGGCCCGGGAACTGGAGGAGCCCATGGAGTGGTCTGGCATTGGGCCTCGGAGTCTACCTCTTCGGAGACGGATTCAGGATCTGATCCGGACTGGCTTCCGGATTCTTCGGGATCTTCGGATCCTTCCGTCTCCAGCACCTCGGCCCCCACTCTCCCCCCTTCTGGAATTCAGCTCTAACCAGTAGACCTAGGGTCAGAGGGGTCTGACAGGCCAGTGGTGGCCTCTGTGGCTACTGCTGAGCAGCCTGAGGTCTCTAGTGGGGCTGTTTCTTCAGTTGAGTTAGCCCCCTCCTTATTGTGTTTGGACAGTCCAAGATTGGGACAGCCCGGGGCGCATCAGGAGGGGGAGGGCACGGTTTCCTGGGTGGAATCCTCGGAGTCTACTCGGGGATGCCAGCTGCCTAGGTTAGTGGCTAAGAGGACAAGGTCCTTCTCTGACTCCGCAGGGTTGAGAGGAAGGGGTGTGATGCAGCAAGCCCTTCCTAGGACCCAGCTGGGTCCTGGTAGGAGCCGTAGCGCAGGCCCTCGCCTTTCCCTGATGGAGTCCGCGAGGGGGACTTCTGCTTCTGAGGTCAGGGGCCGTCCTTCTGGACTCGCATGGTCCCGGTCACCTCATGGGGGGATTTCTTCTTTGTGGCACAGCTCTGATCATTCCGACCCAGTTGAATGGCTGTTAGCTGCAGTGACTTTGGGTTCCCCCTCCTTGCGAAGGGTTTCCTGTTGGCCTCCCTGCCCTGACAGAGACCATTCTCCTGTTGCCAGGAGTCTGCCCTCCAAGCCTCTGTCTCCATCCCTGGTAGTCCCAGGTATTCCTGGTCCTCGCTGGCCTCTTACTTGTGAACAATTCAGAGGTTCTGCTGCATTTTTTCCCACCTACCTCCATGCCCTGGACCAGCAGGTGTTTCACCATGCCCCCGTGCAACCGGCTCCTGAACATGGTAGCTCATTTTCCTCCTCTTCTCCCTCTACTGAGGGAGGGGAACCCTCGGTCCACATATTCCCAGTGTCTGATCTGTCCTCCTATCAGCGCTTCCTTGTGAGGATGTTGGACGAGCTCCATCTGACCCAGGTACCTATCGGCAATCCCGAGCATGTGACGCGCGCCTTCTTGGGTGAATTCAGTGCGGCCCACTTGGTGGCTCCCGCCTGGCCTGTTCCTTTTCAGGAAGCATCGCATCAGCTCTGGCTTCATCCCTTCTCCACTGTTCCAGCCCCAAGGGACTCACACCAGTGGTATTGCGTTCCCCTGGGGTCTCCAGGTTCTCTGCCTCATCCCTCTTCAGGTTTGACCTCCCTGGACACCCCCTCAGGGCCTCGCGCCCCCTACCATGACCACCCTCCAGATTCGGACTCTGCGGACTTCGACTTCTGGGGGAAGACGAGTGTTCTTCTCGGCACGGATCTCCCTGTCAGTTGCAGCACATCAGGCTCACTTTGCAGCCTATGACAGGTTCTTGTGGTCCAGGCTAGGACAACTCCTAGCCTCAATGCCTGATACAGAGGAAACCAGGCAAGCCATTACACTCTCTATGCAGGGCCTGGAGCTTGCAGGGCACCAAGCAAGGGCATCTTATGATGCCAGTGAGGTAACTTCCAGAGTGGTAGGGACAGAGATCTGCCTTCGGCGGATGGCATGGCTTCGCCTATCCCGGTTGTTACTCACCCCTGGCCTGGCGTAGGGTGATTTACTCCACCTACCGGAGAACCCACCTCTTCTCCTGACGGATGAGACGGCAACTTTCGGGGCGCCTCCCTTCCCCCACGGGGGTGGTCCCCGTCTCACCCGGACCAGTCTCAGGCCTCCCCAGGCCTGTAAGGGTTCTGTCCTTCAATGTCTCACCCACTGGAGACTAAGGGACCTAGTCCCTTAGGGTGTTCTGGGTACCCCACCTCTTTCGGGGTGGGGTGGGGCTCTGTACTCACCCAAATAGTGATGAATGGTGAAGATTGACACAGATGAGATATGAAAATTATGTACCTACCGTAACGGTTGGGCTTTCTATGTATCTTCACCATTCATCACTAAATCCCACCCTCCTTCCCCCTGGGGCCTCAGTCTCTGGACTTCACCCTTCCCCTGTATGTCTTTCTTTTCCTCGCTCTCCTCTCCCTTGTTTGTAGGCGGGAGGGGACTGTGGAGACACATGGGGTAAATCCTTTAGATGTTGTTGAGTTTGGAGAAGGCCTTTTTCCCCCCCTCTTCCCCCTTTCCAGAGGGGTCTTGGAGTGAGGGGGAGGCGTCCTTTTTCTTCTCCCTCTTCTATGGTTTCATTATTAGTGCACTCAATTTTGAGGCCACATTATTTCTTGAAGCCTCTGGCTGTTAAAACTTTCTCCCCTCTTTTATCTTGGTGGGGGTGGGAGAGATTGAGACGCACCCTCAGCCTGCACTCCTATGTGGGTGGTCTTCAGACCTACGCTCAACATTCGTCCTGCAACTGAACTTTATAGTCCAGGTCTAGACCTTATTCCCTGAAATCTCATTGTGCATCTCCACTTCTGAGGGTGTGCTACTCTCCACCTCCCCTTATTTTTCCCTTCCTTCCTCCTTCTCCTCCTTCTCCTTCCAGAGATTGGGGCCCCCTCTCCCCAATTTCCCTTTCTAAGTCTCCTCCCTCTGCCGCCTTAGTCATTTATTTCTCCTTTTGGTTTATTCTTCCTTTCCTTTTATCTATCCCTTAGGCTGTCTTGCCTCATCCCACTCTCCCTTCCGTACACTCTCCGGCATGTCAGAACTGGGGCTGGGGCTGGGGCGGAGTCGTCAATGGCTAACTGCCAACCCTCTAGTACTACGTAGAACGTCGGCCTCAAGGGTGGTGCCAGCCCGACGTCGACTCTGCCCATGAAAAAAAAAGTCTCACGCGGGGTTCTAGCTCCAGTGAGCTATACCCAAATAGTGATGAATGGTGAAGATACACAGAAAGATCAAAAATTACGGTAGGTACGTAATTTTCATTTTCTGTCTCTGGTAGCCGGCCTCTTTGACACCGGAGCCCCTCTTCGCCTATTACAGGAGCTTCCGATGAGCAGTTTCACCATTGTCCACTCTTATGGAGCAGTGGGCTCGGAAGTTGTCCCAACTGCCCGAACCAGCCAGTCCGTCGCTGGAGCCTTCGGGCCTGTCGGTTTCAGATTGGCAGGCGGGGTGGTTAGCACTTCCTAGTCGCGCAGCGCCTTCTTCGGTGCCTTCGACTCCACGCTCTGGTGTCTATCCCCCTCGCCTGGATGCGGCGCAGGGGTCCACACTGATGCCTTTATCTCCTGTCATTTTTCATCCTTTGCCTTCCAATCGCAGTTTCCAGACTTCTGCGACGGTGCCGTCGCAGATGGTGTCGACTTCCCCGGTGCTGAGGTACTTTTCGGAATGGCAGGGGTGTTGGTGCCGTCTGCCCTGTTAGTTCATTTTTCCAGCACCATGCATGCTGCTGCCAGGCCATACTCTCTTGGAGGGTGGCGCCATGTGCTGATCACACTCCCTGTCAGCGCCGTTTTCTATGTCGGAGCCATCTCTGTTCTCTGCGCCGTTTTCCTCTGCAGCACCAGGGATGTGTACAGCGCCGCATAGTTCCCAGAGATTTTCAACTCCAATTCTTTCTCCTCCTTTTCTTCCTCCTGGTTTTCATTCCTTTCCTGTCCATACAGTCCCCCCTGGGCTGTCAGGAGATGATTTTGAGCCCGATCTGGATCTTCGGCTGGGTAATGATGTTGATGCCGATTCTGCTCTTGGGGCAGGGATCAATCCCCCTGCAGAGCCTGTTGTTGAAGACCTTTCCTTTAAGTCTCTGCTCAAGAATTTAAATTCTACTCTTTCTCTCCAGACCATGGAAATCGATCCTGGGAAGCTTCTGCGTCTCCCAGTATCTTCATGTTCTGGAGATCCCTATGGATTTAACCCCTCCAGTACAGCTCTCTTTTGCGACTCTTTCCCAGATGGTGTAGAAGAATCCGGCTCTTATTCCGTCTGTGGCCAAGTCCATAGGTAGGAAATATGCCCCTCGCAAGGATCGCCCCATCTTGGCCTCACAAGCCTTTGCTGATGCCATAGTGGTCCTGGCAGAGAATGACAAGGCTCCCCTTCTTCAGGAATCTACAGCTCATCCTATAAACAAAGAATCTCGCAAGATAGACACCTTGGGTAAGAGAGTCTTTGCTGCCTGAACCCTGGGCATGCGCATTGCCAGCTACCAGGGCCTATTATTCTCAATATGAGTATGTTCTTTGGCATTCACTCAAAGCAACAGTAGAAGCTCTGCCCGAGTCGGAGGTTAACTCAGAGCTACCACAAACCATAACTAGAGGTATCGAGTCCAATAATCAACAAATTAAAGTTGCAATGGACGCTTTCGATACTGCTTACCAGGCGGCGGCGGCTGGCATTTGCACCCGTCGCCATTCCTGGCTGCGTACCTCGGATTTTACAAATGACGACCAACAGAAAGTCATGGCTTTACCTTTCAACTGTATCTATCTGTTGGGGCCTCAGGTGGAACAAGCAGTAGAGGACACACAGAAGACTAGGTCTGCCATTAAGATGGCTAGACCTTCGCCCGCTCCCTCTCGAGGTGGGAACAAGCGTCAGTTTCACAACCGTCACTCCTTTCGTGGCAAAGGCAGAGGAGGCTTTAAAAGAAACCAAACCCCTCAGCCTCAAAAGAAAACGCAGCAGAAGGCACAAGACCCAAAAGCGCCCAGTGCCACCTTCTGAGTTTCCGGCCCAGGTCCCACCTCAGCTGCCCAAGGGGGACTCTTCCTCGACAGTGGGAGAACATCTGACTCAGTTCTATGACCAGTGGAAATCTATAACATCAGACAAATGGGTCCTCAGGATAATCCGCGAGGGGTACTCTCTCAATCTGTTGGAAACCGCTCCGGATCATCCTTCCAAGCGACGGCGCAGGCTGTCCACAGCACAGTCGGACCGTCTTGCTTCTGAGGTACAAGGCCTTCTGAACAACTGGGCAGTAGAAGTAGATCTTCCTGGACATAAAGTCTCCACCACTTATTCACACTAATGGGATCTATGCTGGAGGCGCTAGGACCCAGCGGGAGCGAACTTTTTGCATGAGGGCCGGCGCCAGAGATGGAGCCACGAGGAGCAGCACCGCGAGCCTCTGCTCGTGCGGCAATGACTATCTTGGCGTCAACCCTCCAACCACCTCAGTTCCTTTTTTCCCACCGTCGAGTGCACTTCGGTGACGATGTCGCTCACCCACCGGGAGTCAAACTTCAAACTTGCAGCATAGTTTTCAGTTTTTATTTTGTAGTATTTTTCAAATAAAGTACGCTTACGATAATTATTCTTATTAAAGAAAAAGTCTCAGCCTACATTGAGGGAGTCGACCATGGCGGGTCAGGTGATGGTAGGGAGACTTCGTGTAAATATTCAGTCAGCCAGGCTAGGTCCGATCGTCGTCTTCTCCAAGAGGGTCTGACAGACGGTCGGTCCAGTGCCGAAGGAAGGCGGTTCATCCGGAAGCATAAAAGAAAATGGTAGCATTCTCAGCACCGTTCGACTCGAGCTCTTCTTGACCCGTGGGTCAAGAAGAGAAGGCATCCTCGAGGTCACCTTCTGATATGTCTGCACGACGACGGTCGGTCATTGGGGTCAGTTGCCAGTCTCCTCTTTCGGAGTCGCCAGCTTCTGTTTCTGGTCACCGACCTCTTCGACATCGGAGCCCTTCCCCTCCTTCTGGTAGGGCTTCCGATGAGCAGTTTCATCAGTGGGCCGCTCTTATGGAGCAGTGGGCTCAGAGGTTGGTCCAACTGCCTGGCCCGGTCACTCCGGGGCCTTCAGGTTCTTCAGGAGATTAGGCAGGGTGATTGGGCCTTCCTGGTCATGTGGCGCCCTCTTCGGTGCCGTCGACCCCGCGCTGAGGTGTTCTTCCCCCTCACATGGCTGCGGCACAGGGGGCCACACCGATGCCTCTATCTCCTGGTATTCTTTCTTCTTTCCCCTCAAATCTGAATTTTCGGGGTCCTGGGTTGGTGTTCACTGTACCCCTAGCACGCCTGCACATGAGAAACTCTCAATGGATGCTCAGTACTCAGTGATTTCCTGCCACTCACCCTTAGTCCTTTCTCATCAAGGTGACAGAACCTCTGAAGAAGTCACTCACCTGGTGGTCGCAAGAGGACAACCTTCTGAAAGGGTATCCCTTTGCTCCCGTCAAACATCAGGTTTCCATTACCATGGACGCGTCCCTGACAGGGTGGGGAGCTCACTGTCAGACTCTCCACACTCAAGGTACATGGACTCAGGAAGAGTCCCAGCTTTACAAAAATGTCCTAGAAATGAGGGCCGTCCTTTATGCAGTCCGGGCTTTGAAGGACATTCTCTGTCATAAGAACATTTTCCTTCAAACGGACAACAAAGCAGTGATGTATTACATCAACAAGCAGGGCGATGCTCACTCTTACCCTTTATGCAGGGAAGCGATGAGAGTGTGGGAATGGTGCTTGGAGCACAAGGCTCTAATTCAGGCTGTCTACCTGCCGGGAGTGCAGCACGAATTGGCAGACCATCTCAGCAGAACAGAGACAGATCCTCACGAGTGGTCTCTCAACTCAACAGTAGTTCAGTCACTATTCACAGAGTGGGAAACTCCAGACCTGGACCTTTTTGCATCCCCACTCAACACAAAACTGCCTCTCTTCTGCTGCAGAAATCCAGGGCCTGGCATTTTCTATCAGGATGCGTTCAGACTGCAGTGGACAAAACTCTTTCTATACGCCTTTCTGCCTCTTCCTCTAATTCAGAGGGTATTGCTCAAGTTCGAGTCCCAGGGGGACAAAATGATCATCATTGCTCCCTTCTGGCCTCGACAAATATGGTTTCCGTTACTCAACAGTATGTCGGTAACCCTTCCGAAAGCGCTTCCCCTTCAAACGAACCTCCTGACTCAGGGTCTGTGGTCCATCCCAATCTGAGATCGCTTCACCTTCACGCTTGGCTCCTGAAGAGTTAGAAGTGAACAGGTTCAATGTCTCTCGCAGAGTTTCAGATATTCTCCTGGCTGCGCGCAAGCCAGCCACTAGGAAAACTTGCACAGCCAAATGGAAACGTTTCTCGCTCTGGTGTGCAAACTCCTCTTTGAATCCTTTTTCCTGCCCACCAAATAAAGTTCTAGAGTACCTTTTAGACCTCTCAAATTCAGATCTGCTATACTCTACAGTTAGGGTTCACCTTTGTGCCATTTCGGCTTATCATGAGCCAGTACTTTCATTGTTACTGGCTCAGTTACCCGTGGTTAAAAGGTTTCTTAAGGGTATTCTACATACCAGGCCTCCTGTCAGACGTCTAGTCGCAGCTTGGGACATTAATCTTGTGCTAGACATGCTCACTCGAAAACCCTTCCAGTCTCTAGCTACATGTGAGTTGAAGTTTCTCACTTGAAAAAACAGCCTTCCTGGTGGCCATTACCTCGGACCGTAGGGTGTCTGAGATACATGCCTTGGTCACAGACCCTCCGTTTACTGTGTTTCATAAAGACAAAGTAGTTCTTAGGACCCATCCTAAGTTTCTCCCTAAAGTTGTTTCAGAATTCCATCTAAACCAACCTTTGGTCCTTCCTACTTACTTTGCGAACTTCCAAAATGAAGGGGAGCATTCTCTTCATTCCTTGGACGTCAAAAGAGCTTTGCATTTCTATTTAGATAGAACAAAATATTTTCGCAAAGTTCAACAACTGTTTGTTTCCTTCAGCGAGACCCGGCTGGGTCAACCTGTCGCTATCAGATGTATTTCAGCATGGCTGGTGGCATGCCTTCGCCACTGTTGCTCCATGGTGCAGGTTAAGTTGGAAGGTAGAGTGTACGCTCACTCTACTCGAGCGGTCACGGCATCCCTGGCGGAAATCCGCAACATGCCCATTGCAGATATTTGCAATGTGGCTACTTGGAGCTCAGTGCATACTTTCGTCAAACACTATGCCCTGGATGTCCATGCCAGACGACATGTTTCGTTTGGCAGAACCATCCTTAATGGACTTCTGTCCTAAATTTGTGAGCTCTTCTCTCCTGCCGCCCTCTCGGGGGGGGAGGGGATTATTAGCTCGGTACTCTCCAATTAGTATGAATGAGTGGTGGAGACTTTATGTCCAGGAAGATATGTAAATTAGGTACCTACTGTAATTCTTGATCTTCTTGGACGAAGTCTCCACCACTCATTCACACGCCCACCCACCATCCCCCGAGCTCACCTCTGTTGTTGGTCTTCACTCTCTCACTTTTCCATCTCGGTGCCGGCCCTCCTGAAAAAGTTTGGCTCCCGCTTGGTCCTAGTGCCTCCGGCGTACTCCTATTTGTGTGAATGAGTGGCGGAGACTTCGTGCAAGAAGATCAAGAATCACGGTAGGTATGTAATTTCCATTTTTGCTCTCTGGATCTCCAGGACGCATTCTTTCACCTCCTGATCCATCTGTCTCACGAGAGGTTCCTTCGCTTCTGGGCAGAAGGAGCCCTGTTCGAGTTCCGAGCCATGCCGTTCAGCCTGTCAACGGCCCCATGGGTCAAATGCATTGCAGTGGTGGCGGCCCATCTTTGGCGTTGAGGGGTCAGGGTTTACCCATATCTCGATGATTGGCTCTTGGTGGAATCCTCCAAGAAGGAGATAGAGAGGTCCAGGGACCTGGCCCTCCAGACCTGCATCAATCTTGGCCCCCTGATCAACGAGGCCAAGTCAGAACTCGTACCTTCACAGGTGATGTGCTTTTTCGGGGCAGAGCTTGACTCCTGCTGAGCCAGAGCCCGGCTCCAGATGGACAGGGCGGAGGTTCTCTCCTCCTTTGCCCAATCATTTCTGACTGGGCACTTGCACCCTGCCCGGGACTTCCTGCACCTTCTGGGGTATGTGGCAACGTGCACCACCGTGGTCCAATGGGCCCGGTGGCATATGCGTCCCTTCTGATGGGAGCTGGCCAACCAGTGGACTCAGCATCACGGTCACTTCGACCAGCTGGTCACTGTGACCCAGAAGATGTGGGACGCTCTCCAATGGTGGACCATCCTGGATCACTTGCAGAAAGGGCTCCCATTTGTCCGTCCCGAGCCGATGGCTGTTCTTACGACCGATGCCTCTCTCACAGGCTAGGGAGCCCACATAGGGAACCACAGAGCCCATGGGTTCTGGACCCCCAAGGAATCCTGATGATATATCAGCCTGCTGGAGCTGAGAGCAGTCAGACTGGCACTGTTGGTATTCGCTTCACTCCGCTCCTTTGTGGTCAAGTGGTGCAAGTCCAGACGGACAATACCATGACCATGTACTACCTCAACAAACGGGGCAGCATGCACTCCGGCTAATGTGCAGGGAAGCGCTCCGTATCTGGATCCTTGTGAGCCGACTAGAGGCAGATCTCCTAGCCATTCATGTGGCAGGAGCCTCAAATCACTTGGCGGATGCTCTCAGTCGTGTGGGTGAGATGTCCCACGAGTGGTCTCTCCATCCAGAGGTAGTTCACAGCCTGTTCTCTCACTGGGGCAAATGTCAGGTGGATCTGGTCACCTCCAGGGAGAACACCAAGCTGAGGCTGTTTCATGCCCACCCCCCTCAGCAGGGCTCGCTGCAGGGGATGCCTTCTTGAGGCCGTGGACCCCAGGCCTCTTCCGTGCCTTCCCTCCACTTCCCTTGGTTCACAAAGTGATCCTGAAGGTCAGGAGGGACAAGGCACAGGTGGTCCTGGTAGCCCAGACTGAACGCGCCAGTTCTGGTATCCAGATCTCCTCAGCCTCAGCTCCAGGCCTCCGAGGCGTCTTCCAGTACACCCGGACCTGTTATCTGTCAGTCAGGGGAAGGTATTCCATCCAGAAATTCAGTCCTTGCACCTGACAGCCTGGTTCCAGAGTGGCTAGGGTTCCAGGCTCTGAGTCTCTCCTGAGTATGTACTCCCAGTAGTGGAAGCATCCAGAAAGGAGTTGACCAGGAGGTGCTATGGCTTCAAATGGAAAAGGTTTTCCATTTGGTGTTAGGGTAAGGGCCTAGACCCTTTGTCCTGTCCAGTGGCTAGCATCCTAGACTACCTTTGGTCCCTGTCCCAAGGGGGTTTTCAGTCTACGGCCCTTAAGGTGCACCTGGCAGCCATCTCTGCTTATCAGGCACGGGCTGGTCAGCAGACGGTGGCACAGGAGAAGGTGGTCTGGCATTCTTTAAAGGCCTCGACCACGTATCCCCTCCGTTGCATGAACCTCCACCTCCGTGGAATCTATTGCTGCTACTGGCAAGCCATTTGAACCGATGCACAAGTGTGAGATGTCACATTTATCATGGAAGACTGCCTTCCTGGTGGCTGTCACTTCAGCCAGAAGGACTGGGGAGCTCCAGGCGCTTTCGGTGGAGTCTCCTTATCTGGTCTTCCACAGGGAGAAGGTTGTCCTGCGCCCCCACCCGAAATTCCTTCCGAAGGTGGTGTTGGAGTTGCATCTTAACCAGGTGTTGACTCTGCCTGTGTTCTACCCGAACTACACCTCGGAGGCTGAGTACAGGCTCCATACTCTGGACCTGAGGCGAGTGCTTTCTTATTATAAGGAGTGCACGGCGGACGTTCGGGAAGAGGTTCACCAGCTGTTTGTCACCTACGCTGAAGCCGCACCTGGCAGACCTACAGCAAAGCGGACAATCAGCAGATGGATTACATCTTGCATTGATCTCTGCTACCAGTTGGGCAAGGAGCCTCCCAGAGGGATAAGAGCTCATTCTACCCACCATACCGATGCGTCGCTGGCTGCTTTCAGGGACATCCCTGTCCAGGAAATCTGCCAGGCTGCCACCTGGAAGACAGCAAACACCTTCATTACCCACTACCACATCGACCTAGAGTCATGCTGGGATGCTGATTTTGGGGCCTCAGTTCTCCATTCTCTGTTCCCCAAGTAAGTATGCAGGGGGTGTGCGCTATGCCTCCTTCCTCCCGGAGAACTGCTTGGAGTCTGCCAAACAGTGTGGATAGAACAACATATCCACGATCCTAGAAAAACAGGTTACTCACCTGTAACAGTAGATCTTCTACGGACTGTCTCTTGCAGTAAGTCATTACTTATGGGAGTATCCGCCAGGTGGTGCTGTCACACAGCAGCTTCTTCCAGCAGTCTTCCGTGGGGGCTGCCCACATGACATCACTTCCTGTGGATGTGTATAAGAGTGGGCGGGCCCCAGTACCCTCTGCTCATTTTTCTGTCGGCTTCAGCTCGCACACTCAGCTCTCCTGACCTCCTGGGTTGTAGTCTTCAACTCGAACTTGAACCAGTTTTCTACCTTTGGGTCCGGGACCTGGGACTTGGTCTCAGCACCCCTAGACTTCCATAGCAGGCCTGTGACCCACTCACAGTACCGCTGCTGCTCCCAGACTCGGGCTCTCTTGCTGGGTCTGGGGCTTCTTTAGGGCCTAGTCTGATTTTTTTTCTTCTGCGGCAGGCCCGGTTTTCTATTAGAGCTCCCAGTAGACCTGCTGCTCCCTGGCCTAAGCACTCTTGCTGGGTCTGGGGATTCACTAAGGCTGCTAATAACAGCCCCAGCCCAATTTTGCTTCTCTCTGCTGGGCCTGTGGAACACTCCCAGGCCCTGGCTCTTCTACTTCCAGTACCCGGGCCTGTGCACCACTCACTGCACCCCCGACTCCTGCCTCTGGTCCTGGGTATGTGTACTACTCCAAGGCCCTGGCTCTTCTACTTCCACTAGGCCGGGCCTGTGCTCCACACAGTGCCCCTGGCCCTCCTTGCTCACAGCACCCCTGCTGCTCCCTGGCCCAGGCTCTCTTGCTGGGCCTTGGGACTTGCTCAAGGCTGATCATCCAGCCAGACCGTAATGGACCGGGGGGGCTACCTTAAAGGCTCCCCAGTCAAGGGCACTCGTTCCAGGCAAAGGAGGGAGCAGGATTCACACTCCTCACACTCCCTTCGCCCTACTCCCATCAACGGTGGCTCCTCCATCATTGAAGGAGCATTCGTCAGCGCATGGGGGCTGCTCCCCATCGACTGAGCCTGCTGGGCTTGTTTTATTCACGGGCCTTTCACCATCAACGGAGCTTTTTGTGAACATTCCATCACCGGCCAGCGTTCATCAACTGAACGCTCTCATCGACGGGCTTCTTCCCCATCGCTGACACGTGTTCTTTGCTCTCCTCGCCGAGAGAGCTTTTCTCCCATCGACGGGACATGATTCTGTTGTTCTCTCGTCGCGGAGCTTATTCTCTGTCGTGAGTTATACTCATCAGTGGAAGCTTCTCATGACGGGCGTGTTTTGCATGCCTGTCGACAGGACGGCTTCCACCGCTGGACGAGAGGCTAGTTTCTGGTCTCTGGTCGACGGGGCTGATTCTCCGCTGGACGGAGGAGTCCTTCTCTTCCTCCTCATAGGAACTTCCTCGGCGATGAGGCCTCCACTCCTGGGACACCCCTGCTTGGGTTTTTGTTCTATGCCCCCCCTCGTCCCGGCACCTTGTTTCAGCGCCCTGGGGGTCTCCACCCTTGTCTTCGCTTTGCGCCTTTGACGCGACTTTCCCAGGGCTTCTGCCCTGCTGAGGGGACCCAACCCTGAGTCCCTTACCCCTTTGCCAGTCCCGGACCACAGGGGTTGGAGTGCCTTCCCCCACTATTCAGGGTCAGCAGTTCCAGGGCTGGCTCGCCCTTCTCCTAGTGCCGCCCTTGGGCACCCTCCATTTCTGGACCTCCCCCCATCACAAGTGCCGGGCATCGCCTGCTTTGTGCTGGAGGTCCTCCGGTCCATGGGCCAGGGTCTGGCTTCGTCCATTCTCCTTCCCCTCCGCCTGGGCGCCTGCACCCGGATCCGGTGTTCCCACCTCTCCCTCCCATTTATGGACTACCTTATAGAGATTCCGGGTTGGGGATCCTCGTGGGGGATATTCCCTGGGGGACCCTTGGACCATGGGGACCTTGTCTCCCTCCGTCCACGTCCTCCTATTTGGAGGACGCCCACCTGAACCCCTGCTCCTCCTTCACGGAGCTCATGCTGCAGATCCGGCACGCTTTTAGCTTCCCTGCTGCTGATCAGGACTCCTTTCATTGGGATATGGCTGCCTACCTCGACATTCCCAAGGAGCCTGCCATGGTTGTCCCGCCTTTGATTCCTGCATATTTTCACACACTTTGTCATATTTGGTCTCATCCTGCTTCCGCTCAACCTGCCCCTCGTGGCCCTGATCAGCTCAGCCACTGTCTGCCATGCCCTCCCTTTCCCGTCACCTGCTCCATTCGTGCTTCGATGCGGTTGATGCATTGGCCCACCTCTCGGCCTCCGGCGTCACCCTTCGGCGCTTCGCCTGGCTGCGGGTTTTGGGTTTGCCGCCTGGCATCCAGCTGTCGGTTGCCAGTGCCCCCTTTTTCTGGGAACATGCTGTTTGGACCTGGTGCTCAGTCCTTCCTGGATTCCCTTCAGGCTTTGGGGCATACTCTCCGGTCTGTTCAGGACCTCTGTCATGCCCCCAGGTCCTTCCCCTGCACCCCTGCGGGAGGCCTGCTTCCTGCCCAACCCCCTTACTGCAGTGCCTCTCGGGACCGCGGCAGGGCCTCCATGGGGTGGCTCAGTCTGCCCCTCCGTGGCATCCCCGTCCCTTATGTGGTGCAGGACCCGCTTCTGCACCTTAACACGCTTTTCGGGTATCCCCCACCTTCTCCTACAGGCCTTGGAGGCGCTCGGGGATCTCTTTACCTTTCCTGGAGGCTTGCTCCCGAACTGGACGCTTCACTCCTCCATGCGGATCTGATTGGAACTCCTGCCACTCTCCCTGCTGGAGCCCTTCAGTTGTTCCTTCCTATGACCATCCGGGATGTTTTTCCCCAGTGTTCCTTTTTTTCTACTCTCTGATCCACTCTCCTTGTCTGTTTACTGACTTTGGCTTTATGCCAGGGCCTGTCGACCTCTGCCTTGTCAGGATGAATCACTGTGCCTGGCCACCTACAGTTCTTTCTTCATCGTGCTTCCTGCATGTTGTCCTCACCCACCTTTGTGCCTTTCTGCCTGAGCTGGTGTGGTTTGAGTTGACATTTCTGCTAGTTTCATGCCAAATGTCTTCACCTAACCATTGGCCTGTCTGCCTGCACGGAAGTGGTTTGAGTTGGACATTTCTCCTGGTTTCATGCCAGATGTCTTCGCCTAACCGTTGGCCTGTCTGCCTGCACAGAAGAAGTTTGAGTTGGACATTTCTGTTACTTATCAAACATTTAGTCCTTACATCACCCTGCCCTGTCTGCCTCTGGGGGTGCGGTTGAAGTGGACGTTTTATTGCGCTTTTACATCTTTGGCTTTGCCTTTCCTCCCATTTGGATTTTACTGTTTGGTGATCTCCCATAAGTAATGACTTACTGCAAGAGACCAGTCCGTAGAAGATGGTACAGTTACGTAAGAACTTACCGTAACAGTAGATCTTCCGAGGACTGTCTCTTGCAGTAAGTCCCCTGCCCTACGTTTCCCTGACTTGTTGCCTCAAATCTGCATCTCAGGACGTTGGGTGGGATCATTGTTCTCTGTTTTTCTGGCCCTCGTTTACCTCAGTCCAGGCCATGCTCGCTGAAGCAGACTGTGAACAGAGGGTACTGGGGGCCGCCCACTCATATACGCATCCACAGGAAGTGATGTCGTGTGGGTGGCCCCCACAGAAGACTGCTGGAAGAAGCTGCCATGTGACAGCGCCACCTGGTGGATACTCCCATAAGTAATGACTTACTGCAAGAGACAGTCCTCGGAAGATCTACTGTTACGGTAAGTTCTTATGTAACTATACTTTCTAGAAGTGATGTATGTTGTTCATCCACAGGAACCCACCCGACCTCCCCAGCTTCGACGCACAACCTGAGCTTCCAGCGGGCAAAGATCTGGCGTCGTGGGGCTGAGTCAAGGGTTATACCACCCGGGCGGGTGGGAGGAGCCAGCTTCAAGACCTTCCGACAAGATTCTTAAAGGGAAAGGACATGCCAAACAGTCTGGATGAACAGCATATACCACTCCTAGAACTACTGTTATAGGTGAATAACTTGTTTTTTTAGTTGCTGTTACTTCTGCTGGAAGAATTTCAGAGCTTCCGGCCCTCTGGTGCAAGGAGCCTTATTTGATTTTTCACAAAGAATCCTAAGATCTTCCTGGACTTAAGGTCGTCGCCAGTTATTCATACTGCTGGGTTACAAGCTGGAGGTGCTGGGACCCTGCGGGAGCCAAAAATCTTCAGGAGGGCCGACGTAGGACCGCGCATGCATGGCACCATGAGGCTGGCTCGAGCCTGTGTAGGCTGTCTCCGTGTTGACCCTCCAACTGCCTCAGTTCCTTTTTTCCTACCATCGAGTGCGCTTCAGTGATAATGTCGCTTGCTCACCAGGAGTCAAATCTCCACGTTTATACAACAGCAGCGTTCAGATTTACCTTGGTGGTATTTTGTTTATTTAAAAATAAAAGAAATACATTTTTTTATTTTTCTCTCAGCTCTACCTTTTGAGCGAGTCCACCATGGATGGTGATGGTGACTGTGACGGTAGGGACTCTCCATTTGAAGGCTTCTGTGGCAGCGCTGGGCTGTGTCCAGTCTCCTGCCCTTTCCGGGGGGGGGTCCGAAAACTGGCAGTCTGGTGTTCGGGATTGAGGTCAGTCTTCTTATAAATACAAAAAGAAGCAGGCCCATTCGCTGTCTAGGTCAGGGACCCGGCACTGCTCAACCTCGAGCTCTTCCTGTTTCCGTCAGAAGGTGAAGAAATGGTACCACTCGAGGTCGCCCTCTGGTACATCTGCCAAGAGGTCTTTGGTGGTCGGGAGTGGTAGGCAGTCCCCGGTTCTCCGAAGGCCTCCACTCCTGATCGCTCAGACTCTCAACACCAGAGCCCTTCTGTCTTCTTGCTGGGTTTCCAGTGATTAGTTTCACCAGTGGGCCCCTCTCATGGAGCAGTGGGTACACCATCTGTCTCCTTGGCCCCTCCCGGTGAATCCGGTTCCAGGGCCCTCAGGCCTAGGGGCTTCAGAGCTGCAGTTGGGACTTTCATGGCAGATTGAGCATCCAGTGCTGGCAACTGATTTTCTTCCCTTGCCAGTACCCGCGCCACCGATGCTGGTTCCACGTGCCCTCACTCTATTTCCTCACAGGAGCTGGCACAGGTACCATCTTTCGCTCTTCTTCCTTCTAGGTTTTCTCTGGATCTTCAGGCGGCGCCATCTGGTTCAGCGCAGGCTTCAGTGCGGCGCCAGCTTGGTGCCATGTCTGCCGCCTCCTGGTGGTGTGGCGCCGGGTTCGGCGTTGAGGCCTGCAACGCCTGGTCCTGTGACAGTTCCACTATCTCCTGCTTATCTTTTGGCCAGGTCAGGCAATGGCCTATTTTGAGTAGCTCCCACCCCTTATGAAGGGGGCTTGGGGCAGGATGAGTCTGATCCCGACCATATAATTTCTGAAGAAGGTGACAAAGACTGGTTCTATAGTTTGGATATTAAGCCTTCACTTCCAGCTGAGAACCCAGTAGAGGACCTTTCCTTCCAGTCTCTATTCAGGAATATGAGGGCAACCCTGGCTCTGCAGATGTCTTCTGTGGACCCAGGTAGTCTTTTGCGTCTAGGGTGACTTCATGTTCCAAACATTCCAGGGAACCTTATGCCACCATTACCCCCACCCTTCGAGACTTTGTCCGAGGCAGTGTGGGCAAGGCCAACTCTTATTCTTTCTGTCTGCAAAACCATAGATAGGAAATACATCCTTCCCAAGGAGAGGCCCATTTTGGCATCACAACCCATCGCAGATGTGCTGGTTGTCCTCGCTGAGAATGACAAATCTGTTCTTCCACATGAAGTATCAGCACATCCTACAGTATACAGGTATATAAAGAGTCTCGTAAGATAGATATCTTGGTGGGGGGGGGGGCATTCGCAGCTGCAACCCTGGGCATGCGTATTGTCAGATATCAAGGGTACTTCTCCCAATATGAATATGCCCTTTGGACTTTTCTTAAATCCTTAATGGAAGGTCTCCAGGAGTCTGACTCCAAAATAGAGATACTACAGACTGTTACCGAGGATTAGAATGTAATAGCAGTCAACTTAAAGCTTCCATGGATGCTTACGACACAGCTTCTACAGCAGCCGCTGCTGGAATCTGTATCAGAAGACATTCCTGGCTTCAGACATCAGGGTTTTTCCCTGATGCTCAACAGCAGGTGATGAATGTCCCTTTTGATGGTACATATCTGTTTGGTCAACAGGTGGAACAAGCCCTGGAGGCCTCTCAGAAAACAAGGACTGCTACTAAAACAGCCAGGCTGGATCCTTCAGCAACTCAGAGAGGCAGAAACTGTCAGATTTTTTTGTAATAGGCAGGCCTTTCGAAGAAGGGGCCGAGGAGCCCTTATCAGGAACCAGCCTCCTCAGCCGCAAAAGAAAACGCAGCACAAGGCACAGGACCTGAAAGCACTGAGCCCCACCCTCTGAAAGTCTGGCCCCGATCTCACCTCAACTGCCCATGGTGAACATTTCCACAGTAGCAGTGGGAGGTTGTCTGACTCAGTTTTACAACCAGTTGAAGTCTATCACCACAGACAAGTGGGTCCTCAGGATTGTTCGAGAGGAGTACTTTCTCAGGTTTGCAGAGATTCTCCCAGACCTTCTACCAAAGCAACAGCACCGTCTGTCAAACGTACAGTCAGACCTTCTCACTTCTGACATGCACGGTCTTCTCAGAAACAGGTTAGTAGAAGTAGTTCCCTGGGCAGAGAGGAAATCGGGTTTCTATTCCCATTACTTTCTAGTTCCAAAAAAGACAAGCATCATGCGCCCCATTCTCAACCTCAGAAAGTTGAACAAGTTCTTGTACAAGGAGAAGTTCAAGATGATCTCCCTAGGGACGCTACTACCACTCCTCCAGTAGCACAACTGGCTGGTATCCCTGGACATGCAGGACACCTGCCAGCACATTCTAGTACACCTAAGTCACCACAAGTACCTTCGCTTTGTGGCCTTTGGCCAACACTACCAATTCAGAGTCCTGCCCTTTGTGCTCTCCTCAGCGCCTCGAGTCTTTACCAAGTGTTTTGCAATCCTTGTTGCACACCTTCGAAAGTTCGCTGTTCTGGTTTTCCCCTACCTATACAACTGGCTTTTCTCAAGTCTGTCAAGGCGGAAGACACAGAAGGTGGTTTCCACAGCCTCTCAATTACTCACTGCCTTGGGGGTTCTGCTGAAATTGGAGAAGTCACAACTTCAACCCACTCAGCAGCTCCCCTTCATAGGAGCCCTCTTGGATACTACAAAAGCGAGGGCTTTTCTCCCGGAGGACAGGAGGAACGACATTCTCCAGGTGGCTTGCTTCATCAGGGAAAACAACCTTATATGAGCCCACTCCATGCAGCAGATGTTAGGCCTCATAGCTTAATTCATTTTCACGGTGCCTGTACCTCATCTGCACATGAGGACCACTCAGTGGATGCTCAGCACATAGTGGTCCCCAACTACACATCCTCCATCTTACCCCATTAAAGTGACAGAGTCCCCATGCCGGTCACTTGCATGGTGGATACAGGCGGACAACCTTCTACAAGGTCTGCCTTTTGCCACACCGGAGTCTCAGATCACCATCACCACAGATGCAGCTTTGCTCGGCTGTGAGGGCTCATTGCCAGGACCTTCACACTCAGTGGGTGTGGACCCAAGAGAAGTCTCATCTTCACATCAGTATTCTGGAGATGAGGGCAGTCCTGTATGCCCTATGAGTCCTAGAAGAAGTGATCAGTCACAAGATAATTCTTCAGACAACTAATTTGTAATGTACTACATCAACAAACAAGGTGGAGCACACTCCTACCCTCTATGCAGAGAAGCCATGAGGATATGGGAGTGGTGCCTCAATCACAATGTCCTGATCCAGGCAGTTTACCTGCCAGGAGTCCAGAACGATCTTGCGGACCACCTCAGCAGGACAGAAGCAGATCTTCCTGAGTGGTCTCTTGCACCATATGTAGTGCAGTCGCTCTTCGACGAGTGGGGAAATCCAGACCTGGACCTTTTTGCGTCCCCACTCAATGCAGAACTGCCTCTATTCTGCTTCAGAAATTCAGAACCAGGCATTTTCTGTCCGGATGCAGTGGGCAAGATGTTTTCTGTACGCATTTCCTGCTCTTCCACTAATTCAGAGGGTGTTGCTCAGACTAGAGGTACACGGGGGCAAAATGATTCTAATTGCACCGTATTGGCCTCGACAGATCTGGTTTCCATTGATCAACAAGTTGTCAGAGGTCCCCCCGAAACAGTTATATCTTCGAGCAGACCTCCTGACACAGGAACCCTGGTCCATCCCAACCTGCTCTCCCTTCATCTCCATGCCTGGCTCCTGAGGAGATAGAAATCAGCTGGTTTCAAGTGTCTCAGAGAATCTTGCAGATCCTCCTGGCAGCCCGTAAGCTTTCCCCCAGGAAGACTTACACGGCTAAATGAAAGCGTTTCTTAGAATGGTGTGCTAAGATCTTCTTAGACCCATTTCAGTGTCTTCTAGAGAAAGTTCTGGAGTACCTACTAGACCTTTCAGATGCTGGTCTGCAATATTCGTCTGTAAAGGTGCACCTCTGTGCCCTTTCTGCCTACCATGAGCCAATCCAAAACATGACCCTGGCTCAGTTGCTGCTGTCCAGAAGATTCCTTAAAGTTATCCTTCATACAGACCCTCTGGTTAGAAAGCCAGTTGCTCCCTGGGACATTAACCTCGTGTTAGATATGCTCACTCGTAAACCCTTTAAGCCTCTAGCTACATGTGATCTGAAGTTTCTGACCTGGAAATCCGCCTTCCTGGTGGCCATCACTTCTGCTTGTAGGGTCTCTGAAATACATGCTTTGGTCACAAACCCTCCATATACAGTCTTTCATAAAGACAAGGTGGTTCTCCATACTCACCCTAAGTTCCTACCCAAAGTGGTTTCAGATTTCCACCTCAACCGGCCTCTGGTTCTGCCTACTTATTTCGATAACTTCCAAAATGAGGGAGAGTGCACCCTTCATTCCCTGGATGTAAAAGTGCCCTACGGTTCTATGTTGATAGAACCATGGCTATCCGTCAGGCCAGTCAGTTGTTTGTGTCCTTCACCATGGTCCAGCTGTGTCAGCCAGTGTTCATCAGATGTATCTCTGCTTGGATAGCTGCATGCCTTTGCCATTATTACTCCATGGCACAGGTCAAGTTGGAGGGCCAGGTGCGTGCCCGTTCTACCAGAGTTGTAGCCACGTCTCTGACAGAGATCCTCTCTGTTCCCATTGACATTTGCAAAGTGGCTACTTGGAGCTCATTGCATACATTCATAAGCACTACGCTCTGGATGTCCATGCCAGACAGCATGCTTTTTGGTAGGACAGTCCTTAATGGACTTCTGTCCTAAGTGAGCTCCGTCTCTTACCGCCCTGCTCGGGGGATTTGGTTGTCAGCATGGTACTGTAACCCAGCAGTATGAATAAATAGTGAAGACTTGTCCAAAAAGATCAAGAATTACAGTGAGTGCGTCATTTTCATTTTCTTCCCAAGGTGGTGTCTGAGTTTACACTGAACCAACGTATCCACCTTCCTGTTTCTTTTCTAGGACGTGCCAATCCAGGGGAAGCACTGCTCCATATGTTGGATGTGCACAGAACTTTGAAATATTACCTGCTTTGAACCAAGGAATGTAGAAAGTCGAAGCAGTTGTTTGTTTCTTTCGTCCCAGGTAGAGAGGGCATTCAGGTTTCCAAACAATGTCTGTCCAAATGGTTGGCTAACTGCATTTTGTTCTGTTACAACAAGTATGGCAAAGAATTGCCTGGAGCTGTCAAAGCTCATTCCACAAGAGACATGGCTACCTCTTTGGCTTGTTTCCGAGGGGTCTCAGCTGCTGATATTTGTGCTGCTGTCACCTGGAGTACCATCCTCACTTTTACCAGTCACTACAGTCTGGACATTACCTCTAGAGCCCATGTGGGATTTGGCAGGGCTGTGCTGCAGGGCCTCCTGTCCTAAGCTTAAGGCTGGCGATCCTCCCAGACTGTTTGTTTACACCTGTAACTGCTTGAGACTCGTTCATACGGTGTGACCTGATGACTGAGATATGCCTGAAGAAGTTGAAACAGTTACATAAGAACTTAACATGACAGTAGATCTTTGAGGGGATCTCAGTCATCTGGTCTGTCTTCCCTCCCACCATCCACCTTTTTGGGGAGGCTCTTTACTGGAACTAGCTATCTGGTGTATCCAGCCTTTCTTATGGGCCTGGGTACCTCCCTCTCCTCGGTCCCCCATGTCTAGAGCTGTGCTCCCTTTGCCTCCGGGGGAAAGAACTGAGGAGGGAGTGGACACCTTTATAGGTTGGTGATGTCATCACATGATGTCGGTGCGGGCAGCCCCAGTTGTACTGCTGAATATTTTCTGTGTAGATCCTGCTTCACCGACGGTGAAATTCCTATGGTGTGACCTGATGACTGAGATCCCCTCGAAGATCTACTGTTATGGTAAGTTCTTACATAACTGTAGCTGGCCCGGTGGCACTGAGGGTTGAGGCGCTGGACACCACACCTCGCGCCACACCAGTGACCCGGGTTCGGGAATGGACTCAGATCGGCAGGGAGGGGATTGAACATCTGGAGGACTGCTCTCCCCTCCTGGGTTTGGTTCTGGGACACGCCTCACTCCCCAGTAGCCCCTAATGGAGATCAGGGACCCTGCAGGGAGCGATGCCAGATTCAGGGGACAGAGCAGCAGCGGACATCTGCACGGAGGTGCGCAGACACTCTGAGGGGGAAACAACATGGAAAAACACCCAGAGGACCAGGAGGGCGACGGAGACCCCAGGAACCGACACCCACATCCCATTGCTGGACCAGCCCTCCACTGGCTCTTCCAAGCTCTTCATCCCAGCCCGAGACCATTCCTCTAATCGCAAAAAGACTGCCAGGTAGGTGAGGCGGGCCCTTCCCTGGGGTGGGGGGGGCTGAATGAGTTCGGGGCGGGGTTGCTCAGCAACATGTCTCCCAAGGAAGGTGGTTTCAGGCCAGGAGTAGAGGCTGAGATCCAGTGGGTAATCCCGAGAGATGCCCTGGTCCACCGGAGCTAAGAGAATGTATAAAAAAAAAGTTCTTGCATAACTGTTTTTTTGTGGTGCATAAACAAGGGTGGGTGGATAATAGAGGGTGTCAGTTTCCCAGTTAGTGACGGTGTATTTAAGCATACACAATTCCAGCTTCATGGATGGCACACTGTAGAAAGGAGAGTCTAGCTGTATTTACAGACACGCGCACAGAAAAAGATGTATCAGCATAGAGATAAGACAGAAGCAGTTAAGCCGCAACATTATACAGGGAGGTAAGTGGTCATAAAAACAATGGCAAGCAGATTTCAGTGCAGATTCCTTTCTTAGTGCATTCTTAAAAGGTGCAATTTTGGAGAGGTCCACTAGGTATTCAGGGAGTTCATTAAACCATCTTGTGGTTTGGATAGAAAATGATCAACTACCCGGGCTAGGTTTGCAAAAGGGGACTTGTAAGGCATGTCGGGACATACTTCTTGTGGTGTAGTTGTTGTTGACCAGGCAGAAGAGTCACCGAGTGCAGAAGGGGTGAGGCCCAAGAGTGCTTTTTTAACCAGCAGACAAGACTGGTATTTCAGCCTATCCTGCAAGGGAAGCCAGTTGGTAAGCACATATATAGAGCAAGTGTGAGTAAATCTATCAGCCCCACTTGCAAACCAACAAGCTCTAATGAAGACCACTTTTACCCTGCCAAGTACTGAGTCTCAGGCAGCTCCATAGATCGGTAGACTGTAGTCAATGAGGGGGAGTACCATACTTGAGGCTGCCAGGTGTCTGGCTTCAGTGGTGAGATTTTAAACGTTGTCTGAAGAGCGCCCCTAGTTTTCTGTTGACCAGATTTGTAATGTTGTCGACGTGTGGCATACAAGAGGGTGTCGTCCAGAGTGCCACTTAGATATTTAAATGATTCAGCTTGTTCAAGAATAGTACCAAGTGAATTTTGTATAACCAAGGGAGGGGCTGTTTTGTTTCGTTGAATCCCGGGGAACTGCATTGTCTTAGTCGTTTTATAGTTTAGGACAAGTTTATTGTTCTCAAACCAGTTCTCGATAGATTTAAAGCTTGATTGCAGGTCACAAGACAGATCCCATACTGTGGGCTGCTATTGAAAATTACTGCATCGTCTGCATGAAGTAACACCTTTGAGTGAGGGCAGGCTTCAGGGAGTCCGTTAATGAACAGGCCAAAGAGGAGCGGACCAATAATAGACCCCTGGGGGACCCCAACCATGACACACTTGGAGTAAGAGAGCACTCCTTCAATCCTTACTTTCTCTGACCACCCCATGAGGTAACTACAAAGCCAAGCTGTGGTTTCAGATGAGAGTCCAAGGGCAGAGAGCTTGTTCAATGGAAGAGGGTGGTTGATGAGATCAAAGGCTTTCATCAAGTCTGTGTATGCGGCACCAACCAAGTGCCCTTTGTCCAGGGCTTCATGCAGGTGGTTGGTTTACTCAGTGAGGGCTGTTCCAGTGCTGTGTAGTTTCCTAAAGCCGTGTTGCTGTTTACACATTAGGTTGTATTTGTTTAGGGTATGAGACTACTTGATCTGATGCAATTTTTCCAGTGCCTTGGACAGAGGGGCGAGGCTATAGATTGGCCTATTGTTGGTGACTTTAAGTGGTCCCCACTTTTTAGCACAGGTGTAACTAATGCAGCTTTCCAAATATCAGGAAACTGGGAGAATTGCAAGAACAAGTTAAAAATCTTTGTATGGGGAATTGCCAGTTCTAGGGACATGGATATGTTGTTCATCTACACTGTCTGACAGGTTCCTTGCCGCTTTAAATCTTGCCGGAAGGTCTTCAAGCTGGCTTCTCCCACCCACCCGGGTGGTAAAACTCTCGGCTCCGCCCCATGATGCCAGATCTTCCTTACCGCTGGAAGTTCAGGTTCCTCCTTAACGCTCTGCGTCTAGACTGGATCCTAACTGCAGTTCACCCGAAAATAATTTTAAAGTTTTCCAGACTTCGGTCTACTTCTTCCTTCGCGGCTGCGATGGACAAATCGACTCCCGGTTTTCGCCGGTGCCCATGCAGGCAGAAGATGTCCAGGACCAATCCGCACTCCACGTGCATCTACTGCCTCGGGCTTGACCATGACCCGCAGGCCTGCGAGTTGTGCAGGTCTTTTTCGGCTAACGTCCTTGAAGACCGTGCTGCCCGGCTCCAACTTGGGCGCCCGAGAAACGTTATCCGCTGGTGAAGTCCAAGGAGGGCCCGTTGGGCGGGTTTCCGCAGCGCTGGCTCAGCTGAGCAACTCGAGCAGATGATCGCCTCGAGGAGGAGGCTGCCCAGGCCGCATCTTCGCCTTCCTCGATCGCGCATTTATCCCACTCTCTCTGGGATCCTCCCACAGCTTCTTTTAGGGCTTTGCCAATCCTCTCCACGAAGGGTGAGGACCATCAGACACTCTTCTCGGTCAAAAAGGAGGACTCGAAGGTAGTTCCACCATCGGCGTTCGTGGGAGGCGGGAGGTCCTTCCCCGGACAGTCGACAATTTACTGTCGAGGGTTGCGCCAAGGCCGCTGGCTTCTACAGTGTCCTCACAGGTCAGCCGGCTGAGACACCCGTCGACGCAGTTGAGATTTTTCTCGACCCGTCGGACGGGCTGTCGACTGATGAAGCTGACAGCCCCTCATCACCAGTCCCCCCGGTGGAAACCGAGGAATTTCCTGTGCTGGAGTCCCCGGTCAAGGCTCCCAAGCCGAAGGAGGAGCGGGTTTCCCCCGCCCCCTCCCAGACCCACCGTCGGAAACACCAAGGGTCTCGGACCTCATCTCGGTCCAGCCAATCCCGCCGACACCGGCGGTCTCTGTCTCGGCACCGAGGAAAGTGGTGGCGTCGCTTGTCCTCGTCTTCCTCCTCGGAAGAGGAGAGGCTTCGGCGCAAATTGCGTCGACGCTACGAGGACTTAATGTGGCAGCAGCTCCTTCTGTCCGGGAACAAGCAGATGCCATCGCCTTCCCCAGCCATTAAGTGGCTGTCACCCGAAAGGCCGAAACAACCCCTCACGCTGGTCGAGGTGCCCAAGCCTGGGCCGGTTGTTCGGCCGAAACCAGCTGCCCCATCGATTGTGGTGGAACCTCCGCCTCCACAACCGAAATCGGGGATTCTTGGTTGGGTCAGGGTCTGCCCCACCGGTTGTCGGTCACCCTCATTCCCAATCGACTTCGGCAGGTGGAGGGTGGCTCAGGCCCTAGGCAGCTCTTCGCAGACTCCTCAGAGTCTGATGACGACTCCTCCCTGTTTTCCAGGCCCCTTGACCTGGAGTCCTCCGGGGGGCAGTCGATGGACGAGAGCCCATCATCATTCATGGGTCTGCTTCGGCTCATCTCGGAGTCCACCAGGATGCAGCTCGAGCCCATATCTAAGCGGGCCAAGTATCCCCTCATGGAGATACTGGACCGAGGGGATTCTCCCACGGAGGCCTTTCCGGTGGCTGAAGCCATTGTTGGCCCAGCCTTGGAGCTATGGCATCGGACGGCTTCCTGTCCTGCGCCTTCGGCCAGGATGGCCAGGAAGTATGCAGTCCCTACCGGCTCTTTGTCCGGTTTCTCGGAACACCCCTCTGTGGAGGGGTTGGTCACTGATAGCGTTTTCCGGTGTTCCGGGAACGCTAGGGATGTGGACAAGCCCCCCGACAAGGAGTCCAAAAAGCTGGACTATGCCGGGCGCAAGGTATACTCTGCGTCCTCCCTCGGCCTCGGTCAGGCCAGTTCGGCTGTACTGATGGCGCACTTCTCCCACGCCCTCATGGGCTCCCTGGATGAGGTGATCCCTTATCTCCCGGCTGATCTGCAGACTACGGTCAAGCAGGTGCGGGATCAGGGAAGGGCAGTGGCGAAACAGCAGTTCCAAATGGCTCTTGATATCGGAGACTCCTGTGCCCGGTCACTAGCGGCCGCAGTGGTCATGCGCCGCAGAGCCTGGCTGAGGATATCCACCTTTACGGCGGATACCCAGCACAAGTTGGCAGACATCCTCTTCTTGGGAACCGGCCTGTTCAGCCCTGGAGTGGAAGGCCACCTCCAGAGGATCGAAAAGTCCAATGCCGCCTTGGACTCTGTCACTTCTGCTCAGAAGGACAAAGGCCATCGACAGCAACATAAGTCCTTTGCCTTCTGCCCTGCGGCACGTCCGCCCAGCAACACCAGCATCAGGGCCAGCACGCCGCACTTCTGGCACCCTAAAGCCAAGCCTGCAGCTTCTCCAACAGGAAGCCGAGGAAACGGCCAGGAGGCCCTCGGCCGGTCCTTCCTCCAGCCTGCCCAGTGACGGGTTGAGGGTGTTCCCCCAACCTCGCCGCTTCCTGCTCCTGGGGACGGTCGCCACTTCCTTTCCGCCTGGTCCGCTATCACCATGGACCGTTGGGTGTTGGAGGTGGTAGGAAAGGGTCTGCCTCTGGAGTTCGAGCAGGCCCCGCCCTTCCGAGCCATCTCCCCACGGGGGTTACGGGGTCCGCAGCCTCTCTGTCTGCCCGTCGAACCGACATTGCCCTGCTCCTCGAAAAGGAGGTGATCAGGAAGGTGTCGGATCCTCCACCAGACCCAGGGTTTGTGTCCAGGTACTTCCTGGTCCCGAAACGGACAGGAGCTGGCGCCCCATTCTAGACCTGCACGACCTGAACAGGTTCCTAAGGTCTCGAACCTTCAGGATGGTCACTCTGGCTCAGATCATTCCATCCTTGGAACGAGGCATGTGGTTCTGTTCTCTGGACCTCCAGGACGCGTTCTTTCACGTCCCAATCCGTCCGTCCCACCAGCGATTCCTCCATTTCAGAGCAGAGGGGTCCCTCTGCGAGTTCCGGGCCATGCCCTTCGGCCTTTCTCTAGCTCCCAGGGTCTTCACCAAATGTATGGCAGTGGTGACAGCATTCCTGTGGCACCAAAGGGTCCGAGTGTACCCCTACCTGGACAACTGGCTGATTGCGGCCTCCTCCAGAATGGAGGTGGAGCAGTCCAGGGATCTGGCCCTCCAGGTTTGCTCTCAAGTTGGCCTCCTTATCAACGAGGCCAAGTCGGACCTCGTGCCAAAGCAGGTGATCCAATTCATCGGGGCAGAGCTCTACTCTCTGCGAGCCAGAGCACGGCTCCCGGCGGACAGGGCCGAGGTTCTTTCCTCCTTTGCCCAATCATTTCAGGTTGGGCAACTGCGCCCTGCCCGGGACTTCCCTGCCTCCTAGGCCTCATGGCGGCCTGCACCAGTGTGGTCCTTTGGGCCCATTGGCACATGCGTCACCTACAATGGGGACTGGCCAGCCAATGGTCACAGCGCTCCGATCCTTTGGATCAGCCAGTGACAGTGACCCAGGAGATGTGGAACGCTCTCCAGTGGTGGACCGTTCCAGGTCATCTGCAGGAGGGCATCCCGTTTGTCCATCCCGAGCCGACGGTCTCTCTATCGACCGATGCCTCTCTGATGGGTTGGGGTGCCCATCTGGGAGAGCACAGAGCGCACGGCCTCTGGTCCCCGCGGGAGTCCCAATGCCACATCAACCTGCTGGAGCTTCAAGCGGTTCGTCTAGCCCTCACCGCCTTCGCTCCGTTTGTACGGGGTCAAGTGGTCCAGGTCCAGACGGACAATACCACCACCATGTACTACCTGAACCGCCTAAGGCAGGACGTGCTCAAGCCCCTGTGCAGGAAGCTCTCCAGCATTTGGTCCCTCGTGCGCGAGCCTGGAGGCGGATCTCCTTGCCATCCATGTGGCAGGAGCCTCCAACATTCTGGCCGATGCCCTAAGCCGGATAGGAGCTGCGTCCCACAAGTGGTCTCTCCTGCCGGAGGTAGTACAAGATCTGTTCTCCCACTGGGGCATGCCTCAGGTGGACCTGTTTGCCTCCAGGGAGAATGCAAAGCTGAGGCTGTTTCATGGCCGCCCCCCTCAGCAGGGCTCGCTGCAGGGGGATGCCTTCTCGAGGCCATGGATCCTGGGCCTCTTTTACGCCTTTCCCCCATTTCCCTTGATCCACAAGGTGCTTCTCAAGGTGAGGAGGAACAAGGCGCAGGTGATTCTGGTAGCCCCAGACTGGCCCCCGCCAGTTCTGGTATCCAGATCTCCTCAGTCTCAGCTCCAGGCTCCCGAGGCGGCTTCCAGCCCACCCAAACCTGATCTCAGTCAATCAGGGGAAGGTATTCCATCCGGACCTTCAATCCCTGCACCTGACGGCCTGGTTCCTGAGCAGCTAGAGTTCCAGGCCTTGGGTCTTTCCGACGAGCTCCTCAACATTGTTGAGGCGTCCCTTAAGGAGTCGACCAGAAAATGCTACGCCTTTAAATGGAAGAGATTCTCCATTTGGTGTCAGGGCAAGGGCCTGGACCCTTCCTCCTGCTCCTTGGCAAGCATTCTGAACTACCTGTGGTCCCTTTCTCAGCTTGGGCTTTGGTCAACGACCCTTAAGGTGCACCTGCCAGCCATCTCTGCTTACCGGGCACAGGCCAGGAAGCAGTCAGTGGCGCAGGAGAAGGTGGTTGGGCACTTTTTCAAAGCCTTTGATCACATATCACCTCCGGGTGCGAGACCCTCCACCTCTGTGGGAATCTACTACTGGTATTGGCTAAGCTCATGGGCAAGCCATTTGAACCGATGCACAGGTGTGACGTCTCTCACCTGTTGTGGAAGACCGCCTTCTTGGTGGCTATCACGTCAGCTAGAAAGATGGGAGAGCTCCAGGTGCTTTCCATCTAGTCTCCTAATCTGGTCTTCCACAGGGACAGGGTTGTCCTGCGCCCCCATCCAAAGTTCCTTCCGAAGGTGGTGTCGGAGTTTCACCTTAATCAGGTGTTGACTCTGCCGGTGTTCTACCCCATTCACACCTCGGAGGCCGAATATAGGCTCCATACTTTGGACCCTAGAAGAGCGCTCGCTTATTATAAGGAGCCGACAGCTGAAGTTCGGGGAGAGATTCGCCAGCTGTTTGTCACCTACGCTGAAGCCGCACCTGGCAGACCTGCAGCCAAGCGGACGATAGACAGGTGGGTCACCTCCTGCATAGATCTCTGCTATAGGTTGGCGGGCATGGAGCCTTCCAGAGAGAGATAAGAGCTCATTCTACCTGCCATATCGCTGCATCAGTGGCTGCTTCCAGAGACGTCCCTATCCAGGAAATCTGCAGGGCTGCTGCCTGGAAGTCAGCACACACACCTTCATTACCCATTACCACATCGACCTTGAGTCACGCCGGGATGCTGGTTTTGGGGCCTCAGTTCTCCAGTCATTATTCCCTAAGTAGGGGGTGTGCGCCTTGCCTCCCTCCTCCCAGAGAACTGCTAGGAGTCTGCCTGACAGTGTGGATGAACAACATATCCATGTCCCTAGAAATACAGGTTACTCACCTGTAACAGGAGTTCTAGGATTGGTATATGTTGTTCATCCACACAACCCACCCGGCCTCCCCGGCTTTGACGCACAACCTGGCTTCCAGCGGGCTAGATCTGGCGTCATGGGGCGGAGCCGAGAGTTTTACCACCCGAGTGGGTGGGAGGAGCCAGCTTGAAGACCTTCCGGCAAGATTTAAAGCGGCAAGGAACCTGCCAGACAGTGTGGATGAACAACATATACCATTCCTAGAACTCCTGTTACAGGTGAGTAACCTGTATTTCATCTAGCACCAGGGCTAGTAGCTTAATGTCTACATTATCCCCACCCATCCTTGTCTTTCCCAGGACCCTTTTCACATAGTGAAGTGTTTGCTTTATAGTTACACACTTAAAAGTAGAATGCTTCCTGTACTATTTTCAGTTTGCTTTATGTAATGCTCTGTATATTAAGCCGCCTTTTATTCTGATTATTTATACTCACAGTAAAAGAATGAGAGTAGAATCCCAGTAAAATCTGTAAATTAGTCTTACAATCACCAGTGCAATTCCTGGAATTTCAAGTCTTGAAAACAGAATTTCATTACTTTAATCACCATAAATCAGTGGCCTCGAATAAGTGCCCACAGAACACACAGCATGGTAGTGAGAGTAGAACAGCTAGGAAACAAGAGATAAGAGCAGTAGCTTGCATGCTGATAGTCTTAAATACAGTACCAGCACTTCAATGCGTGACTCAATTACAAGTACCCCCATATCAAGACCACACCAACCCCAGCAGTGAAATTAACACATACAGTACAGTATATGCATGTACGGTGACTTACTTCCTTATATATTGCACCAGCACATTAATTTAGTAATCGGTCTCTGGTCTCCAAACACCAAAAACTGCCAGACCACACCAGCACCTGTAGTCAGCATAAGCAGTGAAATTAACTCTTACATGATGTGCACGTATGGTGACTTGCAATCTCAAATACAAGACCAGCACATCAGTTGATTAATCTGTCTCCATCCCCTGAATACCAAAAACCGGCACTGCTACTCTGTACAGTTGCTCTTCCTCCCTCCATGGCTTTGTTTCCATCTCTGTCCCAGGCGCTGCTCCCAACACCCCGTTTCACAGATCACACCAACCCCAGCAGTGAAATTAACACATACTGTACAGTGTGTGCATATGTGATGACTTTCTGTCTTAAATACATCACCAGCATGTCTGTTTAGTAATCTGTCTGCATTTCCCAAACACTGAATGCTGCCAGAATACACCAGCTCCTGTAGTCAGCATCACAGTCTCTGGTACTGCTCCAGATACAAACTTCCAGGCTCTCTCTTCCTACCCTGGTTGCGCCTTGGTGAAGAAAGCTTTCTCTCCCCCTTGAACTAACTGGATAATAGTGATAAAACAACAAAATCCAAAAGTCTGCACTCAAACAAAACAGAAGCACAGAAAATTCCTTATTAGGTTTTGGAATGCTTTGATGCAACATAACAGTGGAATTTACGTGCACAGGCACATCCAAAATCCACTTGTGGCCCCAGCGTTTCAGGTACTGAAACCCTTTGTCAGGGGGCGTAGTAATAGTAAAGCTTGGCATCATTCTCTCCCATTCTCTTCTCCATAGCTCAGTGAAGCCAACAGCTGCCGAGTACAGAAACACTGTAATGCCACCACCATGCTGGCAGATAATCAAAGGAGATTAGCACTGCTCCCAATACAAACAGTCCAATGGCAACACTTGGTGGATAGTGGAAAGCAAGGGTGGTGGGATGTCAAGGGAATTAACATTGTCAGAAAATGGAGCACAAAGGGTAGTTGGTGGTAAGCAAGGGTGTTGAACAAATGGGGGGCGGGACAGATAAACGAGGGAGCACTGTATATGTGCATTTCTTGTGTTTCTTGCGGTTGTAAGAGTTTCTTCTCAAGTCCTTTCTGTGCCAGAACTACTCAGCTGTGCTTTGCAGTTTTCTGCATCAAAGAACTTGAGAATGCACTCTTATAACCACAAGAGACACAGTAACTTTACATATGAATGTATTAAATTAAGCTATTTTAGATTTGTGTAGCATTTTCAGTTATTTAAAAGATGGTTTATTCTGTGCTTATGTGTGATAGAAGCCTTTTACTTGATTCTCCAAATTCAGGAAAAGTATGGAATTGAACCGACAATGGTTGTGCATGGAGTCAAGATGCTGTACGTTCCAGTGATGCCAGGGCACAACAAAAGACTAAAGCTAACGTGAGTATGAGAAGGAGAGTCAAATTTATAATACAGGCTTTTTTTTATGTTCCTTCTTTGACTAATGCACCTTCTACTGTTGACAATCACCCAGCCAAAACACAGCCTTACTTTCAGCTCCTCCTTCACAACCTGGTGCCTTGCCCCCCCCCCCCCACCTATTCGCCATGGAGGGCTAGATAGATGGCCATGGTCCCCCTGAAGCACCGTGGATTGGGAACATCCAGAGACTGTGAGCCTATGGGGACTGTGCATGGCCTAAGTTTACTGGGCTTTGTCCTCTCAGTCAAGTCTTTTTTCCTCTTTGTTCCGTCCCTTCCCCCGGGATGTCAGTAATGTGGTACCAAGCACATAGTCTGTTGTAGGCGTACCCGTCAACATTCTCCCACCTGCTGGAATGGTTACTACACTGCTACCTCTGGTCATGCAGGTGGCAGTTCAGTGGCACCTGCAACCGTCCCAATCAAAAGGAAAGCAGGTGCAAGGTGAGAACACACTGCTAAGCAAGCCATAGACAAGTTAAGGTGCCATCATACTGGGAAACTGGCCCACGATCACTAAAACAGAGGAATTACATTCCAACTTCAGTCTGAAGAATACTAGTGTACTCACATACATTCCAACGTCAGTCTGAAGAATACTAGTGTACTCACATACATTCCAACCTCAGTCTGAAGAATACTAGTGTACTCACATACATTCCAACGTCAGTCTGAAGAATACTAGTGTACTCACATACATTCCAACGTCAGTCTGAAGAATACTAGTGTGCTCACACTTTCTCAAATTTGTTATACGAACATATGAAGAAGCCAGCAGAAGAAGGCCATTTGGTCTATCAATTCTACTCATATTGCAGGGTCCACAGCTTGAGCTAATGTCTCTGGCCTCCCTCCCTCCCCACTCCTCTCATCCTCCCTACCCATGATCCTTACTTTCCCCCTGTGCCTATCCCAGCCTCTCTTAAAGCTGCCCACTGCCTTCAACGAGATGACTTCTTCCGGCAGTGCATTCCAAGTGTCCACTACCCTCTCTGTGTAGAAGTGCTTCCGGACCTCCCACCCTCCTGCTTAAGACTGTGCCCCCTAGTGTTATGGTTGTCGCTCAGATTAAAGAGACTCTGCTTTTATCAACCTTATATATCCGTTTCAAGTACTTGGAGATCTTAATTCAAGTGGGAGCTCTTGCAGCAGGCTATTACCATTAGGATTAATGTTGCAGGCCTTAGGACCCACCGGAAAATCTTAGCTAGCAGTACCCAGCAGGGTCCACCCCGATGTCGGTTATGCCACAAAAGGGGACGGTCCCAAGCTCCACCTCAGTTCTTTTCCCGCTGCAGACCCAGTCTCAACGGGAAGTCTTAGTGTGTGTTGTTTCAGCAGTTCTAGCAAAATTCAAAAAAAAAAAATCTTTTTGTAGTAGTTTTTCTCCATCGTTCTCCTCGGATTTCTCCTGGTTTTCCATCGCATGTCTTCTCCATCATCGGTATCATCCTCCAGCCCAAAGAAGACCAAGTGTGCCTGTGGCCACCAGATCCCATCGAAGGACAGCCACGAAGCCTGCATCTTCTACCTGGCCCCAGACCACAACCTTCAAGCCTGCAAAATCTGCAAGGGCTTCACCGGCAGGACTAGGATCCGGCGCCTGAAGGCCCTAAAAGCCCACCTTTTCGAAAAGCAGGCGAACGTCATGTAGAGCTCTCCCAGGAAAAAGGCCAAGCACCCGCTCCCGCCAAGACACTGACGTCAGCCTCGGCAGGGGCCGCTTCTGAAACAGTTCAAGCCAAGGCAAAGGTCACGCCGCTGTGTGTGTCTGCAGCCTCGGCGGATGCTTCTAAGGCCTCTTCTTCAGCGCATGCCTCGGCCCCGCCAAAGAAGGCCTCTGCCATGGCCTTGCCCGGGGCTTCTGGGAAGTTGTTTGCCAAGGAACAGGACCCTCTGGCTAAGACCCCTTCTGGGCCCTGTCCCTCAAAGTCGACAAAGCCTGAGCCGGCCACGGGCAAGGTACCGGCCACGGTGCCGGCAATGAATACCAAGGCCGACCAACCTTGGAAAGAGCCCACACCAGTCACGGTACCATCACCAGGACCAAGGTCTTCCACGCCGGAGGGCTTTTCGTCAGAGTCTTCTCCCAGGGCCCTTCCGGATCTTCCGGCTTCACCAAATCCCTGAAGGGGACTGCAGCCTCTGTGTTCAATAAAGAAGAGCTCACAGAGCTTTTTTCTTTCTGGTGGAGCCAGGTCAATAAGGATATTACTCCCCCAAAGCCAGATCCGACACCGGTTCCCGACCTACCGGACATCCAAGACACCAGGGTTCTGTCTGCTGTACCTCCATAAGGGCGGTGTAAAGTTTCCAGGTCCCACTCACCCCCGGTAATCAGATCTCGGTCCAGGTCTGAGGACATTCGACGGCGCCGCTCACAGTTTTCTAGCCGTCGCCATTCCCGGCCCAGGAGCAAGTCTTGCAGCTGCCATAGGTCTCCTACCAGGCGTGGATGCTCTTCCTGCCATCACCACTCATGAGACAGGTGCCGGTCTCTGCTCCATCATCGGTCCCTGAGCAGACGTCGGTCGGATAGTGGCCAGTATTCAAAGGAAGGAAGTCCTACCAGGCATTGTTCGGCCTCCCTCATCCTAGTAGGAGCCAGTCTTCATCATATTCTTCTTCAGATCTCTCCCTCTCAGGAGTTGGAGGTTCTCCTGATGATAAAGAAAATCCCCATTTGCCACCTGACGATCCCACCTTTATTGACGTCATGCAGCACATCCAGGCCCCCAATGAATGGGAGATGGAGGACCTGGATCTGGAACACCAGAGACTGGTTAGGTACCTGAGGCAAAAGGAGCATAAGCCATTAGTAGTGGCTCCTTGGGTGGATACATTCCAAGACCTCATGAGGATTGCTTGGAAACATCCTGCCACAGTCCCAGCAGTTCCCAAAAAATCAGACAGGCTATATAGAGCGCCGAGGGATGAGCCTTTTTTGGTGGAATGCCCTCAGGCTGACTCAATGGTCATAGCGACTACTCATGACAAGTCTCGACAGCCCAAACACCTAAGTTCTCAGCCTCCCGATCAGGAGTCCCATTACTTGGACCAGGTGGGCAAGAAGGTGTACTCTGCATCCACGTGTTCCATAAGGTCCCTGAACTTCCTTATGCATATGGTCCAACACGAAAATGCTTTATAGGAGAAGGGGCAGGAGATAGCTATCGCCTTACCAGACTCAGTGCAGAAGATGGAGCCCCTGGATATTCTGAAGTCGGGCTTGGACGTAGGTGCACATGTTCTGCATGCCTCGTATGACACTGCAAATACGGCGTCAAGGGCAGCAGTGTCAGGTGTCTGCCTGAGGTGCCACGCCTGGTTACAAGTCTCGGGATTCTCCCAGGATCTGCAGAACGGAATTAAGGACCTTCTCTTCCCTGGTTCCGTACTGTGTGAGACGTCTCCAGAAATCGGGGAAATCAATCTGGTCCATCCATCAGATGAATAAGGGGGACCAGAAACGATTCCACAAATGGCCATTTCAGAAGACCTCAGGTCAACCTGCGCATGGCAATCAGTCAGTTCAGAGAGGAGGCTTTGAAGGGAAGGCCACAAACCAGCAGCCTGGAGGCACTCCCTTTTGAGGCCCCAAGTCCTCCCAAGCCTCTCTGCCAACCCCCGGTTCTTCTCAATAACTCCCTGTTGACCCCCCCCCCAGAGGAGGCACAGGGGGAGGCAGTGGGGGGTTGCTTCTACCTCCACTTGAGTGGATGGAGCAAAATCACTTCAGACCTCTGGGTTCTAGATACTATGAGGAGGGGATATGTGCTGGGGTTCACGCAGATCCCCCCCGGAAACACCACCAAGGTCCTCAAGATATCCTCCTTCTCATGTACCTCTCATAGAAGGAGAGAGTCAGGCCCTCTTGCAAAAAAGGGCGCTAGAACCAGTCCCCCTGCAGCAGCAGGGGAAAAGATTATTACTCCCACTTCTTCCTGGTGCCAAACAAAACTCAGGATCTTCAGCCCATCCTGAACCTCAGTTCCCTAAACAACTATATAGAATACAAAAGGTGATGGTGACCCTTCCAGGTCTAATTCCTCTGCTGCACCAGGGGTACTGGCTCTGCTCTCTGAACATGCAAGATGCTTACATGCATATCAGGATCTTTCCTCCTCACCGGAAGTACTTGAGGTTCCACTTCCAGGGCAGACATTACCAGTTTCGGGTTCTGCCATTCAGCCTCTCCTCTGCTCCTTCAGTCTTCACCAAGTGCCTAGCAGTGGTCGCTGCGGCTCTAAGGCACAAGGGACATTTTGTCTTCCCTTACCTGGACGACTGGCTTCTGGCGGCCTCGTCAAGATCGTGGCTTCTTCATACTCTCGGAGACACCTATACGCTATTCTGAGAGTTGGGGATTACTCTGAATCTTCCCAAGTCATCCCCAGAGCCCAGCCAAAGACTCGCTTTTATACAGCACGTGCTGTCCAGGACACGGTCCAGGGCATAGCCTTCCTCCCAGAGGAAAGGGGAGATCGCCAGCGAGAAGTGGCCCAAACGGTCCTGATAACCCCCCAGGTCCAAGCCAGGACCTTCCTCAGACTTCTGAGGCACATGGCGGCGGCCATCCCTGTAACTCCCTTGGCTCACCTCCATGTAAGGGTCCCACAATGGATGCTCAGGGTGCAGTGGAACCAAGGCTCTGATGGTCTAGATCATCTGGTCAGGGTCTCCGAGCCAGTCAGAAGGACCCTTCATTGGTGGTTAGATCCCCCCAACTTGGAAAGAAGAGTCTTGTTTCGACAGGAGCCTCTGAGTCGGACCTTGACGACGGACGCCTCCGACTTCGGCTGGCGGCTCACCTGGGGAACACCGAGACTCAGGGCGTTTGGTCCCTAGAGGAATGCAACCTCCACATCAACATATTAGAAATGCGAGCAGTCCTCAATGCCCTGCAGGCTTTCCAAGATGACCTAGTGCTAGGCTCTCTTCCCGTTCAGTCTGACAATATGGCTATTGTCTTCTACATCAACAAGCAAGGGGGAACACACTCCTACGCCCTGTGCAGGGAGGCAATGAGAGTCTGGTACTGGGTGCTGGAAAATAACATCCTTCTGACCGCAGTGCATGTTCCAGGAGTCCAAAACGCCGTGGCAGACAGCCTAAGTCGATCTCGCTCCAAGGCACACGAGTGGGAGCTACTCCAATCAGTAGTGGACCAGCTCTTCTATGCTTGGGGTCTTCCAGAGCTGAACCAGTTTGCGTCCCCATGCAATGCCAAACTGCCAAGTTTCTGCTCGCGAGAGCACGCGCCTGGTGTTTTTTGGCCAGACGCATTATCCCTTTGCTGGACTAGGAGGTTTCTTTACGCCTTCCCTTTAATTCAGTTCTGTTGAAGGTACAGGCCAAGGGGGCTCGAATTATTCTAATCGCCCCACTATGGCTGCAGCAGATATGGTTCCTACTACTTCAGCGGTTGTCGTCTGAGTCTCCGATTCTGCTGCCAGTATGTTTGCAGTTACTGCCCAGGACCAGGGCAGGCTGGTATACCCAGATCTCAAGTCCCTGCCCCTTCATGCATGGCTCCTGCAAACATAGTTAAGATGAGGTATGGGGTCTCCCAAGAGGTGGCAGACATCTCGTTTCGTCGAGAAAGCCCTCTACTGTGTCCACTTACGCTATGAAGTGGAAGCATTTCTGCCTTTGGGCTTTATCGCATCATCTGGGGCCCCTTATCTCTCCAGTGAACTCAGCTTTAAAGAACCTCCTCTCCTTATTGCATCAAGTCTTGAGCTACTCCTCCATTAAGGTGCATATTTAGGCCATATCCGCCTACCACGTATTGGTAGAAGGCAGAACCCTAGCCCAATTGGATGTGGCCTGCACCTTTCTATGGGACATACTTCATATAAAGCCTCCCATTAGGGTTCCAGTTCCCCCCAGGATCTCCTTTTTGTGTTAGAGAAGCTTACTCTTCCCTCCTTTTGAACCCACAGCAGAGTGTGAGCTGCATTATCTCTCCTGGAAGGTGTCCTTTTTAGTTGCTGTTACTTCAGCTCGAAGGGTTTCCGAGCATCGGGCCCCGATGTGCAAGGAGCCTTATTTGATTTTTCATAGGGAAAGGGTTTCCCTCAGGACAAATATTAAGTTTCTGCCCAAAGTGGTTTCTGAATTACCCCTCAACCAGTTGGTTGACCTTCCAGTCTATTATTCAACCCCTTCCAACAGGGGAGAAGCTCTCTTACGCACTTTGGACATCTACAGGGCGCAGAGGTACTACCTCAAGCATACAGCGACACACCGCAAATTGGAGCAACTCTTTGTGGTCTTTGCACCTCAACACCTGGGTAAGCCGGTGTTGAAACAGACTATATCTAGGTGGCTAGTCCACTGCATAGTCTTCTGTTATAACAAGTACAACAAGCCTCTACCTGGAGCGGTTAGAGGTCATTCTACGAGAGGAGTGTCTACCTCCTTCGCTTCTTAGAAAAATGTCTCTATTAGAGACATTTGCACAGCTGCTGCTTAGAGTTCAATACATACTTTTGTCAGGCATTACAGCCTGGACATAGCTTCCAGGCACTGAGCCAGTTACTGTCTTCCTGCTTGTCTAGGCAATGCCATCTGTTGACTTCCGTCATCCTCCTTCTGGGGCTTGTCACCTTCTTAGCGCGGGACTGCTTGGGATTCAGTCCTAATGGTAATAGCCTGCTGTAAAAGCTCCCACTTGAAGTAAGATAGTACAGTTACTTAAGAACTTACCATAACAGTAGATCTTCGAGAGGAGCTCTTTCAGCAGGCACAGCTTTCACGCCCTCCTTTCCCCCTGGAGAGCGTCAGCATGACTGGGGCACGTTTTGCCTGGTTCGCTTGCTGGGGTCTGTTCACGGGTCCTCGGTGGGTGAACTGAGGTGGAGCTGGGGACCGCCCCCTTTTGTGGCATGACTGACGTCAGGGCAGAGCCGACATCGGGAGGCAGGCCCTGCTGGGTACTGCTAACTAAGATTTTTCCGGTGGGTCCTAAGGCCTGCAGCATTAGTCCTAATGGTAATAGCCTGCTGCAAGAGCTCCTCTCGAAGATCTACTGTTACGGTAAGTTCTTACGTAACCGTACTGTCCCAGTCATGTCCCCTCTCTCTCTCTCTCTCTCTCTCTCTCTCCTGTCTCTCAGGGAGTACAGTGCCCTCAACCTCTCCTTGTATGCCTTACCCTGCTGACCCACTATCATCTTTGTAGCCCTCCTCTGGACCTTCTCCAGCTGGTTAATGTCCTTTTTGAGGTGTGGGCACTAGTACTGAACTCAGTACTCTAGATGCGGCCTTACCAGTGACCTGTACAAGGGCAGTATAAGCTCCTCTCTCCTACTGCTGATCCCCCTAGATATGCATCCCAGCATCTTGTTTGCCTTAGTTGCTGCTTTCTTGCACTGTGTGGAGTGCTTCAGGTCACTAGTGATCATCACTCCCAGGTCCTTCTCCTCCTCTGATGCAGAGACTCAGACACCACCTAGGTAGTACTCTGTCCTGGGATTCTTGACTCGTGTGTGCACTTTCTTGGCATTGAAGCCAAGCTGCCAGATCCTGGACCTCCTCCCTGGCTTTTCCAGATCTTTCTGTAGGTCCTGTATCCCTTCAGCTGTGTCCACTCTTCCCGCAGAGCTTGGTGTCATCCGCAAATAGACATATTTTGCCCTTAATGCCATCCCCAATGTCATTGATGAAGACATTGAACAACACGGCCCCAGCACAGAACCCTGTGGTACCCACTGGTTACCTCTCTATGGTACCTGATAACTCTCCCACACACACACAACCACCCTTTGGGTTCTGTCCTCAACCAGTTTTCCACCCATCTGGCCATCTTTTTCCCAACCCCAAGATCCACCAACTTCCTGATCAACCTTTGTGGGGCACAGAGTCAAGGCCTTGCTGAAATCAAGATAGAGGATGTCTGCCGCTTGGCCCATCTACTGTCTTAGTGACACAGTCAAAAAAGTCAATCAGATTCGTTTGACACAATCTCCCCCCATGAACCCATGCTGCCTCGCATCCCTGGAGACCATGCTCCTCTAGATATTCCACCAATCTTTCCTTTTGTATGGTCTCCATGAGCTTGCCCACAATGGAGGTCAGACTGACTGGTCTGTAATTGACTGGTCTGTAATTCCCTGGGTCATCCTTAGGACCGCTTTTGTGGAGGGGCACTACATGTGCTGTTCTCTAGTCCTGCAGTACTACGCTTGACTCTAGTGAACTATTAAATAAGTCTGCCAGGTTATGCTGCTGTATTGAAGAGGAAAGTGCTGACATGTATAACAACAAATTGTATCCTATGTCTACATCATAGGTTTCTCTATGTTGTCATCTCAACCCCTGGATGAAAACACAGCCTTGTTGTGCATGGTTGCTCATACATTATTCTGTATATTTTAATAATCCTCCCTATCAATAGGAGGATAGTGTCCTCTGGTATGCTCAGTCCTCCTCCGGCCCTGGCTTAGTACACAGACCTTGGTCAGCGGCATCGTAAGTGGTAACACTTCCCTGATGCTGATGAATCAGCCGAACTAAGCATCTTAAAGATGAATTTCCTCTACTGCAAACTTCAAAAAAATGTCAAGTTTCAATCAAAAGCCATTTGTTTGGGCCACACATTGATCCAGTAGTAACGTGTTGTGTTGCCATGCTAGCAACCAGGAGTGGACTCTTGAGTAGGGGGCCGGGCTGGGAGACAGTGCCACATCCAGTACCACAGTGACTCCTGTGCCAAAGGCATAGCTAAAAGAAGAGAAGAGAAAAAAAACCTACAGTGATAAGGGGAGACGTGTTCGACAATTTCAGAGTTTTGTCTCTAACTTAAATATTAATTTATAACATATATGTATATGACAAGTATGGGTATTAATGCCCAGCGCTAATCTAGGTCTTATACTGTATTGTGATAAGCACCATAGTATTGTTACTGTATAAATACTTAATACAGTTTAGATTGTTTACGTATGTCATGGTGGATTATAATGTCTAACATATCTAAGAATTAATGTTCTTAGGAAAAGTATTTTTTTGTTACTGATCTTTGAACTTATTAAATTTAATAAAATCTAATTGATAGGATGGACCTCCCCCTGGAACTCCACCTTGGGGGATAGAGGGAGTGGTGGCAGAAACAGGTAGCAGGCTAGTGGTAGACAAGCTTGGATAGTTGCCCTGGCCCAAGGAGGGTAGCCTGTGTCAGTGGAGAGAGAAAAGGCAATGATAAAAGGAAATTGTGCATTTTTATCCTGTTATTATTATTACTTACTGAAAAGAAGCATGCACTTCTGCTGCTGGAACATCCAGTGACTTCATAATAATTGCATTTCTGACATCACAGACTTTTAATACAAAGAAGATGTGGATGTGGCAACCAATTGTGACTTCACAGCATACACAAGAATAAGTCAAACTGTTTCTCATTAAGCCAAATATCTTCAATAATTGGCGTTAACAGGACTACAAATAAAAAATAAAGGCATTAGAACCAACTGTCCCTTTGTATAAACACTAACAACTTCTTGACTTCTGTTTCCATCGTATCCTTCGTAGACGTTATCGAATGATGTTACAATGACCTTCTTAACAATACTGCAAGTAAACAATTCTTGAAATTGTCAGAAATAACCATTCATTTCTGTCTTGTTAAACCCACTTTGTAGCAGTCCATTGTAAATCCTACCTACATACACCCCCTGTGAAAGATGAAGATCAAGGGACTAAGCTACTGTTGTAAGGGCCAGTCTTTCGGGAATCAGTTTTATCCACAGAATCCCACCCTTTGGTGTTCGAGCCAGAGGTTCTATGACTCTGCAGAAACGATAACATTTTGGAGTCAGCAGTGTCCGTGCCTAGCACTAACGCAGGACATCATCCACGTACCCACTGCGTGTACATTGGCAATGGCCCTAACCACCTTAGTTCTTTTTTTCCACTCACCATCGCAGTGCTTTCTAGTGTGGGAACCAGAACATCATTTTTGCGTACAAACCGCATTCTAGTCTAGTTCATTATGTTCTTTGTCTGCAATTTAAACCTTTTTTTTAGTATGTTGGCTCATGCATGCGCAGCCAACATAATGCGGTAGTAGCAGATTTGGAGGTGCAGTCACTGTTGGGCGAATGCAGGGCATGCATCAGTAGGTGCATCCCTCATTCCCCAATAAGCCTGCATGCCAGCGCCACACCATGCATATGTCTCCTTTTTTTTTCATCCACCCTTTTCCTCCTCCCTTGCTGTTTCCCATCTACCACATACCCAATGCAATGCCCTCCCCATTTCTCCCCTCCTCCCTCTCTCTGTCTCCCATACCACCCCCTCACCACCACTGTTCTTTCTCTTTTCCCACTAACCCGCTCCTGACTAAGCTTCACTGAGCTGCCTATGACTTGTACTGTATAATTAACTCGCAACACAATTCCTTGACAATGCCTTTGGCTGCTATTACTGTAACGTTATTTGTCTTTTTTTTTTTTTTTTTTTTGTAAGTTCCATTGTAATGATCATGTTATGTTTTGTACCTTATTGTCCTTATTGCCTTGACGTGGAACCTTTGTAAAAGAGCCCTCGGCTCAAAGGTGTCATCCGAAATACAAATGAATGAATAAATAAATAAATAATGTGGAGAGCACATCTAGGGAAAGGTCTGTTGCAATGTAAGCAAAGCTCATCATACGCAGCGGACCTCCCAACGTGCTTTCCCTGCTGAGAAAAAACATTTAACATGGCAACACACTGCCTGCCATAATGCCGACTTCGGGGGTGCCCAATCCCCCGTCGGCATGCCCTGCCCTAATGTATGTGCCGACGGGGGAGCCCACTTCCTGTCGGCATAATGCAACCCCACCATTTGTTATAAGCCGAGGGGGGTGCCCAGTCCCCCTCAGCTCTTTCCCCCTCCCCCCACTTTCATTATGTGCCAACAGGGGTGCCCAATCCCACATCGTCTACAGCATCCCCCCCCAAAAGACACTTAAGTGGCACACTGGGAGCCCACCCCAGCGTGCCAAATCCCCTGAAAAATAAAATAAAAACCGTCCCGTAGTAGTTTTTTTTTTCTTTTAACCCTGTGAAAAAATAAAATGGCCCCTCGCCGTCTCCCTGCCCCCCTCCGGCAACCCACGCCCACCCTCTGCGCACCCTGCCTCCCCATACTCCCCCTCACCCCATACTTACCTCCGAGTCTGTTCGACGATCTTCGTGGACTGGGAACACGTCTGCACTCTTCAAAGCTGACCGCAAACTGAAGAAATGCCAGTAAGCTGTTTAATGGCATAAATAGGGTTTCTAGGGACATGGATATGTTGTTCATCCACACTGTCTGGCAGGTTCCTTGCCGCTTTAAATCTTGCCGGAAGGTCTTCAAGCTGGCTCCTCCCACCCACCCGGGTGGTAAAACTCTCGGCTCTGCCCCATGACGCCAGATCTTCCTTACTGCTTGGAAGCTCAGGTTCCCTCCTACAGCTCTGCGTGATAGACTGGATCCTAATTCTTCGGTTCGCCCGAAACTCATTTTAAAATTTTCAAGACTTCGGTCATCTTTCTCCCTCACGGCTGCGATGGACAAATCGACTCCCGGATTTCGGCGGTGCCCTTGTGGACAGAAGATGTCCAGGACGGACCCGCACTCCACGTGCGTCTACTGCCTCGGCCTAGAACACGACCGGCAGGCCTGCGAGTCATGCCGTTCGTTTTCGGCCAACATCCTGGAGGACCGTGCTGCCCGGTTACAGCTTGGGCGCCCTGAGAAGCACTACCCGCCGGTTAAGTCGAAGGAGGCCTGTTGGGCGGTTACCGCGGCGGCTGGCTCGGCTGAGCAACTCGAGCAGATAATCACCCTCGAGGAGGAGGCGACCCAGGCTGCATCATCCTCTTCCTCGGTCACGGCATTTATCCCGCTCTCTCTGGGTACCTCGTATTCAGCTTCATTCAAGGAGCTTTGCCAATCCCTTTCCACGAAGGGAGAGGGGCCATCGGGACATTCCTCTCGGTCCAAAAGAAGGACTCAAGGTAAGTCCCATTGTTGGCGTTCGTGGGAGCGGAAGAGGTCTCCTTCCCCGGACAGCCGACTGTCGACTTCGGTCGAGGTTGCGTCTAAGGCCGCTGGCTTCACGGCGTCCCCGTCAGGCCAGCCGACCGAGACGCCCGTCTACGCGGTTGAGATTTTTCTCGACCCGTCGAACGGGCTGTCGACTGGTGAGGCAGACAACCCTTCTTCACTGGTTCCCCCGGTGGAGACCGAGGATCTGCCTCGCCCCGGTGCAGCAGTCCCCGATTAAAGCTTCGAGCTGGCGGAAGAGCGGGTGTTCCCGCTCGCTTCCCAGACCTGTCTCGGAAACACGAGGATCTCGGTCTCGGTTTGTCTTGGTCCAGCGATCCGCCCGACATCGGCAGTCTCGGTCTCGGCACCGAGGTAAGCGGTGCTGCCGCTCGTCCTCGTCTTCCTCCTCGGAAGAGGAGAGGCTTCAGTGCAAATTGTGTCGACGCTACGAGGACCTGATGTGGCAGCAGTTACTTCTGTCTGGGAATAAGTCGACGCCGTCGCCTTCCACGGCCATCAAGTGGCTGTCACCCGAGCGGCCGAAACAACCCATCGCTGTAGTCGAGGTGCCCAAGCCTGGGCCGGTTGTTCGGCTGAAACCCGCTGCCCCACCGATTGTGGTGGAACCTCCGCCTCCACAACCAAAATCGGGGGCACCGACCAAGGACTCTCGGTCGGGTCAAGGCCTTCCCCACAGGTTGTCGGTCACCCTCACTCCCGACCGTCCTCGGCAGGTGGAGGGTGGCTCAGGCACCAGGCAGCTCTTCGCGGACTCCTCCGAGTCCGACGACGACTCCTCCCTGTTCTCCAGTCCTGTTGACCTGGTTTCCTCCGGGGGCCAGTCGCTGGACGAAAGCCCAGCGTCCTTCATAGGTTTGCTTCGGCTCATCTCGGAGTCCACCGTGATGCAGCTCGAGCCCATATCCAAACAGGCCAAGTATCCCCTGACGGAGATACTGGACCGAGGGGATTCCCCTACGGAGGCCTTTCCAGTGGCTGAAGCCATTGTTGGCCCAGCCTTGGAGCTATGGCAGCGGCCTGCTTCCTGCCCTGCGCCTTCGGTCAGGATGGCCAGGAAGTAAGCGGTCCCTACCGGCTCTTTGCCCGGGTTTTTGAAACACCCCTCTACCGAGGGGTTGGTCACCGACAGCGTTTTCCAGCATTCCGGGAATGCTAGGGATATGGACAAGCCCTGCCCGACAAGGAGTCCAAGAAGCTGGACTACGCCGGGCGCAAAGTGTACGCTGCGTCCTCCCTTGGCCTCCACCAGGCCAGCTCGGCCGTGCTGATGGCACACTTCTCCCACGCCCTCATGGGCTCCCTGGATGAGGTGATCCCTCATCTCCCAGCCGACCTGTAGACCACGGTCCGGCAGGTGCGGGACCAGGGTAGGGCAGTGGCTAAGCAGCAGCTCCAAACAGCTCTGGACTTAGGAGACTCCTGTGCCAGATCAGGTTGCGGCCGCGGTGGCCATGCGCCGCAGAGCATGGCTGAGGATATCCACCTTCACAGCGGATTACCCAGCACAAATTGGCGGATGTCCCTTCTGGGGACCGACCTCTTCAGCCCTGGGGTGGAAGGTCATCTCCAGCAGATCGAAAAGTCAATGCCACTCTGGACTCGGTCACCTCCGCCCAGAGGACAAAGGCCGCCAACAGCAGCAAGTCCTTTAAGCTTTTCTCTAGCCTGCAGCACGTCCGCCCAACAGCACCAGCACCAGGGCTAGCAGGCTCTGCGCTTGGCATCCCAAACCAAGCCGGGGCTTCCTCCAATAGGAAGCAGGGAGGTAAAGGCCCAGGAGGTCCGTCGGCCGGTCCCTCCTCCAAGACTGCCCAGTGACGGGTTGGGGGTATAGCCCCCAGCCTCGTCACTCCCCCCTGGGTTCCCCCCGTGGGGGGACGGCTTCGCCACTTCCTTTCCGCCTGGTCTGCTATCACCATGGACCGCTGGGCGTTGGAGGTGGTAGGAAAGGGCCTGCCTCTGGAGTTCGAGCAGGCCCCACCCTTCCGAGCGGGCCACGGGGTCTGCAGCTTCTCTGTCGTCCCACCGAGCCAATATTGCCCTGCTCCTCGAAAAAGAAGTGATCAGGAAGGTGGGGGATCCTCCTCCAGACCCGGGGTTTGTGTCCAGGTATGTCCTGGTCCCAAAACAGACGGGGGGGCTGGCGCCCCATTCTCGACCTGCATGACCTGAACAGGTTCCTAAGGTCTCGGACCTTCAGGATGGTCACTCTGGCTCAGATAATCCCATCCTTGGAACGAGGCATGTGGTTCTGTTCCCTGGACCTTCAGGACGCGTTCTTTTATGTCCCAATCCGTCCGTCCCACCAGAGATTCCTCTGCTTCAGAGCGGAGGGATCCCTTTACTAGTTCTGGGTCATGCCCTTCGGCCTTTCCCTAGCTCCCAGGGTCTTCACCAAATGCATGGCAGTGGTGACAGCATTCCTGCGGTGCCGAAGGGTCCGGGTGTACCCCTACCTGGATGACTGGCTGATTACAGGACCTCCAGAGTGGAGGTGGAGCGGTCCAGAGATCTGGCCCTTCAGGTTTGCTCTCAGGTTGGCCTCCTCATCAACGAGGCCAAGTCGGAACTCGTGCCAAAGCAGGTGATACAATTCATCAGGGCAGAGCTCGACTCTCTACGAGCCAGAGCACGGCTCCCGGCGGACAGGGCCGAGGTTCTTTCCTCCTTTGCCCAATCATTTCAGGTTGGGCACTCGCGCCTGGCCCGGGACTTCCTGCGCCTCATGGCGGCCTGCACCAGCGTGGTCCGTTGGGCCTGCTGGTACATGCATCCCCTTCAGTGGGGACTGGCCAGCCAGTGATCACAGCACTTTGATCCGCTGGATCAGCTAGTGACAGTGACCCAGGGGGATGTGGAACGCTCTCCATTGGTGGACCGTTCCAGCACATCTGCAGGAGGGCATCCCATTTGTCCGCCCCGAGCCGACAGTCTCTCTATCGACCGATGCCTCTCTGATGGGTTGGGGTGCCCATCTGGGGGAGCACAGAGCGCATGGCCTCTGGTCCCCGCGGGAGTCCCGATGCCATAGCAACCTGCTGGAGTTTCGAGCAGTTCGTCTAGCCCTCACCGCCTTCGCTCCGTTTCTACGGGGTCAAGTGGTTCAGGTCCAGACGGACAATACCCCGACCATGTACTACCTAAACCGCCAGGGCGGGACGCGCTCCATGCCTCTGTGCAGGGAAGCTCTCCGCATTTGGTCACTCGTGCGCAGCCTGGAGGCGGATCTCCTCGCCATTCATGTGGCAGGAGCCTCCAACACCCTGGCTGATGCCCTAAGCCGGATAGGGGCTGCGTCTCACGAGTGGTCTCTCCTGCCGGAGGTAGTACAAGATCTCTTCTCACACTGGGGCACGCCTCAGGCGGACCTGTTTGCCTCCAAGGAGAATGCGAAACTGAGACTGTTTCATGCCGGCCCCCCCTCAGCAGGGCTCACTGCAGGGGAATGCCTTCTCGAGGCCGTGGACCCCGGGCCTCTTCTACACCTTTCCCCCATTTCCCTTGATCTACAAGGTGCTTCTCAAGGCGAGGAGGGACAAGGCGCAGGTGATTCTGGTAGCCCCAGACTGGCCCCCAGTTCTGGTATCCAGATCTCCTCAGTCTCAGCCCAGGCTCCCGAGGCAGCTTCCAGCCCACCGGACCTGATCTCAGTCAGTCAGGGAAGGTATTCCATCCGGACCTTCAGTCCCTGCACCTGACGTCCTGGTTCCTGGCGCAGGTTCCAGGCCTTGGGTCTTTCTGACGAGGTCCTCAACGTCGTTGAGGTGTCCTGTAAGGAGTCGACCAGAAAATGCTACACCTTCAAATGGAAGAGATTCTCCATTTGGTGTCAGGGCAAGGGCCTGGACCCTTCCTCCTGTTCCTTGGCAAGCATTCTGGACTACTTGTGGTCCCTTTCTCAGCAAGGGCTTCGGTCGATGACCCTTAAGGTGCACCTGGCAGCCATCTCTACTTACCGGGCGTGGGCCGGGAAGCAGTCGGTGGCGCAGGAGAGGGTGGTCAGGCGCTTTTTCAAAGGCCTTGATCACATATCCCCTCCGGTGCGAGAACCTCCACCTCTGTGGGATCTACTGCTGGTATTGGCTAAGCTCATGGGCAGGCCATTCGAACTGATGCACAGGTGTGACATCTCTCACCTGTCTTGGAAGACCGCCTTCTTGGTGGCTATCACGTCAGCCAGAAGGATGGGAGAGCTCTAGACGCTTTCCATCGAGTCTCCTTATCTGGTCTTCCACAGTGACAAGGTTGTCCTGGCCCCTACCCGAAATTCCTTCCGAAGGTGGTGTCGGAGTTTCACTTTAACCAGGTGTTGACTCTGCCGGTGCTCTACCCCAGTCACACCTCGGAGGCAGAATATAGGCTCCATACTTTGGACCCTAGAAGAGCGCTCGCTTACTACAAGGAGCGGACGGCTGAAGTTCGGGGAGAGGTTCGCCAGCTGTTTGTCACGTACGCTGAAGCCGCACCTGGCAGACCTGCAGCCAAGCGGACGATAGGCAGGTGGGTCACCTCCTGCATAGATCTCTGCTATAGTTTGGCGGGCATGGAGCCTCCCAGAGGGATAGGAGCTCATTTACCCGCCATACCGCTGCATCGGTGGCTGTCCCTATCCAGGAAATCCGCTGGGCTGCTACCTGGAAGTCAGCACACACCTTCATCACCCACTACCACATCGACCTTGAGTCACACCGGGATGCTGGTTTTGGGGCCTCGGTTCTCCAGTCTTTATTCCCTAAGTAGGGAGTGTGCACCTTGCCTCCCTCCTCCCGGAGAACTGCTAGGAGTCTGGCAGACAGTGTGGATGAACAACATATCCATGTCCCTAGAAATACAGGATCTTACTTTGAGATACAGCTCTTGCAGCAGGTAACACCATTAGGACTGAAGCCGGCAGGCGTCAGGACTCCACGGAAATCTTCTAGCTAGCAGTCTTCAGCGGGGGCCGCCTCCGACGTTGGTCCTGCCCCCGACGTCAGACGTAGTACATAAGGAGGCGGTCCCACCAGATTCCCCAGTTCTTTCCCGCCGTTGACTTGCATGTCTCGACCCTTCGGTTCGTTTCTAGCGCGCGATGCCTGGTTAAGTTCTTCCTTTGGGAAAAAGTTCTTTTTTCTGCTCAGTTTCTGTCTGATGTCCTCTCCAACTTCCGTTGAGGCCATCCATCGAAATGCGCCTGTGGGAAGCAAATCCCATTCAAAGACCCGCATTCGGCTTGCGGCCGGTGCCTAGGCCCGGACCACGACACCCGGGCCTGCTCCTTCTGCCAGGGGTTCAACAGCCGGACCCGGATCCCTTGCCAGAAGGCCCTTCAGGCGTTCCTGCTCGAAGAAAAGATTAAAGCCATGGACGCAGCCTCCAAGAGGGAATCTTCTGACAAGGCCCGGAGACACCTCGAGAAGCATAGGGAGAGAGTGAGATCCAGGTCCCCGTCTAGGGCCTCTGACTCCCGTGGCTCCGGCTTCGGTCCGACGCTCCCTTCCGGGCCCTCTCAGCCTCCCCTGCGAGCGGTGAAGACTTCCCGGGTTCCTCCTCTCTTCCCTCAGGCCAAGACCTCCAGACCTTCTTCGTCCTCGGCCACTAAGGCCCTGTCGAGGTCGGGGGACCGTCATCACCATCACAAGTCCGGTTCCCGCCATTTGGAACCCGATGCCAGGTCAGTTTCCTTGCCTCCTCCTCCCCAGCGGAAGACCAAAGAACTGACTTCACTTAAGAGATCGGCCCACCCGACGTCGGCCAAACACCATCGGTCCCGAGAACCAACGACCGCCAGACGTCCGTACCTACTGAGAAGAGGACCCCTTCACCTCCCACCGTCGGTCAAGAGGCGATCACGGAGGAGGAGCTGACCCAGCCTGAGGACCAGATGGGCGAACCCGGTCCTGTCGCACCCCACAGGGAACCCTGGCCGGAACCTGAGACCCCTGGGGAGCCGACGCCGGAACCCGACGACCGGCCATCGGCGCCCGGTCCGTCGTCGGGCCTCAGCATATCTGAGGTCAAGGAGGTGTTTACTTACTGGTAGGACACCATAAAGAAGGATGTGGTTCCCACATCTCCTCCTCCACCGGCCCCCGCGCCCCGTACTTCACCCAGGGATGCAGGCCGAGTACCTCCTCCCCAGGAGCCTACGGATCCTCCTAGGGTAGACCAGAGAAAAGGAGACCTCCATCCAGATCTTCTTCGGGGTCACCCAGCCCCAAGAGACCCAGAAGACGCCGCCGTTCGCCTTCGACGGAGGACATGGGATTGGACTTCTCGGATGGATCCAGATTCCCCTCTCCGATCAACGTCCCTTCTCCAGACCCACGTGAGCTTCCAAGATCTCCTCCGGATGACCCATCGTTCTCAGAGATTATGAGGCATATCCAGGAGAACATGGGTTGGGACGAGAGGAACTAAGACCCGAAGATTCGCCTTGCCAGATATCTTGGCAAAAAGATCCTAAGCCTGTGGTGGTGCCACCCTTGAGTAGGACACGACCGTGAGAACGTCACCAAGACAGCGTGGAAGCGTCCATCACTCGCTTCCGGGCGATGCCGAAGAAGCTGACCGCCTGTACAAGGCCCCTAGGGAGGACCAGTACTTGGCATCACATCCTCTGGCCAATTCTCTGGTCATTACAGCCTCTCATGAGCGGTCCCAGAGGCCACAATATTTGAGCACCCTGCCACCGGACCCAGAGTCCAAACAGCTGGACGCTATGGGCAGGCACACGTATGCATCCACTACCTGCGCCATCAGATCACTCAACTACTTGACCCACATGGTACAGTTTCAGAACGTTTTGTGGGAGCAGGGACTTGATCTGGTGGAAAAGATGCCAGAAGGTGAGCAGAAGGAGAGTTGCTACAACTCCTTACGTCTCGGGTTCGACGTGGGAACCCAGGTGCTGTGAGCGCAGTGTGATTCAAGTGGACTCCTCGACGGAAAGCGGCAGCTTCAGGCGTATGCCTCGGAGACACTCATGGCTCCGCATCTCCAATTCACCGGACATCCAGAAGAACATCCCTGGACGCCTCATTTCATGGAAGTTCTTTTGGTGAGTCCTGGAGAAGGTCCTCACCAAACTTCAAGAAGGCAGGCGATACGGTCTGTCCAGGCCATGTACGATCAAACTTGGATTCCTTTCATAGGAACCAAAGCCGTTTCGAGGCCGGATGCAGAGACAGCAGTCCACGCGGTCCGCAACAAAGGGCTCCCTCTCGCAGAGCCCAGGGAAGTTGTCAGCGGGCCGAAGCCAACGACCAGCTAAGTCGGCCCAGCCCGCTGGACCCTCAGCCACCACAGCATGACTTCGCCCGCCCCTCACCAGGATCAACGGGACACCAGGGTCGGGGCAGACTGCGACCACCTGCCAGGGTGGCAGTCCATAACCACCAACAGGTGGGTCCTTCAGTTAGTTGAAAGAGGCCACTTTATAGAATTGTGGACAAGCCACCCACAAGGCCTCCTCTGCTCTCCCGCACTCCGGGTCAGCACAGATCACTCATCAGGCAAGAGGTACTGCGCTCCTGCAAAGGGAGCGGTGAGTATGTCCCAGAAAACCAGATAGGATCCGGATACTATTCCACTTCTTTCTGGTTCCAAGAAAACAGGGGACCGCTGTCCAATCCTGGACCTCAGCGACCTCAACATGTCGGTCGCCTCAAAACGTTTTCGCATGGTGACCCTCCAAGGACTCATTCCCATGCTGAAAAAGGACACCTTCTTAGCGTCCCTGGACATGCAGGACGCCTACCTGCACATCCCAGTAGCTCAAGCGCACAGGAGGTTCCTGCGCTTCGAGTATCTCGGCCACCACTTTCAGTTCCTGGCTCTTCTGTTCGGACTGTCTTCGGCCCCCAGGGTCTTTACCAAGTGTATGGCAGTTGTGGCAGCGTCTCTGAGGAGACAGGGTCACTATGTGTTCCCGTACCTGGACGACTGGCTTCTCATGGCCACCTCCAAAGAGGCACTGTTGATGGCTATTCAGAGCACCCAGGACCTGTTCCAGACTCTGGGCATTCTTATCAACTCCGAGAAGTCTCTCCTCGTACCATCCCAGAAGCTGCAGTTCATAGGCGCAGTTCTGGACACCGTCCAAGGGAAAGCCTTTCTTCCCGACGAAAGAGCGGAACACATCAGATCCTCATCAGGATCTTGCAAAAAGACCGTCCCCGCCAGGTTGGTTCTTCGCTTGCTCGGACACATGGCTGCGGCCATTCCAACCATCCCTTTGGAAAGGCTCCACATGCGGGTAACTCAGTGGATACTCAAGGTGCAGTGGGACCAAAGGCAAGACCATATGCAGCATCCGGTCAGAATCACAAATGCCGTGATTCGAGACTGGCAATGGTGGCTAGACCCAGGGACACTTTCTGCAGGTGTCCCGTTTACAGCGCCGTCCCTGGAGATAATCCTCTCCACAGATGCATCAGGGCTGGGGTGGGGAGCGCACCTGGACCGGGTGAGGTCCCAGGGAACATGGACCCCTCAGGAAGCCCACCTCCACATCAACGTGTTGGAGATGAGGGCGGTCCTTTACGCCCTGCAGACCTTTCAGTCAGAAATACCGTCGAGTACCATTCTGATTCAGACAGACAACATGGCGGTGATGTATTACCTCAACAAACAAGGAGGCGCACACTCTTACCCCCTCTGCAGGGAGGCTGTGAGGGTGTGGGATTGGGTAATCCGTCACGGCGCGAGCCTGATTGAAGTTCACGTTCCCGGAGTGGACAACACAATCGCAGGCGGCCTGAGTCGCTCCCAGGCCAGAGCCCACAAGTGGGAACTTCTTCAGGAGGTAGCAGAGGATCTGTTTCTTCGATGGGGCACTCCAGAGTTGGACTTATTCGCTTCCCCATCCAACGTAAAACTGCCCAATTTTGCTCGCTAGATCCAGGGCCTGGTGTTTCCTGGCGAGGGCCAGCTTGTCCCTCTCCTGGGTGGACAGATTCCTCTACACTTTCCCTCCCTTCCCGTTGATCCAGAGAGTTCTTCTCAAACTACGCAGGGAGCACGCAACAATGATCCTGGTAGCGCCTTTCTGGCCCAGGCAGATCTGGTTCCCCATGTTGACGCAATTGTCCCGGGAACCTCCAGTTCCGTTGCCTTTCAGCTCCCGGTATTGTCTCAGGAGGAGGTTCACTAGTCCACCGGACTTCGCTCACTGAACCTGCATGCATGGCTCCTAGAGACATAGGTCATTATGCGATAACGGGTCTCGCAAGAGGCATGGAAGTCCTTCTCAGCGCCAGAAAGTCAGCAACGCATGCAACGTACGCCATGAAGTGGCGCCGTTTCTGCTTATGGTCGCAGGCACGCGGCCTTTCCCCTTTAGAATGCCCAGTGAAAGGGGTGCTGGAATACCTTCTTTCCCTATTCCATTCGGGTCTCGCCTACTCCTCCATTAAAGTGCACCTCTGCGCGATCTCTGCATACCACTTCCTGGTGGGACAGCACACAGTGGCACAGCTGGATGCCACTCGAGACTTCCTGAGAGGGGTGTTACACCTTAGGCCACCCATCAAGGATCCTGCTCCTCCTGGGACCTACTTTGTCCTGGAACAACTCATGCTTCCCTTTGAACCTGCTGATTGCGAGCCATGCTTTCTGTGGTGGAAAACGTTATTTTTAGTTGCTGTCGCATCAGCAAGGAGAGTTTCCAAGCTTCACGCTCTCATGTGCAAGGAGCCTTATTTAATTTTTCACCAGGACAGAGTGTCTCTGAGGACGAATCCTAAATTCCTGCCTAAGGTGGTCTCTGCCCTCACTCTCAACCAAGACATCGATTTGCCTGTATATTTCCCCAGGTACTCTAATAGAGGAGAGGCGTTGCTTCACACCCTGCATGTTCACCGCTCCTTAAGGTTCTACCTGAACAGAACTAAACAGCTTTGCAAGTCGGAGCAACTATTCGTTTCCTTCGCTGAAAGGATGCGGGGCCAACCAGTCTCTAAGCAGACCCTTTCTCGCTGGCTTGTCCAGTGTATTTCATTTTGCTACGACAACAAACATAAACCCCTCCCTGGTACAGTCCGGGGCCATTTGACAAGGGGGGTGGCTACCTCCTTTGCAGCACTGCTCAATGTTTCCACCTCGGCCATTTGTGCTGCGGCTACTTGGAGCTCAGTGCACACATTTATTAGGCACTATAGCCTGGATATTACATCTCAGCGGAGAGCCGGTTTCGGCCTGGCCGTTCTACAGGGTCTCCTGTCCTAGAGTCAGGACTTGTTCTAGATCTCTCCTATTTTCCTCCTCCCAGAATGCTTTCAGGCGCTATTGCTTGGGAATCAGTCCTAATGGTGTTACCTACTGCAAGAGCTGTATCTCGAGTAAGATAGTACAGTGACGTAAGAACTTACCGTAACAGTAGATCTTAGAACAGCTCTTCAGCAACCTTCCCGCCCACCATTCCCCCTTGGAGGAGGTACGGCCTACCAGGCCTTGGCAGGAGCTTTAGCTCTTTTCTTCTGATGGCGGATCCTCGGTCCCCTTCTGATGTCGTCCCTGCGGCGGGGTCTCCAGCGGAGAACTGGGGAATCTGGCGGGACCGCCTCCTTATGTCCTCGTCTGGCGTTGGGGGCGGGACCCGGCGTCGGGCGGTCCCGCTGAAGACTGCTAACTAGAGAATTTCCGTGGGTCCTGGCGCCTGCTGGCTTCAGTCCTAATGGTGTTACCTGCTGCAAAAGCTGTTCTCGAAGATCTACTGTTCACGGTAAGTTCTTACGTAACTGACTTATCACCTGTAACAGGAGTTCTAGGAATGGTATATGTTGTTCATCCACGACCCACCCGACCTCCCCGGCTTCCATGCACAACCTGGCTTCCAGCGGGCTAGATCTGGCGTCACGGGGCAGAGCCAAGAGTTTTACCACCCGGGTGGGTGGGAGGAGCCAGCTTGAAGACCTTCCAGCAAGATTTAAAGCGGCAAAGAACCTGCCAGACAGTGTGGATGAACAACATATACCATTCCTAGAACTCCTGTTACAGGTGAGTAACCTGTATTTTTTCAACTTTGGTGCATATCTTGGGCATTTTTTTTAATTTTTGCACCTGACAAATTTTCAACATGGGGTTATTGGGACCCCTCCTCATGAATTCAGTCACTGTCATGGCGTTATTCTAGTCCTGAAAGGTGATTTTGCGGTCACTACGTGGAATCACCTTCCGGGACCTAATAACAAAAACGACAGTGCAACTGTTCATGAGGGGGGCTCTCAAAAAGCCTATTTTGCAATTTGTGAAAAATCCCAAAATGGTTGTTTTATTTAGCATTGCATCGCAATGTTTCTATACAGCAGAATTTTGTGAATTTGTAATATTTTTACTCCAGATTTTCAAAACTGGCATTTTCCCACAACTCCTGATGAAATAGTACAGCTGTTATTTTACATATCCTGGCCGAAATGTATTTTGGCATATCCAGCACAGAATAGCGTGGTCGCTGTGAGAAATCAGTTTTCAGGACAGTTTGAGGAAATGACGGTGATATTGTTCATGAGCAGAGGTCCTAAAATGCCTATGTTGAAAATTTGGTGCCGAAAGACCATAAAATGACTCTGTTACAAGCGTGCGTTGCGCAGTTTCCATGCACCCTTGTAACTTCGCAAATTTGTAGTATTTCCACGCCCAGACTTTCAACACTGGCATTTTTTCACACCTCCTTATGAACAGTACAGCTGTCATTTTTCACATCCTGCCCAAAATGTGTTTCCGCACCTGTGGCGCACAATGGTGTGGTCGCTGTGGGAAATCAACTTTTGGGACAAATTAACAAAATCACAGTGCCACTGTTCATGAGGGTAGGTCCCAAAATGCCTATGTTAAAAATGTGGATAACAAACTCCCAAAAATAATTGGGTTACGGAAGTGTGTTGCGCAGTTTCTATGCATGCTCATGATTTCACCAATTTTTCATATTTTCTCTCCAGATTTTCAACATTGCCATTTTGTTATGCCTCTTCATGAACAATACAGTTGTCATTTTCCACATCCTGCCCAAAAGTGTTTTTGTCAATGTGTCGCCAAATGGCATAGCCGCTGTGCAAAACCACCTTTTAGCTAACAAACTGATTGTGCCGCTTTTCATGAGGTGGGCTCACAAAAAGCCCATGTTGAAAATTTGGAGTGAAAATATCAACACACGCCTATGGTGTTAGGGTTTCCAACGTAGCACCCCACCCTGTAGAGACTGACAGGCATCAGGGGTGTGACTTGGGATCACCGGCTGTAATGCTCACGCCATTCCATCCCCACCCCCACCCTGCAGCCAGTGGCAGGATCATGGTGTGCCTTGCACTCTTCGGCCACAAAGTTCACCCCATTCTCCTATACTGCACCCCCTCAGTGTATTTCCTTATGGAATGAGGTAAGTATAACGCCCAAAGACCCCAAAGCACACCACGACACTTGTCAGTGTCTACAGTGTAGGGTGAGGTACAGTGGCATGAGCGTTATAGCTGATGACCCAAAGGTACACCCCAGTGCCTGTCGGTCTCTACAGGGTGGGGGTGAGGTTAGCGTCACTTCAGTACTTCACTGCCATTCCTATTATGCGTCTCTAACTCTGGTACTACCAATGCCAATGCCAGCGAGACAACATTCGGCATTGACAAATGCTTGTTATTTTAAACTGTTTTTAGGAACTGAGGCAGTTGGGGGCTGGTGCCGCTGCATACCAGCAGACAAGTACTGTAATATGCGTGCAGGGCCTGCTAACACCACCAGCTCCCACCAGAAAAGTTCTGGCTGCTGCAGGGTCCTATTGCCTCTGGCTCAGACCCATCATCTAGTATCTATGGAGAAGGTATTCAGGAAGATCAATAGCTCTTACTTTGAGAGGAAGCTCTTACAGCAGGTTAAAACATGTAGAACTGATGCCAGCTGGCGGCAGATCTTGGCAGTTCTTTTTTTCAGCAGTACCTATGGGACCGCCCTCCTGACATCACCCAGTATAAAGGGAGGCGACAGTCTCCACGTGCTCCAGTTCTTTCCCGCCGTGACACGCGTTAGTTTGCTCTTGGCTCTCTCTCGCTAGTACAACTGCTCCTGCAAAGAACTTCTCCACCTTCTCGGTTTACTGAAATCCTGCCTATGTATGTCAACCTCATCGACCGGGCACTACAACAAGTGCTCCTATGGGATGCAGATTCCCTCAAAGGACGGCCACTCTGCCTACTTATACTGCCTGGGCCCAGACCACGACTCCGGAGCCTGTACCCACTCCCAGGCCTTCAACAGCAGGACTCGCATCAGGCATCAGAAGTCCCTTCAGGCCTTACTCACCCAGAAGCAGTTGGCTGAAATGCAGCGTGAGTCCTTGTCCGGGAGGGAATCTAGAGATTCTTCCCCCGCAAAGAGAAAACATCACAAGGAAAAGCACCAGCACCGGGACTGGGAGAGGTCTCGCTCCAGACCCAGGTCCTCCAGCTCGCACTCGGCAGGAAGATCTGACTCTTCAGGGCACGATGCTCAGTTAACATACCTGAAAACTCCCACCTCTGCTTCTCAAAGGTCTGGCTGCCGGCCCGCTGGTGCAGTGGTTGGAATTCCGCTTGTGACGCCGGCAAACCGGGTTTGGGAACGGACCCAGGTTGCTGGAGGGCCGGCTGAGGGGGAGAAGGATTGAGCGTGCTGCAGACAGCTCTCCTTCTCCAGGGGGAGGGCGGAGAAGTGTCCGACGCGTGGCGGACCCCTAGCGGAGGCCAGGGTCCCAGCACAGCGCTCGCACTCTGGAGAGTGTGGCAGATGCTGGGCGTCATGCACGTCCCCGTCTCGGAGGAAAAGGCTAAGAAAATGGAGGAGAGCCTCCATTTCCATGCAAGTCCTCCGGGCTTCAATTAGCCACTGCTGCCACACCCAACCAGATACTAGTCCCATGGCGCGAATTAGGGGAACGTGCGCACGGCCCCTCCCAGGGGTGAGCCAGGGTAACAGGGAGTTGCGGCACTTCGCAGTTGTGGGAGCTTCAGGGGCCGTGACCAGGGCAGAGACAGGATGGAGGCTCCCCGGGAAAAATGGTAAATGAAAAAAAAAACTATCTTCTGGCTCCAGCCTTCAGACTATTAAGATTCATCCGCATCCAAACACCGAGTCTCAGGCGGGCCATGATAAGTCTTCTTCCTGCTCGGCCTTCCTCTCATCGGCCGACCTCCGGGAATCCAGGAAAGCCTCCGGCATTCTTCGGGTGGGGCTTCGTCCCTACCGCCAAAAGCTAAGTCCTCCGTCCGGCGTCAGCCTTCGGCTTCTGACCGACATCCGTCGGATAAGTCTTCTAAGACTTCTAAGTCTCATAAACATTCCAACCATCCTCAGCCTTCAGCTGCCAAAGGACGTCCATTGGACTTGGGCTGTAGCCCGGCACCGGACCGACGACGCGCCGGCCAAGCCATTGGCCAAACCAACTCCGCCGTTGGCTCCTCTGGCTCGGGCTGACGCCAGTCCCGACGTCACTCCCCCAAAAGACCTGACGCTGGTGCACCCGACATCGGAACCCAAAGATGGTGCCTCAGAAATGCCACCGTCATCACCGACCAGACCGACACTGGACCAGCCTGACACCGGTACAGGCGTAGGCCAACCGACGCCTCCTCCCAGACCAGATTCTCCTAAACTGGGCATAGCCCAAGTGAAGGAGCTTTTTTTCCCCACTAGTGGGGAAACAGCGAAGCTGGATCTTACACCCACTCCTGCTCCCATTCCTCAGCCTTCCGGCACTGAGCCTACCCCGGACATGGAAGAAATCCCAGTACCATCTGGGGAGGATACAGATAAATCTCCCACCATTCCCAGGAATCATAAGGATAAATCCAGATGCATTAGGTCAAGATGTAAAAGTTCCTCATGCTCGCCTACCCCAAGGAGACCTAAGCAAAAGATCTTCCTCCCCAGATACCTACATTGAGTCAGATCCCTCCACCCAGGATTCCGACCTCGATCCACTTCCTGGGGATGCGGAGGACCAGCTTAAATCTCCACCAGATGACCCCAGCTTTATGGAGGTCATGAGGCACATACAGGAGAATATGGGTTGGGACATGGAGGCCCTGGACCGCGAACGCTTGCAGCTGGCAGAATACTTCTGCCAGAAGGATCTCAAGCCGGTGATCATCCCTCCCATGGTGAACACCTTCCAAGATGTCACTTATGCCACTTGGAGGCATCCACACACGTCCTCCGCCGTGCCCAAGAAGGCACATAGATTATACCGGGCCCCCAAGGACCATACCTTTCTGGTCGAGCAACCCATTGTTGACCCCGTGGTAATCTTGGCAGCACATGACTGTTTGCAGAGGCCCAAGCAACTGAGTACCCAGCTGCCCGACAGGGAGTCGAAGCATCTGGATCCCTTAAGTTGTAAGGTGTACTCTTCCTGCCACCTGCAGTATTCGTAGCCGCAATATTTTGATGCATATGGTCCAGTTCCAGAACACCCTTTGGGACCAAGGACTGTACATACTGCAAGGTATGCCTGACTGCCCACAAAAGGCAGAGCTTGCTAAGCTCCTGCAGACTGGCTCAGACATGGGTACCCACATTCTGAGGGCAGCGTATGACTCTGCGGACACTTCAGCGAGGGCTGCCACATCTAGCTTTTGTCTTTGGCACTATTCCTGGCTCCAGATCTCGAGGTTCGACCCAGATGTGCAATCCAGCCTTCTGGATGCCCCCTTTAAAGGCTCTGTACTCTTCAGTGAAGAGACAGAGAAGGTCATCTCAAGACTACAGAACTCCGATAGGGCTGTCCATACCATGCAGTCCATGTACCACCTGAAGCTGGGACATTTTTCAAGTCCCGTTTTCGTGGCTGAGGGGGTCATCAGCCTTAGCAACCCTGCTATCAGCATCAATCTCAGCGGGGAAACCTTAGTCGTAGAGGCTCCTCTTCTTCCGCCTCTCGACAGGCTAGACCTGCTGCTGCCACCCTTCCCCCCAACGCCTGACTATCCAGGTGACCCCCGTCTCCCAGACATGTCATAGGGAGAGCCAGTGGGAGGTCGCTTTTCTCTTTACGCTGAAGCCTGGAGAGAAGTGACCTCCGACCAGTGGGTCCTCGACCTCGTGGAATTTGGGCATTCTGTCAAGTTCGACTCCATACCGCCGGATAGACCACCGCCCCAGTCCTATTATCCAAGAGACCACAGAGCTCCTATTTGGCAGGAGATTCAACCTCTTCTGGCCAAAAAAGCCATAGAAAGGATTCCCTCAGCAGAGAAAGACTTGGGGTTTTTTTCTTCCTCTTCTTCTTGGTTCCAAAGAAGACCGGGGACTTGAGACCAATCCTGAATCTCTGCGACCTGAACTGTTGGGTCTCATACAAGAGATTCTACATGGTCTCATTGCCCAATCTCCTTCCCATGATTTCAGCAGGAGACTGGCTGGTGTCTCTGGACATGCAGGATGCCTATTCTGATCGCCAAAAACCATCGGAAGTTCCTGAGATTCAGGTTCGAAGGAAGGTCCTTCCAGTTCAAGGTCCTCCCCTTCGGTCTCTCTTCTGCCCACAGAGTTTTCGGTAGTAGCTGCAGCCCTTCGCAGAGAGGGTCACTTTGTTTTCCCCTATCTGGACGATTGGCTCCTTCAGGGTCCTGTCTTGTGGAGACCATACACGACTCTCTGTCATTCTGTCAGCACCTGGGCATCACAGTGAACTCAGAAAAGTCTCACCGGTTCCCTTCCCAGAGGCTCCGATTCATAGGAGCTCTCTTGAATACTTCCTTAGGAAGGGTATTCCTTCCCACAGACAGAGCAGAGCACATCCAGGAATTGGCTGCCCACATTTGTTCAGCTTCCAAAATCCCGGCCAAGCTTTTCCTTCGGCTGTTAGGCCACTTGGCCGCAGCCATTGTCTCAGTCCCGTTCGCCAGGTTGCACATGCGCACAATCCAGTGAACATTCCGTGTCCAATGGGACCAGAGCCAGGATGATCTAGAGATGCCTGTAAGGGTCACAGAGCCAATCCATCGGTAACTCCATTGGTGGATGTCTCCACAGAACCTTCTGATGGGTCTCCTATTTCAACCTGACCCTCCCAACCAGACCCTTTCCACAGATGCATCAGGAACGGGATGGGGCGTGCATTTGGGAACCACAGAACTCAAGATCTTACTTCGAGAGGGTTCCCTCAGTAGGTCATTACATATAGGACTGGCGCCACCTGGCGTCAGGCATCACGGCAGACTTTTCTAGCAATCCCTGATGGGGGACCGCCCACCCGACGTCACAGACCGATGTCAGCGTGGCTGTATATCGTGGGCGGTCCCTACACCTGCCCTCCAGTTCTTTCCCACCATTGCCTCATGTCGGTTGCATTGCAGATTTCCGTACAGCGATCATCGTGTGAGTTCTTGCGTCGGATTTTTCCTTCGCCCAAATCTTTCTTTAATTATACTTTGCTACTTGATGTCTTCACCCAAGAAGAAGTGCTCGTCCTGTGGCATGCAGATCCTGCATAAGGACGTCACCTAAAGTGTGTGATTTGTTTGGGCCCAGACCACCCTGTCTCCTCCTACTCGGAGTGCCAAACCTTCAACCAGGCCACCAAAAAGCAGAGATAGCAGGCTTTGGAGGCCCACCTCTTAAAGGTCCACTGAGCATCTCTCGAAAAGCAAATGGACCGCATTAGAGAATACTCTTCTAAGAAGTCTTCTCCTTTAAAGAAACACCACAAGGAGAAATCTCGGGAGCGCTCCACGGATGAGACCTCGCGGCCCTCGAGCAAGGCCTAGCCGCCGCCAAAGAAGCCTTCAGACGGTAAGTCTGGTAAAACGTTAGCGGGTCATTCGATTGTCGGCTCCTCTGAGTACCGCACCACGTAGGCTGCTAAGCTGGCCTCCGGCTCCTTCGAACCACACGGCCGCGGTGAGGAGCTCCCCAACCTTCAGGGACCGCCCAGCACCAGTCAATAAGTGGGCAGGGGCTCCTCCCCTGCCGCCCGGCTCCACCTGATAAGGCACCATCTCTGATGGCCACTCAGGCGTGCTTCTCCTGTTGGGGCCTAGCGGCGCCTCACCCGATGACTGGCAGAATCAGGAGGAGAAGGCCCCACTCACCCCTCTAACTTGGCCTTTACCCTCCCCTTCACTGGCAGGTATCTCAGGCGAAGACAGCACAGAACCCCTTGACATCGTCGAGTCCTCGGGGTCTATCCTGCGCTCTCCTAACAGGGTCACAGAGAAAGAGGCCCCTCCTTGGCCATCTGGCCTTCCAGCGAAGGCCCCTCCTCCTCCTTCTGGTGGGATTCCTTTGGAGCCGACGACGGTCCCAATCCAACCGTCGAATCCAGCAAAACCTACTCAGATGCCGGATGTTCTGACGACCGTTCCACATCCAGGACCCAGCTTTTGACTCCAGTGCCAGACTCTGTCCCGCCATCTGGCCCCCTTCGTCTGGCTCCCGGGGTCGCTAGTCTGACAGTATGTGTGGTCTCCTTTTCAGAGCAGGAGGACGACAACTCGCTGGCCGGTCTGGACTGGCGTCCCAACTCACTGGGGTCGGGGAGGCCTCCTCGACGTGGTACCAGGTGACCCAGCGTTCACCTCCTGTGCTCCCCGGAGTCTGTGACCTCTGCAGGCCCCCATTCCCACCCCGGCGTAGAGGGCCCCTCTGTGGATAGCAGTCCTGGGGGAACATGGTGTGGCGGTCTCGACTTCAGGGGCCAGGGCACCTGCCATGTCTGATGCTGCTTAGGTCCCTTTGGTTGGGATGAGGACTTATTCTTCTGCGACCTCCCTCGGGTGGCCTGCGGGATTAGGAGTCCCCCTAACACTGGGGTCAAGGAAAAAGGTGACCTCATAGTCCGAGGGGTTGAGAGGCCGGGGTGAAGCACAGGGGCCCTCCTCCACTTCCCTGTGGGGAGGAGGAGTCGCAGTGCAGAGCCCTGCTTCTCCTCCTCGGAGTCCTCGGAGGTGCCCTTGGTGGGCGGCACTAAGGGTTGCCCTTCTGGATCCATACAACCCCGGTCACACCACAGGGGAGATTCCCCCTCAGGGCTCAGCCAGTATATGTTTTCATATCTGCAGCATACGCTGACTGGGTCGACCCCCTGATCCCCTCGAGCTAGAGAATCTTCAGCGAGGTCTCAGAGGCCGGGCACTTTCAGTTAGGTGTTCTTCTCCAATTCTTCTGCAGTCACCTCCTCCTCTCCCGGGCCATGTGGTTCCTACGGGGCCCTTAACCTGGGAGATGTTCAAGGACACTGTGGCAGCCTTCCCTAGGTATGTTAGAGCCATGGACGAGCAGGTCTTTCATCTGTCTCCTCTGCTACAGGAGGACTCTAAACACCCGAGTTCCTCGACTTCCTCTTTCAGGAAAATGATCATTTAGTCCACCTTTCATCCGATGCTGATTTGACTGAATATCAGCTGTTCCTCTCGAGGTTGGTACAGGAACTCCATATATCCCACGTGGAAAGACACAGTACCAAGCGGGAGACGCACTCCTTCCTGAGCAAGTTTAGTTCGTACCACCTAGTGGTACCATCCTCGCCTATTCCCTTCCAGGAAGCATCAGTCCACACCTGGCAGTCACCAGCCACCTCATTCCCAGCCCCAGCCGACTGCAGGAGGAGGAGGTATTGTGCTCCCCAGGAGTCTATTGGTTCTCTGACTCACCCACCTTCAGAGCAGATGACCTTAGATACTCCTTCCGGGCTTCAACACCCAGCGTACGACCGAACACCAGATCCAGATTCCATTGAGTTCAACCGATGGGGAAGAAGAGTTTTCTCTTTGGCTCGTGTGCTGCTTTGTATTAGCTCACTGATGTGTCATGTCTCACCACGCTGCATACAACAGGCACCTTTGATCGATGTTAGCGCAGGTGTTAGCATCTCTGCCTGATTCGGAGGAATCTAGGCAAGCCATTGCCCTCTCTGTGCAGGGTCTGGAGCTTGCAAGGCACCAAGCATGGGCATCTTATGACACCAGTGAAGTGGCCTCCAGACTGGCAGGGACGGCGATCTGCATCAGGTGGACAGCATGGCTTCGTCTGTCCAGGTTGTCACCCATTGCCCGGTGTAGAGTGATTTCCTCTGCTTTCCGGGGGACCCGTCTTTTCTCCCGAAGGGCAAGGAGGAACTTACAAGGGCATCTTCCGTCCCTCTGGCCATGGGGGACACCTTCTCGGCCTGACCAGCCTTAGACCGTATACGACCTAGTAGGGCTATGGGGTCTCCCCCTCCTGCACCTCACTCGCAGGACGCTGAGGGAATCTTTCCCCCAGGGCAGTGCCAGGTCTCCTCCAGGGGCCTTGGTACTCACCCAGCACTAACGAATGGTGAAGACTGACAAGGGAAGGTATGAAAATTACGTACCTACCGTAATTCTTAATCTTCTCTTGTATCTTCACCATTCATTACTGATTCCAACCCATCTTCCCCTCTTGGGCCTCAACTCTTGGGCGCCGCCTCCACCCTGCTCGTTCTCCCCTTCTTTGAGGCCAGTTGGGGGCAGAGTCCCCTTGGAACCTCAGGGCCCTCTGTTTCCTTCTCTAAAAGTCACAGAATGCCCAACCTCAGGGGGTGGCGAGTAGGGTCTTCGCCCTGGCCTCGGAGGGAACTCCCTGGGATTCTCACTAGGCTGCACTGTGGTGTCCTCCTTAATTGGCCCGGATGTTGCCACTTGTTTTTTCCATCTTCTTGCAGTGGGGACTGCATCAGTACATTTCGTGGGAGAACCAGTAGGGATTTTCCTCCCTCTTTCTCTTTTCTTACTTCCCCTTTACCTTTAGAGCTGAGATTCTCAGCTTGGTACACTGTTGTGTCCTTTCTAGCCTGGCACAGATGTCCTGTGGTTCCCTTCTCCTGAAGTGGGGACTGCGCCAGTGCATTCTGTGGGAGAACCCGTGGGGTTTTTCCTCCCCCTTTTCTCCTCCTTTGGTTTCCTCTCTCCTTGGAGGTCATTCTGGACAGAGTCCTCACCTGTTTAACAGGGATTTTCCCCTCAACTGACCATCAAGAGATAACCTGTGGAGGGCCGTGCTCCAGGACTTTCATCCCATATGTGGATTGGGGGTGGGAAGAGAGGGCTGTCTCCACCATGGTCTTTACTTTCCAAGACCATGTCAAATTCTGTCTTCTGGACCTCCATCCAGTGGTCCCTGAAGCTGGCGGGATCCTTGCTGCTGTGTCTTCATACCTTTCAGGTTTTTTAGGTAATAATAAGCCAGTAGTCTTTCAATCAACATGGCGGAGGGCCCTCCTTCCCCCTTCTTTCTTTACATATATTGTATCTTTCCCTTCTCTCCCTCCCTCTCTCTCTATCTCTCTCTATCTCTCTCTCTCTCTTTCTTTCTTTCTCTCTTTCCTTTCCTGTCCTGTGCAGCTGCCCAAGGACTGGGGCTCTGTGGCCACTTAGGATAAAAAGTCCAATCCTCTGTCCTCTGGTCAGCTTATTCCTTTTTCAGTTTTTATCCTTTCCTTTTCCTATGCATTGGCTCCCTTGCTTCACCTTGGTTTTCTCTGTTCTCTTTGTTTCATCCTCTCTGGCAAAGCAGAACTGGGGGCGGGGTGGAGGAGGAGTCTGCAGCTTCTAACGGCCAACCCATCGCCACGCAATGTTTCAGCTTCCTGGGTGGCACTTTTGGGCGACTCCTCCCCAGAAAAAACTCCCGTACAGTTGTGTGCCTCTGGCAGCTTACAAGCAGTAAAGAATGGTGAAGATACAAAGAAGATAAAGTATTATGGTAGGTCGTCATTTCATTTCTTGTGTTTTTTGGCTATCTTTTCACAGGAATACAGTAGGTTTTTTTTGGGGGGGGGGTTGGGGTGGCGTGGCAAGGACTTTCTTCATCTTCTGCAAAATGGAAAGTCTTATCAAAACAGCTCCAACAGATGGATCTTTCCTGGTGGCCACCCCAGTTGGCTTGAGACCACAGTTCTCTGGTCTGTTCCTATTGTGTGAGAGCTTAAGCCTAGGATGTTCAAAGTTCTACTGATGTAGTTTTTTTTTTTTTTGGCACAGTTTTGCAATTGGCAGCTAGCAGGTAAATTTCTTTCCTGTACGTGGTTGACATAGGGGACAGTATTCTCGCCCTCATGCAATTATTCTGGGTACTGCTTCTCAGAAGAACCCAATTGTTATGAATACCCATTAACAATGTGGAGCGCTACGGAAAAAATAAATTTCTTCACACTTGGTGTAATTTCCTTTTCTGTTAGGTGCAATATTGTCATTGAGGCTCGCCCAGGAGCCTCACTCCTGCGGTAGAATATTGTCCAGTATGACAACTGGGGAAGGCCTTTGTTCTGTTATAACCATGTCATGTTTTATAAGCTTGTCTGGGCAAAACGGAGGGGGGGAAGCTGTTTCAAAACTGGGCCTATTTCAAAACTGGGGGTCTATAACATGCCCTTACACCCAGGCCCTCTGGGAATTTGCTACGCCACTGGTCCTTCATCCTAACCCAATGTTCCTTCCAAAGGTGGTATCGGATTTTCACCTTAACCAGGTGAAAACTTACTGGTATACTTTACCAGTCCATCTTTGGAGGCCAACCACAGGCTTCATATCCTGGACCTGGGGAGAGCACTGTCCTATTAAATGGAGTGCACAGCTGGAGTTTGGGGACAGACTCGCCAGCTGTTCTTTACCTATGTTGAAGCCAGCCGGGCAGACCAGCAGCAAAGCAGATGATTGCAAGGTGAATCACATCATGCATCAGCCTCTGCTATAGGTTGGCTGGTTGTGAGCCTCCTGTAGTGATTAGGGCTCATTCCACCAGACATGCTGCTGCCTAGGCTGCGTCCAGGATCTCCCCAATGTTCCCATACTGGACATCCGTACAGCTGCTAGCTGGAGGTCAACACACACCTTCAATTCCCACTACCACAGTGACCTAGAGTCACACCGGGATGCATGTTTTGGGACCTTGGTTCTCCAGTCTCTGTCAGTTTGGGGTGTGCTCCTTGACCCCTTCTCCCAGAGAACTGCTAGGTGTCTGCCAGAGTTTGGATGAGTGAACCATATCCACGCCCTTAGATGAACAGATTACTCACCTGTAACTGTAGATCTTCCTGGACATAAGTCTCCACCACTCATTCACACTAGTGGGATTAGCGCCGGAGGCACTAGGACCCATCGGGAGCAAACTTTTTGCTGGAGGGTCGGCGCGAGAGATGGCGCCGCGAGGCATGGCGCCGCGAGCAGCGGCTCGAGCGGCAATGACCTTCTCGGCGACGACCCTCCAACGCACTCAGTTCCTTTTTCCGCTGGATGAGTGCGCTTCGGTAATGCGTCGCTCGCCTGTTAGAGTCAAACTTCAAACTAGCGCATAGTTTTCAGTTTATTTTTGTAACATTATCTCGATAGTAGTATCGCTTAATTTTATTCTATTTTCATTAAATTTTCTAATATTTTGAATTTAACTTACTTGAAGAAGTCTCGGCCTACTGGATGGAGTCGTCCACCATGAGCAGGTCAGGTGACGGTAGGAGACCTCGTTGAAAGCTATTCAGTCAGCGGGCTGGGTCGGTCAGCCTCCTTCTCCTCAGCGGGGTTCCGACAACGGTCAGTTCGATGCCGGGGATGGGCGGTCCCCTGTTGGCATAAAAATAAGCAGTCGCATTCTCGTCACCGTTCGGCCCTCGAGCTCTTCTTGGGCCCACAGGTCAAAAAAGAGAAGGCATCACTAAAGTCAGCCCTCGGTATGTCTGCACGTCGACGGTCGGTTATCGTAGCTAGTTGCCGTTCTCCTTCTTCGGAGTCGCCAACTGCTGGTGACCGTCGTCCTCGACATCGGAGCCCCTCCCCGCCTGTAGGTAGGGCTCCAGATGAGCAGTTTCATCAGTGGGCGCTCTTATGGAGCGATGGGCTGGAGGTTGGTTCTCCTGCCTGGCTCGGTTGCCACCGAGCCCCGGGCTCCTCCAGTGATCAGGTAGAGGCGGTTGGACACCTTCCTGGTCGGCGGCGGCGCTTCTTCCGGTGCCGGTGACTCCGCAGCAGGTGTTTCCCCCCTCACATGGCTGCGGTGCAGGGGCCACACCGATACCCTTATCTCTGTTTTTTCCTTCTCTAGCTTTCCAAGTTCCTGGGCGTTCCGGCTCCTTCATGAGGTCTGTTGGCTTGTCGGTGCTGTTTCGGTGCCGCTCGGCCTTGCAGGCGCCGTCCAGCGGCGCTTGGCAGTAGTCACCATGGCGCGTTGGGTCTAGCGGCGCTGTTGGCGGCGCCGCTTGCGGTGCCATGCCTCTTGACGCCGTGCCCCCTGCGGTGCCGTTTTCAACCCGTTTTGCCTTCGGCGCCGGGGCCCTCAGGGACTCTCCTTGTTTCTCTGCTGTTTCCTCCTCTCCTAATTTTCACTCCTTTCCTGTCCAATCAGTCCTTTCTGGACCATCAGGAGATGATGTTGAGCCTGACCCAGACCTTCGGTTGGGTGATGAAGTGGAGGAAACAGGATCTTCTTCTTCACAGAGCCTGTGGTGAGGACCTGTCCTTTAAGTCTCTGTTGAAGAACCTGAGATCCACTCTTCTCTCCAGACTACAGACATCGATCCTGGGAAGATATTAAGACTCCACTACCTTCATGCTCGGAGATCCCTCGGTTTGACTCCTCCGATCCAGCCTTCCTTCGAGGCGCTGTCTCAAATGGTATGGAATAATCCTGCTCTTATTCCCTCAGTGGCTAAATCCATTGATAAAGTATTCAGCTCCCAAGGATTGTCCCATTTGGCATCCCAAGCCTTTGCGGATCCTATTGTAGTCCTGGCAGAGAATGACAAGGTCGTTCTTCCTCAAACTACTACAGCCTCGACCTATTAACAAAGAGTCTCGTAAGATTGATACATTAGGTAAGAGAGTCTTTGCTGCCTCACTCTAAGTATCGTATTGCCAGTTATCAAGGCTATTTTCTCAGTATGAGTATATCCTGTGGCACTCTTTGAAAAGAATGGTTGAAGCTCTTCGGTTCGGACTCCAAGTCAGAGCTTCTTCTGACTATTACTAGGGTATTGGGTCAATAACCAACAGGTCAAAGCCGCTATGGGGCTTTCGACACTGCTTCTCGCTCAGCAGCCGCAGGTATTTGTACTCGGCGCCATTCCTGGCTGCGTACTCTGGCTTCACGAATGATGCTCAGCAGCAGCAGGTAATGGCGCTGCCCTTTGATGGCTCCTTTCTTTTGGCCCTCAGGTGGAACAAGCCTTAGAGGCCACTCAGAAGACTAAGTCGGCCATTAAGTTGGCCAGACCTCCGCCTGCTCCCTCTCGGGGCATGTGAACAGCGTCAGTTTCATAGTCGTCAGTCCTTTCGAGGCAGAGGCAGGGGAAGCTTCCATAAAAGCCAACCTGCCCAACCTCAAAAGAAAGCGCAGGGGCCTAAAGCCCCCAGCGCTACCTTATGAATTGCTGGCCCAAGTTCCATCCACATTGCCTGAGGTGGAACTTTCTCCTCCGGTGGGAGGTTGTTTGATGTACTTCTACAACCAGTGGAAGTCCATAACTTCGGACAAATGGGTCCTTCGGATAATTCGCGAGGGTTATTCTCTCAATTTTTTGGAAACCCCCCCCAAGAATTGTCCTCCCAGACGACAACCCAGGTTGTTGGCCTCTCAGTCAGACCTCCTCACCGCCGAGATCCAGGGCCTTCTAAGCAACAGGGCAATAGAACTGGTGCCCCCGCATCTGCAGAGCACAGGGTTCTACTCCCATTACTTCCTGGCTCCAAAGAAGTCTGGGGGAATGCGCCCCATTCTTGACCTCAGAAAGTTAAACACATTTCTCCCCAGGGAGAAATTCAAAATGATTTCCCTAGGTACCCTGTTACCCTTGCTGCATCAGCACGACTGGCTGGCCTCCGTGGATATGCAGGACGCTTACCAGCATATCCCCATCCACCCGACCCACCGCAAGTTCCTCAGGTTTGTAGCTCTGGGTCAGCATTATCAGTTCAGAGTCCTGCCTTTTGGGCTATCCTCAGCTCCGCGAGTCTTTACAAAGTGTTGTGCAGTTCTCGCAGCGCATCTCAGGAAGATCGGACTCAGTGTTTCCCTACCTGGACGATTGGCTTCTAGCAAGCCCTTCCAGCCAAGGGACTTTGGAAGCGTGCAAGCGACTTGTCGTCTTCTTACGTCCATGAGAATTCTGCTGATTTGAAAAATCACAACTGCAGCCCTCCCAGAGGCTCCTTTTCATAGGGGCGCTTCTAGACACCTCTTCATGAAGGCTTTCCTTCCAGAGGACAGAAGACTCGACATCCTTTGGATGGCCCGTTACATCGGGAGAACCAATCGGTTACAGCTCTCTCGATGCAACGCATGTTAGTCTCATGAAGTCCTCGGTGTTCACTGTACCTCTGGCCGGTTGCGCATGAGAACCACCAATGGATGCTCTCCACTCAGTGGTCTCGACCTCTCACCCCAGTCTTATCCCATCAAGGTGGCGGGCCCTTCGAAGGTCTCTCACCTGGTGGACTCAGAGAGCAATCTCCTGGAAGGTTCCCCTTTTCTCCCGGATCATCAGATCTCCATCACCACAGGCGCATCGCTAATGGGATGGGAGCTCACTGTAAGCTCCCTCCACACTCAAGGTGTATGGACTCAGTTCAAAACTCTTCTCCACATAAATGTCCTGGAGATGAGAGTGGTCCTCTACGCGATCCGAGCTCTGAAGGATATCCTTTGTCACAAGAACATTCTCCTTCAAACGGACAACAAAGCTGTGATGTATTACATCAACAAGCAAGGCGGTGCTCATTCTTACCCCTTTGCAGGGAAGCAATGAGGGTGTGGGAGTGGTGCTTGGAGCACAAGTCTCTGATTCAGGCGGTTTATCTGCCAGGTATACAAAACGATCTAGCAGATCACCTCAGCAGAATGGAGGCAGACCCTCACGAGTGGTCTCTCGATCCAGCCGTAGCTCGGTCACTATTCAAGAGTGGGGGACTCCAGACCTGGACCTTTTTGCATCCCCACTCAACGCAAAACTGCCTCTCTTCTGCTCCAGAAATCCAGGGCCTGGCATTTTCTGTCAGGATGCGTTCAGAGCTGGGTGGACAAAGCGTTTTCTTCATGCTTCGATCCCTCTAATCCAGAGAGTTCTCCTCAAGTTCGAGTCTCAGGGGACCAAAATGATTCTCATTGCTCCCTCCTGGCCTCGGCAACTTAGTTTCCTCTGCTCAACAGTATGTTGGCAGCCTCTCGAGACCACTTCCTTGCAAATCAACCTTTTGACTCAGGGTTCGTTGGTCCATCCCAACCTGAAATCACTTCACCTTCATGCTTGGCTCCTGAAGAGGTAGAAGTGAATCGATTCAACGTCTCTTAGAGTCTCGGACATCCTTCTGGCCTTGTAGAAGCCAGCCACTAAGCATTACTTCCAAATGGAAAGCTTTTCTCTCTGGTGCAAAGTCCTCTTGGAATCCCTTTCCCTGTCCTCCTGACAAGGTTCTGGAGTATCTTTTGGACCTATCAAACTCAGGTCTCCAGTACTCCACAGTTAAAGTTCACCTTAGTGCCATCTCAGCGTTCCATGAGCCGGTTTCTTCCTTGACTCTGGCTCAGCTTCCTATGGTGAAGAGATTTCTTAAAGGGATTCTTCATACCAGACCCCCTGTTAGGCGTCCAGTTGCAACCTGGGACATTAACCTGGTGCTGGACATGCTCACTCGGAAGCCTTCGAGGCCCTTAGCTACCTGTGAGCTAAAATTTCTTACCTGGAAGACTGCCTTCCTGGTGGCCATTACCTCTAGCCGCAGGGTCTCGGAGATTCATGCCTTGGTGACAGACCCTTCGTATACTGTATTCCATAAAGACAAGGTAGTTCTCCGTGCTCATCCTAAATTTCTTCCCAAGGTTGTGTCAGAATTCCATCTAAACCAACCTCTGGTACTTCCCTCTTACTTCGCTAATTTCCAAAATGAAGGGGAACGATCTCTTCATTCCTTGGATGTTAAGAGAGCCTTGCGGTTCTATTTAGATAGAACCAAGAATTTTCACAAGACTCAGCAACTGTTTGTTTCTTTCAGCGACACCCGGCTGGGTCAACCCGTCGCTATTAGATGCATCTCATCATGGTTAGTGGCATGCCTTGACATTGCTACTCCATGGCTCCAAGATTAAATTGGAGGGTAGGTGTACGCTCACTCTACTAGAAGTGATGTGACATCTTTAGCGGAGATTATGATAATTTCCAGTGCAGGATATCTATAGCGCCGCCACCTGGAGCTCAGTGCATACCTTCGTTAAGCATTATGCACTGGATGTGTTCATGCCAGGCGACATTCCGCATTGACAGAACTATCCTTAATGGTCTTCTATCTTAGGCAGCGTGAGCTCTGGCTCTCCTGCCCTTTTGGGGATTATCTGGCTTGGTACTCTCCCACTAGTGTGAATGAGTGGTGGAGACTTATGTCCGGAAGATGAAAGTGCGTGCCTACGTGAATTCTTGATCTTCTTGGACGAGTCTCCACCACTCATTCACACGCTCACCCTCCATCCCCCGAGCTCACCGCTGTGTTGGTCTTCACTCCCTCAAATCTTTAGGCCGTGAGGACTTCTTTGCTGACCCTTCTTACACGGGTCGTACGGACTATCTTATGTCCGTTTTTTAAGGTTAGATTTACTCTTTACGTTAGTTGCGCTGCACCTCCTTGGTAAAAAAGGTACTGAGGCGGTTGGAGGGTCGTCGCCGAGATGGTCATTGCCGCTCGAGCCGCTGCTCGCGGCGCCATGCCTCGCGGCGCCATCTCTCGCGCTGACCCTCCAGCAAAAAGTTTGCTCCCGATGGGTCCTAGTGCCTCCGGCGCTAATCCCACTAGTGTGAATGAGTGGTGGAGACTCGTCCAAGAAGATCAAGAATTACGGTAGGTACGTAATTTTCATTTCTAGAAGTGGTGTATGGTTCACATCCACACAGCCCACCTGACCTCCCCTGGCAGGTGGCACATGGATCTCTGCTTCCAGCGTGCAAAGATCTGACATCACGGGGCAGAGCTGGAGGACATATCATCTGGCTGGTAGGAGGTGTTCATGCTGAAGACTTCTGATGACTTAGCTGTCTCCAGGAAGACTGCCAGTGTGTGGATGTGAACTGTATCCACATTGTTAGAAATCTGGGTTATTCACTTGTAATCATAGGTCTACTAGTGGTGTACAGTCCGCATCCACACAACCTATCTGACCGCCCTTGGCAAGTGGCACACAGATCTCTGCTTCCAACATGCAAAGATCTGACGTCATGGGGTGCAGCCAGAGGGCATATCATCTGGGTTGTGTGAGGTGCTCTTGTTGAAGACTTCCAGCGACTCAGCTGTCTCCAGGAAGACTGCAAGTATGTAGATGTGAACTGTATACCACTAGTAGAATAGACATGTTATGCTGCAGGGCATTACTTTAAAAAAAACTGTTTATTCCAGATAACCTTTAACAAAGCTAATGCCTTTTTTTTTCTTCCCTGGCTTGCAGGATGCACAAGCTTGTGAAACCATCAGTAGACAAGAAGTACATCGATCTGACTGTATCATTTCCACCTGAATCTGATGGAGAAGAAGACCTGCCTGGGCCCCCTGTTAGGTATTACTTCAACCAAGGAGACCATCAGTGACAGCAGCTAATAAAGTCTTCAGAGGACCACTCACTCTAAAAGGGCTGTGTTACCCTCATCTATAAATACTTCGTATTGCACTGCATAGATTTCCTATCGAGAAGCCTTAAGAAATAGAAGCATTTTAGTGGATTGTACTGTACAGCTGTAAAAGATAGTCCAAGGCACAGTATATGTTGTGAAATATGCTTTATGCAGATCCACAAAAATATGCATTCACTCTGATGGGGCAGATGTCTACTCCTTGTTGTACCCGAGAACTGACTGCTCTGCAGGTATTGTTGGGGGTAAACCACAAAAGTGAGTTGTGCTTTTGTTTGCCCAGTACATCAGACTGGATACAGATCATCTTGAAAACTAAGTGCAATAAAAAATGCAACTAAAGTCAGTGACTTCTATTATCTTGAATGAGCAAAAACATCGTATGTAGTTTGTGGCAGCTCATTAATGAGTTTTTTCAATTGTAGTGATTTATCTTTTGAAATCAGAGACAAAAACGCCCATTCAGTATTGCAGTATGGTACCACTGATGCTAAAATACCTTTCCAGAGGTCCTCTGCTTCAGATGTAAAATGTAGTTGGAAATGTAGTGCAGAAATGTTACCATGAGGGTACAGAGGGTGATGGAAATTGATGGGAGTGTCCAAAGACTGATTGATTCATGGCACTGAGGTGCACTGTGACCCGGGGGATAGCATTACATGGCAGTCTTAGTACAAGTCCATACCATGCCACTGTTGCTAGCTGGTGTGGTGTTCCTCAGCAAGTGCAAGAGAGAAAGCTGATCGATGTTGCTGTTCTCAGGAGCAGAGGTTAGTTTGCTGCTATCACTGAACACTGGACTGTTTTGTTTGCAACACTGCTATTATCCACAGTTGCAGAAAGGAACAACTACCTAACTAACTATTGTCCCAGTAGGTCTTCCCTTCATTTCCACACTCTGGGTTCTGTGTGTCCTGCATGACTTGTGTGGGATAAACAAGGTATCTTCTAAAAGTGTAGAGCAGCACTCTTGGGTCTTGGCCAGAGACACTGGGAACCTGCAGAACAGGACTTTTGGGGCTGGTGCACACCGTGTGCAGGGCACTAGCATACGGTCCCACGTACACTGATGGTATAAAGAGCAGTGCTGGCCACAACTGCCTCAGTTCCTTTTTCTACCAACCTGGATTCAGTTTTCTAGCCACACAGTAGCAGTTTCAGTGGACTATGCTTAGTCACTGGGCATCTCTCCCCACCTGTTGTGTCATCCTCCAGCTTCACCCTATCTGACATCAGATCTTCCTTTCTGCAGGACAGAACAGGTCTGTTCCTTCACAGCTCTCGCTGTGTGATGGGATTCTCAATTTGTAAGCATTCAGTTTTGATGAATTCTTAGATATTTTTCTTCAGTTCGTCTTCAGATGTGTGCCTCATCTTCCGGTTACTGCCAGATGATGGAACACAAAAAGACTGGTTTCAAACTGTGTTCAGTGCAGGCAGCAGATGTCTGTCACGGATTGCCATGACACATGTCTCTATTGCCTGAGGGCTGACCATGATGTTGGATAGTGCTCATGTTGTCAGGTAATGCATCCTTCTTGGATGAACACATGGGTTTGCTCCTTAGTAGACCTTAGGAACGGAATGCAATTTTGGGGTTGGTGGCACTGTTACAGGCCGTGGAGGAAGAAGCATCAATGGCAGGGTTTCGTCAGCCCTGGACTTGGTCCCTCTGTGATTTGGCAGTGAGTACTCCTTTTCCGTATTGCAGAAGTTCTAGGGACATGGATATGTTGTTCATCCACACTCATTGGCAGTATCCTTGCCGCTTTAAATCTTGCCGGAAGGTCTTCAAGCTTGCTCCTCCCACCCACCCGGGTGGTATAACTCTCGGCTCCGCCCCATGACGTCAGATCTTCCTTACCGCTTGGAAGCTCAGGTTCCCTCCTTAACGCTCTGCGTTTGCGACTGGTTCCTATTTCTCCGTTTGCGGTTTAAAATAAAATTTGCAAAAGACTTTGATCTTCGATCCCTCATGACTCACGATGGACAAAAATCGACTCCAGTTGGAGGATGCCCATGCGGGCAGAATATCCGGACCCGGATCCACACTCACGTGTGTCTACCCTAGACCTTGAGCCGCACACCGCGAGCTTGCGACCTGTGCTCATCTTTCTCGGCCTCGTCCTCGAACCCGTGCTGCCGGTGCAACTGGGCCGTCCCGAGCGTTTTCCCTCAGTGAAGTCAAGGAGGCCGGTTGGCGGTGTCGCGGCAGCGGGCTCGGATCAGCTTCGGCGGATGCGTCCCTCGAAGAGGCGGCGCGGAGCGTATCTTTCCTCGGCCGCGGCATTTATCCCGCTCTCTCTGGTTCTTCCTACGGCTTCTTTTAAGGAGCTTTTGTCTGTCCCTCTCCACTAAAGGAGAAGGGCCTGCGTCTGCTGGACCATTTTTCTCGGTCCAAAAGAGGGACAAGGGTAGAATCCCTCCGTCGGCGCTCTTGGGGCCGGGAAGGTCCCTCTCCCGGGCGTCGTCCGTCGGCCGGTCGACCGCTCGGCCGGCCACTGGCCTCACGGTGTCCCCGTCAGGTCCAGTTGACCGAGACTCCCACTGATGAAGTCGAGATTTTTCGACCCATTGAGACAGGCTGTCGCCTTGGCAGCAGATTCCCCTCTCCCGGTTCCCCGGGAGGTTGAGGATCCCGATGGGCTCGTCTGTGCCTCCGGTTCGGAGCCCTCGGATGGACCTTCGGGCGAAGGGAGTGCGGTTCCGGCCGACACCTCCCGCTACGACCCGAAATTCGGGACTCCGGTCTCGGTCTCGGGACCTCTTGGCGGTCCACCTTCCCACCCGTCATAGGCGGTCTGCTCGGTCGGCGGCACGCTGATGGCCCAGCGTCGCCGGCGCTCGTACCTCATCCTCCTCCTCGGATGAGGGAGGCGAGCGTAAATTAAAGTCGGCCGACACGAGGACCTTATGTTCAACAAGCTCTGGCGGGGAATAAGCCCGACTCAGGCGCCTTCCCGGCCATTGAAAATAACTGTCACGGGCGGCAACCCTCGACTTGTCCGAGGCCTATACCCAGGCGGTTGTTCGGCCAAACCAACTGCCCACCGATTCGGTGGAACCTCCCGCCCTCACAGCCACCAAGTGGGGCTCCGACCAGGATTCTCGGTGCGACTAAGGGTTTACCCCATCGGCTGTCAGTTACCCTCACTCACGACCCGACCTCGGCGGGTGAAGGGTGGCTCAGGCCAGAGCAGCTCTTAGAGGACTCTCCGAGTCGAAGATGATTCCTCCTTCTTCTCCAAGCGACTGGACTTGAGTCTTCAAGAGAAGTCAGTCAATGGGCGATAGCCCGTCGTCCTTCCTAGGACTGCCTCGGCTCATCTCGGGTCTGCAGGTATGAGCTTCCGAACCGTTCAAGCGGGCGGGTATCCCCTCGCGGAGATTCTGGACGAGATTCTCCGGCGGAGGCCTTTCGGTGGCGAGGCCATAGTAGGTCGGCACTGGAACTTTGGCAGCGCCCTGCTTCCTGCCCTAGCCTTGAGGCCGGATGGCCAGAAGTATGGAAGATCCCCTACGGTTCCTTGTCGGTTTTGAACACCCTCTGCTGAGGGGTTGGTTACCGACAGCGTTTTCGGCGCCTTGTACAGCGCCAGGATATGGACAAACCTCCTGACAAGGAGTCAAGAAATTGGACTATGTCGGGCGAAAAGTCTCACCTTCGTCCTCTCTCGGCCAAGTCCAGGCCAGTTGGGCGATCCTCCATGGCACATTTTCTCATACCCTGTTGGGCTCCCTGGATGAGGTCATCCCTCATCTTCCGCGATCTGAGACTACGGTTAAGCAGGTGCGGGACCAGGAACGAACGGTAGCCAAACAACAGCTCCAGACTGCTTTGGATGTAGGGGACTCATGTGCCAGATCGGTGGCGGCCGCGGTGGCTATCGCGTCGGCGGGCTTAGCTGAGGATATCCACCTTCTGCCTCGGATACCAGCACAAAGTTGGCGGATGTTTCCTTTTGGGGACTGACCTCTTGACCCTGGGGTGGAAGGTCACCTGCAGAGGATCGAAGTCAATGCCACCTTGGACTCGGTCTCCCCTACGCTCAGAAGGACAAAGGCCGCCAACACCGCTAACCCCTTTCGTCCTTCTGTGCCCCAACCTTGACCCAACAACGTCAGGGCCAGCAGGCTCGACAGCAGCATCCCAAACCAAGCCGCTGGCTTCCTCTAACAGGAGGCAGGAGGAAGGGCCAGGAGGTCCCTCGGCGGTCCCTCCTCAAAGCCTGCCCAGTGGCGGGCTGAGGGGTGTCGCCCCATCCCCGTCTGCCTTACCCCTAGGTCCCATGAGAGAGCAGGCTCCAGCACTTCCGTTCCGCCTGGTCGCTGTTACCACGGACAGGTGGGTCTTAGAGGTGGTGGGAGAGGCCTGCCTCTGGAATCGAGCAGGCACCACCCTTCAGGCCGTGCCCCTCGGGGCTTGAATCCCCAGCCTCACTGGCGGCTCGGTGAGAGCCGACATCCTCTCCTCCAGAAGGAGGTGGTAAGAAGGTGGTGGACCCTCCTTCAGACCCAGGGTTTGTGTCCAGGTACTTCCTGGTTCCGAAGCAGACGAGGGGCTGGCGCCCCATTCTCGACCTCACGACCTAAACAAGTTCCTAAGGTCTCGAACCTTCAGGATGGTCACTCTAGCTCAGATAATACCATCCTTGGGCAGGCGTGTGGTTCTGCTCTCTGGACTTGCAGGGCCGCGTTTTTCAGTCCCTATCCGTCCATCTCAGAGATTCCTTCGCTTCGAGCGGAAGGATCTCTCTTGATTCAAGCCATGCCCTTGGCATCTCCAGCTCCAGGGTCTTCACCAAATGCATGGCAGTGGTGACAGCATTCCTCTTGACGCCGAGAAGTCGGGTGTACCCTACCTGGACGACTGGCTGATAGCAGCTCCCTCCAGGAAGGAGGCGGAGTGGTCCAGAGTCTGGCCTCAGGTCTGCTCTCAACTGGGCCTCCTTATCAACGAGGCCAAGTCAGACTCGAGCGAAGCAGGTGATTTTATTCATCAGGCGCAGCTCGACTCTCTCGAGCCAAGAGCGGCTCAGGCGGACAGGGCCGAGGTTCTTTCCTCCTTTGCCCGATCATTTCTGGTTGGGCAATGCGCCCTGCCGGGACTTCCTCGCCTCCTGGGTCTCATGGCGGCCTGTGCCAGCGTGGTCCGTTGGGCCCGCTGGAACATCGTCCCCTTCAGTGGGGACTGGCCAGCCCAGTGGTCCTGGCAGCTGCGATCCCTTGGACCAGCTTGTGTCGGTGACACAGGGGATGTGGAATGCTCTCCAGTGGTGGACCGTTCCAGATCATTTGCAGGAGGGCATCCCGTTACGTCCGCCCGGCGACGGTCTCTCTGTCGGCCGATGCCTCTCTGATGGGTTGGGGTGCCCATCTGCAGAACACGGAGCTCATGGCCTCTGGTCCCCTTGAGAGTCGATGCCACATCCAACCTGCTGGAGCTCAGGCGGTCCGCCTAGCTCTCACCGCTCGCTCCGTTCCTCCGAGGTCAAGTGGTCCGAGTCCAGGCGGACAATACCACGACCATGTACTATCTAAACCGCCAGGGCGGGGCCCGGCTCCGTAGCTTATGCAAGGAAGCTCTCCGCATTTGGTCACTTTCGTCTGCAGCCTGGAGGCGGATCTCCTAGCCATTCACGTGGCAGGGCCTCCAACACCCTGGCCGATGCCCTGAGCGGATAGGGGCTGCATCCACAGTGGTCTCTCCTGCGGGAGGTAGTACAGCATCTGTTCTCCCTTTGGGGCACACCTCAGGTGGACCTGTTTGCCTCCATGGAGAGCAGGCTGAGTCTGTTCCATGCCGCCCCCTCAGCGGGGCTGCAGGGGATGCCTTCTCGAGCAATGGACCCCGGGCCTCTTTACGCCTTTCCCCATTTCCCTTGATCCACAAGGTGCTTCTCAAGCGAGGAGGGACAAGCGCAGGTGATTCTGATAGCCCCAGACTGGCCTCGCCAGTTCTGGTACCAGATCTCCTCAGTCTCAGCTCCAGGACTCAGCGGCAGCTTCCAGCTCGCCCGGACCTGCTCTCAATCCAATCAGGGGAAGGTGTTCCATCCGGACCTTCAATCCCTGCACCTGACGGCCCTGGTTCCTGGAGCGGCTAGAGTTCCAGGCTTTGGGTCTTTCGAGCGAGGTCCTCAATGTAGTTGAGGCGTCCCGTAGAATCGACCAGAAAATGCTATGCCTTCAAATGGAAAGGTTTTTCCATTTGGTGTCAGAGCAAGGGCTTGGACCCTTCCTCCTGTTCCTTGCAAGCATCTTGGACTATTTATGGTCCCTTTCTAGTCAAGGGCTTAGGTCGGCGACCCTAAGGGTGCACCCTGGCAGCCATCTCTGCTTCAGGCGCGGGCCGAAGCAGTCGATGGCGCAGGAGAGAAGGTGGTCCTGGCGCTTTTCAAAGGCCTTGATCACATTTTCCCTCAGTCAGGGAACCCCCACCTCCAAGTGGGATCTGCTGGTACTGGCAAAGCTCATGGGCAAGCCATTCGAACCTAACACAGGTGTGCTCTCTCACACCTGTCGTGGAGGGCCACCGCCTTCTTGGTGGCTATCCGTCAGCCAGAAGGATGGGGAGGCTCCAGGCGCTTTCCATCGAGTCTCCCTTACCTGGTCTTCCACAGGGACAAGGTTGTCCTCGCCCCCACCGATTCCTTCCGAAGGTGGTGGCCGAGTTTCACCTTAACCAGGTGTTGACTCTGCGGTGTTCTACCCCAATCACACCTCGGAGGCCGAATGGAAACCCATACTCTGGACCCTAGAGGGCTCGCTTATTATAAGGGCGCCGGCTGAGAGTCGGGAGAGGTTCGCCAGCTGTTTGTCACCTACGCTGAAGCCGCATCTGGCAGACCTGCAGCCAGCGAGACGATAAGCAGGTGGGTAACCTCCTGCATAGATCTCTGCTATAAGTTAGCGGGCATGGAGCCTCCCAGAGGGATAAGAGCTCATTCTACCGCCATACTGCTGCACAGTGGCTGCTTCCAGGCGTCCCTATCCAGGAAATCTGCAGGGCTGCTACCTGGAAGTCAGCAAACACCTTCATTACCCACTACCACATCGACCTTGAGTCACGCGGGATGCTGGTTTGGGGCCTCGGTTCTCAGTCTCTCTTTCCAAGTAAGTATATGAGGAATTATGCGTCTTGCCTCCCTCCTCCCGGAGAACACTAGGAGTCTGCCAATGAGTGTGGATGAACAACATATCATGTCCCTGAGTACAGGTTACTCACATAACAGGAGTTCTAGGAATGGTATATATTGTTCATCCACCACGAACCACCCGACCTCCCGGCTTGACGCGCAACCTGAGCTTCCAGCGGGCAGATCTGGCGCCATGGGGCGGAGCAGGAGTTATACCACCCGGGTGGGTGGGAGGAGCAAGCTTGAAGACCTTCCGGCAAGATTTAAAGCGGCAAGGATACTGCCAATGAGTGTGGATGAACAACATATACCATTCCTAGAACTCCTGTTACAGGTGAGTAACCTGTATTTCCGGGACATGTACCTCTCCATGCAGACCTTTGATGAGAACCTCCCTTGTTGAAGAAAGCACAAGAAACACCATTCTGGTCGATTATGGGAGGAGGAACATTCCTGTTCCTCTCGATCATTCTGCTTCCCAGACTGCTCAACTTTGAGTTTGCGCCAGTTGAAGGGTCGGTCCCTTCCACCACTGCCCCGATGGAGCTGTCAAAGTCAGCTATTGCCAAAGAGCCAGCTGATGACTAGCTTAAGATTAACCTTCCAAGAATCAATCTTCACCATTGATTCCCACTGCTAGGTCTATGTCAGAGGTGCTAGGACCCAGTGGGAGCCAGAACTTTTCAGACGGCTGGTGCCGAGGAAAGCAGCGTGCATGCATGGTGCCATGAGTGAGCACACACAGCCACCTGTTTATGTCAGCATCACCTTTGGGCAGCTGTTATGGAGCAATGGGTGCAGCATTGGGCCCATATGCCTCTGCCAGTGGGATCGGTTCCTGGCCCTTGGGGTTTGGTGGAACTGGATATGCAAGCAGGGCCATCAGGCCAGATAGAGCATTTGGCTCAGGCAGTAGTCCTAGGATCCTTGCTGGTGACTGTGCGTTCAACTTCTTGTCCCACTGGCAGCACCCCCCATCCAATGTCACAGTGGTGGGACCAGCCGCAGGGCCATCGCTGGTCACTCTGGTGGTAGTTGGGTTGTTGGCACCAGTTCCAGTGCTGGGCTTGGGCTTGTAGTACCGGTAGTCTCCCTGGTGCCATGTCTGATGCTGGTTCTGGCTCCACCTCTGGCACCGATCCTATCCCCTTCAGGGGCAGGGGCAGTTTTCACCAGTGTTGCCACAACCGCGCACTGGTGTGTTAGGCCTGTGACTCCAATCCCTCTTCTACCCTCCTCCCGAGGTGGGGAGGGGTAACGAGTCATATCTCCACCTTATTTTCTTTGGGGGTGGTGATGATGACTCCGCCTAGAGATCTCAGACCCAGTTCCTGTATCTGTGCCTCAGGAGGCTGCGTCTTGCCAGGCTCTTCTCAGAAATATAGACTCTACGTCGAATTTCAAGCTTACAGTCTTTGACCAGGCTAAGCACCACCAACTGAAGTTTCTGATATGCCTAGTATGCCTGTCAGTTTGGTTCCTCTAATTCCAGCAGATTAGGGACCTTATGTGCTGCAGTTTGGCAAAGTCCTGTTTCAGTGACAGCTGTCCCAAAGCAGGCAGACAGAAATATACTGCTCCCAAAAATAAGCCTATAACACTCAAATCACTCAGCCTATAACTGATGCAATTGCTTTTCTTGTTGAGAATGACAAATATTGTCTCTAGGAGGTCACTCTGCACCTCGTTATTAGAGAGTTGCACTAATTTGACACTATGGGCAATGACGCCTATGCTTCGGCCACATTGGGCATAGAGTGGCTAGCTCTTAGGGCATTTTTCTTGTATATATGCCATTTGGAGCAAGCCACAGTCTGTGTCGGAGTCTCTTCCAGATTTGTGGCTAGACAGAATATTGTGCTATCAAGCAAGGTATTGAGCCCAACAGTCACCATTTTAAATCCTCTTGGATGCCTTTAGTGTTGCATTTTGCTCTTCTACAGGCATTTGCATCACGTGGCATTCCTGGCTGCAGACTGCTGGCTTCTCTCAGGATGTTCAACAACAAGTGGTGCATATTCCCTGGTTGGAACTCACCTGTTCAGGCAGCAGGTTGAGCAGTCTCTTAAAGCATCTTATAAATCTAGAATGACCATCGAGACCTCTAGGGCAGGCACAAGAGTCTTACATAGTGCTTGTAATGCTCGTTGTGCACCTGAGGAAGTTAGGACTCTCAAGTTTTCCCATTCTTGGACGTTGGCTAAGTTCAAGCCTGTCCAGACAAGAGACAGAACAGCAGTAGCCACAGTTTTTCCATTTCTGTCTTCAGTGGTGGTCTTGTTGAACTTCAGATAGTCTCAGCTAACACCCTCCCAGCAATTGCTTTTCTCAGGAGCTCTTCTGGATCAACTCGAGATCTGGCTTTTTTCCCCCGAGAACAGGCTACAAGCAATTCTGCAGATGACATGCCACATCATGATGCACAAAACTGTGCAAGCCCACTCCATGCAATACATGCTAGGCCTTATAGCTTCCTCAGTGTTCACAGTGCTCACAGCATATCTGCACATGAGGGCGTCTCAGTGGATGCTCAATGCACAGTGGTCACACACATTGCACCCTTAGACTTACCCCATTCAGGTGACCAAGCCCTTGGTTCAGTCTCTGTCATGGTGATCCGTGGGGGACAACTTCCTCCCTCCCCTTCTTTCAACTGAAGCCTTGGTGACTTCCCCATGGATGCTTTCCTGTCTGAATGGGGGCCCAACAAGGTGTCTGGGACCCATAAGAGGATCATCACCGCAGTGTGTGGAGCTGCAAACTGTTTTTGTATGATTTGAAAGTCCTAGTGGGCCTAGTCAGCCACAGAACAGTCCTCCTGCAGACAGATTACAAGTCTTGTCATGTTCTGCATACAGCCGCAAACAAGGAGGAGCACACGTTTACCCTCTCCGAAGGGAGGTGATGAAAGTGTTGAAGCAATGTATCTGCCAAGAGTTCAGCACTCTCTGGCAGATGAGCTTATTCAGTGAGTGGGGTACTCCAGATGTGGGTCTTTTTGCATCTCCACTCAATGTTAACTGCCTCAATCCTGATTCAGTTCTACTCCAGAAATCCAGGACGTGGCATATTTTGTCAGGATGCATCCAGATTGAAGTGGCAAATCTGTTCTGTATGCATTCCGTCCAGTCTCTCTCCTTAGAGAGTATTGCTCAAATTGAAGGTGCAGGGAGCATGATGATACTGGTGGCCCCCTCGCCAGCCTCTGCAATTATGGTTTCCTCTGTTGAATAGACTTCAAGTCAAAAACTGAGGGCCCTACCACCCAGGACAGACATTGACACAGGGTCAGCTAGTCCATTCCTGCTTGCCTTAAGAAGTGAACAGGTACAAGGTTTTATTGGGGCAGACTAGGTGTGCTGAAGGCCCTTATCTACTGACAAATTTCTCTGTTAAGGTATCTCAAATGGCCTCTTAAATACAATACTTTTGGCTGTGTATAAGCTCTCCACTTAAAAGACATACACTGCCAAATGGTAAAGATTTTCCATCTGGTGCTCCAAAACCTTTATGGCCCTTTTTTAGTGCCACCTGACAGGGTTCTGGAGTGCCTAATGGAGCCTTCCACTGCTAGTCTGCAGTATTCCACAGTGAAGGTCCATCTGTGTTACTATTCAGCATTCAACTACCAACCTTGGTACCTCCCATCATGGTGAAGGTGCCTTAGGTGGTATGTTCTGCTCCACCATAGTTGAGATTGAGGTCCCGGTCAGGGTCTCAGTCTTACTCCAGTTGACACCATCACCACAGGCACTCATCAAGCTCGTCGCCCTATTCAAATGGGCGTCGACTCAACCCGAAGTATGAGGACTTCTTGTGGCACCTATAGGCTCTGGCATGCCAGAAACTGAATCAGCTCTTGTTTCCAGCCACTTTGACTCCTCTTGGGTGCCCACTGCAATGCTGACTGTAATCCTTTGAATCAGCCTTTGGTGATTCCAGGACCTCAACTAATTCAAATGGAGCCAGCCTGCACCAAAGTTTCTTGGCCAAAGACCAGTTTGCCTGGCATCCTGGTGCTGGTGATCACTATGGAGGGGGTTTTGGGATAACAGATGGACCAGACACAGAACTTCAGATTCAACACACACAATCTGAGGGATGTTTCTTTAAAACACAGGGGATAACCTTAAGCAATGCCATATCCCTTCTTCAATACATCAGTCTGCAGCAACAGACTATGCATGTCCTTCCTCTACACTTGGTCAGCACCTAATAACCCACTGGTCTACTGATCTATCTCTTTAGTGAAAATGAGTTAATTCCCTATGTTGGTCTTGTGTGTTTAGGTGATGGGGAGCTCAAAAAAGAAAAGCCCCAAGAACAAGCTAAAGACAAAGAACCTCAATGCAGAAGCACTGAAGCAGGGGTTACCCCAAAGGGCATTGGCAATATAAAGCCATGTTTCAAAGAAACACATAATCACACATAACCCCATAATGCAAAGCATCATGGGATGTATATGCAAATCACCACAACATTTTAGGCTGCTTCAGCTTAAAGCAGGCATGCATGGTGCCAAAGGGCATCTCAAACAATCTGTAATTTACATGCATTTTAAATAACGCAACGGGAGTTTTCTGATCTCTACCCCGGTAACTTAATATTTATAATATAGACCCCTAGTTATTTTTTATCTTTGTCAAAAACACCTAGTACCATGGTATTTTCCAACATTTACAGGTTTTATACACATAAGGCATGTAGGTCAAGGTATTTTATGACATATTGCTATTGCATACTGAATCCCACAACGATGAACACAGCCTGTTGTTTAACATCATCTCAGAGATCACCACAATAACATCCTTGTATTAGGACCTGAGAGGGAAAAGGAAAATTAAAGAGGACACTATAGCATAGTCAGGAAAGGGGAGGAGGCACCCTTAGGTGGCCAACCTTATGAACTAGGAATTGTGAAGGATAGATTAGGCTAAGAAATAGAAGAACTGTTGCAACAGATTTAAGAAAAGATTGGTCCTCAAGAGTGGCAGGATTTCCCTGTCACAGTCGCCACAGATAGTGGTATGGTCCACATTTCCAGATGCAGGCCCCAGGCCTTGTTTAGGTTCATCTATTCCAACTCAAAAGAATCCACCATGGCCTCCTCCTCCCAAGGGTCAGATGGATATCAACTCATCCCGAGAAGTCAGTTTTGCGTTACTCAACCTCCTTCACTGCTCAGCTGCAGCATATGCCCTCTTCTCTGAAAGACCACTTAGAGGAGGTCCAGAAGCTTGAGACCTACCCCGATGGACACCTTGCAGCAGGATTCCTCCAAGGGATGGCATTTTCTGTGGCCCAAAGCTGTCTTGACCCTGCACTAAGGATGTTATGTTATTCTTTTGGTAACCGGGTAAGGCCCACTAGACACAAGTGCCTGTTTTCAGGGTCAACCCAGGAGCACTGGCATGGTGAAGTGAGTCACACAGTATGCAGGTGGAGGTTGTGGGAATCAAACCCAGGTCTGCTGGATCCTGGATGTACCAAGCTCATTCACAGCTCATTACTCTAACCTCAGGGCTATACTGCCAGGATCTGGCAGCACCCCACATCCTACTAGGCTCTCACTCACCATATGAACCGCAGATATGCAATACTGGGTTTGGGGGGGGCTCTCCAGGTTTTCGGAGCACCCTTCGGTGGAGGGACTGGTTTTGGAGTTTGCCTTCCACAGGGTGAAAGTACAGGGAGATGAGGACAAGCCGCCGGACAAGGAGACCAAGAAGCAGGACTTCCTTGCACTCAAGGTGCATGCTGCGGCTTACGTGGACATAAATTAGGCCAGATACGTGGCTAAAATGGCCCGTTAGGCCAGCTGTGCAGCTCAGATGGCCCATTTTAGTCATGCACTTTTGGTAAGCTCACCAATATGATTTGTCTGTTCCTGGCTGATAGCAAGATTGACGCCAGGACCATGCAGAATCTGAGACATTCATTGTCCAAGCATTGTCTGCAAACAGCTCTGGATTTGCATGATTTGTGTACCGGGGCAGTGGGCACCATGATGTCCATGCAGAAGAGGGCTTGGCTGCATCTCACTGTGTTCACTCCGGTGACTGACAAAAGTTGGTGGACATGCTTTTTCTTGGCACTGACCTCTTTGACCCTGGGATGGAAGACCAAGTCACCTTTATCGAGAAGCCCAGTGTTACTGCAGTCTTGGTGTCATCATCCCAGCAGACTAAGTAGCCACCAAAGCCCAAAATGAGCTCCTTTTCTTGGCTTAGGCTACCAACCTCAGCAGCAGCTGCAGCCCTAGCAGCAGCAGCAGAGGCAGCAGCACCAGCACTACCATGCAGCGAAGCTAATCTGGGGCTCAGGGTCAGAAAGGCGGGGACTCAGTGGTGCATCCAGAGGTCAGTCCTCCTGAGGCCTCCTCCAAGGGCACAAAGAGGCGTTGCAGGGTGCCATTCTCCCTCCTGCACAGTCCCTGCTACAGCTCCCAGTCTGGGGAGAGCGCTTCCACTTCCTTTCACAGTAGACCACCCTCGTGTCAGACAAGTGGGTGCTGGAAGTGGTCCATTTGGGTTTGTCTCTGGAGTTTGAGACTTTCCGCACCATATTGACCCCAAGTGTCGAGGGAGTCCATTGTGCAAGAGGAGACCCTAGCCGCAGTGCAGAGCAGCATCTCTCAGCCCCTGGACTGCAGCACCATGGAGCTTGTCGTGGACACCCTGGTCATGCAGGGACAGGTGTCTTGTTACTTTCTGGTACTGAAACAGACAGGGGGGATGGCACTTCATCCTCGGCCTGCACAATCTAAACAAGTTGTTGGGCAGGCAAAAGTTTCGTATGGTTACATTCTGTTAGATCATACCATTTCCAGAGATGGGCGTATTTTTGCTAACTGGACCTCCAGGATGCCTCATTCTACATCTGTATCTGTCCATCTCACAGTCAGGTACCGTGTGGAAGGAGTCCTCTACCAGTTCAAGGTGATGCCATTCTGCCTGTCCTTGGAACCCAGGATATTCACCAGGTGCCTGTCAATTATGGCAGCCTAGCTACCGGGTATACGTGGAGCAGTCCAAGGATCTGGCCCTCCAGACCCTCTGGGACCTGGGCCTTCTGGTCAACCCAGCAGGGTCTAGTACGTTTCCCCGTCTCTTATCTTCCCGTCATATAATAGCCCTACTCTGATTCCCCGTTTTGTTATTCCCCGACAGTACAATCATACCAATGATTCATATACCCGACATTACCTTTACTCTCTCAAAGTCAGCGCCGACATTTTTTTTTCTCAAAATACAGAATACAAAATACATTTATACATTCACGTCCAAGTCTTTTACAAAGATCAATCAAGAATTATTCCTTGCTGCAGTTGACCCAGTGGTGCTTTAATGCTTTTACCACTTTTGGCATTAGATTTTACAACTGTGGAAGAGAAGAGAATCGCTCTCTAAATCAGGTAAGCAATATCATTATCAGGTCAATAATTCAAAACCCTGAACTCCTAGGCAGCATTTTCATACCGGTATAATTTAATACATTTGCCTTTAAGCACTAGAAGTGCAATACATTCTTTGGTCTTCTCCTGCAGTCTCTCTCATTCAGTTTTCCGTCCAGTCTCTCTCACTAACCTGAAGGCACCATCAGCATGGTGAGCTGCTCCTTCTGCTCAACTCCTCCAGAGCAGTAATAGTCTGTTGGTGCCTGGTACCGAGAGATGCCACAAAACATGTTCAAGTAATAAAAGATAAGGAGTGCTTGAAAATAAAAAAAATGATTACAGTCAAAAGTCGGGGAAAACTCGATCAACACAGATCCAAAATGTCATTTATGAGCAACACAAACTACTGAAATGTGATACCAGCAAACGAAGAACAAAGCTGCATCAGCTAAAGGAGCCAAAATCAGCATAGGTTTCATTCACCAACTTTTTTTAAAACTTAAAATAAGGTAAAACCAAACGGAGTAAACCTCTGCACGCCACTTCAGAACCAGAACCATGTCGGGGAATTTAGTGTGTCAGCATTTCTGTAGCCGGGAATTTAAATGACGGGCTGACGCATGTGATGGGGAGACAGAGTCGGGCGAAAGTGTGTCGGGTAGTCATGTATCGGGCAATCGACCGGATCCCACCCAGCAGTGTCAGACTGGTCCCCAAGCAGCTGATTCTGTTCATTAGAGCAGAGTTGAACTTCCTCCAAGTCAAGTCTTTCTTAGCTGTGGACAGGGTGGAGAAACTTACCTCCTTAGGCCATTCATTTCAGGTTGGGCAGTCGCACCTGGCTGGGGATTGGGGTTCATTGCAGCCTTGACCAGCATGGTCCATTGGGCCCACTGGTGCATGCACCCCCTCCAGTGGGAGCTTCGGCACCAGTGGTCTCAGTGTCGTGATCACCTGGACCAGCTGGTTCAGTTAACATAGCTGATGCAGGATGCCATTGACTGGTGGCTGTGACCCAGAAGCTCATATAGAGAATTTCCTTTGCCTATTCAGAGCTGACCATAACCATGACCATATATGAATCTCTGGTAGAATGGATTCACATGTCTGACCGCAGAGCCCATGGGTTCTGGTCACCAAGCGAGGCCCAGCAGCACATCAACCTGCCAAAGCTCTGGGCAGTCCAGTTGACACTGACAGAGTGTGCTCCACTGATTCTGATGTCTGGTCATGCAAATCCAGACAGTCAGCACAAGGACCATGTTCTAACTGAATAAGCAAGGCAGGACACACTTCTTTCCCCCGTGTCAGGAGGTGCTCCATACCAGATCCCTAGTATGCAGCCTGCAAGTGGACCTACCAGCAGTACATATGGTGGGGAGGTAAGCCAGTTAGTGGTCACCCTCAGCCAAGTAGGAGAGACACCTTATGAATGATCCTTGTACCAGGATGTGATGACACAGCTGTTTGCCTTCTGGGAGAACAGAAAGCTGAGGCTCTTCTATGCCCACCTCCCTCAGACAAAACGCTGATGGGGGTGCCTTCTGCCAGCCCTAGACTCAGCTTGCTGTACACCTTTCCTGCCTTACCCTTGATAACACAAGGTGTAGTGCTCAAGGTACAGGGTAACAAGGACAAGGCGAACTTGATCCCGATAGCTCCAGACTGGCCCAGGCAGTTGTGGTACTAGGATCTTCTCAGCCTCAGCAGCAGGTCCCTGTGGTGTCATCCTCTCCATCCAAACCTTCTGTTGAGGCAAGGGAATATGATCTGGTAACCAGACCTTCACTCCCTTCACCTCTCAGCCTGGTACCTGAGTGGCTAGAGTTCTAGGCTTTGGGCCTTTTGGAAGACGTTCTCCAGAAGCTGGAAGCATCCCAGAAGGAGTCAGCTTGTAAAATGTACTTGTTCAAATGCCTTGGGTCCCTGTTTCAGTCAGGGTTACAAGCCATGGGCTAGATTTTCAGAGGCTCTGAAGGTTACATGGATGTCCGGGGGGGGTGGGGAGCAGCATAAGTGGGTTTCCACTTGTAGAGCTGCAGTTTTTCCCGAAGCCACCGTATTTTCTAAGGTGGAGCTGTTTTACTGCTGGCTCCATGATTTACAGCAGCATTTGGCTGTTTTTTTCTGCACAGCTGTGCCAAAATATTACGTCTGCTGGGACCAGGCATAAAATTCCCTGCAGCTGTGCCTGCCGCATGTTTGGAGCACATGCTGAGAATAGGAATCTCCGCAAGTGCAGAGATTTCGGCACACAGCAGTGGCTGCAGGATGGGACTTGGCTTGTGAAGGCTGAAAATCCAGCCCCACGCCCTTTAAGTCCACCTGGCAGCCATCACTGCACACTGGTTGTGGGCCAGTATGGCGATGTTGGCACAGGAGAAAGTAGGCAGATTTTCAAAGGCCTAAACCACCTGTTCCCTCCTGTGCAACAGCCTCTGCCGCCGTATGACTTACTGCTGGTGCTTGCTGAGCTTATGGGCAAATGACTCGAGCGGATACACAAGTTTGAGATGTCACACTTGTTGCATAGGACTGCGTTTATGGTCACTATCAGATCAGCCAGATGACTGAGTGAACTCCAAGCACTCTCAGTGAAGTCTCTATATCTGGTTTTCCACGAAGTCAAGGTAGTCCTTCACCGCACTCAAAGTTTCTGCCCAACATAGTCTCAGAGTTTCACTGTAACCAGACGATATATCTCCTAGTGTACTTTCAGAAGCCTACTTCGGATGAAGAGCGTGCCCTCCATACTCTGGATGTATGCTGACCGCTTCTCTATTACAGGAAATGCACAGAAGTAGATTTGTGATGAGGTTCTCAAGCTGTTCGTGACGTGTGCTGAAGCCAACTACGGCAGACCAGCAGCCAGACAGTTGGCCGATGGATAACCTGCATCGATGTGTGCTGCAAGTTGGCTGGTAGGGAGCCGCCCATAGGGTTGAAGGCTCATTCCACCAAACATGATGCTGCTTCTGTTGCTGCTACCAGATAAATCCTGATGGAGGAGATCTTCAGGACTGCCACCTAGTCCAGTGTGCATACATTCGTATCCCACTACAGTATTGACATGCTTGGTTGCCGTGATGCTGCATTTGAGGATGCAGATCTTATCTGTGTCAGTCTTCACCATTCATCCCCTATGGGTTCATTGGCTGGAGGTCATGACCCCGCGGGAGCAACGGCCACGCTACTAGTAGCCGAGGCTCCCTCCTCCTCGGTCCGTGTAGAACCGGGAGGGGACCCGAGGAAAGGCCTAGGAGTACGCGGGCTTGGCCCGGATATGCGTAGCCGACTTCGAAGTCGGGCGGAGGTCGCCACACTTTCCACACACGTTGTTCGATGACCCGGTGGTCTATGGAGAAACAGGTGTCGCACGAATCCATGTCATGAAGCGGGCCAAGACACACGAGGCAACGGTCGTGCTGGTCGGTGACAGAAAATTTACGGTCACAAGGGGGGGCCGTCCCGACTTCATAGTTTCCTTGCCCGCCGACCCAGACATGACCTACGAATAAAAAAACACCAAAAACAGACTTGACGCCGCCAAGAAATAAAATAAATGGAAAGATCTTACCAGCGACGTCGAGTAAGACAACCAGAACCGGCAGGACATGGCACCGGACTGCGGTACGAGACAGATAGTAAAACGACCCATGAGGCGAGTAGGCCTCAAAACTGAACTTGCTTCCCACAGTGACCTCTCCGTTGGAGACAAAGAACTGGCAGGCAGGTGGAGTCAACAGAGCCTAAATGACATCACCTGGCAACGCCACTCGCGTCGGCTCGGAGGGCGGCGCCGATGATGCATCCACCTACCAAAAAAAAAGCTCCCACAGGGTCATGGCCTCCGGCCAGTGAACCCATAGGTGATGAATGGTGAAGATACACAGAAAGATCATAATTACGGTAGGTACGTAATTTTCATTTTTCCAGTCTCTCATTGCCAAATACTTGGGAAGGGGGGCGTGCCTTGCCCCCTCCTCCCAGAGAACTGTTAGGAGTCCGACATAGTGCGGATAGTAACTGAATCCAGGTTGGTAGAAATGAACGTTACCTACGTGTAACCATAGTTCTACTACTGGCATCAGTTCACATCCGCATGACCCACTCAACCTCCCTTGGCAATTTGCACTCGGATTCCTGCTTCTAGCATGCAAGGTCTGGCATCATATGGGACGTAGCTGTAGGACGACACCACAGGTGATTGGAGGAGCCAGACTTGAAGACCTCCAGTGACTGAGCATAGCAGAGTTAAACTGCTATAGTGTGGATGTGAACTGAATACCAGTACTATAATAAAACTCCGGTTGCAGGTAAGTAAACTCTTTTTACTGCCATGGTAGAGCGCACTAACTCATCGGAGACCAATACTTCTCATTGCTCCAGATACCTTTCCTGTCTTGTTTGTTGTGGTTTATGCCATTTGTTTCTTGTAATTAGCATAATTACTAGTCGGCATCATGTGTCGCTAATTTAACTCCATTTTGTTGGTGACAGGTGGCTGCTTGGTTCTGTCACTGTGACCATTGTCTTTTTTTTAATTTTTTTTTATACTTTTTGCTTTTAGTGCCATTACTCTCCTTGGTATCAACCTTCTCTATTCCCCAAAAATCAAGTTTTGAGTGCTTTAGGCCTATACCGGTATTCACCATGGCCTTGACTATCCAACAGCTGAGAATGGATGCAGTATACTAAGATCTATAATGGGACATTTTTAGGGCTGTCCTTGAATAATGAGAACTCTGTTGAGGTCACATAGAGGTCCATACCTCTTAACTTCCCTCATCTCAAATCAGGGACAAGGCTTAAAATGATCAGGGACAAATGACCAAAATCAGACAGATCTGAAAAAATTGTAATATTAATTTCAGAAGCTGTGTACACATGCTTCTTAGTATGAATAGCATTTTCTTAATGAGAACTAGACTGTAACACCAAAGGCTAGGATTATTTTGTGATTCAAATCCCTATTCTTCAGTGACAGAAATGTCAAATTTAGGAGGCAGTATAGCGCAGTGGTCTAAGGCTCTGAGCTGCAAATCTGGTGACATCCAGCAGACCAGACCTGGGTTTGAATCCCACAGCTTCCACTTGCATACTGTGTGACCCTGAGCAAGTCACTTAACCTCATTGTGCTCCCAGGTCGCTCCTGTAAAAAAGCTCTCAGCTTAGTATGCTATACCTGGTTAAACAACTAAAAAAAAAAAAAAATTTAGGAGAGACAGAAGAAACAACTGAGGCAAAATCAGAGACATCCCTGAAAATCAGGGACAGTTGAGAGGTATGTAGAGGTCCATTGAGTACAGAGACCCTTGTACTTCTCTCTTCATGTCCACGCTGAGACAACGATGACCGTGTGGTAGCAAAGTTGCTCAGCCTTAAACATCTGGTGCCAGCATGGAGCACTTATCAGTACTGAGCAAGTAACATCATTGGGGCCATAGCGTCTGTCCAAAATGCTATTTCACATAATCTTGCTTTGCAGCATGTGGTTTAACACATGATTTTCATGCCATTTTAAGGCAGATTTTCACTTTTTTTCTCATGGGTTTTCTCTGCTTGGCACACCTGCCCTGCATCAGTGGAAAGAAGGGGAGCAGGACTAGACACCATTAGACCATCTTAGCAAAACATGCAGTCAAAAGAATATCCTTGTGGCCGTCCCGGTGGCGCTGAGGGTTGAGGCGTTGGACGCCACACCTCGTACCACGCCGGCGACCCGGGTTCGGGAATGAGCCCGGGTTGCTGGGGGTTGGCGGGGAAGGGAGAGGATTGAGCGTCCAGAGGACAGCTCTCCTCTCCCGGGAGGGACAGGGGTCCCTAGTTGGTGCTCGGCTGCCGTCTGGCAGAGGCCGGAGAAGCAGCAAGTGCTGACGACTTAGAGAAGGGGTGGGGGAGTGGCAGACGTCGGTTCTATGTCTTGATGTCAGAGCGCTAGCCACTCCCCAAGAAACAGGGGACAATGCCCTTCAGCTCCGGCAGAGATGGAGCACCAGAGCTTGCCCTCGATCTATGGCTGCCCTCCTGGCACCCGACCGACTGACGCTACTGACTGCTCGAGGTGTTTGGGCCAAACTCGTCCCCACCCGGGGGGGTAATCCGAGGCTACATGGGCGACGGAGGACTGTCCAGGTAGGGCGGACCGCAGAGGGATGATTCCTTGGTGCTGCCGAGGAGACCAGAGCTGAGGGGAGGAGAGGAAGAATAAATACAAAAAAAAAAATATCCTTGTACCTTACGCCAACATCAGAGTAGTGTAATATCTCTGGTCTGAGGTACATACCTCACAAGTCACTATATTTGTATGGGGGCATTAGCAGACATTTTTTTTAATGAGCCCAACTAGATGGGCTCCCTCCCTTCGAGGTTGAAGCATGTCCTTTCAGGGACTTTCCTTGGGTCTCGGTACAGAACCCTTTCTAGTGCAGACATAATCCTTAGGAGGCAGTGTTGCAGTACCTTTCTTACCTAGACAGTGTGTCTGAGAACACATCTGAAGGGTGGTTGTACCTAGTTGGCTAGATGCCTAGCCTTCTTTAATAGGTAAGACATCTGTTGCTAGAGGGGCCATTATGTCCATGCAGTGACCATGTCCATGCTTACTCCATACAGTGCATGCTGAAGCTTGTGCAGGCCATAACTCATTTAAAATGCTCTGGGAAGCTTGCACATGTTCACTTCACAGTGATATTTCAGCCACCATTGTGCTCAGAAATGCAGACTTGGCTCAGTCAGCTAGATTCTCCAACACAGATGCATTTTGATGACAACAAGGCTGATCTTCCTGGACTAAATCTCCATCACTCATTCACACTAATGGAATAGCACCAGAGGCACTAGGACCAAGCGGGAGCCAACATTTTTCAGAAGGGTCGGTGCCGAAACAGGACCACGCATGCGCGGCACCGTGAGACTTGCTCGCACCTGTGTAGGCTATCTCAGCATCGACCCTCCAACCGCCTCAGTTCCTTTTTTTCCGCGGTCGAGTGCGCTTGGATGTCAACGTCACTCATCTGCCGGAGTCAAAGTTTTCGTCTATATGACAGCAGCTTTTAGCTTTTAATTTAATATTTTAGTAGTAATTTCTTATTTTACAAACAAGAAAAGAAGATTATGAAGAAGAAGAAAAATTATTTCCTGCCATCAATGGAGTCGTCCTTAGATGGTAGCGGTGTCGGTAGGAAGACTTAGTTTGAAAGTTTTTATGGCAGAGGGGCTGTATCCGGTCCACTGCCCTTGATAAATTGGGGGGGGGGGTCTGACTACAGACAGTCCTGTGCTCGGGGAGACAGTCCACCAAAGCACAAATCTAGCGGTTCAGGGATCCGTCTCCGCTAACCTCAAGCTCTTCTTCCTCGTTGGGGAAGAAGAATCGGTGCCGCCGAGGTTGCCCTTTGGTACGTCTGCTCGAGGATTGTTCGTCGGGAGGGGCGATAGGCCTGAACCGACTTTGGTGGGTTCCCCTTGGCCCCGCTCCTAACAGCTGCATTCTCAACTTTGAACTCCTTCTCTGTCCTCACTGGAGCTCCAGTGAGCAGTTTCATCTCTGGGCCGTTCCTGTGGAGCAGGGGGTTTGACTTCTCCAGTTTTCCTGGCTGTGTTCCTGAATTTGGGGCCTCCGGGCCGTTGGACCGGAGCTGGGTCGATTGGATCAGGATGAGCGTGGTGCCTTCTTGGTGCCTTCGCCATCGTGTAGACCCCTCGTGCCTACCCCCCCTCCCTTTTCCATGCAGGGGCCGGCACGGGCACCACCTTTTTCCTTCTCCCCTTCTTCTCAGGATTTCCATTGGCATGTTCCTTTGGCACCGTGGCTTGGTGCCTTGGTTGGCGCCGTGGCTCAGAGCCATGGCTCGGTGCCTTGGTCGGCTCCATGCCTCGGTGCCTTGGTCGGCACTGTGGGTCGGCACCATCATCGGCGCTGTGGGTCAGCGCCATCGCTCTGTGTGGCGCCGTGGGTGCTGTTGTTGCTGCCGTTGGTTTTCAGCACCTCTTGTGCTGCGGGTGTCTAGGTGGCACCGTGCACCCGTGGGCAGTGCCGCGCACCCATGGGTGGTGCCACAGGCACCCATGGGTGTTATGGGTGGTGCTGGGGGCACCTATGGGTGCCACAGGTGCCCATGGGTGGTGCTGGGGGCAACCCATGGGTGCCACTGGTGCCCTCGGGTGCCATTCTTTCCATGGGTGTCATTGGTACCATGGGTGTCCGGGGTGCCGTCAGGTGCCATTGCTGCATGGGTGCCAGGGGGTGCCTGCAGGTACCGCCACGGGTGCCCTTGAGTTTCGCCCAGGTTGGCATAGGCACTGCTTGGTGCCCTCCTGTGTCACGAGTGATGCTGGTGCCACACGGGTGCTAGTGGGTGCTGTCTGGCAGAATTAGTGACACATTTTTCCTTTACAGACTTCTTCTCCACAGAACTTGTGGCAGGATGTTTTCCACAGAGTGAAGTACTGTTCTGCAGATTATTTTTTCCACACATCTTAGTGAGTGGTGGTCTCCGTGGGATCTTGTGTCATCCAGCGGTTTTCTGCTAATGGAACTCTGCTGTACTGTTCTGCCAGCGGAATCCCTCATTCTGCTCAGCACTTTCTCGGCTCCCTACATGGTACCAAGCTCCTCAACATCCTTCCTGGTGGCGGAGTCTCTAGTGGCTCTGACCTAGACCTCCCTTAGTGGTCCTTCTGGGGTAGAAGTGCATCTAGATGGGTCTTTCCCTGACCTTCTGGTCAGTAATACAGCAGATGACTAATTTTATATACTGAAGGGGATGTCCTCTCTATTATTAGAGTCCGTAATGGAAGATCTTTTCAGTAGTTCCTCTGTAATGGGGTCCACTATAGTATTTCAGACTGCGTTCATGGACCATACACTTCTGCGTCTAGACTTTTTCAGTCGTCAAGACAATTACACTCTGTGGAACATTCTAGTTTAATGGTCGGGAGCCACTCAGGCTCTTCCACTCCTTTAATAGGGGTATATAGCCCCCTTGTGATATTGCCCATTCAGTGGCTTATTCGGCACAGGTGGTTAACACCGCAGATGGAGGACATCTTTGTTCTTTTTGTATCAGGCAATCCTTGCGAAATAGCAGCCTGAAAGCCTTGTCAGGCTCAGACTAATGGTAAAAAAAAAAAAGGGAAAATTTATCACAGCACAGAACCTAGCCGAAGTTACCTGATACCACTCTTTGGATCTGGTCAGGTTCTGCCTCAGCCCCCCTTAGGCGCTCGTCTCTAGAATAGGGTAAAGAGTACCTGACTTCTTGTACCCCTAAGGGGAGTCCAGTCCAGCGGCGGTATGGGTCATCTCTTTTCCAAGAGAGATTTCTTTATTCAGAGACATTTCCTAGACCTAGGCGACTGCCCAATCTGTTAATTCCTTTTTTTAATCAGGTTCCTTCTCTTGAGCAGAGCCTCGCAGCAACAGAAGTGACTGTCCAGTGAGTCGGAACTCAGGTTCCTACTTTCTTGCTTGCTTCCACTTAACAGATTATATACTCCTTTCTTGACCATAAGTCAAGTAGGTCTTTTTTCTGAGATGGCCTCTCAAATATACACACCTTCAGTTCCTGCGCACTGGTTTCGTGCCAGTCGCTCACAAAACTGTTTCTCAGAGTGCATGACGAAACTGTGATGTTTGTTTTTCAGCAAACAAACTAGAGTCTTTTCTTACTCCCTTCAGGGAGGCTGGAGTGAGTAGTGCCTTACTGCATTGAGTCACTTTTGGCACTGTTCAGTCACTTTCAGCGAATGGTTAGCCTTAACTTGGTCCTGCTGCGTCCCTCCTCAATGCACATTTACAAATCCAGCCCATTTTTTTTTTTTTTCCTTTCTGTCAGAATGTTTTTCCGCAGTGGACACCTTCTCTTGTACATTTTTCCTCTCTTCCCTGAGTTCAGAGACTGCTACTACAGTTGTACACACAGGGGCAAAATGATTCCTTTTGGAACGTAAAGTGGTAGGATCTGGTTCTACTAGACCACCATAAGAGGCTTCAAATCGTGCGTTGGCCTTCCATCAGGAAGTTTTCAGTGACTGAGTGAAAACCATTCTCCTTATGGACTAACCCTACCTGGACCCCCTTTTTGCTCACCAAGTAGGGGGTTCAAGTGCTCTTGGACCTGATCTTCACAGGTCAGCCATACTTGGTAGTGGGGGTTTCCATCTGCACTTTTCAGTCTACCCTGAACCAGTAGACTTTACCTCCAGCTCTTTCAGCTCCTGACGTCCTTTGCCGTTAGATTAGTACATGTCTTTGACACTATTCATTTTGGTCCTGTACCAAATTGTGAGGCTGGGTTTTTGCCGCTCTCCTAGAGTGGTTGCGGCTTCCTGGCAGAGTTTCATTTTGTGTCCATTGCAGTCGTCTGCAAAGTGATGAGTTACATCTCAAGCACTTATCTTGCAAGCACTATATTCTAGATGCTCTTTCCAAGACACCTTTTTATTAGCAGGACAGTCCTTGGCCATCCTTTCTGAGTGAACCCTATCTCCTCCACCCTACTCAGGGTTGTTGGTTTTAGCTCGGTACTCTCCCATTAGTGTGAATGAGTGATGGAGACTTAGTCCAGGAAGATATGGAAATTACATACTTACCGTAATTATTGATCTTCTTGGACGGTCTCCATCACTCATTCACACGCCCACCCACCATCCTCTGGGTTCACTTGTTTTCTTTCCTGGTCTTCATGATCCTATGGTTCAGGCTGTGAAGATATTGTTTCTTGACCCTTCTTGCAAGGGCCATCTGGGCCCTCTCAGGCCCAGAAACTCAGGATAAGTTATTTTCATTAGTTACGCTGCACCTCCTCGGTCAAAAGGGTACTAAGGCAGTTGGAGGGTTGCGCCGAGATAGCCTACACAGGCGCGAGCTAGTCTCGCGGTGCCGCGCATGCGTGGTCCTGTCTCGGCGCCGACCCTTCTGAAAAATGTTGGCTCCCGATTGGTCTTAGTGCTTCTGGTGCTATCCCATTAGTGTGAATGAGTGATGGAGACCGTCCAAGAAAATCAATAATTATGGTAAGTACGTAATTTCCATTTTTTAGACCCAGTGGCTTGGGCTCGTAACAGGGCCAGAGCTGAGGTGATCAGATGCATCTTTAGGCATTCACGGATATTTCTGTAGCACTCCATGTTGTAAATGGGTATTTATAATAGCTGGGTAATGTGCACCCTTGCTAGGGGAAATGGCACAGCCCAAAACTTTAGAATGTTGGGCATATGAGAATTCTGGACAGCAGCAACTCTCCAGTCTCAGCTGTAGCATTGAAGGGGAAACATCTCTTAAACGTTTCTGTAGAACTTTCAACTTCTAGGCCTTGGGGCTGCAATTCTGCATAGCAGGTTGGGGCTACCTGGTGACAGGTAGCACCCCTAAATTAAAATTGTGCCTGCTAAGCTGTGGCTTTCTAATTGACTAACCTGCTTTCCCCATTGTCCACTGATTGTGTTTGGATTGGGCACCGTGTTTGCCACATTTTTACAGGGTGTTATTTAATTAGGAGGTCTCTGATTTACAGAAATAAAAACTTTTATTGGTGTCTCAGGTAAGTATCTGTATTTTCTCTTTATTATTTACATAGGGTTCCCTGGTCCCCCCAGTCCTTGGGCATCAGTGCCCCCTCCTTTGTTCCCTAGTGCTTTTAGATTTGCCTTTTTTATTTTTTGTCAAACTCTGTTTATTGACTAAGGGACTTTTCCCTTTTAAGAGGACTCTGTGTGTTTGTGTAGGGGCTTTTCAGTTTATTATGCTCTGTCAGGGAGTTTCCTTGTAAGGAGCTGAGTCTTTCTCCTCTGGAGCCCTTTTCTGCTGTTTTCTCAATGGTTGTTTGTCCCTCCACCTTTCGAGTGGGTGCCTTTTTAGGCTCCATTGAGACGCGCAATTTTCCTGCCGTTGAACAGCCTCTGTGACTGTTGGGCTCACACCTTGTTCTCTCTTCTGACACAGAGCTCCTTCGCACACCTGTGTGGTGCACGTGCCTGCATTGGTGTGGCAACATCATGCTTAACATTATGACATAATGCCCACACTACTCAGTGAGAATGCATGTCAGCTTCTCAACAGCGCTAGAGTTGGCATTTCCATTTATTTCTGCCCCAAGCCTGCTGTTCTGCTACATCTTTGTTTATTTCTGTAGCGGGTGGTTGATCGGATGTTCTTGTCAGCCTCGCTCACCTCCGTGGCCCGTTTTTGGTCTCCAGGTCTCTCAACAGTCCTCTGTTCCATTTTTTGGCAGCACAGTTAATAGCTGTTTATTGAGCACTGTTTCTTTCATTGGCACCATGGAATATCAGAGACCCCTAACATTAAAAATATGTAAGACCTGCAAAAGGGTAATGAGACCCCCTCCCATGGGGTCCTATTGCTCCCATTGTGTTTCTCAAGTTAATATGTCTCTTAAGGTCCCCCACCCTGTTGGTCCTCCGAGCTGGGGGGGAGGCACCTGGTGTTCCAGTTATCAGTAGCAAAGCAGAGTTGTGTGAATCCTTTGTATTGCTCTTAGTAGAGCTTTTGGGTCCCAGTGTTCTGGACATCCCAGCAGACACACCCGACCCCAAACTGGGCCCCTCAGGTCGGGGGGGACCACACAGACACATCCAGGTGTGTCGGAGCGGGACAGGGCTGTGGATGTAGCTATGCAGGCAGACCCTAACCCTGACCATACTGAGGGTCAGGGTGAGGATGTCGGGGATCTTGGGAACAATCCTGACCCTAGAAAGCTGCTCGATGATGAAGACGATGAACCCTCAGAGGAGGAGGTAGGGGAGTGGATGGTGTCCCAGGGGCACATTCCTATCCCTCCCTTGTATGATATCATCTTTGTCCTACCTGATAACTGAGGCATGTAGGTCCTTACGGCTCAAGGAGGTGCAGTCAATGGAGGCAGTGGATGTCAATTCTATACTGTCTGTGTCCTTCTCCGCTCCAAAGTGTTTTCCGAGCTTTATTCACTGTAACCAAGTTATTGAACAGGAATGGGCAGGTATGGACCGAAGAAAATATCTGCCAAAACCTAAGACACAGTATTGACCCCTTTTGGAGGAAAGATTTTGCAGTTGGGAAACCCCTCCTCTGGCGGATAGGACAGTTCATAATTCTGTCAAGCACACCACTTGTCCTGTTGAGGGTCCTTGGCTTTAACAGATTCGTACAACAAGCGAATGGATTCCACGTACAGAAGGGCCTTCGCCTCCAATGGCACAAACCTGCGTACCTCCTATGCCTCCTTTATTGTTGCCAGAGCCTTAAACTTGTGGGTTACAACCCTGGGCAGCTTTGTTCCCCCTGATTGGGAGGGAGCAAGTGTTTTGCAGTTGGTTGCCATGACCTGTTCTTTCCTAGGAGATATCACAAAGGAGAATTTGCGCATGTCAGCTTGCTCCACCCATCTCATTGTGTTGGCTATGCAAGGTGTATGGCTTGGGCATTGGGTCGCTGATCAAGCTTAAAAGTCCAGGCTGTTCAGTCTCCCTTTTGAGGGAGGTTTGTTGTTCGGTTCTGGCCTGGATGATATTTTGAAGGATATCCAGGATAAAGAGGGCCACCTTCCAGTATCAAAGCAACAACAAAGGCTGCATCAACCCCAGAAGGTCAAGGAGGCGGCCAACAGAGGTAGTTCCGGGGAGATTTTTGTCCCTTTCGGAACTTTAGTAACCAGAGGAACAAGGGAGCCTGTTCAGGTTACAAGGGCAACAGTAGCAGAGGGACGCTTGCCCAAAGACGCAACGGAGGCCCAGGACAAAGAGCACCCAACTCATAATGAGGGTATGCGGGTGCATCTCCGCCTCCCTTCTTTTAGTGGAAGACTGCACAATTTTTACACAAGATGGGCCCAGGTAACACCAGATGTTTTGGTTTTGGAAATTCTGGCCATAGGTTATGTGACAGGATTTTAAAAATTCCCTCAAATGGGTTTTTGTTGCCATCCCAATTCTGAAGGACCTCATAAAGAGACACAAAGTGTCAGAGACCCTGGACCACCTCACTCAAATCAGGGCGATAGTGCCAGTTCCTTCCAGTGAGCAGGGCCAGGGATTCTACTTGATCTCTTTCATAGTTCCAAAGAAGTCGGGTTTCAGGCCCATTCTGGATCTGAAATACCTAAACAAGTTTGTGCGCCATACAGCCTTCAAGATAGAGTCCCTTCATTCGATTATCCAGGCTGTCCAGCCAGGGTATTTCCTAGCTTCCATAGATCTGAAGGATAAATATCTCCACATCCCCATCTGTCAATCTCATCAGAGGTTCCTCAGGTCCTTGGTCCTGGGACAGCACTTCCAGTACAGGGTGCTTCCTTTTGGGCTGGCTACAGCCCCCGGGGTCTTCTCCAAGGCGCTCATCGTCCTAGTGGCTCAACTCCAACTGGAGGGACATCCTGTCTATCCCTACCTGGATGATCTGCTCATTCAAGCACTTTCTGCACCATTAGCAAGGAGGTTGGTGACCAGAGATGTTGAAGTCCCATGGTTGGGTAGTTAATCGGGAGAAAAGCTCTCTCGAACCATCTCATACCCTGGAACACCTGGGAGCAGTATTCAAGATGATCCACGGGAAGGTCTTCCTTTCACCATCCAGAAAGGAGACCCTGTTGAGAGAGAGATTCAGTGGCTGAGGAGTCAGTCATCGGCCTTAGCGCTCCGCTTGCTGCGAATTCTGGGCCTCATGACAGTGGCGATACAACTAGTTCCATGGGCTCACTTTCACATGCGGCCCCTACAGTTGGAGTTACTGTCAGCCTGGGATCCGACCTCAGAGAATTATCGGGCCAGGATCCCTCTCTCACCACAACTCCAGCAGTGTCTGAGTTGGTGGGTGAGTCTGGAGAATCTGAGCAAGTGGTCCCCTTGGAAGTCCCCCAGAGTGGATTTTGACAACCGATACCAGACCGTCTGGTTGGGGGGCAGTCCTGGACCACATTCCCATTCAAGGGATTTGGTCAGTGCAGGAACAGCAGCTTCACGTAAACATCCTGGAGATGAGGGCGGTCTGCTTTGCTGTCCTTTGATTTTGAACTCTGGCGCAATCAAAGGCTGTGAAAATAAGGTCAGACAGTACTGTCACTGTGGTGAACATAAACAATCAAGGGGGCACAAAGAGCAGAAGATGCTAAAAGAAGCCACCAATCTCCTACTATGGGCAGAGAAGAATCTTCTCTCTTTGTCAGCGTCCACTTGGCAGGGGAGTTGAACATTCAGGCCACGAAAATGTTCATCCGGGGGAGTGGACCTTGAACCTGGAGGTGTTCTTCCTTCTGTGTCAAACATTCCTTTTTCCTCAGATTGATCTGTTTGCCTCCAGCCACAATGCCCAAGTTCAACGGCTCTTCAGCAGCTACTGGTGTCCATAGGCAGAAGCAGTGGATGCCTTGTCATAGGAGTGGAGCTTCGGCAGAGCATATGCCTGTTCTCCTCTGCCTCTCCTCCCCAAGATCATATGCAAAATAGGGCACTCAAGAGGAAGCTTTCTTCTAATAGCTCTGGAGAGGCCCAGAAGACCATGGTTCTCGGACTTAGTGAACCCAGCTCAACGTGCTCCTTTTCGTCTTCCGGTGCGGGAGGACCTTCTCTCTCAGGGCCCCATTATGCATCCAGATCTGAGGGTGATGCAGCTCACAGCCTGGCTCCTGAAACTAGGTTTTTCTGAGAAGGTGGTGTACACACTGATGGCTGCTAGGAAGAATTCCACATCGGTAGCTTATGCTCGCGTATGGACCACCTTTTTGGCGTGGGCCAGGGATAAAAATATCCAGCTTTCCAAAGCCTGGGTCCTGCAGATTTTGGATTATCTGTAGGAATGAGTGGAAAAAGGTTTGGCCTTGAGTGCCCTGAGAGGTCATGTGTCGGCCCTTGGAGCCTCCTTGGGTATGTCCCTAGGGACTAACAGAGAGGTTATTCATTTTCCATGGGCTTTCAGCAGGAGTCTGTCTGTGTTCCGATTCCTGGTTCCTCCTTGGGATCTGAATCTGGTCCTGAATGCTCTCTATAAGGAGCCTTTCAAGCCACTTTCATCCATACCATTGGACGTGGTACCCTTACAAGGTGTGCTTTTTAGTTGCTGTGTGCTCCGCTAGGAGGATTGGTGAGCTCCAGGACCTGTTGCACAAAGAACCATACCTTGTCATGCATAAGGATAAGTTGGTGCTCAGAACAGTCCCATCCTTCATCCTGAAGGTACCCACAGCCTCCATGTGAACTAGGAAATCCATTTTCCATCTTTCTGTCCGCAACCTTCTCACCCAAGGGAGAAGGAATTGCACAAGTTGGGATTTGTGACGGGCCGTTAGGACATATTTTAAATGAATGGCTGAGTTCCAGAAATCGGATAGGTTGTTTGTCCTTTCAGAGCAGCCAAGTAGGTACAGAAAGCCTCTAAGGCCATCTTAGGTAGGTGGGTGAGGGCCTGCCTTGCCAAGGCTTATGTCACGGTATAGAAGAGGCCTCTGGCTCTCATCAAGGCTCACTCCACCAGTGCTATGGCCATTTCCTGGGCAGAGAGAAGTTTTTTACAGTTATGCAAGGCAGCTGCGTGGTTCTCTGTCCACACGTTCACCAGTCACTACAGATTGGATGTTCAAAGCTCTGCTGATATGGCCTTTGGTCGCAGAATTTTGTTTGCAGGCAGCAGTTAGCAGGTAAATTCCTTTCCTGTACATGGTTGATGTATGGGACAATATTCTTCCACCACCTAGGTACTGCTTCTTAGAACTCAGTTGTTATGAATACCCACTGACAATGTGGAGTGCTACAGAAAGAAGAAATGTCTTCATACATGCCGTAAATTCCTTTTCTGTTTTTTTTTTTTTAATTATTTTTAGTTGTTTAACCAGGTATAGCACACTAAGCTGAAAGCTTTTTTACAGGAGCGACCTGGGAGCACAAGGAGGTTAAGTGACTTGCTCAGGGTCACACAGTATGCAAGTGGAAGCTGTGGGATTCAAACCCAGGTCTGGTCTGCTGGATGTCACCAGATTTGCAGCTCAGAGCCTTAGACCACTGCGCTATACTGCCTCCTCCTGTTAGCTCCTACATTGTCAGTGGGGTCCACCCTCGATCCTGCGGGACAATATTGTCCCATATGTCAGCTGGGGATGTCCATTGTTCTGTTATAACATTTACCTGCTGTGCTGTGTTTCTGTAAACATGCAAAAAAAAAAATATATAATATAGATATATACACACACACACACATAAGAAGAGCAGTCCACATTACAATGTTGGTTGCTATCACACAGTTTTAACTGGTTCAGATTTGATGCTAACCAAGGGTGCCTCCATCGCTGTCGGTGAGTGCTTAACTGTATGCAGTCCTTTCTTGTTTACTGAATCTTTTTTTTTTTTTAAAGTTATTACTTTCCATAGCACCTGACAAGCCGTAGTTCCTTAAAAGATGTCAATCACCTTTTGTCATCAGACAAGATAAGACAGTGCTTACTATATTTTTTTCTGTCTAGAGTCACATCTGTATAGACAAGTAATGGTGTGCTTTTCATGTCAAGTCGACCAGTATGGCATTTATTTTCATATTTAGAGGCACTGTGAGGACAATAGTGACTGGAGAGTTGCTGCTGTCCAGAATCCTCATATGCCCAACATTCTAAAGCTTTGGGCTGTGCCATTTCCCCTAGTAGGGGTGCACATTACCCAGTTGTTATGAATACCCATTGACAATGTTGGAGCTAACAGAAAAAGAAATTACTGTAAGTATGAAGAAATTTCCTCTTTCCAACAGGCAGTAGTCACATATGGTGGGTACTGTGCCTCTATACAGTGGCGTGAAAAAGTATTTGCCCCCTTCCTGATTTTCTCTATTATTGCATATTTGTCACACTGGATGTTTTCAGGTCTTTAGAGAAAATGTAATATTAGATAAAGGGAACCTGAGTGAACAAATAACACTTGTTTTTTTTTTCAATTTCACTTATTTAATGAAAAAAAGTTAACCAACACCAACTGGCACTGTGTGAAAAAGTAATTGCCCCCTTACACTTAATAACTGGTTATGCCACATTTAGCTGCAATGACTGCAACCAAACACTTCCTATAATTCAATATCAGTCTTTCACATCGCTGTGGAGGAATTTTAACCACTCTTCCTCTGAGAACTGCTTTAATTCAGTAACATTTGGTAGGTTTTTAGAGCATGAACTGCTCGTTTCAGGTCCTGCCACAGCATCTCTATTAGGTTTCAGTCTGACTTTGACTAGACCACTCCAAAACTTAAATTTTACTTCTTTTTAGCCATTCTGATGTGGACTTGCTTTTGTGTTTTGGATCATGTCTTGCTGCATGACCCAACTACCTTCAGCTTCAGCTGACGGAAGGATGACTGGACATTCTCCTTAAGAATTTTCTGGTACAGAGCAGAATTCATGGTTCCTTTAATTATGGCAAGTCATCCAGGTCCTTAGCAGCAAAGCATCCCCATACCATCACACTACCACCACCATGTTTGACTGTTGGTATGGTGTTCTTACTGTGGAATGCTGTGTTTGCTTTACGGAGACATTATGGGATCCATGTTGTCCAAAAAGTTCCACTTTGGACTCATCTGTCCATAGAACATTTTCCCAAAAGGCTTGTGGATCATCCAGGTGCTTCTTGGCAAATGAGAGGCGAGCATTTATGTTCTTCTTGGTTAGCAGTGGTTTCCGCCTTGCTACTCTCACATGAAGCCCATTTTTGCCCAGTCTCTTTCTGATTGTGGAGTCATGAACACTGACCTTAGCTGAGGCAAGAGTAGCCTGCAGTTCTTTGGATGTTGTTTTAGGATCCTTTGAGACTTCTTGGATGATTTTACACTGTGCCCTTGGAGTAATTTTGGCAGGCCGCCCACTCCTGGGAAGGTTCACTACTGTTCCAAGTGTTCTCCATTTGGAGATTATGGCTCTCACTGTGGTTCAATGGAGTCCCAGAGCCTTAGAAATATCTTTGTAACCCTTTCCAGACTGATAGAGGGCAACAAATTTTTTCTGATCTTTTCAGGAACTTCCTTTGATCATGGCATAATGTGCTTGTTGAATCTTTGTGCTGGCAACGTGACTCTGATGGTAAGGGCCAAAATAAGTGAGGTTTATATTGAGCAGGGCTGGCTGTAATCAAGCCTGGCTGTGTTCAATCAGCAGACTCTAATTATCCCTTTAATTGGGTTGATTTAACTAGGGGGCAATTACTTTTTCACACAGTGCCAGTTGGTGTTGGTTAACTTTTTTCATTAAATAAATGAAATAAGTAAAAAAAAAAAGTGTTATTTGTTCACTCAGGTTCCCTTTATCTAATATTATATTTTGTCTAGAGACCTGAAAACATCCAGTGTGACAAATATGCAATAATAGAGAAAATCAGGAAGGGGGCAAATACTTTTTCACGCCACTGTACATGAAGTACTGAATGCTACTAAGCTAGGTTAAGTTGTTAGTGTATTACTGAATGGGGTAAATTTGGTCAGGACACCAGAGAATTCCCCTACTGTTTAGAAGCTAAAATTTAAAAGTGGTCTTGCTCTTCCTGATTTTCATCCTTTCTCTCCTTTGTTTCCATTAATATTTAAATCCCCAACATAAAGCAAGTTCCTATGTCTGTCTAAACATTTTTTTGTCTTAGCAGTCTGGACAATTGATGTATACCACTGTATTAGTTTAGAAGTTCACTTATAGTCTTTTGTGATTATTTGATTCTTGTTTTGAATAAAATACCCCTATTTGTTTTTTTGAGAAGTGATATGAGATCTTTAATAACAACTAGAACTACCATCAGAACTGGTCGATTGGACCTCAGTTTAATATCTCCTCCAAAAGATGGACCAACTTGCTCCTTCCAGATACATTCATCCTTATGCTGGTTGAAGCAGATCTGATAACCACTACTTCAGCAGTGTGAGACCAAGTGCACATTAGACCCCTCCACCGGAAGCCTTCTTCCCAGGTCAGCGTTTGCATCTGATCCTTCAGTCTCTGCATTGGCAATCCAGATTCCGGATGATATACAAGTTGCCAAATTCAGACTATCAGATCATAATCCTGGTGTTAGCAGGGAACCCTCCATCAGAAAGAGCCTACAGGCTTAATTTGAAATGGTTTCCCTCATGATGTGCCAACACATATTTTGACCTGTGCATATTTTGAGCAAATTTTGGAGTACAGACTGGATTTGTCAGACTGTGATCTGCAGTTATCCTATGAAAGTAAATCTGTCAGATTTTCCTGTATGCCATTAGATGTTCAGTAGACATCCACCCCTCCCAACTTTCTTTATAAAAAATGTTCTGAGAAATTCCCCATGTCTGTCATTTGTTGTGAGCATAGTGACAGGCTGGGGCATTAACCTGAGTCTTACTAGGCTATTGGTTTTCTTATTACAATCACTAACCACATATAAACTAAAGCTCTTCACCAGGGAAAAGTATTTTCTTCTGACGGCTGTCACCTCCACATTATGAGTGTCCCCTTCTACAGTGTTTAACAAGAATAAGATGATTCTCAATATATAACCCAAGTTTCTGTCAGAGGTGGTGTGGGAGTTCAGTATTGACCAATCCTTGATTTGTCTACGTTTTTCCCTAATCCAGAATCTTGTCACATTTATGCTACCTTCAGTTGATATGACATCTATCTCAATGTCTGCATCAGTAGAGAAGGAGCATAAGCATTCAGCTCACCTGTGGGATATCTTGTTTTCCTAATGGTGAAGGGAGACCTGTCTACAAAAAATGCCAGCCCAACTGGGTTGTTTGCTGCATTCACCATTATTGCTTACTCAAAGCGGTTTGAATCAGCATCAGAAGCGTCCATTTCAAGCAAGTAGTTATAGCTGTAACCTCACTACCTCAATCACTACCACAGCATGCAGCTCTCATGCAAATGTCTACAGAGCCGTACTGTAGAGTGATGCCTGCTTCACTACCCCTTGGATTTCCTTTCCGATCACATACAGATTCTGCCTTCATGGTGCTACAGTGTTTACTCTCATGAACTCAGTTGTCTTGCCATCTACCCTTATCTGGGGGATCTTTACTGCATGTAATTCCTCTGTGGCCACCACTGAAACAAGAGGGATACTGGGAAGAGTCTGTTCCAATAAGGCCAAAAGTACATTCTGCAGATATTGGTCTTGGGACTCACCACTGTATTTACTAGTAAGTTGTTTTATTTCTAATTTACAGACTTGCACCATACAGACGACCAGTGCTGCACACCATGCTATATGACATACAGGTTGACATGATGGGGTGCATTTTAAAGCCAAAATAAATTTACTGAAATGTGTATATATTCCGAGGAATGCCAAACAAGCTAAATGCTTTAAAGGATTACCTCCATGGTTTATACTGTATGTAAATTGCCAGTAGTAGTGACTTAGACTTCATACCATCAGAAACAGTAACTGCATGCCCTGAGGAAGAGCACTGGCTGAAAACGCTGGCTATGTGTGCAATACTGGATGTCTGTAGTGTGCTTGTTTAGAAATTAAAGTAAAATGACCTACTAGTAAAGATAGTGGTGAGTCTTGTGTCCAGTATCTGCACTGGATCTTTACTGATGGCCACTTGACCAAAGTGTGATGCTCTTGGGGAAACTGACTCTTAGAAGATAGAAGTTATTTACTGTACTTGTAACTAGTGTCTCCTCCATAGAGCACTACTTCACCTGCCCACCATCCCCCAGACACATTGGCATTTACTGCATTTATATTGTCTTTCTGCCCTTTATTTGTTACAGTGTATGAGCTACATAGGCCCTTATGGGGCAGTTGGGTTACTGTATGCTAATGCTGTAATATGCCTAGTGTTTTAATATCTTTACATTTAAAATCTTAAGTAGCTAATGTCCCAGTAGTTTTTTTTCCTTTCAGTGAAAAAGTACATAGAGAGTTGGGGCCAGCACTGCAGTTTATACTTTTGGTGCTTGTGACACCATACCTCAGTGCCATGTGAATGGCTGGTACCGGTTGCAAAAGGTCAGATTCCCGCAGAGCCCCAGTGCCTCCAGGTAAAGACAAAAGAGTGTTGTTCTGTGGAGTAGATACTCTAGATCAAAGTTACAGGTAAGCAAGTTTCCTTTCTTTTGATAAGGGACTAACGGCAGCTGAGAAAACTAACTGAAGTCTGAAAATCTTTAACCAAACATATCAGAGATGTTAAAACGTGTCATAAAATTTAATAGACTGCTTTCATTAACTAATAATTGATATACAGGACTGATCATTTAAATGACACATATATACTGGATTATATGCTTTCCATCCACATTATGACCATTGGTTTTTTTATAGAATAATGAGAAGAAATATTAGCAAGACCTTGAAGATAGAACATCTGTATTAAATAAAAAAAAAATAATATATGGAAACTTAGGTTGCTTAAAGTGCATTACTTCATGGAAGATATGCTAAACCATGACATTAGTTCAGAAGTTACCATGTGGCATATGCTTGTTTCTGAATCCCTTAGAATGACGAAACATAGAAACAGAGAATTTACAGGCAGAAAAAGACCACCATGTCTGCCCGGATGTCTGCAGTTTACTTTACATTATGTAGTCAGATGCAATCCTTACATATGTTTTACAGGGAAGGACATCTGTTCCCCAAAGGTACTGAAACACCAAAGATGTACAAAGTAGAAGCTGGAGGAACAGCTTTTATTTCTGAGCTGCAGTCTTAAAACCAGTTCCCCTCATTAAGTTGTATATATTTTATGTGCATCAAATTATTTAAACATTTTTAGTTGGGATGTTCTGCTGGTTTCTTACACTTAGCATGCTCGGAAGTAAATGCTGTCTTTGGAATACATGCAGATCGTTAACAGAGACTTCCATCTGCAGCTATAGCAACATTTCATAACAAATCGGGTCCATGTCTTGCACTTGATGTCTGCCTATTGATAACTCATAGCAAGTACTGTTAACAGTGATAGTTAATATAACTAGTGAAGTTGAGATGGATGGATGGATATAAAAAAAAGAAAGCTTGCTCCTTGCAAGTCCAAAGCACTGTGAACCTAGAGCCTGTGTAAACACACAATAAACTGAAATTGATGAATTCTTGGAGACTGAAGTGTATGTTGTGTTTTGCAAGCATAGGACTCTTTCAAAGAAAGATGACCATTGATTTATCCTTTCTCTTTCAGACTCGGTCTTCACCACTGATTCACGCAAATGAGTCTGAGCCAGGGGGTGCTAGGACCCTGCAGGAGCCAGAACTTTTGTGGCAGGCTGGCGCCGAGGTAAGCTGCATGCATGTACAGCACCGTGGGACTGGTTCACGCTGCAGGACTTATCTCTGCACCAGCCCTAAACCACCTCAGTTCCTTTTTTCCTGCCCTTGAGTGTGCATCAGTGATGACATTGTTCACCTGCCAGGAGTGAGAACTTCACGTCTCTCCGACAACAGCACTCTGTTCTTCTCAGTTTTAGTGTTTACAGCTAGAGTTTATTTTTGTGTCAGTTTAGTAATTTTACAACATTTTTTATGTCACTCTCTCACAGCCCTGCCGAGTCACAGTCGATGGCCATGAATGATGATAGTAGGGAGCTTTCTCAGGCAAGCTGCTCTAGCAGCGGGGACATGACCAGTCCCCTTTCCCCATCAAAATAGGGGAGAAGGGTTCTGACAATGGGCAGTCCAGTGCTTGGGGTGAAGGACAGGCCTTCTGAAACTGCTATGCAGCATTTAGCCCTGTGAGTTATGGTCAGTGTTGGCTGAGTCATCATCGACTGGGTCGGTGCAGCTGTCATTACTGGATGTAGGCCTTTCAGGGCCTGGCCTGGCACTGGGGATTCAGGTCTGACTGCAGCAGCACCATTGGCGCTGGTCCTTCATAAACTGAGCCAGTGTTGCCAAGGCTGTGTTCAGGATTGAAAAGCTTATGATCTCTCTCACACACACACACACATACACACACACACAACCATCCCCCCTGGGAGGAAGTGGATGGGGGCAAGCCTGACTCCAACCTCATCATTTCTGAGGGCAGCGATGTAGACTCCTTATGTAGTCAGGAGTCTTCGGATCCAGGCCTTCTTGTGTTCCACAGTAGGATCTCACTTTCTAGGCTTTGCTCAGGAATGTGCATTTCACACTTGATTTTGAGCCTTCAACCATTGACCCTGGCAACCGTCTCCATCTGCAGTGATGAAGCATTTCTACCATGCCAGTCGATTTAGATCTCACTTCAAGATAGAACTCTTGCAGCAGGTCATTACAAATAGGACTTTGCCACCAGGCACTAGGACCCCATGGAAAACTTCTAGCTGGCAGCCAAGGCGGGGGACTGCCCACGATGTCAGCCACTGTATAAAGGGTTGGTCCCCCAGCACCACCTCAGTTCTTTTCCTGCGGTCGACCCAGCATGTTGGCGCTATGGACGCTTCCTGCTTCCCGTCGACTGACATTTTTCTTTGCTCCACGCAGTTCAATTCTCGAGTTTTCAATCGCCTCTTTATGTCTTCCGAGCCTTCCACATCCACTCCATGGCGGAAGGCTAAGTGTGTGTGAGGCAAACAAATTCCAGTGTAGGACGGCCATTTGGCCTGTCTCTTGTGCCTGGGACACAAGATCGATGATTGCCCGCACTGCCAAAGCTTCAACCAACACACTCACATCTGCTGTCTGAAGACCCAGAAAGGCCTACCTCTTGGAGCAACAAGTGGCTACAATGCAGAAATATCGCTCAGGACACAGCTCCTCCTCATCCTCCGCTCATGACACTTCCCCCAAGGAGAAAAAGCACTCTGGGAAGCATCACAAAAAGGACAGGGAGAAAACCAGGTCAGACTCTCGGTCCTGCTGTCCGCGCTAAGGTAAGGCCTCTTCTTCTGACAGGTCGTCGGACTCTGCCCACAGGTCATTAGCTCTCCCAGGGGCTGCGGCTTTAATGCTTCCTGCCTCTTCTCAGGCATCAGGCGGGAACTTTGGGCACTGGTCTTCTCAGGCCACATCTTCATCCTCACTGGCCGTCAGACCCCACAAACAGTCATTAGGATCTAAGGCCCAGGACCAGGCCACTTCTTCGGTGAGAGTACGCTCAGGCTTCCCCATCGTTGAGGCCTCGTCGTCCTGTTTGTCAGCTTAGCCTGACAACAGGGGCAAGCGTACAGGAGTTGATACAGAGAACAAAACTCCCATAATGCCTGACCGGTCATCTAAAGTCAAGTTAGACAGATGACAGATCCCCGTAGCGTCTGTCTCCATGGCTGTAGTGCCAGGCAAGGCTCCTGTGCCACACGTACCACCAGCTCCCTGGGGGCCTCCGACAGAGGACCTGACGGTGCTCAATCTTAAGTCGGACCCTTTGACGACCGGTTTTGACGACCAGTCCCTGACCACTCCCCTGGTACGTAAGCCTAGGGATGACGACCGGGGGCCAGGGGATGGAGCGACAGGCATCAGGTCACCAGACGCACCCCCATTGCCAGACCAGGTGCCAGCCCCTTTGGGACCGACGGGGAGTGCCAGAGCCACCATCAGGCTCTATGGTCCCTTTGGCTGAGGTTGGGGCGTTGTTCACCAGTCGGTGGAATACCATAAAGGGAGATCTCTTTCATAAGCCGGATCCGAAAGAGACACCAGGAGCCCTCCCTCCTCCGCAGCCGGCGCCTCCCCCCAGATGTCCATCGCCACCCCTGATGCTAAACCGACTCCAGGTGGCTCAGACCACAACTTCGTCAGACGTAAGGGCCAGAGTCGTCATTCCCCCTCACGCTCTCCTTCCTTTAGGGACAGCAGATCCAGAGAGCGTAGATCTTCCCTTGTCCAATCTTCACCATTCATTACCTGCTTGGGTGTAAGCCGGAGGCGCACCCGCCACAAAGTCCCGAGTCGGGCGCCGCCCTGAGAGTGACGCATCACGTGATGCCGAGGGGCGGCCGTTAAGCACCGCAGACCTCCTCCATCCCAGTTCTGTTTATCCCGCCATCGAGGCTGCACCTACTGTGCTTGTGGAGAGTTTTAGTACTGCGCCATTGGCCTAGTTAGTCGTGTGAAGAGACTCCTTCATCCCAGTTTGTTTTTTTCCTGATGCCTTTGACTCCAGTAAGTTCGTTCCATTTTCTTTTTCGATGGTGCCGGGAGCTTTGCTGTGTTTTAGGTTATTTTTGCATCATGTCTGGTTCAGGAACTAAGTGAAAGTCGAAAGTGGGCCGTGCCCCTATGCGTCAGTGCTCCTGTGGCCAGCATTTTTCCATGACGGACCGGCATGATGTCTGCCTTCAGTGTCTGGGATTTAACCATGACATGGATAGATGTGACACCTGTTTCTCGATGGACCGCCGTGTTCTCGAAGTCCGTGTGTTCAAAATCGGCAATGCCCCGCCAACTTTTGGAGGACTGCATCGCTCTCAGGCCTCCCAGGCCAAATCTTTAGGCCCTTCCTTGAGTCCCCTCCCAGGCCTACACGGTCTGGAAAGGAGCCTCATCCTCAAGTCTTGCTGAGGAGGAGGCCTTTTACGCGGTGTCAGGGGGAACGCCGTGGTCCCTCCTGAGGCAGCAGTGGGGACACCGCCTCAGCAGTCATCTCTTCGGAGGTGCAGGCTTCCCCAGTGTCATAGCCCGCGGCTGCCGGGCCTGGCATGTGTGGACATTCAATGCCGCTTTCCGGTGCCATCTCGGATCCGGCGCCAGTGATCAGGGCCCACTTTGGCTTTCAGCACCACGGGCCCGGTTGACTCTGCTGGTGGTGTCGTGCCGGGTCCTGGTGCCGAGGGCAATGGCAGGGACTCGGCTGGAGCCGTGGGAGAGTTGGGACTGGGTTCTGGCATTGTCTCGGTGCACTGATGCCGAACGGCACTGTGAGTGGCACCGGCGTCGTTCGCAGCGCCGTTTTTCAGGAGACTCCTGGGATGGCCAATATTGAGGTCCTTCTAGTCGCCTCTTCCTTGGAAGCAGATGACTCAGACGTGGACCCATCCTGGCTTCCCGATTCCTCGGGATCGGAGTCTTCTGTGGGACACGGTGTCAAGCGGCCCAGCATGCCCATTCCTTGGTCTCCACAGCAGTCTTCTGAGGACTCCCAGGCCGGGGGTTGCCTGGGGTCCTTGGGAGGGGACGGCGTGGGGGTTGGTGGGGTCTGTTCTCCCAGAAGGGGCTGTAGCAGCTGCCATCTCCGGTGCTGCTGCGCCTTCTCAGGGTGGACTAGGGGCCCTGTCTTCTGGGGGCTCCCCTCAGAGATCCCAGCATTGACGGGCTCTGTCGCTGGCATCGAGGAGGAGGGCATCCTCTGAGTACAAGGGGTTATGGGGCCGGGGTGAGGCACGCCGAGTTTCGCCTGCTACCCCTCGGGTGTAGGTAGGAGCCATAGTGCCGAGACCCGCCTCTTCTTAGGCTCAAGGGACCCCTCCGGTGGCGTTGCTGTGGGCTGTGCTTCTGGATCCTTGCAGCCCCAGGTACGTCACAGGGAAGGATCCTCTTCCATGGTTCACATCCCCAGGGTTCCATTCTGCAACCTGGTTTGTTATCTGGGACCCCACCAGCTCGGGCTCCATTCCCCGGATTCCAGAGCCTTAGCAGAGAACAGTTGCCTCTTTGTAGGTGCCCTACTCCCATTCCTCTGCAGCCACCACCCTCTCTCCCAGGCCATGTTGGTCCTACAGGTCTGTTATCATGGGAGACGTTCAGAGGCACTGTGGTGGCCTTCCCCTCATATGTTAGATGTATGCATGAGCGGGTGTTTCACCTATCCCCACCACCATAGGATTCCTCTGGACATTCGAGTTCCCCATCCTCCTTCTCTCCCTCCTCGGAGGGAGAGGAACCCTCTGCTCACCTCTCTTCCGACGCTGATTTCACTGATTATCAGCACTTCCTTTCGAGAATGGTTGGGGACCTCCGTATCTCCTTTGTTAGGTGAGACAGTACTGAATGGGAGACGCGTGAATTCAGTGTCCAACATCTGGTGGTGCCATCCTGGCCTATTCCTTTCCAGGAGGTGTCTATCCGTTCCTGGCAGTCTCCAGTTGACCCTATCCCAGGCCCGGCAGACTACAGGAGGAGGTATTGTGCCTCATCTGAGTCCCTAGGTTCTCTTCCCAACCTGCCTTCGGGATTGGTGTACCTAGAGACTCCTTCCGGGCACCGCCGCCTGGCTCACGACCGACCACCGGACTCAGATTCTCTACAGTTTGACCGGTTGGGGTGAAAAGTGATCTTCCCTTGTCAATCTTCACCATTCATTACTGTTGGGTGATAGCTGGGCGCGCACCCGCCCGCGAAGGAGGATTTTTTGAGGTCGGCGCGCCTGGAGTGATGCTCTGCGTAGAGTTCGAGGGGTGGCCGTTAGGCCCCGCAGACTCCTCCTCCATCCCAGTTCTGTTTCTCCCACCATCGAGGCTGCACCTGCTGTGCGGAGCTCTACAGTACTACTGCACCATAGCCCACATTTTCAAAGTTTTTCGACGCTCCTTCATCCCGGTATTCTCGACGTCATCGACCGGTAAGACCGTTCTATTATTATATTTTTCGTCGATGCCGAGCCTTTTTCTGTGTTTTGCTTAATGATTTAGCATCATGTCTGGTTCGGGGGCAAAGCGAAATTCTAAGGCGGGCCGTGCCTCTATGCGTCGGTGCCCCTGTGGCCGGCAGTTTTCCATCACAGGCCGTCATGATGTTTGTCTCCGGTGCCTGGGACCCTACCATGATGTGGACCATTGCGATGCCTGCTTCTCCATGGATCGCCGTGTTTTAGAAGTCCGCGCACTGCGAGTCGGACAAGCTCCACCGACTTTCGGAGGACGACGTCACCCTAGGGCTTCCCAGGCCAGATCTCTCGATCCTTCCTCCGGGTCCCTTCCCGGGTCTATACCGCCCAGCGAGGAGGAAGCCTCCTCCACTTCCAGCCTTGCCGAGGAGGAGGTTTCTTCTTCGGTGCCGGAGGAACGGTGTGATCCCACCCGGGGTCGCGCTGTTGGCACCGTCCTGGCAGTCACCTCCTCAGAGGTGCAGGCTCCCCCGGTGTCACAGCCCCTGGTTGCGGGACCCGGCACTGGTGGACTCTCGTTCCCGTCTTTCCTCGCTGTGGAGTCTACCACATCTCGCAGTGCCAGCGACTTGGTCGGGGCCATCAGCGGCGCCATTCGTGGCGCCGGGGGCTCCGGCGGCGGTGTCGCTCTGGGTCGCAGCACCGAGGATTCGGCCGCGCCGTCGGCAGTGCCGCTCTGGGCCTCGGTGCCGTTTGCAGTGCCGGTGATTCAGGCGGCGCCATCGGTGGTGCCGCACGCGCTGTGCTGCGCCTGACCTCGGCTCCATTGCAGGTGTCGGGTACTTGGGCGGTGCCATTCGCAGTGCGTTCCGGGAGCCTGACACTGCCAGAGGTACGGATGACTCTGCGGATGTGTTGCTCGTCGCAGCCTACGGCGGTACCAGGCTTGGTGTCACCTTGGGGCAGGTTCCTGCGGCAGGTGGAATGGAGTCTCCCTTTTCGACCCCTCCTTGAAGGGAGACGATTCAGGTGAGGACACAGACCAGCAGCTAGAGTCGCTCTGAACCTCTTGTAGGCCGCAGGGCTAGACAGTCCAGTGTTCCTCTCCCAGACTCCCCGGAGCTGGTTAGCCTGGATGGCTCCATGGTTAGGAGTGGCCTGGAGTCTTCCGTGGTGGACCCTTCGGATGTCCGAGAGGGGATTCTCTCTTCTGGCAGGTCCCAGGCAGCCGCCTTTCCCGGTGCTGCTCAGGTCCTTCAGCGGAGGGAAGAGGACCCTGCTTCAGTGGGTACCCTTCTGGGTCTTGCTCAACAGGGACCTCCACCACTGGTTTCAAGGAAGAGGGCTGCTTTGGAGTCTGAAGGATTGAAGGGTAGGGGTCGAGAGCAGTGACAAGCCCCATCCGCCCTGCGGGGTGTGGGGAGGAGTCGTAGCACTGATCCTCACCTCTCTCTGAAGGTCTCTAAAGCGCCTTCTGGTGACGGTTCTGAGGGTTGCCCTTCTGGTGTCATGCAATCCCAGGCGCACCACAGGGGAGATTCCCCTTCAGGGCTCTTTCCGGAGTTGTCTCTTCCTCTCTTCTACGCAACCCAGCATGATCCCAGGTCCCCAGTTTTGGCGGCATTGCTACCTGGATCCCCGAGCCCTGGCAGAGGCCAGGCACATACTGTTAGGTGCCCTTCGCCCATCCCTCTGCAACCACCTCCCTCTCTCCCGGGCCATGTGGGGCCCACTGGGCCATTAACTTGGGAGACGTTCAGAGCTACTGCGGCGGCCTTCCCGTCCTATGTTAGGGCCATGGACGAACAGGTCTTTCGCCTGTCTCCCCCCCCAACCACAGGAGTCTTCTGGGCATTCGAGCTCCACTTCCTCCTCGTCTTCCTCAACTGAGGAAGAGGAACTGTCCACCTTTCCTCTGATGCTGACTTCACTGACTACCAGCGTTTCCTTTCGAGGATGGTTTCGGAGCTTCATATTTCCTACGTTCATAGAGACAATACCGAGCGGCAGACGCGTGCTTTCCTTAGTGAATTCAGCGCCCGCCATTTGGTGGTGCCTTCCTGGCCGATCCCCATCCAGGAAGCGTCTATCTGCACCTGGTAGTCTCCAGCCCCAGGAGACTGCAGGAGATGGTATTGTGCCCCCCACGAGTCTCTAGGTTTTCTACCTCACCCACCTTCGGGTTTGATGTCCCTAGATATTCCTTCTGGGCTTCGCCACCCAGTGCACGACAGGCCTCTGGATTCGGATTCTGCTGAGTTTGACCGGTGGAGACTAAGAGTCTTCTCTTCTGGTTGTGCATTGTTGTGCACTTCCTCCCATCAAGCTCACCACGCTGCTTACAACAGGCATCTGTGGTCCATGCTGGCTCAGGTCTTAGCTTTGCTACCTGACTCAGAGCAGTCTAGACAAGCCATTGCCCTCTCTGCGCAGGGTCTGGAGCTTGCAAGGCACCAAGCGAGGACATCCTACAATGCCAGCAAGGTGGCATCCAGACTAGTAGGGACAGCGATCTGCATCAGGCGGATGGCATGGCTTCGTCTCTCCCGAGTGTCACCCATGGCCCAGCGTAGGGTGACTGGCTCTGCTTCGGGGGACCCGTCTTTTTTCCCGTAGGGTGAGGAGGTGTCTTCAGGGCCAACCCTCCTCCCACAGCCCCTCGGGGGCGCCTTCTCCTTCTCACCCACCTTAGGCTCCTGTCTATTGGTTAGGGTCTTCCCCTCTCTACTTGTCACCAGTAGGAGGCTGAGGGATCTGTTCCCTCAGGGGTTTTCTCTTACCCCCCTTGGGGGAGGGGGCTTGGTACTCACCCAACAGTAATGAATGGTGAAGATTGACAAGGGAAGATATGAAAATTACGTACCTACTGTAATTCTTGATCTTCTCTTGTATCTTCACCATTCATTACTGAATCCCTCCCACCATCCCCTCAAGGGCCTCCTTCTTCGGCGTCTCCCCTTCCCTGCTTGTTCCTCCCCCTTCTCCTTTGGCCGTTAAGCCAAAATAAAAAAATAAAAAAAATCCCTCTCTCTCTCAGAATAGGAGGAACGAGCTAAGGTTTTTCTGTCCTGAGGGAACTTTTTCTGACTACCCTTACTGGGCAGTTCTTGGCTTTCTCCCAGCCATGTTTTTAAATTCATGATTAAAGAGATGGTTCCTTAAGCGGCTCGCCTTCTCTTTCCCAGGCCCCTTCTAGCAGGCCCTGTTCCTTATCTAGCCTCTACTGGTTGGTGCTGTCTGGCACTTCTTCCATAAGAGGTGTTTTTCTGTCTTGCCTCTAGGGAGTCAGATTGAGTCCCCCCCCCTCTCTCTATGTCATATAGGGGTGTCCCCTGTAGACCCCCCCTCCCTCCCTCTTGCACATGATACTGTGTTATCACTTAACAAGGTGCTAGGGGGCTTCTTCCCTTCCTAGCTGGCAGCTCTCATTTGGAACAGATTTTCCCTCTTAATAATTGAGCTCCCAGCTGGAGTCTAGAAAATTGGGTAAGGTGGGAGGTTTAGGAAATCTGCCTTTGGTGTCCATTCTGCGCGAGAAGTTCGGTTGACCTTCTCCTTGAAATTTCACAATGGGATCCTTGCTCCCTTGTTTATGGTTCTGAGCTTATAACCCTAAGCCAATTTACCAATGGCAGACTTCCCCCCCTCCTAGCCTCCCCTCCTGTTTTCTCTCTTTTTCCCCTTCTTCTTCTTCTTTCTCCTCCCTATCTGTTCTTCCCTTAGAGCCGCCCCAGAAGTGAGGCCCTTCGGTCCCTTAAGGTAGGCAGTTTTCTCCTCTCCCTTCTGTCCTCTATCGGCTTATTCCTTTTTCAGTTTATATCCTTTCCTTTTTTCTGTCCCTCGGCTCTCTTGCCTCACTCTCTCTTCTAACCCTTATTTCGCCTCTCCAGCTAACAGAACTGGCATGGAGGAGGAGTCTGCGGCGCCTAACGTCCGCCCCTCGCGCTTTACGCAGAGCGTCGCTCCAGGGAGCGGCGCCGTCGACGCCGACTCCTCAAAAAAAAAAACCAACTCCCGTGACCGGTGTGCACCTCCAGCTATCACCCAACAGTAATGAATGGTGAAGATACAAGAGAAGATCAAGAATTACGGTAGGTACATCATTTTCATTTCTCTTCCTCTCATGCGATGCTGTGTATCGCATCACATCAGGCACACCATGCTGCCTACAACAGGTGTCTATGGTCAGTGCTATCTCAGCTTCTAGCATCAATGCCTGACACGGAGCAATCTAGACAGGCCATTGCCCTCTCTGCTATAGGTCTGGAGCTGGCAAAGCACCAGGCAAGGGCATTTTACGACACCAATGAGGTGGCTTGCAGGGACAGCAATCTGCATTAGGCAGATGGCATGGCTTCTTCTATCAAGATTGTCACCCCTGGCCCAGCGTAGAGTGATTCACTCCGCTTTCCGGGGACCCATCTTTCTCCACCAGGGCTAGGAGGCTTCTGCAGGGGCTTCCCCCATCTCCTCGTCTCCAGGGGACACCACCTAGCTCTCCTCAGCCTTAGGCTTCTCGTCTGATTAGCCCAGGGTCTCTCCCTTCTGTTTTCCACCAGTAGGAGGCTGAGGGTCTTGTTCCCTCGGGGTTTCTCTTGTCCCCCTTCTTCGGGGAGGGGACATGGCACTCACCCAAGCAGTGATGAATGGTGAAGATTGACAAGGGAAGATATGAAAATTATGTACCTACTGTAATTCTTGATCTTTTCTTGAATCTTCACCATTCATTACTGATACCTGCCCACCTTCCCCTCAAGGGCCTCCTACTTCGATGCCTCCCCCTCCCTGCTCATTTCTTCCCTCTTCTTCACTGGTCTTTAAGCCAAAAAACAAAACTATCTTGATTTTTCTGTTCTTCTCTGGTCGGATCCTATTTCCTGAAGGTAAGGGGGAATGAGTAGGATTTATTTCTGTCCTGAGGGAACTCTTTCTGATTACCCCTAAGGGTGACCTCTTGGCGCTTTCTTAGCCATGTTGTTCTATTCACAGTTAAAGAGACCGTCCCTTTAATGGCTTGGTCCCCTTTTTACAGGTTCCTTCTGGCAGGTCTTAAACTCCTGTTGTGTCAGCTTCTGCTGTTTGGCGCTGTCCTGACACTATAGTTACCTTGAGCTGATGTTCTTGCCTTGCCTTCAGGGAGTCCGACTGAGTTCCCACTCTGTCCTTTACGCAAAGGGGTGCCCTCTGTAGAGCTCACCCCTTCCCCACACACATCTGTGTTAGCACTTAACAAGGTGTTAGAGTGCTTCTTTCCCCTTCCTAGTTGGGCGCTCTTCTTTCAGAACAGAATTTCTGCCTTGGTAGTTTGTGAGCTCTCAGCTAGACTTTAAGGGGTTGGGATGACAGGAGGTATAGAGAATCTGCTTTTTGTGTCTAATCTGTGCAAGCAGTTCGGTTGAACCTTCTCTTCAGTCCTATCAAGTGGGATCCTTGCTCCCTTGTTTTTGGTTACGAGCTTATAAGCCTTTAAACCAATCTCTCAATGGGCAGAGTTCTCCCCTCCCAACATCCCTCGTTCTCTTCCCTCTCTTCTTCTTCCTTTTTCTCCTCTCCTTTATCTATTCCTGCCTTGGAGCCTCCCGAGAAGTGAGGCCCTGTGGTCCCTTAGGGTAAGTATTTCCTTCTTTTTTTCTGTCCTCTACCGGCTTATTCCTTTTTCAATTTATAACCTTTCCTTTTTCTATCCCTCAGCTCTCTTGCCTCGCTCTTTTTTCTTATCCTTATTTCGCCTCTCCGGCTAACAGAACTGGGATGGAGGAGGAGTCTGCGGCATCTAACTGCCACCCCTCACGCATCACACGATGCGTCACTCTCGGGGGCGGCACCGTTGGCGCCGACTCCTCTGGAAAAAAAAAAAAAAAACTCCCATGGCGGATGTGCGCCTCCGGCTTACACCCAAGCAGTAATAAATGGTGAAGATACAAGAGAAGATCAAAAATTACGGTAGGTACATAATTTTCATTTCTCGGGGTCGGAGCAGGTCGAGTGGGTGCCACTCCCGACGTCGCAGCAGGTCCACAGACCACCGTTTGTTATGACTGCTATAGGGGCTCTAGCAACTCCTTCACTTATTTTTCTTCAGAGGATGAGCTCCCTCTGCCCTCCCTGGATACCAGGATGGACTCTCCGAGGTCACCACTGACGATCCTAACTTTTTAGAAGTCATGAGGCATATACAGTTCCTCAGTCAGTGGGAGACCGAGGATTTGGACCCGGAGAGACACAGCCTTGCCACATTCTTAGGGGCCTCCGACACTAAGCCTATGGTCATCCCCACTCTAGTGGAACCATTTCAGGATGTCACGAAGCTGGCATGGAAACATCCAGCCACTACGTCGGCAGTGCCCAAGAAGGCGGACCACCTTTCTCAAACTCCCAGAAATGAGCCTCACCTCGGTGAGCACCCTAAGGTGGACTCCATAGTACTCACTGTGGCACATGGCAGGTCACAACAGCCTAGACACACCGGTTCCCAGCCACCTGACAAGGAGTCTAAGAAAATAGACCAGTTGGGGAGGAGGGTGTATGCCTCGTCCACGTGTACCATAAGGTTCCTAAATTTCCTGGCTCACATGGTTATGTACTAGAGGTGCCTGTGGCAAAAAGCTATGGATCTCGCCAAGACCCAGCCAGACTCACCAAACAAGTCTGAGCTTTTAGCAGTGTTACAGTCCAGAGGAGATGTGGGCAAGCTCGTACTCTGCAGCTAATATGACACGGCTGATACTGCAGCCCAGGTGGTTGCCTCAGGCGTCACTCTGGTTTTAGGCAGGACCTCCAGGATACCATTTAGGACCTGCCCTTCCAGGGCCCGGTTCTTTTCGGGCAGGAAGCCCAAAAGATTATTCAAGACCTACAAGATTCAGGCAAGGCAGTGTACAAGATGTACAGATCGGAACCCTACCCTCCTAGGCACAGACCCTTCCGGAGGCAGCAAGGGCAGCAGGCTGTCAGGGCCAATGCACTGTTAAGCAGCCCAGAGCCCCCCTCCTTACTCCTTCTGCCTCTGCCTGACTCCTTACCCGCCCCCTCCTCCTCCTCCAGCAGAGCTGGTAGGGGAGGCAGTGGGGGGGGCGCTTCTCCCTTTACCTTGCAAGATGGTCCAAAATCACCATAAACCAAATGGGTGCTGCAGCTCATAGAGAAGGGCTACGCCCTGGAGATCTTCCTGGACATAATGTCTCCACCACTCATTCACACTGATGGGATCTACGCTGGAGACGCTAGGACCCAGTGGGAGCAAACTTTTTGCAGGAGGGCTGGCGCCAGAGATGGAGCCGTGAGGAGCAGTTCAGTGAGCCTCGGCTCATGCGACAATGACTATCTTGGCGTCGACCCTCCAACCGCCTCAGTTCCGTTTTTCCCGCCGTCGAGTGCGCTTCAGTGACGACGTCGCTCGCCCGCCGGGAGTAAAACTTCAAACTAGCAGCATAGTTTTCAGTTTATTATTTTTTAGTGTATCTCGAATAAGTACCACTTACTATCATTTATTCTTATTTAAGAAAGAAGTCTCAGCCTACATTGATGGAGTCGAACATGAGTGGGTCAGGTGATGGTAGGGAGATTTCATATGAAAGCTGTTCAGTCAGCCGGGCCAGTTCAGGTCTGCCGCCCTCTCCGGAGGGGGGGGTCTGACAATGGACGGTCCAGTGCCCGAGGGAAGGGGCGGTCCCCCCAGAAGCATAAAAGAAAACGGTCGTATTCTTGGCACCGTTCAGCCTCGAGCTCTTCTTTGACCCACAGGTCAAAAAAGAGAAGCCGTCACTCGAGGTTGCCCTCTGGTATGTCTGCGTGTCGATGGTCGGTCATTGGGGTCAGTTGCCAGACTCCTCCGGAGTCACCAGTTTCTGTTTCTGGTCACCGGCCTCTTCGACATCAGAGCCCTTCCCCACCTTCTGGTAGGGCTTCAGATGGCAGTTTCATCAGTGGGTCACTCTGATGGAGCAGTGGGCTCGGAGGTTGGTGCAGCTGCCTGGCCCAGTCACTCCGGGGCCCTCGGGGGATCGGGTAGGGCGGTTGGGCCTCCCTAGTCATGCGGCGCCTTCTTCGGTGCCGTCAACTCCGTGCTCAGGTGTTTTCCCCCCTCACATGGCTGCGGCGTAGGGAGCCACACCGATGCCTCTATCTCCTGGTATTCTTTCTTATTTCTCCTCAAATCCTAGTTTCTAGGGACATGGATATGTTGTTCATCCACACTTATTGGCAGGTTCCTTGCCGCTTTAAATCTTGCCGGAAGGTCTTCAAGATGGCTCCTCCCACCAACCCGGGTGGTAAAACTCTCGGCTCTGCCCCATGATGCCAGATCTTCCTTACCGCTTGGAAGCTCAGGTTCCCTCCTTAGCGCTCTGTGTTTTTCGACTGGTTCCTGATTCTTCGGTTCGTCCGAATTTAGTTTTTGAAGTTTTCTAACTTTGGTCTTCTTCCCTCGCAGCTGCGATGGACAGTTTGTTTTCCGGCTCTCGGAGGCGCCCTGGCCGGCAGATTATTTCCAGGACTGATCCGCACTCCACGTGCGTATACTGCCTCCACTTGGACCCTGACCCGCAAGTTTGCGAATTGTGCTGCGCCCTTTCAACCAGCGTCCTGGAGGATCGTGCGGCCCAATTGGGGCTTAGGGCGCGAGGATTTTTCCCGCGGTAAAATCTATAGAGGACAAATCGGGCGGTGTCCCGTCGGCTGACTCCGGCTGAGCAGCTCGAACTCTCTATCTCCCTGGAGAAGGCGGCGGCCAAGGCCGCATCTCCCTCCTCCTCAGTCGTGGCATTTATCCCGCTCTCTTTGAGTTCCTCTCATTCGGCTTCGTTCAAGGAGCTTCGCCTGTCCCTCTCCATGAAGGGAGAGGGGCCATCGAGACTTGCCTCGGCCCAGGTGTCGCGAGGTAGAATCCCATCATCGGCGTTTGTGGGAGCGGGAGAGGTCTCCTTCCCCAGACTGCCGACCTTCGACTTCGGTCGAGGTTGCGGCTCAGGCCGTTGGCTTCACGGTATCCCCGTCAGGCCAGCCGGCCAAGATTCCCATCAACGCAGTCGAGTTTTCTCTCAACCCGTCACCCGGGCGTCGACTGCAAGAGCCGTCAACCCTTCGCCGGTTTGCCCAGTGGAGGCCAAGGTTCTGCCTGCGCCTTCGGGGTGGCAGTCCTCGGTCTATCTGTCTGAGCCGAGGGAAGAGCGGGTTTTCCCCGCTCCTTCCCAGACCCACCCTCGGTTTCGCCGAGGATCTGGGTCTCGGTCTCAGTCCTCTTCTCGGTCAAGCCGCTCCCGCCAACCTCGGCGGTCTCGGTCGGGGCACTGAGTTAAGTGGCAACACTGTTCCTCCTTGGCTTCCTCCTCGGATGAGGAGAGGCTTCGACGCAGATGGCGTCGATATTACGAAGAGTTTATGTGGCAGCAGTTGCTGTTGTCCGGGAATCAATCGAGACTGATTCATTCCCCATCTATCAAGCAGCTGCCGCCTGAACGGCCGACGCAACCGCTCGCTGCAGTCGAGGTGCCCACTTCTGGGCCGGTTGTTCGACCAAATCTTGCTGCCCCACCGATTGTGGTGGAACCTCGGTCGGGTCATGGCCTGTCCCACAGGTTGTCGGTCACCCTCACTCCTGCCCACCCTCGGCGGGTGAGGAGAGGCTCAGGCCTGAGGCAGCTTTTTGCAGACCCTTCGGAGTCCGACAATGACTCCTCCGTGTTCCCCAGGCAGGAGGGCCTGGAGTCCTCCCTGGACCGGTCTTTGGACGACAGCCCATCGTCCTTCCTGGGTCTGCTCAGGCTCATCTCGGAGTTCACGGGATGCAGCTCGACTCGTGTCCAAGGGCCTATTATCTAGCGGAGAGATCTAGACCGAGGGGTTCACCTGGAGGCCTCCTGTCGCTGAGGCCATTGTCGGCCCAGCCTTGGAGCTTTGGCAGCGACCTACTTCCTGTCCTGTGCCCTCGGCCAGGATGGCCAGGAAGTATGCTGTCCCTATCGGTTCTTTGCCCAGTTTTTCAGAGCACCCCTCTGCTGAGGGGTTAGTTACTGATAACGTTTTCCAGCGTTCCGTGAACGCTCGGGATGTGGATAGGCCCCCCGACAAAGAGTCCAAAAGGATGGACTATGTCGGGCGCAAGGTTTATGCCGCGTCCTCCCTAGGCCTCCGACAGGCCAGCTCGGCCGCGCTGATGGCACATTTCTCCTACGCCCTCTTGGGCTCCCTGGATGAGGTGCTCCCTCATCTCCCAGTCAGCCTGCGGACCACGGTCCGGCTGGTCCTGGGGACCAGGGTAGGCGGTGGCTAAGCAGCAGCTTCAGACTGCTCTGGACATAGGTGATTCCTGTGCCAGGTCAGTAGCGGCCGCGGTGGCCATGCACCGCAGGGCGTGGCTGAGGATATCCACCTTCTCGGCAGATACCCAGCACAAGTTGGCGGACATCCCCTTCTTGAGGACTGACCTCTTCGGCCCTGGAGTGGAGGGACACCTCCAGGGGACCGAGAAGTCCAATGCCACTCTGGACTTGGTCACCCCCGCCCAGAGGGACAAGGGCCACCAGCAACCTTTACGTAAGCCCCTGCGGCACGACCAGCCCATCAACACCAGCATGAGGGCCAGCAGGCTTGCACTTGGCATCCTGTACCCAAGCCTGCGGCTTCCTCTAAGGGGAAGCAAGGAGGTAAAGGCTCAGGAGCTCCCTCTGTCAGTCCCTCCTCCAAGCCTGCTCAGTGACGGGCTGAGGGTGCCGCCCCCGGCCTCGTCACCCCTACCCGGGTCCCCCCGTGGGGGGACGGCTCCACCACTTCCTTTCCACCTGTTCCGCTATCACCACGGACAGCTGGGTGTTGGAGGTGCTAGAAAAGGGCCTGCCTCTGGAGTTTGAGCAGGCCCCACCCTTTTGAGCTGTCGGCCCGCCGAGCGGATATTACCCTGCTCCTCGAAAAAGAGGTGATCAGGAAGGTAGCGGCTCCTCCTCCAGACCCGGGGTTTGTGTCCAGGTTCTTCCTGGTCCCTAAACGGACGGGGGGCTAGCGCCCCATTCTCGACCTGCACGACCTGAACAACTTTCTAAGGTCTCGGACCTTCTGGATGGTCGCTCTGACTCAGATACCCCATCCTTGGAACGAGGCATGTGGCTCTGTTTCCTGGACCTCCAGGACGCATTCTTCACATTTCAATCCGTCCGTTTCTTTAGACTCCTCCGCTTCAGAGTGGGGGGATCTCTTTATGAGTTCCAGGCCATACCCTTCGGCCTCTTCCCAGCAGCATTCCTGTGGCGCCGAAGGGTCCGGGTATACCCCTACCCAGATGGCTGGCTGACTGCAACCCCTCCAGAGCGGAGGTGGAGCGGTCCGGAGTTCTGGCCCTCTAGGTTGCTTTCAGACCGGTCTCCTCTCCAACGGAGCCAAGTCGGAACTTGTGCCAAACCGGGTGATCCTTTCATCGGGACAGAGCTCGACTCTTCGAGCCAGAGCTCGGCTCACGGCGGACAGGGCCAAGGTTCTTCCTCCTTTACCCAATCATGTCTGATTGGGTAATCGCGCCCTGCCCGGGACTTCCTGCGCCTCCTGGGCCTCGTGGCGGCCTGCACCAGCGTGGTCTGTTGGGTCTGTTGGTACATGCATCACCTTCAATGGGGGCTGGCCAGCCAGCGGTCACAACACTGCGATCCTTTGGACCAGCCCGTGACTGTAACCCAGGGGATGTGGGACGCTCTCCGATGGCGGACCGTTCCAGCACATCCGCAGGAGGGCATCCCGTTCATCTGCCCCGAGTCGACGGTCTTCTTCGACCAATGCATCTCTGATGGGTTGGGGTGCTCATCAAGGGGAGCGCAGAGTGCACTGCCTCTGGTCCCCTCGGGAGTCCCGATGCCATTTCAACCTGCTGGAGCTTCATGCGGTCCACTTAGCTCGCATCGCCTTCGCTCTGTTTGTACGGGGTCAAGTGGTTCAGGTGCAGGCGGACAATACCACTACCACGTGCTACCTAACCCGCCAGGGCCGGACGCACCCCTTGCCGTTACGTAAGGAGGTTCTCCGCATTTGGTCTCATGTGCAGCCTGGAGGCGGTTTTCCTAACCATTTCGATGGCAGGAGCCTCCAGCGCCCTGGCCAATGCCCTAAGCCAGATAAGGACTGTGCCTCACGAGTGGTCTCTCCTGCCGGAGGTAGCACAAGATCTTTCTCCCACTGGGTCACGCCTCGGGTGGACCTTTTTCCCTCAAGGGAGAATGCGAGGCCGAGACTGTTTCATGCCCGCCCCCCTCAGCAGGGCTCGCTGTAAGGGGATGCCTTTGAGGCCACGGACCCTGGGCCTCTTCTACGCCTTTCCCCCATTTCCCTTGATCCACAAGGTGAGGAGGGACAAGGTGCAGGTGATTCTGGTAGCCCCAGACTGGTTCTGCCAGCTGTGGTATCCAGCTCTCCTCAGTCTCAGCTCCAGGCTCCCGAGGTGGCTTCCAGCCCGCCTGGACCTGATCTCTGTTATCAGGGGAAGGTATTCTATCCGGACCTTCAATCCCTGCACCTGGCGGCCTGGTTCCTGTGCGGCTAGTGGCCAGGCCTTGGGTCTTCCGGCAAGGTCCTCGACGTTGTTGAGGTGTCCCACCAGGAGTCGACCGGATAATGCTACGCCTTCAAATGGAAGAGTTCTCCATTTGGTGTTAGGGTAGGGCCTGGTCCCTTCTCCTGTTCCTCGGTGAGCATTCCGGACTACCTGTGGTCCTTTCTTCTTCTTCTTCAGCAAGGGCTTCGGTCGATGACCCGGCGCAGGCAAGGTGGTCTGGCACTTTTCCAAGGCCTTGATCACGCTTCCCCTCTGGGGAGAGAATCTCCACCTCCGTGGGATCTACTGCTGGTATGGGCTTAGCTCACGGGCAAGCCATTCGAACCAATGCACAGGTGCGATTCTCCCACTTGTTGTGGAAGAACACCTTCTCGGTGGCTACCACGTCAACCAGAAGGATGGGAGAACTCCAGGTGCTTCCTTCGAGTCTCCCTATCTGGTCTTCCACAGGGACAAGGTTGTCCTGCGCCCCACCCGAAGTTCCTTCCGAAGGTGGTGTCAGAGCTTCACCTTAACCGGGTGTTGACTCTGCCGGTGTTCTACCCCATTCACACCTCGGAGGCCGCATATAGGCTCCATTGGACCCTAGTTGAGCGCTCACCTTCTCAGGGAGCTTAGGGCTGAAGTTCGGGAGAGGTTCAGCAGCGGTTTATCTACGCTGAAGCGCACCTGGCAGACTTGCAGCCAAGCAGACGATGAGCAGGTGGGTCACCTCCTGCATAGATCTCCGCTATAGGTGGGTGGGCATGGAGCCTCCCAGAAGGATAAGAGTTCATTTTACCCACCATACCGCTGCATCAGTAGCTGCTTCCGGGGATGTCCCTATCCAGGATTTCTGCAGGGCTCCTACCTGGAAGTCGGCACATACCTTATTTACGCCCTACCACATCGACTTTGGGGCCTCGGTTCTCCAGTCTTTATTCCCTAAGTTGGGGGTGTGTGACTTGCCTCCCTCCTCCCGGAGAACTGCTACGAGTCTGCCAATAAGTGTGGATAAACAACATATCCTTGTCCCTAGAAATACAGGTTTCTCATCTGTAACAGGAGTTCTAGGAATGGTATATGTTGTTCATCCACACGACCCACCCGAACTCCCCGGCTTCAACGCACAACCTGGCTTCCAGCGGGCTAGATCTGGCGTCATGGGGCGGAGCCGAGAGTTTTACCACCCGGGTGGGTGGGAGGAGCCAGCTTGAAGACCTTCCGGCAAGATTTAAAGCGGCAAGGAGCCTGCCAGACAGTGTTAATGAACAACATATACCATTCCTAGAACTCCTGTTACAGGTGAGTAACCTGTATTTTTGGAGCCCTGTGTTGGTTTCAGCATCAATGGGTTGCTCAACGCCATGCGGCTTGTCGGCGCAGAGGGCAGCGCTGTGCTCTTTTTCGGCACCGAGGCTTGGTGTGACGTTTTCCAGTCTTCAGGGCTTCTCAACTCCGAACCTTTTTCCTTCCTCTTTTCCTTCTGATTTTCACACCTTTCTAACCCCAGGAATCACTCATTATGATTAAACTTAATGCAGTCAGCCTACTGTGTTGAACTGCGCAGAGAAATGGAATTTTATGCAAATTATGGAATTCTCAAGTGGCTCATGCCACTTTCAAACTGCTGCCCTAGCAACTGCTGCACTCTGAGTACTTCAGATTCTTTACTCCGCCGCCTGCCTAGTAAGGACATCCCAGAGAGCTCTCCTTGAACTGTCTTCAGAATAAAGTTTATCTGTGGATAAGTACTCATTTTAGTTTATATCTAAATTGTTGCCTTAGAAACATTATTAGTATTATTATACTAGTTTTTTGTCTCTATTCACGGTTCCCTCATGGTTCCTTGGAACCGAGGCTTCTGCATCTATTTGGGAGGGTTTTTACCTCAGTTTTTCTTTGTTTTATATATTTAGCGATTGGTTCCTTGAACCGCTTTATGTTTGTTAAATTACTGTATTTATTGGTTCCCTTTTTTATTCAGGAACTGAATTGCGATCGGTTCCAGGAACCGCTAGCGGTTGTTATTTTAAAAATCCTCTGGTTCCGAGGTGCTTTAAATAACGGTTTATTGTGAAGTAATATTTTTGCCTATCAATGTCAGCGGTCCATTTAGATAAACTTAAAAAATGTACAGGACCCATGGGTTTTAAATGTTGTGAGTCTTGTGGGCAACTTATAACAAAAGCAGATAGACACTCTGTGTATTTCTTGTTTGGGTACAAGTCATATATTTGCAAGACCTTTTGCCCTAAAACATTAAAGAAAAGGTCTAAAATTTTAGAAGACGGCTTCTGCTTCTTTCTTCCTGTTCCCACAAAAAGGATGGAGTTAAAGCCAAGGATCCTGACAGGAGTTCAGATAAATCTGAACAAGGTAAAACAAAAAGTGCTGTGGAAACAGGCTCTGAACCTGTTCCTGTAAAGAAAAACATGTTGCTGCACCTCCAGTCAAGAAGGCTAAGGAGCTCCCAGCAGACAAGCACATTATGCCCTCGGCTGAGGACATTGCTAAGGCACTACAAGTGTTACAAGCCCTACAGGGTGCAATCCTGGTTCCTTTGCCGGTTGCCCTGGTTCCTCCTACAACCCCAGCAAGGCAAGAAGTGCTGAAAGTGTATGGGGAGGAGGAGGAGGATGACTTGAAAGGAGAGCCTATAGATCCATGGGTCTCCCCTGAGCAAGAATTTAGGTTCCCTCCTAGGGGTCCTGAGGAATACTCCTCCCACTATGCTTTTGTTAAGAGCATGGTGGAAACCCTGAACCTTCCTCTTCAGGAAACAGAAGAGGATATGGAGGAGGCAGATTTTCTGGAGATGATGGGGTTAACCCCTACAAAATGCATAAATCCTTAAAAAAGGCTGCAGTGCAGATTTTTAAAACTCCAACCTCTATCCCTGGTGTGGATAAGAAAGCTGACAAGAAATATCAGCTGGACAGAACTACAGCTGGTTCTCTGTTTACTCATCCTGATCCTGAGGGAGTAGTACAAGCTGCTGCCTGTGACAAGGCCAGGATCCCCTTGACTACCCATCCACCAGACAAAGATTCAAGAAAAATGGATGCTATGGGAAAGAAAGGGTACATGGCTGCCTCTTTGTTAGTTAGGCAGGCCAATTACATGGCATATTCAGTGCAGTACCAAAAAGCTCTATGGAACACTGTTCTAGCTTTGGCTGATAAGGTCCCAGGTGAAGTGGCTATAGACTTACAGGATACAGCAAGGGCTGCACTTGATGCTACCAAGTACCAGTTTCGTATGGCAGTGGATGCCAATGACACTGCATCCAGGTTAATGGCTTTGTCTGTTTCACTCAGGAGGTTTGTGTGGCTTAGAGCCACCAACCTAACTTTAGACACACAGGCCAAAGCAATGTTTTTTCCCCTGGAAAACAACTCTTTGTTTGGGGATAAAACAGAGGGCATACATGAAGAAGGTGGAGGAATATAAAGCCACCTATCGGAGCAATTCCAAAGATAGGCTCTCCACCTCTTATAGACCCCAGAGTAGGGGAGGTAGGGGTAGGGTTTTTACCCCAAACCCTTCTTTCAGGTCAGGCCTCTCAGCCTCAGCAGCAGGCCAGAGGTTATTTTAGAGGAAGTGACAGGAGAGCCATGAGAAGAGCGGCTCCTGCGCCACAGGTTCAGGCACAGCCCATGCAGAACCCCTGATGGGCTAGTGCAGGTCGCATCCCCTATTGCAGGACCACCAGTAGGCAGCAGACTGGCTCATTACCTTCACGCTTGGCTTTCCATCTCCACAGACAAGTGGGTGTTGGAGGTAGTGAGCCAGGGCCTGGCACTCAGTTTCAAATCCTTTCCAAAGCTGTGAACAAGAACTTTGCTCCAACAACAGCTGCAGACAGAATTCTGTTGCAGGCAGAGGTAAAGCATCTGCTAGCAATCAAAGCAGTAGAGGTAGTGCCTCTAACAATCAGGGGCAAAGGTTTTTACTCCAGGTACTTCCTCATAAGGAAGAAAAATGGGGATTGGTGACCTGTTTTGGATCTAAGACTTCTGAACAAGCACATCTTGAAACCAAGGTTCAAAATGGTCACTCTTGCAATAATCATTCCCTCATTGCAAAAGGGAGACTGGCTAGCTTCCCTAGATCTAAGGGATGCTTATTTTCACATTCCCATCAGACCATCTCACAGAAAATTCTTAAGATTCAGACTGGCTTCAGGCCATTATCAGTTTGCAGCTCTCCCTTTTGGACTAATTTTGGCACCAAGGGTTTTTACAAAGTGCCAATCAGTGGTGGTAGAGTTTCTGAGAAAACAAGGTGTAACAGTCTTCCCCTACCTGGACGACTGGTTAGTAGTAGGACAGTCTCTGCAGCATGCAGTGCAGTCTCTGGCACTAACAAAATCTACACTGGAGTCCCTGGGATTTCTGATAAATGAAGAGAAATCTCAGCAGGTACCACTTCAGGTGCTGGAGTTTATTGGAGCAGAACTAAACACCAGACAGGGCAGAGCCCTCCTGCCACAAGACAGGGTGGCAAGCATTCTGCAGATTGCAAAATCCTTTGTGTCCGGGAGACCCAAATCGGCCAGAGAATTTTTGAGGCTACTGGGCCACATGGCATCTGCCACTGAAGTGGTAATGGGCTCCAGGTTTCAAATGAGAGAGATTCAGTTCCATCTCAGACAGTATTGGTCTCAAAGGACGGATCCTATGTCCAAACTGGTTCCAGTCACAAGCTTAGTCCAGGCTTTACAATGGTGGCTGGATGAGCACAACCTCAGGGTGGGTGTACCTTTTATAAGGGAACAACCCTCAGTATTCCTGACAACAGATGCCTCTCTTCTAGGTTGGGGGGCACACATGTTAGAACACACAGCAAGTGGCACATGGTCCCCCCAAGAGTCTCTGTTGCACATAAACCTCTTGGAGCTCAGGGCTGTTTACCTGGCTCTAAAAACATTTGCTTCTTACCTACAAAACAAGGTGGTGCAAGTCAGAACAGACAACACCACAACCATGTATTACATCAACAAGCAAGGAGGTACCAGGTCAGATCTGCTGTGCACAGAAGCAATGAGACTGTGGTTCCTGGTATACTCTGTGGGAGTATCCCTGTCAGCCATACATCTTCCAGGGAAAGACACTGTGCTGGCAGACTCTCTAAGCAGGATAAGTCAAGACCACCATGAGTGGAATACTCGGGTACTCAATACAATTTTCAGGAAATGGGGCATTCCAGAGGTGGATCTCTTTGCCTCCACAGAAAATCACCAGATTCCAATGTACTGTTGCAGGCCTCCTCTAAGGGGCACAATTCCCCTGGATGCCATGGCCCTGGATTGGACAGGGAAGTTCCTGTACACATTCCCTCCCTTTCCTTTGATCTTCAGGACCCTACTGAAATTGAGGTCCCAACCAGCAAAAATGATACTGGTGGCTCCGGATTGGGTGAGACAACACTGGTACTCTCTTCTGCTGTCTCTGTCAGTGGTTCCCCCTATCCACCTGCCCAGGATGCACAACCTGTTAACCTCCTCTCAGGGCAGGATCCTGTACTCCAATCTCAAATCAGTGAGGCTCAAGGTGTGGCTCTTGAGGACTTAGAATTTGCTAACCTAAACCTATCAGAACAGGTGCTGACAGTGCTTAGGGGTTCCAGGAAGCCTTCTACTAAGAAGACATATTCCTCTAAGTGGAAAAGATTTACTTTATGGTGTGCAGGTAAGGGTGTGAGCCCTTTCAGGGCTGATTTGGCTATTCTTCGAGATTATCGTACACATTTACATTCCTTAGGTCTGAAGCCTTCCACCCTCAAGGTCCACTTAGCTTCAGTCTCTGCTTACCTGTCAGTTGGTAAGGAGAGGTCTATGGCCTCTCATCCAGTATTTAGAAAATATTTTAAAGGCCTTAATCTTCTACACCCTCCCCTAAGGGTTCTGGCCTGGAATCTAAATGTTTGCATTGCTAAACTCGTAGATGCACCATTCAAACCTATGACAACCGCAGATTTGAAGTATGTCACTTGGAAAACTGTTTTCCTGGTTGCCATTACTTCAGCCAGAAGGATCAGTGAATTACAAGCCCTGTGCACAGATGTGGACTACATCTCATTCCACAGGGACAAGGTGGCCCTTCGGACTAATAGAAAATTCCTTCCCAAGGTGGTACCTGATTTTCACTTGAATCATTCTGTCACTCTACCTGTCTTCTTTACAGACAACTCCAGTTCTCCAGAAAGGAGACTACATTCCCTTGATGTCAAAAGTGCACTTAGCCACTACATTGACAGAAATAAGTCCTACAGGACAAGTCAATCACAACTCTTTCTTACATATGGTGAAGTTGGTAAGGGCAGAGCTACAACAAAATGTACAATTGCTCGCTGGATAGTGGTATGTATACAGTTTTGTTATAGTAAGGTGGGTAAACAGGTACCTCTGGGCCTGAGCGCACACTTCACGAGGGGCACAGCTGCTTCAGTGGCAGCCTCAAGAGAAATTCCACTACTGGAAATCTGTAAAGCAGCTACATGGAAAACAGTACACACCTTCACAAAGCATTACAGGCTGGACTTGCAATCCAGAGGTGATGCTAGGTTTGGTACAGCAGTACTGCAGAGCCTGTTTCCAAAATAGGTTCTCTACCCAACCTCCAAAGGTACTGCTTGGTAGTCTGCATTAAGTTTAATCATAATTGGTGATTCCTGGGGTTAGAAGGAAAAATTACTCACCATAGTAATCTTGTTTCTTCAAAGGGATCACTCATTATGATTAAAGACCCTCCCTACCTCACCTACTAGAACCTATAGAAGTTGCTATGCATCCCTGCATTGGGGTATTTTCTTTTCTCATATATTGGTTAAGGTAGAGACTCATTTTATTTAACCAGTTGGTGTCCAGGTGGTCTTAAAGTTTCTTAGGTTTGTTGGTTAAGGATGTTTTGACCTGAAAGGGCAAAAATGTTATTTTAATGTTGTTAATTTTTAGCTAGTGGGTCTTTTACCCAGTTAGGCGCCGTAAGAATCTGAAGCACTCGGAGTGCAGCAGTTGTTAGGGCAGCAGTTTGAAAGTGGCATGAGCCACTTGAGAATTCCATAATTTGCTTAAAATTCCATTTCTCCGGGCAGTTCAACACAGGAGGTTGACTGCATTAAGTTTAATCATAATGAGTGATCCCTTTGAAGAAACAAGATTACTATGGTGAGTAATTTTTACTTCCTGTCCATACACAGGGCCCTGATTTTTCTGCGGCACTTTGTGACCAAATTCTGCGGCAGGGTTACCATTTGCCGTAGAACTTCTGCACTGGTTTGTAATTTCTGCGGCAACAATGTATTGCCACGTTGCAGCGTCCGGACACTGTATCCATGGCATGGCATGGCAATGACTATTGCAAATGGGATGGTGGAATACACAAAACAACTTATTCACAAAACAGACCCTCAGATTTTTATAAATAATATATTTTTTAAAAGTTAACCCCAAAATTTCAAGTCTTTTTATGACCTTTCCTTCTGAGCATGACAGGTGTCATTTATAAAGTACTGGACACAATGTAATTTTGTACCACAAGTGCAAAATTGCTTTTTGGCCAGGATATGGGAAACAACAGCTATTGTGTTCATGAGGTTGTGTGAAAAAATGGCCATGCTGCATATTTGGGTTGAAATGTTTAAAATCAGAAGACGTTGTTGGATGGTCTTCTGATTTTCAGAGTTAAATAAATAAAAAAAAATAAAATTGTGTGCGTGTCTGTTTTTATATTCTAGTTGAATAAAAACTGCATCTAATATTGTGTGGTTTCTTTGTTCATTAGTTCACAACTCGGGTATATACAGTACATAAATAGCATACAGATGTCTCCATTTCCGTCAGCCCAATAAGTTATTAATCTTATTAGGTGATATAGCCTCCATGATGAATTATTCTGTGTGTTGTTCCATGGGTGTGTGAACTGCAGCATCTCAGTATGTGTGGGGGATTGGGGTGCAGTAAACACATAGTCACCAAATTAGGAAAAGAAAATATTCTTCATGAGTACAGATTGCTCTTTGCACCCCCCCCCCCCAATTCTGCAGTTCACTCATTCTTGGATTTAGCTTTTAGTGAGTAATAACTTTAATGGCTTGTGCTACAGAAACAGAGACATTAGCATGCTATGTGCTGTTGGGGGGTTTGGAGTTTGTGGTGGGGTAAGGCAATATATAAAAAAAAAGAAAAAATATATAATTGTTTGTAAAGGTAAAAATAAATCAGAAGCTAAACATGACAAGTGGCATTTACAGATGGATTTTATTACGTGAATAGAGGAGTCCGTCTATATTCTATTCTAGTTAGCTGAAGAAACCATGAATTTACACAGCAATCAATTCTTGTGTAAAATAAAATTAATTTATGACTGGCAGTAGCATGTAACCACAAGAATGTGTGTCACTAAGTGCCATCCTGACACGTTTAACTTTTTTTTTTTTTTTTAACATTTACAAAAAACAATTACAGCAATGATCTGCTTCACCTTGCTCTACAGATCTGCGTCTCAAGAAAGCAGTTTAGAACTGCTGGTCTGATGGTGAAACTTTGCTAAAAAAACAACAACAAATAGCCACATACAATGCGTGGCCCAGAAACAAAATTCACTATCTACAAATGCCACGTTTGGTAAAAATACAAATTGCCAGAACCAAGAAGGTAACCATTGAGTCGGCACAAAAGTGTACATACTGTTTCAAACAACATGAAGTCTTGCTGTAATCTGACTAATGCAGTTAGCCCCAGCCTTTAAACTGCCCCGGAGAACAAAGAGTTAACTTTCTATGCAGAGCATAGAATGCTGAGCTCGAGCTTGGTTGATGTCTTGGTCTGTTTCCCTTTGAAATCTAACAGATTCTTTACTCCGCCTCACTGAACAGTCGCTCCAGAGATATCTTCTGCAGCTCGGTTCGAAAGTCGGTTGACGTGTCAGTTTACTGTCGGTTTTTAACTGAAATTCATTTTCCGCATAGTCGGTTCAGTCTCTGTCTTCAGTACCGTAAGTACTAGATAGGTTTTGTACTGTTTTTCTGTGTGGAACTTGTAAAATTGTGGATCGGTTCGGCTGAACCGATCAGTTGTTAAATCTTGTATCTTACTTTAGTGTGTGGTTACTGGTCCTTATCAGTTCTAAAAAAACCCGTGTTTGATATGTTTTTTTCCAACACCCGTGACACGGTTAGGAACCAATAAGGGAGTCTTGCCTGGCGGTTGCCGAAAAAGGTAAGTTGGTTAGGTTGGCCTTGTCTGAGAAACCCAAGAAAAAGAAACGGGCCAACTGGGTTTCAACACTGCAGTGAGTGTGGGGGAGGTCTTTGCTAAGACTGATCCCCACACCACCTGTGTTGATTGTCTGGGGTTTGAACACCTCGATTCAGACTGCCAAATTTGTAAAAACTGTCCCAAATCTACCCTTGAGAAGAGATTAGGTAGACTGAGGGAAAAGGAGGCAGAGAAGTCCGCTGACCTGGCTGGCCAGCCCAGTTCGGTTCTGACCAAACCAGAAGGAGTGCCCTCTGACCAGGGCAATACTTCAGGCAAAAGGATAGCTGATCTCGAGGGTTCGGTTCCTGCAAAAAGAAAACGCAAAGAAAAATCGTCCGGTTCGGATCCAGAAATCCACGTTCCGACTACCGAGGAAATAGCCAGAGTGATTCGGATTGTGGAATCGCCTCGCCTGGTTCCGAACGATCCGGCACCTTTTGGCAGGGACTCGGTTTGGTCGGTTCCCCCGGTTCACGATTATACCCCTGAAGAATTTTATGAGCCAGAGTTTGAGGAGGAGGGGAAGTTTGAGGATGACGATGGTGATGGTGAAAGTCTGGATGTGCTTGTTGAACCAGACATCTCCCCAAACAGACCTTCAGATGTATCCCCTCCTAGGCTTTCTGAGTCCCCTTCTCACTTTATGTTCTACAGAAAGGTGGCTGAGACCCTCCAGTTTCCTATGTAGGATCAAAAGGAGCCTGATTTTGTGGAAATGATGGACATCCCAGAGTCCAGGAGACTGTCTGTTCCCCTTCACAAATCTTTTGGGAAACAGACACAAAAAATCTTGAAGTCTCACAGTTCTATACCTCCTGTTGATAGAAAATTGGACAAGAGGTATAAACTTTCAGGCTCAGATACGGAGTTTTTATATCACCAATGCAGCCATGTTGGGGTCGTGCAGGCTGCTGCCTGTGATAAGGCAAACATTCCCTTGGCTTCACACCCCAGACAAAGACTCGAGGAAGATTGATGCCATGGCAAAAAAACAGTACATGCATCTTCCTTGGGATTCAGGCAGGCAAATTATATGGCCTATACAGCCAGGTACCAGAAGTCCAGGTGGGACACTGTACTGGCACTGGCTAAACAGGCCTCCCCCCAGCTAGTCAAGGAGCTGAAGGAGGTGGCTGCAGATGAGATTGAGGCATCAAAAGTTCAGTTTCATGCTGCTGTGGACTCCAGTGATGCGTCATCAAGGGTCATGGCTACATCTGTGGCTCTTCGGAGAATGGCTTGGCTCAGGTGTTCTAGCCTCTCACAGGATACCCAGGCTAAGGCCATGGATTTTCCTGTGGTGGGTAATTCTCTATTTGGGGAGCAGATGGAGAATTACAGGAAGAAAATGGATGAGTACAGGACCATTTACAGGAGTGCTCAGGCCAAGGAAAGGCAGGCAACTCCTCAAAGGCAGCAGTCTAGGGGCAAGGGCAGGCCTTTTCATAGGCCTTTTTACCAAACACAGGCCTCTTGTCCCTTTTCACAGAGGGGGTTCTTCAGAGGGAGGGGCAGAAGGGGGATAAGCAGGGCTACATCCACTCCTCAGCCTAAGGCCCCTGCCAAGCAGACACCTTGATGGGCCTGCCCGGGTCAACTCTCCTATACCAGTAGGGGGCAGGCTGACTTACTGCGTCCAGGACTGGATGTCTGTTACATCAGACAAGTGGATCCTGGAAGTAGTAAGCCAGGGACTGTTTCTCAGTTTCAAAAAATGTCCAAAGATGAGAGCCAGATCTTTCCCACCTTTAGGTCTCTCAGAAACCCTTGTCCTAGAGGCAGAGGTTTCATCTCTGCTGGCTTTGAGAGCCATAGAGAGAGTACCTACCCTACACTGGGGCAAAGGTCTGTACTCCAGGTACTTCCGTACCCCCAAAAAGACAGGGGAGTGGCGACCCATCCTAGACCTAAGATACCTGAACAAACATCTTTTAAAACCAAAGTTCAAGATGGTAACTCTGGGAATAATCCTTCCCTCTCTAAGACCAGGGGACTGGCTAGCTTCCCTGGACCTCAAATATGCCTATTTTCACATTCCCATCAGGTGCTCCCACAGAAAGTACCTCAGGTTCGAGTTGCCCTCAGGACACTATCAGTTCAGAGCAATGCTCTTTGGCCTAACTTCAGCCCCAAGGGTCTTCACAAAGTGCCTGGCAGTAGTAGTTGTTTTTTTAAGGAGGCAAATTTTTCCATTTTTTCATACCTGGACGACGGGCTAATAGTGGGTCAGTCTCCAGACCAAGTCAAGTCAGACCTTCAAGTGACCCAGCAAGTGCTCACTTCTCTAGGATTTCTTCTCAACCTTCCCAAGTCAGTTCTCGAGCCTGTCCAGCTTCTTACCTTTATAGGGGCAGAGCTGGATATGATCAAAACAAGAGCCTTTCTTCCCCTGGACAGGGCAAGAGTTCTTATAGAACTAGCTTCTTCCTTCAGCCTTCAGATGTCCCTACCAGCAAGGCATTTGCTTCAACTCTTGGGCCACATGGCAGCCTCTACAGCAGTGGTCCAAGGGGCAAGATTCCAGATGAGGGACATTCAGTTCCATCTGAGGTCCTTTTGGTCCCAAAAGAAGGATTCCCATACCAAACTGATTCCAGTGACTCAGACCCTGATCCAAGCCCTTCAGTGGTGGCAGGATCAGGACGATTTAAGGCAAGGGGTTCGATTTGCTACTCAGTCTCATTCAGTGGTCCTTACCACGGATGCTTCTCTTCTGGGCTGGGGAGCCCATCTGGGGGCCCTCACTGGCCAGGGACTGTGGTCCCCTCAGGAATCCCTTCTCCATATCAATCTTCTAGAACTCAATTCAATTTTTCTGGCCCTGCAAGCCTTCTCTCCGTCAATACAGAACAAGGTGGTTCAGGTCAGAACAGACAGCACCACCACCATGTGGTACATCAACAAGCAGGGAGGCAATCGATCTACGGCGCTGTGCACAGAAGCCATTAAGTTGTGGTCCCTGGCATATTCCCTGCAAACCTCTCTGATGATAGTTCACCTTCCAAGGAAGGACAATGTGCTAGGAGATGCACTGAGCAGGAACTCACAGGGCCATCTCGAATGGTCCCTGGACCCTCTGGTATTGAAGGTGATTTTTTCAAGGTGGGGCACTCCAGAGATAGATCTTTTTGCAGCCCCAATCACTAACTTCTCTCTTTTGTTGCAGATCCCCAGTCTTGGGCTCAGTCCCCCTGGATGCTCTGGTTCTGAACTGGGAAGGGAAATTTCTGTATGCCTTCCCTCCCTTCCCCCTTCTGTTCAGAGTTTTAGTCAAGATAAGGTCACAACCTTGCAAAGTGATTCTGATTGCTCCAGACTAGGCCAGACAGCCCTGGTACCCCCTGTTGCTGTCCCTAGCAGTCCATCTTCCCCTGTCTCTTCCCAGGAATTACAACCTGTTAACCTCCTCTCAGGGGAAGATTTGGTACCCCAATCTTCAGTCTCTCAATCTCAAGGCATGGCTCTTGAAGAGTTAAGAGTTTGCAGATTTGCATCTGTCTCGGGGGTTCTGGATATTCTCAAAGCTTCTTGAAAGCCCTCCACCAGAAAGACTTATAACTCCAAATGGCAGATTCAGCATTTGGTGTTCTAAGAAGCGTATTTCTCCAGACACTGCTGAATTGCCTACAGTTCTGGACTGTATGGTCCATCTTAATGGCCTAGGCCTCAGACCAGCTACTCTCGAGGTACGCTTGTCAGCTGTTTCTGCTTTTCTGTTAGTGGGGAAGTCGTCCTCACTATCATCTCATCCTGTTTTCTGTAAATGTTTTAAGGGATTGCTTCATACCAATCCTCCCTTTAGAGACCCTGCCCCTGCCTGAGATTTAAATGTTTGCATTGCTCAACTTATGAAACCTCCTTTTGAGCTTATGTCCTCAGCAGAGCTTAAGTATTTGACTTGGAAAACTGTGTTTTTGGTAGCTATTACCTCTGCCAGACGTATCATTGAACTGCAAGCCCTGTCAGTGGAACCTGATTTTATCTCCTTTCACAGAGATAAAGTGGTCCTTAGAACCAATAGAAGGTTCTTGCCCAAAGTGGTTTCAGATTTCCACTTGAATCAGTCTGTGTCTCTTCCTGTTTTCTTCACTGATCATTCTTCCTCAAGAGAGAGGAGGCTACACAGTTTATATGTTAAAAGAGCCCATAGCTACTACATGGAGCATACCAAGGGTCACAGGTTTGAGTCCCTCAAGTTGTTCCTCAGTTATGGAGAAGTGGGAAAGGGAAAACCTGCCACCAAGAGAACTATTGCCGGGTGGATTGTGTCTTGTATACAATTCTGCTATGAGAAACTGGGAAAGATTCCACCCTCAGGCTTGAGGGCTTACTCTACAAGAGGTACAGCTGCTTCCCTGGCTGCTGCCAGGGATATTCCTCTCTTAGAAATCTGTCAAGCAGCCACCTGGAAAACAGTCCATAACTTTACCAAGTATTACTCTCTGGATATCCAGGCTAGGAGTGATGCTCGGTTTGGCACAGCAGTACTTCAGAGCCTATTCCCAAAGTAGGTTCTGTCCCCTCCTCCATGGAGGTACTACTTGGTAGTCTGCATTAGTCAGAATACAGCAAGACTTCATGTTGTTTGAAGAAAAAATTATTCACCTTAGTAATTATGTTTCTTCTATTGGAGTCTTGCTGTATTCTGACCTCCCCCTGCCTCCCCTCTCAGAACTTGGTTTTTGGGAAGTGGGTGGGTAGGTGCAGTGTTGCACCTCAGGGGTGCTCCTTTACACCCTTTGCTTTTTGTTTGGGTGTTTCTCTTGTTATTATTCTTATTTGCATGGGTTTTTTGTTTTGGGTTTCCTGACTTGAGTCTTCCCTTGGGAATTCAAAACTTTTTGTTGGCAGTTGGCTAGTAAACATTTTTACAATTTCCACATAGAATAGCTAGTGAGTTTTTGCTTGTAAGAATCTGACGGTTAGATTTCAAAGGGAAACAGACAGACATCAACCGAGCTCGAGCTCAGCATTCTATGCTCTGCATAGAAAGTTAACCCTTTGTTCTCTGGGGCAGTTTAAAGGCTGGGGCTAATTGCATTAGTCAGAATATAGCAAGACTCCAATAGAAAAAACATAATTACTAAGGTGAGTAATTTTTTTCTTCCTCTAGTTCTTGAAATACACTGGAAAACAAAAGTACCTCATAGGGAAAATTACCATCTCACTGGCCTCCATTTATGTATCACTATAAATAGCATCTCTTGTGAGGTTTATAGAGAATATTGGAGGTACATACAGTGATCGTGGCTCCCTTTTCTTGAGCCTGGCGGTTAAGATGCCCAGGAGTCCTCACCTGTTAAAGCTTGCTGTTCTCCATTAGCTCACATAAGCACCTTTTATTAGAGAGAAAGCTAGCATATCAGCATGGAGTTCTCTGTTCTTCTTGATTCTCCATGTGTCCTGCCTCCTTCGCGTTAATCCAGTGTTTAGACCAAAACAACACTGGGTGAAACTTAACTGCCCAGCTGCTCTGTTCCATTTTAACTTATGGTGGAAAACTCATTTTTATCAACCTTAAACCAAATTACCACAGGCTTCATTTAGCAGATTTAAAATGAAGGCCTAAAAATACAGAACGGAGAGCAGAGCATGGAGTGGCTGGGTGCAGACCAACACTGCAGCCATCTTTTCGAGGCTCAATAAGACTGAAGTTTCAGGTAGCAAATGCACAAAAAAGCAGTGGCTCCCGATACTAGAAAAGCGAAAAATTAAGTACAAAAGGCAAAAATAATATAAGTTCTAGGGACATGGATATGTTGTTCATCCACACTTATTGGCAGGTTCCTTGCCGCTTTAAATCTTGCTGGAAGGTCTTCAAGCTGGCTCCTCCCACCCACCCGGGTGGTAAAACTCTCGGCTGCGCCCCATGGCGTAGATCTTCCTTACCGCTTGGAAGCTCAGGTTCCCTCCTTAACGTGCTGCGTTTAAGACTGGTTCCTAATTCTTGGAAAGTTCGAAATCAAAAGGTTTTTTGCTAAAAAGACTTCGGTCTTCTTCTCCTCGCGGCTGTGATGGACAAATCGACTCCCGGTTTTCGGAGGTGCCCTTGCGAGCAGAAGATGTCTAGGATGGATCCGCATTCCACATGCGTCTACTGCCTGGGCCTTGAGCACGACCCGCAGGCCTGCGACTTGTGCTCTTCCTTTTGACCTGCGTCCTTGAGGCACGTGCTGCCGATTACAACTGGGCGCCCGAGAAAAAGAATTCCACGGTGAAATCTAAAGAGGCCCGATTGGCGGTGTCCCGTGGCGGATTCGGTGGATCAGCTCGAGCAGATGATCGCCCTCGAAGAGGCGGCGCGGGCCTTCTACCTCGGCTGCGGCATTTGTCCGCTGTCTCTCGGTGCCTCGTACTCGGCTTCTTTTAGGAGCTTTGTCTGACCCTCTCGACCAAGGTGAGGTCCAACTATCGGGACCTTTTCCAGGTCCAAAAGAGCAAAAGTAAGTCTCTCGTCGCGCTCTTGGGAGCAGGAAGATCCCCTCCCTTGTCGACAGTCGACTTGAGTCGACCCCTCAGCTTCGGCCACTGGCTCACGGTGTCCCGTCAGGCCAGTTGACCGAGACTCCCGTCGGCCGGTCGAGATTTTTCGACCCGTTAGACGAGGTTGTCGGCTGGAGAAGCTGAGAATCCCTCTCCTGGTTCCCCGGTGGGAGTTGAGGATCCCGTCGGCTTGTCTGTGCCTCCGGTTCCGGAGCCTTGGTGGGATCGTCCGAGCGGAGGGGAGTGCCAATTTCCGACTCTTCTCTTCGCCTTCCTCGGCCTAGTTGAGACTCTCGGTCTCGGACATCCTCGCGGTCCAACCGATCCCGCCGCCATAGGCGGTCTCGATCTCGGCACCGCATGACAGGCGCCACTGCTCTTCCTCGGACGAGGGGAAGCTTGATTGCAAGTTGCGTCGAAATCGAGGAACTCGTAGCGGCAGCAGCTCGCTTTTGACTGGGAATAAGCCGACCCAGTCGTCTTCCCGACCATTAAGTGGCTGTCACCGGAGCAGCGAAACAACCCCTCGTTGTGATCGAGGTCTGTTCTTGGGCGATTTGTTATTGGCATTCCAGCTGCCCCACGATTCTGGTGGAACCTACACCTCCACAGCCATTAGTTGGGGCTCTGACCAAAATTCTCGGTCGGACTTGGGTTTGCCCCATAGGCTGTCTGTCACCCTCACTCCAGATAAACCTCGGCGGGTGGAGGTGGCTCAGGCCAGAGCAGCTCTTTGAGGACTCTTCTGAGTCCATGATAGTTCCTCCCTCTTCTCCAAGCGCATAGACTTGGAGTCCTCGGAAGGGCTGTCAATGGACGATAGCCGCTTCGTCCTTCTTAGGGTTGCCTGACTCATCTCAGAGTCCACCGGGATGAGCTTCGAACCCATTTCTAAGCAGAGCCGAGTATCCCCTCACGGAGATTCTGGACCGAGGATCTCCTACGGAGGCCTTTCTGGTGGCTGAAGCCATAGTGGGTCCGGCCTTGGAACTTGGCAGCGTCCTGCTTCCTGCCGCTGCGCCTCCGGCCAGGTTGGCCAGGAAGTATCACGGTCCTAGGTTCCTGTCCGTTTTGGAACACCCTCGGCTGAGGGTTGGTTACCGACAGCGTTTTCCAGCATGCAGGAACGCCAGGGATATGGACAAACCTCCGACAAGGAATCCAAGAAATTGGATTATGCGGGAGAAAAGTCTATGCTCGTCCTCTCTCGTGACCTTCGTCAGGCCAGTTCGGCCATCCTCATGGCACATTTTCTCACGCCCTGTTGGGCTCCCTGGATGAGGTTGTCCCTCATCTTCCCGCAGATCTGCAGACTACAGTTAGGCAGGTGCGGGACCAGACAAACAGCAGCTCCAGACTGCGTTAGACATCGAGGACTCATGTGCCAGGTCTGTGGCGGCCGCAGTGGCCATCGTCGTCGGGCTTGGCTGAGGATATCCACCTTTACCTCGGATACCCAGCACAAGTTGGCGGATGTTCCTTTTGGGGACTGACCTCTTGACCCTGGGGTGGAAGGTCACCTGCAGGAGGATCAGGGTCCAATGCTACCTTGGACTCGGTCTCTTCGCTCAGAAGGACAAGGCTGCAAGCCACAGCTAAACCCTTTCTGCGTCCTTCTGCGCCCATGGGCCTCGGCCCAACAACGTCAGGGCCAGCAGGCTCGAGCTTAGTATCCCAAACCCAAACCGTCGGCTTCCTCCAACAGGAGTAGGGAGGTAAAGGCCCAGGAGGTCCCTCGGCGGTCCCTCCTCCAAGTCTGTCCAGTGACGGACCAGGGGTGTCGCCCCCATCCCTGTCACCTCACCCTGGTTCCCCAGTGGAGGGCAGCTCAGACACTTCCTTTCCCGCCTGGTCCACTGTTACCACGGACAGGGTGGGTACTGGAGGAGTGGTGGGAAAAGGCCTACCTCTGGAATTCGAGCAGGCCCTGCCCTTCAGAGCCGTCACACTCGAGGCTCGAGATCCACTTGACCTCACTGGCGGCTCGCCCGAGCCGACATCGGCCTCTCCTCCTCCAAAAGGGTGATCCGCGAGGTAGAGGACCCCCTTCGAACTTGGGGTTCGTATCCAGGTATTTCCTGGTTCGAAGCAGACCGAGGGCCTGGCGCCCCATTCTCGACCTACAGAGCCTGAACAAGTTCCTAAGGTCTGAACCTTCAGGATGGTCACTCTGGTGCAGATAATACCATCTCTGGAACCGCGGCGTGTGGTTCTGCTTTCTGGACCTACAGGGCCCGTTCTTTCAGTCCTATCCGTCCGTCACATGGAGATTCCTCCGCTTTCGTGAGAGGATCCCTCTTGATTCCGAGCCATGCCCTTGACTTATCTCCAGCTCCCAGGGTCTCACCAAATGCATGGCAGTGGTGACAGCATTCCTCTGCGCGCTGAGGTCGGTGTACCCTTACCTGGACGATTGGCTGATAGCAGCCCCTCCAGATGGGAGGTGGGCGGTCAGAGATCTGGCCCTCAGGTTTGCTCTCAAGTTGGCCTTCTCATCAACGAGGCCAAGTCGAACTCGAGCTGAAGCAGGTGATCCTGTTCATCGGGGCAGAGCTCGACTCTCTTGAGCCAAGCACGGCTCCCAGCGGACAGGGCGAGGTTCTTACCTCCTTTTCCCAATCATTTCTGGTTGGGCATCGCGCCCGCGGACTTCCTCGCCTCATGGGTCTCATGGCGGCCTGTACCAGAGGTGGTCCCATTGGGCGGCTGGCACAGCGCCCCCTTCAGTGAGACTGGCCAGCCCGGTGGTCCTGGCATTGCGATCCTTTGGACCAGCTAGTGATAATGACCCAGGAGATGTGGAACGCTCTCCAGTGGTGGACCGTTCCATTCCATCTGCAAGAGGGCATCCCGTTTGTCCGCCACGAGCCAACGGTCTCTCTATCGACCGATGCCTCTCTGATGGGTTGGGGTGCCCATCTGGGGGAACACCGAGTGCACGGCCTCTGGTCCCCACGGGAGTCCCGATGCCACATCAACCTGCTGGAGCTCCGAGCGGTCCGCCTAGCTCTCACCGCCTTTGCTCCGTTTCTCCGGGGTCAAGTGGTCCAGTCCAGGCGGACAATACCACGACCATGTACTACCTGAACCGCCGGGGCGGGATCGCTCCATGCTTCTATGCAAGGAAGCTCTCGCATTTGGTCACTAAATGCGCGGCCTGGGCGGATCTCCTAGCCATTCATGTGGCAGGAGCCTCCAACACCCTGGCCGATGCCCTGAGCCGGATAGGGGCTGCATCTCCGCAGTGGTCTCTCTGCGAGGTAGTACAAGATGTTCTCCCACTGAGGCACTCCTCAGGTGGACCTGTTTGCCTCCAGGAGAGCGAAGCTGAGGCTGTTTCATGCCCGCCCCCCTCAGCAGGGCTGCTGCGAGGGATGCCTTCTCGAGGCTGTGGACCCCAGGCCTCTTTCGCATTCCCCAATTCCTTGATTCACAAGGTGCTTCTCAAGGTGAGGAGGGACAAGGCGCAGGTGATTCTGATAGCCCCAGACTGGCCCGCCCGTTCTCATGCCAGATCTCCTCAGCCTCAGCTCCAGGCTCCGAGGCAGCTTCCAGCTCTCCGGACCTGCTCTCCAGTCAATCAGGGAAGGTGTTCCATCGGACCTTCAATCCCTGCACCTGAGCGGCCTGGTTCCTGGCGGCTAGAGTTCCAGGCCTTGGGTCTTTCGGCGAGGGTCCTCAATGTTGTTGGGCGTCCTGTGAAATCGACCAGAAAATGCTACGCCTTCAAATGGAAGAATTCTCCATTTGGTGTCAGGACAAGAATGGACCCCTTCCTCCTGTTCTGTGGCAAGCATTTTGGACCATTTATGGTCCCTTTCTAGTCAGGGCTTAGGTCGTGACCTAAAGGTGCACCTGGCAGCCATCTCTGCTTACAGGCGTGGGCTGGGGAGCAGTCGGTGGCGCAGGAAAAGGTGGTTGGGCACTTTTTCAAAGGCCTTGATCACATTTCCCCTCCGGTGCAAGAACCTCCACCTCCGTGGGATTTACTGCTGGTACTGGCAAAGCTCATGGGCAAACCATTCGAACCAATGCACGAGTGTGATCTCTCTCACCTGTCGTGGAAGACTGCCTTCTTGGTGACTATCCGTCAGCCAGAAGGATGGGAGGCTCCAGGTGCTTTGCATCGAGCTCCTGCCTGGTCTTCCACAGGGACAAAGATTGTCCTGCCCCCACCCGAAATTCCTTCTGAAGGTGGTGTCGGGTTTCACCTTAACCAGGTGCTGACTCTGCGGTGTTCTACCCAATCACCTCGGAGGCGAATAGGCTCCATACTCTGGACCCTAGAAGGGCTCGCTTATTATAAGGAGGCGCGGCTGGAAGTCAGGAGAGGTTTGCCAGCCGTTTGTCACCTATGCTGAAGCCCACCTGGCGACCTGCAGCCAAGCGGGACGATAGGCAGGTGGGTCACCTCCTGCATAGATCGCTGCTATAAGTTAGCGGGCATGGAGCCTCCCAGAGGATAAGAGCTCATTCTACCCGTCATACTGCTGCATCGGTGGCTGCTTCCAGGGGCGTCCCTATCCAGGAAATCTGCAGGGCTGCTACCTGGAAGTCAGCACACACCTTTATTACCCATTACCACATGCGAGCCTTGAGTCACGCCGGGATGCTGGTTTGGGGCCTCGGTTCTCCAGTCTTTATTCCTAAGTAGGGGGTGTGCCTTGTCTCCCTCCTCCCAGAGAACTGCTAGGAGTCTGCCAATAAGTGTGGATGAACAACATATCCATGTCCCTAGAAATACAGGTTCTAGGGACATGGATATGTTGTTCATCCACACTCATTGGCAGTATCCTGGCCGCTTTAAATCTTGCCGGAAGGTCTTCAAGCTTGCTCCTCCCACCCACCCGGGTGGTATAACTCTCGGCTCCGCCCCATGACGCCAGATCTTCCTTACGCTTGGAAGCTCAGGTTCCCTCCTTAACGCTCTGCGTTTGTGACTGTTCCTATTTCTCCGTTTGCGGTTTAAAAATAATATTTTGCAAAAGACTTCAGTCTTGATCCCTCATGACTAAATGGATATCGACTCAGTTCGGAGCCCATGCGAGAGAAGATATCGGGCGGATCCACACTCACGTGTGTCTACTGCTTGGGCCTTGAGCACGACCGCGAACCGACCTGTGCTCATCTTTCTCGGCCCTACGTCCTGAAGACCGTGCTGCCCGATTACGCAGCAGGCCGTCCCGAGCGTTCCCTCCGGTGAAAGTCCAAGGCCAGTTGGCGGTGTCGCGGCGGCGGCTCGGCGGATCAGCTCGGCGGATGGTCGCCCTCGAAGAGGCGGGCGGGGCCGTGCTTCTCGACGGCGGCATTTATCGCTCTCTCTGGGTTCTTCCTACTACGGCTTCGCTGGGAGCTTTGTCTGTCCCTCTCCACTAAAGGAGAAGAAGTACCAAATCTGGACCTTTTCGGTCAGGGACAAAGTGGAATCCTCCGTCGGCGCTCTTGGGGCCGGGAAAGGTCCCTCTCCCGGGCCGTCGACGTGGCTCGATCCGACCGCTCGGCCCGGCCGCAGCCTCCACGGTGTCCCGTCAGGTCAGTTGACCGGGAACTCCACTAAAAGTCGAGATTTTTCGACCCATTGGGCAAGGCTGTAGCCTTTACTTGGCAATTCCTCTCCGGTTTGGGGAGGATAGACCGTGGGCTCGCCTGCCTCGGTTCGACCCCTCGGATGGACCTTCGAGCCGGAAGGAGTGTCGGTTCCGGCCGACACCTCCTGCACCGACCCGAAATTCCGGGACTCTCGGTCTCGGTCTCGGACCTCTTGGCGGTCCGGCGTTCCCACCGTCATGGTAGATCCGGTCGGCACGCGGTAAAGCGGGCGTGCGCCCGCTCGTCCTCGTCCTCCTCCTCGGCGGATGAGGGAAACCCCCAGGCTGTCAAAGTGCGTCGGCAGTGCGAGGACCTTATGTTCTAACAGCTCCTCCTGGCGGGGAGATAAGCCGACTCCAGGCGCTTCCCGGCCATTAAGTGGCATTGTCACGGGCAACCGCACAACCTCGACTTGCCGAGGACTGCAACCCAGGCCGGTTGTTCGGCCAAAACCAACTGCTCCACCGATTGCGGTGGAACCTCGCCTCCACAGCCACCAGGTGGGGAATGGGCCAGATTCCGGTGGCTAAGGAGTTTACCCCGCCGGCTGTCGAATTACCCACCTCCTCCCGGCCGACCTCGGCTAGGTGAAGGTGGCTCAGGCCAGAAGGCAGCTCTTGAGGACTCTTCCGAGTCCGAAGATGATTCCTCCTTCTTCTCCAAGCGACTGACTTGGGTCTTAGGAGGTCAGCCAATGGACGATAGCCCGTCGTCCTTCCTAGGACTGCTTGGCTCATCTCGAGTCTACCGGGATGGAGCTCGAACCGTTCCAAGCAGACTGAGTATCCCCTCACGGAGATTCTGGACCGAGGATTCTCGACGGAGGCCTTTCCGGTGGCGAGGCCATAGTGGGTCCAGCACTGGAACTTTGGCAGCGCCCTGCTTCCTGCCCTGCGCCCGGCCAGGATGGCCAAGAGAAATGTCGGTCCCCACCGGTTCCTTGTCGGTTTTTATGAGACGCCTCTGCTGAGGGTTGGTTACCGACAGCGTTTCCGGTAGCGCCCGCTGTATGAGGATGGACAAACCTCCTGACAAGGAGTCGAAAATTGGACTATGAGGCCGAAAAGTCACGCTCGTCCTCTCGACCTTCGTCAGGCCAGTTCGGCCGATCCTCATGGCACATTTTCTCATGCCCTGTTGGGCTCCCTGGATAAGTCATCCTCATCTTCCCCGATCTGCAGACTCAGTAAGCAGGTGCGGGACCAGGGCAGCAGGCAGTGGCCAAACAGCAGCTCCAGACTGCTTTGGATGTAGGGGACTCATGTGCCAGATCGGTGGCGGCCCGAGTAGGATGCGCGGCCGCGGCTTGGCTGAGGATATCCACCTTTACTTCAGATACCCAGCACATAGCGGATGTTCCCTTTGGGGGACTGACCTCTTCGACCCTGGGGTGGGAAGGTCACCTGCAGAGGATCGAGAAGTCCAATGCACCTTGGACTCGGTCTCTTCCTCAGAAGGACAGGCATGAAACCACAGCCCTAAGCCCTTTCGTCCTTCTACTTTGGCGCGCCCGTCAACAGCATCAGGGCCAACAGGCTCCGGCCTTGGCATCCCAAACCCAAGCCCGGCTTCCTCTAACAGGAGGCAGGGAGGAAAGGGCCCAGGAGGTCCCTCGGCCGGTCCTCCTCCAAGCCTGCCCAGTGGCCGGAGCTGAGAAATTGTAGCCCCATCCCAGGCTCACCTTACCCCTAGGTCCCCCGTGGGGAGCCCGGCTCCAGCTTACTTCCTGCTCCGCCTGGTCCGCTGTTACCACGGACAGGTGGGTCTTAGAGGTGGTGGGAAGAGGCCTGCCTCTGGGTCGAGCAGGCACCACCCTTCAGAGCCGTCGCCTCGGAGCCTGATCCCCAGCCTCACTGGCGGCAGTCGAAACGACATCACTCTCCTCCTCCAGAAGGAGGTGGTAAGAGAGGTGGTGGACCCTCCTTTCAGACCCAGGGTTGTGTCCAGGTGCTCCTGGTTCCGAAGCAGACGGGGGCTGGCGCCCCATTCTCGACCTACGACTAAACAAGTTCTAAGGTCTCGAACCTTCAGGATGGTCACTCTGGCTCAGATAATACCATCCTTGGGCAACGTGTGGTTCTGCTCTCTGACTTGCAGGACGTTTTTCACGTCCCTATCCGTCTGTCTCACCAGAGATTCCTTCGCTCGAGCGGAAGGATCTCTCTTCGAGTTCCAACCATGCCCTTCGGCTTGTCTCCAGCTCCCAGGTCTTCACCAAATGCATGGCAGTGTAGACAGCATTCCTCTGCGCCCGAGGGTCCGGTGTACCCTTACCTGGACGACTGGCTGATAGCAGCTCCCTCCAGGAAGGAGGCGGAGTGGTCCAGAGATCTGGCCCTCCAGGTCTGCTCTCAACTGGGCCTCCTTATCAACGAGGCCAAGTCAGACTCAGGCCAAGCAGGTGATTTTATTCATCGGGCGCAGCTCGACTCTCTTGAGCCAGGCGCGGCTCCCGCAGTGACAGGGCGAGGTTCTTTCCTCCTTTGCCCGATCATTTTCTGGTTGGGCAATTCGCCTGCCGGGACTTCCCTCGCCTCCTGGGTCTCCATGGCGGCCCCGTACAAGCGTGGTCCGTTGGCCTCTTGGAACATGCGTCCCTTCAGTGGGGACTGGCCAGCCAGTGGTCACAACGCTGCGATCCTTGGACCAGCTGTAGTCGGTGACACAGGGATGTGGAATGCTCTCAGTGGTGGACCGTTCCAGATCATTTGCAGGAGGGCATCCCGTTCGTCCGCCCGAGCCGACGGTCTCTCTGTCGACCGATGCCTCTCTGATGGGTTGGGGTGCCCATCTGGGGAACACCGGGCTCATGGCCTCTGGTCCCAGGAGTCCGATGCCACATCAACCTGCTGGAGCTCAGGCGGTCCGCCTGGCTCTCACGCCTTTGCTCCGTTCCTCCGGGGTCAAGTGGTCGAGTCCAGGCGGACAATACCACGACCATGTACTATCTAAACCGCCAGGGCGGGCGCTCCATGCTTCTATGCAAGAAGCTCTCCGCATTTGGTCACTCGTGCGCAGCCTGGAGGCGGATCCTAGCCATTCACGTGGCAGGAGCCTCCAACACCCTGGCAGTACTGAGCGGATGGGGGCTGCATCCATGATGGTCTCTCCTGCTGGAGGTAGTACAGCATCTGTTCTCCCTTTGGGGCACACCTCAGGTGGACCTGTTTGCCTCCATGGAAGCAGCTGAGTCTGTTCCATGCCGCCCCCTCAGCGGGGCTGCTTGCAGGGGATGCCTTCTCGAGGCAATGGACCCCGGGCCTCTTTACCCTTTCCCCATTTCCCTTGATCCACAAGGTGCTTCTCAAGCGAGGAGGGACAAGGCGCAGGTGATTCTGATAGCCCCAGACTGCCTGCCAGTTCTGGTACCAGATCTCCTCAGTCTCAGCTCCAGGACTCCGGCAGCTTCCAGCTCGCCCGGACCTGCTCTCAGTCAATCAGGGAAGGTGTTCCATCCGGACCTTCAATCCCTGCACCTGACGGCCTGGTTCCTGAGCGGCTAGAGTTCCAGGCTTTGGGTCTTTCCGACGAGGTCCTCAATGTAGTTGAGGCGTCCCGTAGGAGTCGACCAGAAAATGTTATGCCTTCAAATGGAAAAGGTTTTCCATTTGGTGTCAGGGCAGGGCTTGGACCCTTCCTCCTGTTCCTTGGCAAAGCATCTTGGACTATTTATGGTCCCTTTCTAGTCAAGGGCTTAGAGTCGACGACCTATGGTTGCACCCTGGCAGCTATCTCTGCTTACTGGCGCCGGCGGGAAGCAGTCGGTGGCGCAGGAGAGGTGGTCTGGACGCTTTTTCAAAGGCCTTGATCACATTTCCTCCAGTGCGGGAACCCTCCACCTCCATGGGATCTACTGCTGGTACTGGCAAGCTCATGGGCAAGCTATTCGAACCTATGCACAGGTGTGCCTCTCTCACCTGTCGTGGAAGACCGCCTTCTTGGTGGCTATCACGTCAGCCAGAAGGATGGGAGAGCTCCAGGCGCTTTCCATCGAGTCTCCTTACCTGGTCTTCCACAGGGACAAGGTTGTCCTCGCCCCCACCGAAATTCCTTCCGAAGGTGGTGTCGGAGTTTCACCTTAACCAGGTGTTGACTCTGCGGTTGTTCTACCCCAATCACACCTCGGAGGCCAGATATAGGCTCCATACTCTGGATCCTAGAAGGCGCTAAGCATCATAAGGCGAGCCGGCTGAAATTGGGAGAGGTTCGCCAGCTGTTTGTCACCTACGCTGAAGCCGCGATCTGGCAGACCTGCAGCCAAGCGGGACGATAAGCAGGTGGGTAACCTCCTGCATAGATCTCTGCTATAAGTTAGCGGGCATGGAGCCTCCCAGAGGATAAGAGCTCATTCTACCGCCATGCTGCTGCAGATTGGCTGCTTCAGGGCGTCCCTATCCAGGAAATCTGCAGGGCTGCTACCTGGAAGTCAGCAAACACCTTCATTACCCACTACCACATCGAGCCTTGAGTCACTCGGGATGCTGGTTTGGGACCTCGGTTCTCAGTCTCTCTTTCCCAAGTAAGTATATGTGGGGTGTGCGTCTTGCCTCCTCCTCCCGGAGAACTGCTAGGAGTCTGCCAATGAGTGTGGATGAACAACATATCCATGTCCCTAGAAATACAGGTTACTCACCTGTAACAGGAGTTCTAGGAATGGTATATGTTGTTCATCCAACGACCCACCCGACCTCCCCGGCTTCGCGCAACCTGAGCTTCCAGCGGGCCAGATCTGGCGTCATGGGGCGGAGCCGAGAGTTATACCACCCGGGTGGGTGGGAGGAGCAAGCTTGAAGACCTTCCGGCAAGATTTAAAGCGGCAAGGATACTGCCAATGAGTGTGGATGAACAACATATACCATTCCTAGAACTCCTGTTACAGGTGAGTAACCTGTATTTACTCACCTGTAACAGGAGTTCCAGGAATGTAATATATGTTCATCTCACTCCACCTAACCTAACCTCCCCGCTCGACGCGACAACTGAGCTTTCCAGCGGGCCAGATCTGGCATCATGGGGGGCCGAGAGTTTTACCACCGTGTGGGTGGGAGGAGCCAGCTTGAAGACCTTCCGGCAAGATTTAAGCGGCAAGGAACCTGCCAATAAGTGTGGATGAACAACATATACCATTCCTAGAATTCCTGTTACAGGTGAGTAACCTGTATTTTCATTCAGCTAATTTGGGCAATAAGAAATGAAACACTTTAAACTTTGGTTTTCCAAACGCTGCTGAACGCGGAGCAGCAGGGAGTAAAGCAGCACCGCAACCATCTTGCTTGTATTATCCTGATAGTCCACGGTTTTGTCATTGACCTAAAGTTTTTTTAAAACCATACTGGGCACATGTTCTGAAAATTAAACAAAAATAACTGTAGTTAGACATTCCCGTGCGTATACCCTTCAAAGCCAAAAGTCTAACAGGGCAGATGTTTAGAAGGTAGTGCAGGTTTATAGTGCAAGTTTTAATACCTTAAGCTAGCTTTTGGCATTGTCGGCCAGTATATATAATACCGATAAGAGAGATAGGCCAGCTTTTCTTTTATTTATTTTTTAATATCTGGTGTTGGGGGCTGTTCAGTGGGAGTTGAGGTTGTTAATGGAACAGCTGAGTTGCCCCCCAAAAATAAATCATCAGTTAATGGTTCAGAAGACTTCCTTCATAATAACTGTTACTGTCAGACTGGTCAGGTTGGAAAACAACATTGCTTACAGTCAATAAAATCTGTTTCTGTGTGCACTGTCAATTCATAATAGCAGGTTAGTTCAGTAAATTCTGTTGTGCTCGGGACATGTATGTACATTGAATAAAATGATGATGTACACAGAAACAGAATTTATGAAGGTCCAATATTTTTTCCAGCCTGACTAGTTCGACAACAGTTATTCCAAAGGAAGTTTCTGCACCATGAACTGATGACTTTTCCTTTTTTGGCATCTCAGCGGTTCTACTGACAACTACAATCCACGTTGAATAGCACCCCAAAAAAAGGCAGCAGATTTGTTAATCAGTGAGGTGGCCTGTACATCCTGGTATGTTCTTCTTGCTGGTATGACCCTTCAGGTGAGTGCTATGACCATTGATAGACCCCGTTATCCTGCCCCCGCAGCCATACCAGTACCCAAGAGGAACGTTAGGTTCCCTCCTGCGGTGACCCACAGGCAGTTCTGAATTTTAAATTTCCTGACGTCCAAGTGGGTCTCAAGCGCAGCAAAGCCCTAACTTTGTGCTGATTTCCACAAAGATTAAAAGACACAGACTCGGAACTATGATCTGTTGCGGGAAAAATGAGCCATTGAAATGGGTTGGGGTCTGGCTATACATCCTGGTCTGATACTCCTGCAGCTGTTCAATTAACAAACTTCCCACTCTAAGCAATCAATCTGATTTCAGGAGATCGAGGAAACTTCTAGTGCTGGGACAATTTCTGAATTAAATCTCCGCGATCTGCTGTTACTTCTACGGTGGCACAACTGCGGTGGGCTGCAGCAGCTTCCACGTCAGCCACAACTTCTGTGGTTAATTCCGTGGTTGGCCGTGAATTGCGAAAAACTCAGGGCCATGTCCATATGGTTCCTCCTGGGCTGTCAGGGAGATGATATTGAGCCGACCTGCACCTTAGGCTGGGTGATGACGTGGAAGGAACAAGATCTAATCCTATTGCAGAGCCTGTAGTCGAGGACCTGTCATTTAAGTCTCTGCTGAAAAATTTGTATTCCACTCTTTCTCTCCAAACTACAGATATCGATCCTGGGAAGCTTTTAAGGCTCCAATACCTTCATGTCCCAGAGATCCCTATGGATTTAACTCCCCCAGTACAGCCTTCCTTTGAGACGCTTTCTCAAATGGTATAGAATAATCCTGCTCTCATTCCTTCTGTGGCTAAGTCCATAGATAGAAAGTATGCTGCTCCCAAGGATCGACCCATTTTGGCCTTGCAAGCCTTTGCGGACCCTATTGTGGTCTTGGCAGAGAATGATAAGGTCATCCTCCATCAGACTACTACAGCCCGACTTTAGACATGAGAGTCTTTGCTGCATCCACCCTGGGTATGCATATTGCCAGCTACCAGGGTTATTTCTCTCAATATGAGTATGTTCTTTGGCATTTGCTCAAGCAAATGGTAGAAGCTCTACCGGAGTTGGACGCTAATTCAGAGCTTCTTCAAACCATAACCAGGGATATCGAGTCCAACAACCAGTAGGTTAAAGCAGCAATGGACGCTTTCGATACTGCTTCCCGAGCGGCGGCGGTGGGCATTTATACCCGCCGTCACTCCTGGCTGCGCACTTTAGGTTCACTTAATGATGCCCAGCAACAGGTCATGGCGTTACCCGTTGGTATGTATCTCTTCAGTCCTGATACAGCAAGCTGTAGAGGCCACACAAAGACTAGGTCTGCCATTAAAATTAGCTCGACCTGCTTCCGAACCTGCAAGTATACATCAATTTCTACAACTGGCCAGCCTTTTCTAAGGCAGAGTAGGGAGGTTTAATAAAACCAAGCCCCCAGCCTCAAAGAAATGCAACAGAAGCACAAGGGCCCAAAGTGCCAGGTCCTTCTGAATTTCTGGCCTAAGTCACACCTCAGCTGCCCGAGGGGGACTCCTTCTCAGTGGTGGGAGGTCGTCTGACTCAGTTCTACAACCGGTGGAAGTCCATAACATCAGACAAATGGGTCTGCCGGCTAATTCACGAGGGGTATTCCCTCAATCTTTCGGAGACCCCGTCTGGGTCATCCCCCCCAAACGATAGCCCAGGCTGTCAGTATTTCAGTCAAAGCTTCTCGCTTCCAAGATACAAGGCCTTCTGAACAACAGGGCAGAAGAAATAGATCTTACTTCGAGAGGGCTCTTGCAATAGGTAATTACATATAGGACTGCAGGCATCAGGACCACACAGAAAAATTTCTAGCTAGCAGTCTCCGGCGGGGGACCGCGCCCACGTCAGGTGACCGATGTCCTGCGACGTCAGTATAAAGGGGCGATTCCCCCACACCCGCATTCCAGTTCTTTCCCGCTGTTAGCTCGTGTAAGTGCCTCACGGTTAAGTTCAACTGCTCATCAATCTATCATCATTAGTTCTACCGCTGTTTTTTTTCTTCGATTTACTCGAATTTTGTCTACTATTTCGGTGGTGTATGTCGTCCCCTACACTCTCCAAGCACAAGAATAAGTGCGACTCATGCGGCGTCCAACTCCTGCACAAGGACAGTCCCTCCCAATGCCTCTTCTGTCTGTGCCAGGAGCACCCCAGCATTGCCTGAAATTCAGTGCCACCACCTGCAGATGGAGACAGTAGTCCCTGGATGCCCACATCCTTAGAAAGAAAATGATCTCCATGGAGAAGAAGCTGAAGAAGCTTCATCAGGCCTCGATTTCCCAAGGGTCCACAAAAAGAAGACAATAGAAACACGGGACTCCTCTTCCTCGGCCACAGCGACTTGGCTGGTCGCAGTGCTAAAATGACGACCACTCCACTACAGCCGTCTTGGAGGATTTCAAGGCGGTGTCGACCTATATTGCTGCGCTCGGGCTTTAGGTTCCCTCGGGCTAAAGGAAGCTGCACTCCCAGTAATGGCAGCGCACGCCTGCATTCTGGTGTGAGTGGCTCCAGTAAGCAGACGTCAGCCCCTCTGACACCAGCCGGAGAAGGCTGCTAAGTCACTCAACCCCCGAGGGCAGCACACCGCCCCTAAACGCCCGACCAGACGCGCACTCCCACGCGACCTGTCTCAGGTGATGATTCCGTTAAGTCGGACAACGGCTCCTCTGACGCCTGCCGGACTCCGCCCGGTAAGTCAAACATTGGCCCTTCGATGGTTGCACAGCGTCAAGGCTGACGCGGACCCCAATATTCTGTCCGCCGTCCCGGCTGCCACAGCATTATACCCTCCGAGGCCCCAGCGTGCCTCTCAGCTTGACCCGGGTTTTTTCCTCCTTCTGTGGGCAATGCAGGGATAGAAGTGCGCTCCCATCAGGTCTCTCTCGCCGGGCCGGATGACCTGACGCTGGTCCTCAGACGCCGACACCGGTCCCAGCCGTTGCCGGGTGATTTCTCTTCCTCTCCGGATGCTGTCCTACACCGGCCTGCTGCCCGCTGGGCCTCCTGTTCCAGGCCCACCTGCTGGGCATCCTCAAGCCGCTCAGCCCTGTAGACCCCCGTCCCTGGGTATCTGACGCAGTCATACCCGGGGCCGCAGTATCCAGCGCCTCAGTACCCGACGCCAGCCTATCCAACACCACAGTACACAGTGCCTCATTACCCGACACCAAGTTACCCGCCATCGTTGTATGGATACACGCAATACGGATATTCCCAATATCTGTATCCCCCTCCTCCACCACCTCCTCAGCCGCCGGTGGATTTGAAGGAAATTCTAGCCTGCTGGTGGGCTGAGTCCAAGGTTCAGCTCACCAGGAGGTAGAGAGCCATCTTCTGACGCCAGTTCCAGGCCCCCACGTTGGAGAGAGACTCCTCCCACCCTGACAGCCAGAGGCACCCCTCCAGTTCCAGAGCAGGGCAGGATATGCTTCCCCAGGGGCTCCCCAAGGGGTCCATTCCTCCCCTGCCTCGGGAAGAGGAGTCATCTTCCTCCTTGGAGGCCTCGGACAACTCCGGTCATTCCGACCTGGACGACGAGCCCCACCCTCTGGATAAACCCAGGCTGAGGACTCCTCTGAAGTCACCTCCGGAAGATCCTTCTTTTACAGAGTTGCGTAAAATCCAGGAGGTTCATCAGTGGCATTCCTTGGAGTCGGATCCACAGCATAAGAAACTCGCTGTGCACCTGGATCTGCCTGAGACCGCTCTGACCCTGATGCCACCCTGGATTGAGCCTAATGCAACCTTGTCTCCACTATTTGGAAGCAACCATCAGCCCTAGCACCGCTTCCTAGGAAGTCGGATAGGCTTTATCAGGCTCCCAAGGGCGTTGACTCTCTCAGTTCTCACCCTCGAGCTGATTCAGTCATGATTAGCACCGCTCATGGCCGGACGGCTAACCCAAAGCACCTGAGCTCGTTGCCACCTGACAAGGAATCTCGCCTTCTGGACCAGTATGGAAAGAAGGTCTACGCTTCTTCCACTCTCGGTATAAGAGCCCTGAATTATGTTGGTCATATGGGGATTACCAGAAGGTGATCCTTAGTGAGGTAGAATCTAAGTTGGACTCCTTCCTGAGTCTCAGATGAAGCAGGAAGTGGCTGATTCCCGCCGATCTGCAGACTACTGTTAAGCAGGTGCGGACCAGGGCAGGGCAGTGGCCAAACAGCAGCTCCAGACTGCTTTGGATGTAGGGGACTCATGTGCCAGATCGTGGCGGGCCGCAGGCTGCGTCGCCGCGGCTTGGCTGAGGATATCCACCTTTACTTCGGATACCCAGCACATAGCGGATGTTCCTTTTGGGGGACTGACCTCTTCGGCCCTGGGGTGGGAAGGTCACCTGCAGAGGATCGAGAAGTCCAATGCCACCTTGGACTCGGTCTCTTCGCTCAGAAGGACAAGGCCAGAAACCACAGCCCTAAGCCCTTTCGTCCTTCTGTGCCCCTGAGCCGCCTCAGCACGTCAGGGCCAGCAGGCTCCGGCCTTGGCATCCCAAACCCAAACCGCCGCTTCCTCTAACAGGAGGCAGGGAGGAAAGGCCCAGGAGGTCCCTCGGCCGGTCCTCCTCCAAGCCTGCCCAGTGGCCGGGCTGAGGGGTTGTCGCCCCATCCCAGCTCACCTTACCCCTGGGTCCCCCGTGGGGAGCGGCTCCAGCACTTCCGTTCCGCCTGGTCCGCTGTTACCACGGACAGGTGGGTCTTGAGGTGGTGGGAAGAGGCCTGCCTCTGGAATTCGAGCAGGCACCACCCCTTCAGAGCCGCCGCCTCGGGGCTCTGATCCCCAGCTCACTGGCGTCGTCGAAATGACATCACTCTCCTCCCTCCAGAAGGAGGTGGTAAGAGAGGTGGTGGACCCTCCTTTCAGACCCAGGGTTTGTGTCCAGGTGCTTCCTGGTTCCAAGCGGACGGGGCTGGCGCCATTCTCTACCCAACGACTAAACAAGTTCCTAAGGTCTTCGAACCTTCAGGATGGTCACTCTGGCTCAGATAATACCATCCTTGGAACGCGGTGTGGTTCTGCTCTCTGACTTGCAGGACGCTGCCACGTCCCTATCCGTCTGTCTCACCAGAGATTCCTTCGCTCGAGCGGAAGGATCTCTTCGAGTTCCAAGCCATGCCCTTCGGCTTGTCTCCAGCTCCCAGGTCTTCACCAAATGCATGGCAGTGTAGACAGCATTCTCTGCGCCCGAGGGTCCGGTGTACCCTTACCTGGACGACTGGCTGATAGCAGCTCCCTCCAGGAAGGAGGCGGAGTGTCCAGAGATCTGGCCCTCCAGGTCTGTCTCAACTGGGCCTCCTTATCAACGAGGCCAAGTAGCCGGAACTCGAGCCAAGCAGGTGATTTTATTCATCGGGCGCAGCTCACTCCTCTTCGAGCCAGAGCGCTGCCCAAGTGACAGGGCCGAGGTTCTTCCTCCTTGCCCGATCATCTTTCTGGCTGGGCAATTGCGCCTCAGTCTGGACTCCCTGCCTCCCTGGGTCTCATGGCGGCCTGTACCAGCGTGGGTCCGCTAGTCTTGGAACATGCGTCGCCCTTCAGTGGGGACTGGCCAGCCAGTGGTCACAACGCTGCGATCCTTGGACCAGCTTGTGTCGGTGACACAGGGGATGTGGAACGCTCTCCAGTGGTGGACCGTTCCAGATCATTTGCAGGAGGGCATCCCGTTCGTCCGCCCCGAGCCGACGGTCTCTCTAGTCGACCGATGCCTCTCTGATGGGTTGGGGTGCCCATCTGGGGGAACACCGGGCTCATGGCCTCTGGTCCCCTCGGGAGTCGATGCCACATCAACCTGCTGGAGCTCCGGCGGTCCGCTTGGCTCTCACCTTTTGCTGCCGTTCCTCCGGGGTCAAGTGGTCCGAGTCCAGACGGACAATACCACGACCATGTACTATCTAAACCGCCAGGGCGGGACGCGCTCCATGCTTCTATGCAAGGAAGCTCTCCGCATTTGGTCACTCGTGCGCAGCCTGGAGGCTGATCTCCTAGCCATTCATGTGGCAGGAGCCTCCAACACCCTGGCCGATGCCCTGAGCCGGATAGGGGCTGCATCCCACGAGTGGTCTCTCCTGCGGAGGTAGTACAGCATCTGTTCTCCTTTGGGGCACACCTCAGGTGGACCTGTTTGCCTCCATGGAAGCAGCTGAGTCTGTTCCATGCCCGCCCCTCAGCAGGGGCTGCTTGCAGGGGATGCCTTCTCGAGGCAATGGACCCCGGGTCTCTTTTCGCTTTTCCCCATTTCCCTTGATCCACAAGGTGCTTCTCAAGCGAGGAGGGACAAGGCGCAGGTGATTCTGATAGCCCCAGACTGGCCTCGCCAGTTCTGGTACCAGATCTCCTCAGTCTCAGCTCCAGGACTCGAGGCAGCTTCCAGCTCGCCGGACCTGCTCTCAGTCAATCAGGGAAGGTGTTCCATCCGGACCTTTCAATCCCTGCACCTGGACGGCCTGGTTCCTGGAGCGGCTAGAGTTCCAGGCTTTGGGTCTTTCTCCACGAGGTCCCTCAATGTAGTTGAGGCGTCCCGCATGAGTCGACCAGAAAATGTTATGCCTTCAAATGGAAAAGGTTTTCCATTTGTGTCAGGGCAGGGCTTGGACCCTTCCTCCTGTTCCTTGGCAAGCATCTTGGACTATTTATGGTCTCCTTTCTAGTCAAGGGCTTAGGGTCGACGACCTTGGGTGCATTTGGCAGCTATCTCTGCTACTGGCGCCGGCTGGAAGCAGTCGGTGGCGCAGGAGAAGGTGGTTCATGCTTTTTCAAAGGCCTTGATCACATTTCCTCCAGTGCGGGAAACTCTCACCTCCGTGGGATCTACTGCTGGTACTGGAAGCTCATGGGCAAGCTATCTTGAACTTATGCACAGTGTGCTCTCTCTCACCTGTCGTGGAAGACCGCCTTCTTGGTGGCTATCACGTCAGCCAGAAGGATGGGAGACTCCAGGCGCTTTCCATCGAGTCTCCTACCTGGTCTTCCACAGGGACAAGGTTGTCCTGCGCCCCCACCGAAATTCCTTCCGAAGGTGGTGTCGGAGTTTCACCTTAACCAGGTGTTGACTCTGCGGTGATTTCTACCCCAATCACACCTCGGAGGCCAGATATAGGCTCCATACTCTGGATCCTAGAAGGCGCTAAAAGCAGCATAAGGCCTTGCAGGCTGAAATTGGGCGAGAGGTTCGCCAGCTGTTTGTCACCTACGCTGAAGCCGCATCTGGCAGACCTGCAGCCAAGCGGACGATAAGCAGGTGGGTAACCTCCTGCATAGATCTCTGCTATAAGTTAGCGGGCATGGAGCCTCCCAGAGGATAAGAGCTCATTCTACCCGCCATACTGCTGCAACGGTGGCTGCTTCCAGGGACGCCCTATCCAGGAAATCTGCAGGCTGCTACCTGGAAGTCAGCAAACACCTTCATTACCCACTACCACATCGACCTTGAGTCACGCCGGATGCTGGTTTGGGGCCTCGGTTCTCCAGTCTCTCTTTCCCAAGTAAGTATAGTGGGGTGTGCGTCTTGCCTCCTCCTCCCGGAGAACTGCTAGGAGTCTGCCAATGAGTGTGGATGAACAACATATCCATGTCCCTAGAAATACAGGTTACTCACCTGTAACAGGAGTTCTAGGAATGGTATATGTTGTTCATCCACACGACCCACCCGACCTCCCCGGCTTCGACGCACAACCTGAGCTTCCAGCGGGCCAGATCTGGCGTCATGGGGCGGAGCCTAGAGTTATACCACCCGGGTGGGTGGGAGGAGCAAGCTTGAAGACCTTCCGGCAAGATTTAAAGCGGCAAGGATACTGCCAATGAGTGTGGATGAACAACATATACCATTCCTAGAACTCCTGTTACAGGTGAGTAACCTGTATTTACTCACCTGTAACAGGAGTTCTAGGAATGGTATATGCTGTTCATCCACACTCCACCTAATCTAACCTCCCCGCTCGACGCGACAACCTGAGCTTTCCAGCTGGCCAGATCTGGCATCATGGGGCGGAGCCGAGAGTTTTACCACCCGTGTGGGTGGGAGGAGCCAGCTTGAAGACCTTCCGGCAAGATTTAAAGCGGCAAGGAACCTGCCAATAAGTGTGGATGAACAACATATACCATTCCTAGAATTCCTGTTACAGGTGAGTAACCTGTATTTTCATTCAGCTAATTTGGGCAATAAGAAATGAAACACTTTAAACTTTGGTTTTCCAAACGCTGCTGAACGCGGAGCAGCAGGGAGTAAAGCAGCACCGCAACCATCTTGCTTGTATTATCCTGATAGTCCACGGTTTTGTCATTGACCTAAAGTTTTTTTAAAACCATACTGGGCACATGTTCTGAAAATTAAACAAAAATAACTGTAGTTAGACATTCCCGTGCGTATACCCTTCAAAGCCAAAAGTCTAACAGGGCAGATGTTTAGAAGGTAGTGCAGGTTTATAGTGCAAGTTTTAATACCTTAAGCTAGCTTTTGGCATTGACGGCCAGTATATGTAATACCGGAATGAGAGATAGGCCAGCTTTTCTTTTATTTATTTTTTTAATATCTGGTGTTGGGGGGGGGGGGGCTGTTCAGTGGGAGTTGAGGTTGTTAATGGAACAGCTGAGTTGCCCCCCAAAAATAAATCATCAGTTAATGGTTCAGAAGACTTCCTTCATAATAACTGTTACTGTCAGACTGGTCAGGTTGGAAAACAACATTGCTTACAGTCAATAAAATCTGTTTCTGTGTGCACTGTCAATTCATAATAGCAGGTTAGTTCAGTAAATTCTGTTGTGCTCGGGACATGTATGTACATTGAATAAAATGATGATGTACACAGAAACAGAATTTATGAAGGTCCAATATTTTTTTCCAGCCTGACTAGTTCGACAACAGTTATTCCAAAGGAAGTTTCTGCACCATGAACTGATGACTTTTCTTTTGGCATCTCAGCTGTTCTACTGACAACTATAATCCACGTTGAATAGCACCCCCCAAAAAGGCAGCAGATTTGTTAATCAGTGAGGTGGCCTGTACATCCTGGTATGTTCTTCTTGCTGGTATGACCCTTCAGGTGAGTGCTATGACCATTGATAGACCCCGTTATCCTGCCCCCCCCCCGCAGCCATACCAGTACCCAAGAGGAACGTTAGGTTCCCTCCTGCGGTGACCCACAGGCAGTTCTGAATTTTAAATTTCCTGATCCAAGTGGGTCTCAGCGCAGCAAAGCCCTAGCTTTGTGCTGATTTCCACAAAGATTAAAAAGACACAGACTCGGAACTATGATCTGTTGCCGGAGAAGCAAATGAGCCATTGAAATGGGTTGGGGTCTGGCTATACATCCTGGTCTGATACTCCTGCAGCTGTTCAATTAACAAACTTCCCCACTCTAAGCAATCAATCTGATTTCCGAGGAGATCGAGGGAAACTTCTGAGTGCTGGGACCAATTTCTGAATTAGAAATCTCCGCGATCTGCTGTTACTTCTGCGGTGGCCACAACTTCTGCGGTGGGCTGCAACTTCCACGGTCAGCCACAACTTCTGTGGTTAATTCCGTGGTTGGCCGTGGAATTGCGAAAAACTCAGGGCCATGTCCATATGGTTCCTCCTGGGCTGTCAGGAGATGATATTGAGCCTGACCCAGACCTTAGGCTGGGTGATGACGTGGAAGGAACAAGATCTAATCCTATTGCAGAGCCTGTAGTCGAGGACCTGTCATTTAAGTCTCTGCTGAAAAATTTGTATTCCACTTTTTCTCTCCAAACTACAGATATCGATCCTGGGAAGCTTTTAAGGCTCCAATACCTTCATGTCCCAGAGATCCCTATGGATTTAACTCCCCAGTACAGCCTCTCCTTTGAGACGCTTTCTCAAATGGTATAGAATAATCCTGCTCTCATTCCTTCTGTGGCTAAGTCCATAGATAGAAAGTATGCTGCTCCCAAGGATCGACCCATTTTGGCCTTGCAAGCCTTTGCGGACCCTATTGTGGTCTTGGCAGAGAATGATAAGGCTCATCCTCCATCAGACTACTACAGCCGACTTTAGACATGAGAGTCTTTGCTGCATCCACTTGGTATGCATATTGCCAGCTACCAGGGTTATTTCTCTCAATATGAGTATGTTCTTTGGCATTTGCTCAGCAAATGGTAGAAGCTCACCGAGTTGGACGCTAATTCAGAGCTTCTTCAAACCATAACCAGGGATATCGAGTCCAACAACCAGTAGGTTAAAGCAGCAATGGACGCTGATCATTTGCTTCGAGCTGCAAGGGTGGGGTATTTATACTGGCCACTCCTGGCTGCGCACTTTAGGTCACTTAATGATGCCCAGCAACAGGTCATGGCGTTACCCTTGGTATGTATCTCTTCAGTCCTGATACAGCAAGCTGTAGAGGCCACACAAAGACTAGGTCTGCCATTAAAATTTAGCTCGACCTGCTTCCGCCTTCCTGCAAGTATACATCAATTTCTACAACCGTCAGCCCTTTCAAGGCAGAGTAGGGGAGGTTTTAATAAAAACCAAGCCCCCCAGCCTCAAAAGAAATGCAACAGAAAGCACAAGGGCCCAAAGTGCCCAGTGCCGCCTTCTGAATTTCTGGCCTAAGTCACACCTCAGCTGCCCGAGGGGGACTCCTTCTCAGTGGTGGGAGGTCGTCTGACTCAGTTCTACAACCGGTGGAAGTCCATAACATCAGACAAATGGGTCTGCCGGCTAATTCACGAGGGGTATTCCCTCAATCTTTGGAGACCCGTCTGGTCATCCCCCAAACGAGTAGCTCAGGCTGTCAGTATTTTCAGTCAAAGCTTCTCGCCTCAAGATACAAGGCCTTCTGAACAACAGGGCAGAAGAAATAGATCTTACTTGAGAGGGCTCTGCAATGGTAATTACATATAGGACTGCAGGCATCAGGACCACACAGAAAAATTTCTAGCTATCAGTCTCCGGCGGGACGCGCCTACGTCAGGTGACCCATGTCCTCGACGTCAGTATAAAGGCGTTCCCCACACCGCATTCCAGTTCTTTCCGCTGTTAGCTCGTGTAAGTGCCTCACGTTAAGTTCAACTGCTCATCAATCTATCATCATTAGTTCTACCGCTGTTTTTTTCTCTGATTTACTCATTTTGTCTACTATTTCGTGGTGTATGTCGTCCCCCACACTCTCCAAGCACAAGAATAAGTGCACTCCATGCGCGTCCAACTCCTGCACAAGGACAGTCCCTCCCAATGCCTCTTCTGTCTGTGCCAGGAGCACCCCAGCATTGCCTGAAATTCAGTGCCACCACCTGCAGATGGAGACAGTAGTCCCTGGATGCCCACATCCTTAGAAAGAAAATGATCTCCATGGAGAAGAAGCTGAAGAAGCTTCATCAGGCCTCGATTTCCCCCAAGGGTCACCACAAAAGAAGACAATAGAAACACTGGACTCCTCTTCCTCGGCCACCGCGACTTGGCTGATCGCCGTGCTAAAATGTCGACCACTCCACTACAGCCGCCTTGGAGGATTTCAAGACGGTGTCGGCCCACCCGCATGGCCTCCACGCCCGGCTCTTTAGGTTCCTCCGGCTAAAGGAGGCTTCCACTCCCAGTGCAGCTGCCGCTGCCTACTGGTGTGAGTGGCTCCGCAAGCCGGACGTCAGCCCCTCTGACACCAGCCCGGAGAAGGCTGCTAAGTCACTCAACCCTTCGGGGCAGCACACCGCCCCTAAGCCGCCCGACCAGACCGCACCTCCATCGCGACCTGTCTCAGGTGATGATTCCGTTAAGTCGGACAACGGCTCCTCTGACGCCTGCCCGGACTCCGCCGGTAAGTCAAACATTGGCCCCTTCGATGGTTGCACAGCGTCAGAGCTGACGCCGGACCCCAATATTCTGTCCGCCGTCCCCGGCTGCCCACAGCATTCGCTGCCCTCCGAGGCCCCAGCGTCTTCTCAGCTTGACCCCGGGGTTTTTTCCCCTCCTTCTGTGGGCAATGCAGGGGATATAGGTGCGCTCCCATCAGGTCTCCCTCCCGCCGGGCCGGATGACCTGACGTTGGTCCCTCAGACGCCGACACCGGTCCTGCCGTTGCCGGGTGATTTCCCTCTTCCTCTCCCGGATGCTGTCCCTACACCGGGCCTGCTGCCCGCTGGGCCTCCTGTTCCAGGCCCACCTGCTGGGCATCCTCTCGGGCCGTCAGCCCCTGCAGACCCCCCGGTCCCTGGGTATCTGACGCAGTCATACCCGGGGCCGCAGTATCCAGCGCCTCAGTACCCGACGCCAGCCTATCCAACACCACAGTACACAGTGCCTCATTACCCGACACCAAGTTACCCGCCATCGTTGTATGGATACACGCAATACGGATATTCCCAATATCTGTATCCCCCTCCTCCACCACCTCCTCAGCCGCCGGTGGATTTGAAGGAAATTCTAGCCTGCTGGTGGGCTGAGTCCAAGGTTCAGCTCACCAGGGAGGTAGAGAGCCATCTTCTGACGCCAGTTCCAGGCCCCCACGTTGGAGATGAGAGACTCCTTCCCCACCTCCGATTACCAGAGGCGACCCCTCCAGTTCCAGAGCAGGGCAGGATATGCTTCCCCAGGGGCTCCCCAAGGGGTCCATTCCTCCCCTGCCTCGGGAAGAGGAGTCATCTTCCTCCTTGGAGGCCTCGGACAACTCCGGTCATTCCGACCTGGACGACGAGCCCCACCCTCTGGATAAACCCAGGCTGAGGACTCCTCTGAAGTCACCTCCGGAAGATCCTTCTTTTACAGAGTTGCGTAAAATCCAGGAGGTTCATCAGTGGCATTCCTTGGAGTCGGATCCACAGCATAAGAAACTCGCTGTGCACCTGGATCTGCCTGAGACCGCTCTGACCCTGATGCCACCCTGGATTGAGCCTAATGCCAACCTTGTCTCCACTATTTGGAAGCAACCATCAGCCCTAGCACCGCTTCCTAGGAAGTCGGATAGGCTTTATCAGGCTCCCAAGGGCGTTGACTCTCTCAGTTCTCACCCTCGAGCTGATTCAGTCATGATTAGCACCGCTCATGGCCGGACGGCTAACCCAAAGCACCTGAGCTCGTTGCCACCTGACAAGGAATCTCGCCTTCTGGACCAGTATGGAAAGAAGGTCTACGCTTCTTCCACTCTCGGTATAAGAGCCCTGAATTATGTTGGTCATATGGGGGATTACCAGAAGGTGATCCTTAGTGAGGTAGAATCTAAGTTGGACTCCCTTCCTGAGTCTCAGATGAAGCAGGAAGTGGCTGATCTAGTCCAGTCTGCATGTTCGGCCAGGCGGCACATGCTTCGTGCCACGTACGATGCATTGGATGCTGCCAGTAGGAGCTCGGCTTTCACTGTGGGTTTGCGGCATCATGCCTGGCTCCGTATGTCAGGATTGGTCCCGGAGGTGCAGTCTGCTATTCAGGATGCGCCCTTCCAGTGTTCAGTGGCGATGTCAAGGACATCATCACCACTCTGTAGAAGAAGGGTACTGCACTGAAGTCCGTCGACTCCATGTACAAACCCCGTCAGGCTCAGCGTCGTCCCTTTCGCAGACGTGATCGGCAAAAAGCAAAACCTCAGGGAAGTGGGCCAATCAACATCGGGCCCCTCCGGTTGCCAAGCCCCCCCCCGCCCAAAAAAGCAGTGGGGGCTTCAGCGGTGACACTGTCTCACACCATCTGACTCCTTCCCTCTCCCACAGCCTCTGGGATTTCCAGAGGAACTGGTAGGAGGGAGATTCTCCCTCCACCTACCAGGTTGAAAGAGGATCACTACAGACACTTGGGTGCTCCAGCTGATTGCAGAAGGACACTCAATAGAGTTTCTTCGGAAACCTCTTCGAAAACCTCCCCCCAGGTTGTCTTACTCCCCAGAACATCATTTTTTGGTTCAGGAAGAAATATCCACTTTTCTTTTGAAGGAGGCAATAGAGCCCGTTCCTCCCCACCTCCGGGGGACAGGGTACTATTCCCATTTCTTCCTGGTCCCAAAGAAGTCAGGAGATGTGAGGCCAATTCTCAACCTCAGCTCCCTGAACTTGTTTGTGGAGTACAAAAGGTTCAGAATGCTCTCCCTGCAGGGCCTTCTGCCCCTTCTTCAGCCGGGACAGTGGCTGTGCACTCTGGATATGCAGGATGCTTACTTGCATATCCCTATTCGCCCTTCCCACCACAAATACCTACGTTTTGCGTTCCAGGGGGACCACTACCAGTTCAAGGCCCTCCCATTTGGTCTGTCCTCAGCGCCCCGAGTGTTCACCAAATGTCTTTCGGTGGTAGCAGCCTACCTGCGTACCCAGGGGGTGCAGGTTTTCCCATACCTGGATGATTGGCTCCTGGTGGCCCCATCCAGGGAGGAACTCCTGCGCTTTCTTTCCCTTACCCTGCAGGTTTTTGCCTGCCTGGGTATTACTGTCAACAAGACCAAGTCCCACTTGATCCTGTCCCAGAGGCTCCAGTTTATCGGGGCGATCCTGGACATGACCTCCGGCATGGCATTCCTGCCATGGGACAGGGTGGCCTCACTCCAGGCTCAGGTCAGCCTGTTGTCCAGCCGCAGGCGGGTCAGCGCAAGGTCGGTCCTTCGCCTCCTCGGGCTCATGGCGGCTGCGATTCTGACAGTCCCTCGCACTCTGCTTCACATGAGAATTTCTCAGTGGATGCTTCGGTCTCAATGGGATCAGCTGGTGGACGACCTAGATCAGCTTGTCCTGGTCTCCATTCCTATGGCTCGGGACTTGCAGTGGTGGATGGTTAGGAGAACCTTTGCCGGGGAGTTCCCTTCTGTCTTTCTCCCCCCCTGCCAGACGCTGACTACGGACGCCTCGGGCGAGGGTTGGGGAGCCCATCTCTGGCCTCACAGAACACAGGGCTCCTGGTCCAAGCTCAAGAAATCTCTTCACATCAATGTGCTCGAGCTTCATGGCTGTGCTGTACACTCTTCAGGCTCTGCATCTGCTTCCCGGGCACCTGGCTGTCCAGACGGACAACATATGTGTGGTCTGGTACATCAGCAAACAGGTAGAAACTTATTCTTACTCTCTTTGCAGAGAGGCAATGCGAGTTTGGGATTGGGAGTGCAACTGTGCCTTCACCACACGGCAGTTCACATCCCGGGGGTTGAGAACACGTTGGCAGATCATCTCAGTCGGTTGTTGGCTCACGCTGACGAGTGGGAACTGAATCGGGGGTAGCAGATGATATCTTTCTATGTTGGGGAACACCACAGATAGACCTGTTCACATCCCCTCACAATGCAAAACTTCCTGACTTCTGCTCGCTCGCTCCAGGGCTCGGCATTTTTTGGAGAGACGCTCTGTCTCTAGACTGGAAGGGCAAATTGCATGCTTTCCTCTGATCCTCTAGATTCGAGGGTCTTACAGAAATTCCGCTCAGAAGGAGCTCGAATGATACTGATCGCTCCTTTCTGGCCCAGGCAAGTTTGGTTCTCTCTTCTGCAACAGTATTCAAAGGACCCTCCTCTTCCTCTTCCTCTGTCACAACTTTTGCTGACCCAGAATCAGGGGACCCTGGTCCATCCAGGCCTCAAATCCCTTCAGTTGCACGCGTGGCTCCTGCAGATGTAGCTCAAGCCCGATTTGGGGTTTCCCCCTGAGTGGCTGAGATTCTGGTGGAGGCCAGGAAACCTTCCACTAGATCTACCTATGCCATGAAATGGAAACAGTTCACTATCTGGGCCGCTTCAAAAGATTTCAAGCCTTTCTCGTGCTTGTTGGGTGGCTTCTGGATTACTTGCGACACCTCTTTGATCTGGGTCTCAGTCATTCATCTTTGAAGGTTCACATGGTGGCCATCTTGGCCTACCATGTCCCTTTTGCAGACAGGACGTTTGCTCAGCTGGAGGTCTCTAAGACCTTCCTTAGAGGGGTCCTCCACTTGAGACCCCCTCTCCGGGTTCCTGCCCCTCCTTGGGATCTGAATTTTATCCTTGAGAAGCTTACTCTGCCCCCTTTCGAGCTGGCAGCCTCAGCAGACCGGAAGTTCCTCTCATGGAAGACTCTCTTCCTCGTGGCCATTACTTCTGCTCGAAGGATTTCCGAGCTCCAGGCCCTGATGTGTAAAATCCCATATTTGATTTTTCACAAGGAACGTGTAGCTCTGCGTACCAACCCTAAGTTTCTCCCCAAGGTGATAGCGGAATCTACACTGAATCAATCCATAGAGTTACCTGCTTTTTTTACACAGCAGTCCGATCAAGGGGAGTACCTCCTCCATACTCTGGATGTTCACCGGATTCTGAGATACTACACCACCAGGATGAAGGATCTCAGAAAGGCTGGCCAACTGTTTGTCTCTTTTACTCATAAAAGAGAAGGCAATGCTGTTTCCAAGCAATGCCTGTCCAAATGGTTGGCTCATTGTATCGCTTTCTGTTATGACAAGTACAACAAGACCCTGCTGGGTCAAGTCAGAGGCCACTCCACCAGAGGGGTCGCTGCCTCTGCAGCTTGTTTCAAGAATGTGTCAGCGGCCGACATTTGTGCGGCCGCCACTTGAACTTCTGTCCATACCTTTATGAAACATTACAGTTTGGACATTGCCTCTCGCCGTAGAGCGGGCTTCGGATTGACAGTTCAGTAAGGTCTCCTTTCCTAAGACCTTCACAGCCAGAGGGTCTACTCCTGAGTAGTTTTCCTCCTCCTATTTGCTTCTCCTTATTCCAGACTGCTTGGGACTCAGTCCTATATGTAATTACCTACTGCAAGAGCCTCTCTTGAAGATCTACTGTTACGGTAAGTTCTTACGTAACTGTACTTTCCGCTGGATCAATGGAACACAGGTTTCTACTCCCATTACTTTCTGGTTCCAAAGAAAACTGGGGACATGCGCCCCGTTTTGGACCTCAGAAAATTTAACAAATTTCTTCCCAAGGAAAAGTTCAAAATGATTTCACTAGGAACCCTGTTACCTTTGCTTCATCAACATGACTGACTAGCCTCCCTGGACATGCAAGATGCTTACTAGCATATTCCCATTCACCCAAAGCATCACAAATACCTACGGTTTGTGGCTTTGGGCCAGCATTATCAGTTCAGAGTCCTGCCCTTTGGGCTATCCTCGGCACCGTGAGTTTTTACAAAGTGTTGTGCAATTCTCGCAGTGCACCTCAGAAAGATCGGAATACAAGTGTTCCCATATCTGGACGACTGTCTTCCAGTAAGCCCTTCCAGGCAAGGAGCTCTCGGGGCTGTAGCTACGGCCTCAGACTTTCTCAAGTCCATGGGAGTCCTGCTAAATCTCAAGAAATCACAGTTGCAGCCTTCCCAGAAGCTCCTTTTCATAGGAACTCTTCTGGACACCTTCTGTGCGAAAGCTTTTCTACCAGAGGACAGAAGAAGTGATATCCTACAGCTGGCCCGATACATCAGAGAGAACAGCTCGGTTTGAGCTATCGCGATGCAACAGATGCTGGGTCTCATGGCATCCTCGATGTTCACTGTACCCCTAGCAGCCTCCACATGAGAACCTCTCAGTGGATGTTCAGTACTCAGTGGTCCCCAACAACTCACCCTCAGTCCTTTCTCATCAAGGTGACAGAACCCCTGAAGAGGTCACTCACCTGGTGGTCACAAGAGGACAATCTTCTGGAAGGGGTATCCCTTTGCTCCCCTAGATCATCAGATTTCCATTACCAAGGATGTGTTCCTGATGGGGTGGGGAGCTCACTGTCGGAATCTCCACACCCAAGGTATGTGGACTCAGGACGAGTCCCAGCTTCACATAAACATCCTGGAAATGAGAGCCATCCTCTATGCAGTCCAGGCCTTGAAGGACATACTCTGTCACAAGAACATTCTCCTTCAAACGGACAACAAAGCAGCGATATATTACATCAACAAGCATGGCGGTGCACACTGTTACCCATTGTACAGGGAAGCTATGAGAGTGTGGGAATGGTGCCTGGAGCACAAGGCTCTAATCCACGTGGTTTATCTACTAGGTGTGCAGAACGAACTGGCAGACCGTCTCATCAGAACAGAGATAGATTCTCATGAGTGGTCTCTCGACTCAACTGTCGCTCAGTCACTCTTCAAAGAGTGGAGAACTCCAGACCTGGACCTTTTTGCATCCCCACTCAATGCAAAACTGCCTCTCTTCTGCTCCAGAAATCCAGGACCTGGCATTTTCTGTCAGGATGTGTTCAGGCTGTAGTGGACGAACCGTTTTCTATAAGCCTTTCCTCCTCTTCCTCTAATTCAGAGGGTACTTCTCAAATTCGAGTCTCGGGGAGACAGAATGATTCTCGTTGCTCCCTTCTGGCCTCGACAGATATGGTTCCCGCTGCTCAACAGTCTGTTGGCAACCTTCCCGAAGGCACTTCCCTTTCAAATGAACTTTCTGACCCAGGGGTCTGTGGTCCATCCAAATCTGAAGGTGCTTCACCTTCATGCTTGGCTCCTGAAGAGATAGAGGTGAGTAGGTTCAGTGTTTCCCGTAGGGTCTCAGATATTCTCTTGGCTGCGTATAAACCAGCCACTAGAAAGACCTACTCAGTCAAATGGAAGCGTTTCACTCTGTGGTGTGCAAAATCCTCTTCAAACCCTTTTTCCTGCCCACCAAATAAAGTCTTGGAGTACCTTTTAGACCTCTCAAATTCAGGTCTGCAGTACTCTACTGTCAAAGTTCATTTCTGTGCCATTTCAGCTTATCATGAGCTGGTACATTCCTTGTCTCTGGCTCAGTTACCTGTAGTTAAGAGGTATCTTAAGGGTATTCTGCATGCTAGACCTCCTATCAGACGTCCAGTCACAGCCTGGGACGTTAACCTTGTGCTAGATATGCTCACTCGTAAACGTTTTGCGCCTCTAGCTACCTGCAAGTTGAAGTTCCTCACTTGGAAACTGCCTTCCTGGTGGCCATCACTTCAGCCCGTAGAGTTTCTGAAATACATGCTCTGGTCACAGACCCCCCGTACACTGTATATCACGAGGACAAAGTAGTTCTTAGGACTCACCCTGAGTTTCTTCCAAAGGTTGTCTCAGAATTTCATCTAAACCAACCTTTAGTCCTACCTACTTTGCTAACTTTCAGAATGATGGGGAATGTACCCTTCATTCTTTGGATGTTAAGAGAGCACTGCGATTCTGTCTGGATAGAACAAAAGAAATTTGCAAGGCTCAACAACTGTTTATTTCCTTCAGCGAGACCCGGCTGGGTCAACCTGTCGCTATTAGGTGCATTTCAGCGTGACTGGTGGCATGCCTTCGCCACTGTTATTCCATGGCACAGTTTAAGCTGGAGGGCAGAGTGTACGCTCACTCTACTAGAGCAGTCGCAGCATCCCTGGCAGAAATCCGCAGCTTGCCCATTGTAGATATCTGCAATGCAGCTACCTGGAGCTCAGTGCATACTTTTGTCAAGCACTATGCCCTGGATGTTCATGCCAGGTGACATCTTTCATTTGGCAGAACCATCCTTAATGGACTTCTGTCCTAAAATTGTGAGCTCTTGGTCTCTCCTGCCGCCCTCTCGGAGGATTATTAGAACGGTACTCTCCCATCAGTGTGAATGAGTGGTGGAGACGTTATGTCCAGAATAATATGGAAATTACGTACCTACCGTAATTCTTGATCTTCTTGAACGGAGTCTCCACCACTTATTCACATGCCCACCCACCATCCCCCGAGCTCACCTCTGTTGTTGGTCTTCACTCCCTCAATCTTTAGGCTGTGAAGACTTCTTTGTTGACCCTTCTTATACGGGTCATCCGGACTATCTTATGTCTGTTTTTTGTTAGGCTATCCTTCTAAGTTAGTTATGCTGCACCTCCTCAGAACAAAGGTACTGAGGCAGTTGGAGGGTCAACACTGAGATTGTCATTGTCGCACAAGCCGAGGTTCATGGCTCCGCTCCTCACAGCTCCATCTCTGGTGCCAGCCCTCCTGCAAAAAAAGTTTGTTCCTGCTGGGTCCTAGTGCCTCCGGCGTAGATCCCATCAGTGTGAATGAGTGGTGGAGACTCCGTCCAAGAAGATCAAGAATTACGGTAGGTACATAATTTCGATTTCCTCTCCCACTAGCCTCTCGCTTGCTCTCCCAGGAGCAAGGCACCCTACTACACCCCAACCTAAGGTCTGCATCTCCACGCATGGCTCCTGTAATTAGGAGCAGGTTCGGGGTAAGAGAGGGGGTAGCAGAAGTGTTGGTGGCCACAAGGAAACTGTCCAGTAGGGCCACTTATACCATGAAGTGGAAAAGGTTCAGCTTCTGGGGCAGCTGCCTGTGATCTGGACCCATTTCTGTGTGAGACGAATTGGGTCCTAGAGTACCTTTTATCCCTGTCAGACTCTGGCCTTAGCTAGTCCTCTATTAAGGTACATCTCTCAGCCATTTCAGCCTATCGCGTACCAGTGGATGGCAAGAATCTGGCCCAGCTTGACCTATCGTGTACCTTCCTACATATTAAGCCTCCCATACGGGACTCTGTCCCTCCTTGGGATGATTTGTTCATGCTGGAAAAGCTGACTTTGCCCCCCTTTGAACCACCCATGAGTTGCGAGCTTCACTTTTTCTCTTGGAAAGCATTATTTTTAGTTGCTGTTACTTCAGCCCGGAGGATTTTCGAGCTCCAGACTCTCATGTGTAAAGAACCATACTTGGTTTTTCACAGGGACAGGGTGTCCCTTCATACAGATCCTACGTTTCTTCCAAAGGTGGTGTCTGAGATGATGCTTAATCAAGACATCAACCTTCCGGTTTACTACCCGGAGTACTCTAACAAAGGGGAGGCCCTATTATATACCTCTGATGTACATGGAATTCTTCGGTACTACATTGATCGAACAAGGTTGATTAGGAAATCTGACCAATTGTTTGTTTCTTTCACCCAACGGATGTTTGGCGCAGCAATCACTAAGCAGACCTTGTCAAAGTGGTTGGTCAATTGTATTGATCTTATCTGTGTCAATCTTCACCATTCATCACCTTTGGGGTACTGGCGGAGGTCAGCAGTCCCAGCGGAGCCCCTTTTTTTTACGGACAGAGTCTGCACCATCAGCACTGCCCACAAGGCCTGATGCACTGCGTGACACTTGCGGGTTGGCCGTTAGGTGCTGTCGACCCTGCCCTCCCGCCAGTTCTTCATCTCCTACCATCGAGGTCACCTAGTGGAAGCTCTGCTGTTGAGAGGCCTGCAAGAATTTCTCAAGCCTTCAGCTCCGTTTGTGTCCATCGACTCCGTTCATTTACCTGCCAGTTCTGTTGCGCCCACTCAACGTTGCCTGAGAAATTAAAATAAGATTGTTCCTTTTTTCCTTGTTGCAATGTCGGGTCTTCTTTGTTGTTGTTTTTTCCATAGGTCATGTCTCGATCGGGGGGGGCAAGAAATCTGTGAAGACGGGACGGCCCCCTTTGCGTCAGTGCCCGTGCTGCTGTAAGTATTCCATCACTGACCAGCATGACTGTTGCCTCGCATGTCTTGGCCTGCTTCATGACATGGATTCATACATTATCTACTTCTCTATGGACCATCATGTCATCGAACAATGCACATGGAAAGTTGGACGAGCTCCGCCGACTTTCGGGGGATAGGTGTGCACTCGTCGGGCCAAGCCGCGTTCTCTTGGCCTTTCCTCCGGGTCCCCTCCCGGTTCTATATGGACCGAGGAGGAGGGTGCTTCTGCTTCTCTTAGCCTAGCCATGGCAGAAGCCCCTTCTGCGGTGCACGAGGCCCAGTCTGTCCCCAGCCCCTAGGGATCTCTGCCAGTGGTATTGTGCCCCCCCTATGTTCCATGCCTCATCCCCAGTCAGGATTGACGCAACTGGATACTCCTGATGGGCTTCACGCCCTTAGCTGTGACCGGCCCCCAGATCAAGATTCCATGGATTTTGACTCAGGAGAAGGAAGACATTCTACTCGGCATGGTTGCTGCTCTCTGTTGTAGTGCATCAGGCCCAGTATGCTACCTGTGATAGGTTCCTGTGGTCCAGGCTAGGTCAACTCCTAGCCTCGATGCCTGACACGGAGGAAACCAGACAAGCCATTGCACACTCTGCACGTGGCCTGGAGCTAGCAAGGCACCAAGCAAGGGCATCGTATGACATTAATGAGGTAGCTACCAGGGTCATAGGGACAGCGATATGCACTAGGTGGATGGCATGGCTGCGTCTCTCCCAGTTGTCACCCTTGGCCTGGCATAGGGTGATTAACTCCGATCACCAGAGAACCTATCTTTTCTCCCGTAGGATGAGAAGGCATCAGTCGGTGCAACTTTCTACCCCCTCCGGGGGGTCCCTGTCTCACTCCCCCCACTCCCAGGCCTCTCCAGACCTGTGAAGGTTCTCCCTATTAGTGTGTCACCCACTGAGAGCTAATGACTCCAGTTCCTTGGGCTGAAAGTTTCTCTCGGGGTAGGCACTATCTGAAGATGATGAATGGTGAAGATTGACAGGTAAGATATGAAAATTACGTACTCTACCGTAATTCTGATCTTTCTGTGCATCTTCACCATTCATCACAATCCCACCCTCCATCCCCCTTAGGCCTCAGTCTCTGGGTCCCCCTCCCTCTCTGTGCCCTCTTCTTTGTCCCTCTCCTTTCTGTCAGTCAGGAGTGGGATAACTTTGGGCACATGGGGGATAATTCTTCTGGGGGAAGGGTGGTCAGGAAGGGGGGCACTCTTTCTTCAGTGCTTTGGCTCCACACCCTGTGGGGTGGGAGTTGGCAGTTGCCCTCCTTTCTTTCCTTCTTCCCTTCTCCCCGTCAATCCCTTGATTTCCTTGTCCTTAGACATAATTTCAATTATTTTAAGAAACTAGGTTTCTTACATCAAACATTTCCTTTTGGGGGGGGGGGGAGATATCCCTGTATCCTGTCTTTTCTTCCAGAATAGCCAATTCTGCTTTTGTTGGAGTTATTGCCAGTGATTCTGTGCCTTGAATTCTGGCAGTTAGCCTCTTGGCTACTCCTTCGCAGTTCCTATACAATCTGGAGACAGGTCAAGGTTCCAGGGTATATTTTCCATTTTTCCCCCCTTCTCACTCTCATCCTTATTCTAAAATCCTTAACCCACCCTCCCTCCTCTTTTCTACTCCAGAGATTGGGGTCTCTACCCAATCCCCTTAGTCTTTCAAACTTTTTCTGTCCTCTCAGTCATTTATCTCTCCTTTTAGTTTATGTATCTTTTCCTTGTCTGTCCCTTGGACTTCCTTGTCCCACCTTCCCAACCCTCTTTCTCACCTCTACGGCGACTCAGAACTGGTGGGAGGGCAGAGTCAACAGCATCTAATGGCCAACCTGTGAGTGCCATGCAGTGTGTCGGCCTTGAGGGCGGTGCTGATGGTGCGTTGACTCCGTCCATCCAAAAAAAAAAAAAAGACCTCCCTCGGGGTCATGACCTCCAGACAGTACCCTAAAAGGTGATGAATGGTGAAGATACACAGAAAGATCAGAATTACGGTAGGTACGTAATTTTCATTTTTCTGCCATGAAAAACATGGAAAGTCCCTACCGGGTTTTGTGAAGGGCCACTCCACCAGAGGGGTCTCTGCTTCCTTTGCCTCGCTCAGAAATGTGTCTGCAGCGGATCTTTGTGCCACAGCCACCTGGAGTTTGATCCACACCTTTATTCGGCATTACAGTCTGGACATTGCTTCCAGGCAGAGAGCAGGCTTCGGCCTGGCAGTCCTCCAGGGGCTTCTCTCCTAATAGCACAGGGACCTTACTTTCTGTTCAACCACTGGTCTGACTTGGTGGTATTTCATTACTGCTTGGGACTCAGTCCTATTTGTAATGACTTGCTGTAAGAGCGCTATCTCGAAGTGAGATAGTACAGTTATGTAAGAACTTAACAGTAGCTCTTCAAGAAGAGCTCTTGCAGCAGGTATGCTTTCCCTCCCAGAGCTGACGTCGGGGGCGGTCCCCCACCTTGGACTGCTAGCTAGAGGTTTTCCGTGGGGTCCTAGTGCCTGGCGGCATAGTCCTATTTGTAATGACCTGCTGCAAGAGCTCTTCTCAAAGATGTACTGTTACTGTAAGTGCTTACGTAACTGTACATCTTACTTCGAGAGGGCTCTAGCAGTAGGTATTCACATATAGGACTGACCCGCCAGGCATCAGGACCCCACGGGGAAAATTTCTAGCTAGCAGTCTTTGGTGGGTGAGCGCCCCAATGTCAGGTGACCGGCGTCATATGATGTCAGTATAAAGAGGCGGTCCCCCATGCCTGCCTTCCAGTTCTTCCCACCATCGGCTTGTGAAAGTTCCTCTCAGTTGAATAATGCTTTGTCAGTCATTCGTTGGTCCTTAAGTCTTCGAACTTTTAGACCTTTTTTCTCTGTCTTTAAGCTTTTATTTATGATTCACTGTGTATGTCATCCCTGACGCACTCCGAATAGCATAAGAACAAGTGCGACTCTTGTGGTTCCCAACTTCCACACAAGGACAGCCACTCCTTGTGCCTCTTCTGTCTGGGCCCAGACCACCCCATGGAGAAGTGCCAGCACTGCCAGAAATGTAACTCCGCTACTCGCAAAAGAAGCCAGCAGTCCCTGGAAGCCCTTACCTTAAAGAAGAAAATGGCCTCGATGGAGAAGGAGCTAAAGAAACTCAGGCAGGTGTCCACTTCTCCCGAAGGTCACAAGAAAAAACGCGACAAGAAGCACCGGCAGTGGGAACCAGCTTTGACAGCAGCCGCAACTCTGGCCAGAGTCACGGCACTTAAGGTAACATCCCCTCTGGGAGATCGCTGCATGATGGCCGTCTTTGTGGTTACCAAGAAGGCATCGCCTCTCCCGTTTGGCTCATGCTTGGGCCCTTCGGCAGCCTCCGGGGCAAAGGAGGCCTCCGCTCCCATGAAGGCTGCTTCTACCACTCGGCCTTCGGGTCAGAGTGAGACTGATAAGTCAGACATCGGTCCCACCGACGCTCGCCCGGACATGGCTGCTAAGCCACTTGCCCCTTTGGGGGAGCGCCCAGCCAAAACTATTCCCAACAAGACCACATCTCCTGCGCGACCTTCCTCAGGCAGGGCATCCAATTAGTCGGACGTCGGCTCCTCCAACGCCCTTCCGGTTTCGTCCGATAAGTTGGATGCCAGTTCCACTGATGCCCGCTCGACCAAGAAGCCTGTGCCGGACCCTACGGAACAGTCCGATGCCCCAGGCTCTCTGCAACATTCCAAGTTGCCTTCTGAGGTCCCTGCGTCTCCTCAGCTGACCCCCAGGGATTATAATCCTTCCCCAGTCATCACGGGGGACACTGAGACACTGTCTTCAGGGAACCCTCCTTCTGGACCTGATACCCTGACGCTGGACCCTCAGACGCCGGTATACCCGACGCCACCCAGTGTTCCCTTACCTGGCGATAGGCCTATTTTTCCGTCAGGTCCTTTGGACCCTATTGAAGGCATACCCATGCCGTGCCCGATGCCCACAGGGCCAGTGTTACCACTGCCTGGCCCGCCAGCAGAGCCTCTGCCAGGTCCCTCTGCTCCGCAGAGCCCCTGGCACCCGGGTATCCAACACTGCAATTTCCGGTGCCACAATAACTGACTCCACAGTATCCAGCGCCTCAGTACCCAATGCAGCAGTATCCGGCACCGCAGTACCCAATGCTGGGCTACCCACCATCGGGTTACGGATACTCCTTCTACAGATATCCTTAATATCCATATGCACCTCTGCCACCCACTCCCCAGCTACCAGTGGATCTGAAGGAGACCTTGGCCTCCTGGTGGGCTGAGGCCAAGGCTCAGCTCACTCGTGAGGTAGTCGTCTGCTGACGCCAGACCTATACAGGATCCCCTACGTCGGAGATGGGAGACTCTCTCCCCCCTTCCTGACACCAGAGGAGAGCCCTCTGGTGCCCGAGGAGGAGTGGACACGTGCCCAAAGGAACTCACCAAAGGGGGCGTTCCTCCTCTTCGTAAGGAGGAGGAGTCTTCCTCCTCTTCATTAGATATGTCTGACTCAGACTCAGAGACAGGATGCTCTGACTCTGATGACGAGCCACATACTCCAGATTGCCCCAGGCCAAGGACTCCTCCGAAGTCTTCTCTGGAGGATACCTCCTTTCTGGAGTTATTGAGGAAAATCCAGAAAGTCCATCAGTGGCAATCAGTGGAGCCAGACCCACAGCGTAAGAAGCTCGCTGCTCATCTGGATCTGCCCGAGACTGCTCCTATGCTGATTCCACCCTGGATAGAGCCTCACACGGATCTTGTCTCCACCATCTGGAAACAACCTTCCACGTTAGCTCCCCTTCCGAGGAAGCTGGACAGGCTATATTAGGCTCCTGAGGGTGTAGATTTCCTCAACCTCCACCCAAAGGCGGACTTGGTCTTCATCAGCGCCGCTCCGCAAACCCCAAACACCTCAGCTCATCTTCACCCTATAAGGAATCCCGGCTTCTGGACCAATACAGGAAGAAGATCTATTCCTCTTCTACCCTTGGTATTAGGGCCCTGAACTATGTGGCTCATATGGGGGGATTTGCAGAAGACCATCCTTAGTCAGTTGGAATCTAAATTGGACTCCCTTACTGAGTCACAGACTAAGCAGGAAGTGGTGGATCTTGTCCGTTCTGCTGGTTCGGCCAGTTGGCACATGCTCCATGCCACTTACGATGCAGTGGACACAGCTGGAAGGAGCTCGCCTTTTGCCATAGGCCTACGGTGTCACGCCTGGTTCCGCATGTCAGGTTTGGTCCCTGAAGTGTAATCCACTATCCAGGATGCTCCTTTCAGGGGTCCGGTGCTGTTCAGGGGTGATGTCAAGGACATCATTACCGAACTGCAGGAGAAGGGCACTGAACTCAAGTCTGTCAACTCTATGTACAGGCCCCCTCAAGGGTAGTGGCATCCTTTTCATAGACAAAACCGACAAAGGCAAAAACCACAGGGCAAATGGGCCAACAAACGCCGGGCCTCTCCAGCAACCAAGACTCCCCCCCCAGCAAAAAAGCTGCGGGAGCCTTGGCTGCTGTGCTGCCCCACACCTCCTGACTCCCTACCTCTCCCACCGCTTCAGAAGGTTCCAGAGGAACTGGTAGGGGGGAGATTCTCCTTCCATCTACCAGGTTGGGAGAGGATAACGTCAGATGCTTGGGTGCTCCAGTTGATATCAGCAGGACACTCAATAGAGTTTCTCCAGAAACCACCCTGAAAACCCTCCTCCCGCAACATCTTCCTCTGGTCCTAGAGGAAATCATCTCCCTTCTCTCGAAGGCGGCAGTAGAACCAGTTCCCAGCCATCTTTTCGGGACAGGTTACTATTCCCATTTCTTCCTAGTTCCAAAGAAGATGGGAAATGTGAGGCCTATCCTAGACCTCAGCTCCCTGAACGTGTTCATGGAGTACGAATGTTTCAGATGCTCTCTTTGCAGAACCTTCTACCACTTCTTCGGCAGGGACAGTGGCTATGCGCTCTGGACATGCAGGATGTCTACCTGCATATCCCCATATGCCCTTCCCACTGCAAATTCCTTCATTTTTGCTTTCAGGGGGACCACTGCCAATTCAGGGCCCTCCCATTTGGTCTTTCCTCGGCCCCCCCGAGTATTTACCAAATGCCTGTCTGTGGTAGCGGCCCACCTGCATACCCAGGGAGTACAGGTATTCCCGTACCTGGACGATTGGCTCCTGGCAGCCCTGTCCAGGGAGGAACTCATGCATTCCCTTTCCCTGCAGGTTTTCACCAGCCTGAGTATCACCATCAACCAAGCAAAGTGCCATTTGATCCCTTGCCAATGCCTCCAATTTGGGTGATTCTGGACACGACCATCGGCAAAGCCTTTTTGCCTCCAGACAGGGCAGACACCCTTCAGACTCAGGCCCATCTTCTGTCCAGTCACAGGAGAGTCAGAGCCAGGTCAGTACTTCACCTCCTCGGGCTAATGGTGGCTGCCATTCTGACAGTCCCACTCGCTCGACTCCATATGAGGATCTCTCAGTGGACGCTTCAGTCGCAATGGGACCAGACCCTGGTCAATGTAGACCAGGAAGTACTAGTTTCCAATCCCATGATCAGGGACTTGCAGTGGTGGATGGTGCAGGAGAACCTATGCCAGGGAGTTCACTTCTGTATCGAATCCCCCCTCCCAGATGTTGATAACAGATGTGACAGGAGAAGGCTGTGGTGCCCATCTAGGGTCTCATAGGACTCAGTGCAGCTGTCAAAGTTCAAACAAAATCTACACATCAGTGTGCTCGAACTGAGAGCAGTCCTTTGTGCCCTTCAGGCTCTACACTCCCTTATCCTTCCTGGTCATCTCCTCATACAATCAGACAACATGTGCGTAGTCTAGCATCTCAACAAGCAGGGAGGAACTTGTTCCTACCCTCTGTGCCAAGAAGCGATGGGAGTCTGGCTTTGGGCAACCCAGCATCACCTTCACTTGACTGTGGTTCACGTTCCGGGAGTGGAAAACACACTGGCAGACCAACTCAGTTGGTCCTCAGCCAGGTCCCACGAATGGGAATTGGATCAAGAAGTCGTAAATGACATCTTTCAGAAATGGGGGACACCTCAGATAGACCTCTTCACTTCTCACCAAAATTCAAAACTTCCCGCCTTCTGCTCGCTCGCTTGCTCCAGGGCAAAACATATTTTGGCGGGGCGCTCTGTCTCTCCCTTGGAGGGACAGATTCGTTTATGCCTTCCCTCCTATTCCCTTAATTCCGAGGGTCCTAAACAAACTCAGATCGGAGGGAGCTTGAATGATTCTCATCGCTCCCTTCTGGCCCAGGCAAGTTTGGTTCTCTCTTCTGCAACAGTTTTCAGAGGAACCTCCACTTCCTCTTCCTCTGTCGCAACAATTGTTGACCCAGGATCAGGGAACCCTTGTTCATCCAGGTCTCAGATCCCATCATTTACATGCGTGGTTCCTGCAGACGTAGCAAAAGCCTGCTTCGGAGTTTCTCCATTTGTAGCAGACATCTTGGTAGAGGCCAGAAAGCCTTCCACCAGGTCCACCTACGCAGTGAAGTGGAAACTATTTTCTATGTGGGCTAGCTCAAAAGACTTCAAACCTTTCTCATGCCCAGCCAGTAAAGTCCTGGACTACATGCATCACCTCTTCGATCTGAGTCTCAGCCATTCCTGACTGAAGGTCCACATGGCCACTATTTCAGCCTACCATATTCCCTTCAGGAACAGGACTTTTGCTCAGTTGGAAGTCTCCAAGACCTTCCTCAGAGGGGTTCTCCATTTGAGACCCCCATCTGCATTTCTGCCCCTCCTTGGGACTTGAATTTCATTCTGGAGAAGCTTACCCTGCCTTCCTTCGAGCCGGCAGCTACAGCAGATTTAAAGTTCCTTTCTTGGAAGACACTCTTCCTAGTGGCCATTACTTCTGCTCGGCGCATTTCTGAGCTTCAGGCCTTGATGTGCAAAATTCCATACTTGATTTTCCACAAGGAACGTGTGGCTCTATGCACCAACCCTAAGTTTCTCCCTAAGGTGGTGGCTGAATCTATGCTAAATCAGTTCATTGAGCTACCCATTTTCTTTATGCAACACTCCAATCAAGGGGAGTACCTCTTGCATACTTTGGATGTTCACAGAATACTGAGATAGTACACCACTTGGACTAAGGATCTAAGGAAAACTGATCAGCTTTTTGTCTCTTTTGCTCACAGAAGACAAGGCAATGCTATTTCTAGGCAATGCCTATCAAAATTGTTGTCTCATTGTATCACTTTCTGTTACAACAAGACCCTGCTGGGTCAATCAGAGGTCACTCCACCAGAGGAGTAGCTGCCTCCATGGCTTGCTTCAATAATGTGTCCACGGCAGACATCTGTGCAGCTGCAACTTGGACTTCTGTCCATACCTTTACAAAACATTACAGTTTGGACATTGCCTCTCGCCATAGAGCAGGCTTCGGGTTGGCTGTGCTACAAGGTCATTCATGAGACCCGTTCAGCCTGAGGTTACATGCTATGGATAACAGTCCTCCTCCCGAGAGCTTTTCCTTGCTCCAGACTGCTTGAGACTCAATTCTATATGTGAATACCTACTGCAAGAGCCTTCTCGAAGTAAGATAGTACAGTTACGTAAGAACTTACCATAACAGTAGATCTTACTTTGAGAGGGCTCTTGCAGTAGGTAATTACATATAGGACTGATGCCAGCAGGTGGCAGGACCCCACGGAAAAATTTCTAGCTAGCAGTCCCTGGCGAGGGATCGCCCCCATGTCAGGTGACCGGCGTCAGGAGACGTCGGTATAAAGGGGCGGTTCTGGACGCCCGCCTTCCAGTTCTTTCCCGCCGTTAGCTCATGCAGCGCCTCGCAGATAAGTTCGTGCTTCATCAGCCCTACCTTCATCGTTTTTTTACCGAAAAATAATCATTTTTTTTGACTAACGTCAGTACTATCGTCGGTGTATGTCGTCCCCTACACCCTCCAAGCACAAGAATAAGTGCGAGTCATGTGGCGCCCAACTACCGCACAAGGATGGCCACTTCCTGTGCCTGTTCTACCTAGGCCCCTATCACCCAGTCGAGAAATGCCAGCACTGCCTCAGTTTAAACGCGGCTACGCGGAAAAGGTGACAGCGATCCCTGGAAGCCCATATTCTAAAGAAGAAAATGAGTTCTATGGAGAAGGAGCTCAGAAAACTGAGGCAGGCGTCTACTTCCCCCGAAGGCCATCGGAAGAAGAAGAAGGAGAAGGAGAGGCACCGGGACAAGGGCTCCTCCACCGCATCTCCCTCGGGAGTCGCTGGGACACAGGTATCACCCCCACTGGGGGATCGCCTCGACGGCCGCCTCAGAGGTTTCTGAGGGGTGTCGCCCACCCATCTGGCTCACGCCGGCTTTGCGGTGCCTGGCAGTTGGAGGCCTCCGCCTTGTTCAGCCACAGGCTCGCGGCCACCACTGTGGGCGACTCCGTAAGCCGGGCGCATTCCTCTGATGTCCACCCGGAGAGGCCAGTAAGACGTCCGACCCTGCGGGGCGATGCACAGCCTCCACTCCACCGGACCAGGCCGATCACTCTACTCGGCCCGCCCCCGGTGATGGCTCTCATAAGTCAGACGCCGGCGCCCACCGAGAGCTCACCCCTAAGCCTCACGTCAGCTCGTCCGACGTCCGGCTGGCAAAGGAACCGAAGACGGACCCCCCCACGTCCATCATAGCCAGTTCCCTGCAGCCTTCACTGCCATCTGGGGAACCAGAGTCTCCCCAACTCGACCCCGGGGACTTTTCCCCTCCGTCCCTGGGCTAAGCTGGAGATCTTTTGCCTCCGTCAGTCCTTCTTCCACCTGGTGTGCTAGACCATACGTCGGCTCCTCGGATGCTGGCTCTGACGCCGCCCTCCGGACGCCGGGTACTCTCCAACACCAGGGCCTCCGCCGCCGCCCTGATGTCGGCCCACTGACTCCGGGAGACATTCCGCCTCCCATCGGGCCCTCTGTCCTCCAGGCTTCCACTGTAGGACTCACCATGAGGCCACCGCCGGGCCATCTTGCTCGCAGCCCCCTGCTCCCGGCACACGGTAATTCCTCCATCCTATTCGACGCCGGTGTACCCGGACCGCAGTATCTGACACCGAAGCCTCCGATGCCGCAGTACTCTACGCCATAATACCTGATGCTGGGCTACCCGCGAGCGGGTTTTGATATGCTCCATACGGTTACAACCTGTATCCTTATCCCCGCCTCCTCCTCCTCCACCACCCTCGTGGCCGCCGGTGGACCTGCAGGAGACTTCTGGCCTCCTGGTGGGCTGAGGCCAAGGCTCAGCTCACCAAAGAGGTTGATAGCTGCCTTCCGGCGACAGTGCCATCCCAGGTTCCCGTACATCCAAGGCGGCACACTCCCTCACCACCTCCGGTCTCCAGGGTTCTTCCATCTGGATCCAGGGCAGGACATGCTTCCCGGGGACTTCCCAAGGGGTCCGTTCCTCCCCCGGGTCGGGAAAGGGAGTCTTTCTCCTCTTCATCCTCCTCTTCACCCTCGGACTCTTCCGACGGTTACTCCGAGAGAGACGACGAGCCATGCTCTCCATCAAAGCCCAGGCCAAGGACTCCTCCGAAGTCTCCTCTGGAGGATCCTTCTTTTACGGAGTTGCTTAGGAAAATCCAGGAGGTTCATCAGTGGCACTTCCTGGAACCAGATCCTCAGCGTCTGAAACTCGCTGAATATCTGGATCTGCCTGTGACAGCTCCTACCTTGGTGCCACCTGGATAGAGCCTCACGCCACCTCGTTACCACAATATGGAAACAGCGCAGCCTAGCCCCTTTCTAGGAAGTCGAACTGCTATATCAGACTCCAGAGAGTGTGATTTTCTGGATTCTCACCCTCGTGCCGACTTGGTTGTGATTAGCGCCGCTCACAGCCGGTCGACAAACCCCAAACATCTTAGCTCATCACCACCTGATAAGGAATCACGCCTTCTGGACCAGTATGGGAGAAAGATTTGCGCTTCCTCCACACTGGGGATCAGGGCCCTGAACTACGTCGGCCATATGGGGGACTACTAGAAGGCCATTCTGACTCAGGCGGAAGCCAAACTGGACTCCTTGCCTGACTTCCAAGTCAAGCAGGAGTTGGCTGATCTCATCCGCTCTGCTCGTTCGGCCAATCGACACATGCTACGTGCAACATACAACGCAGTGGACACTGCTGGGCAGAGCTCAGCTTTTGCTGTAGGCCTATGGCGTCATGCTTGGCTCCATGTGTCAGGGTTGGTCCCGGAGGTGCAATCTGCTATCCAGGAAGCACCTTTCCAGGGGTCGGTGCTTTTCGGGGGTGATGTCAAGGACATCATCACCAATTTGCAGGAGAAGGGATGGCACTGAAGTCCAGTTGATTCCATGTACCATCCCCTATCAGCAGCAGCGCCGTCTTCACAGACGGAATCGCCAAAGGCAGGCCACAAAATGCCGGGCCCTCAGCTGCCAAGCCCCCGCCCAAAAAAGCAGCGGGTGCTGCCCTACATCACCTGACTCCTTTCTCTCCCACTGCCTCCGGATTCCCCGGAGGAACTGTAGGAGGGGAGGTTTTCCCTCCACCTTTGGGATGGGAGGGATAACCACAGATTCTTGGGTGCTCCAGCTCATAGCAGAGGGACACTCCACAGAGTTTCTTCAGAAACCACCCCTGCCACCCACCTCTGAAGTCGTGTGTATCATGGGAACATCTTCTCTTGGTCCAGGAGAAATTTTGGCTTTCTTGCTGAAACAGTATTAGAGCCCATCCCCTTCATCTGCAAGTGATGGGCTACTTTTTCCATTTCTCTCCTGGTCCCAAAGAAGACAGGAGATCTCAGACCAATTTTAGATCTCAAGTTCCCCGAATCTTTACAGAATACAAAAGGTTCAGGATGCTCTTTGCAGAGCCTTCTGCCCTCCTCCAGCCGGGTCAATGGCTTTGTGCTCTGGATATGCAGTGACGCCATCTGCACATTCTACTTACCTCATCTCATCGCAACACCTTCGCTTTGCATTCCAGGGGACCACTACTAATTAAGGCACCCAGTTTGGTCCATCTCCGCCCCGAGTGTTTACCAAATGACTGGCAGTGGTGGTGGCCCACCCAGTGCACTAGGGTGCAGGTTTTCCCATCTTGACCCACTGGTTCTGGCCCCTCATCCAGGAGGAACTCCAGGTTTATTTCCCCACCAGCAGGTTTTGCTCGCCTGGGTATTACCATCAGCCATTCCAAGTCTCATCTGGACACATCCCAGAGGCTACAGTTTATTGGGCGATTCTCATCAGACCACGGGCAAGGCCTTCCTGCCTCAGACAGGCGCCCACCCTTCAGACCCAAATAAGTCTGTTGTCCAACCACAGGATGGTCTCGCGAGGGTTGGTCGCCCGCCTTCTCAAGGCTCATGGCGGCTGCTATCTCGACGGTGTTTCGTGCCTCGACTCACATGAGGATTTCTCAGTGGACTCTACGATCTCAGTGGGATCAGCTAGTGGACGACCTAGATCACCTAGTTCTGACCTCCTCACCAATGATTCGAGACTTGCAATGGTGGATGGTTTGGTAGAACCTGTTTCGGGGAGTTCCTTTCTTTCATCCTCCCCTCTCCCAGACTCTAACCACAGACGCCTCAGGCAAAGGTTGGGGAGCCCATCTAGGCCCTCATCGGACCCAGGGCTCCTGGTCCAAGCTAGAACAAGCTCTCCATATCAATGTGCTCGAGCTTCGGGCAGTGTTGTACGCTCTCCAAGCCCTTCACCAATACATCCTTCCCGGCCACCTAGCCATCCAGATGGACAACAATGCACGTGGTGTGGTACATCAACAAACAGGGAGGGACTCGGTCCTACCCTCTATGCAGGGAGGTAATGAGGGTTTGGGATTGGGCAACACAAGGCTACCTTCACCTCATGGCAATTCACGTTCCGGGAGTCAACAACACCCTGGCAGACAAGCTAAGTCATTCTTCTGCCCTGACTCATGAGTGGGAACTGGACCAAGGGGTCCTAGACAGTATCTTCCAACTTTGGGGAACACCACAGGTCGACCTGTTCACATCCCCCCTAAATGCAAAACTTCCTGCCTTCTGCTCGCTCGTTCCAGAGCGAGGCACTTTTTGGAGCGACGCTCTGTCTCTAGACTGGAAGGACAGATTCGTCTGTGCCTTCCCCTAATTCCACTTATCCCATGAGTCTTGCAGAAACTAGCTTCAGAAGGAGCACAAATGATTCTGATCACTCCTTTCTGGCCCAGGCAAGTCTGGTTCTCTCTTCTACAACAATATTCAAAGGATCCTCCTCTTCCTCTTCCTCTTCCTCTATCTCGAGGTTTGTTGACCCAGGATCAGGGGACCCTGGTCCATCCAGGCCTCAAATCCCTTCAACTGCATGCATGGCTCCTGCAGACTTAGCCCAATCCCGTTTTGGAGCGTCTCCCAAAGTGGCAGAGATTTTAGTGGAGGCCAGAAAACCCTCCACCAGATCCACTTATGCCATGAAGCAGAAAAGATTCACTATTTGGGCCGCTTCCAAGAACTTGGAACCTTTCTCCTATTCAGCAGGGCTTCTGCTGGAGTATCTATGTCATCTGTTTGACCTGGGTCTCAGTCATTCCTCTCTGAAGGTACACATGGTGGCCATCTTGGCCTATCATGTTCCCTTCGCAGACGAGGCTTTCGCTCAACTGGAGGTCTCTAAGACCTTTCTCAGAGGGGTCCTCTAGCTGAGGCCCCCTATCTGTACTCCTGCGCCCCCTTGGGACTTGAATTTTGTTCTCGAGAAACTTACTCTCCCTCCCTTTGAACCTGCAGCTTCTTCGGATTTGAAGTTCCTTTCGTGGAAGACTCTCTTCTTGGTGGCCATTACTTCAGCTCAGAGAATCTCCAAGCTCCAGGCCTTGATGTGTAAAATCCCGTACTTGATTTTTCACAAGGAATGAGTTGCTCTTCGCACGAATCCTAAGTTTCTCCCTAAAGTAGTAGCCAAGTCTACTCTAAATCAGTCCATAGAGTTACCTGCCTTTTTTACACAGTACTCTAATCAAGGGGAATATTTACTCCATACTATGGATGTTCACCGGATTCTGAGATACTACACCAATATGACAAAGGATCTCAGAAAGACTGATCAATTGTTCATCTCTTTTGCTCACAAAAGGGAAGGCAATGCTGTTTCCAAGCAATGCCTATCTAAGTGGTTGGCTCATTGCATCATTTTCTGTTATGACAAATACAACAAGACCCTCCCGGGTCAAGTCAGAGGCCACTCCACAAGAGGAGTAGCTACCTCAGCGGCTTGTTTCAAGAATGGGTCTGCGGCAGACATCTGCGCTGCCGCCACCTGTACTTCTGTCCATACCTTTACGAAACATTACAGTTTGGATGTTGCCTCTCACCGTAGAGCAGGCTTCGGTCTAGCTGTTTTGCAAGGCCTCCTATCCTGAGACTTGCACAACCAGAACTACCTTTTGGATTAGTTTTCCTCTTCCCGGTGCCTCTCTTTGTTCCAGACTGCTTGGGATTCAGTCCTATATGTAATTACCTACTGCAAGAGCCCTCTCGAAGTAAGATAGTACAGTTACGTAAGAACTTACTGTAACAGTAGATCTTCGAGAGAGGCTCTTGCAGTAGGTAATACCTTCCTGCCCTCCATCCCCCTAGGCTTTTTCAGCTCCTTTTCCATTGAGGGAAATATCCGCCTTCTCTCGCCTGGCCTCTTTTGGCCTGTGGTGGGAAAGAACTGAAGGCGGGCATCTGGGACCGCCCCTTTATACCGACGTCTCCTGATGCCGGTCACCTGACGTGGGGGCAGTCCCTCGCCAGGAACTGCTAGCTAGAAATTTTTCTGTGGGGTCCTGCCGCCTGCCGGCAGCAGTCCTATATGTAATTACCTACTGCAAGAGCCTCTCTTGAAGATCTACTGTTACAGTAAGTTCTTACATAACTGTACTGTCTTCGAGAGAGGCTCTTGCAGTGGATATTGCCTTCCCACCCTCCATCCCCCTAAGCTTTTTTGGCCCCATTTCCTTGGGGGGAAATAGCCTCTTCTCTCTCATCTTGCCTGTTTTGGCCCTTGGCAGGAAAGAACTGGAAGGCGGGCGTGGGGGACCGCCCCTTTATACCGACGTCGTATGATGCCGGTCACCTGGCATGGGGGCGGTCCCCTGCCAGAGACTGCTAGCTAGAAATTTTTCTGTGGGGTCCTGACACGTGGCAGGTCAGTCCTATATGTGAATACCTACTGCAAGAGCCTCTCTCGAAGATCTACTGTTACGGTAAGTTCTTACATAACTGTACTTTTCCTCCTGTTCCACCAGCATTGTAGACCTCGTCAGATGTGGGCTGGAACAGACCTGCTTCTGTTCCTTCTATCTGCAAGCAGATAGCCAGAAAATACTCTGCCCCTAAGAACAGATCAGTGTATGTTTCTCAATAGATAGGTGATGCCATTGAGCTTCCCTTGTCAATCTTCACCATTCATTACTGCTTGGGTAGTGCCGAAGGCGCGCACCTGCTATGGGAGGTTTTTATTTTTTTGAGTCTCGCCCAATGGCGCCACCCACTTTAAGCGACGCTCTGCGCCATGCACGAGGTGGTCGCAGTAGGTGCCATCAGACTCCTCCTCCATCTCAGTTCTGTTTCTCCCGCCGTCGAGGCTACACCTGCTACATGGTTAGAATTCACTTCTAGGCCTAGTTGTCATTATCGACCGTTCCAGACTCTTCCTTTCTGCTTTTCTCAACGTCGTCACCTGTAAGACCGTTGTTTTTCTTCTCTTTATTCAATGGCGCCGAGAGCTGTGCTTGTTTTTGTCTTAATTTTTTCGCATCATGTCAGGTTCGGGGGCAAAACGTAAGTTGAAGGCGGGCCATGCCCCTATGCGTCGGTGCTCCTGTGGCCAGCATTTTTCCATCACAGACCGGCATGATGTTTGTCTCCGTTGGCTTGGACCCAACCACAATATGGATGCATGCGACACTTGTTTCTCGATGGACTGTCGCATCCTGGAAGTCCGAGTGTTCAAGATCAGCAAGGATCCGCTGACTTTTGGGGGATGGTGCCGCTCCAAAGATTCCCAGGTAAGGTATCTAGACCCTTCCTCCAGGTCCCCTCTCAGGCCTATATGGTCTGTAGAGGAGGAGGCCTCTTCATCTTCTCTTGCCGAAGAGGAGGCCTCTTTTGCAGTGTCGGAGGAACGCCGAGGTCCCTCCCGGGGCCACGGCGGGGACACCGCCTCGGCAGTCACTTCCTCGGAGGTGCAGGCTCCCCCAGTGTCGAGGCCCAGGTCTGCTGGGCCCGGCATCAGTGGACCCTAGACGCCAGCTTCTGATGCCGTTTCAGATCATGGCACGTTTGCGGCACTGGTGATCGAGACGGTGCCATTCCCGGCCCCGTTTTGGCTCTCGGCATGCCCGCAGTGCCATGGGCTCAGTTGGTTCTTCTAGTGGTGCCAAGTCGGGTCCCAGCGCTGAGGGCGGTGCAGTGGGTCTGGCCGTCACCATTGGGGAGTCAGAGCCAGGTCTAAGCATTGCGGGGGGTCCGGGGTCATCCGGCACTGCTACACTGGCACCGGCACCGTTCACGGTGCCGGCTCACTGGAGACCCCCAGGGTGGCCAGTATTGTGGTCCAGCTGGTCTCTTCCTTGGAGGAGGAGGATGATTCAGATATGGATCCTTTTTGGCACCCTGACTCTTCGGAGTCAGGGTCTCTGGTGGGACGAGGTGCTAGGTGGCCCAGCGCACCTATTCCTCTGTCTCTGCTGCTGTCGTCTCCTGAGGCCTCCCAGACTGGGGGTGGTCTGGGAGTCCCTGGAGGGGGATGGAGTGGAGCTGGAGGGAGGAGCTCTCCCTCCTGGGGGGTTGTGGCAGCTGCCGATCTCGGTGCTGCTGCACCCCCTCAGGGTGGGGGGTCACTGGGGTCGAGGAGGAGGGCATTCTCAGAGTCCGGGGCGTTGAGAGACAGGGTTCAGGCACCTCGGTCTTCACCTGCCACCTGTTGGGGGTGGGTAGGAGCTGTAGCGCCATGCCCCGTCGTTCCCTCTTGAGCCCCAGGGATCCCTCTGGTGGCGTTGCTGTGGGCTGCCCTTCTGGATCCATGCAGCCCCAGGTTTGTCACAGGGGAGGATCCCCTACTAGGCTAAGCCAGGCTTCACATCCCCAGGTTTCCGTTCTGCGACCTGGTTTGTTGTCCGGGATCCCGCCAGCTCGGGCTCCGTTCTCCAGATTTCAGAGCCTCAGCAGAGGACAGTTGCCTCGCCGTAGGTGCCCCTCTCCCATTCTTCTGCAGCCACCACCCTCTCTCCCAGGCCATGTTGGTCCTACAGGCCCATTATCCTGGGAGATGTTCAGAGGCTCTGCGTCGGCCTTCTCCTCATGTTAGTTACATGCATGAGCGGGTGTTTCGCCTATCCCCACCACCACAGGAGTGTGAGAATGGATTCAGTACAAGGGACCTCTATTCTGTCTTAAGTCTGTTGCAACAGCATTTTCTCCTTTATTCTTTCTGTAGCTTTAATTTGTATTTATTTTATTATCAGGCTGGCCACCTGATATCATTTTACTTTAGTTGTATTCTGTCCTCTCCTAGAAATCCCTTGTCAGAATCCATTCAGCATGCCCTGCCTTCTAGTACCCATGACAGTGGGATACAGTTTGTTTGTCTTAGTTCCTTTAAGTAGTAAGGAAGTTGCCCAATAATTCAGCTCAGCGTTGTGCCTGTAGTTGTAAGTGGAGCTGGCTGCAAACCGTGCGTTCCCCCCAAACAGTGTACTGTGAGCCAAACATGCTGAAGCAGCTCCGTGGGTTTGGCTGCTATTAGTAATGTGTACATTTAAGAAGTTTTTTTACACATTTCATTAATAAAATTACACCTCATTCGGTGAATTAAAACCTTCAGCTTTAAATCTCTCTTGAAAAGCCAGCTGTATATGGTCATAAAAGTGCTGCAATTTCTTTAATAAAAATAAAACCTTGTTTCAGGTTAAATATTTTATTTACACACCAGGGTTATTAGCTCCCTCCTGTAACTTCTCCTGTTGCAATGTGTAGCAGTTTTTAGGGGAGGGAAGGGTGGGGAAATAAGACCTCTGGCTGAATATTTTCCTGGTAGTTTGAGTTTTCACATACAGCACAGTTTTAGCTTCATGAAGTTCAAGTTGCTTATAAGCTTAAAGCTGCACTGTCAGCTTTCCCCCTTCGTTTTTTGGTAAAAACAAGTAGTATGCCTCTTGCCACATACCACTTAGGGAGATGCTTGGAATGCCATAGGATGTAAAATAAATCAATGTTTACCTAGCTTCTTAATTTTCTGTAATAGGTATTCTACCAGCCCGCCAATAACCTCTGTGACATACCGGTATTAGTCAGACCAAGGTTTGCCACAAGCGCGGGGTCCCGATGTATGATTATTTTCACATGGACAAAGAAGAATCATGTCGCGCTTATTCCTTCCATATTTCTCAACTCTTGCATCTATCTGGCACCACAAACCGAGCACTGGAAATGTAATAGTTTCATTTTTGTTACTGTTGAAATCCACTATGTGCACCAATGGCACACCTTGCACTTGCGCTGGATCTTTTGGTCTTGCATCTGGTGCACATGCTGTGATTTCAGCCGCAGCTTAAAATGAAACTATTACATTTCCAGTGCTCGTTTGGTGCCAGATAGATGCAAGAGTTGAGAAATATGGAAGGAATAAGCGACATGATTCTTCTTGTCCATGTGAAAATAATCAGACATCGGGACCGCGGCTTGTGGAGACACGCTGTCCTGACCTAGAAATACTTCCGGTATGTACAGGGTTATTGGCGGGCCGGTAGAATACCTATTTACAGAAAAATTAAGAAGCTAGGTAAACATTGATTTATTTTACATCCCTATGAGCATTCCAAGCATCTCCCTAAGTGGTATGTGGCAAGAGGCATACTACTTGTTTTTACCAAAAATCGAAGGGGGAAAGCTGACAGTGCAGCTTTAATTAGAAGCTAAAGATAAATAATGTTATAGTTGCCAGGTTATTTTATATTGTCTATCCTTCCAAAAACATGCTGTAGGAAAGGATACTTATGAACTTATATGGATTTACCTGGAATGGTTTGTAGCAGGCTGTATTGTTGCTGAGCCGAAGTTCTAAGAGCCCCACCCTTCTCTGAGTTCAGGTCTATACCAGCCAGCTGGCCTTGCTTTGCTATGCTTATAGACCTGACACATAAGGGGTGGAGCTTATGTTAGACATTTTCAGTTATATCCTTTAATTTGTACATTTTATTTCGATTAGGAACCTATGTTAATGTAAAATAACATTATAATTCATGTTTAGAAGTTAATAATTTATTGATTTAAAGACTTTATATACCTTGTGACTCTGATGGGTGGAGAGTTAAACTCCTCCCCTATCAGATCCCTATAAATGGGAAGCTTTACTTCATTTCAGCAGATAGTTTTGTGAAGAGCAGACAGGTTCTGTTCTGAATGGTGACACTAGTTGGTTCTAGTGTATTTATATATTATTTTGTATGTTTCTGTTTTTTTTTTATTTGTTTTGTCGCTCAGTCCGTTGAATAAGTACAAAGAAATAAAACATCAGCTTATCCATAACCTGCTGCCTGAGTCCTAATTTATCCCACACCACAAGTTGGTGTCAACAGTGGATAAAGAAGTCTGTCTAGAGGACTTTGATACTGTCTTAGTATCTGTTGGAGGACACGGCTGATGTAGGAAGAACCATGGCCTGGTGCAGTAACAAGGAAGATGGCAGATCAATTGGGCTTACTACTGATGCCTGGGCTGATGCCTGATGTCTGACTGAAGACAAACTGGAAGAAGAAGGAGCTGTTGGAGGTATACCAGAGATGCAGGAACTAGAGGAAGAGACTGTGGCTGCACCAACTGGAGATACACAGGAATTATTACAGTGGTTGTGTATGCAGCAAGTAGCCTTGGAGAAGCAGACTTAAGGACTTACAAAGATCTGAAGCCCGGTGGGAAGATACCCTCAGAGCTATACAGGCCTTAAGCATTGGATGACCCATAAGTCCTGGTGAGGGTCCAAAGGATATTAAATTAACAAAATTGTGAGAATCCAATGATATCGAAACTTATTTGACCACCTTTGAAAGGATTGCCAGAGCATGTCAATGGCCAAGAGCCCAGTTGGTGATCAGACTTGCCCCATACCTCACTGGAAAGGCCCAGTTAGCCTATGGACATGTAGACCCCACTGTGAGTGAGAACTATGAAGCAGTGAAAGAAGCTATCCTCAAGAGATATGATATTTGTTCAGAGACTTATAGGCAATGTTTTCGGACTCTTAAATATCATTTGTCAGATACCCCCCCCAAGAGACTTATACTAGATTGAAAGATTTGTGTGGTAAGTGGTTACAGCCATCTAGTAACAATAAAGAACAGATGATAGAAGCTATAGTGATGGAACAATTTGTACGAATAATGCCACAAGAAGTACAGTTGTGGGTGAGGGAACACCGCCCGGACACTGCAAAGAAAGCTGTACAACTAGCAGAGGATTACCTCACAGCCAGACCCAATAGACAAAAAGGGTATCCTGGGACAGGTACACCCACCCTACGTAAGAACCTTTCCTATACCTTCCTCAGTCAGTGTACAGCATCTACTAGTGGGGCATCAAACCGTAAAACCAGATAGAGCACCTACTGCAGAAATAATTTGTCACTACTGCCATGGAAAAGGACATATAGCACGCTTTTGTCCAAGAAGAAGTCAGCACTCCATACAGCTAGTTTTGGCCAATTGGGGCCAATATCTAACTCTGGTGACTATCAATGGTAGACAAGTAATGGGACTCTTGGACTCTGGAAGTAGACAGACATTAATCAAAGCCAATCTGTTACCTATTGAAGTTTGTCCTCAGACCCAGACCGGAGTTACATGTATCCATGGGGACACACATTTCTATCCCTTATTGCCTGTGGACATAGTGGTACACCAGAGCAAACACAGACTTGATGTAGGAGTAGTGCCCTGTCTTCCTGTCCCTGTTATAATTGGACATGACCACCCTGAGTTCAGTGTATTGTAATTTTTTTTTTGAAATTCCAAATTTTATTGAGTTTAAACATAAGAAAACATATGCAGTAAGTGTTGAAAAGTAGGCATTTACAAGATCTAACTCAAATCCAAATTCCAAATAAGAAGTGTCTTGTAGTTATGAGCTAAACAAGAACAAACCTATACTCCTCCTACTTAATATCCCCGAGCCCCCCCCCCACCTCCCCACCCCAGGATGTGCCTTATTAAAAACTGTACTAAGGTAAACTAGAAGTTATTCAATGTACAATGTCACAACAAATGGAGTTTAACATAAATCAAACAATCAGAGGTGATTCATTTGAAACATTAGTGTAAATAAAGGGCATACAATTTGCCCCATCTTCTGTTGAAGGATTTCATACAGTTCCGGGTACTTGCTATGATTTTCCCAGTCTGAAAATATAGAGACATCTCTTTGATCCATTCTTCATATGATATAGCTAATTGGTCCACCCCAATGCCTAAGGACCAGTCTTTTTCACTGTTATCGAAATTAAAGCCATGTGGAACCTAATGCTCAAAACCTGAATATTATTAAACTGTCCTAAGATACAAATTTCAATAGTAAAAAAATCATTAAGTCCCAGAAGAGGGTCCAGCTTAGCTTGAATTGAAGACCATAAGGGAGCCACTTTGCCACAGTGCCAGAGAACATGTACCAGGTTACCTTCAGCAATACCACACCTAGTACAGGTGTTTGAGGTCACTTTGCCTAATCTGGCCAGTTTGACCGGTGTATACTATAAGTTATTTAAAATGTGGTATTGAGTTAGCCTATGTCTATCTTCGATAAGGTATTTGTCGACATCTCCCCAAATCTGACCCCAAGTCACAGGAGAATCTGGCAGATAAATGTCCCAAATCTTGGAGCCTTTTAGAGGATTCGGGTACTTGATATCCAATAAGTAGGAATATATCCTGGATACACTATGGAGGTTATTCGCATACTCTTGGATCTGTTCCAAAATGGGCCTGGCTTGGGATGGAGTAAATAATGTGCCAAAAGAAGAGACCATAAGGTGTCGCAATTGGAAGACCCTAGATATAAGTTTCTGAGGTATATTAAACCTCATCATAATCTCTATCGAGGAAAGAAGGGATTCCTGGGAAAACAGACTTTCTACCCCGCATTCTTGCAACTGAGGGAGCCAGTCTGAGGGGATTGGGGAGCCACTGATCTTGATATTGGGGTTTTGGGTAAGAGGCTGAGCCGTGTCTCTTCTAACTGAGATATTAAGGAACTTCCAGCACTGAGAAAGCACATTGATAGAAACCCCTATGACACTGCTTTGTAGTTGAAAGGGTAGAGCAGAGAGGGCATAATAGAAAACTCTGTATGAGTGAAGTTTATACCTATCAGCTTCCTTTCTAACTGTAACCATACAGGAACATAACTGTCAGGTCTTACATCATACCATCTCCCCAACTTGGATAAATGACTAGCCCAATAATATACCATAAAGTTGGGAAGATGGAGCCCCCCCTTTCTTTGGGTAAATTAAGTTTGGAGAAGGCTCGCCTGGGATGTTTGCCTCGCCAAATAAATTTAGTGATGGCAGAGTGAAGCCTCTGGAAGTAAGATGTAGGAAGATAAATATTCAATAGGTTTAATGGGTAAAAAACCCAGGGCAACACATTCATTTTAATGATACTTATACGGCCACACAGTGATAAAGGAAGGGCGGACCATCTCAGGAAATCCTGCTGTATCTTTGAGACTAGATCGTCTAAATTGAGCTTCCTGAAGGCTTCAGGATCCCTGGTAAGATAAATACCTAAATATTTAAATGAAGAAAAGGACAATTTCATGCCAAATTGAGTGAAATTAGTGCGAAGTGTGTTATCGTTTAGCGGGAAATTAGTTGATTTAGATAAATTAAGTTTATAATTAGCCACCTTGTCGAATCGCGAACAATTCAGGTAATGGATCCTAGGAACGTCACCGGGTTGGCTAAATGTAAAAGTATATCATCCAGAGAAATGATAAGGTCAAAGTTTGTTGATGAATTGAGCAGCCTGCTACCTGGGGAACTTTGATACAAAGCAAAAGGGGTTCTAAATATAAATTGAACAGGAAAGGGGAGAGAGGGCACCCCTGTCTGGTGCCTGTAAACAATGGAAAATGAGAGGAAAAAACCCCGTTACAGTAAATTCTGGCCTTGGGAGACTTATATACCGTCCTAATCCACTGGATAAACATGTCCGGGAACCCCATTCTCTTAAGGGTAGCCCAGAAGAAATCCCAGTGAACTCTGTCGAAGGCTTTTTCTGCGTCTAACGAAACAAGGACCATGAGTGCTAGGGATTCTTGGGCAGATTCAAAAATGTGTGACAGAGTAGGTAAATGGTCAGCCGGGGATCTGCCTTGTACAAACCCCGCTTGTTCAGGACTCAACAGATTAACCCAAATCTGCTTAATTCTATGAGATAGGATTTTAGTTACAATTTTCATATTGTGATTTAGTAATGAGATTGGATGATAACTGGCTGGTTCATTTTGGGTTTTGTCCAGCTTTAGAATCAAAACAATCATGGCTTCCAGCAGAGAGTGGTCCAGAAGGTCATTAGTAAACATATATTCGAACAAGTTCCTAAGAGAGGGAGCAATCTCTTTACAAAAAACTTTATAGAAATTAGAGGGGAAACCGTCCGGGCCTGGGGACTTATCAGGGGCTAATCCTAGGATCACATCCTCTACCTCCTCCTGGGTAATCAGAGAGACCAGTAACTCCTGCTGGTAGACCTGCAGGGATGGAAGTTGAAGACCATCTAAAAATTGTTCAATTTGGGCGGGGGAAGGCCGGGAAGGCCTCATACTATATAAGTTCCTGTAAAATGATTCAAAAATTTGAGAAATATCCCGGGGAGAAGTCTTGAGCGACCCATCCAGAGAGGACAATGCAGGGATCCATCTCGAGCCCTCTACCTCCCGCAGATGGAGGGCTAACATCCTTCCTGGTTTGTCCCCTTGATCAATGTGGCGGGCCTTGGTCTTAAAAATAGCATACTCCACCTTCTCTCTCACCAGTACTGAGTATTCATTCCTGAGTTTCATTAGGGTCTCTAAGTCTGTCTGGGTGGATGTCAGGGAAAGGGTATTTTCAGCAAGTCTGATCTGGCTCAAGAGCTCTAAAGTTCTGGCCTCTCTCTGTTTTTCCTCCTGGACGCTAATTTAATAAATTCTCCCATAATAAAACATTTGAAGGAGAACCAAATCAGGTCTTCTCGATTAATTGACCCAGAATTAATCGCCATAAAAGACTAAATCAATGACTTAATATGAGAAACTGTATGCTCCTCCTTCAAAAGTTGTGTGTTTAGTTTCCAGGAGCAGTCTCTTTGAACCTGAGAGTCTGGGGTAATCAAGATCCATGCCACTGAGTGATCGGATATCACAATTGGCTCAATCTCTGTCTGTATAATATCAGACATGAAGGTATTACTGACCAAAATAAAGTCAATTCTGGACCATGTCCGGTGGACTGGGGAATAGAAAGAAAAAAGGTGATTGGAAGGGTTAAATAAACGCCAAGGATCACACAACCCCAACAGATCCATGAAATCCCTCAGAGCAAGCTGCGGAGGTGAAAGTGGCTTTAGAGGTCTATATGATCTATCTAAATCTTGAGATGGAGCGATATTCCAATCCCCACCGAGTATTATCGGGAAGGGCAAGAATCTACTCAGCTTATCAGCTAACTGCATAAGAAAGTCCGAGTCCCCTCCCACAGGGCCATAAATGGAGCCCAATACCACTTTAATATTATTAAGAGTGTCCACAACTACAACAAATCTGCCCTCTTGGTTGACTAGGCATTCTTTCGCCAGAAATGGAACCTGTCTTTTGATCAATATGGCCACCCCTCTGCTCCCCGATGAGCCCTCTGCAGCGAAAGACTGTGAATATCCCTGCCGACGTAGCCCACTGATTTCGGAAGTCATTAAGTGAGTTTTCTGCATCAGTAAATGTTAATATTCAACAGGGCAGAATGTTTGAGAACCTGGTATTTCTTGGAAGTTTCTCTGACACCGCTGACATTCTACATGGCAATTTTAAACAACACTATTGACGTTTAATTTCAATGTAAACAAAAGATTTGTAAACCCCAGTGATGAAGAAAACCATCTCAGAAGGCACATCCTCCTTCCCCCTTTCAAAACCTTAAAAAAAACGTATCTAACTCCTTCACCCCCCTGCTCCCTCCATCCATATTTGTACTCACTGACCTACGGACTAATAGCTCCAGATTAACCATAACTTCCTTCACCTTGGCTACATGCAGGGAAGCATCCCTGTCTCAATCCCCCCCAATCCCTCCCAACTATGTACAGATAAAATCCCAAAAGAAACCTGAAACGCAAAAACCACCTCAATTTTGAAAACGGCTAACCGAAGCTCATAGGCCCCCTTCCACTGGGAGGGACCTCCTGAATCTAAGCTACACCACCTGTAGCCTAAGAGCCTCAACAGACCCAGCAATAGCAACAGAGCAATGTCATTGATAAGTTCCTCCCAGAGGGTAACCTCCCCCCTACGCTCTAATGCTCGATGCAGGCCCTCCAGCGCAAGCCCCACCTCGGAGCTCCCATTCCTCAAACCCCTTAGGAATACTGGCATGGCCTTGCCATCCCTATTATTCAACCAAATGAATCGGGATAAAGAAATGAGACAATGCAAATCTTAATAGTTAATGTGAACCTTATGTTCGCTGTTGAAACCGAACAGGAAGCATTAATGGGATAACAGCATAACCTACCCGAAAGTAAAGGGCTTAATACGGAGGCCTCCAACTTGAATTACCTTGTTTGGCCCAAATTAAAATTATAAGGAGGAAACCTCCAGAGATTACTGGTCTTTGTAATATCTTCCCATCTGTCTCGGGACTCTCTCCACGCATATGCAAAACAGGAAGTACAGCTAGAGGAGGAACCAAAGGGTGGACCCGAGTGTACAGCTAAATTTAGCGGCCCCTGGAAACATCACCCAGACTAAGAGTTCCTCCCCCCCTCCCTCAGAAGAACAGCTGACACTTCACTGGTCAGATCCAGGGCCTACTAGGCCACCCCCAGGTCCATCCATCCATCCATCCTGCCCACCCACCATCGAGAGACCCCGGGAGAACAAAAAAGAAGAACCCCACCCTCAGCCAGGTAAAAATTAAAATCTCATCACCAGATTTAACATTTATCAAACTAGCAGCCCGGTAACTATTCAACCGGCTTTGAACAAATTAGGCAGTTTAAGCTTAAGGTCTTTCAAAGCTTGATCCGGAGTATCATAGGTGTACCAGGTCCCGTCAATAGACACTTGTAGCCTGGCTGGGTAGTTCATCTTAAATCGGATGTCGGCGGCGATCAACTTGCTGACCAATGGATGAAAAGCTGCTCGTTTTTGCCTTGTTTCGTAGGGAAGGTCTTGGGTAATGTGAATTTTGGTGCCACTCCACAGAATTGCTTGCAGATCCCTGGCCTTGGTCAAAACATGCTGCTTTTCCAAAAAACTCAGAAATTTGATTGTAATGGGCCTAGGAGGCATGCCAGATGCAGGTCTTGGATGAAGGGAGCTATGAGCTCACTCTATATAATATTGGGGATTTAGGGGAGAAGGGCCAACCACCTTAATCAGGAACTTTTGGAGAAAGAGAATCATGTCGGCACCTTCTTCGGCCTCAGGGAGGCCTAATATCAGAAGGTTATTCCTCTGGCTTCTCCCCTCTAAGTCTTCCATTTTTAACTGAAGCTTTGCAATTTGCTGCCTCATCTGGATAATCTTCGGATCCGCTTTCTCTTTCCGTCTCTCTAGTGAGGAGGTTCTTGCCTCCGAATCCCCTATTCGGGTCGTAAGTGCTCTAAGGTCGTCACATAACGACTTTAATTCAGTCGAGATGTCTTCCAGAGTCTCTATAAAAGGGAGCAGCTCCTGAAGAAAGCAGTCCTCGGTGAGAGGAATCGGGGGAGCATTAGATGAGGTTCCTTTGACAGTGGTCCCCAAACTTTGGCACTTGTTTTTTTTTGTAGACTTTTCAGGAGTTGATGGAGGAGTATGTTTCATGCTGGCTGGCTTCATCTCTGCTTCCATCGTTAGTTGACGCCAATAAAGATAGTCAAAAAACCTCCGATAGCCACACCTTGTATGCAACAAATATAACTGAGCCTTCAGTAGTACCCCTGCTCGTTTTTAATCAAATAGGGATGAAAAAAGACGATATTAAGGGGTTTTGTCTATGGGAGCTCCACTTGAGTGCTGCTTCTAGCTATCCCGCATCACATGATCTTCAGTGTATTGTTAAACAAATCCACACATGTGGGAGCTGCTACTACCAGGGCCCAGGAAAGAGAAAGAATGGACTTACAACAAGTATTTCCTTTTGGAGAGGATATTTTTGGTGAACTTGGTGCTAAAAAGAAATCCAGACAAGTCAAACGACTGGATAGGGAAAGATGGCACCAAACCCATAAACACATTGGAAAAGAAGAGCAGGACATAGAAAAAGACAATTTGTTTGGACTTGAACAGGCTAAAGATAACTCTTTGAGTCCTTTGTTTTTACAGGTTGGGAAACCGCCGGGCGATGAGCCTAAATATGTAGTAGAAAAAGGGCTAGTATATTGGGAGTGTTTAAATCCCAAAACTAATGAAATAATCTCTCAGTTATTAGTGCCTATTACATATAGAGAGCCTTTAATGTCCCTAGCTCATGATGTTCCTCTAGCTGGTCACCAGGGGGCTGAAAGGACACTTCAGAGATTATTATATCGGTTCTATTAGCCAGGAATTTAGACAGCAGGTACAAGAATATTGTAAAACTTGTGAGCATTGTCAAAAGGTGGCTACAGTGTCAAAAAAGGAAAAAGTTCCCTTACAACCGCTACCTTTGATCTCGGTACCTTTTGAACGGATAGCAATGGATGTAGTTGGTCCATTACAAAGAGTGCAAAAGGAATCACTTCATCTTAGTTGTATGTGATTATGCTACAAAGTATCCGGAAGCTATTCCCTTATGCACAGTTACCGCAGACAAGGTAGCGGAAGAATTGGTAAAGTTATTCTCAAGGATGGGGATCCCTAGAGAAATATTGACAGACCAGGGTAGCAATTTCTGCTCACAAGTTTTAAAAAGGTTGTATGCAGCATTAGGGGTACATGCTATACACACTTCTCCCTATCATCCACAAACAGATGGATTAGTGGAGAGATTAATCCATACATTGAAATCAATGTTAAAGAAATTTACCCAGGAAGAAGGGAAACACTGGGATAGACTGTTGCCCTATCTCATGTTTGCATACAGGGAGGTGCCGCAGTCATCCACTGGTTATTTCCCTTTCGAATTATTATTTGGAAGGAATCCCAGGGGTTTACTGGATATTATTAAGGAGAATTGGGAAACAAAAACTCCGGACACTTTACCATTAGCCTCTATTGAGTGTATTAAGACACTAAGGGAAAAATTAGCACAATACACTAAAAAGCTCAACAGTATAACCTTGATCATAAGAAATATCAAAACGCTTATTATGATCAAGGGGTAGGAAAGAAATCCTTCCAAGTAGGAGATAAAGTCCTACTATTATTACCTTGTTCAGACAACAAATTGTTGATGAAGTGGCAAGGGCCATACACTGTGCAGATGCAAGTGGGGCCCATTAATTATGAGATCTTATGCCCGGATAAAAGAAATAAAGTGTGTCTATACCATGCCAATTTACTTAAGGCCTGGTATGAACCTAAGCCTACTTCTCTCTATGTCTGCCCTGAGCCAGAACAAACTGAGCTTGAGCAAGCTTACGAGAGATTAGAAGAGAAGGGTAATGCCAGAGATGTTAGTATTAATATGGAATTATCTGACATACAGAGGGAAGAATTAAATCAAGTATTGGAAAAGTACAGTGCAGCCTTTACCACAGTACCCGGACACATGGATGGTATCACTCACCATATTAATGTAGGACACACGGTACCTATCAGACTGAAACCTTATTTAGTCCTAATTTATCCCACACTTCACAAGGAGTCCTTTGGACATTCGAGCTCTTCATCTTCCTCGTCTCCCTCCTCAGAGGGAGAGGAACCCACTGCTCATCTCCCTTCCGATGCTGATTTCTCTGAATATCAGCAATTCCTTTTGAAGATGGTGAGGGATCTTCATATCTCCTTTGTTAGGTGAGACAATACCGAATGGGAGACGCGTGAATTCCTCGGTGAATTCAGTGCCCAGCATGTGGTGGTACTATCCTGGCCTGTTCCCTTCCAGGAGGCGTCTATCCATTCCTGGCAGTCGCCAGCCGCCCTTTCTTCAGCCCCAGCAGACTGCGAAAGAAGGTATTGTGCCCCGTCAGAATCTCTAGGTACTCTCCCCAACCCTCCTTCAGGTTTTGACATACCTAGAAACTCCCTCCGGGAGCCACCGCCTGGTGCACGACCTTCCACCGGACTCAGATTCCCTACAATTTGACTGGTGGGGGCGAAGTGTGTTCTCTTCCTCTCGTGCGATGTTATGCATTGCATCACATCAGGCTCACCATGCTGCCTACAGTAGGCATTTGTGGTCGATGCTTTCCCAAATCTTAGCATCAATGCCTGATACATAGCAAACTAGACAAGCTATTGCCCTCTCTGCTATAGGCCTGGAGCTGGCAAGACACCAAGCAAGGGCATCTTATGACGCCAATGAGGAGGCTTCCAGGCTTGCAGGGACAGTGATCTGTATTAGACGGACGGCATGGCTTCATCTATCAAGGTTGTCACCCCTGGCCCGGCGTAGGGTGATTCTCCCCGCTTTCCTGGGGACCCGTCTCTTTTTCTCCAGAGCTAGGAGACTTCTACAGGGGCTTCCTCCATCTCCCCATCCTCGGGGGACACCCCCTAGCTCTCCCCCACCATAGGCTTCTCGCTTGATTGGCCCAGGGTCTTCCCCTTCTGTTTCCCACCAACAGAGGCTGGGCATCTTGCTCCCTCAGGGTTTCTTTATCCCCTCCTTGAGGGGGAGCTTGGTACTCACCCAAACAGTAATGAATGGTGAAGATTGACAAGGGAAGATATGAAAATTACGTACCTACCATAATTCTTGATCTTCTCTTGTATCTTCACAATTCATTACTGATACCCACCCACCTTCCTCTCAGTGGCCTCCTACTGTGGCATCTCCCCCTCCCTTCTCATTCCTCTCCTTTCTTTTGGCCTTTATGCCAAAAAAAACAAACTATCCTGGTTTCCATTCTTCTATGGATGGATCTTTTTTCCTCAAGGTAAAGGGAAACGAGTAGGACTTTTCTCCTATCCTGAGGGAACTTTTTCTGACTGCCCCTAGGGGTGACCTCTAGGCTTCTTAGCCACGATGTTCAGTTCACAGCTGAAGAGATCATCCCTCTTGGCTCGGCCTCAAAATTAAGTATCCTCCTGATGGGCATTATTTAATTGTCAGCTTCTTATGGTTGGTGCTTCTGCACTTCTTAACCTTGAACTGCTGCCCTTGCCTTGCCTTCAGGCAGTCGATCAAGTTCCCACTCTATCCTTTATACAAAGCTGCCTTTTGTAGGGCCTAACCCCTACCCACATAGTGTGCAACAACAAGGTGCTAAGAAACACACCTCCTCCAAATAGTTGGGCGCGCTTTTTCCGGAACAGTTTTCTGTCCAGGCAGTATGTAAGCTCTCAGCTAGAGTGTAGGGGGTTGGGATGATGAGATTATAGAGAACCTGCCCTTTGTGTCCAATCTATACAAGCAGTTCAGTTGAACCTTTCCTCACTCCTATTAGGAGGGATTCTTGCTCCCTTGGTTTTTGGTTCCGAGCTTATAACCCTCTCAACCAATATACCTGTGAGCAGTGTTCTCCCCTCTCAACATCCCTTCTTTCTTCCCTTTCTTTCTTCTTCTTCCTTTTCTCTTTATCTGTTCCTCCCTTAGAGCCGCCCCAGATGGGAGGCCCTGCGCTCCCTTAGGGTAGGTATTCTCCCTCTTTCATCTGTCCTCTACCAGCTTATTCCTTCTTCAGTTTATATCCTTTCCTTTTTCTATCCCTCGGCTCTTTTGCCTCGCTCTTCCCTTTTTTCCTTTACCCTTTTTCCTTGCCTCTCCGGCTACCAGAACTGAGATGGAGGAGGAGGAGTCTGCGGCACCTAACAGCCGCCCCTCGCGCATGATGCAGCATGTTGCTCTCGTGGGCGGTGCCATTGGAACCGAGTCCAAAAAAAATCTCAGAAGCGGGTGCGCGCCTCCGGCACTACCCAAGCAGTAATGAATGGTGAAGATACAAGAGAAGATCAAGAATTACGGTAGGTATGTAATTTTCATTTATTCTTGCTGAGAATGACAAAGCCATTCTTCCGCAGGAGATCACTATGAAACCTATTAACAAGGAGTTGCAGAAAACTGACACTGGGCAAGTGGGCATTCACAGCAGTTACTCTTAGCATGTGGATTTCTAGATACCAAGGGCATATTTCCAAGTACGACTATACCTTTTGGAGCTCACTGAAGTGTTTGGCAGTGTCACCGCTTGACTCTGAAACTAAATAGAAGATTCTGCAGACTGCACTCCGGGAGTGCAGAACGGTCTAGCGGATCATCTCAGCAGAATGGAAATGGATCCTCAAGAGTGGTCTCTCGACACAAATGTCATGAAATCGCTCTTCGAAGAGTGGGGAACACCGAACCTGGACCTTTTTGTGTCCCCACTCAATGCAAAACTGCCTCTATTCTGCTCCAGAAATCCAGAACCTGGTGCTTTCTGTTAGGATGCATTCAGACTGTGGTGGACAAGATGCTGTCTGTACTCATTTCCTCCTCTTCACCTAGTTCAGACTGTACTGCTCAAGCAGGAGGCACAAGGGAGCAGAATGATCCCCCATCACCCCATTCTGGCCTCATTAGATTTGGTTTCCATTAATCAACAGATTATCAGAAACTTCACCGAGACAGCTTCCACTTCAAATGGACCTACTGACCCAGGGCCCAGTGGTTCATCCCAACCTGAAATCCCTTCACCTCCATGCATGGCTCCTGAGGAGATAGAAGTGAGTAGGTTTGACATTTCACGTAGTGTCTCAAACACTCTTCTAGCGGCATGCAAACCGGCTATTAGGAAAACTTACATGACAAAGTAAAGCGGTTCTCCATCTGGTGTGCAAAGTCCTCCCTGGACCCCTTCTCCTGCCCACCTAAAAAAAGTCATGGAGTATCTTCTGGACCTGTCAAATACAGGACTGCAATACTGAACCATGAAGGTTCACCTCTGCGCGATCTCAGCGTACCACGAGCCTGTACACTCCATGTCTCTGGCTCAGTTACCTTTGGTTAAGAGGTTCCTTAAAAGTATACTTCACACTAGGCTACCAGCCAGAAGACTGGTAGCTGCCTGGGACATTAACCTTGTGCTAGACATGCTCACTCGTAAACCTTTCGAGCCCCTAGCAACTTGTGAGCTGAAGTTCCTGATCTGGAAGACCACCTTCCTTGTGGTCATTACCTCTGCTCACAGAGTGTCTTGGTTCCTGCTCGGTCTTAGTGTCTCCAGTGTAGTTCCCATCAGTGTGAATGCGTGGTGGAGACTTCGTCCAAGAAGATCAAGAATTACGTAATTTTAATTTTTGCTGTCGCTGCAACAATGTCCCCCTAGGCGGCAGGCAGCATTCTCATTAATATGCAGGGACCTCTCATTAATATTAATGAGCTCCTGAGTGGCCCTGCTTCCCAAAACCCTCGCTGCCACCAGGTATGGGCTTCTGCCCAATTTCCTTCAGGTCTCTAGTCCCCAGGGACATGGAAGGGGCAGCGGGACCACAGACAAATTCCCTGCTTCGCTGACCGCAGTGGTGGTTGGTGCATCAAAGAGTCCATGCGCCTACGCGAGTGCTAGCCAAACAACCCGCCAGCAGCTCCGAAGGGGCATCAGAGAGCCTGCTAATGGTAGAAACCAGGGAGAATACAGGTAGGCCCCCAGAGGGGGGTTACATTTATGTATAAATTATACAAGATACAATTCCTTGGTTTTAAGGCATAGCAAGAGAAAAGATGGTTTGTTAACAAGGATCCAGTACTTATCACTCTTTGTTATAACATATTGGGGATACACCTGATACAAAAGTCATAAAAGTCCAAGATTAAAGTTCCAGATAGGCTATTGCAGCCAAGATCATGAACTAAATATGTGAAATGGTAATGTCCAATAATTGTCCAGAGTAAAACGCTCATGAAGTGTCAAACCGACTTCCACAGTTCATGAAGGTGCCAACTGGTAAAAATAATATCCATTGATTAGAGGTGCTTCCTTATGACCCCCACGTCCTATTGGAGAAAAAAAGTCAGTCACATTTAAGTTGTCACGTGTACAGCACAGAAATTATATCTGATTTCACACATACAAGGTTTGTCATTTACCCTTCGTACAAAGCTGCTACTCAGAAATATATAACCTAATATCAACGAATACTGTACACCCTTGTAACAGGTAACTTATGTAATGGTGCTAAAAACAAATATAGAAACATGGAATCTGTTGGCAGATAAGGACCATACAGCCCACCTAGTCTGCCATTTCCCTACTCACTGCTGCAGCCCCAGATCCTATTTGATCTGCGGCTCTCCTGCTCTGCACATCTCCAGGGTATCCTCATGTCTATCCCATGCACTCTTGAACCCCCGTATTGTTTTTGCCCCCACCACTTCTTCTGGAAGGCTGTTCCACAGTTCCACCACTCTTTCAGTGAAAAAGTACTTCCTAACATTACCTCTGAGCCTTCAATCCTTTAGCCTCGTATCATACCCCCTTGTTCTTGTGCAGTGTTTTCTCTGAAATATACTTTCCACCTGTACCCTATTTATTCCCCTAAGGTACTTGAAAGTCTCTATCATATCTTCCCTCTCCCTTCTTTCCTCCAGTGAACAGATATTAAGGTTCTTAAGTCTTTCCCCGTAGGGCTTCTCGTGCAGACCATGTACCATCTTCATTGCCCTTCTCTGGACTGTCTCTATTTTGTCAATCTCCTTCAGGAGATGTGGTCTCCAGAACTGGACACAGTACTCCAGCTGAAGCCTCACCAGTGAACTGTACAGTGGCATCACCACCTCTTTCCTCCTGCTTCTTATGCCCCTCCCTATGCACCACAACATTCTGTTTGCTCTCTCCATAGAAACATAGAATCTGTCAGCAGATAAGGACCATACAGCCCAATGTAATATATTAAAACAGTAGACCAAGATACAGCCAACCTGTACATTGTACTTAGACTGTGGCAGTAATCAGTGTCTTTACAGAGCGGTATGTTGCCAGCAGCATCTAGGATCTAGAAGAGCTAGCTGAGTGTGGGGGTAGGGTGAGAAAATGGCATGATTACTGTGCTACTCTGAATGAACCACATATGCGAGACTCCATCTTGTCTCTATTAGCCTATGCATGTAGCAGCAAGATCGTCTACATTTTCACATGTACACCTGCCCTGAGTCTTACATCTCTGATGAAAAATGGAAGGCTACATTAGTCAGTCTCACCCCATTTGGCACAATGCCTGCCGAGTATGCTGCACCATTATTACTCACTCTGAATAAAAGCATTAACTTCATAACTTGAGAAACCTGTTACATCTATAAACTGTGAAGGCAGAACTGTGGCTAGTAAACATTTTTAATTGGGGAATCTCATGTAGGAGACCAAGACACTACGGTTTAAGTTACTCCCCCCAGATCTGGGGGTAGCAGTGTTGGCAACATTTTTGTCTTCAAGTGAAATTCTCAGTCTGCTGCATCTACTGAGTCTGGGTCCTGTGTCTGTTTTGCAAAGTCCTCATTTATTTTATTCACCTTTTTCCCTGCCCTTCCTGGATTGTTAAACATAAAAGCCTTATCGGAGTAAACAATATGCAGTTTAGTAGGCAGAAGGAGAGAGTATGTAATCCTGAACTATTCTAACTAGGTTTGGACCCCATCAAAGGCTTTCCTATGCTGCCTGGCAACATTAGAAAAGTCCAGAAAAAAGAACAATCTGGTTCCATCAGGAGGCTGGCATTGTTCCTTGCTGTGGCGAAGATGAAGGACGGCATTTCAGATGTGAATGTCTGCAGTGGTGGTCAGGATGGTCCTGGGGCTGTTACTCCTGTTTGCTGTCTCCTCGGGGTGATGCGCCAATGTTTCAAGTAAGTGACTTGATATATCCAGGTCCAGAGTAGTGTGAATAAGGTCTGTCACAAATGAGGGTAAATTCTGTCCCTCAAGTCCCTTTGCAATTCCCAAAAGTCTAACATTCATCTGCCGAGCACCATTCTCCAAGTGTTCAAGCCGTATTCAAGGGGGCATGGCCAGCAGCTGACGAGATAATATGTGTGTTGCATGGTCTCCAGCTTACTGCTCAGTTAAAAACTATTAGATTGCTTTTAAATAGACTTCTTTTATGTCAGTGTTTGCTGGACTGCATAGAGAAGGTGTTCCTGCATCGAGTGTTGGTGAAAACAGGATGTTGTGTATGATGGTGAAGCCTGAAGGCGTGCATGTTATGAGGGCTGGGTAAGGAAAGGTGGTTTACATCTGGCCTGAGCTGCCCCACAGTGAAGTTTTAACAGTGGTCGGAGACTTAGAAAAATTTGTGTGAGATATGGATAAAAAAATGGATTCCTTTAATGCCCAGGTGGCCGTTGTCGAAACAAAGCTGGATGGAGTGTCAGTGGATTCTAAACAGGCAGCTGATAAGGCAGAGAAGACTAGGGTACTGACATCGGGAATGGTGCTGAGAACAAGATCCTTCAAAGGTGATGAGAGTTTGGCTAGGGCAGTGGAACGAGGCATATTTCTGTTAGCATTGTCCCCACCAGGTACCCTGAACACACTGGCAGATCACCTTAGTCAGTCCTGTATGCTCTGCAATGAATGGGAACTGTTAGACTCTATCGTGGTCAGACTCTTTGAAAAATGGAGACATCTGGTCATAGACCTGTTTGCATTTCCATACCACCAAAACTGCCACATTTCTGTTCACAGAGCCTGGAGTTTTTAGGTGGGATGTATTGTTCCTGTCTTGGAAAGGGAGGTTACTATATGCTTTTTCTCCTTTCCCTCCAGTACAGAGGGTTCTGGTCAAACTGTGGGCCAAACTGGCCATCCTGATTCTGGTGGCTCCTTACTGGCCCAGAAAAATTTGGTTTCCACTATTCCAACAGCAGGCCGTGGAACTTCCTGTCCTGCTCCCTCTGTGAGCCGGACTTGTGACACAAGAACCAGGGTGTTCTTGTGCACCCAAATCTTTGATCCGTGCACCTCCACGCCTGGCTCCTGAGGACATAGAGCTCTCCCACTCTGGGGTTTCCCCATTGGTGGCAGATTTTCTCTTGGTAGCTAAAAAGTGCCGTCACACTTATTCAAAAAAATGGAACTGTTTTACATTGTGGGGTACTCAGTAACCCCTGTATCCCTTATCCCTTTATGTGTCCAGTTCCTAAAGTGCTGGACCAGCTCTTGCCCCTTAAGGAATCAGGCCTAGGGTAGTCCTCTATAAAGGTCCACAATAAGATGGAACTTTGCAGGCATACAGGCCCTCCCTGTGGAGGGCAGCAGTTACGGTGGCAAATACTTTGACAAAGACACACACAGAGCAGGCCACAAACCATAAGGCAAGACATGAAATTGGTAGCATGAGCCCTGGAGCATGAAACACAGACATTTTCTGTGAGACTTTCAGATCTTGACACGAAGGCATGCATCCTTCATGTCCAGTGCAACCATCCAATTTCGACTACACTTATTCACAACAAGCATTTGTCAATGCCGAATGTTGTCGCGCTGGCATTGGCAGTGGCGGAGGTGGAGAGGCATTGTGCTGTGAGTTTGTTAATGTGTCCCAAAAGGTGATTTTGTGCAGCAAGTATGCCACTGTGCGGCAGAGCTGCGGAAACGTGTTTTGGGCAGGTTGTGGAAAATGGCGGCTGGACTGTTGATAATGAGGTGTGCACAAATGCCAGTGGTGAAAATGTGGCATGAAAATATTGCAGATTGACGAAGTTACAAGGGTGCATGGAAACTGCGCAATGCACGCTTGCAACACAGTCATTGTCTGGACTTTAGCCACCAAATGTTCAACATAGGCATTTTAGGACCTCTGCTGATGAATAGTGTCACCGTCATTTCCTCAAAGTGTCCCGAAAAGTGATTTCACACTGTGACCATGCAATTCTGCACCGGTCGTGCGAAAACACATTTCAGCCAGCTGTACTGTTCATAAGGAGGTATGGAAAAATGCCAATGATGAACAGCTGGAGTGAAAGTATTACAAATTCACAAAGTCATGAGTGTGGGTGCAAACTGCGCAACGCATGCTCATAAAACACTCATTTTATTGACTTTCATCCCTAAATTTTCAACATAGGCATTTTAGGACATCTGCTAATGAACAGTGTCACTGCCATTTTCATAATGTGTGTTGAACATGGGCTTTCCACAGCAACAGTGCTATTGTGCACCAGAACTGCGAAAACAGATTTTGGTCAGGATGTGAAAAATAACAGCTGTACTGTTCATTAGGAGGTGTAGAACAATGGCACTGTTGAAAATATGGAGTGAAAATATTACAAGTTTACAAACCTACGAGCGTGTGTGCAAACTGCACAACGCACGCTCGTAACACAGTCATTTTAAGGAGTATTGTCACCACATTTTCAACACAGGCATTTTAGGACCTCTGCTCATGAACAGTGTCACTGCATTTTTGTAATGTGTCCCGAACAGTGATTTCACACATCGACTGCACTATTCTGCGCCGGAAGTATGAAAACACATTTACGGCAGAAGCATGTGAAAAATGACAGCTGTACAGTTCACAAGAAAGGTGTGTTAAAATGCCAATGTTGAAAATGTGGCATGGCATATTGCAAATGCACTAACTTACGGTGTCGTTGCACAGTTGCTCCACACTTTCGTAAAACAGTAATTTTATGGAGTATTGTCACCAAATTTTCAACACAGGCATTTTAGGACCTCTGCTCATGAACAGTGTCACTGTCATTTTAATAATTGTCCCAACACTGATTTTTCACAGACAGCATCGCTTACATATCCTTGCCGAAATGTGTTTTTGCACTTCCAGCCTCCACCCAGAGTAGAGTATCAGTGGGTCAGATATCCGCTTGGCACAACCCCCTGGGATGCTGTACCTACCCACCTCCCCTAACAACCACTCTGCACACTGTGTCCCCCTGTACCTTATCCCACCATAAACCATATACAGTAGTTCAGCAATTAATGCATGCAATGAATTTCACCAACACAGCACATTCAAACAACAAATTCACAGCTTTATTTGGGGGTAAGGAATAGGGAAAGGGATACCTGGATGTGGGATTGCCATGAAGGCAAAAAAACGTTAGTGTGATAGGCAATTGGCAAAACTATGGGCCCATAGGTAAATCCCTCCCCCACTGGTACCAGTGCCCCCTGAACTGTCCCTAGGGGTACCCATTAGTTGCAGGCCTGCTTGGTGCCATGGGGTGGTCGGCTCTTGGGGCCCTGAAATGATGAAGCTTGAAACTTAAATAGAACAAATACAATTCCCCCTTGACCCTTCCAGGAACCAGGTCCTGGGTACTCACAGTTAGCTTGACCTCAGCACCAAGGGAAATGTGGAGTTCTTCGATTCCCAGTGTAGCAACACAGAAACAGGCCTGCCAGGATCCCTCCATCCAGATGGAACTTGCTCGCGGATCTTGCAGCTGGTCATCTTGATTGCAGTTCTGGCCACTTGTCACCTTCAACTGCTTCTGGCCTGGTGCAGAGCACTGTGGCAGGACACTACCAGCCCCAGAAGGCCCAGACCTGGGAGTGGCTCCACAGCCCGGCTCCCTGATTGGAATGCACTAGCACTTGGGCACAAGATCTGTGACCTCCTGAGACAGTGAGTCCCACTTGGCAGGGGTTAGTGAGTTTCCACCCTGGCTCTGGGTGAGGACTCCCAAATGGTGGGGGTCCTCCAGCAGTGCCTGCACTGAGCTCTCACCAAGTGAAGTTATAGGTAGTCACTTCACTGAAGTCCAGTACCAATTTTAGCAGGTGGTAGCCTCCGATTAAATCAGTGTTAGTGCAATGTAACAGAGGGGATTCAGCAACAACAGCCCCCCTGCACCACCAATCCACACTTTCAGCTTAGCAGTGTCCAACTCTTTTACTCGGCTGCAGCAAGTCCGCCAGTCTCAGCCACTTTGACCAGTTCACTCAGGACATGCATACTTTCTGGCTAGCACCCCATGACCTGAGACATTTGGCTTCTTCCAAGAAAATGAAGTCGCAGTCCACACAACCAAACAACACATGACCTCTCAGCAGCAACTGTAAACCCAGATAATCTGCTCAGTCCTTTTGATTAACTCAATTCCCAGTGCAGGGTATCTGCCACCTTTAGTTTCTCCCAACACTCATTCAGCAACTTCTCAGTACCTGAGGAAACAGTAGCTTGGTTCAATCTCTCTTTCTTTATTTTCCCCTTCGCAATCCAGTCCTGCTTTCAGCACCTGGGGAATCCTTCAGCAAACACGCACTTTGGATTAGGGTCTGGATAAGCCCCTGAAGTCCACAGTCTGCTCTCACACCACAGTCCTGACTCATACAGAGCCCAGCAACAGACTGAAGAAATCCCAGTCAGTCCTCACTGTAGCAACTGAAATCCCAGTCCTCTGATTGGCTGTTGAGGCCTTTCAATAATCGATATGCATAGTGATCAATACTTCCTGCTCCTTTATTGGGGCATGATCTAGGCACCAGAATTAGTCCTTTCCTTTTCCCAGGAGTCCCTTGGTGTCCAGTTTGGGCATCAAGATCACTGATTGGCTAAAACAAAAGGGTTAAGGTTCACCAACATGTCGGCTCCCATTCAGTCTATTGGAGTCCATCTCAGTTTTATGCAGTTTGCCCCCTTCTAACCTCTGGTGTAGCCCAATGCTTTGTCCCATCAGCACCATCACCCCACCGGATGGTAGCCCAGTCTGTCCCCTTTTAAATAAGCATGCAGTCTCATTTGAGGGCTCCCAACAAATCTTCCTGGATATAAAGTCTCCACCATTGATTCACACTGATGGGAACCACGCTGGAGGTGCTAGGTCCGAGTGGGAGCCAAAAATCTTCAGGAGGCCGGCGCCAAGGTAGGGCTGCGAGCCCAGCTCACTCTGTATAGGCTACCTCAGCATCAACCTTCCAACCGCCTCAGTTCCTTTTTCCCCGCTACCTAATGCGCTTTACTGATGACTTCGCTCGCTTGCCGTGAGTCAGATCTTCACATCTGTACGACAGCAGCTATAGTCGTTCAGTATTGATTCGTTTTATTTATTTTTAGTAATTCAGTGTTTAAAAAAAAAAAGTCAATTTTCTTCAATGAAGAAGTCTTCTTCAGCCCACCTTCGATGGAGTCGACCATGAATGGGGCCAGTGATGGTGAGGAGACTTTGCATGAAAGCTGTGTTTTCAGCAGGGCTGTGTCTGGTCAGCCGCCCTCTACTGGGGGGGAGGGATCTGACTACAGGCAGTTCGTTGCTCAGGGCGATGGGTGGTGGTCCTGAAAGCACAAAAGAAGCGGTACCATTCTCAATCTTCGTCGAGGACTTGGCATAGCTCAGCCTTGAGTTCTTCTTCAACCTCCCAGTCGAAAGAAGAAACGGTACCGCTCAAGGTTGTCCTCTGGGATGTTTGCGCATCGATCATTAGTGGCAAGAGGCAGGGGTCCAATTCTGACTCCTCTGGGGTCCAATATGGCCTCTGTTCCTGGTGACCGACATCCTCGACTCCGTAGTCCCTCCCTGCCCTCTGAGGGGTCTTCCGGTGAGCAATTTCATCATTGGGCTGCTATTATGGAGCAATAGGTTTGGAGGTTGTCCCATCTGTCTGAGCCTGTTGGTCCGTCTCCGGGACCTTCGGGTCTAACAGTTTCAAATCTGTGAGCAGGGCATTTGGGACTTCCTAGTCGTGTGGCGCCTTCTCTGATGCCGTCGACGCTGCACTCTGGTGCTTTTACCCCCTCATATGGCTGTGGTGCAGGGGCCAGCACAGGTACCATTTTCTCCTACTAATTTTGTCAGATCTTACTCCTTGATTCCAAGAGTTGGTTTGGGGCCCTCTGGTGTTTCTGTGGTGCCTAGGGCAGTGCCGCGATCGACTCCTGCCTTAGCGGTGCTGCGCCTGGTGCTGCTTCCTGGGCTGGCGCCATCTTTTCCTTCAGTGCCACATCCTGTGCCGGCATCATCTGCACATTCAGTGCCACCTAGGGCACCGGAGTTTTCGACTTCGATTCATGGAGCGCCTCCTCCTCTTTTTCCTCCTTTTCCTTTATGCACTATCCCTCCGGGACTAGTAAAAACGATATTGAGCCTGATCCTGATCTTCGATTAGGAGACGACTTTGATGACGAGTCTTCTCTTGGAGTGGCAAATAAACCCCCTCTTTCAGCAGAGCCTCTGGTAGAGGACCTTTCCTTTAAGTTTCTGCTAAAGAACATGAATTCCACTCTCTCTCTCTCTCTCTCTCTCTCCAGACTTCAGAGATTGATCCGGGGAAATTGCTGCATCTGCAGTATCTGCACATTCCGGATATTCCTGTGGAATTAACTCTTCTGGTACAGCCCTCTCTTGAGACACTCTCACAAATGGTGTAGGATAATCTGGTGCTTATTCCTTCCATGGCTTAATCCATAGACAAGAAGTACGCCTCTCCCAAGGATCGCCCTATCTTGGCCTCTCAAGCTTTTGCTGATGCCATAGTTGTCTTGGCAGAGAATGACAAAGCCATCCATCCTCAGAAATCTATGGCACGACCAGTAAACAAGGAATCTCATAAGACTGACACCTTGGAGAAGTGAGTTTTTGCTGCCTGTACCCTGGTTGTGCACATTGCTCACTACCAGGGTGATTTCTCTCAGTATGAGTACACCCTCTGGCATACGCTCATAACCACTGTGGAAGCTCTTCCAGAGTTGGACATCAGCTCAGAGCTTCTCCAGACCATTACTAGAGGCATTGAGTCCAACAATCAGCAACTTAAGGCTGCTATGGATGCCTTTGACACTGCTTCTAGGGCAGCAGCAGCTGGTATATGCACCCGACATCACTCGTGGTTACGAACATCGGGACTCACAAATGATGCCCAACAGAGAGTTATGAGTTTACCATTTTATGGAACTTATCTGAGTGGCCCTCAGGTTGAGCAGGCACTAGAGGCCACACAGAAAACATTAACGGCTATCAAAATGGCCAGGCCACCTTCTGCTGCCCCTCAATGGGGCGGGAACTGGCAACAGTTTCATAACCATCAGTCCTTTCATGGCAAAGGTAGAGGGGGCTTCAACGAATCAAGCCCCCTAGCCACAAAACAAAATGCAGCAGAAGGCAAAGGGTCCGAAATCGCCTAATGCCAACCTCTGGGATTCCAGTCCAAGTCCCACCTCAGCTGTCCGAGGGGGACTCTTCCTCGGAAGTAGGAGGGCATCTGACTCAGTTTTACAACCAGTGGAAGTCAGTCACATCAGACAAATGGGTGCTCAGGATAATCCGTGAGGGTTACTCTCTAAATCTTTCAGAAACCCCCCAGGATCATCCACCCAAACGACAGCCCAAGCTGTCTGTCTCTGTCACACTTTCTTTCTTCTGAGATTGAAGGTCTTCTGAACAACACAGCAGTAGAAGTAGTTCTGTTGGATCAACAGAACATAGGTTTCTACTCCCATTACTTCCTAGTTCCAAAGAAAACAGGCAGCCTGCACCCTATTCTCAATCTAAGGAAGTTAAACAAATTCCTTTACAAGGGAACATTCAAGATGATATCACTCGGCACTCTTTTACCTCTGATTCATCAAAACGAATAGCTGGCCTCCCTGGACATGCAGAACACCTACCAACATGTTCCCATACACCCAAACCACCACAAGTATCTCTGATTTGTGGCGTTGGGTCACCACTACCAATTCAAGGTCCTACCCTTTGGGCTATCCTCGGCACCTCGAGTCTTTTGCAGTTCTCGCGGCACATCTCAGGAAACTCAGAATCCAAGTGTTTCCGTATCTGGATGACTGGCTACTAGCAAGCCCCTCCAGACAAGAGACACAGGAAGCCCTGTCTTGTGAAAAATGACAGCTGTACAGTTCACAAGAAGGTGTGGTAAAATGCCAATGTTGAGAATGTGGCATGAAAATATTGCAAATGCACTAACTTATGAGCGTGCGTTGCACAGTTGCTACACATGCTCTTAAAACAGTCATATTTTTGGATTTTTTCCACCAAACCTGCAACATAGGCTTTTTGAGGGCCCCTCTCATGAACAATGGCACTGTCATTTTGTTACTCGGTTCCAAAAGGTGATTCTGCGCAGTGACTACGAAATCACCTTTCGGGACCAAATAATGCCATGACAGTGCAAGAATTCATGAGAAGGGGTCCCAAAAACCCCATGTTGAAAATTTTGGGCCAAAATTCACAAAATGCCCGAGATATGCATTAAAGTTGAAAACCCTATTCATTCCATTATACAGCTTACTGGCATTTCTTCAGTTCATGGGTCGGTTTTAAGAGTGCAGACGGTTCCCGTCCACCAAGATCGCCGCGCCAGACTCCGGGCAGGTATGGGATGAGGGGAGTGAGGGAGGCAGGTGCGCAGAGGGTGGGTGCGGGTGGGGGAGGGGCATTAGGACTACGAGGGACCATTTTCATTTACAGGAAAAACCATCGTGGGACAGTTTTTTTTTTAGATTTGGCACGCTGGGTGGGCTCCAGCATGCCATACCTAACTGTTTGGGGTCTGTAGCTGACGAGGATTGGGCACCCCGTCCAGCACACAACTGGGGGATGAGAGAAATGTGCTGGCGGGGGATTGACACCCCGTCGGCACACACAAAGCGGAGGGTGAGCCGAGGGATTGGGCACCCCCTCAGCATTCAACAATTGTGGGGAGTTATGCCGGCCGGGGAGTGGGCTCCCCATGGCACAAACAAAGTGGGGGATTGTACGACAGGGGATTGGGCACCCCAAAAGTCGGCAGTAGTTGGGGTCTGTCCGTCACGATCATGCTTACATGTCGGCGGTAGCACGTAGGAAAGGGTCCGCTATGTATGATGAGCTTTGCTCAGTTTGCAGCGGACCTTTTCTTAGATGTGCTCGCTACATTATGTATGCATGGTGTGGCGCCGGTATGCAGGTTGATTGGGGAATGAGGGACGCACCTACCAGTGCATGCTCTGCATTTGCCCAACAGCGATCCCGCCTCCAAAGCTGCACTGTCCCACGATGTTGGCTGTGCAAGCGTGCCAACATAAAAATGGAAACGTTTTACAGTGTGGTGTACTTGGCATGCCCTGGATCCCTTTACAAGTCCAGTTCCTAAAATGCTGGACTACCTCTTGTCCCTTAAGGACTCTGGTTTAGGGTATTCCTCCATAAAGGTCCACATGATCTCTGTTTCAACCTTTCATGCCCTCAAAGAGAGCAAGACAGTGGCCAGGTGTAGCTTTCCCGAAGATTCCTAAGAGATATTCTACTACATCCCCGGTCTGAGATCCGATTCTGGTGTGGGACTTTAATTTGGTTCTGAAAACCCTCACTGCACCTCCCTTTGAGCCCGGTGCTACCTGTGAGCTTTGCTTCCTGTCTTGAAAGACACTGTTCCTTGTGGCTAATGACGTCTGCTAGATGCATTTCTGAGTTGCAGGCTCTGGTTGCAGACACTCCACTTATTATTTTTCACAAGGATCGGGTTACTTTACATACCAGTCCTTGTTTTCTCCTGAAAGTTGTGTCTGAAAGAACACAAAATCAGACCATAGACCTTTCTGTTTGCTTTTCAACTCCCACAGATGGTGGAGAGCATTGTTAACATATGCTAGAGTTCTGTAGGATGCTGCGTTGGTACTTGGATCGTTCAAAAGATTGTATAAACTTCTCTTGGATGTTTATTGCTTTTGTCCCCTCAATAGTGGGCTCACTGATTTCTAAACAGGGCCTGTTCAAATGACTGGCCAGTTTTATTATGTTTTGTTACCAGGAGCATGGTGAACAACTTCTTGGTCCTGTTCATCTCACTGCTGCCATTTGTGCTGCTGCCACTTGGAGTAATTTTCATGTGTTCACTAAACACTGCAGTCTGGAGATCATCTTTCATAGATGTGCCGGTTTGGCCTCAATGTTCTGCAAAGCTTCCTTACTCAGAATCATTAGGTCCTGCCGTCTTTCCTCATTTACTGGTTGGGAATCCATTATGTGGCTCAATGGAAGAAGGTATCCTTGAAGAAGATAGAATAGTTGCCTACTGTAATAGTAGATCTTCAAGAGAATCTCCTCCACTGAGACATAGGTCTCCCTTCCTCCCTCTTCCTCCCCCCTTATTCGAGTGATGGGTGACAATGCTACCTCTCTCGCAAGTTGCTTCTCCTATGTTGCCTAATACAGAATTTATGCTCTGGTTTCTATTGCCCGTCCTGTGTCTGGTTTGGTCCTGGTTGCTTCTGTCCCTGCTGGTCCGATGATCCTCCAAGCTTGTCTCTGGCAGGGAACTGAGGCATGCTGGGGATGCCCACATTGTATAAGCACTGATGAGGTGCATTGACATGGGCAACCCCAGACAGCGAATCTTTCTGGGTGGTCCTGATGCTGACAGCTTACAGTTTCATTATGTGGCTCAATGGAGGAGAGTCTCTTGAAGATCTACTATTACCGTAGGTAACTATTCTTTCAAACAACATAAAGTCTTGCTGTATTCTGACAAGTGCAGTTAGCCCCAGCCTTTAAACTGCCCCAGAGAACAATGGGTTAACTTTTCTATGCAGGGCATAGAATGTTGATTTCAAGCTCGGTTGATGTCTCTGCCTGTTGTATTTTGAACTGCAACCGTCAGATTCTTTACTCCGCCTTACTGAATAGTCGCTTCCGGAGATTTCTCCTGCAGCTCGGTTCGAAGTCGGTTGAAGTGTTGGTTTTTGGTCTGTTTTCTACCGAAATTTAGTTTCTGCATAGTCGGTTCAAGTCTCTGTCTGTGGTACCGTGAGTACTAGATAGGTTTTGTTCTGTTTTCTGTGTGGAACTTGTAAAAAGTGTGGATCGGTTCGGCTGAACTGATCGTTCAGATAATTTTTGTATCTTACTTTAGTGTGTGGTTACCAGTCCGTATCGGTTCTAAAAAAACTGGGTTTTAGTACGTCTTTTTCCAAGACCCGTGACACGGTCAGGAGCCGATAGGAGAGTCTTTGCCTGGCGGTTGCTGAAAACTGGGCCCACTGGGTTTCAACACTGCAGTGAGTGTGGGGAGGTCTTTGCTAAGGCCGATCCCCACACCACCTGTGTTTATTGTCTGGGGTTTGACCACCTCGATTCAGACTGCTAAATTTTGTAAAAAATTTTCCCAAATCTACCCTTGAAAAGAGATTAGGTAGACTGAGGGAAAGGGAGGCCGAGAAGTCCGCTGACCCGGATGGCCAGCCTGGTTCGATTCCGACCGAACCAGAAGAAGTGCCCTCTGACCAGGGCGATACTTCTTTGGGCAAAAGGAGATCCGATCCCGAGGAGTCGGTTCCGCCAAAAAAGAAACACAAAGAAAAATCGTCTGGTTTGGATCCAGAATCTCATACTCCGACCGCCGAAGAAATAGCCAAAGTGATTCATATTGTGGAATTGCTTCGCCCATTTCTGACTGATCCGGCACCTTTTGGCAGGGGCTCGGTTCGGTCGGTTCCCCCGGTTGACGATTATACCCTGGAAGAATTTTATGAACCGGAGTTTGAGGAGGAAGGAGAGTTGGAAGATGAATATGGTGATGGTGAAAGTCTGGATGTGCCTATTGATCTGGACATCTCCCCAGACAGACCTTCAGGTGTTTCTCCTCCTAGGCTTTCTGAGTCCCCTTCTCACTTTATATTTTACAGAAAGGTGGCTGAGACCCTCCAGCTTCCTATGGAGGAGGCAGTGGAGGATCAGGAGGAGCCTGACTATGTAGAGACGATGGACATCCCAGAGTCCAGGAGACTGTTTATTTCCCTCCACAAATCTTTTGGGAAACAGACACAAAAAATTCTAAAGTCTCCCAATTCCATACCTCCTGTGGATAGAAGAATGGACAAGAGGTATACACTTTCAGGCTCAGATACGGAGTTCCTTTATCAGCAATGCAGCCATGTTGGGGTTGTACAGGCTGCTGCCTGCGATAAGGCAAACATTCCCTTGGCATCACACCCCCCAGACAAGGACTCCAGGAAGATTGATGCCATGGCAAAAAAGCAGTACATGGCATCTTACTTGGGGCTCAGGCAGGCGAATTATATGGCCTATACAGCCAGATACCAGAAGTCCAGGTGGGACACTGTACTGACACTGGCTAAACAGGCTTAACCCCAGCTTGCCAAGGAGCTGGAGGAGGTGGCTGCAGATGGGATTGAGGCATCAAAAGTTCAGTTTCATGCTGCTGTGGACTCCAATGATGTGTCATCGAGTCATGGCTACATCTGTGGCTCTTCGGAGAATGGCTTGGCTCAGATGTACTAACCTCTCACAGGATACCCAGGCTAAGGCCATGGATTTTCCTGTAGTGGGTAATTCTCTGTTTGGGGAGCAGACAGAGAATTACATGAAAATGGATGAGTACAGGACCACTTACAGGAGTGCTCAGGCCAAGGAAAGGCAGGCAACTCCTCAAAGGCAGCAGTCTAGGGGCAGGCCTTTTCAAAGGCCTTTTTACCAAGCACAGGCCTCTTCTTCCTTTTCGCAGAAGGGGTTCTTCAGAAGGACAGGCAGAAGGGGGATGAGCAGGCCTGCATCCACCCCTCAGCTTAAAACCCCTGCCAAGCAGACACCCTGATGGGTCTGCCCGGGTCAACCCTCCTATCCCAGTAGGGGGCAGACTGGCTTACTTTGTCCAGGACTGGATGTCTATCACATCAGACAAGTGGGTCCTGGAAGTAGTAAGCCAGGGACTGGTTCTCAGCTTCAAAAAATTTCCAAAGATGAGAGCCAGATCTTTTCCACCTGTAAATCTTTCGGAAACCCTTGCCCTAGAGGCAGAGGTTTCTTCTCTCATAGCTTTAAGAGCTATAGAGAGAGTACCTACCCTACACTGGGGCAAAGAACTGTACTCCAAGTACTTCCTGACCCCCAAAAAGACAGGAGACCCATCCTGGGCTTAAGATACCTGAACAAACATCTTTTAAAGCCAAAGTTCAGGTGATAACTCTGGGAATAATCCTTCCCTCTCTAAGGCCAGGGGACTGGCTTGCCTTCCTGGACCTCAAAGATGCCTACTTTCACATTCCCTTCAGGTGCTCCCACAGAAAGTACCTCAGGTTCGAGTTGCCCTCAGGCCACTATCAGTTCAGAGTAATGCCCTTTGGCCTAACCTCAGCTCCAGTGGTTTTCACAAAGTGCCTGGTGGTTGTTGTTGCCTTCCTAAGAAGACAAAAGATTTCCATTTTTCCATATTTGGACGACTGGCTCATAGTGGGCCAGTCTCCAGACCAAGACAAGTCAGACCTGCAAGTGACCCAGCAAGTGTTCACTTCTTTAGGATTTCTTCTCAACCTACCAAAGTCAGTTCTCAAACCAGTGCAGCTCCTCACCTTCATAGGGGCAGAGCTGGATACTGTAAAAGCAAGAGCCTTCCTTCCCCTGGAAAGGGCAAGAGCTCTCATGGAGCTGGCTTCTTCGTTCAGCCTTCAGGTGTCTCGACCAGCAAGGCATTTCCTTCAGCTCTTGGGCCACATGGCAACTTCTACAGCAGTGGTCCAAGGCGCAAGATTCCAGATGAGGGCCATTCAGTTCCACCTGAGAGCTTTTTGGTCCCAAAGGAAGGATTTCCTTACCAAACTAATCCCAGTGACTCGAACTCTGATCCAAGCCCTGCAATGGTGGCAGGATCAGGACAATTTGAGGCAAGGGATTCCATTTGCCACTCAGTCTCATTCAGTGGTCCTTACCACAGATGCTTCCCTGCTGGGCTGGGGAGCCCATTTGGGGGACCTCACCACCCAGGGACTGTGGTCTTCTCCGGAATCTCTTCTACACATCAATCTCTTGGAACTCAGGGCAGTGTTTCTGGCACTGCAAGCTTTTTCCCAGTCAGTACAGAACAAGGTGGTTCAGGTCAGAACAGACACCACCACCACCATGTGGTACATCAACAAGCAAGGAAGCACTCGGTCTACGGCCTTGTGCACAGAAGCAATGAAGTTGTGGTCCCTGGCTTATTCCCTGCAAACCTCTCTGATAGCAGTTCACCTTCAGGGAAGGACAATGTCCTAGCAGATGCCCTGAGCAGAGTATCTCAGGGCCATCACGAATGGGCCCTGGATCCTCTGGTATTGAAGGTGATTTTTTCAAGATGCGCTCCAGAAATAGATCTTTTTGCAGCCCCAGGCAATCACCAGCTTTCTCTCTTTTGTTGCAGACCCCCAGACTTGGGCTCAGTCCTCCTGGATGCTCTGATTCTGAACTGGGAAGGGAAATTTCTGTATGCTTTCCCCCCTTCCCTCTCCTGTTCAAAGTTCTAGTCAAGATAAGGTCACAACCTTGCAAAGTGATTCTGATTGCTCCAGACTGGGCCAGGCAGCCATGGTACCCCCTGTTGCTGTCCCTAGCAGTCCATCTTCCTCTGTCTCTTCCCAGGAATTACAACCTGTTAACCTCCTCTCAGGGGAGGATTTGATACTCCAGTCTTCAGTCTCTCAATCTCCAGGCATGGATCTTGAAGAGTTAGAGTTTGCAGATTTGCATCTGTCTCGGGGAGTTCTGGATATTCTCAAAGCTTCTCAAAAGCCTTCCACCAGAAAGACTTATAACTCCAAATGGAAGAGATTCTGCATTTGGTGTTCCAAGAGGCATATCTCCCCAGATACTGCTGAATTGCCTACAGTTCTGGATTATATGTAAACAATAAGACACAGAAGGGTGTGTGTTAGACACTTTAACACATGGCTAGGAGGCGTAATGAGGCACGAGGCCAACGTCCGAGTGTCTCTAGCCTCCTAGCCGTGTGTTAAAGTGTCTAACACACACCCTTCTGTGGCTTATTGCACTTATGAAATGGTTTGTCAATTTCTGGCATGAAATTAAAAAATACAGATTGGTTTCTTTTGCATAAAATTCAATTTATTCCATCAGATAACACTGCGATGTGAAAAATAGTTCCATTTGCTTACATTAAATTAATCCAACAGTACATTTTATTCATTTCCTCCAACAGTACATTTTATTCATTTCCTCCAACAGCACATTTTATTCATTTCAATGTGTTATAACATCTAACACAAAGTAGAAACACACCAACTAGCAAGCAAGTTAATGATAAGAATAGTGCAATGACGTCCCCTAGCAACCAAGTTAATTAATAGAAGACTGTTAATTACGTCCAACATGGCTAGAAACTACAACACTGTCAGAAAGTAGCAACATAGATTAATGTTTTAATGCTAACATTTTAAGACTTTCGTTTACGTTTTTTTCTTTTTTTTTTACCAGTTTTTTCGGATTCATTTGCCAAAGTAGACTGGACCATTGAAAGTTAGCTGGCAATGCTGCATGTTGATTCTATCGAGCTGCACGCTTGGACTGCCTTCTGCTGCTGCGAGGCTGCTCAGATTTGGTTCTCTTGTGATTGGATATTGCTGCTCCCATATTCAATGCTGGTGGGAGGGTTTTCCTGTTCTGCAGATTGCGCTGTTGGTGGGGCACTGATGTTCAGAAAATTACCTAATTTCCTGTTTTCTGGATACGGAGAGCACACTTCGGTTTTTGGAGCAAGGGGACAAAATTTACTGTGCTTTTCATATGGGCTTAACGTTTCTTTCAGTGCCAGGATATCGGACCACTTCTTTCTTTCATCTGCTCTAGGTCTCCAGTAACTGTGGAGACTTGATTCATTGCGGTGGACTGTGATTGTCATTATTTCCCGACTTTCCAAACCAGCATTTGAGAGAAACTGGACTGCAGTGGCACGGAGGCAATGATTTGTATACCGGCAGCTGAGGGATGCTTCTTCACTGAGTCGGGGCATCATGGTGGCGAGGTAATTAACTCCCATTGGCTCCGAATTGTACCATGTTTTTTGCTGATTTAACTTTTCTTGTGGCAATCTGCGAGGGTGCATGTATAGAGCCTTGGGTTCAGGAGGGAGTTTTGATATGTATAGTTTGAAACTGTGAACAGGGCACAGGGGATTGCCAGGCTGTGAGTACATGTACCCCCTGTGTCCCTGTTTGTCACTCTCTAGCGGGTTCCCATGGTTTTTTGTGTGCTCGTTGAAATTGAGCATTATGTATTCTTGGCGGTTTTCATCATTTTGCAGTGTGAAGTTTTCAGGCTTTAGTTGTTAGAGTCCTTCTCTACGTGCCTGGCCATATGGATTTGAATGTCAGTCACTCTTCCCGGACTAAGCTAGTAGCGGTTAAGGGAAGTGCTGGGGAGTTTCTTAGTTTGAATAAATCGGCATCTGTGAGGGGTTCGTGGTGCTGTGAAGTGTCTTTTTGTGCACGCCTGTAATTTTTCATTTTTGCTGTAAACGTGTCGTTACTACTTTTAAACTCACTGTCAGTTATTATGTTCATTGAGCGGCCCACAGCAGCGGAACGCAGGTGCCTATTCAGCACGGCATGTAGACCACAAAAGCTGGATATTGCATACTCTTGGCCAGCGGTGGTTCGTGCCTCTGCATAAAACTTTCTGAATATGCTGTTTAGCTCAGTTTTTGATGCGGTTTTCCAGTTTATTGCAGTATTTGTTGCCACTGACCACTCGCCTATTACTTTAAGTGCCCAAGCAGTAGCTCTTAATGTATTTTTTTCATTTTTTTGAAGCTCTAGGCTGTCTTAACTGATCGTTGCTTAACGTTTCAAAACGTTTACTCACATTCTCCTCGCTAGTCGGCGGTTGGCAGCACTGGATGTCTTGTGTATATTTTACTATTTCTGGCTCTATTGGCTCGTGCTGAGGATCGAGGAACAGAAGTAGGTCTTCCTCAGTAAAACTGATTTCAAAATTTGTGTCAGACATGGTGGCCTGTAATTTTATTATTTCTGACTATTCTTGCTTAGTGATGGCATTAAACAAGATGGCTGACTTTACTTTTGTTAATGTTCTGTGTTGGCATTCTACTGGGATCAATGCCCAGCTGGCATGACCTGATCTAGCTTGTGTGTGTTAGAAACTTTAACACACACCTGGCATCCAATCAGATGGCTTGAAATTTACAAGCCATTTCATAAGGTCCATCTTAACAGCCTGGGCCTCAGAACAGCTACTCTCAGGGTACACTTGTCTGCTGTTTCTGCTTTCCTTTTGGTAGGCAAGTGTTCCTCACTGTCATCCCACCCTGTATTCTGTAAGTTTTTCAAGGGATTGCTTCATACCAATCCCCCCCCCCTTTAGGGATCCTGCTCCTGCTTGGGATCTTAATGTTTGCATTGCTCAGCTTATGCAACCCCCTTTTGAGCCTTTGTCCTTAGCAGAGCTTAAGTACTTGACTTGGAAAACTGTGTTTTTGGTAGCCATTACTTCTGCTAGACATATCAGTGAATTGCAAGCCCTGTCAGTGGAACCTGATTTAATCTCTTTTCACAGAGATAAAGTGGTCCTTAGAACTAACAGAAAGTTCTTGCCTAAAGTGGTTTCAGATTTCCACCTGAATCAGTCTGTCTCTCCCTGTTTACTTCACTGATCCTCTTCATCAGGAGAGAGGAGGCTACACAGTTTGGATGTTAAAAGAGCCCTTAGCTACTACATAGAGCATACCAAGGGTCACAGGTTTGATTCCCTCCAGTTGTTCCTCACTTATGGAGAGGTAGGAAAGGGCAAACCTGCCACCAAGAGAACTATTGCTAGGTGGATTGTGTCTTGTATACAATTCTGTTATGAGAAACTGAGAAAGATTCCACCCTCAGGCCTGAGGGCTCTCTCTACAAGAGGTACAGCTGCTTCCCTGGCTGCTGCCAGGGATATCCCTCTCTTGGAAATCTGTCAAGCAGCCACCTGGAAAACAGTACATACCTTTACCAGGCATTACTCTCTGGATATCCAGGCTAGGAGTGATGCTCGGTTTGGCACAGCAGTACTTCAGAGCCTATTCCCAAAGTAGGTTCTGTCCCTCCTCCATGGAGGTACTGCTTGGTAGTCTGTACTTGTCAGAATACAGCAAGACTCCATGTTGTTTGAAGAAAAAATTACTCACCTTAGTAATTATGTTTCTTCTAGTGGAGTCTTGCTGTATTCTGACCTCCCCCCTGCCTCCCCTCTCAGAACCTGGATTTTTTGGGATGTGGGTGGGCAGGCGCAGTGTTGGCACCCAAGGGGTGCACCCTTACACCTTCTGTTTCTCATGGGGTGATACATAATTTAAATCTTATTGTTTTTTGTGTTTTGGGTTTCCTGACTTGAGTCTTCCTTTGGGAACCCAAAAGATTATTTTTCTGCCAGTTGGCTAGTAAAAATGTTACAGTTTCCACACAGAACACCTAGTGAGTTTTGCTCATAAAGATCTGATGGTTGCAGTTCAAAATACAACAGGCAGAGACATCAACTGAGCTCGAGATCAACATTCTATGCCCTGCATAGAAAAGTTAACCCATTGTTCTCCAGGGCAGTTTAAAGGCTGGGGCTAACTGCACTTGTCAGAATACAGCAAGACTCCACTAGAAGAAACATAATTACTAAGGTGAGTAATTTTTTCTTATGGGTTTACTCTCGAGTTCACTCATTTTCTATCTGGGTGCATGAGACAATTACTTTTGGGAGTCCAGATGTTATTTCTCCATTTTTGGTACTTTTGCCATCTCATTTGCAAGGGGGCCCCAATTGGAACTCACCTTTATACTACTGCCAGAGCCATCTGATCAGGGCTGCTGTCCTATCTTTTTGTCTATCACTATCCACACTGGCTATTGGTAAGAGGCTCCGGCTCTTTTTGGACCGACTACCCTAGTACCACCTGGTAGATCCAATCCTTAGTCTCTAAGTTGGTAGTCGGATTCTAACAGATTGTTTATTTTATATCCTATATCCTTTTACTATCCCTTTGGTCTAGAAAGTGTCTAGTCCTCTCTTTTGTTTTCTCTCCACTTTGATTCTCTCCTGATGAACAGAACTGAGGTTAATGAGGGAGCCGTCAGTGGTTATTGGCTAGGACGTGTGTAACCCCTCACCCTTGCCTTTTTACCAAAACGACAGGTGGCATGCTGTTGGACTGGCAGCAATACCTGGTGGGGACCTGGGTTCAGGGAGGATGAGGTTACCTGGCACAAGGGGACCTAGGTTTGACTACTCTGCACAGGGGCACCCGAGTAAATCCGAACACAGGAAGCAATAACTAATGTCCAGAACCAGGACTGGGATTTTTCAGTGTGGCTTTTATTCACAACTAGCTGAACACAGCAAAGCATAGATGGACCCCCAAGGGGCTTCGTTTACTGATAATGCAGATTAGAGACTACAAGGTGGTCCACTTAAAGAATGAACCCATTTCTACTAATTTCAGGCTCTGGACCCACCAAGCACACAGCCCGGACTTGCATGTGCTTTGGATACACAGCCCGACTGGCCCGGCTCCCCTGAATATTACTTTGACTGATGGTCCATTTAAAGAATGAACCCATTTTACTTGTTGTGGCTCCCACACCACTTAGAGTCTAGACTCCTAGAGAATTTTCTTCTTACTTCTTCTGACTCCCATCTCACAAGGAGAATTCTTTTCCCAAGTTGTGGCTCCCCACACCACTTAGAGTCTGCGACTCCTAGAGAAATTTTCCCAAGTTGCGACCCACGTCTGGGTACCTACCTCATCACTGGCCAGGTGCATGAGGCAAGTAGCAATCACTGCAGAAACCCGTAGAGGTGGACCTGGTTACTAAAGATGGGGGGTTTGCCCACCTCCAGCTCCCACAGCCCATACCCGGCCATTTCTCTGGAGAAACTGAAACTTTGAAATGTAGATTAAACGGTGGATGGACTGTAGCACCCCCTCTACAACATTACTTGAATTCACACAGACTTTAGATTTTGACACTACTCCATTTGTTTGTCCTAGTACTATAGGCCTCCCAAATAGTAGTTCAAATCCCAGCTTTCTTCACATTTTCCAAACTGAAGAAACACATTTTTGCCCTCTCAAATTAGAGCAAACTCACCCTTTCGTTGCAGGTGCCCCACAGGTGAAGTACAACTCCTTCTACTTTTAAGACCAAACCAAAACTGTAAAAGGCAGCTTTCTTCCTTTAGCAGAAATTAGGGGATTGCCCCTGGAATCTACATAGAGATACTTTTACTTCCTCCCCCCCCCGGAGGGAGGGGGGCACTGAGACCTGGACAGCGGTCTCCACCACTTGAACACTGGACACACTCCTTCTCTTTCAAAAGGTAAACAAAAGACACTTCCTTCCTGCTAGAGGGCAAGCAGGAGACTTACTTCTCCCACAGAAGGTAAACAGAAACTGACTTTGAAAACTCCCAACGTTCTATCTCACTCCCTCTGCTGCAGATTCCAATGTGGCTTATGCAGCTGCGTCAGTTCTATGGTGATGTCATCTCTCAGTCTCAGCTGAGACTGAGAACAGAGTGAGACAGTGTGAAACCCATTTAACTGGAGTTTCACAAGCTGCCTTCCCTGCCTACCACTAGGTCTTACTGGGATTCTAGTAACCCCGCGTAACAAGGGGTTACACGTGCAATATCACATGAGGTGCATGTGTAACATCAATAGCTGATGTTGGCTCCTTCCCTGTAGAAGAAAGCTCAGGCAGGGTCCTAGTGCTTCTGGCCTCCTAGACCCACGAGTATGAATCAATGGTGAAGATATTCTGGAAGATCAACAATGGCGGTAAGTATGTAATTTTCATTTTCAACTGCTCCAGCCGAGGTCAATGGAGCATCCAGTCCCACTCCTTCTACAAGTGGAACTTCTGTCACAGGAGCAGTGTATTTTGGTGCACTCGGCTCTTTGATCCCTGTTCCTCTTGCCTGACTCCTGAGAATGTAGAATTCTCCTGCTTCAGGGTCTCGCCTGCAGTTGTTGATGTTCTGTTAGTGCTTGTAAGTCATCTATGAAGCACGCTTATTCTCAGAAATGGAAATGTTCCAGTGTTTGGTGTACTTCTCATTGCCGGGCCCCTTGTTATGTCCAGTGAAACAGGTATTGGATTACGTCCTAACCTTATTGGACTCTGGCCTCTAGTATTCTTCTGTGAAGGTGCACTAAATGACTGTTTTGGATGTTCATGCCCTCATAGCTAGCACAATGGTGACCCTGTTGGAGCTGACTCACTGATACCTTAAAGCAGCAATGCAGTGGGAATAATTTCCCCCCAAAGCTAGTTTCAGCTGCAATTATTATAAATATTAGCATAGCTGTCAGATCTATTTTTTAGGTACCTCGTGTGATGTACACCATGAGTTTTGTTTTCTCTTGATTCTTCTGCCTTGCTAGGTCTGCAGTGCCAGTTCTAAGCCAATGTGGTGGCCTTCTCTTTTTCTTAAGAAAAAACTAAAATTAAACTTTTATGAAATATTCATATTTTGGTGGCACTGTAACATTTTACCATCAAATAAAACTACAAGATACCTGAAATCTTTCATAGTAAAAATGGTAGGGTAAAAATGTTTGCCCAGTTTCATTGCTCTGCTTCCTTAAAGGATTCCTACACATGTGACTCCTAGTCCATAAGCCAGTTCTGGTGGGGGACCTTAACACGGTTCTGGAGTGCCTTATTAGGGCTCCTTTTGAACTGAATGCCACGTATGAACATATGAAATTTGCCAGCAGATAAAGGCCTAGAGGTCTATCAAGTCTGCTCGAATGTGCAACTAGCATCCCTTATTCTGCAGCTGCCCCTCCCTTCCACCCTTCCCCTTCATTGACCCTCCCCCTTGTCCTGTCTCATCTACGTGTGACATACACTTCCTTTCCTGGAAAGCAGTGTTCTTAGTAGCCATTACCTATGTTCGGTGAGTATCTGAGCTTCAGACTTTGGTTGCAGATCCTCCATATTTTATCTTTCATTTGGATAGGGTCTCACTACGGACCCATCCTCATTTCCTTCTGTGGGTGGTGTCTGTGTTCCCTCTAAATCAGACTGTTCACCTCATATTTGTTTTCCTTCCCCCCAAAAATGGAGGGAATGTGCTGCTACATTCACTGGATGTCCATAGAGCCTTACACTTAAATTTGGACCACACTAAAGACTGCAGAAAGATCTTACAGCTTTTTGTTTCCTCTACCTATGGGATGGTATGCAGCACCTTTCCATATTCTTGGTATCTTGCATTTCTTTTTACCAGAAGCTTTGTAAGGAGCTTCCTGGTTCTGAGTATGCACTGCTTGTTATAGCCTCTTCTGGGGCTTTATTTCATAATGTCTCAGTTACTGCATATGTTCTGCCATCACATGGAGTTCTGTCCTTACTTTCGCTAAACACTACAGTTTGAACCTTGTGTCCCGAGGACAGGCTGACTTTGGCCTTGCCACCCTTCAAGGCCTTGTGTCTTTGGCTACTACAGATCCCTTCCATGCGGCCTTCCTCATGCTGTACTTTACTTACCACTTGCGAATCATTATAAAGGTGTGGTTCTGTGTAGGAGAGGTCATCAAAGTAAAGAAATGCATTACTTACTGTAACAGTAGCTCTTCAAGAGAATTTCCTACATAGAGCCAGAGCTCATCCTACCACCTTCTCACTTTTCTTTCCAGGTTACGTACTGTGGAAGTCCTGCCAGCTGCTGCACACTGAGTCTTCTTATTGTGCCCTACTTGGGCTTCAGATTCTGGATTCATCATCTCTCCTGTGTGTCTGGTTCTAGTTTCCTGGTCTCTGCCAGTTCAATATATCCTCCAAGCTTGTCTTCAGTGGGGAACTGAGGAGAGGAGGGGCCTCCCACATTATACAGTTGGGGTGCCCCTCCTTTTGTCAGTTCCCTGCTGCTGAGAGGAGAAGCTTTCCACATTATACAGATGACACCAGTGTGCATCAATGTGGCTGACCCCAGCAGGAAGAAGTTGGGAGATCCTCATGAAGATCTGCTGTTATGATTATTTATCTATCTATTTCAAAAGTTTCACCAGGAAAGACATACTGAGCTGACAGTAGCTCATTTCCAGATGTGTCTGGGGGGTGGAGGAATAAAGGAGGGTTTGAGAGTGTACAAGGTGATAATTACATAGATGGGTAATTGTATACAGCATTGTATAACAAAAAAATCTGAAAGAATAAAAGTTCATAAAGACTAAGGCCAAAACATGTATTACAGTGGATAACAAGAAGCATTGTTCATGATACAAAGTGCAATTATACAGGAGGATAGATAGTAAGTGCAATTCAGTGAGAGTGAGATGAATTATTGTTAGGGAGAAGGGTAACAGTGGAGTGAAGGTGCTAGATAGGGCAGGAGGCAATAACTGGGGAGAGGGAAGCAAGGGTGGTAGAAAGTAGGGGGTAGAGGAGCACAGTAAGGTATGGAATCAGGTGCAATTGCAGGAGTGCAGGGTGAAGCTGTTGAGAGGATAGGACAGAGATCGTTGGGAAGTGGTGGAGCAGATAGGCAGGGGGAAGGAATTCCAGAGTTTAGGAGAACGGTAGGAGAAAGCAGCTTGGCCAGCTGAAGATTTCCTGGAAGGGAGAGTGAAGGAGTGGTAGCCAGCAGAGTTATGAAGGGAGTAAGTGGAAGGGGAAGGATAGGACAGGAGAGAGGCAAGGTACAGAAGGAGTGAGTCAAGTCAGTATTTGGAGAAAAAGGAAGCACAATGAGAAAGGCATCTGGCTTCAAGAGAGAGGAGGGAGAGGGAAGAATAAAGGGACCAATGGTGTGTACATGGCAGACAGTCCAGGGCAAAATGACAGAAGGAGTGAAAGAGGGAGTCCAGTCTGGCTTGGGTGGTTTTAGGAGCAGCACTACATACAATGTCGCCAAAGTCGAAAATGGGAAGGGTCATCTTCTGGACAATTGCACAGTGAGCTGGAAGAGAAATTCAGTATCTATTTCTGTACAAGACTCCCAGACTGGGCTTTGTATTTTTATAACTTATGTATGTCATTGTTTATGGATAAATAATATTATAAGTGCGACAGAGTATTTTCTGTAAACATGCATCTTTCTAATGTATTGTGTGTAACTTTTATCTTTATGTAATTGAAATGTTTATGGTTTGTACTGGGCCTCAATGAAAACGAGTCTAACCACTCAAAGGGTTATCCTTTTCCTAAATTTATAAGGAATAAACTTTTACAACAACAGCAACAACAGTTTAGGGTTAAGTTTGTTGTGTATGGCATCCACATGCCCAGAAAAGTCAAGGTGCCGGTTAAGCCAGACCCTGAGGCACTTACAGGAGATAACATTGTCGATGGTGGCCCCTTCTAGGGTATGGAAGGAGGGGGGGACAGTAAGCTTAGGGAGCTTTTGCCTAGTGCCAAAAGTAATAGAAACTGTTTTCTTATCATTGAGGGATAACTGATTTGAACTGAACCATAGCTGAACAATGTTGAAGTCTAGCTGAAGCCTGACCATGAGATCAGTGGGGGAGGACCCAGAGGCAAACAGAACTGTGGATGGACACAGAGGAGCAGGCAGCAGGGAGGTCATTCAGGGAGACTGAAAAGAGTATTGGACCAAGGACGGAGCCTTCTGGGACACCAGTGCTATTTGGAAGTGGAAGGGTAATGGAATCACCAATTTGCACTGATTGAGATCTGACCACAAGATAGGAGTAGAACCAGTTGGTAGAGGAGTCAGAAAGGCCCACTGCCTTGAGCTTGTCATGGAGAAGGGAGTGAGACACAGTGTCAAAGGTTTTGGCCAAGTCATCAAAAATGGCGGAGGTGATAAGGCCCTAATCCATATCTGGGAGAATGGAGTCAGTAAGCTGGAGGAGGTGGAATGGAATTTACAGAAGCCAAACTGGAATAGGGTGAAGAAAGAGGAGGAGTCAAGGAATGCGGAGAGCTAGGTCAGCACAAGGTGCTCTTGCATTTTGGCAAGAGTAGGGAGCAGGGAGATAGGGCAGTAGTTGTCGGGTGACAAGGAGTCACTACCTTCATGGAAAGGTATGACGGTAGCATGTTTCCAGGAGTCAGGAATGGAGGCAAGGGAGAAAGAGAGGTTGAGAAGACAGGTAAGAGGTATAGCAATGGCAGGAGTGGAGAGATGGAGGAGTTTGGGGTCAAGCCAGTCAGAGCTCTTGCCCTTAAGGGGGTGAGTTGAAGGGATTTTAATGTTCTGACAGAATTGTTATTTAGCCAGGCCTTCCCTGATTATAGTCTAATTTAAGGATTTTAGCACTGATGATTTTAAAATGCAATGCAATGGAGTATTTTATTTAAGAAATTCTCTGACAGTATGTAAAGAGCTTTGATTCCCAGAAATTTGCACTAAACAAATAAAGTATTGAATGATTGATTGGTTAATGGTCAAGAGAGCCTTGAATGAGGCAACAGGAGTAAGAGGAGAGAAGAAGAACGGGTGGAAGGATGGGGAGAGATGATAAGGGGAGGAAGGAGAGAAGGGAGAAAGCACAGGAGGCAAAGAATGAGTTAAATTCAGATGCAACAGAGATGGGGGTCAGAAATGAGGATGTCACCCACCTTGAGTATTGGTGGGGGGGCTGAGTAGGGGGGGAGAAGAGGGCATGGATGACCTTCCAGAACTTAGATGGGTGGTTCTGGTTGCTCTGGAATGTGGAGGCGAAGTACTCAGCCTTAGCAAGCCTAGTAGCTCTGGTATAGGCATTGTGGAGGGCTCAGTACCTGGTTAAGTCAGCAGGGGAGCCAGGGGACTTGTGAGTCTTCCAGGCAAGATCTTGTGCATGTAGGCAGGCCAATAGTTCTGCCAAAACCAGGGGGAGGTGGGAACCATGGGCTCTGGTTCACCTGAGGGGGGCATGCTGATTCCAGATAGACATGAATATAGAACTGAAATATTGGAGGGCAGAGTTAACGTTGGTGGCAGACAAAATGGGTGACCAGTCGGTATCCACCAAGTCAGCATGTATGGAGGAGAGGTCCAACGACCAGCAAGACCAGATCTAGAGGAGTTTGGGGGGATCCTTGGGATGGTGAATTTCCTGCACACAGTAGATCATGTGGTGGTCACTGAGGGCAACAGGGAGAGTACCAGCAGCAGAAATATGGTGGGGATGGGAAGCAAGTACCCAGTGCAGAAAAGAGTGATTGGAGGATTTATAATTGTGTCTGGCTGGGTCAGAGATCATTTGGGTGAGTTGAAGGGACTTTAATGTTCTGACAGAATTTTTGTTTGGGGGAGGCAATACATATTAAAGTCCCCAAGAATGAGCAATTCCCCAGATGAGGCGAAAGTGGAGATAGAGGTAACAAGTTCAGAGACAGACAAGGGGGGGGAGACCTGGGCAGCAATAAACTCTGGCCACAAAAATAGGGACTGAGAAAGGGAGAAAGAGTTTGAGGAGGAGAAGTTTGTAAGTGGAGGGAGAAGAGATTGAGAGAACAGAAGTGAATTGGATAGCAGAGGAGAAGTATATCGCAATGCCACCACCCCTCCTAGCGTGATCCTGCCATGTGAGAGTGTACCTGGGGATGGCAACAGCAGTATCTGGAATCTTGGGGAATTGCCAAGATTCAGATATAATTAGCACATCAGGCTGGAGGTTAACCATAAGAGGTTGCAGTAGGTCTATCTTTGGGAAGAGGCTATGGACATTTAAGTGAGCCACTCTCCAACCTTTGGGGAGACAAGTGGGAGATGAGTGGGTGGGTTCGGGATTGGGTTCAATATCTGCAGCCACTAATAACAGCAGTGAGATAAGGAACTTAGCATAGACAGAGAAGTGTTTACGTGACCAGAGGGGTGAGATGTGGTGGGGATGTATCTTTCTGGTGACCATTACATCAGCAAGGATGGTCAAAGAGAAATCTGAAGATTTTCTCTGTTCCTCCATCCTATTTGATATTCTTTAAGGACAAGGCCGTGCTGTTCACCAGTACCAAGTTTTTGCCCAAGCTGGTTTCAAGGTTTGACATGAACCATTCTTTGGTACTTCCTATGTTTTTTTTACCAGACTACATGTTAGCAGTGGATATCTGGAGGGTGATTCAGTTTTACAGAAAAAACAGAAGCTTTTAGGGAGGACACCAAAAAGTTGTTTGTAATGTGTTCTAAGTCCCCTATAGGTTGACTTGCCTTTAAGACTATATTCAGATGGTTAATGCAATGTATCAAACACTGTTCAGGGGTCTAAATTAAGTTTTGCAGCCACTAGCCAGCAGGGCTAGTGACTGGGAAAATCCACTAGCCTCACAGACTTTTCCACTGGCTCAGTTGTACATACTGAAGTGTTGCTTTCTCCAGTACAAGCCCATAGGGCTAGTTAAATGAAAATCTTACTAGCCTAATACAAAATCTACCAGCATTTGGCTAACAGACCAGTTCCAGTTTTGACCCCTGCTGTTACTTCATAGCATCTTGTCTGTGCTCTGGGAGCTTACAGGCTAAATAGACTAGGTATATAGCAACTTTGTCTGCTGCAGCTCAAAGCACTTGTTTGAGGACATATATAGATATATATATTTTATATATAAAAAAAGAGAATATCTGATAGATAAGTGTCAGATATGAGCAAATACCATCAAGGGGCCAAATAAGCCATAAAGCCATGAGCCCAAAGGGTGAGTGGCCTTTATGAGCTTGTCTGGCCCCTCAATGGTGGTATTTCATGAATATCTGGGACTTACCTATCAGATGTTTTATATATTACATAAGGTTTGTCTGTTTGGCTTTAAGAAAAAAGCATTCTGGTTTGGGCTGCTTAGTTTGAGCCCTATCAGATTTCCATAGTGTATGTCCTATAAAACGAGGTGTAGTTCCAGCATTTCTCCGTTTAGTGTTTTTAAGGATTGCAGCATGGAAGGGAGCAGCTACAATGTTTGCTAAGTGATTTGGGACACTTTTTTTTTTCAGTGTTTAACTTTGATTCCCATATATGGGTGTTCGTTTGACAAGTGATGTGGAGACAATGGTAAAAAGTGGGGCTGAGTTTCTTGCTCAGGGACACTTTTTAGAGTTTAACTTCGATTTCCATGTGCGGCTGTTAGTTTGGCAAGTGATATGGCGGCAGTGGTGGGGTGGGGCTGAATTTGTTGCTTAGGGACACTTTTTAGAGTTTAACTTTGATTTCCATGTATGGCTGTTAGTTTGGCAGGTGATGTGGCGGCAGTAGTGGGGTGGGGGCTGAATTTGTTGCTCAGGGACACTTTCTAGAGTTTAACTTTAACTTCCATGCATGGCTGTTAGTTTGGCAGGTGATATGGAGGCAGCAGCAGACGTGATTGATACAGATTTATGGTGGGCTTTTTCTTTTCTTGCGGGGGCTATAGTTGGAGAGGCTTGTAGGGCTACAATGTAGGTGGATAGTAAGTTGTTACATGTGTTATTCAGGTGGTTGTGTTATACATGTTAGTAGTTTTGTAATAATGTGTTTATAGTGTGTCCACTCTGGTAATAGTTAATGAATAGGTTGCTCATTATTTTGTAATAAGCTGTGTAGTTGCACAAATAGTGTTAATTACCATCAGCTCTGAGGAAAATATTAATATATTGTATATACATTTATAAAACCTTAGAAAATAAATATATGCCTCTGATTGGTCTAGGAGCAGTCACATGACATTTTTGGCTTTTGAGCTACCGCCCAGTTCAAAAGAAAGAACTGGGCAATAGTTCATTAGCACTGGTCAATAGTTTTTTGACTATTTCCCTCTGAGCCTGTCATTCATTGAAACCATGGCCCCTTTGCTACTTTTCAAGAAAACAAAACACATGGCATCGATTTCCCCGAGTCTTCAGTTCTCCCTAGTGCTAGTGCCCCCCCCACGTCTAAAGCTAAGATATTCCCTAGTGCCATTGCCATCCTACCCTGTTTTCATTTACTTTTACAAAAAAACAAAGCACAGTGAGAATCAGCAGCTGTAGCAGTATTGAAACAGTGGAGCGCGAGTGAAGGTTGCCATACCAACACTCGAGTGCCATTGTTTCCATGCAAAACAGCTTCTGTTTCTTATTTAAATTATTTTGTGTATTTATTTATCCATGAAACCCCTTTGAGGCTTTAGTTTGCAATTTTCATTCTCTCCCCTCTCGCATTTATCACCGCTGACTGTCGGCAGCACGGAAGAGGGAGAGCGTCAGCAGCATGGGACTTGGAGACCTAAAGTAAATAAATCCCTCTCTTCTGCCACAGCAGTACTGGACATGGATACCCTAAGTAAATAAATCCCTCCCTTCTGCTGCGGCAGAACTGAACATGGACACCCTAAGTAAATACGTCCCACTCATCTGCCACGGCAGCACTGGACATGGACACCCTAAGTAAATACGTCCCTCTCTTCCGCCGTGGCAGCCCTGGACATGGACACTCTAAGTAAATATGTCCTCTCTTCCACCGCGCAGCCCTGGACATGGACACCCTAGTAAATACTCCCTCCCTTCGCCGCGGCAGCCCTGGATGTGACACCTTACAAATACGCCCCTCCCTTCTGCCTGCTGCAGCGCGGACGGGCATCCTATAAATACATGCCTCCTTCTGCCGAGCAGCGCCGGACGTGGGCACCCAAAGTAAATACATGCCTCCCTTCCACCGCGGCAGCGCCGGACGTGGGCACCCAAAGTAAATACATGCCTCCCTTCCGCCGCGGCAGCGCTGGACGTGGGCACCCAAAGTAAATACATGCCTCCCTTCCGCCGCGGCAGCGCCGGACGTGGGCACCCAAAGTAAATACATGCCTCCCTTCCGCCGCAGCAGCGCTGGACGTGGGCACCCAAAGTAAATACATGCTTCCCTTCCGCTGCAGCAGTGGGGGATGTGGGCACCCTAAGTAAATACATGTCTCCCTTCCGCCGCGGCAGCGGGGGACGTGGGCACCCAAAGTAAATACATGCCTCCCTTCCACTGCGGCAGCACCAGACATTGGCACCCTAAGTAAATACATGCCTCCCTTCTGCCACGGCAGCGCCGGACGTGCGCACCCTAAGTAAATACTTGCCTCCCTTCCGCCGCGGCTGCGCCGGACGTGGGCACCCTAAGTAAATACATGCCTCCCTTCTGCCGCGGCTGCGCCGGACGTGGGCACTCTAAGTAAATACATGCCTCCCTTCTGCTGCGGCAGCGCTGGAGGTGGGCACCCTAAGTAAACACATGCCTCCCACCGCGGCAGTGCCGGAGGTGGGCACCCTGAGTAAACACATGCCTCCCTTCTGCCGCGACAGCGCTGGAGGTTGGCACCCTAAGTAAACACATCCCTCCCTTCTGGCAGCGCCGGACGTGGACACCCTGAGTAAACACATCCCTCCCTTCCGCTACGGCAGCGCCGGACGTGGACACCCTGAGTAAACACATCCATCCCTTCCACAGCGGCAGCGCCGGACATGGACACCCTGAGTAAACACATCCCTCCCTTCTGCCATGGCAGCACTGGATGTGGGCACCCTGAGTAAACACATCCCTCCCTTCCGCCATGGCAGCCACGGATGTGGGCACCCTAAGTAAACACATCCCTGTCTTCTGCCGCGGCAGTGCCGGAGGTGGGCACCCTAAGTAAACACATGCCTCCCTTCTGCCACAGCAGCGCTGGAGGTGGGCACTCTAAGTAAACACATCCCTCCCTTCCGGCAGCGCCGGACGTGGACACCCTGAGTAAACACATCCCTCCCTTCCCCCGCGGCAGCACCGGACGTGGACAACCTGAGTAAACACATCCATCCCTTCCGCAGTGGCAGTGCCGGACATGGACACCCTGAGTAAACACATCCCTCCCTTCCGCCGTGGCAGCACTGGATGTGGGCACCCTGAGTAAACACATCCCTCTCTTCCACCGTGGCAGTGCCGGAGGTGGGCACCCTAAGTAAACACATCCCTCTCTTCCGTTGTGGCAGCGCCAGAGGTGGGCACCCTAGGTAAACATGTCCCTCCCTTCCGCCGCAGCAGCATGGGACGTGGACACCCTAGGTAAACAAGTCCCCCCCTTCTGCCGTGGCAGCATGGGACGTGGACACCCTAGGTAAACACATCCCTCCCCTCCACCGTGGCAGCACAGGACGTGGACACGCTAGGTAAACACGTCCCTCCCTTCCGCCACGGCAGCCCTGAACATGGGCACCCTAGGTAAACACGTCCCTCTCTTCGGCCGTGGCAGCCCTGGACGTGGGCACCCTGAGTAAACACGTCCCTCCCTTCCACCGCAGCAGCACCGGATGTGGGCACCCTGAGTAAACATTTCCCTCCCTTCCGCTGCGGCAGCACTGGACGTGGACACCCTAAGTAAATACGTCCCTCTCTTCCGCCGTGGCAGCCCTGGACATGGACACCCTAAGTAAATATGTCCCTCTCTTGCCGCGCGGCAGCCCTGGACGTGGACACCCTGGTAATACTCCTCCTTCCACCAGGCAGCCCTGATGTGGACACTAGTAAATACGCCCCTCCCTTTCTGCTGCGGCAGCGCCTGGACGGGTGCATCCTAAGTAAATACATGCCTCCTTCTGCGCGGGAGCGCCCGGACGTGGCACCCAAAGTAAATACATGCTTCCCTTCCGCTGCAGCAGTGGGGATGTGGGCACCCTAGTAATACATTGTCTCCCTTCCGCATGACAGCGGGGCGTGAGCACCAAAGTAAATCATGCACTCCCTTCCACTGCAGCAGCGCCAGACATTGGCACCCTAGTAAATACATGCCTCCCTTCCGCGGCGGCTGCGCCGGGCAGTGAACCTAAGTAAGCCATGCCTCCCTTCTGCCGCGGCAGTGCTGGAGAGGTGGGCACCCTAAGTAAACACATGCCTCCCACCGCGGCAGTGCCGGAGGTGGGCACCCTAAGTAAACACATGCCTCCCTTCCGCCGCAGCAGCGCCGGAGGTGGGCAACCTAAGTAAACACATGCCTCCCTTCTGCCGCGGCAGCGCTGGAGGTTGGCACCCTAAGTAAACACATCCCTCCCTTCCGGCAGTGCCGGACGTGGACACCCTGAGTAAACACATCCCTCCCTTCCGCCACAGCAGCGCCGGACGTGGACACCCTGAGTAAACACATCCATCCCTTCCACAGCGGCAGCGCCGGACATGGACACCCTGAGTAAACACATCCCTCCCTTCTGCCGTGGCAGCACTGGATGTGGGCACCCTGAGTAAACACATCCCTCCCTTCCGCCATGGCAGCCACGGATGTGGGCACCTTAAGTAAACACATCCCTGTCTTCTGCCGCGGCAGCACCGGACGTGGACAACCTGAGTAAACACATCCATCCCTTCCGCAGTGGCAGTGCCGGACATGGACACCCTGAGTAAACACATCCCTCCCTTCCGCCGTGGCAGCACTGGACGTGGACACCCTGAGTAAACACATCCCTCCCTTCCGCCATGGCAGCCACGGATGTGGGCACCCTAAGTAAACACATCCCTGTCTTCTGCCGCGGCAGCACCGGACGTGGACAACCTGAGTAAACACATCCATCCCTTCCGCAGTGGCAGTGCCGGACATGGACACCCTGAGTAAACACATCCCTCCCTTCCGCCGTGGCAGCACTGGATGTGGGCACCCTGAGTAAACACATCCCTCCCTTCCGCCATGGCAGCCACGGATGTGGGCACCCTAAGTAAACACATCCCTCTCTTTCACCGCGGCAGTGCCGGAGGTGGGCACCCTAAGTAAACACATCCCTCTCTTCCACTGTGGCAGCGCCAGAGGTGGGCACCCTAGGTAAACATGTCCCTCCCTTCCGCCGCAGCAGCATGGGACGTGGACACCCTAGGTAAACAAGTCCCCCCCTTCTGCCGTGGCAGCATGGGACGTGGACACCCTAGGTAAACACATCCCTCCCCTCCACCGCGGCAGCACAGGACGTGGACACGCTAGGTAAACACGTCCCTCCCTTCCACCATGGCAGCCCTGAACATGGGCACCCTAGGTAAACACGTACCTCTCTTCGGCCATGGCAGCCCTGGATGTGGGCACCCTGAGTAAACACATCCCTCCCTTCCACCGCGGCAGCACCGGATGTGGGCACCCTGAGTAAACACTTCCCTCCCTTCCGCTACGGCAGCACTGGACGTGGGCACCCTAAGTAAACACATCCCTCCCTTCCACCACAGCAGCCACGGACGTGGGCACCCTAAGTAAACACGTCCCTCCCTTCCGCCGCGGCAGCATGGGACGTGGACACCCTTAAGTAAACATATCCTCCCTTCTGCCGCGCAGCACGGATGTGGACACCGGCGCAAATGCCCCGCCTTCCGCTAAGGCAGCACGGATGTGGACATCCTAGGTAAACATTTCCTCCCTTCTGCTGCGCAGCACGGGACGGGACACCCTAGGTAAACACATCCTCCTTCCACCGCGGGCAGCGCCGGACGTGGACACCCTGAGTAAACACATCCCTCCCTTCCGCCGCAGCAGCACCGGACATGAGCACCCTGAGTAAACGCATCCTTCCCTTCCGCTGCGGCAGTGCCGAACGTGGGCACCCTGAATAAACACATCCCTCCCTTCCGCCACGGCAGTGCTGGACATGGGCACCCTGAGTAAACACATCCCTCCCTTCCACCGTGGCAGCGCCGGACGTGGGCACCCTGAGTAAACACATCCCTCCCTTCCGCCGCGTCAGCGCCGGACGTGGGCATCCTAAGTAAACACATCCCTGCCTTCCAGCAGCGCCGGACGTGGGCACCCTAAGTAAACACATCCTTGCCTTCTGGCAATGCCGGACGTGGGCACCCTGAGTAAACACGTCCCTTCCTTCCACAGCGGCAGCGCCAAACGTGGGCACCCTAGGTAAACACGTCCCTCCCTTCTGCCGTGGCAGCACGGGACGTGGACACCATAGGTAAACACATCCCTCCCTTCCGCCATGGCAGCACGGGACGTGGACACCCTAAGTAAACACGTCCCCACCGCGGCAGCCCCGGACGTGGACACCCTGAGTAAACACGTCCCTGTCTTCCGCCACGCAGCCCCGGACGGCACCCTGAGTAAACATGTTCCTCCTTCCATGGCGGCAGCCGGACGGGCACCCTGGAGTAAACACATCCTCCTTTCGCAGCAGCGCCGGACGTGGACACCCCAGGTAAGCACGTCCCTCCCTTCCGCCGCAGCAGCATGGGACATGAACACCCCAGGTAAGCACGTCCCTCCCTTCCGCTGCAGCCGTACGGGACGTGGACACCCCAGATAAGCACGTCCCTCCCTTCCGCCGCAGCCGCACGGGACGTGGACACCCCAGGTAAGCACGTCCCTCCCTTCCGCCGCAGCTGCATGGGACGTGGACACCCCAGGTAAGCACGTCCCTCCCTTCCGCCGCAGCCGCACGGGACGTGGACACCCCAGGTAAGCACGTCCCTCCCTTCCGCCGCAGCCGCACGGGACGTGGACACCCCAGGTAAGCAAGTCCCTGTCTTCCACCGCAGCCGCACGGGACGTGGACACCAGAAGTAAAGACGTCCCTCCCTTCTGCCACAACAGCCCCGGACGTGGACACCCAAAGTAAAGACGTCCCTCCCTTCTGCCACAGCAGCCCTGGACGTGAACACCCGAAGTAAAGACGTCCCTCTCTTCCACCGCAGCAGCACTCGACATGGACACCCGAAGTAAAAATAAATCCCTTTCCCACTGCACACTGCTGCAGAAGTAGGTGGGGAGAGATTAAAACTGGCCATCTCTTCTCCAGTACTCTCACCCACTACCATCCACTTGTACTGTTGGTGGAGTGGGAAGAGTGAAGAGAAAGCATGCTTTGCTCAGTTTAACTAAGCAGAGCTACACTAGCACACTCCTGCCATTCTCTCTCTCTCACTACTGAAACAGATTGCATGTTTTTTTTTGTTCTTTAGTTCCACAGAGTCATATTGGAGAATGTAAAACTGATGTTTTCCCTACATCTGGCTATCCCACAGACCCCGGCCACAGATCACGCTTTTTTTTTATGCTACCTAGGTACCTTGAAGCAGTTCCTGGGTTACATCTTCAGCTACTTTTTTTGGGGGGGGAGAGACCTTGGTTATTTATACAACCTTTTAAGGGGGGTGGTGCATCGGAAGCATAAGGGTTTTATAAAACAGATATTAACAGAAGTTCTTTCAAGCTATAGTGTGAAAACCTTCAACCCTTTGGGAAGATCTTGTGCTTTTCAGTAGTCATATTGCCCCCGGCCTTCAGCTTCGAGCAATATAACTGTTGCCAGGCAATAGTTCATCCCTCAGGGTCAGCTTTTGACACTATAGCCCTGGGATATGCAGGGGTGACCTGTGTGATACCTCATTTATCCTTGCAAGTGCTGTTTGACCTTGAGCGTAGTGTACGATAAGTCAGATGTCAGCTCCTCCGACGTCCTCCCGGACCCCACTGGTAAGCTGGACGTCGGCCCCTCCGATGACTGCACAGCCTAAGATATGAGTGCAGTGTCCGAGGTCAAGCAGCAAGAGTACACATAAATCAGGTATCACACAAGGTCATGCTTGCATATTTAATTTATACAATAGGCCCTGACTTTGTGTAATGCTTTTGTATATTTAAATTATGTTTATGTTGAAATAATTACATTTTTTGAGGATTTTTTTTGTGAAGTGGAGGTCTTGCATGCTCAGGCAACGCTGTTGCTATGTCCCTTGATGTGGACCTGGCATCTGGATACCACATCAGTGTGTGTGCATTGCCACTAATCAGTGGAAAAATGGCTTTTTCCAAAAAAGTAAAAGCAAGATGGCACCACTTCTTAATGAGAGCACCAGGGAACGTGAGCCATCTGAGGATTTTCCCTTGAAAGGGATTGCAATCTGAAAGGATTAGTCTTTGGTGGCTTGAGGAATATTTATTAAAAGCAAAGCATGATTTTGTGACTTTATTTTTTTTTTTTTTACTGCCAGTTTAGCAGTATTTCAGTGTGCTGGGCAGATTGTGAGTGAAGTGAAGAAGAAGTGAAAAAGAATGGTGACAATTAGACTGAGCAGTGGCACTGATTAAGGTATGGTCTTTGAGCCTCTTTTTGTGAGGAGAGGATCATAAGGGGAAAGAATTGCTAGTAAAAGTTGAAGCCCTGCTTTGGGGGTGAACTTTGTGCATGCCAGTATTAACGGCAATGTGAGTGAGTGACTGTGGCTGCTGTTTCAAGGGAAAAAAAACAGAAAAATGCAAAGTGTTGATGGAGCAAGCAGTGGTTCTTTTCAGACTAGATGGGCCCACCATTCCTTTTCTGCTGACGCATTTTATATATATATATATCTTTTTTTTTGATAAGCTGCTCTGTTCTGTTTGGATCGTGGCTGCTGGGGGGAGGGTTTAAAAAAAATACTTGGTTTGGCCACTGGGCCAGTTGTTTGGGGAGTTGGCAACTCAAGCATTTTGGGTTGGGAAGAACACAGGACCTGTGATGGAGACAGAGAAAAAGTGAAAAGGAACTGCTCTAACAAAGTACTTAAGTTGCTTGTAGCAGTGTGATTTTTTTTTTATTCTTAATTATGTGAACATTAGACGAACACTTGTTAGTGAAGGGATTAGAGTGGGAGTGAAGTTGAAGCAGCCTTTACTGTGTTAAGTCTAATGAGGGACATAGTGCCAGCAGGTGGAGGGAGGGAGGGGCCTATGATATAGAAACTGTGTCTATAAATGGATGGTGACATAGTAACTGTGTACATAAATGTAAGATTCTAAAGTTATCTATGCAGTTACTCAGATAAATGGATTTATCACACTCCATTTATGCCCACATGTATTGCATACATATATATATATATGCACAAACTGCACCCCTATAGTTAGGGTTGAATAAGCAGTTCAGTGTTAAACTGAAAATTCTGCACTTTAATAACTTTGCAACTGTTCAGTGGATTTGCACGAAATTTGGTACACGCCTTCCTGTGGAGCAGATCTCTTGATGTGGCAAGTTACGCTCTGGTTGGATGTGCAGTTTCTGAATCACTGAGAGGTGAAAAAAGCATGATCTTACTTCAAGAGGGCTCTTGCAGTAGGTAATTACATATAGGACTGAAGCCGGCAGGTGTCAGGACCCCACGGAAACATTTATAGCTAGTAGTCTCTGATGGGGGACCGCCCCCACATCAGGTGACTGACGTCATGTGACGTCAGTATAAAGGGGCGGTCCCCCAAGCCCGCCTTCCAGTTCTTTTCTGCCGTTAGCTTGAGTTAGTGCCTCGCGGTTAAGTTCACTGCTTCGCCAGTCTATTGTTGGTAGTCTTACCATCTTCTTTTCGATATTTCTACGATTTTCATCAGCATTTTCTTCAGCTACCGTGTATGTCATTCCCAACTCCTTCAGAGCACAAAAACAAGTGTGATTCTTGCGGCACCCAGCTCCCGCACAAGGACAGACACTCCCAGTGCCTTTTTTGCCTAGGCCCTGACCACCCCATGGAGAAGTGCCAGCAGTTCAATGTGGCCACCTGAAAGCAGAGGCAGCAGTCCCTGGAGGCCCATGTTCTAAAACTGAAGATGTCCTCCATGGAAAAGGAGCTGAAAAAACTTAGGCAGGCCTCTACGTCCCCTGAGGGCCATCGCAAGAAGAAGCACCAGGACCGGGACTCCTCTTCTGTGGTTGCTGTGACTCTGGCTGGGGTTGTGGTGCTGAAGGTAATGTCCCCTCCAGGGAACCATTCCATGACAGCAATCTCGGAGGCTTCCAAGGCGGCATCGACCCTCCTGTCGGGCTTGTGCTTAGGCCCCTCGGGAGCCTCCGGGTCAAAGGAGGCCATTGCTCCCAGTAAGCCCGCCAGTGTGTGGCCTTCTGGTCTGAATGGCCCTGGTAAGCCAGACGTCAGCTTCTCCGATGCCCACCCACTTAAGGCTGATAAGATGCCCGACCCTTCGGGGCAGTGCATGACCTCAAAAGTGTCTGCCAAGGCTTCCCCTCCATTGTGGCCTTCGTCGAGCGTAGTGTACGATAAGTCAGATGTCGGCTCCTCCGATGTCCTCCCAGACCCCACTGGTAAATCGGACTTTGGCCCCTCCGATGACTGCACGGCATCTGAGCTGATGCCGGACCCTTCGGACCTGTCCATTGTCCTGAGCTCGCTGCAACGTTCATTGCATTCCGAGGCTCCAGCGCCTTCCTTGCTGGACCCCAGGAACATTAGCCACACTTCCTCGGGAGACACAGAGGATGTTGGCACACTGCTGTCGAGTCTTCCTCCCGCTGGGCTGGATGACCTGACGTCGGATCCTCGTACGCTGGTGCCGACGCTGGCCTACCCGATGCAGGGTGACATCCCCTTGCCAGATGCTGTCCCTACGCTGGACCTCCCATTCTGGGCCACCCACTGGGCCATTCCCAGAGCCTTCTGCTCCTTCAGAGCCCCTGGTGCCTGGGTAACTGACTCCATCATATCTGATGCCGTTGTATCCAGGTTCGCAGTATCTAGCACCCCAGTACTCAACGCCACAGTACCCAGTGCCCCAGTACCCAATACCGGACTTCCCGCTGTCAGGTTATGGGTACACGCCATATGGATATCCCCAGTAACCATACCCCCCTCCTCCTCCACTGCCCCCTCAGCCGCCGGTGGATCTGAAGGAGACTCTGGCTTCCTGGTGGGCTGAGGCCAAGGCTCAGCTGACCAGGGAAGTAGAGAGCCATCTTCCGATGCTGGACCCGGTTCCAGTCCCCCGATGTCGGAGGTGAGAGGCTCCCTCCCACCCTCCTGACACCAGAGGTGAGCCCTCTGCTTCCAGAGCAGGGGAGGATACACTTCCCTGAGGGTTTCCCAAGGGGACCGTTCCTCCCCCGCGCTGGGAGGAGTCTTCCTCTTCTTCTTCTTCATCCTCCTCAGAGGTCTTGGATGACTCCGACGGGTGGTCTGATCTGGACAATGAACCACGCACTCCAGACAAGCCCAGGACAAAGACTCCTCCGAAGTCTCCTCTGGAGGATCCTTCTTTCCTGGAGTTGCATAAAATCCAGGCTGTTCATCAGTGGCAATAGTTGAAGCCAGATCCACAGTGTGAAAAACTCGCTGCGCACCTGGATCTGCACAAGACCACTCCCACTCTGATTCCACCCTGGATCGCGCCTCATGCCAGCCTTATTTCCACTATTTGGAAACAGCCGTTGGCATTAGCCCCCCTTCTGAGGAAGGCGGACAGGCTATATTAGGCTCCGAAGAGCGTTGATTCCTTAAATTCACATCCCAGAGCTGATTCGGTCATGATTAGTGCCACTCATGGCCGTATGGCTAATCACAAGCACTTGAGCTCATTACCACCCGACAAGGAATCCCACCTTCTGGACCAGTACGGGAAGAAGGTCTATGCTTCTTCCACTCTGGGAATCAGGACCCTGAACTACGTTGCTCACATGGGGGATTACCAGAAGGCGATCCTTAGTGAGGTGGAATCTAAATTGGACTCCCTTCCTGAGTCTCAGATGAAGCAGGAAGTGGCTGATCTAGTCCGGTTTGCGCGTTCGGCCAGTCGGCACATGCTTTGTGCCATATACGATGCCGTGGATGCTGCTGGTTGGAGCTCGGCTTTCACCATGGGTTTACAGTGTCATGCCTGGCTCCAGGTGTCAGGTTTGGTCCTGGAGGTGCAGTCTGCTATCCAGGACATGCCCTTCAGGGGTTCAGTGCTGTTCGGTAGCGATGTCAAGGACATCATCACTGACCTGGAAGAGAAGGGTACTGCACTAAAGTCTGTTGACTCCTTGTACAGGCCCCCTCAGGGTCAGCGTCACCCCTTTTGCAGATGTTCTTGGCACAAAGCGAAACCTCAGGGAAAGTGGGCCAACAAACGTCAGGCCCTTTCGGCTGCCAAGCCCCCCCCACCCAAAAAAGCAGCAGGAGCTTCAGCCGCACACCTCCTGACTCCTCTCCTCTCCTCTCCTCTCCCACAGCCTCTAGGCCTCCCAGAGGAACCAGTGGGATGTAAATTCTCCTTCCATCTACCGGGTTGGGAGAGGATCACTTCAGACACTGGGGTGCTCTAGCTGATAGCAGAAGGACACTCAATAGAGTTTCTTCAGAAACCACCAAGAACCCCCCCCCCCCCCAAGGTCGTCCTACTCCCCGGAACACCTTCTTCTGGTTCAGGAAGAAATTTCTCCTTCCTCTGAAGGCAGGATAGAGTTGGTCCCATCCCATCTTCGGGATGGGCTACTACTATTTCTTCCTGGTTCCGAAGAGTCAGGGATGAGGCCATTTTGACCTCAGCTCCCTGAACTTTTCAAGGAGTAAGTGTTCAGAATGCCTTTGCAGAGCCTTCTGCCCTCCTTCCAGCTGGACATATTGGCGCTCTGGACATGCAGGCTGCTACTGCATATCCGTATTTTCCTTCCCACTGCAAATATCTTCATTTTCCAGGGGACTATACCAGTTCAAGGCCCTACCATTTGGTCTTTCCTTGTGCTCCAAGTGTTCACTAATGCCTTCACTGGTAGTTTTCACCTGCATACCCAGGAGTTCAGGTTTCTTTACCTGGACAACTGGCTCCTGGCTGCCTCTCCAGGGAGGAGCCCTGTGCTTCCTTTCCCTTACCTGCAGGTTTTCACCAGCCTGGGTGCTTCATCAACTAGCTAAGTCCTATTTGATCCCATCCCAGAGGCTCCAGTTCATCAGGACAACCTGACACAACCTCATGGTGTTCCTGCCACTTATAGGTGGCCATCCTCCAGGCTCACGCCAGTCTGGTGTCCAGTTGCAGGTGGTCAGAGCTGGGTCAGTCCTTCGCCTTGGCCTATGGTTGCTGCTATCCCAACAGTCCTCATGCTCGGCCCATATGAATCTCTCAGTGGACGCTTGTCTCAGGGATCAATTGGTGGATGATCTAGATCTACTGGTCCTGGTCTCAGTCCTATGGTTCAGGACTTGCAATGGTGGTGGTTCAGGAGAACCTCACCGGGAGTTCCTTCTGTCTCTCTCCCTCCCGATGCTTGACAACAAACACCTCGGGCGAGGGTTGGGGAGCCCACCTGGGGTCTCACAGGACCCAGGGCTCCTGGTCCATGCTCGAACAGACTCTTCACATAAATGTGCTCAAGCTCAGGACCATGCTGTATGCTCTTCAAGCTCTGGATCTGGATCTGCTTCCCGGTCACCTGGCTGTCCAGATGGACAACATGTGCATAGTCTGGTACATCAGCAAACAGGGAGGAACCCATTCCTACCCTTTTTGCAGGGAGGCGATCTCGAGTTTGGGATTGACAGTAACACATCCTTCCTTCACGGCAATTCATGTCTGGGGTTGAGAATACATTGGCAGACCACTCAGTCAGTCGCCTGCCCAGGCTTATGAGTGGAACTGGATCAGGGCAGCAGACGACATCTTCCCATGCTGAGGAACCTCAGGTAGACCTGTTTGCATCTTCCTCAACGCAAACTTCCTGCTTATGCTCACCCGGCCCAGGGCGTGGCATTTTTGAGAGACGCCTGTCTCTAGACTGGAAGGGCAGACTACTCATGCCTTCCCCGATTCCCTTGGATTTTGAGGGTTTTACAAAACCTCAGTTTTGATGAAATCCTGCATGGTCCTAATCACTCCTTTTCTGGCCCAGGCAAGTTTGATTCTTTCTTCTGCAACAGTATTCAGAGAAACTCCTCTTCCTCTGTTGCAACGTTTGCTGACCCAGGATCAGGGAACCCTGGTCCATCCAGGCCTCAAGTCCCTTCAGTTGCACGTGTGGCTCCTGCAGACGTAGCTCAAGCCTGATTCGGGGTTTCCCCGCGGGTGGCTGAGATTCTGGTGGAGCTGTTCCTCCACATGATCTACCTATGCCATGAAATGGAAACGGTTCTCTATTTGGGCCTCTTCCAAAGATTTCAAGCCATTCTCTTGCTCTGTCGGGAGGCTTCTGGACTACATGCACCATTTCTTTGATCTGGGTCTTAGTCATTCCTCTCTGAAGGTTCACATGGTGGCCTTCTCTGTTTACCATGTTCCTTTTGGGGACAGAACTTTTGCACAGTTGGAAGTCTCTAAGACTTTTCTTAGAGGGGTTCTCCACTTGAGATTCCCTATTCGCACTCCGGCCCCACCTTGGGATTTGAATTTTATCTTTGAGACTCTTACCCTGCCTCCTTTCAAGCCAGCAGCCTCAGCAGACCTAACGTTTCTTTTCTGGAAGACTCTCTTCCTAGTGGCCATTACTTCTGCTCGAAAGATTTTCGAGCTCCAGGCCTTGATGTGCAAAATCCTGTATTTGATTTTTCACAAGGAATGTGTTGCTCTGTCTACCAACCCTAAGTTTCTCCCTTAGATGGTAGCAGAATCTACGCTGAACCAATCCATGGAGTTGCCTGCTTTCTTTACGCAACACTCGAATCAAGGGGAGTACCTCTTGCATACTTTGAATGTTCACCGAATTCTGAGATACTACACCACCAGGCCGAGAGATCTCAGAAAGACTGATCAACTGTTTGTCTCTTTTGTGCATAAAAGAGAAGGCTATGCTGTCTTCAAGCAATGCCTATCTAAATGGTTGGCTCTTTGTATCACTTTCTGTTATGACAAGTACCACAAGACCCTGCTGGGTCAAGTCAGAGGCCACTCCACCAGGGGTGCCGCTACCTCTGCAGCTTGTTTCAAGAATGTGTCAGTGGCAGACGTCTGTGCAGCCGCAACTTGGACTTCTGTCCATACCTTTACAAAACAGTACAGTTTGGACATTGCCTCTCACTGTAGAGTTGGCTTCGGGTTGGCTGTGCTGCAAGGTCTTCTTTCCTAAGACCTACACAGCCAGAGGGTCTACATTTGAGTAGTTTCCTCCTCCCGTGTGCTTCTCCTTGTTCCAGACTGTTTGGGGCTCAGTTCTATATGATTACCTACTGCAAAGAGTCCTCGTCAAGATAGTACAGTTATGCAAGAACTTACAATGTAACAGTAGATTTTGAGAGAGGTCTTGCAGTAGGTAATACCTTCCTGCCCTCCAGCCCCCTAGGCTTTTTCAGCATCTTTTCCTGGAAGGGGACTATCCACTTCTCTCTTGTCTTGCCTTGTTGGCCATTGGCGGGAAAGAAATGGAAGGCGGTCGTGGGGAACGCTTACTTTATACTGACGCTGCATGATGTCGGTCACCTGACGTGGTGGTCTCATCAGAGATCGCACTAGAATACTTTGGGGTCCTGATGCTCGCTGGTTAGTCTCTGTTATCAGCACTGTTTCACGCAACGAGCTCTCAAAGGTCTACTGTTACGGTGTAAGTTCTACGTAACTGTACATCTTACTTTAGAGGGCCTGCAGTAGGTAATTACATATAGGACTGATGCCGGCCGGCGGCAGGACCCCACAGAAAAATTTCTAGCTAAGCAGTCTCTGGTGGGACCGCCCTATGTCAGATGACCGGCGCCATACGACGCCGGTATAAAGGGGCGGTCCCGACACCGCTTTCCAGTTCTTTTCCCTGCCATCAGCTCGCGCAGCGCCTAGCGTTAAGTTCTTATCGCCAGTCCTGTTACCGCGCCGATTTTTCCAACAAGTTTTCAGTATAGAATTTTATTCTTCTTTCGCCAGGTGAATGTCGGTTTATGTTGTCCCTTCAAAGAATAAGTACACTGCAAGGTTCGCCCAACTGCTCATCAAAGATGGTCACCCCTCTGCCTTTTCTGCTTAGGTCCCACCACGTGGTCGACAAGTGTCCGCAGACTGTCTTTGATTCAACGCGCCACCCGCAGACAACAATGCCAGCAGTCCTCAAAGCCTATCTCCTCAAAAAGAAGATGTCCGGGCGATGGAGAAGGAGTTGAAGAAACTTGCAGGCAGGCCGATCTCCTGAAGGACATAAGAAGTGGACAAGGAAAGGCACTGGGAAAGGCCTCCTCCGCGGACTTGGCCGGAGGGCGCTGGCAGGTAATATCCTCTGGGGTATAGCTCAAACGGCAGCCTCCAAGGCTTTGAGGAGGCGCTCCCCCATCGGGTTCACGCCTGAGCTCGCCGGGCCTCCGGGCAAAAGGAGACTCTATCCCCAGTATCGCCGCGAGGCCTGCGGCCTACTGGTGCGGGCACCTCCCTTAAGCCGGACGCCGGCCTCTGACGCATTTCAGGAGAAGGCCGCTAAGACGCCGACTCTCGGGCAGCACATGGCAGTGTCCCCTCAGACCGGGCCTCCTCCTCATACTCGCCCACCTCCGGCGAGGGACCGGTCGGCGGATGCTGGCTCTGGCTCCCACCGCGATTCGGCCCATGTGCCACGCCGCTCCTCCAATGTGCGCCAGGCCTCGGAGCCTATGGCAGACCCTGCTGCATCTGTCGCACTAAGCTTCCCACAGCCTCGCTGCCATCAGGGAGCCCCAGTCCCCCTGCCCGACCCCCCGGGATTTTTCCTCCGTCTCTGACGGGCTGGGACCCTGGCCACCGCCTGATCCTCTTCCTTAAGAGCCGGATCTGACGCCAGCTCTGATGCTGGCTCCAGCGCCGTCCCAGTGCCGGCTCCGACATCGGCCCCGCTGATGCTGGTTCCGATACCAGCCTCTCCGATGCCGCCGGGGGATATTCCTCTTCCATCGGGCCCTCCACCCCACGGGCCTATCCCGACTGATCCGACTCTTGAGTACCCAAGGCTGCCTGCTCTGGCAGCTCTCCAGTGCCTGGGAATCCACCGCCATATCCAACGCCTGTTTTCCCAGGTCCGCAGTATTCTGCGCCAGCAGTACCCGTGCCGATCTTCGACACCGCAGTGCCGACACCGCAGTACCCGCCCCGTATACCCGCAGCTGGGTTATGGATACCCCCACAGATTTCTCCATACACCTATCCCTCCTCCTCCTCCTCCGCCACCCCCAGGCCACTGGTGGATCTTCAGGAGACTCTGCCTCCTGGTGGCTGAGGCCAAGGCTTGGCTCACCATGGAAGTCAAGAGCTGCCTCCACGGCCATGGTGCCACCCCCTGCCCTGCACGCCCCAGACGGCACACTCCCCCTCCTCCTCCAGATTCCCGGCTTTACCCTCGATCCAGAGAGGGCAGGATACGCTCTGGGATCCCCCCAGTGAACCTGCTCTCCTCTAGTCGAAGTTAGGAGTCTTACTCTGCTTCAGATTCTTCCTCCTTCTCTCGGACTCGGAAGCTTCTGATGGATAACCCAGAAAGACGACGAGCCACGCCTCCGCCCAAGCCCGGCCGAGGACTCTCTGAAGTCTCTCCGAGGATCCTTCCTTCACGGAGTTGCTCAGAAGATCCAGGAAGTCCATCAGTGGCATTTCTCAGAGCCAGATCCTCAATGAGTTAAACTCACCCAACATCTGGACTTGCCCTCACGGCTCCTACCCTAGTGCCACCCTGATCGAGCCTCACGCCCACCTTGTTTCCACGACGGAAGCAACCGTCGGCTTTTGCCCCACTTCCCAGGAAGTCAAACAGGCTGTACCAGGCTCCAGAGGGTGGTAGACTTTAGACTCACCCTCGGCAGACTCGGATTAGCGTTACCACGGCCGGTCAGCACACCCAAACACTTGAGCTCGCCTCCCCGGATAAGGAATCTTGCCATCTGGATCAGTATGGAAGGAAGATTGACGCTTCTTCACACTGGGGATTAGGGCCCTGAACTATGTAGCACATATGGGGGATTACCAGAAGGCCGTCCTCACCCAGGTGGAATCTAAGATCAACTCTGTGCCTGACTCCCAAGTCAAGAGGGAGTTGGCCTACCTGGTCCGCTTCTTGCCTGCTCGGCCAGTCGTCATATTTGAGGAAAACCTACGATGCAGTGGGACACCGTGAGGACGGAGTTCTGCATTTGCCGTGAGTCTTCGGCATCATGCATGGCCTGCGATGTCAGGTCCTGGTCCCGGAGGTGCAGTCAGTGATCCAAGAAGCACCTTTCAGGGGTTCTGTGCTTTTCGGTGGTGATGTCAAGGACATCATCACTGATTTTCAGGAGAAGGGGCAGCCCTTAAATCTGTTGATTCAATGTACCATCCCCATCCCCCACAGCGCCGTCCCTTTCGCAGACGCAGCCGGCCTCAAGCGAAACCTCAGGGAAAGCGGGCCACTAAACGTCGGGCCCCCACAGCTGCCAGGCCCCCGCCGCCCAAAAAAGCAACGGGTTCCCCAGCTGCGGCGCTGCCTCACACCACGTGACTCCTTCCCTCTCCCACCGCCTCCAGTAGCCCTGGAGGAACCAGTAGGAGGGAGGTTCTCCCTCCACCTTCCGGGTTGGGAGAGGATAACATCGGATTCATGGGTGCTTCAGATCATAGCAGAGGGGCACTCCATAGAGTTTCTACAGAAACCTCCACGTCACCCCCCTCTGAACTCCGCTTACTCAAGGGACCATCTTCCTTTGATCAGGGAAGAAATCTCGGTGCTCCTTGCAAAACAGGCTATAGAACCCATCCCCCCTCACCTCTACGGGACGGGTTACTATTCCCACTTCTTCCTTGTACCAAAGAAGACGGGAGATCTCAGACCTATTCTTGATCTCAGCTCTCTGAACCTGTATGTGGAATACAAGATGTTCAGGATGCTTTCCCTTCAAACCCTTTTGCCCCTGCTTCGGCCAGGCCAATGGCTTTGTGCACTAGATATGCAGGATGCATTCCTGCACATCCCCATTTGCCCTTCGCACCAAAAGTACCTCAGGTTTGCATTCCAGGGGGTCCACTACCAATTCCGGGTGCTCCTGTTTGGTCTCTCCTCGCCCCCTTGAGTCTTTACCAAATGCCTGGCGGTGGTAGTGGCCCACCTGCGTTCTTTGGGAGCTCAGGTTTTTCCCTACCTGGACGACTGGCTCCTGGTGGCCTCATCCAGGGAGGAACTCCTGCATTTTCTCTCTCTCACCCAGCAGGTTTTCACTGGCCAGGGTACTACCATCAACCATTCCAAGTCTCACCTGGATCCTTCACAGAGGCTCCAGTTCATCAGGGCAATTCTCGACACATCACTTTGCAAGGCCTTTCTGCCTCTGGACAGGGGGGCCTCCTCCAGTCACAGATTTCCTCCATCGAACGCAGGAGGGTCCCCGCAGGCATTGCTTTCGTCTACTGGGGCTTATGGCGGTGGCCATCCCGACGGTTCCGAGCGCGTGCCTCCACATAAGAATCTCTCAGTGGACTCTCCGATCTCAGTGGGATCAACGGGTAGATGATCTAGATCATCTAGTTCTGATCTCCTCGCCGATGGTAAGAGACTTGCAATGGTGGATGGTTCGAGAGAACCTATTCCGGGGGTTCCCCTTTTTTCATCCTCCCCCAATCAGACTCTGACCATGGACACTTCAGGCGAAGGTTGGGAAGCCCATCTGGGTCCTCACCGAACCCAGGGCCTATGGTCAAAGTTGGAGATAGTTCTCCATATCAACGTGCTCGAGCTTCGAGCAGTGCTGTATGCTCTCCAGGCCCTTCACCAATTCATCCTTCCTGGTCACCTAGCTGTCCAAATGGACAACATGTGCATGGTGTGGTACATCAACAAGCAGGGAGGGACTCGGTCCTACCCGCTGTGCAGGGAAGCGATGAGGGTTTGGGATTGGGCAACGCTTCACAACCTTCACCTCACGACGATCCATGTTCCGGGAGTCGACAATGTCCTGGCAGACAGACTAAGTCGTCGTTGCCTTACCACACGAGTGGGAATTGATGAAAAGTTCTAAAAGCATCTTCCAGATTTGGGGGACTCCTCAGATAGACCTGTTCGCTTCCTCCCAAAACGCAAAGCTTCCAATCTTTGCTCGCGTTTCCAGAGCAAGGCGCTTTTGAAACGACGCCTATCTCTAAGCTGAAGGACAGATTCGCTCTATGCTTTTCCCCACCTCTGGTCCCTCGTGTGTTACAGAAGCTGCTTTAGAAGGAGCAAGAATGATCCTGATCGCCTCCTTTCTGGCCCAGGCAAATCTGGTTCTCTCTTCTACAACAATACTCAGAGGTTCCTCCTCTCCTCTTCCTTTATCTCCAGGATTGCTGACCCAGGATCAGGGAACCCTGGTCCATCCGGGACTCAAGTCCTTCAACTTCATGCATGGCTCCTGCAGACCTAGCTCAGTCTCTGCTTTGGTGCTTTCTCCTAAGGTGGTCGAGATTCTGGTGGAGGCTAGAAAACCCTCCACTAGGTCCACTCCACGCCATGAAATGGAAAAGATTTTCTATCTGGGCTAGTGCCAGGAATGTGGAGCCCTTTTCCTGCCCCAGACCATTCTGCTTGAGTACATGCTCATCTTTTCGACCTGGGTCTCAGTCACTCCTCTTGAAGTCCATATGCTATTTCAGCCTACCATGTCCCTTTCACTGATAAGGCATTTGCCCAGCTGGAGGTATCCAAACTTTCCTCAGAGGGGTCCTTCATCTCAGGCCCCTGTCTGACTCCAGCCTGCCTTGGGACTTAAACTTTGTCCTTGAGAAACTTACCTTCCCTTGAGCCTGCAGTGGCTTCCAAGAGACTTGAAGTTTTATCGGAAGACACTCTTCTTGGTGCCATTACTTGCTCGCAGAATTTCTTGAGCTCCAGGCCCTGATGTGCAAAATCCTTTATTTGATTTTCTCAAAGAATGAGTAGCTCTTCACACTTAATCCTAAGTTTCTTCCAAGGTAGTAGCGGAATCTACCTTAAATCAGTCTATTGAATTACCTGCTTTCTTCACGCAGTACTCAATCATGGAGAATACCTGCTCCATACCATGGATGTTCACAGGATTCTGAGATACTACACTCGATAGGACAAAGGATCTCAGAAAGACTGATCAGTTGTTCGCCTCTTTCACTACTAAAAGAGAAGGCAATGCTGTTTCTAAGCAATGCCTGTCAAAATGGTTGGCCCATTGTATCACTTTCTGTTATGACAGTACAACAAGACCCTCCCGGTCAAGTCAGAGGTCACTCCACTGTGGAGTTGCCGCCTGCGGCTTGTTTCAAGAACGTGTCTGCAGACATCTGTGCTGCCGCCACTTGACTTCAGCCCATACCTTTACTAAGCATTACAGTTTGGACATTGCCTTCCGCCAGAGCAGGCTTCGGGGAGTAGTTCCTCCTCCCGGTGCCTTTCATTTGTTCCAGACTGCTTGAGATTCTGTCCTATATGTAATTACCTACTGCAAGAGCCCTCTCGAAGTAAGATAGTACAGTTACGTAAGAACTTACTGTAACAGTAGATCTTCGAGAGAGGCTCTTGCAGTAGGTAATACCTTCCCACCCTTCATCCACCTAGGCTTTTTCAGCTCCTTTTCCATTGAGGGAAATGTCTGCTTCCCTCTCATCCGGGCCTTCTGGGTCTGTGTCGGGAAAGAACTAGAAGGCGGGCATCCGGGACCGCCCCTTTATACCGACGTCGTATGACGCCGTCACCTGATGGGGTGGTACCGGACGCTAGCTAGAAATTTTTTCCGTGGGGCCCTGCCGCCGGCCGGCATCAGTCCTATACGTAATTACCTACTGCAAGAGCCTCTCTCGAAGATCTACTGTTACGGTAAGTTCTTACGTAACTGTACTTTTTTCACTCATTGACTTTGCTTGGATTTTTCTTTGAACTTGCCTACAGCCCAGATGGTTTGTTTTTTTGGTCTGAAATTTTCAGGGCAGAAAGGGACTGCCTCACAGATGTGCCTTTTGATAGTCTGGTGAAAAATAATAAGCTGTTTTTTTAAGTTATTGCAATTTAAAAATGTGAAAAGATAATTTCTGAGCATCCTCAGTAGACACTAAAATATAGCTGTATGAAATAAAAGAGAAATCCTGCTTCATATGAGAAAATTCTTCTTTCACATCTGTCATCTTGCTTTCAGTTTTACCTGAAATATTCAAATTTTGAAACCCCCCCAAAATGATGACCTTGGGAGGAACCAACACATGTAGCTTGCTTATTATGACCCTGTAGGTGCATTCTGCACTTTACTGCTCAGAAAATGCCCTTAAAATGTGTTTTTATATAGTATTGAAATTGTTCTTTCATATTGGCGTAATATGAAGTAGAATCTTACTTTGTATGACGAGATACGAAGTAAGATGCTACTTCGTGAGCTGAAAATAGGAATATTTACTTAAAAATAAACTTTTCTGCCAACATCAGGGTGACTAATCCCTGTGATGGCACATGAAACCCCCCCCACCAGTGTGGGACACTGGGGAGCCCACTCCCAGTGTCCCCAACAGTAACAAACTGTGCAGTACATTTCCGAAAACAAGGTGCCCAATCCCCATGTTGGCAGTAGCTCCCCCAGGTGGGACACTGGGGAGCCCACTCCCAGTGTCCCCAATTATGTCATACCCCCACCACCATCAGTATTGTGGGACACTAGGGAACCCACCCCCAGTTTTCTGAAATATTTATTTATATAAAGTATACCTGAAAAAAAGAAAAAAGTCCCCCAACATCTTTTAATTTTTTTTAATCCTGTAAAAAAGAAACTGATCCCTTGTCATCTCCCCGTCCCTCCTCCCCATCCCAACCCTCCCACTGAGCAACCCATCACCCCACACTCCCCCTTGCCCTATACTTACCATGAGAGGTTGGCAGCTGTCATCTTCTGTGGACTGGGACATGTCTGCACTCTTCAAAGCTGAACTGTGAACTGAAGAATCAAGGTAAGTGCCATATAATGGCCGTCAATGGCATTTTGAACTTATGTTGAAATCTCTGCCATTTCTAGGTATTGTTGCACCAAATTTTCAAGATGGGTTTTTTGGGACCCCACCTCATGAATACTGACACCGTCATTTTGTTACTCGATCCTGAAAGGTGATTTTGCGGTCACTGTGCGGAATCAACTTTTGGGACCAATTAACAAAATGACAGTGCCAGTGTTCATAAGATAGGGTCCCAAAAAGCCCATCTTGAAAATTTGATGCAAAAATGCCAAAAAAATGCCCGTGTTATACGCGATCGTTGAAATTCTTCTATGCATGCTCATAACATTGGCAATTTTTTATATTTTCACTCCAGATTTTCAGCATTGTCATTTTTCCACACCACCTCATGAACAGTATAGCTGTCATTTTTCACATCCTGCCTGAAACATATTTTTGCTCCTGTAAAGCAGAATGGCATGTACACTGCATAAAATCACCTTTCAGGACTGATTAATGAAATGACAGTGCCAATGTTTATGAGGTGGGGTCCCCAGAAAGCCATGCTGAAAATTTGGTGAAAAAATTCCTAAAAATGCCTGAGTTATGTCCACCCATTAAATTTACTCAATGTACAAGCATACCTTTGGTACTTTTCAATATTTTGACGCCAAATTTTCAACATAGCCATTTTTTCACACCACCTCATGAACAGTACAGCTGTCATTTTTCACATCCTGCCCAAATGTGTTTTCACACATGTGGCATTGAATGGCGTTGCAGTTGTGCATTATTAAGTTTAGCCTTGCATTTCACAATTTCTCTTTACCGGGGTACATGAGGTAGGGTAATAAGATAGTTATGCTGACAGTTTGGTCACTGTTGTTCAACACACGAAGGGCTCTGCACTTCCACATCTACATATATATGCGCACCTACAGAGGGATTGGAGCGCAGGATCCTTTGGACCCTGCGCACCCACAGTAAATTAAGGACAATATTATACTATCTCAAACAATAAGGAAATTCATTGCAAAATAACCCTCTGTTAATGAATTAGTTAGGGTTCCTATTACAGCAACAAAAATATGGAAATGCAGTGTTGGGGTTCCTACCCCTAACACCCCACCAACAGGTGTTGGGGTGTGCCTTGGGGTCATTAGGCCTAACTCTCATCCCATTCTCCTATACTGTACCATTTCAGCTTCCTTACACTGGAATGGGGTGAGAGTTAGGTCCAACACCCTCAAGGCACACCTTGACACCTGTTGGTGTGTGGAGGGTGGGTGGATAGGGGTAGGAATCCTAACAATGAATTTCCATACTTCTGTTGCTTCGATAGGAACCCTAACTGATGCATTAACCGAGTTTACTGCAATTAACATATATATATATATATATATATATATTTATCTATGCAGCATGTGTGAACAATAAATGCATGCCATAAATAATGTGTATTGTAGCTACTGTGTAAATAAAACTGTTTATGTGCATTGTATGTATGTCATCACTCATTTATGTACATAGTTACTATGTCATCACTCATTTATGTACATAGTTACTATGTCATCACTCATTTATATACACAGTTACTGTGTCATCACTCATTTATATACACAGTTGCTATGTTATCGGCTAATTTAGAATGTTCGGCCTCAGTAGCAGTACTAATCATATTCAAATGCATCTAACTTTAAAACAAAAAATGATAGAATGACACTGTGAGCACAAAAGTTGTCCAGCACAAAATGTCTACACAATCAGTGGTGTTTCATTTATAGATACCTTTTAGTTTTTGTAGAATTAGCACAAAAAAAACCAGCAGAAAGTTAAGGTTTGTTTTTGCACTTTTTCAACAAATAAATACAAATAACTTTAAAACGAAATCTGATAGCATTGTACGTTGAGCACAAAAGTTGCTCAGTGCAAAATGATCTACAAAATGAGAGGTGTATCATAGATAGATGCCTTTTAGATTTTTTTATAATCAGCAAAAAGGACTGAAAATTCAGTTTTTATTCATTTTTTCTGATGAACAAATTCTCCCCAAAAAAATATAAAATCAAAAGAATTGTACATCAGACTTTTTCATTATGTACTGTCCATAATGTAAAGTTGGAGCATCCATTGCAACTGCTTAGCAACCACTATGCTAAGCTGAGCTACCCTGGGAAAACCACAAAAAGTCCATGTATGTTAACATGAAAAATAAACAATTTAAAACAAAACTCCTTACGCAATCCTAAAGAATCCCTATTGCATAAATGAACTATGTAACAGGGACTTGTACAATACATGATTTATTTTAACTCGAGCGGTTTGACCTTGGGCACAGCACTCGTGGCTTACACCACTTGTGAGATTACCCAAGGTCAAACTGCTCTTGTGAAAATAAATCATATATTGCACAGGTCCCACACACACACACATATATATATATATGTATATATATATACACACCCAGACAATGGGGGTGACAATAAAAATTGGCAAATAACAGCAATATTCGTGAGCGGTCAGACCTACAGTGAGAATATCACAATTATCCTCACTGTAGGTCATTTATCCTCACTGTAGGTCATACAGAGGCACTGTCTGCACTTGGCCACAGCAGCTCACAGATGTTTTGATTGGTGAGAGCTGGCAGCATGTGCACCACAATCAGATTTCACCTGCTCACTTCCATACCAGCTCCCACTGTCAGTTTCATTTCTCTCCAGCATCACACAGAACACTTTCATTTTCTCCCCCTTCTTTCACTGTAAATTACTTTTTTAAATCAACTTTTAGCTTCACACAGTGGTACCGCTTTTCCTGAACATCTATAACACCACACAAAACACACTATTTTTTTTATTTTTCCCTTACCCCACATTCTTTCACCTCAAAGGATTTAAAAAAAACTGTCAACCTCACATAAACTTTCACTTCCTTCATACCCCAGGAAAAAAAAAAACAACAACCAACTGTTTCTTTTGTACTCCTACCACTCTTCCCATCAACAGTATTGCACAGCACATCTCTCTGATAGGATCTCAGGTCGACACCACAAAAAGGAATAGCAGCACATCTCTCCAATCGGCTCTCTAGTTAATTTAATGCCAACATCATGCAATTTATACCCGGACTTTCACTTTTGCTGCACCCCCACAGTCTGTCTTTGGCCACAATGCTCACAACACTTGTTTGTCACGCTGCCACAAACCATGTCTACACTTCAGAATAATATGCTGATGCAAACATTCAGTTTTCCAAACCACAATGCTTGGTCATCTAGAAAAAAAAATAAACACATACTTATTTTAAAAAAATCTAAATTTATCCAATAAAAAAACTTGAGGCATTGCATAAATGGAACACACAATGCTCCCATCGAAAATATCTCTCTCCTTCCTCAGAGGCTTGATAACAGTTATTTAGAAAATCTCACACTTTTAACACCCAGATCATGCAGAAAAAAAAAAAAACAGAAAAAAGTCCCATTGGTTTTAAATACTCATTTAAAAAATAACAGAAGAAATATCATAACATATCATAAAAGCTGAACAGTACCAGTTCAGCTTCAGTTGAAAGGGCCTAAAGGTCAGATGTGCTTAAAGCATAACAACAGGCAGGGAGTACACTGCACATAAATTAAAATGGCAACGATACCTTCAGAGTTAGATAAGAAATCTCTAGCAGAGAGCTGTATAACCCAATAACGTGTGTCCCAGTGTGTTTAAAAATGCAGTTCATTAAAAGCAAAACCCACTTGGATTAAAGACATGCTAAAATGTGACATAATTGTAAGTTAAAAACAAGCCCCACAAAATAGAGCTACAAAAAGTAAATATACATGGCATACAAAGGGTTTAAAGTAAAGATTACCTGAAGTGAGCAATAGTTTCACATTATATGGACTGTAAAACTTAGCTGGAAACGTTACCCAACTATACTCTCAAACTTGTTGTTATGCTCCATAAACCTTAAGGTCTTAAATGTTGTAACAGGAGTTTATACATGATAATATAAAATAAATTGACAGTATAAGAGCCAAACAAAAAAGCTGCTTGTCAAGGACCACCAAGAAACTAAGCCATGCAACCTGATATGTACAGATTTCAATCAGTTCTCAGTGTATAATAAAACTACTTGATGTACTGAAAATGTCTAAGGAATCTGAACAAGAAATCATAGGAATTAAATTCCCCCCCCCCCGGGGGAAGATAACTAGTTGTAAGGAGACACACACACACACACACACACACACACACACACACACACACGACTCTTAATGCACCATCATTCACATCAATCACTTCAGTAGCTACCCAAAGGAATTAAACTTATCATGAACCTCTAAGTAAAAGAGATCATGCATCCTAGTATGTACAGAGTTGAAAAATGTGACTCTATATAATCATACTACTATACGTGCAGTAACAGTCCAAGGATTCTGAATAGAACCACAATGAAATAAAATGTCCACCCTCCCCAGGGTAAGATAACTACCATATATACTTGTGGATAAGTTGATCTGTGTATAAGCCTCCCCCCCAAAAAAAGTGCCTTTCATGTTAAGGAAAACTGCATGACCTGTGTATAAGCCAAGATCGATTCCTTTAATAAACAGTTCAGCAAAACATTTAAAAACTCAACACAATAAACACAATAAATCATGGTGTGCAAGGAACTCATAACAGCCCACTAAAGTAAAGGTGGCATTTTTCAGAGTGATAAAGTGATAAACTAACAAAACAAGGTATGATGAAGTTTATTAGACATATGGTAGTACGATAAAGTCCATCACAGTCCTGTACAGTAGCTGCCACCTTAGTTGTCCTGTTGCTCTTCCTCCTCCTCCTTCTCCTGCTCTGCTCTGCATCAGAAATTCTGAGGGCTTCTAGATTTTCAGCTAGGAACTGTTAATTTCAGGAACAAACTGTGGACCAGGTCCACAGGGACAGAGTCCCAGGCATCAACGGCAAAGATACCGACACTGTACTACTGTGGGGTTATATGTCAAGTGGTTGCCGTTACTTGGTGACATGACTGGGGACATGATTTCCAGTAGCTGGGAGACTGAATAATTAGGGGGTGCAGAGTGACCCATGTATAAGCCACGATTCCTAATTTAAGGATATGAAATTGGTCTCAAAACCTCGGCTTACACGCGAGTATATATGGTAGTTAGACGTAAATGTACACTATGTATGTAAGACAAGAGTCCTAACATACAGTACCTTCATTTCCACAAATCACTACATTAGCCCAATGTAATTTAATTCAACCACTCTACACTAGAATGAACACTGTTTATGGAAAGAGATAGTTACATCCAGGACACTACATACTTCCTGCTTAAACTTTCTGGTTATAAGGACTTACCACTTGATGCCATTTTAGCCACGATGAATGCAACATCACTCTGCACTAATATTCCACACACGGATGGGATTTCAACCTGCCTTAAATACATACAGGAGAAAGAACTGGACCAAAACATCAACCCTGAAGTGGTGGGGAAACTTACTGAATTCATTCTGACATATAATAACGTCAGCTTCAAAGGTAAACATTATGTTCAAACTATGGGAACAGAAATGGGCACCAGGATGGCTCCACAGTATGCTAATCTTTTTATGGCAAATTTGAAGGAGGACTTTTTAAGGCACTATATACACAAACCACTCGCTAATTTTCGTTACATTGATGATTTATTTATAATTTGGATGGAGGGTACTGACAAACTCATGGATTTTCATCGGGAATTTAATAACTTTCACCCAACCATAAAGTTTTCCCTAGAATATTCTGCCACAAGTGTTAATTTTCTGGACACCACTGTCACCATCAAGGATGGAACCTTACATACATGTATTTACAGGAAGCCAACAGACAGACAGAGATACTTACACAGGAATAGTAATCACCCGAGCCACACTAAGAAATCTGTCATGTACAGCCAAGCACTTCGGTATCTGTATATCTGTTCAAATAAGGAAGCCAGAGATGCACATTTATCTATGTTGAAAAACACCTTCATTGAGCAGGAACACTCTTCCAGAGAAATTGACAGGACAATAGAACATGCAACACAAGAACAAAGCCAACAACTACTTCAGTATAAGGAAAGGACAGCTACCAACAGTACACCCTTAGTAGTCACATATCATCCTGACCTTGAACTTCTGCATAAGATTATTAAGGACCTTCACCCAATATTTAGTGAGGATGAGACCCTAAATTATATTTTTAAGGAACTGCCACTACTATCTTTTAGACAACCACCAAACTTAGCTAACCTAATTATTAGGAGTTAACTTTCACCTGAACAGAATACCATGACACTAAATGGTACACGACCCTGTAATCAACTCAGATGTAAGACATGTGAGCTCATTTCCACTTGTGGGGTTAATCACAAAACAGACAATTCAGAGTACAGGGGAATTATACATGTGCATCACGGCATGTTGTTTATTTCATTCAATGCAAGAGATGTCCACAAACAGGGTATGTTGGAGAGACAAGCCTACTGGTTCACACTAGAATGAGCTTGCAGAACATACTATTAATATGAAGATGACTGAAAAACCAGTGGGGCAACACTTCTGTCAGCCGGACTACTCAGTCTCAGATATGTCAGTAATGGTCTTCAAAGGAAATCTCAAAAGTACACAATAGAGATGGGCTTTTGAGATCAAACTTATTTTACTTCTCAGTATTGTAGAAGATGGCATTAACACAGATTTGGGGTTTATGACACATTATAGGACTTAAACATCCACAGACCTTTTCTTCAAAGGCTAGACATATTATAGGACTTCAGCATCTCCGTGTGTATGTGTGGAGGGGGGGTTATGTGAGTGTGGTGGGTATGGGGTTTGCTGTCATGTTGAGGTGGGCTTATATTCACTATATTCAGGTACATGACAGAATGGGTTACAGTGTGTTATGACTCTTAGTTCACACACAAAATGCATATTATTTCCTTTTTACTACCTATCTTCCCCCTGGGGTGGGGGTAGGGTTAATTCCATTGGGTTTTATTCAGATTCCCTAGCCTGTTACTGTACATACAGTAGATATACTATATACTGTCACATTCTTGAACTCTGAACATATTGGGGTGCAGGATCTCATTTACATGGGGGTCCTTGATGGATTAAATTACATTGAGCTAATATTGTAGTGATTTGTGGAAATGCTATGTTAGGACTCTTGTCTCACATACATATAGTGTACATTCACTTCTAACTAGTTATCTTACCCTGGGGAGGGTGGAAGTTTTATTTCATTGTGGTTCTATTCAGAATCCTTATAATGTTACTGCACGTATAGTAGTATGATTATATAGTTGCACATTTTTCAACTCTGTACATACTAGGATGCATGATCTCTTTTACTTAGAGGTTCATGATAAGTTTAATTCCTTTGGGTAACTATTGTAGTGATTGATGTGAATGATGGGGCATTAGGACTGTGTGTGTGTGTGTGTGTGTGTGTGTGTGTGTGTGTGTGTGTGTGTGTGTGTGTGTGTATCTCCTTACAACTACTTATCTTCCCTTGGGGGAGGGAGGAGTGAGGATTTAATTCCTGTGATTTCTCATTCATATTCCTTAGTCGTTTTCAGTACATCAAGTAGTTTTATTATACACTGAGAATTTATTGAAATCTGTACATATCAGGTTGCATGGTCTTAGTTTCTTAGTGGTCCTTGACAAGCAGCTTTTTGTTTGGCTCTTATACTGTCAATTTATTTTATATTATCATGTATAAACTCCTGTTACAACACTTAAGACCTTAAGGTTTATGGAGCATAATAACCAGTTTGAGAGTATAGTTGGGTAATGTTTCCAGCTAAGTTTTACATTCTATATAGTGTGAAACTATTGCTCACTTCAGGTAAACTTTACTTTAAACCCTTTGTATGCCATGTATATTTACTTTTTGTATTCTATTTTGTGGGGCTTGTTTTTAACTTACAATTATGTCACATTTTAGCATGTCTTTAATCCAAGAGGGTTTTGCTTTTAATGAACTGCATTCTTAAACACACTGGGACACTCATTATTGGATCATACAGCTCTCTGCAAGAGATGTTCTTATCTTATTCTGAAGGTATCTCAAAGTCATTTTAATTTATGTGCAGTGTACTCCCTGCCTGTTGTTATGCTCTAAGAACATCTGACCTTTAGTCCCTTTCAACTGAAGCTGAACTGGTACTCTTCAGCTTCTATGATATTTTTTCTGTTATTTTTTAAATGAGTATGTAAAACCAATAGGATTTTTTTCTGTTTTTTTTTCTGCATGATCTGGGTGTTAAAAGTATGGGATTTTCTAAATAACTGTCATTAAGCTTCCGAGGAAGGACTGGGTTGGTCCGAAAGCTAAAGCGCTTCCTTCTTTTTGAGAAAGTGTAATCTTACCCATATGTGGTTGTAGGCCCATCAGTCTGTAGTGTATTGTGGGTCCCATGCATGTATATTGTAATTGTCTCTGATTTGCACTCATATGTGTACTAAGCTATGTTTAGCAAAAAATCAATATCTGGAACAGTTTTCGAGATATAGCCATCAAAAGGTACTGCTGCAACCACAATGTTTTCCTATGCGAAATGTTTTAACTTAGGAATGTTATAACTATGGAACAGATGTAAATTTTATCACCAAACCAGCAAAAGGCACATCTGTGGGGGGCAAGCCCTTTCTACCCTACAAATTTCAGCCCAAAAATCCTAACTGTTTATTTGCAGTGAAGAGGCAAAGAAACAGCAATTTTCTGAAAGAACTTTTGCAAGTTTGCGAAACTTTCTCAAAATTTGCAAAAATTTCATGAAATCTTTTGCAAATTTGAGAAAGCACCTTTGCAAAACTTTCACAAATTTGTGAAAGTTTTGCAAACAAACTTTCACAAATTTGTGACACTTCCAATGGCCAAATTGAGAAAACATATTTCCGAGCATTTGTTTTTAAAATCTAATACCAGGATCCTGTTCCTTTGGCCCCGATTAGGTAAACATAACTACTGGTGTTTACAAAGGGCCATTATTTTTTTAATTACAGTGTTTTTTACCCATCGCTAACTGAATACAAGATGGTGGATTTGCGACACTACTGACCTCATTTATGAAAGTCAAATTAAAGTCACTTTTGTGATTGTATTTAATTAATTTTATACTGATAAAGTTTGTATATTTATACCCTGGATTGTCAATAAACTTGAATTTTTAAACAAAAAGTGCTTTTGCGAAAGTAAAAAGTGCTTTTGCACCAGACATCAAGTTTTTCCCATAGGATATAATGGGAAACTTTAAACTTTAATAACTTTTGAACAGATTAATATTTTTTTCACCAAACCTTCACAAAGCACATCAGCGACCTAGAACCCATATACCCTAACAATTTCAGACCAGACCTCCAAACCGTTTCGGACTTACAGATGAGCAAATAATTTGCACAAAAATGGTAAATTTCATATTATTTGGCACTCTGCAGCTCTGCAACTGCACATCCAACTGGAACAAAACTTGAAAGATCCAGATATCTGTAGTACCAGACAACCCATGCAAAATTTCATGCGAATTGGACAAACAGTTGCAAAGTTTTTGGAGTGCAAAATCTGGGGTTTAACATAGAAGTGGCCATGCAACCCTAACTATAGGGCACTACCATGCTATATATATATATATATATTTTTTTTTTCTTTTCAAAAAATGTCATTAATGTATCAGCATTGATATCACAGCGACAAAAGTTTGTAAATTCAATGTTAGGGTTAATCCCCTTACCACCCCACCCCCCCATCCTCCACACATCAACAGACATCAGGGTGTGCTATGGGGTTGTCAGGCCTAACTCTCATCCCATTCCATGTATAAGCAAGCTGACATGCTATAGTACAGGAGAATGGGGTGAGAGTTAGGACTGATGACCCCATGGCACATCTCCAACATCTGTTGGTGTGTGGAGGATGGGGGGGTGGTAGGGGGGTTAACCCTATCATCGAATTTCCAAACTTTTGTCACTGTGACATCAACCCTAACTGATGAATTAACAACATTTTTTGCAATGAATTTTCTTACTTTTGGAAAAAGCGTAATGTAACTAGTAAATGGTATATGTTGGTGGTGTGCTCCCACCAAACTGCCCATTTATGCATAATGATATTTGTCTGTGGGAGTATGGGCCCTCCGGGCCCTGTGCTGCCACTGACATGCAACTACAGAGCCATACAGCAGCCCTATAGGGCAAAGAACACTGGTAACACTAATTTTCCAATGCCTCAGCAACTGTAGCAGCTATGAAAAAAATTCCAGTGCCGTTGTAATTATCATGGTGAAGCCTCCACGCAAGATAAGTAGACTAAAGCCGTATCTCACATTGTTTCCAAGATATGGGCACCGAAAAGCACTGTGGGTGCCGCAATGTTATTCTAAGGGAAAAATCTCTACTTCGTTATGGCAATATCTATGGAACCGATTTACATTTTTTATGCCTAAACAGCATAATTCACATCTCTGGGACACCCCCTTTATACCCTGCAAATTTCAAGCCAAAAGACCAAACTGTTTATTTGCAATGTAATGTACCTGGTAACTGGTATGTGTTGGTGGGCTCCGCGCTCCCACCAAACTGCACATTTGTGCATAATTCTATGCATCTGTGGGGGCATGGGCCCTCTAGGCCCTGCGCTCCCACTTACACATAAAAATGGAGCCATACAGCAGCCCCATAGTACTGAAAATGAGGCCTTGTAACAGTTATTTGCCAATATCTCAGTAACCATACAACGTAGGAAAAAAATTCCACTGCAGGTGTAATCTATGACTTCAAAACTTCCTCACAAGCTTAGTTCACCTGAAGGTGAACTAAGCTTTGGGTAGTGAAAAATCCGTATCTAGCTTTGTTTTCGAGATACGGGCACTGCAATGTTATCCTTAGGGAAATTTCTTAACTTTGGAACACTGTAACTATGGGCCCATTGAGTGTTTTGGGACCAACCCACCAAAAGACACATCTGTGGGACCAGAGTTTGCCACCCTGCAAATTGCAGCCCAAAAGCACAGTCCACCTTGGCACAATGAAGTGACAAAGAAAACAACACATTGGAAAATGTGTTCATGCAGTGCTTTCACGATAACTTTAATGTGTTCATGGCACTCCTATTTCTCTAATGGGAATGTTGTTGCACACAGAAAAATGTTGTCAAGGTTCCTTTTTTTATCATGATTATTGCCGTGTCAACAAAAAATGTTGTCGTGACAACAAAATGGCAGAATGGTGCAAAAAGTTTGAAAAACACATTTCCAGACCACCTGGTGAAAAATTAATGCCAGGGTCAAGTTCCTCGGGGCCCGATTAGGTAAACACAACTTTTGATATTTACCGAAGGGCATTATTTTTTTGAGTTATAACATTTTTTGTCTCTTGCTAACTGAAAACAAGATGGCAGCAGCACGAAAGCAAATTCAGGGAGCACAACAACAAAAATGTGATTGCGAAAGTTTTCACAACGCACATATAAATTTTCCCATATGCTATAATGGGACATGAAAAAGTTGAATGACTTTTGAACGGATTAATGTTTTTTTCCCCAAATCGTCAAAAGGCACCAGTTCAACCCAGGCCACATATAGACATGCAAATTTGAATCCACTCAGATGCATTCTTCAGTCCATTATGCCTGAGCAAAAAATGTGCAAAAGTTAATTAATTTTCACTTTTTGGATGCCTCACGGTTCTGCAACTGTACATCTGACCAGAACAAACCTTTCCAGATCAAGCAAATCATGTTAAATCCCAATGTTTGCACTTTAATAACTTTGCAACCATTTGTCCAATTTGCCTGACATTTTGCATGCATGGCGTCCAACCACAGGTCTCTGGATCTGGAAAGTTTTGTTTTGGTTGGGTGTGTGGTTGTGGAACTACAGAGTGTCAAATATTTGAAAAATCTTCAACTTTTGTGCATTTTTTCGTCAGGCTTAACAGACTGCAAGATGCGTCTGTTTGGATTCAAATGTGCACGTGTATATGTGGTCTGGGTCAAAGCGGTGCCTTTTGAAGAACTGGTGAAAAAATATTAATCTGTTCAAAAGTTATGCAAGTTTTTCGTGTCCCATTTTAGTCTATGGGAAAATGTATATGTGCACTGCGAAAACTTTCTCGAAAACGTTTTTGTGTGCATGAAAAGATTTCATTATAAGGTATAGGCGCGTCGCAAAAACATTTTTGTTTTTATGAAAACAATGCTGAAAAACATTTCCCCATGTGTTATTTTCTTTGTCACTACATTGTGCCAAGGTAGGTCGTGCTTTTGGGCAGATATTTGCAGGTTGGCAAGTCCTGGTCTCACAGATGCGTCTTTTGGGTGGTTTGGTTCCAAAACATTCAATGGGCCCATAGTTACAGCATTCTGAAGTTGAGAAATGTCCCATAGGATAACATTGTGGTACCCGTTGCACCTTTTGGCACCCGTATCTCAAAAACGATTTGAGATATGGATTTTTCGCTACCTGCAGCTTATAAGCTCGCATGGAGGTTTCAAAGTCATGATTATAGCTGCAGTGTACTTTTTTTCATAGTTGTTACGGTTACTGAGATATTGCCAAATAACTGTTACAAGGGTTCCTTTTTAGTATTATGGGACTGCTGTATGGCTCTGTACTTATGTGTAAGTGGGAGCGCAGGGCCCAGAGGGCTCACACTCCCACAGACACATACCATTATGCAAAAAATGGGCAATGTGAAGGGAGCACAAGGCCTGGAGGGCCCGTGCTCCCACAAACACATGCTAGTTACCAGTTACATTACACTTTCTCAAAAAGAAAGGAAATTCATTGCAAAAAAAACTTCATTAATGCACCAGTTAGGGTTGATAGCACAGTGACAAAAGTATGGAAATTTGATGTTAGAGTTACCACCCTACACATTCTATTTCATTATTTTTCCACACACCAACAGATAATCTGGTGTCTATGGGGTCATCAGACCCAACTTTCACCCCATTCTCCTATACTGTAGCATGTCAACTTAATTATACATTGAATGGGGTGAGAGGTGGGCCTGACAATCCCATGGCACTCTCCAACATCTGTTGGTGTGTGGAGGGTGGAGAGTGAGTAGGGGTGGGGTGATAGGGGGTAACCCTAACATCAAATTTCCATACTTTTGTTGCTGTGCTATCAACCCTAACTGGTGCACTAACAAAGTGTATTGCAATGAATATATATATATATATATATATGTATATTTATAAAATGGATAAATCTAGTAGCTCCAAATCCAATCTTCTGATTGTATAAAACACATCACATGACAGTGTGTATATCAGAGCGTGACTGGACACCTCCACTTTTACCCCCTAAAAAAAAATTTTGCCATTTTATAAGATAGAAAACCCACTCTACGGTATGTGGTCGCACTCTGATATATGCACGCCTTGGGTGTCTGACACACTCGGCCTGCAGCCTCGTGGTGTACACTGCACACCAAGGTGTGCATATCAGAGCGTGACTGCACACCTAAGAGTGGGTTATCTATTACATACATACATATATATATATATATATATATATATATCTACTCTGGATATATAAAATACACACACACAAACATGTACACACACATATACACACATGCATACATACATATATATATACATAGATGCAAAGTTGCTACGTTAGTTACTTATGAAGCGATAGTGAGTCTGTTGAAACCCTGACTCTCGCTCATTCTCACCGTGATAGTGGGATCGCTAGCCCCAACTCTCACCCCATGACATGTGTAAAAGCAGCAGAAGTATAGGAGAATGGGGAGAGTTAGGACCCACGATCCCAATGCGCACCCAATGCCGGTTGGGGGTGGGGGGGGTCCAGGGGGTTTTCAACCCTAACAGCGAATTTCCTCACTTTTGTCGCTGTGGAACAACCCTAACTAATGCATTAAATGGAGTTTTTTGCCTCTAATTTCCCTTCTTTTTGAGAATGATAACGAGAAATAGTGAATGTAATGCAGCGGCGGGAGCGCGGGGCCATGTTGTGGCATACTAACAGGGACAGCAACGCAAACAGAAATGCTAACAGTGGCGCACATGGTAACACAAGCACGAATGAGAACAGAAAGGGTAACGCACATGGTGGCGTAGACGGGAATGGTCTGCCACGTGATGTGTTGTCACATAGTAACATGGTGCCTGCAAACAGAAATGTCAATGGGCATGGTGATGTAAGTGAAACAGTAAGATAAACAGTACTGTAGACAGAAATGGCAAAAATAACAGAAACGAAGCTTAAATGAAAACGCAGCGATAACGCATATGGTGGCGCAGACGCCAATGGTAAGTGAACGGTACGGATCCACAAGCGGAAAGGGCAACAGTAACAGTAATGTAGTACACAGGCTGGTTTTCCCCAAAACCTGCATTGAGAAAAAGACAGTGAGTACAAATAATGTATGCAAAATAATGAGTATCAAGAGAAATGAGATCTTGGAATACTAAATACATTATATCTCAGGAACCGTACGACGTAGAAAAAAAATTTAAAGGTCATATTATTTACAACCGTCCTGGCTAATTTGAATCTTAGCCCCATTAGGGGGCTAAGAAATTTTCCGACAAAAAATCCATATCTCGCACTGTTTCCAAGATATGGGCCCTGAAAGGCGCGGCAAACGCTGTAATGTTATCCTATGGGAAAAAAAGAAAAGTTCGGAGCGCCATAACTTTGCCTCCCTGTAATGTTTTTCACCAAACTACTGAAAGGCACATTCTGGGCTGTTGGCTGTCTTCCTCCAAATTTCAGGAAAAGACTAAACTGCTATTTTGCAGCAGGGCTCCAAATGATTTCTGTTAAGTGTCAGGCGCCGTAATGTTATCCTATGGGAAAAAACGTCAATTTTGGAGTGCCGTAACTTTGCCGCCATGTTATATTTTTTCACCAAACTACTGAAAGGCACATCTGTGGGCTGTTGGCTGTCTTCCCTCCAAATTTCAGGAAAAAAGACCAAACCGTTATTTTGCAGCAGGGTGCCAAAGGATTCCTGTAATGCTTCGGGCGCCGTAATGCTATCCTATGGGAAAAACGTTCAACTTTGGAGTGCCATAACTTTGCCACCTTGTAATATTTTTTCAATACAACACTGAAAGGCACATCTGTGGATGTCGGCTGCTTTCCCTCCAAATTTCAGCCCAAAACTCCCAACGGTTATTTTGCAGTGCAGTGCCAAAGAATTGCTGTCATTTTCCCACAGACTAGAAAATTACTGTCGCAATTTGCGAAAACTTTTGCAAAAATTTGCGACACTTTCGTGAGCAATAAAGTAATTTATAGTACTTTTTCCAGAAATTTGAAAACATATTTCTGGGGTGTTTTACCACAAAAATAAAGACATGGCAAGCATCCTCAGGGCCCGACTAGGTGAATACAAAAAAAATTAGGTTGCTAGAGGGTCCCAAATTTAAATGCCAACCATTTTCTGATCACCAACTGAAAACAAAATGGCCGATTTGCGAAAGTATAGGCCCATTTGCGAAAGTAAAAATGCATTTAAAGAAAGTGTTGAACTTTTTGTTAACTTTTCCCATTGACTTATAATGGGAAACTGTTTTTTGAATAACTTTTGAACCATTTAATATTTTTTCAAGAAATCTTTGAAAGGCACATCGGGGACCCCGGCTGCATATTCCCTGAAGATTTCGGGCTGGTCACGATAACCGTACGACCTGTAGGGCGACCACAGAATTCCAGAAAAGCGTAAATGCGCGCACAGATCACACTTAATAACTCCGCAGTCAGATATCTGACCAGTACGAAACTTGGCAGATCCCAAGGCCTATGGTTCTTGATCATAAATTCCAAATTTCAGGCAAATCCATCAACGGTTAAAAAGTTATTAAGGTACAAAGTTTTGGGGTTTAACATAGAAATGGCTCAATTCCATCTACAGTGAAATTACCGCGTTACCATAATATAATATCTCTCTCTATATATATATATATATATATACACTCGTCCGGTAGGGCCAGTATATTTTGGGTTGCATGGCCACTTCTATTTTTAACCAAAGATTTTGCACTTTAATAACTTTGCAACCATTCATCCGATTTGCCGAAAATGTTTGCATGCATTATCTGGTACCATAGATCTCTGGATGTGGAAAGTTTCGTTCCAGTTGGATTTGTGGTTTCGCAGCTGCAGAGTGTGAAAAATCCTCAACTTTTTAAAATTCTTTGCTCATCTCTACAGCCTGAATGATTTATCCGTCTGGTCTGAAATTTTCAGGGTATAAATGGGGACTGGGTCAGGGAAATGCCTTTTGAAGGTTTAGTGCAAAAATATTAATCTGTTAAAAAGTTATTAACTTTAAAGTTTCCCATTATAGCCTACGGTAAAAAAATATATGTTCTCCTCAAAAGCACTTTTTACTTTCCCAAATGGGTTTGGTACTTTTGCAAATCTGCCATCTTGTTTTCGGTTAGCGAGGCAGAAAAAATGTTGTAGTTCCAAAAATACTGTCTCTTGGTAAACACCAGTATTCGGGTTTACCTAATCGGGGTTCTAGGAACACGATCCCGGCATAAGTTTTTTGCCAGGATGCCAAGAAATATATTTTTAAAGTTTTTCCGCCATCTTACGAAAGTTCCATGGACTTTCACAAAAGTTCTGTGGGTACTTTGCAGTCCTGCATCTACAATGGCGGACCTTTCACGAAAGTTTCGCAGTACTTTCATGAAAGCTCTCCCATGTAAACCAGTGTGACTTTTATGAAAATTTGTGGAACTTTCACGAAAGTTTCACAGTTAAACAGACCCAAAATACCAGTTTCTTTGCCACTTTATAACAAGACAACGGTTTGGACTTTTGGGCTGAAATTTGCAGGGTGGCTCATCCTTGCCCCACAGATGTGCCTTTTGTTGGTTTGGTGAAATAAATTACACTGGTTCCAGAGTTAGAACAGTCCAAAGTTGCACATTTTCCCATAGGATAACATTGTGGTGGCTGCGGTGCCCTTCAGTGCCTATATCTCAAAAACATTTTGAGATACGGATTTTTTGCTAAGCGCAGCTTAGTATACTTAAGCATGCAGGGAGGTGGCCAGGTCATGAATACAACTGCGAAGGAATTCTTTCCAAAGTTGCTGTAGTTACTAAGATATTGCCACATTTGCAGTACAGGGGTTACTGGGAATGCCTCTAGGCTTGCACTATGTGTCTGTACTTATGGGTAGGTGTGAATGCAGGGCTCAGAGGGACTGCACTCCCACCTATGCATACCATTTATGTGAAAGTGGGAGCACTGGGCCCTCCTATGCTATGCCTCTATACTCATGGGTCGGTGGGAGTGCAGGGCCCAAAGGGCCCGTGCTCCCACCTATGAATATGATTATGCAAAACTAAAAGCACAGGGCCCTTCTACGCTATGTCTCTATACTTGTAGGTAGGTGGGAGCACAGGGCCCAGAGGGCCCACACTCCCACCCATGGAAACCATCTTGCAATACTGGGAGCACAGGGCCCTCCTGTGCTATGCCTCTACACTGATAGGTGGGCAGGGGCACAGGGCCCGGAGGGCCTGCACTACCACCTATGGATACCATATGAATAACATTTCACTTTCTCAAAAGTAGGAAATTATTGTAAGAACTCTCACGTTCATCACTTGAGTTGATTCCACTTGATCAAAAGTCTTGAAATTTGTTGTATACACACATCTTTCTCACACCACACACCATTCCCTCTACAGACCATTGGTGTTAAAGCCTTTAACAGGTTTACTCCCTCACCCCATTCTCCTATACTGTACCATCTCAGCTTGTTTACACATGGAATGGGGTGAGAGTTAGGGCTGAAGACCCCAAGGCACACCCTGGTACCTATTGGTCAGTGGAGGGTGTATGTGTGTGTGTGTGTGGGGGGGTATGGTTGGTAGCCTTAACATCAAGTTTCCAGACTTTAGTTGGTATGGAAGCAACTCTAGCTGATGCATTAACAGAGTTTTTTTTGCAATAATATATATATATATATATATGTATGTGTGTATGCATATATCTATATACATGTTCTTTGCTAAAAAATCTGTTATTGCATCAGTTAGGGTTGACATCAAACCATAAAAAATAGGGACATATGACATTAGGATTTCTAACCCTAACCCCACTTATTACACACACCAACAGGTGTTGGGGTGTGCCTTGTGGTTGTCATCCCTAACACTCATCCCATTCCATAACTAAATAAGCTGAGATGGGTACAGTATAGTAGAATGGGGTGAGCGTTAGGGCTGATGACCACAAGGCACATCCTTGACACCTGTTGCTGTTTGCAGGGTGGGGTGTTAGGATTGGAAACCCTAATGTTATATCTTCCTCCTTTTTATGGTTTGATATCAACCCTAACTGATGCATTAATATTTTTTTTGCAAAGAATTTTCTTACTTTTTGAGAAAGTTTAATCACACCCTTATTTGCCTGTGGGACTGCAGGGCCTTCTGGGCCCTGCTCTCCCACGGATGTATAATTTTTTAGATAGCATAATTGTATCCTTATTTGCCTGTGGGAGCTCAGTGCCCTTCTGGCCCTGTGCTCCCATCCCCCCATAGATACATATATGTAGGTTGCTGTTAAAGGGCCCTGCGCTTCCATTTGTTTATTTATCTAAAAGTTTTACCAGGAAAGGCATACTGCGCAGACTACCGCTTGATTCCAGATGCATCCTGGGGGGTGTTGGGGATGGGAGGATACATAATACAGAAATTGCACAGAATATATACATAATATATGCAGGTATATATACAGTATATACACAACAAGCAACAACAGAACATCAGAGTTAATAAGGCATCAATATGGTAGAAGGTACAAAAGACAACTATATCAGGGTCAGAGATAAAACATTGGAGTAACCATAGCTGAAACCAGTTGGAGAGCTAGGCCCTTGTCTAGTGTGAGCTTACGTTGCATGAGCAATCAGCAGAGAAGTGCCCTTTGAAGAGGGAGATGAGTTTCTGGGAGGAGGGAAGTGCCAAATGTCTGCAGGCAGGGAGTTCCATAGCTTTGGCATACGAGCTCTAAAGGCCAGTTGGCCAGCAGAGGTTGCCATGTAAGGGACTTGAAGGAGCCTGGAGTCAAAATTCCTGAGTGAGTATGCAGGGGGTGTTTGAGCAGTTAAGGTAGAAGTGAGGTAGGGGGGCAGTAACTGGGCCCAGAGTTTGGCTGTGAGTCTATTGCAGAGGGACTGGTGTCTATCGAAGAGCGAAGGGAGGTTAAGGGACTGGTAGAGGTCGCAGTGGTGGGTGGAGGGTGTACAGTCCAGAGCAAAGCAATAGAAGGAGTGGAAAGGAGGATCAAGCCAAGCTAGGGTGGACTTAGGGGGAGCACTGTAGACTACGTCCCCATAGTCAAAAATAGGGAGGATCATTTTCTGCACAATTGCCTTGTGGGCTGGCAGTGTGATACAGCCATGGTTATGGCATAAGGCACCCAGTCTGGGGTGCAGTTTGTTGTGGGGAGCATTGATATGTGCAGAGAAGTTGAGGTGCTGGTCCAGTCAGACCCCAAGATATCTAAAAGAGGTGCAAGCTTCTAAGGGAGTCCCATCTAGGGTTTTGAAGGTAGGAATGGTGGGGAGACAGGTGAGTCTCTGCCTTGTGCTGAAGGCTAATGAGACAGTTTTCTTGGCATTAAGAGTAAGTTGATTTGAGCAGAACCAGAGCTGAACATCATTGAAGTCTTACTGGAGTCTGAGTGCCACTTCCAGGGGGTAGGGGCCTGAAGTATACAGCACTGTGTCGTCAGCATACATATGAATGGATGTGTGTGAGCAAGCTGATGGCAGGTTGTTCAGGAAAATGGAGAACAGAATTGGGCCAAGGACAGAGTCTTGGGGTACACTGATGGTGACAGGGAGGGAGACGGAAGTGGATGCACCAATCCTGACTGATTGGGACCTGTCTGCCAGGTATTATTTGAACCAGCTGATGGCCGCACTGGAGAGCCCTGCTTAGGAGATCTTCAATAGGAGAAGAGCATGAGAGACACTGTCGAAAGACTTAGCTAGGTCAACAAAAATGGCAGATGTGACATGGCCTTTGTCCATGGCTATAAGGATGGAATCAGTGAGTCTGAGGAGGGAAGTGACAGTGGAGTGGGATTTCCTAAAGCCCAACTGGCAGGGAGTAAAGAAGGAGGAGGAGTCAAACAAGGAGGAAAGTTGTGAAAGGACTAGATGTTCCTGGATTTTGGCTAAAATGGGGAGGAGGGAGATGGGGCAGAAGTTACCAGGGGAGGACAGATCACCACCTTTAAGGAGGGGGATGACTGTGGCATGCTTCAAATCAGAGGGGATTGTGGCACTAGAGAAGGAGAGGTTGTAGAGGGATGCTAGGGGGATGGCGATGTCTGGGGCTGAAAGGTAGAGCATTTTGGCATCCAAACCCAAGGGGCATTTACCCTTTGAGGGATTGAGGGTGAGCAGGGCATTGAGTACTTCAAGCGGGGGTAACCAAGGAGAAGGAGAAAGCCGGGTAGGGGGTTTGGGTGGGTAAGGATATGGATGTAGTAGGGTGTGTGGCAGGCGGTGTGTTTGAGTAGAGAGAGGTCGCACTACTAGTGAAAAAGGAGTTGAAAACAGTGGCTACTGCATGTGATTCTGATATTGTGGAGCTGCCTACAACTAGGACAGGGGTGGGGGGCTGGGTGTGAGGGGAGAAGAGTGATTTAATCGACTTCCAAAACTTGGCCAGGTGATTTAGATTGTTTTTGAAAGATGATGTGAAATAGTATGCTTTAGCCTGCCGGATAAGCCTGGTGCAGGCATTCCTAAGTTTTCGGTAGAGTAGGTGGTCAGCGTGGGTGTCTGATGTTTTGTAGGCTTTCCACGCCTGGTCCCTGGCTCAGAGATGGCCCAAGAGGTCTGCAGAGATCCAGGGCAGATGAGCTCCCCTTACTTGGACCTTTTTGTGTGGGGCATAGTGGTTCCAGATGGCAAGGAATCTGGACTTAAAAAAAAGTCCAGGGCGGAGTCAATAGAGGTGGCCTTTGGGATGCTGGGCCAGTCCGAGTTTGCTAAGTCATTTAGGGGTCCTTCAAGGTCAAGAGATTTGTATGACCTGATGAGGAGAGTTTTTCATGGAGGTGGCTTGGCTTTAAATATTTTTCTTACTACGTATATCATGTGGTGATCACTCACAGAGTCTGGTAGGAGGCCAGAGGCAATTATTCTGTGTGGGTATGAAGTGAGGGCCCAATCTAGTAGGGAGTGGTTCTGAGTTTTGTGGTTTAGACACATGGGCTCAGTGACCTGTTGAGTCAGATTAGTGCTGCCACCTGGTTGCAGAGCTTGGTACTAGCACCAGAGAGCCAGTTCAGATTGAAGTCACCAAGGATATGGAGCTCGCCCCCGATGCAAGTGTTTTTAGGGTGTCCAGGTGAGCTATGACTGAGGTTGCTTGGTAGTCTGGGGAACAATAGGAGCCTGCAACAAATATGGGGATTGAGTGGAGTAAGGAGATTTTTATTAGCAAGGCGTCAATGGATGGTGGGAGTGCGGATAGTGAGACAGGAAAGAACTTTATCAGGGATGATATATGAATGGCTATGCCGCCACCTCTCTTGGTGTCCAGGCGGTCATGGCGAGTGATGGAGTAACCAGGAATAGCTACTTCTGAGTCCAGGTTGTGTAGTTTCAGCCAGGTCTGTGATAATCAGGATGTCGGGACATAGTGATAGTACTATTGGTTGGAGCAAGGGCAATTTTTGTAAGAGGCTGCATATATTTAGGTGGGCTACTTTTAGGCCTCTGGGTAGTTGGACAGTGGGAGGGGGGTTGTGACTGGTGTGGGTGGCTGGTCCAGGGTTTAGCTTGATGTCCCTTGCGAGGAAGAGTAGTAAAGTTAGTACCAGTTTTGTATTAATTAGAATACATTTTGGCCTGCAGTGGGCAGAGGGAGTCTGGGAGGTATGTGAGAAATGTCCCTCCGCAGGGAATTTCAACACTGACAGCCCAGCGTGGAAGGAAGGGGGGAGAATGGAAGATCCAGAAAGCCAGCAACACTGTGGTGCGAGGGGGCACTGTCCAATTATGGGGGAGGAGCAGGGACTTGGGTGTGTGTTTAGGAAAGTGAATCCTGGAGGAGTAGGTTGCGGTTCAGGGAGATACGAGGGTGGGAGAGATGTTATTGTGGCAAGTAGGGCTATTCCTAAGATAGTCTTATAGGCTATGTGCAGCATGGTGCAGCATGGTGATGCTAGATAGGGAGACTGAGTGCAATTTGGCTGTAGTAGCCACTAGTGGTGAGAGCAGATAAACTGCAAAAGGGAAAGTAGGGTGATTGGTTATTTCAGACACATGACACTGCCTGTATAGTAAATGGCTCACCAAGGGTGGTGGTGGGGCAGCTGACATGAAACATCAGTGGAGTGAACTCAGTCCTCAGGGACAGAAGCAATTTGGCTGCCTTGTCTGAAAAGGCTCAATGTTGAACCTGTGGATTTCAGCTTGGGGGAGGGCGGCTCCATGTGCCCTCATGACCACCAGTGGGGGAGCTGAGGAGAGAAACACAAGAAGAAATATTTATGGTATTTGTTAACTAAGGAGGACAACATTGACCAAATTGCCAACATAGCCATCTTATTATCCCACCTTATGTATCTGGTACAGAAAATGTTCGAATCCCTGCCAAAACTTAATTCCACGCAACTGCAACACCATTCAGTGTCACATGTGTGAAAACCTATTTTGACTAGGATTTGAAAAATGACAGCTGTGACATACATAAGGTGGGGTAATAAGAAGTCTCTCTTGAAAATATGGGGTCAAAGTCTTTTAAATTTTCACTTATGAGCGTGTGTAGTGAAATTGCAACAAATGGTCATAATTTTACCAATGTTCCATATTTTGACCCCAAATTTTCAACATATCCTTCTTATGACCCCACCTTATGAACAATATGACTGTCATTATGCAAAGCCTGCTTGATAAATGAATTTGGCAAGTGACTGCAAAATCACCTTTCTGGCGGGAGTTGGTAATGATACCCTCATTGTTCATGAGGAGGGGTTTCAAAGAGGGTATGTTGAACATTTGGTGTCAAAACATGCAAAAATGGTAAAGTTATGCACCAAAGTTGAAAATCCCATTGAAATACATTGATTTCCCATATGAAAAAAAACTTTTTTCGTGAGTTGTCATATGAAACAAGATCTTTTTTCACATGACGCCTATATGAAAAAAGAATTTCAATGTTAAAAAAAAAAAACATTTTAAAGGCATTTCTCGAGCAGTAAAAGGCAAAAGGCAGCTGGGGGTCCCGATAAGCAAGCTACATGTTTTGGTTCCTTCCCAGAATATCATTTTTGGAAGGTCCCAAATTGGAATTTTTCAGGAAAAACTGAAAACAAGATGGTGCCAAATGAAAAAGAATTTTCCTCAAATGAAAAAGGGTAATGTCATATGAAAAAAAATGTATTTTTTGGCTTCGTACAGCTATCTTTTAGTGCTTTCTGAGCATACTCAGAAACTATTTTTTCAAATTTTCAAAATGCAATAACTTAAAGACAGCTTATTATTTTTTCACCATACTAGCAAAAGGCACATCTGTGGGGTAGTCCCTTTCTGCCCGTAAAATGTCTGACAAAGATTCCAAACTATCTGGGCTGTAGGCAAGTTCAAAGAAAAATCCTAGCAAAATCAATGAGCAAAAAAATACCCTTTTCGCCTCTCTAGAACTCGGAAACTGCACATCTGACCAGAATGTAACTTGCCACATCCACAGATCTACCCTGGGTGATGGTGCATGCAATTTGCATGCAAATCAGTTGAATAGTTACAATGTTATTAAAGTGCAAAATTTCGAGTTTAACATTGAAGTGCCTACTCAACCCTAACTATAGGGGTGTGACCATGCCCCCTAGTGTGTGTGTGTATAAATATATATATATATACACACACACACATATATATATATATATATATATATATATATATATATACACACACACAGTATATATTCCCAAAAGGGATGATTTGAGCTGTAGCAGCTAGATTTATTTATTATATTGGCAGGGTAGCATCACTATAGTTAGGGTTGAGTAAGCTGTTTAATGTTAAACCCCTAATTTTGCACTTTGATAGTTTTGCCACTGTCCAACAGATTTGTACAACATTCTGCATGCACAGTCTTCTGAGCAAAGTCTCTTGACATGCCAAGTTTCATTCAGACCAGATGTGCAAATTCTGAGATCTGGATAGTGAAAAAAGTGGAAAAAAAAAATTTTTTTTTTCCATCGTCTAGTGCCCAGACAGTTTGGAATTTTGGTCTCAAATTTTCAGGGTAGAAAGGGCTTGCCCGGAATTGAGCATTTCATTTGTTTGAGAAAAAATATTAATCTGATCCAAAGTTCTAAGGATTTTAAATTTTGGTTATGAGCATGCTCAGTACTGTCTTTTGGATAGCTGTTTCATATGCAACAAGAATTTGGACATACAAACAGGATTCTATTTTGTGAAGTGAGTAATCCTGTTTTATGAGAAAAATTATTCTTTTGTATAGCGACCATCTTGTTTCTGTTTTTCCAAAAAAAAGGTTTTTGAAAACCCATAAAAATTGTATCCTGCAGAGACACCAACACATGCATCTTGCTGAACGAGACCCCATTAGATGTATTCTGCAGTTAGTTTTTAGAAAATGGGCCAAGAAATATGTTTTTAAAATATTTTAAAAATCTTGCTTCTTGAGATAATTTTTTTGTTGTGTATGGCCTTACAAAACAAGGAAAGGGCCATACAAATCAACATTAGGGTCATACAAAACAAGAATTTGGACTTCATTTTTTTCACATTATTGTTTTGTATGAACTAATCCTATTCTGTGAGAATGACACAATCTCACGAAACAGGATTGCTTCATATGAAATAAGAATTTGGATTTACTTTTTTTTGTACATTTGAACTTTAACAAGCCATATTCTGTCAGTATTTGGAGTTAAGAGACAATCTATATAACAAAGGAAAGCTTTCAATGAGTACTACAACACTAACACATAACAGCCTTCAAATAATTCAGGGGCCATATAAAAAATATAAAAATTTAACAATTAAAATTCCCATAGGATAACACTGCAGCTTTAACAAGTCATAACACTATCACTCTTTGGAGTTAATGGACAATCTATCTACTAAAAAAGGTCCCATTGAGTACTACAATACTAACACATAATAACCCTGCCCCCAAAACAATTTAGTGGCCATATAAAAACAACCATAAAAATTCAAAAATGAAAATTCCCATTGGATAATATAACAAATGTAACAAGCTGTAGCTCCATCAGTCTTTTGAGTTGAGGGAGATGCTATATAACAAATGAAAGGTCTCAGAAAGTACTACAAGACCAAGTCCCTAAGGAATGCCAACTGAAAATATACATATAGAAAATAATTAAAAAATGAAAATTCCCATGGGATAATATTGCTACCTTAACAAATGATAACTCTGTCAATGTTTAGAGTTTAGGGACAATGTACATATCAAAAATAAAAAAGGTCACAATGAGTACTACAGCACTAACACATGATACCCCCCAAAATATGCAGGGACCATATAAAACATGAAAATTCCCATAGGATGACACTGCAAATGTAACAAGCTGTAACTCTATCACTTTTTGGAGTTAAAGGACAATCTATTTATGAAAAAAATGTGTCAATGAGTACTACAAGTCTAAGTTCCTACAAAATACCAATTGAAAGCAGACATACAAAAAACATAAACATTAAAAAAATTAAATTCCCATAGGATAACATTGCAAATTTAACAAGCCAGAAGTCTGTCAATAATTGAAGGTAAGGGACAATGTATATATATAAAAAAGGTGTTAATGAATACTACAACACTAATACATAATCCCTCCTATACATTCAAGGGGTATGCAATGTACCCCAAAATTATTTTCAGTCTTCACCATGGTGCCAAATCCACAATGAAAGCCCAGTCATCATCCAAAATGCACCAAAGGTGTATCTCATCTTCCACTACATCCATAGCAAATTTTTGAGCAAACTGATAAGGATTTACTGACTTATGGATAAGAAAAATGAAAAACACATTTTTGCCCATTCTCAGTTAACCACTGGCAGTTAAGAGGGACATTTAATATATTTTTTCCTTTGAAGTGATGCCCACAAAAAAAAAGATCAATTACAACCAAGCACACAAATTGCTTTTCTGAAGGCACGGAAGTGCAAGACCCAAAGAGCACTGCACTTCCACAGCCAGATGGATGTGTGCATCTGTGGAGGGATGAAAATGCAAGGATGTGATTAGTATACAATTCTACTATCTTAAAAAGTAAGGCAATTCTTTGTAAAAAAAAAAAAAAAAGAAAAGAAAACTGTGTTAATGCACCAGTTAAGGTTCAGATTAAAGTGACAAAAGTAGGGAAATGTGGTGTTAGGGTTTCCAACCCTAACTCCCAACCCCACCCCCAAGTAGGAAATGCAAAAAACATTATGGTTTTCACTATCCTGACTGTTGGTGAATCAGGAGTGGGGTCTTCCTTGGGGTTCTCAGTCTTAACGCTCACTCCATTCCATGACCGAATTAGATGACATGTGGTAGGTCTTTTTCAGCCAGGGCCTGCAGGTTGTTGACACCTCTGAGGAAGCTCTAACAAGTGAATCAGTGAGGTCGTAGTGGCATGGTGGTATTTTCCTCACAGACCCAAGCCATTCTACAGCAGAAGTAAATAAACTATTGGAAAAGCCAATTAAGTTGTGGTCTGCATTCAATAACCTGAGCTGTGTGTTTAATGAGATTTGGACCTACAAGTTGTTGGCAACATGTGGGGAGACACAGTTCTGTACATTTAAAGACTATATCACAATGGGGGTGAGTATTGGGGTTGAGAAACCCAGAGAAGGCCCCACCCCTGCTTCACCAACAGTCACTACAGCAAGTGCCATATTTTTTTTTCTTTTCCTGCCTGGGGGTTGTGGTGGGGAGTTAGGGTTGGAAACCCTAATGATACCTTTCCCTGTAGTTAGGGTTGAGTAGCCTGTTTAATGTTAAACCCCTAACTTTGCACATCAATATTTTTGTCTCCCTTTGAGGAAATAAGCTGAAATTTTGTATGTGTTGTCTAGGAGGTAAGGTCTTGATGTGTGGAATGCTTTGTGATGGCAGCTTGTGTGGTTTCTGAGATCTGCATGTGTCATTTTTTTGTACAAATCTAACTTTTTTTCCTATACTTAACATGTTTTTTTTGCTCTCCCCTGCAGCCTACATGGAATGGAATTTTATGCCAAACTTGCAGAGGATGTGTCATGTCCCAAGGTAGTCAGAACTCAGGAAAGCCGCCCCACAGCTGGGTGTGCTACTGGTTCATAGACACATGTTGAAGAATTTAAATGTGTTAAACTGACCCAATGAGATTTGAGCACTGTGGTTTTAAATTATTTGTTTAAATTAACTGCTTACACACCTGTGGAACACTTATTGATGAAGTTTGGTGGAACCGATTGATGTCTGGTGGGGCTCTGCCTATGTCTCCTGATCTGTGCTTCGGCACATTTGAGGCTTGCACCTTTTACGTTTTTACTGCCCGAATAAACTGCTTTAATATACAGAATCTGTGACTGTGGTCTGTTTGTGTGGCTGGTAGTGCTGATTTTCTGTATTGAATGTCCCAAGGTAGTGCCTTTCACAGGTCAGGTGAAAACATATTAAAGGGTTCGCGAGTTATACGACTTTAAAATTTGTTGTTTTCTGACCTGCACCTGCGCAGTAGAATTTTTCAGATAATGTTCTGTGGTGAAAGTAATAATCTGATGCTGCAAATGCTGGTTTTTGCTTTTGCACCACTGAATTGGCAGGGTACCAAGCATTTTTTTTGCTATGCCAACCGCCAACTCATTGGTCTTTTCCACAAACCAACAAATGTGGAAAATGCATAACAATGCCAAGATTTTAAAAAACAAACATCAGAACCTAGTTAAACAGGACTTGTTTAGCTACATTCTGATGTTTGTTTTTTAATATGCTGTCTACAAATACATTTTCTGGGCACCCAAAATTCCAGGTACCCAGCTTAGCAAGAGGAGCGCTTCCCCCATGTTCTCTGTATGAGAACAGCAGGACTTTCTTAACATTTGTAGCCACAGATGGAGGCATTCTGCTAGTTGCAGTGATAGCAGTGAGCCGTCATTTCTCCTAGTGTATAGTGACACCCCCCCATTCATTGCAGTCCCTGTAAGTAGGTAATGTCAGGAAGTGAACTGAAATTCACATCTTAAAACTTCAACTTCATTCAGTCTAATAAGGCTGATGTGCCTCCCCCCCCAAAAAAACCCCACAGCAGCCTGTAATAAACTTTAAAAGTAAGTTAAAACAAAAACAAAGAAGCTGAAAGCAAGACTGCCATTGCCGACTGCTGCAAGTTTATTGGTTGAACTTCAACGTTATCCCAAAAAGCATTATAAGTCACAAACTGTACAATATTTTTTCACCAAATCATCCAAAGGCACACCCCTGCCACAGACCCCATCATTCTTGAAAAGTCATGGAAAAATTCAAGACTGTCTAGGCTGTAGACGAGAAAAAAAATCCCAATGTTAAGTATAGGGAAATTTTTTTTTTTCCCTTTTCTGACCCTCCGTATCTTGAAAACAATACGTGATGCCATCACAAAACTTTACACATCTTCATTCTGGCATCCTGACCATACATGCCAAATTTGTGGTATTTCGTTAAATGAAGGCAAAGTTATTTAGGAGCAAAATTTGTATTTAACCTCAAAACCCCTGCTTAACCCTAACTATAGTGGTGTTACTATATATATATATATATATATATATATATATCATGTAAAAAAACTCTATTTAATCGTTAGTTGGGGTTGTTCCACAGCGAAAAAGTGAGGAAATTTGGTGTTAGGGTTTGAAAACCCTAATCTGCATCCCCCACCTCCACCCCCACCACACACATACATACATGTAAGTAGGGGAAGGACCAATACAACACAACCAATCACACACATCCAGAAGGAGGTGTATACCTATGTCACTGTAGGAAGTGGAGAAATCCAAGTTCAGATATGATATATTATTTACAAAGTTGTTCTTCAAGGTTAGTTCACATAAAGGTGAACCAAGCTGGCAGTAGCGAAAATGGTGTACTTCGCTTCGTTTTCAACATATGGGTGGTGAAAGGCATCAGGGGCACTGCAATGTGAGTTTATGGTTAACTGCTCAGTTTTGGAACAGTGTAACTTTGTAATCCTTAAGTATTTTAGCACAATAGCAGGAAAAAGCACATATGTGTGACCAGGTCTTGCCACCCTGCAAATGCCAGCCCAAAGGACCCAACCGTTTGTTTGCATGATGATGGCAAAGATGTGAGTCATTAGGAGCATACTTTCACAAAATACTTTCGCAAACACAAAAGTGTCATCGCACAATATGTGTTTAGCGGTGCATGGAATGTCCGGGATGACAGTTAGCAGTGATGACCCCATGCCACAACCCAATGGATGCATGGGTGTGTGGTTTCATGGTTTAGATAGTTGTATGTTATTCCTGTTACCTGCTGCTGGTTGTGTGTGATTGGTTGTGTTATCTTGGTCCTTTCCCTACTTGCATGTATGTGTGTGTGTGGTGGTGTTGGTGGTGGTGGTGGGAATGCGCAGTTAGGGTTTTCAACCCTAACACTGAATTTCCTTGCTTTTGTCACTGTGGAACAACCCTATCTGATGCATTAAATGGAGTTTTTTGCCATGAATTTCCCCTTCTTTTTGAGAATGTGCACTATAAATAGTGAAGTAACAGAAACGGAAACACAAGTACAAACGGTAATGCACATGGTGACGCAAATGTAAATGATAACGCAAACGGTAACAGAAATGCAAGTACAAACATTAATGAAAACAAATGCAAATGCAAGTGCATATGGAAATGCAAATCGTAATGCACACAGTCATGGTTACACAATTGGAAATGCAAACACTTACGGGAACAGCAAAGATGACGGCAAAGGAAACACAAACAGAAACGGAAATGCAAACGGACGTGCGTACGCAAACACAAATTGAAATGCACATGGTGATGCAAAAGGAAATGCAAACAAAAACAGTAATGGAAATGCAAATGTTAACAGTAACGCACATGGAAAACACAAAGGGTAACGCACACGGTGGTGTAGACAGTAACGGTAACACAAATGGTTATGGAAACGCAAGTGGAAACACTAACTGTAACAGTAACAAAATGCACAGCCTTTTTTCCCCAAAAGCTGCATTGAGAAACACAGTGAATGCAAAGAATGTATGCATAGAAATGGGCCTCTGCGCAGAAAATGAACACTTGGAATACTAAATTGCTTATATCTCAGGAACCGTACGACGTAGAAAGAAAATTTAAATTTCATATAATTTATGCCCTTCCTGGCTAGTTTTGCATAAGCATTTTTCTGATGAAAAGTCCATATCTCGAAGCGTTTCCGAGATACGGGTGCCGAAAGGCGTGGCATATGCCGTAATGTTAGGCTATGGGAAAAATCGTCAACTTTGGAGTACCGTAACTTTGCAGTCCTCTAATATTCTGTCACCAAAAGGCACATCTGTGGGATGTTGGCTTTCTTCCCTCCAAATTTCAACCCAAAAGACCAAACCATTCTTTTGCAGCAGGGTGGCAAAGATTTCCTATTCATTTGGCCATTGTGCTGCAAAGTAATGCCGTGGTTTGCAGCACTTTTGCAAAGAAAAGCACGAATGTGTTGAATGTGCGACACTACTTTGCGACACCACGGTTTACAAATATTTCAAAAACGTATTTCTGGGGTGTTTAACCCCCCCAAAAAGACATGGCTAGCATCCTCAGGGCTCAACTAGGTGAACGCAGCAAGAACTGTGTCCCTAGAGGGTCCCAAATTTAAATGCCAAGCATTTCTGTGACCACCAACTGAAAACAAGATGGTGGATTTGTGACACTACAGGGGTCATTTGTGACACTAAAAATTGCATTTGCAACACTGTCGAACTTTTTGTTAACTTTTCCCATTGGCTATAATGGGAAACTTGGTTTTTGAATAACTTTTCAACCGTTTAATATTTTTTAATGAAATCTTTCAAAGGCACATATGGGACCCCGGCCGCATAGTCCCTGAAGGTTTTGGACTAGTCACACAGACTGTGCGACCTGTAGGCTCGAGCAAAGAATGCGCAAAAAGCGTAAATACCACATTCTACTGCACTATGTAGCTCCGCAATTGTATATTTGACCATTACGAAACCTGGAATATCCAGAGAGCTATGGTACTGCTCCATGCATGCAAAATTTCAGGCAAATCCATCATATGGTGGCAAAGTTATTAAGCTGCCAAATTTCACACTTTAACCTTAAATGGGCTACTCAACCCTAACTATAGTGACACTACTGTGCCACTATAATTTATATATATATATATATATATGATATACAATGGTAAGCTGTCAGATAAATGATTTATCTACACAAGTGCTGTTTGACCTCGGGTAACCTCACGAGTGGCGTAAGCCATGAGTGAGGAGTCTGAGGTGAAACAGCACAAGTGCAGATAAATCATTTATCTGACAGCTTACCATTGTATATTTCATTTCTGCAATAGGGATGCTTTCTATCAGTGCAGGAACATTTGGTTTTGACTGTTTATCTTTTTTTTAAATGATAATTTCTGGGAGTTTTGATTAACTTTCCTAGAGTATGTCCGCCTGGCATAATGGTTGCCATTAAATGAAACACCACTCATTTTGTAGAAAAGGTCTTGCTGAACAAATGTCACACTCACAGTACCATGCTACCTTTGTTGTTTTAAAGTTATTCACATTAGTTTGTCAAAAAAGGGAAAAGAAAATTGAATTGTATGCTGTTTTTTTGCTAATTATAAAAAAAAAACCTAAAAAGTATCTATAAATGAAACACTGCTCAGTTTGTAGATATTTTTATGCTGAACATTTTTTGTGCTCACAGTATCATCCTATCATTTTTTGTTTTAAAGTTATTTACATTTGTTTGTCAAAAAAGTTAAAAAAAAATTTAATTTTCTTCTTTTTTTTTTGCTAATTATAAAAAATCTATAAGGTATCTATAAATGAAACACCACTCATTTTGTAGATAACTTTGTGCTGAACAATTGTCATGCTTACAGTACCATGCCATCTTTTTTCATTTTAAAGTTATTCCCATTTGAATATGGTTAGTACTGTACTGCTTCTGAGGTTGAACATTCTAAATGAATTCCGGAGAGATTTGTGGCAGAGTAACTGTGGCCCAGATATTCAAAAGTGTTGTGCCCACTGATGCGCCCCACACGATATTCAAAAGGGAAAAGTGTGCCGCACAAATCCCGATGCGCCGGAGCGCATCAGTAATGTATGCAGGCACAGGTGGGGGGGTATTACCATGCATAACCTCCGCAGCCTGATATTCAGCCCAGGATGTGCAGAGCAATGCATGCGCAACCCCTACCTGTGCCAGCACAAAGTTAAGCCAAAAAAAAAGGAACAACTGATGGCCACCCACAGGTGAGCTGCCGCATTGCAGGGTGCAACACGGCGCTGCCACCCCTATGGTATACACCAATCCTACCACCTCGTGGCCCCCATGCCGATCACGGGGCATATGTTTAATCAAACCCCCTCCAATATCCCTGGTGGTCCAGTGGACTGAATGCTGCGAGCGTGAGCATCCGTTTACATGAAAATCCCTCCCATCCAATATCCCTAGTGGTCGAGTGGACGAATGCTGCTCGATCGTGGGCATATGTTTAACAGAAAATGTCCTATTACCCTGGTGAGTCTAGTGTGCCCCTCCCAACCCACCCATTAAGCCCACACGCTCCTCCACCAGTCAGTCAGGCGGGCGGCAACACCCACCGCCTACCACCGCCGACTGACAGCTCGAGAGGCTGCCGCCCATTGGTTCACAGCATGAGCCAATGGGCATGCAGCCCCTACCGTACTACACATTCCAGATATGTGAACAATTTTCATTGGTGTTTCATTGGATGGGGGGGGATTTTCATGTAAACGGATGCCTGCATTTGGGCACATAGTGGTCCACTGGACCACCAGGGATATTGTATGGAGGGAGTTTCATGTAAACAGATGCCTGGGTGGAGCAGCATTGCCCACTAGACCACCAAAGATAATATGAAGGGTCATGTTAATAATGGATGGGTCCACTGGACCACCAGGGATATTGGACAGGGGATTTTCATGTAAACGGATACCCACATTCGGGCACATGGCGGTCCACTGGACCACCAGGGATATTGTATGGAGGGGAGTTTCATGTAAACAGATGCCTACGATCGGGCAGCATTTGGCCCACTGGACCACCAGGGATATTGGACGGGGGGGATTTTCATGTAAACAGATGCCCACAATCAGGCAGCAATTGGTCCACTGGACCACCAGAGATATTGTACAGGGGGGGGATTTTCATGTAAACAGATGCCCGTGATCGGGCAGCATTCGGTCCACTGGACCACCAGGGATATTGGACGGGGGATTTTCATGTAAGCGGATGCCTGTGTTCGGGCACATAGCGGTCCACTGGACCACCAGGGATATTGGATGGGGGGGATTTTCATGTAAACAGACACCCGTGATCAGGCAGCATTCAGTCCACTGGACCACCAGGGATATTGGACGGGGGGACTTTCATGTAAACAGATGTCTGCGTTCGGGCACATAGCGGTCCACTGGACCACCAGGGATATTGGATGGGGATTTTCATGTAGCGGATGCCTGCGCTCAGGCCATAGCAGTCCACTGGACCACCAGGGATATTATGCGAAGGGTTTTCATGTAAACAGATGCCCGCGATCGGGCAGCATTCGGTCCACTGGACCACCAGGGATATTGAGCAGGGGATTTTCATGTAGCGGATGCCGCATTCAGGCACATAGCGGTCCACTGGACCACCAGGGATATTGGATGGGGGGGGGATTTTCATGTAAACGGATGCCCGCATTCGGGCACATAGCGGTCCACTGGACCACCAGGGATATTGGACAGGGGGGTTATTATAACATATGCCCATGATCGGGCACATAGCTGTCCACTGGACCACCAGGTATATTGGACTGGGACTTTATTTTGTAACAAATGCCCGCGATCGGACTGCAGGGGGCGTCGGTCCCTGACTGCTGCTGTCTGGCAGGGCGCCAGGTGCAAGTCGTCGGGGATCGGCGCACCTGCATGCTAATGGGATGCAAATGGGGCCATAATGACATGCAAATGGTCCCATGTGCCCCTTGCATAAATTATGGCCCCATTTGCATGTCCCCTTTTGAATATCGCAGGTTCTGTGAATGACGCAATGGCACTTGCGCTAGTGCATCTCCATGCTCCACTCTGGCCACTTGCTGCGCTATGCACAGTGGGGGTGGCCAGGGTGCGATATTCAAAGCTGCTGGGCCATGGCGCAGCTCCTTTGAATATCGCCCAGGCCACACCCCTGCACAGCCAAGTTGAGCTGAGCCCAAGCTTGCGCCACAGCCTGGTGCAGTTTGAATATCTGGGCCTGTGTGTATAAATGAGTAACTATGTGTAAAATAGAGAATAATGGATGGGTAAGTGTGTGTTATGGATTATTTTCACACACCTGAGGTGTGTGATGACCCATAAACCTCGTGAGCAAAGCTCGAGAGGTTTATGCAGGCATCACATACTGAGGGTGTGTGAAAAAATCAATAACATCAAACTTACCTATCCTTTATTTTTTATAATTGCTGGCGTGGATGTTTAGATTGTATTTCTAGCAGCTTAAATGAAAAAGATGTTTTTTTAGCTAGAGTGCAGTTTTATTTTTGAAGAAATTGAACTGTACATAAATGAAACACAGTTGAAAATATTGCAGTTGAAATACTTTTTGTAAAACAATGGAATGCAACGCAACAGTTTTAAAATCTTTTCTTTGGGTAATGTCATATCAACTGGATTTTTGGTTATTATGAAATGTCATATTGACCAGATTTTGGGTTATTATTGCCTTTGGAGCATAATAACCTGAAATCTGGTTGATATGAATTTTAAAGAAACAGTAATCTGGTTGATATTTATGGTCACCAGTAATTATAAATAGAATAATAGATAGAGGAGTATGTATTATAGGGCAATAAGACCATCGGGAGGTTTTGGGGACTTAGAACCTCGAGTGTGAAACTCAAGAGGTTCCCAAAGTCCCCAAAACCTCAAGATGGTCTGACTGCCTTATAATACATACTTCTTTATTTGTTATTTTTTGTAATATATGGATCCCATTGCGAGCATTCCTTTTTTTCACGTGGATTTTGTGAAACGGGCTGGCCGGCCGCCACATTGAGCACGCGCTGTCTCTGAGCTGCCCACAGCAGTAACGAGTGTTTCATCACTCGTTTCAAATAAAATATTGTTTCTTTTAATTTAGTAGGCAGTCCTACCTTTCAGGTTTGGCAAATGCAAGATGAGCGACATAGTCCATTATTTGTTTAAAAAAATAATAAAAAATGAAATGACGAACTGAACACATTTGCAAGAGGAAAAAGATGCCATGTTTTTCAGGCTGTTGTGCCCGCCTAGTACAGAAAAGCTGCCAATGGAGATGCATGCCGTCAGTACGGTTGTGCAGGAAGGGACGTGTCACCATGCACAACCGGGTTTGTTGGCAGGCAGATCTGGGACATGCGCCTGATTAGTGATAATACTATTGTTAAGAGCTGAAACTATAGTATTATCAGCTCTGAACAATAGTATTATCAGGAAGGAACAATGGGATTATCAGTTGGGACAATGCTGTATTACTGGAATTTTTTTGTATGGGACAGGATGGTATCATTTGACCATGTCCATATATTACAATAAATTTATACACACAGTTACTCAGATAAGTAGATTTATCACACACTATATACACACATATACTTGTGCGGATGGGACCAAACACATGCTACTCAAGGCTGCTATTAGACCCTCAGCCCTTAAGTCTCTTTTTAAGAAAAGAGGGTGTCAGCTCCTTCATTCAGTGGCTACTTAAAATCTACCTCACTGTCCATATTGAAGGAATACTAGTAGCATCACTATTGTTGCAGTTAAGTGACATTGTTTAAACTAGAATTGAGATTTGAGCAACTATTAAACTTTAAGTTTATTTTTATTTTGTTAAGAAAAGTTGTGAGGGTTGAAGATTGCAGTTTTCTGTTCTTGTTAATAGTGTTGTCGTTTTACCATGTAATGCTTATGATATGTCTTGTCATTTCAGGGATACATTTAGGCCATGTTGCTGTTCTAAAGCTGTCACAGTTTAACTTACAGGCAACATGTGTTTCTTGGTCATACATGCAGATTGCTGTTGGTCAACTATTGAGAGTTTTCCACTTCGACTCAGTAATGATGTCTGCAGTCTAGTGCTACATACTGTATGATTTGTGACTGCCAGCCCCACAGTGTTTTGGTATGTGGTTAAACTGCTGTGCAACCTTCATAATATAATTTCTCAATTTCCATTTTGATGGGGGAGAAACTGGATATAGTCAATGTATAGAAGTACTTTGGGATGTGGGTTGATTATTGACTATCCTACGCCAAACACATCAATGTTCTTTGCAAACAAATTAGATTGAAACTAGGTTTTTACTTGGGTGCCCATCTGGCCGTCTTGCTAAGTGAGACATCTTGTATCACACGGCTCTGCTTTATAACTGGTCTGAGCCCTAGAAAGCATCATTGCAGCCTCTAGTCTGCCCTAGTCTGGTCCTCTCGGAGGGCACAGTGAGGCAGAAAAATCTCAACCTGTAGATCTACAAAGTCCTGCTAAATAATTTACCATCATATATCATGGAATTCCCCCAAAGAATGATATGCTCATGTAGCTTGAGAAGTGACTTTGTCATCTGTGTAGAAGCCCAAGATACCATACCTCTTACAATAAAGCCACATTCAGTTGTCTTGCCTCTATACTCTAGAACAACATGCAAAGTACCCTTAGACTAGGAAATCTAAGTTAGTTTCAATGTTGTTAAATAAATGATTGAAAACCATTGTCCAGATAGTCGCAGCTGCTATTAGAATTTATTCATAATCCTCAAGTGACCTCCCCAAGCACTCTTACTCCTCCCGTTGAAAAATGGTGTGCTTCACAACTGCCACGTGTCAGACAATTGCACAGAAAATGTATTACTGATCTGGACCTGCTCACTGGTTCTTTGGAACTTGGATTGTCTGTAAATGCCTATGTCTTTTTGCAATGTTGCCATGCATTGGAGACTGATGTCTTTGAATTGCCTTGTAACTACTTTAATATTTTCTGTTAAATTGACATGCACCTAAATATGCAATCTCTGTTACAAATCTGAATTCAGTTTATTTGTTATTTGTTTTTCATATCCAGGACCTCCTTATAAATGAGAATTGTTCAATGCAGCTTTCTCCTGATAAAAACAATAAAACACAAATACAATACAGAAAAATTGTCCAGGAAAGCACACTGAGTCAAAACTACTTTCCAGGTGTAAGTGTGTGTGTGTGTGTGTGTAGTAATAAATATCCATAATACAACATATAAATATGCCGCACAGTGCAATGAAATATAACAAGCACAATCACATAGCAGGCAGGAAGGGGGACACAAGACCCATTCTGGTACAGTGCCCCAGTTTGAGGAGGAGTTCCACATTGCTGACAGCCATGTAACTTCAGAAATTGAGGTATCGAGCCAACCAGACATTATGTCATTGTACCCAAAGGGGACGACTATCTCCAGTAAAAAGGCATCCAGAGTGTCAAAGGTTGCAGAGAATGGATCCCAGCCAACCTTGTTGTACCGCTAAGGTCATAAATGTCTCATGCTCAGCATTCAGTGTGAGTTGGTTTGCTGAGAACCAGCACTGCACATTATATCCATATTCATTTGCAATTCCCATAGCTTAAATGTTGCATAGACTTATTTTTATTTTAAGAACACATATGTGGAAAACTCACTTTACAGATATTTCAGAATATTTATTTATTTATTTATTTAGCTTTTGTTAACCAGGTAAGTACACTAGACAAGACAATTTTCCTATTTTCAGGTATGACCCGGGACAGTACAGGAAATTACATACTTACACACTTGGGACAACATGGTACATAATTAGGAAAAGATTACACGTCATGAGACAACAAGGTACAAGTTAGAAAAAAATAAACTTGCATGTCACGTGCGAACATCATAATGTAGAATACACAAAGTACAAGGCATATGAGGCACATTTAGTTAGAATAGGTACAGCAGAGTAAGCGGTGTGTGCCAGTTTTGGAGCAGTACAAGGTAAAGATTGGTAGTAGCAAGTACAAAACTATCATCTTAAGGGCCAGCTGTTATGCATGAGTGCTGAGTGCTAACATATGTCATGGGGTTTTTTGGCACCTGCAGTCCGATCCGAGTTTGAGATGGTTCCATAGGGAGGAAAGCAGGCTGCCCTGAGAGGGGGCAACATGGACCTGGGCTGGGAAGGTGTTCCAAAGTTTGGGGGCACATGCTGCAAAATCCCTTTTACCCATTTGAGTCCGAGTCACAGGTACCTTGAGTGTGGCAGATCCAGATCCCTGAGACCCAAGATGATAGGACGAGGGAACAGTTTGGCCAGCAACTTGCCACCCTGAGGGGTGCCTGTGTTGAGACCTTTCTGTGAAGCAACCAAGGATAAAGTCAATGTGCTTTGAGGGCAGAGCCAGTTTAACTTATTGTAGAGATCACAGCAGGGAGGAGCCGGGGCTGCTGGGGTGAAGCTGGCAGACATTGTTGAAGGCTGTCAACCACCTAGAGAGATGGGCCCTAGTGGTACTGGCAAACAACAGGAGCCCATAACATAGTGAGGGGAGAAGCATACCTCTGGCAAGAGCAATACGCACAGCTGGCGTGAGGTTATTTTTTGCTCTGTAAGCCAGACCCAGTTTACAGTTACATAAAAACATAGAAACATAGATTTTGATGGCAGATAAGGACCGCTTGGCCCACCCAGTCTTGCCATTTCCCTACCTAATGGATAAGCTGCAGATCCTAGTTAACCAGCAGCCTACTTCTTCCTACCCCCACCTCCTAGAATTGCCTTATGACTGTCCCATGCATGCTTGAATTCCACCACTACTTTTGACTCCACAACCTCCTCCGGAAGGCCGTTCCATGCATCCACAACCCTCTCTGTGAAAAAATACTTCCTTAAATTACCTCTGAGCTGCCTACCTTCTATATTCAAATTGTGCCCCCTTGTTCTTGCACACCTCTTTTTTTGAAAGATGCTACCCTCTTGGATTTTGTTGATTCCCTTGAGATACTTGAAAGTTTCTATCATGTCCCCCCTCTCCCTCCTTTCCTCGAGGCTATACATATTCAGCTCCTTAAGTCTCTCTTCATATGTCTTCCGGTGCAGACCCTGCACCATTTTGGTTGCCCTCCTCTGGACAGTCTCCATCCTGTATTATGTCCTTGCGGAGACTGGGTCTCCAGAACTGCATGCAGTACTCCAGGTTGACAGTTTTGCATGTCTTCTGGATATGGTGGCCAAGGTCAAGCTGTGGGTCCAATGTTACACCAAGGTATTTGAAATTGTCCGTGATTGGGATTGGGACGTCTCCTTTACCAGAAACACAGAACGGCACAGGGGAGGCCTTAATCTTAGCCCAGGACCCAAAGAGAATGGCCTGGGTTTTTTTTAGATTAAGGACTAGCTTATGGTTCAGGATCCACGTCTCAATGTTTCTTAGGTCATCACTTAGGTGGTTGTTAATGACCCCCACCTCTGGGGAGTGAGACAGGATGACCAGATCATCTGCATAGAGGATTGGTTTACAGTGAGCAGCAGTTGCGGGGAGATTATTAACGAAAATGGAGAAGAGCATTGGTCCAAGGACGGAGCCTTGAGGGACCCCCATTGTTACTGGGATGGGACCCGAGAGCTCTTTGCCATATTTAACCCGCTGCATTCTATCATGTAGGTAGTTGTAGAACTAACTGAGAGCGGCAGTGGATAGTCCAATTAATCTAAGCTGTGTTGATAGCATGGCATGGTCGACCAGGTCAAACGCCTTCGAGAGGTGTATAAAGATAGCCCCCGAGAGTTTGCCTTGGTCCATGGCCTCCCTAATCCACGAAGAAACAGTAACTAGGGCTGAGGAGGTACCATGCCCCTTCCTGAATCCATGCTGTACAGGAGACATTATGTCATATGCCTGTAAGTACTCTGTGAGTTGCCCTGCCACAGCTTTCTCCAGAAGTTTGCCAACCACGGATAGGATGGATATGGGGCAATAGTTCTCCATCAGTTTAGGGTTCCCCTGTTTAAGGATTGGGACTACCCTGGCAACCTTCCATATGTCTGGGATAACTCCAGTTGACAGGGACAGATTGAAGATGTGTGTCACCAGAGGGGCAAGTCAGGGGGCACCGAGACTGAGAAGCTTTGGTTCCAAGCCATCTTGGCCAGCACTTGAGAAGGGTGAGAGTCCAGCTAGCAGTTTCTGCATCTCTTGAGCCACCACTGCCATGAACAGAAAGGGCGGGTGGGGTGATGATGGTGCTATGGACTGGTTGCCACTGACACCACCACCATTGGGGAATGTCGAGGTATACTCGGACAGATCAGAAAAATAATGATTGAAGGAGTTAGCAATGGTTTCTGAGTTGTTGCAGCTGGAACCTTCAATTATCATATCAGTGGACTCAGCACTCTGTGTACCACTCACAACATGTTTAATATTCCTCCAGAACCTCCTTGGATCCCTAGCTGAGTTCAGTAATGCAGATTTGCAGAACTCACTCTTGGCTATCCTTATGTTCTTTTTGCACTCATTTCTGAGGTTCCTGTATCTCTGAAAGATAGTCTGGTCAGCCGTGGCCTTAAACTTGGCCCAGCACTTATCTCTGGTGTTGAGGAGGGCCAGGAGACTACCATGAAGCCATTTAGTAGCCATTCCCCTCACCCTCCGTCTGATGAGGGGGGGCATGTTTCTCCTGCAGGGCCCTTAATGAGATGAGGAACTGACTGACAGCGGATGTGGAGTCCTGAGCATTCCATACTGCCGACCAGTCAGTGTACTTGATATCATTTTGAAAAGAGGACAGATCAAACCTAGAGTAGTCTCTGATCTGCATAATTTTATGGGGTATTTTCAGAAGTGGGATCCACCAGACACAGTACACCGGGGAGTGATCAGAGATAGAATCAGGTAGGATACCAGACGAGCTGATCCTATCAGGTCTATTTAACAAGATCCAGTCCAGGAGGGAGCTCTTACCACCATTTGTAGACAAGACAAGCTGTGTCAGTGAGAGACTGGCAAGTGACGGTTCAAAGGCTTTGGTGTTGCCACCCAGCCAATTGAGGTTGAGGTCACCCAGAATGATTAGCTCATTCTGCCATGTTACTGCACCAACTGTGTCAAGGAGGCCAGTCAGTCCCTCTATGCCTCCCTTTGGAGGATTGTAGGTGTATACAATGTGCATCTTTTTTGTCATCCTGCGTAACAGCACCGTGTGCAGTGTCTCACAGGGGGACTGCACTGTCTGTTGATGAGGTAGGGCAGATAGGTTAAGATGGCTCCTGTAGTAGACGAGGATACCACCACCTCTCTTTCTTCGGACAATCACGATGGATGAGGTCATAACCAGGGAAGGCACATACAGAGTTTGGGGTGGAAGGCTTCAGCCAGGTTTCTGTAATGCCAAGAATGTCTGGATTATGATGAGTTACCCAGACACGACGTTCTGTCAGGTTTGGCAGCAGACTTCTGATATTAAGATGGGCTACCTTCAGCCCTTTTACAGCCGACCAGCCCGCCAGTGTAGGTATGGACTGGAGCGATGGTCCTGGATTTAGTTCTGTGTCCCCTGCTAGCACAAGGGTCACCAGCAGGAGCCAGATTAGATGCCTTAATGGGGGAGATCTATCCTTGTTCTGTGACTTCCGGTCATAATGCCTGACCTTTCGGGCAGGTCTCAGAAGGCTCCTCAGGTTAAGACCACCGAGGACCCCGGTCAGGGGTGAGCCGTCTGCTAGAATGTTTGAGAAGGTGAAGTCAGATTCCACCGGCTGGGCACACGTACGCCAGGGGTCTCTTTTCAAGGCGTCACCTGCCCTTGAGATCCAGGGGATCCATGACGCAGTAAGGATCACAGTGGCGATAGTGCCCAGGAGTAACTGGTGAGCCGTCTGCTAGAATGTTTGAGAAGGTGAAGTCAGATTCCACCGGCTGGGCACACGTACGCCAGGGGTCTCTTTTCAAGGCGTCACCTGCCCTTGAGATCCAGGGGATCCATGACGCAGTAAGGATCACAGTGGCGATAGTTTTGATGGGAGCTCAGGAAGTCCCATGATTGCCCCAGTATGGTTGTCCAGCTGAGACAGGAAGGGGATTTCCACCATAGGTCACCAATGGACACAGGACAGTGCCAAATGGGAATTTAGTAGCCTGGCAAATGGTGGGAAATAGATTATTTGTACCTTACTGGCACTTATCTCAAGAACAACTAGTGTATTATTATGTGATAAAGACAGTTAGCTGACTAGTAGAGTCACAGTGCTAGTATTAATCATATGGGAGACGTCAGACATAGGTTTGGGCAGGCAAGTAAATAGAACAATAAGTACAGTGCCACCTTTCTGGCACGTGTCTAGTTTGCCACCAAGAGACCAGAGTATTACCCTGCAGGTTTCCCCACCAAGAATATAAATATTTCAAGTCTAGGTAACAGAAATGTCATACTTTAGATACTGCTTTAATACTGCATCAAAATAAACTAATTTGTGATTTCTTGTGCTTAAAAACAACATGTGGGAAACATTGTCTGGTTGTACAGTAGGTTTATGAAGTGTTTTAAATTATATGGAGTTCTATTCACAAACGCTTTTTTTTCTGTTAAGGTAAAATCTGGAAATGTTTGGTGAATGATTTGTACAACACCCTTTTCTTAAGTAACACGGAAGCTTAGTGTTTAATAGCACTGTGCATGAAAAGAAGCTGAGCACCACAGTTACATATATTTGTATTAAAATAATTGTCAGTATTGAAAGCTGAACTAGACATAAGGGCATACTGAACTGAGCAAGTTATTTGGGCAGAACACTTTGTCATTCTTCTGGAGTTTTTCATTAATGATATAGAGAATAATGCATATACAAGTGTGTGATATGAGACTTTTTTACATATCTAAGGTGTGCGATAACCCTTAAACTTCGAGATCGAAGCTCAAGATGTTTATGAGGTTATTACACACCAAGGGTGTATAAAAAATCTCTTAGTCACACACTTGAATATGTTTTTTTTTTATAAAAACTAGTGCAGGATGTTTCCATGCAAATGTATTGTTAGGACAAGAAGTGAGCAAATCTCATTTATTCCAGACTCAAACATGTCTGTTTACAACATTTGTCATAAGTATCTAGTTGCTAGTGTCAATTACAGGCAATGATAATGCATTTAAAGCTGGTCCATGGCTCTTGCTCCACTCTGCTCACTCTCTCACGTCCCAGCAAAACACAGAGCATCAGTATTAAAACAAAAAACTGCTGTCACAGATGGCAGTGTGCTGCTGGAAGCAGCTCACTGTGGGGTCCCTGGTCAGACTTGGGCCAACTGTAAGAGATGATCATATTAAGTTGAAACCCCCTGGGTGGGGGTGTCATAGTATACAAAATGTTTTTCTTCAGTAAGCTTAAAAACAGTCTTGTCACCGTTGATCTATGTGCCCCACTCATTCAACGGTCGCTGAAAGGCATGGATCACTGAAGCAAGAGCATTCAAAATGCCATAATAACTGGTTACGACATCGTACTCAGTTTCTGCGGCAGTCATACCCCATTATTATAGCACTTGAAAGCTGTGAAAATTGGGTTGAAAAAGGGGGTCAACCAGTTATATCATCTTCATATCTGGTTTAGATCTGCATTCCACATTTGTTAAATAATACAACAGTTAGGAAAAGTTAATCATAACATAATGGAGTTAGTGGTGTGTTCTTCCATTAGGGGTTGTGCATGCACAATACATAGTAAGTAAGTAAGTAAGGCTTTATTTATATTTTGGCACCCAATCCTGGAGGCTCTGGGCACCATTGCTGAAAGGCAGGGTTCAAGGCCTAAGGTACATTGTCTAAGCATATTTGTACATATAACAAAAGTATCGTATACATTAATGAGACAGGCCAAATTACATCACATGAATTCATAGAACATTATACGTTTGTGAAAATGGGCTTGTCCCACAAACCTTCCAGTATAAAAATAAAAATGAAATGAAATATTCATGAGGTAAGCACACTTTGACTGCCTTGCTGGTTTAGTCTTTGGAAATGATTGGAATGCTTCACAGAATCACAGTGCTAGAGCACAAACAAAAGTAAAACTTAAAAAAATGCAAAAATGATTGAAAGTGCAAATTAGACTTATAATGACAAAACCAAACTCAGAGCTTGTAATTTCCTGTGAATTAATGACTGTCTGTTGTTAACGACCCTTGACAACCAAACTTCCCAGTCATTCCTTAAAATAGCCATCTCTTTGTTCATTGTTGCTCAGAAATAGTAAATGGTTATACATCGGCTTGTGCAGATAGTGGAATGCACAGTCTGCAGATCTGATCATTCAGGAAACCATTGTGCTGGATATTAGAAGTGTAGGGATTAGTCCATACTTGTATATCTGAGAGCATTCCTTATGAACATGGAGAACATCTTACATACTGTACATAAGTGATAACGCATGATGGGGGTGAGGTACCAGGAGGAAATCTCATCCCCCATTCAAGGGATTATTGTTCCGTACCCCACCCCCAGAGTTGCCTTACTGCTATTATGAAATGCTGTAAGGTGACTCTGTGGCCTTTTGTATTTTTAATATAAAACAGTGTCTTACTTTTGCACCCATATGTGTGCCCCAGCTTCAAGCAATTGCAGTGCGCTCATGGCCCATAGATTCACGAGTCCAAATTTATAATCTTAATTTATATAGAAAAGTACTGAAATTTACACAGTAATAGGATATAACCTTGGAAATTCATGATTATAAAAGCAGTGGTGTGAAATTTGTTTCTTGATGAAATGTCTTATAGCATATGGTGCTGTCATGTTTTTTTAACACTAAATCATAACATGACTAATTTATTAAACAGAGTAGTGCATTCGATTATGTGAATGTTTTGACAAACAGTACACTTACTCAGGAAAAGGAAAGATAGTTCTAATAAAATTACATATTTGTACATATGTACAAAAGTTATAGTATTGATGCACAATTTGAAGGAAAGATGTATACGTACTGTATGACCAGACCACTTCTTTATTCTATTATAACATACTATGTACTTAAATATACTTTTGCATTTACATTCCTTGGGTATCCTCTGCTGCTCAAGAAATTTAGCTAGACATATTTATTTAAATATAGGTGAATAAGGTTTCAACAATTCTCGATTTCTGCCTATATATTGTATGGGGTACTTGTTTCATTCCTTTTTAAACCCCAGAAATCCCTCATTTATGCTTAACAACTGCAATTATTCACCTGGAATGTGCTGCCCTGGTGCTTAGAATTTTATGCTAATTAGAGAATGTTAGAAAGAAATTCAGAACTCTGCTGTGTGGTCATGTTCAACCCTGCATTCCAATAGCGGATTGATTTCTCTGCCTCAAGTAAGCAGTTTCCCCAACGTCTTCTCTTCACTTTGAATTATTATGGTTTATTATTTTTGTTATTTATTTGAAACAGTCTGTGGGACCTGTTTCATTGCTTTTCTTGTGGCCATTATTTCTCTTCCATTCAAAGCAGCAGTACTAGTTAGCAATAATTTAAATAACTTGGGGAGCAGTTAGGACAAACCAAAACATCAATATGTCTGATTTTTGTTTTGCTTTATTTCATTCCCAAGGCAAGGAAAATGATTTTGAAGTTCCTAAAAGTTATTTGGTCTTTTGCCATATCATCAATCACAGATGTAAGGAATTCAGGATGATGCTGTGCTGCTGGCCATCAGAAACATGTGCTGGCAACACCCTGACATATTTGCATTATAAATACAGTGGGTGCAGTTAGTGTGCACTCTCTGGGAAGAATATTTCTGACAGTTGCTGGGGGGCTGCCATCTTTACTGTAGAGCCACGCAAATTACAAAACCTGCAATTAAACAAAGTCTTAAAAAATAGCTGATTGAATTTAAAATACCCAAATGAAGAATGTAAGAATAGATTATGAGGAATACATTACTGCTAAAAAAGGTAGGATGACATCTTTTGTTGGATAACTAGTACTGTTGCTTTAAAAGAAAAGCTTTATTATAAAATTATACATGTTTTTATCATGTAGTTTTTCTGCTGTATAGAGTTTCTGATTTTTATTATATTACTTACATGTGACATTCAGTAGTTTTACAGCATCTGATTTTGTAATGACAATAGCCAAAATAAGTCAGTAATATAAGGATAAAGTTCAGAAGGTACGATGTATAGCCATAGGCACTTAAGGTATTAAACAGGAGCATACCTCCAAACATTTCTGTGAGATGGACAATCATTTTAATGGGCTAGTTTACATGTTTAGGAAAACTAGAAATCTATGGTGCTAGCGGCCACACCTTGTGCCAAGCCAGCGACCTCGGTTCGGGAGTGAGCTTGGGTTGCCGTGGGTTGGCTGGGGGGAGGGCGTGGAGCTGGATAGAGCTGCTGAGGAAGGATCTGGAGTCTCCCGGGCTCTTGGCTGCCACTGAGTGGAGGTTGGGTGGTAGCACCGAGCCCAGCGGGAGACTTGGCGCTAGGCTGGGTGGGGGAAGGGGCTGTCACCGGAGCCATGGAGTGCTGTTCACCTCCACGGGGATGCATGACCATGTTCTGGGGCCCCAGGAATTGGGAGAAAACATCAGAAAAATACTATGTCTCCCCATTGCCGAAGCAGGTGGGATATGGCAGCGGGGAGCAGAAAGTTCTATGGAAAAAAAAATGGAAATCTAGTGATTTCTCTGCCCCTTAGTATTTAGAGGCTGTAACTGTTGGGATAATATATTTGTAAACCTAGTTTTCTTGACATCTAGTAGATGGTTAATGAAAAATGACACACTTTTGGGAATACTGGCAATGTTTTCAACAGATAAGCCCTGAATGTGACTCGGTTTCCGACAACTTCTGTAATCTTGCCATTGCACAGGTCTTACAAGAATGACTGACTTAGCCAAAAAACACTTAATATGGGTCTTGGCCTGCCGTCCTCCATTTGCTAAATAACCAAACATCAACAACCCCCCCCCCCATGTTATACTGGGATTTAAACTGCACAGCTTCCTTCCAAAACCATGAAGATAATGAGGCTTAGTCTCCAATCTGCCCTCGTCGCTGCTTCAGCTTTTTCTTCAGTTCTTCTTCGAGAGGTGTCCCTGAAAGCAGAAAATATTGTTAGCGTGTTTTTTCTAGACTTGCAGTGTATGCCAGGTAGGAGAGAGTAAAGGTTGGAATAATGCACTTGTTGCTGGCTAGATGCATCAGGCTCACATCTGTGCTAATGAATAGTGCTGGGCAAAATATTTATTACACTGGTAAAATTACATCAAAATCTGGTTTCATTTCTCCAATGTACTTTTATTCAGATAGTGCCATTTTCCCCAAATTGTGCATTAAAAAACATTTAAGTTCTTAAAAATGTACAAATTTAACAAATTGCAACATTTTTCCAAACTGAATTTATTAAAAAAATGCGTTGCATCAGTTTTAAGGCAGTGTGGTCCACTAGTTAAAACATGCAAAAAGACAGTGTGCTGTGCCATGACACGTACATTTTTTATTTCAGCTCAATGTAGACTAATGGAGCACTCCCTTTCAGGCCTGTTGACCTGATTATTCTGTATCCCAATGATATGAAACTGGGAAGTAGGATAAATAAGGGCTACAGCCTAAAATAACCCGGGGTGACTGACCCAAGGTCAATTTACAGGTAGACTACCAAATAGCAGAAAAAAGAAAACAAATAACTTAGAGTTGGATATAAGGATTCTGTGCTGATTGTATGATTTTGTAATGGGAAATCCTGTCAGACCACTGTCGCTGCATTTCTGATAATGTCACCAAGGAGCTTAAGGAGTGGAAATATGGGGATGTTGTAGATCTGGACTCAAGCAAAGAGCTGTGATGTTGTGAGACTGGATTTAAGCAACATGTACAGCAGTACTGCAGAGGACACTGGTTCACAGAATTAAAAACCTAGGCATAAATGGCCTTGTATTGCTATGAATTAGTAACTGGTTGCAGGACAGGAAACAAAGGTTTACAATAAAGGGCACTCTGTCCACATGGAATCTAATGGCTAGTGGAGTCCTGCAAGGTTTTGTGTTGGAGCAACATTGTTTAATATATTCAGACATGATCTAAAGGTGGGCACCAGTAGCTGGCTTGCTCAGTTTGCTGATGACACCAGACTGGTTTAAGTAGTTATTGTACATCTTGGTTAGGGTATAATTAATTGCAGAGGAACCTGGACCTGCTCTGGCTGTAGACAGAAAATAGGCAAATGAACCTTAGTTCTGAAAAATGGAAGACGTGCACAATAAGTAACAACAAATGGTGAAGAACAATCTGATGCCAATACTGAGTGGGTGCTGTGACATCCTGGTGCATGGGAGCAAAGCTCTAGCACTTCACAGATGTCACACTACCCACAAGGTGTCTGAATCAGGGGGTTCTTCATAATTTGGTGTTTCTTTATTTGTTATAATAAATGGTTAGAATGTTTTGACAGACTGAAATTAATTTATGTATTACAATGTGAACACATACCTGTTTGAAGAAATGCTTGGAAACTAGCTGATTCAAATAAAAAGCAGTCCTGAAGTAATAAAAAATACCAGTCAGCCAACCTGGTGGTGCTGAAGGTTGAGGTGCTGGATGCCACACCTCGCACCTCATTGGCGGCCGGGGTTTGGAAACGGACTCAGGACGCTGGGGGTCGGTGGGGGGGGGGAGGAGAGGATTGAGCGTCCAGAAACTGCTCTCCTCTCCTCTCCTGGGGTGGGCTGAGGGGACTGCCTCACTCTGTAGTGGCCCCTGGTGGAGACTGGGAGCACTACAGGAGCAGCACAACAGTTGGGAGCCAAACAAACCAGAGAAAAATGGTGTCTCAATTGACTGGATGTTAGTCGCCCAGACTCTGGCTGCCACAGAGCCCCCGGACAGCTGGGACTGATCTCAGCAGCACCCAGGGCCAAGAAAGGTAAGCCATAAGGCACTTTCTCCCGGAAAGGAGAGAACCCGTCCGACAAAGGGACACATCGTGTTTCCCTGGTCTGGCTGCAATATGAGGCAGGAGTTGGTGACAGGGGTTCCTGGGGAGGTGAGTCAGTCCCTGGTGGCCCAAAGGAGAGGCTGGTCAGATGCAGGGGGTGGATAAATAGATAATGCAAAAAAAAAAAAAATACTAGTCAACATGAACAAAATTTAAACAAATGAAAAGTGGCCCCACTGTCCAAAAACAGTTTCTTTCTCCTATTACTCAGTAAAGAAACTTGTGGAGTGAACAAAATATAGAGAATACTGGATGGACAACCATGCAGAACCAGTGTATGCTGCCACAGAGGGGTCTGATTCCTTGTGACCTCGAGAGTGAAGCTCGAGAGGTCCTTTGGAATCCGACCCTGAGGTGGCTGAACACACTGGTTGGGCATAGGGTTGCCCATCCAATATTTTTTATAGTGTATGGTGCTCATCAAATAATTTTTATACTGTTTTAGTCAAAAAAGAAATTGTTGTGTTCCGTTTCTAAATTTGGAAGCTAGGGCAGGTTGCTGTGGTGAGTTGTGTGATTGCTAGGGACTATGCATCCCTATGTTAGCAGCACACACTCCCATTGGTTATCACTATATTATGGGAGGGATTTTCAAGAAAGAAAATAGTGGCTGGATGTCTCGCTTGGTGAAGGAATGTGACGTGGTGGAGGTAACTGTAATTTACTGCATGGTTCTTTATTTGAGCAGATCTGGTTGATCCTGCATTTTTATGTTTGCTTGCCCGCATGTGCAAGAAACATAGTGCCATCATCGGAGATTTCGGAGGTGTGTCACCTCCTCCTCCAATTCAGTCAGTGTGTTGGCAGGCGCGGCCCCTGTAAGCCAATGCATTCTGGAGCTGTCTATGACAAGCTCCAAAATGCAGTGGAATACAGTTCAAAGGGAGCTATGCTTGAGTGAGCAGTGATAAGATATAGCCTGCTGTAGCAGCCCCCCACACACACACCGCCATGACGCAGCGCACTTCCAGCACGCACACTGAATAACAGCCCGGGGTGCCCAATCCCGCTGTCGGCTGTGCTGCATTCCCCACCCCCTCCCCCAAAGCCTTTGGAAATGCCATGCTGGGTGCCCACCCCAGTGTGGCAAGTAATGATATAGCTGACTGGGGTGCCCAATCCCCCGTCGGCTCACTATCTAACCCCGAGAACTAAGTGCCACACTGGGGCCCACCCCAGCGTGGCAATCCATACTGGCAGCCAGGGCTGCCCAGCGTCCCGTCAAAGCTGAGCAGCCTCCAACTGTTCTTGTAGCCGCTGAGGAGCCCACCCCAGCATGGAATGTCCTCGTCGTTTCTTTTTACCTGTAAAGAAAACGGTCCCACGGCACATCTCCCAGCCCCCCACAACCCGCACCCACCCACTGCGCACCCAGCCTCCCCACACCCCTCACCCCATACTTACCTCCGGACCTCGCCGACGATCTTCAGTGGACCGGGAACACGTCTGCACTCTTCAAAGCCGACCACAAACTGAGGAAATGCCGGTAAGCTGTAGAATGGGCTAGATGGGGGGTTTCAACTTTGTTGCATATCTCAGGCATTTTTGGGAATTTTTGCACCAAACTTTCAACATGTGGTTTGTGGCCCCTTCTCATGAATGATATCACTATCATGGCATTATTCGGGCCCGAAGGGTGATTTCGCAGTCACTGCGCAGTCACTGCATGAAATCACCCTTCGGGCCTGAATTTTACCATGACAGTGACATCCTTCATGAGAGAGTCTAAAACCAGGATTAATTTGGTGCCAAACTCAAAAAATGACTGTTTTACGAGCGTGCATTGCGCAGTTCCTACACAAGCACATAAGTTCGCGAATTTTCAATATTTTCACTCCAAATTTTCAACATTGCCATTTTACCACACCTTCTTATGAGTAGTACAGCTGTCATTTTTCACATCTGACCCAAAATGTGTTTCCGCCCATGTAGCGCACAATGGCGCAGTCGGTGTGCGAAATCAATGTATGGGATAAATTAAGAAAATCACAGTGACACTGTTCATGAGCAGAGGTCTTAAAATGGCTATGTTGAAAATTTGGTGAAAGAATCCCTAAAAATGACTGTTTTACGGTGTGCGTTGCGCGGTTCTACGCCTTTCAGTAAAGGTCGCAATTTTCAATATTTTCACTCCAGATTTTCAACATTGCCATTTTATCATACCTTCTTATGAAGCAGTACAGCTGCTATTTTTCACATCTCACCCAAAGCGTTTTTCCATACATATGGCGCACAATGGCGCAGTCGATTATCTTGAAATCAATGTCTGAGGATAAATTAAGAAAATCACAGTGACACTGTTCATAAGAAAGGTCTTAAAATGGATGTTGAAAATTTGGTGAAAAAATTCCAAAACATGACTGTGTTCCGAGCGTGTGTTGCACAGTTCCTATGCATGCTCGTAAGTTTGCAAATTTAATATTTTCACTCCAGATTTTAAACATTGCCATTTTATTACACTTCCTTATGAACAGTACAGCTGCAATTTTTCATATGTCGCCCAAAATGTGTTTTCGCACATGTAGCGCACAATGGTGCTGTTGGTGTGCGAAAGCAATGTTTAGGACAGATTAAGAAAAGTCACAGTTACACTGTTCATGAGCAGAGGTCTTAAAATGGCTATGTTGAAAATTTGGTGACAAAAGTCCATAAAATTACTGTGTTACAAGTGAGCATTGCCCAGTTTCCACGCACCCTCGCTAGTTCATGACTTTGTAATATTTTCAGTCCAGATTTTCACCAGTGCCATTTTTCCACACTTCCTTATGAACAGTACAGCTGTCATTTTTCACAACATGGCTGAAGTGTGTTTCCACACTTTCAGCGCAGAGATGCGTGACCGCTGTGGGAAATCATTGTTCAGCACAGATAAAGAAAATCACAGTGACACTGTTCATGATCGGAGGCACCAAAATGCCTGAGTTGACAATCTGCTGTAAAAAATCCCCAACCTAATTATATTACGGGTGTGCGTTGCACGGTTTCTATGTACACTCGTGACTTCACCATTTTTTTTAATATTTTTACTACAGATTTGCAACATTGCCATTTTTTACACCTCCCCATGAACAGTACAGCTGTCATTTTTTACATCCTGTTCAGAATGTTTTTGCACCTGTGGTGCTAAATGCCGTAGTCACTGTGCATAAGCAGCTTTTGGCTAACAAACTGATATTCCCCCTGTTCATGAGGTGGGGTCACAAAAAAACATGTTGAAAATTTGGAGTGAAAATACCAACGAATGCCTTAGGTATTAGGGTTTCCAACCATAACGCCCAACCCTGTAGAGAATGACAGGCATCAGGGGTGTGACTTGGGATTCTTGCCTGTCATGCTCATACCATTCCACCCTGCAGTCAGTGAGAGGCATCAAGGTATGCCTTGGACTCTTCGGCCCCAAACTTCACCCCACTCTCCTATATCGCACCCATCTCACCATATTTCCTAATGAAATGGGGTGCGCATAAGGGCCAAAGACCCCAAGGAATGCCGTGACACTTGTCAGTGTCTGCAGGGTGGGGTGTGGTGAAATGGCATGGCCGTTATGCCTGACAACCCAAATGCACACCCCAATGCCTGTCACTCTCTGCAGGGTGGTGGTGGGGTTGGCTTCAGTTCAGTACTTCACTGCCATTCCTATTACGCAGCTCTGTAACTTCTACACTACCACTGCCAATGCCAGCAAGCAAACATTCAGCATTGACAAAGTAAGCAATAATACCCAACAGGGTGGGCGGTATTGTGCTATACCGGACCGCCCAGGGGCGTAATGAGGCCCGACGCCGCAGGCGGAGGGCCTTATAGCCCTGGAAGGTCTGGTATAGCACACACTGCCACCCTGAGGGTGGTAAGCCTTAGAAAATGGGCACTGTCAAAAATTAAGTTTAAGAAGAAAATGTTAATGAAAATTTAATTTCAAGTAAGATTTGTAATAAAATAGTTCCTCCGCCTGCAGTTTTGGAGGTGGTTGCCATGGTTACACACACACACACACACACACACACACACACACACACAAAATCATCTTTCAGACTTACTTGTGCCCCCCCCCAGAAACCCTGGTCATTAGCGAGTGATCAAGTGATGCTGTGCCCCCCACACACACACACAGTGCTGGCGTTTCTTGATGGTTGTGTCGTCCTCAAAAGAAAATACAGTCAGTAAAGAAAGGGCTGCCACTGCCTTCACTCATTTATGTTCTGCACTGTTACTTACTCAGTCACTCTTGCTCCGTAGTTTGAAAGGGCAGATTTAAATCGGAGCGAGAGTGACTAGTTATTTACTCTGTTGCCTGATAACCCCCCACCACCTCATGGAGTTTTTCACACCCAGTAGTTTTCTGGCATCCTTGTTGCTTGCTACAGAAAAAAACCTGGCTTTTTTTCTCCTTCGGCACTTGCAGCTTGTAGGAGCGTGACCCTACTTGACCCTGCCGCGTAAGACCAGGAAGTGCCATGCAACAAACACGATGTGGCAGCCAGGGAACAGCTGTTAATTTTTATATGTTTAGCAAATTGATTGCTTCTTTTTTAATTTGTGAGGATGACAACATCAAATTTGAGACAGCCCGTTCATGCTCGTTTACCACTTCTGTGTTTTTTGAGAAGGATAGGTATCGGGGATATGGTTCATCGCGATGGAGTTGCGCTGTCAAAACTTTGAAGAAGAATCAAGGAAGATTTGGGGGATGGACTACTGGAGTTGTTGGCAGGTTTGTGTGTCTGTATGTATCTAGTCGGTCTTTACTGTTGACTGTGACTCGGAAGATCTTTCAAGGGGGTCTGGGAGAGATCGGCAGACAGTTTAGGGTTCCATTAGCGAGGCAACCAATATGGCGGCAGTTGCCTTTTCAAAGTTCTAGTGGCCCATTTGTATTAGAACTAAATGAGGCAACAGAGACTGGGAGTAGTTATTTCCCGGTCTCTACTGTCTCATCCCGGACCGGCTGATTGGTGAGTTTAGCCAATCAGATTTGAGAATGAACTCTGCCCATTTTCTAATGCTTGTTTAAGCTTATCGTAGTCTTCAGTTCATGTTGACTAGTTTGCTCTTCAGTGTCTGGTATGGTTTGATGTGTTGTTGCTGCACGGCAATTTACTGTGCTTCAATTCAAAGCACAGCTCAAGCTTTTTCTCAAGAATAAGTACAACGCTGTTCTGCACGTATGGGCTGAACAGCATTCTATCAACTTTTTTATTTGTGGCTGAACAACTTTTTAGCACAGATAAAAAACAAGTTAGAACAATGTTCCACCATACACTATAATTGTTTTCCTGCTGGTTACACTGTAAAGCATGATCAGTAAGTGACTGTTTTTTTTAATTTTTTAATTGAAGCGGGTTGACTACACTGCTGTGTGCTACTGTACTCCCACTCTTAGCTGTGCTTCAGCCAGGAGTTGTAAGTTGTTCACTCAAGTCTCGATAAGTTGTTTCTCATGATTCTATGTAAAGAACATCTTTTAGAAAATGCCTTCAAAACATCTATTATTATTATAATAACCAAATATTATTATGCCTTTGGTTATGATGAATACGAAAGTGAAATAATACCTTAAAATAACGATTACTGAAACTCCGAAGGAAAAGTATTGGGGCGGGGTACGAATTAGCTCAACATTAAATGGTAACATCAGTCTATAGCAGTCGCTAGCAAAGCAAATAAAATAATAGTGTACACCAAGAGAAAGATCGTAAGTGGATCAAGAGATGTCGCTGTAAAGATAATTTGTCATAGCCCATCTTGAGAATAGCGTACTGTTCTGGTCCCTATAAAAAATATAAAGAAATACAGTATATCAACAGGATAAAGATGTGAAAGTGAAGAGTGACCACTGTGACTGGAGGCTTAAAAAATATGGGCTATGAGGACTGACTGGCAGAACTGGACCTATTCTGTGTGGAAAAGAGAAGACTCAAGAGATATGATTACTGTATTCAGATCCCAGTCAACAAAAACTAAATAAATAAATAACTATCTGTAAGGTAGGTGTAACAGTGTCAGACCAAATGCGGCTGTTCAGAATATTTAAGGACAAAGGGTCACTCAATATCTTTCAGAAGATGATGACTTGAGGGAAATACTGTATTTGGAAGAACTGCTTCACAGAATGATCGGTGTTTGAGGAACAGACTTCCAAAATAGATGGTACTGCGGGATCATACTCCTTATGGTGACACTGGCCTTGGTTGAATGTCTCCCATTTTGTTTCATCTTGTATCATATCCCCATATTTTTTTGTTGTTTGTGGGTTTGACACATTTAAAAGGATAACAGGTTATTTACTGAAACTGTCATAATTAAAGTTCCAAAGCAGGTTGCCAAAAGGTTGAACTTGCTTAAAACTGTCCTTTTTGAAATATAGTTTGAGAGACAATTATGGACCCAACTAACATGAGTTGAACAAAATATGAATGTATGTGTTTTCAATCATGCTGGTGTTAAATGATTATTTCAGCCTAAAAATTTTTTACTTATAAATTTAAGAACGAGAAACTTGCAGTTGAAAATCTTTGAATGAAAATAATTTTACAAGGAAAGAACACAGACATATACCCCTATGAAGTGACATTTTAAGACTGCTAGTCATTTTGAGTGCAAAGACTGAATTTGTTCAACTGACATTTAGTCTGTATTGGAGATGAAATGTACCCCATCTCTGACTAAAACTACATTGGGGACCCATAATTAGGTTCTCGGAAAAATTGATAGAAATTTGTAGAAGCCAAACTGTTTGCATGTTTTTTTGTGAAACATCAATTTTTAAAATCTTGTGACAAATGCAACATTTCTCTGTAAACTATCCTGTATTCAAACCCCGTTTCTCCCATTTTCCTCTCCCCATACAATACCTCTTTCCTTAGAATATACCTCATGCACCTCCACTTACTTCCCCTTCAAAACTAATATACCTACTTCTCCCCTCCATAATACATCCACTCCTACTGCTACCTCCTCTCTACCTTTAGTCAGTTGCCTGAGTAACTATAATTCTCCACTGATATAATGTACTCTAGTACTAAGCCCGATCTCTTCCATAAGACTCTACTGCATTATTGCTGTTTGTTTATATGTATTGGCTCTTATTATGTATATTAATTACTGTATTCATAACAAAGTTCAAATGTTTTGACTCTCTATAAATATATGTTTTGGTTGTTGGACTTATCCTCCCTCTCTCCTTCCCCCAGGTCGCACCGTGAGACAAGCAACTTGTTGTTCAGTGTGCCCTTCCTGGTGAAACATTTCAATAAATAAATAAAATTAATCTTATCAGCTTGAATGCCTTGCTTTGATTCTGAATGCCTCTGATGGCAAAAGATATTTTACCAAAAACTCTGACCATCTTTCTGATACAGAAGGTTAATGCCAATGGCATGCAAATTGTTGACTTTTGTGAACTGGCAAATAACTATCTGAGTTTTAAACTGAGAGACTTTTCCCTTATCTTATAAAAATCAGTTTTCTCCATTGAGTCCCACTAATGGGTCTGTTCCTGAGGTCCTAGGAACCTACGGGAGCCAGAACATTTCTGGAGGGCTGGCAGCATGAGCAGGTCCCATGTGCACATCAGTGCATGCAGCCCCTGGTATACAGCAGCCAACACTCAACCACCTCAGTTCCTTTTTTCCCAGCTCTGAGTGTACAGCAGTAGCAACAGTGTCACTGCCCTCCACATCGGGTCCAGAAGTTCACCATCTATATGATGACAGTGTTCACTTCTTCGATTTTCAAAGCAAGGAAAAATTGATATTGCTGGGGGGAGAAGAGGGGGGAGTGAGTAAAATGTTAGCAATGTGATTTTAGTTACAAGAGGAATACTTATGAGTATTACACTTATATAGATACTGTGTTTTTTTATCACTAATTGTAACTACGAAAGTACTGTAAACTGTGTTTCTTATATGCTTCCTATGGGTCATCATTTTAAATGAGTTATGCTCAATTGTTATAACCTAATAAATTAAGCAAGCAATAATACCTGACAGGTTGGATGGTATTGGGCAATACTGGGATGCCCTGGGGCATAATGAGGGCCAACGCTGCAGGCAGAGGGCTTTATAGCCCCTGGAAGGTCTGGTATTTTCCAATACTGCCCGGCTTGAAGGGTATTATTGTGCTTAGTAGATGGGCTATATGTCTCATTTTGTATAGGCATTACAAAATAAAATAATAGGATAAAAAGTGTAAAAACCTATTTTTACTTCTTTTTTTGGTAAAGTATTCCCTCTGCTGGTATACCTGCCAGTAGAGGGCAATATAGTGTTTCTTATGTAATTGTTACATTTAAGTGCTTGAAATATGCCCTCTTCAAATGTTTGTTTTCTCCTGTAATCACTGTCAGCATTCCCCCTCTCCCCGCTTGCTGGTGGTCACACATTAATTTTCATGGTCCTTTACTGTACCACTGGCTTGAGGATAAGACCAGTGGTACTTTCTTGGATTGTGCACTTGCAGATGGAGGCATGCTATTGGTGTGTGGATGGCTGCAGGATAGTGAGTGGAGTGGCATGCAGAATAATGGAAAGTGGCTGGCAGCTGGAGGAGTGGGATGTATTTGTTCAGTTAAGTTATATTGCTTGCTTACTTGGACAGTCCTTTTGGTTTTACCTTTGTTTTAGCCTTTACCAGCCTGATATAGCAGCAGCAGGAGCAAGAGCAAGAGGCTGGATGGATTGGGACCATGGGGAGGTGGACTATGAAAGATTGGGCAATAAATGAACTGCTATGTGTGTTTCTGATTTATTTATTTCTTTTCCATAAAAAAAGTTAGGAGAAAAAGTAGGATTCTCCTTCTGAATGTGGTCCGAGTCTCTCCTGTTGTACAGTAGCACAGAGCATGCAACCAGTGTGCTAGTGCTACAACTTGTTTGAAATAAAAAAAAAATGTTTTTTTAACATTCATTTTCAAATTTAAAGTTGTTTGTGTATGTTTTTTTAAATGTGACATTCAGCGAAACATTCAGTTTATAGAACTAAGGGGGGGTCTCTACTCACTCATTAAGTGAACTAAAAAATGGTGGTGATTTCCAGTTTGTGCCCAATGGGGTACTTTCTGCCAATGAGGAAGCAGGGTGAGCACAAGGATACCTGAGTGGGCGAAGGAGCACTTGGGCTGGTACTTTTTATTTCCTGGACATCTATTGAAAATTAATGTACCCCCTGGTAAGGGTACCAGCCAATCAGATGCCGGGAAATAAAAAAAAAATTTCTAAATTAAATTATAGGGACTAATATCAAAATATCAAAATTCAGAAAAAGTGTAAAAAAACTTTTTAATTATATATATATAGATATTTTACAATTCTATTTATCCTCCTTCAGCAGGTCACCATCTTTGTCTGTCAATCCTACCAATCTCGGGGTCTTTTGGAATCTTATGGTACCATGCGTGCCCCAGCAGATCCCCTGAGCCAGTCCGGAGGCTTCATCCTGGGTGGTCCCCGATTTTTCCACCATATTCTCACCTCACGTGCGGTCCTACCCAAAGCGGTGACACATGCTCATGGAGGCGCACATGCGCACCGCAGCACCAGTACCAGCTACTTCCACCCTCCATTGGCCTAAGGCCAGCACTCCTCAGAAGCAACACAACCACTCCAGCCTCCACCAGGGGGTGGCCAAGCTCCAAGGAAACCTAGTTCTCCTCCCGAGGTGGAGTGTTATCAGCCGGCAGCCACTCACATTCTCTCCTTCCCCCCATGACCTCCAATGACTCAAGCTCATTCCCGAACCCGGGCCACCAGTGTGGCGTGGGGTGGGGCATCCAGCGCCTCAACCCTCAGCGCCACTGGGTCAGCTGAAATTTTTCATGTTGATATTAAAAAAGTATATCAGTGTACTTTATTGTTATGGAAAACGTATATTGATAACATTTATTTTACACAAAACATCTCTGCCATGATGTAAATGTGTACATTGACATACTGTAGCTAGAGAAAACTGCCATTTTCTGTACAGATAACATAATTGCTACTGTTACATAATAACACTATAATAACAACACCATTTTTTAATGACTGGACTATAAGCCTTCATTTAAAAAATTACGTTTCTTGCACCAACAGTTCCAGAGTTAGTTCTTTCAAAAGATATTTTCTTTTAACTGTGATAACTTTGGAACTGTTAGGGCTAGAGACTTTTTTTAAAGAAAGCTGGGAGTCAGCTAATTAGATATATCATTGATATATCACTACAGTGACCATATATTGATATAAAAACTAAATGTTTCATATTGATATAAAAAAATAAAGTGGACCAGTGTATGTTATTTTTGTTGAGAATGACAAGCCATTTTCCCCAAGAGGTTACTGTCCATTGTATCCAATAGCTCTGTATGAAGTCCGAACCATCTATTGATTCTCCTGATACAAAATGGCCACTCAGGGTATAATGAGTTAACAAGGAGTCATGCAAGATAGACAGTATGGGCAAGAGAGCTTTCACAGGAACCACACGTGGCATGTGTATCACTAGCTGCCAAGGACAGTTTTCCAAGTATGAGTACTCCCTTTGGAGCTTGCTTAAATCTGTCACAGAATCCTTGCCTGACTCTGAGACTAAACATAAGATCCTGAAGACTGTTACTCATGGCATTGAGTCTAACAGTCACCAGCTTAAAGCAGATATGGATGCCTTGGACACTGCCTCTCACTCTGCTGTGGTGGGCATTTGTATTAGAAGGCACTCCTGGCTTTGTACCTATGTTATTTTTCAGGATGTCGAACAGCAGGTAATGAACATTCCCTTTGATGGCACTTACTTACTTGGACAGCAGGTAGAGGCGTCTCTTGAGGCATCTCAGAAAACTAGAATGATCAAACAGGCTTCCAGACCAGCTACTGCTAATCTTCAGAGTGGTAAATGATGAGGTTTATTTTAGAGCAGACAGACCATTCAAGGAAAAGGTAGGGGAGTCCAAAACAAACCTTAGCCTCTCCAGCCTCTTAAGAAGGCACAACCATTGGCACAGATACCGAAAGCACCTAGTGCCACCCTCAAAAACTCTGGTCCCACTCCTGCCACAGCTGCCTGAAGCAGACCTCTCCTCTCCAGTAGGGGGTGTGTGTGACCCAGTTTTACTGTCAATGGGAGACCTTCACAATGGACACGTAGGGCCTCCAGATCATCCAGAAGGGATACTCTGTATGCTGAGAAGGCGATTCCTCTTATCAGCCTATATGTCAGAGCTTGATGCACAGGAGATTGTGGGCCTTCTGATCAATAGAGCAGTGGAGGTAGTGCCAGAGTCAGAATGAAATACAAGTTTCTACTCCCACTACTTCCTAGTTCCAAAGAAGTCATAGGGCATGCACCCCATTTTCAACCTCAGATATCCAAACAAGTTCATAGACTGAGAGAGAGAGATTCAAGATGCTTTTTCACATCCTCAAATTTACCCCATTCTGGAGACCAACCCCTAGTTGAGTCACTTACATGGTGGACAGAGGAGAACAATCTCCTCCTGGGATTGCCCTTCTCCCAGTCGGAGCCTTAGGTGATTCTCACCACAGATGCCTCCCTGATAGGATGGGCACCCACTGTCAGGGTCTCCAAACACAAGGTGTCTGAAACCCTTCAGAGGCTCATCTTCACATCAACGTGCTGGACATGAGAGCAGTGTTGTATGGCCTCCAAGCCCTAGTGGATCTCATCAGTCAAAAAACAGTCCTACAGACAGACACCAAGCCAGTCATGTATTACATAAGCAAGCAAGGAGTAGCACACTCACCCTCTCTGCAGGGAGGTGATGAAAGTGTGGGAATGGTGACTGAAGCAGGGGATCCTACTCCATGCAGTTTACCTGCCAGGGGTACAAAATGCCATGGCAGATGAACAAAGTCAACCAAAGGCTGATCCTCATGGGTTGTCACTAGCTTCAAATGTCATGATATCACTGCTTGATGAGTAGGAAACAACAGATGTGGACCGTTTTGCCTCCTCACTCAACACCAAACTGCCTCAATTCTGCTCCAGAAATCCAGTACATAGCATTTTCTGTTAGGATGCATTCAGACTGGAATGGCAAAATATTTTCTGTATGCTTTTCCTCCAGTCCCTCTGGTGTAGAAGGTACTGCTGAAGCTGGAGGTGCATGTGGTTGAGATGATTCTAATCGCCCCTTGCTAGCCTTGACAGATATGGTTTCTTCTCTTGAACAGACTGTCAGTCAGCCCACTGAGAATCCTCTCACTTAGCATGGACTGTCCATCCCATCCTGTGCTTCCTTCGCCTTCAGGCCTGCCTTCTGAAGAAATAAAAGTGAACAGGTACAAAGTATCTTAGAGGGTCTTTGAAATACTTTTGGCTGTCCATAAACCTTCCGCCAGGAAGACTTACACAGCCAAGTGGAAAAGAGTTTCCCTCTGGTGCTCCATAACCCACATGGATACCTTTCAGTGCCCACCTGACAAGGTTCTGGAGTACTTTCTGATGTTGGCTTACAGTATTCCACAGTCAAGGTCCAGTTGTCTGTTATTTCTGCATGCCATGAGCCCATTGTTACCTTTTACCTGGCTTAGCTGCCATTATTTAAGAGGTTCTTTAAGGGCATTTTATACACAAGGCCTCCCCATCCAGAAGCTGGCAGCTGTCTGGGGTATCAACCCTGTGTTAGAGATCCTCACCACCAAGCCCATTGAGCTTCTTCTGACATGTGAGCTAAAGTTATTAACTTGGAAAGCAGCTTTTCTAGTGGCCATCACCTCTGCTTGCAGAGTGTCTGAAATTCATGCCTTGGTCACAGATCCCCCATATACTGTTTTCCACAAGGACAAGGTAATTCTCCACATGCACCCTAAGTTCCTACTGAAGATGGTGTCCGAGTTCCATTTGAATTATCCACTAGTGCTGCCTACCTACTTTGCCAATTTCCAGAATGAAGGAGAATGTATTCTCCTTTCTATGGATGTTAGGAGAGTCCTTAAGTTTTATCTGGACGGAACTAAGGACTTCAAGCAATCTAAATAGTGCTTTGTCTCCTTTGATCTCAATCAAAAGGGATAGCCTGTTACAATCAAGTGCATTTCGGCCTGGATTGTTAGCTGTCTATGCCACTGCTATTGCCATGGTGCAGGTCAAGCTGGAAGGTCAGGTATGTGCTCACTCTACCAAAGTGGTTACCACATCTCTGGCAGAGACTCACTCTATACCTTTCAGGGATTTTTGCAGAGCTGCAGCTTGGAGCACAGTGCACATTTTTGTTAAGCACTGTGCCTTGGATGTCCATGTCAGGCAACATGCCTCCTTTTGCAGGACTACCCTGAGCAGACTTCTGTCCTCAATGAGCCTCAGCTCCTACTGTTCTAGTCTGGGGGACTTCTGAGCTTGGTACTCTGACCTATTAGTGTGAATTAGTGGTGAAGACTGATTCCTGGAAGATATGTAAATTATGCACTCACTGTAATTCCTGATCTTCTAGGAATATCTTTACCATTGATATATACACCCACCTGCCATCTGCCAGACTCACTCCAGTCTGTTTGTTGATCTTCGATCCTTGTTCTTATTCTGGGCTGTGAAAACACTGTGCTACTGGTTTGTTGACCCTTCTTTTACAGGTAAGTGCTATCTTATGCCCTTAGGTTAAGTGCAAAAGTGCGAGATAGGTTTTGCTGCACTTTCTAGATAAAAAGGTACTGAGATGACTGAGGGCTGGTGCCAAGGTAAGCCTGGTGCCGCGAGCTCCCTCTCATGGTGCTGTGCATGCCTGCAGCTTACCTTGGCACCAGCCCTCCTGAAAAATTCTTGCTCCTGCATGGTCTTTGTGCTTCCATCTAAGACCCATAAGTGTGAATCAATGGTGAAGATATTCCTAGCAGATCAAGAATTATGGTGAGTATGTAATTTTCATTTCTCCATACACATGCCAAGTTTCTACCTAAGGTGAGGTCAGTGTGCCATCTGAATTGGGCTATAATCTTGCCTGCTTACTTTGCTAACTTTCAGAATAAAGGAGAAAGGACTCATCACTCATTCGATGTTAAGAAGGTCCTTAAGTTGAGCTGGATTGGAGTAAGAACTACTGACAGTCAAAACAGCTCTTTCTCTCTTTCAACCCAAATCGAATGGGAAAGCCTGTCACAATCAAGTGCATTTCAGCCTGGACTGTAAACTGCCTTCATCACTGCTATGCTGTGCTATGTTATGCTATGGCTCATGTTAAACTGGTGGGCAAGGTACATGCCCACTCCACCAGAGCAGTTTCCACTTCCCTGGGAGAAACACACTCTGTGCCTATTAGAGAAATTTGCAGAGCTGCAACTTGCAGCACAATACATACTTTTACCAGTACAATGCCTTGAGTGTTTCATGCTGGACAGCATGCCATCTTTTGCAGGACAATTCTGAATGGATTACTATCCTAAGTGAACCCTGAGCTCCAGCCTCCCTGATCTGGGGGACCTTCTCTGAGCTTGGTACTCTGACCCCAATAGTGGAAATCTATGAAGAAGATTGATTCTTTTTTTTTTTTTTTTTTATTCTGGTATTTCTTTCCAGAGATCCCGGCAGCAAGCCTGCCATCAGCTGTCAACCCAGCGCCAATTGCCGAAGGACAGACCCCCCTCCCTTCTGCACCCACAACTTACCCTTCATGGCAGGGTGGTGGGGAGCGACTCAGCCAACCCCAAACGAACCATTGCCAGGGAGGTGCCTTCTCGGGGGTGGTGCCATGGAGACAGCTTCATTCATCCAGGGCTATTTTCCATTTACTCCCTTGTGTGTGGAGGTGGGGCATGCAGTGACGCCTGTGGTGAGAGCGCGCACACTTCCACGCGTGCTCTCTCCAAGTGTCAGCCCCATCTCCTTCCTTTAGCTACAGAGTCAGCACGCTGCCCCCCAGCAGCCACTAGGGGCCAGTAAAGTGCCAACAACTGAAATCCCCCCATCCTGGAGAAGGAGAGCAGTCCTGCGGATGTTCAATCCTTCTCCCTCCCTGCCGACCCCCCAATGGCCCGTGCTTGTTCCTGAACACGGGTTGCTGGCATGGCTTGAGATAAGGCATCCAGCACCTCAGCCATCAATGCCACTGGGCCGCAAGAAGATTGATTCTTGGAAGATATGAAAGTTATACTTACTGCAAATGTTGATCTTCCTGAATATCTTCTCCACAGATTACCATGCCTGCCCACAACTCCCCTGACTCACTCCAGCATTCTTGAATTGGTCTTCACCCCTTCCTTTGTACTTGGTTTTTGCTGTGAAGTCAATGTGTTACTTGGTTTGGTGGCCCTTCTTACACGGGCCACCAGGGCTAACTTATGCTCTTTGGTCAAGTGCATAGGTTACTTGTTAGGTTCATGCTTCTCACCTCAGCAAAATAAAATTAAATAAAAAAAAAAAGGTGCTGAGGTGGTTGGGTGCTGTACCACTGTATGGGATGCATGCAGTGATGCACACACAGGGCATACTCACACCACCAGGTCTCCAGAAAAGTTCTGGCTCCCTCAATATCCTTGTGTCTCCAGCACAGACCCAGTAGTGGTAATCTATGGAGAAGATATTGAGGAATATCAGTTATGGTAAGTACGTAACTTTCATCTGTCAACCACAGGGACCCAGTGTAACAGACTTCAATCCAGCAGGAGTGTCCAGGGACAACTCCAACAGGAAGAACACGAGTCTGTCATTACTACGTATGATGACTGCGCAGTTCCACATGCAGTATATAAGCTGTGTACTGTACCTTTGCTATGCTGTTTAGTATCATAAAATACTAGACAATACAGACTTGGTGGTCCTGTTGAGAGTGCCATTCAAAACTAAGATTGGGTTTGGAAAAGAAATTCCCCTGGGTGCTAACATAGCAGAGAATTTCATAGATAAGAACTTTCATACTTCCTTTAGGAGATCCCAGGAATAAAATATAAATAGGCAACAGACTTTATGACAGGGGGTTGCCTGTAGTCTGACCATGTGTAGATAAATGTGATCCCATAGCTGGCTTACCTGTAGATAAAGGTGGCCTAAACTATAAATATTGAGCTGATTCTCCACAGCAGCAGTGTATTGGTCCTTGGAAAACTGCAGTCTCTGTATAGTTTGATGCCTTTTATTGGACCAACATATGTCTTGTACAAAGATAGAACAGTACGCAAGCTTTCATGGCCACACAGACCTATTCATCTAGTGCAATCTGATGGAGGGATCTGTGTGGCCCCAAAAGCTCATGTGCTGTATCATCTTGTACAAGACATATGTTGGCCCAGTAAATGGTATCAAACTATCCAGCTATACCTTCAGATTCAGACAGGATAAGTACCTTGAACACACAGGGGTGACTGAGTTGGTGGTGTGTGTACTCAATTGGTTAATAACCTTCAGTCTTAGATTTATACATTTAATGACAAGCTTATCCTTGCATAAAATCTAATTTTGTCTCTGAGGAAGCTCACGCTTCAGAACATCAAATTTCTGTTTTTCTACTAAATACTCTAACCAGTGCTTTGTTCCCTCCTGGGCAGAAATGATAGATAGATGGATGGATAGACAGATACAAACACAAATAAATAAACACATACGTAAGTAACTGGCAGTATAGCCCAGAGGTTAGAGTAACGAGCTGTGAATGAGCGTGATACATCTAGCAGACCTGGTTTTGATTCCCACAACTGCCACTTGCATACTGTGTGATTCTGAGCAAATTATTTAACTACCCCAAAACTCCTGGGTCACCCTTGAAAACAGGCACTTGGGCATAGTTTGTCTTTCCTGGTTAACAAAGAATAAAAATCAATTCAGTCAATCAATTAAAGTTTTAATGATGCCCTGCTTCTTCCCAATTTAACAATAATGGGGAGGGATTGAAGGACACTGAGGTCACATGATTTGCTCAGACATTCAGGGAGTCAGTTAGTGAGCTGTGATCTGAACCTGGATCTTGTGGTTCACTTTTTGGTGTTCTAACCAGTGGGCCACACTAGCTACACATGTTACATTTTGAAGCCTAACCTAGGGAAATAAAGTAACTTAAACCTTTAACAGACTTGCAATTTAACATTTCTTTCTAGAAAAAAATTACTTACAGTGACATAGTCCAAGGGGCACTTGGTCTGTCATGTCCCTCATGTCTCCTTGCTTCATAAACAGGGATGAGAAAGTAAGCTGTGCAAACATGTAATAATTTAAAGAGAATTCCCTACCCACTCTATTTCCCAGAGTACCCTATGATTCCCTTGGTAAGCAGAACTTTGTACTGGCCTGCCTTAAAAGCTTGTGCTGTCTTCATGTTTGCTGTGTCCTCTGAGTCTAAGGGTGTGTCTCTGTGTCCTGCTCAAGGATGCCAGAACAAACATCTCTGATGGGTTGATCTTGTTGATACCCCTGCGTTTAAGGAAGACTGTAATCATGTCCCCTTTTGGCAACCTTTTCTCCAAGATGAGCATATTAAATGGACACTGGTCTCCTTTTATAGCTATTGTCCCCCCTACCAGAAGAAGGAAGAGAGATATACTTGTGTGTGGGATAGTGTGATTGTATTAGGATATTTTTTGGGGGGAGGGGCACTCATAGCTCAGTTGGAATTGACAGAGTGTGTCTTCTAGAAGGTGGCAGTCTGAAGGCAAGTCTTGATCACCTGGAGCCCGATATTCAAATTCACACAAAGCGGAGGGCAGCAATTTGCACCGTGCCTTGCGATTGCCTGGGTGCCAGAAGATGCTATATTCAGTCAAATAGTACAAAGGTGCTATTCAACTGAATATAGCACCATGTTGGCACAGTGCTAAGCCACTTAGCGGTGCTCTGACAGGGCTCCTGAAGTATGCTGGCAGAATGGATAGCACTGGAGCACTATTTGCAATATTCAAAAGGACCCATGCAGAGGAGCCCATTGGGCATGCAAGGCACTAAGGGGCCATTTGCATGGGCAACAAGGCAGGTTAGTGCAGTGCTGCCCCCACCAATTGCCTGGTCCTACAGCAGGGTAGATATCCCTCGTGCTAGTGGTCCCCCTCCCTCTGATCGCCAGCCCATACTGTATTGTAATAGCTCCCTCGTGCTAGTGGTTCTCCCTCCCTCCAATCGCCAACCCATACCTCTTTGTAATAACTCAATCAATCAATCAAATTTTATTTATATGGCACCTTTCAATTATCAAGGTGCCTCACAAACAATTAAAACAGCTACAGCGTATAATCACAAATATTATAAATAGTATAAAATGAAGAAAAAACAGTAAAACTGTATTCCAATTATTCCCTGAAGGCTTAAATCCATAAAAAGGCTTTCAGGGCCTGTTTAAATCCCTCCACGGATGTGCATTCATATAACTGATGGGGTAGAGAATTCCAAAGGGTAGGGGCCACGTGCATAAATGTGCAGGCCCTGGAAGATTTTAAACAAACCCTTGGAATCTTTAGCAACCCCTTGTCAGTTGAGCGGAGTGAACACCCAGGGCAGTAAGGGACCAGGAGCTCTTTCAGGTAGTCTGGACCCTGTCCGTGTAGGGCTTTATAAGTCAGAAGTTCAACTTTGAAGGTGATTCACCACTGTACCGGCAGCCAGTGCAGTTTACGCAGCGCCAGAGAAATATCACAGGACCGAGAGGTTCCTGTCAATAACTGGGCTACAGCGTTCTGCACCAGCTGCAAGTGGTGAATATTTACCCCTGGAAGCCCTAGGTATAGGGCATTGCAGTAATCCAAGCGTGAGGACACAAAGGCATGGACCAGCATAGGAAGGTCACCGAACGGAACAAGATGCTTAACTCTGGAGATGTTCCTCAGATGGTAAAAAGAGGATTTGACGATGGCTGACACCTGCGAATGCAGTATCAGTCCCGCGACAAAAATTACCTCCAGGTTTTGCATCTGTTCAGAGGTCGGGAGTGGCAGACCCCCAAGAAAAAGTCCAGAGGGTGACCCCACTCCCCCATCTGGCGACCAGGGTCCACCACTAGCACCTCAGTCTTTTCTGAGTTAAACCTCAGCCAGCTCGAACTCATCCACTCCTGGATTTCTGTGAGGCAGTTATTAAATACTGAGAGAGCTCTATCCTAGTCAGGTGTAAAAGAAAGGTAGCGCTGGGTGTCATCAGCATAGCAGTGAAACCTCAGCCCATACCTTCTTACAATGTCTCCGAGGGGTAGCATGTACACTGTGAACAACATGGGAGACAACACCGATCCTTGAGAAACCCCACACGATAGCGGAACTGGGTCACAGGAATAAATCCCGGCACCAACCTCTGAGTTCTTCCACTGAGGAAAGATAAAAACCACCTGAGGACCGTACCTGACAGGCCACAGATGAACCTCAAGCGGTTGAGCAGAACCCCATGGTCCACAGTGTCAAACACTGAAGAGAGAGACTGAGAAGAACCAAGATGGAGTGGTTCTTCTGATCTCTAGCCATCAAGAGATCATTGAGCACCCAAACCAGTGCTGTCTCAGTACTATGCCCCTTTCAAAAACCAGACTGGAGAGGCTCGTAGAAATCATGGATGGTTAAGTGGTTCTCCAGTTGTCTGGCAACTACTTTCTCGATCAACTTCCCCATAAAGGGGAGGTTCGAGATTGGTCTGTAGTTCGCATGGCAGTCTGGGTCCAAAGAAACTTTCTTCAAGAGGAGTGTCACCACCACCTCCTTCATGAAGCTAGGAAACTCACCTGTTTCCAAGGAGTACCAGACTGTCTATGTTAGGACCGAGCCAAGGATGTCGCCACAAACCAAAATCAGAGTAGTTGGTCCCAGATCCAGACTACAGCACATAAGGCACATACCCTGGACATTCTACATGATGGCAACAAGCTTGGGCTGGCTGAAGATACTCCAGAAAAACTGAGGGTCAGTGCCCAAACACTGGTTCAGAGCAACGCCCATAGAGTGTGCTGGTTGGAGTACCACCTTGATGTTGAAAACCTTAGCCGCAAAGAATCGAGCAAGGTACTTGCATTCAACTTGTGAAAACTCTTTTCAGATCTATAGACAGGCTGGGTTGCACAGTCATGGTTCGAAAAAGCTGAGCTGGGTGGTTCTGAGAGGCGGCAATCTCCCCAACAGGAACTCTGCCTTCTTAGGGGTGATTGCGGATTGATAGACTTGAGTACCGCCCTGATCTGGACCACCTTAGCCGCAAAGAATTGAGCAAGCTCCTTGCACTCAACTTGCGAAAACTCTTTTCAGACCTGTAGACAGGCTGGGCTGCACAGTTATGGTTCGAAAAAGCTGAGCTGGGCGGTTCTGAGCAGCTGCAATCTCCCCAGACAGGAACTCTGCCTTCTTAGGGGTGATTGTGGATTGATAGGCTTGATAATGGTCCACCAATCTAAGGTGATTGGCACTGAGGGCGGATCTCCACCAGCAGTGCTCTAACCTTCGACCTAGTCACCACATCTCCCTCAAGGACCCATCAAACCAAGGGGACCGAGGGCAAAGGGAGAGAGAACGAACTCGGACAGGAGCAATGACATCCAGGGCTGTAGAGATGGCCATATTATAGGCCATCACTAGGGCTTCTGCATCATTGTTTGTTGATGGAAGGGACGATAGGTCAAGCATCACTGCAAGGCCTTCAGAGCTTACATCTTATAAAGGGTGGTACCTGACCATCTCCACAGGGGTAGGCATACGAAGGGGGAGCAAAAACTGAACCACATGGTGTAGTGATCGGACCACCTGACTGGTTCAACCCCCAGATCCGAGGCCTCAACCCCCAGGAGGAAAACTAAATCTAAAGAATGACCGTGTTTATGGGTAGCAGCGGAAACAATCTGTGTGAGGCGCAGAGATGTCATCAACTGGAGGAAGTGCTGACCAAATTGCGAGAGTTCATTGACCCAGGTATTAAAGCCACCCAGGACCTTCAGCCTGGATGACTCAAATGCCATGTCGATCACAAAGTCCTCCACTTTCTGAAGGAACCACTTCTCATCCTCGGGTGGATGGTAGACGAGGGTGATCCTACAACCTACACCTGCTACCACAGTACATTCTAATGACTTGGTCTCCTCAACTGGTACACTCCTGAGGCCCAGTTCAGTCTTGAAACAGACCACAACCCCCCCCATGATCCAATCTCGGGGTGGTGAATCTCCGAGTACCCTGCCAGAATTGCAGCCTCCAGTATGGGGCCAGAGTTCTCATCCAGCCAGGTCTCGGTGACGCATGCCAGGTCCACTGTTCCAACAAGGTCTGCAATAATTGCAGTCTTGTTTTTGATGGACCTGGCATTACATAACACCGCCCGAGTTGGATGAACTTCCAGGGCTGTCCGAGCCACCTGCCCACCAAGATTGGTGGTCCCTTGGGTATGGAAACCAGTCATGGAGGACCACGGTCTGGATTCCATTTCGACCCAGGGTGTCTCCTGGATCTCACAACCCTGATGCGATGGTCCCGCTCATTCATCCTCCACTGTTCACACCCCCCAACTCCCCCCCCCCGTGAGCAATACCCAGTGCTGGTAGGTAGTAAACTGCAATGGGGGGAGGTAAAGGGGCACAGGGTGCCAAGGGTGGAGGATGAATAGCACACAACCATGGGGGCAGGCCTCATACACATTTCAATAACTCAAATAAAACTACACAGTCTCCTGAATAATAACACAAAACAAAATCACTATGCAATAAAACCATAAATCCCTCAACTCTCACTTCAAGGGGGAAACGGATTAAATAAAGTCTGTAATCAAAATGAAATAGCTATAAACTAAAACAGATTTATCCCAATGACAACACAGACTTTTATCTAAACCTAAAATGTCTCAAGCATCCAGCCCAGGCCTGCAGTTTAAGTTAGTCACAGTTAAGGCATAAATAGCCAAAAAACATTGAACTGTAATTAATGAATGAGGAATTCAGAAAATCAAGCCCTCGATGGTCCTCACACCACCAAAGAGGATTAGTTTATGGAGAAAGTCTTGAAGCTCTCCCCAACCCCCTAGATACTCTCACTACAAAGGGGGCGGGGTTAGAGTATGTCCAAACTCTTTAGTACCAGGCACACTCACACTGTTCCATGGGCCAGAAGAGAGAAAGGCACTCTCACTGCCTTAAACAGACTTAAATGTACATAATAAAAATGAGTCTGACCGTAATTGCTCTGGAGCCAGAGAAAGCCCTGATAAATCCAACTGGGCAGCCAAACTGCAGGTCCACGGCTGCTGCTATCAGTCCCCCACCCAGGCTCACTTTCCAGCAAGCCCTGGTCCCCCTCCGATCGCTAGCCCATACCATATTTGAATAACTCCCTGGTGGTAGTGGTTCCTCCCCAAATCGTAAGCCCATACTGCCCACTCAGCAAACTCATTTTGTATGTGGATGACACTGTCATTTACTGCAGTGATCCCCAACCTAGTGTTATAGCAGTGAATTTGCAGAATAGTCTCTCATTACTTGAGACTTGGTTCTCTGCTAACTCTCTTAAACTTAATGAGGAAAAAACTAAAGCCGTACTGTTTGGCTCACGTCTGGGCCCTGACAGGAGTAAGCTGCTCGAGATTTGTACTAACCAAGGAAAGAGAGTTGAGGACTTGGCCTTGCTTCAAATACCTTGGGATCCATCCTGACCAGGAAATGACCTACCGACCCCCATATCGATTCCACATCTCGGTCCAGTCCACCAAAAACTTGGCCTCCTTTTCCATCTGGAAACTCCTTATCCTCGGTTGCAAGGCGGCAGTACTACCTGCAATCTCTCCCTCCATCCTATATGGGCCCCCTTCTGCAGTCCCTCAGAGATGGAGATTTAGCAAACTGTTAGTACTCTATAACACGTGTTGCTTGTTTATACAAACTCCTCTCTCTAGAGGCATCATTGTGAGTACTTAAGATCTAAACTGGCCTACACTTCGACACAAGCTAGCCTACCCGGTTGCATGCCTGCCTTCAAGTTCACTACCCTCAGCCCCTCCCCACCTTAGAGGACTACTGCCCCCAAAGAACAAATCCGAATCCTGCAATCATCAGCGAATCATCCCCTCAACATCCCTAGGATTACATCCACCAAAACAAACACTCTTTTAAATTTGCTGCCTCCCACCTATGGAACTCTCTTCCTCCTAGCCTGGCTGTCTCATCCACCCTTACCCAATTCAAGTCTGGACCCAAGCTATATCTTCTAAACCTCAGTCTCTGTGGCTGTAATCATTAGCTCCCAAGCCCAGGTCTCTTCTCCTCTGCACTGCCTGAACCTCCCCTCTTTCCTTGAAGTATCTCATAATGCTTTTATGTCAATTTTCTGTTGTTACCTTCTCCCCTACTAAATGGAGATGAAACTTGATGTCATAAGAGCCTGTCTGCGAACTATGCTTGGTAGACTGTTATTTCTCTACTCCTGTGTACCATATTGTAACTATTGTAAATAACACTTGAGTTGTACTGTGTATCCTTTACCCATGTATACTGTCGATTATATATTGTGTCGTTAAAGTCTATTTGTGCAACATATGCAGCTACTGTAAAAATTATTGTCTCGAAATGTCTTTTGTGTACTAATTCCGGGTCGCCCCTGAAAAAGGGACCTCTGGTCTCAGTGGGCTTACCCGGTTATCAAAATCTAAATAAATAAATATTTGAATAACTGCCTGGTGGTAGTGCCCCCCCCCCAAAGATCACCAGCCTGTGCTGTACATACAACTATCCCTGGAGCTACTGGTCCTCCCACAATCACTGGCCCATACTGTGATAACTCGACATCCCTGGTGTCTAGCGGCCCCCCCCACCACTTTGTTGAATCCTCCCCTATCACCCTCCCAGTCCTCTTGGTTCCACAGGTGCATACAGTGACTGGAGCAGCTCTCCTCACACCTCCTTGGCCGGCTGCCATATGTCCTATAAATAAAGGGCGCGTTCCCTGCCTGGACATGACAGTGGCCACCGAGGAGGGAGGTGAGGAGGAGGCTCATAGGCCACTGTGTGCACCTATAGCACTGATGGGATGGGGAAGGTGACTTGGGGGGTCGGGTGCCATGATGGGGAGCCACTAGATGCCATGGATTTTATGTTATCACAGTACATGCAGGCAATTGATGAAGGGAAGCAGACCACTAGCAACAGGGATGGATGTATTCACAGTACAGGCTGGAAATTGAGAGGGGGGACCACTACCACCAGGGAGTTCTCAAATACAGTACAGTCTGGTTGGGGGTGTGGAGGGGGGGACTACTGGCACCAGGGATATTTTTTTGAACAGAACGGGCCAGTGATGGTGGGGGTGGGCTCTAGCACCAGAGATAGTTGTATCTACAGTACAGGCCAGCAATCAGTGGGGGGCACTAGCACCAGTGATATTTGTTTTATAGTACAGGCTGATCATCGGGGGGGCACCATTAACAAGAGGGAGATTTTCTTTTTACACTGCGAGCTGGTGATTGGTGATGGGGGGACCAATAGTACCAGGGAGTTTTAATTGTACCTTAGGGGCTGGCAATCAGTGGGGAAGGGGGGTGCCAGGGACCACAGGGAGCAATTGTGGTCCCCCATTGACTAACCATCTAGGTGGCTGCATTACCTCCAGCAGCTGCTAGGGTTGCCTGAAATTAAGCTTGGGTTTTGTTTGGCAAAGACCCATTAATGCCCATGCAAACTTTTAAATATTGGGCCCCTGGAGTCCAGTTATACCACTCCATGTATACCATAACTGGTTTGCTGGCAGCCTACGAAAGACAGAGTACACAGTGTGTCAGGGCTTCAGGTGCTTGGCTCAGTATTAGAATGTCTGTAAGCATCACAGTAATGAAGATCTTGATGAAGGTTTTTTGCTACACTCCATGTTTTGCACATTGTTTTAGTCCAGTAATGTTAGATTTCCTAAGAAACAAACAACAAATAAACACAATGGGCAACACTATAAAAATGAATCAGGGGCATCTTCAATTCCTCTCCCAACAGTTGAACATTTCACTAAGACTAGGTACAGAACCTGCTGTTTTTTCATCATAGTCACCTAAAAATAACATCTTACTGATTTTGTGGGCCACTGGAAACTTTGTAATCACAGGAATTGGAATCATAGATCTGCTCAAAATGAACTTGAATTTCTATTTCTATCGAGTCTTAAAGATGAATTTGCATGCTTCAAATTACAATTGTTAAGTCATACTGTACAACCATAACATGTTACAAAATGGTATGGAATTATGTTTATCTTGCTAATAGTGTTTCATTCTATCCTAGTATGGAAAAAGGTGATTCAAACCCAAGGAAATCTTACTGCATTCTGACTTCTGCAGTATGGTCTCACCATAAGACTGCCCCGAAGCCGAAATGTTTAATAGAACCTGTGCTAACCATGGAATGTTAGCTTGGCTTTCAAATCACTGTCCCTTGTAAACATTCTGCAACCATCAGATTCTTTACTCCACTTGCCTAGTACAGACACCTTGGAGAGCCCTCCTTCATCTTTCTTGAAGACTTTATTTTGTTGGTTTTCTGAAGTAAAAGTTTATTTCTGTTCATTTTTAAAGCACTGTCCTTGAGTATACAGGTAGGTTAGTCTAGATTTAGTGTTATTCCGGTACGTTCTTCTGTTTCTTCTCAGTTCAATTAACTGGGAGGAAATCGAACCTTTAGTTTATATTTTAAAACGTTTTTATTTCACTTTTGTACCCCTCCTGGGCTGATTATTTTATTTGTGGAGAAACTGGGATAATTCTTGGTTCTCTCTTCAGTCTCTAAACTGACTGCAAAAAAAAAAAAGGTTATTCTGTGTGTGTGTGTGTGTGTCCTGGGCTCACTAAATCCCACTTCTAGGAGTTTTGGTTGGTTATGTCACTACCCAAGAGAAGAACTAGCCCAACAGGTTTTCATCATTCTACGGAGTGTGGGGAAGCATTTCCTAAAGCAGATCCTCATTTAATTTGTGTTTTCTGCCTGGGGTTCGATCATTTGAAGGCAGATTGTGACATTTGTAAACATTCTCCTCAGTCGACGCTGAAAGAAAAAATATCCGAGAAAGCTGCTGACCCAGCTTTGGATAAAGCTTCCACTTATCAGAAGGAGGAGTCCAAAGAATCAAGTGAGCAGCTCTCTGACCAGGGTGATGATTCCTCGACTAAAAAGAGAACTGTAGACACTGCCACTGAACTGATAAGCTCTGCAAAGAAAAAGAGAAAGGAAAAGCACTCCGCTAAGGAACCACAACCGATGGTTCCAGTGGTCCCAACCACAGAGGCAATGGATAGTGCCACAAGCCTTTTACAGGCATTGCAAACTGGTACCGCAGTATTGGTTCCTCATTCCAGTTCACAACCCTCGGATCTGGATTCAGGTTCCCTTTCGGTTCCCAGTTCTTTGGAATAGTTAATGGAGGTTTTTGCTGAGGAAGATGATGACTATGATGATGACGAGGATGATTCTGGAGAACCTATAGAATCAGAGGTTTCTCCTGATGCCCATAATCTTGATTCTCCTGACAAGGCAGTGGAAGATTATTCTACCCACTTTGCCTTTATGAAGTAGGTGGCACAAACTCTGGACCTCTCTACTCAAGAGTTCACACAGGAAGAAGAGGAACCAGATTATATGGAAATGATGGATGTTCCAGCAACAAAGAGACTGTTGCTGCCATCCACGGATCCCTTAAAAGACAAGCCACAAACATTTTGCAGACACCAGCGGCCATTCCTACAGTGGATAAGAGTATGGATAGGAAGTATTGGGTGGTTAAATCAGGGTCTGAATTCCTTTTTGGACACCCTTGTCATGAGGGGGGTGGTGCAGGCTGCTGCTTATGACAAAGCAGGCATCCCCTTGGCATCACTCCTCCTCCCCTGTGAGAAGGACTCCAGGAAAATGGACTCTATGGCTAAGAAGTCATATCTGGGAACCCCTTTAGCCATAGGCTACCTATATGTCTTATGTTTCTAGATACCAGAAGAGTCCCTGGAATACAGTTCTGGAAATAGCCAAGGCATGTCCTGGACTTATGGCATCTGATCTCTCAGAGGCAGCCAAGAGGGGTATTGAAGTCTCTAAGTGCCAGTTTCAAATGGCAGTGGATGCCAATGACATTGCAGTCAGGCAAATGGCGACCTCAGTTTCTTTGAGGAGATTTATTTATTTATTAGCTTTTGATGACTGGGTAAGTACACTGGGCAATAACCCTGCCCATTTTCAGGCACGACCCGGGAGATTACATGATACAAACATACAATCAGTCTTGCTAGGCTAAGCGCAACAAATTTGTCTCGCAATACCCATACAAAAGCACTGGATTTTTCCTGTGAGCCCACATCCCTCTTCGGGGAGCAAACACAGGCTTACATGAAAAAGATAGATGATTACAAGGTGGCTTACAAGAGTATTGCTGCTAACAAGAAAGCCGCAACACATCAGAAATTCCAAGGAAAAGGGGGTAGGGGTAGGACCCATTATAGACCCTTCTTCCAGGCATAGGATCTGCTTACTTACCAGCCCCAGAGGGGGTACTTTAGAAGCAGAGGCAGAAGGGTCAGCAGCAGGGGTCTGAGAGGTCTGCCAGGGTCCTCTGCTCACTTCCAGCAGGGGGAAGTCTGGCTCATTACTTCCGGCCTGGCAATCTATTACCACAGATGAGTGGGTTCTGGAGTTAGTAAGCCAGGGCCTTGCTCTGAGTTTCAGGTTTTAGCCAAAGCTGAGAGTAAGACTCTTCAGACCTGCCAACCCATCAGAGGCATCTCTGTTAAAGGAGAAAGTAACAAAGCTCATTCAGGACCACCCAGTAGAACCTGTTCCCTTGGCTCAAAGGGGAAAGGGTCTCAACTCAAGATACTTCCTCGCTCTAAAGAAAACAGGGGAGTGGTGACCCATTCTGGATCTCAAATTTCTAAACAAACACTTGACAGAACCAAAGTTCAAGATGGTCACACTGACTACCATTCTTCCCACACTAAGGCAGAGACACTGGTTGGCATCCCTTGATCTAAAGGATGCCTATTTTTACATTCCCATCAGGCAAACACACAGAAAGTACCTCAGGCTCAGATTGCCATCAGGCCACTACCAGTTCAAGGCCATGCCCTTCAGCCTGACCTCTGCTCCAAGGGTGTTCACCAAGTGCCTAGCAGTGGTGGTGGCACACTAAGGAAGCGGAGTGTCTCAGTCTTCCCATATTTGGATGACAACTGGTGGTAGGTCAGCCTCCTCAGCAGGTACAGGAGGCACTGTCCACCACTCAAGACACACTGAAGACACTAGGCTTCCTGATAAACCAGAAAAAGTCAGTGCTAACCCCTGTTCAACTACTGGAGTTTATAGGGGCGGAACTGGATACCCTAAGAGGAAGGGCTTTCTTCCCTCAGGGAAGGGTGGACACTCTGGTACAGCTAGCAAACTCTTTTCGGCTCCATACCCCCAGATCAGCAAAGCATTTTCTCCAACTGCTGGGTCACATGGCTACTTCAACAGCAACAGTGTCTGGATCAAGGTTTCAGATGAGAGACATTCAATTCCATCTCAGGGCTCAGTGGTCTCAAAACAAGGACTCCCAGTCAAAGATGGTACCAGTCACGGGAACCCTTCTCCAAGCATTGCTGTGGTGGCAAGAAAAGGGCAACTACAGGGAAGGGGTGCCTTTCATCCAAAAACCTCCATCAGCAGTTTTGACAACAGATTCCTCCCTCCTAGGATGGGATGCCCACTTGGGGGAGCATACTGTCCCACGGTACCTGGTTCCGGCAGGAATCTCTGCTCCACATAACCCTGCTGGAACTCAGGGCAGTTTATATGGGCATTCAGTCCTTTGCTGTAATGCTGCAGGGCAAGGTGATTCAAGTTAAAACAGACAATACAACCAGAATGTATTACATCAACAAGCAAAGGGGCACAAGGTTTTTCCCCACTGTGCACAGAAGCCATGAAGCTATGGCACCTACAGTAGCTTACTCACTGGGGATTTCCCTTTCAGCAGTTCATCTCTAAGGGAAGGACAATGTCCTAGTGGATGTCTTTGGCAGGATCAACCAGAACTACCATGAGTGGTCACTGAACAGGCAGGTCCTGCAAGTATTATTCAAAAGATGGAGCACCCCAGAGGTGGACCTCTTCGCAGCCTCAGACAATCATCAGCTGCCACTGTTCTGTTGCAGACCCCTGCACTGGGCACAGTGCCTCTGGATGTATTACTGCTGGATTGGACAGGGAAGTTTCTGTATGCCTTCCTCCCCTTTCCTCTACTGCTCAAAGTACTGAACAAGCTTAGGGTTCAGCCACCAGCAATGATTCTCATTGCTCCAGACTGGGCCAGATAGCTATGATACATCCGATTACTGACCTTGTCAATCTCCAAACCAATCTCCCTACCCAGGAGGCATACTCTTCTGACTTTCTCCCAGGGCAGAGTGCTGTATCCCAACCTACAGTCCCTCAGGCTCAGAGCTTGGTTCTTGAGGACTTAGAATATGTTGACCTCCACCTCTCGGAAGGGGTGCTGGAGGTCCTCAGGGTGTCTAGAAAACCCTCCACTAGAAAGACTTATTCGTCCAAATATAGGAGGTTTTCTATTTGGTGTGGACAAAGGCAGATAGATCATTGCCAAGCTGGCTTGTCAGTAGTCTTGGACTACTTGACACATCTGCATTCTCTGGGCCTGTGGCCTTCCACCCTTAAGGTACATTTAGCAGCTGTCTCTGCATACCTCTCTACGGGGAAGGGAGCATCCCTATTCTCTAACCAGGTATTCAGGAAGTTTTTTAAGGGTCTATGCATTTACATCCCCCTCACAGGGAACCCACCCCAGTATGGGACCTCAATATATGCATTAGCCAGCTAATGCAGCCACAATTTGAATCTATGTCCTCAGCCGAGCTTAAGTATATGACATGGAAAACAGTGTTCCTGGTAGCCATCACCTCAGCCAGGAGGATCAATTAGCTCCAGGCCTTGTCCACAGAGCTGGACTATATAGCAGTCCACAGGGACAAGGTGGTGCTTAGGACCAATAGAAAATTCCTTCCTAAGGTGGTTTCAGACTTCCACCTTAATCAGTCCATGACTTTGCCAGTCTTCTTCACTGATCACTCCAGTTCAAGGGAGAGAAGACTACATAGTCTTGATGTCAAGACAGCTGCAAGCTACTGCTTGTATCACATGAAGGGGCACAGGCAGGATAGAACCCAGCTCTTCCTGACCTATGGAGAAACGAGGAAGGGCAAACCCACCTCAAAGAGGACCATTGCCTGCTGGATTGTTGCCTGTATCCAATTTTGCTACACTGAAGTGGGTAAAGAGCCTCCTATACGCCTAAGGGTCCACTCTACAAGGGGTACAGCTGCTTCTATAGCAGCTGCGAGAGATATCCCTTTGTTGGAAATCTGCAGAGCAGCTACCTGGAAAACAGTTCACACCTTTACCAAATATTACAGCCTGGATACCCAGGCCAGAAGTGATGCCAGGTTTGGCACAGCAGTACTGCAGAGCCTGTTTCCTAAATAGGTTCTCTACCCTCCTCCAAAGGTACTGCTTGGGTAGTCTGCAGAAGTTAGAATACAGTAGGATTTCCTGGGGTTTGAAGAAAAAATTACTTACCATAGTAATCTTCTTTCTTCCAAGGGAATCTTACTGTATTCTGAGCTCTCGCCCTTCCTCCCCTGCTAGAACCTATTAGCACAGCAACACAGCTGTTCATGCTGTTCAAATCCTTTGGGTGTTTCTTTTTTGGGCATAGTTTTTCTTTATTTCTTTATTTAAATGTTTAACTAGGAAAGGCACACTGAGCAGAGTACTGCTCAATTCTAGATGCGTCCTGGGGTTAAGGGCAATGGAGAAATACAATAACATCATACAGTAATTACAAAAGGCAAAATCACGTGGCTTGAATCTTGGCGTGGCCCACATTTTAAATAAAGGGGAATAACCAGTGTTGGGTGTTATTAATTTGTTATTTAATTATTAGTATAATTTAGATAACTTGTTATTAGCTTTGCTCTGTAAGAATCGGACGGTTTCAGAATGTTTACCAGGGACAGTGGTTTGAAAACCGAGCTCAAGCCTAACATTCCATGATTAGCATAGGTTCTCTCAACCATTTCGGCTCCAGAGCAGTCTTATGGTGAGACCATACTGCAGAAGTCAGAATACAATAAGATTCCCTTGGAAGAAACAAGATTACTATGGTAAGTCGTTTTTCTTCTATGTTAATGCTGAGATTTTTTAACGTCTAATTATCAGGGTGGGACAGTGAGTGTAGGGTTGCCACCTTTGGATGAGGCAAAAACCGGATCCTAAGCTCTGCCCCTAGCCCCGCCCCTTTTCATGACTCACCATGCACTGTTCGTCCAATAAAAGACAACACTTAAAGCAGCACAGCAGTGAAATAAAAATGTTAATATACTGTACTGTGCCTGTTAAAATTACTTTCCCAGGTTCTTCCTAATTATTTATTTATGTATTTACTTATTGACATTGGTTAACCAGATAAACACACAGAGATAAAAGAAATCTCATTTACAGATGCTGTATGATCTGGGGGAGACAATGGAAATACTGTAAATAGCACATAGCAGTATACATATTTTATATCTTTTTCTGCCTCCATTTCCTGTTCTTGTCCACAGTACTATTTCAAAGCCAAAGAAGTGACCATACTTTTTTCTTGTGGGGAAAAAATAATTTGAAACATTTAAAAATGCCTAAATTATGTTAGAGATGAAAATGCTTACCAGCAAATAAAAGTGGAGGACAACTGGCTCTGTTACTGTTACAAAAGGTGGGGCAGCTTTGCTGCTATGCCACTTTAAGATGCAATGGAAAGATTAGGTTAAATAAGTGCTAATGGTGTTAATGGCCATACTTTGCACCTCCCAGGGTGACTGCATTTACAAACAAAAGGTTACACTGACAACAGAACTTGTTTGTAACCTGGACATGTAGCTGAACAATGAGTGATATGACAAAATTTGTTTCAAAAGTATGTAAGTACTCAAAATGGTTCAAAAACCTGACCAGCACAAACAAAACCAGATTCCCTGATAGGGACCCTGAAAACCTGATCACCAGGTAAAAAACCTGACAGGTGGCAACCCTAATGAGTGTATCCCAGGATCAATAAATGTTTACAGATACTGACCCTGGATTAATAATTAGAGATTCCCGCCCCTTTTCTCCAAAGACACATGGAATCTCAGACACAATACAAGTGCAGCACAACTCTCTTAGATAACTACCATCTGGTCTGAATCACTGGCACACAGTTCACATGTTGGAGCACATCTTGGTGCAAAGGGCAGTGGTGAGTGATTATATGAGGCACACTGTTACGGCAGATGGTGCGGCATTGCATTCTATCTACTGAGATAGATCTCATGAGCCCTCTTGGTAGCATTTTGAGGATACTTTAGAATGTCACTTCAGGCATGCAGGAGGATTCAGCAAGGTGATACTGCATACCCATTCCCTGAGCCATAAAATGGCACACCGAAAAAGCTGGTACAGTAACGTTAATAATGGGGAATACAAGCCAGTAGCAGCAGCACTGACTGATGCAGCCATGCCTGAATTTGACAGAGACAAATGATTCATGTTGTGCAAATATCAAAGTACAGTATGCTTGCCACATAGTCTGACTCAAGTTAAAAAGTAATTCAGCTGCCACAAGCAGCAAAACATTTGATTTGTTTAGAATTTGGGGTACCGGAATATTCCCATTTAGGCGTAACATCTAATTTTCAAGGTTTCAGAGAGTCAGCTACAGCAGAAGGCATTCCTAACAGTTACAACAAGGCTAGTTTAGCAGGTAGTTAATAAACAGAAGGAAAACAGTAACAGCAGTTATTACATACACATATTTATAATTTTATATGACAGACAAGGAAGACTATGTAAAACAGCAAGGGTAGACACCTAGGTGACTGGAGGATCAATAAAATTTGTGATGGAACAATTGTACAAGGCATTACGGTATGCAAACATGGCTTGCTTGAAAGCAGTGGTACTGCTGAATTCCTGTACTGTAGTGAGTATTCCAGGTGATAGGCGTAGTTTCCTCAAAGGACTTTGCTCCAATGATTTTGCGAACTCTGGGGTTGTGAATATGCTTTAAACTGTTTAACCAATAAGGTACTTTACCAGGGAATGGATTCTCCTCTTTGTTCTTTGTTTGAAATCAAAAAAGATGTAAAAGCTTTAAGATCAAATAATGTTTCTCTAGCTGTCCCCAGAGTGTCGACCGGTATGGGAGGGCGTGCTTACTCAGAGTGTGCTGCTAGTAACTGGAATTCCCTACCAAATGTTTCACATGCAGAAGTCAGTCATACAACTTTTAAACTGCACCTTAAGAAATGTTATTATACGCAACTTTCTTGTAAGTGTTCTGTATAAGCTGTGCTTTGATATGTTTGATCTGACTGTTTTAGAAGTACTCAAAACTGGAATTGTACCATCTTTGGCTATACTTAGTCCCGGGTCATGTATAAAAAATGGCTTTAGCTAATTTATTTATTTAAGAGTTTTACCAGGGGGGCACACTGAGCAGAGTACTGCTCGATTCCAGGTACACCCTGGGGGGAGGGACATTAGATAACATTTACAAAATTTAGAGAACAGTAGAAGACATTATACATAGCAGGGCAAGCTAGGCAAATACTAGCAGGCATGTTGCATTTACATTTTACATTGACAGGCATTTGCAGAGCAGTAGTGAACAAATCTGTATAATTAACAGAGCACGCTAGTATTATACAATTGATATATGAAAGTGCAGTGATGTATGACTCAGGATGCATAGGACATTGTCCATATTCAGGGTCAGGGAGCCCTAGAGAAGGACCTCTAGTGCAAGGGAGCCTGTGTAAGAACAGTAATTACGCCTATAGTACCTGGTAAACAAAAGTTTAAATAAAAATAAATAAATGAAGCAGATCCTTGTTTTGTGACCTGAGCACATAGCGTTAAGAAGGCCTGGTCAGGAGGTTACTAAGGTAAGCTGGGTACTGCTCATGGAGGCATTTGTATATTGTGGTGTCCACTTGAGATCACATCCCGCCTCTACAGACAGGAGGCTTGATATTGTCACACCGTAAACAGCAATGTGTTCATTTGTTATAACCTAATACAAATCTGTAGATGCTGCTGAATTAGATTCTAATTTTGTTTAGTGAGAATGCTCAGGCTAACCTATAGATTTCACTGCTGTACTCCAGGGCTGGCAGTTGTAATCGTCTAATTGTAAGCTTCTTGGTGGATGTGGAAAGACAGTTATGGACATGATAGAATGCACCCCATTTATGGTATGTCAGGCTGATTTGTTTTTGCAATGGGTTTATTGTGATCTGCAGTATGTGGTCATCATATGTTTAACATAGCACGTACAAAAATCTCCCCACCAAAGCAATAAATGAAATGCAAAATTGTACTTATTTGTTAGGCTTGCTAGCACCCACCCCTTAGTGATCTCTCAAGAAGTCTGTAGATTATGTAACAGTTGCATATCTCAGGAGAGATGATGGCTGCCGATGCCTGCAGCATGTAGACAAGTCATTCTAATGCTGTTGTCTATGATACTTCTAAAATATTATAGGATTCAGAGCAGCCAGTTTCTATCATGTCCAGGCCACTGGAAAACTGTGAGGAAAACTTTTCAAAAATGGAGAGATTTTTACGCCGATGGTTGTACTTTACATCCCCAGTGCTCTACAATATATCTGTTATTGTTTTCTTAAGCACATTGGCAAGGTTAAATTGCTAAATGCTGTTACCTCTGTATGCTTACAACTTAAAGAAAGGTTTGTGATGTTGAGATTTAACAATAGTGTATGTACTATATATTCTAGAGCCCAAAAACATAAACTTAATGCAGTGCTAATTAAATGTGCTAATTAGATTTAATTTAGTGATCTACAGCTCATAAATATTAAATAAATCAAAAGCAACATGTTTTGTAAGAGTCTAGTTGTAATTTTTTTTATATAACTACAAAGCATCCTTTTCACAACATCATACAGTGGTTTGCAATGCATTTTTGTTTTATTCTGGCTGGAATAATTTTTGTCTTGTGGAAAAAAAAATGTTTAAATATATTCACCTGTTTTAAAGGGTTGTGCCTCATTGGTGGAAACAGAGTAGCTGGCCATGGATTCATTCTCAATTAATCCATGCTTGCTCTCCGGGGTTTCACAGTGTGAGCGACGTGGCACTCTACATAGCATTGCAGAGTTTGCATAATGTGTACACCTACTGCTTCATGTCTGAGAGAGCATAGTCTTCATCCCTTCTCATGGCTTTAGAGTACACAGCGGACATGCCTGCAAGTTGGCCATAAAGCTGGGTGTCATGATCTGAGGTGAGCCCTGCCAGCCCCCTTTCCTCCTGGTCCATGTCCAACTCCCATTTATTTCAGGAATCGGCAGGGAGCAAAACTTTCTCCAGTTCGACTGTTTTGTGTTGTCTATGCTGCATTTGCACTGAAGCTGAAAAGTCACCTGTTTCTGTGTATATGAACAAAGGCACCATAATATGCTGTGCTGTATATGAAAACCACTAACTTTCAAGTTGAATCGGGGACTGGATATTAAAAAGAAAATTGATATGTTAGGAGTGTGTGGGATTCTCTGCCCTGCATTTGCACTGAAACTGAGAAAAAAAACTTAGGCAGAAAAGAACTTTGTAGCAGTCGCCTCTTCTGTGTATATGAACAGAAGCACCATAACACGCTGTGTTGTATATGAAAACCACTAACTTTCAAGTTGCATTGGGGATTGGATAATGAACAGAAAATTGATATGTTAGGTGTGTGTGGGGGCTTTTCCAAATAATGCCTCATTATCTAGAACATTTTGAGACACATATCAATGGCCCAAGAGGATTAATCGCCCCCCCCCACACACACACACCGTTAAATTGCCTTTAACACACCAGTGGTAAAAACTTCTCCTACATCCCCATTGCCTTGTCCACTCTAAGTCTGTTTAGCTCTTGAGGGTAGAGAGTCCTACAAGAGTTAAACAAACTTGAGTGGACAAGGCAATAAGGCCAGCTGGTATTCACCCGAGAGTGTAAAAGGAGCTAAGAGAAGAAAATGCAGCGTCACTAGCAGAGCTATTCATTAAATCACTGGAGAGTGGCACAGTACCTCAAGACTGGGGAAGGGCAACAGTAGTGCCCTTGCACAAGGGAGGAAGCAAAGAGGAGTCCAGAAACTATTGCCCGGTCAGCCTGACGTCTACAGTGGAGAAAATTATGGAGGCATTGCTCAAAGAGAGAATAGTGGAATACCTGAAGGAAAATGGAAAACTAGACCCCAAGCAGCATGGTTTCACAGCAGGATGCTCATGTCAGACAAACACAGGAGGCAGTATAGCGCAGTGGTTTAAGGCTCTGAGCTGCAAATCTGGAGACCTGGGTTTGAATCCCACAGCCCCCACTTGCATATACTGTGTGAAACTGAGCAAGTCACTTAACTTCCCTGTGCTCCCAGGTTGTACCTGTAAAAAAGCTTTCAGCTTAGTGTGTCTCACCTGGTTAAACAATTGGAAAACAAAACATAACAAATTTCTTCATTGGGTTACCAAAACAGTACCCCAGGGTGGGGTGATGGACGTAGTATACCTGGATTTCAGTAAGGCTTCTGACACCATCTCCCACAGGAGACTGGGGAACAAACTAGAGCACACAGGAGTAGGGCAGAAGATAGTAAAATGGGTTAGGAACTGACCACAGGATCGGACGCAGAGTGTCTTGGTCAATGGGTCTCTTATCAGGAGAAGGGGAGGTGACCATTGGCATCCCACAGGGATCGGTGCTGGGTCCAGTCCTCTTCAACATATTCATCAGTGACATCACTGAGGAATTAGAGGAGAAAGCCTGCCTGTTCACAGATGATATAAAGCTTTGCAACAGGGTGGACACACAGAAGCATGGGAGCTGACCTCAGAAACTGGCAGTTAAAATTTAACGCCTAGAAATGCAGTGTCATTCACCTGGGAAAGTGAAACCCAGAAACAAAGTACACACTAGAAGGACATCAATTAGAAGAGACAATGATGGACAGAGATCTGGGTGTACTCATCACTGACGACTTAAAAGTAATAAAACAGCACGAGAAAGCTGCGCAAAAAGCAAATGGCATCCTCGGATGTATAGACAGGGGCATTACAAGCAGAAAGCAAGAGGTAATCATCCTGCTCTACAGATTCTTAGTAAGGCCACACCTGGAGTACTGTGTTCAGTTCTGGAGGCCTCACGTGAAAAAGGACATAGACTGACTGGAGACAGTGCAGAGAAGGACTACTAAGATGGTGCAGGGGCTGCATCATGAGACATATGAAACGAGGCTCAAGGAGCTGAAATTATACTCGCAGAAACAGAGAAGAAATAGGGGGGACATGATGGAAGCATGTAACTATGTCAAGGGAATAAACACAACAGAGAATCTCTTCCACGAAAACAAGGTAACTCGTACAAAGGGGCACAACTTGCGTCTGGTGGGAGGCATATTAAGGAGCAACACTAGAAAGTGCTTCTTCACAGAGAGAGTGATAGACCTATGGAACAGTGTGCCACCAGTAGTGGTAGCGTCTAAGTCAGTTAAGAGAATTTAAACTCACATGGGACAGACAGTGTGGGCAGCTTAGAAAGAACACTTAACGGCGGAGGGGTGTCCTCGTGCCCCAACTCCCCCCCAAGGCGTGGATTAATTCTCAAGTAAATCCACACTCTGTCATGGGTTAATCCTTACAGTTTTTATTATTAACCAGGTAGGGTGCACTAGACAAGCATTTGCCTATTTTTAGGCATGGCCTGGGAGAGTACAACAAATGAGCAATACAGTGTATGACAATGCTGACTTTAGAATAACGTTATAACAAATAATTCACAAAATATAAGCATGTACGCAAATAACATAGAAAGTAAACAAATTGAGCAGTTCAAAAGTGTTATTACCCATGTAGTTGGCACAGTGTTTGTCAGGCTACAAGGCTAGGAACAGGTAAAAACAGCCATTTGTAGTAGGTGGGAGCGGTACAGTTTTCTGAAGGTGCTCGTAGTGGACCTATGCCTGATATTAGCTGGTATGGTGTTCCAAAGTTTTGGGGCAGAGACTGAAAAGGCAATCTCACATAACGTGGTCTTGATCCTTGGTAGGACTAAGAAGTCTTGGTCAGAGGATCGGGGTGGGTAGGCATTTATGATAGGTACTAGGAGGGAGGCTAGCGATAGAGGAACCTGTTGAAAGACACTATGTATTTTACCTCCAAGGGAGAGAAAACATTGAGCAGATGGGGGGAGCCAACCAAGTCTGGAGTGAAGCAAACAGTGGTGGGTTAGATTATTACTTGCAAGTGCAAAATGACAAACATTGTTATATGCCACATCCCATCTGTGCAGTGTAGAGTTAGAGGCTCTGGCAAAAACAGACAGACTGTTGAAAAGTTTGGGGAGCAGTATTCCTCAAGCAGTAGCAATACGAGGACTGAGAGTGAGGTTTTGGCTGTCTCTATAAGCAAGCCCAAGTCAGGCATTGACAGCCTTACAGGTGAATGCCAGTACCACATGAAGGGAGAAATCAAGGGAGGGATCGAGCTTAACTCCCAAGTAGTTAAAGGATGGGACAGTGACCAAGGATGTGCCATTAATGCAATCCACTGACAAAGGATTTATCATATTGTTCTTTGTCATATAACATTCCCTGGGTGTACCTGAAAATAAGCATCTGCATACCTAGTGCACTTACATGGTGAACAAAAACAAATACGTTTTTAATTGTGGTCTTTGCATGTGAACATGATAAGTGGCAGATTGTCCAGGGAGGGGCTGCTGCCCCTAACTCCCACAGAAGCACATTCAGTTTAGAATCAGCAGGATCATATTAAATCCTGAGCTGTTTGAATCAAGAGTCATTTACAATGAAAAGTACACAAAGAATAAGATTCCCTTCCACTTGAAAAAGTTTAGTAGTTAGCACCCCATTTAAGCGAATGGTACTATTTGCACTTTTACTGCTACCTTTACTGTCACCCTTTTCAGGGCTGCAGTGGGTGGAGCCCTGCAGACCTCTTGCTTTGAGAAAAGGACTCAGTGCATTCCTTCTGACTGAACAACATGTTGGAGTTGCACCACAGTCACCTCCGTATCCGTGGAGCACTCCACTTGTTGTCTCCAGTCGCACTGCACTATTTTTAAGCTGATAGTGATACTGGGTTATTGAGTACCTCCAGTGTCACTCTTATGTTTCTGGGGAGGCGGGGGGGTTGTGGGTGCTGACAGGGAGGGTTGTATGGGGGAAGATATGTATAATTTAAAAGGAAAAAAATCAGCAGGTCATGGTGGAACATGGCACACTCTGCTGTGTCCAAGATGGCTGCCACACTCTACTGCGCATGTGATAGTAGTCGCGCATGTCCAGTGGAGTGCGGCAGCCATCTTGGACATGGCAGAGTGTGCTGTGTTCTGCCATGACCCGACGATTTTTTTTCTTTTAAATTACCCATATTCCCCCAATCGACCTTCCCTCTTAGCACCTAATCCCAGAAACAACATAACAGTGATACTGGGGGTGCCCAATCCCCATTGTTGTGATCACCCTTTTTTTGATGACACCCCGTTCACTACTGTACATGAGCAGTTGTTTTCTTTTATTATTTTTTGCTAATCACCCACCCAACCCTCCCTCGGCACCCCAAAAAAAAAACACAATTGACACTGGGGGTGTCCAATGGCCAGTGCAAGAATCCTTATTTTTTTTGTTTTGTTTTTTAAACCTGTAGAAAGAAAACAATCCATCAATGTCTTTTGTGGCCATTAGACTCCTCACACCCGACCCTCCCACTCAGCGCCCACCCCCCACATCCCCCAGGCCCTTACTTACCAATTGGGGGTCCAGCACCGTAATTCTCTCTGGACCACAGACACATCTTCACTCTTCAAAGCCAGAACACAAACTGAGGAAATCAGATAAGGAGACAGATACTTTATTTCTAAAGCGCCTCATTTTGAGGGCTCAAGGTGCTGTACAATACAATTCAGTACAATTTTTAAACCACACAAAGTATATAAGTAAGGGAGTAATCAAAACAGCCATCACAGAGGCAACAAGCCTTTGTGTAAGCAAATCAACAAAACACAACGAAGGAAAAAAAATGCTATGGTTCTCAAAAGAGGTGGCAGAAAAGGTTAAGGAGAAAAGGATAGCATTCAGGAAATATAAGGAAACACAGAAGGAGCAGGACAGAGAACTTTATCAGTTAAAGCAGAAAGAGGCTGGGAAGGCAGTCAGAATAGCAAAGGCCCAAACCGAGGAAAGGATAGCCAATTCCATTAAGAAGAGGGATAAGACCTTTTATAGGTACATTAGGGAGTGAAGAAAGACCAAGGGAGGGATACTGAAGTTTTAATAAAGGGGAGGGAATGTGGGCAGAGGGTGACAGTGAAAGAGCAGGGATACTGAATGAATATTTCTGCTCAGTATTCACAAAGGAAGAGGAGGGGGAGGTACCTAAACCGAACAAGAGAAACACTCTGAAGACGGGGGTCGATACCAGTCCATTTACAGAAGAAAGGGTTCTGAAAGAATTAATAAAACTGAAGGTGGACAAAGCAATGGGGCCTGATGGGATTCACCCAAGAATTCTAAAAGAACTAAGGGTAGAACTAATGACACCGCTGACTACTCTCTTTAGCAAATCATGGGAGGATGGGGTGGTACCTGAGGACTGAAGGAGGGCGGATGTGATTCCTCTTCACAAAAGTGGGAGCAGGACAGAAGCAGGAAACTACAGACCTGTTAGTTTGACTTCAGTGGTAGGTAAAATGATGGAATCACTTCTGAAGGAAAGAACTGTTAGTACCCAGAGGCCAGTGGGCACAGGACCCAAGGCAGCATGGATTCACGATGGGAAGGTCATGTCAGGCAGATCTAATAGATTTCTTTGACTGGGTGACCAAAGTAGTAGACCAGGGAGGGGCTGTGGATATGGCTTACCTAGATTTTAGCAAGGCATTTGATACAGTCCCACACAAAGATTAATACACAAGTTAGCCAGCAGGTGGGTCCCAAGGTGGTAGCCTGGATAAAAAATTGCTGAACAACAGGACGCAAAGGGTAGTAGTAAATGGAGTCCACAGTGAAGAAAGGAGAGTTACTAGTGGGGTACCGCAGGGTTTAGTACTGGGACTGGTCCTTTTTAATGTCTTTATAAGTGACATTGCAGAGGAACAGGAAGGAAAAGTATGTCTCTTTGCAGATGACACAAAGATCTGCAACAGGGTTGATACACCAGATGGAGTGAAAAGGATGAGAAGGGACTTGGCAAGGTTGGAGGAATGGTCAAGTGTATGGCAGCTCAGACTCAGTGCAAAGAAGTGCAAGGTAATGCACCTGGTAAACAAAAACCCAGGGCAAGAGTACACAATGGGGGGTGAGATACTGACAACAGTAAAAATGGAAAGGGACCTGGGGGTAATTATATCAGATGACCTAAAGGTGGGCAAGCAATGTGAGAAGGCAGTAAGGAAGGCTGGGGGGATACTGGGTTGCATAGGGAGAGGCATCAATAGTAGAAAACAGGAAGTTGTTATCCCTCTGTACAGACAGTTGGTGAGACCCCATCTGGAGTACTGTGTGTAGTTCTGGAGACCCCATCTCCGCAAAGACATAGACAGAGTGGAGGCTGTCCAGAGGAGGGAAACCAAAATGATGCAGGGTCTGCACCAGAAGACATAGATACATAGATACATAGACAGTGTCAGCAGATAAGGGCCTATGGCCCACCCAGTCTGCCCATTTGAGCTTGTAAGTTCAGTTTATGTTTTCCTAGAAGTCTGTTGCCCCTTACCCCTGACCTCCAGAATTCCTTTATGTCTATCCCATGCATTCTTAAATCCTGTGATTGTTTCAGCCCCCACCACTTCCTCTGGCAGGGTGTTCCACTTGTCCACCACCCGTTCTGTGAAGAAATTCTTCCTCATGTTTCCTCTGAATCGTCCTCCCTCCAACTTCATCCCATGCCCTCTAGTCCTGGAACATCTTTTTCGCTTAAAAATAGTGTATTCCTGCACCTTGTTCCTCCCTGTGAGATACTTGTATGTCTCTATCATATCCCCTCTCTCCCTCCTCTCCTCCAGGGAGTACATGTTCAGTTCCTTCAACCTGTCTTCATAGGACTTGTGATGCAATCCATGCACCATCTTTGTTGCCCTCCTCTGAACCTTCTCTACCCTGTCTATGTCCTTCCGTGGTATGATCTCCAGAACTGTACACTGTACTCCAGGTGGGGCCTCACTAGTGTCTTGTATAGCGGAATTATGACCTCCCTTTTCCTGCTGGTGATGCCCCTGCCTATACATCCCAGCATCCTATTTGCTTTACCTGCTGCCTTGTCACACTGTTTCCCTACCTTGAGGTCATCAGAGATGATAACCCCAAGATCCTTTCCTGCTTGGTGCATGCTATATCCTCACCCCCAACTGATATATTGTGCCAGGGTTTTTGTGCCCCATATGCATTATCTTGCACTTCTTTGCATTGAATTTCAACTGCCAAACCCCTGGCCATTCTTCAGGTTTCTGCAGGTCCCTTCTCATTCTGTCTACACCCTCTGGTGTGTCTACTCTGTTACAGAGCTTTGTGTCATCAGCGAACAGTGAAATTCTGCCTTCTAGGTCCTGTGCAATGTCACTGATGAAGATGTTGAATAGGACCGGTCCCAGCACTGATCCCTGTGGTACCCCACTGGTCACTCTTCCCTCTGTGGAGTGACAGCCATTTACCACCACCCTCTGTGTCCTGCCACCCAGCCAGTTACCTACCCACCACACTACTGTCCTGCCCACACCCATATTCCCCAGTTTGTGTAGTAGTCTTCTATGTGGCACAGTGTCAAAGGCCTTGCTGAAGTCCAGATAGGCCATGTCCACCTCCCCTGATCCACCTCCCTAGTCACCCAGTCAAAAATTCAACAAGGTTGGTCTGACATGACCTCCCCTGGTGAAACCATGCTGCCTTGGGTCCTGTAGTCCATTGACAACCAGATGTTCCACCAATCTCTCCTTCAGTAGTGCTTCCATGATCTTCCCACTACTGAGGTGAGGCTGACTAGTCTGTAGTTCCCTGCTTCCTCTTTGTTCCCGCTTTTGTATAAAGGGACTACATCTGCTGTCCTCAGTCTTTGGGTACCTCCCTGTTTCCAGTGATTGGCTAAACAGGATAGCCAGAGGTTCAGCCACCACCTCTCTTAGTTCTTTAAGGACCCTGGGGTGCACCCATCTGGCCCCATTGTTATCAACTCTTATTACTTCCAGTTCCTTCAGGACTCTTTCTCGTGTAAAGGGACTTGTGTCCATTTCTGCACCATTCTCACCCCTTGTACTCCCTTCAGACCCATTACCCTCCTCTTCCTCAGTAAAGATTGGGCAGAAATACCTGTTCAATATGTCAGCTTTACTGCTGTCATCCTCCACGAGGCCCCCGTCCTCCCCCTTCAGTCTCACTATCCCTCCCTTTGTCTTTCTTTTTTCACTTATGTACCTGTAAAAGGTTTTGTCCCCTCTACCCACTGATTTTGCAATGTGTTCTTCTGTCTGAGCTTTGGCTTCCCTTACTGACCTCCCTGCCTCCCTTTGCTTCTCCTGGTACTTCTCCCTATCCCCTTCTGCCTGTGTCTTTTGTATTGCCTGAATGCAATCTTTTTGGCTTTCACTTTCTTTGCTACCTCTTTGGAAAACCATAATGGTCTCCTCTTCCTTTTCCTTTTGCTAACCTGCTTAATGCATAATTCTGTTGTTCTTGTAATCCCCATTTTAAATAATGCCACTGTTCCTCAACCCCTGATTCCTGTCCCATTCCCTTAATGCCTCTTTCAAGTATCTCCCCATTTTCCCAAAGTCTGCCCCTAAAATCCAGGATACGTGTTTTGTGTGGTTTGGTTCTGCTCTTTCTGTGATTTCAAACCACAGTGACTGATGGTCACTGTTCCCCAGGTGCTCCCCCACTGTTACCCCCATCACATGTCCCTGTTTGTGAGCACAAGGTCCAGTATTGCCTTCTGCCGAATTGGTTCCATGACCAGTTGCTTGAGGAAGGCACCCTGAAGGGATTCCAGGATAAATCTGCTCCTAGTTGATGCTGCTGCTGGGATGCTCCAGTCCATATCTGGAATATTGAAGTCTCAACCAGTACTACCTCACCCTTGTCTGCCATCCTTTGGATGGCTAGCATCAACTCCTATCTGTTTCTTCCTCCTGGGCTGGTGGTCTATAGACCACACCTGTGCGGATAGCTGTTCCCATTTTCCTTTCCAGCTTAACCCACAGTATCTCTCCCCCATTTTGTTCCTCCTGGATCTCTGTGGCCCTTATGTCATTTTTCACATACAGTGCCACTCCTCCTCCCTTCCTGCCTGCTCTGTCTCTTCTGAATATGTTGTAGCCAGGTATGGCCAGCTCCCAGTCGTGGTTATCATTACACCAGGTTTCAGTGATGGCCACAATGTCCAGGTCTGACTGCACCATGACAGCCTCCAGATCTTCCATCTTGTTGCTAAGGCTCCTGGCATTTGCACACATGGCTTTCCATGATTTGACCTCCCTAGACTGTTTCACTGTTCTACTCCAGCCCCTTCCTTGGTTGTCCTTTATCCCTGGTTCTCCTTGCTGTCTGACCTTCTGCTGAATTTTGCCCCTTTTCTGCCTATCCACCCCTTGGGCACTAATCTCCATCTTTTGCACACTGCTTTGCAGAGATAGCCACTTCTCTGATTCACTGGTACCACTGCTAGCTGTGGGGGGTGAGCAAGTAGGTACCCACCTTGCTGGCCTGCCACCCCCCTTTGCTAGTTTAAATGCTTGTCAATGTAGCATTTAAACTTATCATTGAGTGCTTGGATTCCCCTCCAGGATGGATGCAGACCATCAAGCTTGAACAAACCTCCATCCCTCCAGGTGGGTCCCCAGTCACCAATGAATCCAAACCCTTCCTCACAGCACCAGTTCTTCAACCATGAGTTAAAGTTCCTGGTGCATGCACTCCTATGCTCTCCCTTGCCTCTCACAGGTAGTACTTCTGAGAAAGTGACAGAAGTAGCTACTTGCTTGAGACCCCTCCCCAATTTCCTAAACTCTTCCTGAACTTCCTTTGGCTCCCCATTTGCCAGGTCATTAGTACCTAGGTGGATAGTGACATCCAGCTCACCCTCCCGTCTTGCCTCCCCAGTGATCCCCAGGATCTTCCTTCCATCTCTCCATGCCGTGGCACCTGGTAGGCACCTCACCTCCCTGTCCTCCCCCTCCTGTGTTCCTAGCTGGATCCCTCTTATGATGGAGTCCCCCACCAGGATTCACTTCCTCCTCCTCTGGGGTCCACTGCTTTCCCTGCTGAGGTCACCTCCTTGGCTAACCTCCACATCCTTTCCTTCCACTTCTCTGGGTACCTCTATTTGTTTGTCCTCGTTTGCCAGTGTGGCATATGAGTTCTTGAGTGGAATAGGATCTGGGATGTGACTCTGCCTGACCGCTCTAACCCTCCCAGAGCCCACTGTCATCCAAGTGCTCCTCGTTCTCGGCATTCTTTGAGGCAGTTGCATTGGACTGGGTGGTCTCTGGATAGGGGTGATGGTACTCCTGACCCAGTTTACTTCCGCTCTGAGTCTGGCTACCTCATCCCACAGTCCAGAGATGCATGCAGATAGGGCAGCACCTCAGTGTCAGAAGGTCTGCCTGATATGGCTGCCCCACAGCCACTGCATTGCACCACTCCCACATTATACTGCAATTCCACTACTTGTCTGCTACTGAAGCTCTCCTAGTTCCCTTTTTATTAATTTACTGTCCTAAAATCCTGCCACTGATCCTCAAGATAATTTTCTTAAAAAAAAAAAAAAAAAAGAAACCAATAAATAAATAAATGAGTCAAAACACTTGTCGTCTTGAGGGTGGGCTTCTTCCCCTTATGCCCTTCCTACTTCACACCTTGCTATACCCTGTGTTTAGCTCCTGTCAATCAGATTTAACAGGGCATATAATTAAGAGTTGGGGGGGTGAAAATTTGCAGCAATTAAAGACAGCACAGAATTACACCACCACTATGTTTTAAATTTTCAACAGCCCAAAAACAATTATAAGTAAAGACAACAAAGAAAGTACAGTGTCACTAAAAGCCCACAATCTAAATTTAAAAGAAAATTACCAGTTACTCTAAAGCACTGAATTGAATATGTTTCCTTCCTTCCCCTTCTGGCTTCTTCTGAGAAAATAAAACTCTACTTGCTACCTCAACATACGAAGAAAGACTAAAGGAGCTTAATATGTATACCCTTGAGGAAAGGAGGGAGATAGGGGACATGATAGAAACTTTCAAGTACCTCAAGGGAATCAACAAAGTCCAAGAGGGTGGCATCTTTCAGAAAAAGAGATGTGCAAGAACAAGAGGGCACAATTTGAAGATAGAGGGGGGACGGCTCAGAGGTAAAATGAAGAAATATTTTTTCACAGAGAGGGTTGTGGATGCATGGCACAGCCTCCCTGAGGAGGTCATGGAGTCAAGAACAGTGGGGGAATTCAAGAAAGCATTGGACAGACATAAGGCAGTTCTAGTGGGGGGTAAGAGGAAGTAAGCTGTTGGTTAGTTAGGATCTGCAGCTCATCTGTTAGGTAGGAAAATGAGCAGACTAGGTGGGGTCAAGCGGTCTTTATCTGCCGTCAAATTCTATGTTTCTAGTTGACTGGGAGTAATCAACTGAACTATCTATCCCAGATTAAAAACATGACATATGTTAATCAATAAAAGCGTGTTGGAACAGATATGTCTTTGGCCCTTTTTTAAAGGCTTCTACTGAGGGAGCCTTCCTCAAATAACCAGGCAGTGAGTTCTACAGGGTAGGTGCAGCCACTGAGAATGCCTGCTCCCCCGAATGCTGCAGCCTAACCCTGGGAGCTCTAAGGAGGCCTAGCCTGGAAGAACAGCATGCTGGGGGTGGCTGGTAGGGGACAAGATCTTGCAGATAGACAGGTCCCCTTTCATGCAGGGTCTTATAGGTCAGGAGCCCTGTCTTGAAGATGGTCCTCCAACTGACCGGCAACCAGTGCAGTTCGCAGAGGACCGGGGTTATATGATCACACCTTTTCACACACGTCAACAATCTTGCCGCCGCATTCTGCACCAGCTTCAGTCTGTGGAGGTTGCCTCTGGATAACCCTAGGTATAGGGCATTACAGTAGTCCAGCCTGGATGTGACGAAAGCATGTACTAGCATGGTCAGGTCCTCAGGCAAAATCAGGGCTCGGATCTGGGCGATGTTCTTAAGATGATAAAATCCACTTTTGACCACGGCCGACACCTGAGCATCAACTGTCAGGCCATCGACTAGGATCACATCCAAATCCTTCACCTGTCTGGACGAGGAAAGGGGAACCCCACCCAGCACTAGGCCAGGGGGTAACCCCTCACGCACACCTCCACCTCAATGACCTGGATCCATCACCAGTACCTCAGTCTTGTCTGGTTTAAGCTTAAGCCAGTTTTGGGTCATCCACGTCTGGATTTCCTCAAGGCATCTGTTAAATACAGAGGCCACCACCTGGGTATTGGGTGCACAGGAAAGGTACAGCTGTGTGTCATCTGCATAACAGTGAAAACCCAGCCTGTACCATCTGATAATGTCTCCCAAAGGCAGCATATACACAGTGAACAACAAGGGTGACAAAACCGAACCCTGTGGAACCCCACAGCACAGAGGCTTCGGGTTAGATGAGGCTAACCCCATCGTCACCCTTTGCACTCTGCCTGTCAGGTATTACTTGAACCACTTGATGACAGTACCAGACAGGCCACACCAGAACTGCAGGCGGTCAAGCAGCACCTCATGGTCCATGGTATCAAACACTGCAGAGAGGTCCAGGAGGACCAGGATGGTATGGTTTCTCCTGTCCCTTAGCATCAAGAGATCATTTAGCACCCTCACCACCCTCACGGAGCCCAGACTGGAAAGACTCATAGGTGGAAGATGAGGCAAGATGCCTCTCAAGCTGAACGGTCACTACCTTTTCTGTAACCTTCCCTAAAAATGGGAGGTTCGAGATCGGCCTGTAGTTGCTGAGGCAATCTGGGTCCAAAGAGGGCTTCTTCAAAAGGGGTCTAACCAAGGCCTCTTTCAAGGTCAATGGAAAGACCCCATTCCTGAAAGAACTTCGGACAACCTCCGCAACCACAGGTCCAAACATCCAACCAAAAGGTGGGTTGGACCTGGGTCCAGATCACATTGCGTTGGTCGCAGCTCCGAGACTATCTCCACCACCTCCTCCAGCCCAACCAGCTCAATCCCATCCCAGACAGCAGGAGTGTTTCAACATGGCTCAGGCTGAACCCTGCAACCTGTTCAAAAGATGCTCAACGAGACCTCAGCCCTGTTAGAGGACACCTTGTCGGCAAAGAACAGAGCAATTTCCTCGCACCTACTGCTGGAATCTGACCCATCAACATGGAGAAAGGCAGGATGTAAAAGCCTGTCTACCATGTGGAAGAGCTTAACTGGTCTGCTCCTTGCCGCAGCAATCTCCCTAGACAAAAAATTTGCCTTTTTTCAGGAGATTGCCCCCGATAGTTGACATAATGTGACTTCAGAGTCAATTTGTCCTTCATCAGGCCAGATGTCCTCCAGCGCTTCTCTAACCACTGATCCCTAATCTTTAAGCTCTAGAGATCCTCATCATACCATGGAAGTCTCCGGCGAGTAGACAGGGACCGGACATGAATGGATGCGATTGAGTCATAGCCTCAGTGACAACCCCATTGTATGCTGCCCCTGCCTCCTCCACCCTAATCACACATGCTGCCTCAACACTCGATAGGTCCAGCACCACCTGCAGTCCCACCGAGGAAACTCCTCTTAAAGGGTGATACTGGACCATCTCCGTAGGGGCAGGACCATCTGGGGGGGGCCCTAAACGAGAACCCCAGGGTGCTGTGATCCGACCAAACCACCAGATCTACTCTGAGGTCAATAATATCTAAACCTAAAGAAAAAACAAGGTCCAGCATGTGGCTACCAGAGTGCTCCCATACTCCTAAGGAGATTGCTCCCAAATCTCGAGAGCCCACCGTCAACCCAAGCATTGAAGTCTCCCAGAATCAACCATCTGGGGGACTCCAACACCAGGCTGGCTATGAGCTCCTCAATCTCCCATAAAAAGTCCCCATCTACTCCCAGGGGAAGATAGAGAAGGAGAACCCTGATGCCCACACCAAAACTCTCTTGGACGGCCACACACTCAAAGGACTCTATAGGACCAATAGGTAGTACCATGAGGCTCAGGCTAGATTTAAAACAAATGGCCATTCCCCCCCCCCACAATCCTCCCTTGGGGTGTGTATCATGGAGTAGCCGGTCGGCACTGCTGCCTCAAAAATGGGAGCAGCATTCTCATCCAGCCAGGTCTCCATGATGCAAGCCAGGTTGACTGAGGATATCAAGTCCACCATTATGGCAGTCTTATTCCTCATCGACCTGGCATTGCTCAACACAGCCTGAGTAGAATGAGATGAGGCAGCTGGACAAGCCATCTGCCCACTCTCTAATGTGGAGCCCTTGGGTATGGCAACTAAGCATGGCAATCCCCTCTCAAGTTCCCATTTCACGCCAGGGCATCTCCTTGACCTCACCACCCAAATCCCAGACACCCGGGCAGCTACTCGGAGATGAGCCCTCCTGGACCCCCTTCCAAGCTATCTCCAAAGTCCTGCACCTCCTATAAACCTCCACCAGAAGTGCTGAAAGATTGAAGGGACAGAGCTCCCGGAGGGCAACCTCCGAGTAGCTGCACCTTATGGTCTCCTGTCCCAAACACATGATCCCAAAATAAAGTCCTCACACCAAAATAAACTAATCCCACAATTGACAAACAACCCTCAAAAGCATCTGAATTTGCACCCTGCAAAGCTTAAGACTGCAAAGCCGCAAAACTCACCTACCCTACCACCAACAACAGATGCTAATTTTACAGTTTAAACCCTCACACCATTCAGACACACATACAAACCCCCAAACACTCACACAGACTCACAAAACAAATCAATAGATATCTATAAGCAAACAGTCCTCTGAAAAGGGAAAAGAAACGCCACTCCAGCAAGTCAGAGTTCTTAAACTGTTCAATCCAAATCCATACAGTTCTACATTTGAAGACTTGTCAATGATAGTTCATATTCAAATCCAAAAGCCCATAAATCAGTAACATATATACTGTAGATGAACGCGGAAGAGCTATCACCTCCACAGCCCAGTCAGAAAAAGTACCAGGAGGCTCTCACCCTCCTGGTACTGGCTGTTTCTTGCAGTAGAGTTGTAAATTATAGCATACTTGACCAAACTAACCCAGAAAAGCCACTAACCAGTCAGCATACATAAAGGACTTAGCAGCCAGAAAAGCAGGTCTCAGATGGTCCCAGTCCCAGTCCAAATTCACAGTTCTGAAGCAGCTTCAAAAGATCTTCTTGCAGCCGCACTACAGGATCACAGCCCGGTTCTAACCTGCCCCAGCCACCCAGTGGTCCAAGGACTCCCTTGCATCAGCAGCCACCCTCCAGCAGCCACCCAACTGGATCCTTCCTTCAAGCCTAGCCACCCACAGATGGCCACCCCTCAGGATACCCCCGGACCACACCCATAGCACAGAAAAATGAGCCCCACCAGCTGCACTTCTGAGTTTCTCTCTGGCTCACTCACCTCACCTGGAAAGCAGGCCCCTGCACTCCTGGATTCCTCCCTGGGTCACTTGCTGTCCACGCCATCCCACCAACACAATACTCCTCCAGTCCCTCCACCGCAATCTCTTCATTCTGTACTGCTCCACTGCTGCGGGTCCAGTCAGCTCCAACTCTAGCTCCAACCAAGGCCTTTGACCTAGTTGACCACCCCATCCTCACTGCCACACTTCAATCACTAGATTTCTCACCCAACGTTATGAGCTGGTTGAAAAGCTACCTGACTGACAGAACACAATTTGTGAAGTACAACTCCACCCTCTCTGACAAGGCCACAACTAACATTGGAGTACCCCAGGGGTCCATACTTGGCCCTTTGCTTTTTTCTATCTTTATAAACAGCATCACCTCAAACCTTATGAAAACCAGCTCCCTGTTGTATGCAGATGACATAGTGCTGTACTCTAGCACCAAATGTATTGAGGATATAAATCTGAAGCTCTCCCACAACTTCCAACTACTCCAGCAGTGGCTGGTTAGACTCAAATGTGCCCTAAATAAAACAAAGTCCCAAACTATGCTCTTTTGATCCAATTTTAAACTTAAACACTCCCAGCACAAGTTTAAAGTCTCCACGATCAGTGGAACCTCAGTAGAAGTTGTTAACTCTTTTAAGTACCTGGGGGTCACACTGGATCCACTATTAAACTATGATCTCCATATTCAGAGGACCTGCAGATCTGTAAACTCTAAACTTGGAGTTGCCTTTCCAACTAACAGAGGTCCCTTTTTTCAAATACCTGCAGATTAAACAAAGTGTCGTTGCAGCTCTCGGAAATCTACCATGGTCCACACAGGCTTCAATTTTTTTTAAGGATCTCTTTAAACTGGCTACTCAGCCAAAACCTATAGCGCACATTTATAAATTGTTATCTAATAGATCTGGGGTTAACCTCTCACCGAAGGCATTTTACTGTCAACAGGCCTCAAATCTTCGCTATGACACTTCTACCCGGGAATCAAGTTGGAGAAGTAACTATAGATTAGTAAAACAAGATCGATTGCATCTGATCAGGTTTAATGTACTTCATAATTTACATTACACTCCAATTAAATTACATTTTATGGACAAGAATAAAAGTATATTATGCCACAAATGTCACTGAGAACCTGGCTGTCTTATACATCTGATATGGACCTGCCAAAGAACCCAGAATTTTGCAACAAACAAAACAATTTTTGAACCCTTTATTTGAAGGGAGAAACTGCTTCAATATCGAAACATGTGTACTTGGCAACCTCTTAGCCATATCGTATCAGACACATAAATATTATCTGGCTCTTACTTCGGCAGTAACACTGCTCCTAACCATGAGGTATTGGATCAAGGAAGTTTCACCCCCTTTAGAGAATGGATACAGGAATTGTATATGGCTTTTAATGCAGAAAAGGCAATAGCCATAATTCCATACTCTAAATAACTTCAACAGCAGATGGGAGCAGTTTTCACTGTTTTAGCTGAGAAGTGTAAGGATCTTTAGAAGATCATTAATCCAACTCCCATATACGAAGGATCTAAGTGATTAAATGGATTTAAGTGAGTTATTATGAAATGTTCTGCAGCAGGAGACATTGGGTAGATATGTTTGGTCCAGTGGACCTATGGGGAGAGGGAGGTGTAATATCGTGGGGGAGGGAGGCATAGATAGTAACATAATCCAAAGGACTGTTAATTGGGAAGGGGTGGGGGGGAGAGTGAGGGAGGGGTTTGGTAGAGTTGCCAGTCTGACATGTTTAATGCTACTGTGAGACATATTGAATGTACTGTTTATTTTAAAAATGTTAATAAAGTATTCTAAATGGTAAACAAAAAAAAAAAAACTTGGAGTTGCCTATCAAACCAGCTATGCCCTCACCCCATCCGCCAGGCTTGCTGCCGTGGAATACTACTGCCATCACTTAACTATGGGGCAGCTACTTATATTTCTGCAAGCAAATCAAGTCTTCACAAATGGGATGTTACCTACAATAATACATGTCGCTATGCATCCTCCTCTCATCGGCTGAAACACAGCTGCCTCCTCTACTCTGACCTTGGTTGGCTTCCTCCGCAGGCGTCAAGGCTTTATTCTTTTGGCTCCCTCACTGACAATATAATTAGAACTCAGATACCTAAACCTCTAGCGGTACTCTTCCAAAGTCAGGCCTCCTGCTATAGCCTTCGCTCTGCTGACAATGCCCCTGTCTGTATCCCTAAATATGCTACCGCTAAGGGCTCTAGTGCTTTTGCCTGTCAGGCCCCTCAGTACTGGAACTCCCTCCCTTCCTCTAACCATTCATCAAGCCTCTTCCCACTCCTGCTTTAAGAAAGTACTGCGCCACCATCTCATATCTTCCTGTTTTTGCTCCTGTTTCAAACCTCCAAAAACATAAGGTTTTTCTGACTCCCCCCACCTCCCTTTTAATTTTGACCACATTCCTGCCTCAGCACTTTCTCTCAGTCTGCCAGGGCTACTCCCATACCCTGCTGTTTTTGCACTTCCTAATCCTATTTCCTTCACACCATCCTCTATCTTTTTCCTCCTCTGCAACTTGCTACTATTTACTTCCCTAACTGTCTTCTTTCTCTCAGACCTGCTGTGGTTGTCGAAAGATTACTTTCTCCATTCCTTCCTCTCTAATCTACCCAGTTATTTTCTACTTAAAGTGACACTGCATTTTTTGTAATTTATTTCCTCCTCATGTTAGTATAAGCCCTAATTTTTCTTGCAGTTGTCTGTGTTGTTTACTCTTACCTGTGATACTGTATTACATATGTTGCTACCTGCTTGTATGTACCCAGTACTTTGACTATTTCTAAGAATGTACTGTTACTGTTAGTTCCAGAAGTTTGTTTTGTATTATCCTGGGTCATGCCTCAAAATAGTCATTGTTATGGCTAGCGCACCTACCCGGTAAACAAAAACTAAATAAAAAATAAATAAATAAAAAAACTCCAACTCCTGCTCCTACTCTTGCCAACAGTCCCAGGTATGTGGTTCAATGTATTTCAATGGATGTTTGAACTCAGTGGCATAACTTGGGCATTTTTGCATATTTTTGGGCCAAATTTTCAACATGCCCTCTTTGGGACTCCACTGCACAAACAATTGCACTGTCATTAGGCAGATCTGTCCCAAAAGGTGATTTCGCTGTACCTGTGCAAAATCACCTTTAGGCAGGAGCTGAACATTTTTTCTGCCCTTGTTCATGAGGTGGTGTCATAAGAAGGCTATGTTGAAAATGTGATATAAAAATATTAAAAAACAATAAAGTTATGAGTCTACATTGAATGTTGCAAATGCAGGCTCGTAGCTTTGGTAATTTTCAATATTTTTCCCCCAAATTCACAACATAACCATATCTTTACAGCATCTCATGAGTGTGACAGCTGCCATTTTTCAAATCCTGGTCAAAATGTTTTTTTTATATCCCGAAAGGTGATTTTATGGTCCTTGCACAAAATCATCTTTTAGGCAGGAGTTAAAATTTTTCTCTGCCCTTGTTCATGTGGTGGTGTCATAAGAAGGCTTTAGAAAATGGGCAAAACACTATCAGCTCTCTGATTGGCTGAGAGCTAAAACAGGGGGGTACATTAACTTTCAATAGACGCCCGCTTTGAAAGAAGTGCCAATTCGAGGTGCCCCATTACCTAAGAATCTCCCTGGGCACCTCGAATTGGCATAATGAGCAGCCGCCATTTTTTTGCCCTCGCTAAATCACCTAGATGTGGTCAGCGCATAGCATCTCATGTGCCACCTTCCCCCACCTGCCGTCCCAGTCTACAGCTGAAAAATCAGTTGAAAACATGCTTACTTCAAACTGCTGACCCTCGCTCTCCCTTGCAGTTTTTTTTTTGAGCGCTGTAAATACCGCGGCTTCCTCGCATCTTCCGTGACCCTTCCATACACTTCCGGTTACCGCGCTGACTGCCCACAAACAAACAAAAATGAAAAAAACATTAAATTAAAAAAATATTTAAAACTCCAAATACTCCTTCTGTCTCTGTCTGTGTGCGCCCTAGCTGCGGAACAGGGCCGAGTTGCAACCACCAAATTTCACCACACAGGACAGCGAAAAGAAATCTAACCAATGAGGTGCAGTAAGAAGGGGATACAGTAATGGGGACGGCTGAAACGCACTTTTAAATTAAAAAGAAACAGAATTCCATGCTGGGGGGGAGTGCGCTACTGCAAATGAATGTACACAAAACAAGCTTATCATACGCAGCAGCACCCTCTAGTGGCATCTCCTAAAGGGACTATTTAACAGAAACTCCTGTTTCTCATATGTTATTTACTTTTGTACCTGTTTTTTCCCTAGAAACTCATTTTTATAAATAAAAAAAAATGAAAGCCCATTTTCTAAGCGCAATAATGCCCTCCAGGGTGGGCGGTATGGGCAATACCGGACTGGCCAAGGGCTATAAGGCCCTCCACCTGCGGCGTCGGGCCTCATTATGCCCCTGGCAGGTCCGGTATTGCCCAATACCGCCCACCCTGTCGGGCATTATTGCTTGCATATTGAAAATCTGGTGTAAAAATATTTAAAAACAACCAAGTTATAAGCCTACATTGACTTTTGCAAACGCAGGCTCGTAACTTTGGTAATTTTCAATATTTTCCCCCCAAATGTACAACATAGCCTTATCTTTACAACACCTCATGAGTGTGATACCTGTCATTTTTCAGATCCTGGCCCCAATTTTTTTTTTTTTTTTTACATCCCAAAAGGTGATTTCACAGCCCTTGCATGAAATCACATTTTGGACAGGAGTTGAAAACTTTCTCTGCCCCTGTTTATGAGGTGGGGTCATAAGAAGGCTATGTTGAAAATTTGGTGTAGAAATATTAAAAAACAACCAAGTTATGAGCCTATGTTGAGTTTTGCGAATGCAGGCTTGTAACTTTGGTAAGTTTCAATATTTTTACCCTAAATTTACAACATAGCCATGTCTTTACAACACATCATGAATGTCATAGCTATCATTTTTCAAATCCTGGCTAAAATGATTTTTTACATCCTGAAAGGTGATTTTGCGGTCCCTGCATGAAATCACCTTTAGGCCAGGAGTTTAACATTTTCTCTGCCCTTTTTCATGAGGTGAGGTCATAACAAGGCTATGCTGAAAATTTGTTGTAAAAATATTAAAAAACAAACAACAAAGTTATGAGCCTACGTTGAATTTTGGGAATGCAAGCTTGTAACTTTGGTAATTTTCCATCTCCCCCCCCCCCAAATTCACAGCATAGCCTTATCTTTACAGGTATCCTGTCAAAAAGGTGACTGAGATTGAGTGACTCAGATTTGAGTCACTCAATCTCAGCGCTTGTAAGGTCAGCAACCCTGAAAGGATAGCGAGGAGGAAGGGCAGGGCAAAGGGAAGAGCATCAGGATACCGGAAGAGGATGGAATGTATGTGAGGGGTGATGAGGGGATAAGATGCTGAGCTGGCTGTGTGGCATGGTGGTGAGGGTGGCTGGCTGTAGTGGGGAGGGGGCTGGGCAGGAGCACATTATTTTGTGCTTTATGTATGGGTGTTCATTTTTTTATTTTACCCCCCCCGAGTTTGTTATTTTTAGTGAGGGGGTGTGGGGGGGGAACCCCCCTGCATAAATACTATGAGCAAGTTTCTTTGCTGCGAGTGTACATTGCCGTTTTCAACAATGTAAACTCACCCTAACAGTTATTGCTGTTTGGTGATCACCGTTATCACATAGAACCATCTTTATAGCACCTCATGTGTGTGACATCTGTCATTTTTCAAATTCTGGATAAAATATTTTTTTACATTCCGAAAAGTGATTTCACAGTCCTTGTGTGAAATCACCTTTTGGACAGGAGCTGAAAATTTTCTCTGCCATGGAGTCAAAAACAGTGGTGGAATTCAAGCATGCATGGGACAGTCATAAGACAATTCTAGGGGTTGGGGGTAGGAAGAAGTAGGCTGCTGGTTAACTAGGATCTGCAGCTTATCCATTAGGTAGGGAAATGGGCAGACTGAGTGGGCCAAGCGGTCCTTATCTGCCATCAAAGTCTATGTTTCTATGTTTCTGCCCTTGTTCATGCGGTGAAGTCATAAGAAGGCTATGTTGAAAATCTGGTGTAAAAATATTGAAGAAACAACAAAGTTATGAGCCTTTGCTGACTTTTGTGAATGCAGACTTTTAACTTTTTCAAGTTTTTCAAATCCTGGCCAAAATGTTTTTCACATCTTGAAAGGTGATTTTGTGGTCCCTGCACAAAATCACCTTTAGGCCAGGAGTAACTTTTCTCTGCCCTTCTTTGTGTGGCAGGATCATAACAAGGCTATGTTGAAAATTTGGTATAAAAATATTACAAATCAACAAATTTATGAGCCTATGTTACATTTTGCTAACACAGTCTCATAACCTTGGTAATTTTCAATATTTTTACCCCAATTCTTTGCATGAAGCACTATTGGCTCTGGCCAGAATGTGTTATTAGTTGCTGTGATAACTCAGATAGGCTGCTTCAACACCGATTTTAAGTGCTTATTGCACACATGCTTAGCTAGTGGAGTTTGAAACCAAACCAGGCAGAGAACCAGATGAAAGCTTAGAAACATAGAATCTGCCAGCAGATAAGACCTGTTTGGCCCACCCAGTCTGCCCATTTCCCCTGCCTATATTGTCACCACAGCATCACACAGAGCCCAAATATGTTACTGTTGGAAAACTGGGAAAAATTTTCATTGTCCCTATGGGGATGGATCGAAACGGTAAAATTGATGGTATTGCCTCATTTGCTCTTTGTTATTCAGGCAGTTATAGGTACTCCAGTATTGGCCTGGTACAGTAATCTGAAGAAAATATTTAAGAAATTCTTTGGAGGGGTGGCAAACCACAAATTGCTTGGGACCAGCTGACTACCCCCGAAAGACCAGTGGCTATAGCTGCCCAGACCCACTGTTTTATGCGGTAGCCCATCAGATAAAATATGGTGAAAATGGGCCTTTAGGGAGAGGGGAAATCATTGGGAGTTTCTGCTATGGGATATACAATACAAGTCATATTAAACTGTCCCTCCAATGCACTGGTTTAGCATTTTTCAATGAGTTGCTTAATGTGTGCACTGTTCACTGCACTGAATTAATAAACATTTCCTAATGGTTTGTCTTTAGCTGCTATTCAGTTTCAGCTTACTTTGTAGCTCTCTGGAAACTTTTATCAGTGCAGTGCAGTGCAGTGCAGTGAACAGTGCACACATTAAGCAACCCATAAAAAATACAGAACCACTGAGTTGGAGCCCGATTTCACTGCGGCAGTGTGCAGTACAACTTTTACTGACGTCATTCTACCCAATCCCATGAAGAAGCTCTCACCCAATTTCAACCTATGTCAATCCCACATTTGGATCAAAAATACTGCTCCCACTGCCATGTTGTTTTCCCTGCTTCTGAGAGCTCCACTCGCTGCCATTTTTTCTGTCCATTAAACATAATTAATTTATTTATTTGAATTTTGGTAACTGGGTAAAAATCACTTCTGCCTAGATCACCATGTTATTTCTGCCCTTTTGTCCCCTAAAATGCCACTGTTTCTGGCTCCACTGTTTGCAGTTGTTTACCCACCCCGGGATCACTCCCCTCCACAGTTCCTTCAGTGAAATTGGAACCACTCAGCCCTTCACCCACTTATAAATTGCTGTCTCACTTTGAAATAGCACCTGAAAAAAGCCACTGCTGTTTGCTGTATTTGGGACAAGAAGTAAAGAAAGTGAGGAAAAAAAAAACACAGGGTACAAACTGGTACTGGAATTCAGTTTTTCCAATATGAAATGACAAATACAGTACTGCATGAACTGGATTAGACAGATTTCAGACCATTTATAAACTGAATGCCAGTAACTACTGCACTACAAATGCATTTGAAAATGCATTGCATAAACATTGGATAGGAGCTGCAGGGAGTTTACAGTGACTGAAAGTGCATTGCATAGGGATTGCATTTGAGCTGATGATTAGTTGAAACAAAGTTTGTATTTTAAGCATTTAGAATTGCCACTGCATTGTCAGCACAAAAAATAATGAAAGAGCAGTGAGTTGGAGGACAGTTTAATGAGACTTGTACTGTAGAGCCAAAAGGTGTCAGAGAAATTATAGTATGGGATATATACTAGAAAATTAAATTGCTGGTGTTCTTTAGCCCATTGGAAACACCTATTAAACAAGCAATAACATATTTAATAACAACTAAGGAACTACCATGGTTGTATTTGAATATTTGGTACAGCTAATCGACCTGGAGAGGCAAAAGAAAGGATGTAATTAGAAAAAACAAAAAACAAAAATGCTACCAGTTACTAAATCAAGGGCAGTTTTGCCCCTATGAAGAATTTAAAGGGATATTCATGGAAATTCCAGAAATTAATTTCTTTTATTACTTTACCCTTAAAAGGACATTTCAGTTTCTGTTGCTAACAGTTTCTGTTAGTATTTCAAGAGAAGGTGGGACAGACACAGAAAGTGGATGTATCAGATGATGGCCTGGCCCAGGGGGGTGGGGATGGATGATAGGGGTTTCTGGAACACAAGGGGGGCGGGAGGGCCTCAGCACCCAACTAGGAATCTGAGGTTCGAGCAGACTCGATAGACCGTAAGGCCTAATCTTCTGGCAATTAATATGTTAGTATAACAATAAACAGGGAAAATAGTATTGACCTAGCTAAAGAACTAAAAACACAGAAACAAAATATAGCTATGGGATCGAGAAAATTACTTCAAAGAATTTATTCAAAGATTATTCAAACAAAGAAAGAGTAATGAAAAAAGATAAACTTAAGATGTCACAAAGAATTAAATCTAAGCTATATAATACAACAATGGAAAAATTTGAGAATTAAAGCAAACAAGGATTACTTGTTTGCCAAGAATAAAACAATACAAAAACATTTCTCGATACAGCCTATTTTACGCCTCAGATTTTTGGTAATTTTTCTAAAGATAGAAGCCAGGAATGTTGGTGTCAATGTAGAAGAACTAGAATTAAATAAACCACACTATAAAATGTGTTGCATAGTTACAATGATAACTAAATGATTAATATTAGAACAGAGGAATGCCCCAAGTACAGAAACCTTTCCCAGTATTAGATGGTGGTATAATTTAAGAGAGGCTATTTTATTTGAAAAGCTAGCTGAAGAAATAAGTAATGGCAGTGATATAGATATATCAATATGGAAGGAAACAGAAGCTGTGCTGACGCCTTTATTAAGTTGTTAGGATTATAGCCATTACCTCCAGGGAAGGGGGGGATAGGTAAGCTAATAAGGTAAAGGTAATATTTATATGTTTTATATGTTATGAAATGGAAGATTTATAAAGAAATACTAGAAAAACAATAAAATATTTTGGAAAAAACAGCATCACACAGAGCCCTTAGGCCCTGTATACACTTGGGACCAATTTCAAAATGTTTTTCAGAATGTTTTATAATTCAGTCCCTAGCATGGTTGTCGAAGCATCCACACTGCATTCCTATAACCATGCTTGCCTGAGCAAGTTCCCAGGCATGACTGTGGCACCAGAGCAAAGCATTGTGGATGCCACAGTGCATGATGGGATACTCATTATCAGGCACCCTAACGGATACTAACATACTAAAATGCCAGCAGAATAGGCCTAATGGTCTTTCGCGTCTGCTCATTTGGTCAGCCCCCCGCCCTGGGAGCTGACCTTGCTGCCCCCCTCGCCTTCTCTGGCTTCTGCCTTCCCAGTTCCGGATATTCTCGCTGCATTGGATTTTGCTTCCAGAACTCTTCCCCTGTACCTGTCCCACCCCCTCTTGAACCCCTCAACCCCTCCACTGTCTCTGCCTCCACCAGCCCCCTAGGTAGCGCATTCCATGGCTCCACTACCCTCTCAGTGAAGTAGCACCTCCTCCTTTCTCCCCTGAATCTTCCCCCCTCCAGCTTCCACCCATGCCCTCTAGTGGCCCCCTCCTCCTTCCTTCGAAGCACCCTGACTGTTCCTCCCCTATTTACCCCCTTCATGTACCTGAAGACCTCAATCATGTCCCCCCAGTCCCTCCTCTCTTCCAATGTGTACATATTCAGCTCTTTGAGCCTCTCCTTCAGGGGGAAAATTATATCTTCAGAATCGGGATTGCAGTGGGAGCTCAGACATGTATGTGATATATTATTTTGTACACTGCATGCTAAAATCTTAAGTTATATTTAAACATGGTTGTCTTAACCTGTGTTACAGCATGGATCACATCCACACTGCTGTTAATGCGGATAAATGCAACCATGTATGTCTAAAACTGTGCTAAAGAATACCTCCCAAGCAGGGTTTTATCATGGTTTTAACTGTGCTACAGTGTGGATGCAATTCTGTTTGAAGGGTTAAATTGGTTTAGGGTAATGAAACTATTTTAAGTTTCCTAGTATGGATGGGGTCTTAGAAACTCCTTCCCCTTGTCAAGTATCATGCTCTGTTCATTGTGCTGTTTGTAATTTGAAAAATTAATAAAGTTGATTTAACTTAAAAAAAAGAACCCACTCTCCATCTCACACTGTATTGTTTTCACTAAACCAAGTCTGCATGCTACATTATCAGCACATTTGTCAGTAGTTTTCCTATAAATTTTTTTAATATTGGGAAAAATTTCAAAAATTGCATGAAATTGCAGAGATATTGTGGAGAAAAGTGAAAATTACAGATTTTGCAATATGATTGCAAGTGCAATTTTCCAGTGTCCCAGGTAATGACAGACAACTTCCTGAAGGGACTATCAAAAGGAGCTCTCAAGAACGTCCATTTAAGTATTGTGGACCAATATTTAACCCCCCCCACTCAATTTGCATAAGCAAACCAACCATTTTGCTAATGCAGATCAGGTTCGCTATATTCCAAATGAAGCACTATAGGAAAGGATATCGGGACATCATTGCCACAAATGAGTTACCTATGTTTAGTGAAGCCGCAAGTGTGCGGCATGCAGCATGTGCAGAAAGCATGTATAGTTACACTTCTCCTGCAACCACACTTAACTGCAAGGGAAGACATTTTTCTTCAAGAAAGCCATGGGTATTCTCGTAGATAAATAATAAAAGGTATGGGGTGGGCTGGGGGATTCCTGGGCCTGGACAGTATTGAAGGCCCATTTATTTTAACAGGCCAGACTTCTGACTTGTTACTCAGCAGTGAATGAGACATTACATTCATCTTACTAGCGTGAATATACTTCCTGAAGTCAATCTGGGCTAGAAGGGCTAATGTTATTGCTCATTTGCTACTAAACAGGTTTGCAGTTTGATCCATTTAACTATAGGGGCTGGCACTTGTCAGCTGCCCCCAACCCCATTTACACCCAGCCAGGTGATGTGCATCAGCACAGCTGGACAGGCTTTATTTGCTTGTTTATGTGGTTACAGGGGCTCCATCATCTGAACCACTAGGGTAGAATACAGCAAGGCTGCTCTGCTGGGAATCTGAATTATTGAGGCACTATAACTGCTCATGTGGCAGGCTAATGGGCATACCTCTGCACAACACAGAGAAGCAGCATGCACCTTACCAGCCCAGTATGCTCACCCACTTGTGCTTATCCTGAAAAAATCTATAGCTGCTAGCTACCCCCCCCGTACAAAGATGCGACTTATTACCTGAACGCAGAGAAATCTTAAAATGTCAAAGGTAGGTGTACATTTCAAGCAGCTAATTTTATGAACAGTCAGTACATGTTCTAAGACACGGTCAGTATCCCAAACTAGGAAAAGATCAAGGTAAGAATCATTAAAAATTAAAAACTTGGGAGAATTCACGTACTTATGTTCTGCCGAGGACTGGGACTAGGAGCAGCACGGAGAGGAGGCTTGTCATCTGCAAAGAAAAACAGGTAAGATAAAACTCGATAAAAACAAGAACAGGACTGTGTTGAATGGCATAGTCTTTCTTACCAAGGATTCACTGAATTAGTAAATCCTGTAAATGCACAAAGAAATGTTGGCCTATCTTTTGTTTGTTGTCTTCTGTCTCATTACAAATAATTTTTTTTGTAACAGACGAGGCAGCAGAAAAAAGAGATGTGCTAAACTTGCTAAAAGCAATGACAATAGTTGACAAACCATGGTATCTGTCATTTCAAGACTCCAGTAAATGTTTTGATCTGCGTAAGACATTACTGAAATATTCAAACATCAGTAGTGGTCACAAAACGGGTTAGTGAGTCGCTAATACCATTTTTAACCCCAAAGCAGGGAAGGACCACAAAATGCCACACTGGATGGCATGGTTGGTGAGTTGCTAACCAATTCGTGACTGGCCCTAAAGAATACTGGTGCAACTATGCATAGCAGCTGATAGCAACTTGCGTATAGGTATACCTGCATGTTGGTAGGTTTGGAGAGGTTGTAAGTGGCTGTCCAAGTTGTGCTAATTTCCGCCTCCTGAAGCTAGTTCTTAAGTCAACTGTGCCCCTAAATGCAGCCTCCCAATGCCTCGCTGGTGCAGAACAGCAGTATCCTGTTCCCCCTGCCCATGAACACCCTGCTAGTAAAGGAGTTACCTATCCCTGGTGTCCAGTGGTTCCCCACCCGACACCCTGCTGAGTCTTATTACTAATTTCTCTGGTATCCGGTGGACCCTCTGCCCTGAACACCCCATTGACACTTACTACAAATTTCCCTGATGTCCAGTGGTTTCCCTGCCTCTGAACACCCTGTGAGTAATAGATTCAGTCATCCCTGATGTCCAGTGGTCCCATGGGTTTGAATCCTCCACCCTGACCCACCTGAAGCTGTTACTGACAGGGTATCTGAAGGCAGGATGGACCACTGAATATCAAGACAATTACTAATAAAGTTCATGGGGGGGGGGCACTGGACACCAGGGAAATTATTCATGAATGTTGACAGGGATGTTTTGGGGCGGAAATCATTGAACACCAGGGAATATTAATAAATGTTGGCGGGTGTTCGGTGGTGAGAGCACTATACACCAGGGTATTTTGAAGTGTATATGGGAGGGTGTTCAGGGATGGGGACACCATTAGACATCAGGCTGTTTTAATTGTATATCAGGGATGTTCAGGAGCAGAGGGAATCCTGGACACTAGGAACCAGGTACCACATGGTGGCAGGAGTGTTTGGGGGGCAGAGGGCACAAAATCACCAGAACTGGCAGCCTTGACAGATTCTGGTGGGAGGTGTCACCAACTGTGTTTGCCCCTGGTCTGTAATGAGGCCATAATGAGATGCAAATGACCCCATAGCACCTTACTGGTGCTAGGGGATCATATGCATCTTAAGGTACTACAGTAATGTGGCAAATTGCTCCAGAGGAGTAATTGCCATTAGTGGGACCTAACAGCCCAGTTGCAATTGCAATCCCCACACATTCTATTGGTCACATACTGCACCTCCTGTGGCCAGTAGTGGGCCAGGTTTTGCGCTTGTGATCTGGATAGTGTGTGGCTGGTATATTGGAACATGCATTTAGTGCTCACAAAGTGCCTTAGCATATTTCTGTATACCACTGGTGTGCTCCAGGCACTAATTTGTTCCTGGTGCAAATATTTAGTGAGCCTTAATCTGGACCTATGTATATCCTAGCCTTTATCTGCTATGCCTTGTGTTCAAAGAACATATCTTGATACTTTGTGCTTCATAACATTTATATTAGATTCCACTGGTATATCAGGTGACTATGTAGGCATGTTTAGCTAACATACTGTAACTGAAGCAATTGATAATGTGACTGGTAGATTGTTAGCTACTGAGTTCATTTGTACTAATGTAGGTTAGAGTATCAGTACAGGTATATGTGGATCAGTTTGAATTCTTGTCCAATGTAGATATGGCTGTTTGCTCTCTCTGTCACTGCTACAGGGACTACCACCCTTCTAAGGTACTATGAAGACACAGCAAACTTCTTAAGGAACATGCCACCTCCAGAAGTGCCGCTGGGATGATATTCCCCTAGATCAAGTGCAAAAATTGGATGAGCTCCATACAATAACAAAAGTTTTCTTCCATGTTCTTTTATCTTCCATAGCAAAAGGTACATCTAGGTAACATTTTGTAGCATCCTGCTACTTTGTCAGACCCAAGCTGTGTTACCTGTACAGGAAATCAAGAAGGAACCCTACCAGTGAGAATAAAATATAGAATAGAATTTAGGAAACTAAAACAATTGATAAGAAATGAGAGAGCTAATTTGAAGAGAAGACTGGCACTTTCTAGGGACAACAACAAGGCCCTCTTTTCATATATAAACAACAATAAATCATCACTTAAAATCATTGGTCCCTTAACAAATAATACAATAAGTATTACTGACCCCAAAGAGATGGCAGACTCATTTAATGATTATTTTCTGCCAGCATTCAACGTTGGTTTGGGACAGGTACACCAGTATCTAACAGTAGCCCCCACCCCACAAGAGATATTATATCTGAAAAGATCCTGGATTTCTTGAAAAGTATCAAATGCAACACCTCCCCAGGGTCTGATAATATTCATCCACAGTTCCTGATAAAAATGGCAGCTTGTCTGGTGAAACCCATGTCCATCTTGTTCAATGTATCCTTGCAAACAGGTATTATCCCAAGAGGCTGGAGGCAGGCAGTGGTTATTCCTGTTCACAAAAAGGGCAACAGAAGTCTGGTGGGGAATTATAGACCAATTAGCCTGACTTCTAGATGCTGCAAAATTATGTAAAAATGGTTGAAACTGCTTATTGAGGAGGAAGTAGCTAGACTACACCTGCAGGATATCTCACAGCACGGATATAAAAAAGGTCTATCTCAGTTTCAGTTTTTTTCAATACTGGAAAGGCATGTAATCAAGACTGCCTGTTTTCACAAGTGTCCAGTAAGGACAAACAAATAATATCTACAGTGAACAATATACAGTATAAACATTATAAACAGTAAACAGAAGAACAGTAAAACAGTATATATAAAGAGTCCATAGGAAGTGCCCATGCATGTGGAACAGCAAAATCTATGGAGAAAAAGTGCAATACAAAATGCAGTTGTGCAGCAACTGGTACAAGACGGCGTAGAGTGAAAAAAACATACTATCCTGTAGGAAGGAACATTACGTTTTTAAGTTTAGTGGCCCATCAGTCACAAATGCAGTCACACATGCTGGCTAAGGCCTGGGGCAATTACAAGGGAGGGAACTGGTGAGGAGCCCCTTGAGGTTAAACCTGAATGACGTGGCTGAGGGACATTTGGTGAGTGCAGTGGTGAGGTCATTGTAGAGTTTGGGGCCCTTGTAAGTGAGGGTGTTTTAGTCTTGAGCCATGCAATAGAATGGAACTGTAAAAGAGAGGGAGGAGGAATGTCTGGTGGTGTGCCCAGGGATAGATTTGGGAAAGAGGGAGGTGATGCTATTGGGTAGGTCACTTAGAGCAAGTCTGTGGAAGAAACATAGAATTTTGCCATCGAGCCTGTCAACAAGGGAGGGCAATTTAGCTGACAGAGGTCACAGTGGTGGGTGAGTCTGGGGAGGCCAGTAGCAAAGCAGAGGACATTATGGTATGTACTATGCAGTCTGGAAAGGTTTTTTGGAAGAGGAAGGGGTAGAAAATCAGTGTGCCATAGTCAAACAAGGGGAGAAGGAAACTGATGGTGAGAAGTGTCCTTGATTCAGGAGTGAGGAATGGTCTGACTCGATAAAGCATACCAAACCTCTGGTGGGCTTTCCTGATCAGATGAGAGGCTTGAAGGTCAAAGGACAGGTGGAAATCAAGGAGCAGGCTGAGTTATTTGAACGCTGTAACGTGCTCAATAAGGTTGCCATCATTGTTCATTGTATTGCATTGTATCTTGCAACACCAACCTAATAACATTCTATGAACAAGTCAGCAAGAGCATAAATAGTGGGAAACCATATGGTGTCATAATGTTGGACCTGGGAAAGGTCTTTGATCCAGTGCCACACAATCTTTTTGGTAAATCAACTGAATAACATGGGTATCAATAACTATATTGTTGTTTGGATCAAGAGTTGGCTGATGATTAGAAAACAGAGAGTCCGGGTAAATGGTGAGCGTTCTAGTGGGGGGGGGGAATGTGTAGTGGGGTGCCACAGGGGTCTATACTGGGCCGGTGCTATTTGTATTGTTCAGACAGCAATATGGGCTCCAAGATGACCAGCAGATTAACTAAATTTGCAAAAGACACGAAGGTAGGAGGGGAGGTGGACATGATAGAAAAACACAGGATCTTGTGTGAAGATTTAACATCTATTCAAAACTGAGCAACTAAAAAATAGAATTATTTTAATCCCCAAAAATGCATTGTCCTACACTTTGGTAAAAACAACCCTGGGCACACTTATTCCATGAATGGGACCCAGCTCAGAGCAGTATGTATAGAAAGGGACCTTAGAGTAATCGTCAGTAACACCTTATCTCAATCTGATCACTGTGCACAGGTAGCAAGGAAAGCCAACTATTTGACCCACGCTATAGCACATTCCTTGTGAACAGAGATCCACATTGTATATTACAGATGTACAAAACTTTTGTCATACTGCATTTTGATTATGATTCTCCCTTTTGGTGTCCCATTCTTAAAAAGGATGTAAATTTACTTGAGTAATCGCAAAGAAGACTGACTAATGGTTTGTAAAGTCTTGATAATATGAACTACAATGACTGACTACAAAATCTGGGCCATTTTAGCCTAAAAGAGAGAAGACTAAGGAGCGATCTATTGTTTCTTTATAAAGTACTGGAGAATGCAGACCTTATGACTGAGCTAGGTATTGAATTAAATTGTAGAACGGTTCAGTTAAGATCACATAACAGACAACTGTTGGTTCAGAGAGCTAACACAAACAAACGTGCACTTCTTTACAATCAGAGCAGCATGCAGCTGGAATTCTTTAACTAGTGCTATTGTAAATCAAAGCACTATGGATGGGCTCAAGAGAGAGTTAGATAAATTCATTATCAATTCAAGGGCAGGATAATTACCCACCTGATAGTGGGAGACAATCTAGATGAGCCTTTGACCTTCTTTTGTCTTGTAATACCAAAATACATATACATAACATTATTAAAGATTTCATTTTCTGTAATTCATCACAATTAAATGCCACCACCACCAACACAGTATATTTTCTAATATTTCCAGTATCTAACAATACTTAGTTATGTGAAGAAATCAGCGGTTTTCCTAAAATACTAAGGACCTCCTCAAACACAAATCATTCAGTGCCTACAAGTGGAATCCTTTTCATGCATCATATGTATAATAATATTTGGTGCTATTGAGAGATTCAGCCATTATTCTTACCTAATCTTCACTTTAACCCAAACTCTCCATGCTTTCTTGCTGTCTTGCATAATTTTAACAAATCTTTGCAAAATATGTATGTGCATTCCACATCATACGCTCCCTTAAATACTTTATGCATTTATAAAATCAAAATCCCTTTGTATGCCACTGATATGCTTGCAACATACCTCATTCATTTTATGCCCTTATGTAGCTAGTCTGCCACCTCCCTTCATTTATATTTAGTCCTTTATATTGGCTCTGCAAATATAACATTTACCCATTATGTAAAAAATCTGACACTCTGTATTTTGAAATGTTCTGCATAGTTCTAGTCAGATTCATTTACTTCTCTTACGTGAGGGAACCCCACGGCAGCCAGCTAATTTCTTGTGGTTATTAAGAGCAGCCAGTGCTGCTGACATGCACAGTTTTTATGCTGCAATGCAGAAGGAGGGAATGACGTCACAAGATGTTTATTAGTGGCACCGCCCACCACTAGAGCTACAGGGGCCCAGAAATCAAGCCCCTACAACAAGCTAGTGACTCACCGAGATAATGCAAGAGCGGAAATCTCGGACCACTTGGCAGCTATAAACTGCAGCGATTTGCCGCCTCCCTGGACTTTTCTGTCCCTAATTTATTTATCAAATCCCATCTTGGTATTTTATCTTAAAATTAAAAACAGCATAAAGCTGCACACTTTTTAAGTTTAAAACCAATTTGAGTCAACATATTTAGAGTAAAATATTCAACCAGTCCCAATGGCAGCAGTTCATAAAAGGGAGGACTGCAATCTCTCTCACCATATGCAAACTAGTACTTGTGTACCCTCCCAAAAAAGTTTCTAGCATACACACACCTCATGAAAGGGATGCCCAGTCAGTAGTTCTTTACACACTTATTTAGTGTGGAAACAGACAGACAAACAGTCCTGCCTGATGCGTTTCAGGCAAACGCATCCTTTATCAAAGGCTGAGGACTTAAAATACACACACATCATATAAATACTAAAAAACACATCATGTGGTATAGTGACGTCATCATCGCACTACAAACTCATTGGTTAAAAGGCAACTTCAAATTTAATAGCATTTAATTGTAGGCCACATAAAAACTAAATAAACCACCTAAGTAGTGTCACTTCAAACACAGCAGTGTATTTAAAAGCATACCACAAATTTTTGTACTTATGTACCCTGTAGCAGTCCTAACTCTTACCCATCTTTGTTTAAATACTTCATTTTTAGAGTGCATTCCCCCATCTTATACCTACTGCTGCTGTCAACTTAAAAATGTTGCAGTTTTATGGTGTTTTTAATTTTAAGATAAAATGCCAAGATGGGGTTTGACAAATAAAGTAGGTATCGTGTATGGCAATCTTATGGTCCTGATTTTTAATGTTTTATATAAAAGATCTCTGAATATGTTTTATTGTTTACCCTTTTGTGGTTGTGTTTTCCGACCCTCTTCCCTTCCCCCTCTTCCCCGCACTACTTTTTATGCCTTGCTCCACAACCTTATTCTTACTAACCTTCACTTTAGCCTTCTCTCTGTTTCATTATTACTCCCTTGCTATTATGAATGTTTGAATTTCTATCAATCAATGATTTTGAAATGTTTATGTTATTTCATTATGATGTAATTTTGAAGTGCCTATTTATTGTGTGTGGATGTTACCTGCCTCAGGTTTTGATAAAGGACTTTGTCTGTAACACATCAAGGTAGGCACTGTTGGTCTGTGCCTACTTATTTTACTCAGATGGGATTGTCTTAATAAAGGACAATAAAATTCACGTTTCTTGGAGCTTGGTGCTTTTTTAATATGAGGTGGTGAGTGCCCTACTTTAGCATTTCAACTAGTAATGGTTTTGTCAGGAGCACCCTGTGTGCATCTTTTTGTTGTTTTGCGGTTTTAATAACTCCACTGACAACCACCCAGTGTAAACAACCACCCACTGTAAACCAGCAGCAGCAGCATCTGTTGACAGTTACAGCAATCAGCCATAATTAACGGGCAATTCACACCTTGTTTGGTTCCTGACAGTACCTGACAGCTCTCCCGGAGAGCTGCAGTTATAGCAGTTAAAGCACTTAGCCCTTCAGATTTGTGCACACAACTGAAAATCTGTGTGCACACACAATGATTGAAATAACACTGTCAACTAAAACAGGGACATGCCAAAATTGTGCACATAGCCAAAATGTGCACACAACCGAATGGCACACAAATGAAATTGACTATATGTATTTTGTATTGTACAGTACATTGTAACCTGTTTTTTTTGTCTGCCTTATTACTTTGTGTTAAACATTGTGTTTTGTATTGTTTTTTTTCCCTCCGATGTATCCCTCACCTACGACACACCTGGGAATGAGTTGCTTGCAGCGCTGCATGTTTCTACTGAACAACAGCTCAACAGTAAATACATTTGCAAGGTGTCAGCCTTGGTTTGGAGGGGTAGCAGGTGACATATGCTACCCCCCCCCGAGCAGTACATATACCATACATGCCCAAGTTTCTCTCAGGCCCTCAGATTTATTACTTGCTGCTGCTCGAATGCTCCCTCCAGCCCTGCTCATACCTTTGCAGCCGTGTGGCTGCTCTGTGTTGTCCCGACTCCCTTTATTGTCTCTACTACTGCTGCAGTGTTTCTGTTCCTTTTCTGCTGGTCTTCCAGCATTTGTCCATGTCCCTCTTGCTGTGTTGGTTCTCTGCTGCCATTACTTGGCCCTCCCCATCTGACTTATCCCCTGCTGTCTTTTGTCTGTAGCCCATTGGCCACTCTTAACTGTGCCTGTTTGAGCTTTTGGCTCTCGGTGTTTTCTAAGTGTGACTAGTCTGTGCTATGGCTAGTTTCCATGGCTCTTTCTTTACTGTTTCTTATGTGCCTGTTTCATGATGTGTGTGAGTGCCTCAGTTTTTCTCCTCCATGCTGGTCAGCCCACTGTGGTACCCTGGGGTTCTGTCTCCCCTCTGGCTTCTCCTTCCTCAAACAGCTTGACACTTGCTCAGCTTTGTGCTCTTATATTGTTGCTTTCAGCTCTCTTGCTGCATCTACATACCCTGGGAGTGCCATATCCTGGCCAGCTTTCTGTTAAATGGGCATCAGCCTGCTATTCTTCACTGCCGTCATTATGTTTTCTTTTGCCATCAGCTTCTATGGCTCAGCACCTGCTCATATTGTTCTCCTGCTTTTCAGGACTGCTTTATCTCGTACCCACTGTCAGCTCATTTTCGCATAGTTCAGTCATAAGTTATTCCCATGTACTCATGCCTTTATTAGCAGATCCTTTATGGGATTTGTTGGTGTGCATCCACCATTATCTGTTTTGTTTTCATCACATTGCTTCATGCCTCATTTTTATGTCAGTCTGTGCCTACCAACCAGTCAGCACACATCACCATTGGCTCATACTAACCCTGCATTGCTTAATCGGCTACCAGGCTTTGCTATCAGCCTCTTTGTGACCTCTTGCATACTTTATGTAACTTGACTATGATGCATTTCCACCATGACCATGTTCTTGGCTTTGAGGGGCTCCCCACTCTGTAAGTAGATGGTCTCGCTCTTCTCCCTTGCAATCCGCATCTTGAGGGCAGGTCCCTCGACTCCGGTGGGGTCCTTCTCTTTCTGCACTATGGATGAGAATGTCCTGCTCCTCTGGGGAACCTTTAGCCATGCAGATTGACTTAGTAGCTCCTCATGGTGTAGTCAGCAGCTGGATGGTGGAACCTCTAAGCTATCAGGTGTTCCTTTACTGTAGCTGTGCAGACTCTGTTGGAGCACCTCTGAAAGCTGTTTTCTCTACTTCTGCCTAAAGTCTACCTGGTCTCCTCCAGTTTTCCTACCCTTCATCTGTCCCTGAAGTATGACGCTGTACACTACCATGTGGATCTACCCCTCAAGGGCTCAGCTCCATGATCTCGTACATCCTTGCCCCTCAAGGGCTCAGCTTTCTGTCCAGTTAGGTGTCCTCCTGGTTTAGATGCCAGGTGTTCATTTTTCAGTTGTCATTTCTCTCCTCATCCTACAACTTGGGGGTGGGCTTTCTTTGCAAGGAACCTCATTTAGCTGCAGGAATCAGTTTGTGGCACCCTCATGGTATCCTTACATTAAAAGGATGGAGTTGAGAGCCTTTTCAAAAAGTTTATCCTGAATTGGGTGTCTAAATTGCAGTAACCAAGCCATCACTAATATGACTAGTGACCTGAAGAAATGGCTATCTAGTTCTTGGTTTGCTCAAGGTTTCCACCACAAAGATTTTTCCCCTCCTCGCCTCTGTGCTGAAAGTCATAGTAGTTTCTGCAGGAGACTGAGATGGATTGTGGTCCTCTTTTATTTGGTTGCCTCAGTCTAGCTATGTGTCTCCTCTCCTTGGGAAGAAAGTGTTCATCAGTCATTGTTGTTCTTTTGTGCCTTCTTCCTAAGGTGTCTTAGTTCTCGGGGACCTCAGCCTTGCAACATTTTGAAGGGATGGAACCCTTCCATGAGTATTCCTGCATCTTTATGGCACCCTAACAGGATGGTAGTCTCCGTAGCTGAGACAGAGAGAGTGTAAGCCAAAGTACATCAGTTGCACCAGCATCACATACTTCTACTCAGTCTTCCTGCTCAGTCTTATACCATACCTCTATAACAGCCTAATGATCCTTTGAACCAGAAATTGGTTTATAAAAACTTTAGCAAGTGTTGCCATTTCCTCTAACAGAAAATCTTGTAATATGATGTACACTGGGAAAACAATGAGAAAAGATGTCTATAAAGCATGTTTTAGCCACACCATCAGTGCCAACGTTAAGCAACTCCTCGAGTGGGGGAGTTGAAGGAGTCTAATGATCTTCTGGCCTGTAAAGTTCCAACTTATTATCAGAACTCAACATACCCAGTGTTATGCCTACATTTCTGTTATTGGCCCATGACTAGAACAGGACCAGGGACACAGAAGTCACAGCCTGCAGGCTGAATCTTGGTTTGTGTTTTTCCTGATACAACTCTGTATTTATACTATAGTTTGTACCTCACAAATAATGCAAAATGTGGTTATAATCTAGATGTACATTGTCACAAATCCACTCCCCGGGGTCAGGCCCACTGAGCTCACAGTGCCCACCCTTAAGTGTAATCCAGGACAGATGGGGGAACAGGGATACCCTCCTCATCCTTTAGAATGCTCACTGAGGTCTCGACTGCACCTCTGCCACTAGGATCCCAAGCTTCCCTCTAGTTCTGGATAAGGGCACAATACCAGTCTTGAGTCTTGTGGCCAAATATGAACCTTTCCTTGGCTAGTATACAAAGGAGGAAGACCCATGCATCACACTCTCTTCAGGGTAGCAGTGTAACACCTAAGCTGGCCTTCTCCTTATAGGACATGCAACTGCCTGGTTGAAAATCTTTGTAGACTCTGGTATTCTCCCTATCCTTCCAGAGATCTCTTTACAGACCTTTTCTCAATTTGGTTGCTTATGGTGGCCCCTCTAAGCAATTAACAGTTGTCACAGATTATTAATAAACCTCCTACAGTCACACATACAATATAATAACTCTCATGCAGGCAGAATTTCTTTAGAAAAGCAAAGTTGTTGTTAAAATACTTAAATAAATACAGTTACAGCTAAAAAAAGAATATAAATTTGGGTTACAGTATGCAGAAACGAATGGGAAAAATATATACAGAAAAGAACCTGCACTAAACGTGTTAGCTAAGTCTCTACCTTAGGTATGAAGATTTCAAAATCCAGATAATCGCTGGTTTGCAAAAATATTTTAGTCTTTCTGTAGCAGCCTTTGGTTCTTAGACAGCTGCTGTGCTGGCAGCTGCTCTCTTGTGGTCAGGAGAGTCCAAGCAAAATGTGTGTGTCCAAAATGCCCTGAGCTGGGCTATTTATACCCATCTGAAATCTTGCAGTGTCATCACTTTCCGGCTTAGAGCAACTACTCAGTTTGGCCAGAAGATGTCTCTTTTAGGCCAGAAGATGGCACTGTTGTGCTGTTTCCAAAATTTCCAAGCATATTAAGAATCGGATTCTGAGGCCTATAATTAGCATGGACATGACATTTCAGAGTTAAGCCCCTTGAAGTCCCCTGTTGACCATTGGCATCCATAAGATAAAATTCACACAGGTTCTTGAGGAAGTACATCCCTCTCCTGTTGTCTCACAAAATGTAACATATTATAACAACTTCCTTAGATCAAAGCATTCTACTCCTGAGTGCATGGTTTAATGACGTACAAATGGATTTTGGCATATCTCTGTTAAAAAACTGGGAATGCAACTTCAATTTCTGGCATATACATATAATTACATAAAAAACATATATACAACAAAATAATATCTACAAATAAGGGTTAGCAGTGGGGTAGCTTGCAACATACATCATTTTCTAAAACACTCCATGCGAGAGTGCAACAACAGCTATTTTTTCATATAGAATTGTATTTCCTATTGCTGTTCCCCTCATCACAGTCACTACTGGCCACCACCAAGCCCAGCAACCACTGCACAGCCCTATTGTGTGGCGGGGAGGCCTAATAGTACCAATTGATGGCCGTCATGCTGATGGTCATGGTATGGTGTTTTCCCCACATTTTCTCCTTCCCTTCCTCCTCCTGCAGGCATTGCAGCTCACCCATGAGTTCAGATTAACCTTGTGGAGAAGGATCATGAGGAGGAAGGGGGTGCATGTGCTCCCAAGCTCTCTTTCGCTCATACCAGAGGCCATTGGAAGTAAAAAAACAAACACAACCAGACTGCATGCACTGAAAAGACTGGTGCATCCCTTCAGGGGAATAACATCCAAACAAAGTCAAATAGAAAGGAGGACTTGATAGGAAAAAGTATGTCAAAGCTTAGTGCATTTTAATTAAGGCATGACAATACAAAGCCCAACGTCTCGTCATTTCATGCTCCTTCCCAATGAAGTGCATTTGTATGAAGTGTTGGGGAATTGGGATTTGTACTGCCATGCCTTAATTAAAATGCACTAAGCTTTGAAATACTTTTTTCTTTTGAGTGCTCTTTTCTACATGTGGTAGTTTGGATGTCACTGTGGAAGTAGAAGAACAACACCCCTCACTTGCCCCCACCTGGTCCAGCAAGTGCTGTCATTGTCAGTATCCTCAGCCATGGGCTGTCTGACAGTGGGGACCACTGGTTCGCTCCCAGGCCCAGGTCACCCACAAGGTAGACGGACCACTGGGGTGGCCACTGTTGCAGCCATTTTAATGCATCAGAGACATGCATCACTCTTGACTACTTTACAAAACTTTTAGGGCCCTCCATACACACTTTGAAAATTAGATGTTTACTATTATTATTATCATTATACTCATATGTTGTTTGAAATCCCTGTGAACTCACCTTTTAAATTCATCTTATTGAGTTCATCAATTTCTAAAAAGTAAAGAAGAAAAAAGTTAAAATGGTCATCTTCAGAGTTAAATCATATAAATTTAAACTAATACATTAATGCAGACATAATCTGCACAAAAACAGTTTGTTATGCAACATGCTGCTGCTGTCTGCTTGGACTACCAATCATAAGTGAGCTCAGTACCTTGCCAGAGTTCAAGATGTTGCTTCTGGGGCAGATTTTTTTGTTGCTGCCTTACCCACTGACATCACTGGGTTCATCCTGAGCCAAGGACTGTGGTTCTGCTGTTTTTTTTTTCAATCCATTATTGTACTACTTGGTCTCCACTGAGCAGCTCCCATCTGGAATTAGAGGTGGGCAAGACAGGAATTCTTCACCCAGAGCCAAGCCAGAGCTGACCCAGGGGTGTGACCTGACTGTATAAGCCAAAACACGAGCTAAGCCCTGACTACTGCAGCATGTTGTCTACACAGGAGTTAAATGTTTCAGATACTACACTAGCTGCTCAGGCTGACAAAAATGCTTACTTCGCCCATAACTGGCTTGCCTTGAACTTAGCTCTAGACTGCTTATAGAGGTTGGGCTGAACCAGGTACTTAGCTCTAGCCAGGCTTGAGCCTGCTCTGGCTTGCTCACCTCTGTCTGGATGGTCCACCCAGCCATGTAACCCGATATCCTTGGGTCTTCCTTGTCTCTGGTGTCCTCACCACAGAACCTGGTTGGAGGTGCCCAGTCATCAGTGCAGGGCCTGCTGGGGACTGGGTCATCCTCTAGCCATGGTCAAAGGAGTTTTACCTTTGTTTTCTCCTTGGACCCACATTTGTGCAATGACATGACACATGTGCTTCCACCTCTGCAGAGAAGCCCCTGGATCCTAGTACAGGGTTCCTTCCAAGCAGGACATGTGTATCCCTCCTCCACAAGGGAGGAGAGCTGTCTAAGGGATGCCCAATCATCCCACTCTGGGCCAGCCACCAAGTGACATGAGTTAGTTCTCAAACCCATGGCACTGCCACAGCAGTCAGTATCTCTACTGTTGTGCTACTGGGTTGGAGCCCCACTACTGCTTCAGAAAGGAGGCAATCAATGTCTTAAGCTAACCTGCTGAAACATAGGATAGGACCTTGGTGGTACAGTAAACATAAGTTCCTTTTATCCTTTCCTGGCTGGTCATCTGGACACACACACACACACTCCTCTCTCAACGTGGCCGATCTCCCAGTGCCACTCTGCCAAATGCTCTGTCTAAGCACTTTATCGACTCTGTTATTAAAATCAGTAATTATATCAAATAAAAGTTGCTCATTACTCATGTTTTTATATACCCTTGGTGTGTTATGTTTTTATAACCCCCGTTAACTTTGCCCTAAAGGTTTATGTGGTATCACACATCTACAGAAAGATCTTGCACAGTGCAAATCATCCCATTGATTATTCCATATGTAAAAATGACCAATAGATGTTCAAAAGAGACTGGTTTAATGCCTTAAAGGAGTACTACAGTCAGAATTTGCAAAAACATATGCTGCGCAGAGTGTTTTGATTTGTGTGTTTAGTCCGAGTGTATCCTTCCCTTTGTCTGCTATTAGGAGTTTTTTCTAAATTAGCCCGCTAGTTGTACAGTAGTTTTATGGCCCCTCGGGATCTCCATCTCAGCAAGATTTATTGTTCTTCTTGCTCCAACAGTGCTTCCTGTCCCATGTGACAGTGATGTGTCTGGGACCATGGATTCAGCAAACACTGGTTTAGAGTCAATTTTACAACATTAAAGCTGTGATATTAAATGGAAACGTCCACCAAAAGATAGGCCCCATCTCAGTGTAATGCAGGGCCTGATGAGCATTTTCAGGAAAAGCTGCATTTTGTTTACCTTCAGTGCCTCGATTTATTTACAATTTATCTGGTTGATCCTGCCTCATTCTCTGCCAGCATTTTAAAATCAAGTGCCCCAAGCGGAGTGCCCACAACCTCCTGCGGGATGTCTCAAGAATTACGTATCATTTGGGGAGCAGCCACAGGAGCATGCATAGAGTTACTGTATAGCCGGAGCTTCTAATAGCTCTGGTTTGGAACGTACATGTCTTGGTGCTATACCGAGATCAAGTATAAGCAGGCACTGGACAGCCAGTATGTACCTGGTCTCGATATAGCACTGAGACATGTACATTCTAAGCAGGAGCTATTAAAAGCTTGCACTGTACAGTAACCATATGCCCGCTTCCATGGTTGCTCCCTGCATGATACGCCATTCTCGGGACAGCCAGGGAAGGTTGTGGGTATGCTGCTCAGGGTGGTTGATTTTAAAATGCTGGCAGAGAGGGAGGCAGGATCAACCAGATAAATTATAAATAAATCAAGTCACTGAAGGTAAAAAAATGCAACTTTTTCTGAAAATGCTAATCGGGCCCTGCACCACACTGAGGTGGGGACAGTTTTTAGGCTGACATTCCCCTTTAAGTAACTTTTCTTATCCAGTGAACCCTAATGGCTACATTTACAGTTTAACAAATACTTGAGGACTAACTGAGTGGGTTATTCTGTCAGAAAACAGCTAGAGTCATTATTAATTATAGCATTGATGATCTGGGGTGATTTGTGTGCTTTTTATGGCTGATTGTATATAGTTTGATGAAATAAAAAGTTTTAAAAGCAAAACATTTACTCCTGCTGGCTAGACTTGACACACATAGAAAGCAAAAATATTGAATTAGAGTTATTCAGTGGAGGCCAGAGCATTAGGCTCCTATATCTAGCATTTGCTGAATCAGTGAGGGAGTAGCTAGTATAAAAAGGGGATGCATCAGTGGTCCAGAATATGGCAACTGAAATTCAATGCCACAAAATGTAAAGTGATGTACACTGGCAGTCAAAATCCATAGACTGCATACTACACCAATTGGATCAATGTGAAGCCCTTGAGAGAGGACAGGGACCTGGGGGTGATCATTTGTAACAGTTTGAAAGTATTTTCCCAATGCAATATGGCATACAGGGAGGTAAACCAGACACTGGGATGCATCAGGCAGTGTTCTACTAGTCGCAGGTGGGAGATGATTATGCCACTGTAGAGGTCATTGACTGGACTACACCTGGAGTACTTCATATAGTTTTGGAGCCCAGCTCTAAGGAAGGAGAGGTTAGAGACTGTTCAGTGGAGGGCTGCAGAAATGATCCAGAAGGCAGCAGGGTAGGTCCTATAAGGAGAGACTGGAAAGCCTAACTTGTATCCTCTGGAGGACAGGAGGGAAAGGGGGCATGATACAAAGTTGAAAATACATGTAGGGCTATGAAAGGTGGACTGTATGGAGTTCAAATTGAGAAACAGTACAACCAGAAGGGGGCACAAAATCATGTTGGGGGAATTCAAAAAGGACAGCAGAAAGTATTTTTTCAAGGAGTGGATGGTGGACAGGTGAAACAGTGTACCCATGATTAATGCTGAGATTATGTCAGCGTTCAAAACCCAACTGGACATTGTTAAGGGGCTTAAGAGGGAAGCAATGGGTGATGCAAGCTCTGGAAGGGTAGAATCATTTCAATATAGGACATCAGGGTGGACCCAATGTGGGCAGTTAGAGATGCTATCTCTCCCTACTGATCAGTGTGAATAAATTAGTTTACTAGCAATTTTACCTACTTTGCTGTTTTACTTTGAACAGTGAGGATGACAGCATTGTGTCACGGTGAAATGTTCTAGGGATCCCAACCCTCCTGTCAGCACCGACCTTACTTGTGAGCACGTCTCCATTGCTTGCTTTCAAACTTCATGCATTCCTAGTCTTTTGCTGTCTTTGCTCATCTATGGTTCTACACTGCATTATTATGAAAATTGTCCACTTTTATAAAATACCAGTAGGTAAATGAATCTTAGTGATCTGATTGGCCAGAAGTGTCACGTGACTGTCCATTTACTAGAGCACACACTGACACGTCAGATGTCAAGGCTGTTTCTTAATTAAATATGTTATTTTTTTTTCATTTTTTATTATTTTACAAGAAGAATATTACACCTTAGGGTGTCCCATTGTGTTAGATATATGGACAAGTTCAGTGGTTGAGATCACTTGGTTGTGCCTTCTGCTTCTCAGTGCACCATAAAAGGCCATATATCTCATCACAACTGAACACGCTGGCGTGTGTTATTTCATAAATACTACTCCTCCATAGGGATAACATTACATCCTTAGTAATGACATCATAGCAATGCAACTATTTGTGTTTTGTGAGGAATGTGATCTCATCATAATGATTTTGTTGTGGAGAAACATCAAAATAATGACAGAAATGTAATGGAACGTTAACATTATAATTAAGATTGCGTTGTAAAGAGGAACATCTTTGCTAAGCTATTAAAATAATTTGAATTTTTCCAGAAAGCATTCTCCTTTAAATTAAAAAAAAATGTACAGTTCACAGAATGAATCACGTACATATGTGCATGTAATGGAGGAAAGAAATGTTATTTTGACTCATAGTTTGCAAATGATGCTTGAATCAGATCTAACAAGCATGACTACTTTAATTAAATGAGCAGTGACATCAAAGAACCTCTTATATTATGTGATCATAATAGCAGTTATAATAAAAATAATCATATAGGATATAATCTTACCATCTTCATTGAGGTAATCAGCATCTGGGTCCACCAAACTATGACTTTTTTTCGCAGCCCATTGAGCTGGAGAAGCTGGTGTGTGTACAAATGGAGCCACTGCTGCCCGAGGAATAGCTGTCTTTTCAACTTTGTTGTCCCCACCAGTCTTAGGAACTTCTGCAGGGAAAAGAATAGTGATCAGCACTAAATGTGGAGCACTATAACACTGTTACAACAAATTAGTGTCTCCCAGGGTTTCCTTTTTACCATTTTAAAATTATAGGCAAGGAAGGAGTGAGAAACGGATTCCAACAAGGCACTTCAGCAGAAGAATCCACTCAACTCCCATAGAAAATATTCAGTATCCCATGTAAAATTGTATATATCTTTATTTATATTCTTTTATATTGTTTCAATTATATTTTCTTACAGCTCATATAAATGTGTAACTTTATAACATTTCAGAACCAAAAAGTTCCTTTCTCAGACATGTTGAGCTTGTTTATATGTATTCTTAATCCATACAATATAAGAAATGACATCTGTGGATACATAAAAATACACATAATGTAGCTGGTTTCATACTCATAATTCATCCAACTGTATCAACCAATATTACTTGTTTTGTGTCAGGGGTAACTAACCTGACTGTAAAATGCAGATTTCAAAGAATTTCTTTATAATGTTCTTTATAAAGAAGTGCTAGAATGGGGGATTTACAACTTCCTTTTCTCTCCTTTAAACTTCCACTCGAACTAAAACAGAAAACCATTTAGAGTTTCACTATGTTGCTTTCAATTCTATCTTCTTTGCCAAAATATTTCATATACCAAAATTTTAAAGAACAAAAATATCTAATTTACCCTATATGTGAGGAACACCTCTCATGAATGTGCAGCCCTGTATATTACAGCTGTTTAACAGAAGCAAAAATGTAAATTTTTTTTTTAATGAATAGTGAGGGCTTTTCTTTGATTATAAACATTCTAAAATATATCAGTAAGAAAGCTACCTGTATGTGTAATGATAGAAAAAGGCGATTTCTATTACTTCTCATACGACTGCAGCCTGGTATATTCTGCCAATTTAACAAATACAAAATGATTCAGAGTCTGAGGTGCAGATTGCTTGTTTCAAAATATGAACTTCTAATGAAATATCACTATAACAGTATATATATAGTGTGTAAGAAAAGCCGACCCCTTCCAGCACTCTGAAGTAACATGTGGCAAGACTCAAAAGGAACAAAGTCTCTCCGGGCTTAAACTTATGTGCTATGCATGGCCGCCATTGTGAAGAATGCCAACTCTCTCTCAGGAGCTAACCTTATAACTGAAGGTAAAGAAGGGGCAGGGCCATCAGGTGTGCACACCAAGGCATGTTGATGTCAATAAAGACATCACCCTGAGCAGCCCGGTTTCTATATATGAAAACCACTCATGTATTGAAATACAATCGAGTGGCCCTCTTCAAAATTTAAATAATTGTGATCCACTCTGAAAAAGCATCTAACCTATGTGGTGTAGAAATATTTAATGATAGGGAGTGATACGAACCAACCAACCAGAGGGGGGTTGAGTGACACAGGGGTTTCTATAAAATGACGAGGCACTGTAAATGACCGCAAAAGTGCAGTATTGAAGGGGCAAAGTGATGTAAACAAAACCTAAACTTAAAAAAAGGGGAGGGGGTATTTTATTTGGGGGATTTTAAATAGATCCTGATTAGAAAATGTTTTTTGTATATAGTCCTCAGGTAGTACAACAAGGGAAAGGGCAGTATAGGGCAAAACATCAAAAGGAATAAATACACTATCTAGCGATCTAGATACACAAATAAGTGACAGAATCCAACATAACTGAAACAAAAATGTCCAATAATATGAAAGTGAGTTCATTGTTGTAGTGGTCCATGAATGTCAGCTATAAACAAATCCAAAAATATACAAGTAGTAAATCATTCTTGTAAATGTCTGTAATGATAAGAGATGTATGAGCTAAAATATTATCTCAATCAAATGTCGTCCAGATCAAATTCTCATTCAGTCCATATCTTTTGTTATGTGTTTTCAAAGTAAAGATCCACCATGCTTCTCTCTTCAATTATAGAGATTCTCTCCTTCCACCTCCATTTGGTTCAGGAACTTTTTCTATCCCAAAAAAACGTAATGACGAAAAGAAAAGTTGGGTTTCCAGGAAATGTCTTGCTAGTGGTGACTGTTCAACTCCTTGTCGTTATACAACTCTTATGTTCAGTTATCTTTTGTTTAAGGGAGCGTGTAATTTTTCTTATGTAATGCAAAGAACGGGGCAGATTATGCAATAAACAACAAAGTCACTGTTGCAAGCCATAAAATTTCTAATTTCAAAAATACTATCATTGTAGGTACTTTTTATAGTATTGGTCTTTATAGCACTATTACAGTGAGTGCAATTTCCACAGCTATAGAAACCCTTTTTGTCTCTTTGTAACCAGGTAGTAGTTGTGGGCGGTGGAGTCCAGTGCTGAGTTCTGACTAGTTTATTACGGATCATAACATTTTTTTTTTGCTGTAATAATAGGCTTATCTTGAAATATCATAGCACTTCTTTCTGTAGCTTGAAGGATATTCCAATTTGTTGTTATTATTTTCTTAATCTTTCCAAAACTATCAGAATATTGTGTAGACATGATGATATTCCTTGTGGGATTCTTTGAAGTGTCTTGTAATAAATCTTGTCTGGATTTCTGTGCACACTTTTCTTTTGCTTTTTCTAAAGTGATTCATTTATATCCTCTTTCTTCAAATTTTTCTGTCAATGCCATGGTGTTCTTCACAATGGCAGCCACGCATAGCACATAAATTTAAGCCCAGGAGAGACTTTGTTCCTTTTGAGTCTTGTCGCATGTTACTTCATAGTGCTGGAAGGGATCGGCTTTCCTTACACTATATATACAGGTAGCTGTTATAGTGATATTTCATTAGAAGTTCATATTTTGAAACAAGCAATCTGCTTATTAGACTCTAAATTGTTTTGTATTTGTTAAATAGGCAGAATATACTAGGCTGCAGTCATATGAGAAGCAGTAGAAATCGACTTTTCCTATCATTACACATACAGGTAACTTTCTTATTAATATATTTTAGAATGTTTATAACCAAAGAAAAGCCCTCACTATTCATTGAAATAAAAACATATTTTTCACATTTTTGCTTCTGTTAAATAGCTGTAATATACAGGGCTGCACATTCATGAGAGGTATTCCTCGCATATAGGGTAAATTAGATATTTTTGTTCTTTAAAATTTTGGTATATGAAATATTTTGGCAAAGAAGATAGAATTGAAAGCAACATAGTGAAACTCTAAATAGTTTTTTGTTTTAGTTTGAGTGGAAGTTTAAAAGGAGAAAAGGAAGTTGTAAATCCGCTCCCCAGTCACCTTCTTTATAAAGAACTTTATAAAAAAATTCCTTTGAAATCTGCATTTTACAGTCAGGTTAGTTTCCCCTGTCACAAACAAGTAATATTGGTTGATCTATTTGGATGAATTATGAGTATGAAGCCAGCTACAATATGTGTATTTTTTATGTATCCACAGATGTCATTTCTTATATTGTATGGATTAAGAATACATATAAACAAGCTCAACATGTCTGATGAAGGAACTTTTTGGTTCTGAAATGTTACAAAGTTATACATTTATATGAGCTGTAAGAAAAGATAGCTGAAACAATATAAAAGAATATAAATGAAGAAGATATATACAATTTTACATGGGATACTGAATATTTTCTATGGGAGTTGAGTGGGTTCTTCTGCTAAAGTGCACTATAACACTGACCAGCAAAGAGCCTTGAATGAATTTAGATAAGTTCTGAATCCCTCCAAAGACGACAGCCTCGATGGCCTGAACTGGAAAGTCCTCCATCTTTCCACTCCTGCTATAGCTGACCCTCCTACCATGCTCCTAAATCCTTCCTTTCAACTTGGTGCTGTTTCCTATACAGTATTTGGAAGCAGGCAAAAGTCCTTCCCCTCCACAAGGAGGGTGATGTCTCTCCCCTGGGACCTACTGCCCTGTTGCCCTCTTCTCAACTCTAGTTAAGCTCCAGCACACCTTGGTCCTCTTGCAGCTCTCCAGCTTTCTTGACTCCTCATTCCTCTTCCCCTTTCAGTCTGGCTTCTAGGAAGCCTATTCTCGTCTCCTCTCTCCTCTGTGTCACTGATGCCATCCTGAAGAAGATGGATCAGGGCAGGCCACAGCCACAGTCTGTTTGACCTTGCTAAGGCCTTTGATACTGTGGCCCACCCAATCCCCCAGGATAAGCTGAATGGTGCCGGACTATCCAACACTGCTCCTACCTCACTGGCCAGCAATAGTCTGTCCAGGTAAGCAATGCCTTATTCCCCTATCCCCATGAACTCCAAGTGCACCACGGCTTCATCTTGGGGCTTATCCTTTTTTACCTATTAGTCAATGACCTTCCCATGACCTGTGTTTCATTAGACGTACATTTTTTTTTTTTAATTTTAGATTTTGTTGACTGGGAAAGGAAGACTAGGCAATTCTGCATATATTTCAGCCTCATCCCCATGGGGGGTACAGATGGAAACCAACTAAAATTGAACCAGATTAAGCTGCTGGTGGTATTTTTGGTGAATGGGGGAAATTTGGCTAGGATACCAGGCGAAATTCCCCTGCTCTTTTTGAGAAGTTTCATGGGATCTTTAACATCCACCTAAACAGGCAGCTAGAACCTCAGTTTAACATCTCATCTAAAAGACAGCACCTCAGGGTTGCAGCACCCCCCTCATGCTGTACTACAGTATTGGGATTTTATCCCAAGTTCCTGGTGTGGGACTAGAATCCACAACCTTCTGCTCTTCTGCCTCAGAGATGAGTGTACAACCTACTGAGCCACTGCCACTGGCATATGTATTCTGATGTTACTGTTTCTTTTGCCACTGGTGCTAAGGTCCCTGAACTGGAAGAGTTGCTACAGCCTGACTATGAAAGTGTTCAACACTTGTTCTGCTCAAACCAACCCAAGCTGAATGTCAGAAAGACTGTTGCCATGTCTTTTATCACAAAGCAACAACTTACTAGACTCAACTCCAACCCCCCCCCATATTTTGTACACTTGATGGTGCTTCCCTAAAGAGGCCTGTCCCTTTAAGTACTTCAGAGTAGGGTGAATGGAAACCTGGATTTCTTCCACCCATGTCAATGAAAAATTCGCTGTGGCCTGTAGTAGAGCAAATCTTGCCTGCCCCTCCTGATCTGCTATGTGGACATCCTTGGGATGATCTTGCCATTGTTTGCGACTGTGGATGGTACCACCCCTAAATCCACCCCAGCCAAGCTAATTACCCTCTTCTATTATTTCTGCTATTTTGCTGCTGACTCCCTCATCCTTACCACCGTTCCCTGTACCATGTCTCCTTCCTCACTCTAGGTTCTCAACACCTCTCTCATTGCACCACTTTCCTCTCAAAGTACTGGTTCTGTACTTCCCTTCATTCCTCTCTGACCTCCTTTCAACCCCATCCCCCTCTGTTATGCACTTTGCTCCTCTGACTCCCACTCTTTCATTGTTCCTGACTGCAGCAGCCCTTCTTCTGGTCATACTGCCTTTTCTGTATGCCTACTCTCCCTCTGGATTAGCGGTGCCCTGCCTTACATCTGCCTCTTCTTGACTTACCTCTCTTTCAAACTGCTCTACAGATCTCACTTGTCCCCTTCCTTCTCCTGACCCTAGCCTCCCCATGTGCTGCTCCCTATCCACCACCAGTCACTGATTATTTGTACAGTTTTGTAATCTGGATTTCCAGTACAAGGTTCATTGTAGCTTAATTTGGCCTATTATATTCTCTGACCTTTTACAAATGTGAACACTTTTTATACCCGGTAGCTCATAAATCTTGACTGCTACTGGTGTTGCTTTTCACATAATTGCCTTGACTTTATAATTATTTATTTGAACATTCAGCTTCCGCTCTATTCACTTTACTACATAGTTTATATTTCACAATCACTAAGGCTGTAGTACTTTCGTCATGGAACATATTTTGAGAAAATCATGGTATTGTGGTCAAAATTATAAAAATCATAGAAATCACTGTATAAGTCTTGAAAAGTCATGGATTAATTGTGTGTTAAACAAATCACATATATTTTGACATATTTGTACGTAAGCACATCAGCAAAAATATAAATGTTAAAAAAAAATCATTACTAGTCTGGTCCAGTAGCTGGAGGCCATCTTGGACACCAGGCAGTGACAGTGCTACGGGTTTTAAGACATGGATCAAATTAGATGCACTGGTGTAAAAAATGTGTGCCAAAGTGAGAACCAGCTGGGTCAAAAACTAATTGAAAGTACAAATTTCACCAGTGCAGATACTAAAACTTATCAAGAACAAATACTTTCCTTTTGTTCACTTTTCCATCTTTCAGCTTTTGCTACGGACTAGGTGCACTGCTATAGACCCACTGTCAGGTGGAAAGTTGGTAATTTCTGGGCAGGTTGCAACTCTTTCCCCTTTTTGTGTGCAGCTCTAAAGTCCAGTGCTGGGGCCACTTGGGGACCAAGCCCATTGCGGTGACAAGGCACAAAATTATGAGTTTATAATTTGCAAACAGCAGTGCCAAAAACCATGAAGTTTCCATAAACATAGCAAAAAACATGGAATCTATGACTTCTGTGACAAAGGTAGAGCACTAGCACTCTCACCATTTTATTCACTGTAAATGTATATGTATACATATATATACTGTATATATATATAAAAAATTAGAGGCAAAAAAACTCCATTTAATGTATCAGTTAGGATTGTTCCACAGCGACAAAAGTGAGGAAATTCGATGTTAGGGTTGAAACCCCCTTTGCACCCCTCCAGCCCAACTCCAACTGGAATTGGGGTGCGCATTGGGGTCGTCGCCCTGTCACCCCATCACATATGAAAAAGAAGGTGAGGGAATAGGAGAATGGGGTGACAGTTAGGACCGATGACCCCCAATGCACTTCCGATCCAGTTGAGGGTGGATGAAGTAAAGGGGTAAACTGTAACATCGAATTTCCTAACTTATATGGCTGTAGAGCTAACCTAACTGACGCATTAAGCAGGTTTTGCCTCTAATCACTTCTTTGAGATGATAATGAGAAATAGTGAATGTAATGCGAGGCGGGGCGCAGGAGCCCTGCGTGATGTCTTGTCACATTGTAACATTGTGCCTGCAAGCGCCGTCATGTGCATCATGGTGGACGCAGAGCGAAACAGAAAGAGAAACTGTACTGTAGACATAAATGTTAAAACAACACAAATGCAACCGCAATGAAAGCGTAGAGTAACGCACATGGTAAATAAACGTGAACAGTAAGTGAAACGGGTACAGAACCGCAAGCAGAAACGGTAGTGGTAACAGTAATGTAAGTGCACAGGCTGGTTTTCCCCAAAAGCTGTATACAGAAAGACAGTGAGTAGAAAGAATGTATGCAAAATAATGACTCTCGGAACACAAAAATGAGGACTTGGAATAGTAAATTGCTTATATCTCAGTAATCGTACGACATAGAAAAAAAATTTAAAAGTCATATGTATTATCACTTTCCTGGCTAGTTTTGTACTTAGTCCCCATGAGGGGGCTAAGAAGTTTTCAACAAAAAGTCCGTATCTTGCACCATTTTCGAGATACGGGTCCTGACAGGCGCTGCGAACGCCGTTATGTTATCCTATGGGAAAAAAACAGAAGTTTGGACTACCATAACTTTGCCTCCCTGTAATATTTTTTCACCAAACCACTGGAAGGCACATCTGTGGGATGTTGGCAGTGTTCCCTGAAAATTTCAGCCCAAAAGACCAAACCGTTATTGTGCAGCAGGGCGCCAAACAATTGCTGTAATGCGTCGTATGCCGTAATGTTATCCTATGGGAAAAAGCGTCAACTTTGGAGTACTGTAACTTTGCCGCCATGTAATATTTTTTCAGCAAAACACTGAAAGGCACATCTGAGAGATGTCGGCTGCGTTCCCTCCAAATTTCAGCCCAAAACTCCAAACCATTCTCTTGCAGTGGGGTGCCAAAGAATTGCTGTCATTTCCACAGCCTAGAAAAGTACTGTTGCAACTATAAAGTTCACGTAAAAATTTGCGACACTTTCGTGAGTGCGACACTACTTTGTGAAAGTACTTTTTCCAGAAATCTGAAAAACTTATTTCTGGGGTGTTTTACCCCAAAATAAAGACATGGCTAGCATCCTCAGGGTCCAACTAGGTGAATACAAAAAGAATTAGGTTGCTAGAGGGTCCCAAATTTAAATGGCAAGCATTTTTCTGATCAGTAACTGAAAACAAGATGGCAGATTTGCGAAAGTAAGAGGGACATTTGCGACAGTAAAAATGCATTTGCGACACTGTCGAACGTTTTGTTAACTTTTCCCATTGACTTATAATGGGAAATTGTTTTTTGAATAACTTTTGAACTGTTTAATATTTTTTCATGAAATCTTTGAAAGGCACATTGGGGACCCCGGCCACACATTCCCTTAAGATTTTGGGCCAGTAGCGCAAACCGTGTGACCTGTAGGCGCGACCGTAGAATTCCAGAAAAAGCGTAAATGCATGTGTAGATCACGCTTAATAACTCCGCATGCGTGTATCCGACTGGTACAAAACCTGGCAGATCCCAAGGTGTATTGGCCTTGATTAAGTATTCCAAATTTCAGGCAAATCCATCAAACGGTTGCAAAGTTATTAAGGTGCAAAATTTTGGGTTTAACACGCAAATGGCTCCTCAACACTTAACTATGGTAGCACTACCGTGCATACCATATATATATATATATATATATATATTATATATATATATATATATATAGCCAGCAGATTAGCACCTTGGTACATGCATACAAAACTGAAAGCTCAATTGAACCATGCTTATTAACTGGCCCAGACAATGGCCGCCAAGAGAAATCTAGCCAACAAAGAGAGGCATGGTAAAAAAGTAAAGGCTCAAGAGCTTCGACCTGGAGACCGTGTATTGTTAGGCAATTTAGACTGCATGGTAAACACAAAATTGCTGATCAGTGGCACCATCTTCCCCATGTAATAGTTGGAAAGTTGGATGATTTACCTATGTACAAGGTGCGCCCAGAGAACAACTCCAAAGCTGTCAAGACCATGCACCATAACCACTTGCTACCTATTGACCAAGTCATGATTGAGGCTGAACCCCCAGACCAGAAATTGAGCTCCCTGGGCCGGTGACTCATGCTGCTGCAAGAAAGAGACAGAGTCAACCTATCCCAGTGGTCACAGATTTAAGGTTTCCTCCGCAGCACGCCCAGAATGATAATGACTGTTAGTCCACTTCTGACGAAAGTGAATATGACCATGCCTATTACCCCCCTCTTATGAACTAAGTCAGCAGTTTCAAGGTAACCCCCTGATAAATTGTGGGGATGAAGCTGGGCCTTCTGGACTGCCTTATCCCCCAGCTTTGTCCTTGGAGCCAATGCTCCCAGAGAGTGAAGTGCAAAGTATCACGTCTGAAGATGTTGAGTCTCTGTGTATTGCGGAACTGTATGATTTGCCTGAAGAAGGGGCTGAGGGTTTGAGTCTTTTTGGTGACATACCAGAACTTGAAGAACACTATGAGAGTGCTGACCACCCCCCTTCAGTGCCTCAAAGCTTGATTGTGCCTGAGCCTTCGCAAAATGAGTCAGGTGTTGTAGAAACAGAGCCTGCAGAGCAAGGAGCCGACAGTGCCCCAAGTTTGGACCTTCCCACCCAGGCACTGGCACCCCTCACAAGTGACGAGAGTCCTCAGACCAGTGCTGAGAGTACAGAGACTGTGGTTGTCCCCCTCAGAAAGACTGGCCAAGCTGTCAAGCCAGTAGTATGTCTCAGTTATGATTCTCCTGGGAGGCCAGTGGACTTACCTCTCCATGTAGTTCGCAAACGTGTTTATGTTTCACCAAGCTCACTGCCCAAATTGAGCTTGTCGCCCCTTCCAGGTTACTTGTTCTGCCCTCTCACCATGGTGCCCCTCCCCCATCCAGCCCCAACTTAGCTGATAGGGAAGGGCCCCCTCTTGCATTGTTCAAGGTACAAGAAGTTATTACCTGATTTAGTATAGTAATGTTCAACTGACTTGTGTGAAATATGCCTAATGTATTGTCAGAATGGACAAAGTATTGGGAAATGTAGTGAATATGTATAGTAAGTAACAAGTTTATGTTAACTGATGCATGATGGTACAGACTTGACGTGGACGCCAAGTTTTCTCCAGGCAGGGAAGGGTGTAACCCCCCTACAAATGGGGGTTCCCAAAAAGTCTTCCTTGAACTTGCCTAAATGCTCACTGCCTGGCTGGTGTTCTGCGTTTTAGCAGTTTAAATGTGATTGCCAGAGAGTGCCTGTATAGCCTCTGTGTACTGTCTCTTTAAGAGCTGCCTGGATTGCAGTCATAAGTAATCTGAGAGGGAGCTCTGTTGAAAGATGTAACTATTTGCTGAAAATCATTTAGAGTGATAATGATAATGTAGTTTGTCTAACATGCCTTCTTTGCAGCAAGGACTGTTTTGTTTATCTCCACTATCTTGGTCCTGGACTGCGAATTGGATCAATCAGTACTGGTGGGACCTAAAATGGAGCCAGACTACAGGAACCGTCTGGAGTCAAAATCTGTAGGAATTGTAGTTTTGGGCTTTTTGCGCCTTTTTGCACCTGAAGGGGGAGCCTTTGTTGTGGCTGACAGGAGGATCAGCCAACCGAAGCTTTTGGATCTTGGGGAATTTCCCAAGCTGCTGCAGCTAGTTTCAGTTTTGAGCAGAGAAATGAAGAAGTAACAGCTCAAGTGACTTTTGAGCAAAAGTTCTGTGTAGGTTTGCATGGGAGAACTGTGAGAGGGCTGAGTTTTGGCTTGCCTGTCTGCCTGGTGTCCCTGAGAGGGAAAATAAAGTTTATTCAGACTGAATCTGAGTTGTGAGGACTATTTACACCACTGGACTGTGACCAGGCTTTAACCTGAAGACCGAAGATTTTCTGAATGCGATTGGCCTGTCAGGATTTCCAGCTAATTTTGAATCCCCGGTTTGTGCACAGACTTTGCAATCGTGACCGGAGAGCGGTTTGCCTGGTACAGTAGATTTTCCTTACATGTAAATGTGCTGTGTATTGAAAGTGAGTCGTGATTTGGTTCCTCACTGTGTGAACTGTGTTCCTCTTGCTGGTACCATAGAATCCTTTACATGTAAATGTGCTGTGTATTGAAAGTGGGTCGTGACTTGGTTCCCCACTGTGTGAACTGTGTTCCGCTTGCTGGAAGCTTTATCCAGCCTAATCAGACTGAATCCGTGTTTATCTCCATTCAGCCTGGGCCATGCCACGCTGGCCCTGCCAGACTACCCCACTGCACAGAGAAAGCCACCGATGAGAGACCTGCCTGGGGATCAGCCCCTACTCCGTGCTTGAACAGGAATGATGCCTGGGCGAATCGTGTGGGCCCTGCTTCTCCTGGCACTCCAGATTAACCACCTGCTGTCTCAATTTTCATCCAGTCTGTGTCCAGTCTTGGGTATCGTGAGTAATCATCAGGGTAGCTCCCTGCAACAACAGCCTAATCTAAAAGTGTGTCATCTGATTTTCTTGTTTTCTTTTCACAAACTGAGCTCTCCGGTTCCAGATTACAAATGGTGTGTGTTGTGCATGTTGTTTTCTTCCATCACAGGGCCCCAACCAGCTGCAATGTTCCTGGCTAGCCCACCATTCTCCATCTGGGTACCCAGAGTGTGTGACTGTTTATGGACCCTGAAGTGCATGCATAACTGTTTGATTGATAGAGCCTTTAAGCAAATTAACCTGATTACGCCCCTCCCTTGTTCAAGACCCTTAAATAAATCAGATCTAACTCTTTTTTGCATTTACCCTGACTGTGGTTCCAGTTTGTGCAGGAGTACTGTACTGCTGTTATTTGCTGTGTATAACCTTGTTTTACAGGAGGTCCCTAGGGCTGGGCCAGAGGAAAGCCCTGGTGGTAAGTGCAAACAGTGTGGGTACTTGTGTGGCGTATCAGGGGTATTGTGAAAGTGATTATTGTGTATTGTTCCGGCCACTAGTTAGGAAAGGGGGGGTTACAGTGTCCCGGAGGGCTGTGCCCAGGTTAGCTTGACCACTACCAAACCTGACCTCCAGGTTGAGGCACCCGTTTCAGAACTCAGGCCCCTTAACCTGCTACTAGCCAAGCAGGCAGGGGTAGTAGCCCTTGGGATAGCGCCACTTAGGTGTTACATTTTGGAGGCTCACCGCTGGGATTTTGTGCCTTCTAGTGGCCAAAAATTATGAATTATTGTTAAAGATTAATGGCTACCCCTGTAGAAATGGCTGTACACCAGTTGGTGGGGTGGTGTACTGGGCAGAAGATTGACCCCCAAAATGCTCTACTTATACTGGATATTCCCCTGGGTACCAGTACATTTTTATTTTTTTATTTTAATCTTTGGTAACCGGGTAAGGCCCACTAGGCACAAGTGCCTGTTTTCAGGGGCCACCTGGGAGCACTGGGCGGTTAAGTGACTTGCTTAGAGTCACACAGTATGCAAGTGGAGGTTGTGAGACTCAAACTCAGGTCTGGTTTATGGGCTGTATCAAGCTCATTCACACCTCGTAGATACTGTAGAGGGAGCACTCTCCAAAGCTGAATGTTTAAAAAATCCTGTGGTGGTGGGTCGACAGGCTGATTTGATAGCCCAAACTTTCATAGCTTTGGTAGAGTGTAGTGATCTCGTGGACAGTTCTAAAGTGCCACAGACCTTTGCCCCAGGAGAGGTTCCAGCTGCCTGGAGAGTGATAACAAAAGACAGTAAAGACCCCGGGGATGATGAGCTCCCACCGTTATCTGAGACTTTTGAGGAGAAATTTGCTAAGTTGTTGCTGGAGGAAGGGAAAACCATAGAGGACTTTAAGAAACTATTCTTGCCTCCTGGGCATGTTTCTTCTCCAACACCCCCTCCCACTCCAGCACCTGTTACTGCCCTGCCTTCTGTGCCCCTGCCAATGCTGGCCCCTATATCTGTACCTGCCATTAGTCATGACTCCTACCGAAGGCTGAGACACTTCTCGGGCACCCTCCCCACCCCACAGGGGGAAGATGACTGGGAGACCTGGATAGACTATGTTGCTCCTCTAGTACTTGAATGGCAATGCTCAGAAGCAGAGAAACAAAAGAGGTTGAGTGAGAGCCTCTGAGGTCCTGGTCTGGCTACCATCCATGCCAAGTGGGCCAATAACCCCAAAGCAACTGCACAGGACTGTCTTGATGCATTGGAAAATGTGTATGGGAGCCCGGATTCAGATGAGGATTTGTGGTGGAGAGTAAGAAACACTCAGCAGAACCCAGGGAAGCCATTGTCTGTGCATGTACCTCAGCTTGAAAAGCTGCTACAAGACTGCTTCAGACAGGGTAGTTTGCTGTCAAATTAATTAGATCGAACTAGGCTGGACCGGATCCTTAAGTCTGCTCCATTTTCAGAATTGTTACTGCTTCAGTTGCGCCTTGCCAACTGACTGGAATCACCCCCACTCCTATGACGAGCTAATGAAAGAACTTCGGGGGGTTGAGCAAAGGCGACCCTGTTTAGGAATTGCACCCATATCTCCTGCTAGTGCACAAGTGACCGAGAGTGATCAGCCAAGTGAGGCTCAGGGGCAAAAGTCAGCATTTAATGAGTACGCTGAGCATGCAAAGGACTTCCCACCCTGGGCCCAGTATTGGAAAGACAACCTACTAAAGGAAGTCTGAGAGCTGAAGATGGGTGCCTCTGTAAGGGTTTCCCCCATGGAACCAGAATCTGGTCCCTTTCAGGATGTGACTGCCATGGAAGTGGGGGTGCATCCTCAGGCATCTGCTACTGAGGGTGGCTCCAAGGCTGAGATCACCAGATTGACTGCCACTCTAAAGGAACTGTTAAGGCACATTGCACCACTCTCACCACTGCAAGCAGATACTAGACCCCAATCTGTTACTACTGCTTCAGTTCCTCATACGATGTTCTCTCCCAGGATGACCCAGGAGTCTATCATTTGTCACAACTGTGGAAAGGATGGCCATATGAAAAGAGAATGCCAGTCTCAGAAGGACTTAGAAAGAGTAGTAAACAGACTCCAAGGGGAGCTCCAAAAAGCAAATCAATGGCCAAGGGGTGCCCAAAATGACCACAGTGAGGGTTTGAGAAACTCTAACTCAAATTTGTCTGTGGCTAAATCATCTGTCCAGGCCTCTGCTACTGTCTCTCCGGACTGGTCCAAAATAGTAGGTCCTTCAATGGAGACCACGGTGACTGTGAATGGTCCATTTCCATTCATACTCAGGCTGTGCTTGACAGTGGGTTGCAAGTGACCACTGTATTCCAGGACTGGTATGACAAACACTTATCTGATGTGCCTTTGCAATTCCTGAAAGGCCTACATGTGTGGGGCCTGAGTGACAAGTCTTATCCCTACCCAGGGTATGTCCGCCTCTGGTTGTCTTTTCCTGGAACTGTAATGGGTGTAGAGGAGTGAGTAGAGACATTGGCCCTAGTGTCTCGCCCCCACCGGACTGTATGATGGGGTCCCCCTGTTAATTGGAACAAACGCCCATATGTTTGGGAGACTGGCGCAACCCTGTCATGAGAAACAAGGGCGACGGACTGGGAGGGCCCTAAGAATTTTGACTCTGATCAAGAGGGCCTATGATTTGCAACAGAAACCCAAGGAAGTAGACCAGGATGAACCAGTGGGGATTGTGTGGAAGAAGGATCCTAATTCAATGGTACTGGCCCCTAATGCCCAGTGTACCATTCAAGGGGAGGTCCGCCTCTGGAAAGATGTCAAGAACAAAATACTGATGTTGGATGCACCAGGTGATGGAAAATTGCCAGAAGGATTATTGGTCAAGCCCAGCAACTTGCCTGCTCATGTGCATGCCTATGCACAATGAGAGATGGTCCAGATTCACAATGTGTCAGATCGGGAGATCTGGGTGAACAGAGGGTGCACCCTAGCTATGGTACACTGCGCAGACACTGTAGTATTGCCCAGCAACAAGCACTTTGGTGAGAAGGAGAGAGTGATCCCAGACTTGTTTGACTTTGGTGGCTTCCCTTTGCCAGCTGAATGGAAGACTAGAATTAGCAAGAGACTTGCCCAGAGCGACCAAGTGTTTTCGTTGAAGGAATGGGATGTGGGATGTATCCAGGGTGCGGAGCATCACATACGTCTGCATGATGAACAGCCATTTCGAGAGAGGTCCCGACGCCTAGCCCCAGCAGACATGCTCGCTGCTGGTGTGATGCAAGATTCCAGGAGCCCATACGCCTCTCCCATTGTGGTTGTGCATAAGAAGAATGGGTCTGTGAGGATGTCTGTTGATTATTGAACCCTGAACCAGCGGACCATCCCAGACCAATACACTATGCCTCATATACAAGATGCCCTGGACTGCTTGAATGGGAACAAATGGTTCTCAGTATTGGATCTTTGCAGCGGATACCACCAGATCCCGATGGCCCCAGAAGACCGTGAGAAAACAGCCTTCATCTGCCCATTGGGGTTCTACAAGTTTCTGAGGATGCCACAGGGAATATCGGGTGCCCCGGCCACCTTTCTGTGACTGATGGAACGTGCGGTGAGAGATACGTATTTGCTGGAATGCATGGTGTACTTGGACGGTGTCATTGTGTTTGGGAGCACCTTAGAGGAGCATGAGAACTGACTGTTTAAAGTCCTAGACCGACTAGAAGACTTTGGCCTCAAGCTGTCCATTGACAAGTGCCAGTTTTTCCAAACCTCCGTGAAGTATGTGGGGCACATAGTATCTACAAAAGGGATAGAGACTGATCCCAGTAAGGTTGAAGTACTGACTACTTGGCCCCAGCCCCATAATCTGAAAGAACTACAACATTTCCTGGGGTTCTGTGGCTACTACCGCAGGTTCATAGCAGACTATTCCAAGGTGATTTGCCCACTCTTGAACCTTACCCAGGGTTACCCTCCTTCCAATCATAAATACAAAAAAGGAGCCTTTAAAGAACCAGAAAAAGTATACTTCTGCCCAGGTGAACTCTTCGGGCCCCGCTGGATGCCCGACTGTGAAGCAGACTTCCATGAAATCATATACCAGCTCACCCACGGCCCCATCCTTGCCTATGCTAACCCCGCCAAACCCTATATGCTGCATACGGACGCTAGTCTGCAGAGTCTAGCAGTGGTGCTGTATCAAGACCATGAGGATGGCCTGAGACCAGTAGCTTTCACCAGAAGGAGCTTGACTCTGTCTGAACGAAACTACCCTGTGCACAAGTTGGAGTTCCTTGCACTAAAATGGGTCATCGTTGACCAGTTTCATGAATACTGTACCTATATGGGGCAAAGATATTGGTGAAGACTGACAATAACCCATTGACCTATGCACAGACTTCAGCTAAGTTAGACGCCACTGGGCACCGGTGGCTTTCTGCATTATCAACCTATGGAGAGGGTACAGCGAAGGGCTACTAGAAAGATCTCTGAAGTTAAGGAGATGGCATATGAAGACAGGTTGAAGAAACTGGATTTATATCTCCTAGAATATCGTAGGATGAGGGGGGATATGTGCCTAATTTATCGGGCATTATCTGATAATCAGCTTTGGGAGCAAATGGACCTGCACCTTAGGGTTCAGTCATATAACACTCATGCCCACCCCTTACAGTTGAAGGTGGACAGATGTAGGACACAATCCCGTTTGTTTTGGTTCTCAAATAGGGTGGCAAGAGTCTGGAATGACTTACCGACTGAGGTGGTAGCCAGTCAGAATATGATATCTTTCAAACAGTCTCTGGATATTTTTTTGGGGGGAAGAAACATAGTGGGATATTAAATCCCAAGTTTAAGCGAGCCAAATGGACATCTGTCTTTACAGAGCTCTGTATTACCAATGTTACCAATGATTATGCTGTCGAATACAGACCGGGCCTGAACCATATTGATGCTGATGCCCTGTCACGAAGGCCCACTTCCAAGAGTGATTGGGTCAGGCTGTCTGAACCTGACATTTGAGCATTGTGCCAAAAGTTTGATAGAGATGAACAGATGTCTGCGGACACAGTGGACTGTTTAGTAGATTGCTTGGGCCCTTCTGACACCTGCATACCAACTGCTTGTTGCCACTTCTCTTCTCTAGATATTAGTGCACTACCTCAATTTAACAATGACAGCATTCAGTGGGCTCAATCCCAAGATCCTATGATTCAGCCAGCACTTGATGCCCTGCGTGTGGGGAAAGATGTGTCTGAATTACGTTCCACCGACTTGCAAACTGCTTTATTGTTTAAAGAAGGCCCCAGATTGAAGTTGCTCAATCAGTTGTTATATAGAGAAACAGTAGATTGTAGTAGCAAAGTAGACAAGTGACAATTGGTCCTGCCCATGGCCTTTAAATATTTGGTACTGAGGTCTCACCACAATCACTTGGGGCACCTTGGTATTGACAGAACCCTTGACCTGGTATGATCTCACTTGTACTGGCCCAAAATGGGAGCCGATGTTCAGCACCATGTAAAGACTTGTAGTCACTGCCTGCAAAGAAAAGCCCTGCCTCAGAGGGCTGCCCCCCTTGTTAATATTACTACCAGCACCCCCATGGAACTAGTCTGCATAGACTTCTTGTGTTTAGAACCTGATCAGTGCAACACTGGCAATGTGTTAGTGGTTACGGATCATTTCACATGGTATGCACAAGCTTTTCCCACCAAAGATCAAAAGGCATCTACCATGGCCATGGTGCTAGTGGAAAATTTCTTTGTCCACTATGGTGCCTCCCAGCAGATCCACTCTGACCAGGGCAGAGACTTTGAGAGTCAGCTAATCAAAGAAATGCTCTCTCTATGGGGGGTGCGAATGTCAAGAACCACCCCCTATCACCTGCAGGGAGACCCTCAACCAGAACATTTTAACCACACCCTTCTAGACATGCTGGGCACCCTCCACCCAAAAGACAAGCATAAATGGAGCAAATAGATTAGCAGCTTGGTACACGCATACAATTGCATGAAAAATGATGCTACTGGGTTTTCCCCTACTGCCTCATGTTCAGGAGAGAGGCCTGGTTGCCTGTTGATGTCTGTTTTGGGGTCTCTCCAGATGGGGTCCGGGCCGAAAACTACTTGCAATATGTACAAAAACTGAGAGCTCAATTGAACCATGCCTATCAACAGGCCCAGACAATGGCCACCAAGAGAAATCTAGCCAACACGGAGAGGCATGATAAAAAAGTAAAGGTTCAAGAGCGTTGACCTGGAGACCGTGTATTGTTACGCAATTTGGGACTGCATGGTAAACACAAAATTGCTGATCGGTGGCACCATCTTCCTCATGTAGTGGTTGGAAAGTTGGATAATTTACCTTTCTACAAGATGCGCCCAGAGAACAAATCCAAAGCTGTCAAGACCATGCACCGTAACCACTTGCTACCTATCGGCCAAGTCATGATTGAGGCTGAACCCCCAGAAATTGAGCCCCCTGGGCCAGTGACTCATGTTGCTGCAAGAAAGAGACAGAGTCAACCTATCCCAGTGGTCACAGATTTAAGGTTTCCTCCACAGCAGACCCAGAATGACAGTGACTGTCAGTCCACTTCTGATGAAAGTGAATACGACCATGCCTGTTACCCCTCTTATGAACTGAGTCAGCTGTTTCAAGGTAACCCCCTGATAAATTGTGGGGATGAAGCTGGGCCTTCTGGACTGCCTTACCCCCCAGCTTCATCCTTGGAGCCAATGCTCCCAGAAAATGAAGTGCAAAGTGTCATGTCTGAAGATGTTGAGTCTCTGTGTATTGTGGAACTGTATGATTTGCCTGAAGAAGGGGCTGAGGGTTTGAGTCTTTCTGGTGACATACTAGAACTTGAAGAAAATGATGAGAGTGCTGACCACCCCCCTTCAGTGTCTCAAAGCTTGATTGTACCTGAGCCTTTGCAAAATGAGTCAAGTGTTGTAGAAACAGAGCCTGCAGAGCAAGGAGCCGACAGTGCCCCAAGTTTGGACGTTCCCACACAGGCAGAGGCACCCCTCACAAGTGAATAGAGTCCCCAGACCAGTGCTGAGAGTACAGAGACTGCAGTTGTCCCCCTCAGAAAGACTGGCTGAGCTGTCAAGCCAGTAGTATGCCTCAGTTATGATTCTCCCGGGAGGCCAGTGGACTTGCCTCTCCATGTAGTTCACAGAGGTGTTTATGTTTCACCAAGCTCACTGCCCAAATTGAGCTTGATGGCCAATTCCAGGTTACTTGTTCTGCCCTCTCACCATGGTGCCCCTGCCCCATCCAGCCCCAACTTAGCTGATAGGGAAGGGCCCCCTCTTGTATTGTTCAAGGTACAAGAACTTATTACTTGATTTAGTATAGTAATGTTCAGCTAACTTGTGTGAAATATGCCTAATGTATTGTCAGAATGGACAAAGTACTGGGAAGTGTAGTGAATATGTATAGTAAAGTAATAAGTTTATGTTAACTGATGCATGATGGTACAGACTTGACACGAACGCCAAGTTTTCTCCAGGCAGGGAAGGGTGTAACCCCCCTACAGATGGGGGGGGGGTTCCCGAAAAGTCTTCCTTGAACTTGCCTAAATGCTCTCTGCCAGGCTGGTGTCCTGCATTTTAGCAGTTTAAATGTGATTGCCAGAGAGTGCCTGTATAGCCTCTGTGTACTGTCTCTTTAAGAGCTGCCTGAATTGCAGTCATAAGTAATCTGAGAGGGAGCTCTGTTGAAAGATGTAACTATTTGCTGAAAATCATTTAGAGTGATAATGATAATGTAGTTTGTTTAACCTGCCTTCTTTGCAGCAAGGACTGTTTTGTTTGTCTCCACTATCTTGGTCCTGGACTGCGAATTGGACCAATCAGTACTGGTGAGACGTAAAATGGAGCAGGACTACAGGAGCTGTCTGGAGTCAAAATCTGTAGGAATTGTAGTTTTGGGCTTTTTGTGCCTTTTTGAACCTGAAGGGGGAGCCTTTGTTGTGACTGACAGGAGGATCAGCCAACCGAACCTTTTGGATCTTGGGGAATTTCCCAGGCTGCTGCAGCTAGTTTCAGTTTTGAGCTGAGAAGTGAAGAAGTAACAGCTCAAGTGATTTTTGAGCAGTAGTTCTGTGTAGTTTTGCAGGGGTGAACTGTGAGAGGGCTGAGTTTTGGCCTGCTTGTCTGCCTGCTGTCCCTGAGAGGGAAAATAAAGTTTATTCAGACTGAATCCGAGTTGTAAGGACTATTTAAGCCACTGGACTGTGACCAGGCTTTAACCTAAAGAAGACCGAAGAGTTGCTGAATGCGATCGGCCTGTCAGGATTTCCAGCTGCTTTTGCATCCCTGGTTTGTGCAGTGACTTTGCGATCGTGACTGGAGAGCGGTTTGCCTGGTACAGTAGAATTTCCTTACATGTAAATGTGCTGTGTATTGAAAGTGGGTTGTGATTTGGTTCCCCACTGTGTGAACTGTGTTCTGCTTGCTGGAAGCTTTATCCAGCCTAATCGGACTGAATTTGCATTCATCTCCATACGGCCTGGGCCATGCCACTCTGGCCCTGCCAGACTAGTCCACTGCACAGAGAAAGCCACTGATGAGAGACCTGCCTGGGGATCAGCCCCCTGCTCCATGCTTGAACAGGAACGATGCCTCGGCGAATCGTGTGGGCCCTGCTTCTCCTGGCACTCCAGATTAACCACCTGCTGTCTCGATTTTCGTCCAGCCTGTGTCCAGTCTTGGGTATCGTGAGTAATCATCAGGGTAGCTCCCTGCAACAACAGCCTAATCTGAAAGTGTGTCATCTGATTGTCTTGTTGTTTTCTTTTCATGAACTGAGCCCTCCGGTTCTGGATTACAAATGGCGTGTGTTGTGTATGTTGTTTTCTTTCATCACAGGGCCCCAACCAGCTGCACCGTTCCTGGCTAGCCCACCATTCTCCATCTGGGTACCCAGAGTGTGTGACTGTTTATGGACCCTGAAGTGCATGCATAACTGTTTGACTGAGCCTTTAAGCAAATTAACCTGATTACGCCCCTCCCTTGTTCAAGCCCCTTAAATAAATCAGATCGAACTCTTTTTTGCATTTACCATGACTGTGGTTCCAGTTTGTGTAAGAGTACTGTACTGCTGTTATTTGCTGTGTATAACCTTGTTTTACAGGGGTCCCCAGGGTCGGGCCAGAGGAAAGCCCTGGTGGTAAGTGCAAACAGTGTGGGTACTTGTGTGGTGTACCAGGGGTATTGTGAAAGTAATTATTGTGTATTGTTCCAGCCGCTAGTAAGGAAAGAGGGGGGTTACAGTGCCTCAGAGGGCTGTACCCAGGTTCGCGTGACCACTACCAACTCTGACCTCCGGGTGGAGGCACCTGTTTCAGAACTTAGGCCCCTTAACCTGCTGCTAGCCAAGCAGGCAGGGGTAGTAGCCCTTGGGATAGTACCACCTAGGGGGTTACATTACTATTTTAGGACCTACTCCTAGGTTATGCAGTTTATTTACCAGCCTTCTATGTGGAATGGTGTCGAAGGCCTTGCTGAAATCCAGATGGGTCATGTCAACGGCCCTTCCCTGGTCCATGTTCCTTGTTACCCAGTCAAAAAACTTGATTAGGTTTTCTGGCAGGACCTTCTCTCATGAATCCATGTTGCTTCAGACTCTGTAGACTGCTAGTAACAAGGTATTCTCCAATCCTTTGCTTCAGTAGTGATTCCATTGCTTTACCCACTACCGAAGTCAGGCTAACTGGCCTGTAATTTCCCGCCTCCTCTCTATTTGCACTTTGTGGAGTGGGACTACAGTACATTGGCCCTTCTCCAGTCCTCTGGTACCTCCCCTGTTTTTAGTGACAGGTTGAACAGGGCTGTTAGAGGTGCAGCCAGCTCCTCACTCAGCAACCTAGGGTACACCGCGTCTGGACCCATTGCATGGTCAGCATTTAACTCTGACAACTCCCTTAGGACTCTTTCCACTGTGAAAGGGCTAATGTCCACCTCCCAACCCTTTATGCCCTTGTCTTGTAACAAAGGTCCATTTCCTACTCCCTCCTCCATAAATATTAAACAGAAGTATTTGTGTATCATTTTTGGTGGTCCTTCTCTACAGAAAGCCCCCTTCCCCTTTCAGTCGTTCTGTCTCTCCCTTGATCTTCAAATCAAGTCAAATCAAAAATCTTTATTTAACCAGGCAAACACCATTGAGCGAGGCTCATTTGTGAGGTGGACCTGGGGGAAAGGGGTTCAACAATACATATAATACACAAAATAACAATAATGATAATAACACTCAATATCAGTGTACAGCTTATTCAGGACGGGCAAAAGCAATGGTAAGGCTGAGTTGGACAGATTCAAACCAAGTAACAGTTTTGTACATACGGACCATTGTAATAACAACTCCCTACAGGAACTGGCTAGGAGAAGGGACAGGAGGAGGACAGGGCAAGAGTAGGAAAGGTGGGGACAAGAGAGAGCGAGACAGAGGGGGAGAGAGAGAGAGAGAGAGAGAGAGAGAGAGAGAGAGAAAGACAGAAAGAGAGGGAGGGAAGGAGGGGAGGAAGAGAGAGAGAGAGAGAGACAGACAGAGAGAGAGAGAGAGGGAGGACTTGAAGGTGCTGGACCAATAACTAAAGGGGCCACGGCGGAGTAGTGGACTTAAGGTGAATAAAGGAATCCGTGATCAGGAGTAGCAGGCACTGGACTCTGTAAAGTAATGAGAGTATAGTGCTTTGAAAGATGCCAAACTGATGACAAGCTTTAGTCTTAGGGTTTTTTGCAATTTATTCCACAATTGAGGTAGCACGCAACTAATAGCAGCACAGCCAAAGCTAGACCTGGCCTTGTGAACCTTCAAGAGGAGGTAAGAGGCACTTCTCAGAGCATACCTATTGGAAGTGCAACATGGAAGGCAGTCTGAGATATAGTTAGGCAATTTATTTAGGAAAACTTTGTATGTCCACAAAGCAGCGTTATGGAGTTAAGTGAGAACCACCCAACTGCCTTGTACAACAGACAGTGATGAGTGGAGTATGGAAGATCCATTATGAACCTTAAGACCCTGTGAAAAAGAGTATCCGATTTAAGAGAGAGCTCTGGCAGGACCTTGGTTGTACAGGAAATCAGCATAATCAAGGAGAGAAAGAAAGGTGGTTTGGATTAGCCTCCTCCTGGCTTCCTTGGGGAGAAGATCTTTGATCCTGAAGAAGAGTACAAGTCTTTGGTGAAGTTTCTTTGTTAGTTCTTCAAAATGTGCCAGGAAGGAGAGTTTATTGTCAAGCCATACCCCTAAATATTTGAATTTGGTCACGTACTCCAAATTCTCACCAAGTAGGGTAGTTACCAGGGGAAAGGACCCGTTTTAAACGGGGTTTGGTAGGTTAGGGAAAGGCGAGAGGAACATAGCTTTTGTTTTTTTGTCGTTCAGAAGCAGCTTCTGGTTTATGAGCTGATACTGCAGTAGATTGAATTCTTCCTGAAGGACTGAAAGCGTTGCATCGGGAGAGGGTCCACTGACGTAAAGCACGGTGTCATCCACAAAAAGATGTATTTGAGCCTTACTGATATTGACATCTATCCTGTTAATATAAACTGCAAATAGCAGGAGACCCAGGATGGAACCTTGAGGAACTCCTCTCAGGAGGGGCTTTAAGGGAGAGACTGTATCAAAGGCCTTACTCAGGTCCAAGAATATGGCGTCAACGAAGTTCTTAATGTCCAACTCACACTGCCAATCATTAGTTATTTTGGCTAGGGCCGAGATCGTGCTGTGTTGTGCTCTGAAACTTGACTGTAAGGGATTGAGCAAATTTGCTAAGTCCAGGAATTTCCTAAGCTGAGAATTCACAATTTTTTCCAGCTTCTTGGACAGGATTGGTAAAAGGGAAATAGACCTATAATTATTCACATCACTAGGATCGCCAGATTTGAACAGAGGGATGACATGGTCTGTTTTCCAGATAGCAGGAAGGTCCCCCTGGGAGAGGGACAGGTTAAACAAATGTGTAATGGGCACTGCCAGGGTGTGGTAACCTAGTTTTAAGAAATAAGGCCCAATGAGATCTGCCCCAGCACTTTTTCTAACATCTAGCTGGAGCAAGAGGTCTTCGACTTCCTTCAGGGTAGTCGGTTGGAGGGAGAAGGATGGTTTAGGAAAGGAGCTTCCTTGATCATTGAGGCCGAATTGTGAGCAAAGTGTACTGGCTGGAGAAGTATTGAAGGCTAACCCTGCTGTGGCAAAATTATTGTTGAAGGAATCTAATATAGAATGCTTGTCAGTAATTATGGTAGAGCCTATCAAGATTTTTGTAGGCAGGCTGGCATCAGGGGAGTGGCCTTCGATATCCTTAATTAGTTTCCAGAATTTGGAGGAGCAATTGGAAGAAAGGTCAAGTTGAACGCAATAGAAGTTAGCCTTTGTGTCTCTGACCATTTTGGTACACTGATTCCTCGCCCTCCTGAACAGATCTCAATCCTTCCCAAGTTTTGTCTTGCGTGCCTTTTCCCACAAATGAACCCTGTTGCACAAGGCATCTTTCAACTCACTGGAAAACCACTGGCAGGTTTTTTCTTTTGACTCGAGTATTCACTAGTGGTGCATGTTTATTGATAACATTTAGCATAATGGCTTGGAAAATATCATAGGCAGAAGCTACAGATTTTGCTAGGTAGAAATCTGGCCAATACACAGAGTTGTTTAGATCTGAGATGAATGCACTGGGGTCGAAATTGCGTAAGCACCTTCTAGTGGAGAATTTGGAGCCCGAGGAAGAGGTCCGTTTGATCTTACACAGGCAATGAAGCAGTGGTCACTAATGTCTGAGAAGAAGACACCTGCGTGAGTGAATAAATGAGGTTTGCTAACAAGGATAATGTCTAGCAGGGTGCTATTAGCAGGGCTGGTCTTATTTGGCCGTGTGGTTTCACTGATAAGTTGAGTCAGCCCTAGTGAATCTCTGAGGGATTTTAATGATGAAGATGCACTGGTTAGACAGTCTAGGTTGAGATCACCTAAAAGTATGGTCTCGATGGTCCTATGACCTAGGATAGAGGTTAAGTGACTCAACAGCTGCAACCCAGCAGATGGAGGTCTATAGCAACCCATCACACAGAGCGATGCACCAGGTGCAATCTCTACCTGCAGGGGAGAGGCATTCAAATTCACTGTGGATTGAGGTTGAATCAATGATAGAAACTGAGAATTTGTCCTTAATGTAGATGGCCACACCACCATCTCTGGTGCATCAGTCTGTTCGGAACAAGGAGTAGGAGGGAATGTTTACTTCATTGTTACTTGTAGCCGGGCGAAGCCAAGTCTCAGTGACAACCAATACATCAGGGCAGTGTGACATATCCATGCCTGAATAGAGGATTTTTTTCCCAGCATGCTGCAAGCATTAATGTGCATGAAGCTTAACCCTTTCAGGTTCGAAAGGTCTGTAGGAGATCTGATGGGTGCTGGAGGACCAGGGTTGAGTTCAATGTTTCCAGAACACAATAGTAGGAGGATCAGGATTTTCTTAAGTGCTTCCAAGAAGCAATCTTGCAAGCTTAGTCCGTATTCGCTTGCGGGAGTTGTAGTTAAGGCATGGAGGAACCCTAGGGTTGAATCCGAGCTGCTTGGCAGTTATGTAAAGCAGGACGTTGCCAGTGAAGGACAGGGTGAGGTGAGCAGAATGGGGAGGCACGTTTAAATCCATTAGGGAGGGCAGGTCTAAAGGGGCAGTCTGCTGTGGTGAATAGGTATTCAGTAACACATCAGAGGGATAGAGGGTACCTATAAGATGATCTAGTAACTTTGATAAGTCGCTTTCAGGCATATGGATAGAACCCTCGGCTGTCAACATGTACAATGAGGAATTAGGATAAGAGGAGATGGAGAGCAGCAAATACAAGGAGGAAAACACTCACACTCATAACAGAAGTTGGCCTGCCTCCATGTTCAGAAATTCCTGGATAGTTGACAGATGGGGCGAACAAGTCTTAGCAACTAGTGAGGGTGCTGGGATAGGGTTCCGCCGAGAATCTAGTTTCGCTGAAGTTAGGGGTGAGACGTTGAGCCAATATGTGAGGAGGGGTTAAGTATGCGGATTGGATATTGAGCCAATGTGGGCTAGGTAGAGAGCTAATGAGAAGAGGTTTAGCAAAGTGGGCGGGGAGCAAAGGGCATTTAAGGTGGCCTAGGGTGGGGGTTGGGGGAGTGGGCCAAAAATTTGAGTCTGAAGAGACAGTCCAGAAGCTCCCCCGAGGAGCAGGGGTTGGAGCATTGTACTCTGTACCTGTTGCTGGGCAGCTGGGCTTCAGGGCGCCGTGGGGTGCTTGCAGGCTTGATCCTGAACCGCGGCTGTGGTCACAGCTCGAGGGGGGCTATGGATACCTGTTGCTCAGCGACTGGGCTTTGGAGCGCCATGTGGTGCTTGCAGGCTTGATGCTGAACCGTGGCTGTGGTCACAGCCTGAGGGAGCTATGGATACCTGAAGTAGAAGAACAAGCAGGAGTTAATAAAGCCCCTGGGAAAGAGGTGGGTACACTTAGAAACAGGGGCACAAAAGAGCTGAGCACTTAATTGACTCTATAAATCTGGGGGCATAATCAGACTGCAGTCAAGACGCCAGCTCTGTCTGAGAGCTTTAGGTAGAATAACAGAGGAAAGAAAGGAAAGTCAGGTCAGACAAGCTGGCCTTTTGTTACCCACAGCTGAAAGATGCAATTAACAGGCTTGCCAGGGGATCACAATCAGGCAATGAGCAGTCAATGTACAATTGCATAAAATTGGCTAAGTTTAAGGCAGAGGTCCGAGCGGAGACCAACGCTTCCCAGAAGTGAGGGGACTTAATTAAATGCAGCTGTGGATTACTTCGGTGCACAGAGTACCAGCATGTTTACGGCCAGCCTACTGCACCATCAAGACCTCACTGGTAACTGGCAAGCAGTAGCATGAGCATGGAGAGCTGCCACAAACATTAATTAATTAAGCTTACACAATAAATGTTAACAATAACAGAGGTATAGCTTGAAAGTCCCATTAGAGAAAGGCGGGCCAATCAGGGAGCACTGCTTGACAAAATAGCCAATGAGTGCGGGTTCCGGTCTGGCGCCGAAAATTTGAGTCTGAAGAGACAGTCCAGAAGCTCCCCCGAGGAGCCGGGGTTGGAGCGCCGTACTCTGTACCTGTTGCTGGGCAGCTGGGCTTCGGAGCGCCGTGGGATGCTTGCAGGCTTGATCTTGAACCGCGGCTGGGGTCACAGCCTGAGGGGGCTATGGATACCTGTTGCTGGCAGCTGGGCTTCGAAGAGCCGTGGGGCACTTGCAGGCTTGATCCTGAACCTCGGCTGCGGTCACAGCCTGAAGGGGCTATGGATACTGGTTGCTGGGCGGCTGGATCTTCCTCTTTTCACTAATATATCTAAAAACGTTCTATCCCCCTTGGTTTTACTGATTTGACTATATATATACAGTATATATATTTTCCTCTGTTTTCGCTTTTGCGCTCCTAACTGCCTTCCCTGCCTCCCTTTGTTTCTCCTGGTAACTCTCCCTATCCTCCTTCTTCTGTGTTCTTTTGTATTTTCTGAAGGCAAGTTTTTTTTTTCTTTTACTTTTTCCACTACCTAGCAATCTCTTTTTTCACTTGCCCTTGCTCACCTGCTGGACACAGAGCTTAGTAAATTTTTCAGTTCCCATTTTTATTGTAGCCCACTGGTCTTCTGCTCCCCCTAGTTTCCCTATTCCTGCAAGGGCGTCCCTGAGGCATTCTCCGTTTTTTTTAAAATTGGCCCCCCTGAAGTCCAGGATCCTCATCCTTGTGTGGTGTGATTCTGGCCATGTTCGTACATTAAACCATGCCATCTACTATACACTGAGGTAGTGTGCATGTATAAACTCAGTATATAGCTGGGGTGCACGCTGCTCGGGCACCCTCTGACCTCTTTTCCAGCCTCCTAAGCCTGTCACATGATAGGGAGTAAGCCTGCCACATGACAAGGAGGCTGGGGAGTTCCTAGCTGAGCCAACTGTGTTCACTTCTGGTCTCGCAAAAAGCGATCCACTTGCATTAGAAATGACTCAGTTTTCAAGGGAAGGCTTCGGCCCATACCTACTGCATCGCCTGCGTCAACATGTTACATGCATGCTACAGTGAGTCAAACATTGCAAGCTGTTACCTCTCTGTGTGTTGGCAGGCTTCTGCCCTGCTGGTGCTTTGACAGACCCAGCTCTAGCTACTGAGATCTCCAGCTTTCCTGCTGTTTGTGGTCTAACCATTCTCCATAATGAACTCAAAGCTTTATTGCCTTGACTCTCGTACACAACTCAAAGCACTTTCGTGAAAATAAACTTTTCCAAAAAAGTGATGATTTTACACTGTTTGTTTAATCAGAGAAGCACAGCTTGTCCTGAAAGTGTGCTTTCATGCTTGGCTGCTAGCCATGCCTCCCCCCCCAATTCATGAGCCTTACGTCTTGTTATATGTTGATCTAAAGTGGAAAAAAAAAACTAGCTTAAAAAAAATAAATGTCAAAATGCTCTGAAAAGGCTTGGATAACTATCAGAACTTTTCATTGCTTATCAGAACCTTTCCGATACCTTTGTTTATGTCTCAATCCTAGTAGTGGCCCTCTAAATGCCTGTTTCCTGATGGTAGAACAGGAGAGCAGCGCTGAAATCCATCTGATGCAGCTTCTCTTCAGTGAACTATCATATTCTTTTCTGGGTCCACATCTCAAAGGAGGCACTTGGGTCAACCATTCCTGGTGTTCCATTTACGAACATACAAACATAAAAATGAGCCAGCAGAAGAAGCCCATTTGGTCTATCAAATCTGCTCATATTGTTGGGTCCCCAGCTTATGCTACTGACCCTGCCCCCTCCTCTCCAGTCCCCCCTTCCACCCTATCAACCCTCAAGCCCCATGGTTTCCCCCTTATGCCTATCTCAAGCCCTCTTCAAGCTGCTCACTGACTTCACTTCCTCTGGCAGCACATTCCAATTGTCCACCACCCTCTCCATGAAGAAATGCTTCCTAACATCCCTGCTCAACCTACCCGTTCCAGCTTTAAGACTGTATCCCCTCGTGGTTTAGCTGCCCCTTAATATTGTCACCCCCCCAGAATTTGGGATGGCTTGCTACCCCCCTTTACCACCTCGACATAGCCTCTCTTTTTAAAGCATGATTGCTAAGCACCTCCTAGCCAGCTCTGTATGTCAGTTTCCTGGATGAAGGTGACCCTTGTTTCTCTCCCTATTTCTGGATCTTCAGAGTGGATGGCTAATACACTAAAGTGGACCCACCCACCAAACAGCTCGCCAGTGCCTATTTCACAGAGATGGCTTAGTCCTATGTTGTTATAACAGTAATATGGCTGTAATGTAATGTTTATTCATGACCTGAACAGACATATTTTCCCCCTTATCCCTCCTTTGTATAGCTAAGTTTGAGTGTGCTGTTTTCTATATAACTTTACATCACCCGGCTTAACTAGCCACGTTCTTTGTACATTATGTATCTACTCCTTGTTGTTGTGATGTATTTATGCTAATATGTCCCATCTTAATGCCCGGGTCATGCCTCAAATGGTCTCTGGGACCAGTGTGCTTACCTGGTTAACAAAAAGAATAAATAAATATTAAAAAGAATGGGCTGTAACTGAGTTACAGGCCACTAGAACTACCTTTACAGGCTGCTGGATTCAACCTCTGATTCCTTGTCATATACATGAATCCAGTGACTGTCTTTATGCATTGAACTGTATAGAAGTTGTGAAGTGAATGCTCATACTGTACCAATCATTGTTGAGTAATCTTGATTACGAATGAATGGCTTCAGATTTCCCCTAGTTTCCTTTACAAAATGGTCAACTACATCATTGAGACTGTTGAGTGTGATCTGAAAGATAAGTAGAGAAGGATCCGGTTAGAGCATTCCTTTGACAGGGACAGTTATTTCTCCGACTACCACAGAGGAGCAGACTGAGGAATCTCAAATGACCAGCTCATACCAGTGTGGATCAGCTAGCCCTCACAGACTGACCAGATAGTGTCACCTGAGCTGTGCTATGGGTAGAAACACTGGAGGACAAAGGCAGAGAAAATGTCGTGGAGAAACAGAATGATTACAGAATGACCTCTGGCACACAAGGAAACCGGTAGCTTGGGACCATTTTAATGATTGTGGGGGATAATCTCTGAGGCACTTCCCATTCAAGACATCATGGGTTGTGTACACCTGACAAGCTGCTTGATGCACATGTGACTTGAAGAAAGTCCATCCCCCACCTGAGAGGGGGGTCTGCTCTTCTAAGGTCAGTTCTTATGTGCATCAAAAACAGGTTTCAAGTACACCCTAGAGCTCCAGTGTATTTCTTGTGAAGAACAAATATTTATTATAAAGAACAACTTCATTACTAAGGTAAGACAGAGAAAATGTCGTGGAGAAACAGAATGATTACAGAATGACCTCTGGCACACAAGGAAACTGGTAGCTTGGGACCATTTTAATGATTACTTTAAAAACTGGAAGAAGCATGATTGGCAAATCAGGAATCTTCCCAAATTAGGAGAGGTGTTATGAATGTTAACCACCTGCAAAGAAATCATGCACTCACCACCTTACAAATGAAGCAGAACACAGCTCTCAGCTTGTGAAAAAGTGCACATTTTATTCAGCAGGTGCAGGCAGAGATATTGCGCTTTGACCCATACTGGAAGACTTTCCTTTTTCAAAAAGCACTTACAAACTGAGAGCTGCATTCTGCTTCATTTATAAGGTGGTGAGTGCATGATTTCTTTCCTGTTGGTTGTACCTCTATTATCATAACACCTCAGCCTAGTGCGTTGCCTTATTTGAAAAAGTGTTATGAATGTTATTAGCAGTCCTGTTTCTTTGTTGCCAATAACTGAATCAAGCACCACATGGGGGAGTGACTACAACTCAGAATTATTCCAGTTTATTTATAATGTAGGTAAAGGTCAACAGTCCACCAAACTTGTCCCACTTTAGTTTCACAGCACCATATGCCACTGTGACAAATATGTCACTATACTTTATTTGTAATGCTTATCTAGACCAGGCTGCCCTCCTCCTGTCTCAGAACAACTCTCTCTATAATGGCTTCTGTTGGAACCTACAGAATGGCCCAGTGATTCCTCAAATGTGTAGACATATGAGACACAGTAATCAAAGAGCAAAGCAGGAAAAATATTATATAATCATTACTTAAAGAGCTACTGACGCCTCAAAGAAAACGTTAAAAAAAATATTAATTGCGGTAGGTACAATTCTGCTTGTATTCCATTTATATTTTATATATTTCTCCTCTCCGTAATTTATTACTAAAGAAATGTGTATGAATATATGATTGTTGTCCCTTAAAGTTCATTTTGAGTTCATCTGCCTTTATAGCTTACTCCCTACTTCAAGTCATATTCCTCTGTTGTGACATCACAATCTGTAGCCGTGAGTAACTGTGAGGTCACAAGCAGTGCTCTATGACTTCAGGTGGGGAGAAAGCAGCAGGAGTACATGAACTTTTCAGGAGCAAAAATCCTGTTTTTGTGCAAATTACCTAACTACTAAATAATGGGGAGGAGGAGGAATACAAAACTACTGGGAAATACAAGCTGGACAGTGCCTACGTATTATGTTTTGCTAAAGTTCTCCAGAACATTTCACCAGCTCTTTACATACAGTGGCATTTTCATCACGGTGTCCCCAAATCCACCCTGAAAAAGCAGTGGCGTATGATGTTGCCAAATGTCATAGGACAAGTTTGGTGGACTGCTGAGTTTTACATACGTTATTTATCAACTGAAATTATTTTTGACTTGCTGAGTTGCAGCCATCCTCTTGGTTGGTGTTTGAGACTCTGATTGTCCAGGAATGGATCAACTTCTCAAGTTTTTTTTTTCTCGTCTTAAGGTCCTGTCTGGTGTTTGGATTTAAGTAGTGCTCATAATTTAAACTGACAAAAGCCTTTTCCATGAAGCAGGAACTTTTACTAACACTGCAGTGCAGCATGAGAGGGTGCTGCAATCCTGAAGAGTCATCTTTCGGATGAGATGTTAAACCGAGGTCCCATCTGCCTTTTTCTTGTGGTTGTTCAGATGGACATTAAAGATCCCATAGCACTTCTCAAAAAGAGCAAGGGAATCTTGCTGGTCATATTTCCCCCATTCACTAAAAATACCACCAACAGCTTAATCTGGTTCTATTTCAGTTGGTTTCCATCTGTCTGTATTCTCCCACCCTGGGATGAGGCAGAACATATGCAGATTTGCCTAGCCCTCCTTTCCCTGTCAACAAAAACTAAAAATTAAAATAAAGGCTTTGATTTCCCATATGGTACTATACTTTAAGGACTCATCTCTCTGCCACTACGCATCAACTGCTTAGACCCTGCCAGTGAACAGTATCATTAAGAGTGGTGTGTAATGTGTAACAAAACAAACAGATTATGAATGAGCACTGTAAATGACAGCACTTCAGATCCAAGTCATGGACTTAGCCCCAAAAGAGCTTCCATTCTAACCAACTGACACATTGACTACATTTTTGTAAGAAAAGCTTTCTCCTTTCATAGAAGTTACATCTGAGTGAAAGTACACAACCAAATGTAAGGATGAAATTTTGCAGGAATTGTACATCTATACATACGAACACACCAGTGGTCACCTGAAGGTCCACTGAGTCCGCTCAAGGCAGAGCTCATACACGTATGCTACATGTTGCTCTGCACCCCACCATTTCATCATAACTTCCCCCCTAAATGTATCCCACACTTTTTTAAATCCCACAACTGAACTGTGACTTACTAGCCCATCTGGCAGTGCATTCCAGACTACCACCACTCTTTCAGTGAAGAAGTGCCTTATGGCCACCTTCTGTAGCTCCCCCCCTACTAATGTGTAGTTGTGCCCTCTGGTGTTTCTGTTTGATTTAGTTTTGTTGACCAGGTAAGTGCACTAGACAAATCTTGCCTATTTTCAGGCACGACCTGGGGGAGGGGGCTACAGATGAATGCCAACTGACCTTGAACCAGATTAAGCTGTTGGTGGTATTTTTAGTGAATGAGGGAAATTTGGCCAGGACACCGGGGAAATTCCCCTACTCTGCGGAGGGGGAATCTTTGGTGGACGGACGCAAGATGGCCACTCAGCCCAAACCTACAGAGTCGATGGATGTGTCAGAGCTGCGGGAGTGGGCTTCCTCTCCTGCACCAGAGGAGATCTGTACTGAGGATATGCTGCAAGATGCATCTATGCCTGAAGAGAATTTTTCCCTTGAGAATGTGTCTCCTGAGGTGCCTGCACAGTTTGACCAGCGGTTTATCGGAAGACTACTGAGGTTTTATCACGTAAGGGCGTTTGTTACAGGAGGCACTCGTTGATGTGGAAAGCTGCACCGAACGAAAAGCGAAGCTCTTACGAGAAATTGCTGCATTGCGGTCTGCTGCTCTAAGTTTGTCCGCTGTTGCTCCCTGTACTTCCGGATCGCGAGTGGTTTGCGCGACGTCTAGTGAGGCGATGGAGTTGTCTGTTACACCCCTTGCTCCGACTGCCGAGGACACTGTTCGGGATATGTCTGCTGTAAGTGCTTCTCCTTCAGTTCTTTCTGCCTCTAAATCATTTGCTCCACCACGGCTTTCACTGACTCTGATGACAGTACCGCTTTGCCAGGCGCTTGCATCAGGTTAAGCGTCTTGGTATGTCTGCGACTATAATTAAATGTGCTTCTGAGACTGTTTCTGTTCCTACTGGCACTATTCCTAACGGAGACGTTGGTAAGGGAGAGGACAGTGCTTCTCTGGTAATTGAGACATCTGGTGAACAGTCTGTTCCTCTTATATCCCTTGCTAAAGGCACTATCTCTCCTGTACATTTTAAGAGTCCTTCTGTAGACTCCTCAGTTTCTCACCCTTGGTCTCCTGAAAAAGCTATTTCTGAGGCAGGATGGTTACAATCTCCTACAGGGGTGTGGGTGCCTGATCCCAATGATGTTACAGTACAGAAGTATAATAGCCTGGGCACCTCTTTGGATGTTGGTGCTTTACAACCTAACACTTCCAGATCTGTTATTCCTGTTATGACCAGTGTTACAGCTCCAGCTTGTGTTACTGCTTGCTCTGTTAATCAAACTTTTCCCAAGTCTAGTTTGCCCACCGCTACTAACTTGAATACTGAAGTTCTTGGAGATGTTCCTGTACTAACTTTAAACTTTCTGATTTATTTACTAACAAAGGAGAACCTGCACCTCGTCGAAATGCAGTGAGATTACTGTATAAAGGTGGTTTAGAGGACCTTCCGGACAGGCTTTATATTTCTAAAGTGTTATTGAAAGGTTCAATGAAATTTTTGTCTTCAGATATTTATGCATTAATACATTTAGGAAATGCTAATTATGATATTAGCTTTAAAACCTCTGGGGGTTTGGAACGCTTTTGGTCTGTATTTCAGATGGTTAAGAACTCCCCTCTTTGGACCCCCTTTTTTGCGGTCCCTCTTACCAAACCTTTAGTAAAATTAATTACTATTTTGTTTCGCAATGAAGGAGTTCATATAGAGGATATCCTTTTTTGGTTGAGTAGGAAGTGTGAAATTTTAGACAAACCAGTTCCTATCCTGGATAGTGAACAAATTTGGAATGGGGGTTGGAAAATGCGAGTGAAATTATTTTCATCTAATTATGGGCCACAGCACCTTCCAAATAGTTTTTTGGAAGAGATAGAGGCAGTTTGTTTTATGTTGGTCAGCCTAAGGCCTGTTTTAAATGCGGTTCGAGAACCCATTTGAATACTACTACGACACTCCACGTTGCTCCCACTGTTTTGAATTTGGACATTTAGCTGCTAACTGTTTGAATTTATTTAAATGCAATTTGTGTGAGCAGACCGGACATGGCTATGCCAAGTGCCCGTGGGCTTCCCACAATAGAGATGATTGCCCCTCCCATGAAGGATTGATTACAGGTGCTCAGCATAATTCTTCCGTTTCAGCTAAGCCCTCTGGCTCTTCCTGTACTTTCCCATACTCCCCCACCACAAGCTGACCCGAGCCCAGTTGGTGCAACTATTCCAGATAGTCCTGCTTTGACGGTTGTACAAAACAGTGCACCATCTCTCCCTTTGGAAGTAGGTACCTCGGTAGCTTCCCAGTCCCCTGTTCATGCTCTTGCTCCTTTGGATCAGGGTGAGACTTCTGATATGCCCCCCCCTTTATCCCAAGACGTCCCTTTTAAAAAAGTGACAGCTAAAAAGCGTCATAGATCAGGGAAACTAGTTCCCTCTCAACAAGAGACTAAGGCCCCTACGAGTAGTGATACTTCTGAGTCCTGGAAAGTGGGTAATAGCTATGCAGTTTTGGGATCAAAGGAAGAGTCAGAAGGTGATGAGTCTGATCGCTCTTCTAAGGCCTCATTGATTACTGATCCCTTTTCAGAAGGGAGGGCGGTGATATAGGAAAGACTGAAAACTTTCTAGGCGTTCCAGAAGAAGGCGTGTGTCTAAAGTTTCTTGATGGTACAGCATAAATGGGGTTTCCAGGTGTATCTCTTTTTTTCCTTCATATAATGACCTCGTTGACAGTTACTACACTTAATGTTAATAGTATGAAAAGCCATAAAAAAATGGTAACAGCTTTGTCTTGTTTGCAACATTTACATACCGATATTATCTGTCTCCAGGATACTAGGCTAAAGACCAGTTATGAAGTTCAGCGAGCACGTAATCTTTGGTCATTAGGGATGTCCTTTTGGTCTAATGGTGAAAATCTCTGTGAAGGGGTGGGGGTTTTGTTTACAAATTCGGCCTTGAAGGTATCTAAGATGGTAGATATTTCAGGCGTAGCTTTTATTGGATATCAATTTTGGAAGTGAAAGATTCCGTTTGATTAATATATATGCCCTACAGACCAAAGCTTTGAGAGTTGCGCTCCTGAATGACATACACCCTTATTTGTATACTTCCGTTTGATTGTTTGGGCTGGTGATTTCAATTGTGTTCTTAATATCAAAGATAGAGGGATGAAGACGACTAAATTGTTTTGTGATTCTCAGAAATTGAATCAGATTCTGGACACGGCCCAGCTTAAGGATGCTATCAGACATAAACTGTGATGGGGTAGGACATTTTTAAGAATCAGTTATCTACACGTATAGATTTTATTTTCTTTCTCTTTTCTGTACAAATAATTAAGGCTACCTTGAGGGTCTGGGAATTTTCTGATCATAAATCTTTAACAGTACAAGTGTCCTGGGAAGGTGTCCACGTTGTAAAAGAATATTTGGAGAATGAATGACTCCTTATTGTCTGATGAATCTGTGCAGAAAGCCTGGCAGTCGGAATTTAATGCTAGATTGTCAGTCCTGGATGTCTATGATGATGTTGCCTCCTGGTGGGAAGATTCTAAACATAATTGGAAAGTTTTTTCAATCATTTCCCAAAAAAATTAATTCTCAATATTTGGAATATCTAAAATTGCGATCGCAATTACAAAGCTAATATCTCTAACTGAAACCGAAGGTTTAGATTATAGTACTCAAATTGGACATGTGAAACAACTCATGTTTCAATATAGATATGATAGGGCTAAATCTCTTGATTTTGAGCATAAGTTTGGTTTAAAATTGCATAAAGGTGCCTTAGATCCATTTAATGACTGTAAAAATAGAGTGGTGAATCGTGTCATTACGGAATTAACATCTGATTCTGGAGACCTAATACGGACTCCAGCTGCTTTAATAAGCGGTTGTGACTAATTATTTAGCTACTTGTATAGTGTAGATGACCACATTCGGCCGGAATTAGTTAGACTTAGCCGCCTTCACTTGCCTCACTTAAATTCTGCAGACAGTACCAGTCTGTTGAACAAGATTTCTGAAACGGAAGTGAAAGACTCTATTTTTCTTTGAACACGGACTCTGCTCCTGGTACAGATGGTTTTGGTGTAGCTTTTATAAGACTTTCCATACTACTTTAGTCCCAATTTTGACATCTTTGTTTAATGAAATGTTGTCATCTGCTAGGTTGGCTCCTTCCATGAATCAAGCATTGGTTATTTTGCTTTATAAAAGGGCTTGAAAACTGATTTAGAAATTGGAGGACAATAAGTTTATTGAACACTGATTTGAAAATTTTAAGTAAAATCTTATTCACGTAGACTTACACCGATTGTGGATTCATTGTTAAGTCCCTATCAATCCTGTTCTTTACCGGCCGCTCCCAGAATGATAATTTATTACTTATCCGTGAACTTTTTCAGCATCTCAAACAGGTTCAGTGCAAGGTTATTTACTTAGCCTGGATCGGAAAAGGCATTTGATTGTGTTTCACACAAATTTCTGTTTTCGGTTTTACAAGCATATGGTCTCCCAAAATATTCATTGCTTGGATACGGTTATTGTATCATTCTGCTTCCTTGATACCTAATATTAGCAGTTGGTGTGGCCCTCAATAGCAGTTCGGAGGCGTTAGGCAAGGATGCCCGTTAAGCCCTTTTACTTTATGTTTTCTATATTGATATTTTTATTCGAATGGTGTGTGCTCATAGTGGTTTAGAAGGTGTCTGGCTGGCAGATAATGTTGCACCAATTAAAATTTTAGCATCATGAATGATTTGGTGGTATGCTTAAACTACTTCTGAGAGGAACACTCAGTTTGCTACGGTTTGAGTTATTCTCTAAAGTTTCGGGTTCAAAAATTAATTATGGCAAAGAGCAAAGGATTTCCTTTTGGTCTCTCTCCTATTCCTGAATCTGGCACCTTGCGAATTCATATTTCAAAAGCTCCAATAACCATTTTAGGAATTGTGTTTGGTGAAATAGATATGATGCATAGCAACTGGACCCAGAAAATTAATATTGCTCAATCTGTAGTGGCTCGTTGGAAAGGAAACAAGTAGCAAAACGTAAAGAGTTTGCTAATTAAAACTCTGCTATTGCCAATTTTTTGTATTTAAGTTATGTGTTTCCTCCCCATCTTCTGTATTTACAACTTTATATAGTGTTTTTCAGGCCTTCTGGGGAGTAGATTGAACCCCATTAAAGAGGTTTACATATAGACCTATTAGTCAGGGTGGGGTAGGTATGATACATCCAATAGCTTTTTCTTAGTATATTTTGTCGTGTAACTTTTGTCCTCTATTACGACCTGGTTTAAAACCTTGGTCCCTATGTAAATTTATGGTTTTGAAGGGCTTACCATTCTGGAAAACTGCTAATTGGACTTCTTTGTTTAGAATCCCTAATATTCCTAAGTATGGTAAAGAGTTTTTGTTTGATAAAAAGTGGAACTTAACTATACCTGATTTGGAGACATTGACCGAAAGCAATTATACAATGTTATAGTTTCCTCTGATTTTTCAGAACCCTTAATCTTTCAGATTGTACTCGCGTCTCAGGTAAGACTTTTAAATTTACTCTCCCAAGGCGGATACGGCCTTTCTTTGAGGATAAGCGTTTGGTTGAGCTCTCATAGTAGATTGCCAGTGGGTAGTACCCATAAGCACAAACAATTATGTGAGCGATGGTGTACTAGTGAACTTTGTATTTCAAATTGGAAACACAGAAACACCTTTTTGGATTGCTCATATATTAAACCTTTCTGGGTCTGGTTAGCGAATAAATGGAGAGAACCTTTGTTTCTTCCATTTCTTATACGACTTTAATGTCACGGTTCGAATAAAGGTGGCTGGTCTAGGTATCCTGCTGATACATTACTTTTTGGTTTTTCGTTATTCGATTTTACATTTGGCAGTCGAGAACTTTTTGGTCTACCCAACAACGCACTGTTTTGTTTGATGAACTTTTTTACAATATATTGCATACTATTCATACAGTTTATAACTATGATAGGAAAAAGTATGGTCAACCTACATGCTCTGCTTTATGGGTGAATTGTTATAATTGGTTGACTTGAAGTTTGTTTCTGTTTTTTTGCTTTATGAATTGGTTTGTATCTTGTCTGGAGACCTCCATTTAATAAAAAATTCCCCTACTCTTTTCGATAAGTACCATGGGATCTTTAACATCCACCTTTACTACCACCAATCCAGGCAGATGGGACCTCGGTTTAACGTCTCATCCAAAAGAAGGTGCCTCAGAAGTGCAACACCCCTCTCATGCTGCACTACAGTGTCAGTACTGGGATATTAATCCAAGTGCCAGATGTGAGAACTGAACCCACAGCCCTCTGATCACCTTTCCTCACAGACGAGTGTGCTACCTACTGAGCCACTGACTCTGATACATTTGTTTGCATTTATGCAAAAGAGATCTCCTAAGTTGACCTTGTTAATGCATTTAAGTATTTGAAGGGCTCAATCATGTACCATCTCTGTTTTCTTTCTTGCAGTGAGTACAAGTTCAGATTCACCAACCTCTGTTGATAAGGATAACCTGTTGTCCCTGAACCATCTTGGAAGCCTCCTCTGCTGCCTTGATCTGAGTTATGTCTTCTTTTCTTTTTTTCATTTATCGTTTAGGGTTTTCTTGTTTTCCTCCACTCCCCGACCAGCATACACATGCATGTACATGCATGAGGCACACCACATGCCAGGATCTGGTGGCCCTTCCACCCCTCCTCTGACTTTTGTCACGCCCATTGCTGCCTCGTGCCCACCAGACCTCCCTCTGGGTGGGAGCGTGACTACAGATAGGCGGCATCCACCCCATTGGAGGGGAGAGCCATGGCTCAACCCCACTCCAGCCCTCCCCCCATAAGCTGGCACCCCGACGTCATTCCCAAACCCAGGTCATTGGTGTAGCATGAGGTAAGGCGCCAGTGACTCAGCCCTCTGCTCCACTGGGCTGGCTGATTTATGTCTTTCTTAAGGCAGGGGCTCCAATACTGCACACAGTACTATAGATGTGGATGCACATGGACCTGTAGAGGGACAGAATTACCTCTTGTCTCCGGCTGATGAATCCCCTTGATATGCAACCAAGCATCCTAATCGCCATCCCTGCCACGTTTTTGCATTGTGTATACATCCTAAGTAAGAATCCTCCTCAGAAAAGCATAGTAGACGTTGGTCATTCATCTTTATAACAATAAAGCTTCTTTAGTGACTCATGTAATTATTCTTTCATGAGGACATTATACAGCCGGAGGTTGTTTTTTTCTAATATGTATTCTTAGGGCCAGATTCTAGAAGGGTGGCACAAGTTGCTGCCAAATGCAACTTGTGCCACCCGCACCTGCAACATTGACCCTGAGCCCTATTCTAGTAGGGTAGGGTCATAGCAGCTAAGTCTTGTGACTTGTGACATGCAGCCAGGTATGCCAAACTGTGTTCATACCTGGCGAGCATGTTGCAAGCTGCAACAGCAAGGTGGCTCGGCCAACCCCCACCCATGACCCCACCCTTTAGTTGCCAGCGTAAATGTGGCAGATACCCAGGTAGCTCTGGTAGTCTAGTGCCCCCAACACTGTCATGACAGAAGCATACCTACCCTGGTAGTCTAGTGGCTCCCAGTTGTAAAATAATAATTAAAGTGATCCTCATATCCCTGGTAGTCTAGCACCCCTGAACTGTAAAATAATAAATAGAGTGATCCCCGTATCCCTGGTAGTCTAAGCGGCCCCGATCAGTATAAAACATGTACACCCATTCCCTGGTAGTCAAGTGGCCCCCACCCCACCCAGCCGTGCCAGCCACCCAGCACCCCCACCCGTCCCACCGGCAACTGGCATCCACCTCTCACCTCCACGGCGAGCCGCCAACCGAAACCAGTATCAATGCGTACTGTAGGGCTTACATGGCATTCCCAGGCCCCAACCAGACTGCTTACGTGTAAATCCCACTCCCTCTGGCCCCCAGGACTGGAATGTTGTTGCTAAGTGCTGGCAGGGGAGCTGCAAGTCTTCAATTTCTTTGGTCCCTCCTGTGCCATTCTACAGCATGGTTCCAATGGCACATCAAAGTTTGCTGGCTACTTTCAATGCAGCAAGACTCTGATTGTTTTCCCCCAGATAGCACAACCCTTAGTATGATCTCGCTACATGAACCTGGAGACACCATTGTTTGATTAAGGACAGGAACTGTCCCTAAAAGAAACTATGGGCACGGAGTCTCTGAACTGTATGACCAATGCCCTTTTGAAACCTTTTGACCCTGTTTGCAAGTCAATCAGGTGTCTGTAATGTGAAATGGCATTGCAGAGGCCTCTGGACTGCTGGCTGACTAATTAATTTAGGTTCCTTTTTGTTGGCTAGTGGGGAATTGTGGATGAGACCTCCAGGACTACCTAGACTTGAGTGACAGCCCTACGAGCCAATAGGAGTGGACTATTCTCAGAGCAGTGCAGGGACTGTGCTGAATTTGGCCATGTCTGTGAGAGGTCTTTGTGAGGAAGGACTGCTGTTCCATGAAAGTTTTAGCTGAGCTGTGACAGACTGGGTCTGTGAGATAAGAACTGTGAGTAAGCATTTTCCTGTTGAGGAGAAATAGAGGCATTCATGTGCTAGCCAGAAGTGAGGGCAATGCTGAGGGTAGCAGAACATAGTAAGTGTGAAAATGAGAAGAAGCTGCAGCAAGGCAGTTGCAGGGTCCATTTGCAGGCACCAAAACCAGGCTGTAACCACAATGAAGGTTTATAGGCTATGACGTGTAGGTCAGTATGGACATGCAGTGGTCAGAGAGAGAGTGCCAGACGAACCTCCAGATGGATTGAGTGAAGCCAACCCCTGAGAGAGAGTGAAGTAGAGCAGTGATGTAGCCCAGCTGATTGAGGAGGACTAGGAGACTGGAGATCCAGAGGCATTGAAGAGTGAGGCAGGATACATCTGACTGGGAAACATAGAAACATAGAATTTGAAGGCAGGTAAGGACCGCTTGGCCCATCCAGTCTGCCTCTGTCTCCTTATCTACACTATTACTGCACACTGTGCCCAATCTACAGCTCTTCCTCCCTCCCCCCTTCCTTTACATTATGATTCCCTTGAGCCTATCCCATGCATCCTTGAACCCCACCACTGTTTTTGCCCCACCACCTCCGCTGTAAGGCTGTTCCAGGAATCCACCAGTCTTTCTGTGAAGAAGTACTTCCTCATATCTCTCCTGAATCTACCCCCTCCAGCTTCATAGCATGTCCCTTGTTCTTGAGCACCTTTTCTTCTGAAAAATACTCCCCTCCTGTACTTTATTTACTCCCGTGAGGTACTGAAAGAGCTAGTGGAGTTAAAACAGGCAGACAGGAAAATAATACAAATTTTAAGAAGCAACAGTTGTAACTTATTTCTGAAGTATTTTTATTTTTCCTTTTGCTCATTAGAAAGTCTTCAACATGGTAATATTGTGCTGGATGTGTGGAACAGCTCTCAGCCTGGCAACTGACATGTCTGTGTAATGCCCCCCCCCCCAAAAAAATGGGGGCTTACCTTAATTGTCTATTTCCTGTTTGCTTCTGGTCCCTGGAGTTCCTCCTGATGCCTGTTGGTCCTGCCGATGTAGTCCCCGAATTTCTCACCGCCACAGTCCAGGTCCAAAAAGATGCCCCTAGGTTCCCCAAATGTCCCCTGTGCCTTTTCATCTCCTGACAGGCTCACAGAACAAGATTGTGAGTTGCCAGTGTTTAGGCAGGCTGGCGAGCTCAACTGAGTGCAGAGAAATGTGCTCTGGTTTCAGATTGCAATTGTAGTCAACAGGGTTGGCTCCTCCAGTAGTCCCGGTCTCCATAGGGCATAGTGCAGGGTCCGGTGACTCGGGTTGGACCGGAGGGACCCGATAATTTGATTAAATAAAGAGCACCGCATGTACTGGAGGTCCTGACCTGGCTTCATGAATATTAATGAATGGGATATTAATATTCATAAGCAGGTCCGTGTTGTGATTAGGAACTGAAAGTTTTGGCTGCTGCCGACTGTAAAAATGTAAATACTAGTACTAGAAGGGCAGCACTGCAATGGACACTAAAGGGGTTAGCATTTAAGGAGAAAATGATTTAAATAAAATATTTTACCTGGCTGCACCAGACTTGAACATATGGGACTCAGGTAACTGCCTGTCTGCTGCCTAGGGGCTCTACATTTTGGCTGCAGTGACAGGCTAAGGACTGAAGCAAAATGCTTAATCTGAGCAGCGGTTCGAGGGCACAGCTAGAGCTATTGAACTGTGGGACAAAGAAATAAATTAAGTGATTATTCTGGCTGCACCAGAACTTTAAAGTTGGAACTGTGGTAATCATACCTCTCAACCTCCCAACTTGCCAATGTGTGACAGAGGGCTACAAAATGTGTGACAAATGGCAAAAATGTGGTACGCCTGATTTTTCACAGCACTCGGAGTCGTGCACTGTGACGTTTTCACGTAAAATGAATAAAACTGATTTTACCACAGTAATGCATTACATAATTATTAAATTAGTATCACCATCAACAGAAAAAAAGGGGTTAGACAAGCCATCCTTTCTTCCCAATACTGTGCCACCTGAACAAATAGTCAGGCCAGCCGAAACCACGTAACCCCAAAATACTGCATTTAAAAATGTCTTGCATAGCTATTTCTTTACATTGTCTATCAGCTCGCTTTTTGTATCTCAACCTGGTGAGGCTGTAGCCTAAGGTGCAAACCATACAATTATGGTGCAGCAAACATTTACCACCACTTCTGCTGAGCAATAATCCAAAAACTGAAAACATCTCCCACACCAGCAACTGTTAAGACAGGCACCATTTCTCACAGCACACGGGGGTATAACAGAGTACAGTGCCCAAGTGATTATTACATGGATTTATAGAGCTCGGACATACTACAATTAACATACACACCGCCATGATCCCTCCCCAACTGACACCAGCAATAGCGACTCACCCATTACTGTGACTGTTGCCATCAAGATCCACACAACACAGCCTTGGACACCTGCAGCAATGCACCAGTAATTGGCCTGGATGGTTGGCTCACTCAATACCCAATAGCCAAGCAGCAGCGCGCGAGAGTAGTCCCTTCTGGCCAGTCTGCTGTTTCACTGAGGTGCTGCTGCTTTTCTTCTGTCCTACTGCTTGCTGAGGAGCATGAGCAGACAGGCAAGAGTGAGGAAAGAAGGGAACATCTCAGTAAAAAAAAAAAAAAAAACAAACAAACAAAAAAAATAGCCAGCAGGCACTTCTGGTCAGCTTTTTCCAGTGTGGTGGAGATGCTGCTGCTCTTATACTGCTAACTGCTCTGCCAGCTGAGCAAGAGACCACCAGGCTGTGGCATGTTTATTGGCCCACCAACTAGGGACCGAACCTAAAACCACACAGGAGGACTCCTGTCCCACTCCCGAGCTGAATCGCCATAGCCAAGCCTCTCTGACTTGAATCTGGACGGACCCTATCCTGAGAATGGGAGAAGAACTTCATGGTCACACCCACCCCCGCCCACAGCTCTGTCCCCAAAACAAAGGAAAGCAGTAAGCACAAAAAAAGACTGACCCTCCAGTCCAACAGTCGTAGTCAGATCACGGGTGGGTTGGTGGCGGTCGCTTGGTCTGGGTTGAGGGTTCTCTGCTGGCTCCATGGCTCAGACAACGGCTGCCGCTGTCGCTGATGCATGCGGCGTTCTTCTGCTTCCTCGGCTCGCTCTCTGGAAGCTTGTTCAGGCAGTGTCTGTATTGTTCCTGCGATGGGCTTCCTTCCTGGCAGTACAGCTCTCCACTCTGATTGGTGCCTTCTGGTCCATCAAGTATCGGTCCTATCCACAAATCAATCCCGATGATATGGTTCCCCTCTGAGCACCAGGTGGCAGACCTGATGGGGGACGGACAGGGGGGGACCTGACAAACAGCACAGAGAGCAGCACTACAATTGGTTTGTGTGGCGGGGCGGGCTATGCTCTTCTCTCTCTCTCTCTGCATTGGGTCGCCACTCGTCTCTCAGGCTCTCACTGGCTGTCGGCCGATGACACTTTCCCAACAAGCCCCCCCCCCAACGTCATTACAGAACTGCTGCGAGACGACCGGAGATAGAAGGCATCGGCAAAGTGAAGAGTCTGGGAAAACTTAAAAAAAAAAAGACGACAAACAAAGGGACACCAGTGCTGAGCACGGTACGGCTGCGTGATTTGGAGAAACGAGATTGGGAATGCGGGGTGGCAGTACAGGTGGATTGCTGGGCTCTGAATCCAGTACATCACGGAAAATCCGGTACACTTGAGAGGTATGGTGGTAATCTGCAAAGGCACTCAGTGAATTAGCAGCCATGTTTATGCAGCAACAGTCAATCGGAAAGACAGGATTTTAAGCAAGGATTCGTGGGACTTTACCAAGTGCTTGTGGGGGAATTGCAGGGACATAATTCAGGTGCCAAAACAGGAAGCCTATTGTGTAGACCCCAAAGTTAGTTGAAAAAGCAATTATGACTGACTTACCACACATCATGACTGATTTTTTCAATTAGTTTGAAATTTCTGACTTCAACTAACTGAAGAAAATCCAACCAATTTTTCAACTTTGACCATCGTTGAATTTTATTATGTAATAGTTAGTCATACTTTCTTAACTTTGTATCTTTTTTTTTATTAAAATTTTGACTATAAAAGTTAATAAAATGTATGGAAAAGTCCACCCCCCGTTAATCAATGGGGCACTCGCACACACAGCCTTCGCCTTCTGACATTACAAAACAGGGCTGCATGTGCCTACATGGGGGCATGTTGATGGGTTGAGGTCAGGAAGCAGCTCCATTTTTAGCATTTGGGATTTAGCAGCATTATAACTTCATAAATGGGTAGAAACAAAATGAATTATTTATGCCACTGAACTCTGGGGCAGGTGAGGTATTGCATATGTTGGAGGGAGCAGCAACTAGTCAGTAGTAGCTAAGAAGCTGGCTGCTCTTTAAAATGCAAATACAAAGTGCAGAGAAACAAATCTACACACAGTAGGGACCCGCTAAAGCACAATAACCAGTCAAACTGACAAGAAAATATACTAAGCTCCTGAAAGTAACAAGTTGAAGCAGGGCAGTAAAATAGTATACGGTACAGAAAAATAAGCAGCAGTAATACTAGTTGGAAAAAGAACTGTGAGTCTAAAATATAGTATAGGTAGGGCCTCTTAAACACCCCACAAAAGCTAAAAAGAACCCTTTTGCAAACAGAGCTAACCATCAATATATGTTAGTCTACTAGTAGTAGTAGTAGTAGAATCCGTGAGACTAAAAACTGTTTAAAGGAGGACCCATATAAATACCTCCTGTATGGTATATACCAGAACTGAGATGTATCCATAGTTCAAATTTAAAGCTAAAAAAACCTCATGCGTATTAAAAAAACATTTTCTAATACAGTTTCTGAACTTGTTTTGGCATGTACACTAATGTATTTTTTTAAATTTTATTCATCTTGCTGTGAGGACTTTAATATTTAGTCTATTTGATTACTAAAGTGGCAAACAACAAACATTTTGTCCATTGGACCTGACCGACCATGCTCCGCACTCTGGCCTCCTATGGGTCCAGGAACTCACCAACTGACCACCTGTGTCTGGCATGCTCCATGACCTCATGGGGAGTCTGACTTACTCACAATGCCACCACAGCCAGAGAGAGCCCAGCTAGGCCGCCAACAGTAGATCGATGATGATTGATCGCCTTGGCTTTTCAAGTTTGGCCCCCCAGACCCCACAGCCTCCAAGCCCTCAACCAGCCAAACAAGCCAGCCTGACACACAGACAGACTGAGTAGTCTGTGAGAAACCATTCTCTTCCTTCCTACTGCCCACTGCCCAGCTCTGGTGGGTCTTACACACACATCCCATACAGTACCTTGCTCACTGTAGTAGCCTGTTGCCAGTTTGGTCAGGTGTCGAGTGATGATTCGGTCATCATCATTGGGTGGCTTCATGGCTCAGGCTGCCACTGCTTTCTACTCGGTGGTGGTGCTGGTGTTTTTTGGAACTGTGTGCTCCCTCCTCCTAACCCACACAGTCGGTCCCCAACCCAGACCCATGTCCCCATTCCAGTACTCCGTGCAGTGGAACAAGTGCACCTACCACTCCTCCTCCTCATCAACTCTGAAGACCTGACCGAGACTGAGTGAGAGTTACCGGAAGGGCCTGGTCAATGGGATCATGGGCTAATCCCGACCATGACCAAATCACTGACTTGCTGCCTTCACATGATTGCTGCCTGGCTTTGATGGAGGACTGACTGGGACCTGCACAGCCACACACTAGTCTCTCTCCAGGCACCAGGCACATCAGGACAGAGGACACAGTTAACTTATTTTTAAATTAAAGGCCAAACCACCAAATTTCATCCCTGCAGAAAAACGCTGCTCACTCCATTGCCCACACACCAACATAGATGCCTCCTCTCCTGAAATCTCCTCTCCTACCTAGGCACGCTCTCCCCGCCACCTTGTGCAGCTAGTCACAGACACTTTCAAGCTCCTGGCTCCTCCTTCTGTCACTCCAAATTGGTGGCTGCTTCGTGTCCAGGAGCCAGGGGTACATTTTATTGGCTGTAAGGCTTGGTGCTGGTGGTTGAGGACCGTTAGATGTTCGCGTCCCCCCGGCCCCCCTTCTTCCCTCCCCAGAAAAGAAAAAAAGAGAAAACACACTGCAGTGCACCACAAAAAAAAACCTGGATGGGTCACGGAATCATCAACTGCAGTGGATTTCAACTCCACTATTTTATGACTGCAGTCTAATGCAATTGCAACTGATTGTAACTGCATTGAATTGCAACTGACTATTTCAACTGCTGACAACTTCTCCGGGGTCTACTATTGTGCATCGGGTGAAGCTAGTGAATATTCATTTTGTGGACTGACAAGTGCTTTCAGCCAATTTCAATGGGAGCAACAAGTAGTCTCAACCAATCAGGAGTCACGGAAGGACTCCATAAAAGACAGTGTTTGCCAGGCTGAGCAGGAAAGGTTTTGAGCAGGAGTCCCCCACAGGGCAGGGGGCTCAGGCCCCCAGCTAAAGAGAATGGGCCTATAGTTCTGTATGAGCCCCTCCACAGGGAAGGGGGGGGCTCTTCCTTTGACAGAAAAACAAATGGCTACAATCAGCAACAGTCATTAGCCTGGGGGTTGCAAGGGCTTGTCCTCCAGGGGCCAGCCTTGTCCCTTCTACACTGGGAAAATGTGGGAAGAAGCCAACATCTAACTGCAGTTGTGAGAGAGCTGCAAGAAATGCTTCTGCCTCAGCAGTGAGAGTGCTGAAGAATTGCATGTAACTTCTAGAAAAGGAAAGTATTGAGAATCCTTCTGAGCGAGTAAACCTCTACTTACAAATGCAAGCTTTAAAAGATCTGTAAAGGGCAGTGAAGACCAGAAAGATTAGAAAGAATGCCAGCAAAGCCACAGGGGATTGAGATTTTGTGATTTTGTGCTTGAGGGGAGCTACAGTGATTATTTGAACTACCAATCAAACTAAGTGGTGGGGAGCCATGCCTCAAGCTCTGTCTGTGTTTAAGTGCATGAAGAAAAAAGATTTGTCTTGCATGGATTGTAAGAATTTCGGTAACCCTAGCCTTAGGGAGCAAGCACCCACCTAGTGAAGGTCTGTATCTAAAAGCTTAGAGGACCATGGCGGCCATGCTGGCCCGTGGTTGAAGTGACTGAGCAGAAAGTATAAATGGGCTATTGATAAATGTGCTGAATGCAATGCATGCATCATAGACTGGCCTCGGACACAGCCTGGTAGTGTGCCACCCAGGGCGCTGCCATCTGCACTTCCCCTGAGAGGCATAGCCTAGACGTGGAGTTGAAGTGTGCTGGCCCCGGTCCCAGCCTGGTCTTTCCAGAGAGTGATTTCAGCCCAAAGAGGGGCACTGCCAAAAGAAGTTAAAGTGTTGTTTCCATCTGCAAAAGCTGTGAGATCCTGTTGTCAGTATAGGGTGGCTGGCTGTAGCCTTTGCCTGCATCTTAGCCTCCAGAGTTAGAGCCCGCCTGCTGAAAGCGCCTAATTCTACCTTGTACAGTCTAATCGTGACCTACCTATGGGGACCTCTAACCGTGAGTATACAGGGTCCATGCCCTGTTAATTTGAGGGACATATAAATAGTTCAAAATGTTGCCAAGTTTTACAGCTAGAACTCAGTCTCCTAAATCAAACAGGGGTTAGAGTCTGCAATTGCTACAGACAGGATGTGTGTCAAAAGTGAAATTAAAGTTTAGTCTGCTTGTTTTCTTTAAGGGCCCCAACCAGCCGGCCAACAACAGCTGCACCGAACAACAGGCCTGCAACTTTAAGAACTTTAGTGCTAGGTACCCAGGTTAAAAGTATGGGATTGCGGGTCCTAATGCATTTCTGTAACTGGTACCAGTGTGGGTTTTGAATAAATGTGTCATCTTTTCTAGGGCAGCTAGCTTAGACAGCAATCAGGGATCTGAATGCCTCGGAGGTTGGTGGGTGGCCACTGTGATTGATGCCTAAGGGTAAACATGCCAAATGATTATTGTGATTTCATGCCAATCTAAACCAAATACCAAATTCAAAAATTGAATTACTTTAAATAGTTTAACCTCTACTCCAACTACACATCCTAGCCCTTCTCCATGTAAATAAATTGCTGTTGTTGTTTTTGCATCTACCTGTCTCGTGAGCATATTATTATAGAGAGTCAGTAATTCAAAATGTTTTGAATTGTGGGGAACTGTTATTGGGTCATGCTTGGGGTGGCATTATGGTATTGTGGGTGGGTACAGCATCCCAGAGGGTTGTACCAGATTTAATCTAGCCCACATAAAGTATACTCTGGGTGGAGGCACTGCAAAATATATTATTCTTGGAACAGAACCAGTTTTAAAGTAAAGTAGAAACCCAGGCCCCTCAACTTGGTTTGGCCAGCCAGGTGGGAGTAGTGTAGCCCTTCAGATAGCCGGTGCCAGGGTTACATACTATCTCTATCCCATCACTACATCATCAGCATTGTGATCTCACTGACAGTGACATCACAGGTAACTAACCTGGCAGCTACTGAGTGGCTGTTCTTAAGCAACACTGATATCACAGGTAGTGAGGTCACAATGCTGATGTTGTAGTAGGGGGGACAGAGAGGGATATGTCAGCTGCCAGGCAGAGTGCAGTCCCACACATCACACCTACTAGCATCAGGTAAACAATCTTCTAATTAACCAAAGAGAAAAGAAAAAAATACCTCAGATATAAAAGCAAATGGCTGACTGCTTTTAAAAACTAATATTATTTTTAGGCAGTACACTAGCTCTTTTATGCTCTCTATCATATCCCCCCTCTATCTCTTCTGTTCCAGGGAGCATATTCAGGTCCTTTAATCTCTCCTCAAGTCCTGATAGGGCTTTCGATGCAGACCCTGCACCATTTTAGTTGCCCTCTTCTGGACTACCTCTACCTTGTCTATGTCATTCCAGAGACGTGGTCTCCAGAACTGAACACAATACTCTTAAGTGGAGTCTTACCAGTGATCTATAGAGAGGCAACCTCACCTCCCTCTGCTGGTGATACCCCCCCATGCACCCCAGCATCCCACTTGCCCTCCCTACTGCCTTGTTGCATTGCCTGGCCACCTTTAGGTCGTCTGATACGATTATCCCCAGGTCTCATTCCTGCTTGGTGGTTGTCAATACCACTCCACCCATTTTGTAGTCCATCCCTTGGTTTCAGTGCCCTAAGGGCATTATTTTGCACTTTTTCACATTGAAACCCAGTTGCTTTGCCCTTGACCACTCCGCAGGTTTTCTCAGGTTTCTGGTCATCCTTTCCATCCCCTCCCAAGTGTTCTCCCTAGTGCAGATTTTGGTGTAATCTGCAAAGAGGCAGACCTTCCTTTCTGCTCCTCTGCAATATCACTTATAAAGACATTAAAGAGAACCAGTCCTAGCACTGATCTCTGAGGCACCCTGCTAGTCACCCTCCCTTCCTTGGAGTGAACTCCATTTAGCATCACCTATTGTCGCCTAGCCCCTAATCAATTTCTTATCCAGTTAACCACCTCTGGATTCACTCCTACACTACCCAGGTTGCTTGCTAGTTTCCTATGTGGACTGGTGTAAAACGCCTTACTGAAATCTAGGCAGACCACATCTACTTCTCCACCCTGATTTAGTTCCTTGGTCATCCAGTCAAAGAAATCTATCTGATGTGTTTGACATGACCCCTTCCCCTGTGAATTCATGTTGTCTCGGGTCTTGTAACCCACTGGATTCAAGATGCTCTACCATCGTTTCCTTCAGCAGTGATTCTATCAACTTTCCCACCACAGATGTTAGGCGGACTGGCCTATAATTGCTATCCTCCTCCCTGCTGATACTTTTGGGTAGTGGAACTACATCCGCCCTCCTCCAGTCCTCCAAAACTACTCCTGTTTCCAGTGACCTGTTAAATAGCACTGTCAGAGGTTCAGCCAGTATTTCCCTGAGCTCTCTCAATACCTTTGAATGCACCCCATCTGTCCCCATCATTTTGTCCACCTTTAGATTAGCAAGTCCCTTCAGAACTGTCGCCTCCAAAAATAATTAGGGTCTACCTCCTTCCTTCCAAAGCTTTTGTTACTTTTTTGTGGCTCCTCCCCTTCTCCTTCCTCTGTGAACACTGAACAAAAGTATTTGTTCAGGATTTTGATTGATAAAAAGTTTATTTTTATACAGGCAATTTTGTTGGGGAACCCCCCATTTACAGCAAATTCCTGTGATATTTTTTTTTTTTTATAAAGGATGAAAGTTATGTAACAAAAGACAGTACAAAAAACAGAAAACAAGGTAAAAATGGACAAAATACATTATTAACACATACAAACAAAACTAATAAACTGTACAAATTATCTAAAAACATTGACATTGTCTGCCTTTTCCTGGTCACACTCTGCACAGTCCCCCCCAACCTTCCATTCTTAACCTTACAGTTCCACCCTTGGTCTTCCTCTTTTCACTGTACAGATACCTAAAAAAATGTCTTCTCCTCTTTTGTTACCTCCTGGGCTATCCTCTCTTCAGTTTGCACCTTTGCTCTCCTTACTGATTTCCCTGCTTCCCTCTGTGTCCCCCAATACACCTCCCTAACCTTCTCCTCCCTCTACATCTCCTTATACCTTCTAAATGCTACCTTTTTAGCTTTTAGCTTTTCAGCACCTCTTTCGAGACCCATAACAATCTCCTTTTCCTTACCATGAGTAAGAAGAGTGCATGCCCTGTTTCAAGGGAACTGAATGGTTATTATGGAATCTGATTTGATTTGCATTTGGCCATTGGGACAAGAACAGTAGAAATACCTTGCATTCCCAGGTTTCAACAGTCATTTGAACAATTGGCCTTTGGGTTTTGGGGTTCTAACTGAGCACACTGTTCACTATGTTAATTTCAAGTGCACCACCACTGGTCAACCCTCGCCAGCATGAGGAGGCCTGCAACACTTCACTCCTGGGCACCTAGGAACTTTTATAAGAGAGCTTCCGTGAAGTTTTTATTTATCTATTTTTATTTATTTATGACAATTTCGGATAACACCTTTGAGCAAACAGTACTCTTTTACAAAGGTTCCACGTCTTGGACAATGGACAAGAATAGACAAGAACAGGCAGGTAGATAACAGTTAATACAATTACAGTACATGAGCTGCCAGTGGCTTTGTCAAGATAAGACAAAAGAATTAGTAACAGGTAAAACATTACAGAATGCATGAGCTGCCAAAGGCTTTGTCAGATGATCTAACAAGTGCATGAGAGGGCCAGAGGTAGTTGGTGAGAGGATAAGGTAGTAGGGGACAGACAAGAACCGAGGTGGTGGAGGACTGGAGGGATAAGGTAGGTGGTGAAAGAGAGGAGTAAGTGGTGATGGAGGGCAGGGGAGAAGGGATGGGAGATGTAAGTGGGGGTAACAGGATGGGTGGGAGAAGGAGAGAAGAGTTAGTATGGGCATGGAGGAGAAAGGAGAGAGAAATAAGAACTAGAAGGAAGTTAAGGAGGGCTAGGGGAGAAAGGAGGTAGAGAATATAAAAGGGAAATATCTGGTACCAGGTGGGAGAGGGATCTATCAGTTGAACTGTATTACAATCTGCAGTATGTTGGTGGGCAGAGTGCAAGGCTGCATCTAGGAGTGTATTGTTAATGATAGCCCGAGGCAACTGTTGACAGAGCCAAGCCTGCATAGGGAAAGTAATAGTGGCCACTGTAGCACATGGTTTAGGTTGAACCTGCGTAAGGCTCTGGATTACTGCCCACATATTTGGTTTAAATATTGCACTAAATCATATTCCCTTTAAGATGTGTTCCTGAAATAAAGTCGTGTTTTTTAAGCCTCCTCTCATCATTGTCTCTCAAGTTTATTGTGCATGCTGATTAGGGGAACTGTCCTATACTTGCTTGGGGTCTATGGGAGGGGTTACCTAGTCAGTGGAGAGGTTGGCATGTACAGCTTCCCTGGAGGTTGTACTTATGAGTCCCCTTGCCCACATGCATCTGTAGGTGGAGGCATTCTTCTTTCTGGATATGAACCTCCATCACTAGTGAAGGAGAAAAAAACCTCGGAATCACCACAGCCATCTACCGTGACCCAGTCATGGTGTAAGGTAGTGGCACTCCTACCTCTATTGCATCTGGGAGGATACATGCCCTCCAGGGACCTTACATTTACAGTATATAGCCATGAGAATAACAACAAAAATTGTAAGATAGATATGTTACCTTAATTAGACTACCTAAACATTGCTGCAAGCATTTAGGGCCTTTTCATCAGGTATGCTATATCATATAAGCTGAAACTCCTTTTATAAGGTTTTAATTCTAAACACATGATGGGGACTTTTAACAAGCCAAGTTAAACTGTAGAGATGGAAGCATGCTTTGAAATATTGATATACATAAAATGGGCTGAATGGCAGGTGCTCCATTACAAAAGGCAAGATGTAGATAGTTACTTAGCACCTGCCATTCAGCCCATGTGATGGGATCAAAAACTTTTAAGTTAAATAGTAGGACATGAAACTTCTGTCTTTGTTGAGACCAGAGTCTAATCAGTTGAAGGTATTCATGAATTTGAAGTCTCTGGCTACGCTGCCTGTCTGTCATTTACAGTTCCCCTTAAGGATTCTCATGTGCTCCTTAACCTGGTTCAGTGTCAGGTGGTTTGCATCTGTATCGCCCTTCTCCTGGGATGAGGCTGATAATCAGAATTCTAGCAACAAGAGTGTATATGTGATACCATACAAGCTACATCATCTCAGCACTGAGGTGTTGCCTAGGAGAAGAACTTTAGAATGTTAAAGTTGAAGCTCTGCAGTGTGGTCGCGCTTCACCAGACCCTCCGGTGGTTGCCCTTTTCTGAGACACCCAGCATTCTTTCATCCTTTCAAACAGCACTGACTCACTGCTTGCGATACGATAGCCCTTGGGCACGATTTTTCAAGAGTCTTGCGAATGCTGCAAGCCCCTGGTGTGCCAAACATACAGTGAACGGGGCCTGCAACATTCTTTTGGCACCGATCGTGATTTTCATTCAGTGCACCAAATGCCGCAAGTTAGACCAGCTCCCTCCTGGTCTAATTTGCACCATTTGAGGGACCCTTTTTTATGGGGCTTGCACCAAAGCTTTGGTGCAAGCTGTCATAAATTGTGTGAGCAGTGCCCCATCCACCTTACCCACTGCCCTAAGTATGGCATCCCCAAAGACTGCTACTTTCTTGTTACTCCAGCCAGACTTTTCTTTCTTTCTCCTTAGCAGGTTGGGTGTCCCGTTTCCTGGACTACCCCAAATAGCTCATCACTTGTTGCACTCCCTCATCCTGACCAGACAGATGCTTGTTGCTGGTGTATGATGGCAATAGTGCTTCCTTATAACAGTGTCTTCCACCTCCCTTCTCCACTCTGACCATCACCAAGGTATGGGTAGTACTGGCAGCAGCTTTCTGGAAGGAGGCTGTGCATATGCACCCACATCTGGCTGTCCCATTGATCAGAACATTTTCAATGGAGAAATTACAACAGGCACTAAAAGAAAAACAACTTCTCTGACATCGTTTTTAGAACATTAGTGTAAAGGAAAGCTAATTTGTTCTCAGTGAATCTATGGGCCATCAGAGTAGGAGATTCTATATAAACTCAGAGAGAGTTTTTATGACACACAGAAGTCTATCTTTGGTGTGTCAGCTTCTGATATACAACTTGATGGTCACAGTTTAATAGTTCCTATATTAATGACAGCCACAGAGCTCTGGCAGCTGATGCTTCTTCTAAAATTGCTCTACAATATAAAATCAGAACAAAATCTGTTAAAACTTGTACTATGAAAGAGTGTCTCCTCAGAACTGATGGGAAGGCTCCAAAGGTTGCATATCAAGATAGCAATGACAAAGATACCACCCAAAAAGGCCATGATCCCAACAGAAACAAGTCTTATATTATAAGGTGTGGATCTAGGAGATCTGTCATAGTGAGAATGCAACTGTATCCCTATCTTAGCCTTGCAGTTGTCAAAAACTTTAAACCAGGAAGAAGACTGGCTCAGCAGACAGATCATTCTTCCTGGGTATCGAACTCTTCAGCTGGAAGTTTTTGATTTGCTATATAAGAGGTGTGATGAATGTCAGGTAGACCAGTTTATCACAGGGCAGAGATGCAAGGGTACACTGTTCTTCAGCAGATTCGAGGACCTACAATCTTTAGGAGAAAGAAAAGAGGAAGAATTTACATTTATTTAGGACTTTTTATTTATTTATTTGCTTTTGGTTACCGGGTAAGTGCATTAGACAAAGACCTGCCTATTTTTAGGCACGACCCGGGAGAGTAGTTACATAGAGCAAACAACAATTACAGCAATGTTTACAGTTATGGTGAGCAAAACATTTACAGATAAGCTAAATCACAGTCATTCACAATAAAGGGATTATGTGAAAATGTTACAGAGGGTTGCTGAGGTAAGGAAATTAAATGCAGTAGATACAATATTTAGGTAATAACTGTTGAGGTAAGATAGGGATATGAATACAATCTGTATAAATTGAGATTAAGAAGGTAGTGTAAACTCAAGTTCAGCAGGAGAATCTATAATGGAAAAATTAAGGCTATGGTGCCAGAGTGATAAACAAGGATTGGTTCAGAACAGGAGAGTCAGGAGGGAGGGAGAGTTATATAAGTGCTATTGTTAACAGTAGTTATCCTCTGGGCTGGGTTAAGAAGCATGAGCGGGCACTTTACTATGATAGAGAAACACAGAAGATACTTTGGACAGCTAGGGGATGCATGAGTTAGGGAGACCTACAAAGTGGTAAGATGGAATTGAAAGGAGGTGGAGGAAGCTTTTTCTTATGCTGCTCCCACTCTTTGGAATTCTCTACCCCGTCGGTTGCGGTTGTGCACCTCCATGGAGGAGTTCAAGAGGGATTTAAAAACTCACTTGTATCAGTCTGCCTTTTTAGACCAGTGATTGTGATGTATCATTCTGAGATTGATGTTTTTATCTGTGTTTTATTTGTATTTTATTTGTGTTTTATAATCTTTTACAGCGCCTTGAAATTGGAAAGACGCTTTAGAAATAACATTTATTATTATTATTATTATTAATGTTGCAGCCTGTCTTTTTAACAGCATACTAATTAACATTATCAACAAACGTGCCCCTTTTTCAAAATGCAGAGCCCAAAAGCTCCCCTGCTCTTGGTTTACAGTTGAACTAAGGGCTGCACTATAAGAGACGGACTGCCTTTGGACTGCAACCAGATGAACCAAACTCTTCACAGATTGGGCAGCCTTTAGAGCATGTTGTAATGACTGCGCTGAAAAGATCAGGGCCACAAAAGCAAGCTATTATCTTTCTGCTTTTGAATCCACCAAGGGCAAGCCTAACAAGTTCTGAGGCATCATTAAGTAGACAGAAGGTAACATTTCATCCTCTTCATTGCCAGGCAAAATCTCCTTCAAAGGTAACATCATCTCCAACAAATCTGACATCCTGCATAGCTTTAATGACCATTTTTCCACTGCAGATCTTGATTTTGACTATTCTAAGGCTGCCTCCCTTATCTCTGACACACCTAAGCACCTCTCACCACTATCTAATAACATCTTCACTTTTACCCCATTTCAGTTCAAAGAGGTTGAAGACCTCCTAATCCACTTTGATGTCAAAAAAGGCACAGGAGCTGAGATCATCAGTCCCTACTTCCCCAAAGCTGGCTTCTAGTTCCTAACAGCCCTCATATTGCACCTGTTTAATTTGTCCATTAGCTCCAGTACCATACCTGATGCTTGTAAAATAGCCCAGGTACTCCCTTTATTTAAATCAGGCAACCCTATGGATTTGTTAGATGCACTAAGTGCCCAATCCCGCTTTTGTGAAATGACCATAAGCCATGCTCTCCCAAGTGCCTAGAATAATGCCCAATCTAAACTCAAACTACCTAATTCCTCTAAATAGTTTCAGAAAACTGGCCTTCAGCAAACTTGACAGTTATTGTGCATGCCTCTGAATGACTACCTCCCTCAATCCCTCTCAAGCATCAAACTTCACCACATGCTCACCCCTTTCTATCTCTCCTGTCATCCCCATCCAGCACACCCTTCCCATCTCAACTCCTATTACCTAGCCCTTACCTCCCAAGGTGCATAACACAGCATCCCTCCTTCACTTGCCATCTCAGCACCCTATCTTCCTAGCCCCAAATCCCAATCACCACCATACTCCCACTCTCTTTTACTTCCTGTCCCAACCTTCCACTTACCATCACCTGTCAAGATCACACTGCTATCCACTCCCCCTGGTTTCACCTTCCCCCTCCTACACCTCCCTCCTCAGTTCCTACTAAGCTACTTGCTAAGCACTTTCATTCTCCTTGGTATTCCACACATTTCTTTACAGGTGTTGCTTGCACTATTGTCCATTAGTCTTTGTGTACTATGCTATTGATCTATTGTGCTGTACTATTCATGTATTATATTTTTGCTTATGTTATGATTACTGTTTGTATGTCAAGGACCTCCTTGTAAATGAGCCTGCTCAATGGAGTATTTTCCTGCCAATAAACTTTGACTCGACTTTGACAAGTGCAATAGTAGGATTATAGTAGAATAGGGCTGTGGGAGGGAGATAGGAAGTAGAAAGTAGTAGGGTAGCTAACTGAGGTAAGAGCAAGTGTCAACTGTTCAAAGGTATGAGAGAAGCTCTTTTTTAAAAAAAGTTGTGGGTTTTCGAGGCTTTAATGTGATAGGGCAGGGAGGTCCAGGTTTTGGGGGCAAAGTGGGCAAACCCTTGCTCTCCCATTTTGGTTCAACAATGAGGAACTACATAAAGAGCTTGGGCAGAGTACTGAAGTTGGTGAGAGTATTCGACAGGGACAAACATGGAGGACAGTGACGCAGGTTGTGAGGACCTAAAAACATTGTCAATTAGGCAGCCACTGAATTAGAGTCACCGGGAACAGGGAGATAGCCATTATAGGGCCAAGTACAGTTTTCAGTGATGAGTGAGACAAGGGGCAGACATGGAAAATCTGCTGATGTTGTTGTACGCAATGTCCCATTTATGAAAGAAACTGGCTGTGGTCTGGGAAAAAAATGGGAAAGCATAACATAGTCTGGGTACTAATACACCCTGGGCAATTGTTACCCTAGCAGCTGGGGTGAGGACATGGCGGATGTGATAGGCCATGCTGATTTTGGAGTTGACAGATTTACATATGTTATTTATATGGAGAGTGAAATCCAGGGCTGGGATGAGTGTGACTCCAAGGTATCAGAAGGAGCAGGTAAGAGAGATTGGAGAGCCATTGAGGCATTTGATGAGTAGTTCTTGGGTAGCAGTGCAGGATTTTTTAGGGAATCTGAAAAGCATAGCTTGGGTCTCATCAACATTAAGGACCAGATGATTTGAGATTAGCCAGGATTGGATGCTCTGGAGATCAGAGGTGAGCTGTGTGTTTATGGCTTCCATGGATTTAGAGGTGATATAAAGTACAAGGTCATCAGCATATAGAAGGGTGCAACAGTGATACGGAGAGTTAGGTATGTTGTTGATATACATGGAGAACAGCAGGAGTCCTAGTATGCAGCCTTGGGGAACTCCCAGAGATATATGTGCAGGGAAGGAGAGGACCTTATGGAAAGAGACTGACTGAAAACGGTTGCAAAGGTAACTTGAGAACCAGGATACAGTGGATTGAGACACTCCAAGGGTTTCTAGCTTATGTAATAGTAGGAGATGATTGACCAAGTCAAATGCTTTTGTTAGATCAATAAAGACAGCACCAGTAAGCAAACCGTGATCCATGTTGGATTTAACCTCGCTCATGAATTGTGTGAGGGCAGTTATGGTACTATGAGACTTCCTAAATCCGTGTTAGGCGGGAAATTCCAAAGTACTTTATAAAGAATGGGTGCAACTGGTAGTAAATTGACTATAAACATGTAGATGCAGTCATTCCACTCATCAGCACCCACATACAGCCTAGGACATTTTCCTGAACTAGTTTTATGGAAGGGGAGATTTTGGCCAAGACAATGAGGAAAATCCTCTACTCTTACAAAAAATGTCATGTGTTTTTTGCCTCCGCCTGGACAGCACCAAAGATGAGTAAAAGCGCCCTCAGTTTAACAACTCTTCTGATGTACAACACACACCAGCAGTATGGCACCATCCAGTATTGCATTAGGGTAGTCCAGTTGTAGGACTACAACCCACATTCTTGTGGCCCAGAAGTGGATGTGCTACCAGCTGAACCACACGGACACCTAGGAATGGATCCTTGCTTTCAGATGTGGTATTTCCAACTAGCTCCCCTCAATCCTCATGTCCTCCAGGTATGCTTGGAATTGACTGATTCTGATCCGATAGGATTTTTTAGGAATGTAAACATGTCCCATTCTGAATTCTATTAAATTCTGATTCTGATAAGGTTCTCGTATTCAGAGCTGGAATCCTAAATCCTAATTTCCAAGGTAAAAACATTTCTTACCTTTAATTTCAGAAATGGGATTTTCAGATTGCAATCTTGAAAATCCAAATTCCAAGAACTGTACCAGAATCCAATTATTCCTAGTCTGAATCCACACTTCCAAGCATTCCTAATATCCTTAAGAAAGTAAAACAGTCCCAAAAATCAGTACTGACTGATATCCCCAGACTATCCATGTAGGAGCAGCCAGACCTAGGCTGATCCACAGTACGTCCAATGATCAGACTGCCTTAAAGACCATACTTGCAATTTCAGGGGCCAGTCTTGCACCCTGACTGAAGTCACGGGTTAACTTGGTTACAGTTGATAGACTTCTGAAAAGCAATGGATTCTACATTCCAGAATATCTACTTTTATGTCAGCGTTTTTCAGTGTTTGGACAACTTTTGAGCAATTAGCCAAAAGCAAAGGCCCAATCCCCCATGTGCTATGCTGACCAAAGTGCTCAACTTTTGTTCAGCAAGACACAGACAACTGTCTCAAGAACCATACTGTATCTTGACTGTTAAGTATTTGTTCTTGGAGTAGACTTGGGTAAGACTGATAGTTTCTCACTAGGGTCTCACACAAATAGTTTTAGATTCTGTAAAGCAGTGAGCAGATCATGACCAAACACATATCACCAGTTTACCCCCCAGAAACTAGATCCAATAATCATTCTACATGATCCTCTTTCTAAACCTACAGTGTCGTTCAGACTTAAATGCAACATTTTCAGATTTTGCTTTCACCTAAGGTCCCAAAATGCAGAAATATTGTGCATAGTTTTACATTTCACAGAGTCGGAAAAAATTTACTTGTTCAATTTGGGGTTTTGTTTAGCAACTTTTTCTCCAGTTTAGGGACTTTGTTCACAGTGACAACAATTTTTTCCCCCAGGAACAAGAAAAATGTACCCCAAAGCATGTTGTTTTCCTTAAAACTTGGGGGCTTTGCGCAAGATGAAATTTCGCAAAATGTTTTTAGTAATTCTGGGAAAGGCAACAAATAGAGCGTTTACAAATTTTGCTCAGCATTATTCAGTTTTCGGAAACTGCTTTGTCTTTTAGAGGGTAGCTCTTCAGCTTGCAGATAGTGAACTTCAGTCAGACTCTTGTTTGGGCCCTTTTGTTGCATTCAGTAAAGATATGTTAGCACAGTACAATTTGCATTAAACTGCCACATGAATGAGTTGCTTTTCTATTTCTCAATGAGTTGCATAGGTGTTGCTTGATCCACAACACAACCTTAAAAAATCACTGCAGCTTGTGATAGCACTACAAATGCAATCCAGCTGGGTTGAAAAAAAAATTTCATAACAGTTGCTTTTGAGTTGGTTAAGTGTTGAAAAACAATTCATTGTGAGTTGCCAGTGCATTGTAAACTGTATTAAAACAATGCTAAACCAGCTCTTTGGCTTAAGAGTTGAATACAAACTGTATGGTAAGTATTATACACTGTACCACTACATTTCTTTCAGAAGGGCACTGTGGCCTGATTGTAAATGGTGTACTGTAGCTTGCCATGCTGATGGCCACAATTCCTGTCCAGAGCCCAGGCCATTACACAGCAGGCTGGAGAGGTAGTGCTGAGATGTCAGCTGAGATATGTCCTACTTAGAGGAGGGAGACTGGTTCCTGCCATTAGATGTCTGTGCCCTAGTGATCCATGGGGAGAAAGTGATATGCAAACAGAAGTACACAGCTTCAGACAATGGGTGAAATCTTGCTGCAGTCATGACAAAAGGATGTGTAGGTAGCATGCAGTGGCAGCATGCATCCTATCCAGTGCTAGTAAATGCCAATCAGAGTGGAATGATTTGATATGATTTATCTGATTACCTGGTAAATCCTTGAGTTATAAAGCTCATTTTTCTAGGGCGACCAGGGGACACAGAAAATACTGTGCAAACATACAATACAAATATTACAGAAAAATACTATAAAAAAGCTGAACTATAAACCCATTTTGACCTCAGTAAAAAAATTACTGTGAGTGCTGGATGACTCTTCCCCTTACTCTAATAGGCAGAGTAAGTACTGTTAAAATGAGTATTCTCACTAAATGCATCTGTATGTTTCAGGTACTCCCTCCCCATCTGGGTCCCACTGAAGTTCTTCAAAGCAGTGAAAAGCCACTTAACTTCTTTCCTATGGAAAGGAGGGAAGACCAGAATAAAGGAAAATGCATTGTAGAAACCCGTGTGTGTGTATATGTGTGTGTGTGTGTGTGTGTGTGCGCATGCTGGGGCTCCCTAATTTCAGACATTATTATTTGGCAGCCCAGATGGCCTTTCTAGCTGATGTGGTGAAACATGGAGAGCAACAGCCTGCTTGGGTTGGTATGTAGGGGAGAGATGGCTGGACCCTTCCTTTCCCATGTCTTAGCCTCATCCATGAGTATGGGGATCACAGAAAACGTGCTGAATCAATTCACTAGAATGTTGGTCCGAGCCTGGCTAATGGGCCACAACACAATCCAACACAAAAAGGGGATCTCACCACTGGCAGACCTGCAGAGGGTGTTGTGGAGGACTTTCACCTCATCATGGTAGGCTGAGACAAAACATAGGAGATGGGGGAAGAAGGGGTTGTCCACAGTAAAATCACTGTATGAGGGAGGAGTACTAATGTCCTATCAGCAGCTAACTAAATAATTTGACCTCAGCCCACAAGCTTTTTTTTCTGTACCTGCAGTTACATAGTAGGGTTCTTAAAATTCAAGGCTGCTATGATAGAGAGCCTCAGTCTTCTCCCATAGAAGAAATCCTAACCAGACAGGGAGACAAAATTCTCCCCATTCATTGTTGTATGGAACTTTAAATAACAGCACTGGGGGCCCACTAAGTGGGTTGCAGCAGACATGGGCACAAGACCTTGGGGAGATACAGTTGCCCAGGTATATATGGAAGGAGGATACAAGAGCAGTGGCTCAGTGCTCAAAAAAAACAACAGACTCAGGCAGTTATAACACAACATGCTGCACAGGGTGCACTTTACCTTGGCCCTTGTGAATAAAATAGACCCCGTGAAAACAGACAGATGCCCAAAATGCAAGGTGGGTGAGGATGCCTTTATACAGCTTGTCTGCTCATGCCCCAGTGTATCAGCGTTTTGGGCAGAAATAGTAGACATTCTGTCTGAGGTTCTTAACTTTGCATTCTTCCCCTCACTGGAGGCAGTGATACTATGAGATGAACAAAAGAATATACAATGGGCCCTCCTAAATCTCAAAAATATTACCTTTACCCATTACAGCAACAAGGCATGGTTATAGGGAAAAAAGAACTTGCACAGAGCTGGATGACAGAAGCCCCACCTGCAATAGCACATTGGGATAACCTTTTATTAGAAAGTATGAGGATAAAGAAACCCAAGTATAGGGTGCCACAGATGCTTCCCCGATGTAACCAAATGTGGGAGCCCCTGGAAAGGGTGCTGACCACCATGTGGTTCCCTCCTGTAGTTCAACACAGAGTGTGGTACCCAGATCACCTCAATTGATGGAGCATATGGGAGCTGAACCCTGATGACTTGAAAGAGGTGCTGCTGGCTACCAAGTAGAAAATAAAGCTGGTTTTAAACTCAGTGTAATGGTTGACAGAGGAGGAGCCATAAGTGACCCTCTAGCTGCAGTACAAACCTGGGGGAAGTCATTCTGCTGCTGACTGTATTTCTATGAACACATTGTATATTGATGTCATATTGTTACCATTCAGGTCCATATGTATCCCATTTGGTGGCCTGTGAGCGGTGAGCAGACCATCTAAGATGCACACCATATAGTAAATGAAATGTCTTCTTACCCTAAGTATGTAATGCTCCGAAAATAAATAAAGTTTAAAAAAAAAAAGCATTATAACCTTATTTATCCAAATGTGCTGGGGTTGGGGATATGCAATTGTTTGGATAAATGAGGTTCTGGATAAGTGAGGACATTTTACAGTGAAGTCTGTTAAGCTGGGAGACACACCATAGTTTTGGATGACTGAGAATTTTAGTTAATTGAAGTCTGGATAACTGGGATTAGATTTGTTATGGGATACCAGGAAACTTTTTAACAAATCTTTAAAATTGGGAATGGCAATAGACATAGAAACAAACCGTGGTAAGGAGTTATACAGTTTCACAGCCCTGACACTGAAAGGTATGCATCGGGGATCCAAAAAAATTATTACATGCGACAGACCTGGTGGTCACTTCTGATCTAACAGATTGGCGGATCTGTGAATATGAATTTGCCATTATGCCCAAGAAAACTATTTTTTTTAACACAACATTATAAAAGTTGTATCTTTGATCAAAAGCTAACCATTGCAGGGAAGACAATAAACACTGTGACGCGACCATGTGGTAAAATATAAAGAAAAATGTGCAGTTTTGTTTTACAGGTCTGTGAAGGAGTCTACACAACCTTCACCTGGGACCCCCTTTCTACTAAGATACTAGCAGGAAAGTCAGATACCCAGCCCTGCTGATTTCTGGCCTGTCCCTATGCACTGGCTGTACAGAGGCTGGGAAATCCCTGCAAGGGAAGGGCACAAATGAGCCTCTTCTGTGAGGTCTAAAGAGAAACCAGAAAAGCAGGGAGAAGAATTTGTGGGCTTGAGGGAGAGAGAGAGAGAGAGGAGAGGAGAGGAGAGGGAGGGAGGAGAAGAAGAGGGAGAGGGGAGGGAGGGAGGAGAGGGAGATGGAGAGAGAGAGAGACACACACAGAAGGCCTGCTGTGAACTAGAGAGCTGAATCAAATAAAAAGTGTTTACGTTTGCTTGTGCATGCACAAGAAATATTTTCTTTCAATAAACAGCATTTCAAAGGTGTGTCACTGCCAAACCCATTGCAGTGCAAACTGGAAGGGGCTTGGCAGTCCAGACTAATGATCACGCACTCTGGTCATGACACCACTCACTGCTTGCTGGGTGGAAACTCAGTGTAGTTGAAAGGACTGAAGCTGCTCCTATCACACGGTGCTTTGGTCCTTTCATTTGCATGAAGCCAGTCAGCAGGCAAATACCTGGTGCTCAAGCTCCTTACAGAATCTCTTCTTTCACATTGTTGCTTCCCCATCTTGGGTTTCAGCTTTCCCCTCAGCTCCAGAATGGCTCAATGTACATCATGCACTATCTCTGTAGCAGACCAGGGTGCCCACCCCAGTGCCACTTTTTTCTGCCTCTCCCCTCCAAGTCACCCATTTGCCCTTTCCAATCTTTATACATAAACAGTACATATATATATCTATATATATATATAATTAATACATAAGTGAACTGGGGTGCCCACCCCCGGTACTGCTTCTCTTAACCCCCTCTCCATGTCACCCACCCCTGTTCCCCTTATGTAGGTGGTGGCACTAGGATGGCCCTGGTGGCACCAAACAGAAGCCCGACACGGTGGTGCCTAATCCTCAGTGCTGGAATATCCCTGAAATAAAGAAAACCATTCCTTGTTTTTTTTTTTTAATCTGTAAAACAGAAATAGGTCCTTTGCAGATCTGCCCCCCCATACACACCCAATCCTCCCCGACCTCCCACTCAGCACCCACTACCCCCCACCCATCACACACACCCTCACTCACCTGAACAGGTCACATGGTGTAGATCCACTCTCTGATTGAAGACATGTCTTGCTGCTGGAACCGGCGACTGCACTACGAGAAACTAAGGGTAAGTGCGGTTCAATGTAAAGTGGGCTCCACTTACACCATACTCGGCTTTAATGGACAATCATTTTAAACGGATGAAAAGTGTGATCCAAAACCACTCACACTGAGATCCATTCATTTTTTGTCTGTTTAAATGGATGTTAAGTGCCGTATTTTGTGGGCATTTTTTTTTCACAACTTGTGATCTCAAAGTAGGCTTAAGGAAGTAGGTGTCAATGGCAATTAACACTCTCTAAGCCACAGTCAATGTGCTGTGCTCAGATATTTAATTTCCATGTCTGCCAGCAAACACTCTGCTTTGACACTCCTATGGGAATGGCATAGCAACCAGAACCCAGATAGGGAAATGGAAGAGGGAAGGTAAGGATGGGGAGGTTGAGGAGGCTTTACTACGGTGGTTCAGCTCAGCACAAGAGTGAGAACAAGAAGCTCTCATTAGTGGCCCCTTATTGTTACAAAAAGTTAAGCAGCTTGCCTCTTTATGCTGAGCTATGGAGCAACACACTGATATCACTCCCGACTGAGACATCCTCCGCAGAACTAACAAAGACTGGCACCCACACACCCTGACTGCTGGCAAGCAAAGCAAAATCACCGAGTACACAGTTACACAATATGCATCATCACCTCACCCCTTCCTTCATTACTTACAGCACACTGAGCACAGTGAAGGACATAAAGTTTGTTGGTTTTTAACAGAAGCATTTCCCTTCACTATAACTCTCCCACCACTGCAAGATCAACTCAACAGCAAAAAAAAAAAAAAATTAACACAGAACACACAGCTTAGTATAGTACTGTGCTGTAACGCATGCTTGACACCGCAATAAGTCACATGGCATTGCATATTTATGATCCGCCAGCAACAGCAGATGTTGGGAATAGTGGACTATATCTGGCTTCCACTGTGTTTCAATGGGGTTTTGAACTGTGATGCGTAACTTTGTCATTTTTGCATATTTTAGCCCCACATTTTTTAACATGGCCTTTTTAGGACCTCACCTCATGACCAGTGGTGGTGGAATTATGCAATCCATTGGGAAATCACCTTTTAGACAGGATTTGAAATTTTTCATGAGGTGGGGTCATAAGAAGGCTATGTTGAAAATTTGGGGTCAAAATATTTAGAAATGGTAAAGTTATACAAGTACATTGAAAATGTTCTGCACTTGCTTGTAACTTTTGTAATTTTTAATATTTTTGACCCCAAATTTTCAATGTAGCCATTTTTTTTACACCATCTCATGAACGTGACAGCTGTCGTTTTTCAAATCCTGGCCAAAAAGTGTTTTCACACCTGTGGCATGGAATGACATTTCAGTGGAGCAGAATGATGTTTCAGCAGAGATTTATATTTTCACCTACTGGGTTCATGAGGTGTGGTAATAAGAAGGCTGTGATGAAAATTTTGTGTACAAATACAGTAAAATGCCCAGGTTATGATTGAATATTACAGTATTTCAACGTTCACTCTTAACTTCACTAATTTTCAATTTTTTTTTTCAAACTCTGTTTATTCACTGCCTACTCGGGAACTTTCTCGGGCATCCACCTTAACCCCAGCTCTACCTCCTAGCCTGAGACTCCTCCTTGTATCCTGGCAGCAGCCCGGCTATCCCCCCCCCTGCTCTTAGTCCCCCGAGGTAGGGCCGCCCTATCTTCCCAGGGCCTTTTATCTATAATTCAGACTGGGCTGGGCTTGGCCAAGGACAGATGAGAGTCCAGCTGGTGGAGTGTGGCTGGTGGGAGATGGTGCCATCGCCTATCCTGAGGGCAGAGTTTTTCCTTGAGTTACGCCCTTGTCCCACCCTCCCAGGTGGAGCCTGAGTGTGCAATGATGCCAGGGGACATCCATCATGCTTCTGCTTCCCCTCTACTGATGCCCTGAGTGTTGCAGTGCCTCTGGTCTCCACCGGGGCCACTGCAGTACCAGGCATACCCCTGGATCCCCCCCAAGAGAGGAGAGCAGTCCTCTGGATGCTTGATCCTATCTCTCCCCCTGCTGACCCCTGGTGACCAGGGCTCTGAAGAGAACATTTTGGATTTAATTGTGTTGGAGCAATACCTGAACATTTTGCTAAATCAGGTACTGTACCTAACTAGGTGAGTCACCATGAGCAAACTAGTGTGGCCACTGCAATCAAGATCACAAAGCATTGTTTGGAAGGGGAGAAACCAGAGGCCACTAGGAAGAGTGGAACCCATAATGAACCTCTGGTGGTGACCTTAAAGGGAAGACAGGCACAAAACATTTCACTAAGGTTCAAGGAGGCAGTATAGCGCAAGTGGTTTAAGGCTCTGTGCTGCAAACCTGCAGACCTGGATTTGAATCCCACAGTTCCCACTTACATTATTGTATGACCCTGAGCAAGTCACTTAACTTTCTTGTGGTCTCAGGTCACACCTGGAATCAAGCTTCAGCTTAGTGTATCTTTCCTGGTTAAATCATTTATCGGCTATTTGTGTTTTCCCCTGATGTGATGTAATTTCATGTGCCTGTGATTTAGAAAATAGATACTTGCAGCTATAAAGGGAGGGGTAACTAAATAGGTTATAATTCTGGCCCTAAAAGTGTTACAGGTTCTGTCAATAGTTTATGTAACGCAGATTTCCATTAGTAAAAATATTGATAAATGTAATCCTACATGGACGTTTCCCTTTAAGGGAAGATCTCTGTAGAAGGAAGAAAGAACAATGGGGGGATGGAAAAATATGTACTGGTATGAGTAAGTGGTCAAGTGGTGAAATAATGGTTACTCCTCTATGCCCAAAAAGTATAACCCCAGGATGTAGCGTAATTCCTCCAGTCCTAAAACCCTAATCCACAGGCACCCAAATTGGAGGGGCACAGGCCAACAACATTATATGTTTTTGCTGTGGTAAAGCGAGGCATATTTATAAGTTCTGTGGCAGTATATGGACACTGACTTTGTTGAATGTGTAGCTATGGACTACAACAGTGGACCCCATTCCAGCCATCAATATATTGTCCTGCTCCAAGTGGGGGGACCAATAGTTATAGTTCTGGTGTATTTGGGTTGTGGGCAGACATTGGTTAAAGAATCTGTGGTAGGATCCAGTTTGGGCCACTGGAAAGAACCCATATAAACTGCCTGTGTACATGGTGATATCTGCAGATATCATGCAACCCAGTGTGGTCACAAGTAGGCAATTGGGTAGGAATAATAAAGGTGGGAATTTTAAAAGCCCTACCTTGGCTAGTAGTCCTGGGATGATACTGGGAAGGTTTTCATGCCCTCTGTCACAGGGTTGAATAAGGCCCCATTTGTTATGCAGAAAGAGTTTAAATGCAAGGATCTGTTCTATCCTCTTCTTTTCTGTCTCTTGTCTGTCTGGTTGTACAACCAATTTTTTTTTGTGAGACCTAAAAACTGACCACTCCAATGGTTTCGCAATTCTCTGCCTCTTGCTATCTCATTGCCTTCCCTTTCTCTTCTGTCTTTTCTCCCCCCCTTGCATATCTGCAGTTATAAAAAATATATGTGAATCTTTATGTGGAAATGTCACTGATATTGGGATCCCTTTGTTTAAAACTATACTGTTGAAATCATTACAAAGCTATTTGGAACTCAAGGGGTTAACCTGAGATGCAGTTTTTAAGCCTTTTGCAGAATTGTAAACAAAAGGTCAGTTCTGGGTCACTGTGTTTTTTTGTTGCACCTACAAGGAATGAAACTTATAAAAACATTCTGTAAATGTACAAGAACATTCTGTGAGAAGCAGGCTCTCTTAATGAGTGCCCAGACAAAGACTTATAAAAAGAGCAGCAATGCTTTTACTAGAGAGACAAGGAGAGTGAAAGTGAGAGACTGCGAGACTGGAACTTGGAATTAAAAGAAGAAACAAACAGAAGAAGGACTTTGTTTTCAGTTTGTACTGCCTTTGTAAAAGTTATGCTGAATAACTTTCATTTTTTATTTTGCTGTTATTGAGAAAAATAAAATGCTATCTGTGAATTTTGCAACTGCACCTGGTTTTCCTATGCTTTCTGACCTGTGCTTGGACAAAAGATGGTATCAGCCTAAGTGGGATTTACCCCGTGCATACAGAGTTTTATGTGTAGGTACTAGATCTGGTACCAGAGAAGCATAGAAGAAAGGTATGGACTCTGCAGCAGCAAGTCCAGGAGTGTTTACCAGAAGAATGGCAGCCAAACTTGAAGCAGAAACAAAAGTCCAAACTGAGACTGTACAGCCAGCAACAGCCATGGAAAACAAAGCGCAGGCAGTGACAGAACCTGAGTGCCTGACTGCCTTTTTCAATTGGTGGGCTATACAACAACAAGAGATGGAGAAACAGAGAAAAGAAGAGATGCAGCGAAAGTAGCAGCAGAGAAAAGAAGAGGAGCAGGGGAGAACAGAAGAGCTGCAGCAACAGGAGCAGCAGAGAAAAGAAGCAATGTAGCAACTGGAGCAGAGATGGCTGGATGCCTTGCAAGTTATCAAAACTGGGGGATCTGGCTCTGGTCCAGCAAAGAAACAAGATACAAACAACTTAAAATACATAAAACTTACAATGGTGTGTCCCTTGGATGATATCGAAGCATACTTGACAAATTTTGAAAGGATTGCCACAGCCTGTCAGTAGCTAAAGCAGCAATGGGCAATCAGACTGGTACCTTACCTGAGAGGGAAAGTTCAAATTGCCTACAGCAATATGGACACTGCACAGTCCAACAATTATGACCTGGTGTAAAGAGAGGTTCTTTAAAGATATGACATCTCAGGAGAGACCTACAGGCAGAGATTTTGATCTCTGAAGTACAACTCAGTTGACAATCCTCAAGAAGCCTTCACCTGACTCAGAGAACTCCTTATGAAATGGCTCCAACCAGAGGGCAAAACAGTCCCACAGATCATCAAAACATTTGTAATGAAGCAATTCATCAACATTTTACCCACAGACATAAAGCTTTGGGTAAAAGTACACTGACCAGAAAGTGAGGAAAAGGCTGTTTCTTTGGCCGAGGACTACCAAATGGCCAGACAAGTGCCACAGCAGCAAGGTAACAGCCAAGCACCAGTAAGACACTCTTTTTTCCCATTTAAACTCCAAGTCTGATAAGAACTCTGGTGGGGGTTACAAATCTGCACCCAAAGACTTTATTTGCTATAACTGTAATAACCCAGGTTATATAGCAAGAAACTGCCATAGTAAGAAGAGTGACACTGGAGCAGATTTGCCCTTAGCAAATTGGGGTAAATACTTAGCAAATGTCAAGGTGGGAGATAAGACTGTGAAAGGACTTATTGATTTGGGAAGCAGACAGACCCTAGTGCATGTTGAAGTGCTGGGAAAACAATGTCCAAAAGGACCAGGTACTGGTGTCATCTGCATCCATGGGGACACTCGATACTATCCCACCAGCCAAGTGATTCTGACTATTAATGGGGTGTTGCACCAAATGAAAGTGGAGATAGTACCTAAATTATTTGTACCCGTGATTATTGGAAATGACTTTCCAGGATTTACTGAGTTAATCAAAGAGGGAATAAATCTAAATGTTTCAGCAGCTGTGGTGACAAAAGCTCAGGCAAAGAAAATCTCAGATGGTGCAGACTCTTTTCCTTTCAATGATTTTGATTTGGACTTATTTGAGCACAGCTCCAAGATCCAGAAATCCAGGAAAGAAAGATGGTGCCTGAAGAAACAGTGGCAGCAAATGACTGATGGACATAAAGGGTTAAAATATGAAAATAGTGAAGCTAAGGTGATTACTGATAGTGATTTTCTTTCAGAACAAGCTAACAATGTTTCTTTCCAAGATTATTTTAAGCAGCTGGGGGTGAAACCAAAACAGGGTGAACCTACGTTTAAAAAAATTAACGGGCTACTGTACAGAGTTTGGGTTAAATCTCAGACACAGGAAGAGATAGAACAATTGGTTATACCACAAAAGCATAGATCTAAATTGTTACAGATAGCACATGATAGTCCTATGGTTGGTCACTTGGGAAGGGATCTCACCCTTTTCAGATTGCTGTACAGATTTTACTGGCCTGGAATTCATGAAGATGTTGCTATCTATTGCAGTTCGTTTGCTGAGTGTCAGAAAGTAGCCCAAGTGACTAAAACAGACAAGTTGCCCCTGGTGCCCCTACCCTTGATAGATGCACATTTTTTGAGAATTGCAATGGATGTGGTTGGCCCCTTAGACAAAAGTAAAAAGAGTAATCGATTCATTTTGGTAATATGTGACTATGCTTCTCGATACCCATTGGCAGTTCCAATGCATAGTCCCAAAAGTGGCAGCACAGCTTGCCAAAATTTTCAGCAGGGTGGGCATACCTAAAGAGATTATTACTGATCAGGGCAGTAATTTTGGTGCTCCATTACTGAAAGAGCTGTACTGACTATTAGGTATCACTGCCATAAGAACCTCCCCTTATCACCCTCAGACAGACAGTCTTGTTGAAAGTTTTAATGAAACCCTAAAATGCATGTTAAAAAGGTTTGTAAAAGGGGAAGGGAAAGACTGGGACCAATACTTACCTTACCTGCTTTTTGCTTACAGAGATGTGCCACAGGCATCAACATTTTTTGACCATTTGAAATGCTGTATGGTAGACAACCAAGAGGGCCACTAGATGTAGTAAAAGAAACATGGGAGGATAACCCCCATCAGAAACAATCTATTACATCTTATATGTGTGCCCCGAGAAAGAAGATGGCAAAATATGTTGAAATCACCCATAGTAATCAATAAAAGTACTCAAACCAGCAGAAGGTATATTATGACCATGGGGTAAAAGAAAAGGTTTTTGAGCCAGTTGAAAAGGTCTTGCTACTGTTACCCACTACAGAAAATAAACTGTTAATGATGTGGCAAGGACTGTATAAAATGCTTAGATGTGCTGGCACAGTTAACTGTGAGATTCAGACTCCTGATAAAAAAAAATCCTAGTAAGATATACCATGCTAACCTCCTCAAGAAATGGGTTGAAATAACACCAAAAGCTGTTTTGCAGGTTTTATCAGAAACTGATAAAGAAGATATTGATGTTGCTAATGATAGACTGGAACAAGCTGTAACTGCTGATGCTGTAAAGGTGACTGTTTCCTTACTCTCCAAACAAACCGCAGAAATTTGTAACTTGCTAAAGACATTCAACAGTACTTTTACCACTGTACCAGGCCAAGCAAAAGGAGTCGAGAATGTAATAGTGACAAGGAGTGCTCACCCTATTAGGGAAAAGACAGACAGATTACCAGAGCGGTTAAGAGCAGATGTGGTTAAGAAAATACAAAAAAATGAAAGAACTGGGTATCATAGAAGAGTTGAGAAGTGCTTGGTCATCACCAATGGTGACTGCAAACAAAAAAGAAGGGAGTGTAAGAATCTGCCTTGATTTTAGGAAACTTAATTGTCAGAATTTGACAGTTATCCTATGCCCAGAATAGATTATTTGGTGGCCAGACTGGGGAGTGCCCAGTATATCAGCACCCTTGTTCTCACCAAGTGTTACTGGCAAATCCCTCTAGCTAAAGACTCCAGAGACAAAACTGCATTTGCCACTCCTATAGGATTCTATCAGTTCACCACCATGCCGTTTGGTTTACATGGCACATCTGCTGTATTCCAGCGGTACATGGATGTACTTTTATTCCCTAACACTGGTTATTGTGTTACATAAATGGCTGATGTTGTGGTGTACAGTTCAGTCTGGAAGAGCCACCTGAAACATCTATGGGCAGTTATCCAATCGATCAAAAAGGCAGGTCTGACAATTAATTCTACCAAGTGTGCATTGGGCATGCAGGAAACCAGATATTTCGGCTATGTTTTGGAAAAAGGAGAAGTAAAGCCAGAGATTTCTAAGATAGAAGATGTAGCTAATAGCCCTGTTCCCAAAACCAATTTTAAGGGCTGGCTGGTTATTATCAGAGATTTGTTCCCATCTTTGCTGAGTTAGCTACTCCTCTTACTGAACTTATGAAGAAACAGTTCCTGAATAATGTGAAATGGACCCCAGAGTGTGATGAAGCTTTTTGAGCCATTAAGGCTGCATTACGTTCAGCCCCTGTTTCAAGAAGCTCAGCCTTTGAGAAACAATTTTTGTTACAGACAGATACATCAGAGGTAGGCCTAGGTGCAGTCTTGAGTCAGTATATAGATGGGAAAGAACATCTTATTCTATATAGCAGTAGGAAATTGCACGACAGAGAGAAAAGGTACTCAACCATTGAAAAGGAATGCCTTGCGGCAAAGTGGACTATCAAGTCCAATAAGTTTTATTTGCTAGGAGCTGACTTTGTATTGATAACTGATCACAGTCCTCTCAGTTGGTTTAACCAAATGAAGGATAAAAATTCCAGAATCACACAATGTTACCTGGCACTACAGCCATTTACGTTTAAAGTGATGCACAAATCTGAGAATGAGAATGTCAATGCTGATTTTCTGTCAAGATATGGGTCAGGAATTGAGAAATCCAAAGGATGAAAAAATATGAGTTGAAACTTCTCTGCTATGCTGCATATGCACTGAACTGTAAAAGTTATAAGCTAATGTTAGATGGGAATTTGATAGAACATTTTGGAAACCTGTTTTTGTAAAACAGGTTCCATCTTAAAGAGTGGGTTATGTGACAGAGTTGAATAAGGCCCTGCCCCATTTGTTATGCAGAAAGAATTTAAATGCAAGGGTCTGTTCTATCCTCTGTTTTCTGTCTCTTGTTTGTCTGGATGCGCAACCAAATTTTCTTGTGAGACCTAGGAATTGAACACTCCGACGGTTTCTCAATTCTCCACATCTTGTTATCTTTCTGCCTTCTCTTTCTGTTCTGTCTTTTCTTCCCTCTTGCATATCTGCAGTTATAAAAAATACATGTGAATCTTTATGTGAAAATGTCACTGATACTGGGATCCCTTTGTTTAAAACTGTACTGTTGAAATGATTGCAAAGCTATTTGGAACTCAAGGAGTTAACCTGAGATGCAGTTTTTAAGCCTTTTGCAGAACTGTAAACAAGAAAAGCCAAAAAGCACTAGCAAATGGGCAAGAAGGAGGGTGGAGGAACAATGGGGAATAATCAAAACAGCCATCGCAGAGGCAACAAGCCTTTGTGTGAAGCAAATCAATAAAACAAAACGAAGAAAAAAAACACTATGGTTCCCAAAGAGGTGGCAGGGACGGTTAAGGAGAAAAGGATAGCATTCAGGAAATATAAGGAAACATAGAAGGAGCAGGACAGAGAACTTAATCAGTTAAAGCAGAATGAGGCAGGGAAGGTAGTCAGAATGGCAAAGGCCCAAACTGAGGAAAAGATAGCCAACTCTGTTAAGAAGGGGGATAAAACCTTTCATAGGTACATTAGGGAGTGAAGAAAGACCAAGGGAGGGATACAGAGACTTAATAAAGGGGAGGGAATGTGGGCAGAGGGTGACAGTGAAAAAGCAGGGATACTGAATGAATATTTCTGCTCAGTATTCACAATGGATGAGGAGAGGGAGGTACCTAAACCAAACAAGGGAGAAACTCTGAAAAGGGGGGTTGATACCAGTCCATTCACAGAAGAAAGGATTTGAAAGAACTCTGAAACTGAGGTGGACAAAGCAATGGAGCCTGATGGGATTCACCAAGAATACTAAAAGAACTAAGGGTAGAACTAGTAACACCACTGACTACTCTCTTTAACAAACATGGGAGGATGGAGTAGTACCTGAGGACTGGAGGAGGGCAAATGTGATTCCACTTCACAAAAGTGAGAGCAGGGCAGAGGCAGGAAACTACAGACTAGTTAGTTTGACTTCAGTGGTAGGGAAAATGATGGAATCACTTCTGAAGGAAAGAATTGTTGAGTACCTAGAGGCCAGTGGGGCACAGGACACAAGGCAGCATGGTTTCACAGCAGGAAGGTCATGTCAGATAAACCTAATAGATTTCTTTGACTGGGTGACCAAAGTAGTAGACCAGGGAGGGGCTGTGCATATGGCCTACCTAGATTTTAGCAAGGCATTCGACACAGTCTCACACAAAAGATTAATATACAAGTTAGCCAGCCTTGGAGTGGGTCCCAAGGTGGTAGCCTGGATAAAAAACTGGCTGGACAACAGGACACAATGGGTAATAGTAAACGGAGTCCACAGTGAAGAAAGGAGGGTAACTAGCGGAGTACCGCAGGGTTCAGTACTGCGACCAGTCCTCTTTAATATCTTTATAAGTGACATTGGAGAGTACATGGAAGGAAAGGTATGTCTCTTTGCAGATGACACAAAGATCTGCAACAGGGTTGATACACAAAGTGGGGTGGAAAGAATGAAAAGGGACTTGCCAAGGTTGGAGGAATGGTCAAATATGTGGCAGCTCAGACTCAATGCAAAGAAGTGCAATGTAATGCATCTGGGAAACAAAAACCCAGGGGAAGAGTACTCAATGGGGGGTGAGTTAATAACAACAACAAAAATTGAAAGAGACCTAGGAGTTATTATATCAGATGACCGAAAGGTGGGCAAGCGATGTGAGAAAGCAGTAAGGAGGGCTGGGGGGATACTAGGATGCATAGGGAGAGGCATCAACGGTAGAAAACAGGAAGTTGTTATCCCTCTCTACAGACAGTTAGTGAGACCCCATCTGGAGTACAGCGTGCAATTCTGGAGACCCCATCGCCACAAAGACATAGACAGAGTGGAGGCTGTTCAGAGGAGAGCAACCAAAATGGTGCAAGGTCTACACCAGAAGACATGTGAGGAGAGACTAAAGCAGCTTAATATGTATACCCTTGAGGAAAGGAGGGAGAGGGGGGACATGATAGAAACATTCAAGTATCTCAAGGGAATTAACAAGGTACAAGACGGTAGTATCTTTCAGAAGAAGAAGAGATGTGCAAGAACAAGGGGGCACAATTTGAAGATAGAGGGGGACGGCTCAGAGGTAATGTTAGAAATTATTTTTTTCACAGAGAGAGTTGAGGATGCATGAAACAGCCTTCCTGAGGAGGTTGTGGAGTCAGGAACAGTGGGAGAATTCAAGAACGCATGGGACAGGCATAAGGCAATTCTAGTGGGGGATAGGAGGAAGTAAGCTGTTGATTAACTAGAATCTGCAGTTTATCCATTAGGTAGGGAAATGGGCAGACTGGGTGGGCCAAGCGGTCCTTATCTGCCATCAAAATTCTATGTTTCTATGGTCTATGTTTCTAAGAGGTCAGTTCTGGGTCACTGTGTTCTTTTTGTTGTACCTGCAACAAATGATACAAGAACATTCTGTGAGAAGCAGGCTCTCTTAATGAGTTCCCAGACAAATACTTATAAAAGAGCAGCAATGCTTTTGCTAGAGAGACAAGGAGAGTGAGAGACTAAAACTTGGAATTAAGAGAAGAAACACTCAGAAGAAGGACTTTGTTTTCTCTGTTTGCCCTGCCTTTGTAAATAGTTATACAGAGTAACATTTATTTTTTATTTTGCTGTTATTAAGAAAAATAAAATGCTGTTTGTGAATTTTGAAACTGCTCCTGGTTTTCCTATGCTTCCTGACCTGTGCCTCAACAACACCCTCGTTCAAAATAATTTTTTAAAGGTATGCTCACAGGAGGAGGAAAACATGGAGGGATTAGTACAAATATTTTCCTTCACTGGTGCTGAACTATTTGGTCCAGAAGGGAAGGCCAAGAAGTCCCCAGGACAGAAAGGGAGGGAGAAAAATAAGGGAACCCCTCTGTCCAAGGTTGTAGGGGTTGGGATCTGCAAGGACCTGGGTTCAAGGAAGGTCAGAAGTAGCTCTGATGAGAAATTGGCTTCCACATCAATGGGAGATCACGAGGCACTTCCAGAGGTCAAGCCAGCCATGTTTCAAAATCTGGTCAATATAATCTCTGAAAAATAAATGATAAGGTTCTTAAACATGCCTATCAGAACCTAGCTATGGTAAACAGCAATGTGACTGATAAACACAAAGTACAAATATTTTCAAGGATTTTTCTGGCCATGTATATGGAAGGAAGTGGCAGATTTGTGTGCTTTCTACCCAGAGTGTCTGTTAGGTGCCTCCCAGAAGTATAAAGCAAGCACCATCGATCCCCATGCCCATAACGGACATTCTGTTTGAATGAACTGGGGTTGATAAATATGGTTGGACCCCTGGTAAAAGTTCAGCAGTGCATCAGTACATTATGGTGATAATGGATTATGCCACCTGACACCATATTGCTATTCTCTCGCACTCCACTACATCGTGGTCAGTATCCAAAGAATTTTTTAAAGGTAGTTTCCAGATTTGGGCTGAAAAAGGAAATCTTAACTGATCAGGGCACTAACTTTATGTCAATGCTTATGAGGGAGGTGTGTGTTTTACTTAAGGTTAAGTCCATCTGGACCTCAGTGTATCACCCTCAGATCAATGGATTAGTCAAAAAATTTAACAAATCCTTAAAGGGTATGCTATCTAAAACTGTTTCAGCTGAGGCAAAAACTGGGGTGCACCAGTACCCTATTTAATGTTTGCAGTTTGGGAGGCGCCACAATCATCCATGGGTTTCTTGCCCTTTGAATTGTTGTATGGGTGACAATCTTGAGCAATGCTGGATCTTGTAAAAGAGATATGGGGAAAATAAGCATATAGTCCCCCTAATGTGCATTGATACGTAATGCAAATGGAAGAAAGATTGGACACAATTGGCAGATTTGCCAGAGAAAATTTATTTAAACATGACAAACCCAGGCAGGACAATATGACCAAGGGGCCAGGCTATGGCAGTTCACACCTTGTGACAGAATACTTCTTCAGCTCCTTAGCTCTGAAAGTAAACTCATAACTAATTGACATGGACTGTATGAGGTCATGAGAAAAGTGTGGCCTGCTGAATATATGAGAGATTACCACCTGACTGAAAAAAGGAAAAACAAATTCATCATGTTAGTAGCTGGCAAGGGGAAAACCCAGACCAGCATTTTTGTAACCCACGGCTGGTATGCCGTTTGTATCTGACAGCTCTACCAGGTGGGCTGGGTTAGGGGAGGTATATGTCACTCGACACATAGGCTAGGTTTGGCTACTCTGCACAACGGCACCCAAGTAACTCCGAACACAGGAAGCAATAACTGTAATGTCCAATACAAGAAGTGGGATTCTAAAGAGTGGCTTTTATTCACATCCAAACAGAATAAACAAAGCATAGATGGACCTCTATGGGGCTACACTCTCCTGGTAATGCAGATTAAAAGAGACCAGAACACATCCTCATCACTTTAGCCCTCAGGCTCTACAACACACTGGGCACACAGCCTGGACTTGTACGCTGCTTTGGTAAACAGCCCAAAACTGTACTCTGGTCTGGGTTTTCCCTGGCTCGGCTCCCTTGCCAGCCACTTGAACACCTTCCATACTTCATGGAAACATTTTCCGGTGGCTCCCTAAACCACCTAAGAGCACCACGGCTCCATCAGGGAATCTTCCTCTTAATCCCACATCTGGGTACTTTCCTCAGGCACTGGCCAAGTACCTGAGAGAAAGCAAAAGGTGTCTCAGAGCAAATCCGTAGAGGTAAATTTGGTTACTACTGATGGAGGGTCTGCCACCTCTCGCTCCCACAATTCATACCCGGCCATTTCTCTGGACTGTACACCTCATCCTTTAAAATTTTGCAGTGTAGATTCTCGCTAAATGTATTTCACATTCCATCTACTTGTCTTGCTTCCCATTTGTGCTGGACTTGAGCATACTTAAATTAAGTGGCCTAATCCATTACTCTAGGCCCCCCCACAGGTTAAGCAGTCCAATCCCCACATTAGTTTGTTGAAACCCTGGAAGGACAGGAAGGTTTTCCTAGCTGACATAGAGGAACCTAAAGGGATCACAAGTCAGGTGACGGATGAGGACACTGAAGATAGGATCTTCAATTTGGACCCTAAAATTTTGAAAGAAGCAAGCCCTGTCCCATTGGATGAATGGCTTAACCTGACCCAAAAAAATGAAGACCAGTGTCTGGTTTTGGGGATGTGTCCCCACAAAACTGGGACAAACTCATGTGATCCAACACCACATAGACACAGATCCAGGTATCCAGATCCACCAACAGCCATATAAGCTCCCAGAAAAAGTCTGAAAGATGGTACAGGCGAGATCTGCTCTATGTAGGAATTGACAGTCATTGAGAAATCTCAGATTGACCGCTCTAGCCCTGCTGTATTTGTCCCAAAATCAGATGGGGCCACTTGATTTTGTATTGCCCTCTGGAAAGTCAATGTGATCAGGGCTGAATCCAGCTGAGGGGTGCTCATTGGGAATGCTGTTTGGACTGCCTTTCTAACCCTCAAGGGGGGTGGAGCGAGTGACACAAGATGCATGTCGGAAAGCTAGGCAGCAGCACAAGGTAACTGCTTCTTGCTCCCCTAGAATGCCACTCTAAAAAGAGTGTGTTTTTTTTCTATATGTTTCCCCTTCTTCTGAATTTCGATAAAAGTGATTCTGACTTTCAACAGTGGTGGTGGAGTGAACTGTTGGATAGATAAGAAGACGCTTTTGAATTTCTACCGGTTTTTCCTCTAAGTCCTTTTTTCCTTCTCTGGGCATCTGAAAGGCTTGGCGTGGTGGCTGTTGTGGTGCAACCCTGCTTGGCGAGTGGTGCAAATTATATTGGAAATAAAGAAATGGCTTGGCATCGAAGAAGGGAGGCTATGCAAAGGGCATAACTAAGAACATTTTATTTTTCTTCACGAAAAGAGAGAGCAGCGGTCTGGGAGAACACCAGATTTGGTTCATTTGGATGATGGAAGAACTCACTGCATCAGAAAGAAAGAAAGAAGAAGCAAACAATAATCTGCCCAAAGAAAAAGGATCAGCCAAATGCCAGCAAGGCCAGATAAGTACCAAAAATAAACTGGTTCTGGATGCTAAAGAAAAGCAGGAAGGTATAAATTAAAATATTTATACAGAAAAAGGGACAATACAAAGGCTTGAAAAGAGGAAGGAAAAAAACAAATTTGGTGAATACATGTCCGAGGGAGGGGAGTACTTGGGAAATCCATACAAGAAGCTGTCTAAATTATTTCAAAACCCTGGTACTAAAAGAAACAGTAACTACAAGACAGGGAATAAAGGTCATATATATAAATAAAAAAAAGATTACAGAAGAAGCCAAAGGGAAAGTCAAACAAACTAAATTACCTGTTAAAAACTGCTGTGCATTATCGGGGAGCGCTCCGGCTAGGATGGGGCCTAAAATTCAGCAAAATGCAGATAAAAAGAAAGAAAAGAAAGGGAAAGGGGGTACTTCAAGTAAAGCTGAAGCCAGTGGTTCATCTTCAGAATCTCATTCTACTTATGCCTCAGCTTCTGCTTTGGTGTATCAGTCAGAGGAAGATATTAACATTGTTTTGTCAAATGAGGAAAAAGAAGAAGCTCCAGTAGAAAATGAGAGTGGTAACATTAACGATCAAGGAAAAAGCACTATACCCCCTCACCTATGGGCTGAACAGCTAATGGAAAAGTTTGGTTTGTTACAGGTAGCTATAGATAAATTACAGCAAGTACCAGAGTCTCTTAGAAAAATGTCAGACAATATTACATCAGTTAACAACAAATTGAAAGAAAGCATCAAAAAAAATTAATGAATTGGAAACAAGACAATCAGATTTAGAAGATTTGGTAACACCTTTAAAACAGGATGTCATGGGACTTAAGAAACAGTATGGGACACTTAAAAATCAGATAGATGATCAAGAAAATCGATCAAAAAGGAACAATATTAGAATCTTTGGAGTTCTACCAGAATGGGAGAGAGGAATATCCCTAAATGAGATTATAAAAGATCGTCTGCAATGCTTATTGGGCAATGAAACCAGTATCCTGGTGATTGACAGAGTGCACTGGTTGGAGCAGGAAAAAAATGGGGATAAGAGGAAAGACAAGAACAATTATAATTAAGGTGCTAACTTCAGAAGGAAAAGACACAATAATGCATGGCTATTACAGGACTAAACAATTTAAATATAAAAAGCAGAACATTACTTTCAAACATGACTTTTCAAAAGTGCTCTGGCGACAACGGAAACAATTTGGGGACAGTCAGCAAAAACTGTGGAAAGGGGGGATTAAAGTATATGTGGTGTTCCCAATCAGGCTGAAAGTTATTTTAAATAACCAACATTTATTTTACAACTCGGATACAGAAACAAAACAGGACTTGACAATACAACTACCTAGAATATTCTCTGAAGGCAGTTAAAAAAATGTTGTTTTCCTCCATGGACATTGCTGTTATTGATATGTTATTGTTGCCACTATGTACTATGTATTATACGTTGTATTACCTACCTCAATTGTATGTTCCACCCCTCCCCCAGGACGCATCTGGAATTGAGCAGTAGCCTGCTCAGTATGCCTTCCTGGTTAAACGTTTGAATAAATAAATAAATAATAAATAAATGAATGAATGAATGCTATTAATAAAGAAGGTTGTAATGGAGTGGTGGATGGGGGGGGACTAGTCTGAACAAGCACTTGACTCCAAGGGACTGGAGGGCAGCATGCCAGACCATGATACTAGGCATGCAAGTGGGTGGGGGGAGAGGAGAGAGAGGGAAGGAAGGAAGATATGGAAGGCAACCTGGGAACAGAAGTACTTTAACTTTAAGAACAAAAGTATGGGGCAGATACTCAAAAAGGCAAGAAATTTATTGAATAAGAAAAAAGATGGGTATATTTAAAGGTATGACCTGGAACATAAACTGTCTAAACTCTTCCATAAAAAGATCTGGGGCCAGATATTCAAAACTTTGCCCCGGGGCAAAATTAGCACTGCCCGGCGGACAAACTTAGCCCGGAGCACAGAGCAAGCTATATTCAAAAGGAATAGCCCAGGGCAAACAGCTTCTGAATATAGCATGGGAATGAGGCCGGGCAAACTGGGCTGGGAGTGCAGGGCAAACTTAGCCCTGGAATAAGACAGCTCTGAATATGGCAACCAGGAAATGCAAACCACAACAGCAACACAGTGCACAGCGATGTGAAGGTAGGTAGAGATGAACTATGTGGCCAATGTGTATGCCAGCAAATGCGTGGACCCAGTACAGCTGCAGGCAGCAGTGTATGTGAAAGTACAGTGTGCAAAACTGTAAAATATTCCCCGAACTGTTAGTGCAGCGCTAACACGTTTAATGCGGGTTTAGCGCGAGGCTAAACCGTTAGCCCGGAGCAAACACATTTGCCCGTGCTAAACTTTGCCATATTCAAAAGTGACATGCAAATGAGCCTACTTAGGTAGTCTGTGGGCAAACATCCAGATTAGCATCTCATTATGCCCTGATTTGCATGCAGTTTGCACGGGCTGTTTAGCCCTGCACTAAACCATAAGCGATGTTAAGCGGCTGCGCCAAACAGCTTGGGGAATATTATACAGTTTTGAACACTACTTCCACATGCGCTGCTGCCTGCAGTTGTACTGGGACAACACAGCATAGGCACAGATGGTGGTGGTGCTGCATGCAACTGTCACATTGTAGGTCATGCTACAGTGCACAGCAGAAACTACAGCAAGGGGCCAGTAGTGTGTGGACACAGCATTGCCTATGGTGTGTAGGGCAGTGATGATGACTGCACTATACACAGTGAGAGGCCCAACCTGCAGGTGTTTACTGACAGTGGACATTACTGTTACGCTGTTGTGTGACCTACAGATGCTGTACCTGTGGCATGGGATGCTCACAGTGACATGTACATTTCTGGCTTTGTGTGCTGTGGCAGTTGTACAGCTGTGCGGTATGTGGCCGGGGGGGCATATATTATCCGAAAGGCACACTGGTGTTGGGGTATTCCCATACTGGCCCATGTCACTGCATGATGTGTCCCAGCCTTGTGGCCACACCTGGTCTGTGGCACAGCCTCGCCATCCATACATACTCCCTCAACATCCTCCATGCCCACAGTGCTGCATGTGTGTGCTGGCATCTGTTGGTGTCCACAAAGTGTGGTCCGCTTGAGTGTGTATGTGGCCACACTGCCATGCTGTCCATTGACAGCAGGTCACCACTGCCTACCTGGCATGGCTGGGACTGGTGGCAGATGATGGCATCATTGTGATGCCATCAGTTAGCAGCATGCTTCCTCTATGTTTGGCTTTATCTATGTGTCATATTTCTTTGTTAGGGTCGCGCCAATCCCGTGCTAAACCCACGCAAACACCGTGTAAAGCCATAGTGTCATGCAAAGCTGATTGCCCAGGGTTAAGACAAGCTTTTTCTGGGCGGTAATGTACATCGCGCTAAGTGTCGCGCTAAGTCACGCAAAATCACTTAGTGCGGCACTAGTTGCTGAATATAGCATTGTGCCTGTATTCATGTCAGTTTGCCCCTTGCATACATTATAATTTTGCCCAGTGCTAATGCAGTTTGCCCGCACTATTTGGCCTTTTGAATATAGCAGACCCACGCTAATCCCACGCTAAACCTGCGCAAACGGTTTTTGCCCGGCACAAAGTTTTGAATATCTGGCCCCTAGAGTCTTGTCTAGAATTAAAAAAATGAAATCAGATGTAACAATGTTACAAGAAGCTTTTCTGAATGAGAAGGAAGCTGAAAAGCTGAAAAGAAGATGGGTAGGATTGTTTTTTCATTCAAGGGATGTCAGTGAAAAAGCACAGGGGTTGCTATTCTATTTAGGAAGAATTTTGAAGGGAAAATAATAGACCATATAGAAGATAAGTTAGGAAGAATGGTTTTGGTTAAGGTTGATCTAGGGAGCAAGGGTATAATATTTGGTTCTGTCTATGCACCATTTAAGGATTATAATGAGTTCCTAGCAGAACTGAGCAAATTAATTTATAGATGGGAATATGATTATATAATTTTAGGAGGGGACCTGAATTGCATGTTAAATACAAAGTTGGATAAAACATCTGCTGGCTTAGGGTAGGATGTCTATAAAGCCAGACCACTACAGGGTTTTTGGATACTCATAGCCTGATTGACTTATGGAGGGAAAGTAATGGGCTAGAGAGAGAATATACTTACTACTCAGCAAGACACAAAATGTTCTCAAGGATAGACTACATTTTTATGTCAAGAGAAATTATAATAGATAATACATATATAATTTAACAGATAGAACCATTATTGATATCCAACCACAGTCCAGTAAGTTATAGTATGATCCAATAAGATAAGAAAAAAAAGATAAACTACAGAAATTTAATATTAATTTACTTCAGCATCAAGTATTTGGGGGAGAAAATAAAAACAGAGTATAGAAAATTTCATTACAGAAAATGACATTTTGAACAAAAATATAATTACACCCTGGAATGCTGTGTAGGCAACCATTGGGGGGTGGTCATCTCAGAAGCAATGTGGAAAAATAAAGAAAAAATACAGGTGGAAGAGAATCTGAAGAATGAATTGAAGGAACTTGAAAGGGCAACACAAAGAGGAGACAAAACTAAGGAAAAAAAACATAATGAACTTAGGAATTTGATTGCTAGTACAGATATAATCAAAATTAAATGTAACTGGGCCAGGAATAGCTAGAATTAGAAAACCAACAGTGAAGTGGTTGGGAGATTGTTAACAAAAATAATACAAAATGCAGAGCAAGAAAGGGTAGAAATCACTTCAATTCAGAATAGGTAGAGGGACTCCTTGACTAAACAAGAAGAAATAATAAAGGAATTTGAGAAATTCTATTCCAATTTAGGTACATCAGAGTGCGACCCATCTGAGGAAGAAATTCTGTATTATGATCAGAAAGGGCTAGAAAAGATATCAGAAACAGTGGCAGAGATTTAGATTTGACCCATAACAGAAATAGAAATAAGAGAAATCATAGAGGGAATGGCAAAATCCAAATGTCCGGGATTGGATGGTTTCACTTTTGAATTTTTTTTCAGCTTTCATGGATAGTTTAGTACCCCTATTACTCATGTTGTTCAACAGAATACAGTGTAGCAATGTGATGCCAGATACATTTTATCTGGCTTATATTTCGGCATTGCTGAAACATGGTAAGGAAAAGAACAGGGCAGAAAATTACAGACCAGTTGCCATATTAAACACAGACTATAAGATATATACAAAAATGATCAATAATATAATTCAATCAATACTAATGAAAATTATACAAGACAATCAGACAGGATTTATACCTAACAGTAAATTACAAAATGGATTAAATAAAGTACAGTTCATAATTGATTATTTGGATAATTCGAGGGTTCAGGAAGTTTTTCTTGCAGTGGATGCCACAAAGGCATTCAACATGCTAGAGTGGAAGTACCTATACGGGGCTATTAAGATATTTGGATTTCCAGATCAATTTATTAATTATATAAAAACAATATATAGACGTCTAGTAGCTCAGATTTTAAAGTGAATAACCAGTTCTCAGAAAACATTTGACTAAGAAGTGGAATAAGACAAGGATGTCCCCTGTCTCCAACTTTATTTGTTATCAGTTTGGAGTTATTGCTGAATGATATTCGAGAAAATAAAAATATAAAAGGAATTCAAAATTTGACATCTGAAACCAAGTTAAATGCATATGCAGATGATGTACTTTTAATGTTACAAGAACCTGAGAAAAGTTTAGAAGAGTTAAAATCAGTAATAGGGAGATTTTCTAGAGTAGCTGGATATAAAATTAATGAAAACAAAATCTGAATTACTATTATTTAACATCAAGGTCAGAGGAAATATTGGAGATAAGTGGGAAGCAGAAATTAAAGATAAAGGCTTAAAGTATTTAGGAATTAAGATAGACAGTAGTCTGTCCAATTTCTATAATTTAAATTATAAAGACATGATTAAGATATTGAAGAAGAAATTTAAAGGATGGACCAAAATACCACTTTCAATATGGGGAAAAATACAGATAATTAAAATGGCAGCAATACCGCTGATTACATATAGACTACAACCAATCTTAACTCCAATACAGGACAATTGGTTTAGGCAGGTAAATAAGTTCTTCAAGAAATTTATATGGAATATTAAGCAAGCAGGAATTGCCTGGAAAAGATTCTGTTTAACAAAAGGAAAAGGGAGTCTGGCATGTCCAGACAGTGAGTTATACCACCTCACATTTACGATGAAAATGGTTATTAAATGGGCAATTAAGGATGAAAATAATAAGAAGATGGATTTAATAAATGTTACGATAAGAGAAACACACAGAGAAGAGGTAGATTTTCAACAACTACTTTCTACTGCAAAATACTGGATAAAATCCAAAAGTCCAATAATTAGAAATTTGGCTTGACTTATAAATAATTACACTAAAAGGACTAAATGGATGATACAGTTTTCTCCACTAAATAAGATTTGGAAAAAACTTAATTTTAAAATCAATGGGAAATATTTAAATAATAAAGAATGGGCAGCAAAGGGGATAAAAAGATGGACTGACCTATATGAGAACAATATTAAACTCTAGGAAACTCATCTTATCTATTTTTTCTTCAGTCATCAAGTAGGCTTGATAATGATTACAGTAGATGGGAACGAGCACCAAATAATAAAAATATGGAAAAAGAACTGTTAACAATTATAAAAAACAACTAAAAAAACTCTGTGCCTGGCTCACAAAATTAATACAGCAACCATTTACTTTGCTTTATAGACAAGTAATAGACAAATGGGAAAAATAATTGGAATCTGTTTGTACAGAACAACAATGGCAATTGACCTGAAACATAGAAACATAGTAGTGAATAGGGGAATATCAATTAAGCAGGGACAGAGTGATACAGTACAAAATACTGAACATGGCGTATTTTACTCCCAACTGTCTATGTAAAATGAAAGTAAGAGAATCAGATGAATGTTGGCACTGTGGAGAGAGGAAAGTGGATATGTTACATCTTTTGGGACTGTAAATTGTGTTGCTTCTAGTGAAGGCAGTCTTTCACCATTCTAAAATGGATAAGGTTAGTTTATGTAGAGTGGGAAAACCCCAAAATCATAATTTTAGAAATGCATGGAGATCGGTATAAAAATAATAAACGCAAAAATAATAATGAAGGCCAATATAATTTCAGTGAAAAGATTCATTTTAAAAAATTGGGAATGTGATACCATAGATACAGTCCCAAAGGCAGAATGGAAACAACTATTTCTGAGCACTTTATATAACTATGGTATAATAACAGACTCTAAAAAATTATGACACGTATACAATAAGGAGGTGGAAGACTGAGTCAAGCAGGATCTTGGAATATTATAAGGAATTTATGCGCATAAATGGACTTTAGTCTTTAGACACACTCAAAGCACTAATATTTATAGATATTAATCTGACATAGACTTTAAGATGTGAATTTATGATGAGTGATATGTTAGACTGTACCTGTACTTCTATAAGGAATCTATGTATAAGAAGGAAAAAAAATAATAAAGATATTTGTATTTGCTCTGGAAAGTCAATGCAGTTTCCACGTTTGATGCATATCCTATGCCTAGGGTAAATGAACTTTTGGACTGACTGGGTAAGGCACAGTATATTAGTACCCTAGACCTGAACAATGGGTATTGGCAAATTCCACTAACGCTGGAGTCCCAGAAGAAAACAATCTTTGTCACTGCATTTGGTCTGTATCACACTAACGTGCCCTCTTTGGGTTGCCTGGTGCCCTGGCCACATTTTAAAGAATGCTGGATCGAATCCTCTGTTCCCATGGGTTATACACAACAGCCTGGACAATGTTGTTATAGTTAGCTCTCATCGGGACACTCAGCTGCAGGATGTAGCTGTGATACTTCAGTTGCTCAAGGTGGCAGGTCTCATGGCCAATGCCATGAAATGTCCTAGGATGCCAGCAAATTAAATACCTGGGATACATAGTTGCAAATGGCTATGTATGCTCAGTTATTGATAAGATAAAAGCCCTTGCTGACTACCAAAAAGCAAATTAAATCCTTCATTGGCTTAGAGGGGTATTATCGATGGTTCATTCCAATGTTTTCAACACTTGCTGCCCACTGACTGACCTGACTGAAAAGGCTGCCCCAAATAAGGTTCAGTGGTCCTCAAATTGCTAGAAAGCCTTACAAACACTCAAAAGTGTGTTGTGTAATGGACCTGTCATACAGAGTCCTGATATCAACCATCCAATTGATTTGTACAGGGATGCCTAAGAAGTAGGGTTGGGGGCTGTTGTGTCACAAGAATTTGATAATGGGCTCCATCTCATCCTCTGTTTGTCCAGAAAAGTGTTTCCCAGAGGACAACGGTATGCCATGTTAGAGAAAGAGTGGCAGTGAAGAGGGCAGTAGTAGCCCTGCACTACTATTTGTTGGGAAGACACTTCACCTTGGTCACCGACCATGCATCCCTCAAATGGTTGCATGCCATGTGAGACACTAATTCTGGAGCCACCCGGTAGTACCCGATCCTGCAGCCATTTTCATTCCAGGTGCATCACAGAGTAAGTTTCCTGCATAAGAATGCTGATTTGTTTTCCCAGGAGGGTGACTCAGTGGTAGCCAATGCCAAGCATGCCATGGACGCAGCTCTGAAGGGGAAGGCATCTGAAGGAGTCTATATAACCTTGGTGGACAAATGGAATACCTTACCAGATGAGATAGTGTCCTGTAAGATGGTGGGCAGTTTCAAGAGGGGTTGGGACAGGGGAAGGGATACTGGGAAGGGAGGGGCAGCTGCGAGATGAGGGGCTAGCTGCACCCTCAAGCAGACTTGATAGAACATGAGGCCTATTTCTGCTGGCAATTTTTTATGTTCATATGTTCACCCAGGACTCCCTTTCCAATAAGATACTAGCAGGAGAACCAGAGACCTTGCCCTGCTGATTTCTGGCCTGGCCACTTAAAGACCCTATGCAGTGACTGCACAGAGGCTTGGAAATCCCTGTGGAGGAGGAGCACAAATGAACCTCACCTCTGAGGCCTATAGAGAAAACCAGAAAAAGCAGTGAGGAGAATTTGGGGGGTGGGAGAGATAGAGAGCACGCATGCAGGGCTGCAGTGAACTAAAAAACAGAATCAAGTTAAAAAATTTTCTGTTCTCTAGTTGCTCTGCCAAAGTAAGCTGCTTAAACCCATATTTGGTGTGAAGTAAAGCTACTTTTGTTTCATTGAACATTGCCTGGAGTGTTTTCGTTTTCCTGAGGGTTCCCCCAAAATGTGTGTCTCACTACAACTCTGCTACCAGCACCCTCATTCTTGACTGTACTCTGTCACTGGCCACTGTGTAAAACAACAAACCATAATCCAAGACAAAAAGAGGATTGTATTAAGTGTAATTGGGTCACCATGTAACTTTTGGTTACTACCCCTGCCTGGTGGGCTCCAACTAAGTTGAGGGGCTTGGGCTGTGTTCTGCTGGCAAAAGGCGGGGGGGGGGGGTTCTTTCCCAGTAATAATATAAATAGCATGGTGCCTCCATTCAGAATAATATATAGTGGGCCAGATGTCTGCATAGTACAACCCCCTTCCAGTCATCCCACACACAGAATACAATAAACAGTTCAGGTCTTTCACTGTGCATGCAATTAATGACTATCACTAATAATATGCTCACAGACAGTATTGAACAGTGTTCCCCTCTATAACGGTACATGCCCCTAGTGCCCTTGAAGTCTCCAGTGCTGGCTACAACAATGTATGCAAGTTGTGTTCCAGTAGCTATGCACACTCAACTTCAGAGGAACCCTGTTATGCTGTCTGTAGCACACTTTCCTTGGGCTGATGAAGACCTTTTCGCCTGAGCAGCTTGCCATAGAAACTCTGCTGCTCCTAGCATTCTGAAACAGGTAGGCCCCAAACGGACTACCCTGCCACCTCCATACTGTCCCGCACACTGACTCTGTGCATGTGCAATCACATAGCCAATATAGCCACATAGCCTCTAGGCAATCTGACACTAGGCAACAGTAGAAGCTGTCCAATCAGACAAAGGCATCACTGAACACATAACAACGACATACTACCACTGTGGAGGAAAACAGCAAAGTGCCAGACAGTACCCTACAAGCACACAAAAATATAACAAGAAACAGAGGGGGCCTATTGCATACATCGAATATGCAATGAGATAGTGTATGAGAAATATTTTATCTGAATTAATTGCAGCTTGACCTCCATGTTCTTACTTGTGACTCCGCCACTCATGACAACAAGAAGGTCAAACCGCAACTCATTCAGATAAAAAATGTATCGTACATTACTCCATTGTATACTCTTGTATATATAGGGGTTACACAATTGCCTTACTCAAAATATGCAATTTATGTTCATGAGTTATGGCAGTCCTGCCCCCTCACAAATGGCGATAAGTTGTATATTTTGAGTAAGGTGATTGTTTATTCGATTTATACAACATCAGTTTGTAAGCTATACCTTTTAAATCAGCTGTTTGTGTAGAGGTTACTGTTTCTCTTTGAATTCAGCAGCTAGCTTCAGAGCAGGACAAGGCTATTGTGATGTCATCAACATTGTGAAAGCTGCTCTCTTATTGGTCCTTAGATAAAAGATAATCAGCCAGCCTGGTGGCGCTGAGGGTTGAGGTGCTGGATGCCACATCTCGCGCCATGCTGGCGACCCGAGTTCGGGAGTGAGCTCGAGTGCTGGGGGTCGGCAGGGGAGGGACAAGAGTGAGCATTTAGAGGACTGCTCTTTCTTCCCAGGGAGGGATTGGGTAAATGCTCGCTCACTGAGCGACCTCTGGCAGCGGCTGGGGGTTGCCAAACATAGCGAAGCAGCATACGCTTGGGGGCGGAGCCACAGTACTACGTTGCCTTTCCAGCTGAGCTCTGCAGGGGACAGACAAAAAGAAAATACCCCGGCACACTGAGGAGGTGACGAGGGCCTCGGGGACCTCCCTCACATCCCCAGCACCGGATGTCCACACCAAGGACCCATGGCCGACCTCCGGGAGAGATGGACCCTCTAATCCTAGGAAGACGCTGCCATGGTAGAAGTGGCGGACCCTGCCCTGGGGGTGATCCAGAGCACTGGGAAGTCTCTCTCTGGAGGGGGAAATTGGTGGTGGTGTGTCACGGTGGGGACTAGAATGGGCCAAGAGTCAAGTCGGCACCTCCAAAAGATGCCTCAGTGGGTTGGTGCCATAAATAGAGTTCGAAAAAAAAAGGTAAAAGATAATCATTGTGACATCTAACTTCCAGATAAATGTTTATTTGGAGGTAAGACAGTGAGATAAGCAAATTTATCATGCAAAATGTATCACTACTGGTGTTGTGTAAATGCATTTACATAAAGATTCTTGAGTGTAAATTTCCATATTGTTCAAACTGGTTTTCAATCAGTTAATCTGCAATTACACAGTGATCTATTTGATCATTGATAAAACCTTTTATTTTATTGTGTGATATTTTCTGAAACAGATCTTGTTCAATTAGCACTGAGGATGGTTATCACTAACAGTAAAAATAAAGTAAATCAAAAATGTATATCCCCAGCAGATACAGAAATGGAGTTGCTTAGTGGCAAGGAAACAAATTCACAACATGGAAGGAAGAAATGCTACTTTCAAGCAGCAGAATTTGTTAATAAAAAAAAATTACACTACACAACGCTATTCTTACACCTCATGGTTACTCTGATGTGAAAGGGATCTCTCGAGCTTCGCTGTCGAGGTCCTTGACATCATAGTAGCCACTTGGTGTAAGAATAGCATTGTTGTATATGGGCTACCATACATTATTCTACATATTGCTGAAAAAATCTACATGATAAATTTTGTGCCAACTAGGTAGTCATAACAGAAGTAACAGGTCACTGTGTCAAAATGCATAGCAAGAGTAAAAGAAAGAAAAGGCCATTATTAAGGTAGTGGCCAAAAAAGTAAGGGAAAAAAAAAAAGAGTCTTCAGAAAATACAAGGAACACAAAAGGATGAGGACAGAGAACAACATCTGGAGGAGGAGAAGAGGGAATCTGGGAAAATAATTAGAAGGGCTAAAGCACAGACAGAGGAAGGTATAGCCCGGGCTATTAAGAACAGCAACAAGACCTTCGTCAGATACATTAGCAAGAGGAAAAACAGCAGAAATGGGATTGTTGGTGGTATTTTTTTGTGAATGGGGGATAATTAAACTAGGATACCAGGAAATTCCCTTTCTCATCAGTAGGGGGAACTCTTGGCCATCTGCGACAGGATGGCCAGTCCAGAGGAGGTGCTGGAGGCGATGGATGTGGAGGACACAGGGGAGCAGGCCTCCTCCCCTGTTCTCACAACGCAAGAGGCTGTTGATGCAGCTTTAGTGGCTGCTGATTTTTTTGGATGATGAAAACGCCCATGATGTCTTCTTATCCGCGGAAGAACTGAGAGAAGAAATAGTGGAAACTACTGTTGTGGACAGAATGCTTGAACACCAAATGGAGCACAAGGAACGACTGCTAGTGGAAAGAGAACTGCATTTAAAGAAAGCCCGCGAGCTAGGGCTTGAATTAGCTTCTCAGACGGAGCCTGTGCTGCTTGTCAAACCAGGTGGAAAACTTGTCAAAGAAGTGGTGAGTCAGCAAGGAGCTGCCACCTCACCTTTGCAAATGGGGAATGCTCAGTCGGCTGAAACAGCTGATGTGGCTATGTTGACAAATGAACTGGCTACAGGAGCGAATATTCACGCATATAAAAGAAAGGCGGGCAGCTTTAACGGGAATATTCCTATGTGACTACAGCCTATACTTACAACTAAAATAAAAACAGGAAAAACAAGTAAATCTAGACTTGGTGCTGGACACCGCTCTCAGATGGCCCCAGCTGAAGCTTGAATTGCCTATTACAGAAACAACATCAATACAAGTGCAAGGAGAACTTTGCCTTTTCTTAAATTGCAATCTGCTCCTGGCTGGAGTAAAAAAAAACTTGAAAATGCAGCAGACCTATGCTGAGGCTAGGTCTCAGCCTGAACCCCTGAGAAACAAGGAGATCGGGGCTCGAACGGGTCTCCCATCCATGCCCTGGAAGACGCAGGGTGGGAAAATCAGCAGATGGACAATGGACACCAGATTTACAGGACCCTACGTACATACAAATGCTAGCAAACTCTGTTCCGGTAGTGACCACCAACTCCGATGCAAGCATGAGCTCCAATGCACCCCGGGGTAACTCTGACATTGTTATTTCTCATACTAATGAAGTAGTAACTATACAGAATACTAAGGTTAACAATATTAGTAATACAGATGGGGTAGAGAATAATGACATTAATGTTGTGTTAGATAGTGAGGGTCCTCTAAGATTGGGCCACCCTGCTGAGGCCCTTCAGGAAGCCACGGGGGGGGGGGCTGACACAATATTTAAAACGTCTGATTTATTCCAGAATAGGGAAGAGCCTGTCCCAAGCTGCAATGCAGTGCGACTCCTTTATAAAGGAGGCCTAGATGAGCCACCAGATAGGATTCACATAGCAAAAATACTATTAACGGGTTCAATGAAATTTTTCTCCTCGGATATCTTTGCCTTAATCAGCCTTGGTCATGTTAACTATGATATTAGTTTTAAAAATGTATCTAGCTTAGATCGATTTTTGGGCTCAATACAACGCTTTGAAGAACAATCCTGTTTGGATACTTTTCAGGCCATTCCTCTAACTAAACCCTTAGTTAAAAACGTCACAATCATGTTTAAAAATGAGGGGGTTAACATAGAAGATATTCTCTTCTGGTTAAGGCAACGTTGTGAGATTCAGGGCAAACCCTCCCCAGCCCTTGACAGTGAACAAATCTGGGATGGAGGGTGGAGAGTGTGAGTAAAGCTCTATTCTACCAACACAGGGCCTGTTCACCTACCTAGTACTTTCTTTTTGGGATGAGACACGGGGTCAATATTATATGCCAGGTAACCAAAATCTTCTTTTAAAAGTGGCTCTCGGGCCCACCTCAGCTCCACTTATGACACTGCCAGATGCAGCCACTGCCTGGAGTTTGGACACAACTCTGCTAAATGTCTGGACTTGTTTAAATGTAACTTATGTGAACACAATGGTCACGCATATGGGTGCAGTCCATGGGCTTCCCATAACAGAGATGATTGCCCCTCACATGAGGGAATTATAAATGTGGCTCAGCAACAACAAGCCAAGAGAGCAGCAGAGCAAAGTCTGAGAGTTGGGATAGCTTCATTATAATAGTATCACCCCCCCAGTTGCACAAGAGCCCACAGGACCTCAGATCCCAGCCCCCTCAGAACGAGGTCAGTAACTCAGAGGGAATCAGGACATGAGTGGCCCCAAGTGACATAACAGCCACTTACAGATATACCTCCCCAGTGGAGAAACCTTTTAAAACAGTTCCACAGAAGAACCGTTCAAGGCTTGGGAAAATAGTTTCCAAGAAGGTAGGAGGTGTTGAAGCAAAACAAGACCTACCCACAGAGACCTGAAAATCAGACAACAACTATGCGGCCCTCTCTTCACAAGGTACTGACAGGGAATCTGAGGAGGAAGGTACAGACACTTCCTCAGTCATGTCCAATACAGACATGGAAGATGGGGTTGGGGTGGACTCTATTGCTAAGGCAGAGAAGAAGCTCCAGAACCCCATAAGGATAACTCCCAGGTATTGGTACCTTCCTTAAAACCACACTCATGGATAGTCTGTCTATTACCACCCTCAACATCAACAGTATTAAAGGGGAAAGAAAACTTACTTGAGCCATGCACACTCTACAGAAGGGAGTGAGTGACATCACATTAATTTTAGACACCCATCTGAAAACCAGTTGGGAACTCCAGCAGGCTTCAAAAGCTTGGTCTTTGGGACCATCCTTTTGGTCCACTGGGTTAGACACCTGTGATGGAGTAGGGATTCTTTTTTCCAGTCCCCAACTGCAGGTCTCCAGACTGATAGATATTCACCCTGGGAGGGCTTTGTTACTGGATATTTCCTACCTTACAGAAAGGTTCTTCCTGATTGCCATAAATGCTTCTCAGACAAAGGCTCTAAGGTCCACTCTATTACGGGACTTTCGGCCATATCTTCACACCTCTAGGCTAGTGGTTTGGTTAGGAGATTTTAATGTGGCCTCCAGCAATCTGATAGGGGCTTGCAAACTGCAAAACTGTTTTGTGATTCTGTGGCACTCCAGCAGATGATCTCCACTGCTGGTCTTAAAGATGCATACCAAAATATACATGCCACTGGAGGATTTACATACTTCAGGGGCACCCTTAAGACCAGGATAGATTTTATATTCCTAGACTCAATCCTGAACATTTTAGATATAGTGATGCAGGCTAATAAATTCTCAGATCATGTTGCCATAAAGCTAAAATTTCATGCAATTGTGTGCCACGGTGCAAAAAAAAAAAATGGAGACTAAACGAGTCTATTTTAAAGGACCCTAAGGTACAGAAGATGTGGCAAAGAGATTGGTCAGCCAGATTATCTGTGATAGAACGCTACGATGATATTTTAGAATAGGTGGGAGGACACAAAAATAGCATGGAGGGTCTTATTTAAAAAAAAATAAATCACACTATGATTTAAACAAAGAATATCTTCATTACTTATACCTCAGACAACAACTTCAGCATCTAATATTCCAAGCAGAGGTATCAACATTTGACTATAGTCAACAGAATAATAATATAAGAAAACAGATTATGTATATGCAATATAATAGAGCTAACTCTCTGGATCAGGAAGCCAGGTTTGGTACACAACTCAAAAAAAAGGGATATAGACCCCTTTAAGGAATGTAAAGGCAGCGTAGATAAAATAATTATAACTGAGTTGATTTCTCCAACAGGTAATAAGGTTACCTCACCACAGGGTATCTTAAATATACAATAATAGAAATGCAGGTAGCAAGGCTCTTTGGGGAAATCCTACAGGCCCAGATGCCACTAGCTACCTGAGATCTTTGAATTTACCCCAGGTCACTAGAACAGATGTGCAATAACTAATCCAAGGGGTTATAGTTACTGAAGTCCTTAAAACCATAGGACAGTTAAAATCTGATTCTGCCCCAGGCTGTGACGGACTAGGAGCAGGAATTTACAAACAGGTCAGTAGAGAACTGTCTTCACTTTTAAAGACTGTATTCAACCACATGTTAGCTGACTCTAAATATGCCCCTTCCATGCAAGAAGCCATCTTAGTGTTAATTCATAAAAAAGGGTCATGTTCTGATATTAATATTTGGAGACCCCTTAGCCTTTAAAATACAGATCTTAAATTGTTAGCTAAAATTCTGCTAGCTTGGCTTGCCAAAATATCCACATATCTGATTAGCCCTGGACAAACGTGCAGTGCCAGGGAGACAACAATGTGACAACTTAATTACTTTAAGAGAGCTTTTCTTTAGAAGGAAGCAAAATGAAGTAGCAGGATGGGTAGTGGGGGTGAACCAGGAAAAAGCATTCGACAAACTATCCCATGAGTACCTGTCTTCAGTGTTATTGGCCTTTGGGATTCTCCCTAAATTTGTGGACTGGTTGAGAGCAATGTATCAAAATGTGGTTCTTATTCCAAACATTAATGGATGGCATGAGAAAAGGATCAAGGTACAAAGAGGGGTAGGACAGGGATGCCCCTAAGTCCCCTCATGCACGCCTTTGATATAGACATCCTCGTCAGACCTGTCCTACAGGCCCAGAATGTAAAAGGTATAATGATTAAAAATGACATTCCTCCTACTAAAATTCTGGCTTATGCAGACAGCCTTGTACTGTCGATAGCTCCAGACACAGATGAATCTGCATTACTAGAAGTCATTCCAAATTTTTCACAGTTGTCAGGATCCTGTATTAACTTTGAGAAAAGTTGAGGGGTACCTTTGGGAACAACTCCACTTCCAGCTTCAGGTAGTATTGGAGGTATCAGAATCTCACAGGACCCCATTAAAGTACTTGGTCTAGAATTTGGGTTACAGAATGAACAATTTCGTAACTGGGAAAGAGGGATTAATTGAGCCAACAGACTAGTAGCAGACTGGAGAGGTAAACAATTGGTCAAAAGAAAAAGGGTTATCTTAATTAAAAAAATTGTTGATCACTATCTTTTTATATTTGTGTTGCATTTACCTCCCTCCTCCTCCTCAAGGAATAATAACCCAGCTATACAGTGTTTTTTTTCCAGGCTTTCTGGGCATTACGCTTGAACCCCATAAAGAGGGAATATACATACCGTCCCATTTCAGAAGGGAGGGTAGGCATGATAGACCCAGTGTTTTTTTTCATAAGTATTTATATGTGTTGCAACATTGAGAATGCTCTGAAGCCTGGGAAACAAGCCCTGCCTCTAATAAACCTATAGCTACTACTGAGTGTGACGCTCTGCCATCTGCTTAAGGTTATCGTATAATATTTGTATTATAAATCAATGGCCTGTGCATGAAACTGTCTCACACAAGTTAGCACTTTGGCTTTTAACCTTCAAGATGTCAGTAAGGATGTCATTGAACTGACCAGGGAAAAACTTAATTAATGCTTTCCTTCCAGAGGGATAGTTTATGGCCCCTTATCAACTGCTGCTGCTTTGATGTTGGTTCCTGAATATGAATTTTATGACACCAGGAAAGGACGTAATTTGGCTGATTTCCCTTGGCTTTCTCACACCTTAGTGACAGACTGTGGGGTTGTAAAACCTCAAAGAGAAATGTTTGATTAAAGACTGTCATATGTAGGAAATGGCTTTTTTCTGATGTTCACATTAATTAATTAAAATACCTCCTTGTAGAAATTGTGTTAGAATAAACTCTAAGGGAGGAGCTAGCTGACTCACCAAAAGGGGGTGGGGAAAGATGGAGTTAAAATGAAACATTGTATCTGGAAAATGTGTGATATATGATTCTAGACTCTAAGAGGGATAGTTCTCTGACTTGGGAAGCACTTAGAAAGGTAACAGAGCAGAATTAAGTGTTTGTGGTAGGAGTTTGTATTCTGTAACTTTCCTTTTTATTTGTAGATAGCTATGAGATTTGTGATGTAATTTGTTCTGTATTTTATTTTACCTGTTTTAAAGCTTTTTAGAAAACAACATTGTCTTTAAAATACTGCCTGTGCTCCTTTCTGTTATTTTACATGTGCTTGCTGAACCTGTATTTAAGGCTGACAGCAGCTAAAAGCTTGATTCAATGTGCTTACGCAACTGGATGAGATAATATGAGATTATGCTTGTATAACTTCATTTACTTTGTGGCTTTCCACCTTTGTATTCATGGGATATATCACCCTGTAGGGGTACGATGCAAGGAACCCTAGAGGAGGGTTCCCCCCTAGAGGTGTCTTGGGAATGAATGTGTCGGCTAAAGGTAGGTTAGGAAGAAGCCCACGGGTAAGAGAGACAAGCTGCTGGAGAGGAGGTGTGGATGGTGGCCAATGAAAAATGAATTGTGGTGAAGCCCAGGATGTGTGACCTTTTACGTTCGACGGGGGAGTGATGTTGTTGCTCCATCCATCGAACCTCGGGCTTAAAGCCCTCCCATTCGATGTGCTTATGCAACTGGATGAGATAATATGAGATTATGCTTGCATAACTTAATTTGCTTTGTCACTTTTCACCTCTCTATCTGTGGGATATACTGCCCTGTAGGGGTACGGCACAAGGAACCCTAGAGGAGGGCCCCCCCCAACAGTTGCTGCAGGAATGAATGCATCGGCTAAAGGTAGGTTAGGAAGAAGCCCAAAAAGAATACTCAAAGATGTCGAGCTTCGAAGAGGCGAGAATGATGAATGAATTCTGTGATGAGAAGGGATAACTTCCTAAGGAGAGAGGGGAAAGCTGGGGCCACCATCCACCTCCATCCAACAGTGGAACCTAACTAACCAAATAAAGCACCAACTCTAACTAATATTATGACCACTGGCATGGAGGAGAGGAAAACCCCCCTTTGAGGAGGAAACCTCTGGGGCTCTAATGCCTAGGTTGCCTTCCCTCCAGGCTGTCGACACTTGATTTGAGGACATATGTCTGTAAAAAGCATGGTTCATTAATGAGAGATATGATTAAGAAGGATGATGATGAGATAGGGAAAACTCCAAAGAAGCACAGATTAAAGAAGGAACATGAGGCAGCAGGGACCCGAGAAGGGTGTGCTCGAGTAGTCAATGGAAGGGAGTAATTCCATGTAGAAGTCAGAGGTGCAAAGGGGTATCCAGGTGTGCTCACGATGAGATTCCAGATGTGCTGATGAGGAGACCGAGAATAATGCAGACTGACTTAATTGAGTGATGCGAGTGAGGAGATGCTGAGGTTGAAGAGGCATGCTTAATTATGCGATGTGAATGATTAGACCCTGAATGATTAGACCTTGAGGTTGTAGTCAATGAGGTAGCATAGGATTCAATGATAGGAGTGTTCAAGTAAGTGATGTAAATAGATAAACTGTAAGGTAATGCTGAGTGAATGATGACTGGAGTTATGAACTCGATACATGCGGCAGGATGGCGTGGGTTGATAAGGTGGCATAGTAGTCATGATAGATACACCCAAAAAGAATATCAATAGCAGGCCATGAGTGGAGTGAATCCTGAAGAGCTGGTACAGAATTGGAAGAAGAGGAGATGGGAATGAACTTGAACAAATGTATCATGCTCTATGGAGCGATGTGAGCAATGATGCTCCTCAAAAGGAGGCAGACTCCGAGGCCAAGAAGGCATGTCAAGACCCAGAGGGTATGCGAACCAGAGGGTTAGCTCAGGACGGCAATCAAGCGGAGTCAAATCAGATGATGTGCAATGAGGAGGGAAGCCATGAGTGGAAAGAATCCATGATGGTCCCGACAAGAATAAGCACTAGGCTGAGGAAGGTAACAGGGGAACTGATGAGGTACGATGAGGAATTGATGCCACGAAGGCAGGTACTGGAAAACGAGGTCTGAAAGGATGAAGGACGGTAGGTAGGTCAACAGGGTAGCATAGGACCCAGCTGATATGGGAGGAGAACTGCATGGGGGTGAGTCGGATTAGGTGGTATATGATCCATGATAGGTATGACCAAAGAAATATCGATAGCAGGCCAAATGGAGCAAGTGAATAGCGCAGACTTGGCAGCGAACCATGCCAAGACATTCTGATAGAGTGATTGAATTAGATGAGCAGGTCGAGGTGAGGTATCATGGAGCTGAGGGAGCTATTGAGTAGAAGGATCTACGATGAAGGGACCAGTGACGGATGACATGGAGTAAGGAGACTCTTTGAAGAAGGTAGACTCTGAAGGGGGAGGAGAATACAGATAGGAAGGTGATGGCAGGATAAGGCCAGATATGGGATAGGGGAAACCCCCAAAAGAAAGTTGTGGATGAGGAAGGAGAGATAGCACCCACAGGAGGGAGGAATGAATGAAGGGACACAGAGTGGCAGATTAAATGAGCCAATATACGGCAATGCAAAAAAATGGCCATGAAGGGGCAGGGAGGAGGAATGCGATGGATGGCCCCAGGCCAAGGCAATGGAGAGTAGAGAAAACAGAAATGCAAACTAGGCATCAGTACATTGGATAGCCAAAGACACAGCAAGAGATACAAAATGAGGTAGTGAGCAAGCAAGCAGCAAACAGGAAGGAGCAGGCCATGCAAGCGCCCTGGATTCACAGGGACGACCCAGAACATTTCATAATAATTATCTGTGTACTGATAGTAGACATGACTGAATAATGAGTGCATAAGATTCAATGGCAATGGGAAACAGGAAAGGTACATACATGCCCCTCCACAGAAAATGCAGCCCACATGAATCTGAAATCTGAGTAGCAGCCAGAGAGACTGACCAGGTGTTAGTAGGCATCCCCGATATAGTGTGTGTATCCCCATAGCTGAGACCTCTGGTCATGCTACAGAATGGACGCCCAACTTGGCTCTGAGAAAGGCCACCAGAAATGCCTGCTCCTGACCAGAAAACTAGGAACATGCAACAGGCAAAACAAAACTGAAATACAGATGACTCATCACCTGCAAAAGCACAAACGAGTCTCCAGGTAGAGTCAGTGAAATTCTTAAAAAAAAAAGGTTTCAAATGAAAGACAGCAATGATTCCCAAAGCCACCCAGGCAAAAGTATAAACTATGCTGAATGAGATGCAGGAGGCGGAGCACGGTGGGAGATGAGCCCTCGAAAGCACCTGCAGCGATACAAAGCAGGCACCAAGGCTAATCACTAGGGTCAGGCATGGAAGCTGCACAGAGAAGGAGGGAAATTAACCCTGGAATGAAAGAGGAGAGCAAGGTAGGGCAAAGCAAAGTTTGGGGTGTGCAAGCACAGGCACCGTGCAGAAATGGGAGAGTAGAAGAAAACTGAGGAGAGAGAGATGGGAGGGAGTGAGGTGGGGAACGAAGGAGGGGCTGCAAGTGAGAGTTAATTCGAGATGAGGAGAACAGACAAAATGCTGAGGGGCAGAACGGGCAGCCAGAGGTGCTGCCAAGACATGAAGAAGATGCAGGAAACGGGAGAGAGGAGCGGCACCTCCGGCTGCAACAAAAAATGAATCCTGGCAAAGCCCAGGATGTGTGACCTTTTAAGTTCGATGGGGGAGTGACGTTGTTGCTCTGCCCATCAAACCGTGGGCTTAAAGTCCTCCCATTGTGTTACTGAGCTTGCTTAAAAAGGTAAGAAATACCTAGGTCTCTTAAAGAGTTGTAAGGGTTCATTTTGGATACCTGGCTGGATGCTGTTGGTTGAAAGATTATATTGCAACCCCCCGAAGAGAGTATTATATGAGCATGTTAATTGGGTATGCTAGCATAAGGTTCACAGTTTGAATCCCTCCAGTACTTGAGACAAACAGGTGATTCAGGCGCAAAACAGACAGGCAGGTTACCCTGTCTGTTACCTGTTCACACTATTGCGCTCGGAGGTTGGCACTGTGTGAGCAGAGGGACTGACTTGCGGAGTGCGTTTGTGACACTGAGCATCTCACCTTGGGAGCAGAATAAACCTAGATCCTTGGGAAGAGTTAATACTCTCCCTCAATATGGTTTAGAAAGTCTGAAATTGGTAACAAAATGGGGATTGCTCTCACAAAACTTTCAAACCTTGGATAGAAGATCAGTATATAACATGATACCACAGACTGAATGTCAATCCTCAGTAGAATTTCCTATGTGCCCAGAAGAGCATAAAAGTAGGGTCTTAAAGCAACTAAGAATCCCCCCCCATATGTGTGGGATAGCTTGTGGTTGGGGAATTATGGTAGGCTTAGCGTCCGGGGGGGAATAACAAGTACAAACAAATATCAGACAGATATTGCCCCAGGGACTCCTGCACACAGCTTCTCGGATCTCAGCAGAATTTGTTTGTAGATTGTGATTATGCAAAACAATTTTGATAATTTTTAACACAGGAGTGGCAGGAACCACTTTTCATGCAATTGTCCTATATGGAAATGATGTATGGCATTCATCCGGGTTTACAGGGGAAATACCGCACAGATACAATATATGTGGTACTAGCCATAATAAGATACTACATCTGGCAAGCAAGTTGCGTGTGGGTCTTGCAGCAAAAATGGGTTTCACAGACAGAGGTGTTAGCTATTGTTAGGAAAACATTCTACAAGTTGACCCAACATGATGTGGAACATTTTTCTCCAGAAAAGGTGAAACATTTATGGATTAATTGTGAACAATGGGTAATGTAATACTGTAAACTATGACATGGTTAATATCTGTGCATGTTACTGTTTAAAGTTGCTGAATGGACATGTATTATTATGTTGATTACTGCATTGTGTCTGTAATGAAGTCCAACTTATTTTAATAAGATTCCCCATATCTTTTTGAGAAGTCCCATGGGATCTTTATCTTCCACCTGAGCAACCATCAGAAGAAGCTGATGGGATCTCGGTTGAATGTCTTGTCTAAAAGACAGCACCCCCCTCTTGCTGTATTACAGTGTCAGTAATGGGATTTAGCCATAGTTCCTGGTGTGGGGCTAGAACCCACAACCTTCTGTTTCTCTGGCCTGAAAGGCAAGGTTGCAACCTACTGAGCCACTGACACTAACATAAACACACTGTTCGGGTGAGAAGACCACAAAGTAAAGCTGAGCAGTTCTGTCATTCCAAACAGCACAAGATAATATTCTTATGCTTTAAGAAATACCCACAAGTATGTATATTAGTATATTATGAAGCAGTCTAACTCAGTGAAAAAACAAAATAAAGACATAGAGAGGCAGTTGAAGCTTTAAAAATTATTTGTATTTTTTTTGTTTCTTCTGCCCCCCCCCCCCCCGGTTACTGTTAGCAATGGTACGGCCCATCCCACAGACTGAAGGATGTGTTGACGCCACTGATGTGCTCAGAAGGTGCATCATTAGGTGTAGTGTGCAGTTTTGCTTTTTCTTGGTTATTAAAAGTGTGACAGTTAAAATGTTTCATGAAAATAGCTTGGAATAACTGGTAAACGGTTTCATTTGTAATGCGGCACTGAACCCGGTGAGTGAGAAAGTTTGCGACAGCAGCAGTCAGCATGGTGGGCAGCAGCTGAGTGATCAGAGAGAGGCAGCATCTGTAGGATGGACGAGAGGTAATGTAATTCCCCGTACTGATAGGTTGGTGCTTTGTAATGCTTATATCCAGCATTGCTGCACTGTTGCAACTGCCATTACTCTGACATGCTGAACTTTAGGAAGCCAGTGGGATCTACTAGATATATCATAGAAATCAGGATAGTCCCATTTTAAATCCCATCATTGCTAGTGAACTACGAAGTGACCCTGAGCAAGTCACTGGGTCTATCTGGACCTCCATCCTCTCTGCAGGACCCCATGACAAAATACGATGTAGCATTGGTTGAGTTTTTATGAGCAAATACATTGAAAACCATAATAAAACCAACCAACCAAGCACACAAACAAACACATAGGCATTCAATTCCATTCTGTCCATTTCCATTGGTTGTTAAGGTGAAAATGAGACGCCAAGTCATTTTTTCAAAAAGAATTCAGTACAGCACCATGGAAACATAGAAACACAGGAGTTGCCATCAGGAAAAAGGCCCTGTGGCCTACCTAGTCTACCTTACAGTGTCCTAACCAGAACACCCTCCTTTAGTCAATAAAATATTCATCAATGCAATGTTAGCTTATAATGGCTGCTATGCTAGTCTGCACAGTAGCTGCTTTGCAGGTTTGTTTTAAATTTCCTTATAAATCACTGTCAGACACAGGGGGTATGTGAGTGCTATATAAATACAGAGTGCATTATGTTGTCCTATTTTTTTATTTAGCCTACCATATTATACTTCCAGGCAAAAGTGCATGGCATGCAAAACATTGGACTGTGTACTGTGACAACACCTCATGTTTCACCTACCGGTTTCTCAAGTTCAATGACGTAACCGTACGGTGTTCCCGATACCCTGTAGTGTTTTATAGTGGGAAAACTGCAATACAGAAATGCATTAGCTGAATGTTATTTATAGAAAATATATAGCAAACACAACAATAAACAAGTTACTGGTGCAAATCAGAGAGCAAACCCCATCAAAAAATGTGTTAATTCAAGCAGCTTATTACTTATTAATAAGTTAGATTTCTTTCAAAAACGATCTAGTATGTAATGTCTTGGTTTTATATTTTTCATATCCTGACAGGAACTTGCAACATATTCACCTGAAAGCCCTCATTGCACCTACATTATCAGCTATAAAATACAAAAATATATACTTTTATGCACCCCTTTTCAGTTTCTAACACCACTAGGAAAGTATTGCAGTGCACTTTTTAAACATTTGAATGCAATGACCCCATCTAATAGATCCCCAACTCTCAAAAGATTTCCTTCTGCTAATAGAGTTCCACCACCTAGAAATGACAGTTTCCCCACCTAAAAAGCTAGACGTGAAAGTCTCCCCACCTAAACATTTTTACATTGACCACTGCCAAGGACCTGAGTTTAGCCACGAGCCAATGTTTTCCTTCTTTGGGGAGAGAGGGACCTGTCTCCGCTGCGGTGTTGCCACCTGGGTGAACACCAGAGGAAGTGCAGCAGAGACGCAGTGGAAGAAGACGTCTGCTGGAGGAAGGAGGGAGGGTTGTTAGGGACCAGTTAGGGTTTGTGGTAACGAATTAGGCAGGGAACATCTGGGCAGACTGAATGAGTGGGTGGGCCAAGTGGTCCTTTTCTGCTAACAAATTGTATGTTTCTGTGAATTCACTATCAGCATGCCAGTATGTGAGTTCCCCACGCTGAGCCCATGGCATGCAGACACCACAAAGGCAGGGAGAAAATGGAATAAAAAGGCCCCAGCAGCACTGTCTGATGGTTCCTAGTATATCTGGACCACGTGTCACCTTCTGCCAAGCCAGCTGAGAAAACAAAGAATCTCTGGGGTTGCCCCCCCCATCCCCACCTGGGATGTAGGGCCACAGCTACATGGAGGTTGGCAAGTTGCTGTCAGGGGTGATGGCAATACAGTAGCCATGGGGTGTCTTGATGGAAAGGCTTTACTGGATGATACATAGGGACATAAACAGAAAGTCAAAAAGAAATAAAATTTAAAGCAGTTTTAATTACAGTGTGTGGGTTGTTCCTACAAGGGTGGGCATTTGAGCAACAGTGAGCAGGATGGGTGTGCCAAATTTTTTCCATGACCACAGATTCTTTGAGGGGTAGATAGAAGGAAGAGACATAGATGGAGCACTGCAATAATGAAAAAATTGTAACGCCTTTTATTTTAAAATATAGAAACAGATACTCATTAGGTGCCTAAGAGGAGCTGAAATATTTAAAGGGGCAAGTCTATGAAAACAGCATCTGATTAGCACTTTTAGTGGTAACAATAATTTCTTACTGACATTTATATATCTGGTTTGTCTTTCCTTCACACCCCAGTCCCCAATGTTACCGAAGCCATGGAGCAGTATACCACAATCCCCCGTGGCTGATATCAGCCAGTGCATAACATCGAGGGGATTCAATACACTATTAACAGCCTTTGAACTATAAATATGGTAGCTCCTGTTTGTTGTTTGATGGCCCCACTCTTCTCCGGACACGTAGTAGAGGTCATGCAGCAGGAAATTTATATATTTCAATGACTGAAACAGTAAAGGAAACCATGGGTTCCACCTACTTTAATACCTGCCTGATGGTAATTGAGTAGCTCTGGTTATCACCGCCAGGTCTTAAAATTAGGCTTCCACTTTCAGGGTTATTTTCTAGCATATCAATGGCCTCCTGCCGTGAGACTTGGTAGAAACACCTGTACAAAAAAGAGAGAGGAGAAAGACAATATGATGTAATACAGTTTTTGTATTCATGAATATCACAATTTTTATGTTTACTTGCAAAATGTATGCAAACATATTGTTACAGTGTTCAGGGTCTGTAGGTATGTCAGTTAGTTAACCAGGGAGTGAGGGAGAAAGCAGCCACTCACGCTATCATAGGTCAGATTAATACATGTTACCACCGGCAGAAGTTTTCCTGTTGAAAGTCATTGAAACTCTTATGTGATTCATTATCTGAGGTGTCAATCTGCACGTGAGGCTGTGATTTATTGGTTGAGTTGTCAGTCTGCCTGTATGGCAAATATGTGGCTGATATGGAGAGCCGCCCCCTCATCTGGACCTGCTGTTCTGCTGCGTATACTCTGTTTCCTACAGGTAAGTTTGATTTGGTTTTAGTCTGACCTTTTTTCCTGCCCTCCCCTTTTGCAAGTTGGCTGTGAGAGCTCACCTCACTGAAGTTGGGCCGCTTGAAGCTGGCACGAGCAACAAAGCTTAAGGCGGGCAATGGCGCAGAGCTCACACTCCCCCTCGGAACATCTGGGTGGCAGGCCAGAGAACATCTTCATCTCACCCATGAGAGAGAATCGCACCTGAAACTGCTGCAGAAATGTTTAAGGTTTTCATTTTCTACAGCAGAAAGGTCACCAGTGCTACCACTCAATAGTCACATATATTGGTGATCATGATTCTTTGAACATTTGTTCTTCACCAGCAGTTTTGTATTGGATTTTTTTCAATTCCACACACTCTTATAATTGTTTGCTCACTGAGTTGTCTTGGGTGGATAATTCATTCTTTGTGGGTAATTTTTACAGCCACCCTTGGTTTACATAGAAGGGAAGCAGATAGCTGTAATCACCTGTTTGCACATGACAGGTGAATTATAATAACAATGAATGTTTCCACAGTGAATCCCAGAGTGTTGGGTCTCCTCCAAACTTAATTATTTTTTTTCTGATGATTTTACTAGAACAGACATATCTCGATGCAGTGTGGTGCTTTGAACCATTTTATCTGGCAACGGTTACTGCTGTCACACGAGAGAAGGCCCAATTCACTAACAACTTTTGTAAATTTACTTGCAAACTATGTAATGAATGTGATGGACACATTAGAAATGGGAGAGAGAGTTCTAGATGTAGAACAGACTACCAGCATAAAATCAGTGCCCCACACAGACTTCAGCCGGGAGCTTGGCCCCTGTAAAAGTCCTTGGCTCATCATGCAGGTCTGACTTTAGAGTTTTGGGATCTAAATGAGATTTTTCAAGGGGCTGTTACCCAACCCAACCTGATCACATCTTTTACTCTGTGCCATATGAATAATATTTCATTTTAAATACAACTAGTTACATATTTGTTGTTTTTTTATAGGGGAAGTGGCACTGTTTGTCCATGGGGTCCCTCTACTTTTTCAGTCTGTGACTGTTCATCTGCCTCTGGTTAACTGGGCCATACCTTGACAGCAGTGTTGGATAAGTTACTTTTAAAAAGTAATTAGTTACAGTTACTAGTTACTTTCGAATAAATGTAATCAGTTATGGTTACTTATTACTTTTATATAAAAAGTAATTAGTAACTGTAACTGTAATGCATATTACTTTATATTTCTTTTGATAGCATGGCTGTGTTTACTCACTGAACATAGCTATGTACCCATGAAACCTCAGGAAGTGTATAGAAGAAACAGAACAGATTCTAAAGACAATGAATAGGTTAGTTTATAATGTTGTACCCATGTGATTTTGCCAGCCACAACAACCCCTTTACATTTCCATAAAGGCTGTATTAACAAAAAACGAAACAAAAACACATGCCCCAAACTTAGCCCCTTCCACTAGAAATTCAGTCTCAACTCCAGGAACTGTTTGGGGTGCAGTTCCAGCTTACAGAGAAGATGTATCTTTTTCTGCTCCTTCCCCGGGGATTGAGAGACCCTAGTACTAGATATCTGCTTAACCGCCTTCTCTCAGCTGCTAAGAAAGCCTTATCTAAAGCATGGCTTACCTCTAAAATCCCCTCGTTTCAAGACTGGTGGATAATCACCAAACAAATATATCAAATGGAACAAATGACACATAAACTCAATGAAAGAGAAGAGAATGGACCCAGATGAACCTGTTGGTTATTATACTACACGCTAAAGGATGAAACTTTTGTTCCCTAAAACTATCAAAACCATGCTATTTAAGTACCCCAACCTCTCCATGGTTCCCTTCCCTGGTTTCTAATTCCGCCTCCCCTCCCCTCCCCATCCCCCCTTTTTTCCCTTTCCCTATTTCTCTTCCATCACCCCCCCAATGGGAACCCCATTCCAGTTTAGGATGGTGAGTGGCGCTGCTGGGGGCCTAGCCTCTTCCCCCTGGGGCCCCACCCATAACAACCTACCTGACATGATCCACATGGCCATAAAAAACAGAATCGTGCTACCAGAGGTCTGAATCCTGCAGCCATAAATTGAGGGGTGGCAGGGAATATGGGGAGGAAAGGTTTGGTGTCTGTTCTCCTTTATTGAATCCAATAGCACTCTGGAATCCATAACTTCCCAAGTACACCATTGAAGCTTGAAGACTTAAGGTAAAAACTTCATACTGATCCTAATGCGATATCCAGTTATGATTTTTATAAGATATTTGTGGGATACCTCCCAATGATGTATTGCAGTACTGATGAAATGTAACACTCAAGACCTGTTGACTATGTATGTATGAAAGACCAATAAAGATATTTACAAAAAAAAAAAACATTCACACACTCTGCATCTACTGCTGCCCCCCCACAATCTCTCCCCCCCACAGCTGAATCCTGACTTTGCCAGCCACTGCTGTACCTGAACTTTTTTAATTCCATAACACCCACCCTCACCCTGCAACACACAGACACCCTGTATCTACTGCCAATGCCCTTGGCGATCTTTCCCACACAGCTGTATATCCTGACAATGCCAGCCAAAACTACCCCTTTACATCCCACCCTTACCCCACTGCCACATATACCCTTCTGCATCTTCTACACTTGGTGATCTTTCCCGCATCTAGCCTGTATTCTCCTCCTGACTATGCAAGAGTCACAACTACCCCTTTTTATTCCACCCTTACCCCACTGCCAAACACACCTGCTACATCTTCTGCACTTAGCGATCTTTCCCACACCTAGCCTATATTCTCCTCCTGACTATGCAAGACCCAGAACTACCCCTTTAAATTTCCATAATAAAATCCCACCCTCACATAGCTCCCACTACACTCACACACAGGCACCCTGCAGATCTACTGCCCTTCCTTGCCTTGGTGACCTTTTTCTCATTTCCCCACCGCAGCCTGAATCCTAACTTTGCCAGTGCCAGCCACAGATCCACCCCACATCACATACAATACATTCCACCATCACATACCTGCTTACCCCAACACATAATTTAAACACTCTTTCCCACAGCTGAACCTTGACTTGCCACTGAGACACAGTTATAAGTATAACTAAGTCTGCCATGACTATTATGCCACTGCCAGTATGCCACAACTGTAGTCAGACCAGTGTCACAATCAAATTATCACATAATACACTTGTTGCACTCTAGTACACACATCTTTGATGAGGATTTTCTTTGAGATGGGTTGGGTGATGGTGAAAGACCTGGCAGGTGGGCGGGCAGATGGCCGATCAAGCAGCCTGCTGTGGCAGTTCGGCACATGTGGTGTTGGTGGAAATAGGCCCTGAGTCCTGCCTGCAGATGGACTACTTGCTTTTTCCCTACAACAGCTAGGCTGGCCTTGATTCCCTCAGGGTTCACAATGGCTACTATAGAGGGCCATGACTGATATCATGCAGGGATGTAGCTAGCTATCTATAAATTGTACATCAACTGACCAGTCTGTTGTCCCCTCAAACATATTTCATCAATTCTTATGGTGATTCTTAGCTGTAATATGTAGAGGTACGTAAGTAGTATAATTTTTATATCAAGTGTTGCAAAGGGATATATTTAATAATAAACCAACAAATAAAGTGGTGTTTTCTGACTTTTATTTGCACAGCACGTTACAGTTATTGAACAAAATGGTAATATTAAATGCATGCTGAAAATAGACAATAGAGTTAGAGATGATGTTTCAACCATATGTCTTTTTCAGGAATTATCTAAAAGACAAAAAAACAGGTGAGGGAAATAAGAGAAATATATGTGAGGAAAGAAAATAGGGGGAGGCTGTAGGTAAAAAAGTGATAATAGGTAATGTAAGAATACAATCTGTGAAATGAAAAGGTGATGAAAGGTATGAAAAGGCATAGCAGAAGTGAATGAGCTGAGGAGTCCTGAAGTGGGGACTAATTAACAGAACCTAGTAAGAAGGCTGAAAGGTGAAAGGTACGTGTGCACGCACATTTTCATTTTCTACAGATCAAAGAAATACTCAAACTGGAGGGGCCACTGATTTACACCAGATCTGTGACAACTGGTACAAGGGCACCCAGCGCAACGACACCTCACCAGAGCCATTCAACCCAACAACATTTGCTGTAGAAACATAGAAACATAGACTTTGATGGCAAGTAAGGACCACTTGGCCCACCTAGTCTGTCCATTTCCCTACCTACTGGATAAGCTGCAGATCCTAGTTAACCAACACCCTGTTTCTTCCTACCCCCCACAATTGCTTTATGTCTGTCCCATGCATTCTTGAATTCTCCCACAGTTTTAGACCCCACAACCTTCTCTGGGAGGCAGTTCCATGCACCCACCACCCTCTCCGTGGAAAAATACTTCCTCACATTGGCCCTGAGCTGTCCCCTCTCTATCTTCAAATTGTGCCCTCTTGTTCTTGCACATCTCGTTTTCTGAAAGATGCTACCCTCTTGGACTTTGTTGATTCCACTGAGGCACTTAAAAGTTTCTATCATGTCCCCCTCTCCCTCCTTTCCTCAAGGGTATACATATTAAGCTCCTTTAGTCTGTCCTCATATGGCTTCTCTTGCAGACCCTGCACCATTTTAGTTGCCCTCCTCTGGACTGCCCCCATCCTGTCTATGTCCTTGATGAGACGAGGTCTCCAGAACTGGATGCAGTACTCCAGATGGGGTCTCACCAACTGTCTGTACAGAGAGATAACAACTTCCTGTTTTCTGCTGGTGATGCCTCTCCCTATACATCCCAGTATCCCCCCATCCCCCCCTACTGCCTTCTCCACATTGCTTGCCAACCTTAAGGTCATTTGATATGATTATCCCCAGGTCCCTTTCCATTTTTGTTGTTGTTACTACCTCCCCATTGTGTACGCTTCCCCTGGGTTTTTGTTTCCCAGATGCATTATTTTGCACTTCTTTGCATTGAATCCAATGAGACTACTGGCAGAAACAACCCTGACACCCACCAACAGTGGGCCTATAACCATATAGAAAGCAGTGGTGTGACAAATGAGGCTACCTTGTAGTTGTAGCCACCTTGTTAGAACAAAGCTCTCGTAGGGCAAACCAGTATTAGATCAAAATTCCTAGGTTAAACATGGCAAGGCCGCATGGTTTTGCTCCAGTTATCGTGCTACGGGAGTACACCACCCCATAGCTCTGGCAGCTCATAATACCTAGATACTGTGACTATGCAAACCTGAATATCAGCAAGGTTACAAAAATGGCACCTCACCACCATGAAATGTTGCCTAAACTTTTTCTTGGGAAAAAATGCAAAAAATGGGTGATCAGGCAGTACTTGTCAGAAGGCAGTTTTTTTAGCCTGTTGTAATAAATTGAGCACGCAGTCAGCTGAGCAGCCTTTGTCTACACTGAAACCTGGCTATCAAAAGACACCTACACAATCTCCGGATTCCTATGATGTCATAAACCTCTTGAGTTTCGCTCTTGAGGTTTATGAAGTCACAGGAATTCCTTGATGGATTACAGCAACCATAACAGATGGATGCCCATCTGTTATTCTATTTATATACGAATGTATGAACATACAAAGGAGCCAGCAGAAGAAGACCATTTGGTCTATGTACAGATGTGTCAAGCCACGATGAAGTGCAGAAATGCTGCAGAATATTACAGAATACTGCAATTTACTGCAGGGGCCATTGTAAGTCAATGGCAATTAAGCCCATTTGTCACTCAGGATTTTGTGACATGTCATTACTGCAAGTTACTGCGCTTCATCACAGTTGACACATCTGTAGTCTGCTCATATTGCAGAGTCCACAGCTTGAACTACTGTCCCTGCTCCCCTTCCCCACTCCTCCCAGCCTCCCTACCCATGATCTTTACCTTCCTCTATGCCTATCCCAGCCTCTGTTGAAGTTGCCCACTGTCTTCAATGAGACCAGCTCTTCTAGCAGTGCATTCCAAGTGCCCACCATCCTCTCTGTGATGAAGTGCTCCCTGACCTCCCTCCTAAACCTCCCCCTCTCCAGCTTAAGATTGTGCCCCCTCGTGCTATGGTTGCCACTCAACTTAAAGAAACCCACCTGATCCACCTTATTTATCCCTTTCAAGTACTTGAAGGTCCCAATCATGTCCCCCCCACCTCCTGTCCTCCAGGGAATACATGTTTAGTGCTTGCAACCTGCCTTGTATGCCTTATTGAGGTGTGCGTGCCAGTACTGCACTCCATACTCTAGATATGGCTTTACCAGTGACCTGTACAAGGGCAATATGACCTCCCCTCTCCTACTACTGATCGCCCAAGCTATACACCCAAGCATCTTGTTTGCCCTTGCTGCTGCTTTCTTGCACTGTGTGGTGTGCTTCAGGTCACTATATTACATTATTTACAGTAACTAGTTACTTTTAGGGAAAAGTAATATCGTTAAAGTTACTTATTACCTTATTTTAAAAGTAAACCGATACTGTTACTAGTTACGTAGAAAAGTAATCAGATTACAGTTACTAGTTACAAGTAACTAGTTACTTCCCAACACTGCTTAGCAGGTAATTTTATGACATGACATTCTGGCACCATATCAGAAAGCTCCACAGAATCTGGTGATGCCCTTGTTGCTGTTTTACTTTAAATATGACACTTAAAAAAAAAAATTGTAGTAAAGCGGCACTCTGGCTCAGGCTGGGGGCTCTGATATGCAAGGAGCCCCAGAAACTGCAGAGTTGGCTGGTGCCTAAAACGGGCTACTCCATGGATCTTATGTCCCTGTCGGGAGTATAATGATAGGTGACAGCCCAGCTGAGATGCAGTATTTCACATTTAATGGTGGGGCTTTGCTTCTACAGGTAAGTCCTGTTGCAACATAGATTTTATTTATTTATTTTAAAGTTTGGTAACTGGGAAAGGCACACTGAGCAGAAGCTCATTTCCAGGTGCAATCCAGGGGGGAAGGGTAAAATGATACAAAACAGCAGTAGTTAACAGTACAATGAAATTAAACAACATCAGCAGTTGTAAGTGCAAAGTACATTGCAGGCATAACAAATACAGAAATAAATACCCAGAGGTATAAATGAGCATTACTGCTAAAAGTGTCAAAAAAAAAAAAAGATTTACAGGGGTTGCGCAGGGGGATGAGATCAGGAGAGTTAATGAAGTGAGGCAAGGCCTTTGGATGAGGGAGAGGGGGAAGAGGGGGCGTGTAAGGGAGCAAGTACATAAAAAGGGAGAGAGGGAGGGACAGCAGTGGGGAGAGATGAGGTGTAGAGCAGCAGCGGGAAAGGAAGGGTAGGACAGTAGGGATGAAGGAGAAGAGGAAGAGGGGCCAGGGAGGGGTTGGGGAGAGACAGGAGCAAGTGGGGTGAGGGGTGCTTTAGAAAACATTTTAGGGAAGAGCAAAGATGGTGTACGTCTAAGAAGAGGAGGGAGATGGTAAAAGAAGATTGCTAGACCAGCTCTAGAGCAAGGGTGTGTAATCAAGAAGGAATGGGAGTCTCTGGAATGAAGGGGATAGGAGGAGGCAGCAGAGGGGGAGAGTAGAGATGATAGGTAGGTGGGAATGAACTCAGGTTTATGGAATGAACTCTATCATCTTCGGACTGACCTCTAAGACCTTGTTTACCACCCCACAGTATTCCATTTTACATTCTCATCAGACTTTTCTTGTGCGTGATTTCTGCACAAAAGGTGTGCCAGACGAACATCCTTTTATGAGTACAGTATGCTGGACCTCCCTAAGTCGTATGTGAGTTACAGTGTTGAATGAACGATTGAATGGTCAGGCCTTGAAAAAGAACCAAGTGTGCCACTTTCAGGAATGTTTGTGTCTGGCTGGGTGAAAATACCATTTTATTTGCTTGCAAACAGATTGGGATAGTATTGGTGCCTGTAGGTGTGTAAGGCTGTTAGCCAGTGAGTGATGGGGAAGCAGCCTATACCTCTTGCCAGCCAATGGTGCTCTGGGGTTTGGGTTACATAGATACATAGATACATAGAAGTTGACGGCAGATAAGGACCTCTTGGCCCACCCAGTCTGCCCTATTTATTCCTACCTAGTACGAGGTCTGATGCCCAAACTGAACTCCAGAGCACCCCCTTACTTCCAGGATACCCATGTGTCTGTCCCACTCCTTCTTGAATCCTGTGACCATTTTAATCCCTACCACCTCCTCTGGGAGGCCATTCCAAATGTCCACCGCCCTCTCTTTGAAAAAAATATTTCTCATGTTACCCCTCAGCCGTCCCCCCTCCAACTTCATACCGTGCCCCCTTGTCTTGAAGCATCTCTTACTTTGGAAGATGCTCCCTTCCTGTACTCTGGTTATACCAGTGAGGTATTTGTATGTCTCTATCATGCCCCCCTGCCTCCAGGGAATACATATTTAACTCTTTTAGTCTTTCCTCATAGGTCTTCTCCTGCAGGCCCTGCACCATTTTAGTTGCCCTACTCTGCACTGCCCCCACTCTGTGTATGTTATTTCTCAATGAGGCCTCCAGAACTGGATGCAATACTTCAGGTGTGGTCTCACTAGTGTCTCATACAGGGGCAAAATTACTTCCTTCTTTCTACTTGTGATACCTCTCCTTATGCATCCAAGCATCTGGCTAGCCTTCCCCTTCGCCTTGTCAAACTGCCTAGCCTCTTTTAGGTCATCCAAGATGATAACTCCCAGGTCTCTTTCCTGCTTTGTGACTGTTAGTACCTCCCCTCCTAGTAGGTAAGTTGCCCTTGGGTTCTTGCATGATCCTGCACTTTTTTGCACTGAATCCCAGCTTCCATGTTCCAGACCATTCCTCCAGTGTTTTAAAGTCCTTCCTCACCTCTTCAACTTCGCCGGCATATCCACCCTATTACATGCTTTCATGTCATCCGCGACTAGACATACCTTCCACTCCAGACCCTCTACAATGTCCCCAATATAGACATTGAAGAGGACTGGACCCAACACTGATCCTTGCAGCATTCTGCTCACTATTTCTCCCTCCCCAGAGTGTTCCCGGTTTACCACCACCCTCTGACTCCTGCCAGTAAGCCAGTTCTCTACCCATAGTACTATTTTAGGATCCATCTCTAGGTTTTGTAGTTTGTTTATCACTCAGTCTTCTATGAGGGATGGTGTTGAAGGTCTTTCTGAAGTCCAGATAGGCCACATCCACTGCCCAACCATGGTCCATCACTCTAGTCACCCAGTCGAAAAACTCTATTAGGTTTGTCTGGCAGGACTTCCCCTTGGTGAATCAATGTTGTCCCAGCTCTAGTAGGCCATTTGCATCAATGTATTCAACTAACCATTCCTTCAGCAGGCATTCATGATCTTGCCCACTACTGAAGTCAGACTGACTAGCTTATAATTTCCAACCTCATCCCTATCTCCACCTTTGTGGAGTGGGACCACATCAGCTCTCTTCCAGTCACCTGGCACTTCCCCTGTCTCTAGCAATAGGTTGAACAATTCCGTGAGGGGTGCAGCCAACTCTTCCCGGAGTTCCTTTAGCACCCTGGGGTGCATTGTGTTTGGTCCCATTGCCTTGTCTGCCCTGAGCTTCTTTAGTTCACTCAGGACTTTTTCCTCCATAAAGTGGCTGGTGTCCACCTTTATGCTGGTTATGCCCCTGTTCTGCATCTCCAGCCCTGTCCCCACCCCCTCCTCAGTGAATACTGAGCAGAAAAACCTATTCAGTATGTCCGCTTTTTGTTGGTCCTCCTCTACATGAAAATCCCCCCTCCCCTTTCAGCCCAATTATCCCTCCACTTGTTTTCCTCCATTCTCCAATGTACCTATAGAATGTCTTGTCCCCTTTTTAATTGTCTTGGCTATAGTCTCTTCCATTAACGCCTTTGCCCTCCTAACTGCCCTCCCTACCTCCCTTTGCCTCTCCTGGCAACATGCCCGATCATCCTCCTTCTGTGTTCTTTTGTAGATAATGAAGGTTAGTCTTTTTGTCTTTACTACTTCCGCCACCTCCCTAATGAACCAGATTGGCTTTCTCCTCCTCCAATTTTTGCTGACCTGCCTAACACAAAGTTTGGTTGCTCTATCAATTCTTTGTCTTATTACAGCCCACTGTTCCTCCACCCCTTTTTGCTTCCCCATTTCTGCCAGGGCTCCCTTCAGGCATACCCTCATTTTCTCGAAATTCACCCTTCTGAAGTTCAGGACCCTCGTTCCGGTTCAGTTCTTACATTAAACCTCACCAGCTGATGGTTGCTGGTTCTCAGGTGGTCTGACACCTCTATGTTATTGACACAGCCCCCGTTTGTTAGCATCAGGTCCAGCACCACACTCTCCTAACAGGGCTCCATTACAAGTTGCCTGAGGCTTACCCCCTGCAGAGAGCCCAGGATGTCCCTGCTCCTTGAGGTTGCCATTGTTGGGGACTCCACTCCACATCTGGAAGGCTGAAGTCCCCCACCAGCAACAATTCTCCCTTGTTAGCCATCATTTGTATTTCTTGCAACAGCTCTCTGTCCTCTTCTTCTCCCTGCAATGGAGGTCTGTATACCATCCCCATATGTATAACTGACCTTTTTCTGTTCTCCAATGTGACCCACAGTACTTTTGCTCTCCCTGTCCCCCTTGTATTTCTGTAGCCTTTATGCAGTCTCTTACATAAATAGCTACACCCTACCCTCTTCTCCCTTTCCTGTCCCTCCTAAATAAGGTAAAACCAGGTATAACCAAGTCCCAGTCCTGATGCTGCTTGCACCAGGTTTCCATGATTGCCACTAGATCCAGGTCGTCCCCCACTACGACGGCCTCTAAGTACGGGATTTTATTGCCCAAGCTACAGGCATTTGCACACATGGCCCTTCATGTGTTTTTCCCTCCATTGGAACCATCCCATTCTAGTCTCGTTCCCCACTATTGGGGGAAAGCCAGCTAGCTTCCCACCTTCCTTGATGATCCTTTCTTTCTTCCTAGCCTCACTCTCCCCCCCCTTAACAGTTTAACTTCAGGACCTCATCCATATACATTTTTAGTTTCCCCCAGAGGACTCTTGATCCCGCCTCATTTAGGTGCAGTCTGTCCTTAGAAAAAAGTCCCTCATTAAACCATCTATTTTCCCATCCTCCAAGACAAGCAAACCCCTCTGCCTTGCACCAGTCCCTCAGTCATTCATTAAAGTCCTCTATCCTCCCTGTGCTGGTACAGGGTACTGGAATAACTTTAGAGAATGTTAAAGAGCTGCAACACTCTGCCAACTCCCTGAACCTCTACTGGACAACCCTCACCTCATTCCCTGCCAAATCATTTGTTCCCAGGTGTATAATCAAGTTAGGTTTACCCTTCACCTGTTTTGCCACTTTCATGATCCCAGACCCTGCCCTCCCTGCTTCCATCCCTGGTTCACAGATGACTGATCATCTGTTGGTTTGGGTCCCATTTCCTTACCCAGCGTATGCCCTTTATGATGGACTCTCCAAAGACCACCATGTTTTCTTTCCTCACCGACTTGTTTTTGTCCCCCTAGCTGCTCTAGGTGAGCTTCCTTCCCCACCCCCAGCCTATCTCTTTCCACCCATTATCTCAACTGTGCACACTCCCAAAGTGCTCCATTTCCTCCACTGCCCCCTGTATTTTGCATTTTCCATGCTGTCCCCTGCCATCCTCTGCTGTATTCCTTTCCCTAGTTTCTCCTACAGTTCCATTTATCATGTATATTGTGCCCTCTTTCTGCCCCTTATTTCTTCCCTCTCACCCTGCTGTACAGACCTCCCCTGTTCTTTTATAGGGTTCATTTGAATGCATACATGTGATCATTTCTACAGGGATCTGTAATGTATTATATGGCAGAAGCATCCATGTTGCCAGCTGTTGATGTTTTCGTGTTGGATGTCTTATGTTTGTTGCATGTAATTTGTGAGTTGAGGTGTCAGTCTGCCTATGAGGCTATAATTCATTGGCTGAGGTGTCAATCTGCCTGTGAGGCAGATATGTGGCCGATATGTCTGCCATCATTCTGCAGTCTTTACATGTTGACCTGTTTATGTGTCCCTGTAGGGTGTCCAAGGCCTGCTGTCCCAGATAAATAATTTTATTTCTGTCCCTTTGGGCTTTAACTTGCCACTGTGTGGCCATTCTGTGTACCTCTTGGCGTAGTTACTCACATCCTATTTCAAGTCATCTTTTTCAATATGGAGGGCCAAACAGGAGGGTACTGAATGGATGAGTCCACTTGAACAAAATAACATTAGGAAAATGATATAACAGGTTTGGTGATAGGACTTTAAACTCACGGGCTGCTGCAGTTTAGAATCAGTTACATTCAACAATATGGGAAATAGTGGATTACTCAAAATTTCTCCAGGCTATTGGGAGTTTAGTTATTTTTAACTGTGATTGTTATATTTAATTTGTGGTTTATTGTTTTACTTAATGTTTCACTGTATTTGTTTTTCTGTTTTGTATTGTTGTATTGTTGTATGCTGTATTTTTATTAACTATGTAACTCAAGACTTCACATACAGGACTGTCTTGTAAACAGGACCCTGATCCTAATGACATGTTCTTCCTGTTTAAAAATAAAATGTTTACTACTACTACTACATCCTTCTTTCTGATATTTGGCCCTTCAGGGCTTTAAAGAACTACTGCTTTGCTGCTCTGACTTTTGGTGGCGCCTGCTGCCTTCAGCTCCCCTCAGTAAGCTGACTGATCAGTGCATACCTGGCTCCTAAACACTTGATTTATTTATTAATTAACACCCATTCATGCATTTGCATAGCAGCAACACTGGCTTTCAGTTTCTGCAGCTCCTGCTGTGTGCTCCTGGCTCTGCTCCCAGTGGGAACACCTACCGTACATGCAGCCACAGGAGTGACGTCCACCACCAGTGATGCTTCTACACTGTAGCTCTGGCCATTGCACTGCTCCCCTGACTCTCCACCACATTTGACCTCTCTGAGGCATTGGCAGTTAACCAGAGGAGCAGCTCTCTCATCAGCAGCTTGTGTTGCACTTATTTGATAGCTCCCAGGTACACACTTCCTCTGTGAGCCCAAGCCTCTACAAGGCTGGCTTTCAGCAAGCATACAGATGCCCTTGCTTCCTTTCAGTCAAGTGTGGTTGAGCTTTTCTGCTTAGACTTCTCCTCTTGCAGTCAAAGAGACAATGAGAAGGAGGCAGACAGAAGGGGCCAGCAGTCCGGGAAGTCAGAAGCCCTTTTTGGGCCCACAAGACACAAGGTACATTCTATTTCAAAACAAATGGGCCCATGGTACAAAGGATGTCCTGAATAGCCCACTGGATCACTAAAGCTAATTAATTTATATTTAAATACAGGCCACAAGAGACGCTGTGGGGTTAAACCAGTACACCCCCCCCCCGGCTGCACTTTCTTCTTTATTTCTGTCTCTTCCTATATCTCCTTATTTCTTTTCTCTATTTCTTTCTATTTTCACTTTTTCTTTCACTTATAGCTTCAACCGTACCTTTTCTCTAAAATACCATTACATTAATCTCCATGCTCGTTCTGTACCTGTTGAACCAATGTGCTACACAGTCTCTACTCTCACTACTATTTTTTCCCCATACTAACCCATTTTTGCATTCACTTGTGCTTGTGCAAGGAATGTCTTGGGACTATATGGTATTTGAGAGGTGTGTCACTGCTGAGCCATTTACAGCTGAAACTGCAATGGGTTTGGCAGTGTATACCAATGACCAGGCACTCTGGTCATGACAGTAGTTCTACTTTGCTGATGTGGCACGTAGTCTACTTGAAAGAAACGAACCACTCCAATGAAAAAGCGCTTCATTTCTTTTTGTAGTCGTAACTCCGGCCATGCGCATTAGAGTGCACACTAACGTGCAAAGCCGGAGTTACGGCTGCTGTACTCCCTCTCCCTGTCCTCGCTCCTCTGCCCCCCAATGACTTCAACATTAGCTGCAATGCTGCTTTCTCTCTCGTCCTTGCTCTCTGCTGCCCCCAGCTTCAACATTAACCATGGTGTGGCTTTCTCTTAAAGCCGACATTGGGGTGCCCAGTCCCCGTGTTGGCAATACAAATTCCCCCACACCTCCACTGATGGACATTGGGGAGCCCAATGCCAGTGTCCCAGTTATTTCCTCCCACTTCCTTACTATCCGGGACAGTGGGGAGCCCACTGCCAGTGTCCCCATATTTGTACCCCCAATAGTCCGATACACTGGGGAGCCCACTCCTAGTGTCCCTATATCTATATCCCCCCAGTAATCCAGAACACTGGGGAGTCCACTCCCAGTGTCTCCATATCTATATCCCCCCCAATAGTTAGGGACACTGGTGAGCCCAATCCCAGAGCCCACTCCCATTGTCCCCATATCTGTACCCCCAAAAGTCCGGGACACTGGGGAGCCCACTCCCAGTGTCCCCATAGCTATACCCCCACAATAGTCCTGGACACTGGGAAAACCACTTCCACTGACCCCAAAAATCATTTAGAAATGTACCTGAAAAAAAGAAAATGGTCCCTTGTCATCTCCCCCATCCTGACCCTCCCTATGTGCACCTACCTCCCGCACCCCTCCTTACCCCATACTTACCTCCAGAGGTCAGCGGGTGCCATCTTCTGTTGACTGGGACATGAATGCACTCTTCAAAGCCGAACCACGATCTAAAGAATCAAGATAAGTGCCGTATAATGGCTGTCAGTGGCATTTTGAACTTATGTTGATATCTAGGCCATTTTTAGGAATTTTTGCCCCAGATTTTCAACATGGGGTTCTTGGGACCCCACCTCATGAACACTTGCACTGTCATTTTGTTACTCTGTCCCGAAAGATGATTTCGCAGTCACTGTACGTACTCACCTTTCGGGACCGATCAACAAAACAACAGTGCCAGTGTTCATGAGGCGGGGTTCCAAAAAGCCCATGTGGAAAATTTGGTGAAAAATTCCAAAAAAATGGCAAAGAAACAAGCCTGCATTGTGCAGTTTCCACGCAGGCGCATAACTTTGCCAGTTTTTAATATTTTCACTCCAAATTTTCAACATACACATTTTATCACACCACCTCATGAACAGTATAGCTGTCATTTTTCACATCCTGCCTAAAACATGTTTTTGCACCTATGGTGCAGAATTGCACATTCACTGCAAAAAATTACCTTTCAGGACAGATTAAGGAAATGACAGTGCCAATGTTCATGAGGTGGGGTGCCAAAAAGCCCATGTTGAAAATTTGGGGAAAATTCTAAAATGGCCATGTTACTTAGGTTCATTGACATTTTCCACATACCATGTAACTTTGGTAATTTTCATACTTTCACCCAAAGTTTCAACATAGCAATTTTTCACACCACCTCATGAACAGTATAGCTGTCATTTTCACATCCTGCGTGTAATGTGTTTTTGCACCTGTGGCGCGGAATGGCACAGTCACTGCGCAAAATCGCCTTTTGGGATTGGGTAATGAAATGATAGTGGCACTGTTCGTGAGGTGGGGTCCCAAAAAGCCCATGTTGAAAATTTGGAGCAAAAATACCAACAAACACCCAGGGAGTTAGGGTTTCCAACTGTAATGTCCCACCCCACAACCTGCAGAGACTGACAGGTGTCGGGGGTGTGCCTTAGGGTTGTCGGCTGTAATGCTCACCCCATTCCACCCCACCCCCACTCTGCAGACTGTGTCAGGTGTCGAGATGTACCTTGGAGTCTTTGGCCCTAACGTTCACCCCATTCTCCTATACTGTACTCATCTCATTTTATTTCCTTACGGAATGGGGAGAGTGTTAGGGCCAAAGACCCCAAGGCACACTGTGACACCTATCAGTGTCTGCAGGGTGGGGGCATTAGGGTTGGAAACCTTAATGCCTCATTAAGAAAGTAAATCAGGGAGGGGCTGTGGACATCACCTACCTTGATTTCAGCAAAGCCTTCAGCACCATCCAACATAGAACGCTGATTAACAAGATGGGTAGTCTGGCCATGGGGCACAAGCTGATAAACTGGATTAGAAACTGGCTGATGGACAGGAGGCAGAGGGAGATGGTAATGGGATCCAATCTGGGGAGAGGGGGATGACCAGTGGGGTACCTCAGGGATCAGTCCTGGGGCCAGTCCTGTTCAATGTTTTCATTACAGACATTGCAGAAGGGTTAGAAGGAAAGGTCTTCCTGTTTGCAGATGACACCAACATCTGTAACAGAGTGAATACTCCAGAAGGGGTGGAGAAAATGAGTAGAGACATGGAGAGGCTTGAAAATTGGTCTGAGGAGTGGCAACTGAGGTTCAATTTAATGCACCTGGGGAGAGCTACAGGATGGGGGGCTGCCGATGATCACCAAGGAAGAAAGGGACCTAGGAGTTGTGAACAAACGAACATATGAAATTTGCCAGCAGATAAAGGCCCAAAGGTCCATCAAGTCTGCTCAATTTTGCAGCTAGACCCCCTACTCAGCAGCTGCCCCTCCCTCAGTTATCAGTTCTGATGGCCTAAAAGTGTCAAAACAGAGCACAAATGTTGCAAGGAAGGTCAGTGGCATGCTGGGGTGCATAGGCAGAGGTATCACTAGTAGAAGGCATGAGGTGGTGATACCATTGTATAATGCACTAGTGAGACCTCACCTACAGTACTGGGTGCAATTCTGAAGGTCGCAAATGTGCAAAGACATTGACAGGATGGAGGCAGTCCATGGAAAGGCAACCAAGATGGTACGTGGCTTGCAACATAGAACATATCAGGAGAGATTAAAGGGCCTCAATATGTACTCACTGGAGGAAAGGAGGTAGCGGGGGGACATGATAGACACGTTCAAGTATCTCAAGGGCATAAACAAGGTGCAGGGGCAGGCATCTTCCAATGTAGAAAGAGTACAAAAATGAGGGGGCATGATATGAAATTGGACAGGGGTAGATTAAGAGGAAATGTGAGAAAAATTTTCTTCACAGAGAGGATGGTGGTCACAAAGAATAGTGTGCCATAAGAGGTGGCGGCAGCAAGCAAGGCAGATGGTGGTGGTAAATGGGATCCAATCTGGGGAGAGGGTAGTGACCACTGAGGTACCTCTGGGATCAGTCCTGGGACCAGTCCTATTCAATGTCTACATTAGTGATATTGCGGAAGGCCTACAAAGAAAGGTCTGCCTACAGATGACACCAAGATCTGTAACAGAGTGGATACTGCATAAGGGGTGGAGAAAATGAGGAGGAACCAGGGGAGGTTTGAAAAGTGGTCTAAGGAGTGGCAACTGAGGTCCAATGCAAAGAATTGCAAAATAATGCACCTGAGAAGAGGGAACCCTGGGGAGAGCCACAGGATGGGGTGGGGGTGACAAGCTGGGGTGCACAGATAGAAGTATCACTAGCAGAAGGTGGGAGATGGGGGCATAAAAACCCTGAAGAGAGCTACAGGATGGGGGATAGGGGAGTTGCTGGCTGTCACCAAGGAACAAAGGGACCTGCCGGTTATTATTTCAGATGATCTGAAAATGTCAAAGCAGAGTACAACGGCAGTGGGGAGGGCCACTGGCATGCTAGGGTGCATAGGCAGCGGTATCACCAACAGAAGGAGAGAGATAGTGATGACATTATATAAGACCCTGGTCAGGCCTAAAATGCAGTACTGTGTGCAGTTCTGGAGGCTGCACACTAGAAAGGACATAAACAGGCTGGAGATGGCCCAGAGAAGGGAGACTAACATGGTACAGGGCTTGCACCACAAAATTTACGAGTAGAGAATAAGGGACCTCAATATGTACTGGCTACAGGACAGAAGGTAGAGAGGAGACATGATAGAGACATTCAAGTACCTCAAGGGTATAAACAATGTGCAGGAGAGACATCTTCCAATACAGGAGGAGTATGACAATGAGGGGGCATGACAAGAAATTGGAAAGTGGCAGGCTAAGAGGGAATGTGAAGATGATTTCTTCACAGAGAGGATGGAGGACACATGGCATGGTCTGCCACAGGAGGTCATGGGAGCAAGCACTGTGGTTGGATCTAAACATGCATGGGACAGGCGTGGGAGAACCACAGAGGTAAAGCTGAGGGAGGGTCAGAAGCTATAGTCAAGTACATGGCTTTCGGGCAGACTGGAAGACCCTATAGGTCCTTATCTGCTGACAATTTCTATTGTGTTGAACCTCTGGAAGCCATGTTCACAGAGTCACTCAGCACAGCAGTGGTGCCAGAGGATTGGAGGAGGGCACTTGTGGTCCCTCTGCACAAATCTGGCAGTAGGGAGGAGGCAGGGAACTATAGGCCACTCAGCCTCACATCAGTAGTGGGAAAAATCATGGAGGCACTGCTTAAAGAAAGGACAATGGAACTTTTAGAAGCCATCGGTGTCCAGAACCCAAGGTAGCATGGATTCACAGCAGGTAGGCTGTGTCAGACAAATCTGATAAATTTCTTTGACTGGGTGACAAAGGAAGTAAATTGGGGGGGGGGCATGGATGTCGCCTACCTCGATTTCAGCAAGGGTTTCGACACTGTCCCACATAAGAGGCTTATTAACAAGATGGGTAGTTTGGGCATGGGAGACAAGGTGGTGAACTGGGTTAGGAACTGGCTAAGCGACAGGAGACAGAGGGTGGGGGTAAATGGGGTACAATCTGGGGAGAGATCGTGACCAGCGAGGTACCGCAAGGATCAGTCCTTGGGCTCGTCCTGTTCAATGTCTTCATTAGCAACATTGTATAGGGGCTGGAATGAAAGGTGTGCCTGTTTGTAGATGACACCAAGATCTGTAACAGGGTGGATACTCCAGAAGGGGTGGAATAAAATGAGAAAGAACCTAGGGAGACTAGACAAATGGTCTGAGTGGCAACTAAGGTTTAATTCAAAGAAGTGCAAAATAATGCACCTGGGCCATAGAAACCCTAGGAAGGGCTACAGGATGGGAGGGGAGTTGCTGGCAGTCACCTAGGAACAAAAGGACCTGGGAGTTATTATTTCACATAACCTGAAAATGTCAAAGCAGAGTGCGAAAACAGCGGGGAGGGCCAGTGGCATGCTGGGATGCATAGGCAGGGGTATCACTAGCACAAGGAGGGGGGTAATTATGCCTTTATAGAAAACCCTGGTCAGGCCTCACAAAGAGTACTGTGTGCAGTTCTGGAGGCCACACTGTCAAAAGGACATAAACAGGCTGCACATGGTTCACAGAAGGGCGACTAAGATGGTACATGGTTTGCACGATAAAACTTATGAGGAGAGATTAAGGCACCTCAATATATACTCACTGGAGGAGAGCAGGGAGACAGGAGACAGTCTAGAAACACTCAAGTACTTCAAGGGATAAACAAGGTGCAGGGGGGACAACACCTCCCAATATTGGAGGAGTATAAGAATGAAGGGGGCATAACATGAAACTGGAAGGAGGCAGGTTAAGAAGGACTGTGAGAAAGTTTTTCTTCAGGGAGAGGGTAGTGGATGCATGAAATGGTCTGCCACAGGAGGTAGTGGGAGTGAGCACTGTGGGTGAATTTAAACATGCATGGGACAAGCATAGGAAACCATAGAGGTAAAGTAGAGAGAGGGTCAGAAGCCGTAATCAAGTACAGGGCTTACGGGCAGACTGGATGGGCCTACCGGTCTTTATCTGCTGATAGTTTCTATATTTCTGTTTCTATGCACTTCCACACCTACATACATATGTGCATCTATGAAGGGATTGCAGCGCAGGGTCCAATACTATTACACTATCTCAAAAAGCAAGGAAATTCATTGCAAAAAAAATTGTTAATAGTGAGCATAAAGAGCAAGATATGAGGTATTAGTGATACTAACAAAGTTTTCAAAAAACCCGAAATATATATATATGTATGTACATATATATATATATATATATATATATATATATATATATATATGGTATGTATATATATATATTTCAGGTTTTTTGAAAAACTTTTGTTAATGCATCAATCCTAATGCCTCATATCTCCTTTGCCGCTATAGTACTCACCTAACTGATGCATTAACAATGTTTTTTTGAAATATATTGTGGGCAGTGCGTAGGAGCCAGCCCTGCTACCGGTCTCTGCTCCACTTCTTCCTCCTTGGCCTCAGTCTCTCTCACTTCTTTTTTGTTTCAACATTCAGAGGGAAGGGGGATAAAAGGAATAAAGGGTCAAGTGGATCAATCCCCAAACTCCACTCAGTTTATACAGGAGGTGGATTGAAAACTGAAGCAACACATAAACTCACACTACCCAGAAGAAATGGCAAGAGATAAAGTCAAGGACATTGATGGAGGATGGAAGACATTTATCTGGAATTCAGAGCAAAAAGGAGTTTACAGTATGGGCAGGACTGGCAGCAGTTGGTGTAAGTCCTAATTAAACTCCATGCTTTTGGCAACTTGAATGCCTGCCACACTCTCTCTCTCTCTCTCTCTCTTCCCCCCCCCCATCCTCACTCCTCTGCCCCCCCTCAGGCTTCTACATTAGCAGCAGTGCCACCCGCCGCACTCTAGCTCCCCTGTCCTCACTACTATGACCCCCCCCAAGCTTCTACATTAGCCATGGTGCGGCTTACTTATTGGCAGCTCCTGCCACCCACTGCACTCTCTCTCTCTCTGGTCCTCACTCCTCTGAAATCCCCTTCCCAGATGTCTCCAATAGCCACCATGCAGCTTCACTTATAAGAGGCTTCTGTCGCCCTTCACACTCTCTCTCTCCCCAGTCTTCGCTCCTCTGAAATCCCCCTCCCAGGCTTCTACAATAGCCGTGGTGTGGCTTTACTTATTAGCGGCTTCTGCCACCTAGCACTTTCTCTCTCCCTGGTCCTCACTCCTTTGAACACCCCCAGGCTTGTACATTAGCCGCGGTGCGGATCTACTTATTGGCGGCTCCTGCCGCCCTGTGCACTCTCTCTCCCTGGTCCACTAAGGCCAGCGGGAGCGGCTTCCCTGACTAGCAGCTCCTTCCTGCATTTATGGTGCAGCTTCCACCATGCAGCACCCAAGCTCCCACTGCTGCCTCCTCGCTCCTCTGAAGCCAGTACCAGTATCAAACACCACTGCAAATACCTGCAAGTGAACATTCGTCATTGACAAATGCTTGTTTTCTTTACTTCTACAGCTCTGAAAGGATGTCGATCCCCTGCCTCTCAGATGAGTATTGTTTTATGTTCAGCCTTCCCTTTCTGTTGTATTTTCTCCCTAAAGAACTATGGGTCCTTTATGACACCACCTTTCTTGTATTTTACAGGTACTACAAGCCGTCAGCTAGAGATCCTCAACCCAGGCTCCCCAGACACAGGCGAGAGATCCTCTGTTTATTATCTATTCTAGGTGGCTGAGCTGTAACAGTGCAGCTGGGACCATTATGGCATGTTGGCTTTCCCTTTGCTTTTAAATGTCAACACTGGGAGCCTATCCCCAGTATCAGCTTTCACTTTCTTTTTGAATGCCAACACCAAGAGCCCATCCCCAGCATTGGCTTTCACTTTCGTTTTTAAATAGCCAACTCACCACACCAATTGCTGATTGAGGAGTCGGTGGACTGGTGCCAAAGTACATTGTTAATATGACCCAAATTATAAAGGGAAGTTTGAATTTTACGATTAATTTATTTTTGCTTTGAGGTTGTAAAATATTTGTGGCAAGTGTCAGTACTGAAGCAACGGGATTGCTGATTGCTCTCAGGAGTTCTGTATCATGGCTACTGTAGTTCAGACTGCAGTTTGAAGTATGATTCCACTGGAAATTAAATATGTTTAAAAAAAATAAAAATAAAACACTGTCAGCAGTTACTGGTCTTTTAAGGTACACCCCCATGGTAGTGTGCTTTAGTGGTTAGAGCAATGTTGGAAACTGGGAGATCACCACTTCTACCCCCACTAGACCCATATACGCACTCTGTGACTCGGAGCAAGTCACTTAACCTCTGCAGTATCTGTGCGAGATCCAGGCTGCCCTCTTCTCTAATGAGGCAGTCTTCATTCTTAGCTTTGGGTCACCAATGCTGTGAATCAAACCAGTACTAACGAGCATTTGTCAATGCCAAACGCTGATTGCTAGTTAAACAATTTGATGTTTTTCCAAAAAAGCCCAACAGCGAGTCTAATCTGCATACCCACTAGACCTCCCATGTTGGAGCACCACCCCAGGTTTGGCCTCACCATTGATCTATAAAGGGGTAACACTATCTCCTTTTTTCTGCTAGTGATACCCCTCCCTGAGCACCCTAGCATCCTACTAGCCTTTACTACTGCCTTATCACACTGCTTCGCTAGAGGTTGAAACATAGAAATTGTCGGCAGATAAGGCCATTAGGCCAATCCAGTCTGACCGTAAGCCGTGTACTTGACTATGGCTACTGACCCTCCCTCAGCTGTACCTCTATGGTTGTCCCATGCCTGTCCCATGCATGTTTAACTCCCGCCACAAAACTTACTCCCACCACCTGCTGCGGCAGGCCATTCCATGTGTCCACCACCATCTCTGTGAAGAAAAGCATCCTCATATTCCCTCTTAGCCTGCCACCTTCCAATTTCATGTCCTGTCCCCTCATTCTTTTACTCCTCCTGTATTGGAAGAGACGTCTTTCCTCTGCACCTTGTTTATACCTTTGAGGTACTTGAATGTCTCTATCATGTCTTCTGTCTACCTCCTCTCCTCCAGCGAGTACATATTGCGGTCCCTTAATCTCTGCTCATTTGTTTTGTGGTGCAAGCCCTGTACCATCTTAGTCGCTCTTCTCTGGACCGTCTCCAGCCTGTTTATGCCCTTTTGAAGGTGCAGTCTCCAGAACTGCACACAGTACTCCTTGTGAGGCCTGACCAGGGTTTTATATAATGTCGTCACTACCTCCCTCCTTCTGCTGGTGATACCCCTGCTTATGCACCCCAGCATGCCACTGGCCCTCCCAACTGCCTTTATAGACTGCTTTGACATTTTCAAGTTATGTGAAATTATAACCCCCAGGTCCCTTTGTTCCTTGGTGACTGTCAGCAGCTGCCCCCCCCATCCTGTAGCTCTCCCCAGGGTTTCTATGCCCCAGATACATAATTTTGCACTTCTTTGATTTTAAACCTCAGTTGCTACTCCTCAGACCATTTCTCAAGCTTGCCTAGGTCTTTTCTCATTTTCTCCACCCCTTCCGGAGTATCCACCCTGTTGCAGATCTTGGTGTCATCTGCAAACAGGCAGACCTTTCCTTCCAGCCCCTCTGCAATGTCACTAATGAAGACATTGACCAGGACTGTCCCAAGGACTGATTCCTGCAGTACCCTGCTGGTCACACCCCTCCCCAGACTGTACCCTGTATACCACAACCCTCTGTCTCCTGTCTGTTAGCCAGTTCCTAACCCAGTTCATCACCTTGTCTACCATGCCCAGACTACCAATCTTGTTAATAAGCCTCTTACGTGAGACAGTGTCGAGGACCTTGTTGAAACTGAGGTAGGTGACGTCCACCCCCACCCCCCGATTAACTTCCTTCATCACCCAGTCGAAGAAATCTATCAGATGCGTCTGCCATGACCTACCCGCTGTTAGGCCTGACCAGGGTTTTATATAAAAGCATTACTACCTGCCTCCTTCTGCTGGTGACACCCCTGCCTAGTCACCCCTTGTAATTTTTTCACATTTTGACCCCAAATTTTCAACATAGTCTTCTTATCACCGTACCTCATAAACCACATAGGTTAAAATTTCTCAATTCATGGCAAAACGCCATTCCACGCCACAGGTGTGGAAACTCATTTTTGGCAAGATATGTGAAATGACAGCTGCACTGTTTATAAGGATGTGTAAAAAAATGGCTAGGTTGAAAATTTGGAGTCAAAATATAAAAAATTGGCAAGGTTATATATATGCGTAAGAAACTTTCAATGAGTGCACGTAACACTGTCTTTTGTTGGTATTTTTGCTCCAAATTTTCAGTCTGGGTTTTTTGGGATCTGCCTCATGAACAGTGGTGCTATTGTTTTGTTACTCAATCCTGAAAGGTGGTTTCGCGCAGCGACTGCGCCATTCCATGCCACAGGTGCGAGAACATGTTTTGGGCAGGATGTGGGAATTGACAGCTATATTGTTCATGAGGTAGTGTGAAAAAATGGCTATGCTGAAAATTTGTAGTGATAATATTAAAAACTGACTAAGTTACACTTGTGCGCAGGAAAATTTAAATGAGTGCACGTAACTTGGGCGTTTGTTGATATTTATGCTCCAAATTTTCAACATGTGCTTTTTGGGACCCAACCTCATGAACAGTGGCACTATCATTTCAGTACTCTACCCAAAAGGGGATTTTATGCAGTGACTTTGCCATTCCGTGAGACAAATGCGAAAATCCGTTTTGGGCAGGATGTGAAAAATGATAGCTTTACCGTTCATGAAGTGGTGTGAAACAATGGCTATGTTGAAAATTTGGAATCAAAATATTAAAAATAACCAAAGTTTTGTGCGTGTGTATAAAACTTTCAATGAGCGCACGTAACTCAGCCGTTTACCGGTATTTTTACACCACATTTTCAACATGGTCTGATTGGGACCCAACCTCATGAACAGTGGCACTATCATTTTGTTAATCAGTCCCAAAAGGCGATTCCATGCAGTGACAGTGGAACCACCTTTCGGGACCGAGTAATGAAATGACTGACAGTGTTCATGAGGTGGGGTCCCAAGAACTCCATGTTGAAAATTTGGTGCAAAAATCTCAAACAATGGCAGAGGTATCAATATAAGCTGAAAACACCATTGACAGCCATTATACAGCGCTTACCTTGATTTTTCATTTTGTGTTGGGCTTTGAAGAGTGCAGACGTGTTCCTGTCCAGAGAAGATGACAGCGCTTGATCTCTGGTGGTAAGTATGGGGTAAGGCAGGGTGGGGTGGGGAGGTGGGTGCTAGAGGGAGGGTCGGGATGGGGAGAGGAGGGGACAGGGAAATGATAAGGGACCGTTTCCTTTTTTACACAGTTAAAAAAAATAATAAAGATGTCGGGGGATGATTTTCTTTTTCTTAGGGACAAGAATGTTTCGGCTTTGCTGTTACACTCTGACAGACCTCCAATCCAGGCCAACAGATAACGGGACTGGCAGGAGCACTCAGTGGCCACCCTTGACAGGGTCATGTTGGGGGGGGGTAACGACACAGCAGACAACGATGAACGGTTTTCTTTTGTTTTCAGGACTAAAAAAAACCAAAAAAAATGACGAGGGACAGTTTTCTTTCTTTCAGGGAGGGTTTGCTGTACAATTGAGGACACTGGAGACTGGGCACCCCCCAGTGTCAGTATCTTATGTTTTGGGGGAGGTGTAGTGTGGTGGGTGCTTAGAGGGAGGGTTTTGTATGGGGAATGACATAAAAAAAAGAGGGGCTGTTTTCAGCAATGCGAGAGAAGAGAGAGGACGTGAGGAGTCGATTGCAGCAGCTCGCACATTGAGCAGCACGGTGATCGGGGTTATGCGGCTTTACTGTTATGGTCCACCGGACCCCCAATCAAGGTCAACAGATAGTGGGTCCAGCAGGGGCACTCAGTGGCCACCCAGGACCAGGGAGCAAGGTGGAACACAAATTGCTGCATGTCTTGGTGGGCTGAATGGTCATGTAAATCAAAGGGCCAAAGCCCTCTCGGATTAGAGTGGCTTCGTTCGTTTGAAGTGCATGACCGTTCAGCCCACCGAGCAAAAAGTTGCATCAGGACCACATCAAGTGGTCATTGGGGTAGACTGCTGAGCCCCTGGTTCTGTGAACTGCAATGGGCTCAGCAGTGACCCCCTCCCCGAAATCCCGTTTCACAATACGTTGGATTGCGCAAGCTCAACCAACGTGATAAATGATTGGGTGGACATCATACAAAGTTCTTCATTCTCAATTCTTTTGTTCTGTAACTTTATATATCCAGAAAAGGGACAACATTTTGTGGCCTCTCTGCCACTTAATCTGGCCTGCTGTCTTTCCAGTCTCCAAAGTTCTTAAATCTGAATAATTCTAGCCATCCTGTTTGATGTGAGTCTCTCTCTGAATACCTTAAAAGGTCATGCTCCTAACAAGACTAGATAGCTGCACCCCTCTCAGTCATGTAGTTCTTAATTTATCTGTATTCAGTTTAGTTTGGGAACTCATTATAACATCCATGCTGCTTCTGTAGGTATAGGGGTACTCCCCTATACCTATATGAGCCGGATGGAAGGTGTTACAATTTCAGGCCTTGCTAAGAATCCCATGGGAAATGAGATGCTGGATCTCAGCTGGGCTATCCTGAGTAATTAAATTGTTAAAAACAAACAAACAAAAACAAAAAAACATTGCTGGCAGTCTCTGGCCTTTTAAGGTCACCCCTTTCTGCAGGCAGGGGAGGAAGTGTGTTCTAGTACTTATAGCAGTGTTAGGAACCAGCAAATCCCAGATACAAATCTTGCTAGAATCAAAAAGTCACTCTTTGACCATGAGCAAGTCAGTTAACCTCCCAGTGCTCAAGTCCACCCAGTTGTGGAAATGGTAAGAAGCAGGACTGCACTAAAAATGAGCAGTTTCATCTCTTCTGGACTATCTTGGGTAAATCTTTTGTAAAAGTGGGTAAAAGCAGGACCCCACTGGAAATGAAATGATTGTATCTCCAGTGTGCTATCTTGGGTAAATAAATTGTAAAACAACACAACATTGCTAGCAGTTGCTGACATTAGTGAGGTCTAGTAGTTAGCACAGAGCTGGGAACCAGGAGATTGCAGTTTCAAACCTCACTAAAACCAAATAGTTACTTTAAGACCCTGAGCAGGTATCTTAACTTGAAAGATGTTACTCTCTCACTAGCAATTCTTAAATAGATCTAACAAGGAAAGAAGGTGACCCTGTTTTTTTTTTTGGCACAGGTTACTAAACCTTGCAGTGCTTCAGCCCACTCAACTGGGGAAATTGGTAGAAGAGGGACCCCACTGGAAATAAAATGAGAAGTTGCATCTCAGCTGAACTATCCTGGGTAATGCATCGTAAAAATTGGTAAAAGCGGGACCTCACTGAAAACAAGATGTTCCAGCTTACCTGGGCCATCGTGGGTGAATAAATTATAGAAAGACAAAACAAACAAAAAATTGCCACGTCTACCAGAGTTTAGCGGACCCCCCCCACCAAGGCAGTGGGGTATTGTGGTTAGAGCACGCACTGGAACTGGTAAATCATAAGGTTCAAGCCTTGTTACAGCCAAGTACTTACTGTGTGACTCTGAACAAGTCGCTTATCCTCTAAATGCCCAAGTTCATCCAACTGCAGAAATGGGTAACAGCAGGATTCCACTGGAAATGAGATGTTGCATCTCAACTGGGCCAACTTGGGAATGGGTTGGGAACTGGGAGATTCCAGGTTCAACCCTCCAGGAGCCAAGTACCTATTGTGTGACCCTGAGCAAATCACTTAACTTGATATCGCCAGGAGTCACTGGATGTTTCAGTCATACTAATACAGCATATACTTCAGCAGCAGCAAAGTCTTTTCCATTAAATTTTCCCTCCCTTATTAACAAAGCATAACAATTTCATATGTACAGCTTGTTTTACTTGGGGCCGACATTTGACATTCTATGCAGGATACTAGACTGTGGCTGTTTGCTGTTCTTTTTTTTTGTCATATAGCTGTTTGGTCCCTGTCGCCTCCTCCCACCAACTGGCAATGGTGACACATAGGTATTTTACTATTTTTTCTCCCCCGACTCCCCGGTCCTGGCACATGGCCGTACGAGTGTGTGGAGGCATGCAACACACCCCGTGGCACCAGCTGAGCCCCTTCCACCTCCTGTAACTGTTTTTTGCTGCCCCCTCTCTGCCTGTGCTACCCACTGGACCTCCATCTGTTGGGAGAGGAAGTACGGGGGGGGGGCGCTGCCAACCAGCCTCACCACCCTTGGGAGAGGAGAGCTGCCCATTGGCATGTTCGATCCTGCTCTCCCCCCCCCACGCTGGCATCCCGACAACCCGAGGTCATTCCCGAACCTGGGTCACCATTGTAGTGCGAGGTGTGGCATCCAGCACCTCATCTCTCAGCACCACCAGGCCAGCAAGCCTTTTGCTGTTCTTTTCAATAAAAGCAAAACTTGGCACAAATTCATATTATTATGCAGACATCCTGAAAAAGAGAAGTATCCCCTCATTCAAGTTATAGCATGCTCTCAGAAATTGGTTTAGAAATGCGGTGGGGTCACTGCACTGACTCCAGCCTCAGTTAGGGTGAAAAAATGGTTACCTATAGTATCAGATTCTATATACCAAAGGGATAACTCACAGTGTGTTCAGAGTAGTTTTCACTAGAACATAGAAATAATATTCCACTTCACAGCAAATGCTGAATATTTAGGTCTGTGCACTCAATTATCACTAAGAAACAGTTCGGTGGGGGCGGAGCTAACCACCAAGTAGAGAGGAAGCACCTCTAGGGAGCTCCAATCAGAGTGAATCATCTATTATTTTATACCCATTATACCATTTCCAGCAGTGAAACAGAATCTATTTTATCACAGTCCGATTGCCCACATCAAGCTGAGTGTATGATCATCAGATTTACATACTTGGCTTGAAATTAGAGGCGATATTTCAAGGCAACAGGGCTCTGATGGCTAGTGAGGGTGCAAGCCCGCAGGGCCTAAACAAAGAACAAGGCAACCATGCAGGTGAAACAAACTCCACAAAGTTGTTCCAGTGGCACAGAGGGCTGAGGCAGAGGCACTGGCATCTCACCTGGCACCATGCTGGCAACCCGAATTTGGGAACAGACTCAAGTCACTGAGGGTCAGCTAGGGCAAAAGGATTGAGCGTTCCAGGGAGGGGTGGCAAGCCATGGTGGCCTTTGACTGCCACTGGGTGGAGGTCCGCTGGTAGTGCAGGTTGTGAGGGACTCAGTGGGAGGGGCCACAATTCAGTAGTGTGCGTGTGCCTCCATACACACATACACACATACACATACACACATACACACATGCTGCCTTGGCCAGGGGATTGGGAGAAAATGTAAAAGAGGCTGGGGCAGGTTTAATGAAACCATGCGTGTTTTCCTCCAGCCTGCACCACCACCACCTGGCTGCTGGTTATCTGGATATTGGTACCGGGGGTGAACCTCCCCTCCTAGCCCTGCTGGGGGGCGTAATCTGTGGAGGACTTTTGGGCAGCCTGGGAAGGTGAATGAGGGGTCCAGGGAGCAGAAACATGGCTGATAGCTGCCCACCTGCAGGCCAAAGGAGAATAACCTTTATGACAAAAAAAGAACCAGGCCCCACATAGTCGACTAATGCAGCACTGCTGTGAGTCACACAAAATCTGGACAAGAAAACTGTGGACTTTTCAACTAAAATGCAACACTTGGACGGCAAAGTCACAAACTTGGAGGCAGAGATGAAGGATACAACTAAGATGGTGGACAGGGCCCGGGCTACCTCAGCCAGACTTGTGAACAAGAGCATAGCGCTGCACTGCCAGCTCAAAAATTTGGAAAACAATGCAAGGGCCAAGAACATTCAGATCATAGGCCTGTCTGAGCAAGTGGAAGGGGAGATTGGTCTTTGGATATTTTGGTGTCATGGCTAATGGAGGACTTCCCAGATGCAGGGCTGGTCAAGGTACAGCAAGCCTGCAGGGTGATGCCACGCAGTCCATGGGGAGTCATGGTTCAGAATCTCTGGGCTCTAGAATGATGTGGGCTCCACGAAGGAACAAGACTAATCTTAAAAGAGGCAAAACAGCATGGACCAATACAATTACAGGATTCCATCATCTACGTCTTTCCTGATCTCAACTTCACGACTGGCAAATCTGGAAAAGTTTTCATGTAATGCAAGTGAAGCAGAGACATCTGGGGGTACATCACCTTATGTTACTACCAGTGAGTCTTCAAGTGATTTATGGGGAGAAACCAGTACTCTGACCCACCTGAAGCCAGACAGCTACTGCAGAAAATGGAGCAAGAAAGTTTCCTTCCGGCAAGACAAGGACTCTAATTTGGTTGCAGATGAAGAGTAAAGGTACTGTCTATCTCAATTTGTGAGAAATGGGTCAGGTCTTGGAGAGAGGGGTTTAATGAGAGAGGGAGCACCAGTGTTTTCCCCACCTATTGAATTTATTTGAGAATCATTATTTGATGGTTGTTTCCATCCTATGGAGATGTGGGTGAGGACAAGTGAAAGTGCTGACGTGACTTTAATGTCCAAAATGACTGCCTACTGATGGCACAGTTGAGATTCCCCTCATGCTACACTCTGTGGCCCACTGACTCTGATGTGCCTTAACTAGTGTGAGATAACACGACTGAGTTTCCCCCTGAAGGGGTTCAGAAAAGTTTTTGCCACCTGGTAATAGTGAGTTTTCCTAGGAACACGTTTTTGAAAGGTGGCTTCTCTCAGTTTTGCCCTGTTACTTAGCTAAACACTTCTCTAGCCACTGGATAACAGAAAGGGTAATCTTTCAGTGCTCCCAAAAGTATTTTACCTTTGCAACCCACATACAGTATGGTACATGGCCATTCTTTTAATCTTGTCTTCTTGATAGGATTGGAGGTCACTGACCTTAAGGTGGAGCCTGTCATTTGGTTGGACCATCATAGAGTGAGGTTCTCATTCAAAGCCCCCCCAATAGACTTTCCCCTACGGAGATAGTCCAGTACCACTCTTTAAAGGGTTTGACCCCGGAAGGTCTTATGGCAGCGCTGGACAAATCAGGTGTAATGAGTGCTTGCGATGAGCCGAGGGAATTGGTGTCAGTCTGTAATAGGGTGGTCACTGAGGCCCTCAACATGATCACACCAGTCCATGTTCAACCTCCCCTCACTTTGCACCAGGGATCCCCTTGGTTTGATGGGACTGTCAGGGAGCTGAAGATGAGGGGTCGAGGGTTGGAGTGGCACTGGCGAAGGTCCCGGTCTGGTGGAGACAAGCTTATTTTGATGTTTCTTTATATAGACTATCAATCAGCAGTCTCCTGCAAGAAGGCAGAGTTCCTGTCCAGGGAGATTGCTGCAACAATCAACAGACCAGCTCAGCTCTTTCAGACTGTCAACAGGTTATGTAACCCAGCCTGACTTCAGTCCATGAGAGCTTTTTAGCAGTTTAAGTGTGATGAGTTTGCTCTGTTTTTTGCTGATAAAATTATCTCCATCAGATTGGGGGATCCAGTCGATGCCCTCTATTGGGGCATGCAGTGGCGAGTTGGAGGTCATGGGCACTCCCTCTGTCTAGTCTGACTGTGACCAGTTAATGGTTGGGGATGTTGTGAAAGTCATCCGGGAGTTGAGGCCCACCTACTGTAGTTTGGATCCAGGTCCAACACTCCTTCTTGTAGGGCATGTTGATTCTATCGGCCCAGTCCTGGCAGGGATAGTCCGGTGTTCTTTAATGACAGGGAGCATTCCTGAGCCCCTGAAGGAGGCAGTGGTGAGACCACTCTTAAAGAAACCATCACTAGACTCAGACTGCCTAGTCAACTACAGACCTGTCTCTAACCTTCCCTTTGTGGGAAAGGTTATTGAGAAGGTGGTGACTCTTCAACTGGATGACTATTTGTGAACTCATGACATCTACAACCCTCTCCAGTTGGGTTTTAGGAAAAGGCACAGTACTGAGATTGCCTTGGCTCGGGTGTTTAATGATCCCCTGGTGGCAAGAGATCGAGGAAAGCATTCTATTTTTATATTCCTCGATCTCTCAGCTGCATTTGATACCGTGGACCATGGGGTGCTGCTGGAGTGTCTGCGGGTCTGTTGTGGACTGACTGGTACAGTCCTCAGCTGGTTCCACTCTTTCCTCACTGGCAGGATGCAGAGAGTGGCGCTAGGAACTTTTTCCTCTGAACCACTGCCCCTGCCATGTGGGGTCCTGTAGGGCTCCATTGTGGACCCCATGTTGTTTGCTGCATATATGCTACCACTAGGTGACATTATAAGATGGTATGGGCTGAGTTTTCACTGCTATGCTGATGATATTCAGCTATACTTATCTTCGGCGCCTGAACAGTAGGATGCAGCCTCAAGGTTCAATCAGTGCCTTGCTGAAATCCAAGACTGGATGACAGTCAACTGGCTGAGGTTAAATCCAGATAAGACGGAAGTACTAGGGTGGAATCTGGTCACCTGAGGGTTGGTGTGCAATCTGGTCAAGTTTCTGGGCTTAGGCTCTGGGACTTCCAATCGCTCACCTCTGTCAAGGTGCGGAATATTGGCATTGTGCTTGACTGCGGCCTGATGCTTAAGTCTCAGGTGTCGGCCGTGGTCCACAGTTTGTTTTACCATCTCAGAAACATCACCAGGATTAAACACCTGATCCTCCAGGTGATCTGCCATCAGTGGTTCGTGCCTTTGTGACATCATGGCTTGACTACTGCAATGCCCTTTACCTGGGACTAGAAGGGATTGATCTCCGCTGCTTGCAACTGGTGCAGAATGTGGCGGCCAGGATGTTGACTGGCCTTTTGAGGTCATGTCCTATTACACCCGTGCTCTGATCTCTGCACTGCCTGCCTCTTAGGTGGTGAATCACCTTCAAGGTTGGTTTGCTGACCTATAAGGCCAAGTGTGGACTGGGGCCCAGATACCTGCAAGACCTCTACAGCCCTACTGCCCACTCTGTCCCCTCCGGTCAGCTGATGAAGGTATTCTTATGATTCCCAGGGTATGTTCGAAATCATCAGGTGCCCAGGTATTTTCGGTTTGGCACCAACCCTGTGAAATTCACTTCCTCGTTTTCTTGGAGAGTCCACATCAGCAAATGCCTTCAAAAGGGAGCTGAAGACATTTCTTTTTAGTGATGCTTTCCCTCCAGTTGATTAACCTGTATTAGATAATTAATTTTAGAAATATTGTTTGTGTTTTTAATCTGTTTTTAATGTACTTGCTCACTTGTACAGCGCCTTGAGTCATGATTTAAAAAGAGCGCTTCATAAATAAATAAACTAAACTAATATTAAATTTAGACTGTGAATGTGGCCGATGCATTTAGATTAGGCCCTTATGCTGGTTATCTCTATATTTTATAAAGCATTTTTTAACGTCACATAAATAATTATACTATGAAGGCATGTACACTTGCTGTTCAGATTAGAGTAAGAATAGTCTGTGTATTTTATCCTTAGTTTTCTTAACTATTCATAAAATCAATGAAATGCTTTTTAAATATTTTATCAATGCTATATTGATAGCCATCTAGAAAATGACGTATTTATATCATGTTGTAATTTGTAATGCATAATTCTTGTCCCTACACTCTGTGTTACCTTCTTACATACATGGAATCAACACCCTATGTAAGTCATGAATATTTTTATTATACTTAAACCCCGCCCCCTTCTTTCTCCCTCAGCCCATTTGTTCACCAGCCTCAGTCCTTTTACGCAAACCCTTCCCATTTTTTCACCTTACAGTGTGCCTGTCTTACCATACTCTTTCTCCTCCTACTTGTAGCCTTCTCCACTGCCCTCTGATCCCCCTCAATCTGTACTGGCATGGCCCCCCTCGTCTACTCTGACAAATCAATGTCCACCTCGTGGCCATTATCCCCTGCTTCTTACCCTCCTCCTTCTCCTTGTTATGCCCCCATCTCTTCCTCCCTCCATCCCTAGGCCCTACCTCCTGCCCCTCCCCGATCTCCTCCCTGGCTGCTACCATTCTGCTCTAAGGAACTCACCACTCCTCATACGTCCTCCTTGTGGCCCGCCTATGTTCAATACCTGGTTACTGCTTATGGAAACAAAGCCCTGTGGGCTGGCCTGCATATCTTTGCTTCGACTAATAACATTGCCTGGGAACTACTGACTGGAACCCACCTACAACTCCCACAGCAAACAACGTCTTAAATTAGGTCTCAGGGAACTATGCCTCTACTCCTTAAAACTGCTTCTCCTCATCCTACTGATCTCTGGCAACGTTCACTCAAACCCACACCGCGCAGTCCAATTCTCAAAACTACTGCCAGAGCTCTTCTCCTTATAACCCTAAACATCTGTAGCCTTCTGTCGAAGTTTGACGCACTTCAATCTTTTGTTAGGCATCACAACCCTGACATCCTAGCTGTTGTGGAAACCTGGCTGACACCGAAAGTACCCGCACCTGCGATAACCCTCCAAGACTATAACATCTTTAGACTGGACCGAGTCTCCAAGAAGGGTGGGGGCTGTGCCATTTATGTCAAAGACACCTTAATGGCTCACCCCCTAGCTACACCAATGCCTGAGTCCTCTTCCCAGATTCTACCCATCAGACTACTCATTGGTCCTAATCATAAAGCGCTCCAAATCGTCTCTGTCTACATTCCACCCCGGGACCAAGCCAACGGTCTTAAGGATGTACCTCCTCAAGTACATTAACACCCAACCTCCTGACTCTGAACTTATCCTGTTAGGGGACTTTAACATAAATTGGCTCGGTTCTGATGTAGATGCTCATAAGGATGCCATAGCTGCCACCAATCTCACACAGATGGTCAATACCCCTACTAGAACTAATTACAAGACAGGCACTAGCACTCTACTGGACTGGGTACTTACAACTCACCCATCCCGTATTTCTCGTACCTCTGTTCTCCCAGACTCCCTCAGTGACCACTCCCCAGTCATCTGCGAATGGTCCAATAAATTCCTCAAGCCACCTCCTTCTGTCTTACATAGTAGGGTCCTTCCCCGTGGGAAGCTCTCCCACTTCAAACATTACCTGAGCCTTCAAGACTGGCAACCTATCTACAATGCAACTGATGTCAATGTGGCCCTTGACCTCTTCATTGCCACCTTTAACAATGCCTGTGACCTCTATGCACCTGCTAAAAAACGTAAAGTCAAAGCACTCATCAACCCCTGGATAAACTCCAAGCTTCTCTCACAATTCAAAGCAAGGGACCACCTCTGGACGGTAGCCCAAGCCACAGGCAAGCCATCAAACATTCAAAACTACAAACAAGCCCAAAATGCCTGTAGTAAAGCCATCTGGCTTACCAAAATCTCCTACTACAACGAAGCTCTCTGAAACACCTGGGGAAATGGTCATGCTTTCTGGGACAACATCAAAGAAATCACAGGAAAACAGCCAAAAAACCTCCCAGCCACACTGATCGTTGACGGAGCTACCACACTGGACTCCATGACAATTGCTAACATCTTTAACACAGCCTTCACTGATCTCAGTGCTGTCCTCCCCCCTGAATCCTTTTATGGCGATAACTGTTCCCCAACTGCCTGTGTTTTCATGGTAAACGACCCCAACTTCTACTTTCAGCAGATCGACTTGTGTAAATCATGATGTTACATCACAGCTGCCATCTCAAAATCCAGAGCAAGTGATGATACCCTTGACCTCAAGTTACTGCTGCTCACTCTCGAGGAAGTCCTACATCTCTTAACCAAAATCCTGAATCTCTCTCTCTGCACCAGTCAATTCCCGGACAGATGGAAAGCTGCTACTGTCTCTCTAGTTCACAAAAGTGGTGATAAGCCTAACCATGCTAACTATCACCTGATTTCTATCCTGCCCCCTCTCTCCAAGGCACTTGAATGTATTGTAGCAGACCAGCTAACTGATCATCTTGTCAAATACAATCTATTGTGTGATCAACAGCATGGATTCAGAAAGGGACACTGTACCTCCACTGTCCTTCTTGAATTCACTGGTGCTGTAAATAGTTCCCTAGACAAGGGTCTAATTTCTGGTGCAGTTTACATCGACCTCTCTAAGACTTTTGATACCGTTCACCATCGGCTACTGGTCAACCAGTTCCTAAACATTGGACTCTCCCCGGACTCAGTACAGTGGTTCAAAAGCTACTTTGAAAACAGGACCCAAAGGTTAAAAATTTCCACTACTCTCTCTGATGTATTACCAGTTTGCTCTGGAGTTCCTCAAGGATCCATACTTGGCTCGCTACTTTTCAGCCTATTTCTTAATTCCCTCCCATAATCTTCCACAAAGAAAATCATCCTCTATGCTGACGATGCAGTCATCTTCTCATCCCACAGAGACCCCGTATCACTACAACAAAATCTCCAGACTGGTTTTAGTGCCATTGAGAAGTGGTTCTCTAACCACAAGTTCATTGTGAGCTAGCGTGGGATAGAATGAGGCATCAGACAAAATCAACAGATATAAGTGAATATTTATTCCAAAACAGCGAACTGGAAAGCGACAAAACAGGAAATAAAAATAAAATAAATTCCTTTAAAGAGCTAGAAATTAGCTAACTCTGATGGGGTGTTACCAGTTCCACAGCCCCTTAAAGACTGATTGACCTCCCTAGACAAACGCCTTATATAGAAATGAAAATCATGTGACATAAAGACTCCACCTTAGTTATTCCAGTTTTTAAACCAAAATGAAATACAGAATGTATCAATTCCCTTTATATCCATAAAATAATGTCTTCTTAATTGTCCATATCAAAATAGCAGCTTTAAAATAAAATAATAACTTTTCTAACAGTTTATTATGTCCAGAGGACCGTTCTGTAGGACTGCCCCTCCGACCAGCAGCATAAAAGAAAAAGGATTTCAGCCAGCTGGCCCTTAGATATACCAAGCTGAAGGAAGGAAAGGGAGCCTAGAAAACTATACAGCTCTGGAAATGAACAAAGAACTTCTTCGTTATCAAACATTTCATATTCGTTAGACGTCTCAACTTACAATGAAGATAGGGTAAGCAGAGTCTTTCGAGTTGTATTACGCTATTCCAAAGAGTGAATTAGTACTTAGAAGTGAGTAAGAATCCTTCACGATAGTGCGAGCATACATGCGGCAAACTTTACCGGAGCTCCGCACTATCGCTACTTAGACCCTACTCGCATTCAGCTTCTGCTTATTGCTCATGCAGGGGAACAAATATATTTGTGAGCAGTATAACCTTTATATCCAGTGCATCCTATAAACCGAGGGAATAATGCTTTAAAGCGTGGTGTACCCTTTTTAAAAAAACACAATTTAACGCTAGACCGAAATACAGCGGTCCCTTAAATACATTGGACTCGCACTGCAAACAACAGCACATGCTTGCTGAATGTATTAACTCTTCTAACTCAGGGATATTGCGCCACTATTTAAAAAGGTTGAACAGAAGCCCAATGTAGTGAAACCCACCTTACAAATACCCTGCTCTGAGGGGTCTGGAATGCACAAATAGATATAAAAGGTTACAAGATAGAAATAGAACAGAGATATGATAAAAGGGACTTAACAAAATGGGTGGCCAGCCCAACAAACAAAACACAACATGAACACAACGACAAAGAAGAAATAAAAAGATGTGTGCTTTCCAGTTTACCCTCAAAGCAGAAGTAAAATAAAAGGGGGGGTTACTTTCACATTCCTCCCCGTTCAAGACCAAACTTCTCATGTTTGGTTACAGGTTTAATGGGGAAACCACAAAAACTGTTTATAGATCCTTTAGGAAAAAGGATGGAGCCATAGCCCACCCTCTCCAGGGCTCCACCTCGGGGTCCCATATATAAAAGACAAAATAAAACAATGTTTCCTTAAACAAGGCTAATTCACTTAGTGATATTTATCTTTCTTTACCCCGAGGTCTGTTGACAGATTAGTGAGTTTCCCATACCATATCTTGATAGAAAATCGGCATTACCATGCGCCGCACCTTTTCTATATTTTATAGTAAATCTATAGGGTTGCATTGTGAGGTACCATCGCATTATGCAGGGTTTTTTTTCCTTCATTACATGAAGCCAACAGAGGGGATTATGATCTATCCATAGCTCAAATTCTCTACCCCATAGATAGAAACGTAAGGCTTCTATTGACCACTTTATGGCTAAACATTCTTTCTCAATAACAGAGTAATGTTTTTCCCTTTCATGTAATTTCCGGCTTATGTACATGATGGGATGTTCCTCGTCATTTACTATCTGTGTGAAAACGGCTCCTATACCATAATTAGAAGCGTCTGTTTGTAGTATGAACAGTTGAGTAAAGTCAGGCATATGTAATATGGGTGAGGAACAGATTTTAGCCTTTAGGCAATGAAACGCCTCTTCACAATCGGGTGTTCATTTTACTTTATCTGGTCTGGATTTTCTTGTTAGGTTAGTTAAAGGCCCAGCTATGGTACAGCAGTTAGGTATAAACTGTCTGTAATACCCAATAAGTCCTAGAAATGACCTAACATCCTTCTTTGTTATAGGGCGGGGGCTATTAGCCACTGCCTCAACTTTAGAGATTTCTGGTTTTACTATCCCATTCCCGATTTGAAACCCTAGATATTTCGTTTCCTGCATGGCCAGGGAGCATTTGGAGGGGTTTACGGTTAATCCAGCTTTAGATAGGGCTGACAATATTGCCTTTAGATGTTGTACATGTTCCTCCCAGGAGTGACTAAATATCACTACATCGTCTAGGTACGCTGCGCTATACGCTGCATGAGGCTGCAAAATGTTGTCCATGACACGCTGAAAGGTAGCAGGGGCACCATGTAGGCCAAAAGGCATTACGTTAAAATGGTATAAGCCTATGGGTGTACTAAATGCAGTCTTCTCTTCATCTTTTGGATCCAGGGGAATTTGCCAATAGCCCTTAGGTCTAATGTGCTGATGTATTGAGCCTTACCTAAATGGTCTATGATATCATCTATTTGGGGCATTGGATAACAATCGAACTTGGATACTGCATTTAAATGTCTGAAATCAAGGCATATTCTGATTCCTCCTTTTTTTTTGTCCACTATCACCATGGGAAAGTTCCACTTGCTATGAGAGGGTTCAATAATTCCGAGATCGCACATCTTTTTAATCTCCTGTATAACGTCTTTCCATATTCTTTCGGGTATCCTGTATGTTTTCTGACGTATGGGTAAGGCGTCTGGCACCACAATATGATGGACAGCATCTTTAACCTTCCCGGGTGTTCCGGTAAATAAGGTCTGGAAAGGCCGTAGCGCGGTTTGTAAAGTGGTAATTTGTTTAGCTGTTAAATTTGGGTTGATGTGTACTTCTGACAGGTCTCCTGTATTTTCTAACCTTTGATATGCTATATCTAGTTCTGACTCTGAGGTTTCTGGGTAAATGTAGTTACAGACATGGGGGGGGTCTATCTACCCATTGCTTTAACAAATTCACATGATATACCTGCTGTTTAATTTTTTTTTCTGGTAGTTCGACTGCATAGGTTACTGGGCCCATACGTTTTATGATTTTATACGGACCTTGACATTTCATAAGCAGCTTATTTTCAGAGGAAGGTAACAAAAGTAACACCTTATCCCCTACCAAACACTCTTTGTGTTTCTTTCCTTTATCATAATACTCTTTTTGTTTCCCTTGTTGGTGTAGGTTAGTCTGGTGGGCTTTTTTGACATACGTTATTAATCTTCAACGTAATCATTGCCAATACTCTAATGGTTCTGTCATTTGTTTATCTGTACTATTCTCCCACTCTTCCTTTATAATATCCAAAGGACCCCTTGGATTATGTCCGTATAGTAATTCGAACGGGGAAAACCCTGTAGAGGCTTGCGGAACTTCTCTAAAGGCAAACATGAGATAGGGAACATATGTATCCCATTTATTACCTTCCTCTGATACATACTTTCGTAACATTTTTTTTAAGGTTTGATTGAACCGTTCGACTAATCCATCAGTCTGCGGGTGATAGGGCTTAGTAAAAATAGCTTCAATACCAAAGGCTTGGTACAAATGTTGTAGTAATTTTGAACAAAAATTAGTACCACTATCTGTTAAAATGGTTCTAGGAATACCCATACGGCTGAATATTTTTACTAACTCTTCTGCTATTCTAGTAGCAGTGATTGTACGAAGGGGAATCGCTTCTGGATATTTTGTGGCGTAATCTACTACCACTAATATAAAACGGTTCCCCTTTGTACTTTTAGGAAGTGGACCTACAACATCCATTGCTATCCTCTCAAACATATTAGACACTAAAGGCATGGGTATCAGAGGTACTTTGTTCTTACGCCCTACTGCTACTACCTGTTGACAATCAGGGCAGCTTTTACAATATTCTGCCACCTGCTCATGTATACCAGGCCAGAAGAACCTGTACAAAAGGTGTTTTAGGGTACGGTCCCTGCCTAAATGGCCCGCTAAAGGGATATCATGGGCAATGGTCAGCAATTTCTGTCGGTACTGTACAGGCACCATCAACTGTTCGACTATCTCTCTAGTTTGTGGATTAGTACACACCCTATATAATAGGCTATTCTCAGCTTTATAATAGGGTTGTGTGGTTCATTTACAGTTGTTACATTTACCTGTGGGAAAAAAGGTATTAGAGTTACATCATTTTTTTGTACATCTATAAATTCTTTGTTGGATAAGTTACATTTTTCAGACGATATTTCAGGTCCAGTACCTTTCTTAGTCCACATATATTTATCCTTCCTTTTTGTTGTTTACTTTTCTTGTCTTTAACGTTCCAACAATTCTCAAAGGAAATAACTGTCCCAATTTTTTTCTTGCTTTTTTTGTGCCCAAGTGGTAACAGCTCCGATATTTGCAGTTAATAAAGAGTCAAAATAAGGGTAGTCATGTCCGATTATTACAGGAACTGGCAAAGAGGGTACTATGCCCACTTTCATTTTTAGTAATGTCCCATTTATTTGAATCTCTAATTCTCATAAGGGATACCAGTGAATGTCCCCATGTATGCACTTGACCCCCGTAGTTGGTTCCCCCAGTTCTGGCTTTTCCACCAAAGAGGCATGGACCAGGGTCTGTTTGCTGCCTGAGTCAACAAGTCCGGATACCACTAAACCTCCTATTTCCACAGTTGTTACATAATGTCCCCAGTTGGCAAGAACTAGATGAATTGAATCCACCTTCTTTTTTGGACAGAACCTAGCAATATGTCCTTTGGCTTTACACTCATGACATATAATATCATGGCTGTACCCCTTACTTGTTTTACTATGTTCCTTACCCCCAGGAAAACCACTAGACTGTGTTACAGGGGTAGTACCGGTAGAAGGAAATTTTGCTATGGCTGAAGGACTCCTAGGATTTGTGAACGTTCTAGGTCGTTGGGGCCTAGCAGTTATATAATCCTCAGCCAACCGTATAGCTGCCTTAGAGGTTTTGGGACGGTGTTCTTTTACCCACAACTGTACATCTTGGGGCAATACCCAAACAAACTGCTCCAAAATAATGCTTTCCATAATTTGGACTACTGTTCTGGTATTAGGCTGTAACCATTTATGGCATAAGTCTTTTAGTTGAGTGTATACGTCTTGAGGGGTGTCAGTGGCTTGATACTTATATGCTCTAAATTGTTGCCAGTAAGTTTCAGTACATATATCATATCTTTTAAGGATGGCTTGCTTGATATGGTCATAATCATTGATATGTGCAATTTCTGTATGGCTATAAGCTAATTGAGCCTTCCCAGTCAAATAGGGGGCCAACCTGACAACCCATTGGTCTCTAGGTCATGCACAAGCAGTGGCCACCCTTTCAAATGTTAGAAGATATGCTTCAATATCATCAGAATCAGCCATTTTAACCAATTTAACATCTTTTTTGTCCTACCACAGGTGCTGGTGGTGGTCTTGTCATGCCTAGAGCCTGTATAGCTCGACGTGTGTCAGTCCAACGGGCAGCATTCTCAGCATGGTCTCTCTCCCTCTCTCTCTCTCAATTCCACTTGTTGCAAACATAGCCAGTGTAGCAGCTCATGGGGGTTCTCTGGGGGGGTCCTCCTTCTCAAATCCTGCTGCTTGGGCGCCCCTTTCAGTAGGCTTAATGTCTTCCATTGGTCCAGTATCACCTTCAGCTTCAGCCTTAGCCACTTTTCTGTGTACGACTGGCTCCAGACCAGCTAATAAAGGCAAGTCCAATTTCTGAACTACAGACCTTGTGGCTAGGATAGTCCACTCTCCTGCCTTGTCCGAATACATATGATCAGGATCTGGGCACAGATCCAGCAGAGGGCCTCTCCACTTATCCCACTTCTGACACCAAATATGAGCTGGCGTGGGATAGAATGAGGCATCAGACAAAATCAGCAGATATAAGTGAATATTTATTCCAAAACAGCGGACTGGAAAGCGACAAAATAGGAAATAAAAATAAAAGAAATTCCTTTAAAGAGCTAGAAATTAGCTAACTCTGATGGGGTGTTACCAGTTCCACAGCCCCTAAAAGACTGATTGACCTCCCTAGGCAAACGCCTTATATAGAAATGAAAATCATGTGACATAAAGACTCCACCTTAGTTATTAAACCAAAATGAAATACAGAATGCATCAATTCCCTTTATATCCATAAAATAATGTCTTCTGAATTGTCCATATCAAAATAGCAGCTTTAAAATAAAATAACAACTTTTCTAACAGTTTATTATGTCCAGAGGACCGTTCTGTAGGACCGCCCCTCTGACCAGCAGCATAAAAGAAAGAGGATTTCGACCGGCAGGCCCTTAGATATACCAAGCTGAAGGAAGGAAAGGGAGCCTAGAAAACTATACAGCTCTGGAAATGAACAAAGAACTTCTTCGTTATCAAACATTTCATATTCATTAGGCGTCTCAACCTACAATGAAGATAGGGTAAGCAGAGTCTTTCGAGTTGTATTCGCTATTCCAAAGTAAATTAGTACTCAGAGGTGAGTAAGAATCCTTCGCGATAGTGCGGGCATGTGTGCGGCAAACTTTACCGGAGCTCCGCACTATCGCTTACTTAGACTCTCTACTTCCCATTCAGCTTCTGCTTATTGCTCATGCAGGGGAACAAATATATTTGTGAGCAGTATAAACTTTATATCCAGTGCATCCTATAAACCGAGGGAATAATGCTTTAAAGCTGGTGTACCCTTTTAAAAACACAACTTAACGCTAGACCAAAACAGCGGTCCTTAAATACATTGGACTCAAGACCGCAAACAACAGCACATGCTTGCTGAATGTATTAACTCTTCTAACTCAGGGATATTGTGCTACTATTTAAAAAGGTTGAACAGAAGCCCAATATACCAAAACACACCTTACAAATACCCTGCTCTGAGGGGTCTGGAATGCACCAATAGATATAAAAGGTTACAAGATAGAAATAGAACAGAGATATGATAAAAGGGACTTAACAAAGTGGGTGGCCAGCTCAACAAACAAAACACAACATGAACACAACGACAAAGAAGAAATAAAAAGATGTGTGCTTTCCAGTTTACCCTCAAAGCAGAAGTAAAATAAAAGGGGGGGGTTACTTTCACACTCATCCTTAACCAAAAGAAAACAAAGTCTATGGTCTTCTGCAGCTCTCAAAATAGACACAAGCTTCACAGCCTAACTATCTCCACTGCACAAGGGTCTATCCTGGAGCAGATCCATTCCTATAAATACCTTGGGATACTGCTTGACTCCAACCTCTCCTACAAGGCTCATGTCGAAAATGTGGCCAAAGCAGCAAATATTCACCTTGGCCTCCTCTACAGGCACAGACCACATCTCACACCCCAAGCTCTCAGACTTGCCATTCAGAGTTCAGTGGTCTCAATTATTGATTACGGCCTTCTCTGCTATGGCTCTGCCACTAGGTCTACCCTCAGGCGTGTCTCAACAGCCCTCAATAAGGCATGTTGGCTAGTCTCTGGGGCACATTGACTTACACGTACCTGTGATCTGTATGCTCAAACCCACTGGCTCCAACTCTCTAATCACATAAAGTTCCTGACCTGCATAATGGCTAAGAAAATCAGCCTTGGCCTTGCGCCACCGGGAGTCACAGCCCTGCTCCAAAACACCATGAAACAACCTGCAGATTACCAGAGGGGCTAAAACTCAACTCCTTCAAATCCCCTGCTGCCTCACTGCTCAGGGTCAATGAGAATTTGCGTACACGGCTCCATTATGGCTGAATAACCTTAACCCTGACATCACCTCAGCTCCAATAATTGGTACCTTTAAAACTTGCCTGCGGCTTCATCTTATTACCTTGAACTTCTGCAATTGCTACACTTATGCTTGAGCTGACTTGTCCAGACGTTGACACCTCCTCAACTTCACCCCTCCCTGCAGCTCATACCCCAATTGCACTTACTATCTTCTCCCACTCTACCTATCCTCACCTATCCCCTCTCTCCACCATCTCCCCGCCCCTCCTCCCCTTCACTCACCTTCTCCTTTTACCCCCTCTCCCCTCATCTGACAACTGCCTCTGGCTGCATCTTTGTGTTCCCCTCCCTTTGCTTCCCCCTTGTTCTCTGTGCTGCCCGCCTCCTCACCGAGGCATTACTGTCTCTCCATAGGTCTATCTCCACCTTGAATTGTCTATGTATCATGTCATTATTTGTTCCTGTCTCAAATCATTATATATTGTTGTACTATGACTACTGTTCCCTAATTTTGATGTGTATCAACCCTGTTTTGTACTTGCTTCTGACGTGGAACCTTTGTAAAAGAGCCTTGGCTCAAAGGTATTTGTAATCCTAGATTTCAATAAACATCAATACTTTTCAGTATTTATAATGTTTGTGATGTGTAATGACCAAAAGCTGAACAACAAAAGCAAATGAAACTGACTGGGTGACCAGGGAAATAAATCAGGGGAAGGCAGTTGATGTACTCTATCCAGACTTCTACAAGACCTTTGACATTGTGCTGCAGATGAGGCTGATAAAGAAACTGAGAGCTTGGGGATGACATCCAAAGTGGTGAACTGAGTTAGAAACAGGTTAACAGACAGGAGCCGGTGGGTGGTTATAAACGACACTCACTCGAATGATGGAGGAGTGACCAGAGGGGTGCCGCTGGACTCAGTACTGGGACTGGTCCTTTTTAATGTCTTCATAAGTGACATTGCTGAGAAACTGAAAGGAAAGGTATGCCTTTTTGCAGATGATTACTGTCTGCTCTACCCACTACTGAAATAGTGGTCAGCTAACAGAAAGCTCTCAGCCAGAAACAACCAGAAGCAACAACTCAGACACAAAGAGCAACCCTAAGAGGCATACGCCAAGTGTGGTCCAGCCCCTAGCCTTACTGTCTGCTGAGCTTCACTGATCTTCACCGACTGAGAGAGAGATCAGTCATAGAGGGAAGGCAGACCCCGACAGGTGCAGAAGCAGGGATTCCTTGACAGCAGTTCTACTTGGGTGAATCCCCCTTAGAAACAAGCAGAGGGGACTCCATGGAGCTGCTTTGAGCCAAAGGGCAGAACAACTGAGCTAAACCAAATTATTTCTAACTGAGCTAAACCAGATTCCTTCTTACCTTGCAGGAGTACAAGCTAGACCTCGTCTGTTCAACAGTTACCTGATTGTTTTCTGCAGCATACAGGGAGCAGTCGGATACGCCCACTCACTCGCCCCCAATCCCACCCTCCCCAGGTGCTCTTGCTTTATAGGCATGTAGCACTGGCCACAACACCTGATAGGAGTTAGTAAGGTGCAAAATAAAAAAAAAACTTCACTGTTCTGTTTTCTTTTTCGTCTACACTTCCTGCCAAGAAACAGGAATCAGCACTACCTCTCAACTAAAAACAATGGACCTTGTCAGTTGTGAAAACGGTGGTGCACTGTACAATAGGATATACAAATGGCAACCAGGACCCTGCCACATGTGCTGTGCCATAACAGACCTTGCAGCCCAACTACAGGATGCTTGTACTATCATATATGACCTCCAATACAGGGAACTCTATAGCACACTTCCCTGACCCCCCCCACCAGCACAAGCATGTCAGCCAGAGGCCAGGACTGGAGACAGGGCCAGGAGACTGGCAGGTGGTAAGGAAAAGGAGGCATCATAGGAGGCCCAGAAAGGAAGCCACAAACCAGGAGCATTTTCCAGCCATCCAAACCGAAAACAGGTTTGCTCAACTGCTACCAACCACAGAAATCAAACCACTAAAAGAGACTAACATGCCAATTAAAGCCAATGCAAACTACGATAAAACAAAAATACTAATTCTCCAAATACAACCAACAACAAAACCAAAAGCAAATGCAATAACAATAAAAATACTAAAATTCTAAATAAATATGACACAAGTATAAACAAAAGCAAAATTTTCATAATCGGGGATTCCATGATCTGAGGAGTGGAACACTACCTAAATGTCACAAAGTGCACTCAGCAGGTCAGGCCCTCTGCTCCCGCAGTGCCAACCTCCAAGTGCAGTATCGTGACAGATTGGTTGGCAGTCAGTGGTGCAGATAAATTTGGTAACACAAGCTTTAACTGTTCAGTGTGTCAGCTTGATACTGTACAACTCACTTGCAAAATAAGGCAGTGATTTATTTTTAAAAAGGAAACAGAACTATATCATTTTGCTTACAGTCAAGTTCCTACCTGTTTTATTTTGTTTCTAAAGTGCAAGTTAGAGTAGCTGTAGTTAGGGAAGAAGATGTCTTCCAACTACAGCAGGCACACTGTAGACTACTTGAAGCAGTTGTGCCAGGACAGAGCAGTCCTGTATGAGGGGAGAGCCACCAAGCAGAACCTCATGGATGCCCTGATGGCAGCAGATGCCCAGAGCATTGAGTCATTGAATGTGACTGTAAGGGACCAACCCTTGAGCATGGAGGGGCTAACAGCCAGTGCAGTGTCCAGATCCAGTGAGGATGACAGTAGGGCCAGTGCCAGTGAACAGCCACAGCAACAGGGGAAGGTCACCAGCATTCTGGAGCCAGAAGCCCTCAAGCTGCAGACTGAGTTGTGCAGAATGGAGCTGGAGTTCCAGAGAGATGCTGAACGAGAGAGATGAGCTGCAGAGGAGAAGAGGGAGCGTGAACAGCGAGAGGCTGACCAGGAACAGAGGGAGGCTGACAGTGAAGAGCGTGAGCACCAGCGAGCTGCAGAGGAGGAGAAGGAGTGAGAACAGTGAGAAGCTGAACATGAGGAGCATGAGTGCCAGAGGGCACATGAACTGGAGAAGTTACGACTCCAACCACCAGCACCAGAGCAGGTAAGTGGCTTGGGTTTAACTGGAACTACAGGACTGTGTTACAAATTGAATTCAAAATTGATAGCTGTATATAAAGAGGGGGAGGATATGGATGCCTTTTTAAATTCCTTTGAAAAAGTTTGTATTCAGGCTAAAATTTCTAGAGGGTCCTGGAGCTTCCAGCTATCCCTGCTACTTACTGGGAAAGCTCGGGATGCATTGGGTCAAATGGACAATGAGGACAGTAATGATTACAGCAAACTTAAAGCTGCACTTTTAAAAAAAGTTTGATTTAACTGTAGAAGCATACAGAGCTAAATTCCATAAGCTCAGGAGAAGCCCTGATATGCACTACAAGGAGCTAGCCATGAAACAACATCAGTTTTTAAAACGTTGGTGGAAAGAAATTGAAGAAAACTCTGTAGATAAAATTGAAAATGCTATTTTGTTGGAACAGTTTATTGGGCATGACCAGCAGAGCTGAAAACCTGGCTGGAGGACTGAGATCCCAAAACAGTGCAAGAGGCTGCTGAACTCTTGGACCACTATGCCAAAAACAGACCTGCTCTGAGAGCGAATGGGGTGCATGTGGCAGTGCAGAAAGGGAAAAGTGTACCTTCAGGGCAGCTAAAACCCTCACTGCCTCCACTGAAGCCAGTTAGCCCCAGGTTTCAAAGAAAAGAGTTCTCTGAGAGAAGAAATGAATGTTGGGTTTGTAAAGAAACCGGGCATATTGCCAGACAGTGTCCCAAAAGGACGAGCAATACGAACATGGAGCTAGGAAAGAAGTGGGTTGTTTATATGTCCCTGGAAGCATGCCTGTGAACATGAGGGAACACATGCACCCAGCTACGGTGAATGGTGTACAGACATAAGGGTTAAGGGACACAAGGGCATCCCTAACATTGGTAAAAGGGGATCTGATAGAGCCTGGTCAGCTTATACCCAATGAATTTGTAACTGTGCAATGGTTCACTGGTGAGAAAACCACATTGCCACTTGCTAGTGTTCTCCTAGACTGGGGTGAAATGGGGGAACTGTGCAACAGGTGACTGTAGCCAAAACTTCAGCAGTGGACGTCATCCTTGGCAACAATCTCAAACAGGGGAAGGTGTGTGCAGTAACCCGTAGCCAAGCTAGAAGGGGAAATTGTAGTTCCCTGGACCCCACACAAGCCAGTGTGGAAATCCCTAGGAGGCTGATTCCCTAGCCTGTGTTTTCTGATAGGGAGGCTAATGAAAAGGGGATAGAAATTTCCCCAGTAGCAGTTAACCACACAACTATGGAGGGTTACTCCAAAGAAGGAGGGGTAACCCATTGTCAGAGGGTTAGGGATGACAGTGATCCTGAGTGCCGTGATGCTAGTGCTAGGGAACCTAGTTTAGAGACTGAAGGGGACCTGTCCCATACCTTGGGAATGTGTAAGGAGTTTGCAGCTGCTCAGAAAAGTGACCCTAGTCTAGAGAAGCTAAGGGCTTGGGCAGACTCTGACAGAGCACAGGGAGGTGATGGAAAACATAAGGTTTATTGGAGAAAATGGACTGATGTACACTCAGGCTGTGCAGACGAGGGGATGATAGACAGGCAGCTAGTCATTCCTCAGGGGTATCGTGAACAGTTGTTCAAGATTGCACATGATATTCCCATGTCTGGTCATCTGGGAATCACACACACTATGCAGCGGTTGGCTCAGAATTTCTATTGGCCCAACTTCACCTAGCAGGTGAAGGAGCATTGCAGGTCTTGTCACCGGTGCAAGAAATAGGGAAGGCAGGTAAGAAAACCCAAGCCACCCTAATTCCATTGCCCACAGTGGAGGAGCCATTCCAGAGTGTGGGAATGGATATTGTGGGGCCTTTAAATACCCCCAGCTCCTCTGGGAAGAGGTTCATCCTGACTGTGGTAGATTATGCCGCCCGGTACCCAGAGGCAGTCGCCCTATCCTCACTGAGGACAGACAAAGTGGCAGATGCCTTACTTGGGATTTTCTCCCGTGTTGGGTTTCCACAGGAGGTTATCACCAACTGAGGGGGTTCCTTCATGTTGGAACTGATGAAATGTTTGTGGAAGAAGTGTGTGGTGGTGCAGAGGCACACAACACCTTATCACCTGCAAGCCAATGGGCTTGTGGAAAGATTTAACAGTACCCTGAAGTCAATGCTCCGAGCATTTACTGAACAGCATGGGAGGGACTGGGAGAAATACCTTTCTCCACCTGTTGTTTGCATACAGGGAGGTGCCCCAAGAGTCAACAGGATTTCCCCCTTTGAACTCTTATATGGACGCCGGGTACATGGGCCCCTAGACTTGATACAGGAGGACTGGGAAGGCAAGCACACCATCCAGGGAACTCCCATAGTGGATTACGTCCTTAGGTTTAGGGAAAGGCTGAAGGATCTTATCGGGACAGCCCAGAGCAACCTTGCAGCTGCCGAACAGAAACAAAAAGTTTGGTACCACTGCAGAGCTAGAGCTTGCTCGTATATGGTGGGTCAGAAAGTCATGGTCCTTATTCCGGTCCTGAAAGACAAGCTGCAGGCTGAGTGGGCAGGACCATACAAAGTAGTTAGGAAGGTAAATGATGTGAACTATATCATAGAGTTACCTGACAGAAGACAGACCGAAAGAATGTACCATGTCAACAAGATGAAGCCATATGCAAATGGTGTTTGCAGTATGTAGTCCTGGGGAGGGGACAGATGAAGGAGACTCCCTTCTGGACTTGCTGGAAGAAAGCAAGCAGGAGTCCTCTGTGGAGGCAGTTAAATTGTCTCCCCAGTTGGCCCTGGACAAGATCCAAGAAGTAACGGTGGTTTTAGCAGACTTTGTCCCACTGTTTAGCACCAAGCCTGGACTAACCCCTTAGCGACACACGATGAAGGCACAGGGACCCAGACACTCATATGGCGGATAGCATATTGGGTGTCAGAGGCTATCCAAAAGGACATTAGGAGGGAGGTAGAGGAGATGCTGGATTTAGGGGTAATCCAGAGATCCCACAGCCCCTGGGCCTCATCCGTAGTCCTTGTGTCCAAGCCAGATGGCTCTACTCATTTCTGTGTGGGCTATTGTGGACTGAATGCAGGCACGAAGTCAGACACCAACCAGATGCCCCAGACGGACAGACTCCTGGACAAGTTGGGAGGGGCGACCTACCTTATGACTATTGACCTGACCAAGGGGTATTGACAGGTAGAGTTAACTGACGGAGCTAGGGAGAGGTCAGTCTTCATCACTCTGACAGGCTTATTTGAATTTGAAGTAATGCCTTTTGGAATGAAGAATGCCCTGGCCACTTTCCAAAGGTTGGTGAACCAGGTGTTAAATGGTGCTGAGGAGTACTCCGTGGTGTACCTGAATGATATTGCCATCTTTAGTGCCAGCTGGAAGGAACACCTGTCCCACCTTAGGGAAATGCCTGACAGGATACAGAGGGCCGGGCTCACTGTCAAAGCTGAAAAGTGCCAGGTGGCCATGGTTGAAGTGGCATACCTCACGCATGTTGTAGGCTGGGGACAGCTCCAACCTAACCAAGTTAAAATAGAGGTGATTAAGGCATGGCCCAGACCAGAAATGCAGAAGCAGGTCAGGAGTTTTCTAGGGACAGCAGGGTACTATAGGGAATTTGTACCCAATTACAGTGCCCTGGCTGCTCCCCTATCTGACCTGGTAAAGAAAAGTATGCCTAAGAAAATTACCTGGGAACCAGCCTGTGAAAAAGCCTTTACCAGACTGAAGGAGGCACTGTGCAGTGCTCCTGTATTGACAAGTCCTGACTATAGCAGACCCTTTATAGTTCAGACCGACACCTCAGACTTGGGTATTGGGGCAGTACTGAGTCAGACATCCAACCAAGGGAAAGATCACCAGGTAGTGTACCTGAGTAAAAAGTTACTTCACAGGGAGCAGGCATACTCTACTGTGGAAAAAGAGTGCCTTGCCATAGTGTGGGCCCTAAAGAAGTCAGAGCCATACTTATATGGGCAGCATTCTGTGGTACAAACTGACCGTAACCCTCTGGTTTGGTTGACACAAATGGGAAAAACTAATGGTAGATTGTTAAGATGGAGTCTTGCCTTGCAAGGGTATGACATAACAATCTTACATAGGGCTGGAGCGACCAATCAGAACACAGATGGCTTATCGTGTCTGTATGAGGAGTGAACTGATTTGGGAAGCTCATCCCATGCAGGGGATAGAGTCCCCAAATTCAGTCTAGGTGGGGAGGATTGTGACACTTGGCCAGCTGGTTATTGATTGCTCTATGATATTTGTATACAGAATGTGGTATGTGAGTGTCTCTCATGAGACTGCCTGTGGGATGGGTGCCACCCCCTCCAAGGTTTCAACTACAGGATACATTATATTAACCTGAAAACCAGGAGGTAATTAAGGGTCTTCTGTTTCTGACTTAATTAGAACTGACCCAGCTACCACGATATAGGGCTCGTAAACTTTTATGACGACTTAGAGGAAAAACATTTTATAACAATATGGTGTGAAAAGTTGTAAATTCTTTGACCTGCCTTGGGAACAGGAAACCACACAAGATCAAAGGAAAGGCTTGAATAAAGGAGTCATATTTGGGAAATTAGTTTTTGCTGAAGTCACAGTATTTGAAATATCTCCTGACAGGAGGATCATTGTTTGTATAATTTTTGTATTCTAGAAGGAGGAGCTAGATTACATCATAGAAGGGTTGGAAACACAGAGTTTAAACTGTATTCTGTGTTTCAACTGAGTGACATTTCTTTTTGGACTCTTAAGAAACAAGATCTCAAGCCGGCCCGGTGGCACTGAGGGTTGAGGCGCTGGACACCACACCTTGCACTGCGCCGGTGACCTGAGTTAGGGAGCAAGCTCGGGTACTGGGGGTTGGCAGGGGAGGGACTGGATTGAGCAGCCGCAGGGCTGCTCTCCTGTCCCGGGGGGAGGGTATCAGGGAACTCGGTGCTCCAGCGGCCCCTGCTGGAGACTGGAGGGCCACTGCAGTAGCGCAGAGCTGCACATAATAGCATGCCTGACGCTGGCAGCATAGCCGTGTACCTTTGCATCAGGGAGTGCACACGCAAGGGAAGGGGGCAGGTGAAACAGAACACAGGAAAAACCCGGTTCTAGGGGTAGGCGACAGCACCAATCCCCATACCTATGACCGGGTCTGACTCAGCTGGCCTTCTCAGATCCTCTGCCCAGGGCCCCACATCAAGCAGCTGAAGTCTACAAAGTTAAGAGCGCCCAAGGTAGGAGGGGCGGCCCCACCCCGGAGGGGTTAAGCTGCGGGTGCCAGCTGCGAGGCGGGGTTGGAGGAGAGGAGGGTTCAGTCAGGGAGACTTCAGGCAGGGCAGGATAAGGTTGGATGCCTGAGAGAGGCTCCTAGAACCATGACCGGAAGGAAAAAGAATTGGAAAAAAAAAAGAAACAAGATCTCTGATCTAACTATAAGCACTATAGAGGTAATACATTAGATAGAAAAAGTCTAATTGTATTGTGGTAGGAGTTTTTGTTTGTACTTTTCCTTGTTTTCTTTATATGATTGTATGCTTTGTGATATAGTGTTCTGTGTGTTTTCATTTTACATATTTTTACCCATTTTTAAGTAAACCTTTCATTTGAAAACTTCTGCCTGGGTCTTCCAAATTCTTTCTTTTGCATGTGACGTATGGAGGGTTACAACTGACAAAACTGTTCATAAGCTTGATGGTGTTACCAAACTGAGAAAATGTAAGAATATACCTAAGGTCTTTTATAGATTTTTAATGGTTAATTTTTGGATACCTGGTTAGGTGCCCTTAGACGAAAGATATCTGGCATCCCCCCTGAAGAGCAGATTATCTGAATCTGTACATTTGGGTATGCTAGCATAAGGTTCACAGTTTGAATCCCCCCAGAACTTGAGACCAAAGGTGATTCGGACCCACAAGCAGACAGGAGGGTTACCCTGTCTGTTACCTGTTCACAATACTGCTCTGAGAGGTTGGCACTGTGGAAGCAGAAGGCCTGACCTGCTGAGTGCGTTTGTGACACCTAACACAAAATGTTAAAAGTAACATTGTAGCAAAGTGTCTACCAGGAGCCTCTGCAAGTAGGGACACTACCTGCATAAAGGCAATTGTGCAGGAATCAAGGGAAGTTACACATATAGCAATACACCTTCGTACCAATGACTTGGCAAATCATACAGTTCAGGAGGCCAAGAAACACTTCAAGGACCTAGCCAACAAACTTTCTTCCCTTCCGTCCAAATTAGCCTTCTCAGAAGTGCTGCCAGTGTGGGATAAAGGAAAAAGCACCAAGCGAGTCAGAGAGAGAGAGAGATTGAAGTATATGAATTCAACTCATGGCTGCTTGATTGGTGCCAAGACAAGGGATACCACTATATAGGGAACTGGCACAACTTTTGGGTAAGATCTTTTTTTTTTAAATACGATGGATTGCACCTAAACAGAAAAGGTGTATGAGCCCTCAGACAAAAAACTTGATATCTATACAGGTAGTTTAAACTAAAGAGGAGTATGATGCAGCTCACACCCCTGCTGTCGGTGGGCTGGTCTTCACTCCCCAAAATGCCAAATGCGCACATACATCCCCAGAAAACAAATCAGAGCCAACAACTGCCTGAACCAGCAACTTTCATTATCTCTTGGCTGGAAAGAGCAAACTGGAGCAGTCTAAGAAGAGGGTAACCTCACGCCAAAGAGGATGCACATTCCTGGAATGTAATGGTTGCTAATACTAGGAGCCTAACCAACAAACTTCCTGAACTCACAGCCATCTGAGAAACAAAAAGGTTGGATTTGGTGGCTGTGACAGAAACGTGGTTCATGGAAAACCACGGATAGGATATGGCCATTCCTGGTTGCAATTTGTTCAGGAAAGGTAGGCAGGGAAAAAAAAAGGGGGGGGGCGTAGCCATTTACATTCAAGAGGAAATAAAAGCCACAGAAATAAAAGGGCAACCTGGGCACTTCCAGTCACTGTGGCTAACAGTAGACATGGGCAAGGGAAAACCCTTCAGAATTGGTGTCATATACAGACCACCAAATCAAGGATAAAGGAGACAAAGACCTAACAGAGGAAATCCACAAAATGTCTGATAAAGGTGAAGTAGTACTGGTGGGGGACTTCAAACTACCAGATATTAACTGGAGCACACTAACAGCAGCAACAAGAAGAAGTAGGGACATCTTATTGTCACTACAAGGCATGGGACTGTGCCAACTTGTTAAAACCCCAACAAGGGGAGATGCTGTTCTCGATCTAGTCCTCACAAACTTGGAAGGATCAAGGACATCGAAGTGGGATGCCATACGGGCAACAGTGACCATCATATGGTAACCTTTAAGGTAAACATAACACAGGACACCAGCCACTCAAAGATAAAGGTGCTAGATTTCAGAAAGGCTGACTTCCAAAAAATGAGGAACGACATGAGTAGCCAGTTAATGGAAATAGAGGCTGAGGAGGTGGAGATCACATGGGGGAGACTCAAGACAGCAATAAAAACTACCACAGATCAATGTGCTAGATGGGTCAGCAAAGCAAAAAGACAAAGAAATCCTCTATAGTTTTCCAAGGAAGTGGCTACCACAGTCAAAATAAAAAGAAGGCATACAGCGTATAGGAAATCAAAACTGAGAAAGACTAGGAGTCGTACAAGGAAAAAATGAAAGAGTCTAACAAACAAATTAGAAAGCCAAAAGCACAGACGGAGAAAAAGATAGCAGAAGGGCCAAAGAGAGGAGACAAATAATTTTTTAGATACATTAGGAAACATAGGAAGGCAAAGGGGGGGATAGTAAAGATTGCGACTGAAGAAGGGAAATGCACCAAACATGACCCAGAGAAAGCCGAAATCCTCAACAAATACTTCTGCTCTGTGTTTACCAAACAGGACCCAGGGGATGACCCAGCCCTGAAAAAAACACAACACCCCAGGACTGGGGTAGACACTAGTCCCTTCACAGAAGCTGAAGTAACGGAGGCGCTAAATAAACTAAAAGCAGACAAAGCCATGGGACCAGACAAGATGAACCCCAGAATCCTTAAGGAACTGGGGGCAGAATTAGCAGCCCCTCTGGCACTTCTATTCATGAAATCCTTGAAGAGCAGAGTGATATGTGAAGACAGGAAAATGTCAATAATGGTTCCATTTCACAAATCAGGCAGTTGGGAAGAGTCTAGTAATTACAGACTGGTGAGCCTCACGTCTATAGTAGGGAAACTAAAGGAGACACTACTCAAACAGAGGATCACAGCATTCCTCGAAACTAGCAGCCAGCAAGACCCTAAACAGCATGGTTTCACAGCAGGTAGGTCATGCCAGACAAATCTGATTGGGTTTTTTGACTATGCTACAAAAATAGTAGACGACAGTGGAGCAGTAGATGTGGTCGACCTAGACTTTAGTAAGACCTTCGACTCAGTTCCACACAGAAGCTTGACCACACAGGGGTTGGTCCAGTAGTAGTCTGATGGGTACAAAACTGGTTACAAGGCAGAACCCAGAGGGTACAGGTAAATGGAACACAATCAGTGGGAGGCAGGGTGACCAGCGGGTTACCCCAGGGCTCAGTGCTGGGGCCTCTGCTCTTCAATGTTTTTATAGCAGACATCACTGGCGGACTAGAAGGGAAGGTGTGTCTATTCACAGATGATGCCAAGATATGTGCACACCTTAGGAGGAGTGCGCAAGATGGAAGCCAACCTCAAGAAACTAGAAGAATGGTCTGGAGTGTGGCAGCTGAGATTTAACACCAAAAAGTGCAAGGTCATGCACATAGGAAAGAAAAATCCAAGAAAGGAGTATTACCTAGGAGGTGAAAGGCTGGTGGCCTCAAACCAGGAATAAGATCTGGGAATCATAATCACAGATGACTTAACGGTTAGTAAGCAGTGTGAGAAGACAACATTGAAAGCCAACAGAATGCTGGGGTGCATTGGAAGGGGAATCATGAGCAGGAGGAGGAAGGTGATACTACCATTGTGTAGATCGCTGGTCAGGCCTCACCTGGTATATGGAGTCCAGTTCTGGAGGTCTCAACTCAGGAAAGATATTGACCAGGTGTAAACAGTACAAAGAAAGGTGACAAAAATGATTCAGGGTCTGCTGTACATGTCCTACGAGTCGAGACTTAGGGAACTGAGTATGTACTCCCTGGAGCAGAGAAGAGAGAGGGGGAACATGACTGAAACATTCAGGTACATAAAAGCCATTAACAAGGTACAGGCACAGGAATGTTTTCACTTCAAGAAGGGCTCCAGGACCAGGGGACATGACCTCAGGCTGCGAGGAGGAAGGTTCTCTACCAACACCAGGATGTTTTTCTTCAGAGAAAGAGTGGTGGATGCCTGGAACAGGCTGCTCTAAGAGGTTGTGGGAGTCAACACTGTGGGGGGATTCAAGAGTGCATGGGATAGACACAAGGGAGCCCTGACTACAGAGGGCAACTAGAGTGTCAAAATAGGTCTAAAACAAATGGGCAGACTAGATGGACCTAGCAGTCTCTTTCTTTTGTCAAGTTCTATGTTTCTATATCAAAATCTGCAATAGGATGGACACTCAAAAGAGGGTGGAGAGAATGTGTCGGGATCTGGGGAAACTCGAGGCATGGTCTTTCTAAAGCATGGCAGTGTGATGCCAGTGGCAAAAAGTGGAAATCATGCACCTAGAGCATACAGTATGAGCCCAGGCACTAAGTATGAGATGGATGGGGGGGGGGGGGGAGATTGACAGTCACTAAACAGGAAAGGGACCTTGAGGTTATCATATCTGATGACCTCAAGGTAGTAAGGTAGTGTGACAAAGCTGTATTAGTTGCTGGTGTGATCCCACCTGGAGTGTTGTGCCCAGTTTTGGAGGCTGCACCTCAGAAAGAACATTGGTTAGAAGCAATTCTGAGGAAGGCAACTAAAATGGTGTTGGGGTTGCACAAGAAGCTCTATGAGGAGAAATATAGAAATTGACTAGTGGGATGTTAGGGTGTATAGGGAGGGCTATTACAAGCTGTGGGAGGGAGGTGGTGATACAACTGTACAAGATGCTGGTTAGGCCTCATCTAGAGTACTTTGTGCAGTTCTGGAGGCCTCACCCGAGTAAGGATATTGACAGGGTGGAAACTCTGCAGAGGAGGGCAACTAAGATGGTGCAGGATCTGCATGACAAGGCATATAGGGATAGACTTAGGGACCTCGATATGTACACATTGGAACAGAGACGGGGCGGGGGACATGATTGAGACTTTCAAGTATCTTAAAGGCATAAATAAGGTGGAAGGGGATAGCATCTTCCAGTATAAACAGTACACTAGAACTAGAGGGCATGGCATGAAATTGGAGAGGGGTTGCATAAGAGGTAACATGAGAAGTTTCTTTTTTACAGAGAGGGTGATGGATGCGTGGAATGCCCTGCCTCAGGAGGCCGTGGGTGCACATACAGTAAAGGGATTTAAGAGGGCATGGGATAGGCACAAGGGAATCATACATATGGGGGGCATAGCTATCAGTAGGGTCCCCTATTCCTATCCCTTGCATTTTTGAATTCCCCTACTGAATTTGCCCCCACCACCCCCTTGCATTTTTGAATTCCCCTACTGAATTTGCCCCCACCACCCCCACTGGGAGGCTGTTCTATGCATCCACTACCCTTTCTGTGAAGAAATACTTCCTCACATTACCTCTTAGTCTACCCCCTTCCAGCTTCATGTCATGACCCCTTGTTGTAGACCATCTCTTTTTTTGAAAGATGCTACTCTCTTGTACCTTATTTATGCCCTTGAGAAATTTGAAGGTCTCTATCATATCCCCCCTTTCCCTCCTCTTCTCCAGGGTATACATATTGAGAATCTCCAGTCTCTCCTCATATGACTTATGGCAAGGGCGTAGCTACAGATACTCCAAGTAAGCCATGGTGTACAAAGTTTAGTAGCAGGGGGTAGCAAACAAGCTGGCCAGCACTGCTCTGCCCTCTCTAGTCCATCACATTTAAATTCCTTTGTTGGGTTTTGCAGGCTTTTTCTTTTCTCCTTCAGCTTTGTTTTGAGGGGGGTGGCAAAGTGGACTGCGGACACTGAAGCTAAAAGTCTCAATTAGATTCACATGGTCTGCCGGCATAGTGATTGGCTGCAGCATCTGACAAGTCTGGTGCAGTGAGTTTAAATGCCCCAGCAAAGTTAGAAGTCATACTATTAGTTCAATTATACTGATAGTGAGAGAAGCAGTAGAAGAACTGAGAAGCAGCAGTCGGAGGAAAGGACTCAGAGTCAGCTAAAAGAATGAAGACTTCATGTGGAGTTGGAAGTGGAGTGAATCTGCCTACCTGCGTGGGGAGAGAGAAGCAATTTCTGCCATGATCTTGGACTCATTGTGCAGTCAGTGGCATTTACCAGTGGGCAGTGAGCACCACACTACCAGTGCAGACAGACAGCAGGTCTAGTGTGGGAATCATCTGAGTGGATCCAGGAACATTGGACTCGAGTTGTGGGGGGGGCAGGCATGAACAACAGTGGGGAAGGGGGTAACAGTGTGGCAGATTGGTGTACACATATGAAATGCCTGACTACACCCCTGACTTATTGTGCAGACCCTGCACCATTTTTGTTGCCCTTCTCTGAACTGCTTCTATCCTGTCTGTGTCCTTATGGAGATGCGGCCTCCAGAACTGGACATAGTACTCCAGGTGAGGTTTCACTAATGATTTATACAGAGGCATCACCAACTCCTTCTTTCTACTGGTGATACCTCTCCCTATGTGCCCCAGTACCCCACTGTCTCTCCCCACAGCACTGGCACATTGTTTGACCACCTTTAGGTCATCTGATATGATTACCCCCAGATACCTTTTCTGTTTGGTGGCCATCAGTACTTCTCCCCCCATCGTGTAAGCCCCCCGGGATTTCTGTGCCCCAAATGCATAATTTCGCACTTTTTTGCATTGAATCTTAGCTGCCACATTTTTGACCGTTCCTCTAGTTTACCTAGGTCCCTCCTCATTTTTTCCACTCCTCCTGGAGTCTCTCCCCTGTTGCAGATCTTAGTGTCATCTGCAAAGAGGCATACCTTTCCTTCCAGCCCCTCTACAATGTCACTTATGAAGACATTGAATAGGACTGACCCAAGAACTGATCCCTGTGGCACCCCACTTTTCACACTCCGCTCCTTGGATGGAGCTCCATTTACCACCACCCTCTGTGTTCTATCCTTCAACCAGTTCCTAACCCAGTTTACCACATTGGGACCCATTCTCAGGCTGCCTAGCTTGTTTACAAGTTTCTTATGTGGAATGGTGTCAAAATCCTTGCCGAAATGCAGGTAGGCCACATCCACCACTGCCCCCCTGATCCACTTCCCTGGTCATCTGGTCACCCAGTCAAAGAAATCTATCAGATTTGTTTGACATGACCTTCCCACTGTGAATCCATGCTGCCTTGGCTCCTGTCCTCTGCTGGATTCAAGATGTTCCACAGTCCTTTCCTTTAGCAGTCATTCCATTATTTTCCCCACTACTGAGGTCAGGCTGACTGGTCTATAGTTTCCAGCCTCTTCCCTGCTCCCACTTTTGTGTAGAGGGACTACATCTGCTCTCCTCCAGTCCTCTGGAACCACTTCCATTTCCAGTGATTCATTGAACAGGGCTGCCAGTGGTGCTGGCAGCAGCTCCCTAAGCTCCTTTAATATTTTAGGGTGTATTCCATCTAGTCCCATTGCCTTGTCCACCTTTAGCTTTGCAAGTTCCTTTAGAACTCTCTCCTTCGTAAATGGATGGGTGTCCACCTCCCTCCCCTTATTGTTCCTGCCACTTAATTGTGGTCACTCACCTTCCTCCTCCTCTTCTGTGAACACTGAACAAAAATTTTTGTTCAGGCTTGTTGCTTTTTCCAAGTCCCCCTTCACACACTCCCCATCTTCCCCTTAAGCCTTACAATGCCACCGCTTGTCTTTCTACTTTCACTAACGTACCTACAAAAAGCCTTGTCCCCTTTCTTTACTGCCTGGGCTATTCTTTCCTCCGTTTACACCTTTGCATTTCTGACTGCCTTCCCAGCCTCCCTCTGCTTATCCTGATACACTACCCTGTTGTGACAGGGTTGAATAGGACCCTGTTCCAATTGTTATGGAGAGTTTGAATGCAGGGATCTGTTTTGTTCTTTTCTTTCCTGTCTCTTGCCTGTCTGGTTGCACAACCAAATTTTCCTGTGAGACCTAGGATTTGATCACCCCTATGATCATGCATTTCTTTGCCTCTCACTGTCTCTCAGCCTTCACTTGCTGTTTCTGTCTTTTCCTCCCTTGCATAACTGCTGGTATAAAATATATGCAAATCATTATGTGGAAATGTAACTGATACTGGGATCTGTTTGTTACAAAATTATATAGTGTTACTGTTGAACTGTATATAGTTATACTGTTGAAATGATTTGGAACTCCTGGGGTTAACCTGAAATGCAATTTTTAAGCCTTTTGCAGAAGCTGTGGAAAAGGGGCCTCAGTTTTTGGACATTGTGTTCCAGCTGCACATGCCTGATATTTACAAGAACATTATAGAAAAAAATAGGATGCTTGTCAAGGGGTGGGGGGGAGTTGCAAGGACTTATAAAAACAAAGCTGCCATTTCTTGCAAGAGACACACAGAGATTGAAGAAAAACTCAGATAGATCTTCCCTGTTTATTCTGCCCTTGTAAATGGTTATTCTGAACAATTTTATTTTTTTATTGTATTGTTACTCATAATAAAACTCTTGTTGCGAATTTTACAACTGCTCCTGGTTTTTTTCTATGCTTCTTGACCTGTGCCTCGACGACACCTGTCCTCCTCCTCCTGTGTTTCCTTGTACTTCCTGAAAGCCAACTTTTTTGCTCTTACCTTCCCAGCGACTTCCTTTAAGACCATAATGTTTTTTTTTTCTCTTGCCTTTATTTGTCAACTCAAAGGTTTGCTGTCTCCACTACGGCTCCTTTTAGGTGGGTCCACTTTTCCTCAACCCCCCCCATCCTCCCTGCCTGCTAGGGCTTTCCTGAGACATACCCTCAACTTTGCAAAGTCTGCCCTCCTGAAGTCCATGACCCTTGCTTTTGTGTGACTTGACTCTGTCATTGTACTCACATTGAACTACACTGTGCAATGATCACTGAGTGTCAGGTGTCCACTCACAATGACATCTGCAATTCTGTCCCCATTGGTGAGTACCAAGTTCAAAATTGCACCCTCACGGGTGGGCTCGAGCGCTAGCTGTCTGAGGCATGCCTCTTGCAGGGAGTCCAGTATGTCCCTGCTCCTGGCTGAGGCTGTGGCTGGGATGTTCCAATCAACATCTGGCAGACTGAAGTCACCTACCAGCAGCATGTTCCCTTTAGTTGCCATCTTATGGATGGCTTCCACCAGAACCTTGTCCAACTCTTCTCCTTGTGCTGGAGGTCTGTAGATCATGCCCGAGCAAATAGCGGTGTCATTGCCTGTCTCTAGGGTGACCCACAGGGCCTCCTCCCCATCTCCTGCAATCCCTGTACTTCAGTTGCTTTTATACCCTCTTTTTTTTTCTAACTCTATTTTTGCACCTTTGGGCTGATGCATCTCTCAGAGCTGCCCACTCGATCCAGGCCTGCTACTCCATGCCAAGACCCTTCCACCAATTGTCCCCCCACTAGGACTTCCCAGCCCCCCCAGATCACCTCTTCCAGGGAAGGGCCCACCACTCCTACCTTGTCGGCATCTTTCTGTAATTAGAGGGTCCATCCTGTAGGTGGTACTTGGGGACCATCGGAGTAGTGGTTCAACATTGGGGATGTGAGGCCCGATCATTGGGGCTCTCGTTGCCTCCTCAGTCCTCCAGGAATTTTTTCCGTAGGTTGTTTTTCCCCACAGGAGCACGGATGTGCAATGATGTCATGGCACTATGTGCCGACATCTGCCGATGCTTCTCCTCAGACCACAGCACCACATCTCTGCCTTGCCCCCAAGTTCCCCCAGGAGCTGCTAGAGAGTGGCATGAAACCCTGATCCCTCCTCAGGGAAGGGAGAGTGATCCTTCTGATGCTCAATCCCTTCCCTCTTCTGTTGACCCTGGCGGCCTGAGTCCGTTCCCGAACCCAGGTTGCCGGCGTGGCATGAGGTGTGATGTCCAGCGCCTCAACCCTCAGTGCCACCAGGCCGGCCTTCTTTCATACCCTCCTTGACGTAAAGAGCTACCCCTCCTCCCTTTTTACCCCCCCGTCTTTCCTGAATAGAGTATAACCTGGTATAGCTACATCCCAGTCATGGTTCCCATTATACCAAGTCTCAGTAATAGCGGCAATGTCCAGGTCAGCCTCTGCCATCAAGGCCACTAAATCTGGGATTTTATTTCCCAGGCTGTGAGCATTCACACACATGGCCTTCCATATTTTGTTACTTCCCTTCCTGTAATCCCCCCCCCCCATCCTCATGCCTTCCCTCATTACCCCACTGCCTTTAATCCCCTTTCTCCTTTTCTCCTCCATTCTTTCTTTTCCTAATTTAGTTGGCATTGGTGAATTCCCAACCATAGAATCCTCCCTGCTGACTACATTAACCTGTTGGGGTGGGCAGTTTGACCCTGCCTGCTTCCTTCCGCTACCCCCCTTGGCTAGTTTTAAGTGCTTGCCAATGAAACATTTAAACTGCTCACTAAGGACAATGGTCGTCTCCCTGAATGGATGCAGGCTGTTGCCCTTGTACAGGCCCACATCCCTCCAGGTGGGTCCCCAGTCCCCAATGAAGCTGAAACCCTTCTCTCACTGCATCAGTTCCTCAGCCACATGTTGAAGTCCCTGGTGTGTAGGTTCCTAGCCTCCCTCTTAACATGGACAGGCAGCACCTCTGACAAGGTCACAGAGCTTGCTACCTGCCCAAGGCCCCTCCCCAACTCCCTGAACTCCTCCTGCACTCTCCTTATCCCTGTCTTGTCCATAGCCAGGTCATTTGTTCCCAAACGGATAATGACATCCAGCTCCCCCTGTGCTGCACTGTTGAACTGTTATTTATTGTTGATCTACCACACAAAAAATATACACTATTCCTTTCACATGCAGTGGTGGTATTTTTAAACAGTAATTAATAAACAGCCTTTTTTTTTGGAGAACTGAGTAGTGCGGAGTCTTTGTTACTGTTCATATTGTGCTTTCTAGTCTCCACACCCTCCATCTGCAGTGGAGCGGCTCTTGTTGTTTTACACTATTCACACCTGGCCTAGCAGACGATGGAGAGTGACCAACCTTAAAGGAAATGATAATGTGTCAGATCTGACTGTGACAGATGGCAGATACTGAGAGTGGTGGAAAACTGAGGAATACAGTAGTCATCAAATTAAATGGACACCATTAGGTTGGACAATCGGTTATCCTGGTCAATTTCCAAGGATGTTCTGCTGTGCTGGTTTGCCAACACATGGGGCTGGGAGGCAATGCTAACTGAACCTATTTTAAAACAGAAGGCTCAGCCCCCACCCTATTCTTCTGACCTACTGCTACCTCCTGTGTAACTATTAAGCCTTTTACTCAGTCTCAGCCACGTCTGAAACCATCAATGGTTCTTGCACCCACTACCTCTGCTGGTAGGCTGTTAGTGTCACTTTTTTTAAATGCTAAAGACATACATTGTCATCGGCAAGGCTGTTAAAGAGTCAAGAAGTAGCATTGTACAGAAACAGTGCTGCACAAGTGGGTGCACAAAACCTTTAGTACAGTAGTCCCTCATTATAATGAATGTCTGCAGGTCCTTCCCATTTGTTCGTTATAGCGAGGGTTTGTTATAAGGAGGAACTCACATTTTGTTCAGTAGGAAACAATGGAAAACAGCCTATACTGAAGAAAATACAGCAGGTTTGGCTTAACGTACTCTCTGTCATTGATAATGAGCATCTTGTGAAGCCACAATAAAACTTTTTTTCATTATGTACAGTACTGTACCATTATTTTATTTTGAGTGGCTTCGTTCTTGAGGTTCACATATCACCAGAGCCTCTCAATGGTATTATAGCCTCGTAATACACAGTCCCCTATCAGTTATTCTGTTTTTAATATACATCTGCAGCCTCACAATGAAAAAAATAGCAAATACTCAAAGTTTTCAAAAATATTTTTATAATCACAAATAAAACACTCCCGGGGTTAGATAAACAGTCAGTCACCCCATTGGGGCATGTAGCACTTGGCTATGCCTTGTGCCATATTACACCCCTAGGAGATAATTAACAAACTGTCACTCTAACATCTGGTTATGCTTTATTGTATATTATGTTTATGGGTACTCCAAGATATGTCTCTTATTTATAAGAGCATTACCGTGCACAGTTTGGGCAGACAGAACCCCCTCAGCTTTGCGGTCCTCTTGCCTAGACTGCATAACACCCTTATTCAATAAAGACACATCTTGGAGCTCCAGTAAATGTATTACCTTGTGCAGTTCTGTATTCCACAAAGGCAGTATTCTGATTTGGGGACAAATGGTCCTTATCTAACAGGTTAGGGTCACTGTTGCACACAGAACAATATTGGTGTATTTCTAATGTTTTTAAATGAAACACTCTTTTTGACCTTATTTGAAATAACTGAATCTTGGGTGGCTTATAATAGCAATAAGGAACTCCCTTCCAATACCTTGTCTGACAGGTAAGGACAAGCTGTTTCCTTATGTAACCCCTATGTGGCGCTATCCCAAGGGCTACTACCCCCTGCCTGCTGGGCTAGTAGCAGGTTAAGGAGCCTGAGTTCTGAAACGGGTGCCTCCACCCGGAGGTCAGGGTTGGTAGTGGTCAAGTTAACCTGGGCACAGCCCTCTGAGACACTGTAACACCTCTCTTTCCTTACTAGTGGCCGGAACAATACACAATAATCACTTTCACAATACCCCTGATACACCACACAAGTACCCACACTGTTTGCACTTACCACCAAGGCTTTCCTCTGGCTTGGTCCTGGGGACCCCCTGTAAAACAAGGTTATACACAGCAAATAACAGTAGTACAGTAGTCTTGCACAGACTGGAACCACAGTCAGGGTAAATGCAAAAAGAGTTAGATCTGATTTATTTAAGGGACTTGAACAAGGGAGGGGCATAATCAGGTTAATTTGCTTAAAGACTCTATCATTCAAACAGTTATGCATGCACTTCAGGGTCCATAAACAGTCACACACTTTGGGTACTCAGATGGACAATGGTGGGCTAGCCAGGAACGTTGCAGCTGGTTGGGGCCCTGTGATAGGAGAAAACATCATGCACAACACACCCAATTTGTAATCTGGAGCCAGAGGGCTCAGTTCATGAAAAGCAAACAACAAGACAATCAGATGACACACTTTTAGATTAGGCTGTTGTTGCAGGGAGCTACCCTGATGATTACTCATGATACCCAAGACTGGACATAGGCTGGATGAAAATCAAGACAGCAGGTGGTTAATCTGGAGTGCCAGGAGAAGCATGGCTCACATGAATCGCCGAGGGGTCGTTCCTGTTCAAGCATGGAGCAGGGGGCTGATCCCCAGGCAGGTCTCTTGTCGATGGCTTTCTCCGTGCAGTGGGTAGTCTGGCTGGGCCAGTGTGGCAAGGCCCCGGCCAAATGAAGACAAATTCGGATACAGTCCATTTTGGGCTGGATACTTCTTCCAGCAAGCAGAACACAGTCCATATAGTGGGAGACCAAATCACGACCCACTTTCAATACACAGCACATTTACATGTAAGGAAATTCTACTGTACCAGGCAAACCGCTCTCCGGTCACGATTGCAAAGTCTCTGCACAAATCGGGGATTCAAAAGCAGCTGGAAATCCTGACAGGCCGATCGCATTTAGCAAAATCTTGGGTCTTCTTCAGGTATGAGGCTGGTAAAAATCAGTGGCTTACTTCATTCTCACAAACTCGGATTTAGTCTGAAATAATTCTCTTCTTTCCCTCTCAAGGGCAGCAGGCAGACATGCAGGCCAAAACTCAGTCCTTTCACAGTTCTCCCATGCGAATCCACTCAGGATTGTTGCTTTACTGTCTCAAGCATCTTGCTTTTTCAGCTCCCAACTTAGATCTGACTCAAACTGCAGCAAGCCTGGGAATTTCCCCAAGATCTAAAAGGTTCGGTTGGCTGATTCATCTGTCAGTCACAACAGGAGCTCCCCTTTCTGGTGCAAAAAAGGTGCCAAAAGCCCCAAACTACAATTCCTACAGATTTTGACTCCAGACAGCTCCTGTAGTCTGGCTCCATTTTAGGTCCCACCAGTACTGATTGGTCCAATTCAGCAGTCCAGGACCAAGATAATGGAGATAAACAAAACAGTCCTTGCTGCAAAGAAGGCAGGTTAGACAAACTACATTATCATTATCACTCTAAATGATTTTCAGCAAATAGTTACATCTTTCAACAGAGCTCCCTTTCAGATTATTTATGACTGCAATCCAGGCAGCTCTTAAAGAGACAGCACACAGAGGCTACAGGCACTCTCTGGCAATCACATTTAAACTGCTAAAACGCAGGACACCAGCCTGGTAGTGAGCATTTAGGCAAGCTCGAGTAAGACTTTTCGGGAACCCCCATTTGTAGGGGGGTTACACTTACTACCTAGCCAGTCCCTGCATTATAAAGAACTGTGATGTCACCTTAATTAATTTTCCCTGCTAGAGGGTCAGAGAGAGATCAAACATCACTGTCACGATTCTAACATTTCAGAAAAACAATGATAGCGAATCAAAAATAAAAGGAATGTTCAAAAAGTTAGGGAAAAATTGTCAGACAAATAAAAACATGATAATAAGATCAAGTTTGGAGAGTGCCCAATGCCTGTCCTCTTGTCCGCAACTTGGTACTTACGGTGGCATAGTGGTAATGACATCATCATAGTCCTCTGGGTCAGGTTCCTGTTGTATTGTACTTGTCCGTCTGAGAGGCAGCTGGGCCCTTCTAGTCCTTTCTTGTTCCAGCACTTCTTGAAGTCTGAGAACTTGCCCAGGGAGCAATGAAAGCATTCTAGGGACCTCCAGCTGCAAATGATGCAAGGTGTTCACAGTAAACTGTTAGAAGTGAAATTACACATAAAGGTTTTGGGCTCAGAAACCTTCCATAGGTCACCAGCCATAGCCTCACCAGAAGGAGCAGGCAGTGATGAAGGAGGCAAAAGCTGGATAACAAAAAAGCAAACTCCCATCACTGACAGATTGCGGTAGCTCCCTAAGGTAAGGCTAAATGAGTTTTTTTGCATCAAACCCTGCCTTTTATTCCCTTCTCTCTTACAACCTACAGACTCTACAAAACTGAATTATAAGGTACAATACATTTTTTAACTCCCTAAGGGGATTTTACTCCCAAATCTCAGCTATGTGGGCTTTGATCTTTACTAAGGTTGAACTATGAAAATTGAAAGAAAAAGAATCATCATTTACATAGCTCTTTTCATACACAGTGTATCCCAAAGTGCTTTACAAGCAATGCTAGACTGGTAGTGAAGTGACAGAATGTGTGGTGGCAGTCATATCTCACATCAACACCCACAAACAGCCTGGTTAATTGCATGAACCAGTTTTTGGGAAGGGGAATGTTGGCCAGGACACCAGGAATTACCCCTATTCTTTGAAAAGAGTGCCCTGGGTTCTTTTACTTCCACCTGGACACCCACCAAGACAACACTAGAATGGGTAGAAGGTGCCTCGGTTTAACATCTCATCCAAAGGATGGCACAGCCCAGCAGTAGAGCACCCCCTACTACTGCACTCGGATGCCAAAGTTTTAGGTGCAAGTCCAATCCCGCTATGGGATGAGAACCCATGACCGTCTGGTCCAGAGGCGGATGTGCTACCAACTGAGCCACACTGACACCCCAAGTGGGAATCATATAATTGTATTAGCTGGGATAACAAGTACTCCACTGGAGTTACTGTTGAATTCTTGTAGTTAAACTTCTTATTGTTCTTAAAAGAAAAAGTTCTGTACACTTACAATGTAAGAAATTGCAGTGCAGTAAGAGCAGTACATATGAGAGCAGATCTATGAAACAAATAATTCCAGTGTATAAATTAATTAGTACTGTGTCCACATTGGGGGTATAGGAGAATGAATTAAACAATATACATCAAAAACATCCATATACTGTACACTGAAATACAACACAACATACAGTATCAGGCTGCTGACAAACTCTAATTAAAACCATAACAAAATGTATGCTAGGCTGGTATTAATACATTATGGGAAGCTACATAGTTAAGAATTTACATGGACACTGTTTAAAGGTCCCACAATTACGGGGACATCTAAACAGTAATTTTAAACTCATTTTAAGCAGATTTCCAAATTCCTAACTTATCGAAAATTCCATCACTTCTGTAAGAACCTGGCAGGTTGACTGCTTAAAGGATAACTCCAATTACTTGTAACTCCCTACCCCCAAAGCCTCACCACCTGGTCAGGCTTTTCACAACAGAAAAAAAAAATGACTTGCCTACACTTACTTGATGTTATGTCTGCAAACTCCATGGTCAGGCAACACGGCGGGTGCTGTGCAGTGCCATCTCCTGTTAGAGTGTGGCAATGCACCACTCGCTTGTATTTAGAAGCATACATGTGAGTGGTGTGGTACCACACTCTAACAGGCAATGGCACTGCGCAGCACCTGCCATGTTGCCCGACGGCGGAGTTTATGAACATAACATCAAGTCAGTACGGGCACTTAAAGAGCCAGTGACGCCTCGAGAAGAACTTTGAAAAACATAATATTTGGACACAAAGCAGCTTATATTTCTCATGAGCTCTGTATTTATTATATCCATTATTTATTACTGAGGTCATATGCATGAAAATAAGAGAGTTGTTCCTTGAGGGTTCATCGGCTCCTATTGCTTCTTCCCAACCTGATGTCATTATACTGTGCCTGTGACATAAGAATTATACCCATAGCAACAAACTAGGATGTCATGACAGAGCATTATGATTTCACGTAGGGAGTAAGCTATAAAGGCAGATTAACTCTGAGGGAGAACAGTCTTCTCTTTGTGGATATTTCTTCAGTAATAAGTTATGGAGAAGATAAAGATATATAAATTACAAGCTGAATTATGCCCAACCATTATGTTTTTCAAAGTTTTCTCAGAGGTGTCAGCTGTCCTTTAATTTTGGTTTCTGTTGCAAAAAGCCTAACTGGGTGGAGTGTTTTGATCTGTGTATGTAGTCCTGGTGTGGCCCTCCCTTTGTCTGCTATTTGGAGTTTTTTCTAACTTAGCCTGCTAGTTTTATGGCCCCTGAGGATCTCCGTTTTGGCATGGATTATTGTGCTTGCTCCTGCAATGCCTGCTGTCCCATGTGACAGTGATGTGCCTGGGACCATAGATTCAGCAAGCACTGGTTTAGAGTCAATATACAATAGCAGAGTTATGATATTAAGGAATTTTCCTTATTCAGTAAACACTAATGGCTACATTTCCAGTTCAGCAAATATCTGAAGGCTATTGAGTGGGTTATTCTGTAAGAAAGCAGCTAGGGTCTTAACTTATTATAGCATTGATGATCTGTGGTGATTTGTTTGCTTTTTATTGTTGTCTGTAGTTTGATGATTAAAGCAAAACATTTACCCCTGCTGGCTAGACCCGACGCACACATAGAAATCAAAAATATTGAATTAGAACTGTTTAGTAGAGGCCGGAACACCAGACTCCTATCTCTAGTACTTGCTGAATCAGTGGTTCGGGACGTATCACTGTCAACTGGGAGAGGAGGCATTGTAGGAAAAAGAAGAACACCAAAACCTTGCTAAGATGGAGATCCCCAGGGGCCCAAAAAAAAAAAAAAAACCCACCATATAGCTAGCAGGCTAATTTAGAAAAAAACTCATAATAATAAGGAAAGGGAAGGACACACCAGGACTACACAAACAAATCAAAACACCCCGCACAACATAAGTTTTGCAAGTTTTGACTAGTAAAATGATGGAAACCCTGCTTAAGGAAAGGGTGGTGGACTACCTAGAGACAAGGAGGCTGCTGGACCCAAGGCAACATGGATTCATGGCAGAGAGATCATGCCAGATCAACTGGATTGATTTCTTTGAGTGGATGACAAAGGAAATAGGCCAGGGCAGAGTGGTAGATGTGGCCTATCTGGACTTCAGGAAGGCCTTCCACACAGTCACACACAGGAGACTAATCCACAAGTGGCAAATCTGAGGGTAGGGACAGAGGTGGTCACGTAGGTTAGAAACTGGTTGAGTAACAGGACACAAAGAGTGTTGTTAAATGGGGGTAAGCTCACAGGAGGGACAGACAAGTAACAAGGGGAGAACTCCAGGGATCAGTGCTGGGACCAGTGCTTTTCAATGTCTTCTTAAGTGATGTTACAGATGATCTAGAAGGGAGGGTTAGCCTGTTTGCGGATGACACAAAGCTATGTAACAGGGTAGATACACAAGAAGATATAGAAAAAATGAGGAGAGATCTGAAGAGGCTAGAAAACTGGTCCAAGGAATGGCAGTTGGGTTTCAATGCAAAAAAGTGCAAGATTATGCACCTAGAGAGAGGGACTCCTAGGGTCAAGTATGAACTAGATGGGGTAACACTGGAAGCCACCACAGAGAGAAGGGATCTAGGGTAGTCATAGAAGACAACCTCAAAGTGGCTAAATAGTGTGACAAAGCAGTCGGAAAGGCTAACGGAATACTAGGGTGCATAGGGAGGGGTATAACAAGTAGAAGGAGGGGAGTGGTGGTACCATTGTACAACTCCCTAGTAAGGCCTCATCTGGAGTACTGTGTTCAGTTCTGGAGGCCCCATCTCCAAAAAGACATAGACAGGATGGAAACGGTACAGAGGAGGGTGACAAAAATGTTGTCCAGGATGCAGCATAAGTCGTATGAGGAGATACTAAGAGCTCTCAATCTGTGCTCCCTGGAAGAAAGGACAGAGAGGGGGACATGACAGAGATCTTCAAGTATCTAAAGGGGATCAAGAGGGCACCAGAGGGGAGCATCTTTCACATGAAGGGAAATAGCAGAACAAGGGGGCACAGCATGAGACTAAAAGGGGAAAAACTTAGGGCATACTTGAGGAAATTCTATTTCACTGACAGGGTGGTGGAGAGATGGAACAGTCTCCCCCAGGAAGTGGTGGATGCAGCCATGGTTCAGGGATTCAAGAATGTGTGGGATAGGCACATGCAAATTATCAAGCTAGGGTGAAGGGGGGGGGAACTTGTAGCATCTAGGGTACCTTAAGCATTAGAAAGAGGGGTAGGGCAGACTGGATGGGCCACAAGGCCCTTATCTGCTGACAACATCTATATATCTATGTAATTTTGCTTGAAAACGAAGACTTGTCTCCAAAATCAGCTTTGCAAATTGAATCAGTTCAGCTCTTGTCAAAGGCCTGTACAGCATTTTCATCCAAAAGAGGACAGGTTTTACCTTCTATGAAAATTATGAATTTTGCCAGTGCTAACAGTGTGACTTTGGCAGCAAGCTCTGTTACAGCTGGATGATAGTTCAAAATATGGAGTCTAGGGCCCCGATTCTCAAAGGCTCCGGCACACAGAGAATGGTGCAAGGTGCACCTTGTGCTGAAAGGTACGGCCAGGAGCAATTCACAAATGGCAGCCTGCGTCAAGTGCAGGCTGCCTGCCCCAGATGGGGTTTGTGTCACCCCTGCACCACAGAAGTATCTGCGGCATGGTGCAAGCCTCCACATCCCCTAAAACGGGATTCAGAACAACACCATGATGACAAACTTCTAAGTACCCTTAGACCAGACATGCAGTTATCTACCTGACAGGTTACTCTGTAACTTTGAGTACAGAATTTGTTTATTGCTTCTCCCGGTATTACTATGGCAACGGGTGCAATCTGCAAGTAACACTGGGGAACCAATAAATGAATTCTTAATTCAAGCCAATGATATATCAGCACACAGCAGCCGCTAGTTAGAGAGGGAACACGGCATGGTAGTCAAACTGAGTTGGTTGACAGGTGACCCACCCACAAAGGCCTAAAGATCATGCACATAAACATTAGGAGTCTCCTCCCAAAACTGGACACTTCAAACTGCTGGGTAGCCCAAAATACCCCTGACATCCTATGTATCTCCAGAATCAGACTTTCTGCCAAAACATCAGACTCGTCCATCTCCATCCCTGGCTACCAAATCCTAAGGAAGGACCATGGCATAAGAGGAGGTGGAGTAGCCGTGATTATAAGACAGCACCTCTCTTATTCGGTAACAAAAAAGGAATTCTGCCTAGGATACCATGAACTAATACTAGCTAATTTCTCCCTTCCCCATACTCTCCCCACTTTTGTCAGGGTAGTCTATGCTTCCCCTTGGCTTGGTCAAGAGGCTCTAACAGCATGCATTTCTGCTCTCCCGCCACTGGTTCAATCTGGTGAACCGATTCTCCTAGCGGATTACAACCCTGACTTGCTGCTCCTTCATCTAAGACCACAATCACTAAATTAGAATCCCTAAATCTCACTCAGCTGATCATGGAGCCTACCCACTACAACTCATGATCCTCTAATCATTCTCTCATTGATTGGGTCCTCTCTTCCCAATCTCACCGTATATCCTCAGTGGGTGTCGTCGAGCCCGCCTTAAGTGACCACTGCGTCACTTATTGCATTAGAAAAACACATCTTCCCAAATTTGCCCCAAAGTACATTGAAACTCATCCAATAACCTCACTTGACACTAACTCCCTTCTATCAGACTTACACAATGCCAGCTGGGCACCAGTTTACTCTGCAACCACATTTGATACTACCCTAGCCCAGTTCTGGGACTACCACGCCCCCCCTTAAAAGAGCCAGGGTCAGGAAGCACCACCACCCATAGATTACCGCCCCAATAATTGCCATGTGCAAAGCCCGAGACAGAGCCTGGCCTGTCTTTAAGTCCTCCCTATCCCCAAGTTCAAGACAAGTGTACAGCACAGCCAGAAATGCTTGCACTAAGGCCATTTATAAAGCTAATGTGGATTATTTTAAACATCGCTTTAACACTGCACACACATCCTCCTTTTGGAATATTGTACATTCTATCAATCCACCTCCTCAATCTACCACCCCTACCCTTAAGCACAATGGCATTGAAGTTACGGATCCCATCCAGGTTGCAGACACCCTTAACTCCTTCTTCACCACCTGTGCCTCCCCTGACCCAACCGCATCTACTACACTGCCTGCCTCCAAACCTTCCCCATACCACATGCCTAAGCACAACTTCCTTCTAGCCCTTGCCTCCACCAACGAAGTACTGCTCGCCCTCCTATCCCTCAACACATCAACATCCAGTCTGGATGGTCTATATCCTAGTCTCCTACACCTTTCTTCTCCTGCAATCACACTCCCTCTTACCTTTATTATAAACAAGTCCTTCTCCTCGGGCGTTGTTCCAAAAGCCTGGAAATCTGCATGCATCATCCCTCTCCTGCTCTCTACCACCAACTTCCCATCCCCCTGCCAGTCAGGTTTCAGACAAAAACATTCCACCATATCATCCCTTCTCCGTGTCACAGGTCACATTCAATCTGCTGCTGATAAAGGCCACCTCACTGCGGTGGTCTTCATCGACCTGGCAAAAGCATTCAACTTGGTATTCCACTCTCTTCTCCTGGACACTCTAGAGGACACAGGGCTTGCCCCTCCTACCATACAATGGTTCAAATCTTATTTCACCGACAGACATCAATCAGTAAAGATCGCAAACTCCTCCTCTCCCTCCTCCCTATCCTAGCTGGAGTCCCTCAAGGCTCAATACTCGGCCCCATCCCATTTTCTATATTTATAAACAATCTCTCATCTGCCTGTTCCTCATCACTCATATATATTCCATCCCAACTATCTGGAAGCATGCTGCTGTCCTTCCTTTGCCCAAGAGTGGTGACCCTTCCACTCCTGCCAACTACCGTCACATCTCTCTCTCCTTCCTACCCTTGCTAAACTCCTGGAGCATCTAGTCCTCACTTAACTAACTACCCTATCTCACTGAAATGTTTTTACTCTGTTTCAATCTGGCTTCAGGAAGAACCATTCCACTACCACCTCTCTGATTAGGTTCACTGATTCTATCCTCTTAGGGATGGACAATGATCAAATCACATCTACCATCTTTGTTGACCTAGCAAAGGCTTTCAACACTGTCTCCCACACCCTTCTTCTAGACTCCCTCTCCTCGGCTGGCCTAACTGTCTCTGCCACTAGTTGGTTCAAAGATTACCTAGTAGGTAGGACCCAGTCAGTAAGAATGGCAGATGCCGTATCTCCTCCTCTCCCTATCAATACTGGCGTATCCCAGGGTTCCGTACTGGGCCCTATCCTCTTCATCATCTTTCTAAACTACCTTCCCTGAGCCTGCTCAATCACCTCCATCCACATGTATGCTGATGATAAGGTTCCCTTCACCTCAGGCAAATCCCCTGCTGATGTGAAAACCAGACTTCAGCGTGACTTCAATCAAGTCTGGCTCTGGTTCAGCTCCCACCAGCTCTCACTCAATGCCAAGAAGACAGTCTCAATGACCTTTGGCACTAAGCAGAAATTCTCTTGGCTCCCATCCCTGCCCTTTTATCACACCCTTGACGGGACAATTCTTGAGGATATCTCCTCCTCCTTTAGGCATCTGGGGGCTGGCTAGAGAAACACCTCAGTTTCTCTGGGCATGCTGACGCCATCCTGAAGGAGCTGCGTCCCAAACTTGACACATTATACAGGAACTGTAGCTGCCTCCTGATTCTGGCTAGGAGTGAATGGATCCAGAAGATGATACTACCTATCTTTGACTACTGTGATGTAGTCTACAGTGCCGCTCCCAAGTTCTCCTTAACCAGATTGGATTCTCTCTTTAACTCCTTCTGTCATTTTGCTCTTGATGCCTCTCCTTTCACTCACCACCGTTCTCTCTACTGCTCCCTGGCTTTCTACTCCCGAGAAAATCATTGCCTGCTACACTGTACCAAATTCATGTCAAAAATTTGGTTTGGCTCGCTCCCACCATATCTCACCTCCTCCCTTACTATTATCTCCCCACCAGCCCACTCCCTTAGGTCACATGACTCTCGACTGCTAGTAGTTCCACATCTGGGAATCGCGCGCACTATGCAGCGGCTGGCCCAGAATTTCTATTGGCCTAACTTCACCCAGCAGGTGAAGGAGTATTGCAGGTCTTGTCACCGGTGCCAAGAAATAGGGAAGGCGGGCAAGAAAACCCAAGCCACCCTGATTCCATTGCCCATAGTGAAGGAGCCATTCCAGAGAGTGGGAATGGATATTGTGGGGCCTTTAAATACTCCCAGCTCCTCAGGGAAGAGATTCATCCTGACTGTGGTGGATTATGTCACCCGGTACCCAGAAGCAGTCGCCCTATCCTCACTGAGGACAGACAAAGTGGCAGATGCCTTACTTGGGATTTTCTCCCGTGTTGGGTTTCCACAGGAGGTTATCACTGATCGAGGGGGTTCCTTCATGCCATACCTGATGAAATGTTTATGGGAGAAGAGTGGGGTGGTGCAGAGATGCACAACACTGTATCACCCACAAGCCAATGGGCTTGTGGAAAGATTCAATGGTACCCTAAAGTCAATGCTCCGGGCATTTGCTGAACAGCATGGGAGGGACTGGAAGACATACCTTCCCCACCTGTTGTTTGCATACAGGGAGGTGCCCCAAGAGTCGACAGGATTTTCCCCCTTCGAACTCTTATATGGACACCGGGTACTTGGACACCTAGACTTCATCCAGGAGGACTGGGAAGGCAAGCATGCCAGGGAACTCCCATTGTGGATAACGTCCTTAGGTTTAGGGAAAGGCTGAAGGAGCTTATGGGGACAGCCCAGAGCAACCTGGCAGCTGCCCAACAGAAACAAAAAGTGTGGTACGACTGTAGAGCCAGAGCTTGCTTGTACATGGTGGGTCAGGAAGTCATGGTTCTTATTCCAATCCGGAAAAACAAGCTGCAGGCTGAGTGGGCAGGACTGTACAAAGTGTTAGGAAGGTAAATGACATGAACTACATTGTGGAGTTACCTGACAGAAGACAGACAGAAAGGATGTGCCATGTCAACATGATGAAGCCATATGCAAATAGGGCTGACATGGTGTTTGAAGTGTGTAGTCATGGGAAGGGGAAGGATGAAGGAGATCCCCTTCTGAACTTGCTGGAAGAAAGTAAGTGGGAGTCCTCTGCAGATGCAGTTAAATTGTCTCCCCAGCTGACCCCGGACCAGATCCAGAAAGTAAGGGAGGTTTTAGCAGACTTTGCCCCATTGTTTAGCACCAAGCCTGGACTAACCCCCTTAGCGATGCACGATGTGGAGACAGGGACACAGACACCCATACGGTGGACAGCATATCGGGTGTCGGAGGTTGTCCAAAAGGACATTAGGAGGGAAGTGGAGGAGATGCTGGATTTAGGGGTAATCCAGAGATCTCACATCCCCTGGGCCTCACCCGTAGTCCTTGTGCCTAAGCCAGATGGCTCTACTCATTTCTGTGTTGACTATCATGGACTGAATGCAGTCATAAAGTCAGATGCCCACCCGATGCCCCAGGCGGACAAACTCCTAGACAAGTTGGGGGGGTGACCTACCTTACGATGATTGACCTGACCAAGGGGTATTGGCAGGTAGAGTTGACAGACAGAGCTAGGGAGAGGTCAGCCTTCATTACTCTGATTGGCTTATTTGAGTTTAAAGTAATGCCTTCCGGAATGAAGAACATCCTGGCCACTTTCCAAAGGTTGGTGAACCAGGTGTTAAATGGTGCTGAGGAGTACGCCGTGGCATACCTGGATGACATTGCCATCTTTAGTACCAGCTGGGAGGAACACCTATCCCACCTTAGAGAAGTGCTGGGCAGGATACAGAGGGCCGAGCTCACTGTCAAAGCCGAGAAGTGTCAGGTGGCCATGGGAGAGGTGGCATACCTCGGGCATGTGGTAGGCCAGGGACAGCTCCATCATAACCAAATAAAGATAGAGGTAATCCAGGAGTGGCCCAGACCAGAAACACAGAAGCAGGTCAGGAGTTTTCTAGGGACAGCAGGGTACTACAGAAAATTTGTACCCAATTACAGTGCCCTGGCTGCTCCCCTATCTGATCTGACAAAGAAAAGATGCCAAAGAAAATTACCTGGGGCCCAGCCTGTGAGGAAGCCTTTTCCAAACTAAAGGAGGCACTGTGCAGTGCTCCTGTTTTGACAAGTCCTGACTATAGCAAACCCTTTATAGTTCGGACTGACACCTCAGTGGGTATTGAGGGAGTACTGAGCCAGAACTCCAGTCAAGGGACACATCACCCAGTAGTGTACCTGAGTAGGAAATTACTTCCCAGGGAGCAGGCATACTCCACGGTGGAAAAAGAATGTCTTGCCATAGCATCACAAATCCTATGAAGACAGGTTGAAGGAACTGAACATGTACTCCCTGGAGGAGAGGAGGGAGAGAGGGGATATGATAGAGACATACAAGTATCTTACAGGGAGGAACAGGGTGCAGGAAAACACTATTTTTAAGCGAAAAAGATGTTTCAGGACTAGAGGGCATGGGATGAAGTTGGAGGGAGGACGATTCAGAGGAAACATGAGAAAGAATTTCTTCACAGAACGGTGGTGGACAAGTGGAACACCCTGCCAGAGGAAGTGGTGGGGCTGAAACAATCACGAGATTTAAGAATGCATGGGATAGACATAAAGGAATTCTAGAGGTCAGGGTAAGGGGAAATAGACTTCTAGGAAAACAAACTGAACTTACAAGCTCAAATGGGCAGACTAGGTGGGCCATAGGCCCTTATCTGCTGACACTGTCTATGTATCTATGTATCTATGTAGTGTGGGCCCTAAAGAAGTTGGAGCCATACTTACATGGGCAGCATTTTGTGGTGCAGACTGACCACAACCCCCTGGTTTGGCTGACACAGATGGGAAAGAACAATGGTAGAGTGCTAAGACGGAGTCTTGCTTTGCAAGGGTATGATATGACAATATTACATAGGGTTGGAGCCAAAAATCAGAACTCAGATAGATTGTCTAGGGTCTATGAGGAGTGAACTGATTTGGGAAGCTCATCCCATGCAGGGGATAGAGCCCCCAAATTCAGTCTAGGTGGGGAGGAATTGTGACACTTGGACAGCTGGTTCTGATCACTGTATCATTTTTTGTAATATAAAAATGTGTTATGGACTATCTCGCATGAGAGATACTGAAACAGCATGTGAGATCACACACACACACACACACACACACACACACAGGTTTTAGTTACAAGGTGTTACCTGGAAGGCCAGAAGCTAATTACAGGCTAGGAGATACCTAACTGCCAAGACAGAGCATAAACTTTTATAACGCTTAGAGGAAGAAGAGCAGGTTATGGAGTTTTAGTACGAAGTCATAGAATATGTTTTGATGTCCTGGAAAGGGTAAGCTGATCATAAGATCAAAGAGAGTCATTTGAAGAAAATGAGTTGTGCTGAGGTTACAGAATTTAATACTTGGAAAAGACATCCTGTTTTTACATAGATATATTTTGTTATATATTCTGACAGGGAGGAGCTAGTTGACCTCATGCAAAGAGGTGGGCAAAGCCAGCTTTTCAACAGTATTCTGTTTTTCAATTACACACAAATGTTTGGACTCTGAAAGCTACAACATCTACAGCACTGAGATAAGAATAACTTAGAACAGACAATTCTAAGTGTACTAGTGGTAGGAATCTACACTTTTTAAAACATTCTTTTAAGTGATTTGTATGTTTTGTGATATATGGTTCTGTATTTACATGTTACATATTTTTATCTATTTTAGTAAAACTCTATTTTTAGAGCCTACTTGATCTGTCTTTGAATTTTATTTCTTTAACAAGTAAAGTATATATGGTTAAAGCAGACACTATGCATAAGCTTGAATGGTGATACCAAACTGGAAAAAGGTGAGAGTTTAATCTGCGGTCTTTTATTAGTGTTTTTAAGGGTTCATTTTTGTACACCTGGTTAGGTGCCTGTAGGCAAAGATATCTAGCCCCTGAAGATAGAATTATCTAAGCCTGTGCATTGGGTATGCTAACAAGAGGTTCACAGTTTGAATCTCTCCAAGACTTGTGACCAAAGGTTGATTTGAACACACAAAAACAGACAGGAGGGTTACCCTGTTTCTGTTTCACATTCACAAGGCTGCACTCAGAGGTTGGCACTTTGGGAGTAGAGGGCTGACCTGTTGAGTGGGTTTGTGACAGGGGTCACAAAAAGGCCATGCTGAAAATCTGTAGTGCAAATACCAACAAAGCCTGGGATGTTGGGGGTTTCTAACCATAACGTCCAACCCTGTACAGACTGACAGGTGTCAGGGGTGTGCCTTTGGATTGCCAGCTGTAATGCTCATGCCATTCCACCCTGCAGTCAGTGACAGGCATTGAGGTGTGCCTTGGACTCTTCAGCCCCAGAGGTCACCCCATTTTGTTATACTACACCCATTTCAGCATATGTCCTTATGGAATGGGGTGACTGTAAAGCCGAACACCCCAAGGCACACCTCAACACTTGTTGGTGTCTGCAGGATAGGGTGAGGTGAAATGGTATGAGCATTATGGGCAATGACCCACAGGCACACCCCAATGCCTGTTCATCTCTGCAGGGTGGAGGTGGGGTTGGCGTGAAGTTCAACACTTCACTGCCATTCCTATTCTGCATCTAACTCCTGCACTTCCATTGCTAATATCAGCAAGCAAACATTCAGCATTGACAAATGTTTGTTTATCAACTAGTGCTTGTTTTAGCTCACTAGAAATCCAGGGGAAACTTTTCTTTTTTGTTCTACATTTAGTAACGAGGCAAGCTGGTTCATAACTTTTAATACTTGTTGAATAAAAATGTCATATGCAACATGTACTGAAGGTGCTAAATAAAACTTCTGCCAATGTATACAGCTGCCAAATGGGAAAGATATTTGTGTGCAGTAAAATGAGTGAATGAATGTTTACAAATGAATGAAAGCTTACTATATCACTTGTTAATTCCTCTGGTACAAGTCACCACATTATGGACACTAAGAACGCTATCAAAGACACTAGTGACTATAACTTTCTGGGGTCTGTTACTTACAATAATATCTAATATGGATAAGTTTGTGTTTTTTTGGGGGGGGGGAAGGGTTGGTCTGGTGCTCACTGAGACAAGTTGTACAAAACCAAATTCATCGCATAGCATTTTTAACTCATGTGACTTTGGAGTTTGTCAGTCAAAGTTTAGGTCCCCCAAGATAAGGGTTTCTTTCTTAACTAACTTGGATAGGTAGCTTAGGATAGCCATACCAGCAATAGGGAGCCATAGCACTCAACCGCGTTAAGTGAATCACTTTTTGAAATGGTTATAATAACTGCAATACTTTCAAATCCAGATGGTTTGGATAGAGATTTAGTTAAAAAAGGATGTCAATTTCTTCATTACATAGGGTACAATTCCTCCGCCATAAGCAGAGCAATCCTACAAGTTGTACTGAGGAAGGGGGATCACATTGGAATCTACAGAAGTACTGAGCCATATTTCAGTTGGTATATGCATGTCTGGATTTGTATAGGTAACTCGAATTTTTTAATTATCCAACCTGCCCAACATACTGCAGACATAAATGTAGTCTATCCTTTCACAGTCTTATCAACATTTATTTATAAAAATTATGAATTTTTTAAATAAATGTGTACTGTGCATTTTACTGTTAATACGGTGCACATGTGTGTACAGAGGGAACCTTTCTCCTGTGTGTGGGAGCTGGAGGAACTTTTTATTAGGCTGTTGTTGCACTTAGGAAATAAACCAGATGCAGTACCTTAGCTGAAACACATGTTGGTGTGGTATTCTGTGACAAACATAAATGAGCCACTGTTTGCTCCGACATGGGTGTGCAGCTACTGTTTCTTTGGTAGACAGCAGTAAACATGTATGCAGTGGCTGCTACCTGCTGTCATGAGTCGGTTGCATACATTTCCCACACTGGCAATGACAAACCAAATGCTGCTGCCATTGTTTAAGGAATAAGACATGACAGAGGGGGATCATCCTATGTTAATGTATTGAGTAGTGGCTTATTGTCCCGAGCCCGAAGGTTTAGTGATGTATGTATTGCTTGTTTCTGTTGTTGAATCCAATCATTGTTTTGAAATATATTTTGTGTTTTACTTAGGTGTTTGAAATGTTTTCCTTGTGTGATGAGCACTGAGGCTTTTTGGTTTTGGATTTGTGAGTAGGAAGTTCTCCCGATAAGTACTGTATGTTTTTCCAAAGTTGTTGGATGGATGTCCTTTACAGTTTGTGATTCTGAGCAATGTTACTGTGGGGGCTTGTGTTTTTTTAAATTGGCTTGACTTCTTTTTGATGTTGCGGTGTTATTTGGTTTGCACTGTGACTTTTTTGATCCTAAGAATATTTAACTAGCATATTGACCTTTTTGACCCCAACTCTCAATTAATGCACCTCTAACATGTCTTCTAAGCAGGTGTATATGCTACTGTAGGTTAACGAGGAGGCAGAACTGACAAGACACCATTTATACAAGCATTTGTCAATGCTGAATGTTCGCCGCTTGCATTGTTGTTGTACCAGGTCTTGCTTGTACACATTTTTACTATATAATTACCCACGATAGAGCAGATGAGAAGCAATATCTCATTTTCAGTGATGTCCTGCTTTTACGCATTTTTATGTTTGCTTGCACGCATGTGCAAGAAACATAGTGCTATCATCCGAGTTTTCAGAGGTGTGTCACCCCCTCTTCCAATTCAGTCAGTGTGTTGGTAGGCACGGCCCCAGTCCGCCAATGCATGCTGGAGCTGTCTATGACAGCTCCAAAATGCAGTGGCGTATAGTTGAAAGGGGAGCTATGCTTCAGTGAGCAGCGATCAGATATCGCCTGCTCATCGCAAGCTCCCCTACACACACACCTGCAGTACGCGCATCTGTGTGCTGCCCCCACGCACACACTGTATAGCCGGCCAGGTGCCCAATCCCTGTCGGCTGTGCTACGCTCCTCCTCAAAGCCTTCCACATGCCACGCACTGGGTGCCCACCCCAGCGTGGCGAGTTATCGGTATAGCCGACGGGGTGCCCAATCCCGTTAGCTCCACTGTCCTCCCCACCCGGAGTACTGGGTGCCACCCTGGGAGCCCACCCCAGTGTGGCAACTGATGCTATGGCCGACGGGGTGCCCAATCCCGTCGGCTCCATGCCCCAACCAGTTGTCCTTGTGCCATGCTGGGAGCCCACCTCAGCATGGCAAACATCCCGTCATCATTTTGGTAAAAAACCTGAATATAAAAACTGTCCCACGGCGCTTCCCTGCCCCCTCCCACAACCCGCACCCACCCACTGCGCACTCCTGCCTCCCACACCCCCCTCACCATTACCTCGACCTCGGCGCGACGATTCGTGGACTGGGAACACGTCTGCACTCTTCAAAGCCGACCGCGAACTGAGGAAATGCCGGTAAGCTGTATAATGGGATAGATAGGGTTTTTTTCAACTTTGTTGCATATCTCAGGCATTTTTTGGAATTTTTGCACCAAATTTTCAACATGGGGTTTTTGGGACCCCTTCTCATGAATGATGCACTCTCATGGCGTTATTCGGGCCCAAAGGGTGATTTCGCTGTCACTGAGCAAAATCACTTTTTGGGCCCGATTAATGAAGCAACACTGCCAGCATTCATAAGGTGGGCTCTCAAGAAGCCGATTTTGAAAATTTGGTGGAAAAATTCCAAAAAATGACTGTTTTACGAGCGTGTGTTACGCAGTTCCTACGAAGGCTCGTATGTTCGTACATTTTCAATATTTTCACTCCAGATTTTCAACATTGCCATTTTATTACACCTCCTTATGAGCAGTACAGCTGTCATTTTTCACATCTTGCCCAAAATGTGTTTCATATATGTAGCGCACAATGGCGCATGGTCGGTGTGCAAAATCAATGTCTGAGACACATTAAGAAAATCACAGTGACACTGTTCATGAGCAGACATCTTAAAATGGCTATGTTGAAATTTGGTGAAAAAATTCCTAAAAATGACTGTTTCTGATGCGTTCTTGCAGTTCCTATGCCTTTCGTAAGTTCTTAATTTTCAATATTTTCACTCCAGATTTTCAACATTGCCATTTTATAACACTTCCTTATGAACAGTACAGCTGCCATTTTTCACATATCGCCCAAACTGTGTTTTGCACATATGAGCGCACAATGGTGCAGTCAGTGTCAAAAGCAATGTTTGGGACAGATTAAGAAAATCACAGTTACACTTTTCATGAGCAGAGGTCTTAAAATGGCTATGTTAAAATTTGGTTACAAAAGTCCATAAATGACTGTGTTACGGTGAGCATTGGCAGTGTTCCACGCACCTCGTAAGTTCATGACTTTGTAATATTTTCAGTCCAGATTTTCACCAGTGGCATTTTTCCACACTTCCTTATGAACAGTACAGCTGTCATTTTTCACAACATGGCCGAAATGTGTTCTCACCTTTCAAGAGAGAGATGCATGGTCACTGTGGGAAATCATTGTTCGGGACAGATAAAGTAAATCACAGTGACACTGTTCATGATTGGAGGTCCCAAAATGCCTCTGTTGACAATCTGCTGTAAAAAATCCCCAAACTAATTACATTACGGGTGTGCATTGCACAGTTTCTACGCATGCTCGTGACTTCACCAGTTTTTTTAATATTTTTACTACAGATTTGCAACATTGCCATTTTTTACACCTCTCCATGAAGAGTACAGCTGTCATTTTTTACATCCTGTTCGGAATGTGTTTGCACCTGTGGTGCTAAATGCCGTAGTCGCTGTGCATAAGCAGCTTTCAGCTAACAAACTGATATTGCCACTGTTCATGAGGTGGGGTCACAAAAAAAGCATGTTGAAAATTTGGAGTGAAAATACCAACGAATGCCTGAGGTATTACGGTTTCCAACCATAACGCCCAACCCCGTAGAGAATGACAGGCATCAGGGATGTGACTTGGGATTCTTGCCTGCAATGCTCATACCATTCCACACCCTGCAGCCAGTGAGAGGCATCGAGGTATTCCTTGGACTCTTTGGCCCCAAAGTTCACCCCATTCTCCTATACCGCACCCATCTCACCGTATTTCCTGATGGAATGGGGTGCGCATAAGGGCCAAAGACCCCAAGGCACACCGTGACACTTAGTGTCTGCAGGGTGGGGTGTGGTGAAATGGCATGGCCGTTATGCCTGACGACCCAAAGGCACACCCCAATGCCTGTCACTCTCTGCAGGGTGGTGGTGGGGTTGGCTTCAGTTCAATACTTCACTGCCATTCCTATTACGCAGCTCTGTAACTTCTACACTACCACTGCCAATGCCAGCAAGCAAACATTTGGCATTGACAAATGCTTGTTAGATTGTATTTACCCAGGATATACCAACTGAGAGGCAATATTTAATTTTTAGGGGGCTCCCACATTTTAGCCCCAAATTTGGGACAGTCTTTTTATGACCTGATGTTATAATCAAGACAGGTGGAATTTTTTAAACCTCATCCAAAAGGTGATTTTGCAGTGTGATTGTGAAAACAAGTTCCAGATGGGATTTGAAAAATGACACTTGTCATGTTCAGGAGGTTGGGTAACAAAAGGGATATGTTGAACATTAGGGTCCAAAATCTACAAAAAATAAAGTTATGAGTAAATGTTGAAACAGTTCAACATTTCTTCATAACTTGCTGTAGTTGTTTTTTTTTTCACATTTTGACTCCACATTTTCAACATAGTCTTTTTATGACCACTCTTTCTGAACAGGATAGGTGTTATTTATAAAATAGTGGCTGAAACGTCATTTTGCACCAGAACCGTGAAAACACATTTTGGTCAGAATTTGAAAAATGACAGCCGTCACATTCATTAGGTGGTGTGAAAAAATGGCTATGTTGAAAATGTGGGGTCAAAATATTGAAAATTACCAAAGTTATGAGCATGCTCGAAAAATCTCAATGTACGTTCATAACTTTATTGTTGTTTTTATATTTTACCCCACATTTTCAACATAGCCTTCTTATGACTCCACCTCATGAACAAGGGTAGAGAAATTTTTCAAATCCTGCCCAAAAGGTGATTTTGTGCAGTAACAACAAGAACACTTTTTGGATGGATTTGCATAATTTCACCACCCTTGTTCATGAGGTGGTGTCCTAAGAAGGCCTTGTTGAAAATCGGGGGAAAAAATTTTCAAAAATGACTATGTTATGAGGACAAGTTCAAAACCCATTGAAATACATTGACCAGCATACCTGATTTCCTCAGTTCCTGGATCAGCATTGAAGAATGAAGATGTGTCTCTGGTCCAGATTGGACTATGGCATTGTATCCTGGTAGGTAAGTAAGGGGTGAGGGGGGGTGAGGTGGTGAGTGCTGAGTGGGAAGGTCGGGTGGGTGGAGGGTAACGGTGATGGTGTGCCAGCGGCAGCAACAGACACTGATGGATAGTTTTCTGTTTTACAGGATGTATAAAAATTAAAAATGCTACAAGGGACTGTTTTCTTTTTTATAGGTACTGACACTAGGGATTGGGCACTCCAGTGATGGTGTTTTGTTAAGCAGCACTGGGGGTTGGCTTCTGGTGTTGCACAGTGATAAGGGTTGGGGGGTTACTAGCCAGCACTCAGGTCTGGGCACCACAATGTCAAAAAATTAAAAGTAAGTTGTGTGTGGGAGTGTTGGGTGCTAAGTGGGAGGGTCAGGTGGGGGGCATAATGGTGGCAGTGTGCCAGCAGCGGCAACAGATATCGATAGATGGCTTTCTTTTTTACAGGGTATATAAAAGTAAATAAAACCCCCCAAAGATTATGAGGGATGGTTTTCTTTATTTCAGGTACCAACACTGGGGATTGGGCACCCCAGTGTTGGTGTTATGTTGGCAGCACTTGGGGGCCTCTCCAGTGCCGCACAGTAAATGGGGGCTAGGTGGGGGGGTACTAGGCAGTACCAGGGATTGGGCACCCTGGTGTCAGAAAATTAAAAAGGGGAAAGCAATGGGAGGTGGGAGGGCTACTTGGCAGAGGGTTGGAGGGATTGCTTTTACGTGGGGGGGGGGGCCACAGCAGGTGGATCTTGATGCTGATCAGCTCTGATTGCTGGATAGCTTATGCAGATCCAAGGAAAGAGCCACCGTATGATTTGGGTGGTTCTTTTCTTTGAAATACACAAAATTTTCACCCAGCAAGACCGGAAGAATGTCATGATCAGTCTTGCTGATGATTGGTCTGACACTGTCGAGCCCCTTGCAGACTGCCCTGCATTGGAGTGACAGGGACACACCTCTCAAAACCCACTATCATACCAATGTGTTCAACTGGCTCAAGTGCAAGGGTTAACATAAAAAACATTAACTTGTTACTTGACATAAAAATGACAGGCCAGTTATACTCATTCGCTATATTAGGAACAAAGAAAATTAATTGCAAAAAAATTTACATAGAGCTAATATCACAGGTTCATCTACAACACAAACACAACTAAGTGAGGGAACTGGGTCTGGTTTTGAAGACACTATTATTTGAGCACTGATTTCAAATCAGATCATTAACAATACTAGCACAACCCCAGCTTGGTCACGCTTCCCTACGCATGGCAAAGGGGTTTCACTGGGAGGCAGTATAGACTAGTGATTAGAGCACACAGCAGTAAACACTGACACCTCAAGACAATGGCTTGAATCCCATAACCACGACTTACTTATTATATAAACACTAAGCAGGTCACTTAAAGAGTTAGTACACTGCCTGAAATTAAAGGAGTCGAATAAGATTGGAAACATAGTGGTTGTGGTCAAATGACAAAGGCCCTAACATTTGGGATATTCTTTTAAATTCTTGAAAACATTTTTCTATGAAACTTTCAGGAGGGGGGATTGTATTTTGGCTCCAAGGACATTGCCACTTTCAAACAACATTTCTCAACCCAGTGGCTGACTGCTGAAATTACTAACATGTCTCACTTCTTCTCTCCCCTAGACAAATCTGAGCTGTTCTCACGCTTCTCCATCGATCTTCATCTTAGGGTCAATTCTCATTGGCTGGCACCTCATACATAATTTATTATGATAATCCCCCTGCTCTGAGTCTGGCAGTCTCATGGGGAAAGCATGCAGACTGCAGACAAAGTCCTCTGTAACCTAAGCCATCTTGCAGGTTTAGATTTGCAAAGCTGAGTTCAGGACTGAAGTTTACTCACCCAGTAAAGGTGATTGTATGAACATCCTTTATTGTATTCCAGAGGTTCTGACCCTTGGGATATTCCCCATCCATCCTATAGGCCCGATGCACAGTCCAATCAAAAGTTTTGGAGTGGTTGCTCCTCCCTCAATCCTGCTGAGGCTCTTCAGTTGATTCGTTCCCTAGCTGATTCTGAAACTACTGTAAATAAAATAATCTCTGCAGCCTATGATCGTCATCTAATAAAACATATTTATTGACTACAGTGTAAAAATCACACAAAGCATAGGAATATACTGCTTGCAAAAATTAATTATAAAGGGTACTCATACAGTAACCTGTGATATTAGCGGCTAAATTACTGCGACTAAATAATCGCAAGTAATTAAGGGCGACTCAAACAAACGCTACATATGAATTATAGCGCTATGACAACAATAGCGCCTGCAGCTGCTATTGGATGATCAAAATAGTGAGTACTACATAAGCGCAACTCACAGCGTCAAAATACTCCAGCAGCTTTGAGTACATTTGAGAGTAAGATACAGTTTTTCGGGAGCACATTAACACATAAAGTGCTGTTACAACATGGCCTGAGCGAATGCAATGAACAGTATAGAGCTGCTCAAATAAGGATGGACAGGACTGTAGTGGCCTACCTTTTTGGCTACTGATCAGTTTGAACTCCATTATGGCAACAAGAATGTCATCGAGTTGAATAGGCTTTACATACACATTTGATCCGCAGGATACTGACGTGGGGATTGGGCATGGTAAGAGCATCATGGGAATAAGGAAGTTTAGAAAAGTTTTGAAGGCTGAGAAAATAATTAAGCAATAAGGCATGACCAGGGGTTAGATTAACAGTCTGTTAATCACCCTCTAGGGGTGTAATGTGGCACGAGGCGCAGCCGAGTGCCATATTGCCCCTAGGGGTGATTAACTGACTGTTAATCTAACTCCTGGGAGTGCCTTATTGCTATTATAAAAAATGGCTCCAAAAGAAATGTGTTAAAAGTATACTTTTTGAATGTTTTCCTCATTTAGAGGGAGATTTTTAATAAAACAGTTCTTCCACCAACAGTTTAAAAATGCTGGTTCAAAATCAGAATGCATCATTCCACACATTCAATAATGCTAGAGGATGGAATGCTGACAGGAAGAATCCTTGTGCCATGGTGATCAGGCTGTACATGACAGTATAACATGGATTAATGTAAGGCTGTTGGAATCCTAACAGCCAATCAGATTGCAGCATTTCTGAGAACCTTTTTGTAATGGTGAGTTAAACCTTTTCACATTAGGTGTGACAGATGACTTGCCAGCAAAGCTTGTTAGCTGAGTGCTGGTCACGATTATTACATGACGGCTAAATGTACCAGCACTAAAGTTTTCAGTCGCTAAACTGTACTCGCTAATGTTGACTTGCTGATCTGTATTTCGCGATTTTATTGTTGTGATTTTAACAAGGAACCACTCATACAATCACCTTTAGCAGGTGAGTAACTTCCATTATATCGTGACCCTTTTTTGCACTTCTTTAGAAGTCCTGACCTGTGGGAACTTAGTAGCAGTTGGACTTTGGGGGGGTGGGGTGCCTCTAGCTTGTATTGTCTCTCATAGGACTGTTTGAGCTGCCTGTACTGTAGTACCTTTCTTTCAAATGCAATGTGGCTGCTGCTGACATCAGATTTAGTCTATAGTGTCTGATTGAGGTGTGGATAGAGGACCAAGTAGCTGCCGAATAGAATTACTCTATCATAGCCTGAGCTCTCTCAGCCAAGGAAGTGTCCATCGCTCTGGCTGAACGGGCATTCATGTCTTTTGGGGTTGCAACCCAGATATGCAGTAGGTCTCCAAGATTGCTGACTTAGGCCACGTACAGTAGCTATTGTGTCCTTTGATGCTACTTGGCTAACCGTCTGATCTCCAAGTAACATGAAAAGTCTGACTTTCATCCTAAAGGCCTGAGTGTTATCCAAATAAGTCTAGAGTTGACACTCACATCTAGTGCATGTTCAAGAAATCTGAACTTTCCTGGGTTTTGGTGGGATAGGGTGGCCAGGTGTATTTCCTGTACTGCATGGAAGGGAGAGTTGACCTTTGGAGTGAAGGCCAGCACTGTTTTCAGTGTGACCTTGTCATTATGGAATACAATGATTGATTTTCTGCCAGGGACAGAACCTGCAGCTCACCTAATCTTCTGGATGAGCAAATGGCAGCAAGGAATACTGTGCTGATGCTGAGGTAGTATAAGGATGCAAAACGGCGTGGCTCGAGGGATTATGGCTTCTAGTACCACATTCAGTTGCTATGACAGTACTCTGAGTTTTGTGGTTTATTTATTTGTTTAAGAGATTTACCAGGCAGGCATACTGAGCGGAGTAATGCTCGATTCCAGATGTGACCTGGGGGTGAGGAGGAGAGGAGAATGTACAGTAGCAATACAGAGGCAATATACAGGTTACAAGCCAAATACTATAGAAAGGCAATATACAGGTTGCAAGCCAAACATTAGACTATGCAATGGAATATACAGTAGATATACATAGGAATATACAGCAAACAAGCCATACAAAGGCATAAACAAATGAATAGACATGTAATTTGTCACAGAGGATGCAGGCCCCATTATTGTGACCCTTGAAGCTGAGGACGGTTATGTACAGACACAAATCATATACAGATTATTTACAGAATAACTCTATAACAGCATGGGTAGAGGTCTAAGACAGCAAATCATGGGCCGTAGTGCATCTCAATAAGATGGCCAGAATTGGAGATGGGAGGGACACTGGCCTCTGCGGTGCTAGAAGCAGGTGCAGGTGGAAGAGAAATGAGACTTAAGGAGAGAGTTGAGATGCTGTGTGTTTGTGGCATGTCTAATGTCAGCCGGCAGGGAGTTCCATAATTTAGGCATGCGGTAGTTGAAGGCAGCCTGGCCTGTAGTAGTGAACATAAGTGGGACAAAGAGAAGTTGTGAGTCAGTGTTCCTGAGTGAGTATGCAGGAGGTGGTAGAGCTGCTAGGGTTGCCGTGAGGTATGGGGGGAAGGACTGCACCCAGAATTTCGCTGTTGTTCTGGTGCAGCAGATCAGTCTCTGATCCTGGAGTGAGGGGAGGTCTAAGGACCTGTATAGGTAGCAGTGATGGGTTGTAGGAGGGCAGTCCAGGGCAAAATGACAGAAAGAGTGGAAGAGTGGATCTAGCTTGGCTAGGGAGGACTTGGGAGCAACACTATAGACTACATCCCTATAGTCCAATACAGGGAGGATCATTTTTCGTACGATTGCCGTGTGCGTTACCAAGGGGATGCAGCCTCTGTTGTGGTATAAAGCGCCCAGCATGGGGTGCAATTTCTTGTGGGTTGCATCAATGTGTGCAGAGAAGTTGAGGTGCTGGTCTAGCCAGACCCCAAGGTATCTATAGGATGTGCAAACCTCTGGGGTGGCTGGTAGTGTTCTGAATTACCTTTAGAAAATGGACCACATCTGGATGTGCCCCTATTGATCCACCTCCCACTAGTGGGACAATTATGGCCCCTATGGTTGTAACCTGGAAACTGCAGAAAGAGTGCGCTAGCCCCTTATTCAACCTATCATTTAGGAAGAAGAGAACTGTTTGTAAGTTAATGTCCATGTGTGTAATCCCACAAGTCGAGCACCAGTGGAGAAACACCACCTGAAGCCAGTGGTTTGTTCTTGTTTTTGAGAAACTTTAATTGTAACAGAGTGTCTACTACTTCTTCTCAGTAGCCTTGGTCTAACAGTCTGCTCCTCTAAGCAACCACACCATAAGTTTCATTGCTGTTGGGTTGTGGATATGGGTCCTTGGTGAAGCAAGTTCTCCATCATGGGGAGCCAGAATTGTTGAGCCATGGCCACTGCTGTGATTAGCAAAAACCATGGTCTTCTGGGCCAGTGTGGCACCACTAGATCCACTGTGGCTCTTGTCATTCTTATTTTGTTCAATACTTTGGGGAGATTTGGAGTTGGGGGAAAGATGTATGATTTCCTGAATGTCCAGTTTGCTGATAGGGTGTCCATCTCTTCTGCTTCCTTGCCACGATATCTGGAGCGGAACCTTGGCAGCTGTGCATTGTTCCTCAAAGCCAATAAGTCCAGTCCCAGGGGTCCCTGTTTCTGTAGTACCACACAGAACACCTCCGGACGAAACTGCCATTCTCTCTGATTGAGGGATCTGTATCTTAGCCAGCCTGCCTTCCTGTTGAGGGTGCCTGCCAGGTGTATGGCTTAGACTGATTCAAGGTAAGTTTATGCCCAGCAAATGACTAAAACAGTTTCTCTGATAATGGCCTTGCTCTTTGTTCCTCCCTGTTTATGTAGGTGACTGACACCTTGTTGTCAGATCTGATGCACATATAGTTTTGTCTGTTGGGCAAAGTGATTTATCTCATGGTACTTCCTTCATCTCCAGCATGCTGATGGGTAACCTGGTCTCTGCTTTGCTCCATTTTTCCTGTGCCATCTGATTTCAGATGATCACTCCTCATCCCAGTAGACTGCTGTCTGTTTTTATAGTTACAGTTTGTTCTTGATGCAGGTGGCGCTGTATTTTTTTGTTTGTGTCTAGACGTCCACTGTGTCAAGCTTTTTGTCACTGCCGGTGGTAGCATGATGATTGTATTTTAGATCTGGGACTGCAGTCCCAGGTGTGTAGACTACTGAGCTGTAGTGACAGATGTGAAGCCTGGCCAATGGTGTGGTGCCTGTCATCATGGCTATGAGTCCCAGTATCTATAGAAAGTCCAATACTGGACATATCCATTGGTCTCTGCACTGCTTCGCTGTCTGTGTAATTTTTCCCATGTTGTCAGCTGGCAGTCTCATTTTGTTTGTCTTTGTGTTGATTGAAGCTCCCAGATGATTGATCAACTGGGCCAGGCAAAGGTGACTTTTTTGCATATTGATGATCTAGCTGTGATCTGTCAGGCACTAGATCACCCTTCTTGTAGCTTTTTCTACCTCAGTTGGTGAATAACCCCAGATTATCCAGTCATCTAGGTATGAGATGATCTGTCAGGCACTAGATCACTCTTCTTGTAACTCGTACCTCAGTTTGCGAGTGATCCTAAATTAGCCAGTCAGCTAGGTATGAGATCATATGTATCCACTCCATTCTCAACTTTGCTGCTAGGACCGCAATAACCTTGATAAATACCCTTGGTGTGGTAAACAGAAAGAATGGTAGGCAGATGTACTGGTAGTGTCTGTCCTGTATCTTGAGCCTCAGATATTTCTGCTGTGAACAGCATATCGGGTCATGGAGGTAGGTGTCCTTCATATGACATATGGTAGTCATGTGGTTGTTTCTCTAGTAATGTTGACTTGAGTGTTTCCATTTTTAACTTTTGGTATGTTATGTGTTGGTTCAGAAATGTGAGGCTGTGGACTTTCAGCAGAGAGGCAGATCACAGGAACTCCACGACCAGTACCACATCATAGCAGAACAACAGGTACAGAAGAAAAGCTGGGCTCACAGACAAAACTTTAATAATAAACCCAAAACATTGGGATGGTGTATAAAACTTCATTGTGCTCAAAAGGTAAGAAAAAAACAAGGTAGCACCCAACTCTACAACCGCTCATTTTTTCAACATTTGACCATAGTTTTATAAGCTGTCCTAATGTTTAGGGTTGATTATTGCAGTTTTGTTCACTAGCCCGGCTTTCTATCTCTGCCTGAGGTTGTGGATGCTTATATTTTTCCTGTCTTTTTTTGGAACCATGAAGAATATCAAGTATATTATATTCCTTGGTCCCTTTTCCCACCTGGTACCAGTGTTTTGATTGGTTTGCTATTAGCTCCTGCACTGCTGGTTGCAATGCTTTTCTTTTTCTAGACTTTGGGGTAGGGGTGAGGGTATGGGTCCATTCGAGCTTGGTCCCTGTTCTATTTCTGTTATGTACCCCTTATATACAGTATTATTTCCATTACCCTTTTCTCTGTTGTTGACTTTGCCCACTGTTTTGAGAAGAACCTCAGTCCTTCTCCTACTGGTGTGTCCTTTGCAGTGGGCTGCCTTACCTCATTGTTTGCTTCCTCTGTTAAAGGGACTTTTTCCTGTGAATTTGCTTTTTCCCATGTTGAATTCATTTGATGTTGTAGGGTCCATTGCCTGACTGGTGTTAGAATAACCACTGCCTGGATCCTTGTTGGGTTTGTGGTCTTGTCTTGTTGTGAAAGCCACAAAACGTTTTTTAGAATGACAGAATGATGGAATGATGATTTGTACCTGAAGCTCAGCTGAAGGGGAACTTTCTTTTAGCCTGGGACAGCAGTGAGGCTGCAACTGTCAGCATCATTTTGTCTGACTTCAGGCAAGTCAGAGGACCTTTCTACTTGAATAACAAAGGTCTGCGACCCCAGGAGCATGAGGACCACAGGAACAGGAGTATGGTTTCTGCCCTGGAGCATCTGAAGGGCATCTGCAGGTAAATCTGCAGCACCATAGGGAACTTTACCCAGGGGGTGGGGGTTAGTAGCCTGTACAAGGGGCTGTCTGTAGCTCACCCAAATAACATTCTATCTGGGTGAAGTATTTTGCATCCAGCAGGGGAGCTTATTCTCTGTAGGGGTTTGGAACACCCTGTCTAGAGTCAAATAATAAAACACATTGGGAACAAGATCAGAGGAGTGCAGAGGGTGGATGGAATTAGTACAAGACATCAAAGGAAGTCACACGTTAGGAAGGAAGAAACAAGCAAAGCAGAGCAGGTTATTCCCAGCTAAGGAGGAACAACTTTACTGGGGTAGAGTTACGCTGTAGTTTAGGTATACAGTACTGCAAGAAGTATGGGTATAGGATCAATATGGTGGGGGCCTAGCAGGCTGCAGGCTTGTAGGCAATCATTCCTTTGTCTGTGCTGTGGAAGGTTGGCCACTGGCCTATATGCAGGAGCTTTGATGAGCTCCATGCACAGCTGTGAGCAGCATGGGAAGAAATTCTCCAGCTGCACAGGCAGCTGAGCTGGATTCCAGAACCACTACCCACACTCCCCCTCCCACATAGGTCCACTAGCCCTGGGGTATGGAGAGTTTTGGAAAGGAGGAATGAGGAAAGGAATCAGTTTGTGGGTGTGAAGCAGTGTCCTTTGATAGTATCCACAAACCATTTTGCAACCCTGGTGGAGGTACAGTTACCTAATTTCACCAGGGGAGGCTGTGAGCCAGTCAATGAGAAGGATCAGGCAGGGGGTGTGACACCCAGCAGGGTTGTGTGAGCTAAGAAGGTAGCCAGTAGAGTACTTACAATTGGGGACTCTTTGGTAAGGGTCATGGAGAGGGTGGTGTGCTGGGATGGGACAGTGAGGGGGAAGTCAGATGCATGCCAGACAAATCAGCTGTCAGGGATAAGGAAAGTATATGAGGACGATTGACAGGATAGGGGAACTGCAACATATCCTTGTACACTTGGATACAAATGACCCTGCAAAGCAAAGGCTGGAGGAAATAAAATCCAAATTCTGTTGGTTAGTGGGGAGCTGAATGGAAAGGTAGCTTTGTTGGCCTTTTCAAAGGTGCTACCAGTGTGGGACAGGGAGAAGGGAGGGGAGAGAAAAGTGAGCCAAGAGGAGACTGAGGTATTTGATGCCTGGTTAAAGGGTGCTGACAGGAAGAGAGGTATAGAGCTGTGGAAAACTGGGGGAACTTCTGTGATAGAAGGCTATTCAAGGAGATGGCCTTCATCTCATGAGGGAGGGGACAAGTGCACTTGGGCTGAAGCTTGATGACTACTGTGCATGGATTGTCATTTAAACTGAATGAAGGGGAGGCAGAATCTGGGAATTTCTCAGTAGAATGGGGGGGACAGGGACAACCTTGCAGAGACTCCCCCCGGAAATGGTAAAGGGAAAAAGGGTTGCTAGTGGTGGCATGGGCAGAGAACAGGACAGAGTTGGTAAAGAGGAGGATGGCGGGGAACACGACAAATCAGCAGGAGGGGAAACTGGAGGAGTAGGAAGGGTGTGGCAAGCAGTAACCAGGGAACATATAAGGGGGAAAAAAAAACAAGGTATGAGTGTGAGAGGTGGTCTGTCTAAATGCCAGAAGCCTGAACAAGAGTATCATTGAACTACAGATGATGGTGGCAGAGGCTAAATTAGACTTGGTAGCCATCATGGGGATGTGGGCCTCTGGTAATAGTGACTGGGATCTGGCAGTTCCAGAGTACACCTTGTATAGGTGGGACAGGAGCAAGAGTAAAGAGGAGAAGTAGCTCTCTATATCAGGGAGGGAACCGAGGCTACGGAGGATGGGACCATCGCAAAAGAGCTGCGGAGTGGTGTAGATCTGCATAGAGCGGACTATGGCTTTTGGAAAAAGTTTAGACTGGAGACTCACCCAATTTAGGGGGAAAACAACTGCGAGGCTCTAAACCACAGTGTATGCAAAACACTGCCTGCAAAAACAGCCAGCCAATACTGTCGGCATACGTACAGTGCACCCCCCTCCCCTCAGGGAATCAACCTCCTGCAAACAAGCAGATGAAGTGGCACACACATGAGAGAACACAGGATCAACCGTGACATGCCACCTTACACCTTTCATGCCTGTTTTTATGTTAGGAGCTACACCCCCTGTCTCAGGGGGCTGTACCCCTCACACCACTCCTAAAATATCTGTAATGAACTCCACCTGCACCATGTCAGGGAGGAGAAGAAAAAGTGAGTACGAGGGAGAAATAGTGGACAGGAGGCAAGAGGAGGAATGGGAGCAATGGAAGGATCCAGGATGCTAGTTCATTAGAAATAACTCATCAATGTGCTCAGAGTACACCACGGTCACATCACTCACACACTTTTCACATTGCCCACATTATGATGCCCTCATTCCTTCACCCTACTGATGGGATACCAGGTGGTCTATAGATAATCAGGGCAAAAAGAATAGGTGGATAAAGAACTAGAAGAGGAAATCCAGAGAGGGATAACAAAAGGGGATCTAGTATTAGTGGCGTACCTGAATCTGTCAGACGTAGACTGGGATACCCCTGCAGCAAAGAGCACCAGGAGTCAGACAGTGCTGGACATGTCACAGGACTGCTTATTGGTGTAGCTGGTCAGGGATCCCAAAAACCAGGACACCATTCTCGACTTCGTAGTCACAAACTTGGAAGTGGTGGAGTGGCTAGCAGTGAGGGAACCATTGGGATTCAGTGACCACAGTTCTGTGTGGTTTGAAGTGGTGATGGGGAATACTGGCCCCTCCTCAAGAGTAGTGGCTCAATGGACATACGTAACCTAAGTGAGGAGTTATGCTTGCGCAATTTTGTTGATAGGCTGCAGGTTAGCTGAATGAGTGAGTTGTTTGATTGTTATATGTGGATACTTTGGCTATTCACACTCTTTGTCCCCAAGGGACTACCACCCTGTTGGGGTACCGTGAAGGCAAAGGAACCCACTTGAGGAGGGTTCCATCCCTAGATGTGATATGGGAACATAATTCCTTGAGGTTAAAGGCACTTTAGAAAGAAGCTCAAAAGAACTGTGAAGCAGGTGTTGCCGGAGACTGACTAGAGTCATCACAGACTGCTGCAACTGCTGATGACTGATAGCAGATAGAGGCATGACTTCCAGAAGGAGAGAGGGAATGATTGCAGGATAGTAGGATGATGAAAGCGAGCCACCATCCAACCCCAACTTTCAGCAGAAATCTTACTACTAGGGTAAATGCTATAATTAAGTATAAATGCTAGATTATAGTCTTTGGCTCTCAGAAAAGGAAAAAAACCCTGTGGAGGAAATCTCTGAAGATCCATGGCCTCGGCCACCATCTCTCCTCATATGGGTAATTATTATTATGACACCTCAGCTTTACTAATTAGGAATTCAATTCAGGGGAAGTTTTGGAGGAATAACTCTTGCTCTATCTCAGCAGCTGAAGCAGCCAGCTGAGAGAAAAGGAAGCATAAGCTACAGCCAGGACAGACAGAAAGACAAAATACTAACCTATAAAGCCACTGAAAGCACAACTGAACAGAAAGCCCCAAAAGCATTGCAGAAAAGTGGCAGCAGATATAGGGAGAAAAGGGGGGAAGGCCAGAGCCCCAGCAGAGCCTACGGCTGCAGCAAAAAGACAGGATTTCTGAATAGGTCTAGAGGAAGCTGGCTTAAATAACTCATGGAGTGGGTGCGGCTGGTTGCTCTGGCCCATCGAAACTGCAGGCATAGCCTTTCAATTCTGGACCTCAAACAAGCAGATGTTTGCTAGATGTGAGATATGATTAGGAAAACTTGATGAGTATAAACTAGAAATGTTGCGAAGTTTTATTTCACTGCAAAGTTCCAGTGAAGTTGAGAAGTTCACCTTCATAAATAACTTTGTGAATTTCCCACTTTGCATTTCACATTGTGTTTTCCCGAAGAAATGGCACTTTTCAGGAGAAGGTAAAATTATGGGGAAGTTGCAACGTCACCAGCAAATTTGCAAAACTTCTCTTGAAAAAGTGCCACTTTGCCCGTCAAAAACTACGAGAAGTTGAACCAGTGGACACCTGAGAAGATGGTGTGACCTAAGCAGGAACAGGTGACCGGAGGGGGAGGTACCACTGTCCATTAAGGACTGCCTATGTGGCTGTATAAGATGAGGTTGGGGGGGGAGAACCACTGGACATCAGGGGTAATGTGACAAGCAGGAACGGGTAACTGAGGGAGGGGGATGCCATTAGCCACCAGGGACAGCCTGTATGGCTATTTGACAGGAAATCGGAGTGGGGTGGGGGGGACCACTGGACACCAGGGATACGGCTGCATATGAAGGTACCTGGAGGGAGTGCCACTAGTGGTAACATGATATAAGCAATGCTTGGTGATGAGGGGGCACTGCTAGCCACGAGGGGCTACCTATGCTGACTGTCTGACAGGAGACGAGGGTTGGGGGATCCACTGGACACCAGGAATAATGCAGCATACTGTATACAGGAGGGGACCTCCTCATTTCCATGGACACAGTAGTAGTATTAGTGCCTGGGCACAGCCAGGTTTAGGGCATGCTAACTGGGCTTCTGAATATGGCCGCAAATCCAGGTAGCACCAGGTCAGACCACGTTAGAACCGGTGCCAACGTTTGAATATCAGGCCCACTGTGCAGTATTAACAGTCATCCGATTTTTATCCAGTTGATAGACACAGGTTAGGAAGCCAGTTTTCAAAAAACTTTAAAAGAATGTTATTAGTGTTCCGAACTGTAAGCATCACTGTAGGATCACATGAGCAACAACTTGCAAACAAGATATTTAAATCCATAGAACAACTGCTATGTGTAAACAGCCGAATACTGTGTACCCATGATGACCTTTTATGTATATGTTCAACTGTCTATAATCTCATGTACTTTTGTTCCCGGGTCGCCCCTGAAAAAGGGACCTCTGGGGCCCAGTGGGCCTACCCGGTCATCAAAATTCAATAAATAAATTAATAAATAAATAAGTTGGCACTTTGTGAATGTGTGAAACGTTGTGAATTATTTCACAGAGCAACGCTTGCCAGCTTCACACATATACAGTATAGACCAGATCAAGGGAGGAGTGGTAAAGTGGGAAAAGATGAAGGGAGCAATTCTGGAGGAGATTAACTGTTGTGTAAAAAAAGTCACCACAAGAAACAAACACAAAAGCCCAGTCTGGTTTGCAAAAGAAGTAAAGGAGGCTGTGTGGCCAAAAAAAATGGGCCTGCATTAGGTACAAGTGGAATAAGGAGGTGAAAGAATAGGAGGAATACCAGACCAGACTAAAAGGGGTGGGGGAATCTGAGACAAAGGCAGACATGGAGCTGCAGATTACCGAGGGTATGAAGAGGAGAAAGAAATACATTTTTAGTTGTATTAGGAAGAAAACAAAAGCTGTGGGGAAGGGGGGATTGTCATGCTAGCTGTGGGTGAGTAGTGGCAGTAGAAGGTGACAAGCACAAGGCAAGTGTACCAAACAATTACTTCTGCTCATTATTCACAGTTGAGTACGATGAGCCTCTACCAGAAAGTGGGGTCAATGCAGCCACCTGGGGGAGTGCAGGAGATGGAGAGGGTACTGAGCATGGCTGAACAGATGAAAAAAGGGCTGGAGGCCCTCAGGGTGGATAAAGCACCTGGTCTAGATGGCCTGCACCTGAGGGTAGTTAGGGAACTGGCCTCAGAACTGACAGAATCATAAACCCAGCTATTTAATGACTCACTGGAGTCTGGAGCGGTGCCAGGAGATTGGAGGTCTGTGGATACAGTCCCACTCCACAAAGGTGGGGACAGGAAGGACCCAAGCAACTACAGCCCAAGCAGTCTTATCCCTATTATAGGTAAGCTTATGGAGACCATAGTTAAGGAAAGTTTGGTGACCTACTTGGAAGACAATGGGCTGTATGACAGCAAGCAGCATGATTTGTGTCAGGGAGTTCATGCCAGACCAACCTGATAATGTGTTTTTGACTGGGTCTCTAGGGCAATAGATAGAGGGCAGATGTAGAGTTACACTGCTTTGACTTCAGCAAAGCCTTCAGTTTGGTGCTACACAGGATGGTACTGAAAAACCTAAGAACTTGGGAGTAGAGAAGTAGCTAGGGGGAGGACACAGAGGGTAGTAGTAAATGGGGCCAAATCAGGGACGGGGGGGGTCATGAATGGCATGCCACAGGGATTGGTCCTGGGACCTATCCTATTTAATATGTTCACTGGTGACATAAGGGAAGGATATGTGACCAAGTTGTGCTCTTTGCTGATGACACAAAGCTATGTGGCAGGGTAGACAGTGAAGAAAGGGTGAGGGAGCTTCATAATGATCTAGAGTAGCTGGAAAGGCGGTCATAGATCTGGCTGTTGAGATTCAAATCCAAAAGATTCAAGGTGATGCGCTTAGGATAAAGGAACCCACGCATGGAATATTGTGGTGTTCTTCAATTTTTTATTTTATTTTTTTCTTTATTTACTTTGCTCACCAGGTAAGTACACTGAGCAATAGCCCTTTTTAAGGAACGAACTGGAGCTGCTAATATTGCAGCTAAAGATGGTACAGTAGACAGCATAAGTATTATATGTAGTAACATGTATAAACAATCACAATGATAGTAGCAATACTTTGATATAAATAACATCAGATTAATAAACAAATGAAAATCTTAAAAACATTTATAATATGACTGTTCTATTTTAAATGAGATTTAAATACCTTATGGCTACTGTGTCTGTATTATGACACATGGATGGCAAATTATTCCGGCATTCAGGGGCATAAGCTGAAAAAGCATGTTCTCCTGTAGAAGTAGTAATCTTTATTTATTTATTTAAAATTTGATAACGGAGAAAGGCACAATGAGCTGAGGCTCATTTCCAGGTGCGACCCGGGGGAAGGAGTAAAATATGACAGAGGATAAAAATAAGTACAATTTTACATGTTGAACATTAAAATATAACACAATATGTACAACAAACAGGTAACATGTAATGAGCAGTGGATATTAACATAATATACAATGAAATAAGTATTAAAACATAATTATATATACACAAGTTTAGGATGCATAGGAATAAACAACTGCAGGTAATAGGTGGGTAAAAGATAAGGGGAGCTGGACCAAGGGGGTGCCAATAGGCGTAGATCGGGAGAAGCAGGTAAAGACGTGAGAATGCACATTAGGGAGAGGGACAGGTGCAGCATGTGGAAGGGGTAGGCCTCAGTAAATGCTTGAGGGCAGGAAAGGAGGGTTTGGGGGGGTCATGCTGTTCCAGAGAGAAGGGAGCCTATAAGAGAATGCCAATTTGCCGGTCAAGGTGCGAACACGCGGGGGGGGCAAAGGAATGGGCACTGACTGATCGCGAGTTGTATGGGGACAGGGTGGCAGGTTTGAGGAGAGAGAGGCAAGGTATGATGGTAGAGTCTCAAATCAGAATTTAGATATAAAGGTGGCGTAATGGGATAAGCGTCTCTGGGAGAGCGGCTGGAGAGAAAGGGAGGAGTAGAGGTCAGAGTGATGAGTCAGACAAGTAAAGATGAGTAATCTTCGGTATAGACAACAGACAATTTGAGTTTGATCTTAAAACTCTTCGATTTTTAAAGGGGCACTGTCAGCTTTTCCTCTTCTTTTTGGTAAAAACAAGCAGTATGCCTCTTGGCCACATACCACTTAGGGAGATGCTTGGAATGCCCATAGGGATATAAGATAAATGGATGTTTACCTGGCTTCTTAATTTTTTCCATAAATAGGTATTCAGCCGGCCCGCCCGTAATCCCGTACATTCCGGAAGCATTTCTAGGTCAGGGACGCTGGCGTCTGCCTGGCCATGAGTCGATGTGATTATTTTCATATGGATGAAGAACAATCATGTGGCGCTTGTTCTGCATATATCTCAACTATTACATCTATCTGGCACCACAAACCGAGCGCTGGAAATGTATTATTTTCATTTTTAAGCTGTGGCTGAAATCCCACGCATGCACACCAATGGCACACTCTTGCGCATGCGCGGGATTTTTTGGTCTTACATCTGGTACGCATGCGCGGGATTTCGGCCACAGCTTAAAATGAAAATAATATATTTCCAGTGCTCAGTTTGTGGTGCCAGATAGATGTAATAGTTGAGACATTTGAGATGAAGCCAATACAGTAGGAATAGCGTCTGTATACAGTGAAAATAATAAGGGCCCCAATATCGAGCCCTGGGGAGCTCCCTGTTCAAGCACACAAGTGGTAGACTGATATCTACCAAAAGAAACCTGAGAGGTCTATTGGCCAAGTAACTATGGAACCAAGAACAGGGCAACTCCATCAGTCCCATGGCTCTCAGTCTCCCGAGCAGCATGGAGTGGTCAACAATGTCAAAGGCCTTGGACAGGTCCACAGAAACTGTGCCAGTAAGCTCATCAGCATCCATTTCCATACTGACGTGGTCAGTGAACCTGGCCAAGGCCATATCAGTACTGTGTGACTTACAAAATCTATGCTACTCAGGAGAGCAAAGGCCATGAGCCCCCAGGTCATCAACCAACTGCTTAACCAGTTTTTCCAGTAATTTACTTAATGGGAACAATATTGAAATCGGCTGATAGTTATCCAGTTCAATAAGTTTTCCAGATTTTGGAACTAATTTGATCAAGGTATCCTTCCACAACTGTGGGAATTCCCCAGTAATCAAGGATAAATTAAAAATGGTAGTCAACAGCAGGTATATAGCTTCAGATGCAAGTTTTAAGAATCTTGGCTCCAAACTATCCTGTTTAGAGTTTTTCTTAATAGACATTTGTTTCAACAGCTTTAAAACCTGAGATGGTTTTATTTTACGGAAATAAAAGGGGGATATGTTATCAGTCAAGAGTGTAGGAATGAACTTATTTTTGAATGCACAATCTTCCAAATTTACCTTAAAATCTGTAAATTTTTCAGAAATATGTGTCAGATTTCGGAAGGCTGTTTCAATTCTACATCATTGTGAAGAATAACATTAGTTAATTCCTTCTTCATAGGGTCAATTAAAGATTTTATTGAGGACCAACATTTTTGGGGGGTCACCTAGGGACCCATTTTGTTGTTTATGAAAGTAATTAGATTAACATTGCCTGATTTTGCAGTTGCAATTATTTCTGAATTGACGGTATTTATTCCAATCTGTAATACTATTGGTGGTTTTAAATACTTTCCAGTTATTGTCCCTTTTTTAACAGTGCATGTAGCTCACGAGTAATCCACTTATTTGTTCCTTTTACTCATCTAGTCTTCAATGGGAAGAATTTGTTTTGGATCTCCAGTAGTGTACTATGAAAAAAGTCAACTGCTGCATTGATATCAGGAATAACATCCAAGAATGTCCAATTGACTGAAACAACTCCTCCATGAGACCACTCAAATCCAAATTAGCAAAACTCCTGAAGGTACTGTATTTAGGAGGAACTCTTGTTTTTTTTATTATTTCAGACACAATAGGTAATAAATTATCACTTATTGTGTCTGGAAAAGTACAACAACTTCTAACCTTACCTAGGCAGTTGATAAGTATCCAATCAAGTGTTGTATGATTTTTACCAACCAGATTCATACGTGTATAATCGGTGATCAACTGAAATAAACCAGAATTTAGTACTAGTAATTCCAAATTAGAGTCAATCCTAGGGTTCCAAGTTAAATTAAAATCATCTATAATTAAAACATCATTACCTTGGTTGACTAACTGAATAAATTCGAGAAACTCTTTTCGACCTTTCATACCTGCCTTTGGGGGGTTGTAGACTGTACAACATTTAATTATAGGGAGTCCTCCCAAATTCATTTCTAAAAACTGCCATTCGCATTCTGTACCAGAGGCCATATCTGGCCTGCAATGGCCTTCCCTATGGCCCACTGGACGGTCAGCTGTTCCCCAATGCAAGGCCCGTTGGATGGTCAGCTGCTCCCCAATGCAAGGCAGTCAAAATAAGGCAAATGAGAATAGGAGAGAGAGAACGGGAGAGATGCAGAGAGAGAGAGAGAGAGAGAGAGGAGGGGAGTGGGATGGACAGAGGGGGACGTTGCACTTCAGAAAATTGGCCGAACAGTTCAGTTTTTGTTTGGGGCTTGGACAAACCATTGCTGGCCAATGGTGATCTGTGGGGTGGATTTGCTGTGGGCAGCATGGAGGGGGCAACACTGCTTCAGCTGACCAACGAGGATCGGTGGGCTCTGCACTGGTGCAGACTGGTTGGGGGCATGTGTTGGGATGCACTTCTGTTGTTTTTCTTTGGTTTGCCACCATCATGCCATGTACTGTAGTTGGTTTGGTCATTTTTGTTTTATTTGTTTACACACATTGGAGTTGTTGTTTGGACACACTGGAATTCTGTGGTTCAACTTGCAGTGCTGCATTATGCGGGCAAGCTGAACCGAAAACAGATCAGATTGTTTGTTCATCGTCGTTTCATGGGGTCAGAGAATGCATTCGTGGTGAGTACACTTTTGATTCAGTGCTTCATTGGATGTTTGTGGCTGGGTCAGTGATTGATGTGATTGCATTGCTTGGCCTGAGTGCATGCCTTGCAGTGCTTTTACGGTGTGAGGGCAAGGATGGATGGGCAGGTGTAGAGGTTTGGCCCACCAGGGTTAGGATATGGCCTTGTGTGGCATGCCAGAGGATATAATTGAATACCCCTGGAGTACTGGATGGAAGAGCTAGGCTGGCCACTACTACAGAGGAGAGGGATCTGTGAGGGGTCATCATAAGTGACTCCCCCAATCAAATCATCCAGCGCAGTAAGGCATACAATAAGGCACTGAGAAAGCAGGGGCATATCAGGAGGGGTTTTACCAGAAGAAGAAGCAAAGTATTACTAGCCTTGTACAGATCATTTTTACTAGCCTTGTATAGATCATTGATGAGGCCTCACCAGGAGTACTGTGTCCAGTTCTGGAGCCGAGCCCTAACCTGAGAAATTTTCAGTGCTGGTTCTGGTCAAACCAACTGTCTCTCAATGCAAAGAAAACTGTCTCCATGATCTTTGGCTCCTGGCAGAGGCTTAATAGGTTCACCCCTCCCCCAATCAATCCATACCCTCGATGGTGCAGCAATAGAGGATATCTCCTTCTTTAACTACCTTGGGGTCTGGCTTGATTGCCATCGCAGTTCCTCAGCACACATTGATGACATCCACCTTAAGCTCCATCTCAAGCTTGGTGCGCTCAACAGGAACAAAGCCTGTGTTCTTCTTCCTACTCACTGTGAGATTGTATTAAAGATGATGTTCGACTATGATGACACAGTCTACAGTGCCACTCAAAAATCCACCCTTGCCAGATTGGGTGCCCTCTTTCACTCCTTGTTCCATTTTGCTTTGGACTGTCCTCCTCACACTCACCACTGGTCTCTTTACTCCTTCCTCTCCTTCCCTCCCTCCCTCCCTTGATGCAGTGACACCTTGCTCATTGTGCCTCCTTTATATCCAAATTCTGGCTTGGCTCCCTCTCTACCATTCCTTTTTCCTCCCCCTCTTACCACTTACCCACTCCAAAGCATGCTTTTCCATTCTCTTTTTATCCCCACAGGAAATTTGTTGCCGGACAAATTGCCTTTTCATACCGTTTCTCCCTAAATTGTGGTCCTCTCACCCCCTGTGTATCCATTCTGCTCTTCCACATTCTTCCTTAAGTCTGTTCTTTGTGACTTTACAAATCCCTCCTACAACAGTCCCTGACCCCAGACCTTAGTGGCTGCCTGTGCCCCTCCCATGGCTTGCTCTAGTCTTTATATGATCTTGAGTCGTACCCCCCCCCCACTGATACTCCCAGGTTGGGATTGTTGTACCATGACTGTCCAAGTGCAATTGTAGCTACCACATACATCTTGTGCTGTTTTACCTGCATTGACTATTAGTATGTACAGCTGTAAGGTACTGTACTTGCTTGTATTTTTGATGAACTATATTGTAAAGCATTTACTTGATGCCTTTCTGTTAATGTACTTTGAGTTTTTTACTTTATTGTATTTTCTTCCTCACTCCCTCACCACCAGGATGCATCTAGAAATGAGCTTTTAGCTGCTCACTATTCATTTCCTGGTTAAGCTTTTTAAATTAATTAATTAATAACTAAATGAATGGCATAGACAAGCTGAAGTCAGTACAGAGAAGGGTCAGTGAAATAATCTGTAGCCAGCAGGGCAAATCCTGTGAGGAATGGCTTTTGACCCTGAACATGTACTTGCAGGAGGGGAGTTGCAGGAGGGGAGATGCGATAGAGACGTATACAGTATGTTTCTGAGGGGCATAAACAGGGGGGAATAGTGAAGGCCTGTTTATTAGAAATAGGAACAGAGTTACAAGAGGGAATGATTGGCATATAGTACATATGCAATGTGACTGTTGCGGATGAATTTATGTATTCTTAGTGCAACTGATGCTTATTATGTGCAATATACATGCAATAAGACACAACGAGGTGTGGGTTACGTGCTGATAAGAGCATGCCCAGGGGTGTACTAAGGCACGAGGCGCTTGCGCTGAATGCCTTATGCCCCTGGGCGTGCTCTTATCAGCACGTAACCCACATCTCGTCGTGTCTTATTGTGCTTATAAAATGGGCCTTCAGTAAAGAAATTTATATATAAAAAAAATGTCATAAGGATATACAGGAAAAAATGAAAAAATATGATTTTGTCATTTGAAAAAAAAAATAGTCCCTGTTTATGTGTTGGAATGGAGGTTTTGCATTAAAAGTTAGCTATGGTGACTGGTGTTTGTGTTTTTACTGTCCACAGAAATACAGACAGACACAGAAATACCCCAAATCAAGTTTATTTTGTTTTAATATTTTATTCATTTGAACATGGAGTTGTACTTTCATGCAGTTAGCGGCAAGCGGGACTGACTGAGTCCGTTATGGGTTTTGTATTAGCTGTCTCCCTTCCCCCCCATATACAGAGAGCATTTATTTTGCTAATTTTATTTTATTTTGTTATCATATTTCTTTTTTTTTTCTGTTGATGTGGATCGTTTGCCTGATTGGGACCGAGCGTGTTCCTCAACTGCCGCCGTACATTGTCATTTCCTGGTACGAAGTCGGGCTCATGGATTATTTCTTCGTTTCAAAAACAATGTTTTTTTTATTATTAATATGCTTTTCGTTACTTACATGTCAGCTGTTGCAGTTGGATTTAAAGGATAGTACAGCAGGAGAAAGGGGGAGGCTCCGATGCCAGAAACGTCGAGTAGCGGGAGCGAGAATTGGAGCTGTGTGGAACAAATGTATCAGACTGTGAGCAAAAATAAAGCTGTTTAGGCAGTTCTGCAGGAAGGGTGACATTAAATAGATACAGTGTTAGGTGTTCTGTGCAGTGGATTTGTGAATATGTTGGCGTTGCTTGATTTACCGCTGTTGAGGCAGTTCTGCGTGAGATCTGTGTGAGAGCTGCTGCCGAATAGTTGATTCCGAAGCATGTAGCTTTCACTTACTGTGGCTAGTGGGCAGTTGTACGATGTTGTTATGTGGTTGCAGGGTGAGGGTTAGTGCCGGTTGACTAGGATATCATTTGATAAGGACATGGGTCTGAAGGCGTTTTAACCAATCAGATTCATTCATTTTAAATGCCCATTTTATGTTACTTTATATCATAACCTTATGTAATGAAACTGGATGCAATTGTAAATGAGAAAATTTCTCAATCTGCTTTCCAAAGAAATTTGATGATGATGATTTGATGATAATTGAAGGCTGTTGTGGGGGGGGGATACATTCAGGAGGGATGTGATGAAGTTCAGTTTCACAGAAAGTATGGTGGAGCCATGGAACAGACTGTTGGCAGAAGTGGGGTTAGGTACCCTAAATGAGTGTTTTATGGATTGTAAAGTATTTGGGGATACAGCATTTATGAAAGGTGCTATATAGAACCAAATTGCTTTCTTCCTCTGTGAGACTTGATTAGGTCTTCAGTATATACAGTGCTACGTGATGGTTTTATAATGGAAACAATTCCTTGTTGACTCTTTCCCACCATAAATGTACACTGTATTTAATTAGCAGCAATCAAATGGCTATGCGGAATGAACAAGGCAAGCATTGGAATGTAAGCCTCCATGCCAACGCCTATAACATGGCCTTTCGGGGAGTGGAAATGAGGAACTGGAACCCTTGTTTCCTGACCTCAGTGTTTCCTTTCTTTAGCCTTCATAGACTCCATACACAACCTAAATGGATCTGTGTCCTGCCATCTAGTCCCAGGGCACTGGCCTCTCTGTTTGTGATAAATTACCTGGAAACAAAGCCTGAACTCAAGGGAGAAAAAGCTTTATAGAAAATAAATAGCATGAATTAAACATTTTCCCCAGTGTTTTATTCTGAGATAGTATGCACTGTGGTATTATGTATTTCAGAAAGCTAAAATTGTGTGGACTGAACTGAATGTATGCCAAGAAGGACCAGCCTGCTAAACAGCAGAACCGTGCTCTACCTATCAAAGGCAGACACAAGAACATTGATTGATAGCATTTTTGTTTTGTGCTTTTCAGAAAATGTAGTTTCTCTGAATCTGCAACAACACAGAGAGTGGATCCTAAAGTAGCTGAACAAAACTGTGTGCCAAAGGCAAGAGAGGGATCATTGATCGCAGGGTGCTGCCAGGCAGAGGGGAGGACATCCCTAGAGCCGTCACTGAAGAATAACTGAAACCTGGAAATGAGCCCTGGTTCTCTGCACCTTTTCCAGTTACTTCATTTAATACATAAATCAACAGGTTTATAAACAGTTTATCTGGAGTCTGGACTCTGTACAAGGAAGTTCCTTACCCTGTGCACGGTATCGATGTAACCAGTCCATAGCATGCCGGCTTCGGGACTTTCTGCCTGAAATGATAAAGGGATTTGAATAAGGAAACTGCAGATCTCTGAAAGCACCAATGAAATGTAAACAAATACGGTACTTGTATAGTGAACAGTAAGGGGAGACAGCAGTTCAGGGTAGAAAGCTGAAGCTTTGCTGTCAGCCCCAAGCAGATTGTCACTCATGGCAGCTGCACAGCAGGTGTCATTACAGTTGCACTAGTACAGGGAATTTGGAAAATCAGGATTCAAACATTCCAACCTCTGACCTGGAACTTACAAACTCTAAACTGCTAGACTGTTTGCTAAGTCCCTAAGTTGAAGCAATAAAATCCTACACCCAGAAAAACTGGAAAAATTGTAAGTCTTAAGACATTTTCAGTGCGTAAAGCTTTTTTAGAATGTGTCTTCTTTCATAAGGAAAAAGCTGCACTGTTAACAGTTTTCAAATGACCCTGCTTAACACAGTGTGGGAACTTCAAACAAAAGCAGTTTAACTAAGATAGGTATTCTATCTGTACTATGACCAGTTGACAGCATAACAAGCTGACAGACAAGCTCTTGATAAAAGCTACAATAAATCTACTGTACAGTACGTTACTAACAAATCTGCATTGCTGTTACAAGAAAATGTTCTGATGTGATGATTTAAACCATTCAGATTTATGAAGAACACAGAGAATAATGTATTGTAAACCATACACATCAAGGCTGTGTTTCCATCGGGGGAATGAGGTGACAGCATGTAGTCTTCAAGTGCAAAACGTGAGAAACCCATGCTGTCATCTCAACCCTGAGATGGAAATACATGCCAAGTTGTGTGTGGCTGCCCATATTTTATTTGAATATAGTACATGCTTACTTTTATTATAGATCTAGGGAGTGCTCTCAACCAATCAGAGCACTCCTTTCCTCTGTGCATGACATGCTCTTATTCTGTGAAGAATGTCTCACATGCAGATGCCCTGTAATAGTGTTACTCGGATAGTGTCCTGAGCATCCTGGATTTACCAAATACCTGCCATTTTAACAGGATAGTGGATCCATTGTATAGTGACAGCTATCTGACCATGGATCTAACCCCCCGGATCCAGGTCGGATCCCGTGTTATCCAACATGGACCCCGGATACGGCACCTGGATCTGATGTCGGATCCCTGGATCTGGCACCGGATCCCTGGCTCCGGAGTCAGATAACGTGGGATGCGACCGGGGATCCAACCTCCGAATTCAGCCGGATCCCAGGTCAGATCCCTCCCAGATAGTGCTGCCATCTGACAGAGCACAGTCGGATTCACAGGGGCACTATCCGAGAAACACTACCCTGGAAACGGGCGCATTGTGAGACAGTTTAAAAAAAAAAAATAACACTGAGTGCTCCTTCAATCTATAACATATTAATACATCCCACTCATTGCGGGTAAGAGTGGTTTCACTTGCATTCTGCTCAAGCCAGAACAGCTCAGCTTCACTTTTCTCTGCCGAGCAGAACGTGCATGAAATCAATATTATCCCACAACAAGTGGCTCTGGGGGATGTATTAACATATACACGTGTGTCACAGAAGCGCCTCCTCCAAAAGTAAAAACAAAAGCACTTTTCATTTCTCTGGTTCCAAGGTTCAATTTTATTTGTAACAAATGTAACAAGTGATAGATTTAAAACATATAGTAATATAGAAATACATAAATAACAGTTTGATATTAAACACATGTTAAACAAGCATTTGTCAATGCCGAATGTTGATTGTGTTGGTGTGTTGAGCTCGCTCACTGCCCCCCTGTCACTCGCTCAGTCTGTGTCTCCCCGTGCTGCAGGCTGCTCTTTTGTACTGGGCTCCTGCCTGCATTGGCACCTTGTTCTACCTAGTAAGAAATCTGCAGCTGTTCTGACAGAGCTCCGTTGAGGTGGCTCACTCCCCCTGTCTCACTTGCTCATTCTGATTCTCCTGGCGCTGCAGGCTGCCCTTTCGTACTGGGCTCCTGCCTCTGTTGGTGGCTTTTTCTGCCCACAAAGAAATCTGCAGCAGTCCCGACACAGGTCTGTTGAGCCTGCTGACTCCGCCTCTCTCACTCGCTCATTTCATTTCTGCCGGCGCTGCAGGCTGCCCTTTTCTATTGGGCTCCTGCCTGCATTGCCGCCTTTGTCTGCCCACAAAGAAATTTGCAGCAGTTACAATAGAGCTCCGTTGAGGTTGCTCACCCGTCCTCTCTCACTTGCTCATTCTGGTTTTCCTGCCACTGCAGGCTGCCCTTTTGTACAGGGCCCCTGCATACATTGCTGCCTTTTTCTGCCCACAAACAAATCTGCAGCAGTCCCAACAGAGCTCCATTGAGCTCACTCGCTCCCCCTCCCCCAACTCACTCGGCTGTTTTCTCTGTGTCTTCGCTGCTGCAGGCTGCCCTTTGTACTGGGCTCCTGCATTGACGGGGTTTGTTCTGGCCAGAAAGAAATCTGAAGCAGTCCTGACACAGCTCCATTGAGCTTGCTCACTCCCCCTCTCTCACTCACTCATTCAGTTTCTGCCGGCGCTGCAAGCTGGCCTTTTGTACTGGGCTCCTGCCTGCATTGCCACATTTTCTGCCCACAAAGAAATCCGCAGCAGTCACAATACAGCTCTTTTGAGTTCTCTCACTACTGCGCTGTCACTCACTCGTTCTGTGTCTCTTGGCGCTGCAGGCTGTGCTTGTGTACTGGGCTCCTGGTTGCATTGGCACCTTTGTCTGTCCACAAAGAAATCCGCAGCTGTCCTGACAGAACTCCGCTGAGGTCACTCAGTCTCCCTCTGTCACATGCTCATTCTGTTTGTACTGGCGCTGCAAGCTGCCCTTTTGTATGGGGCTCCTGCCTGCATTGGCGCCTTTTTCTGCCTACAAAGAAATCTGCAGCAGTCCTGATAGAGCTCCGTTGAGCTCACTCAGTCCCCCTGTCTCACTCACTCATACTGTTTCTCCCACCGCTGCAGGCTGGCCTTTTCTACTGGGCCCCTGCCTCCTTTGATGCCTTTTTCTGCCCACAAAGAAATCCACAGCAGTCCTGATGGCGCTCTGGTGAGTTCGCTCACTCTCCCTCCCTCACTAGCTCTCTCATTCTGTTTCTCCCAGTGCTGCAGGCTGCCCTTTTGTACTGGGCTCTTTGCGTTGGGGCCTTTTTCTGCCCACAAACAAATCCGCAGCAGTCCCAACAGAGCTCAGTTGAGCTCAGTCACTCCCCTCACTCGTTCGATCTTAATCTGTCTCAAACACTGATTTCCCACAGCGACCATGCTATTCTCTGGCAGGAGTGCAAAAACATATTTTAGCCAGGATTTGAAAAATGACAGCTGTACTGTTCATAAGGAGGTGTGAAAAACTGCCACTGTTGAAAATGTGGCGTGAAAATATTACAAATTTGCGAAGTTACAGGGGTGCGTGGAAACAGTTCAGTGCACGCTTGTAACACAGTCATGTTATGGAGTTTTGTCACCAAATGTTCAACATAGGGCTTTTAGGACCTCTGCTCATGAACAGTGCCACTGCCATTTTCCTAATATGTCCCAAACATTGATTTCCCACAGTGACTGCGTTATTCTGTGCTGCAACTGTGAAACCACATTGCAGTCAGGATGTGAAAAATGACAGCTGTACTGCTCATAAGGAGATGTGAAAAAATGCCACTGTTGAAAATCTGGCATGACAATATTACAAATCTGCGAAGTTACAAGGGTGTGTGGAAAGTGTGCAATGCACACTTGTAACACAGTCATTTGATGGGCTATCATCACCAAATTTTCAACATAGGCATTTTAGGACCTCTGCTCATGAACAGTATAACTGTCATTTTCTTAATCTGTCCCGAACAGTGATTTCCCACAGCAACCGCTCTATTCTGCGTCAGAAGTGCGAAACCACATTTCAGCCAGGGTGGGAAAAATGACAGCTGCACTGTTCATGAGTAGGTGTGGGAAAATGGCAATGTGGGAAATCTGGAGTGAAAATATTATAAATTCGTGAAGGTATGAGCGTGCGTGCAAGCTGCACAATGCACGCTGGTAAGACAGTCATTTTATGGAGTATCATTACCAAATTTTCAACATAGCCATTTCAGGACCTCTACTCATGAACAGTGTCACTGTCATTTTCTTAATCTGTCCCAAACACTGATTTCTGACAGCGACCGCGCTATTCTGCGCCGCAGGTGCAAAAACACATTTCTGCCAGGATGTGAACAATGACAGCTGTACTGTTCACAAGGAGGTGTGACAAATGCCAGTGCTGAAACTCTGGCGTGAAAATATTGCAAATTCACGAAGTTATGAGCGTGCGTAGCAACTGCGCAACGCACGTTCGTAAAACAGTCATTTTTTGGATTTTTTCCACCAAATTTGCAACATAGGCTTCTTGAGAGCCCACCTCATGAACACTGGCACTGTCATTTCATTAATCGGCCCCAAAGGGTGATTCCATGCAGTGACCGTGAAATCACCTTTCGGGGCCAATTAATGCCATGACAGTTCAGGAATTCATGAGGAGGGGTCCCAAAAACCCATGTTGAAAATTTGGTGAAAAAATTCCCAAAAATGCCCGAGATATGTACTAAAGTTGAAAAAGCCCCTATTTATTACATTATACAGCTTACCGGTATTTCCTCAGTTTGTGGTCGGCTTTGAAGAGTGCAGACGTGTTCCCAGTCCACCGAAGATCATCGTGCCGAGCTCCAGAGGCAAGTATGGGGTGGGGTGTGGGAGACAGGGTGCCAGTGGGTGGGTGTGGGTTGTGGGTGGGGGGCGCCGGGAGACTAAGAGGGACTGTTTCCGTTTTTAATGGTGTAAAAAAAAAGACTTTGCGGGACCGTTTTTTATTTACAGAGGCATATGGCATGCTGGGGTGGGATTGCAGTGTGCCACCGGAGTATGCTTTGGGGGGGACAGCTGTAGCCGACGGGGACTGGGCACCCCTTTGGCAAACAACAAAAGGGGATAAATTCCTTTCTGCTTACGGTGACTGGGCACCCCTGTCGGCAAACAGCAAAGGGGATTCCTTCGTCGACCGGGATTGGGCACCCCAATGAGCAAACAACAAAAGAGGATTCTTCCTGCCGACGGGGATTGGGGCACTCTGCCGGGCAGACAATGAAATGGGGGTGGTGGATATTATGCCAACGGGGAGTGGGCTCTCCCGTCGGCAGATAAACATGTTGGAGGGAGGGTAATATTGTTCGTGAACACTGCAGCAACCCGCCGCCATGTTCACAAACAATATCAGGCTTGCTAACTCCCACCCTGCAATGACAGGTTGCTCCCTCATTGCAGCGGATGGCTGACGCTGCAATGATGAGGTGGCCCCTGATTGCAGCAGCTGATTTGTCACAAGTTGGTGCAAACGTTCCAAACTTGAGTCACCAACAGCCTGCAACGGCATTGGGGGAAGCGGGACAAGCCTTTGTAAGCTGTGGGGGCATTGGCCACAACAGTACCATGCCTCCACAGCCTGCTTCTGAGCAAGCTGCCGCAATATGTTTTTTGAGCTGCACGCAATCAACATAAAAATCTAATGTTCATCATTATTGTCTGATACTGATTCAATAAAATTTTCATTGTGACTGTCACGTAGTCTGCCATTGCAAAAATCGTGCAGTTAACACCTAATGACAGCAAATATACCATAGCATTATTGTCAGAGATAAAAGTTATTTTCTGCAGTATTGGATCTAGGCGCTTCTTCCTTATCAGATCAAGTGCTGGGCAATGGAGAAAGAGAAGCTGTATCGAAATTACTGATTCACTGTTGCACACACAGTTTGACAGACCCCTTTTGTTGAAATTTGCTGGAACATTTGTTATGTAACCAAGGGGAATACCCAGTCTCCATCTAACTGGAGCACTTCTTTGTTTTTTGTTTTCACAAAAAAAGCAGATATTTTTCAGTAGAGAATACCTGTTTCATTTTACTAAATAATTTGTTGTTATAGGTATTATATATTCTCTCTTGAGCCCTCTGCATGCTAACATCTTAAATTCTTTGAGTGGCAGTGTGTGACTCTGACCTTGCAAATCACATATAGAACAATATATGGAGGGGGGAGTGCATAATGAGAATTTAATGCACACTCGAGGATGGGATGCTACATAAACCCCTGAGGTGAAGCCCGAGGGGTTTATTAAAGCATCCCACTCAGAGGGTGGGCATTAAATTTGAGTTTTGCACTCCCCTCCATGTATTGTTTTATATAATTGCTGGGGAGCATTTTCTTGCCTTGAAAACATTACACAGCAATTCTAGACATCAGTACTAGCAGCAGTAGATGGTGCTGCTGTTGAAATCCTCTAAGCAGCCTTCATGGTGGTGGTAGTTGTGTTTAAAGCCCCCCACTGACATTTAATTCCATGCTCTTTTAAGAGCACTGCAGGTCCCCGCCTTCCATCTCTCAAGCTGTGTTTTGTGCTTGAGGCATAGCGGCAGCGGTGGGCGGGAGGTGCTGTTTTACTTTCTTTTTTTTTTCACTACCAAGCCAAAGCAAAAGAAGTACTCATGGAGCTTCTGGGGCTGTAACATGTTTACATGGCAAAATAAAAACCTGAAAACTGCAGCCAACCTGTCCCAAGGTAAGTCCTAGAGGCGCTGCTCAGATGGAGGGAGAGACTGTGTGTGAATGCCGTTATGGAGCAAGGGCATGCACAGTGGTGGGGAAACTGGGCACGTGTTCACTGTTATAATCCATGGGTTATAACAGCAAATTGTAACCCGGATTCCCTATGGGAGAAAATGCTCCCCAGTTATTATATTGCAATTACAGATGTTGGGGGGATTTTCAAAGCCTATGTCAAGGTACAAGTTTCTATCAAAGTATTTTGGACATAAGATAAATTGCCCCTGAATCCAGTTTTCAAAGCTAGGACATAGCAAAGTCCAATTTTCAAAACTCTGAATTAGTTATGTCCAGTTTGCAAAATTCAGGTATAAATGTGCTTGGATGAAATTTTCAGACCTGGTCTACCATTTGCATCTGTTTTTAGTATTTTGTATCCAAAAACTAGATGTGAAATACCATAAAACCTAGCAATTTTGCAGATAAATTCAACTTTTTAAAATAGCTGGATGTTATTACTTTTGAAAATCCCACTTGATGGAACCTGGGATTCGAGAAGTGAGCAGAGGGCTGCAGAGGGAGGGATCGAAGAATAGGAGCAAGCCAGACCAGATGGTGCCACAAGTCTGCATGCCAGGCCATGTGGCTACAAACACCCAATAGGGGTCATGTAGTTTTACCTTTTAAAAGTGTAGCACTTGAGTAGTTCTTTCAGTAGAGCAGGGAGCAGCCACCAAGCGCTCAGCAGTTGTGGAGGTAATGAGCATTATCAGCCAAGTGCTGTTATCTTCGATTATTGTGCCTTATCTGGACCTGCTACTCTAATGCTGTGATTGTGGGTCACTGGAATGGGAATTCGGGAGGTGGGTGGAGTGTTACAGAGAAAGGAATCAAAAGGAGGGAGCGAGCATGACCAGCGGGTGCTATAGGCCTGCGCACCAGACTATGTGGCTACAAGTCCCCAATAGGGGTATAGTTCCTCCCAGATAAGATTCACAATCCATAGAAACCCCTTGCATGGGTGACCCCAAAGTGTGAGTGCCACGAAGCAGGAGTGTGACATCTATCTTAGTGACGTGTGGGAATGTCGTCAGAGCGTCTGCAGGAGGACCACAGGCTGCAGGTCACACTGCTCAAATGAGGTCTGGTAAGATAAGTAAGGGTAAGGGAAGAGTAAATAGGGGTTCAGTAAAGGTAGCAGATGTTCACTGTCTAGGGATGGTTCCTAGAGTAGGCAGCTGGTGGCAAGAGAGGTATTAGGGGATCTCAGGTTCTCCCTATCTAGGCAGTGCCTACAGGGAGATTAGCAGGTGGGATTGCAACAATATTTGGGGATCTCATCTACTCTCTATCTAGGGTCAGCCCAAAGGGGAAAGTTAGCAGACAGAAAATATAGCAGGAAGGCATAGTGCATTCCTAAAGTGGGCCTACAAATAGTTCTATTTAGAAGCTACAAAATGTTAAGGGGCATACCTAAGTACAGTACTAGGAGGTCCTAGAAACTTAATATGTGGAGAGGGGGCATGCTGTGGAGGCAAAGTGGGGTGAGAAGGGTTGTGGGGTGAAGGGGATGTGGATTGGTGGTATTTCTGGGAGCACTCTTGGAGATGAGGGGATGCCTGGTTTGCGGGAAGTTTTGTCAGCTCAGAAAGAAGGTGTGGCATCTAAGGTAGGAACTAGATACGCTGGTGAAGGGAGGATTCACAGGATGATGAAGGAAGGGGCAGAGGGGATGCAGGGTGTGGAGGCTGGTATGGAGAGGTTAGCAAGAATGGATACAAGAGGGGGAGTGGGCCAAGAGAAGGGGTTAGGAAGGAACAGGTGCTTGCTTAGGCATGTCCCAGAGGTCCCCCTCTTCCAGTCGTAGAGAGGGCTCAAGGAAGTGAGGTAGATAACAGTAATGAGCAAAGGTAAGGCTGGATGGGGGGGACAGTGGGAGCATATCCAGAGCTGCTGGTGCAGAACAGATTACTCCCACTGGACGGGGGGGGAGTGAGAATCTAGTGGAATGGGGAGGGACATTGGGATAGGGATGGATGGAAGTAGTTGGGTGGAGGCATCAGGGAAAATAGGGAGGAGGGTCAGGAGATAGTGAGTTCAGGTGAGAGGGGAGGGCAGGTGAAGCAGGGAAGAGTGTGATGGACAAGGACGAATGAAAGAGCAGGCTGGGGGGGGGGAGAAGAAGGGAAGGATAGAGGGCAGACCAGGGGGTGAACAGAAAGGAAAGATAGAGAGCATGACAGGATAGAGAAAGGCTTTGGAGGAAATGGGGAAGAGGATAGCTGGGGTAGGGGGTTGGTGGGAATAAAAGAGGGACATGAGGAGAAAGAGGAGGCAGGTGGGAGTTGGGAGAAAGATAGACAGAGTGGTAGGAGGGCCCAGGATGGAGGGTGATAATCTTGGGGATTTCATTTGTAAAGGGGGTGAGATGGGGAGGGAAGAGTCAAGGGAAAGCCATAGGAGGGCAAATTGTATGCCAGGGGTGACGGCAAGAAGAGTGGGATGTTTGATACCACTGTCCATTGGTCAGGGAAGAGGGAAACCTCACATTATAGTGCATCTGTGGACAAATGACCTTGAAGGATGTGAGGTGAGGCAGATGGAAGAAAGGTTCAGGAAGGTGGGGGGAACTTTCAGCAAGGAAAGGAGGATGAGCCTTCTTTGAGGTACTTATGGTTCTAAAGACTAGTACAGCAAGGGAGGTAAGAATAGAGGAAATAAATGGATGGCTTAGGGGGTGGTACAAAAAGGAGAACTATGTGCTTATTGGTGGCTGGGGAGGACATTGGATAACAAGGACTTGTCTGCACCAGACAGGTTGCATCTGTATAGGAAAGGTCCAAGGGTCTTGAAGGGCAAGCTGGAGGACTTCATAAGGAAAACCCTCAATTGAAACTAACAGGGTGGGATGCAAGACAATGCACAGTACCCTTAGTCACCTGTTGGAGGAGGCTGATAGGCTTCCCCCAATCAGGACAGCATGGGGAGGAGCTCAGTGAGAAGGGTGGAGGTAGAGAGGGGCAACTGAGGGAGGAGGGGTGGTGGGGGGCCAGGTTAGGACTAAGAGAGGTCCCAGGTTGAGGTGGAGGGTGGTGTCTCCACATGCTAGAAGCATGGGAAACAAGATGTCAGAACTGCAGTCATTGATGGCTGGGGGAGAAGTGAACATAGAAGCACAGAGATGTGGGCCACATAAAACCACAACTGGGACCTCGCAGTTGATGGGTGTAAACTGTATAGGAAGGATAGGGGGACAGAATGGGGGGAGTGGTCCTGTATGTGAAAGAGGTGATAACTTGTACCAGACAGGAAGAGGTGGAGGGTAAGACTGAAGCTTTATGGATACAGGTAAATCCACTAGGGAAGGAAACAAAGGATGGGGATGGTCTACACACCGTCTTCTTAGGAAGAATAGTTTGACAGGGTACTAGGGTCTCATATCACAGAAATGGTCTGAAAGGGAGAGGTAGTAATAATGCAGGATTTCTATCTTCCTGGGGTGGACTGAAAAATCCAGGTTACCTCTTGCACTAGCAAGCAAGTACTGCTTGATACATTTCAGTGTAGTTTCCCTGCACAGGGTGCTATGAAACCCACTAGGGAGTGGGCTGTACTGGACCTCATGCTGTCCAATTGTGAGCATGTTCAGGATGTGAAAGTGGAAGCACCACTTGCAGGTAGTGACCATCACATAGGGTGGTTCCACCTGGATATGGGCAGGGGGATGGTCAGGATCAGGATGAGGGTTTTTGAACTTTAGGGGGCTGACTTTGCTAGGATGGAGAAACCTCACTGGGATCAAAAGGGAGATGGACAAGGAACAAAAATTGGCAATATTAAAAGAGGGACTAATGGAGGCCACTAATGAATACGCCAAAATCAAAGTAAGAAAACTAAAGCTAAAAAGCCCAGCTGGTTTGGCAAGGAGGTGGCAAAAGCTGTAAGTGACAAGAGGGCAACCTACCGAAAGTACAAACCTCCTCGGAAAGAGGAGGATAGGGTGGATTACTCTTCTAAATCAAGGCAGGCGTGCAGAGTGGTTAAGGTGGCAAAGGCTACAAGGGAAGTGCAGCTAGCACAGGGGGTGGAAATGGGTGAGAAGGCCTTTTCCAATATACAAGGGAGAAAAGGAACATAAAGGATGAGACAGATTGAAAAGGAAGGGTGGTTTGGCAGAGTGGTGAAAGGAAAGCAGAGGCACTTAAATGAGTACTTCTGTTCCAACTTCACCAGAGAGAAGGATGGATTAGTGCCACAAGGGAATAGGGGGTGGGGATTGGGAAAGAGGAAGCCACGGATAGCATCATTCAAGCTGCTGAGGTACTTAAGGGCCTAAGGGCCCGAAGGTGGATAAATCCTGTGAGCCAGATGGTTCACACCCAAAGGTTCTAATGGAACTGGTGAAGGCTCTGGTTGATCCCCTGGCAGTCCTGTTTAACACCTCTCTGGAGTCAGGGATCGTGCTCTGGGATTGGAGAGCTGCACATCTGGTGTCTCTCCATAAAAGTAGGCTGAAAGATGAACCAGGAAACTTCAGGCTGGTTAGCCTGACCTCGATAGTGGGTAAACTGATGGAGACTATCCTGAAAGAGAGATTGGTAAGCTTTCTGGAGGTTAATGGGCTCCAGGATGTGACAGCATGGATTTGTGTCGGGGAGGTCCTGCCAGACTAACCTAATTGATTTCTTTGACTGGGTTACCAGGACAGTGGACAAGGGCCAAGCATTTGATGTCCTGTATCTGGACTTCAGCAAAGTCTTTGTTTCTGTATCTCACAGGAAAGTGATCAGGAAGCTAGAACTTTGAACTGGGGGTGGGTGCTAAGCTTGTTGGGTTGGTCAGAAGTTGACTGCAGAAGAAAAGCCAAAAGATGGTAGTGAGAGGTGGGGGATTCTCAGAAGCTAGGCCGCACAAGGCTCTGTGCTTGGTCTGGTGTTGTTTAACATATTCATAAGTGACATTGCAAATGGGATCAAGGGTAAGATCTGCCTGTTCCTAGATGACGCAAAGCTCTGGGGGAGGATGGACACAGATGAGGGGAGGCAGGAACTCAGGGAAGACCTGGTTAGGCTACAGAAGTGGTCTGGCATTTGGCAACTGGGGTTCAATGCTGAAAAGTGCAAAGTTATGCACTTGGGACGAAAAGCCCAGGGACCAAATACTGATTGGGTGGTGTGCTGGTAACCAGGTCAGAGGAAGAAAGGGATGTGGAAGTAATCATCGCGAGTCACCTGAAACACTTGGCAGTGGCACACCGCAGAAAAGCTGCAGACAAAGCAATTAAGATGCTGGGCTGCATATCCAGACAAATTACCAACAGGGAGGGGGAAGGCAGAAGTAATTCTGCCACTGAGCATTGTCTCTAGAGAGACTGCACCTAGAGTACAGTGTGCAGTATTGTTGCCCTTATCTTAAGAAGGATATCAACTTGCTGGAAAAGATCTAGAGAAGGGCAACAAAGATGATACAGGGCATGCAAGTCAATACCTACAAGGAGAGGTTCAGAGGCTCAACATGTACTCACTTGAGAACAGAAGGGAGCGGGGAACATGATGGAGACCTTCAAGTAATTTAAAGGTATAAACAGAGTGAGCACCGATGGCCTCTTCAGCCTTAGTAGAAACAAGACCACTGTGGGTAGCAGCCTAGAGCAGGTGGGAGGACAGTTCAGGGGGGAGATGAGAAGGCACTTTTTCACCAAGAAGGTGGTGGCTAAGTGGAATGAGTTGCCAGAGGAAGTGGTATCTCTAAAAATTTTGGACACCTTCAAGAGAGGCTGACACAGGTTGAGGAGAAAAGTTGCACGTGTTGGGAGAGAGACGAGGGCAATGGGGATATTTGATAGGGGTCAAGGGGGATATGGCGAGGGGAGGCAGTTCCCTCTGTAAACAAAGTGGGAACTGCACATTAAGGAGATTTGACAGACCATAATGCCTTCATGTGCTGGCACATTTGAATGTTTGTAAAGAGTTTTGGCCATTTTGGGGGTTTTGCTAATTCCACTGTCATCTCTACAACACAATTTTTTATTAAAAATCTATTGAATCTTTCTAACCAGCTGTTATTTTTAAAATGTATATGCTCTTGTAAACATTGTTTGGGCATTCTATTGTCCTCCATGCAAGCAATATGATTTAAACATCTTGTTTCTTATTCCAGCTTCAGCTCTCAAAAAGGTGCTCAGTGTATCCTTGGGAAGTCCCAGGTTATTTTTAAGAAGACATTCTGTATGACTTTCAAGTCTTTCACAAGTTTACTTTTTTTTTTAGTTGTTTTTTTAACCAGGTATAGCACACTAAGCTGAAAGCTTTTTTACAGGAGCGACCTGGGAGTACAAGGAGGTTAAGTGACTTGCTCAGGGTCACACAGTATGCAAGTGGAAGCTGTGGGATTCAAACCCAGGTCTGGTCTGCTGGACGTCACCAGATTTGCAGTTCAGAGCCTTAGACCACTGTGCTATACTGCCTCCCGCTTAATACCCATATCTCACTCCCATAAAGTGCTTGGTTAACATTTTTAGCTTCAAAAGTGTTTTTTTTCATGTGCTGAAAGAACTGTCAGTGTGCAGTTGTTTGAACCTATTAATACCTTGGGTTGATTTGCATGCATTATTCTTGATATATTCATATTCATAAGGATGTGATTCTCCTTCAGAAAAGTGGGAGCAAAGCAGAGGCAGTAAACTACAGACCTGTTAGCTTGACTTCAATGGTATAGAAAAGGATGGAATCACTTCTGAAAGAATGAATTGTTGAGTACCTAGAGGCCAGTGGGGCACAGGACCCAAGTCATGTCAGATGAATACAATAGATTTATTTGACTTGGTGACCAAAGTAGTAGATCAGGGATGGACTGTGGACATGGCCTACCTAGACTTTATCAAGACCCAGTCCCACACAAAAGATTAATAAACAAATTAGCCAGCCTGGGAGTGGGTCCTAGGGTGGTAACCTGGGTAAAAAATTGGCTGGACAACAGGAAGCAGAGGGTAAACAGAGTCCACTCTGACAAAAGGGGGTTACTAGTGGGGTACCGCAAGGTTCAGTACTGGGTCCAGTCCTTTTTAATGTCTTTATAAGTGACATTGCAGAGGAACTGGAAGGAAAAGTGTGCCTCTTTGCAGACAACACAAAGATCTGCAACAGGGTTGCTACACAGGGGGGGGGAAGGGAGGATGAGAAGGGACTTGATAAGGTTGGTGGAATCTTCAAAAGTATGGCAGCTTAGATTCAATGCAAAGAAGTGCAAAATAATGCACCTGGGAAACAAAAACCCAGGGGAAGAGTACACAATGGGGGGGGGAGGTATTAACAACAACACAAATGGAAAGGGCCCTAGGAGTTGTCATATCAGATGACCTAAAGGTAAGCAAGCAATGTGAGAAGGCAGTAAGGATGGCTGAGGGGATACTGGGATGTATAGGGAGAGGCATCACCAGTAGAAAACAGGAAGCTGTTATCCCTCTGTACAGACAGTTGGTGAGATCCCATCTGGAGTACTGCGTGCAGTTCTGGAGACCCATCTCTGTTAGGACATACACAGGATGGAGGCAGTCCAGAGGAGGCAACTAAAATGGTGCAGGGTCTGCAACAGAAGCCATACAAAGAGAAACTAAATGAGCTTAATATGTATACCCTTGAGGAAAGGAGGGAGAGGGGGGACATCATAGAAACTTTCAAGTACCTTAAGGGAATCGGCAAAGTCCAAGACGGTAGCATCTTTCATAAAAAGAGATGTGCAAGAACAAGGGGACACAATTTGAAGATAGAGGGGGGACAGCTCAGGGGCAATGTGAGGAAGTATTTTTTCACAGAGAGGGTGATGGACGCATGGAACAGCCTTCCTGAGGAAGTCGTTGGGTCAAAAACAGTGGGGAGATTCAAGAATGCATGGGACAGACATAAGGCAATTGTTGTGGGTGGTAGGAAGAAGTAGGCTGTTGGTTAACTAGGATCTGCAGCTTATCCAATAGGTAGGGAAATGGACAGACTAGGTGGGCCAAGTAGTCCTTAAAGGAAAACTACACCCAAAACTTGAAAAAAATATATGTTGTGCAGAGTGTTTTAATTTGTATGTGAAGTTCTAGTGTTTCCTTCCCTCTGACGGGTATTAGGAGTTTTTCCCAAATTAGCCTGCTAGCTTTATGCTAGTTTTACGACCCCTGGAGATCTTCATACCTGATAGTGTAATTGTATTTCTTGTTCCCACAGTGCATCTTGTTTCACGTGACTGTGATGTAAGGGAGACTCACCATTCAGCACACACATGCCAAACAAACTAAATATCTTGAAGCTTTACAAGCTGCACAAAATTACCAGCAGCAAAGTTTTTCAGGACAGTAAAACCTTTAGGATGAGGGTGGTCATCAAGCTGAATTCTACAGATTTTAAAAATATAGCCATCTCTATTGTTGTGAACTGATTGTAATGCAATGCTTTCTGCTGGATTTATGGGCTCTGCTACATCACCATCACATGTAACAAGATGCATTGTAGGACAAAGAAATGCAATAAAACTATTTGATATGGAGATCTCCAGGGGTCGTAAAACTACCCTAAAGCTAGCAGGCTAATTTAGGAAAAACTCATAATACCAGTCAGAGGGAAGGAAACACTAGAACTTCACATACAAATTAAAACACTCTGCGCAGCATATATATTTTTCCAAGTTTTGGGTGTAGTTTTCCTTTATCTGCCGTCAAAGTCTATGTTTCTATGTTTCTTCTTAATGTGATTTTTCCACATAATAAATTTATCAAAGAACACCTCCAAGTAGCAGAAGTTTTTCACTTCTTCAAAAGATTTGCCATCAATTACCCGTTATTTTTTTTTCCAAATGTCCTAATTTCTGTTTTCTCACCATTTAATTCTAATCCAATATTGTCCAGGTGTCTGATAACACTGTTTAAACCCCATTTTAAACCCAGCACCGTGCATGGTAATAAAACTGCAGTGTCTGCATAAAGCTATATTTTGACTTCAACGTTATTTACCATTTGTGGAAATTAGTCTATATTATTCAGTCTATCTGTAAGTGATTCAGTATAAAGATTATGAAGGAGGACAAAAAAAAAACCCTGCTTAACCCCATCTTGATGAGAAAAGGCAATAAGAGAGAGCACTATTTCTAGCATACCTTACTCTTCCGATTATATTGGTATGCAGAAGTTGCAGAATTGCTAACATCCTTTTACCTATATAGTAGTTTTCCAGTTTCTGCAACAAAATTTGTCTGCTGATGCTGTCAAAGGCTGAGTGTGTCAATAAACCCTGCATAAATGGCTATGTTTTTGTACTACAGTGTATGTAATTTTCTAAAGTGTAGTTCACAGTAAAAATAATATCTAAAGTGCAGTAATTTTTCCAAAAACCGCACTGGAACTGGGACAACAGATTATTTTTATTTTGTTCAACCCAGAGAACAAGTTTATTTAAAACTATTCTAGTATGTATTTTTAACCCTACTGATACAAGGGTTATTGGGCGGTAGCATCTCAGATCACTTTGCTGATCTTTTAAAAAATATTGGAATGATGATACCAACATTCCAACCACTGGACAAGGTGAAGGTATTATTTATAGCCACAAACAGCGGTGCCATTAATTCTGCTCACCAGTCAGGGTCACTGCAATATATTTCAGCTGGCAGTGCATTATAACCTGCTGCTTTGTTTTTATTTTGTGATATAATGACTTATTTTACCTCTATCAGGGAGAGTGGTGGCGCACCTACTCGGGGGGGCTTCCTCTGCGACCTCCATCCCTTTGAGCTTCCAGCACTCCTGGCTAAGGCCTACAGGAGGTGTAGGGCTTTGGGGATAGCCAGCAGAGAGGGGGTCTGGAGGGGATTGCACCCAGGTGGCTGCTGGAGTGTCAGGGATTCTGGTGGTGAAGGCAAGGAGACGCCCTGGGGTGAAATGGGAACTGGAAAGGGGGTTGTTATGTTTAGTTCCCACACCCAAGAGCTCCACCTTAGAGGATGGGCTGATGAGAGGCCCAGCTACCTCATCAATTCCTACTCAGGTTATGTTATGCGATGCCAGGTCAATGAGGAACAAGACTGTCATAATGGCAGACTTGATATCCTTGGTCAACCTGGCTTGCATCATGGAGACCTGGCTGGATCAAAATGCTGCTCCTATTTTGGAAGAGCAGGCCCGGTCTGGTACTCCATGATAGACACCCCAAGAGAGGATCACAGGAGCGGGGGGTGGGGGGGTGGCCATTTGTTTTAGATCTAGCCTGAAACTCATGTTGCTAACTATAGGTCCTACATGGTCCTTTGAATGTGTGGCCACCTGGGGAGGTGTGGATGCAGACTTCAGGGTTCTCCTGCTCTATCATCCCCTGGCAATGGATGGGGACTTTCTGAGGGAGATCGAGGAGCACAACACCAGCCTGGTGTTAGAGTCCCCCAGGGTCATTGATCCTGGAGGACTTCAATGCCTGGATCGATGATGGACTCTCAAAATTTGGAAGCAATCTCCTGAGGAGCATGAAGGCCCTGGGCCTGACACAATATGTAACATCGGTAATGCAGTTGGGTGGCCACACACTGGACTTCATTTTTTTTCAGTAGGTTTGAATATTACTGACCTCTGTGTTGATCTGATGGCTTGGTCAGATCACAACACAGTGGGGTTCACATTTAGGGGCCCCCACCTAGATAGTCCTGCACCTGTGGAGATGGTTTGGTACCATCTGTTAAGAGAAGTTTCCTCTATGGGACTGTCGGCAGTACTGGACCTATCAAGAGTTGGGGCAGCTTGTGTGATTGGGCTGGAGTAAGCAGTGGTGACCTACAGTGGGGCTGCGACTGTGGCCTTCGACTCAGTCGCTCCATCCGTGACCACCTCTTGTCTACTCACTGGAGACCTCCTTGGTATGATGAGGAACTCCGGAGTTTAAAGACTAAGGGTTAGAGATATGCTGGAGGACATCTGGCCAGATGGAGGATAAATTGGCTCTGAGGTCATATTATGCTGACTATCAGGGGGCAATCTCCCAAAAGAAGGTGGAGTTTCTGTCTAAGGAGATTGCTGCGGTGAGGAGCAGACCAACTCAGCTCTTCCGTGTGGTAGACAGACTTTTACATCCTATCTGTCTCCATGTGGGAGAAGCAGGTTCTAGCACCAGGTGCGAGAAGTTGGCTCTGTTCTTCGCCGACAAGGTGTCCTCTATCAGGACTGAGGTCTCCTCAAGTATCTCTAAAAAGGGACGCAATGTCCAACCTGAGTTGTGTCAAAACACTCCTCCTGTCTGGAATAAGTTTGAGCTGGTTGGGATGGAGAAGGTGATGGGGATAATCTCAAACCTGCAGCCTACACATTGTGATCTGGACCCAGGTCTGACCCGCTTTTGGTTGGATGTCTGGACCTGATAGGACCTGTGGTTGCTGAGGTTGTCTGGAGTTAATTGAGGAGTGAGGTCTTCCCATTGTCCCTGAAAGAGACTCTGGTTAGGCCTCTTTTAAAGAAGCCCTCTTTGGACTCAGACTGCTTCAGCAATTGCAGGCTGGTCTCAAACCTCAAATTTTTAGGGAAGGTTATAGAGAAAGTGGTGGCCATTCAGCTTGAGAAACATCTCGCATCTTCTTCTACCCATGAGCCTTTCCAGTCTGGTTTCCAGGTGGGGCATAGTATGAAAACTGCCCTGGTAAGGGTGCTTAATGATCTCCTGATGGTGAGGGACAGGAGAGCTCATACCATCTTGGTTCTCCTGGATCTCTCTGTGGCATTTGACACTGTGGACCATATGGTGCTGCTCGACCACCTGCAGTTCTGGTGTGGCCTGTCTGGTAATGTCATTGACTGGTTCAGGTCATACCTGACAGACAGAGTGCAAAGGGTGAAAATGGGACTAATTTCATCTAGCCAGAAGCCTCTGAGCTGTGGGGTGCTGCAGGGGTCGGTCTTGTTGCACTTATTGTTCACGGTGTACATGCTGCCATTGGGGTACATTTTCAGGCAGTATGGGTTGGGTTTTCACGGCTATGCAGATGACACCAAACTGTACCTGTCCTGTGCACCCCATGTCCAGGTGTTAGACTCTGTATTTAACAGCTGCCTTGAGGAAATCCAATCATGGATGACTCACAACTGGCTTAGGCTCAACCCAGACAAGACGGAGGTACTGGTGGTGGAGCCAAGTCATCGTGGAGGAGGGGGAGATAGGGGTTGCCCCCAATCAAGTGTTGTGGGGTGTTCCCCTTGTCTGTTCTAGACAGGTAAAGGATTTGGGTGTGATCCTAGATGACAGCCTGACACTTGATGCTCAGGTGTCAGCCATGGTCAAAAGTGGTTTCTATCATCTTAGGAACATTGCTCGAATCTGAGCCCTGATCCCTCCTGAGGACCTGCCCACACTGGTACATGCTTTCATAACTTTCAGGCTGGATAACTGTAATGCCCTGTACCTTGGGTTATCTAGAGGCAACCTCCATAGACTGCAGCTGGTGCAGAATGTGTCGGCAAGACTTTTGACTGGGAAAAGGAGGTGTGAGCATATTATCCCAGTCCTCCATGGACTGCTCTGGCTGCCAGTCAGGTAGAGAATTGTCTTCAAGATAGGGCTCCTTATTTTTTTATTTTTTTAATGATATTTTGGAGAACACCTGTGAGCGGATGCTCATTTGTAGGTTCCACGTCAGTTACAAGAAAAAAAATCAACCGGTAAATAGCATTACATTACATCCTTACCCTTACCTATAAGACCCTGCATGATGAGGGTCCCACCTATCTGCAAGATCTCCTTGTCCCTTACCATCTGGCCCAGATGCTCTGTTCCACTCGGGGGGGGCCTCCTTGGGGTTCCCAGGGCTAGGTTGCCCTGAGGTCTACTCCTGTCTATATGTTTATATCTGCACCAAAACGAGACATGAAGTCTGCATTGCTATTGGCTGTCCCAGATCTGTGCTTCACAGTGAAGTTGTATGGCTGTAGGGTTAAATACCAACACATAATCCTTGGATTGTTGTCTTTCATATTCTGGATCCAACAAAGAGGTTTATGGTCAGTCCAGACTTCAAAGTTATTTCCCCATAGATAGTATCGCAAAGTTTCTATTGCCCATTTAAGTGCCAAGCATTCCTTTTCTATGGTGGAACATTTAGTTTCTCTGGCATGAAGCTTTCTGCTTATATATAGTATGGGATATTCTTCTCCTTCCTGGATTTGGGACAATACTGCTCCAATACCTACATTTGATGCATCTGTTTGGATGAATAAAGGCTTTGAAAAATCATGACTCTTTAGTACTGGAGCTGAACAAAGGGCAGCCTTTATCACACAAAAGGACTCCTTGCACTCTGTAGTCCAAATTACTTTGGTAGGTTTATTCTTTCTTGTTAACTCAATTAATGGACGGGCTAAGATAGCGAACTGGGACACAAAGCATCTATAATAACCCGCTAGACCCAGAAATAAACGTACATGTTTCTTCATGATGGGACGGGGACTCCTGACTACTGCATCTACCTTCCCCACCTCTGGTTTTACCTGCCCTTCACCTATTAAAAATCCTAAATAACGTGCTTCCTTCATAGCAAGGGAGCATTTAGTAGGGTTAACAGTGAGGCCGGCCTGTGTAATGGTGTCTAATACTTTTGTTAGATGTTGGACGTGGTCTTCCCATGAAGAGCTCAAGACAATCACGTCATCAAGATAAGCTGCACTATATCCCAAATGAGGTCTCAGTAACATATCCTTCAATCTTTGGAATGTAGCGGGTGCACCATGAAGTCCAAAGGGCATCATGGTGAATTGAAAGGATCCCAAAGGGGTGCTAAAGGCCGTCTTTTCTCTGGCTGTCTCATCAAGCGGAATCTGTGAGTACCCTTTTGTTAAATCAAGAGTACTGACATATTGGGCTTGCCCAAGTTGGTCAATGATGTCATCCACCCGAGGCATAGGATACCCGTCAAATTTAGATATCGCATTCAACTTGCGAAAATCTAAACATATTCAGACTCCACCCTCCTTCTTTGGGACTGTCACCATTGGGAAACCCCATTCACTGTTGGCCTCTTCGATGACACCCATTTCTCTCATTTTCTTTATTTCTTTTATGACTTCAGGTTTTATCTTTTCTGGAATATGATAAGGTTTTACCCGGATGGGTGTTGTTTGGGATACCTGGATCTGATGAGAGATCACAGTAGTTTTTCCCGGCATGGTTGTGAATATAGAAGAAAACTGGTTTATAGTCTGAGCCAAATCTAGTTTTTGTTTTTCTGTCAAGAAAGGATTTATTACTAGGGTAGAAGGAGACTGTTCAGAGTTCAGTCTCTTATATGCTAAATCCATTTAATTATCAACAGAAGTAGGACATACATACATGCTTTCCCCAGAACGGTCGTTCCATTTTTTCAAAAGATTGGCGTGGTACACCTTCAGTTTTTTCTTTCTATCTGGTACTTCCACCAAGTACGTGACAGGTCCAGTTTGTTTTTGAATCACATAAGGCTCCTGTCACTTCATTGTCAACTTATTATCAGTTGATGAAAGTAACAGTAGGACACGATCTCCAGCACTGAAGTGTTTATTTTCTACCCCTATATCAAATCTTTCCTTTTGATAGTTCTGTTTGGCCTGGTTTTGTTCATGGGCTAGCTGGCTATACCTTGCCACCCTTTGGCGCATTTCTGTAACATAATCAAGGGTAGTGGGGTTCTTCCAAGTTTTTGTATCTTCCCATTGTTCCCTCACCACATCTAGGAGGCCTCTGGGATTCTTGCCATAAAGTAACTCAAAGGACGAGAATCCTGTTGATGCTTGGGGGAACCTCCCGATATGCAAACAGTAATAATGGTAAATACAGATCCCATTGTTTACCCTCATCCTCCTCATATTTCTGTATCATTTTCTTTAATGTCTTGTTGAAGTGCTCAACCAAGCCATCAATTTGGGGGTGGTATGGAGAAGTGTATACTGCTTCCACTTCCAGGGCTTGATAGAGATGCCTCAACATGACAGAACAGAAATTGGTTCCTCTATCTGTGAGAATAACCTTGGATATGCCTACCCTACTAAACATTTTGAGCAGTTCTTCAGCTATCCTTTCGGCCGCAACAGTTCGCAAAGGAATGGCCTCTGGGTACTTAGTAGCATAGTCACATAGTATGAGGGCAAACCTATTTCCTTTCGCACTTTTGGGAAGGGGCCCTATAATATCCATGGCCACACACTCAAAAGGAACTGTTACCAATGGTAATGGCTGCAGGGGAACTTTGTCTTTCTTTGTAACTGGGACTACCTTTTGACACTTGTCACAGCTTTTACAGTATTCTGCTACCTTGTCATGAATACCAGGCCAGAAGAACCTGTATAACAGCCTCTTTAGGGTCTTATCCCTACCTGCGTGACCCCCACAGGGCACATCATGTGCCAAAAATATCAACTGCTCCCTGTATTAGCTAGGGCCCACTAATTGATCCACAATCTCTCCTGTTTTGGGATTTATACATATTCTCTATAGTTTTCCCTGTTGAACCCTGTACATAGGAGGCGTACCTTCTACCTCCTCAGGAACAACCTGTGAAAACAAAGGTGTTAGTGTGGCAACCTTCTTTTGATCCTCAGCAAATGGCTCTAACATAGTAGCTCTAAGCACCACTTCATCAACAACACTTAAGTCCTTTTCTTAGTCCAGTTAAGTTTATCAAGTTTTCTCTGACTTTTGGACTTTGTGGTTTTCCCAGGTGCTTCGGAATAATTTGTCATCAAAAGGAAATAGTTCTGCAAAAGTTCTTTCTTGTCGAGCCTGAGCTTGAGTGGAGTGGTCACAGCATGAACTGATGAGGAGGCAGTGAGCAAATCACCAAAAGTAGGAAAGTCATGACCCAAAATAACAGGAACTTGTAATTTTGGCACTACCCTCACCTTCATATGATGAACAGTACCTTGAACACTAATAGTTGCTTCTTGCAAAGGGTAGAAGTGAGTGTCCCTATGTACACAGGTAACCCCTGTTTTTTCATCACTTAGTGTCTGAGATGCCCCACAGAATACAGCAGCATGTGCCAGAGTTTGCTTGCTCCCAGAATCGATTAAAGCAGTCACATCATGCCCTTCAATGTTCACAGCCATTGTATATTGCCCCCAGTTTGCCAATGCTAGGTGAGAGGGTTCAGTTTTCTTTTTAGGGCAAAATCTGGCTATGTGTCCCTTGGCCTTACAGTCCCGGCAAATAATATCTAGGTTATATGGCCTGCTATTTTTCTTATAGGGAGAAGTACTGGAAACATTAGTAGAGGGGGTAGTAGATGTTTGTCTTACTGTAGTGGTAGATGGGGATGTCCCATGAGACCCTTTCTGTCATTGAGGGTGAGCTGTCAAGAAGTCCTCAGCTAGGCTGATGGCCTTTTCTGCTGTTTCCGGGTCTGTGTTCTCTTACCCACATCTGTACTTCATGGGGCAATATCTTTATAAATTGTTCCAAGACTATGGACTCTACCACTTGCTGCACAGTTCTCACAGTGGGCTGTATCCATTTGGTGCATATATCCTGCAACCGAACATAAGCTTCTTGTGGAGAATCAGCTGTATAATACCGAAATGTCAGGAATCTTTGGCGATACGTCTCTGTACTGATATTGCACTATTTAAGGATTGCCTGTTTCACTTGATCATAGTTCGAGGCATTTTGTGTCTCTACGTGGCTATAGGCCAGCTGAGCTCTTCCTGTGAGGTAAGGGGCCAACCGAATGCCCCATTGGTCCCTAGACCACCCACAGGCAGTTGCTACTCTTTCAAATGTAGAGATGTTTGCCTCTATATCATCACTGTCCATTAACTTAGATAACTTAATATCCCTGGGCCCTTCACTTGGTGGGTTGGGTCTGGCAGTCCCCATAGTTTGTATAGCTTTAAGGGTCTCCACCCACCTGGCCTCATTCTGGCGTTGGTCTCTTTCTCTTTGTTTCTCAGTGTCCATCTGTTTCAAACACAGCCATCTGAGTAGGTCTTGCATATCAGAAGGAGGTGCTTCTTCCTCTTCTTCCACTGAACTGTTGTCCTCACCCCTAATGGCTCCTTCTTTCATGTCAGTCTTAGTGTCTTTCTGCCTGATGTCACCCTGACCGCTGGCCAATGGAACCTGGTACTTGTCTACCATTGTTCTGGTCAGAACTCCCTCAGGTGTGGGTGTTTCCATCTTTCCCTGCTTCTTTTGCTCCTCCATGATATCTCTGGATGATATCCACCAGAAGGTCAACTTGCCTTCTTAGATCCCACTACTGACACCAACTTGTACTCGTGGGATCAAATGGAGTCCAGCACATGGTCAGGATTGTAGAAATCAAACTTAAATTTATTCATACAGCAGGAAAAATAAATGGACTAAAGGTGAAAAAATAAAATAACACTAAGTAGAAGGAAAAGAAAATAAAATTCTACAGTTACAGTCACTGAAGAAAGGGTTTGCCTAGAAACTGGCTAGACAATTGGTAGGCTTGCCTCCCTACCACACACTGACTTAATGCACTCTTTTGCACTCAATATATACTGTGGTCAGATCACATGGTACAGGAAAACTCCTCCCTATACAGAATGAATCTAACTTTTTAACAGCAAACACAGTTTATATTTCACCTGAGTTTCAGTTTAGGCATTCATTTCACCACTACATGTTTTTCTGGTTCATTAAAGTTAAAAATGTCTAGTAATTTCATCTTTTACCCTTTTTCTGAGGGCAGCAGACTCCTTCCTTCAGCTTTCATCATAAAAGAGGTGGAGCAATGGCCGGCCGGCACTATAGACAGACGGAAAGCTAAGAGGAGAGGCTGCTGAACAAACAAGCCATTTTCAGGTCAGTTGTTTTTACTATGTACAACATTTGGAGCAAACAGCTTACACAGTGTGACTAGCTTAACAAAATAAGCTATCTAATATAATTCAGCAAGGTGGCTTTACAAACACCAGACAGCTCAAACCCTGCTTTACCTTTGAATGTTTGCACACAGTTTGCTGGCTACAAGAAGCTGTATTAGCTTCAGTGACTTCACTTACACTGAAGAAATACAAACCCTGAGGTTCTAAGCATCAGACTAAAGTGCTATTTCTCTATTTCAGTACTGACATGGAAGTGCTCACTAAACAGTGCAAAAATTCACATAAAGTCTTAGAAACCTTCAATGTGAAACTATATGGGGGATTTTCCACAGTCAAACAGCGGTTTTGGCAATATCTGGGCGCAAAACAAAGAAAGAGGACACAAAGGGAGTTTAGGGGGGGAGAGAGAGACTACTCACAGGTGGCCATTCCATGAGCAGGGGAACAGATGAAATAAACAAAAGAATACAGGGACAGAAGAGAGAGCAGAGAGTTAATTACTGTTGCAACAGGTTTCTACACAGAGGGAAAGTTCCTGTTTTCCAGCCCAAATAATTGAAAACTTTAGCTGCCATTTGACTGCAGATAGGTGTTTACAAACACCCATTTAACACTTCAAAATACACGGGGATAGAGAGCAGACAGCCCCTACCACAGCTTTGTACACATAAATTACAGAAGTGTTACCTCCCTAAATAAAAGAAAAAGAAAACAAAACAAAAATTGTGATTTTTCTGTTCTATGATTGAAATTAAATTTATAGACGTTTACGAGTTAAAAGGTACAAATTTGGGCACTGAGTGGTTAGTAATTAGCTAGATGCTGGGTGAATGAAGAATTTAAAATGTTTATGATCTTTGAACTGTGCAGAACAACCGTTATGAATGCTCACAGCAACACTTTGGGATGTGTACAATGGTTCAGAATGTGCACAACAAGGTTTTTGAGCAGGCTGGTTTTTATACAGTACAAAGGCCAACCATACAGTATAGGTCTAATCTAGGCATGGATTTCCATGAACAACATTCCACCATGTACTACTTTCATTTTCTTAACCATATAGTCACACTGTACCTAGAATGCCTGCCTTAGAAATTTCACTAAACAACTTCTAATGTCCTTTTGTTTTTAGGCAAATGCCTTTGTCTGTGAAAATAAATGAAGGTAGAAGGGATGCAATATCCTTTTTGTGCCCCACTGTTCATTTTGATGTTCATCGTGCCACTGATGGCAGTGCCTTGTGCTGCTATTTTGGACACGAGACTGAGCCCAGCCTTGGCACTCCCCTCTCAGGCTAGTGGAGCTTGAATAATATCGCTGAGGCAGTCGGCCTGAGCTCCATGAATGATGGGGTTTGGGGGGATCACTTCCTGCAATGACACTCCTCCTGGCTGTCCACTGCAGTGCTGATCATGTGCAGTGTGGGGGGCATGCCCATGCCTGCTGGCAGGAAGTCATGACTCAGTCGCATAGTGGGATGGGGCGACCTAGTCCCCACCTCTTTGCCTACCTGTTCTGTCTTGAGTTATCGCTGGCGGCTCTCTCCTTCCATAGTATGTTTCCCTTGGCTAAGGAGGAGGAGCATGGTGAATGAAAGGAGAACCCCTCATGGAAGGGGGAACTGCCTAGATAAAACAAGAAACAAGGCCATGCAGAAAGACACAACCGATGTTGTGCAAGCTAGGTGTAGTGTGTTCACAGCCATCTTTTATCCCTGAGGACAGTTAATGGTTTTGTATCAGAATTTAGTCTCATCACTCTTCCCAGTTATCATTATGGTATATGCTGTAAGTAGGAGAACTCCCCCTTGTGGCCATGTGCACCTGACCACTGAAGGCAGTGTGCACTTTATATAAGGATGGGAAAATGCAAAAGTTCCGAGATTCTAAATGGTGATAAGCTACAAGAAGTTCTTATAGTTACTGGAGCTTTATGAGAATGTTCATATTCTTTTAGTTTTCGATTCAGTTAAAGCACAAACAATGAATTTTAATTTCATTTCCACTCAAAAACTGTTCAGTGAAAGTAAATGATCGTACTGTAAGCACATCTTAGAGTTGCACTACATAAACTCATGGGAGGGGGTGGATTTTCAAAGAACCGCATCCGATTTTCTTGGATTCTGCTGCTGAAATCCATCCCGGGAGTTAGACCATAAAAAGTTGGTCTAACTCCTGGCATGGAATTCTTCAGTTGTGTCTGAAAAATGGATGCAATTCCCACAGCTGCGGCAGCAGTTGGAATCATTGCAGATGCGTTCAAATGTCTGTGACTAAGGCACAAACATTTGGATGCATCTGTGTGGATGCAGCACATGTCCAAAATATGTACACAAGTACTGCATCCACCCTGCTGAAAATCCCACCCTCTGTGTCATTAGTGTCCCATTTGTAACACTACTCCATGACCACTTAATGCAGACCTAGCTCACTGGCTCTGTTCCTCCCTGCCCCCACCCTAATCTGCAGCCTTCCTTTGGGATAAAGACTTGCTTGGGGAGTTTATTAAGTTCCAAAAGCAGTCTTTAAAAAAAATGAGCAGAACTTTTTCAGAGCTTGAAAAAAGGCTCTCATAAAGTGCTACAGAAATTTGCTGAGGTTCTGCAAGGTCCCAAACCAATCCGAATTGGCTCTCCCAGCCCTAGGTTTATGGAAGCTGTCTGGTGGTTAGAGTACTAAGCTGTAAAACTAATCAGCTGAAGTCTGACTGCAGAAATTGGTTCACCGTGTAACCATAAAATAGCCATGTGACTGCTCTGTGCTTCAGGACTCCTGATTGTAAAAATGAGTAGTAGCTGGACCCCACAGAAAATAAGTTGCATCTGCTCTGGGCTATCCTGGGTAAAAAATAATGTCAGTAATAAATCACTAAATCAATAACTGATGTATGCATAGTTAATATATTTTTTATGCAAAACTTAAACTCCTTGTTGTCCTATAGGTGCTGCAAGCCTGCTGTTCCACCCTGACTAATAGTCCTCCAGTGACCATCTCCAAGGTTTGATAATGTCCAAGGTATCTTTGTGAGTTAAGTGTTTATGACCACTAGCAAGTGCAGGACCTTCTGCACACGCAGTGGACTCCACTGGGATAGAAAGTATACGTAGACAGCAGAGGTGCTATAAATGTGTGGTCACAAGACAAAAAAAATGCAAGCATGAAGGACCTGTTTTATTTGTGAACTTGAGGCCCAGCAGGGAATGTTAAGAGCCTGAATATCACACATTAAAGTTATAAATAATTATGCCTTAAGATACACATTTTATTCCCAATCACGTATTTGTGGCACCTTTTCTGGTTCCTGCTAACATGCCTTTCCTTGGTGTCCCTAGCTCTAGTTACAGTGGCGTGAAAAAGTATTTGCCCCCTTCCTGATTTTCTCTATTATTGCATATTTGTCACACTGGATGTTTGCAGGTCTTTAGAGAAAACATAATATTAGATAAAGGGAACCTGAGTGAACAAATAACACTTGTTTTTTTTTTTAATTTCACTTATTTAATGAAAAAAAGTTAACCAACACCAACTGGCACTGTGTGAAAAGTAATTGCCCCTTACACTTAATAACTGGTTATGCCACATTTAGCTGCAATGACTGCAACCAAACACTTCCTATAATTCAATATCAGTCTTTCACATCGCTGTGGAGGAATTTTAACCCACTCTTCCTTGCAGAACTGCTTTAATTCAGTAACATTTGGTAGGTTTTCGAGCATGAACTGCTCGTTTCAGGTCCTGCCACAGCATCTCTATTGGGTTTAAGTTTGACTTTAACTAGGCCACTCCAAAACTTTAATTTTACTTCTTTTTAGCCATTCTGATGTGGACTTGCTTTTGTGTTTTGGATCATTGTCTTGCTGCATGACCCAACTACGCTTCAGCTTCAGCTGACGGAAGGATGACTGGAGATTCTCCTTCAGAATGTTCTGGTACAGAGCAGAATTCATGGTTCCTTTAATTATGGCAAGTCATCCAGGTCCTTAGGCAGCAAAGCATCCCCACACCATCACACTACCACCACCATGTTTGACTGTTGGTATGGTGTTCTTACTGTGGAATGCTGTGTTTGCTTTCGCGAGACATTATGGGATCCATGTTGTCCAAAAGTTCCACTTTGGACTCATCTGTCCATAGAACATTTTCCCAAAAGGCTTGTGGATCATCCAGGTGCTCCTTGGCAAATGAGAGACGAGCATTTATGTTCTTCTTGGTTAGCAGTGGTTTCGCCTTGCTACCTCACATGAGGCCCATTTTGCCCAGTCTCTTTCTGATTGTGGAGTCATGAACACTGACCTTAGCTGAGGCAAGAGAAGCCTGCAGTTCTTTGGATGTTGTTTTAGGATCCTTTGAGACTTCTTGGATGATTTTACACTGCGCCTTGGAGTAATTTTGGCAGGTCACCACTCCTGGAAGGTTCACTCACTGTTCCAAGTGTTCTCCATTTGGAGATTATGGCTCTACTGTGGTTCGATGGAGTCCCAGAGCCTTAGAAATAGCTTTGTAACCCTTTCCAGACTGATAGAGGGCAACAAATTTTTTCTGATCTTTTCAGGAACTTCCTTTGATCATGGCATAATGTGCTTGTTGAATCTTTGTGCTGGCAACGTGACGCTGATGGTAAGGGCAAAATAAGTGAGGTTTATATTGAGCAGGCTGGCTGTAATCAAGCCTGGCTGTGTTCAATCAGCTGACTCTAATTATCCCTTTAATTGGGTTGATTTAACTAGGGGCAATTACTTTTTCACACAGTGCCAGTTGGTGTTGGTTAACTTTTTTCATTAAATAAATGAAATAAGTAAAAAAAAAAAGTGTTATTTGTTCACTCAGGTTCCCTTTATCTAATATTATATTTTGTCTAAAGACGTGAAAACATCCAGTGTGACAAATATGCAATAATAGAGAAAATCAGGAAGGGGGCAAATACTTTTTCACGCCACTGTAATTACCCATGTCCCTACTCACCAGTATGAGGGTTGAATGTGGTACATTGACACTTTTTGTCATCTCCACTTTTTGTCTTGGCACTAGTAGAAATAAAACATCATATGGTACTAACTACTGAGGAAACAATGGTTTTATGCTTCCGGCGCACCACTTCCTTTACATGCATGTTACTGCAGCCATATGCCATAAAGTATTCTGAGACATATAAAGATGTCTGCTGAACTACCCCTCACTCTGTCACTACTTCTAATGATTGTGAATCTTAGCCAATCATCCCAACATGATAAGTCATCTAAGATTACTACACACGGTAGTAACATACATTATAGTAATTTAACATCAGAAAGGACACTTGGTCCATCATGTCTTCCCCTGTGCTTCATAATCAGAGATGAAAAAATAAATGATTCTGTGAAAACATGGAATAATTCATGGGATTCTCTACCCACTCGACTATGCAGGGTACCCACTGATTTCCTAAGTAAGCAGAAATGTCTCCAGACTTACCCCGAAGGCCTGCACTGTCTTCGTATCCATTGTCTCCATTGACAGATTGTTCTGCAGGTTCCATACCCTCTGAGAGAAAAGTGCCAGCTAATGCTGCCCATGAATTTACCACCCCTCAGCTTCAGGGCATATCCCGAAGTTCTGTTGGAGGACAACAGACCAAACACCTGTATGGTCAGTCTCCTTAGTACCCATGGACATTTGGAAGACTGAGATCATGTCTTCTTTCAGCCTCCTTTTCTTCAGGGTGAGCAACTGGATGGGCAACTATGCACAACCAGTATATTGTGCCACCAAGGAGTTCTAATTCCCTCTGACTTTGAGAGTGAAGCTTGAGAAGTCCGTGGGAATCCGAACCCTGAGGTGGTACAATATACTGGTTGTGCATAGAGTTGCACATCCAGTATTTTTTATAGTGTATGATGCCCCTGAAAGTAATTTTAAAATGTTAGATTTTTTTTTAAATAAACGTTTGCTGCTAGCCAGGTGGCGCTGAGGGTTATCCGGTGACTGCTCTCCTTCCTCTGAGGTGGGTAGGGGGTATCACATCACTCTGCAGTGGCGACTGGCGGAGGCCAGCCGCACTACAGTGGCGTGCGCAGCAAGGGGGAGGCAGGGCAAGCATCAGCACTATGTGCTTGGATGCCATTGCATGTCCAGCTCCCCAGGGGGTGAAGAGTGGACAAAATTGTGTGGGGCGATCTCTGTGGCTGATTGCCATGCCCTGTACCCCGGGACCTGAGAAAGACACCTACCCAGGGGTGTGGAGCAATGAAAGGCTGGCCCCTGTGGGTGTGGGTTCGTGTGGCCCATGCACACAACTGGGTCTGGGAATGCAGGCATCAGCGGCTGGAGATCGTGGGGGCCGCTCTGCCGAGGTGGATAAACAGCAGTCGTGATAAAAATGTTTGCTGCTGTGTCTTATTTCCCTGTTTTAAGGCTGGTTGCTAGAGTCAGTGATATGGTTGTTTTGGAGCAGACACCCTTACTTGTCTAGCACGGATTTTGATTGGTTTTCAGTTGCCTATGGGAAGGTTTTTCTAAAGAAAAAACATGGCCACTCTATTTCTTGCTAAGCGAGAGGATTTACTGTAACAAATCTTCTTAGCTGTTGTAAGTTATTTAAAATATCTGGTTGATCCTGTGTTTTTTTTTAAATAAAAGTACAAATATGTGGTTGATTCTGCTTTGTTTGCATCTCGGGCAGTTTGAGTGATCATGCCACCACTGCAAGTTACTATGAGGTTGATCCTGCTGTTTATGTTGCCACACCTGTTGTGGCTCATGTGCTTTGAAAAAAAGCTGAACTATTGTACCACAGTATGGTATTACTGCATTCCATGACCTTTGATCTGTGGTACAAAAACATTTCAGCTAGGGTTGTTTTCCATGCTGAACAAGCCCTCACCATACACTATGAGAGCATCTAACATCTCCTCAAAGCTTTTGTCCTCCATACCCCAATCATTCTGGTGTCCCTGCATCGCACCCTCTCAACTGCTTCAGTCTACATTTGTTTGAGGAGCCCAGAATGGAATGCAATACTCCAGGTGAGGCCTGACTATGACCTTGTAAATGGGCAGAATTACTTTCCCCACTCTGCTGGTCACCCCCCTTTTGATGCACCTCAGAATTATGTAGCCCTATTAACAGCAGCTGCACACTACTTGTCCTGCTTCAGACCCTTGTCCGTTATGACTCCCATGTCCTCTTCCTCCTCCTCCACTGCAGCATGAGGAGCTCCATGCACTCTGTAGGTCCAAAAACTGTTGTTCCTTCCTAAGTGTAGCACTTTACATTTGGCTGTGTTGAATCAAGGCTCCAGGGACCAGATATTCAAAACTTTGCCTGATGGGCAAAGTGATTGAACCCTGTTTGCCCGTGGTTTGTACTGCTGTGCAATACTCAAAAGGGACTTTTGTGCATGTTAACAGGGTTAACGCATGTAAAACAGAATAATGTATGTGGTGGGTAAATGGAGGGACAGGGACAAGAATGCTGGAAGAACACAATATTCAGCACATTTGTGCTGTGTAAAAAGATTAGCACAGGCCACTTTGCACAACACAAATACTGCTGAGAAGAAGCCCAACTTACTCCAAGCAACCCTAGTGGCTGGTGGAGGCACTGCAGCCAACAACCTCATTGGTGGTTGGTGGAGCACACCTGTTCCCTGGTGCCTAGTTGTCCCCCGTCCTCCAATCACTGGCCTGTACAACTGTCAAACCTAATTCTTTTACATGTTCCTGGTGTCCAGTGGTACCCTCATCCTCCGATCCTCATCCCTGTAAGAATGGAAGTATTCCCTGGTGGTCCATGGTCCTTCCCATTCTCCTATTCCTATCCCATATATGTCAGTAACTTCCTTGGTGTCCAGTGGTCCCCTGTACTATGATCATTGCCCCACATACGTCAGGAAATTTCACTGGTACCCAGTGGTCCCCCCATCCTTTGATTGCCATCCCTGTACAGATAAAAGTATTTCCTGGTACTAGTGGTAGCCCCAAGCTCTGATTACCAGTCCTGTATATGAAAATATCCCCCTGGAGTTAGTGATCCTTCCCACCCTCCAATCGCCATCCGCTTACATGTAAAATTATCCTCACAAAAAAGGCTTGTCCAGTTCAGCCATAACCTCAAAAAAAGTTTAAATATTTTGTGTTAATAGTAATTGTTGGGAGGGGACTCTTAATACCAGTAAAAGCTGACGCTAAGAATGCAAATGATACAGGTGTGTAAAGGTCCCACTCACCCTAAATAAATCACTTAATATATCCTGTGTCAAAACATCACTTTAATAACTCCCAGTCAATAATTCATATCAACGTTTTGGGTAAAACCCTTCATCAGGAAATATACTTGGATCTCTAAATTTATAAAAGATACAAGTAAAAACAAGAATATAAAACAAAAAATATAAAGAAAAGTCAATATAAGTTAACAAGAATACTTCAAAAACATGAGGAATTTATTGATCCTTACATTTCATAATGTTTACTTATGTATACTTCTTTCAATCACTCATTATATGTTCGACTCCCACCAATGGACACTGATTAAAAAACGACAAAATCAAGTCAAATAATACTTATTCAATGATAGGCGTTCAAAATGATCATTAGCTCTATTCTAAATGGTGTTAAACTTAACCACTCTTGTATCCAACAACTCTTATAGTTAACAAAAAAATTAATCCATTTCCACATTGACGCTAAAATGCGAAAAATGAGTAAAAGCTTTCTAATCTATTACAGCCATGTTATAACATTTCCCAACACCTTCTGATCACATTTAAATCCACTTGTTATATTATTTGAACTTTCATTTACTATCTCTAAATAACTGTAAAACTTCTTTTTATGCTAACCTGTATTGAAGCAGCACTCCCCAACTCAGTGTTCAAACGTTTCTGTAGTTTCTGTATGTGTCAATTACACTTTATAGGCTGTAGAAATACAAAATGGTATTACTCTTTACCTCCCTCTTAGTCTGTTAACCACAGTACAAGGTGTTCTGTTCAAAAGGATACGCGCTTACTTTTTTAAGTATCCTCTGTCCTGTTTAGGTGGAAGTGACACGGGGAGAAAGCTTACCTGTATTTATCCTGTGAACTGACTCCACCTCTAAATCTGGCAACCAACGTGAATGTGTAATGCAAGCAATTCTTGCCTGTGTGCCAGACCTGCCCTCTGGTGGCACCAAGTACCACACATCTTGATGTTAGAGGTGGCTCAAAAAAGCTTCTTGTTTTATTAAAGGTAAAATTACTATTTTCAGGTTTTTCCATCAATCAAATACACAAGTATGGGAAAACAAATACTGTGTGCTATATGAGTACAACTATATTAAAGAATGTGTTGCCATTCTATGATTTCATTTAAACCAAAACATGGATTGTTAGTTTGAAACCAATTGATAAACTGGCTTCCCTTAACAATAGTTTATTATTTTAATCTACTCTAGTACTTTTGTCGACCTTCTCTATAGCAAAAAAATTAGCGATGGCAAAGCCTTAAAAAAAAAAAAAAAAGAGTTCTCTATTATCCCTGTATTCTATACCCTCTCTAAGATCCATACAGATCCACTGAACCCACCAGGTAGACCTATTGTGGCAGGTATAGGTTCGGTGTTGGAACCACTTTCAGTATTCATTGATTTTCACATAAAAAAATTTGATTGAAGCAACTTGGTCATATTTAAAAGATTCAACTCATTTAATAAATTTACTGGATGAGTTCTGTAAAGATCATAATTTATTAATGAAATCTATATATTTAGTGAGTTTTGAAGTGAAAGATCGTTATATGTCTATCCCTCATCTAGAAGGATGTGCAGCGTTAAAAGAAACCTTAGAAAAGTATAGAACAGAAACACCACCTAATGAGCTATTACTTCAATTAGCTAATATAGTACTAACTCAGAATTATTTCAAATTTGAAAACAACTATTATGTACAGGTCAAGGGAACAGCGATGGGGTCAAGGATGGCCCCGTCATATGCAATTATATTTATGAATTGGTTTGAGGAAAGTTTTGTTCAAAATAATAATCCCTTTAAAAATAACATACTTCAATGGAAACGCTTTATTGATTATGTGTTTGTTATTTGGGAAGGAACCGAAATTGAACCTTTTGAGTTTCATCGGTTTTTGAATACTTAGACTGATTGCTTACTTTTTACCATGGATCATGGTGAAAAAGAAATATATTTTTTAGATTTGGTGATATATAAAAAATCAGAGGGTCTGGCCACACGTTTATATAGGAAATTGACAGAGAGAAATACTGTACTTAGGGCAGATAGCTTTCACCCAAGGAATTTAGTGGAACCTATTCCTAAAAGTCAGTATTTACGGGTGAAACACAACTGTACAGATGCTCAAGATGTGGAAAAGTTTACAGAGGAAATGACGGGAAGATTTTTGGAAAGAGGCTACCAAAGGGGGGGTCTTAGAAAAAGCCAAACAAATGGTAATAGAGAAAGATAGAAAAGATTTATTGGTGAAGAATGTATTGGATGAAAAAGAACAGTTAAACAAGAAGATAGTTCTTTCACTAAAAATAGTGATCTTTATATCAGGGAGGGTATAGGGTGTGAAATGAGTCTCTTCACTGATGACTCCAAGATGGGAGCAAGTTGAGGGAGAAGAGGGGAGGTTGGCCCTGCAAGGGGACCTGGACACCCTGGAAAGCTGGGCTCACACATGGAAATTAAATTTCAATGTCACCAAGTGCAAGGTGTTATATCTTGGGGGAAACCCTAAACATAGGTACACCCTGGGAGGGTAGGTGTTGGAGGCCTCAATAGGGAAAAGACCTAGGGGTCATGGTGGATGCATGTATGGAATAAATCTGAGCAGTGGAGGAGAGCTAGCAAGGCAAACAGGATGTTGGGATGCATCGTAGGGGATCACCTCTAGGAGCAGGAAGTGATTCTGCCGGCTGTACAATGGACTGGTTAGACCACACCTTGAGTACTGTGTACAGTACTGGAGACCACACTTGAAGAGGGACATACAGCTCCTGGAGAGGGTACAGAGGAGGGCAACTAAGATGATCACGAGGACTAGGGATTTGATGTATGAGGACAGACTTGAGGAGCTCTGCCTGTTTTCATTGGAGAGAGAGAGATGGGGGGCATGATTGAGGTCTTCAAGTACCTCAAGGGAATAAATAGGGTAAACATGGAGGGGATCTTTAGACTAAAGCAGGGAGGTATCACCAGAGGGCATGGTTTGAAGTTGGAAGGTGGAAGGGTGAGGGGGGAAAAGAGGAGTTTTTTCACTGAGAGGGTGGTGGACCCTTGGAATGCACTGCCTGGTGAGCTGGTTCAGAGATCCACAGTGGACAGCTTCAAGAGAGGGTTGGACAGACACAGAAAGTGGATGTATCAGATGATGGCCTGGCCCAGGGGGGTGGGGATGGATGATAGGGGTTTCTGGAACACAAGGGGGGGCCTCGGCACCCAACTAGGGATCTGAGGTTCGAGCAGACTCGATATACCGTAAGGCCTAATCTGCTGGCAATTAGTATGTTAGTATGTTTACTATGATATTGGTAGAACAGTTAAGAAACATTTGAAAGTTCTTGAGTCAACAAAAATGGGAGAAAATGCATTCCATAAAGGAGTCCAAGTGGTAGCAAAGAAAGCAAACTCACTTACAGATAGATTAGTACACACAGAACATAAAATCCCAGAAGTAAAAAGAAATATTTTATTTACTTCAGAGGAATTGAGGGGAAATTACAGTTGTTGTAGGTGTGTCCACTGCAACAATACCCACAGAATAAAGTCTATTTGGAATACATGTAGAAATTAGCAGTTCATAATTAAAGACTTTATAAATTGCCAAAGCAAGGGAGTCATTTAAGGCATCAAATGTCCCTGCGACTTACTGTATTTAGGGAAAACTAAAAGACTACTAAAACAAAGGATAGGAAAACACAAGGGATATATTAGAAACAAAAATTTGACATCCTCAATTGCACGTCACTTTATGGAGAGGTCGCATCAATTACCATCGCTATGTTTATTTGGTATAGAGAAGGTCCACAAAAGTACTAGAGGAGGAGATTACAATAATAAACTATTGTTAAGGGAAGCCTGGTTTATCAATTGATTTCAAACAAACAATCCACGTTTTGGTTTAAATGAAACCATAGAATGGCAACACATTCTTTAATATAGTTGTACTCGTATAGCACACAGTATTTGTTTTCCCATACTAGTGCATTTGATTGATGGAAAAACTTAAAAATGGTAATTTTACCTTCAATAAAACAAGAAGCTTTTTTGAGCCACCTCTAACATCACGATGTGTGGTACTTGGTGCCGCCAGAGGGGGGTCTTGGCACACAGGCAAGCATTGCTTGCATTACACATTTGCGTTGGTTGCCAGATTTAGAGGTGGAGTCAGTTCCCAGGTTAAATACAGATAAGCTTTTGCCCCACGTCACTTCCACCTAAACAGGACAGAGGACACTTAAAAAAGTAAGTGTGTATCCTTTTGAACAGAACAACTTGTACTGTGGTTAAAAGACTGAGAGGGAGGTAAAGAATATTACCATTTTGTATTTCTACAGCCTATAAAGTGTAATTAACACATACAGAAACTACAGAAATATTTCAAAACCGAGTTGGCGAGTACAGCATCAGTACAGGTTAATGTAAAAATAAGTTTTACAGCTATTTAGAGAAACTAAATGAAAGTTCAAATAATATAAAAAGTGGATTTAAATGTGACCAGAAGGTATTGGGAAATGCTAGAACATAGCTGTAATAGATTAGAAAGCTTTTATTCGTCTTTCACATTTTAGCGTCAATGTGGAAATGGATTAATCTTTTTGTTAACTATAAGAGTTGTTAGCGTAAAAATAAGTTTTACAGCTATTTAGAGAAACTAAATGAAAGTTCAAATAATATAAAAAGTGGATTTAAATGTGACCGGAAGGTGTTGGGAAATGTTAGAACATAGCTGTAATAGATTAAAAAGCTTTTACTCGTCTTTCGCATTTTAGCGTCAATGTGGAAATGGATTAATTTTTTTGTTAACTATAAGAGTTGTTGGATACAAGAGTGGTTAAGTTTAACACCATTTAGAATAGAACTAATGATCATTTTGAATGGCTATCATTGAATAAGTATTATTTGACTTGATTTTGTCATTTTTTATCAGTGTCCATTGGGGGGAGTCGAACATATAATGAGTGATTGAAAGAAGTATACATAAGTAAACATTATGAAATGTAAGGATCGATAAATTCCTCATGTTTTTGAAGTATTCTTGTTAACTTATATCGAATTTTCTTTATATTTTTGTTTTATAGTCTTGTTTATACTTGTATCTTTTATAAATTTAGAAATCCCAGTGTATTTCCTGAAGAAGGATTTTACCCAAAACGTTGATATGAATTATTGACTGGGAGTTATTAAAGTGATGTTTTGACACAAGATATATTAAGTGATTTATTTAGGGTGAGTGGGATCTTTACACACCAGTATCATTTGCATGTAAAATTATTCCCCAGTACTAGTTTTCCCCCTCCACCTTCCAATCACAAGCCCTGTATATGAAAAATGATTTCTTGGTGTCTAATGGCAACCCCTCTCACACTACCGAAACCATGTAAAGCACCCTACCAACCTCCCACACTGTTTCCAGTGATATGGATCCCATACAGCAATCAGCACAGCCCTCCTGTCACCTCCTCGACCAGCCACCATATGGAACGACAGGAAGCCCATGTCCAGTGTACTGTAAAGGGCTCACGTCCTCTGTATTGTACAGGGAGCCTATGGCCTATGTACAGTACACAGGCCGTGCGCTCCCTGTACAGTACACAGGCTGCGTTCCCTGTACAATGCAGAGGGCATGTGCCCTGTACAGTACGTTGGACACTCACACTCTGTCATTCCATGCGGCGGCCAGCCTGAGGAGGTGATAAGAGAGCTGTACCAGTTGCCATATGAGATCCACACACTGGCGACAGTGGTGGGGGAAGGGGGCAACTTTACATGGTGCCGACTGTGTGGAGGGGGTGTACCACTAGATGCTAGTGAATAATTTTTCATATATGGGGCTGGTGATTGGAGAGTGGGGAGACCCCTAGTGACAGGAAATAGTGTTACATGTAAGTTGATGGTGATCAAAGTGTGGGGAGAGAGACCACTAGTGCCAGGGAATATTTCATATACAGGGATGGTGATTGGAGGGTGCGGGGGACCACTGGGCACCAGGAAAGTTTGCTGACATATACAGGACAGCGACTGGAGGATGGGGGGGGACTACTGGACACCAGGGAAGTTTACTGACATTTAGAGGATGGGAATATGAGGACGGGGAGACCGCTAGCACCAGGGACATATTTCTTTCCACAAGGACAGGGATGGGATTGAGTGGGGTCAGCCACAGAAGGGTGCAAACCTTTTTTTTTATTCTTTGTTAACAAGGTAAGGCCCACTAGGCATGACTGCCTGTTTTCAGGGGTGACCCGGGAGCTTTAGGCTGGTTACGTGACTTGCTAAGAGTCACACAGTATACAAGTGGAGGTTGGGGGACTCAAACCCAGGTCAGCTGAACTAAGCTCATTCACAGCTTGTTACTCTAACCTCTAGGCTATACTTCCAGCCAAACCTACTATCACTTCTCATACAAAGGAGCCCTTAATTGGCATGCATATGGTCCCTTTGCACCTTGCATGCCCAATGGGCTCATTTGTATGGAACCGGCTGAATATCATGCCATGAGCTCCTAGCACTATTGAGTCTGGGGTGCTATTTCCTGCATGTCCGAGATCCATGTCAGGGCAGTGCTATTTAACTAGCATTGCACCGACATGCTCCTATATTCAGTTGGATAGTGCCAGTGTGCTATCCGACTGAATATATCTTCCTTGTGGTTGTGGACATGGGCGAGCACAGTATAAAACTTTGCACTCCACTTTTGCCCATTTTTGAATATCGGGCCCCAGGAGTCTGATCAGTTAATCAGTTACCCAGGATGTTTAGATCCTCCTGAAGTTTGCTCCCATCTCCCGGGGAGAAGAAAAATCGGCATTTATATAGCACTTTTCATGCGCATTGTATACCAAAGCACTTTACTAGCAATGAGAGATGGGTATTGAAATGACTGAATGTGCAGTGGCAGCCATGTTGCACATCCACACCCATGCCCACACACAGCCTTGGACAATTGCATGAACTAGTTTTATGGGAAGGGAAATGTTGGCGAGGAGACTGGGGAAAATCCCCCACTCTTGCAAAAAGTGCCTTGGGTTCTTTTACTTCCACATGAACACCCACCAGGACAGCACCAGAGATGGCTAGAAGGGACCTCAGTTTAACATCTCATCCATAGGATGACACACCCCGAAAGTACAGTACCCCCCAGTACTGCACTCAGGTGCCAGCGTTTATGGTATAAGCCCAATCACAAAGTGGGACAAGTACCTAAGACCTTCTAGCCCAGAGACAGATCTTCTACCGATTGAGCCATGCTAATACCTAGTTCACCATCCTGACCATCTTAGTGTCATCAGTGAATATAGATTACATATGAATATACAAACATACGAATCTGCCAGCAGAAACAGGCCACATGGTCTATCCAGTCTGCTCGACTGTGCAACTAGTACCCTTCCCTACTTACTTATTATTACTTACTACTTAGATTAATAATGGAAATATTAAGCAGTGGTAGCCCCAGCACCAACCCCTGAAGAATGTCACTTAGTACACCTCTCCACTCAGAGTAGCGACTATCCATCACCATCTGCTTCCGGCTCCCAAGTCTGTTAACAATTAATTTTGAGTATATCTTATTTAACAGCTGATTGAAGAGTCACTGCCCACTCTTTTCAGTCTGGGCCAGTTCTAGAGGACAGGAGCAAGCCACACAGCTGGAGATGCCATCTTTACCCCTCGGGATAATGAGCTCTTCTTGTTTGGGACTCCCCAGCAGCAGGATTGCCACTTATGAGACACTCGGGGCTCTTTAGCAGGTAGCAAGAGCTGCAGCAGTCCATGAATTCTCTGCCAAATCAGAGCTTGAAGCAGCAGTGGAGGCAGGGCTCTACAGCTGATTGATTGAAGAGCCGCCACTTGCTGTCTTCAGTCAATCCCGTTAAAGAGGATAGGAGTAAGCCACATGGTCGGAGGCCATCTTTGCCCCTTGGATCATGATCCCTTCTTGTTTGGGGGGCCCCAGTGGCTGGATCATCACTTTCAGAATATACAGGGCTCTTCAGGAGGCAGCATGAAATTCTAGTAGACAGGACAGTCTCCAACAATTGGAGTTTGAAGTAGCAGTGGAGGTAGGGCTCTACAGCTGCTCCTAGGTCAGCACAGTTCCTGCAGTCACTGTGCAAGTAGTCCTACTGTGACTGGCACAGCAGAGTGGATGTTCTCATGGGAACTCACCAGAGGGAGATGTCAGGATACTAGGAGACTCTGCCTCTTGGACAGTATAAGTATGTACATACAGCATTCTCCTGTGTGTGCACTTGGTGGTGGGCGTGCATAGGTCTAGTATAATTCCTAGGGTGCTAGTATCCAGTTAGCTGTTTCTTACCTGCCCCCCCTACCATGTTTGCCTCCCTGTGGTGGTGTGTGTTGCCCTCAGCTAACCATCTCCTAGTATGAGATTTTTACCGTACTGTGCCACAGTTAAAGTACATATTGTATTTATTCTAGCTGAATTCCTTCATACAGTGTATACCTACTGCATCCTAAACTGTTCCTATCCTCCAGGGTGCAGTCCTAGTATCAAACTGTTTTCTAGTTAGCCTTCCTCCCATATGGTGCCTGGCTGGTGTGTGCCTTTCACTATCCTGTGTGTTGTATTACTCAATCTATGGTACCTTAACCTTTTTACTGCCTACCATGTATCTACCTCCCTTCATACTTCTCTCCACTGTTCTTCTAATCTCCTCCCCACTTCTCCGTTCCTCCACACTCTCTCATCTTGCCACTTCCATGCTATTCCACTCCTAGTTCCTTTACCTCTCCCCATCCACTCTGGCCTCATCTTCTTCGCTTCCTTTAATTTCAAATTCCTCCACAGGGCCCTCTTCCTCACCTCTCTTCCCCATCTCCTCTTCCCCTCCCCCCGCTGATATAAGTCTTTCTCTACTCAGCTTCCCTTCATTGTGTTACTCTTGCTGTGTGGTGATATTGAGCCTAAACCTGGCCTTATCCCCCATCTCCTCTTCCCCCTGTATCCCTAAAGGCCTTAGCATTTTTAACTTTAATGCTAGGATCCTCTTTCTTAAGACTGATCCTCTTTAAGTGTTGTCCTCCCACAGACACCTGACATCCTCTGTGTCACTGAATACTGGCTCACCTCTAGAGTCACTGCCATTGATGTAGTTAGTTCAAACTAAAACCTCCACAGACAGGACTACGGCACACTTGGAGGTGAAGCTGCCCTCTGAGTCCATCAGAGATTTACCAGTAATGTTCTTTCAAGTGATGTTCCCTCCTTACATTAATTTTTACTGGCTAAGTTCACCTGTCCCTCCACTATTCCTGTCTTTGTTTGTGGAGTCTATGCCTCCCGCAAAGCCTCTATCTCTGTGCTGTATGATGCTATCTCTTCCTTTGTTTCTCTCTCCTCTTCAGGAGAGCTGATTCTGTTGGGGAACTTTAACACCAGTTGGATCTCCACAGCTGCTAAGCCAACAGTCCAAAAGCTTGAGTATCTTAATCTCTCCAACTTGTAAAGAAGCCAACTTTACTTAATGCCCACCCCACCAACCACCCTGTTTTCGACTGTGTCCTCACCTTCCACCCTCACTGGATAACAGCTGCTGAAATGCTACCTAACACCTCCAGTGACTAGGTTATGACCTACTGCATCCAGAAGATTTGGCTCCCGTCCCCCCCAACTTTATCTGGTAAAGACCTTAACAGTTGCTTGATCTTGATGACCTCCACCATGACTTCTCCTCCATTGACTGGTGCCCTACGCTTATGGACACGGAAGTTGATGAGGCCCTCTACCTGTTCAAATAAAAATGTATACACATGTGGGATCAACATGCACCCCCATAAAAAGTCCCGTGTGACAGGGTCCCACCTTTCTTGGATCTCAGTTGACCTCACTGAACTATGTAGGATGTGTAACACTGCCTGGTCTTGCTGAAAGTTGACACATTCTGCAGCAGATCTCCTTAACTACAGGAGGCTCAGAAATGCTTGCACCTAGGCTATTAGGGCAGCTAAAGCTAACTATTTTGCCTCAATCCTTCAGAAAAACCTTAAGTCCCCAGTCAAATTCAGGAAGGTGATCTACTCCTTCTTTAATCCTCCCTCCCTCCCAGCCCTCTTTCCCTGTCATGCTCGAGGATGGCTCCTCCATCTCGATCCCTTCCCAGGTTGCATCTTACTTAAACAAATTCTTCACAACCTGTGCCATCCCACCTCTTTCACAGCCCTCTGCTTCTCACCTACAGCCTCAGCTTCCCTCCTCTTAATCTGCACCTGACCTCTGCTTTGACTTCTCACCTCTCTCTCTTCCCCAGGTGGTCCTACAGTACATCCTCCTTATCTCTCCTTTCTCTTGTCTATTCTGCATCCTACTCACTTTGTGCCAGGGTCTCTCAAATCTGCTCCATTTCCTTCTCAAAAACTGCTGCTGAACAGTCCACCTTCTCCTTCCGTCTTCCCTCCATCTGGAACAACCTTCCACCCACACTCACTTATTCTGTCCTCTTCCTATCACTCAAAACTCCTTTTCGCTCCCCTTTTGCTCTTGCTCTGGTCCTGGCTAGCCTGTTCTGTGTCCTCCCCCTTCTCTTGTTTATGTTTGATGCCTCTGTGCCCCTAAATCTTACCTATACTTCAGGCCTGCAATCCTGCCCTGAGACAGGTAACATCTCACCCTTTCCTGATTGACCCACAACTGTTGTATTTATTCACTGTATTTACTGCCACTTCAACACTTCTGCATACTCTGTCTGATGGTTCTCTACATCATTTACCATGGTTGTACACATTGCCTGCTCACATTTTTTATCGCACTTGTTTTCTATAACCTCTTTCTGTATATATTGCCATTTAGTTGGTTACACTGCCAGTACAAAGCTATTAATTATTCTGTTCTGTACAATATCTCTGTAGGTGTTGTTTTCTTGTACCCTCCCCCCTATTCTCACCTGAAAGAAAACCTTTGGCTCAATGTGCCTTTTTTCAGTTACCAATTACAATAAATAAATAAAGCGTGTCACTGGGGTACTTTGCCAAGAAGCTTGTTATGTGCCATAGTATCAAAGGCCTAGCTGAAGTCTAAATAGACTACATCCATGACTGTCCACTTCTCTGGTCACCAACTTGAAGAAGGTGATCTGCTTGGTTTTGCAAGCTCTGCCCCTCATAAACTCATGCAGAGAGAAGAAAAGAACATAGAAGCTTAGAAACATAGACACTGATGGCAGATAAGGACTGCATGGCCCATCCAGTCTGCCCCTTTCTGTTGCATTGCTTACACTGCAGATTCCTCCAGGTCTACAGCACTTTCTCTTCCACCCCTTATCGATCCCTTATGACTCCCTTGTGCTTATGTCAGTCTTTTATGAATCCCACCACTGTTTTCACCCTCACAACCCCCACTGAAAGACTATTCCAGGCATCCACCACCTTTTCTGTGAAGAAATATTTCCTCCCATCTCTCCTAAACCTGTTCTCCTCCAGCATCATATCATGACTGCTTGTTTCTATGTTTAATTTATGTACCCAAAGAAGATTCTGGCAGTATCTGCAGTTCTTGCTACAATCTCGGCTTCCAGTCCCTTCTTAGCATTCTTAATTTTAGTACTGCAATCTCTCAGGGCTGCACTGTACTCTTCTCTGGCTTGGAGGCTACCTGTCTCTTTTTCACATTCATTGGCCTTCCTTTTGCTCTGGATCAGTTGCCTTAGGTCACTGTTAAGCCAAGGAGTGGACAGCTCTTGGCCCTTTTCCCTTTTAGCTTACAAGGGTGCAGACCTCTGCTGCTGCTTTGAACACCTTCTTGAATAAAGCCCCACTCGTGCTCTGCAGTACCAGCCTCATGTAGCTGCTCCAGTCCCTTGGACAGCAGTCTAAATTGTCAAAAGGTGTTGGGCTTGGGCTAAAATGTTTGTGGTTCAAGGATGGCTCTATGAGTTGGGATCAGTGTTCTTAGCATGCTGTAACTGGTATTATAACAAGCATTTGTAAATGCTGAATGTTTCCTTGCATGGTGTTTGTGGCAGGGTTATATTATGTTAGTTGAAGTAAAGGGAGAGAAGCATACCTCTCAACTGTCCCTGATTTTCAGGGATGTCCCTGATTTTGCCTCAAAATTTTACTCTGTCCCTCCTAAAATTTGCATTTCTGTGGCTAAACAGTGGGGATTTTAAGCACAATTTAATGTCAAGCATTTAAGTTACAGATGTGTTTTTCTTTAGAAAATGCATTTTGCACTAAGCCCCATATTCTGCCAGCTTTCTGGGTGGATATCTCTAATTCTAAAGATGTGTCCCTGATTTTGGTCCTTTGTCCCTGATTTTTTTTTTAAGCCTTGTCCCTGATTTATGAGGCAGGAGGTTGAGAGGTATGGAGAGAAGGAGTGACAATATTGGTAAATGTCAGGATTTACTGATAGTTGTTAGTAAGTATGATACATTAAAAGTGGACTCAACTCTAAAAGGCCCTAGCCACACTACTCAAATCACATAGTAAAACAAAGGCCAACACAGGAGAAACTGAACTTCACTGACCAGCAGCAGAACAGAAACATTTCAGACATAGCTTAACCCCCTCCCCCAACACACACACACATACATACACACACAAATCAGGGACAATCCTTAAAAGAAAATTAGGTGGTAATGTCAGCACAAGAAGTTGAAATTTGATGTGAGCATTCACAGCATGTTTCGGGCAGTGTGGTCTGTTTTTCACAATTTATTTACCCCAGGAGAGTGCAACAAAGTTACAGTATCCCATTTTCAGTGGTATCATGTTTTTATTCCTAGTTACATGCATCTGTTCAGCTGGGCTATTGTAGCCAGAATAGCCCAGCTGAGATACAGCATCTCATGTTCAACACAGTTCTGCGTTTACCCAGTTTTGCAGTCCATTTCCCCAGGGTTACTCAGCTGAGATGCAGTTTGTAATACAGTTTCAACCAATCAACCTTGCAGTTCCACTTACCGGTGATCAGATCCCGACTCCAGGGAGAGGTCTCGCTTGATGGTAGGTCAGAGGTCTGGGTTAGCAGGAGATCAGAAGTCCACGTTAGCAGGAGATGAGGAGGAGATTGTTAGGGTTGTTGGGCACTGATTCCTAGTTCCAATGGTTAGGACAAAACCAGCCACTTCTGAACAGGACAGGTGAAGTCAAAATATACTGTAGCCCAAGGGTGATGTTTCCACTATTTAATCCATCTGCAGTTAGGGAATTTGTGTATGCTCCAAAGCACAAATGTTCCGAATATTACTCGTAATCATATGGAGAAGGGCTGTATCGTCCAGCAAAAGTTGTTGTAAGATTAGTTTACAATGAACACACCAAATCATAACCTTAATGCATGATAGAATCAAAAGTATAGCAAGCTGATCATATTTGGCAGAAAATAAGGGCCTCATAAGAAAGCAATACCCACATGGGATCAGACCAAGTCATACCCAACAATCGCTGAAAAGCATGAATAAAGGATGCTATCAAAATATGGATGACGGATCGTCTCACACTGGATCATACAACCACTCCAAGAGCAATACTATTCTGTGATACTTTTGTGCTTATGATAATTTTTCACTTTCAGCCTGTCATGACAACAGAGCCAAGCCACATCCCAATAATGGGGAAGAATACTCATGTCAGTCAAATACTGTAAAGCAAGAGATTTCAGAGGTGGGGAGACACCAGGCATCACCTCCATCTCTGAAACCATTAAGGACTTGTAAAAGGCTTTCCAGTGTTGTGTCTAGATCACAGCCCAAGATAGTTTCCTCAGTTTTATAAATTTCAAAAAAAGCCATAAAAAAAGATGGAAAAAGAGGGTTGGTATTTGAAAAAAAATGGATTCAGCCTCTGCCATTCAAATTGGAGAGGTGCCAACCAGGCCTCGGCTCAGTCACGCCACCACGATGGGCACCCACAAACCCAAGGAACAATATTAAAGTAAAAAAAAATACTGAAAAAGAAAACCACGGGATTAAGCATATCCCATATAACCATATTCAGACCCCCTTTATCCAGGGGCAAATACAAGACATCCCTCTTAATCTGATTCAACTGACTACCGGGACCACTTAAAAAAAAAAAAGCTAAGTAAACGGGTTTCATACCACTGAGGTAAAGGAAAAGTGCCACTGACAACTAAAAAGGTAGGAACCAAAAATGTCTTAATAATACAAACCTGCCTCTTTTTAGAAAGTCGCCAGGACTTCCATTGTGTAACCTATGAGGCACCAATATCCACAGCCTTCTCCCAGTTCAACTCAGGTAAATTGCACTGGCCAAAATAAATACCAAACTCTTAAGTGGAGTCAGGGACACAGGAGCAGTACTGATGGCTCAGGGAAGGGCCTCATGAATACCACTTGGTAGTACACTACTCTTGGCAAAATTGAGCTGAGCCCGCGTAATCAGAGCAACATCATGAATCAACTGTAGTGCCGCCTCATCTTAAGGAGCATCCTTCAAAAATAAACAGACATCATCAGCATAAGCCGAAACCTTCACCTCCAACCCAGACAAAGGGTGTGAGATACCTACAAACTGAGGGTCAAGGCAAAGGGCATGTAACAAAGGATCTAAGGTCAATAAGTATAAAATTGGGCTATGAGGGCAACCCTGCTGAACCCCCTGACATAAAAGCATACATACCCCCAACCACCCATTTATATTCAGGATAATTGTAATGTGAGGAATGTAAAAGGGAGATCCAGTGGACAAAGGTGGGCAAAAAGCCATATTTCTGTAATACCAAGAAAACATTATCATGGGGGCATTATAAAAGGCTTTAACCTGATCCAAAAATAACAGAAAGCATCCTTAGCAAACTCTATGGCTATAATCGATCAAGTTCCGAATCAGAAATAAAATTAGTTTGAATTTTCTGGTTAGAAATGGAACATGACTGGACTGTATAAATTACAGTGGCACAGAGTCTAGCTAAATGAGTACAAATAATCTTGGCAAGAATCTTTGCATCCGTATTAAGAAGATGTATCAATCTCCAGTTAGTTAAGTGCAAGGGATCACCCTTCTTAAATAAAAAAAATGTGCAATGCCTCCATAATAGAACCCAAAATAGACAACTTTTGTAGAAAAAAATTATAAACAAAGGCTAAGATTAGGGCCAAACATGAAGAAAAAGTCAGAGAGAACTCAGAAGTGAGACCATCCGTACCAGAAGAAGTCCATTTCCGTAGGGCAGAAACAGCCAAAGCAAGTTCCAAATGACTGATAGGACACATAAGAATGTCATTCTCCAATGCAGAAACTTGTGGCAAATTTAAAGAGTCCGAAAAACAAGAAGCTGGGTCAGCAAGTGGAAACTGCATGCCCACAGTAACCCTTAACAAGTCCTGGATGACCTATAGCATATCATGTTTGGAAGTCTGAAGAACTCCCTGACTGTCAACCAAAGAATGCATTCTCCACTTCCCAACCTGAGCTGAACAACTATGGAAAACATTTCCTACCAAATACTGTCCCTGTGTCCCATAGCTCTGCTCAAAAGTCAAAGTCCTGACCCTATCATCCTGAATTGTGACCATACAGGCCTTGAGGCTCTGCAGCTGTTTCTGGAGAGACACCCCATCATACTGAACAGAAATCAACTTGTAAAACTGATACCGCAACTCCAGATAAGTAGTGTAATTATTTACCAAATGGGTCTGGAGTAATGCCTCACTTGACCCTGAAGTTCTCGTTTGGTATCCTCCCACCAAGTAGAGACAATAGTATAAAAACCAGTGACCAAAGTACAGGGCCAGAATACCTCAGTGACAGCAGCCTGAAAGGTTAAATCAAGAAACAGAGTATTATGAAATCTGTAGCAAGGTTTCTCCATCTGCATAGTTGGAGTAAGTGAAACAGTGCAACCGACAAGAAGATGGTCAGTCATTTCCAAAGGTATTGTTTTGTTATCTGACAAAAAAATAAATGCAAGAGACAAAAAATAATCAATTCTCATAGGGAAATGTGCCCTAAAATATGTATTACCACTAGCAGAAAACTGAGAGTGGTAGGCATCCACCAAATGGGCAGCCTTGGAAATATTATTCAGAAAAACTGAGTCACAAAATAATTTAGAAGTCTTTGTACCTCTTTTAGAGGCCAATTAAACTCCCCACCAAAAATAACAAGTCTGGAAGCATACCAATAGGGGTGAATTAAATGAAAAAGGGAAACCCTGTCAGATTTTGACTGTGGTGCACAGACAACGATCAAGCGATAGGACAACTGATCCAGGCAGCAATCCAACAGTACAGCCCTCCCCGGGAGGATATACAGGATCCTCGACACCCTAGATTGTATCCTATTAAACAATATTGCAACATCAAAGCAAGCCTCCATGTCAACAGAGAAATAGGACACCCCATTGGGCCATATTCGTTGAGCAGCCCCGATGTCAGATAACGTGTGAAGCCTTGTGTCCTGCAAAAAAAAAAGATATCAGCAGGAAAGGTACTCAAAATCTGAAATGTGACACATCTGCAGTGGAAATTCTTAATGCTATTAAAATTTAGTGAGGCAAAATTCATGCAAAATGGAAAGAAAACTGCAGGCAAACAGAGCAAAAGTCCTAGCGTGGATGAGTATGTTTCTTCTTGGACTGAGCCTCAGAAGACACACTGAGGCCCGCCTTCCTTTTGCGGTCATTAGCAGGCTGGCAAACCTCATCCTCAGTGTCAGAGGAGATCAACTTCTGGGAAGAAATGGAAGAAGTCTTGAAGTCCTGATCATCCTCAATATCACCCCAGTTTTTCTCAGGGGCCAGAGAATCAAATCGGTTTTTCGTTAGCACCAGTCCGGAAGGCATGGCCATCGGAGATTTCTGTGAATGTTTGAGGCACAAAGATCATCTGCACTTAACCTCCCTGAAGGAGCCCAGGAGGCATGGAAGCAGCTGTAGAAGGAACTGTAGCAGTGGCAGAAGTAGTACCAGTTAAGTTCTGGGAAACAGAGAGGACCAAAGGGTGTTTATGGCTGACACCACCACCACCTATGGAGGTGTCCTGCATAAGCACCACTGAATCAAACACCTCTGGGAGGGTAGTTGCAACCAGAAGGTCAGGCAAGATAGGAGCTGGAGTTGAGTGGGGTCCAGTCATTTGAGCAGCAGACAGAATATCATTATAGCGTGGTCCATCATTTCTATTCTGGGACGCCCACAGACAGGTGCAGAAAGAATGGCCTTCAAACCGACAAAGGTTGCACTTTAGTTTATTGGAGCACTGGGCTCTGATATGACCATAGTCCAGGCACAGGTTACAGAACCTCTGGTCACAAGCATTGCTCAATTGAGAAAGAGATCCACATTTAAAACATGCTTTAGGCTGCCCAGAGTATAAGCAGACCCTCCTATCCCAACCAAGAGAAAAGCTGTTCAGGAAATGGGAAACGCCAGAGTCAGTCGTACGGAGTTGAACTTTGTATTTCCAGCCACCAGTCCATATGCCATATTTGTCCAAGACAGGGTCAGGTTTACTGAGAACATCACACTGTTGATTGATCCAGTCTGTAATATTATTAACGTCCACACCTTCATTGCGAAACATAACTGTAACAATTCGGGTCATGGATTTAGTTAGAGGAATTGCCTGGTAAGAAAGCCAATGATCCAAAACTTTAAAGCATTGTAGTTAGTCCAAAATCTATCCAAATAGGAAGGCAAGTGAAAACTGATATAGTTTCATAGTGGAATTATGAGTTCAAAAGGCAGAAAGCCTATTATGAACTCGTCACCTGTCTTAGGTGGAACATATATTTTTTTCCCCCATATGTTCATCCAGTCTTGTTTTGAATAATGCCATGTTCTCACTTTCTACCACATATTTCAGTAAGGAATTCCATGTCTGTACTATTCTCTGTGTGAAAAATGTTTCTCTTTTGTGTGCATGACTATTTTCTCCTTTTAAGTTTAGATGATAAGTTCTTGTAGTATTAGTTCCAAAATTGCCAACAAGGACGATAGTCTCCATAAGATAATTGTCTTTGACTGCGTTATAAGTAAAACAAAGATCCCCTCTAAGCCTTCTATACCACATAGAGTACAAATTAAGATGTTCCAACCTATTTTCATAATTGCAGTTTTCCATATTTTGAGCTTTTTTTGTTATTTTCCTTTGGATACCCTCTATTAGTTTATTCCCTGTAACTGTGGTCGGCTCACAGAAGGGAGCACAATAGTCCATATGTCAGGCTAGTATATAGTTGGATTATTACTTCCGGTGCCCTGCTTTTGATGTTTTAAAGGATGCAACCAATTATTTTGTGGCATTTGTTAACTGTAGCATTGGCATGTGAATCGAATTTTAATTTATTGTTAATGATTATTCCAAAATCTTTTTCTGCTTCTGTTACTATTAGATCCTGATTATTTATTTTGTATGAAAATGTCTGATTATTGCTCCTCAGATGCATCACCTTGCATTTATTTTCATTAAAGTACAGTTTGTTTTCTTGTGCCCACTGCCCTACTCTATTTAAGTTGTCCTGGAGACTGTATGCATCCTGTATATTATTTATTATGCTACTGATTTTACAGTCATCCGTATACTTGGCTGCCCATACATTATTATCTACCTGCATCATACAGATGAGAATATTGAACAGAGTAGGTCCCAAAACTGATGCCTGCGGGACCCCACTTGTCACACTGCCTCATAATGAACAGTTGCCGCTTATTACTACTGTCTCTTTCCTGTCTGACAGCCATGAGCCGATACACTTTATAAAATTGTTATGAAATCCCATCGTAACTAGCTGCTCAATTAAAGTATTATGACAAACGTTATCGAAAGCCTTGGAGAAATCCAGAAATATGACATCCACAGAACAGCCTCTGTCCAACGCTGCACTGTCTAGTTCAAAGAAATTTAAGAGGTTTGAGAGGCATGATCTCCCAGTAACAAATCCATACTGATTTATGTCACACCATACCACGTATCCCCAGAAACATAAATCAAAGCATAAATGTCAGCAGGTTGGAAGCCCATGGTGTCCATGGAGAGCTCCTCAACCAAAAAGGCATGATCAGAAGGGGGTTCAATCACACATATACTTATCCGGACTGCATTTCATTGAAGGCAGGGGCTTATTGAGCAGCAAAAAGACCAGAAAGTTTGAAAGTGTTCTCCAGAATTATTTCTGTAGAGCAGGAAGCACCAGGATTACAAGAAGGCAGTCCCTAATGTATGACCCAAGAGGGGACTACAGTAGAAGGAACTGAGGCAGCAGGCAATGCCCGAATAGCAGGATCAATAAGCTCCTCAATCACACTGGGGGGACAGAGATAAAACCAGTATCAGCTATGGTGGTATCAATCGGAGGTACAGCCTTTAAAGTTGCTGGGGACTCCAGTAATGAAGAGGAAGGATCCAGTTAAGAAACCTTATGCAGAGGAGTTGAGGGAGGCACACAGTTGTAAATTTTAAAGGCAGGACCACAAGCAGGGTCTGGGATCCAACTGTGCCCATAAGGCCCACAATCCAGCCAGTCTCCTGCAAATCCCTGACTGGGCTCCAACAGCCAGCTGGCACAGCTGCCCAAACTGCAGACAAACGGGCATCAAGCATCCCAGTGGACTTCACACAAGTTGTTGCAAGTGTGGAACTCATAGTCGAGGAATGCACCCCCTCAGGACACACAGCAGCAGCAGAACCAGGAGCTGTCTTGAAACTCAGGACCATGTGACAGCCCTGACTCGGTGGTAGGGAGCAAGACCGGCTGAACAATAGCGGCCATAGAAACAGTACCAGAAGAATTATCACTAGGAGGAAATGGACACAAAGCAGCAGCCACAACAGACTCGGGGAAACAAGAAGAGTGGAGGAAGAGATGCTGAAACAGAGGCTAACAAAGCCACCTCGGAATCAATCTGATGACCCGATCACATTGGGTGTGCAGGTAAATAGCCCAAAGCAGGTTCGGAGAGTGAACAAACAGGCACAGCAGAAGTGGAGAAAGATTCCATACCTGTAAACTGAGAGGTAAAATCACTAGTCTGCGATGACAACTGTGGTGGGTTCGTCCTGCCATGGGCATGTAATTCTGAATGAACCTTCAAAAAATTATCTTCCTCAAGTTCAATTAATGCTAGTAAATGTAACTTCTTTAAAGCCAGCTGGTCCTGCAAATGCTGTGCAGCCAACAGCATGTTTCCAGCAGGCTCAGCGCCAGAGCATGTCATCCCAGAAGCAGGTAGGGGAGAGCCAGTCACTTCAGATGATCCAATCTTGGGACGAACATTCACAGCAGTTACCGGAGTGCAAATATCCACAGAGCTGTCCAGAACAAAACCAACAGACTGGTCTTTAGGTGATACAGGGATGGGAACCTCCAGAGCTACCCCAGTAACAATAGCATCCCTTCCATCTCCTCAACCTCCAGAGGCAGCCATCTTGGCAAGACGGCCAAAGGGTCCTCCTACTGGCAAGAGTAGGGAATTTTTCCCGATGTCCTGATCAAATTTCCTCCATTCCCTAAAATGCCACCAGCTGCTCAGTCTGGTTCAATATGTCAGTTTTCACCTGTATCCCACCCCACCCCAAGAAGGCTGAAAATAGGCAGAATTGCCTTGTCCTCCTTTCCTAGTCAACAAAAACAAATAAATAAATGTCAGCTGCGTCTGAATAAACATGGATGTGAAAAATTGTGCTTTTAGTTGTTTTTTTTTTTTTTTTCAGACAACATTCTGCACAGTTCTCTTCATGGAAACAGTAATTTGGAGTTTTTACTTTATCATGGTCTGTGAACAGAATGCTAAGCATAAGTTGTTGATCTATCAGAACTGTGTTCACAGTTTTGTATAAAAACCGTGACATAGTTACAGTAGATCATTTAGGGGTATGAATATCATTTCTAAAAATACAAAAATATAAACAGCTGCTAATTGGAAATAATGCCCTGTCTGCTTACATTTTCTCTTACTAAAGCTACAGAGTATAATGGCACAAAAACATTAAATTATGCTGAATCTGAAGGCAAATAATTTTTTTCATTCCTCCAAATTTTTACAGTAGCTACAAGGCACTGCCAAGGGTTACATTAACAGGTACTTGCCCCCTAGGGCTATGTGGCTGTTGGCTGTACCTCTTGCTACATTAGACACCCAGTGGGTGATTAACAGGCCATTAATGTAACTCCAGTTTGTGTCTCATTACTTAATTCTACTGCAATAAGATGATAACACAGAATCAACAGATATACAGTAATCTTGCAGGTGGCAGTTACAAATTAACTCCTGAAAGCAGCCTCACCTTCACATGTACTTCCTCATTTCCCAGACGGTGTGTGAACTTCAGTAACTGGTTGCTTGGTGGCCGATCACCTGATGCTGGTATTAGGTCCAATAAATCAAGCTTCTCTGCATACTGTTGATACAAAAAGGGAGCGCAAGTTATAATCTTTACTAAAACCAAACCCAAGAATTGCTTCAGGACAGGCTTTCCTTTTTGTTGCTATTGGTGGTGGTACTATTTCAGATGCTGCCCACTGCAGCATTGTTGTGGCCCTGACTGCCAAACTCAGCAGCCGGTGGGGAACTTCCTGTTAAGTTCTTTTGATTCTTTTTATTTACTATCTTTTAAAAGTATTGCAGAAATCAATGCTAACCTGGGTACTGACTTCAAGGAATCGCAATATTGGCTACAGATACATAGGCTACTGTTGAACTAGACTAAAACTAAATTAAAAAAAAAATAGAAACATAGAATTTGATGGCAGATAAGGACAGCTTGGCCCACCCAGTCTGCCCATTTCCCTACCTACTGGATAAGCTGCAGACCCTAGTTTTACCAACAGCCTACAGTACTTCCTCCTACCTCCCACTAGAATTGCCTGTCTGTCCCATGCATTCTTAAATTCTCCTGCTGTTTTTGACCCCACAACCTCCTCAGAAAGGCTGTTTTGTGCATCCACCACCCTCTCTGTGAAAACATACTTCCTCACGTTGCCCCTGAGTTGTCCCCCATATATCTTCAAATTGTGCCCTCTTGTTCTTGCACATCTCTTTTTCTGAAAGATGCTACGCTCTTGGACTTTGTTAATTCTCCTTGAGGTGCTTGAAAGTTTCTATCATGTTCCCTCTCTCTCTCTCTCTCTCTCCTTTCCTCGAAGGTATACATATTAAGCTCTTTTAGTATCTCTTCATATGGCTTCTGGTGCAGACCCTGCACCATTTTAGTTGCCCTCCTCTGGACTGCCTCCATCCTGTCTATGTCCTTGCAGAGATGGGGTCTCCAGAACTGCACGCAGTACTCCAGATGGGGTCTCACCAACTGTCTGTACGGATGGATTACAACTTCCTGTTTTATACTGGTGATGCCTCTCCCTGTGCATCCCAGTATCCCCCCAACCCTTACTGCCTTCTCGCATTGCTTGCCTACCTTAAGGTCATCTGATATGACTACCTCCAGGCCCCTTTCCATTTTTTGTTGATACCCCCGTGTACTCTTCACTTGGGTTTTGTTTCCAGGTGCATTTTCCACTTCTTGCATTGAATCTAAGCTGCCATACTTATGACCATTTCTCCAACCTTGCCAAGTTGTTTCTCATCCTTTCTACCCCCTTGAGTATCAACCCTATTGTAGATCTTTGTGTCATCTGCAAAGAGGCATACTTTTCTTCCAGTTCATCCACAATGTCACCTATAAAAACATTAAAGAGGACCGGTCCCAGTACTGAACCCTGTGATACCCCATTAGTAACCTCCCTTTCTTCAGAGTGGACTCCGTTTACTATTACCCTCTGTTGTCCTGTTGTCCAGCCGGTTGGGACCCACTCTCAGGCTGGCTAACTTGTTTATTAATCTTTTGTGTGGGACTGTGTCAAATGCCTTGTTAAAGTCTAGGTAGGCCATGTCCACAGCCCCTCCCTGGTCTACTACTTCAGTCACCCAGTCAAAGAAATCTATTAGATTCATCTGATGTGACCTTCCCGCTGTGAATCCATGCTGCCTTGGGTCCTGTGCCCCACTGGCCTCTAGGCACTCAACAATTCTTTCTATCAGAAGTGATTCCATCATTTTCCCTACCACTAAGGTCAAACTAACAGGTCTGTAGTTTCCTGTCTCTGCTTTGCTCCACTTTTGTGAAGGAGAATCACATCCGCCCTCCTCCAGTCCTCAGGTACCACACCCTCCGCCCATGATTTGTTAAAAAGGGTAGTCAGTGGTGTCACTAGTTCTCCCTTTAATTATTTTCGAATTCTGGGGTGAATCCTGTCAGTCCCTATAGCTTTGTCCACCTTCAGTTTTAGGACCCTTTCTTCTGTGAATGGACTGGTATCGACCCCCCTATACTGTGTGCTTCTATTATTTGGTTTAGGTACCTCCTCCTCCACTTCTTTTGTGAATACTGAGCAGACGTATTCGTTCAGTATCTCTGTTTTGTCACTGTCACCCTCTGCCCACCCCCTTCCCCTTCATTAAGCCTCACTAACTCTCCCCAGGTCTTTCTTTGCTCCCTAATGTACCTATAAAATGTTTTATCCCCCTTCTTAACTGAGTTGGCTATCTTTTCCTCGGTTTAGACCTTTGCTATTCTGGCTACGTTCCCTGCTTCCTTCTGCATTAACTAATACAGTTCTTCATCCTGCTCTTTCTGTGTTTCCTTATACTTCCTGAATGCTATCTTTTCCTCCCTAACCTTCCCCACCACCTCTTTTGAGAACCATAGTGTTTTTTTCCTTCATTTTGTTTTATTTGCTTCACACAAAGAGTTGTTGCCTCTGTGATGACAGCTTTCATTTTTCTCCATTGTTCCTTCACCCGACCTTCTTGCCCATTTGCTAGTTCTTTTCTGAGGCACTCCCCCATTTTGCCAAAGTCAGCCTTCCTAAAGTCCAGTACCCTCACCTTTGTGTGACTTGACTCTTTGGCTGTGTTTATTGTAAATCACACTGTTTGGTGATCACTTGTTCCCAGATGGCTACCCACTTCTAAATCTGAGATCCTCTCTCCATCCCCATTTGAGAGCACCAGGTCTAAGATTGCTCTCTCCCAAGTGGGTTCCAACACTAGCTGTCTGAGGCATGCTCCCTGCAGGGCATTGAGAATGACCCTGCTCTTGGATAAGGCTGCAGCAAAGGTGCTCCAGTTAACATCTGGCATATTCAGGTCCCCATCAACCATAGCTCCCCCTTTTGGATTCAATGTAATTTGAAACCAATGTGAAGATAAAAAAAAACACAATGATTTTATCTACCTACTAGATACAACACACAATTGTGCCTACTGGGCGGTTACAGAGATTAACAGATACAGAGATCGTCAGAGGGCATTAACCCATAAAAGGCAACGTTCCTGTTATGGGTTATTGCCTCAGGCAGGAATCGTCCAGTTCAGCTCTTCTGCACCATGGGCAGGCTAATTCATCCCGCCTGTCTGTGATTCGAGGAGAGCTGTCACAAGAAAGTTGTGAAAAGTTTGTTCAATTCTTCCTGGACAGAGTGTACTTCATTAGAGCTGGTATTGTTTTGGGTGGCCTGTTATGGGTCAATAATGTTCCAGGGGAGAGGCGCAGAGGCACCCCATGTGTCTAGGATGAGTCTTAGCCAATTACTGTTCATGACATCCTAGGTGTAATCATGGGGCTACATCCTACCTACTGTAAGATGGACCCAAGGACTACATGACTGTTGGTGGGCTCCTGTGAGGCCCTGGGCCCTGAGTATTCTGGCATCATCCAATGTTCCCTCTCAGAGGGTTGTTTCCCGGGGGCCCTTAAAAAGACCAAGATGAGATGAGACCCCATTTTGAGAAGCTATCTTTGGACCCGGAGGTGCTAGCAAATTACAGAGTTGTCTTGAACTTTCCCTTTTTGGGGAAGGTGATCAAGAAGGTCATGATGATGCAGCTTGAGGTACACCTAGAAACGTTTGACATCTATGAGCTGTTTCAATCTGATTTCAAGCCTCACCACAGCATGGAGATCCTGCCTATAAAAGTTTTCAGCAACCTGATCCTGGCAAGGGATAGTGGGAGTGACTGAGCTTCATTCTGTTCAATCTCTCATTAGCATTTGACACCGTAAATCATAAGGTGCTGGTAGAATGCCTGTCAGAATATGGTGGACTGACCAATACAACTCTGAAGTGGTTTGAGTCTTTCCTCTCAAGAAGATCACAAAAAGTTGTGTTGAGTACTTTCTCTTGGCAGCTGAAGATCATCAGCTATGGGGTTCCAAAAGGGTCAGTTCTATCACTCATGTTCGCAGTGTACATGCTACCATTGGGATGGGTCATTCAATGGTATAGTTTCAGTTTTCAGATGATACTCAACTGTACATGTCATTTACATCTGAAGAGCATGGTGTGGTCTTGGTGCTGTAGCATTGTCTTCATAAACATTTTGGACTGGATGGCCTCTTAACTGGTTAAGCTTAAACCTGACTAAGATGGAGGTTCTGCTAGTGGAACCAGGTCCTCATGGGGCAGCTACCAGTCGAGTGTCCATTCTGATGCCGTCTTTGAGTGCTATACCCTTGGTGGCTGTTGATAGGGTTAAGAATCTGGGAGTTATTGTGGACATAGGCCTGACACTTGAACACCATGTGTCGGATGTGGTCTGCAGTAAATTTTTTGAACTGAGAAATATCTCCTGGATCAAGCCCTATCCAGGGCAAAAAGATCTGGCAACCCTAGTGCATGCTTGCATGACCTCAAGGCTGGACTACTGCAGTGCTCTGTACCTAGGGCTGTCAGGGAAGTTGGTGCATCCCTGCAGCTGGTGCAGAATGCTGCAGGCAGATTCATTTTTGGAGTAACATACTCAGACCATATTATACCTGTGCTGCAGCAACTGCATTGGCTTCCTGTCAGGTGGTGTACCACATTCAAGATCCTATTGCTAACATACAAAGCCCTGGGCCAGCCCAGTGGTGTAGAGGGCTGAGGCACTGGATGCCTTAGCTCTCACCACACTGGCAATCTGTGTTTGGGAACGAGCACAGGACACTGGGGATCGGTGGGGGGGGGGGAGTGCCGGATGCGGATTGAGCAGCCGCTGGCAACTCTCCTCTCCTCTCCTCTCCTCTCCTGGATAGGGGAGATTGGTCCTCCTGGCCTTTGACCACCACCGTGTGGAGGAGTGATGGTGGTGCAGGCAGGGCATGGAGCCAGGCACTAGGCCAGGGGTGGGCGGAGTGGAGTTAGTCAGGGCCAAAGCATGCCTGCGCGCCTCCACGCACATGCTGACCTTGTCTGGGGGTTCTGGGGAACAAAAGAGAAAAAGTGGAAAAATCGGGGGCCACGGCTGGATGAAGCCCCCCACAATGGCTCTGGTGGTTTTACTGGGGTAGAGGTGGCGATATCCCGAATGACCACGGAAACCGCAACAGATGGTTGACACAAGCTGCCAGCCTTCCAGGAGGATAAATACAATATAGAGAACATACAAAGCCCTGCATGGGCTGGATCTGGACTACTTAAAAGACCTCTTAGTTTGGTGTGCTCATGAGTGTTTGCTCTGCTACACCGAGGGACAGAGGGCATGTTCCTGATTGTTCCAAGGGCGTGTTTAAAATGGTAGAGAGAGCCTTCTCTGTGACTGCCCCTTTTTGTATAACTCTCCCTGTGCCACTAAGGAATTCTACTTTGGCGGAGAGGTTTAAAAGAGGGTTGAAAACGTATTTGCTTATGTTGGCCTAAAATCTGGTTTTGTAATATCACTCAGTCTTCATATTTTATATTAATATTTGTTGTAGCTTAATATTTTGTCTGAATTTGTTTTTGATTGTATGTAATATTTATTTGTGAAATGCTTCAAGCCACTTGGATGATGTGCTATATAGAAATAAATGCCTTGCCAGTTTCTCATATCTTGGGGAGTAGCTGGACACTACAGCATCGTATACTGCACGTAATACCTTGACCAGAAAGATTCACCAGTGAGTAGGTGGCCAGAGGTGCTATATTTAGGGCTGGGTAGCTACTTTAGTATTAAATTGCGATTTTCAGCAGTTTATATGTTGGCCATTTCTTGACAGAATTTCATACAATTTCTGAAAGCACGTATTCTGGCATAGGATCTCTTGAGCTGGCAATTTTGTTGATTTTGTTTTTGGTTTTTTTGCTAGGAAGTGGCAAAAAACATGAAAAAATATCCAGAAGGTCCCTGATATGGCTAATTTACACAGGAATGCCTCTGACATATGCAGAACAATCAGTGACTTGTGAAATGAGCTTATTCAAGCAATGGAGCTAGCACTGAAGTTTCCTTTACTGCTACTCTGATGACTGGTGGTCAGCAGCCCATCCCCACTGCTGGTGGTGTCAGTCGCACTGTGTCTCTCTCCCGCCCACTTCCCAAGTTAAGGGACTCAACTGCTGATTTTGTTATTAAAAAACAACTTTTCAACCATTGGGAACCCAATTGCAGTGTTGCATATCACCCCCCTCCCAGTTCTGAGACAGGATGCCCAGCCTGGTGTTCAAAAATAATAAAAAAACAAAAATACACCTTTGGTCGCTGCTTGTATGGGTCAAAAGGTCTTCAAGGTTGTTGTCTTGATCCACTGGAATGACCAGTCTTGCTCTTTTCACTCTCTGCCATCTAATTCTCCGTTCAAATCACTCTACAGAGCTGCTGTACTGGATATCTGTGCTAGTAAATGCTTTCTCTGACCACAGCATCTGGCACTGTGCCTCTCTTGCAGCAACATTTGATTTGTATTTTTGTATTTTATGCATTTATTATCTGCCAGTCTGAAGGCCTTATTACAGTATACCACATGCCAGCTATACTTCATAAAAAGATAAATACAAAATAGTAATTTCTTCCCCCCACCCAATAGCACCCATCTCACTTCCCTCTCCCCACCATACTGCAATACAGTCCTCCCTTCCAAGTCCACTAGCAGCCCATTCCAACCCTCTTTCCCGCATACCACAGATAAAGTAACAAAGGAGATGGGGACTGGTGCAGCTCTTCTCTCACCTCCTCGGTTGGCTGTTATCTAAATGAATATAACTGTGATAAGCTATTTGCGATTGTGGTTTCATTTAGTCAAATGCATGCCACCTGAGGAGGTGGGAGGACAACTGTGCTGGTTGCCGTCTATTTGTTTTTAAATTATGGGTGGCATGGGGAAGCATACCTCTCAACCTCCTGCCTCATACAGCAGAGCAGCAAGAGGAAGGAGGTGCTGTTAGAACTTTACTGCTCTACTGGGACTTAAGAACTAGAACTCAAGAACACGATTACCTCTCCTTCAGCTGTTCCTGCTTTAACCCTCCTTAATACCTATCCCCAGTTTCTGCCTTCCTACCATGACCCCCCTGGCAGGGTTCTCAACATCCTGAAGGGGGAAATCAGGAAATGGCTACCCCTTCTTTTCATATTCAGTTCTTGCCTCTCCCCTTCTCTTCTCCACCTGCCCTTCCGGGTCACCCGTGTGCACAACCTACCCCATCTTTTTTACTCCAACAGCACTTCGCACTACCTTGAGCCTGTTCCTGGTACTCTCATGCACTATAAATGGTTCTATCGCATTATTACTGTTTTGTACATTCATATGTTCTTTTGTATGATTTTGGACATGTACTGTAATTTACCCAATGTTCCATTACTGTTTTTTGTACAATACCATGTGTTTCAACTGTTGTGCAATCATACAATGTTGTATTGTTTGTACTACCCACATACTATTGTAACTGATCGTCCTTCATAACCCTATGTAACCCCCTTCCCCCAGGTCGCACTGTGAGATGAGCAACTTGTTGTTCAACGTGCCCTACTGGTGAAACATTTCAATAAATAAAATAAATAAATAAATAAACTCTTCTACTGGGACCTTCAATTTAGGGTAAAAACAAATTGTGTTTGTCTGAGTTGGGTGAAGTGAACTGTTATGTGTGCAGTTAGCCAGGTAAAGAAGGGAACTGTGAATTAGGGGGAGTGGCTTAAGCAGCAGGAAACCAGGTGTTTGCATTTAAATCTGCCCTAGATAGTGTTTGGTAGAGAACAGTAAGAGGAAAGAGGTGCTGTTAGAACTTTACTACTCTACTGGGACTATATAACCCTCCCTCCTCTCTACCCCTTCCCCTTAGCCAGTTCTACCTTTATAGGCACAGGATTTGACTGACAACAGGAACTTCCTGTTTCGGAGCAGGAACAGAGTGATCACAGTGACATAAAAGACTCACCATCCTAGAAGGAAAAGAGTAGCTCTCCATACCCCCCTAGCTGCTGGAGGTCTGACTCCGAGCAAGTAAGAAAGAGACTACTGAGGAATACAGGAACTTTCTATCCCAGAACAGAAAGAGCACGAGCTTTAAGGGCACGGAGGCAGTAGGCAAGTAGGGAGAAAAAAAATAAATAAATAAAAAAAGAAATAAATAAACAGAAAGAGGAAAGAGTAAGCATACAAAACAACAGTCGAGGGGCTATAAATAAGACATGATGGGAGTGGTGCAGTGGCTGTGGAGCAGCAGTCTTCCAGGAGACATTTTGGAGGATGAGGTGTTGTTCCATCTGCAGGCACCTCTCTGGGCTGAGGGAGGAGGTTGCTTGTCTCCAAGCTGAGTTGGCCAGGATTCAGGGGACCTCTTCTCCCACCCAGGGGCCACCAGGGCTGCCACCGCTGCCTCAGAGGTTGCCAAGAAAAAGAAGCAGTTGGACCACAATGGGCTCAGGGAGGGTGAGGGTGGTGGAACAGAGGCACATTCCTCCAGTTGTACCTCTCCATAATTCGTACACCATTCTGGCAGAGTGTGGTTCCTCTACGGAGGCACCTGCAGTGGAGACCAAGGTGGATGCTGGGAACCTCCACAAAGGAGACCCACAGGAGGGTGGCATGGGACCCCACAGGGGAAGGAAACAACTCCAGGTAGGGGACTCCATTGTTAGGAAGGTAGAACTGGGGGAGGGGGGAGAGGGAGGTAAGGTGCCTGCCTGGTGCCATGGCTTGGAGAGACAGGGGGAGAGAATCCTCAGGATCATGGGAGCAGCTGCACGGGGGAGGGAGCTGGATGTCATTGTCCACCTAGGGAGAAATGACCTGGCTGGGAAAGGAATAAGAGCAGTGAAGGAGGAGTTTGTGGAGTTGGGGAGGGGCTTTACACAAGTAGCACGCACAGTAACCTTCTTGCAGGTGCTGCCTGTCTATGGCATGGGTGAGGCTAGGGTGCTCCACACCATGGGATTCAATCAATGGTTGAAAAACTGGTGCATGGCTCAGGGTTTTGCCTTCACTGGGGACTGGGGGTCCACCTAGAGTGATGCAGGCCTATACTGGCATGATGGTCTGCATCTGTTCAGGAGGGGAACCAGGATCCTAGGTGATAGGTTTAAATGCTTCATTGGCAAGCATTTAAACTAGCCAAGGGCTAGGCACTGAAAAGGAGCAGGGAAATCCTAGCCCCCCCCCAAATCAGGACAGTTAGTGAGGAAAACACCAAGATAAAGAAGTCGATAGGGAGAAGGGCAGGGGTAAATGGAGAAAAAGGCAAAGGCAGTAAGGACAGGGATGGGCCAAAAAGGGGTAAGGTCATCAAAAAATGGAGGGTAATAAGCACCAATGCCTGTAGTCTAGGTAACAAGCTCCCTGAACGGGTGGCCTTGATGGAAGAGGGATGCATGGATATCGTGGCAGTCACAGAAACATGGTACACAGAGAACCATGACTGAGATGTCAACATACTGGAGTACACAATCTATGGGAGGGAGAGGGATGGTAGAAGAGGAGGAGGAGTAGTTCTCTACATAAAGGAAGGGATCAAAGCAATGGAACTAAAGGGTTGACCAGGGAGGAGGGGAGGCACTATGGGCCACCCTGGAGACCAGAAATGGCACCACAGTCCACACGGGGGTTGTATACAGACCCCTGTCTCAGGGAAGGAAATGGACAAGGAAATGGTAGAAGGCATCCTTAGGATGGCATAAAAAAGGGGAGATACTGTTGATGGGGGACTTCAATATGCCAGATGTTAACTGGAGCACCTTTGCTGCAGCCACATCCAAGAACAGGGTCTTTCTCGGTGCCCTACAGGGGGCATGCCTCAAGCAGCTAGTGTTGAAACCCACTCGGAGGGAGCAATCTTAGATCTGGTACTCTCAAACGGGGATAGAGAAAGGATCTCATATCTAGAAATGGGTAGCCATCTGGAAACAAGTGACCACCAAACAGTGTGGTTCATGATAAACAGAGCTGAAGAGTCAAGCCATACAAAAGTGAGGGTACTGGACTTTAGGAGGGCTGACTTTGTCAAAATGGGAGAGTGCCTCAGAGAAGCACTAGCAAATAGGCAAGAAGGAGGGGTGGAGGAACAATAGGGAAACATTAAAACTGCCGTCACAGAGGCAATAAGCCTTTGTGTGAAGCAAATAAAATCAAAATGAAAGAAAAAAACACTATGGTTCTCAAATGAGGTGGAGGGGAAGGTTAGGGAGAAAAAGATAGCATTCAGGAAGTATAAGGAAACACAGAAGGGTCAGGACAGAGAACTGTACCAGTTAAAGCAGAAGGAAGCAGAGAAGGTAGTCAGAATAGCAAAGGCCCAAACTGAATAAAAGATAGCCAACTCGGTTAAGAAGGGGGATAAAATCTTTTATAGGTACATTAGGGAGTGAAGAAAGACCAAGGAAGGGATAGTGAGGCTTAATAAAGGGGAGTGTGGGTGGGCAGAGAGGGACAGTGAAAATGCAAGGATACTGAATGAATACTTCTACTCAGTATTTACGAAAGAGGAGGAGGGGAGGTACCCAATCCAATCAATAGAAGCACTTTGGCTAGGAGGGTTGATACCAGTCCATTCACAGAAGAAAGGGTTCTGAAAGAACTCCTAAAACTGAAGGTGGACAAAGCAATGGGGCCTGACAGGATTCACCCAAGAATTCTAAAAGAACTAAGGGAAGAACTAGTGACACCACTGACTACGCTTTTTAACAAATCATGGGAGGATGGTGTAGTGTACCTAAGGACTGGAGGAAGGCAGATCTGATTCTCCTTCACAAAAGTGGGAGCAAGGCAGAGACAGGAAACTATAGACCTGTTAGTTTGACCTCAGTGGTAGGGGAAATGATGGAACCACTTCTGAAAGAAAGAATTGTTGAGTACCTAGAAGCCAGTGGGGGAACAGGACCCAAGGCAGCATAGATTCACAGTGGGAAGGTCATGTCAGATGAATCTAATAGGTATCATAGGTATATACAAGCTAGATAGACTTTTGTCCTTTATGCTTGCCTGTTAAGATTAAATAGGCACATTTTTGTAGGTGTAAAACCCATCAAGCCTCCTTTTGAAAGTGTCCATTGTCTCATAGTCCCTACTTCTAATGGGAGGCTGCTTCACAAAGGTACCACCCTCTGACTAAACCAGTGTTTCCTCCTCAATAAATTCCATTTGCCCTTGGTTAACTGTAGCAGGTGCCCTCTTGGTTCATACTTGCAATATTTTAGGGGCAGCCCAGGTTCTTCCCATAATGAACTATCACGTATAGATTTCTTTGACTGGGTGACCAAAGTAGTAGACCAGGGAAGGGCTGTGGACATGGCCTACCTAGACTTTAGGAAGGCATTTGACACAGTTCCACACAAAAGATTAATAAACAAATTAGCCAGCCTGGGGGTGGGTCCCAGGGTGGTAGCCTGAGTGAAAAATTGGCTGGACAACAGGACACAGAGCGTAATAGTAAACTGAGTACACTTCGAAGAAAGGGGGGTTACTAGTGGAGTACTGCAGGGTTCAGTACTGGGTCTGGTCCTTTTTAATGTCTTTCTAAGTGACATTACAGAGGGACTGGAAGGAAAAGTATGCCTCTTTGCAGACAACATAAAGTTCTGCAAAAAGGGTTGCTACACAAGGAGGGGTGGAAAGGATGAGAAGAGACTTGGCAAGGTTGGAGGAATGGTCAAAAGTATGGCAGCTTAGATTCAATGCAAAGAAGTGCAAAGTAATGCACCTTGGAAAAAAAAACTCAGGGGAAGAGTACACAATGGGGGTATTAACAACAACAAAAATGAAAAGGGACCTCGGGGTAATCATATCAGATGACCTAAAGGTAAGCAAGCAATGTGAGAAGGCAGTAAGGATGGCTGGAGGGATACTGGGATGTATAGGGAGAGGCATCACCAGTAGAAAACAGGAAGTTGGTATCCCGCTGTACAGACAGTTGGTGAGACCCCATCTGGAGTACAGCGTGTAGTTCTGGAGACCCCATTGAACAATGCATGGGACAGACATAAGGCAATTCTGGTAGGGGGTAGGAAGAAGCAGGCGGTTGGTTAACTAGGATCTGCAGCTTACCCAACAGGTAGGGAAATGGGCAGACTAGGTGGGCAAAGCGGTCCTTATCTGCCATCAAAGTCTATGTTTCTATGTTTCATAAATCAGGGACAAGTCTTAAAAAAATCAGGGACAAAGGACCAAAATCAGGGACACATCTTCAAAATTGCCGATATCTACTCAGGAAGCTGGTGGAATAAGGGGCTTAGTGTAAAATGCATTTTCTAAGGAAGAACAAGTCTGTAACTTTAATGTTTGACATTATTTTGTGCTTACAACCCCTACTGTTTGGTCACGGAAACACAATTTTTAGGAGAGATGGAGTAAAAATCAGGGACGTCCTTGAAAATCAGGGACAGTTGAGGGGTATGTGGGGAAGGCTTGGGATGGGGTGCTATTGGGCTAGGGAAGAAGGTTATATTGTAGTGTGATGGAGACAGGGAAGATGGAGGGATGGGTGGTAGTAGGGGTGTGTGTTGGGGGAGCAGGAGAGTACATTTTCAGAATTTTCTTTTAGTAAGCATACCCAGTACCAGGGTTGGGTACCTGATGCTGGAACAGTGGGCCTTGGTGAAAAAAGGGAATGCCACTGGACACGAGGGATGCTTGGACATGGGGCAGAGAGGGGAGGGGTGCCACTGGATGCCAGGGGTACTTGGACATGAGGTGGGGTGTTCTGGTGGGACCACTGGATGCTAAGTACACCTGAACATGGGGCAGAGTATGGGAGGGAGTACTGCTGGACACCAGAGATACTTGGACATGGGGGAGGGTGTGGGGATGGGATCACTGGATGCTAGATAAGAAGGACATGGGGCACGGTGTGAGAGGGAGTACTGCTGGACACTAGGGATTCCTGGGGTTGGATCAGGATGAGAGAGGGTGTGCCACTGGGCACCAGGGACTGCTTGTTACAGGGTGGTGTGAGGAGGGTGCCACTTTACATCACGGACTGCTTGGTACTGGGGTGGGGTGAAGGTGGACATGCCAGTGTACTACTGAGACTGTTTGACACAGGGTGTGATAAGGGCAGGGAGTAACATTGTGACTGGATACTGCTTGATATTAAAAGTGCCAATAAAAGTGTTTATCTGTTATCAAAGTTCCCTTTTTAACATAGAAGTATAAAAACATAGAGAATGATGGCAGATAAAGACCAAGGGTCCATCCATTCTGCCCTCAGTTCTCTATGAGCCCCTGATTCTATCCCTCCCTGCCCTCCTCTCTTCTCCCATCCCTACTTTTACTGACCTGAGTGACCACCAAACTCTTCACTCTATCCCAGCCATGCTTGAAACCATTTATGGTCTTGGCACCCACTACACTGACTGGCAAACTGTTCCAACGCTCCACTACCATTTCCATAAAACAGAATTTCCTCACATTCTTCTTAAACCTTCCCCCGCCAATTTCTGCTCATGACCTCAGGTTCTTGAATCTTTACTCCTGTTAAATAGTTACTTGCAGTTCACCTTGTTTATTCCCTTCAGGAACTTGAAGGTCTCTACCACAATCCCCTTCTTGCCTGGTCTCCAGCGAGTACATGCTCAATGTCTGGAGATGATCCTTGTAAGATATACCCTCTTGGCCCATGAATCATCTTGGTCACCCTGCATTGCACTGTCTCCAGCCTGATCCTGTCCTCCCTTAGGTGAGGACTCCAGAGCTGAGCACAGTAGTCCAGGTGCAACCTTACCAGTGCCCTGTAGAGAGGTCAGTACCCCTTCAATACAACCCAGCATGCTATTAGCCTTACTGTAGGCCTTGTTACACTAGCTTGATTGTTTGAGGGAGTCACTAATGATGACTCCCCAATCACTTTCTTCTGCTGGAGTACTCAGTTTCACCTCTCTCATCCAGTACTCTTTCCCGGGGATTTTGTTCCCTAGGTGCATAATCTTGCACTTAGTGGTTGGTGGTGGTGGTGGGGCGGCGGTGCAGCAAGATGGCTGCACTGCTACACCACTCCACACCACGCTTCAATCGGGCTAAAGATTACTGTTTATTTTATTTTTCCCGTTTAGTTTTAGTAGCTAATGAATGAAACTACCCATCGCTGCTCCTTCTCTTTGCAGTGTTGTATTTTTTGTTTTTAACCTTGCATGGAGTACTTGTGAACAGTCATCGTTTTTTATGAGTTAAACCCTGGACACCTTTGCTATATGGCCTCCGGTAAATGGGTCTAAGCATTTCACGTGTTTTTAAAAATGCTTTTTCACCTTTATGTGTGACCGTTGATTTTTGGCATTCTGCTTTTGGCCACTGAGCAGGTGGACTCCTGCGAGTAAGTTTTCCTGCAGCATAGTTGGTGGGCTGTTAATTTAGCTTATCGTGCCCTTTTGGTGCTGATGGTGTAACCAAGTGGGAAAGAAACGCTTTTTTATCACATGAAGCCGCTACTGCTAACTAGTTCAGAAGGTGTGGAAAGCTGGCTAGTTTGTGAATATGGAGACTTGGAAGCATGGAGATTGGACTAGAAGTTGGTTTCAGCGAAGGAACTTGATGGAGAGCTCTGCAGCAATTTGTGCAGTTTAAGCTCTAGAAGGCTAATTAAAATTTAAAAACAGGTATGACATCTTTGCCTAGGGGGAATATGGAGAATTTGCTGCTTGTTTTGTGTCAACGATATTACGCTCAGAGGAGCGTCTTTTTTCTCTTTTTACCCCAGGTAATGCTGCTCAGGTGAAGGTGTCACTGAACTGTTTCGATCAAGGAGAGGATTATGAGCCCATTGGCTCTGAAGCTGCTCAAAGGTTCCATTAGTAAAGTACCTTAACCCTGGTGAATGTATGGTACAGCATTGTTAATAAATCGTTGACAAATTACTGACTTTGTGACACTTTTTATTATCAAGAAATTACTGTCTTGAAGTTGTTGGTTTCTATCAAAGTGTTTTGGTGAGATATTATTATGAAGCCCTCTTATAAGGGTGATAAAGTGGGGAATTTAATTTAAAAAGGACTCCTTAGCATATTTGGAGCTCTGGTGCATAAATGTTATAGGAATTAATGTGCTTCTCAGATCTTCTTGCTCCCTTTAAGTAAAGACGCTATCAGCGACCTGACGAGATGTTTCGGGAGGTTTCTTCTTTTGTTTTGTTTTTTAAAGGGAGTGAAGCTATCCACTAAAGTGAAGTCCCTGAACTAATGGAATTGGGATTTTTATAATGATTCTAAGAACTCTTATAATATCATTTAAATGCGTGAGATATGTTCTCAATTGTAAAAAGTCTCATCAGAGGCTTCTTGATGTAAACGTTTGTATTGTAATGTGTGTGGGTCATTATATATTTTTGTAATGCAGTTTTCAAAATGTGTGGGCTTTTGTTTATTTTTGTAGCCTTTTTAGTCTTGGTAATGTTTTTTGATTAGTTTTGTAATGACTTTTTCTACATAATGACAATAGATAGCCATGGGATTTAGTTGTGGATTTTCCACTCGGTTATCAGGGAATCTTTGTACATCTCTAGTGGGCCTGATTCGGCCGGTAATGCTAGGTGTTAGTCTTGTAGTATTGGACTTAAAAGTGGAGGGAACTGTGAGGAGTTTTCTGGGGAGAGGCCTAGATCTTCTAAGACCCAGAGCTGGTTAAAGTTGCAGTGGGACTATAATTCCCATTATACCGGGGTGCAGTTGGAGCATGGGACTGCTTATGCGGTGGGATGCTCCTTAATAGCACCCCAATCAGATGGGTGTTACTGGTAGCCTTTTACCTAACTTGGATCTGGTAAGTGGGCATCCTTGGATAGTTTCCTACATGGTACCTCTAATGGTAGAGTTCAATGGGTGACTGGCCTAGATATGCTGGCACTATGTTAGGCCTTACGGGGGGGGGGGGGAGTTTGCCCCTTAAGAGAGATTATATTAGGGCTATCTTACACTTATGATATATTAGGCTGACACATGTGATATGTAAGAAATAACAGCCAATACTGTCACCAATACTGTTATCATTATTGTACTTTTCCAGTTTAGAAATGTTTAATGATTTTTTATGCAAATATTATTAACAGATAGGTTTGGGAAATCACTTAGTGGACTTCCCACTTTGTTCCTAGGGGAGTGTCTGTACTCTTCTAGTTGGCCCGAACTAGCTGATAGTGGTAGGAGTTAGTCTCAGTGTACTGGACTCGAGAGTGGAAGGAACTGTGAGGACTTTTCTGAAGGAAAGCCTAAGGCTTTTAAGTCCCAGATTTGGTTAAAGTACTAGCCAGTGTATAATTCCCATTACACCGGGGTGTAGTTGGAGCATGAGACTGCATGCGCGGTGGGATGCTCTATAACAGCACCCCAATTAGATGGGTGATACTGGCAGTCTCTTTCCTAACTTGGGTCTAGAGAGAAGGCACCCTTGGATAATTCCCTTACACAGTACCTCCAAGAGTATAGTTCTATTTGTGACTGGCCCACATATGTCAGCCAAGTGGTAGATCGACTGGGGTTGGGAGATAGTTCCACAATAAGGAGCAACTGGAGGAGGTTAAGATTGGCCCTTGCTGAGTGCTAAATCAGATCTTACTGGCTGGTAACAAAGGTATTAAATTATTGTTTATAGTTTATAACTTAGTATATTAAGCCCATTTTACATTTTATGATGTAGAGGGGCCGTAGATGTATTAGCCCACAATGTTATTTAAGTGATTGGATGTGCTGGAGTGTATATGAAACTGCTGCTCATTGTGTATGTACATCTAAATGTGATATTTTAATATTGCTGTGTGTAGTATATTGTAATGGCTTTTCAGCGGAAAAATAAATCTTTTTAACTTGACTAATCTTGCAATTTGTGTCACTGAATTTCAAATGCCAGATCTCAGACCACCTATCTTGCCTTCGTAGATCCCTCTGCATCTCCTTGATCCTTTCATCACTATCTACCCTATCACAGGGCTTCATGTCATCTGTGAAGAGACAACTTTCCCTGGAATGACCTCTTCAATATTGCTGATGAACATATTGAAGAGGACAGGACCTAGGGCAAATCCCAGTTGCACCCCACTTGTGATCTCTCCCTCTCTTCTGATTTAACTCCATTTACCACCACCCTCTGGTGTCTCTCCTTCAGCCAATTTCCCATTCATCTAACTAGGTCCCTAGACATGCTGAGATCCTCCAGCTTCCTCGGCAATCTTCTGTGTGGCACCAAGTCGAAAGTCTCGCTGAAATCGAAGTGTCAAGCCACAGCATGGCCCTTATCTACTACCTTTGTTACCCAGTCAAAGAAAACTATCAGGTTGGTCTGGCAAGACCTCCCCGCCATAAATCCAAAATGTTTACTATCTTGTAGATCGGTGCTCTCTAGGTAGTGCATGAGGTCCTGTTTGGCCAGTGACCCCATCAGTTTACCCACTACAGAGGTAAGTTTAACAGTTCTGTAATTCCCCAGTTGCTCCTTATCCCCCCCCCCCATGCAGCAGGACTATATTTGCTACCCTCCAGTCATTTGAAACTACCCCGTCTGAACTGAGCTATTGAATAGCCCTACTGGGGTTCAGCCTAAAGAAATTCATCACAAAAGCTGTTTTGGCATTGGTTAGGGTTGCTCCTTAATGCCATAAAAGTAAGGAAATGAGCAGAAGACACTAAGCTCCGTGGCAGGGTAGACAGTAAGTAGTAAAATATTTTATTCATCATATGAATCAAATACTCAGTTGCACAAAGTTAATTTTCAATGAGGTCCCATACAGTACACATGATGCAAGCCAAAAAAATGCAGAATAACAAGTTTAAATGTTGTTACAACATTTGTGCAAGGGAATGTACAGAGATACTGAAAGTAACAAGTTTCAGACATTGCTGATGTATGTAACAACATTTGCAAAGGAAAATGCAAAAATACAGTAAGTAGCAAGTTTCAGACATTACTGCAAACATATTTAAAGGGATGGTCATTCTGCCATTGAATGTTTTGTGTTTTTAGTTGCTGTCACTAAACATGGATGCAAATCTGTGGGTGCAGGAAGGGGTTAGAGAGCTGCAGAGTGACCTACAAAGATTAGAGAGGTGGTCCAAAGTTTGGCAGTTGTAATTCAATGCCAAGAAGTGTGAAGTGATGCACACAGGGAACAAGAACCCCAGGACAGAATATTGGATTGGACATACCACTGAAGAGAGGTACCTGGGAGTCATTATAAGCGACTCCTTAAAACAATCTAGCCATTATAATAAGGCCTACAGCAAAGCAACCAGGATGTTGGGTGTATAAGGAATGAGTCTGGCAGCAGGAGGAAGGAGGTGATACTGCCTCTCTATAGATCACTGATGAGGCTGAATCTGCAATAACTGTACTCAGTTCTGGAGTCACTACCAAAGAAAGAAAAATAGGCTAGAGACAGTGCAGCATAGGGTAACTAAAATGATTCAGTACCAGCAGGGCAGATTCTACAAGGCCTGGCTTAAGGCCCTAAATATGTACTCTCTGGAGACCAGAAAGGAGAGGGGTGATAATTTAGAGACCCTCCAGTACCTGAAAGGAATGAACACGGTACAGTAGATTGACCAAACTATATTTAGCAGGACTGGTGAATCAAGAATATGGGGACATGAGTGAAAGCTGGCAAAGGGAGATTCAGGAAGGACGCGAGAAAGTTTTACTACAGGTTTGTGCTTACAGATTACTGCTGTAATCTTCTGATTCAGATTGTCTTTTGCAAGGTATATCTTCTGTTACTGCTTTATTTTTCTCTGTAGTAAAGTGTTTCCTTACAGGGCGTATCTCCTGTGAAATTATTACAGGTGGTGCTTTGCGGGTTTTACAGTTTTATCTATCATTAGGATAAGCTTTCAGGGTTACTGCATTTGTTGCTGGCTGATTGTTTCTGCTCTTACCTCCTTGTTTCTTTCATCCATGGTTCTTCTTTTTCGGCAGGGGAAGGGCCCAGCCACCCACCCCCGTCCCCAACCACCCCACACTACACTCCTCTTATAGGGTAGCACAGTCATGACATTTCCTGCAGCAAAGCAGGAAGCAGCAGATCAGAGGAGTATCCACACAGTGACCTCATTTACAGGCCCACTAGTAATTTAACTTGTTATAACAAGTTATACAAAAACAAACAAACAAAACATAAAATCAAACTTTTGCTTTCATTTTCTTCCTTCTAATTACTCTGACCAGGTTATAAACCCAGCAACTTATCTGGAATGGATATCATTAACTGCAGGTACTGCGGAACACTTTTCAGAAGGGCAGTTTTACAGGATTTAGGACACTGTCCTACATGCTGGGCCATTGGATAGCTAAGGGCTCAGCTCCAGGCAGCATGGGCAGATTGTGTGCCTCAAATTGCATATTCAATAGGAAATATATTATAAGAACCGCCCGCCATTTCCCCAACATCCAACAGAAGCATCTCAACTGCAGGGGGGTAGTTGGTCCGGGAGGTTGGCAGGTGACTAGAAGGGGCAAATCGGGTGCCCTATCACTCGGTGCTCTCCAACATATCACCTCCACAAACCATATAAACACTACAAACAGGTATCTACCTCTATCTCTGAAATCAAACAAAGGGGGCAGAAGATGCTGCAGAGCAGAACACTGCAGCACAGGAGCTAGCACAACAAAACTCACCCAAAACGGGAACCAAAACAAAAACAGCAAAAAGGAAATCCAAAAACTTCTGATCAATGGAGACTCCATGATTCGGGGAGTTGATACGTATCTCCAGCCAGGGGTAATGGTCAATTGTTTCCCAGGTACATCAGCGTGGAGAGGCACTGACCACATTGCTAAAATTATTCAGGAAGCAGGAGAAAACAATGACGTCCTGGTACACATAGGGACTAATGATCTTGCCAGCCGGTCAGTTGTGGAGACCAAGAAACACCTGACCAGGCTGGGTGACAAACTATCATCCATTTTATCTGGCATCTCCTTCTCTGAGATCCTACCAGTCTGGGAGAGGGGGACAGATGGACGGAAGGTCAGAGAAGGGGAGATAGGGGAGCTAAATGTGTGGCTCAAGTTCTGGTGCCAGGAAAATGGACACAAATTTATACTGAACTGGCAACAGTTTGGGGAGCGAAAGTTCTTTAAATTTGATGGACTTCATCTGACTAAGGAGGGAGTCAGTGCATTGGGGCAGAAGTTTGATGTCTTTGCAGAATATTTAAACTAGCAAATAGGGAAAGGGGTGCAGCATCCCATACGTTGAATGGGAAGAACACCCTTCCCCCCTCAGCTAGTGGTCAAACAGGAGTTCAGCATGTTTGTTGTTCATTTGCATCACCAGATAAAGAAAAAGGCCCGGCTCCCCAAACGATGCACAGAGGAAATGCCGGACTTCGCCCAACAACTAACACACTGAAATCTAGCCAATGGAAAATCATGTACACAAATGCTCGCAGTCTGTGAAACAAGATCCCAGACCTGCAGGCAATAATGACAGAGGCTAAACTGGACATAGTAGCCATTAGCGAGACATGGTTTACCAGTAACCACACTTGGGAGACTTCTGTACCTGGCTATGTACTGTTCATAAGAGACCAAGGTGCAAAAAGGGGGGGGTGTGGAGTGGCCCTTTATGTCAATGAAAATATCACAGCTACAGAAATTCAGAATACACATAAGGAGCCAGAAGAACTGTGGGTCACCCTGGAAACAGGAAATGGAACAGCCATACGAACTGGGGTTGTGTACAGGCCTCCAGACCAGGGGGAGGACATAGACACATTACTGTTAGAAGATATACAAAGCATGACAGCTAAAGGGGAGGTTCTGATAATGGGAGACTTCAACATGTCAGATACAGATTGGTCAATACCAGCAGGGACATCTGCCAGAGCTAGACACATGGTGGATTCCCTGCAGGGGGAGGGCCTCAAACAACTGGTACAACAACCCACAAGAGACAGGGCTATCCTAGATCTAGTACTGACTAACAGGGAAAGAATCACAGATCTCCAGGTAGAAGGTCACCTGGGTGCCAGTGACCATCACATGGTATGGTTCAAGTTGGCCTCTAGAACAAAATCATCCCATTCCAATGCAAAAATATGGGACTTCAGAGGAGCTGACTTTGGTAAGATGGCCAACAGAGTTAAGCTAGCCCTGGCAAAAAGAAATACAGGTGAAGGAGTATGGGCAAAGTGGGCAAGCATTAAAGATGCAATACTTGAAGCAACATCCCATTGTGTTAGTGAGAAAAGGAAGTACAAAAGAAGAAGGAAACCACTTTGGTTCTCAAACACAGTAGCAGAAAAGGTCAGAGCCAAAAGGCTGGCTTTCAGGAAATATAAGGAATGCAGCAGAATGAAGATAGGATACCGAACTTCCCTAAGGGAAGCAGGGAAGGCAGTAAGGCAGGCAAAGGCCCAAACTGAGTAAACACTAGCACGAACAGTAAAAGAAGGTGATAAGACTTTCTATAGATACATTAGTGAAAGGAGAAAGTCCGGAGGGGGTATTGCTAAGATCAAAGGGGATAAGGGGGCGTGTCAGGAGGACGACCATGTAAAAGCATCTGTCCTAAATAGATACTTCTGCTAAGTATTTACTGAAGAGAAAACAGGGCAGGGCCCACAGGTCAGCACAGGGTGGACAAGGCAATGGGACCTGATGGCATACATCCCAGGGTACTAAAGGAACTAAGAGTAGAACTAGCAGAGCCATTATCAGAACTGTTCAGTGAGTCTCTGAGCACAGGAGAGGTCCCAGAAGACTGGAGAAGGGCTTGTGTGATCCCACTCCAGAAGAGTGGTAGAAGGGAGGAAGCAGGGAACTACAGACCAGTCAGTCTTACCTCAGTAGTGGACAAGATTATGGAGACACTCCTTAAGGAAAGCATAGTGCAACACCTGGAATCCATAAGAGCAAAGGATCCAAGACAGCATAGGTTTACAAAAGGAAGGTCCTGTCAAACTAATCTCATAGATTTCTTTGACTGGGTACCAAGGGAGAGCAGTTGATGTCACCTATCTTATCTTCAGCAAAGCATTTGATACTGTTCCACATTGAAGATTGATTAATAGGCTGGGTAGGTTTGGGGTGGGTCAGATGTTGGTCAACTGGGTAGCAAACTGGTTGACGGGCAGAAAACAGAGAGTGGTGGTAAATGGTATACAGTCAGAAGAGATGCAAGTCACAAGTGGGGTACCTCAGAGATCAGTCCTGGGGCCAGCCCTCTTCAATATCTTCATCAGTGACATTGCAGATGGACTGGAGGGTAAGGTTTGTCTGTTTGCAGGTGACACCAAGATCTGCAACAGAGTAGATGATCCAGATGGGTGGGCAGAATGAGAAGAGATCTGGATAAACTAGCAAAATGGTCAGAAGAGTGGCAACTGGGTTTAATGCAAAGAAGTGCAAGATCATGCACATAGGGATGAGAAACCCTGAAGCCATCTATAGGCTGGGAGGGGAGTTACTGGCAGTCACAAGGGAAGAAAGAGACTTGGGCATCATCATCGCCGATGACCTGAAATCATCCAAGCAGACAACTAAAGCAGTAGGTAAGGCTAGAAGGATGTTGGGGTGTATTAGTAGGGGTTTCACAAGTCAGAAGAGGGAGGTAATAATCCCTCTTTACAAGACACTGGTTAGGCCCCATCTGGAGTACTGCGTGCAGTACTGGAGGCCACACCTTCACAAGGACATTAACCAAATTGAGGCAATCCAGAGAAGGGCAACCAAAATGGTGCAGGGACTGCATCAGAAAACACATGAGGACAGATTAACTGAGCTCAATATGTATACCCTAGAGCAAAGGAGGGAGAGCGGTGATATGATTGAAACATTCAAACACCTTAAGGGCATTAACAAGGTGAAAGAGCCTAACATATTTCTATATAAGAAAAATAGCAGGACAAGAGGACTCAGCATGAGAGTAGAGAGAGGCTGATTAAGGCGTAATGTGAGGAAGTTCTTTTTCACAGAAAGGGTGGTGGATGCATGGAACGGCCTACCTCAGGAAATGGTGGATATAAATACAGTGCAGGGCTTCAAACAGGCATGGGATAGGCACAAGGGAACAATACAGATGAGTATGAATAGATAGGCCATTGACAGAGCAAAGGCTGATGGCACATTCATAAGGTAGAAAAAGAAATGGGCAGACTGGATGGGCCTTGCGGTCCTTATCTGCTGTCAACTACTATGTTTCTATGTTATTTTACAGAGAGTGAGTGGTTGAGCTGTGAAACAGCCTACTAGCAGAGTTGGTGGATGCAAGTACCATTAATAATTTCAGACATGGCTGGGACCGAGTAAATGGCTTAATAGTTCCACAGGGGGAAGTCGATGGGGAAGGGGGAAGGGGAAGAGGTGAGGACAATAACCCCGACTAGACATTTGGTCTTGAGGTAGGATGGGGTAAAACAAGGCAGACTGGATAGAATTCTGGTGTTTATCTGCTGATATTTTCTGCTTCTCTTATGTTAGGATACAAAAAATTCCCCTGAGCCTTGTAAATCTGTGGCATGATGTTTTTTGGGAATGGAGCAATGATATTTCTTGGGTATAGAACAATTGTGTGATGCACCATTAGTGTTGCCCTAACTTTAGCCTAGTCTTTCCAGACACAGAATAATACTCACACACCAGTGCTTGGAGAAAGGATGCCAGATAGCCCAACACCAATGCTGCAACACACGATCGTTCAAATCCTGAGAAATATCACACCACTGATTCACAAAGGTTCCAGTGAATTTTAGTCACCCTAATGTCACATTTCCTTACTTTTGTGGCATTATGGGGCAACCCTAATTGATGCTTAAACTTAGATTGCTTTGTAATGAAGACAGAATAAGGGAAACAAAAGGGGAAATTGTTTAACCAGGAAAGGCACACTAAGCCAGAGTTTGTTTCCAGGTGTGACCTGGGAGCACAAGGAAGTTAAGTGACTTGCTCAGGGTCACACAGTATGCAAGAAGGAGCTGATGGGATTCAGACCCAGGACCCCTGGTTTGTAACTCAGTGCCCTTAACTACTATGCTATACTGCCTCCAGTAGAATTAAATGACTGCTTGTCTCCAGCAACAAAGATTATATACTGTAGCTGAACAAACCCTAGTAGTCTTACTAGGCTACAGGTCCTTCATCTGTGGCCTTGCCCCCGTAAGGGAACTCAAGAAAAAGGTGCCATACAACAAAACTGGTTACTTTGCTCTGATGGTGAACCAGAGAACATGTCATTACCAAATGGTCAGCAAATTAAAACTGAAATACTGTTTATCTAGTGGGTATACATTGACTTGACTTAAAATATGCAATTTACCTTCAAGTTTAGGGGCTGAACAATAACTCACAAGTGGCAGAGCCACAGGTAAGTTCTAAAAGTTCTGCTCCTTCACAAGTGATAATAAACTGTGTATTTTGGAAACATAGAATTTGATGGCAGATAAGGACCACTTGGCCCACCCAAACTGACCGTTTCTCCCTACCTACAGCATCATGGCAGACCCTAATTGATCTCCGGTTGTTTCTCTCCCCCTTCCCTTCCACTAAGATTCCCTTATGCCTATCGCATGCATTCTCAAACCCCACCACTGTTTTTGCCCCCGTCACCTCTGCTGGAAGTCAGGCTGTTCCAGGCATCCACAACTCTTTCTGTGAAGAAGTACTTCCTCACATCTCTCTGGAATCTACCCACCTCCAACTTCTTAGCATGTCTCCTTGTTCTTGATCTCCTTTTTTTCTGAAAAATACTTCCCTTGTGTACCTTACTTACCCCTGTGAGGTATTTAAAGGTCTCTATCATATCCCCCTGCTCTCTTCCAGGGTGTACACATTGAGGTCCTTTTGTCTCTCATCATAGGGCTTTTAGTGCAGACCCTGCACCATTTTAGTTGCCCTCATCTGGATTGCCTCCATTCCTTCTGTGTACTTCCAGAGATGTGATCTCCAGAACTGGACACAGTACTCTAGGGTGGGTCTTACAAGTGATCTATACAGGGGTCAACACCACCTCCCTTTTTCTGTTGGTGATATCCCTCCCTATTCACCCCAGCTTCCCACTAGCCCTCCCAACTGCCTTGTCATACTGCTTGGCTACCTTTAAGTCATCTGATATGATTACCCCAAGACCTCTTTTCTGCTTGGTGGTCATCAATACCACTCCACCCATTTTGTGTTCTGCCCCTGATTTTCTATGCCCTAAGTGCACTATTCTGCACTTTTTTGCATTAAAAACCAGCTGCCATACCCTTGACTGCTCTTTGATTTTTTTCAGGTTTCTGCACATCCTTTCCATCTCCCCGGAGTGTTCATCCTATTAAAGATTTTGGTATCACCTGCAAAGAGGTAGACCTTCCCTTTCAGCTCTTCTGCAATGCCACTGACAAAGACATTAAAGAGAACCGGTCCCAGAACTGATTCCTGAAGCGTCACCCTCCCTTCCTTGGATTGGACTCCATTTACCACCACCATCTGTCGACTATCCTCTAACCACTTTCTTACCCATTTTACTACCTTTGGAACCACTCCTAAGCTACTCAGCTTGCTTAATAGTCTCCTATGTCGAATGATGTTGAAGGTTGTACTGAAATCTAGGTAGGCCATGTCTACCACTCCACCCTGATCTAATTCCTTGGTCACCCAGTCAAAAAAATCTATCAGATTCATTTAATATGACCACCATCCCCCTATGAATCCATGGTGCTTCGGGTCTTGTAGCCCCTTGGATTCAAGATATTCCACAATCGTTTCCTTCAGCAGTGATTCTATTAACTTCCTCACCAATGTTAGGCTGACTGGCCTATAATTACCAGCCTCCTCCCTGCTACCACTTTTGAGAAGTGAGACTACATCTACACCCCTTTAGTCCTCCGGAAACACTCCTGTTTCCAGTGAGCTGTTAAATTCAGTCATTCACTAAAGAAATACCACCAACAGCTTAATCTGGTTCAAGGTCAGTTGGCATTCATCTGTATCCCCCTCCCCCGGGTCATGCCTGAAAATAGGCAGAATTTATCTAGTGCACTTACCCGGTCAACAAAAACTAAATAAAATAAAATAAAATAGAACTGTCAGAGGTGCAACCAGTATCCTCCTGTGCTCACTCAATGCCCTTGGATTCACCCCATCTGGCCACATTGCTTTGCCACTTTCAGATTAGCGACTCCCTTCAGGACTGTCTCCTTTGAAAAAGGACTAGTGTCCACCTCCCCCTTCAAAGTTCCTATTATTTTTTGTGGCTCCTTTCCTTCTCCTTCATCTGTGAATAATGAGCAGAAGCATTTGTTCAGGATGTCTGTCTTTTTCTGTCTCCCTTTGCACAGTTCCCCCTTCTCTTTAACCTAACAATCCTTCCCCAGTCTTCCTCTTTTTGCTTACAAAAATAGAAATTGAGGCTCATATTTTGAATCAGGCCATTGCATATTTGCTATATACAACATCAGTTTACTCATCTAACTTTTAAATTTGCTGTTTGGTTGAAGACAGCTGTTTCCCTTTGATTTCAATTGCTGGCATCAGTGCTGCACTAGGCAATTACAAGTCATCAGCATTGTAAAAGCATTATGAAAGCTGCTCCCTGGTTTAGTATTCCATCATGATGACACTAACCTTCCAGACATATATTGGTTGCCCAGGCCGCTAAGTGCATTAAAGCAAGCCTGCCACCATAAGCCACTCTAAGAGTGGAATGATGCTGGACCCTCTGCTGGGAGAGAGCACCCACATGGATGCTTCTTAGGCCTCCCTGCTTGCCTCCACTTCTGCCATCCTGGGCGTGGCCACATAGAAACATAGAATTTGATGGCAGATAAGGACTGCTTGGCCCACCTAGTCTGCCCATTTTCCTACCAAACGGATAAGCTGCAGATCCTAGTTAACCAACAGCCTACTTCCCACATGAGGTATAATCCCAGGTTGTCAGCATGTCAAGAGAATGCCCCACTGGTTGGTGCCATGGAGCCAGTTACAAACTGACTTTGTAGCCTACCTTAATTACAATAGCACAATATCTGCTAGTGTTGTACATGTAACAAATATTTATTCCTGAATACCACAAATAATACGGTTTTTGAGGCCGAATACAGAGTTTTGTTTATTTTATTATTTTCACTTGCGAAGTATGTGAACATATTACTATCGGTCTGAACTATGAGATGGCTTTCTGAGGCATGCCTCTCCTCCACCTATCGCAGCATTAGAATAACAAATCTCCTCCCTAATTCTGCCCACTCTCCCTCTTGCTTCTTCTTTTGTCTTTGAAGTCCTTGTTCAATCACAAGGTTGGAAAATGGAAGCTGCAAGGTTGTCTTGTGTAAAGAGGTCCCTCCTGCATCTAGCGATATGGATGATACTTTGTACAGGAGAGCACCAGATCCCACTCATGCCTTGAATACCGGTTCTGCATCACACTAGTCACCTTGCCAACCCTCTGCGGCACCAATAACATGAGACCACACAAAAATTAGAATGTTCATACTGGAACTGAGATCAAGCATTGTAGTTTTATTAATAGCTGTTGCCTGTCAGTAGTGATGCTCGGATAGTGCCTTTGTGGATCCAATTGTGATCCTTCAGATAGTGACAGTATCCAACCTGGGATCTGACCTGCAATCCGACCAAGTCAGAGGTCGTACCCCAGGTCAGATCCTGCACTATCTGATGTCAGATCTAGGGATCCAAAGTTGGATCCAGTGTCGGTTCCAGGGATTTGACCATGGATCTGGGGGATCCAACCTGGAGCTGGGATGGTTGGATCCACAGTCAGATAGCACTACTATCCGACCAGATCCACTATCCAGCAAAAAGACTGGTACCCAGTGGTATCTTAATTAATAGGATACTATCCAAGCAAAACTACCTGTCAGATAGTATACAGCTCTCCAGGCATTTCTTTAGCCCTTAACTTCTCGATGGTACTTGTACATACAATATTGCAACTTCTTCCTTGGGCCATGCCCTACACATACATTCCGTCTCATACTCCTGGGGCTCTACATAACTAGCAAGTAAGTAAGTAAAAGTTTATTTATAAAGCACCCTATCCCTGAGACGCAGGGCGCTGTACAGTGTACAGGCAGTAGCAATACAATGCTCAACAATAGCATATATAAAGCACACAAATAAAACAGTGTACTACTCCCCCGCATCTACTGTGCATACATTACTACTGCTGCATCTAAAACTAGTCTGATGGTACCCAGCTTACCTGTGAGGCCTACTGCCTATCCCACAATGATTTTAAATTCCAGGTCCACCCCCTGAACAGAAGGCGCACAGTGACATTATAAATGCAATACTGGATTTCTTTCAACCCTAAAAAAATCTAATCTCACTTGCTGGGCCCTTTGAGCCTTGACATTCCTAAGATCATTTGTGTGGTTGCACTCTCCTTAAGCAGGGCAAGCTCTTACCTTGGGGGCAAGCTGTGCTGGCATGTGTTTCAATGTACCCAGGTGGACAACAATATGAAAAGTGTATCAGCATTTGATATTACTACTGACTGAATAAAGCATGGTTGGTCTGGCCATGTGTGTCTCCCTTCAGCACTGCACCAATAGCCCTAGTGGCCCAAGCAGACTCCCACATCTGGCCCTTCACATGGGGATTTACCAATATCAATCCTTGCCAGGACCCCTCCTACCTGATGCCCATTTATTCAACTACCTGCCAGGGGTTTCAATATGAACTATCTAGGACTATACAATATATTCATTCAATTAAGAAAGGTTAACTTACAGTTTCACTCTGAACACTGACTTTTCCCAATTCCATTCATTATTGTCCGGAGTAAACTTGCAAGGGTTCTGGTGACCTCCCTTGAGGGGTGGCCCACCACTGTTCCAAATGTGCCTTTTAGGGTGCTAATGTCTCTGCTCCTCCTGAGGCGAGTTCCCTGAGACCTCCATCCCTTCAGCTGCTCCCGATAGTCTTTTTCTCAGGAGACCAGCCACAAGGGGAACAGTGCAATCTGATCCAATCCCAGGGACCCTGCCACCATCCCTGGGACTGCAGGCCCCCAAGGCCAAGTCATAGCCAGAGAGTCTGGAAAGCTCCAACTGTCATGATGCCTTCCCCTTATATAAGGTATCAGAGGAAGCGCAGAACCATGCATATTCATGCTCCATTTTTCCGCTTTTAGCTAAGTCAGGCCACTCACAGCATGAACATCCAGACATCCTGTCTTTGGGCAATCCTCCCCTCCACAGAGAACAGCTCTCATGGTCTGGCTTAATCCTTTAAGTGCTCTCTGGCAACCTGCCTCAAGCCGGCTGAGGAGAGAGGCTTGTTACACTCTCCCCTGCCTAGAAATCTTTGCATCCCTGAAAGGATCACCCAAAACTGGTGCCATCTCCTGTCTCTGTGTGGGACTGCCCTCCTGGCACTCTGATGAGGGAGGTTGCATTTTTACTCTCTCTCTACCCTCTACCTGTGACCAGCATATGCTAGAAACTCAAGAAGCTTCACAAGTGTACCATGCGGGTGTATGTACAATATGTCCTAATCTATAGGACAGGCTGGGCACATACTAACTACACACTCCCTAACATCACATTACTCTACATCTCTGATGTGTGAGCTGCTGCTCACACATGCAGCCAGCATGCAGGCCCTCTTTTAGCCCTCCTGTTTTCTTGTTAATGCCCTCAGTAATACAGAATGAGTGAGAGAGATACAGCACATTTATGTAATATAATCTGAAGTGTATTGGAATATTTTGTTTTAAAAGGTTTTCCTGGATACTGGAAAAACACTTTCAACTATTTTTATTACATAGCGACTGTAGCAGTCCTTGCATGACATTGTTCTTTTTCTTATGCTTGACTACAATTAGTAAACATGCTGGGAGGAATATAACCAAAAAGTTAAAAAGTCTTACCGTTGCATCTTTGCTAGATGAGTAGAAGAAAAGTGTTGTTCCTCTTAGCTCTGCCCAATACGTTCGAAATTCCTGTTTGTAAACATACAAAGAAATGGTTATTTCTTGCAACTAGGCAGAATTACTTTTACACCATGTACTGACCATTGAAAATGATTAAGAAACAAAAACGGTGCGATTTTCTTTATCCAAGTAATTATGCATTCCCACTTCCATTTTCATGTATATGAAGAGCAAGCATTACAAATCCCATGAATGAAATCGAACACAGAGCTACCAATTTTATATTTTTTATTATACCAACCAGACCACCCGTGCATTTTGGACCATAGGCCCTTTATCAAAGGTTTAAAACATCATCCAAAAAACATCAGTTTAAATACCACTCCATATGTGACGTCATAATGACGTATCAAAAATTCATTGTTTCATTATAATTATATACTGGTTAAAACACCATCACCGTATATAAAATCAATAGAACCATAAATACTAAAGTGCAAGATCCATTTATAACTTAAATAAGGTATCTATTTTAGAGAAATAAAGTACTAGGCTCATAAGTATACATATATATACATTCTTGTTTTATCTATATTCCAAGTAAGGTTTTAATTCCAAACTAGCATTAATTCCTTTTATGTGCTTTGAGTCTAGGGCCAGATATTCAAAACTTTGCGCGGGGCAAAAACTGTTTGCACAGGTTTAGCGCGGGATTAGCGAGTGTTTGCTATATTCAAAAGGCCAAATAGCACGTGCAAACTGCATTAGCGCCGGGCAAAATCATAATGTATGCAAGGGGCAAACTGAGTGGGTGTGTACATGAACACAGGTGCAATGCTATATTCAGTGACCAGCGCCGCACAAAGTGGTTTTTCACGACTTAGTATGACACTTAGCGTGGTGCACAATACCGCCCAGGAAAAGGTAGTCTTAACCCTGGGCAATCAGCTTTGCATGACATTATAGCTTTGTGCGGTGTTTGCGTGGCTTTGCGTGACCCTAACAAATAAATATGACACATAGACAAAGCCAGACACAGAGGAAACATGCTGCTCACTGATGGTATCACAATGATGCCATCATCTGCCACCAGTCCCAGCCATGCCAGGCAGTAAGTGGTGACCCTGCCACCAGTGGACAGCATGGCAGTGTGGCCATACAGCACACACCTGTGGACCTCTCTTTTGTGGACACCAACAGATACCAGCATATACATGCAACACTGTGGGCATGGAAGATGTTGAGGGGAGAGTGTACGGGTGGCCAGGCTGTGCCACCGACCAGGTATGGCCACAAGGCTGGGACACATCACACAGTGCACATGGGCCGGTATTGGGAATACCCCAACACCAGTGTGCCTTTCCGATAATATATGCCCCCCCCGGCCACTTACCGCACAGCTGTACAACTGCCACAGCACACAAAGCCAGACATGTGTATGTCACTGTGAGCATCCCATGCCAGAGTTGCAGCATCTGTGGGTCACACAACAGCATAACAGTAACGTCCACCGTCAGTAAATGCCTGCATGTTGGACATGTCACTGTGTATAGTGCAGTCATCAGCACTACCCTACACACCATAGGCAGTGCTGTGTCCACACACTACTGGCCCCCTTGCTACTGTAGTGTCTGCTGTGTACTGTAGCATGACCTACAGTGTGACAGTTGCATGCAGCACCACCACCACCATCTGTGCCTATGCTGTGTTATCCCATTACAGCTGCAGGCAGCAGCGCATGTGAAAGTACAGTGTTCAAAACTATATAATATTCCCCGAACTGTTTGCGCAGCACTAACACGTTTGTGCGGGGTTTAGCACAGAGCTAAACCGTTAGCCCGGTGCAAACTGCATGCAAATCAGGGCATAATGAGACACTAATCTGGATGTTTGCCCAGAGACTACCTAAGTAGGCTCATTTGCATGTCACTTTTGAATATGGCAAAGTTTAGCGCTGGGCAAACGTGTTTGCACTGGGATAACGGTTTAGCCCTGCACTAAACCAGCGCAAACATGTTAGCGCTGTGCAAACACTTCGGGGAATATTATACAATTTTGAACACTGTACTTTCACATGCAATGCTGCCTGCAGCTGTACTGGGGGTCCACACATTTGCTGGCACACACATTGGCCACATAGTTCACCTCTACCTACCTTCACATCGCTGTGCACTGTGTTGCTGTTGTGGTTTGCACTTCCTGGTTGCTATATTCAGAGCTGTCTTATTCCTGGGCTAAGTTTGCCCTGCACTCCCAGCCCAGTTTGCCCGGCCTCATTTCCATGCTATATTCAGAAGCTGTTTGCCCCGGGCTATTCCTTTTGAATATAGCTTGCTTTGTGTTCCGGGCTAAGTTTGCCAGCCGGGCAGTGTTAATTTAGCCCCAGGGCAAAGTTTTGAATATCTGGCCCTAAGAATCCATTCATTCTCTTTTTTCAGTATTTTATTATGAAAATTACCACCCCTCTGTCCAAAGAAAATTTTTTCTATTCCCATAAATCTAAACGTGTGTCCTTTATTCTTGTCTTTATTCTCCACTATGTGTGCTGCAGTAGCATAAGTTATGTCCTGTTTATCTATTGCATGAACATGTTCTAACACTCTTACTTTAATAAATGCCCTCTCTGTCTTGCCAACATAAAATACTTTGCAGCTACATTTGGCCAAATAAATAACTCTTTGTATAGTACATGTAATCAACTGTCTCACATCAAAATGTCTTTCCTTTTGGTTGACAACAGTGAATTCTTTACCCTGCAGTATATACTTGCAAGCTGCACAGTTCTTACACTGCTTGCACCCTGTGCTGTTATTCAACCAATTGCTGGTATGTCCCACCTGTGTCGTAAAATAACTACTCACTAATGTATCTTTCAATGTGGGTGTATGTCTATATGACATAATGGGATAAAGTAAAGTGTATTCTTGTAACCCACGTTTACAGGACAACCCTTTCCAGCATTTTTTGAATCACTTTCTCTACATCCTTGCTATGTGTACTAAACATGGTTACATAATGGAACCTCTCGCAGCTGCTTTTTTTATCTTTTCTATCCAGTAATAATTAGTTTTTTTCTGGAAAGGCTGCTGCTTCATACCCCATTTCTATAGATCTCTTTGTGTAACGTCTATTACTTAACCGATTCTTTAAAGATAAAGCCCCTTTCTCATAATCATCTGACTTGCTACAATTTCGTTTAATCCTAAGGAATTGACCCTTAGGAATATTTTCTACAGTATGTTTAGGGTGACAATTCGTTGCGTAGAGTAAAGTGTTTCCATCTGTTTCTTTCCTAAAGAGATCAGTACTAACTCATCCCACTTTTTCTTTAGTGATTTTCAAGTCCAGATAATTAACTTCTTCATCACTGGCACAGTATGTGAATCTTAAATTCTCGTATGTTCCATGTAGGTATTCAATAAACTCTTGCAACATTTTTTTAGTTCCTTTCCATACCAGTATGATGTCATTGATAAAATGTTTCCATAGCAACACATTATAAAAATATGGGTTGCTATGGTTATTAAAAATGTCGTCACACTCCCACTTTCCCACGTGTAGACTAGCCACTGATGGGGCACAAGTAGCCCTCATCACAGTCCCTTTTATTTGGTGGTATATATTTCCATCAAAAACAAATACATTCCTAGTTAATACATCTTTCAGTAATTTCAACATTTCTTCAATTTGTGAATTGGAACTTTCTCTAGTCTGATTAAGGAAGTAAGCATTGGCATCAAGAGCCCCTTCATGGGGTACATCAGTATAAAGCGATTCAATATCTAATGTTGCTAATATACAGTCTTCACCCACTACTATCTCATCTAGCATCCTTAAAACATATTTTGTATCTTTTATATAAGACTGCAAATTTCTAACATAGTTACACAAAATAGAATCCACATACTGTGACAGGGGTTCTGTTAAACCCCCAAGACCACTAACTATAGGACGTCCTGGGGGATTTTTGCAGTCCTTGTGAACCTTAGGCAGTACATAAAAAGTCAGTTTCACTGGATGTTCCACTTTTAAAAACATTTGAGTCTTATCAGTAATCACTCCTTGTTTAAAGGCTTTCTCTATAGTATCATCGATGCAGGTCTTATATTCCCAAGTCAGGTCATAATTAAGTTTCTCATAAAATAACACATCATTAAGCTGTCTCATTACTTCTTTCTTATAACTTACTATGTCCCATAATACAACACAGCCACCTTTGTCCACATGTTTAATAATAATATTATTGTCTTTTTGCAAAGTTCTCAATGCTTCCCGTTGTCTTCCACACAGATTATTAAAAGGAGGGTGTGGTAAATTTTCAAATAGTTGTTCCAAATCTTTTTCACATAGATGTCTAAAAACACTCACTGCATTACACAGGGGAGGGTTGAATACAGATTTTGATTTAAATATTGTGCTGGAGAGGGGGGATTTAGTTCAGAGTCACACCATACACCAGTGGGGGTTATTGAGATTCAAACACAGGTCTTTATGCTTCCACATCTCCTAGCTTGTAGTTTAGTGCCTTTAACCACTAAGCCATACTGTCTAGTGATAAAGGACAGCTTGACAGGAGAACAAAGTATGTGGAAAAGCTTCTGTCTTGCACAAGGCTCTCTTGAACATCCAGACTATATACTGAATAGGAATTTCAGATCTAACCAAAAATAAAATGTAAACAAGACGAATGCGTAGTAACATAAAACCCGAACACTTCAAAAGTGTGTTTTTCTCAGAAGTTTATTCTTTTTTTGAATACTTTACATCAACAGTCGATGTACTTCTGACACCTTATCCACAGCATTGACCTAAATAAGGAGACCTGTCTGATTTTCAAAGATATGGGACTGGGCCAAGGTCTAAATTTTCTGCATTATTTTCCAAAGTGGGGAAAATAGCTCCACCTCTGTGACCTACAGAAAAGCTAACATTTTCTGATGACTCTCTGCAGGAGTGCTAAATTCCCTTTTTGCTCTCATACTGGGTCCTGTGCACTAATGGGTGGGAAATATGCGTTGAAGGCATGTATCCCGCCCATGTAGCTTTGCACCTGCAGACAGGTGCACACATGCCAGTATGCACTACCGGCTTCCACCTGTCCATGGCTCCACCCTCATGGCACACAGGACCGTGCAGGGCTCCTGGGGGTTGAACCAAGGCAGGCATCAAATAGGAAGCCCATTCTGGGTCCCAGAGTGGATCCCTAACATGGGCAGGCATGGGTCCGGGTGTGTGTGAATAGCAACCACAGGTGCATGGACCTGCGCCACCTTGCTGCCATCCCTGGCTGCCCAATGGGCCCATATCCCGCATCACACATGACAGATCCCCCCATGCGCTGACCTCCCCCCACATGCAGGCACTGGTACCAGGTGGCACATGCCCTCCTCCCCACACACAGAGGAGCCCACTGCACCCCTGTGGCCCGAATCAACACTGCTTGCCAGTGGAACCCCCCACACCAGCTACCCCCCACTGTACCTGCTGTGTTTTTGCTGTGGTTGGAGACAGCCAGTGGCACAGCCCTCTGCACACCTCCATGGCTGCTGGCTGTCTGATATGTGCAGGTGCATATCAGCTGTGTTCCCCAGTCATGAATGCCATGTGACCCCTGCTCCACGGCATTCAAATTTAGCTGTGCCAATGTGCCCGGTTTTCACAGTGCATTGGCATAGTGCATAGGACCCGATACTCTTTTTCAGACCATGTGTAACACATGTGCAGAGAAAACATTCGTAGGTTGCCGTGAAGTGGGTAACAGGTCACAATATGGCACCCATTTTAAAAATTGTGCTCATTTCAGGACTTACAGAAATGCAATGAGACCCCTTCCCCCACCCATTGGGAAAGCAGTCCTACCAGATTCATGAGGTTTATCAGATGCACACACTGATGTTGACTTGGGTGAGTAATAGTCCCAGTTTACTGTTTTTTTTTTCTCCTGAGTGAATGCTACTCAGATACTTGCATCTGGTCACTGGAATACATGCATTCCATGTAGCCACTCCCCATCCAATGCATTGTGAGCTACGGCAATCCCCCCTCATGCAGCCAGCGATGCTAACATATAATATGTCAGGCTCACCTTTCTGGCCCTTTTGCAGGGGTTGCTTCAAGCTTGGGATGTTATTTTTCCTTTCTGCAGGGAGGGTAGGACAGTAAACACTAGTTGTGGAGATCTGGGTTTGCACAGTGAAGTGAAAGACACAGCAAGGAGTGGTCCACTGGCACAGCGGCAAGGTGTGCTCATGTGACACCTACATCCTGGGTTCAGAAACGGACCCAGGAATCAGAGGGTTGGCCAGGTGGGGCAGGATTGAGCATCTGAGGGATGGCTCTCTTGCGCCTGGGGGGGAGGGGGAGTGCTTAGCATCTCAGCAGCCTCTGGTGAGGGCTGGAGGACCCACAATGTCCAGCACCAGGCTAACATGGCAGGTGGGACAGATGCTGGCATCATTGTATGCCCCATCTCCTAGGGGGATTGCCACAAGTCAACAAAAATTTCTGGTCCCACGAGCATGATGCCCTGGTCTACTGCCATCCCCGCTGCCACCAGTGTCCACCGGGGTAGGTTCCACACCCATGGCCCCACCCTGTGGGGTAAGCCAGGGCAAGATACCAATGAATGTGGGGAGGGGGTGGCCACCTGATGGCCCCACCCAGGGGGGTAAGCCTCGGCATGGGGTGACAGCGTGCGGGCATGGGCTGAGATCCCTTTGGGGAGAGGAATGACCAAAAACACGAAAAGAAAAAAAAGAAAGGCACTGCAAGGTGCCACCTTGGGGCAACATGGCAGCCCCCTAACCATTACAAAAGCAAATGAGGTATGTTACATTTTTATGCTATGTCAGGTAGCGCAATGCAAAGTTGCGTTTTCATACGTTACTTAGCAAATGTATCCAAGTGTTCACACTTTTCATAGTTTGTGAACTGCACTGTATATCTCCTGGTATTAAAATCAGGTGCACTGCAGGGCCCATTGTCCCCCCAAAAAGAAGGCAATATGGTGATCTAGTGATCATGGCACTGGTTTGGAAACCAGGAGATTTCAGGTTCAAGCCTCAGTAGAACCAAATAGTCACTGTGTGACCTTAAGCAAGTCACTTAGCCTCCCAGTGCTCATCCAACTGCTGAAATGGGTAAAAGCAGGGCCTCACTAAAAATGAAAATTTGTTTCTCAGCTGGGCTGTCTAGGGTAATTAAATTATAACCCCCCACTCCAATTTATATTTGTAACTTTTCCCTGTTTGTTGTTCACAAGCCCTGGAAAGCCACACCCACCTATCTGAATCCCACTAATCTCCCCACCCACTATTTAAATCCCTGCTTTGAATCCAACAGAACAAATTAAGCAACTCATGTACCTAGTGGTCAGCCTGCCTGCTTGCACTTCAGGTAGGCTAGCATTTATTTATTTATTAAAGAGATTAACCAGATAAGCATACTGAGCGGGAATCCACTCGTTTCCAGATGGCGACCTGGAGTTCCATACATTAAATTGCAAAAGTACATAGGCAATGGTGCCTTCAAACAGGTACATAATGGTACAAACATCAAGTACAAAAGGCACAGAAAGGGTGAGACAACAGGTCCAGAGATGTTACAGGCAGGACTTATGCATTCATTATTTAGATTACAAAGTTAGTGCCGAGTGTATGAGTTGTTTATGACAAACATTGGGGTCTGTGACCATAGACTTTTCGTACAGTGAACATCGGGTAAAAAGACAATTAATATACAGGGACAGCACAAAAAATAATTCAGTTGTTTGGCTAAGTGCACCATTATGACACATTTTGACGCCTCATTATATCAGATCTGGTCTGCAGGTTGCAGTTACATATGTCTGAGAAGTGGACCTGAAGGAGAGTTTTCAAGGACCTGGGGTAGTGGACTGCCTGATTTCTGCTGGGAGGTTATTCCAGAGTGTAGGCACTCTATATTTGAAAGCTGATTGGCCCTTAGAGGTGTGCATGAAAGGGATTTGTAGAAGTTTTGAGTCAGTGCCTCTCAAGGAGTAGGCTGGGGTGGGTTGGGTTGACAGAGCGCAAATGAGATATGTGGGAAGGGAGTCTGACCATTGCTTAGCTACGAGATTCACACAGTGAAGCTGGCACCTGGAGTGCAGCGATGGGAGCTCTAAGGCAGTATATAGGTCACAGTGGTGGGTGGTGGTGGGGGGATATTCTAGGATAAGGTGACAGGAGGAATGAAAAAGGGGGTCCAAGTTGGCCAGGGTGGATGGAGAGGCTGCGCAGTAGACCACTTCTCTGTAGTCGAAGATTGTGAGAATCATTTTGTTTACTAGCTCTCTCCTGACGGAGGTGGTTAGACACCCTTTGTTGCGGTAAAGAGCTCCTAGTTTCGGGAGTCTATGTGGACGGAGAAGATCTAGTGGCGATCAAGCCATACCCCCAAGTACCTAAAGGAGGTGCAAGATTCCAAGGTGGTTCCATCCAGCGTTTGAAAAGTGGGGGGAGCCGCTAGACGGGAGATTCTGGGCTGTATGCTGAAAGTTATGGATATGGTTTTCTTAGCATTTAGGACAAGTTGGATGGAGCTAAGCCAAGTCTGGACAGCGTCAAAATCCTGCTGTAGGGTAGAGTTTAGAGCCTCTTTTGAGGGACCGGAGGCATACAGAATGGTATCGTCCGCATACATTTGAATTGCTGAGTTTGAACAGGTTAGTGGGAGGTCATTTAGAAATACTGAAAAGAGAAGGGGGCCCAGGACAGAGCTCTGGGGAACCCCCATGGTGACTGGGAGTGAGGGGGATACTTGAGGGCCAATTTTTACTTCTTGTTTCCTGCCAGATAGGTAGTCTTGGAACCACCTGGTGGCTAGATCGGATAAGCCAGCATCTTGCAGTTTTGAGATGAGTTTGGGGTGGGAAACGGTATCGAATGCCTTTGCCAGGTAAATGAATATGGCCAAGGTAAGGAAACCTTTATCCATTCCTGAGGCAATATCGTTGGTGAGTCTTAGGAGCGCAGTTATGGTGGAGTGTAATTTGCGAAAGCCTGACTGGTAGGGGTGAAAAAGGAGGTGGTGTCAAGGAATTGTGTGAGTTGAAAGAGGGCTAGTTTTTCCTGCAGCTTGGCCAGGGTGGGGAGTAGGGAGATAGGGTGGTAGTTACCGGACTCTGATGGGTTGTCACTCTTTGGCAACGGGATGACTATTGCCTCCTTCCAGACTGTTGGAGTTTGTGCTGAGGAGAAGGAGCAGTTTAGGAGATCGGCAAGGGGCTCTGAAATGGCAGGGGCAGATAGGTATAGGAGTTTTGCATCCAGACCTAGTGGGCATTTTCCTTTATTGGGGTCTAGGGAATTTAGGGCAGCTAGGACTTCAGCAGGGGAGACTGGTCGGAAGGAGAATTTGGTGGTGGGGGGGAGTGCAGGCGGTGTGCGTGGGGTTTTGATTCAGGTGAGAAGATTAGTAGTTTTGTTAGTAGAGATTTAGCACAGTTGGTAAAAAAGTGATTGAAAGTAGAGGCAACTTCACTTCTGTTCGGATACATTACTGCCCTGAATGGTTAGGATAGGGGTGGGTGGCTGTATAGGGGGAGTGAGCAAGGTTTTAATAGATTTCCAGAAGTTGGATGGGTGGTTAAGGTTGGAGGAGAGGGCCGCTCGGAAGAAGTTCTTTTTAGCCTGCCTTATGGCTTTGGTGCAATTGTTACAGAGGGTACAGTACTATTGCCATGATTCAGTGGTACCTGTTTTCCTTTGTTTTTTCCAGGCCTGGTCCCTGGCATGACATCTGGAGATAATGTCGACAGAGACCCAGGGGAGATGGGTTTCCCTTACCCTTTTGCTTCTCAGGGGGGCGCGATAGTCCCAGTCCACAAGAATTTGATTTCTGAGCATGTCAAAAGCATGATCAAGGGTAAGTGCCAGCTTGATGAATGACCAGTTGGCAGAGGTGAGGTCATTTAGCAGGGTGGTCCTAGGTGGGAGGTGATTTGTTGGTCTGTGCACCTTTCTGATCACATATATCAAGTGGTGGTTGCTCAGTGAATCTGGTAGTAGGCCAGCTTTAGTGATCCTGTGTGGGTGTGTTGTGAGAGCCCAGTCCAAGAGGGAGTGGTTTTGGGATTTAGTGTTTAGGCCGGTGGGTTCCTCAATCTGTTGTGCGACGTTAAGGGCTTTGAACTTGCTGCTTAGTTTTGAGCAGCCTTTGTCTAGCCAGTTGTAATTAAAGTCCCCAAGGATGTAGAGCTCTTCAGCAATGGCCAGGTTTTTAAAAGAGGCCAGGAGGTCTATGATGGTATTTGCTGGGGTGGCGGGGGCACAGTATAACTCTGCCACGTACACAGGAGCGGTATGCGGCAGGACAAGTTTAATCATCCTGGTTTCGATATGTGGAGAGGGACCTGGGAGCTGGACAGGGGTGTATTGTAGCGCGTTGGATATATACATGGCAATGCCCCCACCTTTCTTTTTGTCTAGTCTGTCTTGCCATAAAACTGTGTAGCCGGGCATGGCTACTTCACAGTCATTGTGCTGGGGTTTTAACCATGTTTCGGATATGACACAGATGTCTGGTTTGAGGGTTTGTGCAGTGACTTGCAGCTCCGGATCTTTATTCAGTAGGCTGCGATATTGAGATGGATTAGGCTAAGCCCCTTTGGCAGCTTTAGATGGGCAGGATGGGTCAGAGGTCCTGGGTTGGTTTCAACATCGCCTGCCAGTAGGAGCATCAGGGTGAGGTATTGTAGGGCGGTAATCCATCTATTTTTCGTTTTGCACTTGGGGTTGGAGAGAATCGGGGTACGGGTTGAGGTAGCTTTCCTAGTCTGCTTAGGGTATCTAGACGCGGGGTGAAGGATGGGGGGCGATGGAGGGGCATGAAAACCATCCTGGATACAGTTTGTGAGCAGAGCGCACTTGGGGGGCATTTAGGGGGCATGTGGGGGTCGAGACAGAGCTAAAGATTAAGAGAATAGGGTCATTTTGGGGCTGCGTGGCTGGGGGTAGCGATACAAGAGGAGTGGCAATGGTTAACAAGGTTAAAATAAACATAAACATGATTAGTTTTTTGTTTTTTTTTCACAGTACCAGGCTGTGGATAGTGATAGCAGCCACTACTGGTGAGATCTGATAACCTGCAGATCTGAAAGTGGACTGATAGGTTTTTGAGAGTCACCTGACCTCTCAGCAGCCTATAAATTGGAGTGTCGACCAAGGGTGGTGGTGGGGGAGGTGGGGAGCCGGCGCACTGTGCCGGCAGGGCAAGACCTCTGCAGCACAGCTCCTGGAGCTCCTGGAGTCACTGTGCAGGGCTGTGGCTTTCTCTTTCCCACAGAAATGGCGCCAAGGTAAGACAAAGGGACAAGGCCTCTTTACCTCTTGAGTCAGTCACTGTTTCGGGGGGGGAGTCCTTCTGGTCCGGCTTCCTGGGAGGGCTACAGCATCCCTCACGACCTCGTGGGGATGGTTGGGGGAGGGCAGCAGTCCCCTACCCTCTCGGACCCACTGTGAGGAGATAAGGAGAGGTAGGAGGTTATATACAGCACAGGTTAGGGCGTTTGAGTGAGAAGTTGGTAACTTGATATTTGCCTGATTTACAGGAGAAGTGCTCACACTCAACTGCTATTTGATTGTGAACTGTAACTCCTATGAGAGTAGGCCAGTCCCCATGTGTAAAGTTACCGATAATTATTTCCCCAAAAATTGAATTTTATTATTTGTATTTCAGGCCCCTTGGTTAAAGTCCCCGTTGATTATTTCCCCGAGATTTGGCTTAATTATTTTTTTGGTATAATTCCCTTTGGATGCTGCACTGATCTTGCCTGCCTTGGTAAGAAATTAGACAAGCACAGCATGAAAATGGCTGCCACTACTGGCCACTTTTGAGATTGTAGTGCTTTTAGAACTGGTGCGGAGCAGGTAAATTTTTGGAACCCAGCCTCTGCTTCCACAGTCCTTAGCTTCAACTTATCGTCAGGCAGTGTGTTTGAAATCAACGTTTTCGGCTATACGAATGGGAACAGACCTTTAGCAATTTTACAGGCAGGCTATTCATTTAAACAGCGCTACTGCTATGCATAATGCTGGAGTTTATGTGTGCTATGTGTGCTATTTAGGTCTAACCAACGTGCAGGAAAATGCAGGAATACTTTACAATAGACAGGAAAATGTTTCAAATGCAGGTATATTAGTTGTTTAGGTAACAACGATTTCAATGCGATTCCTACACAAATGCAGACATGCTACTTATAGCTGGAAAAATGGTTCAGACGCAGGTATATTTGACTCTTAAGGTAACAACTGGAAAATGTGTCAAATGCATGTATATTTCACTCTTAAGGTAACAACGCTTACAATGGGTTTCCTACATAAAAGCTGGCATGCTTTTTAAGGAACCTGGACTATGTATGCAAAAACATTACACGTGGGGAATAAATGAAGCAAGTAAAAAACAGTCTTCACATGTGTGTTGACGACCTCTGCAGCACAGCTCCTGGAGCTCCTGGAGTCACTGTGCAGGGCCGTGGCTTTCTCTTTCCTGCAGAAATGGCACCAAGGTAAGACAAAGGGACAAGGCCTCTTTACCTGTCAAGTCAGTCACTGTTTCGGGGGGTCCTTCTGGTCCGGCTTCCTGGGAGGGCTACAGCATCCCTCACGACCTCGTGGGGATGGTTGGGGAAGGGCAGCAGTCCCCTACCCTCTCGGACCCACTGTCGAGTCAGTCACTGTTTTGGGGGAGGGTTCTTCTGGTCTGGCTTACTGGGAGGGCTACAGCATCCCTCGCAACCTCGTGGGGATGGTTGGGGGAGAGCAGCGGTCCCCTACCCTCTTGGACCCGCTGTGTTGCCGGTATTTCAATCAGCCCCTGATCAGTTTTGGTGGCAGTGGTAGCTGATGTAGTGAGGGGTGGAGCCAAGCCAGATAAAAGTAGGATGACTTTCAACAGTGGCAGTGGTGAAGTGGATCAGAATAGTGGGAGTCCCTCAGGAGTCAGTCAGAAACATGGGGACTGAGCCATGTTATACTACCAGTGTGCTCAGTGTGGAACCTGAACATAGTAGGTTGTTGGTACTTAGGGTTACTGTCTGAATGTTTTTACATAGTTTTTTTTGTATAATTATAATGGCGAAGTGTTTGGAAATGTCTACTGTTTCATTAATATTTAGTTTTACACCTTGTCTAACATTGGATAGCTGCAATCAGAGTAATACCACACATAGGGCTGCAAACAAGGCCAACTCTCAAAATAGTTTTAACCAGTATGATACTAGCATGAATTGAACAAGCTGCTGGACCTTGCATAGTTATTTCATACGGCACTTTTCTTTAACTGTGGCACTGAAGATAAGTCTATCCTTAAATCTGATCAAAAAAACATTGTTGTACCATATAATGGTAACGAGCAGGCTGAGATGATGATAAAAATGCAACAATCATTATATCCCACCTGGAAGAGAAAAAGGACACTGATATTTCTATTATTACTGGTATTAGACTGCATATACGCAAACCCCAGTTATTTAATTGAAAAACTATTACCTATATGACTGTAAATTGTAATGTATTTTGATTAAAAATTACACACATTAACAACCAAAGCCTGGTTTCTCAGCTTGACAGCTTTGAGACATAGATTACCTTCCATGACTTCGATGTTGTCGCACTTACTGACACTTGGCTATTAAATATCTGAGAAAACATTATCTGGCTACAGTCTGTTTGTCATGATAGGCAGACTAAGAGGGGTGGTATGTTAAAAGAGGATACACGGTACTGACAGTTAGTAGTTGAAGACTGTAGTCCTATTAGGGCATTTTTAACCATCAATATTTTGCTAGGGAATGTCAAAAAACTTTGATTGGGTGTGACTCACATGCTACCAGGTAATTTTAAAAATAGCTTTAATGTTGTAGCTGAATACTGCCAGAATTTTAAGGTAGATGATGCTGTAGTTTTGTAGGTTATTTTAATATTATTGGGAATGGCAGTCAGAAGTGCAGTGTTGTTGGTATGGTTCATAATTTAAAGTTACATCCAACTATAAGAACAGCTACTAGAATTAATTATGTGCATGATGTACCAGAAAAGCCATCTGCCTGTTATTATTTGTATCATATTTTGCTATAAATATATGTATCTTTAAATTTCTGCTAGTGAAACATGACAGTCAGCACAAGACATTGTGGAACCTTGGATTTTCAAAAATATGCTGTTCCCTCTCTGAGTGGAATGAAGCAGCTAACTTCAAAAGAAACTGACACATGCCTAACAAAACCTGTGTGGAAACTGTAAAAGTCATGTTCTCAGAGAGCTGGTGCTTTGAAGTGAAAATATTGCCTTTTTATGAGGTGACAGGAGGGAGAATTCTTCCTAGACAGTCTATGTCAAAAATCTCACAATGTTATGAAATAGCTCATCAGGATGTTTTTCTGAAACATGAAAGGGGGTAACTCTAATCTGTCATAAAGTATCACTAATTAGGAAGTATATATATATATATTCTTTTTTCAAATGGAATGTTTAGCAGTGTGCAGGGGCATGTGACTGATCAATTAATTACAGGACTAAGAATGACCTCATGCCAACAGCCCAGAGCTGTGACATCACATGATGGATGGGACATTTTGGCCTCTATTATCAAGCTAGCTGAAAGGACTTCTACTTCTACTTCTGGACTTCTAAGAGAACAGACACTCTTGTTCCGAACTTTGAAATTCCTGACACACTTGTGTTCTGGACTTAAGATGCACTCCTGTCAAGCTAGGTAACACACAACTGAAAACTAAGTTAGAACTAGTATTTCAGTTACAAGGCATTTTGTTTTGTAATTTCCATTTTCTTTCTGACTGTAGGCATTTTGTATATATGTTCTGTTTGATGCACTGTATTTATTTACTATTTTTAATTTTAGTAAACATTTTGGTTTCCTGATTCCTGCCTGAGACATTTTCTCACTTTGAGTGTGAATGCTGGAACAGTATTGATAATTCTGACATGATTGTTAAAGTGCTTACTGAGTCACCATATGCAGCCATGCAAACAAGGACCTGTGTAATGATCTAGCCAGGTAAGGAAATACCTATGTCTCAATTAAGTCAGAAGGGGGGGATTGTGAACCAGGTTGGTTGTATGCCAGCTGGAATCAAGTATTGTGATGCTTTCCCTGAAGAGGGTGTGATATTTGGACCTGCTACCTGGGCATGCTAGCTAAAAATGGTTCATATTTGACCCCAGAACTCGAGACTCGTAGTTGCTTGGACCCAAAATAAACAGCAGGGTGTCCCTGTTTGTCCCCTGTTCACATATTGCACTTTGAGGTTGGGCACTGTGGGAGCAGAGGGCCTGACCCCAGGAGTGCATTTGTGAAAGATTTGGTTGGCAGTGGTGGGATCTAAAATATCTGCTTGGCAGTGGTGCGATTTAAAAGATTTGTTTGCATACCACCCAATTATTTTGTGATACGAGCATTAACAGTCCAGTATGTCGGAATGATAAACTGTAACAGTTCACACACAAACAAGGCAGAGATTTTAAAAAGAAATATATCATTTTGGGTACAGTCTAAGTTCCCTACCTGCTTTATTTATTTTGTTTTTTTTGGTGCAAGCTAGTGTAGCCATAGATTAGGGAAGAAGGTGGCTTTCAGCTACATCAAATACACTGCAGACCACCTATGGCAGTTGTGCCAGGAAAGAGAAGTCAGGAGTGAGGGGAAAAACAAACAGTACCTCGTGGAGGCTCTTGTGGCAGTCCATGCACAAAGTTACTGCCTAAGACCTCAAGTCACAGTCCGTGACTGGAAGGGACCAGACCTTGGGCACAGAGGAGCCAGAGTCCACTGCAATGTCCAGTCCCAGGGAGGAGGAGGACAGCAGGACCAGTGTGAACCAAGAGCCACAGCAGCAGGGAAAGGTCACCACAACACTGGAACCAGAAAGGATCAGGCTGCAGATAGAGTTGAGGAGAATGGAGCTAGAGTTTGAGCAGAGGAAGTTCCAGATAGAGATGGAGAGAGAGAGAGAGAGAGGAGAAGCGAGAGCAGTGAGAGGCTGAGCAAGAGGAGAGAGAGCACCAGAGAAAATTTGAACTGGAGAAGCTACAACTCCAAAGACCAGCGCCAGAGCAGGTAAATGGCATGGGTGAACCTGGACCCCCAGAACTGGGTTATGAGTTAAATTCTAAATTGATAGCTGAATTTAAAGAGGGGGAGGATATGATGCATTTTTAAATTCATTGAAAAGGTATGCATTCAGGCACAAATTCCCCGAGACTCCTGGAGCTTCCAGCTATCCTCGCTACTTACCTGTAAAGCTTGTGATGAACTGGATCAAATAGACAATCAGGACAGTAATGATTATGGCAAACGTGAAGCTGCGTTGCTAAAAAAGTATGACTTGACAGCTGAAGCGTACAGAATTAAGTTCTGTAAGCTCAGGAGAAGCCCTGACATGAGTTATGAGGAACTAGCCACAAAACGACGTCAGTTTTTGATATGTTGGTGGTGGTGGGGGGGTCAAGGCAGACTCTGTAGAGAAAATTGAGGATGTGGTACTTTTGGAGCAATTCTTTTGGGCTTGCCCAGCAGAGATGAAAACCTGGCTAGAGGACAGAGATCCAAAAACAGTGCAGGAGGCTGTCGAGCACTCGGACTGCTATGCCAGGAGCAGGCCTGCTCTGAAAGGGATTGGGGTGGGTGTGGCAGCACAGAAAGGGAAAAGCACACCTTCAGGGCAGCTAAAACCCTCACTGCCTCCCCAGAAAGCGGTCAGCCCCGGGTTACAAAGAAAGGATTTGCCTGATAAAAGAAATGATGAACATTGGTTTTGCAAACAACCTGGGCATATTGCAAGACAGTGTCCAAAAAAGGCACAGAGTGGTGTTGGGAAAGAGGTTTTTTTTTGTGTATCCCTGAGAGCATGCCAGTAAAAATGAGGGAGCACATACACCCAGTTACTGTGAATGGGGTGCAGACCCATGGTTTAATGGACATGGGGCATCCCTTACTTTGGTAAAAGTGGATTTGGAGGGGCCTGAACGGCTTATACCTATTCAGTTTGTTACAGTATGGGGGTTCACGGGGGAGGAGAAAACTCTGCCACTTGTTAGTGTTCTCCTAGACTGGAGTGAGACAGGGGAGACTGTGCAAAAAGTTGCAGTGGCAGAAAATCTGGCCCTGGATATGATTATAGGGAACAATCTCCAAAAGGGGGTGTGTGTGCAGTTACCCGCAGTCAGGCAGCAAAGGCAAATTTTAGTTCCCTGGACCCCCATAGAAGCCCCTGTGGAAAACACTGGGAGGCTGGTTCCCCAGCCTGTGTCTCCTGACATGGAAAGTAGTGAAAGGGAGGTAGAAATTCCCCAGGTACTGTAGCAGTTAACAAAACAGCCACAGAAGGTTACTCTGAGGAGGGAGGGGTAACCAGTGGTCAGAGGGTTAGGGATGACATTGTCCCTGAATGCCCTGATGCTAGAGCTATGGACTCCAGTTTAGAGACTGAAGGGGACATAGATACATAGATACATAGACAGTGTCGGCAGATAAGGGCCTATGGCCCACCTAGTCTGCCCATTTGAGCTTGTAAGTTCAGTTTGTTTTCCTAGAAGTTAACAAAACAGCCACAGAAGGTTACTCTGAGGAGGGAGGGGTAACCAGTGGTCAGAGGGTTAGGGATGACATTGTCCCTGAATGCCCTGATGCTAGAGCTATGGACTCCAGTTTAGAGACTGAAGGGGACATAGATACATAGATACATAGACAGTGTCGGCAGATAAGGGCCTATGGCCCACCTAGTCTGCCCATTTGAGCTTGTAAGTTCAGTTTGTTTTCCTAGAAGTCTATTTCCCCTTACCCCTGACCTCTAGAATTCCTTTATGTCTATCCCATGCATTCTTAAATCCCGTGATTGTTTCAGCCCCACCACTTCCTCTGGCAGGGTGTTCCACTTGTCCACCACCCGTTCTGTGAAGAAATTCTTTCTCATGTTTCCTCTGAATCGTCCTCCCTCCAACTTCATCCCATGCCCTCTAGTCCTGAAACATCTTTTTCGCTTAAAATAGTGTTTTCCTGCACCCTGTTCCTCCCTGTAAGATACTTGTATGTCTCTATTATATCCCTCTCTCCCTCCTCTCCTCCAGGGAGTACATGTTCAGTTCCTTCAACCTGTCTTCATAGGACTTGTGATGCAATCCATGCACCATCTTTGTTGCCCTCCTCTGAACCTTCTCTACCCTCTCTATGTCCTTACGTGGTATGGTCTCCAGAACTGTACACTGTACTCCAGGTGGGGCCTCACTAGTGTCTTGTATAGCGGAATTATGACCTCCTTTTCCTGCTGGTGATGCCCCTACCTATACATCCCAGCATCCTATTTGCTTTACCTGATGCCTTGTCACACTGTTTCCTACCTTGAAGTCATCAGAGATGACAACCCCAAGATCCCTTCCTGCTTGGTGCATGCTATATCCTCACCCCCAACTGATATATTGTGCCAGGGTTTTGTGCCCCATATGCATTATCTTGCACTGCTTTGCATTGAATTTCAACTGCCAAACCCTTGACCATTCTTCAAGTTTCTGCAGATCCTTCTCATTCTGTCTACACCCTCTGGTGTGTCTACTCTGTTACAGAGCTTTGTGTCATCAGCGAACAGTGAAATTCTGCCTTCTAGATCCTGTGCAATGTCACTGATGAAGATGTTGAATAGGACCGGTCCCAGCACTGATCCCTGTGGTACCCCACTGGTCACTCTTCCCTCTGTGGAGTGACAGCCATTTACCACCACCCTCTGTGTCCTGCCACCCAGCCAGTTACCTACCCACAGCACTACTGTCCTGCCCACACCCATATTCCCCAGTTTGTGTAATAGTCTTCTATGTGGCACAGTGTCAAAGGCCTTGCTGAAGTCCAGATAGGCCATGTTCACTGCCCTCCTCTGATCCACCTCCCTAGTCACCCAGTCAAAAAATTCAATGAGGTTGGTCTGACATGACCTCCCCTGGTGAAACCATGCTGCCTTGGGTCCTGTAGTCCATTGACAACCAGATGTTCCACCATCTCTCCTTCAGTAGTGCTTCCATAATCTTTCCCACTACCAGGTGAGGCTGACTGGTCTGTAGTTCCCTGCTTCCTCTTTGTTCCCACTTTTGTATAAGGGACTACATCTGCTGTCCTCCAGTCTTTGGGTACCTCCCTGTTTCCAGTGATTGGCTGAACAGGATAGCCAGAGGTTCAGCCACCACCTCTCTTAGTTCTTTAAGGACCCTGGGTGCACCCATCTGGCCCCATTGCTTTATCAGCTCTTATTACTTCCAGTTCCTTCAGGACCCTTTCGCAGTAAAGGGACTTGTGTCCATTCTGCACCATTCTCACCCTTGTATCCCTTCAGACCCATTACCCCCTCTTCCTTAGTAAAGACTGAGCAGAAATACCTGTTCAATATGTCAGCTTTACTGTTGTCATCCTCTGCACCTCCCATCCTCCCCTTCAGTCTCACTATCCCTCCCTTTGTCTTTCTTTTTCACTTATGTACCTGTAAAGGTTTTGTCCCCTTTACCCACTGATTTTGCAATGTGTTCTTCTGTCTGAGCTTTGGCTTCCCTTACTGACTTCCCTGCCTCCCTTTGTTTCTCCTGGTACTTCTCCCTATCCCCTTCTGCCTGTGTCTTTTTGTATTGCCTAAATGCAATCTTTTTGGCTTTCACTTTCTTTGCTACCTCTTTGGAAAACCATAATGGTCTCCTCTTCCTTTTCCTCTTGCTAACCTGCTTAATGCATAATTCTGTTGTTCTTATAATCCCCATTTTAAATACTGCCCACTGTTCCTCAACCCCTGATTCCTGTCCCATTCCCTTAATGCCTCTTTCAAGTATCTCCCCATTTTCCAAAGTCTGCCCCCTAAAAATCCAGGATCGTGTTTTTGTGTGGTTTGGTTCTGCTCTTTCTGTGATTTCAAACCACAATGACTGGTGGTCACTATTACCCAGGTGCTCCCCACTGTTACTCCCCATCACACTGTCCCTGTTTGTGAGCACAAGGTCAAGTGTTGCCTTCTGCCGAGTTGGTTCCATGACCAGTTGCTTGAGGAAGGCACCCTGAAGGAGTCAGGATAAATCTGCTCTAGTTGATGCTGCTGCTGGGATGCTCCAGTCCCGTCTGGTATATTGAAGTCTCCAACCAGTACTACCTCACCCTTGTCTGCCATCCTTTGGATGGCTAGCATCAACTCCCTATCTGTTTCTTCCTCCTGGGCTGGTGGTCTATAGACCACACCTGTCTGGATGGCTGGCCCCATTTTCCTTTCCAGCAACCCACAGTATCTCTCCCCATTTTGTTCCTCCTGGATCTGTGTGGCCTTTGTCATTTTCACATACAGTGCCACTCCTCCTCCTCCCTTCCTGCCTGCTCTGTCTCTTCTGAATATGTTGTAGCCAGGTATGGCCATCTCCCAGTCATGGTTATCATTACACCAGGTTTCAGTGATGGCCACAATGTCCAGGTCTGACTGTACCATGACAGCCTCAGATCTTCCATCTTGTTGCTAAGGCTCCTGGCATTTGCACACATGGCTTTCCATGATTTGACCTCCTTAGACTGCTTCACTGTTCTACTCCAGCCCCTTCCTTGGTTGTCATTTTATCCTGGTTCTCCTTGCTGTCTGCCATTCTGCTGAATTTTGCCCCTTTTCTGCTTATCCACCTTTTGGACACTAATTTCCATCTTTTGCACACTGCTTTGCAGAGATAGCCACTCCTCTGGTTCACTGGTTCCACTACTAGCTGTGGGGGGTGAGCAAGTAGGTACCGTCCTTGCTGGCCTGCCACACCCCTTTGCTAGTTTAAATGCTTGTCAATGTAGCATTTAAACTTTTCATTAGTGCTTGGATTCCCTCCAGGATGGATGCAGGCCGTCAGGCTTGACAAACCTCCATCCCTCCAGGTGGGTCCCCAGTCACCAATGAATCAAAACCTTCCTCACAGCACCAGTTCTTCAACCATGAGTTAAAGTTCCTGGTGCATGCACTCCTATGCTCTCCTTGCCTCTCACAGGTAGTACTTCTGAGAAAGTGACAGAAGTAGCTACTTGCTTGAGACCCTCCCCAGTTCCTAAACTCTTCCTGAACTTCCTTTGGCTCCCCATTTGCCCAGGTCATTAGTACCCTAGGTGGATAATGACATCCAGCTCACCCTCCTTCTTGCCTTCCCAGTGATCCCCAGTATCTTCCTTCCATCCCTCCATGCTGTGGCACCTGGTAGGCACCTCACCTCCTGTCCTCCCCCTCCTGTGTTCCTAGCTGGATCCCTCTTACAATGGAGTCCCCCACAGGATTGCTTCCTCCTCCTCTGAGGGTCCCTGCTTTCCCCACTGAGGTCACCTCCTTGCCCTAACCTCCACATCCTTTCCTTCCACTTCCCTGGGTACCTCTATTTGGTTGTCCTCATTTGCCAGTGTGGCATATGAGTTCTTGAGAAGGAATAGGATCTGGGATGTGCCTCTGCCTGACTGCTCTAACCCTCCCTGAGCCACTGTCATCCAAGTGCTCCTCGTTCTCGGCATCCTTTGAGGCAGCTGCATTGGACTGGGTGGTCCCTGGATAGGGTGATGGTACTCCTGACCCAGTTTACTTCCGCTCTGAGTCTGGCTACCTCATCCTGCAGTCCCGAGAGATGCATGCAGATAGGGCAGCACCTCCAGTGTTCAGAAGGCTCTGCCTGATATGGCTGCCCCACAGCCACTGCATTGCACCACTCCCCACATTATACTGCAATTCCACTCTTCTCTGCTACTGAAGCTCTCTTAGTTCTCTTTTATTTATTTACAGTACTAAAAATCCTGTAACTGATCCTCAGATATATATATTTTTTTAAGGAAAAAAACCAATAAATAAATAAATGAGTCAAAACACTTGTCGTGCTGAGGGTGGTCTTCTTTCCCCTTATGCCCCTCCTACTTCACACCTCTTACTATACCCTGTGTTTAGCTCCTGTCAATCAGATTTATCAGGGCATATAATTAAGAGTTGGGGGAAGGGGTGGGAGCTACAGGACAGTCAGACAAGCCAAGATAAAATTTGCAGCAATTAAAGACAGCACAGAATTACACCACCACTATGTTTTAAATTTTCAACAGCCCAAAAACAATTATAAGTAAAGACAACACAGAAAGAAAGTATAGTGTCACTACAAGCCTACAATCTAAGTTTAAAAGAAAAATACCAATTACCAGTTACTCTGAAGCACTGAATTGAATATGTTTCCTTCCTTCACCTTCTGGCTTCTTCATATCCCATGCCTTGGGAATGTGCAAAGATATTGCAGCTTCTCAGAAAAATTACCATAGTTTAGAGAGACTGACAGCTTGTGCAGAATCTTATGGGACACAGGGAGGTGATGGGAGACATAGAGTGTATTGGGACAATGGACTGCTGTATACACAGGACGTAAGGACAGAGGGAGGGGTGATGGGCAGGCAGCTTGTCATTCCCCTGCAGTACCGTGAGTGGTTACTCAAGATTACCTATGATATCCCCATGTCTGTACATCTGGGAATTGCACACACTATGCAGCAATTGGCACAGAATTTTTATTGGCCCAACTTCACCCAGCAGGTGAAGGAATATTGCAGGTCTTGTCACCTGTGCCATGAAATAGGGAAGGCGGGTAGTAAAACCCAAGCCACCCTAGTTCCCTTGCCCATAGTGGAGGAGCCATTTCAGAGGGTGGGAATGGATATGGTGGGGCCTTTGAATACCCTCAGCTCCTCTGGGAAGAGGTGTATCCTAACTGTGGTGGATTATGCCACCCGGTATCCAGAGGCAGTCGCTCTATCCTCACTGAGGACAGACAAAGTGACACATGCCTTGCTAGGGATTTTCTCCTGTGTTGGATTCCCGCAGGAGGTTGTCACTGATTGAGGGGGTTCCTTCATGTCAGACCTGATAAAGTGTTTGTGGGAGAAGTGTGAGGTGGTGTAGAGACGCACGATACCTTATCACCCACAAGTCAGTGGAAAGGTTTAATGGTACCTTAAAATCAATGTTCCAAACATTTGCTGAACAGCATGGGAGGGACTGGGAGAAAAAGCTTCCCCACCTGCTGTTCGCATACAGGGAGGTGCCCCAAGAATCAACAGGGTTTTCCCCCTTCGAGCTCTTATATGGATGCAGGGTGTGTGGGCCCCTAGACTTCATCCAGAAGGACTGGGAAGGCAAGCATGCCACCCAGGGAACTCCCATAGTGGATTATGTCCTTAAGTTTAGGAAAAAGCTGAGGGAGCTTATGGGAACAGCCCAGAGCAACCTAGCAGCCACCCAGCAGAAACAAAAGTATGGTACAAATGCAGAGCCAGTGCTTACTCATACACTGTGGGTCAGGAGATCATGGTCCTAATCCCAATCAGGAAAGATAAGCTGCAGGCCGAGTGGGCAGGACCATACAAAGTAGACAGACAAGTGAATGATGTAAATTACATTATAGAACTGCCTGACAGGAGACATACCTAAAGGATGTACCATGTCAACATGATGAAGCCATGTGCAAATAGGGCTGACATGGTCTTTGCAGTGTGTGGTCCTGGGGAGGGGACAGATGAGGAAGACCCCCTTCTGGACTTGGATGAAAGCAAGTGGGAGTCCTCTGTGGAGGCAATCAAAATGTCACCCCAGTTGACCCCGGACCAGACCCAGGAAGTACGGGACGCTTCAGCAGACTTTGCCCCTTTGTTTAGTGCCAAGCCTGGACTAACCCCCTTAGTGATGCACGATATAGAGATGGGGATGCAAGCATCCATATTGTGGACAGCATATCGGGTGTCAGAGGCTGTCCAAAAGGACATTAGGAGGTAGGTGGAGGAAATGCTGGATTTAGGGGTAACCCAGAAATCCCACAGCCCCTGGACCTCACCCGTAGTCCTCATTCCCAAGCCTGATGGCTCTACTTATTTTTGTGTGGACTATCATGGACTCAGTGCAGTCAAGAAGTTAGATACCCACCCAATGCCATGGATGGACTAACTACCGGATAAGTTGGGAGGGGCGACATACCTCACCAATATTGACCTGATGAAAGGGTATTGCAGGTGGAGTTAACTGCCAGAGCTAGGGAGAGGTTGGCCTTCATCACTTTGACAGGGTTATTTGAGTTCAAGGTAATGTCTTTCAGAATGAAGAATGCCCCTGCCACCTTCCAAAGGTTAGTGAACCAGGTGTTACATGGTACTGAAGAGTACGACATGGTGTACGTGGACAATATTGCCATCTTCAGTGTCAGCTAGAAGGAACACCTATCACACCTTAAGAAAGTGTTGGGCAAGATACAGAGGGCCAGGCTCACTGTGAAAGCTGAAAAGTGCCAGGTGGCCGCCATGGCTGAGGTGGCATACCTAGAGCATGTAGTAGGGTGGGGACAGCTCTGTCCTAATCAAGCAAAGATTGAGGCAATAGAGACATGGCCAAGATCTGAAACATAGAAGCAGGTTCAGAGTTTTCTAGGGACTGCAGGGTACTATAGAAAATTTGTATCAAACTACAGTGCCCTGGCAGCTCCCCTATCTGGCCTGCCAAAGGAAAGAATGCCTAAAAAGGTAAACTGGGAGCCAGCCTGTGAACAAGCCTTTACATGGCTAAAGGAGGCACTGTCTGGTGCTCCTGTGTTAGCCAGTCCAATAGTAAACTATTTGTAGTCCAAACAGATGCCTCAGACATGGGTAGTGGGGCATTACTTAGCCAGACTTCTGACCAAGGGAAAGATCACCCAACAGTGTACCTCATTATGGAATTACTTCCCAGGGAGCAGGCTTATTCTACAGTGGAGAAAGAATGCCTTGCAATGATGTGGATACTGAAGGACACTTGTCACATTAGAGCCATACCTATATGGGCGGCACTTTGAGGTACAGATAGATCATAACCCCCTGGTTGGCTGGCACAAATGGGTAAAACAAATGGGAGGCATTTAAGATGGAGCCTTGCCTTGCAGGGTTACGACATGACTGTCACTCACAGGGCAGAGGCAGCAAATGTGAATGCAGACAGGTTATCCTGACAGAGCAGTGAACTGAATTTAAGGAACTCATCCCATACCTAGGAATTGATTCCTCCAAATTCTATGAGGGAGGGGTGTAACAGAATAGCCATCTGCCTGTTATTACTCATATCATATTTTGCTAAAAATATATGTTTCTTTGAATTTTCACTTGTGAAATATGGCAGTCAGCACAAGGCATCATGGAACCTTGGATTTTCAAAAATATACTGTCCTCTCTCCGAGTGGAAGGAAACAGCTAACTTCAAAAGAAACTGACACATGCCTAACAAAAAGTGTGTGGAAATCGTAAAAGTAATGATCTCAGAGAGTTGGTGCTTTGAAGTGAAAATATTGCCTTTTTATGAGGTGACAGGAGGGAGAATACTTCCTAGACAGTCTATGTCAAAAATCTCATGATGTTGTGAAATAGCTCATCAGGATGTTTTTCTGAAACATAAAAGGGGGTAACTCTGACCTGTCATAAAGCTAATTAGGAAGAATATATATATTTTTCAACTGGAATGTTTAGCAGTGTGCAGGGGCATGTGACTGATCAATGAATTACAGGACTAAGAGTGACCTCATGCCAACAGCCCAGAGCTGTGACATCACAGGATGGGAGGGGCATTTTGGCCTCTATTATCAAGCTGGCTGAAATGACTTCTACTTCTACTACTTCTGGACTCCTAAGAGAACAGACATACTTGTTCCAAATTTTGAAAGACCTGACACACTTGTGTTCTGGGCTTAAGATGCACTCCTGTCAAGCTAGGTAACACACAATTGAAAACTAGTAATTCAGTTACAAGACATTTTGTTTCGTAATTTCCATGTTTTTTCTAACTGTAAGCTTTATATATATATATATGTTCTGTTTGATGCACTGTATTTATTTACTATTTTTAATTTTAGTAAACGTTTTGGTTTCCTTAATCCTGGCTGAGCCATTTTCTCATTTTGAGTGTGAATGCTGGAACAGATTGATAATTCTGACATAACTGTTAAAGTGCTTAGTGTATCACCATATGCAGCCATGCGAACAAGGGTTTTTGTAAAGATCCAGCCAGGTAAGGAAATACCTAGGTCTCGCTTGAGTCAGAAGGGGGATTGTGAACCAGGTTGGTTGTATGCCAGCTGGGATCAAGTATTGAGCTGCTTTCCCTGAAGAGGGTGTGATTTTTGAACCTGTTACCTGGGCGTGTTAGCTAAAAAGGGTTCATATTTGACCCCAGGACTCAAGACTGGTAATTGCTCAGACCCAAAACAAACAGGAGGGTGTTCCTGTCTGTCCCCTGTTTACATACTGCACTTCAAGGTTGGGCACTGTGGGAGCAGAGGGCCTGACCCCAGGAGTGCATTTGTGGCACATAGTTCTGGATCATTAGTGGATTGGGCCTTGGTAACAAGTCATCCTCCTTGGCATGTTCTTAATCTATCTGTAACTTAGGCCCTAGATTCTTTACCCTTTCTTACATGAAATCTTCTGCAGGTCAAGCTGCTTTCTCCTATTGATTCCCTAAGCTCTGGTCTTCCCTTCCTCCTGCTATCCACTCTGCTTCCTCCCTCTTCAGTGGTATCATGCAAACCCAAATTTTGGAGGGGCAGAAAAATCCAAACCATTTAAGGGGTGTTGAGGGGCATGCCTCTCCTAGGAATATTTTGAAAAAAAAATGAAGCCACATGGTACAATTTATTGGCTTTTAGCAAGCCATGATTCTGTTCCACAACATGCTAAGTTTCAACAATGATGAGGCAATTTTGCATTTTTTGCTTAATATTGTAACCCCAAGGTCCCTTTCATGTCAGTTACTGTCAATACCTCCCCCATCCTGTACTCAGCTCTTGGGCTCCCATGCCCTAGGTACATGATTTTGCATGTTTTGGGTAGCTGCGGCACTCGCCTACACTCAGCTACACATTATGCCTAACAGCCACCCAAGGCATGCATTAGTTCCTTATAACTGCACACCTTGTCATGTGTTATCCTTTACTTATAAAATGGGCATCAGATTTTGTGTGTCCTGATTGGCTGAGAGGTATCTATACCCATGTCCTTATCAAGACATAATGTGCCTACCGGCACCTCTTCAGCCACTAAGGACACAGAACAATAGGTATCACTGTGCCACTCGCCAAGCTCTCCGTTTTAAAATCAGACTTTGATTGCCATCGCCAACCTGAAGCACCCCCTCCCACACACACACACACACCCAAAACCAAGTATAGTACACCATTTTCCTTGACTTCATTCTCCCCCCCCAAAAAAACTGACAAACTAACCAGTACTCTGAGCAACAACATCTGCACCAGTAACTGACGGCACGGCTCCCCCACAGATTTTAATTTATTCAGCTCGGTCCTCCACTCCATTTCTGCAGACTGTCGTTTGTCCAGCTGTCTCTTCTGCTCCGTTCCTTCGATTCCCCCTCTCTGCACCTATCTATTCAGCCTCACCTTAGTTACCCTTTCGACCTTAAACAAAAAAAAAAACAGATACCTTTGCTCTGGGTATTTCCCGTTGCTATAACCGGAATCCTTTCAAAATCGCGAACCCGGAAATGGCTCTCTATGGTGGCCGGCATGAGACACGCTCGCTCAGCCTGTACCAGGCATCAATTTAAAAAAACTAAAAGCTGTAATTTCCGATCATTTATCGTGCTGATACGAATAACCTTTCGTTTTCCTAGTTCTTCAGGAGACACAATGCCACACTACTAAATGCCATGGGGTTACGGGAACAAGTACACAAAACTGATGAAATATCCCTGGGGAGATATCTTAAGAGCCTAAATGCAATCAGGGTGGGCTTCTTCATTTTTCAGGCGGGGGATTAAAAGTCTCTGGAGAGGGTGCCGTACAACCTAGTGTGTGTGTGTGTGGGAAGTGCTTCATTCATTGCAGTCACACACTACATAAATTACCTGAATAGGAGGGACTATTTTACCACTTCAGTGTGAAAACCTTAAAATGTGTAAACATTTTGCAATTCTTTAATTTTTTTCTTAAATAATTACTTGTGAGGCCCATTTATAAGCACAATAAGACACTCTGAGGTGTAGGTTATGGCCTGATAAAACACTTCCCAGGTGCAAGGCACTCGCGCATAGCGCCATTGCCTCATAACGCACCTGGGGCGTGCTCTTATCAGGCCATAACCCACACCTCGTCGTGCCTTATTGCTTACTTATCTTAGCTGCTACTAGTTAAGGGGATGAAAACGGAGTCACTCCTCAGTGTCTATACGCTAAATTGTTATTGAAGCAGCAGTGATCCAGGCAAATAACAGGATCAGTGCCAGGAGCCACTGAGCTGATTACAACCAATGATGTCATCGCTTGAGTACCTATAATGGCCCAATTAGAATGTAGCATATACAGAGCTGATTTTAAAGAGTAGGGAAACAACAAATAAACAGGAATGATATATGCAGGAAGAGAAATGTGGTTAAATGAATGTGAGTTGGGAGGGCTACAGTACTTCTCTTCCCTTCCCATATAGGGCCACAAGCAAGGGACACATTTCTGCAAGCAACAAAATGTCTGAATCAGATGTGCTTCCGAGGCAGTCATGCCTGCAAGATAGGCATGCCTCTGATGCATTACTTTACTGCTGCATGTATTCTGTCTCAAATTTATGCCCCTTTTCCTATATACAGTATTTACTATTCTAAGTTCATGCTAACATGGACTACCACTCTAGTGAAATTCTGAAAATAGAAAACGGATGGGATCTTGGCAGAATTTGAAGCCATGGTCTCCTGTTTAAAAGGCTATAGACCTTTCCACTATGCCACAAGCTGGCACAGCACTGAAGATTGGCTCTTTCACTGGAGGGGTTAACGCCCTGCCTGGGAGGTAGCCCTATCCATAATGTCTGCCTCACAGGCAGATGTGCCTCAGAACCAGGGTTGCCTTGGACACAGTTGCACCTTGGAGGCAACGTTCATTGTAGATATGTGTTTCTTGTTAGGCACAATATACAGCACTGTACTGTACTGCAGAAATGTGGTGCTGACAGTGCAAAGCCTTGTTATAATTACTTAGCTCATACTCAAATCAAATCAGTTTTTGGATGAATTACATGATTTTAGAAAATTTCGGTCCACCATACAGCATTGTATGGTAGTTTTCCATTTAATAATAAATGTGTTTAAAATCAAGAAAGGTACATTCTTTTTTTGTTTCATAGATTCAAAAATGGCCTTTTATAGCATTAGTCATAAGACGTTCTTTATTCATTTATTTAAAAGCTGGTAACTGGGAGAGGCACACTGAGCTGAGGCTTGTTTCCAGGTGTGACCCAAGGGAAAAGGGATGGGAAGCAGCACAATTAAGCAATAAATGACAACAGGGTGTGGGTTATGCTGCAATTTACCCATGGCTGGTGTGTTTTGGCGACCTCGTGGTCAAACCAGATCAGCCATGGGTAAATTCCAGCATAACCCACACTCTGGAGTGGTTTATTATGATTATATAATGGCCTCCTTTTTTGGTGAAAATTAAAAATAAAGAAAACTAGGTTTTCTTTTTGCATTTTTCATTATTTTTATGCAGTTTTATTGCTGTGCCAGAAAAAATAGTTCTGTGTTGTTATGGAGATAGTGCCCGTCTTAAATGGGTTACTTTACATGAACTGGGACAGTCTGTTGCGAGTTAGGCAAGTTACAAGTCTGCATCCTTGCACCACACTGTGTCTCAAAGAAGAAAAAAACAACAAACAAAACTTTAAAGAAGTATCTCCATCTGTGTGGGAGGGTAGCCCCTTTGTAACTTTTCTAAGTCAGAGCAGTTTGTTCCACATTCATGTAAAGCAGCCTCTTAGGACAGGCATGTCTCCATAGCAACACCATGTGAGGAGGTTCCAGTGTTGCAGGGAGTACAAGCTGTCCGAGAGAATTTTCATTTTTTTTTATTCTTTTTTTTTTTTTTATTTAAACTATTGGGACTCAGACACATAGAGAGCGGGACTGCACCTGAGAGACTCTGGAAGGAGCGACGAGAGAGCAGAGATAGTAGGAGTAGATAGTGAGGGAAATGTAATGGGCTGCTTCCTAAGTTCCTGGGCAACAGGGGCCTGTCATACTGATATGGAATCTTTCTTTCTTTCTTTTTTTTGTTTGTTTTACCAAAGGGGGAGATCAGGCCATTTATTTGGTGCGGTTTTCTTGATTCTTGATGTTGGGACTTGAAAACACAAGGAGTGGAACTGCACACGACCAACTCTGGAGAAGGAGTGGAGAGAGAGAGAGAGTAGAGAGAGAGTGAAATGTAGCAGTGTGATTCCTGGGCAACTAAGTTGGAATCTTTCTTTTTTTGTTCTTGCTGTGTTTTTAGTAAACAGGGAGATCTGGCTATTTGTGTTGTCTTGATTGGCTGCAGTTTTGATTTCTGAGGGATTCTGGAACATTGTAGTGGACCACAGGGAGACAGTGGCAAAATTATTAACAGGTGAGCAGCAAAGAGGTGTTTACGGGAGAAAGTGTGGATACAAATGTTTATATCCAATGTGGTGTGGGTTTTGCATGTGCTTATGTTTTTTTTTAATCTTTTAATGGTCCACCAGTATATCTCACTTTAGCAGATAAAACAAGATGGTGGCATGGTGGTTTTCGGGAGTCTAATTTATTTCTTTGAGATGTGGCTGACTAGCACCTTTTCCTGTTGGTATATCATAGGATTTACCATGTGTAAAAGGTGCCAGTCAGTCAATCAGGTTAAGCAATTCTGGGACCCCACTGTATACAGTAATTACAAACAACATACAGCCAGTCTGGTGACATTATGGAATACCGTCTTCCAAACTGGTATTGATAGTTTTGTTGGACATCATAATTAGATTACATGAAAACACGTGGTCTGAAGTACAGTATAATGTACAGGGACATTTAACAAACACAATTACAACAAATCTAGGAGTTTGATAGGGATGTATCATAGCTGCTTTGCTTTTTTTAATTTACATTTTAATGATATACTAAGACATCTTTATGATTCCAGTTTTCATTCTCCAAAAGTGCAGAATAAAGAAGTCACTTTGTTAGCTTATGCAGATGATTTATCCCTATATTTACCTCTCTACTGGGTCTCCAGCAGAGACTTAACAATTTTCCTAATTCATGTGATTCAAAATGTCTTGCTATAAATAAAGATATAATCTCCTAGTTTGCTCCATATTCTTGGCTCTCATTCGACATCCCCAGAGTCAGAACTTGGCACAGTATCTCTTCCTTAAGTTATTCACTTCCTTCCATCTGGAATAGTATCCAAAATCCCTAAAACTCTCACAAAGTGTTAGTATGTCTACCGTCACAATACTGCTTTGCCATCTGTTGAAAGAAACTTGCAACTGTTTCTGCAAGCCACAGCACTCTAGCATGCTCATTGGTTAAGCCCATCCACCTCCCTATCCTTCTAAGTTAGACTGGAGTCCTTCGTGAGCTTTATCTCCTCTTACCCTCTTCTCTTACTTTTCTAGGTAAGACTTGAGTCCCCTGTGACCCTCACCTAGTCTTATACCCTTCTCGCCCTCTTCCTCCTACCTCACCCCTCCCCTCCTGGCTTCCCCTCTCCCAAGCACTACTTACTCACATGGTGTCTTCATCTGTCTTCTCTCCTCTCTTCCTTTCTCCTCCCCTATTAAATTGTTGCCCCCATACATTTTCTTCCTCCTGTTTTTCCACCGCTCTAGGCTGTATATATTGCACATATTGCTTATTGAATATCTCTTGTTACGTATCGTTTATTGCATATTTTATATGTTGTATTCTGGCTTCCTTGTATCTATCTATTTATTGTGTATTATTTTCCTAAGTTTGCTTTTTACGAGTGCCAGTTTTATGTGCTTTGTCCCCCCAGGACCACTTTGTAAATGAGTTTATCTCAATGGTGCTTCTCCTGGTTAAATAAAGATTGATTGATTGATTGATTGATTGATTGATTGAAAAATGAAACACATCTACTAATCATTGGCAGTTTCATTAGGGATAGTTACAAATTATGTAATAAGAATGTGAAATTACAGACGATTAAAACTTATCACTACTTTGGCTACAATTCGCAAATAACATGAAATGGAATGAAATTTCGAATATGTCAAGCAAAAATAAATAAAGTCTATCAGTGGAATTAGACATTTTATGAATACTTATGGAGGGCACTCAGTTCAAGAAACACAATAATTAATGCAAAAGTTAAAAAAGCTATCTTTTCTGGGGGATGTCAAATACATCATATTTTGAAATAGTTCTAAATAAATTATATTGGTATCTCTTGAATGTTACAGCACATATTTTGGCAGTGTTGGGCCAATTTTCTTCAGACACACCTACTGAAGAATGGGCAATAACCTTTATAATGGATCTCCAGGTAACATTAGAAAAAAGGCTCCCAGGTTCTGTGTGGAAGAACAAATAGAATGCTCAAGTAAGGGTTCTGTATTCCAGTATTTAGATTTCATTAAAAATATATGTGTTTAGAATATTAAGAAAGGAATTAGTATCTCTAGAAAACACAGGTATAGAGACTAGGGGAGTGTGAATACCTTATTTCAAATATCCATTGATCATTCATATTTGGGGGGGTCCCAGTTATTTATTATTTAAGCAATATACCATTACAGGGTGTGGGTTATGCTAGGATTTACCATGCCTTGGGTATTGTTTGGTCACAAGGCCGTAGGCCAAGTGAGCAAAACACACCAAGTGTGGCAAATCCTAGCAATACCCACACCCTTGAGTGGTATATTGCAATTATACAATGTTCCTCTTCTGCTTCTGTAACATAAAATACAATAAAAAATTACAGTTTTTTTGCATTTTAAATAGTTTTTAATAAATGTATTGTTGCACCACAAAAAATAGTTCCTTGTTGTTAGGTAGCATACTGTTCTACATATTTGTAAGCAAGAGAAGAGTATGTGAGGGTTTCTATGTTGTTGTTTTTTTATCACCATGCCACCCTCGTGTCCCACAAGTCAATTACTGAGGGCGCTGGCCATCAGAGCGCAGCACAGATCCTGTTAGTGTCAGGTTTTGTTGTGTTTTTGAAGTTATAGACTGATACTGACTCTGTGCTGGCAGCTGTCTACTACAGTATTTAAGCTCTGGTAGGGTCATGCTCACCTTCCACCATCCCTATTCAGCTAATCAGATAATTTAAGACTTTTGGGACTGGTGAAGTAGAGAAAATGTTTCTTTATTTAAAACGAGTGCTGAAACTGATAGAAATCATGGCTGATAGTGGGCATGTGCATATGCACATCTACTGGGATATGCATATACAAAGGGGCACGCGTAGTATAACGGCTTGCCTTTTTGGACATGATTTCTGTATGTTTTTGGCCTTGCTGTTAGTAAAAAAATACTTTCCTCTGTTTAGGATTTGTTGAAGTGTTGCTGTGAGAGAACATCCAAATAAGTTGGTAATGGAGGTGGAGTGACTGGTTGTCGCAGAGATTTTGCAAGGAGCAACAGTTACGGGAATGAAACCAATTTCGCAGTTTAGAAGCGAGTCAGGTGGAACTGTTTATGGGGGAGAATTTGAGGATTAGTCAGTGGTTTTAGTCCCATATGGGTTTGGAACTGTTTGGTTTAGTTTTTATTTTTGTGGTGATTCAACAGGTATTTGAAAGTTTTAGACTTGAGAGCGGCAGCGGCAGGCACTGTGAACTGTGCAGTTATGAAAGTGCGTATCTCGCCATTCATCCATCGCTGTCTTTGCAGTCCTGTCCATACTGACTTTGCTGTGGTCAGAGTGATTTCAGGGGAGTTCCTGATACGGCTAACTGGCAGCTGGCACCTTTTCCCATTGGTATATCATAGGATTTGCCACAGGTAAAACGTGCCAATTAGACAATCAGAACACAGGAATTACCATACCCATTGTATAATGCTGCTTTGTTATTCATTATTCAGTCACTGGAAATGGTTGTGAGAGTACAAGATCTCCTGAGACTTCCTGTCCAACCAGAGGCCACTTTGGAAGCTCACTGAAGGGAGGTCACGTGACCCAGGATTCGCAGAACCTTCAGGTAGAAGAAACAGACAATAAACTGCTGCTGAGAAAGAATCCAATTGTTTAAAACTAGACAAAAATCACACATCTTGACAGTTTTTGTTCCATCTCTAAATCTCTGGCTAGAGAGGATAATTTATGTCACACTTTTGTGTCCTAACTTTCAGTGTTTCCTGTTTACAATTATTTAATGTGAAAGAGCATCTACTTCCATTCATTTGTTAACGTTAGTCATAAAGCAGGAGTAGTGACAGTTTTGTTCCTTTTTTAAATCCCAAACTAGAGGACCAGGTAAATGTTTTCACACTTCTGTGTGATAATTTACATTTTCAGTGTTTCTCAGCAGAACAGCTATGAAAGTACTTTTTTTCTCTAAAAGTGAAAAAAAAGTAAGATATTCTACCAGTCCAGGCCTGTCTGTGCTCTGCAAGCAAGAATCAGTCACAGCCCTGGTGCAAATCCTTCTTATTTTGGCAACATGATAAAGAAAATCTCAATAGGTGTAGTAGTGTAGAGTGAGTCCACTCAATCAGAAGTTGCAATTTGCACAAAGTCAAAAAATAACATAACATTTCCAATACCAAGTTGTTAAATATTTCCTCTTAAAACCACACATATTAACCCCAGTGTTGATGGGGCTTATTTAGGAGAATGCTTTTACTATTGTGTCATCATCTTGCTATCCCCTTTTTACTTGTAATAATGTATCACACAAATAAAACAAGCATTTGTCAATGCCGAATGTTGATTACGTTGGTCCGTTGAGCTCGCTCACTGGCCCTCTGCCACTTGCTCATTCTGTTTCTCCCAGTGCTGCAGGCTGCTCTTTTGTACTGGACTCCTGCCTGTATTGGTATGTTTTTCTGCCCACAAAGAAATCTGCAGCTGTCCCGACAGATCTCTGTTGAGGTGGCTCAGTTCCCCTCTCTCACTCACTCATTCTGTTTCCCCTGGCACTGCAGGCTGCCCTTTTGTAGTGGGCCCCTGCCTCTGATGGTGCATTTTTCTGCCCACAAAGAAATCTGCAGCAGTCCCGACAGAGCTCCGTTGAGCTCGCACACTCCCCCTCTCTCACTCGTTCATTCCTTTTCTTCCGGCACTGCAGGCTGCCCTTTTGTACTGGGTTCCTGCCTGCGTTGCCGCCTTCTTCTGCCCACAAAGAAATCTGCAGCAGTCATGATAGAGCTCCGTTGACCTTGCTCGCTCCCTCCCCCTCTCTCACTTGTTCGTTCTGTTTCTCCCGCCACTGCAGACTGCCCTTTTGCACTGGGCCCCTGAGTGCATTGCTTCCTTTTTCTGCCCACAAAGAAATCTACGGCAGTCCCAACAGAGCTCCGTTGAGCTCACTCACTCCCTGTCCCTCACTTGCTCGTTCTGTGTCTCCTGCTGCTGCAGGCTGCCCTTTTGTACTGGGCTCCTGCCTGCGTTGGCGGGTTTTTCTGCCTACAAAGAAATCTGCAGCAGGCCCGACACAGCTCCATTGAGGTTGCTCACTCCCCCTCTCTCACTCGCTCATTCCGTTTCTGTCAGCACTGCAGGCTGGCCTTTTGTACTGGACTCCTGCCTGCGTTGCCACCTTTTCCTGCCCACAAACAAATTCACAGCAGTCACGATAGACCTCCATTGAGCTCGCTCACTCCCCCTCTCTCACTCACTCATTCTCTCTTTTTTTTTTATGCGCTTCCCACACACACCCCGACTGGCCACTCCTTCGGAGCGCCAGCGCCTTCCTACCACCCTCCAACCTTCTGCTACCTTCTCCCAGCCCCAAGTGTAGCCTACCTTGGGTAGCCCGGCATATCCCTATGCCGGGAGGGTCCCTCTCTTCTTGGGGGGAATGGCCTTGTGGCCTACTTCACATCCCAGGTGCTGCGGGGCTGGATCTGGGCTGGCTCCAGGGCTTTGGGTGGCAGGGGGTCAAGGCGCTCATCATCCAGTTGGAATGGGGCATATTTTTCCATTTTTCTGTGCCCCACCTACTGCAGTTCTTGGCCTTGCGTAAGCACGCTGGGTATTCCTGGGGTGGGAGTGTGCAGGGGGCGTGTCGAGGCAGCACGTCCCCAAACTCACCACCAATCCGCCCGCAGGTCCCCACGCAAATCCCACCCCCACGCTTATGGAACCCCACCCTTGCCAGTCTCTGTTCCTAGTACCCAGGCTCGGGGCTCAAACCCGGGTCGCCAGCTTGCCGGCCGAACCCCTTCACTTGGCGCCATGGAGCCGGTTCTCTTTCTTCCGGCGCTGCAGGCTGCCTTTTTGTACTGGGCTCCTGCCTGCATTGGCATCTTTTTCTGCCCACAAGGAAATCTGCAGCTGCCCCGACACAGCTCCGTTGAGGTCACTCACTCACTCTGACTCACTTGCCAGGGACCCTGGTTTTCCATTTTTACCGGTAACACAGGTAACAATCACAGAATCCTGCTTGGTTTGCAGATTTTTAATTCTTGTACCGGTGCCTCACGGAAATTGCATGTCACTGCACAGAATCTCTAAGATTTCAGCATCTTTTTAAATTTTTTTATGTTCTCTTTCTTGTGCCCTTCTCACAACATCAGTCTCCACTTTTCAGAGATCCCTAGGCTGGGTATCCCCTATCTTGCCTGGACTGTACCCCCTCAGGTGGGAAGAGAGGGGACCCCAGGTCACCCTTCCACACTCCCTTAGTGTGTGTCAGGCAGCTCAGTGGGTCACTCATGGAACCTGGTTATGAAGTCAGGGGCACCTGGGTCCCTTCTGCCAGTGGCTGATGTGGAGTGATTGTTCCTAGTTTTCTGGTCTGTGTCCCTGAGGGCACCGGCACTAGAGGAGATCCAAGGAGGCAGGTCACATAGAGACATGCCACTGCTCCAGATCCTGACTAGCGTCCTCCCCTCCTGATCACTCTGCAGCACCATTGCATCACCACCCGTGGTCACACAGGTGGTGGTAAAGCAGCAGGACCTGCAGCCCACCTTCCACAGAGGAGGAGTGCAGCATCCCAGGTGCTCGATCCTACTCCCCTGGCCAGACCTCCAGCAACCCGAGTTCTCTTCTGACCCTGGGTTGCTGACATTGCAGGCAATAGTGCTACCACAGTGCCAGTGGGCCAACCCAGATTTCAGCATCTTAAAATGAATGTTGCTGTGCTTTGCATTCTTTCTGCTTTGCTGCATATAGAGTCAGTAAGGAAATCACCGCACTGCTTTGTTGTAATCAGCCATTCCATTTAACCACCCATGCCTAGTGGTTAGAGCAACAAAGAGTGATTGAACTGGGTACATCCAGCAGACTTGGGTTTGATTCCCACAACCTCAACTTGCATACTGTGTGACTACAAGCAAGTCACTTAACCTCCCCAGTGCTTCTAGATCACTCCTGAAAACAGATAGTTCTGCCTAGTGGGCTTTTCCTGGTTTACAAAGAATATAACAAAATTACCAATATATGTTTACTACATCATAGAATAGTAGTCAGGGTACCATGTAATTCAACTGAGTTTTACTTGAGCTGCAATGATTTTATGTAGGTAAAGATAAATGTTCAGATACATTTTATGTTTTCTATAAGCTTGTTTTTAGATTTTAGTCAGGTTTTTATTGTATTCTTTGCATGTGAGCATCTAGGTTGTAGATTGCTAAATGCAGGATCACTGTTACCAACTAGCTTATTCAAGTTTATAATCAGTAGGGCCATCCAAAACCCTCAGTTGTTTGAATGAAAACTAGTCTGAATGAAAGTATGTTCACAAAGAAGTAACTGCCTCACTACTTATGAAGACTTCACAGTGAGCTCCCCATTTAGGTGAATTGGATCATTTGCACCTTTTCTCCCACCTGCTGTTTCAGTCTCTGTGACAACAAAAAGTTTTGTGATAGACTGCTTCAACAAAAAGCACATGTTGAGTGTTTAAGTGTACTTATTCTTGGCCAGTGGATTTTGAAAGCACAGTCAATGACATACAGAAGGTAAGACCCCAGGGGCTGTATGATGCTGGTGGGCAGAATGGTGCTCAATTCACATCTGAACAAAGGCATGAAAACTGGGAGACACACTTTTCATGGATACCAAGTAAAAAAAAAGCATCCACATGTGTGGGAGATGCATGAATCCATTTGAAGGTCCTGCGCTAATCACTTGTGGATTTTTTATGTGAAGACACTTTATTTCAAAGAAGCAAATTCAAGCGGTTTTTTTTTTGCTCCTCCTACCCCGTGGCCATCCACTCCTTCAGGCCTGCCAAGGCCCCCTACCACTGCTGCTGAGTCCCGACCACCATCCACTGCCCCTTACTGCTGTGCTACCGGGTAACCCAAAGTAACCTTTTATTGAGTGGGCCCCCGCCCCTGTGGGAGGCTACCAGGAGAGGAGAATTGCCCCAAGGAGCTTCCTGTGTATCCTGGGCATGGCAGGGGTCAGAACGGACACATGTCTGGGGCTTCCAGCTTATGGAGGGATCAACAGCCATCCTTTGGTTGGCCAGCAGGTGTTTTCCCATTTTCTTGACAGGCCGCATGATGTCAAGGCACAAGCTGACATCCGTCACGCACCCTCCTGCAGTGAGGGCTGACATGTTGTCATGCCTCTGGCTTCCACCAGGGGCCAGAAAATGCTGAGCCATGAACCAACCCACCCTCCCTCCCTGGAGAAGGTGGTGGTCGTTGGATACTCAAGCCTTCACCCACCAGCTGGCCCTCCCAACACCCAAGTCTGTTCCCTAACCCTGGTCAGTGGTGTCACAGGCAGAAATCCAATTCAGGCAGTTAAATTACAGATAGGAAAAAACAAAGGTAGTCCACCTTAGTGGTGATGGTTCAAATTAATTCACATCTGAGTTCTAACAAGTAAAGAGACCAAGTCATTTGTAACTTGTGCATGTGGGGTGTGGGTGTTGAAGAAAGGGGATCATAGTTCTGTCACTACTGCCATCACCCCAGAGGGATGTGGACTACATTGTTGCTACTGCCATCACACTGAAGGGGTGGGGGCTGTAGTGCTTCTGCCATCAGCACTGGTGGACAGGGAATGTAGTACTGCTGCCATCACATCTAAGGGATGGTGGCCACAGTGCTGCTGCTTCTGTCACAGCTGAGGGAGGGAGGTTATAGTGCTGTTGTTGCTGCCATCACACCTGAGGGATGGGGGCCATAGTGCTGTTGGTGCTGCCATCTCACCTGAAGGATGGGGCCGTAATGCTGCTTCCATCACACCTTAGTGATGGGGGCTGTAGTGCTGCTGCTGCCATCACATCTTGTACCTAAAATAACTTTAAATTGGTACAAGGATGGAAGGATGTGCAACAGTGGAGGTCAAAATTGCTAAAATTCATGTTAGCAGAGTTAAAATTGTTAAATAAAGTACAGAGAACCAAATACCGGTAAAACCGGATTTTGGCTTAGAAACGGTGACAATACCATTTTTTACAGTGTGCAAAATGGAATATGCCATTTCTCAATCCCGGTAAACCAGTGTCCCTGTCACTCTCTCATTCTGTTTCTCCTGGCACTGCAGGCTGCCCTTTTGTACTGGACTCCTGCCTCTGTTGGTACCTTTTTCTGGTCACAAAGAAATCTGCAGCAGTTCTGACAGAGCTCCATTGACCTCACTCACTCCCCCTCTCTCACTCTCTCGTTCCGTTTCTGCCAGCGCTGCAGGCTGCCCTTTTGTCGTGGGCTCCTGCCTGCACTGCCACCCTTTTCTGACCACAAAGAAATCCGCAGTAGTCACAATAGAGCTCTGTTGAGCTTGCTCACTTCTCCTCTCTCAGTCCCTCATTCTGTTTGTCCCACAGCTGCAGGCTGCCTTTTTGTACTTGGCCCCTGCGTGCATTGCTGCCTTTTTCTGCCCACAGAGAAATCTGCAGCAGTCCCAACAGAGCTCCCCCTCCCTCACTCGCTTGTTCTGTGTCTCCTGGTGCTGCAGGCTGCCCTTTTGTACTGGGTTCCTGCCTGCATTGGCGCCTTTTCCTGCCCACAAAGAAATCCGCAGCAGTCCAGACGAGTTTAGTTGAGCTTGGTCACTCCTCCCCTCTCTCACTCGCTGGATCCTAATCTGTCCCAAACACTGATTTCCCACAGCGACTGCGGTATTCTGCACTGGAAGCGCAAAAACACATTTCAGCCAGGATGTGAAAACGACAGTTGTACTGTTCATAAGGAGGTGAAAAATGCCAGTGCTGGAAAATCTGAGGAAAACATTACTAATTTGGAAACTGCACAACGCACGCCTCATAACACAGTCATTTTATGGAGTTTCATCACACAATTTTCAACATAGGCATTTTATGACCTCTGCTCATGAACAGTGTCAGGTGATTTTCTTAATGTGTCCCGAACACTGATTTCCCACAGTGACTGCGCTATTGTGCTCCAGAAGAGCGAAAACACATTTTGGTCAGGATGTGAAAAATGACAGCTGCACTGATCATAAGGAGGTGTGGGAAAATGGCAGTGTTGAAAATCTGGAGTGAAAATATTGCAAAGTTGCGAAGGTACAAGCGTGTGTGGAAACTGCTCAACGCACGTTTGTAACACACTCATTTTATAGACTTTCATCACCAAATTTTCAACATGGGCATTTTAGGACCTCTGCTCATGAACAGTGTTGCTGTCATTTCCATAATGTGTCCCGAACACAATTTCCCACAGCGACCGTGCTATTCTGCACTGGAACTGCGAAAACACATTTTGACCAGGATGTGAAAAATGACAGCTGTACTGTTCATAAGGAGGTGCAACAGAACGGTAAAGTTGAAAATCTGGCATGAGAATATTATTAATTTGCGAAGTTACAAGCGCGAATGCAAACTGCGCAATGCACGCTCGTAACACAGTCATGTTATAGAGTATCGTCACCAGATTTTCAACATAGGCATTTTAGGACCTCTGCTCATGATCAGTGTCTCTGTCATTTTCTTAATCTGTTGCGAACACTGATTTTGCACAGTGACCGCACTATTCTGCGTCGGAAGTGGGAAAACACATTCCGGCCAGGATGTGAAAAATGACAGCTGTACTGTTCACAAAGAGGTGTTAAAAAACACAGCTCTCTCCTTCTTTACCCAAACTTTTAATAATGCCTGTGATATCTTTGCCTCAGTGTTGACCCGCCGTTCTAAAAGGAAGAATGCCCCCTGGGTTACCCCAGCTTTGATCCACCAGCTCAAACATAGGGACAACCTATGGCACCGTGCCATTGAGACTGGCAGGCCCAATGACAGGCGGTTATATGCTGCCGCCCGAAACAAGTGCACTCGGGCCATCAGAAAGGCCAAGTCTGAGCACTATCGGTCCTCACTCACTGCCTCATGGGGAATCCCAGAACCTTCTGGGATAACATTAAACAGTTAAATGGGAGTGCACACTCCCCCACCCACCAGATCAACATTAATGGTGTGATCTCCTCAGACCCAACCCTCCTAGCCAACCACCTCAACACCTCATTCACTGACCTTAGCCCTATCCTCCTACAAATTTTTTGACCTCCTCCCCAGCACCTGTCATAAATCTTTCTCGCCTTATTTTCTCCTCCGCCATGTTTCTGCCCAAGAACTTAGGCCACCTGTGTCACTGCCCTCAAGAGTAATAGTACAGGCAGTGACACCCTGGATCCGTGTATCTCACGGCTGGTCTTAGACACAGTCCTTACCCGATCACATGCCTCATCAACCACTCTCTTTGCCTGGGAAGGTTCCAACTGCCTGGAAAGTTGCCACTGTCACCCCTATCTTTAAAGGTGGTGATAGGCTGTGCTGAAACTATCGCCCGATCTCCATTCTCTCTCCTCTCTCCAAGGCCTTGGAAAAGTGGTGGCCTCTCAAATCTCTGACTACCTCTCCACCTACAATGTCCTTTGTCCTGAGCAGCATGGCTTCCGAGTGGGCCACAGTACCAACACAGCCCTCCTAGAGTTCTCCAACTTTCTCCACTCCTCCTTAGACACTGGTTCTCTGGCTGGTGCTGTCTTCATTGACCTCTCGAAAGCTTTCGACACCGTCTCCCCCCTCCTTCTTGATGCCCTTAGTCTCTGGTTTTGCTGCTGGGCCTATCTCCTGGTGCACCAGTTATCTGTCTGACCACCACAGCGGTGTAAAATTAATGGACCTACTCAGACATCTGTCCCATCTTTTCTGGGTTCCTAGGGCTTCATTCTGGGCCCTTACTTATTCTCCCTCTTTACCTTAATAACACCCTTCCACGCTCTTGCTCGGGAACATTCTATTGTACGCTGATGATGCAGTCATCTTTGCCTCAAGTCGTAACCCTACTGCCCTCCAGGACTCGCTGCAGAAGTCCTTCACTGAAGCCGAGGGCTGGTTCAAGGAACATAGATTGGTGATAAATCTTAAAAACAAAACCATGTTCTTCACTCATCCCCAAAACAAGTCCTGCAACTTCAAACTCCTCATTCACTCTGGGTCCTCATTCCCACTCGAACAAGTTTGCTCCTATAATTACCCTAGGGATCCATTTTGACCCCTCCTCTCCTTCCATGGACATATCGCTGCCTAGCCACTGCCACTAATATCCGATTGGGCATCTTACATCGGTATAAACACTGCCTCCCCGGGCTCTTCGACTCATGATCACCTCCTCTATCCTGTCCCTAGTGGACTATGGACTGCCGGTGTATGGTGCTGCTGATCAGACCGCATCCATAAAATTCGCACTACTCTGAATAAGGCCTGCAGGTTAATTACTGGAGCACCTAGGATGACACACACCTGTCTACTGTATGCTAAAGCGCTGGTACTTGGTCTCGAGGCGCCTCAAATATTTTACCTGTACCCTTACAAAAAGACCCTCCTTGGGCTTTCCCACCAGGATTGACCACCACCATCGCGGCTCTGTCCCACTAGTTCATACTCAGACCTCTGGGAAAACCTCTCTTGTTATCCCTAGGCTAGGACCTCTCAAGGCCAAAGAGCCTTCAGCTTTAGGGCCCCTCCTGGTTCAACACACTGCCCCCTCCATCTCGAATCTCCAACTATATCGTGCTTCAAAACTTCCTACGTAACCACCTTATTAACACCCGATGCTGTAACTGCCACTAGTCAAAGCCGAGACTCAATACTTATGAAAAGCTTATTACTAAGCTGCTAAGGACGACATAACTCTGGTATTGTTTGCATCCATTCTACCTGTACCAGCTTGTTTGTATCTATGTCTTAATTTTACTGTTATACTTATGTGTTGTACTGCTATACTGTATTTTGGTTTGTCTTACTGTGACAAGGTACCTTTGTAAATGAGTCTACGGCTCAAAGGTTTTCCAAACTGCTGTTTAAATAAAATAAAAAAATGCCAATGTTGAAAATCTGGCATGAAGACATTTCAAATCCACGAAGTTACAAGCGTGCATAGCATCTGCTTAACGCACACTCATAAAACAGTAATTTTTTGGATTTTTTCCACCAAATTTGCAACATAGGCTTTTTGAGAGCCCACCTCATGAACACTGGCACTGTCGTTTCATTACTCATTCCCGAAAGGGGATTCTGCGCAGTGACAGCGAAATCACCTTTCAGGGCCAAATAATGCCATGACAGTGGCAGAATTCATGAGGTGGGGTCCCAAAAACCCCATGTTGAAAATTTGGTGTCAAAATTCCAAAAAATGCCTGAGATATGCATCAAAGTTGAAACAGCCCTATTCATTCCATTATACAGCTTACTGGCATTTCCTCAGTTCGCGGTCGGCTTTGAAGAGTGCAGACGTGTTCCCGGTCCACCGAAGATCGTCGTGCCGGACTCCACAGGTAAGTATGGGGTGAGGGGGGTGTGGGAGGCAGGTGTGCAGAGGGTGGGCGCAGGTTGTGGGGGGCAGGGAGACCACGAGGACCTTTTTCTTTTTTACAGGTTTAAAAAAAAAAAAAATTGCGGGACATTTTTTCTTTACAGGGACATTGGGCACACTGGGGTGGGCCTCCAGCATGCCACCTGAATGTTTTTTTGGGGTGCAGCTGATGGGGGATTGGGGCCCCATCGGCAAAAACATGGAGGGAGGGGCACATGCTGCCAAGGGGGATTAGGCACCCCCTCAGCATGTTCACAAACAATATTACAGTAGCAACGTTCTGCCCAGCAATGATGGGTCGCTCCCTCGTTGCAGCGAATCGCTGACGCTGCAATGATGAGGCAGCCCCTGATTGCTGCGGTGATAATGTTGCAGGTTGGTGGCACACTGGCTGAACTAGTGTCAGCAGCAGCATGCCATGGCATTGGGGAAAATGGGCCAAGCCATTACAGGCTGTGGGGGCATTGGCCACAACAGTGCCGTGCTTCCACAACCTGCTTCTGGAAAGCTGCCTCATTACGTTTCTTGCACATGTGTGCAATCAACATGAAAAGGCTGCCTGCTTTTATGGCTCTTTTTATACACCCTTTCATTTCATTTTCAAGGAGAGACCAAGGAAAGGCCTCACAGAACAGTTTTTCTAAAGCACCACGTTGGTCTCTTTGCAGGGATCCCTAACCCACTAGGAGACTAACATGGCACTGTCAAAATGTTTTAGCTGTGTGTCCACCCTGATGAGTCACATTCAGGATGATCAGAGCTGAGCAGCGCTGTGCGGTGTGTGGGCCCGTGACTGAAAAGAACTCCCTGCTGTGTCAATGATGGCTCATAGAGCCTAAAGAGGTAGAATATATCCCTGTCTGTTTTGAGGGTATCTGATTACAGCATATATCCCTGGTGGACAACAGGAGGAGAAAATAAAATAAATAAGTAAAAAAACAAACAAACAATGTTTTGGTTTCTAAAATGCAAAGAAAGAGCCAGCCAGCTCTGTAGCGCTACAGCACTATCAGTAGTGTTAACTGCGCCATCTAACTGAGTTCCTGAATGGATCTTGGTCGCTCAGGGGCCAGCCAGGGGAGAGAGGATTGAGCATCTCTTGGATGGCTCTTCTCTCAGGCAGTAGACGCACAAATGGTGTCCCCATGTGGGACTATTGTGGCGTCCTTGTGTAAGCTGGGTGCCGGGTGGTGGTAGCTGAGCAAAGTGGACGTGCAAAAAAGAAAATGAAATGAAAGGATTTTAAAACATCAATAAAAGCAAGCAAGCCTTTTTATGTTTGCTTGCACATGCAGTGCTCAAGAAATATATTGAGGTTAGTAGAGCATTGCAGAGGTGTGGCAGTGTTGTGGCCAATGCAGGGGATGCTTTAATGGACACATCCCTCAGCCACCAATCAACAGGGCAGCTGCCGATGATGGCAGTTTCAGAGTGAGCACTGCACTTGAAAGAAATCTGCTGCTCCAATCAGGGATAGTTTTGTCATTGCAGTGGCAGATCTCTTTTCCCTCCTTCCCGGCAACCAGGCACATTCTAGCCATGCGCATTACACAGTAATGCACATGGCTGGAGTCACGAGCAACTCATTTGCTCAGTCTGCCTTTCCCGGTGAAACATATTAATAAATAAACAAGCAAACATAATAAATGAGCCATGCAGCAGCTTTGCATAATTGCCAGCTCCTGCCACCCACCACAAACTCCCCCCCATAGCTGACAACGGGGTGCCCAATCCCCATGTCATCATGCCCCCCCACTAATGTTGCATACTGGGAACCCACCCCAGTGTGCCAAGGTAATTCTTTATCTTTTTCAGACACCGGGATGCCCACTCCCAGTGTTGGATGCACCTCCCACGCCCCCTTTTTTCAGCCGACCTCTGGGTGCCCAATCCCCTGGTCGGCATTGATCCCCCCTCCACTAGTCTGGCACACTAGGAACCCACCCCAGCATGCCGAAATTTATTTTTCATACTTTTTCACCTGTAAAAAAGAAAACTGTCCCTTGAGGTCTTTTTTTTAAACCTAAAGAAAAGAAAACTGTCCCTCGTCACCTCAACACCTCCTCCCCCATCCTGACACCTGCCACACCCCACCTCCCTGCACCCCACTTACCTATGTTTCTACCTTAGAGGTCCGTGCTGCAAACTCTGTTGATCGGGAACACGTCTGCACGCTTCAAAAGCCGACCGCAAACTGAAGAAAATCACTTTAAGCCCTATAATGGCAATCAATGGGGGAGTTTCAACTTGGGTTGATATCTCAGGCATTTTTGGGAGTTTTGGTCCCAAATTTTCAACATGGGGTTCTCGGGACTCCACCTCATGAACATTGGCACTGTCATTTCGTTTCTCAGTCCCAAAATGTGATTTTGTGGTTACTGCACGGTATCACCTTTCGGGACCTATTTATTTATTAAATTCATTGGAATACAACCTTTGACTCACAGACTCTTTTGCAAAGGCTCCTCATCACAGATTACAGGGAGGACTACAGTTTTCACAGATACATAGTTGACAAGTATTGCAATGGATTATACATAAGTAAAATAAAAGATACAAAGTTGATAATACAGACCAAGTTGGCCCAAGTTATACAGTCGGTTATAAGAATCACAGACAAGTTATGCAAGTGAAAAGCATGTCCAAGTGGGCCCTAGTTGTACAGCAAGGCAAATCAGGACAGAGTAGCACAGGGCAAGTAAAACCCAGAGTCAAGAGCATATAACAAATAAAGACTCCTACCAGCCAGGAGTCAGGAGAAGAGTGCATCGGCGAAGGACTTACTGGCCAATGCAGAGATCCAGGGCAGCACAGGTCTGTAGCAATCACAGGCAGATTGTCCGAGGAGATGGTTCTTGAGGGCAGACTTGAAAGGGCCAAGGGTAGGTATAAGGGAGAGGGCTGGGAGGAGCTCATTGAGCCACATTGGAGCCCAATATAAAAAGGCCCTTTGGCACTGTGAGGTTCTGCAGTGAGGGACAGTGTGGGATGGCCTCAAGGCGCTTCTGGAGGCTCGGGCAGGGGCCCGAGTGTGACCAGAGTGTCAAGGCCAGGAGGTGTGGTTCTGAGGAATATTTTCTTTGCAAGGATGCAGGTAGTGATTTAAGTCTGGCTTCCAGATTTAACCAGCCTGAGGACTTATATAAGGTGCAGGTGTGAGTCAGTTTGTCGTTCCCTGTGACCAGCCTACAAGCCTTGTTCAGGGTATTCTTAACACAGGAGAGAGATGTCAGGTCAGTCGAACCATAGATCACCAGGCCGTAGACAACTAGGGAGAGAACAAATGATGATAGTGCCAAGTGGAGAGCCTCTAGGGAGAGGAAGTGTTTGTGCCGATATAGCAATCCAATTCTGGTATTGAGTGCAGACAGGAGACTTTGGATATGCTTATGAAAGGAGAGGTGGGTATCAAGGGTAAGCCTCAGGTACCTGATAGTAGAGACCTGCTCAATGGGGACATTGGTGTTATTACAGATGATAAGGGAAAGATTACAATGTCAATTTTGGCGGTGGGTAAAGACCACGGATTTGGTTTTACTACAGTTGAGAATTAATTTATGGGTAACGAACCAAGATTCTATGGTGCGGAAACGATCTTGGAGTAAGGTTTGAAGTGTAGCGGGGTTGGGATGACATTCAAAAATAACTACATCATCTGCGTGGAGGAGCATTTTGACAGGGCACGACTGGGGGAGGGGTTAAGGAACAGGCTAAAAAGGAGGGGGCCAAGTATAGATTCCTGGGGGACTCTGGAGCGAACACGGCAGCAGGAAGAGAGGGTGGAGCTGATTCTAACTTGTTGGGAACAGTCAGCTAGATAGCTGGCCAACCAGGACAATACCTCTGAGGCAATGCCAACTGATGGGAGGGTGTGGAGCAGCAGGGTGTGATTGACGGTGTCGAATGCTTTGATAAGATCTATATAGACAGATCCTACCAATTGTCCACTGTCGAGGGCATGGTGTATGAAAGACGTATACTCAAGGAGTGCAGTGGTGGTGCTATGACCACTGTGGAAACCATGTTGGACAGGGGAGAGATGGTTATATTTGGAGAGATATTTAGTAAGTTGGTCCAGTGCCTTGGAGAGGGGGGCAGGATGGAGATGTGGTGGTAATTATTGGAAGCAGTGCAGGCACCACCCTTAAGCAGTGATGTAATAACTGCATGTTTCCAGGCTGAGGGGAATTGCCCCAGACAGAGGGACAAATTAAAGATTTTTGTAAGGGGGAGAGAACCTCATGTAGAGTGAGTCTTAGGATTTTCAGATCAAGTGTGTCACCGCTATGCCTAGACTTGTTGATGAAGCTGGAGATACATTTTTGTGCTGAGCTAGAGGAGATAGTTCAGAGATGGAAAGTGGCAGAGGCATCAGATACTGCAGTGGCAGGGGTCGTGGATGGAGGGGGTCAAAGAAATTTGAGGGGCAATACCCTGCTAAGATCGGAGAATGTATTGTTAAGGCTATTCTTTAATGAAACAACAGTGCCACTGTTCATGAGGTGGGGTCCCAAAAAGCCCATGTTGCAAGTTTGGTGAAAAAACTCCAAAAAATTACTGCATTTTGAGTGTGTGTTGTACAGTTTGTATGCATGCTCGTAACTCTGTCAGGTTTTTTTTTTTTTTAACTTATTCTTTTTGCTCCTTTCTGTCCTATTCCCCCAACTAGTCCACTCTCTCAGAGCCCCAAGCACCCACACTCTGCTACTGTTAGGGACGAGGTGTCTGCTCCAAGAGTACACCACTCCAATTCACTCTAGAGACCCAGTTAACCCCCCCCCCGGGTGGGGCAATGAAGGAGACCCCTTACCTCCTCTGATCCTCAGGAGAGTAGATGTACAGTGGAGTCTGCCCTCAGCTCCTATCACGGACGTGCGGTGCGGTTGCTCATCGCCTGGACCAGCTGCGAGTGCCATTTTCTGTTGTTCTTCTGTCCTCCCCCTGCTGATGCTGGCACTCAAGGAGGGCCAATGGGACAGGGGCACATTGAAACGCGGCTCTGCCCGGGCCTTCAGACAACATCAGCCCCTCTCTTTTCCACCACTTCCCCAACTGCACTGCTAATACCCAGGTTCACCCAGGAGGTGGCAGCAGAGCGGCGGGACATGCATGCGACCCTCCTCAGAGAGAGAGAGAGAGACGCCATTGGGCACTCAATCCCTCTCTCCCCATGCCAACCCTTGTCTGTCACCGAACCCGGGTCGCCAGCATGGCACGAGGTGTGGCGTCCAGCACCTCAATCCTCAGTGCCACCGGGCCGGCTCCACTTCACCAGTTTTTAATATTTCACTCCCAATTTCTAACATTGCCATTTTTTTCACACCTCCTTATGAACAGTACAGCTGTCATTGTTTGCATCCTGCCCGAAACATGTTTTCGCACCTGTGGCACAGAATGGCGCAGTCACTGTGCAAAATCAACTTTTGGAACAGATTAATGAAATCACAGTGCCACTGTTCATGAGAGGAGGTCCCAAAAAGGCCATGTTGAAAATTTGGTGAAACAATTCCAAACAAGCATTTGTCAATGCCGAATGTTGATTGCTTATATGTGCTGCTTAGGTATTTGGAAGTGAAAAGTACCATGCCTAAGAACTGTCATGTAGCCATCCCCCCCCCAAGACATCCACTGTGTCTTTCTGTTCAGTATTCACAGAAGAAGAGGAGGGGAAAGGACCACAGCAGTACAGCAGCTGCAATGGTGTGAAGAGGTGGACAATAGTCCATTCATAGGCAGAAGAATCTTGCAGAAGGTGAGTAAACTGAAGGTGGACAAAGCGATGGGACCAGATGGCATACATCCAAGAATATTAAAAGAACTGTGAAGGGAAATATCAGTACCTGTGGCAGCCATGTTCACTGAGTCATTCAACAGAGGGGTGGTACTACAGAATTGGAGGAGGGCACATGTGGTCCTTCTATAGAAATCCAGCAGTAGGGAGGAGGCGGGGAACTATAGGCCGGTCAGCCTCATTTCAGTAGTGGGAAAGATCATGGAGACATTGGTTAAAGAAGGGATAGTGGGGCATGTAGAAGCCATCGAAGCCCAGGGCCATAGGCAACATGGATTCACAGTGGGGAGGTCATGGCAGACAAATCTGGTTGATCTCTTTGAGTGACAAAGGAAGTAAATCAGGGTGGGGCAGTGGACAACGCCTACCTTGATGTAAGCAAAGCGTTTGACACCGTCCCACATAGGAGGCTGATAAACTAGCTGAGTAGGGTGGGCATGGAGGAAAGGGTGTTAAAGTGGGCTAGAAACTGGGTACGAGACAGGAGGCAGACAGCGGTGCTAAATGGGGCACAGTGTGGGAAGAGGGGGTGACCAGTGGGGTGCCGCAGGGATTGGTCCTGGGGCCATTCCTGTTCAATGTCTTCATTAGTGACATTGCAGAAGGGGCGAAGAGAAAGGTCTGCCTGTTTGCAGATGACACCAAGTTCTGTAACACAGTGGGTACCACAGAGGGGGTGGAGAAAATGAGGAAGGACCTGAGGAAGGTTGAGAAATGGTCTGAGGACTGGCAACTGAACTGTAATTCAAAAAAGTGCAAAAGTATGGACCTGGGACACAGAAACACTGGGGAAAGGCACAGAATGGGGGTGGAGGGAGTTGGTGACAGTCACATACTGTAGAAGGAAAGGGACCTGGGGGTTCTTATCTCAGATTACCTGAAAATGTCAAAGTGGTAAGGCAGGTGGGAGGGCCAGTAACATGCTGGGGTGCATAGGCAGGGGTATCACCAGCATAAGGAGGGAGGTAGTGATGCCATTATATAAAACCATGGTCAGGCTATACATGGAGTACTGTGTGCAGTTCTGGAGGTTGCACCTTCGTAAGGATATTAACAGGCTGGAGATGGTCCGGAGAAGGGTGAATGAGATGGTACAGAGCTTGCAACACAAGACTTATGAGGAGAAATTAGAGGGAGACATGTTCCCAGTCCACCGAAGATTGTTGTGCCGAGCTCCAGAGGTAAGTATGGGTTGGGGAGGTGGGGTATGCAGTGGGAGTGCGCTGGTTGGGGGATGGGGCGCAGATGAGGAGGGACTGTTTTCTTCTTTTCAGGGTTAAAAAAAAAAGATGTCACGGGACTTTTTTCCTTTTACCAGGTACTTTTGGCATGCTGGGGTGGGCTCCCAGCATACCACCTACGTGTTTTGGGGTGGGGGGACTGGAGCAGATGGAGATTGGGCACCCCCTCAGCACACAAGATCTGGGGGGGACATGCCAATGGGGATTGGGCATCCTGTCAGCAAAGAAGAAGAAGAAGAAGAAGAATCAGCGTTTATATAGCGCTTTTCATACACAGTATCCCAAAGCACTTTACAAGCAATGCTAGACTGGTAGTGAAGAGACTGAATGTGTGGTGGCGGCCATATCGCACATCATCACCCACACACAGCCTGGATAATTGCATGAGCCGGTTTATGGGAAGGGGAATGTTGGCCAGGACACCGGGAATGTTCCCTGCTCTTTTATGAAGAGTACCCTGGGTTCTTTTACTTCCACCTGGACACCCACCAGGACAGCACCAGGATGGGCAGAAGGGACCTCGGTTTAACGTCTCATCCGAAGGACAGCACACCCCAGCAGTACAGCACCCCCCAATACTGCACTCGGATGCCAGCGATTTTTAGGTGCAAGTCCATCCCGGTGTGGGACGAGAACCCACAACCTTCTGGTCCAGAGGCAGATGTGCTACCAACTGAGCCATGCTGACAGAAACAGGGACATGATGCCGAGGGGGATTGGGCACCCCCTTGGCAAACAACACAAACCGACGGGGACAGGGCTCCCCATCGGCAAACTGGTCGGGGAATGCAAGGGAGCCCTACAATGATGGGTTGCTCCCTCATTGCAGTGGATGATGCTGCAATGATGAGGTGGCCCCTGATTGCAGCGGTTGAAACTTTTCAAGGTTGTGGTACGCTGGCTGAACTAGTGTCAGCAGCAGCGTGCCACGGCATTGGGGAATAGGGGCCAAGCCTCAAAAGGCAGTGGGGGCATTGGCCACAACAGTGCTGCACCTCTACAACCTGCTTCTGCAGCAAGCTGCCACAATATATTTCTTGCGCATGTGCGCAATCAACATAAAAATGACTGCGTTATGAGCGTGTGTTATGCAATTTCTGCACATGCTCGTAACTTCGCCAATTTTTCATATTTTCACTCCAGATTTTCAACATTTCCAGTTTTTCACACCTCCTCATGAACAGTACAGATGTCATTTTTCACATCTTGCCCAAAATGACTTTTCACACCTATTGCGCTCAATGGCGCATTCACTGTGCAAAATCATCTTTTGGGTTTGAGTAACAAAATGATAGTGCCACTGTTCATGAGGTGGGGTCCCAAAAAGACCATGTTGAAAATCTGGAGCAAAAATACCAACAAACGCCCAGAGCATTAGGGTTTTCAACTGTAACGCCCCACCCTGTACAGACTGACAGGCATCGGGGGTGTGACTTGGGGTCATCCACCGTAATGCTCACGTCATTCCACCCCCACCCACGCCCTGCAGCCACTGACTGGCATTGAAATGTGCCTTGCGGTCTTCACCCCTAACGTTCACCCTATTCTCCTATTCTGCACCCATCTCAGCTTATTTTCTTATGGAATGGGGTGAGCATAAGGGCTGAAGACCCCAGGCACACCATGACACCTGTCAGTGTCTGCAGGGTGGGGTGAGGTGGAATGGCAAGGAGCATTATGGCCAATGACCTAAAGGCACACCCCAATGCCTGTCAGTCTCTGCAGGGTGGGGTTGGGGGTTGGCGTTAGTTCCATACTTCACTGCCATTCCTATTATGCATCTCTCTAACTCATGCAGTACCAATGCCAGCAAGCAAACATTTGGCATTGACAAAGGCTTGTTATTGGTGAGATAAATAACTCAAGAAAAAAGGTGTAGCAAAATTATGAAAGCAGCAAAAAACATCCTCTAAATAAGCCGTATCTGAAATTTTGGGGTGATATGGGACCTGGGAAGCAAGAAGATTTTGGATATGTTGTTTTTGTAGGCTTTAGACAAAAGCAGATTGGTGAATAGTATACTGTGCAGTGCACCCAGTTTCATAACCTCATTGCTATGAAGTCATCACATGAGAAGCAAGTAATTCGCACTCACTAGCTTGGGGCTATTATAGTTGTGTAACCCTCTGGGATGGCTTTCCTGGACACTTATGTGACACCCCAGAACTGCCCCTGCTGTTTTCCTGCTTGCTCCAGCCCTGGGTCTTCAGACAGAAAAGGGGACTGGAGGAGCCTGCTAGAGGAATTGCCACAATTTTGTGAGGGAATGTGCGGACATTTGGGCAGCCGCCTGCTCAAATGTGTGAGCTGTCTCCAGCTTGGATGTTTTTCAGCATGGCTAGTACCTACCAACTACAAGTCTGCAAGGCTACATTGGTGGCCACCCCAGCACTCCCTCCAGTGTGCTTCAGCCCCAGGGACATCGGGGGCTTGGAGACACTAGGAGGGAGAGAGAAGTAAGGAAAAGAAAAGAAGCAGATTTTTTGACTTTGGTGTGCTGCACCTTTACAAAGTACAGACTGCCAGCTGCATGCAAGACTTTGCCTGTAAATGGAGGGGCAGCACATAGCGGAGTTCCTGTCTCAGAGCAAAAAGCTCCAGTTAATTCCACACTACCATGAGATAACTGGGCACAGGTACGCCTACCACTCCATAGCATAAATGACAGTAAAAGCATATGTGTTGCCCATTAAATGAACTTTGTAGTTACAACAACTGTATTGACTGAAATATAATTTCGTCAACCCTTCACCTCGCTGTCAGCCAATCAGAGGTCTGGGATCTTGGCAGCTATCTCTAGAGACTTTTGAGAAAAGGACTGTACTGTGAACCCGGCACCTTTTCAAGCAACCAGTGATGTGTCATGTGACCATTCTGTACACTAATCAAATGTGCAGACAGTCTCCTGCAGCAATCAAAAGTTGCCTTTGCCCAAAGAAGGTGCTGGGAGGCAAAGCCAGAGGGGTTCATCTGTAGTTAGCCCTTGAGCGGAGAGGGTGAGTACTGAGCTAGCCTCTGGAGGGAAAGGAAGGTTAGTAAGTGCTGCTTGAGAGCATTCCAGTGAGGCCAACTTGGGCTTCTACATCCTCCAGCAAGGAGTGACCACAAACAGTTTCTACAACCTGAGAGTACAAAAAGCCTGATTGGTGAATTCTGCTGAATTAAACTGCCAGATTGATCATTTGCCCCCCAAAAACTGTGTCCTGCCTTCAGAAAAGGAGGCATCCTCATGCCACAGCTGCCAGCCTGTTGGCAACAGAGAAGCACTGTGCGAAAGGGCCTGCATCATCCAGCAGACAGTTTGAGAGACAGTCAATCGGTACCACTGTCTGGTACTAGCTATCACTCACACTGGAGTTTGGAAGCCTTGACGTGGGTGTGAAGCATGTGGCCCCTGCTCCTTTGACTGATTTGATGCCAGAGGAAAAAGGAAAGAGCCCAAGAGGTTCAGGAGACTGCAGCAGTAGAGCCTGAGCTACATCCACAGGCACCTGAGGCTTGAAGCACCTGTTGAACTGCCCTCAACTCCCAACTCAAGCCATTAACCTGAGAGACATGTATTTCCAGAGGAGGAGGAGAAGGAACCCAGATTTGTGGGAAGTAGTACATCAGAACCTTGAGTACTCACGGGGCTTGCCCTGCAACTGGGGAAAGTTGTATAAAGTTTTGTACCCAAGCTACAGTTTGGCCATCTGGCCTGGGAATTACAAATACCTCACTTGGAGGTTTTGCCATTTAAGCAATTGCATGGCCTGGGGGGTTCTAGTTTAAGAAATGTTAGTCTGTTTTATTTTAAAATGCACCCCTGCCAGCTAGTCAGTGGCAGAAACATTGGGCCTGCACCATTTCAAAGGCTGTGTACCCAATAAAGCATAGGGAGCTCCCTTTAAACTCTAAGGGTAAACTGGTACCAGCGGGTAAAATTCCCAGTGCAAGCTGGATTGAGCTACAGTTGATGCTAGCCTATTTGCCTGGTGGGAGGTGGGCACTGTTTACTGTTTATGCTGTTTTGAAAGGTTAATTAGCCAGGGTCTAGCAAGTACTATATTTCTGTCTTGTCAGTTCAATATTCAAAGTACAGTAAAAATTTGTTTTGTATTGCTTTCCCCTATCCCCTGTGAAGGTCCCTCAATAAATGTTTTATTAATGTATTATACTTTGTCTTGTGAACATATTATTAGGGAAAACCAAAAATTGTATGTTTGCTGAATTAAAGGTTGCATTGTGACTTCTTTGCATATGCGGGGAAACAATGTGGAGAGGTGGGGAGGTACTGCATCCCAGGGGGCTGTACTACTCTGACACCAGGCCCACTTAAATCTTACTCTGGGTGGAGGCACCGTGTTAATTTTCAAAGATCTGAAAACAAACCCCCAATCAGGAAACTTAGAACACTTGTCCCTCTACCTTGTTTGAGTCCGCAAGGCAGGGGTAGTAACCTTAACATCAATGGCGACACAATTACAGTTGTGTTTTTGTTCAACATCCTTGCTGTTTACAAGATAAATGATAATAACATGTTAAAACAAGATGAAGGGAAGTTATACTATATCAGTTTCAGAAAAAATGTATATAATGATATTATAATGAAGGTGCATGCATTAAACACTGCGGGAAGGAAGCATAGGGTAGAAATACGCAAGTTAACTTTATGAAGAAAAATAATTAGCAAATGAGAACTTGAGAGACTATTTCTATTTTTATGGTGGTAATTCATATTTGTGCCCAAGTAATGGCAAGTTAAGCATGATGAAAACAAGCTGTTGGACGTTTTCAGGGTCTGTTGTTGAACGATGAGGCTTGACAACATCACCAGCTATGCTAAACATCCTCTTGGATGGCACACTCCTGGGGCAGCTGATGTTATCTTACAGCCAGTTTTTCCAAGTGAGGGAATGAATGCATCTTCTGTGCCCAGTAGCCTGATGGATAAATCTGAAATGGCTCAAGAGACTCCCAAAAATTAGTTGTTTAAGACATTCTCCACAGAAAAAGGCTTTGACTATGTCCTCTTCTGTTGCTCTTGATGTAAGGATGTGCTGAGCTGTGCCCACTCTCTCCCATCAGTGCTGCTGTCAGTAACAGGTATTTCTTCTCCATCTCTACCAGTGGAATCAGACCTGCCAGATGGCCTTCCTTCTCTCATAACCTTCTGCGCCAGCCACCAGTGTCACCAGTCACAGCATGCAACCAGTCAGCTCATCACACTGCCCTTGTTGAAAATGAATCACTTTCTGGCCATCCATAGCTATGTGGAGGATCTCACATTTGAACCAGGGACCCAGCATGGTTACAAAAATGTGGCTCCGACTATCCAGCACTTTCACAAAGCTTGCATCCAGTTCAGCTTGTAGCTGCTCAGTGAGCATAGCTGCTCCATCTGGAGTCTCCCTGTTTTGCGCTACATACCTCTCCATGGGTGCTTTCATTATATACATTGCTGGGATTACCTGACTCTGCATGGCAGTGGATGCACTCAGATCAAGGGTGCTTCTTTCAAATGGCCCAAGTACTCTCACCATGGCAGCAACCAGTGACCACTCATGGTGGCCTAGGACTCCCTCAATGTCACACTCCATTTCCATGTCATGAAGTGCGTGCATCTTTTCTAGTAGTCTAGATAGCATCAGGTATGATGAAGCCTGCCTGGTACTGACATCCTGTATCAAGTGATGCTAAGACAGATCAACACGTTGCCCTTCTCTTCACTGGTTAGTCACCTTTGCAGAGTGATGAAAATGAAAACAGATGGAGAGTGTTGTGGAGACAGTTTTGTTAGCCTAAGTACTGTGACATAATGGTGATGTGGTCACTAGATTCAAGGTGTGGGCAAAGCAATGAATGCTGACAACATTTCCATCAGCGACTGCTTTCACCATATTTTTCCCATTATCCGTGATGAAAAAGCCAATATGTGTAGATTGATACTGCCTGTCTATGACTGCAGCATGTTGTGAATAAACACCAGGATGTTCGGTGATGTGTGGTCTTTCTCCATCACCCAAACATTTAGAAGAGTAGACCTGGAGTGCCTGCCAGGTTGTGGAAGGACAAAGGGAGAAGCAGTGACAGGGAGAGAAGGAAGAATCCCCAACAGAGGACATAGGGTTTTGCCTGCACCAGTGTGCAGTCAAGGAGAAATATGCATGCATGGAGTTTGTACTGCTCCAGATGTCTGAAGTACAATGGAAAATTCCACCCGCGCAGCCTCTGAGAGTAGTGTGGCAATTGTTGTTTTCACACTCTAATATATTTTGGCACCACAGTGCATGAAAATGTACAATGTAATGGGAGCTGGTACCATGGCTGGTACCATGGCTACAAGTGCCATAGAAGTCTGAGAATGCCAGTGGACCCACCTCACCTGGAAGAGCCACAGCACATGATACTATCGGCTTGTCTTACACTAGATGAAATGACTCAGGCTATTAAAGACTTCACCCCTGCAAAAGCCGCAGGCCCAGAGGGTGTTCTCCTAACTTCTGTAAGTGTTTTAAGGATGAGCTTAGTCCCTTATTACAAGAGGTGTTTGAGCATATTTACACAAAAGGCTTACATTAAAAGGAATTAATGGGAGCTTTAGTGACCCTCATTCCAAAACCAGGAAGGGACCATATGTTATCATTGGTAAATTTGGACATACAAAATTCTAGCAAAAGACCTGGTCAATCATTTGAATAAAGTTTGGGGTACTCTGATAGCAGGCAATTTGCCTTTATGCCAGAGAGGGCATCTTCTGACTATTTGTGGAAGCTGGCTCACCTTTTCACTGCATCCATGGACCTCAGCACCCACATGACACTGGTCTCCCTGAACACAGACAAGGCATTTGATAGGGTCTCATGGGACTACCTACTCATAGCTCTGACTAGATATACCATATCAACAGAGCATATCAAGTGGGTCCAGCTCTTGTACACCAAACCCACTGCACAAATCTTTTGTAATGGTGTGTATTCCACCCTTCTAGTTTGTACAAGGGCACGAGGCGGGGATGTCTACTGTCTTCTTTGCTCTTTAATGTCTTTTTAGAAATTAAACTTGAACACCAGATATTACAGACATAGCTATTGAAGGCATTGAATACAAGATCTCAGTTTATGCTGATGACATGTTACTCCATATAGCATATCCATCTATGACCCTGCCTCATGCCCTTCTAGTTATAACACAGTTTGGTGCCTTGTCTAATTATAAACAAAATGTCAATAAGACAGAAGTCATACTACTTAATTTAGGAGTCAGAGGTGTGGCAACTGAGGTTCAATGCAAAGAAGTGCAAGATAATGCACATGGGTAGAGGGAACCCAGAGGAGAGCAACAGGATGGGGGGGGTGCTGACAGTCACCAAAGAGGAAAGGGATCTAGGGGTTATCATTTCTGATGACCAAAAGGTATCAAAGCAGAGAACAAAGGCTGTGGGGAGGGCCAGTAATATGCTAGGATGCATAGGCAGAGTTATCACTAGCAGGAGGCGGGAGGTGGTGATGCCATTGTACAAAACACTGGTAAGGCTTCACTTGGAGTACTGCATACAGTTCTGGAGACCACACCTGCACAAGGACATAAACAGGGTGGAGGCAGTCCAGAGAAGGCCGACAAAGATGGTACATGGCTTGCACCACAAAACATACTGTATGAGGACAGACTAAGGGATCTCAATATGTATTCATTGGAGAAAAAGGGAGAACGAGGGGGGGGGCTTGATAGAAACCTTCAAGTACCCTAAGTGCATAAACAAAGTGCAGGGGGGAGACTTTTTCCAATGTAGAAGAAGTACTAGAATGAGGGGGCATGATATGAAATTGAAGGGGGGTAGATTAAGAGGTAATGTGAGAAAGTTTTTCTTCACAGAGATGGTAGTGAACAGAATAGTCTGCCACAAGAGATGGTAGGAGCAGGCACAGTGGAGGGTTTTAAACAGCCTGGAACAGGTACAAGGGAATCTTAAGGTGGAAGGGAGTGATGAAAAGCCATTGACCACATAGGGTCAGAGGCCGCATACAAATATAGGGCTTATGGGCAGACTGGATAAGCTTAGCAGTCCTTATCTGCCGACAATTTCTGTAAGTACATAAACAAGATATAGTAGATCTTGGACTAAAATGGAAACCTGCACAGTTGAAATACTTGGGTATATTGGTTACTAAACACCCCAAGGACATGGTTTTTCAGAATCTTGATCACCTGCTTCGACAGCTTAAGTTCGACCTGGATAGATGGATACATCTACATTTTATGCTATGGAGAGAATAAACCTGGTTAAAATAAACCTCCTGACAAAGGTTCTGTACCCCTTCAGTATGCTGAATATGGTCATCCCTAAAAAATGGTTTGACAGATTACATAGCTATATTTCCCATTTTATGTGGACAGGGAAAGTGGTACATTGTGCTTACCACAAGCTATTAACTCCAAAACATTTAGGTGGTCTAAAACTATATAACCTCTTCCTTTATCATTTGGTGATCTAACAGAGCCTCCTTCACCACAGGAGAGGACACAAATATCGCTATAGCTCCAAATAGAGGTAGCTCTCTGGATGAAAGCAGGCATTAGCTCCAAGGCCGTAATTTGCACAAAGTCAAGGAGCCTGCCTAAATACCTATGGGGTACACCTATAGCAGTCTCCATGCAAACCCATAGCCAGCATTTTTGACTTCTGAGGCTGCAAGCATCCACAGATTGGATGCAATCTTTAACACATAATCCCAATTTCTTGATTAATGGGAAACCCATCCGCACTCTGATCTGGATGACCCTGAACATCATCAGCATGAACCAACTCTATTTAGACAGCAAACTGATTAGTTTCAATACTTTTCAACAAAGGTATCGGGTTACAAACCAAGAGATTTTCCCATTCATTAAGGTTACCCACATATTGGCTCAATGTTTTGGGGTCCAACTGAGAGATACCAAACATACTAGTGCTATCATCCTGCTAGTTGCCTGGACCACATTACCACATCCAATATCCCACCAGTATATCTGCCTGTGTGACCTTACTACTAATAAGGCTGATGGGTCTGCACCTTATTGGCAGGCAGAGCTACTGTACCTTCACTCTAGTGGGGAGTATGACTGGAGAAAATGTGACACATACAGGCTAATTCAATTTAAAATATTACCTAATATGTATTTTGTCCCAATGAAGCTACATAAAATGCACAAACTCCCAACAAATCTCTGTACTAGATGCCATGAGCATCAAGGGAACTTACTACTTATCCTTTGGCACTGCCCCAGGGCTCACCCTCTGAGGCAGACTAACAAAAATAAACTTGACCCATCATTGGGGCTGGAAGATGCTTTCATGACCTCTATTTATATCACTGGGAAATATAAAGAACATTTGTTAGGGGCTCAGAAATATCATATGGCCCTTATCTCTGCTTATGCTAAGAAGGTTTTGCTATGGCACTGGTTGGACCTCGACATACCAACATACCAAAAATGGCATGCAGAAACACTGTTCACCCTAAAGACAGAAATGTCCAGAGTCAGTATGAGAAACAGGTTGAGGTGTGTGTATATATATATATATATATATACACACACACACAGTAGTGAATAAACTGGGTAAATAAATTGTGTTATTTTGAGATAAATGTTTATCTTCACTTAGAACACATATAGTGTATGGTGGAATGCAGTTGTGTATGGAAATCCATACACCGCATAAAGTCGCTCTGCTACAGTAGTGACATCCTTACTAATGCAGAACGACTTTTCATTCTGTGTTAGTGAGGATGTCATAATGTAACCGCCCCCATTATTGCTGTTCATAGGATGGGCGGTTGACTTGAGAGTGCACGAGCTGCGCTCCAATGGAAGACAATGGCCAGCTCCTGGCAACCAAGGATGACAAGAAAGAGCTAAAAAGTAAATGGGCTATTATTTTTGGGCACCGTACACTATAAAGAAAATTATAAGGGAGCCCACATACACAACTGCACTACTCAGTTACCTCATGGTTTCCATGATGACAGGAACCTCTCGAGCTTCGCTCTATTGGTCTTCTTCATCATGGAAACCACTCAGTAACAGAATAGCATGGTTCTGTATATGCTGCCATACACTATCCTATATGTTATTACACTTGGACCATTTTATTTCCACTTAGAATATGACTAGAACACAGAGAATAATGGATCGGAGTAAGGGGTTACAATGGAAAAAGGGGCAGTTTTCGGCTACAGCAAGGTTTAACAGGTACAAAGACATGAACCATAGCATGGTATATATCAGATATGTAATGGGCTGCAGGAGAATAATACATTTATCTCTACCATAAGTGGTAAGACCTTCATAACTGCTACTACAACCTAAAACATTGAGCACACACCAGCCTCAATAATTTCAAGGGCACAGGTCTCAGAAAAAAGAACTTTATTCCATATTTAAATTAAAAGCATAAATTGCCTGAGGCATATCGGATGGCTACCCACCCTTTCTCATGTATCCCCTATTTATATGTATTTCTGGTATCACACTGTCACCCATTATATATATATATATATATATAATGGGCCACAGTGTGATACCAGAAATATTTACGAGTGCAGAGTGACCCTAAAGCGATTTCTTGGTCACTGCATGGAATCACCTTTCGGGACTGATTAATGAAACGACAGTGCCAGTGTTCATGAGTTGGGCTCTCAAAAAGTCTATGTTGCAAATTTGGTGGGAAAATCAAAAAAAATGACTGTTTTACGAGCGTGCGTTGTGCAGTTGATACGCATGCTCATAACTTCACCAATTTGCAATATTTTCAGTCCAGATTTTCAACATTGCTATTTTTAAACACCTCCTTATGAACAGTACAGCTGTCATTTTTCACATCCTGGCTGAAATGTGTTTTCGCAGTTCCGGCGCAGAATAGTGCAGTCACTGTGGGAAATCAGTGTTCAGGATGCATTACAAAAATCACAGTGACACTGTTCAGGAGCAAAGGTCCTAAAATGCCTGTGATGAAAATTTTGTGATGAAACTCCATAAAATGACTGTGTTATGAGTGTGCATTGTGCAGTTTCCACGCACCCTTGTACCTTCGCAAATTAGTAATATTTTCATGCCAGATTTTCAACACTGGCAATTTTTCACACCTCCTTATAAACAGTACAGCTGTCATTTTTCATATCCTGGCCAAAATGTGTTTTTGAGTTTCTGGCGCAGAATACCTCAATCGCTTTCAGAAATCAGTGTTGGGGACAGATGAGGATTGAACGAGTGGGGGGGGGAGTGACTAAGCTCAACTGAGCTCTGTCGGGACTGTTGCAGATTTCTTTGTTGGCAGAAAAAGGCGAAAATGCAGGCAGGAGCCCAGTACAAAAGGGCCGCCTGCAGTGCCGGGAGAAACAGAATGAGTGAGTGAGAGAGGGGGGAGTGAGCGAGCTCAATGGAGCTCTATCATGACTGCTGCAGATTTCTTTGTAGGCAGAAAAAGGTAGCAATGCAGGCAGGAGCCCAGTACGAAAGGGCAGCCTGCAGCGCCGGCCAAAACGGAATGAGCGAGTGAGAGAGGGGGAGTGAGCGAGCTCAACGAAGTTCTGTCAGGACTGCTGCAGATTTCTTTGTGGGCAGAAAAAGGTGCCAGCAGGGGCAGAGCCCAGTGCAAAAGGGCAGCCTGCAGTGCAAGGAGAAACTGAATCAGCACGTGAGAAAGGGGGAGTAAGCAACCTCAATGGAGCTCTTTTGGGACAGCTGCGGATTTCTTTGTGGCCAGAAAAAGGTGCCAACACAGGCAGGAGGCTAGTACAAAAGGGCAGCCTGCACCGCCAGGAGAAACAGAATGAGCAAGTGAGAGAGGGGGAGTGAGCGAGCTCAACGGAGCAAAGCAATCAACATTTGACACTGACAAATGCTTGCTAACTATAGTGACAGACCCCCAAAAAGCATTACTTTAGAATGGAGCAATATTTTTTTAACAGTATCTTCAAAGAACACCATCAAAGCCCAGCACCCATGCAAACATCCCAATCTGAAGTCACTCAAATGCATTATTCAACAGTTGCTGGGAGCGTGGGGCCATTCTGGCCCCACGCTCCCACCAACTCATCCATTTCTCCCTAACATCACACTGCAACTACTGATTATCATATGTATTGGTGGGAGCATGTTTTGGTGGGAGCGTGGAGATCTTCAGGCCCCAGGCTCCAACCAACTTGTTCATTTCTGCCTAACATCACAGTACAAGTACTAAATATCATATGTATTGGTGGGAGCACATATTGGTGGGAGTGGGGGGCCCTTCAGGCCTCATGCTCCCACCAACTTGTCCACTTCTGCCTAATATCACACTGCAACTACTGAATATCATACATAGTGGTAGGAACATGGGGCCCTTCAAGCCCCACGCTTCCACCAACTTGTCCATTTCTGCCTAACATCACAGTACAAGTACCAAATATCATATGTATTGATGGGGCCCCGCGCTCCCACCCACATTGCCCAGCACTCCATAACCACATATATCTGCCATACATTCTGAGCTCTCCTATACCTTATGAAATCTTCCAAACACAACCAAATATATGCTCACCATGCCTTTCACAACACACACAAATGTTTTCCCAGTAACTATAATGAACATGCACCACAACTCAGCAACTGTAACTGCCACCAACACAAAAATGGACGTAAGCCAAGATCTATGATGACTCTTTCTACATACTAAATTTCATGCAAATCATGCACATGGTGCAAAAGTTACTGAAGCAAAATGAACCAAATTTTCATTCATCGGAGTGGAATAATTCTACATCTGTTTACATTTCACACACCTAACCACTGAAAATTACCTCCATGGCAGTAAGGCTAACTACCCTATAAATTTCAAGCCACTAACACAATGCAGAACACTATCCACAAAACATAAAGTGTGTCATGCAATATCTCCACAGCAAATACATTTTCCAACACCTAAGCACCATAATTCACATCTACAGGACATCCCCTAAACACCCTCCAAATTTCAAGTTAAAACACCAAACCATTTCAGAGATATTCAGTTTCAAAGTTTGTGCACCTTTAAGAATTCTTTAATCATGAGAATCAACCGTGACACACAAAATGGCAAAATGGCATCCCTCGCGGCCAAAAATGCGCTAAAATGGTGGACCTCATGACTGAAAACTCTTTGCTTGTGAGGGGTGGGCAAATTCAAACCCTTATAACTCTGGAATGAAACAACATTTTTCCATCACACAACAACTGGCATGTTCATTAAATAAAGGGCTTTCTACATGCCAGGTTTCAGGCAAACCACCCACATGGTGGCTGTGCTATATGTCATGGAAGACAGTGAGCAAAAATAGCAGAAACTGCATTTTTGGTGCTTCTCTGCACAAAAAACGTATACACTAGTGAAATAGAAATTGGTAAATAAAGAGATGTACCATGTCAGTGCATGTATACCAAAAATTATCCAAATACCTTCAACAGTTCCAGAGTGCCAGAAGCAGAAAAGTACACACAAGTGGCGAAAAATTACTTGTCAACAGAGCAACATTTTCTCACGAAATCTTCAAACAACACCACAGCCCAGCACCCATGTATACAAAACAATCTGAAGTCAGTCAAATACCTCCTTGCTTCACACCAAAAGATGACAAAATCACTGTTTTCACAATACCCACAGATATATTTTCCCAATATTAACTACAGTGACAGACCCCCTAAAAAAGTATTCCTTTAGAATGGAGCAATATTTTTTAATGAAATCTTCAAAGAACACTACCAAAGCCCAGCACCCATGCATACAACCCAATCTGAAGTCACTGAAATACATTTTTCAACAGCTGCTGGGCACGCAGGGCCCTTCAGGCCCAACGCTCCCACCAACTCATCCATTTCTCCTTAACATCACAGTACAAGTACTGAATATCATATGTATTGGTGGGAGCACAGATTGCTGGGACCGCAGGGCCCTTTGGGCACCACGCTCCCACCAACTTGTCCACTTCTGCCTAACGTCACACTGCAACTACTGATTATCATATGTATTGGTGGGAGCACATTTTGGTGGGAGTGCTGGGCCCTTTGGGCCCCCTGCTCCAACAAACTTGTCCATTTCTACCTAATATCACAGTACAATTACTAAATATCATATGTATTGGAGAGAGCGCTTATTGCTGGGTGCGCGGGGCTCTTTGTGCCCCACACTCCCACCAACTTGTCCACTTCTGTCTAACATCACACTGCAACTACTGATTATCATACATATTGGTGGGAGCACATATTGGTGGGAGCGTTGGGCCCTTCAAGCCCCATGCTCTCACCAACTTGTACACTTCTTCCTAACATCATACTGCAACTACTGAAAATCATACGTATTGGTGGGAGCACATATTGGTGGGAGCGCGGGGCCCTTTGTGCCCCATGCTGCCACCAACTTGTCCACTTCTGCCTTCGGGACCCACGCTCCTTCCCACATTGCCCAGCACTCCATAATGTCATACATCTGCCATACATTTTTAGCTCTCCTATGTTTTATCATGAAATCTTCCTACACACCCAAATATATGCTCACCATGCCTTTTACAATGCACAGAAATGTTTTCCCAGTAACTATAATGAACATGCGCCACAACTCAGTAACTGTAATTGGCACTGACACGCAGATTTACACAATCCAAGATCTATGATGACTCTTTCTACATACCAAATTTCATGCAAATCATACAAATGGTTCAAAAAATTACTGAAGCAAAATAAAACAAATTTCCATTCATTGGAGTGGAATAATTCCACACCTGTTTACATTTCATACACCTAACCACTTAAAAGTATATCCATGGCAGTAAGGCTAGCTACCCTGTAAATTTCAAGCCACTAACACAATGCAGAACGCTAACTGCAAAAGGTAAACTGTGTCATGCAATATCTCGGCACCAAATTAATTTTCCAACACCTAAACACCATAATTCACATATACAGGACATCCCCTCAACACCCTCCAAATTTCAAGTTAAAAGACCAAACCATTTCCGAGATATTTAATTTTTAAATTTTTACACCTATAAAAATTCTTTGATCGTGAGAATCGGCCACGACCTCATGATCAAAGATCATCTTTGATCGTGAGGGGGCATCTGGTCATGAAATTTGGGTATCTGATCCCTTCCAGAGACATCTGGTCCAGCAAATGTCTGGCCATCTCATCCCGCCCTCACGAACGAAACTTGCAATCAAAGAAATCTCACAACCAAAGAATTTGCAGGCTCGCGATCAAAGAATGAAAAAATTTTAAAACTCCATATTTTGATACAGCCACATTAAACCACAGGCATGGCTCGATAGAGAGAAGCCACTGAGCAAAACCCAGCCTAGTTTTACTTCACAAGTCACCCTTGGGCTGAGATATTTGTTTTTTTTCCAACCCCAAAATTTGGTTATCTTGTCCCTCCCTCACTAACGAAGATCGCAATCAAAGAATCTTGCAATCAAAGAATTTGCAGGATCGTGATCAAAGATCATTAGTGAGCCTCAGTCAAATAATTTAAAAGTTTAAAACTCTATTTTTTACATAAGTACATTAAACTACAGGCATGGCTCGATAGAGGGAAGCTCCCTGAGCAAAACCCATCCAGGTTTTACTTCAGAAGTCACCCCTGGGCTGAGATATTTGTTTTTTTCCAACCCCAAACTGAAAACAAGATGGCGGCCACCACAATCAATAAATTTCTCGCGATCAATGAATCTTTGATCTCATGAGCCTGCAAATTCTTTGTTCGTGAGCAGTGACCAGATGGCCAAAACCCCATTCTTCTTTCAAAAAATAACCATATACATTTTTCCATAGATGTGTAACTTTTGAATGGATTAATATTTTTTCACCAAACAAAAAGTGGCATATTCCTTGACCCAAGCTGTTTCTACCTGCCAGGTTTCAGACTGGCATGCCACACTATGACCTCACAGCACCACAGACAAAATCTGAAAAACTTCCCACAAAAGTGTCGAAAAGTGCATTTTTCAGTGATTCACTGCACAAAAACCATACATCTGACCAAAATACAATTTGGCAGATCAAGAGATCCCCACTACACATACCAAATTTCATGCAAATCCATTGAACGGGTCCAAAGTTATTAACGTACAAAATTTCAAGTTTAACATTAGAGTGCCTTCATAACCCTAACTATAGGGGTGCAACCGTGCCCCTATAATATATATATTAATGTAAGAAAGAGGTTAACAGGTGGGAGGGAAGAGAGAGAGATGGATAGGTGGAGAAAAACAAAACATAAAGGAAATAACATATATAGTGCAATATGACTACAAAAGAAAGAAAAGCAGTTAGAACCCTTTCAGAGAATGAACAACTAGTCATAGAATTAGCTGATAAGGGAGGTAGCATTGTTATTCAGAATACTGCTCAATATGTTAAAGAGGTAGAGAGACAATTGGCAGACTCTACATTTTATCAACCCTCGACCTTTGACCCTACAGTTACTATAAAAATGGATACAGAAATCTTTCTCCTTGATCTATTTCATGAAGGACTCATTTCTACAGATGAGATTTTTTATCTGACAGTGCAATCCCCCCAAAAAACAGCATTCTACACTTTACCCAAGGTTCATAAACATCCCACTGCACCCCCAGGATGCCCAATAGCTTCAGGGATAGGGTGGGCAACTGAACCTATGTCTAAATATGTAGACAGTTTCCTAAGTACCCTTGCACCATTATCAAGAAGTTACTTAGGGGACACCGCTAGTATATTAACATTATTGAAGGAAATGCAGATAGATGGATCCATTCACATATCTGGACTGTGTAGTATGGTATGGTCTACATTTATTGGCCTCATGGGCCAATGAAGTAAACCAGCAGCACTATGCGCTGTCAGTCGTAGGACGGCTTGTGGTTGGGGAGCTGCTGCCCACCCACTGACCTGGGGGGTGAGGTGGTGGGACTCAGTGGGCGGGTGGAGAGGGGGGTACTGTGGACCACCAGGGATAATTTATAATGTTATTTATTATACCTATGCCCATGATTAGGCTGGAAGTGGTCCACTGGACCACCAGGGATTTTGGACGTGTTTACAATTATACTTATGCCTGCAATCAGGCTGGAAGCGGTCCACTGGACCACCAGGGATACTGGATGTGTTTACAAATATACTTATGCCCGCAATCGGTCATTGGGGCACTTTGCCGTGATGTGCAGGGGGCATTGGTCCCTGACGGCTGCAGTCTGGCAGGGCGCCAGGCACAAGTCGCCAGGGATCGGTGCACCTGCATGCAAATGGGGCCATAATGACATGCTAATGGCCCCAGTTGTGCCTTGCATGCATTATGGCCCCATTTGCATATCCACTGTTGAAAATCATGGTTCCTGCACCTAGCACAACCGCACTTGCGCTGGCACATCCCCCTGCACTTCTCTTGCCACCTGCACTGGCACAGTGCCACTGCACCATGCACAATGCGGAACGCCACATTGCCATATTCAATGGTGCTGAGCCATGGTGCAGCACCATTGAATATCACCCAGCACACTCCCTGGCACATCCCAGTTGTGCTGCACCCAGGCTTGTGCCTTTGCCTGGTGCACTCTGAATATCCCACCCAAAGTCTCTGCTTGTGACTTGGAGCATGTTCAAAACAATGTTGGGGTGGGGGAGACACTGAAGCTGTCATAAAAGAAAAAGAACAAGAGTGTATCTACAGGCTTGGGGCATTGAGATCCCGGGCCTAAATGATAAGTTTGAACTTAAATCATTTTGGAAAAAGAAATGAAAATAAGGATGTGCTTGCAAGTTTGCTTTAATTATCCTTTATAATGACAGCTTTGCTTTTATAATTTACCCCCTCCCCATATATGTTATTTCCTTTATGTTTTGTTTTTCTCCACCTCTCCATCTCTCACTCTCTTTCATTCCTCCCTTTGTTTTGTTTTTCTCTACCTCTCCATCTCTCTCTCTCTCTCTCCCCCCCCCACATCTGTTACCCTATTTCTTACATTAATGTAAGAAGAAAACAGTGTTATCTAAGGCAGTTACAATGTTTTTTAAAAAGTGCCTTTTGCAGAATGGAGAATTACTGATGTTATTTTGAGTACATTAAGAGAAGTAGATAGGGATGAAAATGCATCTAATTTCACTTCTGCAAATGTTTCTCTCTTAGGTCCATTGGAAAGTGAGGAAGAATTATGAATAAATGAAAACTGGATATAAAGATTAAAATTTGGACAGAATAAGAATTATAAATGTTATTACATGGCAATGGTCACATAATCACATATTTTTAATTTGTTTTATTTAGTGATTGAAAAGGACACAGTGGTTATTGTATTAATTACCTGATTAATGCAATGATTGGTTCTCATTTATGATGTCACAGCTGTGAGAGTATTTACATCTTGTCTAATAATGTGTTCACTAGCTCTGAAGAAGCCCGAGTGGTTGGGTAAAACATAAGCGTGCTTGTAACGTTATGTTGCTCCTTCGAGTAAAATGCTGAAGGAAATACTGCTGGTGTGAATTTGCATCATTTGTTCTAACTGCTCATGCATGGGCGTGTTGCTCTCCACTATTTACTATAAGTGTTACCTGCTTGGAGAAGCACCACCTCCCCAGTGATCACCACCATCCTGAAGATTTCAAATATATGTTTACCTAAAATGCAAACTATGAAGAAACTGCAATAATGTATATGTCCAAATAAGTATTTTTGATTTAATTCAAGGACATAACATTGAAAGAACAAAAACCTGAATTTTGAAATAGTATGCCAAAAAATATATTTCAAAAATATATATATATATATATATATGTATATCAAAGATGCTTCCCAAATATGATACATCTTGGATCATTCTGCGAATATCTAGACTACAGCTTGAAATATATCAGAACACTGTGAATGTCTCTGACATGTATTTGAAACGTATTTTGGGATACAATGATATAGTTCAGATATTTAAAAAATGCAGATCTTTTCCATATAGTTACGGTTAAGTAGCCTGTTTAATGTTAAACCCCAGAGTTTGCCCTTTAATAATTTTGCAACCGATCAATGGATTTTCACAAATTTGGTATGCGCTGTCCTGTGAGGTAAATCTCTTGACCTGGCAAGTTTTGTTCCAGTTGGATGTGTGGATTCTGAGATCCAGATAGTGTAAAAAAGTGAAAAGTTACCACTTTTTACAGTTTTTTTCCTCATCGCCTTGCCCCCAGAGGGTGTGAATTTCGACGTGATTTTTTATGGTAGAAAGAACTTGGGTAACAGAAGTGCCAGTGTTTGTCATCTTTTTTTTTTTTTTAAAAAATTATTTCTTTGAAAACCCATGAAAATGAGGTGCTGTAGGGACACCAAGAAATGGATCTTATTCATTGGAACTACATTAGTTGGATTCTGTGGTTATCTGGTACCAAAATGATCCTGGAATTTTTTTTCCCTCTGTTTTAAATACGTTTTCATCACTCGCTAAGATCCTTTTTTGTTTAAACCAAAAAGGATCATAAGTGACAAAAAAGGAGTTCAGTCACAAAGAAAAAAGCCTTTTCACAGCCTTTTCTTGTAATTTTGTATTTCCATTGTGTAGTGGTCCCCCCCCTCCTCCCCAGTCACGATTCAATTTTTTCCTTAGCATAGCAGTCCTCCCATCCTCCCATTGCTGTTCCTAATTTCCTGGTGTCTAGTGGCACCCCACCCTCCCAATTGATTTATATAGAATCTGACAGCGGGATGCCCATCCCCAGTGTCGAACGCCCCCCGCAGCTCATAGTTTTATGTATTGGCCGACATCAGGGTGCCCAATCTCTGTGTCAGCATTTAGAGCCCCCACTCCTTCAGTAGTGTAGGACACTGGGGAGCCCACTCCCAGTGTCCCGAAATATTTTATTTAATTTAAACCTGTAAAAAGAAAACAGTCCCCTGATGTCTTTCTTTGTGTAAAAACCTGAAAAAAGAAAACAATCCATCATTGTCCCTGCTGTTCCCTTCCCCCATCCTGACCCTCCCACTGAGCACCCACCCCCCATCCTTACCCCACTTACCCTATACTTGCCAGCAGAGGCCATTGGCTGTCATCTTCTGTGGACTGGGACACGTCTGCACTCTTCAAAGCCGAACCATGAACTGAGGAATCAAGGTATAATGTATTTCAATGACATTTTGAACTGTACAGTGTTGAAGCTCGAATCCACAGTGCCCTTCTCGAAATTAATTTTCACTTTGTTCTGTACACCCTTGTTGGAATACAGTATAAACAAAAAATAAAATGTAACCAGAAAAATCTATGGAAATGTTATAAAGCGTGTACTGCGGTGTCTACAAGCACTCCTATGTTACTGTTAGCTGGAAAACCAGCATCAGAAAGATATGAATGGCCTGGATTGAGTTTTCTATACTTTGATCTGGAAATTCGCTAACCATGCACAATTTAATGCAATTTTCAAGATGCGTTACTTTGCATAAATGAATTTAACTCTTCATTTAGCTGTTTTCTGGTGATACCAGTTATACAAAATCTCAGGAACTGCTGAGGAGCAGAATAATTTTCCCATATGCTTTTCTGGACAAATGTGGGCTTTTATAAGAGGATGAGACCTCGCATGTGCTTATTTGTCTTTGGCACCATAAAATGAGCAGTCAGTTCTAGACTGTGACCCCCTCAGTTCTCTTACATCTAATGACAAGTGCCAATAATGGAGCTCAGATGCGACATAAGAAATGGGAAAATATAGAGTGCCTGGCTCCACAACCGATTTCTCTTCAAGGATCTCATACATGAAACACACAACTAAATATTCTGTATGTTGCATGTAAATCAACACAACTCTATATTGAACACTTACTTAGGCATCATAGGCAGTATGGCACAGTGGTTTAAGGCACTGAGCTGCAACTCTGGAGACCTGGGTTTGAATCCCACAGCCCCCACTTGCATACTGTGTGACCCTGAGCAAGTCACTTAACTTCCCTGTGCTCCCAGGTTGCACTTGTAAACAAGCTTTCAGCTTAGTGTGTCTCACCTGGTTAAACAATTAAAAGTACTCTAATACTCTCTAAAATACTTCACAAATATATCATACTCTAGTACCAGTTTCCTTCAATTCTGAGATTTGATTTGTAAAAATAGTACGTAGGTTTATGTATTCATATATAAGCTTTAAATTCAACCTATGTGGTTGGACAACTGTCTTGTTGTGTGTGTGTGTGTGGGGGGGCTCAGCAGTAAATTAACTTTAATACCTGCTATAATACTCTAAAATACCGTACGTGATAATACTGCAATGCCTAGTGTTTCTGTCCATTTTGAAAATGTAACTTGTAAAAATAAAACAAGGTTTTAGGTCATTGTACATAACCCTAAATTCGAATCAGATATCTATGGGCCATTCCATTACAGCTAAGGGGTCAGGCTATCGGGCTATGACAACAGTTTTCTGATTTCATTGGCTCATAATATATTACAAACAATATAATTATAGAGATACTATATACAGGGTTCAATCTTAACATTGTTTTACTAGCCCTGAACCTAGTGCAAATTGATCAGGGCTAGTGCAGCTAACCCTCTACTTGTCCGTCTTGACAAGTGCAGGTTTTTCATGGCTGTTAATGAAGTTGAAAAAGTCCCTATTTTAGCTGGCTATAGTCCTTTTGCTAATCTCCCTCAGTGTACCAGGTGGCCTAGTGTGATTAACATCTCATTAAGAGCTGCAATTATCTGGCAGTTCAAGAGGGGGATCCTACAAAAGACTCAATGTGAGTCATTATCACTCAATTGTTAGGACATTCAGCCAGTGTGCACGCTGTGATCAAGGGTAGAGTGGATAAGTCACTAGCTTTCAGTTTGCTGAACTTGTCTTTGATTAGTCCCACAATATTAAGATCACTGTGCCTCATTTCCCAACCTTTTGAGTGTCTGTATCCAACACGGCTGAGGCAGAATGATATGATGTATACACAGTCTGCCAAGCCAGGTGGTCTGTCAGCTCTCTATCCCTTGACACCACTGCAGACTAGACTCTGAAGTGACCATCCATAGACCCAAAACTGCCATTAATGACTGGTGTAGGGGTCCACAGCTCCTCTTAATGGATCACACCAGTCAATGCCATCCATGCAGTCCCACCCTTATACCACCTGGCATGTCATTTCATCCTAAAAACAATGCTTTGGAGCATGTATGGTACAAAGCAAAACCTTAGTAAAATATATCATTTGAAAGGTTAAAATAGGTATTCCTGATGTGCACAGATCATCCTATATAGAAAGAGAGGTGGTACAACATCATGCCTGTATACTGCTCCCCTTTGGCTGGTGAAAGGACACGGTGATGAAAAATCTGTTGTTGTTAGGGCACAGCATGTTAAATCAATACTTTTATGCCTGGTATATATATAGACAGATATGTCAAAGTTTCTTACATCCCAAGCCTCCTGTGTTTGTTTAACTCTCTCCAAAGAAATCCTAGAACTGTCCCGGCTCACTACGCAGTGTAAAGCATGCTTCCAGAAGTGCAGGTCTGGTTAATCACATTGTGGGGGATGAAAGTGTCTTTCTCTGCCTGACTCTGTACATTGCCCTGCAAGTCAGGGTGGGACTGTGGTGAGGTGCATGATGATGTTGGCTATTGTATGTGCAGAACTAGAACTGCTTGATAATGAACATTTGCTATTATGGTATCCTCTGGTTTGGTGGGGAGGGGGATGAAGAAAGAGGAAGCAAGGGGCACATGGTAAAAAACAGAGGGGGTACACATTGCGTGTGATTGGGTTGCAGTCTGTTTTTTTTTGCTGGGGCAGGAAGCAATGTGGGAGCAGGATAAATATGCAACAATCAGTTTTTCTTGGCTTGCATTTTTCCTGTATAACCGATCAAAATTTGCCATTATTACTGTGGGCTAGTGCAACCATCTGTGGGCTAGTGCAATTTTTAATCAACTTGTCCGGCTGGCTAGTGCAAAAAAAAGTTAAGGTTGACCCCTGACTATATAGTACTTTAATTGACTTCTCATAGATTTATTTTTCTGCAAATGCTATGAACGCTGAAGAAACCACTTTGCCAGTTCAAATGCGCAATATATTGAAGCATGGCAAATCTGTTTTTTTCATCTGCGAGCCCACCCCATAGAATTGTTTGACTGATTTTACAGACGAAAGAACACACTTCTCTGTCTTGCCTGGGTGTAGTTCCTTACTTCAGTTTAACATTTCTTTTCCTGTTAATTTAGTGTTCCTGTTTTCCTGTCTTTGATTTTTTTTGTCTTTTTTTGGTAGTTTAATATTTTATTGCATTCTCAAAAAAAAAAAAACCAAGTACAATAATACATCATCGGGTGATTACAAGTAATTGTTGCTGATAAGATGTGCTATCAATTATGCATAGATGACAGGTAATTCACAGAGCCTTTTGACTGTATTCTTTTACTTGGCTACATTTCCATCAATATTGATTTATTTAATTGTGTATACATCATATATTTTAATGTATTAGCATATTCAACCAGAGAGGGGGTCTTTCTCCCCCTTACTCTCTTACTCTGTCACTTTCTCTTTCCAATGGATGGTAGCGAGGACCATCTGATTCCCGATCCACAGAGGTTGAGCTCAGCAGCTGATCATGCTGATCAAGGAAGCAGGTACTGCTGGATGCCTTCCAGGACAGCTTCCTGCTGCAAATGGTCAGTGAACCAATCAGGTTAGGGAATACCCTTGACCTTGTGCTGGCAAATGGGGACTTCGTGAGAGAACTTATAGTGGAGGAGCCGCTGTCAGGGAGTGACCACCACTCAGTACAGCTCACATTGGATATGGGCAAGGAAGGAGTGGAATCTGGCACAGTAGTGCTGGACTTCAGGAGGGCCGACTTTGAGAGGATGGGGGAAGTGGTAAAAGGGTACCTGGCTAGAATTCAATCTAGTATGGACACTAACCAGAGGCGGGAGCTCATAAAGCTGGGGCTAGTGGAGGCAACCAAAACCTGCTGCAAAGCCCAGAGCAAGAAGGCTAGGGCTAAGAAACCGATCTGGTTGAGCAAGGAGGTCATGGAAAGGTAAGAAGGAAAAGAGCTGCCTTTAGGAAGTACAAGAAAACAGGAGGGAGGACAGGAGGAGTACTTGACAGAATTGAAGGAGGTGACAAGGGCAGTAAGGAGCCAAAGCATCTCACGGAACTCAGGCTGGCACAAGGCATTAAGAGGGGAGAAGGACTTCTTTAAGTACATCAGGGAGAAAAGGATCTGTAAGGACCACATAGTAAGGATTAGGAAGGAGGGGGGTTGGGTGGAAGCAGGGTGCGATAAGGCGGAAGCACTAAATGAGTACTTCTGCTCAGTATTTACTAAAGAGAGGGGGTGACACCCAAGGTGGGAGAAATGGCAGAAGCGGGGGAAGTGGTGACAGATGGGAAATCATGGAGAGCAGAGTTCGAGAGGTTTGAAGGCACTGAGGGTGGACAAGGCGCCAGGCCCAGATGGCATCCACCCCAGGGTACTGAAGGAGCTGGCAGAGGTCCTTGCAGGACCTTGGCAGACCTATTTAATGCCTCACTACATTCAGGGTGTGTACCTCAGGACTGGAGAATGGCTCAGTGGTGCCCCTCCACAAGAGTGGCCCCAAGGATGAACCGGAAACTACAGACCAGTGAGCCTCACATCCATCATGGTAAGCTAATGGAGACCATCCTGAAGGAGAGGCTGGTGGCCCTCCCTAGAGGCCAAGGACTACAGGACAGCAGACAGCATGGCTTCATCATGGCAGATCCTGCCAAACCAACCTGGTCGAGTTCTATGACTGGGTAACTAGGCAACTGGACAGGGGCCATGTAGTGGATGTCCTGTATCTGGACTTCAGTAAGGCATTCGACTCAGTGCCACATGGAAGGCTGGGAAGGAAGTTAGTAGGCACAGGGAAGGAAAGCTGGTGAGATGAGTAGGAAACTGGCTGCAGGAAGGCAACAGAGGGTGGTGGAGGGTGGGAGCTCTCACACCCAAGGGCAGTGGCAGTGGTGTTCCACAGGGCTCGGTGTTGGGACCAGTGTTGTTTGGGATATTCATTGCAGACATATCATGGGACAACAAGAGCAAGATCAGTCTGTTTGCTGATGATACCAAGGTAGGCGCAGTGGTGGATGACCTGGGGGATGGCAGGGGTTGCAGGATGATCTGGCAAAGCTTGAAACCTGGTCAGACACCTGGCAACTGGCTTTAATGCCAAAAAGTGCAAGGTGCTGCATTTTGGGATGAAGAACCCAAGGAGGAGTTACCAGCTAGGGGAGTGCAGCTAGCCCAGACAGAGGAGGAGAAGGATCTGGGTGTGCTCATTACAGGGTCAATGAACAACTCGGCACAATGTAGGAAGGCAGCTGCAAGGCCAACAAAATGCTGGGTTGTATTGCAAGGGTATATCCTCGAGGAGGAGGAGGTGATTCTGCCACTGTATAGGGTCATTAGTTAGACCACACCTGGAGCACTGCATGCAGTACTGGCGTCCGTATCTGAAGAGGGACATTAAGTTACTGGAGGGGATGCAACGCAGAGCGACAAAGATGATCAAGGGGCTGGGGGACTTATCATACGAGAGGAGGTTGAAGGAGTTGAACATGTACTCACTGGAGGAGAGGAGAGCCGGGGTGACATGATTGAAACCTTTAAATACAGGAAAGGAATAAACAAGACAAGTACAGAGGGACTGTTCAAAGTAAGGGAGGGGAGGGACACCAGGGGCCATGATATGAGACTGGAGCGAGCACCAGGGGCCATGATATGAGACTGGAGCGAGGAAGGTTCAGCAGGGAGATGAGGAGACACTTTTTTTCAGAGAGGGTGGTGGCTGGGTGGAATGCGTTACCTCCTGAAGTGGTATGCAGTAGAACAGTGGACTGCTTCAAACGAGGATGGGACAGGACAAGGGGGAGGGTTAATGAAGGGGAAGGGTGGAAGGAAGGGGCAGCTGCAGAATAAGGGGTGCTAGCTGCACATTCGAGCAGACTTGATAGACCTCTAGACCTTTATCTGCTGGCAAATTTTGCATGTTTATATGCAGAGAAAAACAGGGACTATAAGAAATGGACCATGAATGAGTCAATTACTTGACTCAATTGCTTCTAGTGACTACTCTTAAGTGTAGACCAGTGTAGAGTTAAGGGGAAAAAATAAGAAACATTGTGTTAACTGAGCTTTTAGCAGCCACTGTAAGTGTGTCTGTCACTGCCCAACCTGGCCCAATGACACAATATACTTGGTGGTTCAATATATGCAATATGTCATCTTTATTTTACAGGTATTATACCCAACTGTCACATGAACAGAAGAACATGGGTTCTAAGAACGGAAATAATTTAGCTCTGACTTTCTTTTCTTGAAAAATGAGATTTAAAACAGATATGATGGGACGTCTGTCATAAATATAAGTTATCCCTTATAATACACAAAAATACACCTATACGGGCCTGCTTAGACTTTATTCCCTTTAGGATGGATGGAGGCTTTCAGAGATGGGCCAGACAAGGTCTTTTAAACCTTGCACAGTTTTTCAAGGGGAATGTTTTTAAATCCTTTCTTCTACTAAGCCAGGAATTCAGCTTGGTAGAGAGTGATTTTTTCAGATATCTAAAAATTCGACACTATCTACTAGCTGAAGATAGGCAAACTCTGTTAGCAAAGGCAGGGATCCCCTAGGAATGCTCATCTCCTCCTTGGCACAGGCTCCCAGCTCCCGAGGTAAAGTCTCCAAGATTGTCGATTTGTTGCCGGACCTGGACCTAGACCAACTGCTGCACATTAGAACAATATGGAACTCTGAGGCAGGTCTACAGCTTAATGAACAGGACTGGGCGAAGATCTGGGAGGGCATACATAACGCCACGGCCTCCCCTTCTTGGTGGGAATTCCACTGGCACACAGTAATTAGGTACTTCCGAACTACCATCATCAATAAGCATTATGGGGCCCACTCCTCTGATCTTTGCTGATGGGGTTGTGGGGTTTGGGGCACCCATACACATATCTTCTGGGCATGCCCTAAACTCGGGGATTACTGGAAGCAGGTGGGGGAGGCAGTGGCAAAGGTCTTGGGGATCCCTCCCCCTGCTCAGTTTCAAAATTGGATCTTGAGCTTGCCCCCTAACACAGTAACCAATAAATCTCAAAAATATCTGTATTACATACTACTAGTGGCAGCCAACAAGGTAGTTACACAAAAATGGTTAACTCCTACCCCACCCACAATCGAAACTTGGTATGCAAATTGCCAATGTATTTTGAAAATGGAGAGATTTAAGGCAAAGCTTAGACTCCAAAAGGACAAATTTGCGTTTCTGAAACGCAATGTATGTCTTTATGTGACGAAGTACCTTTGTAAACGAGCCTCTGGCTCAAAGGTTGTAAACTGATTCTTAAATAAATAAATAATAATAAAAAAAAAAATTCATGGGCAGATGGCTCCCATTTTTTCATTATCAGGCTAACGCAGAGGGCAGAGATATGTTGGCAATTCTGGCTGAGCGGGGGTAGGGATACTTGCTCTTGGCTGAGTCTGTCTCACCCCTCGGCTCCCCTCATGATTGTGCTGGGGTTGGCACTTGTTGAGGTAGGTGCCCCTACATCGGCCCCAATGCCCCTCTGTTGTCACAGCCCCCTCTGGGGCAAATGACCTGCTCCCCCTTCTGCACTCCCACTGTTTCCTGTTGTCTGCATACAAATGAATTAATTTAGATTGTTTAAATCATGAATACTGTCCTGGGATAATTAATGAATTGTTTAATTTGCTTACTTTTGGTTTTTGGTACTATTGTCATCTTATACATGTTTGGGTACTGGGGTAGTGGTGGATGGGATGATGATGATTTATATTTGTGTCTGGATGTTATCAGTTTTGATGTTCACCTCATTCACTTATACAGTGGTATGTCAATGTGTGAAACCCGTACAGTATGTTTTTAATGTTTGTCTAATTGATGTTATGAAGAGAAAAGTTTAATAAAGTTCTATTTTAAAACAATGAGATTTAAATCACATTTCTATAGTTCCACAGTTAATTTTGTTATTGCAGCTCTTATAAATATCAGGGGATAAATATATCCTGTTTCAAAAAATGCCCTGGGAGACAACAATTAAAGCATAGTGAGCAGATGTTTGGGGCATACAGGACAACACATAGGAACATTTGTTTTGAATGCCTGCATATATTTCATCTAAATTGTATTTCTTGAGTGGTTGGTTATGTATTGTGCATTTTTGGTGGTTTACAGATGCATGGAATTCCTGTCCACAGGATGCTTTCCTGAGGGTGAACTCGCCAATATGCGATATATCAGCCTATGATGGCTAAATGCAACTATTCTATGCCACATTACAGAATATTAAATATACACCTATATCTGATTTAAAATATGCACTTTTGATTAAAACCAGGACTGAACCTCTGGTGGTAATAATATGTCACTGAATTAGCCTTGTTTCCAACACAACTCACTTGAGAAGCAACAGTCTGTAAAATGATAAAAACTATTTACATGCAGTTGTCAGTATATAAGAGTATACAAACTGAGAGAATAAAATGAGGTTGAGTAACCATAGCAACTAGGCAAAGGATGTCTCTTTCACTATATAAAATTATTATTGCCTGTTGCCAACTGAATGTACTAAACAGAGTAGCAATTATTACATAAATAACCTGTTAATGAGTTAAGATGAATTGGAAGGGTTTTTTTTTGTGGGGGGGGGGATGAAATTGTGTATCATACTGTACCTCGCTGGTTCTCATGAGAAACCTTGCTGGAAAACTCAGGATTACTATATAAACTTGACGATTCCTTGATTGAGAATTTCCATAATTTTTTCTGTTAGAATTATATGCATCTCTGGAGAACTCAGGGTCAGTAATAAAATATAATCTGACACCAGTATACCAACCCCCAATGCCAGATGTCCCCCCCCAGTCCCTTGTGCTATTTGCCAGCACCGGGAGCCCAATCCCTATGTAGACATTAGAAGCCCCACCCCCAGCAGTGTGAGACACTGGGGGCCCACACCCAGTGTCCTGAAATATTTATTTACTTTTAACCTGTGAAGAAGAAACCCATTTCCGATGTAATTTTTTTTTAGCCTGAAAAAAAGAAAATGATTTCTTGTCATCCCCATCATCCCCCTCACCCATCCTGACCCTCCCACTGAGCACCCACCACCCCACACCCCCCATGCCCTATACTTACCAGTGGCAGTTGTCGGCTGTCATCTTCTGTGGGCCAGGACATGTCTGATTCTTGAAAGCCAAACCACAAACTGAAGAATCAAGGTTAAGGAGAACTAGTGGCAGAGAGCCCCAACTGCTGCACAGATTGGGGCTTCACCTCTCAAACCCCATAAGCACAAGATTAAATTAGTATTTTATTTACTTCTGCACTCGTGAAATTGGATATTCCTCCCTCCATATTTCTGATGCCCAGTGATATTTTTACACAATTGCCAAGTCCCATGGTTATGCCTGTCATACCCATGGAGGGGCGGGGGCGGTATCCGATTTTATGAGCACAGAGGTAAATAAAATACTAATTTAATCTGGTGCTTGCAGGGGTGATTGTAGAGATGAAGCCCTGGTCTGTGCAGCAACTGGAGCTTCACCTCTGCTGATAGAACTCCTTTAAGTGCCACATAATGTATTTCAGTGGTGTTTTGAACTTATGTTGATATCTTTGGCCTTTTTAGGTATTTGTTCACCAAACTTTCAACATGGGCTTTTTGGGACCCCAACCTTATGAACACTGTCACTGTCATTTCATTAACTGGGCCTGGAAGGTGATTTCACATGTCATTGCATGAAATCATCTTTCAGGATCAATTAACCAACAGGCAATGCCAGGAAACCATAACATCTCATTTCCCAACTTTTGTTGCTTTGACCCTAACTGGAGCATTAATTAAGTTTTTTGCAAATGATAGTTATATACAGTGTTTATCTACATACATTATTATAGTGGTATGGTAGCACCACTATAGTTAGGGTTGAGCAGGGGGCTCTATGTTAAACCTCAAACTTTGCACTTTAATAACATTGCACTCGTTCAACGGATTTGCATGAAAATTTGCATGCCCAGTCATGTGTGGCAGATCTCTTGATGTGCTAAGTTTCATTTCAGTCAGATTTGCAGATTCTGAGCTGCGCAAAGTGCTAAAACATTAAAAATCACACTTGTTTGTGCTTTTTTTGTCATCTCGCTGCACCCAGATGGTTTGGATTGTTGGTCTGACATTTTCAGGGTAGAAAGGGCTTGCCTCACAGAAGTACCTTTCACTGACTCAGTGAAAAAATATTAATCTGTTCAAAAGTTATTTAGTTCTAAAGTTTCGTATTCTGAGCATGCTCAGTTCAATCTTTTGGATAGCTTCCTGGAATGGCAAAAGACTTTGGCCTTACGAAAAAGGATTATGTGTTGTAAGGGACCAATCCTTTTTTTGTGAGAAAAAATCCTTTTTTCATGAGAGGCCATCTTTGCACTTTAATGTCTTCTCAACTATTCAACAGATTTGCACAAAATGTTGAATGCACAATCTCAGAAGGTAGATCTCTAGTCATGTCAAGTTTCCTTCTGACCGCATGTGTAGATTCCGAGATCTGGATAGAGAAAAAAGTTAAAAAAATCACAATTGTTTGCTGTTTTTGTCATCATTAAGTGCCCAGATGGCTTGGAATTTGGATTGAAATTTTCAGGGTAAATGGGCTTGACCCACATATGTGCCTTTTACTGGTTTGGTGAAGAAATATTAATCCGTTGCCGTTATAAAGAGTTAAAATTTCAGTTCTGAGCATGCTCAGTAGGGTCTTTTGGATAGACATTTGTACTACAGCAGATTAATATTTTTTTCACCAAACCAATGAAAGGCATCATCCTGTGGCATACCCTTTCCACCCTGAAAATTTCAGACCAAATTCCAAGCCGCCTGGGCACTTGATGATGACAAAAACCGCAAAAAAAGCTAAATTGTTTATAAAAATGCACTATCCGGGTCTTGGGATCCGCATATCTGACTGAAACCAAACTTGGCATGTCAGGATACCTTGCCCTCTAGATTGTACATGCAAAATGTAATGCAGTTCTGTTGAATGGAGGCAAAGTTATTAATATATTTATATATATATATATATATACAGTGTGTATCTATATACAGTATTATAGTGGCATGGTAGCACCACTCTAGTTAGGGTTCAGCAGTCCCTTACAGAAATAATTATATGAAATGTTTTCATGATGCACACATAAAACTAACCATGTGATATGCATGCTGTAAGCATGATTTAATTGTTAAACTGAAATAAAATGCATGCATGTGGTATGCATGCAGCAAGCAAGTGTGAAAAGTATGCTTTTTATGTTAAATTGGAACATACTGCATGCATGTGGCATGCATGCAAAAAGCAAGTGGTCACTGATAACTTCACACATAAAAGTTAAGTGACTTGCTCAGGATCACACCGTATACAAGTGGAAGATGATGAGATTCAAACCCAGGACTTCAGGTCTCCAGCCTTTACAGAAATAATAGTATGAAGGGTTTTCATGCTACACACATAAAACTACCCAAGTGATATATGTGCTGCAAGTATGTGTAACCCCCCTACAAATGGGGGTTCCTAAAAACCTTCCTTTGGTGTGTCTAAATGCCCTCTGCCAGGCAGGTGTCCTGTGTTTTTGCTGTTTAAAAAGAAATTGCATGAGAGTGCCTAATCGCCTCTGCATCTGTCTCTTTAAAAGCTGCCTATTTTGCAGTGTATAGTTATTCTGGGTAGCGGCTGAGTGTGTCTAGGTTCGAGACCTGCCTGGGCTTCAGTGTTATCACTCCATTCTGCCATCGCTAATTGCGCAGCGGGAGCTTTATTGGAATCTGTAACTGTTTACTGTTTATCTGCTTTAATGGCAATAGATTTGTAATTTGTCTAACCTGCCTTGTTTGCAGCATGAACTTTCTGTATTGCACCACCATTTTGGTTTTGGACTGCCAGTCAGCACCAATCAGTACCTTTGGGGGCTCTAAAATGGAGTCTGTCCCCAGGGGTCTTGTGGGAGCAAATTTCTGTAGGAATTGTAGTTTTTTACATTTTGGTGCAAAAACAGACCTGGAGGGGGAGCCCTTGCTTTGACAGACACATGAATCAACCAACTGAACCTTTTGGATCACTGGGAGATTCCCAAGGTGCCTACAGCAGTGGGGCAGAAGTGAGTTGGAGTTGGAGTTGGACGAAAGAGCAACTCGCGGAGCTGCTGCCCCACGGGCTAGCATGGGGACTTGGTGGGAAGGCTGAATCTGCCTGCCTTCAGTTCTCTCGCATGGCGAGATAAGAGAAGCTTTATTTTGGATCACGTCTCTGAGCCATTTTGTTGTGCCCCGATTTATGGGCACGGCGAGCAGAAAGTGAGTCGAGAGTTAGAGTTAGAAGAGTAAACAGCTCAAGTGATTCGAGCAGCAGCTCCTGCATAGTTTGCATGGGAGATTGGTGGAAAGGCTGAGTTTGGTCTGTCTGCCTGCAGTCCCTCAGAGGGAATCCTTTGAAAGGCTTAGCAATTGGACTGTATCTGAATTGGAGTGCGACAAAGCCACTGAAGAGTGACCAGATTTGAACCTGAAGAAGACTGAAGATTTGCTGTATGCGATCGGCCTGTCAGGACATCCACTTACCACAGAATTCCCGATTTTGCTCAGAGACACTTATATTGCGGCCGGACTGCCTTCCACATTGTGGTATGGTGATTGCTTTACTATAAATGTGCTGTGTGCTGTTAGTGGGTCGTGATTTGGTTCCCCACTATGTAAATGTGCCACGCTTGCTGGAAGCTGCATCCAGCACTACCGGGCTCAAAATCTGAACTGTTCCACCTGGCCTGGGCCTTGCCACCTGGCCCAGCCAGCTACTTCAGGCACAGAAACGATCATCGACGAGAGACTCTCCTGGGGATCGGCCCCCTGCTCAACCATCTCGAACAGGAATGACACCTCGGTGATTTGTGTCGGCCCTGCTTCTCCTGGCAAACCAGTCATCAGCCTGAAGTCTCCATTTCATCTAGCCTGTGTCTCATATTGGGTAGCGTGAGTAACAATCAGGGTAGCTCCTTGCAACAACAGCTAAATCTCAAGTGTTGTCATCTGATTGCATTGTTGTTTTTCCTTTCACAAACTGAGCCTTCAGGTTCCGGATTACAAATTGTGTGTGGTTGTGCATGCCTTTTCTTCATCATAGGGCCCCAACCAACTGTGACACCGGCCTATCCTGGGCAACATTCCAGGCTAGCCCACCTTACTTTCAACTGGGTGCCCAGAGCATGTGACTGCGTAGGGACTTAAAATGCATGCATAACTGCCTGACTAGATCAGTTTTCAAACCTGATTATGCCCCTCCCTTGTTCAATTCCCCTGAATAAATCAGATCTAACTCTTTTTTGCATTTAATCTGACTGTGGTTCCAGTTTGTACCAAAAGCACTGTACTGTTATTTGCTGTACCTAACCTTGTTTTACACGGGGTCTCCAGGGTTGAACTGGTGGAATCCAACCCTGGTGGTAAGTGCAAACAGTGTGGGGAATTGTATGCTGAATTGTATACTGAATAGGGGCTACCGTGAAAGTGTTTGTTGCATATTGTCTAGTACACTAAAGGGGAAAGAGGGGGGGTTACAGTGTCCCAGAGGGCTGTACCCAGGTTAGCCTTGTTACTAACAACCCTGTCCTCTGGGTGGAGGCACCCATTTCAGTACCCAGGCCCCTTAACCTGCAACTAGCCACGCAGGCAGGAGTAGTAGCCCTTGGGATAGCGCCACCTAGAGGTTACATATGATTTAAATGTTAAATTGGAACTGATTGGATGCATATGGCATGCGTGCAGCAAGCAAGAGTGGAAACCATAATGTTTATGTTAAGTTGGGAAAGACTGCATGCATGTGGCATGTGTGGAAAAAAGCAAGTGGTCACTGATAACTGCACACATAAAAGTTAAGTGACTTGCTCAGTATTACACTGTATACAAGTGGGGGTTGATGAGATTCAAACCCAGGTCTTCAGATCTCCAGCCCTCACAGAAATAATGGTATGAAGTGTTTTCATGCTGCACACATAAAACTACACAAGTGATATACGTACTGCAAGTATGATTTAAATGTTCTATTGGAATTGATTGCATGCATAAAGCATGTGTGCAGCAAGCAGGTGTGGAAACCATTATGTTTATGTTAAGTTGGGAAAGACTGCATGCATGTGGCATGTGTGGAAAAAAGCAAGTGGTCACTGATAACTGCACACGTAAAAGTTAAGTGACTTGCTCACGATCATATTATATACAAGTGGGAGTTGATGAGATTCAAACCCAGGTCTTCATGACTCCAAGTCTCCTGGCTTGCAGCTCAGTGCTTCTAACCACTAAGCCATACTGTCTGTACACATATGGCTTGCTTGTACTTCAATACATACTGTATCTGAATACATCTGCATGCATACAGCACGCTTGTAGCCAGTGTATGCGTTTCAGTTTTCTTCTCTCCCTCATCTCATTTTTGCAGTAGAACTGTTGCACACATACCAATGGAAACATGTTTTTCCCACCCCCAATACACAAACTTACCCACAAAACCACTTAATTACTTCTGTCTGGCCTGTACTCCTACTATTTCTTCTCCAGGGTTTTGAATGCTTACACACAAACAGACTTTAAGGTGCAAACACAAATGTAGCAATAACTTGACACACACACACACACACACACACACACACACACACACCCACATGGCCAGTTCCCCCTCCCTCCCATGCACACACACTGTAGTGGGTATGGCCATGCTGCTACAGACAACCCACCAAGTATAGATACAAGTAAAAAGTCTCTTAATTGAGTATAGGGAGCCAGAGGCAGGAGTCTTTAAGAGATGATGTCCATGGGTCAGAGTGCTAGGGCGTACCTCCTTGAAATGAATGAAGTTATTTTCTATTACTATTTTATACATTATGATGGTGAGTTGGAGAATAATGAAGGCCACTATTCTACTAACAAGGTCCTCGTTAGTCGAGCGGTGGCCTTCATTAATCTCTAACTCTCCATCAATGATGTATAAAATAGTAATAAAAAAAATACCCCCATTCATTTCAATGGTGCACACCCCTGCAGTCTCCTTTGCCCTTTGTCATAATGTGCCTGAGCATGGGGATGTAGAGGTCAGCTTCACGGGGGGGGGATGCATAAGCCTATCTATAGTGGGGCTCCAATAATCTGTGCATACAACACCGCTTAATGGTCCATGAATGCAAGGGATAGATCTAGAATGTCTGTAACATCTCTAAAAGGTACAACTTATTTGGTTTGACTGAAACATGATATGCAAATCAGGAAAAATTTAAATGTATAAGATTCATCTGTATATACCCCAGAACAGTGCATCAGATTTGGGCTTAAACCTACCCAGTTACTAATCAATTTTTTTCCTGGCTGAAGTTCGCACCCCCCACAAAAAAAAGAGAACTTTGTCCAGATTTTTCTCCCTGACTCCATTCCATTCAAGACCCATCTCCTATGGGTCATGAAGCCACCCAAAGGTGAAGAAATGTGAAAAACACATTCAGTCCTTCCACCTTCCCCAATCCTCCTGTAAAAAAAAATAATTTACTTTTACTTACCCGGCCATATGGCCAGACCCTGCAGCCTGGCATAGTGTGCCACCAGCCCAGTTTTGAGACTGCTCCCCCTCTCCAGAAGCTGGATGCTAGAACCGACTATCACAGGTCCCCAACTTGGTCTGCGACTAAGTCACCTTGCCATACGAATCCACTCAACCTGGGTTTCTTCCTTCTTGCTTGGTTGCTGCTGTGGCTGCTGCCACACTGCGCTGATCAAGGCCTATGAAGGTCAATCACACTGCTGTCACCACTGCTGCTAAGTCTAGCTTGCTGACGGGGGGGTTTGTGTTGTTTTTTTTAAGGCAAGCCCAGTAGAGTAAGTAGGTAGCCTAGTCTTGAGTTAGCTTCTAGCTCACCCCAGCCCCTTCAGCCACCAGGAGAGATGAACACTCACTAAGAGTAGACCAACAAAAATATGCCACCACAACAGTGCTATTGAGAATTCAGTGTTCACTGACTCCTCCAAGCTTTAGTGTTCAGCCTGTCTACTCTGGTTGGAAGGACAGTGGCATACTTGCAAGGCTAATGCGCTCTTTCTTGGTTGGAGCTCATCCACATCACATGCATTTGTGCTGCCACTAATAGATGGAGAATGTGGACAACACAGTACAGACACAGTCAAGTCTGGAGAGTACCTGCAGCGTGAGCACACACAGGCCAGGTGGGCACTTATTGTGCAAAAGATTAAATCCAAATTTAAAGCCATTATTGCCACACCATAAGAACAACCTAGGCACAAATATGGGGTGGGGGGTGCAACTGCACTCCTCTGCCCTACCTAAATGGCACCTCTGCTTAATGGTAGAAATTCATTCTCAGGTGCTAATACAATGGTTTCCACTGTGTTCTGAGGTACTGTATCTCAATGTTTCATGATGTGTTCTGATCATCATGTGGGTTAGTGTCCCTCATTGTCTCTCATTTTGAGTGTCCATGTCCCTCATTTCAGTGACAAAATGTGAGGTATGGTGCATGCTTTCAAGACCCTACTCAGCACAGAGAGTGCTGAGCATGGCCATAGTGTATATGCTCAATACAGAATGACAAAGGGAAAGTAAGTGAGATAAAACAGTCATGGAGAAACACATTTATAGTACTAAATTTGCCTAAGGGATTTGCATAGTCCAAAACAAAAAGGTCAGGCTTCACAACACAGAGGCCCCTCTTCATACATCTGTAATGGTGGATGTTGACTGGCTATATCCTAGGCATTTAATGCAATAAGTAAACAATACTTTCTAGATTAATGGTGATTCAATGACAAAAATCAAAAGCCATTAAACAACTTGCAAAAGAATCAGAATTAATGAGTTTACCTAATTGTTATGGAAATTCAAATAAAAATGTATTTTAATGACTAATTGCTAGCAGTAGTATAAGAAATATAAACTGATGTGTTTTTTTAGATGAGATTTACACCAGCTCAGCTGCTGCACACATGGCAAGCATGTGGCATGTGAACCTGATGTGATGTTTAAATGATATTCAAACTAGCTTAACTGCTTCACTCATGTCAAGCATGCAGCATGTGAACCTGATTTGCCTTTTAGACCTGGTTCTCATATGTTCACTTAGTGTATGCGAACCGTATGCAAACATTGCACAATTAAGCATGTGGCATGCATTCTGCATGTATACAGCACACCGATATTTCTGTAAGGGAGGTCTCCTGGTTTGCAGTTCAGTGCCTTTAACCACCAAACTATACTGCCCGCACACGTATGGCTCACTTGTACTGCAATACAAATCTGCATACATCTGCATGCATACAGCATGCTTATAGCCACTGTTACACTTTTTAGTTTTTCCTGTCCCCCCTCATCTCAGATGCACTGCTGAACTATAGCACACATACCAATGGAAACACATGTGGTTCTTCCAACCCCCAATACACACACTTACCAACAAAACTACTTAATTACTTCTGTCTGGCCTGTACCCCTACTATTTTCTCTCCATAATTTTGAATGCTTCAATGCAAAGAGACTTTAAGGAGCAAACACAAAAATAGCACTAACTCAACACCCACCCACATGGCCAGTCCCCCTATGCACACACACTGTAGCTGGTGCAGCCGTGCTGCTACAAGACAACTCACCAAGTTATACATAAGTCAGGAGTCTCTTATCCGAGTACTAGAGAGCCAGAAGCAGGAGTCTTTAAGAGATGATGTCCATGTAGCTAGCCCAGTAGCGCTGAGGGTTGAGGTGCTGGATGCCGCACCTTGCATTTCGCTGGTGACCCAGGTTTGGGAATGAGCCCGGGTTGTTAAGGGTTGACCAGGGGAGAGATGAGGAGCAAGACCGAGCAACTACAAGGCAGCTCTCTCCTCCTGGGCGGGATTGGAGGCCCCCTGGCCACTGGCTGCCACCCAGTGGAGGACAGATGTTGGTGCTAACCTGAGGGAGCTCTGGTGATAGCCAAGGGAAGGGGAGGAGCAGAAGGGAATGAGCTGGCATCATGGTGCATGCATGCACCTCCACGCATGCACGACACCTGTGTGCTGGGGCCCCTAGAAACAGGGGAGTAAACGAGGTAAAAACCACATAAAATATAAATAAAGAGATGATGTCTGTGGGTCAGAGTGCTGGGGCGTATCCCCTTGAAATGAATGGAGTTATTTATTATTACAGTTTTATATGTTATGATGGTGATTTGGAGAATAATGATGACCACTGTTCTACTAACAAGAAGAAGTAGAAGAATCAGCATATATAGCACTTTTCATACGCAGTGTATCCCAAAGCACTTTACAAGCAATGCTAGACTGGTAGTGAAGTGACTGAATGTGTAGTGGCAGCCATATCACACATACACATCCTGGATAATTGCATGAACTGGTTTATGGGAGGGGGAATGTTGGCCAGGACACCAGGACTGTCCCCTACTCTTTGTGAAGAGTGCCCTGGGTTCTTTTACTTCCACCTGGACACCCACCAGGACAGGTAGAAGGGATCTCAGTTTAACGTCTCATCTGAAGAACGGCACACCCCAGCAGTACAGCATCCCCCCCAATACTGCACTCGGATGCCAGCGATTTTTAGGTGCAAACCCAATCCCAGTGTGGGACGAGAACTCACGACCTTCTGGTCCAGAGGCAGATGAGCTACCAACTGAGCCACACTGACACCTGACACTAGGCCCTTGTTTGTTGAACAGTGGCCTTCATTAATCTTCAACTCTCCATCAGTAACGTATAAAACAGTAATAAAAAAAATCTCCATTCATTTAAATTAGGCAAGCCCCTGTACTCTCCCTTGCCCTATGTCATAATGTGCCTGAGCTTGGGGATGTGGAGGTCAGCTTCACTGGGTGGGGGGGGTGGCATAAGCCTGACTATAGTAGGGCTTCAATAATCTGTGCATACCATGTCATTCAACTGTCCCTGAATGCAAGGGACAGCCCTCATTTTACCCCTAAAAATTGCTCTGCCCCTCATCCATCCCTCATGGAAAACATGTTGCTTGCACATAGACTGTCCTATAAATGTATACTTTATGGCAGGGGTGCCATTTCAGATTTCAGCAGGGGAGGGGAGCCAAAAACCAGTGGAGGCCAGGTGCTAGTTAGCCCATAGGTGGCAAGCTCTGGAATATCTGGATAATCTCTAAAAGGTAGAACTTATTTGCTGTGACTGAAAAGTGATATGCAAATCAGGAAACATTCAAATGTATAAGAGTCATCTGTCTATGCCCCGGAGCAGTGCATCAGATTTGAGCTTAAACGCACATAGTTACTAACCAATTATTTTTTTCCTGGCTGAAGTTCTGAACCCCCCCAAAATAAGTCCCAATTTCTCTCCCCAAATCCATTCCATTCAATACCCATCCCATATGGGTCGTGTAGCTGCCCAAAGGCACAGAAACATGAAAAACACATCAATATTTTAGTTCTCTTTCCCCAATCCCCCTGTAAAAAAATGAATTACTTTTACTTTCCTAGCCATCTAGCCAGAACTTACCGCCTGGACTAGTGTGCCACCAGCCAGTTTTCAGTCTGCTCCTCCTCCATCCTTCTGCCAGAAGCTGGAGGAAGAGGAGTAGCCATCCCAGTTCTCTAACATGGTCCGTGACCAAGTCACCTCACCAACCGAACCCACCCAACCTGTGTTGCTTGCTTCTTGCTTGGCTGCTGCCATACTTCACTGATCAAGGCCTAGGAAGGCTGCCCACACCTCTGTCACCGCTGCTGCTAGGCCTAGCTTGCTGCCACTGTGGACCCCATGCTGTTTTTTTTTTTGGGGGGGTGAGCCTAGTAGAGTAAGTAGGTAGCCTAGTCTTGAGTTAGATTCTAGCTCACTCCCAGCCCCTTCAGCCACCAAGGCAGATGGACACTCACTAAGAGTAGACCAACAAAAATATGCCACCACAACACTGCTATTGAGACTTCAGTGCTCATTAACTCCTCCAAGCTGTAGTGTGCAACTTGTCTACTCTGTGGTGGGAAAGACAGTGTCACGCTTGTATGACTCCTGTGCTCCTGCTTGGCTGGAGCTCCTCCACGTTATGTGTGATGATGGCACTGCTAATAGGTGGAGAGAGAGAGGACAACACAATACAGATACAGTCGAGTCAGGAGTACACCTGCAGCGTGAGTACACACAGGCCAGGGGGACACTTATTGTGCAAAAGATTAAATCCAAATTTAATATCATTCATTACCACACCATAAAAACAACCTAGGCACAAATGCGGGGGGGAGGGCAATTGCCCCCCTCTGCCCTACCTAAATGGCACCCCTGCTTTATGGAAGAAATTCATTCTCAGGTGCTAACATCGGTACAAGAAAATACAATAGTTTCCACTGTGCTCTGAGGTACTGTATCTCCATGTTTCAGGATGTGTCCTGATCGGCGGTCGTCAAGTCCTCCTTTTATCATTTTAGGAATATCTCCAAGATTAAGCACCTGGTTCCATCCGGGGACCTACCTACGTTGATCCCCGCCTTTGTGACCTCACGCCTGGATTATTGCAACTCCCTTTACTTAAGGCTACCTGGGGTCGATATCCACCGCCTGCAGCTTGTGCAGAATGCTGCAGCACAATTGTTGATGGGGGCCTCTCAAGCCTCCAATATTATTCCTGTGCTGCGCGATCTGCACTGGCTGTTGATTAGGTGGCAGATCACCTTTAAAGTTGGTTTACTGACTTACAAAGCCCTACATGGACTTGGCCGTGACTACTTGAAAGAGCTTCTTGTGCCCTATCGCCCAATGCGACAGCTCCGTTCGGCTGATGAGGGGTTGCTGGAGATTCCAAGGGTGTTATTGAAATCTTTGGGGTCTCGTGCATTTATGCAATGGCCCCTTCCCTTTGGAATTCTCTACCCCATCAGCTTCAGGAGTGCATGGCTGTGGGAGGTTTCAAACAGGAGCTGAAAACTTACCTATGGCGTCAGGCTTTTAGTGGTACTAAATTAGTATGATCCTCAGACAGCTATTATTAGATTCATTGGATTCTGATTTTACTACTGCTGTTTTTATCTTGTTGTAAAGCGCCTTGATGGTTTGGAAGGTGCTTCGGTGAAATAAAATTTATTATTATTTTTATTATTATTATTATTATCATCATTGTGAAGGTTAGTGTCCCTCATTTTGGCTGTCCATGTCCCTCATTTCAGTGACAAAATGTGAAGTATGGTGCATGCTTCCAAGGCCCTACTCAGCACAAAGAGTGCTGAGCATGGCCATAGTGTATATGCTCCATACGGAATGTCAAAGGGAAAGTAAATGAGCCGAAACAATCATGGAGAAACACATTTATAGTACTAAATATGCATAAGGGGATTTGCATGGCCCAAAACAAAAAGGTCAGGCTTCACAACACAGAGGCTCCTCTTCACACATCTGGAATGGGGGATGTTCACTGACTACATTAAAGGCATTTAATGCAGTAAGCAAACAATACTTTACAAATTAATGGCAATTTAATGACAAAAATCAAAAGCCATTAAACAACTTACAAAAGGATCAGAATTAATGAGTTTACCTAATTTTAATGGGAAATCAAAGAAAAAGGTATTTTGGCTCTAATTGCTAGCAGTAGTATGACAAATAGAAACTGATGTATTTTATTAGACAAGATTTGTACCAGCTTAGCTGCTGCACACATGGCAAGCGTGCAGCACATGAACCTGATCTGATGTTTAAATGATGTTCACACTAGCTTAACTGATGCACACATGTCAAGCTTGCAGCATGTGAACCTGATTTGCTTTTTAGGTCTGGTTCACTTAGGTTCACTTTGTGTATGTGAACTGCATGAACTGAATGCAAACATTGCACAATTAAGCACGTGGCATGCATTCTGCATGTACACAGCACACTTATATTTCTGTAAGGGGTGGGTTCTATGTTAAACCTCAGATTTTGCACTTTAATATCTTGGCAACCATTCAACAGATGTGCATGTAATTTTGCTTGCATGGTCTCTTTGGGTAGATCTCTTGCTGTGCCAAGTTTCATTCCAGTTGGATGTGTGGACTCTGAGATGCAGATTGTGGAACCATACAAAATCGTTGTTTTATGCTGTTTTTTTTTGTCATTACCTGGCACCCAGACAGTTTGGAATTATGTTCTAAAATGTTCAGAGTTGAAAGGGCTTGGCCCACAGATGTACATTTTGCTGGTTTGATGAAAAAAAAATATTAATCTGTTCCAAAGTTATTAAATTGTAAAAATTCTGGTTCTGAGCATGCTCGGTAAGCACTTCAAAATAGTTATATGAAAGCCGGCCCGGTGGTGCAGAGGGTTGAGGCACTGGATGCCTTACCTCATGCTATGCCGGTAACCCAGATTTGGGAACAACCTTGGGTCATCGGGGTGCCAGTGTGGGGGGAGAGCAGAGCAGGATTGAGCATGCCAGCGGGCAGTTCTCCTCTCTTGAGGGTGGTAAGGGTGGTTTGGCACCTCCCATAGTTCCGCTCCCACCATGTGGAGGTTCAGTGGGTGGCATAGGTGGAGAGGGGGTGGCAAAGTATCGGGAGGTTGAAGGGGCTGAGCTGTTGCCACGGGGTGCAAAGCGTGCCTCCACACGCTTGCACAGCCATGTGCCGGGGCCTCGGGGAGGTTAGGGGAGAAAATCTCTAAAAAATACATATGTATCCCCATCGCCAGTTGGTGGGAGGAGGCGACATGGACTAAACAGCTAAATAAAAATAAAAACATTTGTATAAAGGCGCGTGACTTGGGCACCTAGAGACGCCACATAGCTCCTGAATAATCATGAGCTTATTTGCATACCCATTTTTGAAAACTAAGAGAATTAGAAAAATGAGGAGAAAGCTACATGCTATCCCTCTTTGGGAAATTTGGTCTGTTCAAAATCCTTGTTTACAACAATTTTGCTTTGGTTTCACCTGTTCACATTGAAAGAAGAACAGCTCCTTATGTGCCCCATGTTTTTAAAATGTCAGTGTAAAAATAGCTTGTGAATAATCATGAGCTGCTTAGCATAACTTTTTTTTTTTAATTGAGGGAATTAGAAAAGTCGGGTGAAAACTACAGCCTATCCCCCTTTGGGAAGCTTGGTCTGTTCAAAACCATTGTTTACAACAATTTCTTTTTGATTTACTTTTTGGATACTGACAGATTGAAGATGTGAATTGTTTTGAAACATGGCACTCGATTCCAAAAGGTGCCCTTGGAGCAAAGCAAGTTGCGTCCCTCCAGGACTGCGGCAATACCCGGGTGCTTCAGGGACCCTGCGCCGTATTCCTCAAAGAAGCAGGGTCCCTGCACCAAAATCCCCAGGACTGCCACAAGTGTGGCACAATGCCTAACCAAGGGTGCAGTAGCGGCACATGCCGCAGGGACCTGGATTCCCTCCCGCTGGTGCAACATGGGATGAGCCAGCATAGGTGGTGGTGGTGAGGGGATAACCCATGCCAGGAGGGGGGCAGGAGGCAGGAGGGGCACAGAGAGGCATAGGAAGGGTTGTTGTGTCTGTGGGGAAGTGAGGGAGTGCATCGGTACCCGGTGGGATGCATATGCCTATATATAACATATACAGAGGCATATGCACCCTGCCGGGTGCCAACACAATCCCTTACTGCCCCACTTACACAACAACCCTCTCTATGCCCCTCTGTTCCCCTCCTGCCCACTGACCCCACATGAAGCCCACCCAGAACAGTGTCCCAGTCTGTCGCAAGGGGCATAGACCACTGGCAGGTCTAAGTGGAGCCCCTTGTGACGGTCACAGCAGGCTTTTGGAATTAGAAATGTAAACCCCACAGTGGTGCAAGCCCCCTTGCGACCTGGCGTACTCAGATGCAGGTTGCAAGGGGGTGCAGTGCCCCTGTGGCACAGCGGACTTCTCTCACCAGCGCAGACCGCATACTGGAATAGGGAATGCCGCAAACACCGGCCAAGGTGCGATTTGTGACATTGTTGTTTGTTGCAAGCACCTTGCGTTGGACATAAGCCTTTTGGGATTGGGCCCATGGGCTGCAAGTCAGTATGTTAAACATTAGGGCTATAGAAGGAAAGTAGTCATTTTTTAACTTATGTTAAAATGGACATTAGAGTATTGATTTTGTGTTCATGTGACTTGAATCAGTTTCAGACAATTCAACAGCTTAAAAATAAGCAAAGTTTCAAAAAAGACTTTTGGCAGAGAAACAGAAAGTATTATTGGTTGTTTCAGTTTGGAATTGTCTTGACTTTGGATAACTGAACATCAACACAGTGATGTCATAGGAGGCAATATAGCATAGTGTCTAAGGCTGTGGGCTATGAGCCTGGACATCTGGGTATGAATCCCACAGCCCCCACTGAATATGGGGGATAGGGCTGACAACCCCAAGGCTGTGGCTGAGCTGAGCTGTCAATCAGTGAACGTGTACTATATTATACAGTATGCGCTCAGTGACAGTTTAATTGGCGGCTGGTTGTGGTGGTGAGAGGAGGGCTGTGCAGGTCACCAGCTCGGGGTTCAAGATGGGGAGCTGCAAGGTAGGCACTATCTGCTAGGGTGGGGGGATGGGGTCCACTAGACCACCAGGGGAATATAATAATACTGTTGTCATATACAGGCACATTGGGTGGGCAGGAGGAACTGCTAGACCACCAGAAAATATTACATTAACATTTCTATTTATGGACATATCAGGGCAAGGGGGGAGGGACCACTAGACCAGCAGGGGAATAACTTTTTAACATCTTTATTTATGGGCATATGGGGGGCTGCTAGATCACCAGGGAAATATTTTATTAACATTTTTATGTACAGGCATATCAAAACAGCTGTGCTGACCACCAGAGAAATATGTTATTACTATTGTTATATTTGGGCATATCGGGTGGGTGGGAGGGACCACTACTACTAGGAAATATTGTATTAACATTTCTATTTATGGGCATCTCAGGATGGGGGGAGGGACCGCTAGACTACCAAGGGAATCATTTTTTGACATCTTTATTTACAGGCATATGGGGGGGGGATAGATCACCGAGAAATATTTTATTAACATTTCTGTGTACAGGCATATCAAAATAGCTGTGTTGACCACCAAGGAAATATGGTAATACCATTGTCAACTGTTATATGTAGCACTTACCATGGATTATGTGTTAAAACTCTACTGCACTATGATTGTATGCTTATTATGTTGTATGCTATTGTGTATTTTCCTGCCATTGTCTCTGTCATATTAGCAATACTGTTTACGTCACAGAACATTGTGTAGATTTTTTCCTTGTATGGTTGGTTACCTCTGAGCTATACCTGTTATTTGTTTTGTCTGCTAGTTTTGTAGTCTGAAAATAGTCATATTTTGTGGCTACGACACCTTACCCGGTAAACAAAAACTAAATAAATAAAATAAAATATACAGGCATATCAGGCGGGCAGAAGGCACTGCTACACCAACAGGGAAATATTTAATTAAAGTTCCTTTTTACGGGCACATAGGAGCAGGGGAGGGATCGCTAGATCACCAGGGGAATAATTTTTTTAACATCTTTATTTACAGTCATATGGGGGAGCACTGGGTCACCAGGTAAATATTTTAGTAACATTTTTTTATTTATGGGCATATGGGTGGGGGGGTCACTAGATCACCAGGGATGCTCTAATCATAGACATGTTTTGCTGCTGCAAATGGTGACTGCTATATGAGAAACTAAGGTAAGTGCAGTTCAATGTATTTCAATGGGGTTTTCAACTTTGGTGCATAACTTAGCCATTTTTGTGATATTTTTCACCATATTTTCAACATGGCCCTTTTGGGACCCCATCTCATGAACAATGTCAGTGGAATTACACAAATCCGTCCAGAAATGTGATTTCATAGACATTTGGTAAAATCACCTTTCAAGCATGATTTCTAAATTTTCACCACCCTTGTTCATGACGTGTAGTCATAAGAAGGCTATGTTTAAAATCTGGGGTCAAAATATCTAAAAATGTCAAACTTATACGCATGCATTGAAATGTTGCTATGCTCCCTCATAGCTCTGGTCATTTTAAATGTTCAGTACAGCCATATTTTTACACCACCTCATGAACGTGACATGTGTCATTTTTAAAATTATAGCCAAACTGTTTTTTGGCACGTGTGGCATGGAATGACATTGCAGTGGGGTGGAATCACATTTTGGCAGAGATTTGGAAATTTTTTAGTACTGGGTTCATGAGGTGGGGTAATAACAAGGCTATGGTAAGAATTTGGTCACGGTTTTGATAAAATTGGAAGTGCAGGGCCTGGAGGGATCTACGCTTTCATAGCAACATACATATACCCATCTATGGAAGGACAGGACCGCAGGGCCCCGAGGGCCATGAGCTCCCACAGGCAAATGAGGATGCGATTATACTATCTCAAAAAGTAAGGAAATTCATTGTAAAAAAAACGTCGTTAATGCATTAGTTAGGGTTAAAGCGACAAAAATGGGGAAATGTAGTGTAAGGGTTTCCAATCCTAACACCCCACCCCTACCATGCAGGCAGTAACAGGCGTTGGGTGTGCCTTGGGGTTGTCAACCCTAATGCTTACCCCATTCTCATATACTGTACTCATCTCAGCTTATTTACTCATTGAATGGGGTGAGCATTAGGGTTGACAACCCCAGGGCACACCCAATGCCTGTTACTGCCTGCAGGTTAGGGGTGGGGTGCTAAGGTTGGAAACCCTAATGCCACATTTCCTTACTTTTGTTGCTTTAACCCTAACAAGTCATTAACAATGTTTTTTGCAGTAGATAGACAGATAGATTGCTAAAAACTGCATTACTGGACCATATAGGGTTCAACTTTACCCCACAAAAGTAGAGAAATATGGCATTAGGGTTTCCAACCCTAACTCCCCACCCTCACCCCCCAAAGCAGTAAAAGGAAAAAACATTAGGGTTTTGGGTCTCTGGAGGCTTGGCAAATCAGTGGTGGGATCTTCCTTGCGGTGGTCATCCCTAATGCCCACTGCCTCTCTTGAGCAAACAAGGTCAGATGTTGCATGAAGAAAGCTACAAGACATTCTGTTGGCAATGTGTGGTGAGACATACTTCTCTACCTTTGAAGAGTGCATCACTATGAGGTGCTGGCTTGGAACTGTATCCTGAGGAGGCTAAGGATGGGGGAGGAGGAGGGATGAGCATTATGGTTGACAATCTTAGGGAACACCCCACCACTGATTCGCCAAGTCTCTGGAGACCCAAAACCCTAATGTTGTAATGTTATTTCCTTTTGCTGCTTGGGGGTTGTGGTGGGTAGTTAGGGTTGGAAACCCTAACACCACAGTTCCCTACTTTTGTAGCGATAAGTAGAACCCTAACTGGTGTATTAACAGTTTTTTTGCAAAGAATTTCCCTTTCTTTTTGAGATAGTGTAATCCTATCCTCATTCACGAAGGTCCCTTTGGGACCTGCATGAACAGATGCAGACCCGAAGGGCACTCTGGGCCCTGTGCCAAGAGAAGACTCCATTCACCTATGAATATGCACAATGTCAAGAATGCATGGGGCTGTCTGGTGGGCTGCACTTCCATGTGGCTATAGATGTAAACGCAGAGGGCAAACAGTGTATCTCACAGTCAAAGAGCAGGGCCCTCTGACTCCAATGGGTGCAGAGGTGCAGGGCCGAATGCCAAAAAAAGAGTTCTCTTCACTATATGGTACTTGAGCCCATGCAGGCAACCATGCACCTTCCCTTCCCAGGCTGGGGAGGGGTTGTCACATAACAGTGCCATCCCCCAGACTCTGCCCATCCAAATAGGCCACTTAGCTTTCCCCCTGAACTTAGTTCAACCACACGTGATCACAAAGCACTGCCCACTTGGAAAAGGCAGTTCACCCATGCTGCAGCGACATACATTTTGCCAATGGCAATTATGGTGCAGGCAAAATGGCACCTGGCATTACAGTGCCAGGTGTTTCGTCTCTTGGGAGTTACAGCGCCAAAGCACCCTCCCAGGAAATGGTCACTTTTGCAGGGGACTACCACCCCCCTGCACCCCCCAAACTAAATATTACCTCCTCTGGGGTGGGCATGCCCCAGAGGGGGTAGAAACTGTGTGGGCACAAAGGGTGACATGTGTGAGGGGTGATCTAAAATCAAGATCGCCCCTTTCACTGTTGCCCTTGTTGTGGCACCCTAATTGTGGCAACCAAATTTACTTGGCAACTTGACGGGATATGGGAAAAGGCTGGCGGCACTACACACAATATTTCTTAATAATGATTTGTTTCTAAATTTTGACCCCAAACTTTCAAAATAGTGTTTTTATGACTCCCCCTTATAAACATCACATAAGGCATTTATAGAATACTGGTCGAAATGTAATTTCGCGCCAGAAGTGTGAAAACATGTTTTGACCATGATTTGAAAAACAAACACCCATCAGGTTTATGAGGTTGCATGAAAAAAATGGGTATGTTGAAAGTTTGGAGTCAAAATAATGAAAATGAGCGAAGTTTTGAGTGAATGTTGAAATATTTCACTGTTCACTCATAACTTGGTCATTTTATCATATTTTTCCACCAAATTTTCAACATAGTCTTCTTATGATTCCACCTGCCTCATGAACCTGGTAGATGAACATTTTCAACTCCTTGCTGAAATGTGATTTCATGAGTGACTATGAAATCACCATTTGGGCCGGATCTGAAACATTTCACCAATGTTGTTCATGTGGTGGGATCACAAAAAAGCCATATTGAATGTCTGGTGGAAAAATATTGAAAATCAGCAAAGTAATGAGTGAATGTGAAATATTTCAACATTCACTCATAACTTGGTCGTTTTACCATATTTTACCACCAAATTTTCAACATAGCCTTCTAATGACCCTATGGCATGAACCCATTGGATGAACATTTTTAAATCCTGCCTGAAAGGTGATTTGGTGCAGTGACTGCGAAATCACCTTTTGGAATTATTTGAAATTCTAACCTCCCTTGTTCAGGAGGTGGAGTCCCAAAAAGGCCATGGTGAAAATTTGGTGGAAAAATAATTAAAAATGACAAAGTTATGAGTAAAAGTACAAAACTCATTGAAATACACTGAACTGCACTTATCTCATTTTCTTATACCACAGTTACTGGTGCCAGCAGCAAGACATGTATTTGATCAGAAAGTAGATCTACGCCATAGGACACTTTTAGGTGAGTGAAGGTATGTGATGGGTGGTGGGTGCTGAGTCGGGGTGTGTGGTCGGGTGGGTGGGGTATGAGGAGTCAGAGTGGCGAAGGGCCATTTCTTTTTTAGAGGTTCAAACAATCAAAAAAAAAAGAATCAATGAGGGATGGTTTTCTTTGTTTCTGGGGACTTTCTAACACTGGGGATTGGGTACCCCAGTGTTGGGCTACTGTTCAGTGGCACTGGGGGTGGGCATCCCAGTGCATGTATATAATGGGAAGGGGGGGCAGGGGACCTGAAGAGGAATGGGGTGAACAGAACTGGTACTGGGGTGGGCATCCTGGTCTGCTTATTACACTTAAAATTATTTATTTATTTGAACATTGGTAACCGGGAGAGGCACACTGATCCAAGGCTCGTTTCCTGGTGCAACCCGGAGGAATGGTTGCAAGAGAAAACAGAAAAACATAATACAGCACTTCACATAGAACAGAATGCAAAGTGCAGACACGGAGCAAAAAACTAATATTTCTTTGGTACAAACTTGGAACAAATTCAAGTACAAGCATGCAGTGCAAATATATGTGGAGGTGGGAAACTGGGAATTTGACAACAAAGCAGTACAGAGGCAAGCAATGCAGTGTACAAGGGATCAGTAAAGGACTAGGGGATCCGAAAACCTGAGTCACCAAAAATAACTAGAGGGGGAACTCCCACAGGAAACAGGTGCAGGTGGGTGGTGGGAGAAGCTTTAGCTGGAGCCTGAAGGAGGCTGAGGAGGAGGAACGGCAGAGGAGAAAGGGGACCTGGTTATAGAGTGTTGGCAAGTGATAGGAAAAGGATGACTGCCCAGCAGAGGAATGGGGGCGAGGAATGGAGAAGGTTCTCTGGTCCCTGGAGTGGAGGCAACATGGAGCAGGAGGAACAGGAGAGAGGAGAGAGGAGAGTTAGAAAGGAAGAGAGCCAAACCAATATTTAGAAATGAAGGAAGAGTAGTGTAACTGGTTATGTGAAGGTATTGGGAGGATGAATACAGAGGAACAGAGTGGAGCAGTGATGCATACATGGGGGAGTGATGGTCGCAATGTGGCAAAAGGCATTCCAGAGAGTCTCCAGTCTGGCTAGTGAGGTGGAGGAGCTATACCATAGACCATGTCTGCATAGTCACTCAAAAGCCAGAAGCACCATTTTGGTAACCAGCTCATGGTGAGCCAGCAAGGGTAGGCAGTCTTTGCTACAGTACAAGGCACCCAGCTTAGGGCAGAGCTTTGTATGGATAGCATCGATATGGGCTGAGAAATCATGCTTGGTGTCAAGTCACACACCAAGGTACTTGAATGAGTGCACCACTTCAAGAGGGGAGCCATCCAACGTGGTGAAGATCCAAAGTCTCGAAAGCCTGGTCAACTTTTATGTGGTACCAAAGGTCATGGACACCATTTGTTTGGTATTAACCATGAGATGGTTGGAATGGAACCTGCCCAGGACACTGTGGAAATCCTGCTGGAGCAGTTCTTCTACAGAAGCAGTAGAGGGTCCAGAGATGAAGATGACTATCATCTGCATGCATTTGTATATGCCAGCTTACACAAGCAGAGGAGAGGTTGTCTAGAAAAATTGAGAACAGGATGGGGCTTAAGATTGAGCCCTGCAGGACCCCAGCCTGGATAGAAAGGGGAGGTGGCCGGCCCAGTGGTGCAGAAGGCTGAGGCGCTGGACGCCAGATCTCGAACCACGCCGGTGACCTGGGTTCGGGAACACACTCGGGACGTCGGGAGTTGGCCGGGGAAGGAGAGGATTGAGTATCCGGAAGACTGCTCTCCTCTCCTGGGGTGGGTCGGATGGGAAGCCTCGCTCTAGTAGAGGCCCCCGGTGGAGACCAGGGGTTACTACATGCAGCGGCACAGGAGGGACAACCAGAAAGCCCGAAAACAACTTTGGTGCTCACTGGATGATGGCCTTCATCTCTCCACATCTCTGGAACCTCGGGGAGTCTGCTCTTCCACAGCAGAACCCCCGAGTCTGTAAGGAAAGAAATAGAGTGCTGGGGTTTCCCGGCCCCCTGGTGACTTCCCCCTTGAAGGAGGGGGACCCGCCTGGAGATGGGTTACTCCGATATGTGGTATGAGAGCAACGCTTGGGAAGAGGATGGCCGGGAGTGGAGATACTAGGAGGGCCTGAAGGAGAGGTGGGCACCGGAGCATCGTAGGAGGTAAAAAAAGATAACTCAAAAAAAAAAAAAAAAAGGGGAGGTGATAGCACGCCTCCAACCTGTACTGATAGGAGGTGTCCCGTTAGATAGAAACAGAACCAGTCAATAACGAGAACTGAGAGGTCGGTCAAACTCCACTTATCCAAGAAGAGTGAGTGGGACACTGAGTCAAAAGCTTTAGCCAGACTGATGAAAATGGACACTGTGACATGCCCCTGGTCCATCTCAGAAAGGATGGAGTCAGTGACATACAACAGAGAGGATAAAGTGGAGTGGTGCTTCAAGAAGACAGACTGAAAGGGTGAAAGGAAACTGGAAGATGTGAGGTAGTCAAGACGTCTAGTGTAGACTAGCTTCTCTTGTAGTTTAGCAAGGGAGGGGAGAAGAGAGATAGGCCGGTAGTTGCCAGGGAGGAGGAGTCACCCCTTTTGTGAAGTGGAAGAACTCTGGCACTCTTTCAAGACTGAGGAATGGTGCAGAGAGAGATTGAGACATTAAGTAGGTGAGTGAGTGGAAGTGCACTAGCCAGAGGTGAGTGGTGGAGGAGTTTAGGGTCAAGTCCATCAGGACTGGATTTAGACTGCTTGAGGAGGAGAGGGCAAACAGGGTTTCATGGGTGGTGATGGGAAGTGGAACCATGGGGTGGAATATGGGAGAGAGGAATGGGGAACAGCAGGGGAAGGGGGAGCCTGTAGCAGGGAAGGTGGAGGGAACATGTGGTGAAGAACTCACTGAAGTGAGCAGCAACACTCTTTCTGGGGAGAGGGGGAGGCATCACTGGCAGGAGGGGGGAAGGCTAAGCAGGGGGACTAGGTAGCGGAGGTGGAAATCACAGCAGAGAGAGTGAGGGAAGCCATCAGGTCCCTTAAGATGGAGAAAGCACCGGGGCTGGATAAATTACATCCCAGAGTGCTGAAGGAACTGGCAGATGTCCTGGCGAAACCCCTGGCGGAGCTTTTCACCATCTCTCTGAGGACAGGGTGGGTGCCCCAGGACTGGAAGGTGGTGCATATAGTGCCTATCCACAAGGGGGGATCAAGGGAGGTGGCAGGGAACTACAGGCCCATCAGAATGAAATTGGTGGTGGGCAAGGTGATGGAGGGCATTGTCAAGGAGAGGCTAGGGGGGACCTGGAAAAGTCAGGTTGCCTGGACGATAGACAGCATGGATTCATCCAAGGGAAATCATGTCAGACAAACCTTGTGGAGTCCTATGACTGGGTGACGAGTGCCTTGGACGTGGGTAGACCAGTGGACATCCTCTTTCTAGACTTCAGCAAGGCATTTGACTCTGTTCCTCACGGGGGCTTGTTGGATAAGCTGGAAGAAATGGGGGTAGGGAATCAGATAATCAGATGGATAGGCAATTGGCTCCAGAACTGGACCCAGAGGGTCATAGTTGGTGGGATAGTCTCATCCCCAAGGAGGGTCATTAGTGGGGTCCTGCAGGGATCAGTCCTTGGGCCCCTCCTGTTCAGCGCCTACATCTCTGACATAAGAACAGGTATCAGGAGTGAGATGAGTCTCTTTGTGGATGACTCAAAACTGGGGGTGGTGGTGGATCGGGAGGAGGAGAGGGTGGCCCTGCAGGGGGATCTGGAGGCTCTGGAAAGATGGTCTAGAAAGTGGAAGCTGAGGTTCAGTGCAGGGGAAATGCAAGGTACTGCACCTGGGAGCCAGAAACCCAGGCCAAGTGTACACCCTGGGGGGGAATGCTACAAGTCACGATGGCTGAGAGGGACCTGGGGTGGTGGTGGATGTCAAGATGAACAACTCAGAGACTTGTAGGAGGGCAGGCCAAGGCCAACAGGATGCTGGGATGCATCGCTGGGGATCACCTCCAGAAGGAGAGTGTCTCCCTCTGTATGACTACTTGAGTGAGGCCGCACCTTGAGTACAGCTGCAGTTTGGAGGCCACTTAAAGAGGGACATTGAACCCTGGAGAGGGTCCAGAGGAGGGCAACCAAAATGATTTGGGGCTTGGGGGACAGGACCTATGGGGAGAGGCTCAAAGAGCTAAATATGTACACATTGGACGAGAGAAGGGACCGGGGGAACATGATAGAGGTCTTCAGGTACATGAAGGTGGTAAACAGGGGAGGAGCAGTCAGGGTGCTTCGAAGGAAGGAGGGGGGACAACTAGAGGGCATGGGTGGAAGCTGGAGGGGGGAGATTCAAGGAAGAAAGGAGGAGGTGCTACTTCACTGAGAGGGTGGTGGAGCCATGGAATGCTGCCTAGGGGGCTGGTGGAGGCAGAGAGAGTGCAGGGGTTCAAGAGGGGGTGGGACAGGTACAGGGGAAGGGTGCTGGAAGCAAAATTCAGTGCAGCGAGAATATCCAGAACTGGGAAGGGAGAAGCCAGAGAGGGCGAGGGGGGCAGCAAGTCAGCTTCCAGGGTGGGGGCTGAACAAACGAGCAGACACGAAAGACTGTTAGGCCTATTCTGCTGGCATTTTAGTATGTTAGTATGTCAGTAACAGAGGAAGAGTCAGATACCAGTGAATCATTAACTATGGGGTGGGAGAAGCAGACTGGGTTGGGGGGGGGTCAAACAGGGCATGAGTGACCTTCCAAAAATTGTCAGGGGAGTTAAGGTTATTCTGGAAGTTGGCTTTAAATAACAGGATTTTGCATCCCGGACAGCCTTAGTACACTTGTTTCCCAAAGCCCTGTAGTGGAGAAGATCAGGAAGAGAGTGGGCTAATTTATAACAGGCCCAGACAAGATCATGGGACCTGCACTGATCGATGATTTCGTTGGAGATCCAAGGAAGATGGGATGATTTGAGCCTGGATTTCCTAAGTGGGGCATGTAGGTCCCAGACTGCGAGGAATTTGGAGTGATAAAGGGAGAACCACATCAATATTGGAGGTCTGAGAAATGGCTGACCAGTCTGTTGCAGCAAGGTCACGCAGGAGAGAGTTAATGTTCAGTGAATAGAGGCACCTGGGCCAGATGTATTTAGGGCCATAGTAGGGTCGCCATACTTTTCTGATGCAGAACATCATAATGTGATCACGGAAAGCATCAGGTGAGATACCAGCTGCAACAATGCAGTGGGGGTGGGAGGGCAGAACCCAGTCCAGCAGCATGTGGTTAGAGGAATGGGTATTTAGTTGAGTGGGCTAAGTGATAATCTGGGACAAATTTAGGGACTCAGACCCCTGGGTGAATGATCTGGATGAAGGATTCACTCTGATGATGCCTGACAGCAGTCAGGGGATGTTAGTGTTTGTGAATTTTATGCCGCTGCAATGGGATTTGTTGCAAGTGTGATATACACAGTTTTGTTTAAATAAAAAGAACTACATTTTACTTTTCGAGCCCTGCGCAAACTGATTCCTGTGGGTGCTCTCATAATACTTCTGTTTTTTTTGTCTCACTTGGATGAGCACCGCAGCAATTTACCTGGTGCTCCAGCTTTTGGTTTTTTTTATGAAGGTGAGAGTCAATTTATGTTGAAGACCACAAGGAGAATGAGTTCACCAGTGGAGGAAAATGAAGTGATGTTTGAGACAGAGACAAACAAAGAAGCAGGAGAGATCTTGAAAAGGCATAGAAGACCCCAGGTGAAGATGGGTATAGATGAGGGAAATGTGACCCCGATGAGGAGGAATTCAGGGGAGGAGGGACTAGCCTCCCTGAAACCCAGAGTACAGTTGAGGCTCTGATGAACAGAGATAGCAACACCTCCACCATGTTTTCCCCTGTCTTGCCTGAAAAAATAAAAGTCAGAAAGAGACAGGCATGAGTGTGAGATCCAGGTGGATATCCAGGACTCAGAAATACAGAGGATGCTGAAGAGTGTTGTTGGATCCAAACAGAGAGAAGGGAAAAGGCTCCTAGCATTGAGGTGAAAAATGTTAAGACCATTGGCAGTACCAGAGGGGCGGGGTGGGGTGGTGGCCTGGGTTGGGCTCAACATCACCTGACAAGATGGGAGCAGGAGTGGAAGAAGACGGATGAAGTGCAGCTTTCTCCTCTTGGAGTGAGAAAGTGAGCAGTGAGAGAGGGAATGGTAGGAGGACAGGAGGGAAGAGTGCAGGAACTCCAAGTTGAGGGAGGAGGCTGGGAGAATCCCTGGATAGATAGTGGGCAAGTACTGGATGGGAGTATGGAGTGGAAGGGACAGTAGCAGACGGGGAGGGGGCAACTGGGGTGAGGGGGGAAGGGTGTGCAGGGGAGGGGACCAGAAGGGGAAGCTGGAGAAGGCAGAGGAAGGTGAGGAACATGATAGTGACAAATATGAAACAGCCAGAAACACAAAGCACAATAATGCAAAATCCCATATTAAGTCTGGATTATTACAATAAAACACTGCAATAGCAATTGGTAGAGAGGTGTGTGTGACAGTCAAACAGATTAATACCAATGAAGTAAGTTGCACAACAGAACTTAGGCAACAACTGCAGAGTACAACACAGTTACCAGCAATCCAGATTAATTATACACATAAACAGAATTCCCTAACAGGGTGTTACTAGCTGTCACTCAAACAGAGCAAACTTCAAATAATGGAGTTATGAACAGTAATAATGCAGTTATGAGGAAACTGCATTAGATATGCAAATAAGCAGAACTCCCTGATAGGGTGTTACTAGCAGTTGCTCAAGTGTAATGGTGAAAGCAGCTGAATAAGATACATATTACAGAACTGCTGAAGCAAAAATCAGAAATAAGGCTATACCCAGACAGGGTGTACCCAGATAGAGTGGAGCTAGGATACTTGAGTCAGCAAGGTAGAAAACAATCACTTTTGTAGTCGAGGAAGTCTCCTTGAGTGTTAAATTACTGCAGCCCATGAAGTCAGAAAATTGTCTGTTGCTGTAATGGTCCTTGTCTAATAAGATGCACAAAATAGGTGATTTGATACCTTTTAATGGGCCAACAGAGATTTACAAAAAATCTTTAAGCTTTCAATCCTACAGAGTTCTTCAGAAGGTAAATGGCCAAGGGCCATACAGAATTTGAAATACTTATAGCTCTGGAAACATTTAATATTTTTCACAAAGCCTTCCAAAGTCACTACCTTTGCATAGGCTGTTTCTACCCTGAAAGTTTCAGAAAAAAAAATCCATTCTGGCTAGGTTGTAGAACCCACATAAGCTGCCATCACAAAACTTTCCACATATTTAGACCTTGCCTTCTAGACAATGCATGTCAGATCTGAGACAATTTTGTTAAACGCTGCCAAAGGTATAAGGTGCAAAATTCGGGGTTTAACATAGAACCTGTCAGGCAACCCTAACAATACTGGCACTACTGTGCCGGTGTAATACAGTGATAGTTACACAGAAGTTGACTGGCACTGTGGTATAACTAACACAGTTGTGGTAATATGTTTAGTACACTGGCACAGTTGTGTCAGTATAGTTAGGGTAGCCCAACAGGTTTTATGGTAAACCTCTAAATTTGCACCTGAATAACGTTGGTGTTGTTTGGTGAAATTGACTGAACTTTGGCATACATTGTCTAGCAGGCAAGGTCACAATATGTGAAAAGTTTCCAGACTGCAGCATGTGTGGTTTCTTAGATCCGCATTTGTCATTTTCCTGAAGATGTCTCATTTTTTCCTGTACTTAACATGAGTTTTTGGTTTTGCTCTCACATACAGCCTAGATGGTATGAAATATGTTTCCAAACCCTTCAGGGTTGAGGTGACCTGTGCCAAGGTAGTGCCTTTTTTTATTTGCATCATATGTTTATTGAGTTTTCCAACAATAACAAAAGTAAAAACATACTTATACATAAAACAGTAATAGCCTTAATACATCATTATATCTATACCCCTTTAATGTCTCCCTCTCATATCATTTTAAGTTGCCTTCTTTTCCCCCAGACTCTACTCCCAATAATGTCACCCCCCTTCCAAACGAAAAAAGCAAAGAACCCAACTAATTATACAGACTGGCAATATGTAAAAAAAGGAAAAGAAAACAGTTCGTCTCTCACTCAATCTCCCTCTACCTTACCCTTCCCAGTGTGCTCTCTCTCGCCATCCCAGCCCAGTCCCCTCCTCTCCCACCTTCCTTGTCCATCCCCTTTTATCCTTGCAGCCCCTTCCCCATCATTTCCATCTCTCATGGAGGTAACGAGGACATAAACACTCCCCAGACCCTCCAGAACTGGTCCTCCCTATTTTTAGCCACATAATATAACTTTTCCAGACCTAGGGCTTGCAGACACAGGTTTTTCCAGTGCTGTATAGTTGAGATCTCATTTGTAAGCCATGTGTTTAAGATACAGTGTCTGGCCAAGACAACCAGAATCTGCACCCACCGAGGGCAAGGTCTCCAATCCTCCTCCTCTGAATCATCCACCCCAAACAGCATCACAACTGGACTTCTCTCCACCTGCCTTCCCCACACCCTGCCTACTTCCTCAGCCACCCCCATCCAGAACTGTCTCAGGGACAGACAACCCCAGAAGCAATGTATGTATGTACCCTCCTCTTTCTTACACCTTCCACAAATGGAGGAGATCTCGGGGCGGAACCTGTGCACCATACTTGGTGGGCAGTAAAGTCTATGTAGAAACTTATAATAAGATTCCTGATACTTATTACAGACCAATAATCCCTTGTGCATTTGTAACAATAACTCCCATCTCTGGTCTGGTATCTCCCTCTTTAAGTCCCTGCTCCATAGTCTCCTGAGCTTGCAGGTAAAATCAGGCAGGTACTGTGCCCCATTCTTGCCACTCTTCCTATTATACCCCTCTCCTCCCCCCATGTACTGAACACCATATGCTCAACCTGTTCTAAGGGAGAGTCCACTATTCGGCTTTTACCAATTGTTTTTGCATAATTTCTCGCCTGAAAAATTCTAAACATACCTGATCCCATACATTCACCTATCTCTTCTCCCGACATCAATTTCCCTTGTTTCCATAGGTCCTTTATGCATTTAACGCCTTTCTCCTCCCAAAGTAGAAAACCTGCGTCCTCCAGACCAACCACAAACCCCAGATTTCCCCTCAGTGGGAGTAATAGCGTCTCTTATCCCGGTTTCACACCCACCCATTTCAGCAACTGCTCCCAGCCCTCCAATACTGAGACTACCAGTGGGTTTGGTTTCACCTGCCTATTATATGCTTTCTTCCCTCCTTTTTTCAGGAATGCCGAGATCCTCGCCCCTCCTTCCTCCAGATCTAACCATCCTGCCTCCGGTGTCCTATTCACCCAATCCCCCAGAATTCTGTAATGCATGACTAAGGCGTAGTTCCTTAGATCGGGCATATTTAGACCTCCCTTGTCTCCATCTGCCCACAGTCTGTGGAGACTCGCTCTCTGCCGTTTCCCTCTCCATATACTGTAAAGTCGGCAAAGGCCTTATCCAATCTCTTCAAATCTTTCCTATTTAAGCCCATTGGCAGCATTTGCATCAGGTACAAGATCCGAGGTAGGGTATTCATTTTTATCAAGTTTATGTGCCCCAACCATGATATAGGTAGAGCTCTCCACCGCCTCAGCTCCTCTTCTATATTCTGTACCATAGGGCCAAAATTTAACTTAAATAACTGACCTAACTCATGGCCAATTCAGATTCCTAGATATGTAAATTCCGTCTTTGCCTTCTTAAGGCCCCAGGTCGTATCTCCAAATTCTTTTTCAGTTTCCCCCCACAACATTATTTCTGACTTATGAATATTTATCTTGTGCCCAGAGAATGCTGCAAATTGCTTCATAATTGCCAGTAATGGGGGAACAGATCTAGCCAGGTCTCGAACATATAGCAACATGTCGTCTGCATATAATGTGACCTTATGTTCACTCCCTGACCTCCCCACCACTTCTTTAATTTCAGCCAGGCTCCTAATTGCTATCACCAATGGTTCTATGGCCAACGCAAATAAAAGCGGCGATAGGGGATAACCCTGTCTAGTGCCCGTATGAAGGGTGACTTTCTTAGTTAGACTTCCATTTACTAACACTCTTGCATCTGGGGCTTTGTACAAACTTTTGACTTACTCTATAAATCCCTCCCCAAGCCCATATCCTTGGAGAACTTCAAACAGGTATTCCCATTCTATACGGTCAAACGCCTTCTCGGCATCCATTGTTAAGACCGCTATATTCTTTTGACCGTAAGAAGCTCTCCACACCACATTAAGAAGTTTCCTCATATTATGGTATGAGCTTCTACCAGTGACAAAACAGGGTGCACCAATCCTGGGAGGACTCGGTCCAGTCTCCTAGCCAGAACCTTAGCCAGAATCTTGGCATCACAATTTAATAGGGAGATCGGCCGGTATTATGAGCACTCCTGTCCATCCTTCCCTGGCTTTGGGACTAAGCAAATGACTGCCTCTCTGAATGAGATCGGAAGGTCCCCCTTCCTTGGCCTCAGAGAACACCCGATACAGGGGATCCACTACCTGCCTCTTTAATGTTTTATAAAATTCTATGGGAAACCCATCCGGTCCACTGGTCTTCCCCTGTTTCAAACATTGTATTGCCTGCCTGATTTCCATCTGGGTGATCTTCTCCCCCAGCAGCCTTCGTTGCTGTTCTGTTACATGAGGAATTTTGACTCCACCCAAGAATTGTTTTATTATGTCTCCCGTGCTGGCACATTCCGCCTGGTAAAGCTGCTGATAAAATTGCTCAAATCTGTTCCTTATTGAATCCTTATCCCTCAATAATTTCCCGTCCTTGTCCTTAATTCCTGCAATGCTTGTATATACACGCCTACCTTTTATTAACCAGACCATTAGCGGGCCAGATCTGTTCCCCCACTCAAACAGGCGGCTTCTGGCTAGCATCCCTGCCATTCTTGCTTCCCCCAGGAGGACAGCATTCAATGCCTCCCTTGCAGCTTTCAAATTCTGGACCTTCTCCTCTGTTAACCTATCTACAACTGCCCTTTCCCACCTTTTAACTTCTTCCTCTTACTCCACTAGTGTGGATTCTTTCTTTTTTTTATATTGAATAACGAATCTAATAATAGCCCCCCTTATAAAGGCTTTCCCAGCTTCCCAATATATACCCGGGGATTCCACCAAGTCCTCATTAGTCTCTTTATAGAACTGCCACTGTTGCTTGAGGTATTCTATAAATTTTTTTTCCCCAACAAATACCTTGGGAACTTCCAAGGTGGAGGTCCCTCTTTCTGTTCCTTTAGTTCCAGTACCATCTGGACCATAGCATGGTCCGAGAGGAGAATGGGACTATGATCAATTTTATATACCCTGCTCAACCAGGGTTGGGGGATATACATATAGTCTATCCTAGACCAGGTTTTGTGCAGGTTTGAATAAAACGTGTACTCCTTCTCTGCTGGGTGCAATGCCCACCAACAATCAATCATATCTAAGTCTAACACTCTGTCCTGCCAGTGTTTTAACTTCCCTCCATGCCTACACCTCCCCTCTGAGTGGTCTAACTCCCCTTGCATAACTACATTAAAGTCCCCACCCATGATTAGCCCTTCAAATTGCTCCCTGATTAGGACATCCAGAACCTTCTGGTATAAGGCCGGGTTAAAAACCAAGGGAGCGTACACACTCCCGAAAGTAACCTTCTCCTCCAACAACATCCCTTCCACGAAAATATACCTTCCCTCCCCTCGATCTGTAACTACCCTTGTGCAAGTGAATGGAGTTGTCTTACCTATCAGCACCGCTACTCCTTTTTTATGCGAGCTATAAGGTGATGCATAACATTTACCTACCCACCCTCTTTCCAGTTTCCGATGTTCTTGACTAGTCAGGTGCGTTTCTTGTAAGAGGGCAACTTGGGTGCCCTGCTGGCACAGAGCCATCAATATACTGGCTCGTTTTACTGGAGACGAGATCCCCTTCACATTCCATGAAGTGACTCCTAGTGTATTTTGCTTAGCCATTTGACCAGGACACTTCTCCCTTCATCCTCTCTGCAGCTGTCACTTTTACCCCTTTTCCCCACCACCTAGGATGGCAAACATTTATTAAGTCATTTCCATACATCACACACTTTACTATTAATAGAGATGAGAGACATTTCAATCTTGTAGCACAAATATAAAAACTTAACATTAGTAAACCCCTTTCCCCACGTGCCCCCCTCCCTCTTCCCTCTATACCCCCCAAAAGATAATTCCCCTACCCCGTTTGCTATACCTAAAAACTAATCGCTTCCTTGCCATTCAACTCCTAGAATGGCCCTGCGTCGTGTATTGCAGATGTCCCGTTCCCCACCCCTACCCCTGATTCCCTACATTCGTATAGCATCCCAATTTTAAACATCTAACAGAGTAACATCTCACCATCTTACTTTTAATACAGCAACTCTCCATTGCATGCATTTCAACATTTTGAGTCAGTTTAACAGTAATACTGACTACCCCTTCCCGAAACTTTCCCCTCAACCTCCCCTGCTCCATTGGATTTCACCCAATAGGCGACTCTTTTATCCCCATTTCCCCGGAGCACATGTGGACATTTCAAAGCAAAATTGTAGAGGTCTCAGGGGCACCGACTCTGCCCTAAAAATTCTCGCAGCGTCAGCTCACCCCCAGACCTCCACTTACCAGACCTCCGCTGATGCTCCTGCTTTCATCTGTACAGTCCAGGTACCTCTGGCCTTAGAAACCCATCAAACGTGGGTTCTGTATCACCCACAGTCCATCCTCCCTGGTAGTGTACCTTCCAGTTAGCCAACCACATAATCAGCCATTCCCCCATCACCGGATTTACTTTAATATCCCGAGGCCCTCCACATCACTGCCTATCGTAGGATCAGCAGCCGTTCTAGCAAGGCATCAAAGAGGGTTGCCAAAGAAAAGACGAGATAACAGGGGGAGAGAGAAAAACTCACAGTCCAACTCTCAAATATAAAACATCAACAGTTATTTATATCCCAGCAACTTAAGCTTCAGTCAGCGATTGAACGCTTCTCATGGCCACCACAAGCACTTCCTTCGCCTCTTCTCCCAATCGATTGTGTTCAGCCCGCCTTTTTCTTGAGATCCTCCACAAAGACAGCCGCCCTCTCCAGCTCCCAAAATGAATAGGTTGCCCCTTCGTGCTTTATAAGGTAGTGCCTTTTGAAAGTTTTGTGAAAAAATATTAAATGGTTCCAGAGTTATAAGGATTTAAAATTTGGTTTTTAGCTGTTCTGAGCATGCTCAGTGTTTTTTTTTTTTGGATAACGTTCTGATACAACACGAAAAATTTCTGGTTGTGAGACCATTTTTTTTATTTCTCACCACTTGCTTCTCACAATACGAAAGCACTTTTCATGTTGTGATGGCCCCCATCTTGTTTTTTTCTCCCGACTAAAAAAAAACACGAAAAACATAAAAAATAAGATACATAAAAAGGGTGTATTTAAAAAAAACAACAGCAGTGAACCTAGCTAAATAGGACCCATTTAGCTAGATTCAGTTTTTTACTTTTTCATTTTTTAAAAAGTTTAGAAATGCATTTTCTGGGCACTCTAAAATCCAAGGTGCCCAGGCTTAGCTTAGCGAGAGAAGCCATCCACCAGTGTTCTCTGTATCAGCAGATAGAGAGGTGCTATGAGCTTGTGTGGCAGCAGTAAACCACTGATCACTGGATCTCTTGACAACGCATAACTGTTCAAAATGTTCAGGCTTCCAGTTGTGCTTGCCAGCGGTCTGCTGTTTCACTGCATTTAATACAGAAGCATTTATCAGGGTAATTTTGCAGCTCTTTTGTTATTTTTGGTGTGTGAGTGTGAGGTTTCATTGCTTGTCCTGAATGAAGTTTGACTGATGCACCAGCAGGGACCCTAGAGCTGCCTTCTTCTTTGTTGTCTAATAGTTTAAGACACTTGGCCTGAAGGGTCTGTGGGACAGCAACAGAAGTCAGAAGGGGCAGTGGGATGCTGCCCCTTAGGTACCACACCATAATAACAGATGTTTCTCTTCTGTCCCCAGTGGCATCTCTCCCTGCCCCCCATTGCTTGGCTGTTTGAGACAATCACTTAGTTAGCACTGTGGAAATTTTCATCTGCTACTGTTTGGCACCTTTTCTATATATGCCCTCAACTGACGAATAGAGTAATAGAGTCCCCCCCCCCCCCAAGTTCCGGCAACCGAGAAGCACATGCAACCTCTGTGTGAACTGCAAAGGGACATTTGGCATGTCTCTTTGGTATCCTCACCTTACCCCATTGCACAGGCTGTATTCAAAGGGACCAACCCTGTTAGGAGGGGCAGTGGGGCTGCACCAGTAGTCGCTGAGGGTGGTGGGATGGCTGTTTCATGCACCCTCATGTAAGAGGGAACTTTCTCTGACCTCGTATGTTAACCCCAGGCTCCTGATCTTTGCTGGTTGAACCACACAACCCTCTTTCTGCCATGGACCAAACCTGTTAACTTACTGGGTAGCATTTACAGACCTCAGCTACATATAGAGAGGTGGTGCCAGCTCGTGCAGCAGCAGTAAGTCACTTATCACTGGATCTCTGTCTCTCTATCTGTCTCTCTATCTGTCTATCTGTTTGTATATCTATCTATCTATCTATCTATCTATCTAACTACCAGAGATAGGGCGGGGGGGGGGAGCTTGAGACAAAGTCAGGCAGAGGGCTTGAAGAGTTGCATGGTCAGGGAGGATGGCTGGCAGTCAGCAGTGTCAAAATCGTAGAGCCATATTGTGTGGCAATTGAAGTGAGGTGGAGGTCCGACCGTCCGAATGGTGCTGAATGGGAGCCAGGCTGGGGGGGGGGCTGAATGGAGCCGGGCTGAGGGAGAAGCAGGAGCTGCTCAATAAGTCTCAGCATGAAAGCACATCCTGAGATTCATTTTGGGAGCCAACAATGTTGTAGCAGGAGCAAAGGGGCAAAGCAGGGAATGAGCATTCAAGTCACTCGGTAGCAATGGTCCAGTGCCCCTACCACTACTTGCTCCTCTTCATTTCCCCTCCCTACTGGCCCAGTCCTTTCCTTACCCATCACACGAGGAAGAGAAACCTGCAGCTTATGGCCTTTCCTGGTTATGAGTAGCCACTTGCTGTGGACTCTCTCCAGCCTGCTCTCTTGTTATATTTTTTTCTACTTATGGTTACAGATGCATCACTCACAGTGGCAGTAGTAACAGACCCGTTAAAAAATATTTATCATAGAAGTGTACTGAAAATGGGTACAGTAAATTTACATTTTCATTATATAAAACTACTGGATATTTAAAGCACTTTAAATGAACATTTTATTTTATTTCTCACCAACAGAGAGGCAGAATAGAGATGTAGTGGGCAGAGATGAGTAGGGACTTCAAAAAGGATAAATAAATTACTAATGTAAATAGTATTCACATATTGTTGCTTAAAGGGACACTGTCAACCCTCTCAGGTCACAAAGCGTCCCTGGTTTAAAAAACACATTTTATGATTGCTCACATTCTGTAAAGATTGCTGATGTAGCTGGTTGTTTGATTCTGATTGTAATTTTCTTTAAAAAAGTGAAAAACAGACTGCCCACCATACTGGTGTTACCACACCAACACATGTTTGTTTACATTCCTTGCTCACCCCCCAACTGCATCTTTCCTGGACTTAGGAACACCCCCAACACAGTCTAGCCCCTCATGATGTAGTGGGGGTTTAGGAGGTTACTGTCTCATGAGTGACTGCACTATTTGGGTGTGTTTCTAGTGCTCAGGAAGTATGCAGTGAGAACAAATCCAGGATTGTAAACAAAATAAGGTTGTTTATAAATATACATAGCATGCATTTCAGTTCTACTAAACAAGGAGACAGACAAAACAAACAGCAACATCAATGAATTTTAGAGAAGGTAAGCAACCATAAAATGTAGGTTTTTAACTAGAAATAATAGGATGAAAAACAGGTTGACAGTGTCCCTTTAATAATACACAATTTAAATAATAAATAAGTGAAGAATGAAAGAAATAAGTATCTCCTTTAATAGGTCCTATGGGCCCAATTTTTTAAATGCACTTAGAATGTCACAAGTCCCTGGTGTGCAGAACACACGGTGCAGAGGGCTTGCGGTGTTCTATCAGTGCTGATAGTGATTCCCAGTCAGGTGCGCCAAATGCTGCAAGTTAGACCAGCTCCCCACTGGCCTAACTTGCCTCAGCTGGGGGAACCCAATATCTGGTGCAAGCTGCTGTAAACTGTGGAAACTGTTGCAGCTGCGCTCACTGTACTAAAATTGGGCACCGTTGCATCAAAAGAGTTTGGCACAGTTGTGCCAAACATCAAGGTTGATGCAGGGTTTCATTCGAGCCCTGCATCATCCTTTGAAAATCTGGCCCTACGTCTAGTGAAAATTCATCTTCTTTGGTCAAGAAGTGTCCATGAGATTCTGCAGTACAAGAATGGTGGATTTGTACATCACCCTAACTTTAATTATGAACCATTATGATGTATTAGAAACATGGCGACGATATATAGTTTATTTTGTATTTGCTCTTTAGATACCCATGTACAGTAGCCCTGAAGAAGAGTGTAATACATTCACTTGGAAGGTTGGCAATACCACTTATGATAGTAAAAGCATATAAAAAATAAAAATGATTCCAAAACATAGATATCTTTGAGTGGACCTTCATACCAACCTACTATTTGGCAACTTTTTGTAGGAGACAGAATATAGCTGATGTGGTGACATTGTCATTCTGCACAGGTCCAACTACTCCTAGCCACATAAATTGTTTACTTCTACCTACCACTGTTTGCTGTCATCATGAGAGATGCAATATCTGTCACTATTGTAATATTGGAAAGATATTTACAGATCAAAATACTGCACAAAGAGTAACCATTATTGAGTTCATCAGTTGCACATTAGGAAAATCAGCTTGGCTCTCCAAAGTCCAGACTTAATATGTGTGTTTGGAGTGGGGTGTGTTTAGGTCCTTGTGCAATCGTGGATTAGTTGCCACAAATTTATCAATGTGAAAGGACTCTTTTTTTTTTGTAGGCTTAATTTATCCTCCTCGGCAGGTCTCTGCAGGTCTCGGCCACCCTACCAGACTTGGGGTCGTTCGGGAACTTGCCTGCGCTATACACGTACCGGCAGAACTCCCGAGCTGGTCTGGAGGCTTCATCGAGCAGGGACCCCCATATTTTTCCCCATTTTTCTTCCCTTCCTAACCCCAGAGCCCCAGAACCAGTAACTATGTGTGGGTGGAGGTCCCCACGGGCACCGCAGCTCCAGTCAACAGTTCCTCCCACCATCCCCATGGCCTTTTCCCCCAGGCTCTCAGAAGCGGCACTACCACCCAGCCTCCACTGGGTGGCAGCCATGCTCCAAGAGACCTGTCTGTCACTCCTGAGGTGGAGAGCGCACCAGCCAGCAGTCTCTCACAGTCCTCCCCCCCCCGCCAACTCCGGACGGCTGGAACCGGTTCCAGTGGTCGGCTAGTGTGTACGGTGTGGCTTCCAGTGCCTCAACCCTCAGTGCCACCGGGCGTGAAGGACTCTCTTAATAGGAATTGTGTCCTGTAGCCATCTCCCCTGGGGTTCAGTTCAACCTTTTCTAATCCAAAAAAATATAGGGCAATTGGTGTCTTTCTGTCACAAAATGCCTAGCAACTGGGGATGTAAAATCCTGCCTCCTAAATTTGCAGCAACTAATCCATGGTTTGGACTAACTGACTGTATAGACTGGCAGCCTATCATCTAGACTCTCTGTATTCCTAATAACTGCCCCTGACCTCATTGTACCACACACAGGACATTCTCTAACTTAAATTCCTTACTGTTTTGGTATATATATCCACTAGGTCTCCCTGTCAATTGGCTGCCCCTTTCCAGCTAAATTTTCCCTCCACCTCTGATTCTGATCCCCAGAGGAATGGAGTGTCAGTTGTGGGCACTTTGGGATTTTTGTCAGAGGAGCTATAATGTATAAGGGTATTCAATCAAATCAGGGCAGTCAGACAATAGTTGGTCACTTATTTTCTCATTTGAAAATAAAAACAAAATAATTAACAACCCATTTGACCTTTTTGTGACCTCCATAGCTTACTTGGTTTAGTGGTCTACTATTGTTTTTAAGTCCCTACACCAAATAGGAGAACTGGATACAACCCTGTCCTTTTTGTTTTAGTTTTTATAACAAAAGCCCTCTTTTGGTTTTTAAATATATTTTTTGAAATTATATGCAAATTCTGTGACCTCCGTGACCTTCGTACTCACTTGGGTCAATTTTGGTCCGGAAGTCCATATCCTGATGATGCCTTTTATTATGGCATGGTTATCTGAATATTAACTGTCTCAGAATGTGTACTTTATTTGGGATACCCTGTGGGATCTTTTGTTTACCACAGGGTGCTGCTTTAACTGCAGGTCAGGCACATAGGGTTGAAGCGGCTGTCATGTGACAGCATGCATCACTGTGTGCCCGACTCCCCACTAAGAAGAACTATTTAAGGAGCTGCAAAGGGCAGCTTCCACACCTCAATTACAGAGAAAGCGGGAAGTCGTGGAGGTGTCCACAGGACATTCTAGAATCCTTATTAGTAAGTACTCCATCTTTGTATTTGCTTTAAAATAGAAGTCCATCTTAGCTGCAGCTATGCTTGAGGTTATCAGGCACAAACAGAGAGTTTTCAGCTTCATATGACAGTTTGTAAATGCATGAAAGTATGGTCAGCTACACATAGCATTTTAGCTTTTATGTTAGGAGAAAGTTCACACTGAGTGTTAAACAGGCTTATGTTATGCGGTCTAAAGAGATTTGAAACATAGTAATACACACTTAAAGAACTACTGACGCCTCAGAGAAAACTTTGAAAAACACAATAATTAGGTACAATTCAGCTTGCATTACACATATATTTTACATATTTCTCTTCCCTGTTATTTATTACTGAATAAATATGCATGAATGCATGATGGTTATCCCTTAGAATTTATCTGCCTCTGTAGCTTAATCCCTACTTCAAGTCATAATCCTGTGTTGTGACATCACAATCCGTTGCCATGGGAGTAACTGTGATGGCACAAGCAGTGCATTATGACCTCAGGTAGGGAGAAGGCAACAGGAATAGATGAACTCTTCAGGAGCAAAAATCCTGTTTTCATGCAAATGACCTCAGTAATAAATAATAGGGAAGAGGAATACAAAAACTAATGTGAAATACAAGCTGAACTGCATCTAAATATAATGTTTTGTTAAAATTATCCTGAAGGTGTCAGCTGCTCTCTAACCTTTTCTAACAGCTTTCAAGTCAGGGCAAGGTTACGCCAATTTAAAAGCAGGCTTGCTTGATGCAGTCTTTTCGCCTCCAGGTCTAAATGTGTTAATCAGTGAAGGTATGTTCAGCTCCATGGAGCACTTTTAACTTTCAAGTCAGGATAAAGTGTATATTTATGCAGAAGCAGGCTTGTGGAACACAGTTAAAAAGATGATTAAAACTAAGAAATGCATAATATGTATGATGGTAAAGGCTACTAAGTTTATGCTTGATTTATAAGAAGTGAGAAAATATTTACTCAAATGTCAGCCTGTTTCTGGAGTAACCCCCTTATGAATGGGGGTTCCTGAAAAGTCTTCCTTGAGCTTGCCTAATTGCTCACTGCCAGGCTGGTGTCCTGCGTTTTAACAGTTTAAAAGTTAAATTGCCAGAAAGTTTCTAAATAGCCTCTGTGTATTGTTTCTTTAAGAGCTGCCTATATTGCAGTTAGGATTATTTGGGGGGGGGGGGCTGAGTGTTTCTAGGCATGAGTCCCGCCCAGGCTACCAGATAATTGCTCCGTTTCTGCCATCGCTATTTTCGCGCAGGGGGAGCTCTGTTAGATGATGTTCTCATTTGCTGATTATCTATTAGAGTGGTAAAGATATTGTAGTTTGTCTAACCTGCCCTGTTTGCAGCAAGGACAGTTTCATTTATCAACACCATCTTGGTCCTGGACTGCTGAAATGGGCTAATCAGTACCTTTGGAGACTCTAAAATGGAGTCTATCCCCAGGGGTCTTGTGGGAGCAAAATTCTGTAGGAATTGTAGTTTTGAGAATTTGGCGCCCAAATGGACCTGGAGGGGGAGCCCTTGTTCTGACTGACAGACAGATCAGCTAACTGAACCTTTTGGATCCTGGGTAAAGTCCCAGGCTGCTTGCAGCTAGAGTCAGTCTGAGTTGGGAAGTGAAAAAGTGTACAGTTAGAGATAGTCGAGCAGCAGTCCTGAATAGATTCGCGTGGGAGAACCGTGAAAGGGCTGAGTTTGGGCCTGCCTGCCTGCTGTCCCTGAGAGGGAAACTGAAGTTAATTCAGACTGAACCCAAATTGTGAGAGCGAGATAAGCCACAGAACTGTGACCAGGCTGTCAACCTGAAGAAGACCAAAGATTGGCTGAATGCGATCGGCCTGTCAGGATCACCAGCCACCTCTGAACTCCCGGATTGTACAGAGACTCTGTAATTGTGACCAGAGAGCCATCCGACTGGTACAGTGGAATTTCCTTACATGTAAATGTGTTGTGTGCTATTAGTGGGTCATGATTTGGTTCCCCACTGTGTGCTGAACTGTGTTCTGTTTGCTGGAGGCTGCTTCCAGCTTCAACGGTCTGAATCCGTATTCATCTCCATTTGGCCTGGGCCTTGCCACCCCTGGCTCAGCCAGATTACCCGCTACACAGAGAAAGCCATCAATGAGAGACTTGCCTGAGGATCAGCCCCCTGCTCAATACCTTGAACAGGAATGATGCCTCGGTGATTCGTGTAGGTCCTGCTTCTCCTGGCACTCCAGCTCAACAACCTTCAGTCTCGATTTTGTCCTGCCTGTGTCCCGTATTGGGTATTGTGAGTAAACATCAGGGTAGCTCCCTGCAACAACAGTTAAATCTACAGTGTCATCTGATTGCCTTGTTTTTTCCTTCACAAACTGAGCCCTCCGGCTCCGGATTACAAATAGTGCATGTTGCTTTCTTCCATCACAGGGCCCCAACCAGCTGTGATGCCAGCCTACCCCGGGCAACATTCCTGGCTAGCCCACCATTTTCCTGCCTGGGTACCCAGACTGTATGACTGGGTAGGGACTTTGAAGTGCATGCATAACTATCTAATTGATTTAGCCTTTAAGCCAATCAACCTGATTACATCCTTCCTTGTTCAAGTCCCCTAAATAAATCAGATCTAACTCTTTTTGCATTTAACCTGACTGTGGTTCCAGTTTGTATTGAAAGTACTGTACTGTTGTTGTTTGCTGTGCATAACCTTGTTTTACAGGGAGTCTCCAGGGTCAAACTGGTGGAACCACCCCTGGTGGTAAGTGCAAACAGTGTGGGTACTTGCATGGTGAATAAGGGGCAGTGCAAAAGTGCTTACTATATATTGTTCTGGCCACTAGAAGGGATAGGGGGGGGGTTACAGTGTGCTGGAGGGCTGTGCCCAGGTTAGCTTGACCACTAACAACCCTGACTTCTGGGTGGAGGCACCTGTTTCAGTGCCCAGGCCCCTTAACCTGCTACTAGCCAAGCAGCCAGGTGTAGTAGCCCTTGGAATAGCACCACCTAGGGGTTACATAATATATGTTTTTGCTGGACAAGACGCTTCGGCTAAATAACAGAGTTTACTGAAGTAGAAAAGATGTGCATTTGTATACATGCTAGACATTTTATTTTGTTTAATTTATAAGGACTGTGCATCCTAAAGATACCTTAACAGGTAGATATAGTAACAGATTTTGTATATATTTTCAAATGCTTGTGATTTAAACAACAATCAATCAATCAGTCTTTATTTTAACAGGTGAAACACCTTTGAGCAAGCTCGTTTACAAGGTGGGCCAGTGAATATACAATCAGTACAGCAATATAACAGTAACAAATGTCATTACAGCAGTAAAACAGAACAAGGTTAGTAATGGTACAATGGTGACAATACAAGCTCAAAAGATACCAACTTACCAAAATGTACAGAATGAATCTCTCATGTAATGTCAACAAGTTACTGAGTATGCACTATACAGGCATTAAGAATGAACTTTGCAGTGATGGATAACTGAAATAATATGGGGAGGCATAGGAAAAGGAGGAAGGGGGGGGGAATGAGGGGCAAAAGCAAAGAACCATAAGGAGGAGGTGGGGAGAGTTTACAAAAGTGGGAACAAAGAGGAAGTGGGAACTACAGACCAGTCAGCCTCACCTCAGTAGTGGGGAAGATCATGGAAGCACTACTGGAGGAGAGATTGGTGGAGCATCTGGTTGTCAACAGACTACAGGATCCAAGGCAGCATGGTTTCACAGGGGGAGATCATGTCAGACCAACCTCATTGAATTTTTCGACTGGGTGACTAGGGAGGTGGATCAGTGGAGGGCAGTGGACATGGCCTATCTGGACTTTGCCACATCGAGGCTATTACACAAACTGGGGAATATGGATGTGGGCAGGACAGTAGTGCTGTGGGTAGGTAACTGGCTGGGTAGCAGGACACAGAGGGTGGTGGTAAATGGCTGTCACTCCACAGAGGGAAGAGTGACCAGTGGGGTTCCACAGACATCAGTGCTAGGACCGGTCCTGTTCAACATCTTCATCAGTGACATTGCACGGGACCTAGAAGACAGAATTTCCCTGTTCGCTGATGACACAAAGCTCTGTAACACAGTGGACACACCAGAGGATGTAGACAGAATGAGAAGGACCTGCAGAAACTTGAAGAATGGTTAGGGGTTTGCCAGTTGAAATTCAATGCAAAGAAGTGCAAGATAATGCAAGTGGGGCACAAAAACCCTGGCACAATATATCAATTGGGGGTGAGGATATAGCATGCACCAAGCAGGAAAGGGATCTTGGGGTTGTCATCTCTGATGACCTCAAGGTAGGGAAACAGTGTGACAAGGCAGTAGGTAAAGCAAATAGGATGCTGGGATGCATAGGCAGGGGCATCATCAGCAGGAAAAGAGAGGTCATAATTCCACTATACAAGACACTAGTGAGGCCCCACCTGGAGTACAGTGCATAGTTCTGGAGACCTTACCTACGTAAGGACATAGACAGGGTAGAGAAGGTTCAGAGGAGGGCAACAAAGATGGTACATAGATTGCATCACAAGTCCTATGAGGACAGGTTGAAGGAACTGAATATGTACTCCCTGGAGGAGAGGAGGGAGAGAGGATATATGATAGAGACATGCAAGTATCTTACAGGGAGGAACAGGGTGCAGGAATACACTATTTTTAAGCAAAAAAGATGTTCCAGGACTAGAGGGCATGGGATGAAGTTGGAGGGAGGATGATTCAGAGGAAAAGTGTGGAAGAATTTCTTCACAGAACGGGTGGTGGACAAGTGGAACACCCTGCCAGAGGAAGTGGTGGGGGCTGAAACAATCACGGGATTTAAGAATGCATGGGTTAGACATAAAGGAATTCTGGAGATCAGGGGTGAGGGGCAACAGACTTCTAGGAAAACATAAAGTGAACGAACAAGCTCAAATGGGCAGTCTGGGTGGGCCGTAGGCCCTTATCTGCCGACACTGTCTATGTATCTATGAATCTATATATCTATGAGTATGGGGGGTATGCACTATATAGGCCTTGAGAAAAAGGCCCGCAATGACAGGTATCTGAATAATAAGGGAAGGCATTGGGAAAGGGAAGGGGGTGGGATGAGAAGCAGAAGGCTAGGAGAAGCATACGGGAAGCGAGGAGGAGGAGGGATGAAGGGTAGAAGGTGGGGAGGAACATCAGGGGTGCTACTGCAGGGTGCGAGGCGAGTGCAGATGTACTGAAGCGCATCAGGAGAAACACTTGCAGGACTCAGTAAGGATATTGCATAAAGAGTTTTGGCAATATAACAAAATTATGTATATTTTTTTCAATATCAGAAAGAACATTTATTTGGGCACTAAACTGGTTGAATGACTTTGAAAGCCAGTATATTTGGTGAGTCTGCATTTAAGACAACTTAATTGGGATTATAGTCAGTAATAACTAACAGGCAATACATGACTGTGACTTTGCATTATTATTTATTTAGATATCAGTTTTTACAACTTTATGGAAGATTTAAGATGAATGAGGACATGATTTGGTGAGGGTTTCACACAGATTTATTTTATATTTAAATTTTAAAAGCATAATTTGTTCTAGATTATACTGAATTAATTATTTTGTTTTCACTTTTTATATACAGATACAGTGTTTTTCACTGATGAAGGACAAAATGTCTGAAACATATGATTTGTGACACTGTTATAATTTTTGATCAGAAAATTTGAGAAAAATTATACTGAATTATATAGTTACATATTATTATAATTATGAATTATATTAACAATTATATAGTATATAACTTGGTGGCAAAATGATCATACAGATAGGATACATCTTTGGCATCTGATATCTGGATTTGTAAACAGTATGTAGCCAGCCACACCTTATATGCTATCAGAAACATAAAAAGAGACAGCAGAAAATGTCCTGAGTTTCATCCAGTCTGCTAGGAATCTATATCTACCTGTATACTTATACTAAATATACTACAGTAGCTGTTTACTTATACTAAATATACTACAGTAGCTGTGTACTTATACTGAAAATCACATAAACCTAAAACATGGTGGTGGTGGGGGAGCTTTTATAAGTTCTGTAACTGTTTACCATGCCAAACAGTACACATATGAGATATAAATATGTAATAATTAGTGAATGGTGGTGGTGGGGGGCATTTTCAACCATTTATTTATTCCACTATTTTAAAAGCTGAGAATCAAATCATTCCTTTTTGTATAAGACATTCAATTTACTTTAAAATGTGATTAAAATCAATTACATTATTTTATGCCCAAATGAAGCTGTGGAAATACCATAGTAAATGGGTGGAGCAGTTTTTTCCTTGGCTTTCCAAATTCTTATGAATCGAATGGCCCAACACGTTTCAGAACTTTCAGGCAAAAATCTGGGTTATTTAAAAGCTATTTACTATTGTACTAAAAAGAACATAAACGTTGCTGCTTTGTGAATTCAGTGACCAAAACAATTGACTTGGCCTTGCGATTTGTGTATTATAGTATATAACCTGGTGGCAAAATGATCATACAGATAGGATACATCTTTGGCATCTGATATCTGGATTTGTAGATACTATTGTAAGCCCCCACACTGCTGTGTGGCTTTAAGAAGTCTGGGCCAGCTAAAAAGACTTTCTCCCTGGCCCTTTTAATTCTGGTGGCGGGGTCCAGGGAAACAAAAACAAAGACGGACAGCACTGCTGCATGAGGAAGGAGGAAGAGAGAAAAAACAAGCAAGACTGTTTTTTGCCTGAGAACAGTTGAACCAATCAGCAGGGAGCCTGGGAAGGCTATAAATAGCCCCAGGTGCTCACTAAAAATGGAGTCCCCAGGAAGAAGAGAGACCAGGAGAGACTGCACCCAGGGTTGAAGCCCCAAATTGTATTGGCTGTTGGAGACCCCTGCAAGCACTGAACCACAGTGCTTGGACTGAAGACTCAAAAGAGAAACTGTAAGTGTTTGCAAAGAGCCCAAGTGGATTGCTGCTAGGTCAGGCTGTGTTCTGAAGATTCTGAATAGGACATTTGAGGATCTGGAGCTCGTCTTAGTTCAGAGGACCTCATTTTTGGATTTACAAGACTCTTGCCTAATTGCTGTTTGAAGATATTGCACCCCAGGGTGTGTTGCCTGAGACCTCAGTGAGATCGGGGTCTTCATTGAGCTGTCCATGCCAGAGCAAAGGAGCTGCAGTTCATCTTTAGCTGAGAAGCTCCTCCTAGCTTCCACCTGTCAAGTGCTCCAGAGGGTTCTGCTGGAGTGGGAAGAAGCCAAGGACGTCTTTCTCACCTGCATGGTGTCAGGTAAGTACAATTTTACCACCTGGGGGTTTGAAATGGTTGCTGCTCTTCCAAGTTGCTTTGCCTTGTGTTAGTTCTTCATCTAGGGCACCAAGGTCGACCAGCCCATGGCATTGCAGGCCTGCCACCATAGTGGGGTACTCCAAAAGACATTGGAACAGGTCTGGTACCAGATGGGTGGGAGCATTGGGGGAAGTTGCATTTGGTGTTACTAATGGTATTATGAATATAATCTCTGAGTTGGAGAGCATTGTATAAGTGCCTAACCTAACCTCATTTCCTTCCATCCAAAGCTGCCAGTCCTACTCCCTCCGTAATAAATACTTGCAGTGCTTAGGGTAATTACTGTCTCAACGACTGTTTTGGGGTACTGTGTATTGTTGGGAATTGTCTGGAGGGGCTCAGGAGGTGGAAATATTGTTCCTGGGGAATGAGGGAAGGTCATTGTTTATTTTGCCCGAGTCAGCAGGTGGAGGCACCACACCACCGAAAGTTTAGTAGTTATGGTCCTGTCACACAAGGACCCAGGCTGGCCCCCTCGAGCTATCACGAGGGCCCTAGAGCTGGAATTCAGGATCAGCCGACAACATACCCTACATATTGGAGGCTTAGCACTGGGATCCTCCCATGCCCTGAAAAATAGCCATGGGTTCTGCGTGAAGTCAGGGAGTGCTGTTGGGGCAGACCCCAACAAAACCTGCAAGAAAAAATGGCACTCCAAGAATTGGAAGATTGGTGCCTGGGAGAAGGGGTAGACTGGTAAAAAGAGATTCTATTAAACGGAATACCAGAAAGTGTTGACAGAACAAATGTGATTGATATGTTATATGAATGGGAATGTTGCAACAATTTAAAAGTACAAGGTTGGAAGTATGACTGCTCTAGTGATAGTCTGAATGCCCTGGTAAAGAGCGGGTCTGCGATTGATGTCACCAAGGTGCCTCCAGTCTTCACCCCAAGGGGTTCCCAGGTCCCATGGACAGTGGTTACGCACACAAGCAACCCAGAGGTTGTGGGACCGGGAATGGACACTAGTGATTTTAGGACCAAAGTGAACTTATGGTTACAATCAGAAGGTAAAACATGTATGAAGCTAACTGTAGAGTTAAATGAAAAGCCCCCTGCTTGGGTCACTGTATGGAGCTGGGGCTGTGGGAAGGGATCCTACCCCCGACTGAAACCATTTTTGGGGTGAAAACCCTTGCCCCCTGGGGGAGGATGAGTTTCACACATGGGTGGATCAAGCGACCCCAGTGGTTCAGGACCCAAACTTCCCTGAGGCTGAAAAGAAGAGAAGGGTATGGGAAAGTCTTAGGGGTCCTGCTATGGATGACATTACTGCTTTGCAGGCCACCCACCCAGAGGCTGATGCCCGAATGTACCTGAGCACTTTGGAAGGGATATTTGGGAGTACTGATAGTGGAGCTAGGGTAATGAGAAAGTTACAAACCATGGTACAGAATAAGGGAGAGAAACTGAGTATTTAATGAGGCTGGAACAGTTAATTCAAAAAGTCTATAGCAAAGGGGTATTTTAGCCAAAGACACGAATAGAGTCCGAATTGAGCAGAATCCTGGAGGGGGCAGGTCAGTCTGAAATGTTACTGTTGAAGCTTAGATTAGAAGACAGACTCCAGACCCCTCCCTCCTTGGGGGGGACCTGATATTGGAGGTCTGGGAAAAGGAGATCCACTCGAATAATTGCCCCGGCTCGCATGATAGAGACTGCCATAGATTGTCCTTGTGGGGACAAAGAACCAAATGAAGTTGAGTTGTTGCACCAGCAGGTGCAGATGTTGCACGAACAGGTGTCTAAATTGCAAACCCCCTGAGCTAGTGGGCCTGAACAAGGGCGGGCAGTCCGCATGTGGAGGGACAATCCCCCTGTTCAAACTGAGGCCAGAGTTAACTTCTTTTGCCACCACTGTGGTGAAGAAGAGCACATAAGAGATACTGCAGAGCCCCTGAGAACCTCCCCCTGGTGGTACAGAAACTTGTGAAAAGACAAAATGTGTCGGGAAACACAAGTGGTACCCAGTGAAGGAGTGAACCGGGCTCCCGAACCAAGAATGCTCCACAAAGTCTACAAATGCATTTACCCATGGGTCCCCTGAGATTCCCCCTGGCCTGGCTGGCCCGTCAGCTAAGGTCTGGGCCGAAGTCGAGGGGGTGACCTGTGAGGTGTTGCTCAATAGTGACTCCCAAGTGACTGTGATATTTGAGTCTTGGTACAGGCAATACCTCAAGCATCTCCCTGTGCGGCCACTTGAAGGGCTGACTGTGTGTGGGGGGGTGAGTAATCAGCTGTATCCTTATGTGGGGTACATAGTAGTATGAATTGAGTTTCCCCAAAAGGTAGCGGGGATCCAAGCCCCCTTAGATACCCTGGCTCTTGTATGCCCAGATACGGGAATGGAAGGGGAGACCCTGGTGGTGGTGGGCATGAATACCCACATGTTTCAAAGATTAGCTGAACAATGTCAAGAGCTGCAAGGCCCTCGATGCACTGAAAAGATTCCAATGCACCCCATGGTTAGAACAGCCTACTTAAAGAAACTGTCCACTCTGCCCCCCAGGGTGGAAGAAGACCTGGTTGGCATCATTAAATGTGCAGAGGTGACACCTCTCACAGTGCCCCCCAGGAGCTAAGATCACTGTCATTGGAGTCTTAGAGCTACACAGAACCCCTGAGAGCAGGGCCTTGCTGATAGATAGTCCTTGGAGCAATGAACTGTCTGACCCCTTATTGATCCAGGCAGGGGTGGTCCCCACCCAGAGCACTTTGGTGAAGGCCTGAAAGATTGCAGTACTGGTAAAGAATGAGAGTAACAAATGAATGGTGGTCAGGAAAGGGAGAACCCTGGCCCACGTGTACACTACAAAGACGGTCCAAAGCTTGTCCTCCAGAAGCCCGCGTACCACCCAACTGGACCCCAGTGTGTTCCAGTTTGGTGATTCCTCACTGCCTGAGGAGTACCAGCAACAACTATGACAGAAGCTCGCACAACACGCAAAGGTTTTCTCCCTAAGAGAACTTGATGTGAGGTGTGTGAAGGGGACTGAGCATCACATAAGGATGACAGATTAAAGGCCTTTCTGAGAAAGATCGAGGCGCCTGGTACCCACTGACAAAGAAGATGTACAAAATCACCTGCAAGCACTCTTGGCTGATGGCATTATCTCCAAGTACAGGAAACTAAAATGGTGCAGGGTCTGCAAGAGAAGCCATACAAGAAGAGACTAAAGGAGCTTAATATGTATACCCTTGTGGAAGGGAGGGAGAGGGGGACATGATAGAAACTTTTAAGTACTTCAGTGGAATCAACAAAGTCCAAGAGGGTAGCATCTTTCAGAAAAAGAGATGTACAAGAACAAGGGGACACAATTTGAAGATAGAGGGGGGACAGCTCAGGGGCAATGTGAGGAAGTATTTTTTCACAGAGAAGGTGGTAGACACATGGAACCGCCTTCCTGAGAAGGTTGTGGGGTCTAAAACTGTGGGAGAATTCAACAATGCATGGGACAGATATAAGACAATTCTTGTGGGGGGGGTAGGAAGAAATAGGCTGTTACTTGGTTGCTTAGTTAGATGGACAAAAGGGGGCCGTAGTCGATCGGGATTGTCCTCCACACATGTGGAACATTTAATTGATATAAATGCTATATTTACCCCTCAACTAAATTTTAATTCAATAGTCATTTGTCTAGTTTATTTTTAAAGGCATCAATATGTGTACAATCTATAATATCTTGTGGTAGAGTGTTCCATGCCCTGGGTACTCAAACAGTGAAGAAGGATTACCTTTTATTAGTTCTTGACCTATCTACCACAAGCTGTTTATTGTGGCACCTAGCCACAATTTTTCTGGTGGTGAATGAGATTCCACACTGTACCATTAGATTTGGGTTTTGGATTATCTTGAAGAGTTGGAGAAGATCTCCTCTTAGTCTTCTTAGTCTAAGTGGATATAACCCAGTACATCTTAGTCTTTCATCATAATCTAAGTGAGCCAGATGTGGTACTAATTCTGTTGCCCTACGCTGAATCTGCTCTATTCTCTTTATGCTAGAGGTTAAGTAAGGACTCCAGAGACGTGAACCATAATCAGTGTAAGGCCTAATATGGGACCTATACAAAGTCATGATACATTCTTCCGATTTAGAAATAAAGATGGTATTTATTCTATGGAGGAGAGCATTAGTTTGATTCGCTATTTTATTACACTGTTCTGAAAAGGACAATTTGTTATTGATTAGTATTCCCAAATCTTTACTACACTAGATTCCCTAATTTTAATATTATTTAACAAGTAGATCTGTTTGGGATTATTTTTACCCAAGTGTAATACTGCACATTTAGACACATTGAAAAACATTTTATTAGTTACCGCCCAATGTTCAATGATGGCAAGATCTGTTTTTAAATGGGTTTTATTGGTCTCTTTATCAACACGGCCCCCAATTTAGTATCATCAGCAAATTTAGCAATTATATTATTGGATGAAATTATCATGTCACTAATGAAGATGTTAAAGAGTGTTGGTCCCAAAACAGAACCCTGAGAGACACCACTGGTTATTTTTACTGTGTCTGAGAGTTCATTGTTTACCCTAACTCTCTGCATTCTACCATTCAACCAGTTATGAACCTGTGAAACTGGCTGAGCTGAAAATCCAAATCTGATAAGTTTGGTCACTAGCATATTATGTGAAACTTTGTCGAATGCATTACTATAATCTAATAAAATAACGTCGACTGGTATGTTAGAATCAAGATTTTTACTCATAATATTATAAAATGAAATCAGATTTGTTGTACAGGAGTAATCTGTTTTAAACCCGTGCTGTGTGTTATCTATAATGTTTAATGATTTCATTTCAGCTTCAATTAATAGTTTAATTTTCTTCTCCATAAGTTTACAGGGTATTGAGGTAAGGCTAATTGGCTGATAGTTTTCGGTTTTGGAGTGCGTGCGAGCCATGTTTAAATATTGGTGTGACTGTTGCTGTTAACCAGTCAGAAGGTGTCATGGAATCTTGAAGGGATTTATTAAAAATAATAGTGAGTGGGGGGGGATGGTGTTAATTGTTCCTAGTATGAGTCTAAGATTAATATTATCTGGACCTGGACTTGTTGTTTTTTTCAGGGTGCCTAAAAGTTCCTTAATTTCCTGAAGTGAAAAGGAGTAGCAGGTAGGATTAGGTAAATAAGTTATGGATGCACTGTGGATATCTTGTTCAAATACTGAGCAGAAATATTTATTAAATTCATTGGCAGTCTCAATGTCGGAGGTAATAGTAACATTGTTTTTTATCAATGGGCCCACAGTTCTTGTATTCCCCTTCTTTCCATTTAAATAGGAGAACAGAGATTTGTGTGAGTCCTTGGTGTGAGCAATACAGAATTCAAGGTTCCGTTTGGCTAAAGTGATTTGTTTCTTTAATTCCTTGACTGCTACCCTGTATTTTTGTAAAATTTCATCTTTCTGGGCAATATGACATGTCTTTAATTGTGAAAATAGTTTCTGTTTAATAGCGCTTTGCTTTTTAATAGATTGGTTATACCATGCTGGGATTTTTCCCTTGTTGTGGTATTTCCTTTTTTCTGGAACATATTGTTGTTCCAGTTTGTGTAATGTTTGCTTGAAGGTTATCCAAGAATCTTCAATATTGAGGGGAGAAAGTATCTGATCCCATGGTATTGTCCCAAGGTGATTATTAATCCATAGGAAATCTGCCTCATCGTATTGTTTGATCGAACAATTATTTTTTTTTGAAGTATGGGTTTTTAAGTGTAAGGAAAATAGAATTGACATATGGTCACTATTACCTAGGGGTTCGGTGATGCATAAATTAGTTATGGGTGTCCATGTTAGTTATTACTAAATCAAGTAAGTTTTCACCTCGGGTTGAATCCCTTACTAGTTGGGTGAGACCATGGTAAATTACTGTTGTGAGTAACTGTATATCATTCTGATTGGACCCAGTTAATGTGTCCCAATTAATCAATGGAAGATTAAAGTCACCCAAAATGAAGACTGTGCCTTTATTGGCAAGATGGGAGATTTCAGTTGTGATTTATTTGGTATAAGAAATATCTGCAGATGGCAGGCGATAGCAAGTGCCAACCACAATCTGCGGGAGACCTATGGGTTGTATATACACCCAAATACTCTCTGTTTGTGATTTAAAAAGAGACTCATAGAAACATAGAAACATAGAAGTTGACGGCAGATAAGGACCGGAAGGCCCATCCAGTCTGCCCATTTCTTTTTCTACCTTATAAATGTGCCATCGGCCTTTGCTCTGTCAGTGACCTATCTATTCATAGTCATTTGTATTGCTCCTTATGCCTATCCCATGCCTGTTTGAAGCCCTGCTGTATTCATAGCCACCACTTCTTGTGGTAAGCCATTCCATGCATCCACCACCCTTTCTGTGAAAAGAATTTCCTCATTCCCCTTAATCGGCCTCCTCTAATCTCATGCTGTGTCCTCTTGTCCTGCTATTTTTCTTATATTTAAACATGTTAGACTCTTTCACCTTGTTTATGCCCTTAAGGTGTTTGAATGCCTCAATCATATCACTCTCTCCACCTTTGCTCAAGGGTATACATATTGAGCTCCTTAATCTGTCCTCATAAGTCTTCTGATGCAGTCCCTGCACCATTTGGTTGCCCTTCTCTGGACTGCCTCAATTTGGTTAATGTCCTTGTGAAGGTGTGGCCTCCAATACTGCACGCAGTACTCCAGATGGGGCCTAACCAGTGTCTTGTACAGAGGTTATTACACTCCCTCTTACGACTTGTGATACCCTACTAATACACCTAACACCCCTAGCCTTACCTACTGCTTTAGAGGTCTGCTTGGATGATTTTAGGTAATCAGTGATGATGATGCCCAAGTCTCTTTCTTCCTTTGTGACTGCTAGCAACTCCCCTCCCAGCCTATAGGTGGCTTCAGGGTTTCTCTTCCCTATGTGCATGATTTTGCACTTCTTTGCATTAAATCCCAGCTGCCACTCTTCTGACCATTCTGCTAGTTTATCCAGATCTCTTCTCATTCTGCCCACCCCATCTGGATCATCTACTCTGTTGCAGATCTTGGTGTCATCTGCAAACAGACAAGCCTTACCCTCTAGTCCATCTGCAAGGTCACTAATGAAGATGTTGAAAGGACTGGCCCCAGGACTGATCCCGAGGTACCCAACTTGTGACTTGGCATCTCTTCTGACTGTATACCATTTACCACCACTTTCTGTTTTCTGCCCGTCAACCAGTTTGCCACCAGTTGACCAACTTCTGACCCACCCCGAGCCTACCCAGCTTATTTATCAATCTTCTATGTGGAACAGTGTCAAAAGCTTTGCTGAAGTCAAGGTAGGCGACATCAACTGCTCCCCTTGGTCCACCACTCTGGTTACCCAGTCAAAGAAATCTATGAGATTAGTTTGACAGGACCTTCCTTTTGTAAACCCATAGGAGGGAATGGTATTTTAAACATATAGACTTACCCCGCCCCCTTTTCTATTGTCAGTTCTATTTTTAAAATAATGTTTGAAGCAAGGGATTTCAGTTATCCACTGTTTGTCAGAATTACCCCATGTTTCTGTTATGGCAATGAGTCCCAGCTTAAGAGATAAGATTCTAGTTTCTAATTGAGCAACTTTAGTTATGGAAAGGGAACGGGCATTTAGTGATAAAGCATTCAAGTGGTTTTAATACTGCTGAATGTTTGATTTAAGAGACTTGGGTATTGACCCAGTCTCCCCCTTTAATATTAGTTTAAATGATTGTTTATAAGTGTTGTAATCTGACGTCCCAAAAGCAAACTTCCTCTTCTGCTGAAGTGGAGACCATCCCAGCAGAAGAGGGAAAAGTTGTTATAAAATTCCTCCCAATGGGTAAGACAGGTAATATTCTGTATGTAACACCATTTTTGGAGCCAATCATTTAGTGCTTTGATTTTGGCTGTGATATAATTTGAAGCTCTGGGGACTGGTAGTATTTCCGATATACAAATGCTACATCCTCTTTCTTCCAGAATGTTACATAGAGCTACGTAATCCTGTTTAAGTTGATGGAGCGGTATTCTGCTTATATCATTCGTCCCTGCATGAAATAATCACAAGTGGGTTTGCACCAGCTGCTGAGAGCGTTTTTTTTAACATTGATGTTATATCCGAAACTCCTGCCCCCTTGAAGCTTAGGCAAGTTCGATTTTCTTTGTCTGGATTGCAGACAGCATGGTCAATATATTTTGTTATGGAATCCCCCAGTACAGATACTTGTTTATTAACTATTTTGGTATCTAAAGATTGTGCTATCTGTTCAGTAATACCGGGGGAGAGGGGGCCTGATTCTAGAATATGCTGAGAAGGATTTTGGTGGCTAGATAACAGTTGGTTGTTGGTTAACTAGGATCTGCAACTTATCCAGTAGGTAGGGAAATGAGCAGACTAGGTGGGCCAAGCAGTCCTTATCTGCTGTCAAAGTCTATGTTTTTATGTTTCTATCTATATGCCTCACCCATTGTGGTGGTGTGAAAGAAGAATGGGGCGGTGAGGCTGTGCGTTGACTACCGGTCACTCAAAAAGAGAACAGTGGCAGATCAATACACCATGCCACATGTAGAAAATGCCCTGGCTTACCCAACAGGGAGCAGATGGTTCTCAGTCTTGGACCTCAGAAGTGGGTATTATCAAATACCGATGGCAGAGAAAGACAAAGGGTATTATCAAATACTGACTGCAGAGAAAGACAAAGGGTATTATCAAATACCGATGGCAGAGAAAGACAAAGGGTATTATCAAATACCGATGGCAGAGAAAGACAAAGAAAAATCTGCTTTCATCTGCCCACTGGGGTTCTATCAGTTCGAGATGATGCCCTAGGGAGTCACAGGGGCTCCTGCTACCTTTCAACATTTAATGGAGTGGGTAGTCAGTGATATGAATCTTCTGCAAGTATTGGTTTACCTCGATGACCTCATAGTGTTTGGCCGCACCATCACAGGGCATGAAGAGAGGCTGATGAAGGTTCTAGACTGACTGGAGGAAGCTGGGCTGAAAATGTCAGTGGACAAATGTCAGTTCTGCCAACTGTCCATTAAATACGTGGGACATATGGTATCAGCGGAGGGAGTGAGCACGGATCCTACCAAGGTGCAAGCCCTAACAACCTGGCTGAGGCCACACAACTTAAAAACTCCAATCCTTCCTAGGGTTCTGTGGTTACTGTTGGAGGTTGATTCAAGATTTTTCTAAGGTCGTTCGCCCATTGACTAACCTGCTGCAGGGCTACCCTCTCACGAACTACAAGCAGAAATGCAAGAACCAAGAAACGACTCCCAAGTCTTACTATAAAGTGAATGAAACCTTTGGAGCCTGGTGGTCACCAGTGTGCGAGGCGGGTGTTGAGAGATCATCCGCTGCCTTACTACTTTATTTATTTATTTTATTTATTTTTTGATGACCAGGTAGGTGCACTAGACACAAAAGTGACTATTTTCAGGCACGACCCAGGAGGTCAACAACACAGATACAGGTACATGGAAATACAGTGTCAAGAAATATACAATACATCACATATCAGAAGTGAACAAGATTAAGACAATAGTGGTACCAAGGCACGTAAGGTGTATTATACAAATAGAACGTAAGTACCCACGAGTAAACAGTTATAGTAATATCACATTTAAAGTGCAGAAAAATGCCACAGGGTATCATTACAGTGTAATAGTATCATACAAACAGCTGAACTCAAAGAAACACTTTTGGGAGGCGCTAGGGAGAAAGGTAATGCAGAGATATAGCCTAGCGAGAGAGAGGAAGAGAGAGAGGGAAAGGGATGGAAAAAAGGGGGTAGGATAGAAATTGTGGGGGAAGCGGAAAGGAGCAGGGTGCCAGCTCGCTTCACAGAAAAAAGGAGGGAAACTGCGAGGCAGTACAAACAGAAGGAGCCAAGATCTATGGTGGTCTGAAGCAGGTGCATCGGGCACGTGCGGCAAAGAGGTATCGGTGCCTCTTCTTAAATGTAGCATGACTAGGTGCCAGGCGTACATCTAGGGGCAGCAAATTTCAGTAATTGGGAGCCATGTGCGAGAATCCTGATTTCCGTTTGGTAGTTCTACATCTGGGGATGCTAAGCAAGGAGAGGTCAGAAGATCGGAGACAGTAGGAGATGAGCTGAGAGGTCAGTATGGAGGCAAGTTGTGTCTATCTTTGCATGTGTCTGTGCCTGATATATCTGTGTATGTGTGTGTTGATCTATCTCTTTGAGTATTATGACTGTGTATTTCTGTATGTTGTACTTCTCACTGTGTATCTGTAACCAACAGTATTCATCTCAATATTTTCTGCTGTGCATATTTGTCTGTGTGTATCTTTGCATGACTATATGTCACATATGCATGTGTGTGTGAGCAAGAGAGAGTAGGGAGGGAGGCAGAGACAAATGCATTTAAAGTCCATACTGCTTGATACTACAGGTGACTTAGAACTTAAGCACAAGCTGCAGGCTGTATAGCACGTCCTGTGTTGTAAAATCATCTGTTCAGTTACGTGTCTGTTTGTAAAGTTGTCCAGGACTTTATGATGTCACTTTACACTTTCTAAACTGCTAAGCAATCAGAGTGGAAGAGTGGGCACTGACATCATAAATGTCCAAGAAACGTTGCAACAGAGACCTATGAATGGAAACAGTGTGAATGTGAGGCATACTCAGCTGCATTAAAAAGTAATCAAAATCAGTTTCTAAACCAAAACTGCTAACAAATTCATGCCGAAAGGTGGAAGCTACAGTATACAGATGCCTTCTTTTACAGCCATATAAACATTTATATCACACAGGAATGCATTCATGTTCATACATTTCTGCATTTCATAAAGCTCACCTGTAGTGATGGCCTGAAGATGCATACAGAACTTGTCTTCCGGGAAAGTCTCATGTTCATCAGTATATTTCAGAAACTTTAAAACATGCTGTTAGTAATGTTCATTTCTCTTTGTATGGCTCCCACACCATTGGAATTATTACCAGTATTTTTTTTTTGCTCCTTCTGCCCCGGCCACCCACTCACTCAGTCACTTCACAGGGCACACCTCTTCTGCCTGCCTGACGCACCCTGCACTGCTGTACTCTTCCCTAGGCCTTTGGTACCTACATTGTGGTTGGTTCTGACTTATCCCTGTCAAGGGGCTTTCCTGCGGCCACCAGGAAGGAAGCCCCTATTGCCAGCCCATTATGGCCAGAGGTGGAAGTGCCAGCCTGCTTTAGGGGTCTGGTGCTGTGGTAGGGGCTGCTAGAGAAGCCATCACCTAGGGTGACCTGTGCAACCCTTTTCATTTCTGGGGCCCACCTACCACTCCCCTACATGTATCCACTTGCCGTCCTTGGGCCGGGGAAGTTAGGCAGCATGTGGTTAGTCACACTGCCAAGAATGTTTCTGCAGAGCCGCCACTATGGGAGTGGCATCCCAGAGGGAAGCATTTAATGAAACATAGAAACATAGAGGTATCGGTAGATGAGGACTGCAAGGTCCATCCAGTCTGCCCATTTCTTTTTCTACCTTATGAATGTGCCATTGGCCTTTGCTCTGTCAATGGCCTATCTATTCATACTCATATGTATTGCACCCTTATGCCTATCCCATGCCTGTCTGAAGCCCTGCAATGTACTCGTATCCACCACTTCCTGAGGTAGGCCATTCCATGCATCCACCACCCTTTCTGTGAAAAAGAACTTCTTCACATTACTCCTTAATCGGCCTCCCTCTAATCTCATGATGTGTCCTCTTGTCCTGCTATTTTTCTTATATTGAAACATGTTAGACTCTTTCACCTTGTTAATGCCTTTAAGATGTTTGAATGTTTCAATCATATCACCTCTCTCCCTCCTTTGATCTAGGGTATACATATTGAGCTCTGTTAATCTGTCCTCATATGTTTTCTTTTTTTTTTAAACTTTATGTTTATTGTTTTGTTAAAACAACAAAATAGAGCACAATCGTCTGTAAGGCATCAGTTGTTGCACAGATACATCCAATGTACATCAGGTTTAAACAAGAACCTATACAGAATTGTCTAGGAAATGGGGGAAAATACAAATTAATTTATTACACATCAATCTACCTGAATAGCTGCAGCTATCTAAGGCTTTTGGGGTACAAAACCAAAATGTGTCATTTTAATATGGTTTTAAATTCAACATCCAGTGCTGATATGTCCCCAAATCCACAGTAAGTTACCTTAACATATTAAGTGCCTATATAAGCAGCCCCCACATCTTTAAATCTATATTAAACAAATCATCTATAGAAAAACCCATTACTTATTAATGACTCAGACCTGACTGTCATAAAGGAAATGAAAATCTCAGCTTTGAATAAAGAAGCCCGTTGTGATTATCCATAAAATTAACTATGAGGAGAAAAACAAAGCAAATTAGGCATTGTACTTAAGTTCAAGCGAGATCGTCTACAAAAAATGTCAAGTTTCTTCGTCTGAATCCTCCAATCGATGGCCTTCCGGTGTCTGGAACTCCCGACTAATGGCCTCCACTTTTTTCCCCACTTCCACTGGGTCGTTGAACTGAAACAGGCGTCCACCATAATGAATCCGAAGCCTAGCAGTCATCAACAGCGAGTGGGAAACCCCCAAGGCTCTAAGTCTGGCCCGGACTGAATCAAACTTCTTCCATCTTGCCCTTGTAGCAAATGAGAGGTCCGGGAACAAGTGCACCACTTTCCCCTCCAAAGACAGTCCATCTGCGGACCTTGCGGCCTGCAGCATCATATCCCGAACTGTAGAGCTAGCGGTAACCAGAAGGATCACTCTCAGTAAGTCTCCACGTGGACCAGCTGCCCGGGGTGTTATTCTAAAGGCTTTCCACAAATTGTCAGCCAGCACTTCTGGAGAAAGGTTTAACACCTCAGAAAGCCACGATTTCAAAAAGGTGATGAACTCTGCCCCTTCGGCTCCCTCAGGAAGGCCCACAATACGGATATGGGAGGCACGATTAGAGTTCTCCAGTGCTTCAAGCTGTAGCGTAGCTGGGCATTCTCCTGGAGTAGTTTAGAGGTTGTTGCTAATGCATGGGTAGCTGCCTCTCAGCCGATGTGGCAGTGTTAATTGCCGAGTCAATTTTAACGTCTTGCTCCACGAATCTCTGGAGTATTGACTCCACTTTTATGTCAATGGCCTGTATGGCTGATTGCAATGCTTTCCATGGAGGTTCTGACCCACTAGACGTCGATGCAGTTACGGCCTGGTCTGGTGCTGTAGGTTGCGTTTTCGATCCGCTGCTGGTCGTTTTTTGCGTTCTTCCCATATTTCAAGTTTGGTATCGCTAGAATCCGGGAAGTGTTGTCTATACAAATCTGTATTTGAAAGTTGCTTCTTTCGACTTGTTAATAGACTTTTTAAGGTTTTATTTCTGTTGATGTGAGGAGCTGTTTTCGGGCATGTCTTGCCAGATAGCTGCCCAACAGCAACCCCCCTTCATATGTTTTCTGATGCAGTCCCTGCATCATTTTGGTTGCCCTTCTCTGGACTGCCTCAATTTGGTCAATGTCCTTGTGAAGGTGTGGTCTCCAGTACTGCACGCAATACTCCAGATGGGGCCTAACCAGGGTTTTGTAAAGAGGGATTATTACCTTCCTCTTCCGACTTGTGATACCCCTACTAATACACCCCAACATCCCCCTAACCGTACTTACTGCTTTAGTTGCCTGCTTGGATGATTTCAGATCATCTGTGATGATGATGCCCAAGTCTCTTTCTTCCCTTGTGACTGCCAGCAACTCCCCTCCCAGCCTATAGGTGGCTTCAGGGTTTCACTTCCCTATGTGCATGATCTTGCACTTCTTTGCGTTAAACCCCAGTTGCCACTCTTCCAACCATTTTGCTAGTTTATCGAGAGCTCTTCTCATTCTGCTCACCCCATCTGGATCATCTACTCTGTTGCAGATCTTGGTGTCATCTGCAAACAGACAAACCTTACCCTCCAGTCCATCTGCAATGTCACTGATGAAGATATTGAAGAGGACTGGCCCCAGGACTGATCCCAGGGTACCCACTTGTGACTTGCATCTCTTCTGACTGTATTCCATCTACCACTCTCTGTTTTCTGCCTGTCAACCAGTTTGCCACGAGTTGACCAACTTCGACCCACCCGAGCCTACCCATCTTATTAATCAATCTTCTATGTGGAATAGTATTGAAAGCTTTGCTGAAGTCAAGGTAGGCGACATCAACTGCTCCCCCTTGGTCCACCACTCTGGTTACCCAGTCAAAGAAATCTATGAGATTAGTTTGACAGGATCTTTAGTTTGTAAACCCATGCTGTCATGGATCCTGTGCTCCTATGGATTCCAGGTGTTGCACTATCCTTTCCTTAAGGAGTGCCTCCATAATCTTGCCCACTACTGAGGTAAGACTGACTGGTCTGTAGTTCCCTGCCTCCTCTCTGCTACCACTCTTGTGGAGCAGGATCACATGAGCCCTTCTCCAGTCTTCTGGGGCCTCTCCTGTGCTCAGAGACTCACTAAACAGTTCTGATAATGGCTCTGCTAATTCCACCCTTAGCTCCTTTAGTACCCTGAGATGTATGCCATCAGGTCCCATTGCCTTGTCCACCCTGAGCTTATCGAGCTCTTGTAGGACCCTTTAATTTTGTGAACGGACTAGTGCACACCTCCTTCCCCCATGTGTCCATGGTGCTGAGCTGTGGGCCCTGTCCTACCTTCTCTTCAGAAAATACTGAGCAGAAGTATCTATTTAGGATAGATGCTTTTACATGGTCCTCCTCCTGACACGCCCTCTTATCCCCTTTGATCTTAGCAATACCCCCTCTGGACTTTCTCCTTTCACTAATGTATCTATAGAAAGTTTTGTCACCTTCTTTTACTGTTATTGCTAGTGCTTCCTCGGTTTGGTCCTTTACCTGCCTTACTGCCTTCCCTGTTTCTCTTAGTGAAGTTTGGTATGCCTCCCTATCTTCATCCCGCCGTGTTCCCTTATATTTCCTGAAGGCCAGCCTTTTGGCTCTGACCTTTTCTGCTACTGTTTTTGAGAACCAAAGTGGTTTCCTTCTTCTTTTGCACTTCCTTTTCTCTCTAACACAATGGGATGTTGCTTCAAGTATTGCATCCTTAATGCTTGCCCACTTTGCCTGTACCCCCTCACCTGTATTCTTTTGCCAGGGCTCACTTAACTCTGTTGGCAATCTTATCAAAGTCAGCTCCTCTGAAGTCCCATATTTTTGCCTTGGAATGGGATGATTTAGTTCTGGTGGCCAAATTGAACCATACCATGTGATGGTCACTGGCCCCCAGGTGACCTTCTACCTGGAGATCTGTGATCCTTCCCTGTTAGTCAGTACTAGATCTAGGATAGCCCTGTCTCTTCTGGGTTGTTGTACCAGTTGTTTGAGGCCCTCCCCCTGCAGGGAATCCACCATGTGTCTAGTTCTGGCAGATGTTTCTGCTGGTATTGACCAGTCTGTATCTGGCATGTTGAAGTCTCCAATTATCAGAACCTCCCCTTTAGCTGTCACATTTTGTATATCTTCTGACAGTAATGTGTCTATGTCCTCCCCCTGTTCTGGAGGCCTGTACACAACCCCAGTTTGTATGGCTGTCCCATTTCCTGTTTCCAGGGTGACCCATAGTACTTCTGGCTTCTTATGCGTATTCTGAATTTCTGTAGCTTTGATATTTTCATTGACATAAAGGGCCGCTCCACCCCCCTTTTTGCACCTCTGTCTCTTCTAAATAGTACATAGCCTGGTATTGAAGTCTCCCAATTGTGGTTACTGGTAAACCATGTCTCGCTAATGGCTACTATGTCCAGTTTAGCCTCTGTCATTATTGCCTGCAGGTCTGGGATCTTGTTTCCCAGACTGCAAGCATTTGAGTACATGATTTTCTATTGGCCAGATTTTGGTGTGTTAGTTGTTGGTCGAGGTCTGGCATTTCCCCTGTGCGTCACATGGGGAGCCAGACCTTTTTCCCTTACCTGGTGATGCAAATGGACTACAAACAAGCTGAACTCCTGTTTGACCACTAGCTGAGGGGGGAGGGGTGTTCTTCTCATTCGACATAATGGGGACTGCACCCCTCTCCCCATTTGCTAGTTTAAATATTCTGCAAAGACGTCAGACTTCTGCCCCAATGCACTGACTCCCTCCTTAGTCAGATGCAGCCTATCAAATTTAAAGAACTTTCACTCCCAAAACTGTTGCCAGTTCCCTACAAATTTGTGTCCTTTTTCCTGGCACCAGCCCTTGAGCCACATGTTTAGCTCCCCTATCTCCCCTTCTCTGACCTTCCATCCATCTGCCCCCCTCTCCCAGACTGGCAGGATCTTAGAGAAGAAGATGGAGGACGAAATGGATGATAGTTTGTCACCCAGCCTGGTCAGGTGTTCCTTGGTCTCCACAACTGACTGGCTGGTGAGATCGTTAGTCCCTATGTGTACCAGGATGTCAATGTTTTCTCTTGCTTCCTGTGCAGTTTTAGCAATGTGGTCAGTGTCTCTCCACGCTGATGTACCTGGGAGACATCTGACCATTACCCCTGGCTGGAGATAGGTATCTACTCCCCGAATCATGGAGTCTCCTATGATCAGAAGTTTTTTGGATTTCCTTTTTGCTTTTTTTGTTTTGGTTCCTGTTTGGGTGAGTTTTGTTGTGCTAGCTCCTGTGTTGTAGTGTCCTGCTCTGCAGTGTCCTCTGCCCCTTTGTTTGATTTCGGAGATAGAGGCAGATACCTGTTTGTAGTTTTTATATGGTTTGTGGAGGTGATATGTTGGAGAGCACCGAGTGATGGGGTACCCGATTTGCCCCTCCTAGCCACCTGCCAACCTCCCGGACCAACTACCCTCTGCAGTTGAGGTGTTTCTGTTAGATGTTGGGAAAATGGTGGGCGGTTCTTATAATATATTTCCTCCTGAATATGTGATTTGAGGCGCGCAATCTCTGCTCATGCTGCCTGGAGCTGAGCCCATAGATCTCCAATGGCCCAGCATATAAATCATCAATGTAATGGAAATAAGCTAGTGGTTTGTGGAGACAGCGCCTTAAGAAGTCCTCCTCCTCCTCCAAGTCTGCCATACAGAGGTTAGCATACTGTGGAGCCATCCTGGTGCCCATTGCTGTTCCCATAGTTTGAACACAATGTTTACCTTTGAAGTTGAAGTTGTTATGTGTCAAAATGAATTTCGTAAGTTTCCCTGCCACTTCAGGGTTGATGTTTTGGTCCAGTCCTTTCTCCTGTATGTATTTAAGGCAGGCTGAAATGTCATCTGTGTGTGGAATATTAGTGTAGAGGGATGTTACATCCATCATCGCTAAAATGGTATCAGGTGGTAAGTCTTTATAACCAGAAAGTACACGCAGGAAGTGTGTATTGTCCTGGATATAATTGTCTTTTTCCATAACCAGTGGTTTCAAAATGGTTTCTACTAACCCTGAGATCCCTTCAGCCAGGGTACTATTACCAGAGACTATGGGTCTTCCCGGATTGCCAGGTTTATTTATTTTAGTTAGCATGTAGAATATCCCTGGCTTGGGTTCAGCAGGGATGAGGTCAGTTCGTTTTTTTTGGACATGGTTTGGAAAAGTTCCAATTAAGTCATGTAGTTCTTTTTTATATCTTGTAGTGGGGTAGTATATGATCAGTTAGGTACGTACCTTGATAAGTACAACCTTCAATACCAGGAACAGCATGGCTTTCGGAAGGCACATAGTACTTCAACGGCATTGGTTGAGTTTACCGGTTATATCCATGAAGCACTTGACCCGAGGGCTCTTGCTGGGGGCCACTTTCTTCGACCTCACCAAGGCCTTCGACACAGTCAATCACGACTTGCTTCTCACACAACTCTCTAACATTGGTATATCCTCTGTCTCTCTAGGCTGGTTCCAAAGTTACTTCTCTAATAGGACCCAGCAGGTCAAGATTCTTGATGTTCTATCCGCCATCTGCATGTGAACACAGGGGTGCCCCAAGGTTCCATTTTGGGCCCCCTGGTGTTCAGCCTCTTTCTAAATGAACTCCCCAAAGTCTGCCAGAATAAGATCCTTCTATAAGCAGATGATGCTGTTCTCTACATGTGTCACTATACTCCGGAAGAGCTGGAAAAAGGCATGCTTTACTGCTGTGGAAAAATGGTTCCTTCAGTCTAAGCTCTTGCTCAACTACACTAAGACTAAAACAATGTTGTTTGCCTCCCATCGAAACCGTCATAAGACCCATCACCTCAATATCTACAATAACAAGTTTGATACACTCGAAATGGTCACCACCTTTAAGTACCTTGGTGTCTACCTTGACAGCTCTCTCTCCTATAGCCAGCACGTAGACCATGTTGCCAAGGCAGCTAGTGCCAGACTAGGTCAGCTCTACCAGCATAGGCAGTGCCTCACCAAAAGTGCCATCAAGCTTGCAGTTAACAGCTCCATGCTCTCTATCATAGATTATGGACTGGTAGTCTATGGAGCCTGTACTGATACAGCACTTAGGCAAATCAAGATTGTCCTAAACAAAGCCTGAAGACTAGTCCTGGGTGTGGACCGTTGAACTCACACTTGTGAACTATACCCAAGCACTGGTTGGTTAAACCTGAGTAGCAGAATTCAGTACCAAGTCTGTCTATTAGCAAAAAAATCCACCCTAGGTCTTGCTCCTCCTAGAGTGAGGCAACTGCTAAGAAACTCCACTTCCTCCAGACTAACTAGGGGGTCGAGTAGAGCTGCCTTCATTATCCCATTCTGCCGGACCTCACTAGGACAACAGTCCTTCGAATACAGGGCCCACTGCTGGCTAAATTCCCCTTAACTCTGAGCTGACTGAGGAAATGAAACTATGCCCATTTAAGGCCAATCTGCTGCAGTACCTGGCCACTCTTAGTAATTGTGACTGCGTCACCTGTGCATAATCCTACCATTATTGGGAGCTTATCTGTCCTGCATAGCACCCATTCTCCCCCCCACTTCCTCCCCTGCCTGGTGTGACCTCACTGAGCACTTACCCCCATGTCCCCTCTTTACCCCCCCCGCCTTCCTGCTTTCTCTTCACAAATACTAATCCCCCCTAATTTTGACCCCCTCCCACCGTTTCCCTCCTCACCTTACCCCTCTTACCCCCACACTTTAAAACCCTTTCCCTTATCCCTCTCTCCCCCCCCCACAGGGAGGACACAGCATGAGATTAGAGGGAGGCCGATTAAGGGGTAATGTGAGGAAGTTCTTTTTCACAGAAAGGGTGGTGGATGCAAGGAATGGCCTACCTCAGGAAGTGGTGGATATGAATACAGTGCAGGGCTTCAGACAGGCATGGGATAGGCATAAGGGAGCAATACAGATGAGTATGAATAGATAGACCATTGACAGAGCAAAGGCCGATGGCACATTCGTAAGGTAGAAAAAGAAATAAGCAGACTGGATGGGCCTTGTGGTCCTTATCCCTTGTCAACTTCTGTTTCTATGTTTCTATTTGTTTATCATTTGGATGGAGGGCACAGATGCACTTAAAGATTTTCATCAGGAACTTAATAACCTTCACCCTACCATAAAGCTTACCCTGGAGAACTCTACTACCAATGCTAATTTTCTGGACACCACAGTCACCATTAAGGATGGAACTTTACATACATGTATGTACAGGAAACCAACAGAAAGACAGAGATACTTACACAAGAAAAGTAATCTCCCAAACCACACAAAAAATCTGTCATGTACAGTCAAGCACTTCGATGTCACCATATCTGTTCAAATGAGGAGGACAGAGATACACATTTGGCTATGTTGAAAAATACCTTTATTGAGCTGGGACACTCTTCCAGAGAAATTGACAGGACAATAGAACATGCAACACAAGGGCCAAGACAACAAGTATTTCAGTATAAAGAAAAGACAGCTAGAGACAGAATACCCTTAGCAGTTACATATCATCCAGACCTTGAACTTCTGCGTAAGATTATTAAAGACTTCCATCCAATATTTAGTGAGGATGAGACCCTTAATTGTAATTTTAAGGAACTACCACTACTATCTTTTAAACAACCACCAAACTTAGCCAGCCTAATTATTAAGAGTAAGCTTTCGCCAGAACAGAATGCCATGACACTAAATGGTACACGGCCCTGCAATCAACGCACACGTAAGACTTGTGTGCACATTTCCACTCCGGACTGTGTGGTTACATCACAAAACAGACAATTCAAGGTACATGGGAGTTATACATGTACATCACAGCATGTTGTTTATTTCATTCAGTGCAAGAGATGTCCACAAACAAGTTATGTTGACGAGACAAGCCAACCACTCCGTACTAGGATGAACTCACACAGACATACTATTAAAAGGAAGATGACTGAAAAACCAGTGGGGCAACACTTCTCTCAGCCTGACCACTCAGTTTCAGATATGTCAGTAATGGTCTTAAAAGGAAATCTCAAAAGCACACGACAGAGACGAGCTTTTGAGTTCAAACTTATTTTACATCTCAATATGGTAGCAGATGGGATGAACATAGATTTGGGTTTCATGGGACATTACAGGATTTAACATCCACAGACCTCTTCTTCTTCGGGCTGACATATTAGAGGACTTCAGCACCTGTGTGTGTGTGTGTGTGTGTGTGTGTGTGTGTTTGGTGGGTATGTGAATATGGCAGGTGTCAGGGTTGTACCAATTAATACATGCTATTAATGCATTAAATTAATTTAGCATCTAGGTCAATTAAATTAATAATTAATTAATTTTTAGACTGTTAATTAAATTAAATTAATGGTACCTCAATTAATAAGTAAATTAATAATTAATAGCTATTTAGCTATTTTTCCATATATTTTACTATACATTGTACATTATATATTACAACCCTATATTTATATTTTCAAGAGTTTTGACACTGTAGACCATGGGGTGCTACTGGAGCGACTGCGGGTCTTTTGTGGGCTGTCTGGTACAGTCCTCAATTGGTTTCGTTCTTACCTCACTGGCAGGTCTCAGAGAGTTGTCACTGGAATCTATTCCTCTGACGCTTTCTCCCTGCCTTGTGGGGTACCACAGGGCTCCATTTTAGCTCCCATGTTGTTTGCAGTGTATATGCTGCCATTGGGAGAAATCAACAGGCGATACAGTCTGAGTTTTCACTGCTATGCAGATGATACTCAGCTGTATCTGTCCTTTCTCCCTGACCAGAATGATGCACTCTTTGTACTTAATAGCTGCCTGGATGAGATCAGAATTTGGATGAGTTCGAGCTGGCTGAGACTCAATCCGGATAGGACTGAGGTACTGGTTGTGGATCCAGGTCATCCTGGGGTGGGTTTGGGTGCTGGACAGCCATCAGGTTTATTACTTGGTGATGTACCACTCTTTACCTCTCGACAGGTGCGAAATCTGGAGGTTATTTTTGATGATGGTCTGACCCTGAAATTTCAGGTGTCAGCTGTTGTCAAATCCTCTTTCTACCATCTGAGGAATATCGCCCGGGTGAAACATCATATTCCCCAGGAGGACCTTCCAACTTTGGTCCACGCCTTTGTCACTACTCCTCTGGACTACTGCAATTCCCTCTACCTAGGGCTACCAGGGGTTGATATCCACCACCTTCAGCTGGTGCAGAACGCTGCAGCCAGGCTTTTGACTGGGACTCTTAGAACCAGTCATATTACGCCTGTGCTTCGCGAACTGCACTGGCTGCCTGTTTGGTGGCAGATCACCTTTAAGGTTGGTTTACTAACCTTTAAAGCCTACATGACCAGGGACCCGGTTACCTGAAAGATCTTCTAATTCCCTACTGCCCCCTCCGTCCTCTCCATTCCGCCAGCAAGGGATTGCTGGAGATTCCCAGGGTTCGATTGAAGTTATCGGGATCGTGTGCCTTTGCCTTCTCGGCTCCAACCCTGTGGAACTCTCTACCTCGCTGGTTAAGAGAATGCCCAACCATTGATAGTTTTAAAATTGCTTTAAAGACATATCTTTTTAATTTGGCTTATTCTCTTTAGTTATAGTTGTTTATATGTTTGGATTTTACTGTTTTATCTATTTCTGTACAGTGACTTGGTTTGGAAAGGCGCTTTATAAATAAATATGACTTGACTTGACTTAGGGTTGAGTAGGCACTTTAATGTTAAACCTCAAATTTTGTGCTTTAATAACTTTGCAACCATTCAACAGATTTGCACGAAATTTGGAATGCACAGTCTGGCATGGTGGATCTCTTGATTTACTAAATTGTGTTTCATCAGACATACGGGTTTTGTGCAGTGAAGTGCCAAAAAATGCACTTTTCACCACTTTTGCACATTTTTTGTCCGTGGCACTGTGCGGACACTGTGTGGTCTTTTTGTCTAAAACTTGGGACTTAAAAAGAGCTTGGGCCATGGAACATGCCATCATGTGTTTGATGAAAAAATATTAATCTGTTCAAAAGTAATTACAATTTGAAATTCCCATTATATTCTATGGGAAAATGTATATGTATTTTTTGCAGTGTTAATGAGAAAGACCAGATGGCCCTAGGAAAGACCAGATGGCCCAAATTGGGATGACCATATCTCAATCACAGTTTGGTCTTTTTACTTGAAATTTGCATGGTGTTGAGGGGATGTCATAGAAATGTGAACTATGCTGTTTAGGTGTTGGGGAATTAATTGTTTGCAGAGATATTTGATGATGTAATTGACATTTTTCCCATAGGACTACATTGTAGTCTGTGTCATGACTTTTGGTGCCGTTATCTTGGAAACGAAGCGAGATACAGACTTTTTGCTATAGGTGGCTTAGATCACCTTTAGGTGATCTATGCCAGTGGAAAAAGATTTGAAATTGTAGAGTAAGTCTGCAGGGGAATTTTTTTCGTACGTTGCACGGTTCATGAGATATTGTGAAATTACTATCACAAGGGTTCAAAGAGTGCCTGTCCAGTCCTTTTCAGTGCCCATATCTTGGAAACAATGTGAGATATGGGTACAGTATTTTGATGTTGTGTGAAGTACTTGCTGTTATGATTACAATGATGCTAGCATTTTTCTTCTAACTCTTACGGTTCCCAAGATATGTGCAAATTACTGTTACAAGGGTTTGGTGCCCTATAGTGCTACTGCATGGCTCTGTAGCTTTGCATAAGTGGGAGCATGGGCCCAGATGCATACTGTTATGCAAAAATTGGCAACTTGTTGGGAGCTGGGCTCTGTGCTCCCACCAATACGTGCCTTTTATTACTTATATTACACTTTTTCAAAAAGAAAGGAAATTCTATGCAAAAAAACTGTGTTAATGCTTCATTTAGGGTTAAAGTAAAAAAAGTCAGAAAATTAGACATTAAGGTTGAACCCTTAACCCCCCCATACACCCCACCCCAATCCTCCATATACTGACAGACGCCAGGGTGTGTCATTGAGGTTGTGAGGATATACACCAAGTCTTTCAGTAACTGAGGTATTTAAAAAAATACAGCAAATCTTTGGGTAACTGCTATCAACAAATTTATTTTGCAAAAGAGACATATCTAATTTTTATTTATCTCACCAAGAATCACACATTAACCACACATCCATTCTATTGAATTGGCTTTTTTTTAGTAACAATAACCTTTGTTACATTTCACAAATATGAGGCATTCAAATGTCTCATCTAGCATTCTGTTTCACTCTGGTGACAAAATGTTGCCTCAACACTGAAAACTCATTCAACCAGAGCTGAGGAAGTGGTCAGGCAAAGTATATTCATTGCTACAGTAGATAGCAAAGGGAATGTGCTTGCTTGCTCCTTCCAGAAACTTAATGGGCACAGTTTTCTGGAGTGAGATCATCACTCAGATATCAGTCAAGCTCCATGCAGATGTTGGAAAAGTTATCAAGTGGAGGCTTTCATTCTTTATTTGCTGCTGTGCCACTTCTCATGAAAGAAAAGAGTTTGGATTTTTTTTGTTGGATGCTCTAACACTTCGGTGGACGTGGCATCCTCCTGAGAAACCGCAGTTTCCTCTGCCAAAGTGTCAGATGACCGAATACAGTATTGAGAAATTAATTTAACAAACGCAGTTTTTTTCAGCTCTTTCCATCTCATCGCTGACCCAGTTCAACTGAAACCATTGGTCAAGTATCGAACTTGCCACAAAAATCTTACTTCACTCATATTTAATCGAATGCTTTTCCAGTGACTGTTTTAGTCCATTTAACAACCGAGAACAGTAACATGAAGTATAGTACTGGACATGGTGCCGCAATCCTCTGATGCATGGTATTACATACCTAGCTGTTGGAATGTTTTGCCCTTGTGTCATGTTAGTAGCATCCTCACATGGCTCTTTGCAGATTGTGGGTTGTGGATCAGTTGTAGAACACTGGTTTAGTTGGGTGACAAATTAGGAAAATAAACTATATGAGGGAGAACTCATCCACATGCTATGCTGAAGGGCAGAAACCACAAACTTGTGCAGCCCGGGATCTGTTGAGGATCAGGTTGTAAAGCACCTGTGCAGTATGTTGGGCTGGTGTCTTGTGCCTTAAATTTTGGCAATTCCATTTTTGTGTTAGTTTGTGAGTATCTGAGTACTGTTGTGTTTATTCAACATGTTTGCCATACAGAACAGAGAGTGGGAGAAACTGGAGAATACAGAGTGTAGTCAACATGAAAATAAACCTTGTATTAATTCAATTATTGATGCATTAATCCACAAAAAAACTCAATTAATAGGGGTCCATTTAGTAAATAATTCACAATTAACAGGGTCCATTAAATAAATTAACATTAATGGAAACATGGCTTAATTATATTAATAGTTAAATTAATAATTAACAATTAACCAACCCTGGCAGGTGTGGGGCTTGCTGTCACATTGAGGTAGGCTTCTATTTAGATACATGGAGTCACAGTGTGTCATTACTCTTACTTCACACACATAATGAATATTAATTCCTTCTTACTATTTGCCTTCCACCAGGAGTGGGGTTGATTCCATTGCATTATATTCAGATTCCCTAGCCTGTTACTGTACATACAGTAGTGTTATTATATACTGTCACATTTTTTAACTCTGAACATATTAGGGTACGAGATCTCATTTGCATGGGGGTCCTTGACAGATCTAGTTACATTAGGCTAATATTGTAGTGATTTGTGGAAATGTAGGTATGTTAGGACTCTTGTCTTACACACATACTGTATATTGACTTCTATTTATCTTACCCTGGGGAGGGTGGAAGTTTTATTTCATTGTGGTTCTATTCAGAATCCTTGGACTGTTACTGTGCAGATAGTAGCATGGTTACATAGTGTCTCTATAGATATTAGGATCCCTTTTACTTGGAATTTCATGACAAGTTGAATTCCTTTTGGTAACAATTGCAGTGATTGATGTGAATGATGGTGCATTAGGAGTGTGTGTGTGTGTGTGTGTTTGCTTGCTTGCTTGCGCGTGTGTGTGTATGTGTATATATCTCCTTAAAACTAGTTATCTCCCCCCCCCCATGATATGGAGGTGTGGGGTGGGATGTGTTGTGTGTGTGGGGGGGAAGAGAATTTAATTTTTATTTCTTATTCAGATTCCTTAGACATTTTCACTACATCAAGTTGTTATATTATACACTGAGAATTTATTGACATCTGTACATATCAGGCTGCAAGGTCTTAATTTCTTGGTGGTCCTTGACAAGTAGTTTTTTGTTTGTCACGTATACTGTGAATTTATATTATTATTTATAAACTCCTGTTACTACACTATAGGCTTTTGAAGTTTATTGGGCATAATATCTTGATGGAGAGCATAGTTGCGTAATGGGTCCAGCTAAGTTTTACATATCGTACAGTGTGTAACTACTGATCTTTTTAAGAAAGCTTTACTGGTTACTCTTTGTATGTTATGTATACATAGATGCTTCTTGTAGCCCTATCTTGTGGTGCTTGTTTTTAACTGACAATTTTAGTATGTCTTTAATCCAGGTGGGGGTTGTTTTTCAGTAACTGCATTCTTATACACATTGTGACACTCATAATTTGATTTAAGAGCCATCTGCTGAAGTAGTTGTTATCTTATAAGTCAATTTAATTTATATGCAGTAGAGTTCTTTGTATGTTTTCTGCACTAAGCACCTCTGACCAGGGCTCGGCTGGGGAAGAGGATCTTCTGGGGAGGGTGGCATCATATCCACTGAATGACTACCTCTAGGTGGAGGCCTGAGGACAGGGCGCCAATGGAAGGGTGGATGCTGTGGGACTCCACAGCATATGTATGCCTCCACATATGCACACTGACGTGTCGCACCCCAGCAATGGGGAGGGTTGGGAGAAAATGGTGGAAAATACCCCACAGTGATGGATGATGGTTGAGTCGACCCCCCGCAGGCTCTGCACTGATGGTGGGGCAGCTGATCCTGTGGCCAGGATGGCTAACAAGGTAAGATCCTGGAGGAACTGGGTGACAGAGCTGGCGGGTGTCAATTGAATGGGGGCTGCCAGGGGAAAGAAGAAGAACAAAGTATATATAGAAAACAAAAAGTAGTGAAATGTGGTATTATGGTTTCCAACCCTAACTCCCCACCACTCTCTCCAAGCAGCAAAAGGACAAGACCACACAAGCAACCACAGACAGTCATCGTGAGGTAAGACAAACAACATACAACTGTTTCCAGATGGCACAAATGCAGTAGCACTGATGAACTACCTTTGTGGATTTGCATCTGTGGTTATGCAGACACCTGTGTGTGTGTATGTTGTACAGCATGCATGAGTATGTGTGACTTCAGAGGTGCAGGCCCCATGGGTCCTGTGCCTTTGCAGCCAGAGATACTCATGCATGCTGTATGAGATACTTCATTAGATAGCATGATCCGCTAGTGCATGCTTTTTTGTATGCATCTGCATAACTGAAAAACTGCTACCCCCACCTTGAAAAAGTTCTAGATCCACTGCTGAAACCATGATGATACCCTCATTGCAACACTAAGTCTGGCTGCGTAACTGCGCCAGACAGGGGCCTGAACTACTGGTGCGAGAAGTTGGTGTGTATGTCTTACATCTGTGGCTGAAGAGGTGCAGCCCACTCAGAGGACTGTGCTACAGCAGACAGAAGTACTGTTGCAATTTTTGTATCATGGATTTGTGGCGATTGTGCTTCTGCAGCGAGAAGTCAGTGTGTATGTGTTATACCTGTAGCTGTAGAAGCACAGGCCTATCAACTGTGTGTATGTTTTATAGTGCTCATGATTAGTTGACGTGACAGAAGTGCTGGCCCCATAAGAGCTTGTACTTCAGCAGACAAAAGAACTCTTGTAATCTGGTTATCGTGGATTTGTATCTGGCTGCAAGGACCTGTGTGTCTGTATATAGAAGCAGTGTTGTCATTTGAGTATCCTGGATTTCTAGCTATAGTGACAAGTGACTGTACATATCTTGCAGTGTGCATGCCGCAGATAACAGGCTTATGTTGTTTGTCTTACCTGATGATTGCTGTCTGGGGTTGCTTGTGTGATCTTCTCCTTTTGCTGCTTGTGGGGAGGGTAGTTAGTATTGGAAGACCTAATGCCGTATTTCACAATGTTTGTGGCATTAAATTGAATCCAAACTGATGCGTTAATGCAGTTTTTTGCAAAGAAAAAACATATGTGTGTATGAATAAACAAACTTTTTTTTAATCCAGCCTGTGGACAGACATAACAGTTTCTAGGATTTAGAAAGCGGAAGAGGCAGAAAATGCCTAGCTCTATGTAACAATCTCATGGATTAGTTTAGCCTTAGAACCATGTCAAAAGTAGCCAGCCCCACAGAGGGCCACTTGCATGATTCATCCACACAATCTGACCCTCTTTTAAGTATCTCACCACCTTAAAGGTGGGCTGGACCATTTGGATGCATTGTGTGCACGGTCCTCTGTGGGACTGGCCACCTTGATGTGTTACAGAGGCAAATCCAATCCAGGAGATTGTTTCTAAAACCCAGACATTTTCTGCCTGTTATTGGTATTGTGTGTATTTACTCACTTACTGTTTGCTACATTAAAAGTAAAAGAGAACAAACCTCAATGGGATTATAACAGGGGACCAGATAATCACAAAACAAGACCTCTACCAGTGAGACTAAAGATAATCTCCCCTAGGTCTGCTGGTACAAAGCCTCCTGTATACATGTCTATCCATGACAGCTTCACCAACTATGAGGTACTCAGCCCTTGTGTTTTTTTCTTCCTTTACGTGACTGCATGTAAAAACTCTACTACATTCAATTTGTAATATTCATAGCACATTGGCAGGAAAGATTCCTGGTTAACACAACCCCAGCCTCATAGTTCTTCCTTTTGGCCAGGGCTAGGGAGGATCTCTCACGTACACAAAAAAGTGCAAGAAACTTAAAAAACACAAAGGCCACCCCCAACGCACAGCACCAGCAGCAGCAGCAGGTTGTGCTGCCTGTACACGGGTGTGGGATTCAAGAGGCAGACACCAAGGTTTCAGGAACAAAAATATAGCTTTTATTCAGCAGGCAAATCAAAATAATTAAGAAACAAACTGGAAATGACAAAAGAAATAAAAGAAGACAAAATTCCTAAACAATACTTTCTTTCCAAAAATTACTACTAGAAGAAATTAGGGTCTTGGTTGGGTCAGCTCCCTGCTGAGCCCTCCAGCTCACTGAATGACGTACAGATAGAAGCCCTTTATATACTGAGAAAACAGTCAGGATGGGTCTAAGCTCCACCCACTTTTGGATAAAACAAAGAAAATGCTTAATTCTGGCTTTAAAATAATTTTTCAAAACATCATTCTAATCTTAATAACAAACGTAAACAGCATAAGGTGTATAACATAATTTTCCTTAAGCCTTTGCAACATTAAAATGTATTGTGGGTGTTATTTCAGTTACAGGCTCCTCCTACAAGTCCTCTGTCCTATATTAAGAGCAAGGATTGGGCTGGCCAGCACTATAGGAATAGGTCAGAGACTTGAGGAGAACCTGCCTGTAGAAGAATAAGCACCAGACTAGTCCTTAGCAACATAAACCCAAAACAAACGTTTAAGAGCTTTCCAGGTAAGCCCTAATAAAAATAAACTGCTTCAAAAAAATACAGTTTCCACCCTTAAACTGCATTTACAGTATTTCTTTAGGTTCTGAGGCATTTATACTAGCAGACTGTTATGCCAGAGCGAGGGAGCAGCTCAGAACTGCAGCGCTAAACAGTTCTGAAGAAAACAACGCTTCCCCAAGCTCAAGTATCATTCTTTCTTTCTTTGGAAGCTTGAAGAAGCTACAGGAGCATCTCTGCAAAATGCAGCATCAAAATTAGGTATCGCATCTGGATGCATGGAAAAATCTCCAGACAGCGTTGTGTTTCTTTTCCCCTGTTTTTTTTTCTCTTTACCTTAGCAACTGTTTTGTTTACAATTTACAGGGACCAAACAGTCCAAAAGAAGAAACACTAAAAATAGGGTAAAATAACTATACCCCAGGCTTTATTTATGAAAGCACCAGTGCCTTATTTATTTTAGGCACAGTTTCCCATTTTAGTTAAAGAAGACATGCTAGCGAACACCCGCACTTTCGTGAAGGAGAGTGTACGCACAATCGTGCAGGAATTTGTGCGCACGTTTGAGCAGGATCGCCAATTTGCTTGCAGAGCAATAGCGGGGGGTGGGGTAGGTTGGAGCCCACAGAGACCTGAATGAAAATGGAAATTAAAGAGAATTTTATAGATAAAGGGATAGTCAGAACACAAGACAGGTGGCCTACCTGTCTGTGGGAAAATGAAATACAGTTTAGGCAGAGAAAGAAAGTAAAGTGCTGTTGCAACAGACTTTAGAAAAGGGTCTCTACAGTCCTACACCCTTTTACATACTCCTCCTCACTCAAGAGGAAACCCAGGGTTTTTTTTTCTACTGTTAGAGGAAGCTACTTAATAATCAGGTAGGTAGTAATCAGATCTCTCACAGGGAGAGATGGAACTTCGGCCCGCCCACTCTCCAAAGCTCCACCTCAGGGTCCCTAACAAAAACAGAAATACAAAGAACCAATAATCGGTATCAGAAGCTGTCCTCTGATGCAGTTTTATTAATTACCCCGAGGTCTGATTCTAACTGATTATTTACATCCTTTGGTTTGCCCCATAACGAGACATAAAGTCAGCATTTTTGTTGGCAGAACCTGACCTATATTTAACAATAAACCTACAGGGTTGTAAGGCCAGGTACCACCACATGATATGGGGGTTCTTCTCTTTCATGGCCTGGATCCAACATAAAGGATTGTGATCTGTCCAGATCTCAAATTCTACTCCCCAAAGATAAAACGTTAGTGCATCCACAGCTCATCTGAGAGCCAAACACTCTTTTTTTCAATAGTGGAGTATTTGGTTCCCCTAGTATGCAATTTCCTACTAATATAGATGATGGGATGCTCTTCCCCCTCAATGATCTGAGATAAGACAACACCTATGCTTGTATTAGAGATGTCGGTCTGAACAATAAATGGAAGGTTAAAATCAGGGCTTTTCAGGATAGGTGTGGTTCGCTGAGTGGTTACGCTATTGTACCATTGTGTCAAGGACCGTATTATTTGTTGTCCGGTCTTGTCAATGGTCGTCAATTACTCCATTTCTCCATTTTTTAAGCTATTTGGAACTTGCCTACCTGAAGTTGTATTGTGCCCAGCCGTGTCGTTTCCAGTCGCTGTGTGGTCCTGTGGTTAGCTGCTGGCTGTGTGCTGGGAGCGGCGTATGGAGCTGGGTTTGACTGCCTCTGGTGCTGTGGAGAGATTTTGGTTGCTGACGGCCTGGGGTTCTGGCGGCTGCTTGCGTGTTTGAGGTGAAATGCTGGACTGGACTGTGAGGAGGAATGCTTCGTGGTGGAGTGTTGGTTCCCATTCGGGGAAGGATTATCGCCGAACCAGGAAGAGGAAGTAATCGGGAACATACTGGACTGGACTTACTGTATGGAGGAAGCGTCTGGGACAGAGGAAATTGTGGATTATTTGAATTAAATTGTCCAGATTCCCTGGTCCGGACAGGATAGCGGGTTTCTCTGCCTCTGGAGGGTGGTGGGGTTAACCTTGCTTCCTTATTGAGAGAGGGGTACCATCGGAGGGTGGTTCAGCCTGTCTCATTGCTGCGAGGTCAGGTTGATTCTGGACTTCGTCGATGCTCTCTCTGGATGCCTGCAGGATTTTACTGGAGTTGGTTTATGTGGACTGCTACTTTGGTGATGTATACTTGAACTTTTGTTATTTTCAATTATATTTTGGGATACGATTGGGAGGACTGAAACCTGAGCTACTTAGTTCAGTCTTGTGAGAGAAGACTGTCTAAAGTTTTTTGGGCCATACTAGTGGTGAGAGCACAAAAGTGTGGATACTAAGAAGAAAAGACCTTGAACTCCTGCTTTGGTTTTTCCTTTAGTATTTTGGAAACTGAAACTTTGGGCCAAATTTTAAGGGTTTTATGTAGGTGGAAAAATCCTTTTCTACAGTGGTGAGAGCACTGTGGGAGGGGTAGTTGGACAAGTGCTTCTGATACATTTATGTGTAACACATTGTTATGAAATGTTTTATGTTTGATATTGAAATATAATGTCTAGGGTTTAATTTTAGTTAGTTTTGCTTTATGTAGTTATAATAATTATATTTTGTTATTTGTATGTCGTATTTTAAATTTTGTTATTTATATATTTTGCTGGGGTTTTGTATTAGTTGTGTTACTATGTGTTGGAATAAAAATAGGACGGTCGGCTATTATTCCCCCTCCAGGCTCAGGGATCTCTGTCCCTTCTCCTGTCCCCCTCTGTCGCCGGGAGTCTATAGAAGGTGTAGGGCTCTGGGGATTGTGAGGGGGAGGAGGAGGGTTGGGGCTGGGCCTGGGGGGGATGGAAAGGAGCGGGCGGATAGGGATTGTGAGGTCAAGGAGATGCTCTGGGGTGAAATGGGCTCAGGAGAGGGGTTCTCCCTGTCTTGTGCCCATACCCAAGGGTTCTGGTTACCAGCAGGTAACGCGGTCATCGTCGGAGGTCCATCCTGCACGAGCGGTGTTGTGCAATGCTAGGTCTATTAAAAACAAGACGGCTATTATAGCCGATCTTGTTGGGTCAGCTGACCTAGCTTGCATCACTGAGACCTGGCTGGATGAGAATGCTGGGCCAGTATTAGCCGCAGCAGTTCCGGCCGGGTACTCGGTGATACACCGCTCGAGGCAGGATCATAGGGTGGGGTGTTGCCATTTGTTTTAAATCAGAATTGGGCCTGGTGGAGGTACCAGTGGAGTCACCGGATCCTTTGAGTGTGTCTTAGGCGAGGTGTGGGTGCAGGATACTTCGATATATCATCCACCAGGTGATGGGAATGTTTTCCTGCAGGAATCGAGACTTCATTGTTGACCTAACATTGGGGTCCCCAGATGGTTGGTTCTGGGCGCGTCAATGCTTGGGTCGTCGATGAACTCTCACATTTTGTCAAGACTTCCTCCAGTTGATGTTATCACTGGGCTTCACACAGGTAGTTTCCTCCTCACCCATATTGGTGGGCACTCATTGGATCTGGTGTTCCTTCTGGGGATGGGGATATCTGATTTGGTGGTGGAACCACTCGGATGGTCTGACCATCCTCCATTAGGTTCAATTTTGAGGCCGCCCTACTAGGTCAGCCCCTTCGAAATGGTCCGGGCACCATTGAGGGGTGTGTCCCAGATGACCTGATGGCGGTGCTGGACCTATCGGATCTTCCGAAGATTGCTTGGATCCAGGTGACCTAGTACAGGCCTATAATAGGCAGTTACAGGGGCCCTGGATTCTATTGCACCTGTTCATGTTCGGTCCGCTCACTCTTCGCTCCCAGGCCTCCGTGGTTTGATGAGACCATGAGGGAGTTGAGGAGGTAGGACGAAGGCTGGAGAGGCATTGGCGGAAGTCCGTCTGGATGATGACAGACTTAGTTTGATGGACCATTATGTGGCCTATCAATCCGCAATCTCTCGAAGAAGGCAGAGTTCCTGTCCAGGGAGATTGTGGCTGCACAGAATAGACCAGCCCAGCTCTTTCGGACTGTGGACAGACTGTGCAATCCAGTCTGTCTTCAGCCCGGGAGGGCCTTTTCCACAGAATGGTGTGAGGAGTTTGCTCTCTTCTTTGCAGATAAGGTTGCCAAAATCAGATCGGATGTCCGCTCTTCCCTGTCCAATGGGGGTAGTGATGGGCGGCCGGAGATGTCAAACACCCAGTTTGCATGGTCTGACTTCAGCCTCCCCAAAATCGAGGATATTGTGATGGTCATCCGAGCGCTACGACCAACCAGCTGTGATTTGGACCCTGGCCCCACACGTCTCCGAGTGGATTATGTGGATAAAATCAGCCTAGTCCTGGCTTTGATAGTCTGGAAGTCTTTGGAGAGGGGGATCTTTCCTGAACCCCTCAAAGAGGCTATAGTTAGGCCCCTTTTAAAGAAACCCTCCTTAGACCCAGATTGTCTAGCAAATTACAGACCAGTCTCTAACCTACCCTTTGTGGGTAAGGTTATTGAGAAGGTGGTCGCACTGCAATTGGAGGATCATCTGACCAACAACAATATTTACGATGCTCTCCAATCTGAATTTAGGAAAAGGCACAGTACTGAGACAGCACTTGTTCGTGTACTAAATGACCTCCTAATAGCGAGAGACTGTAGGACCCGTTCTATCTTGGTACTTCTTGATCTCTCTGCAGCATTTGACACTGTTGATCATGGGGTGCTGTTGGAGCGTCTTCGGTCCATCTGTGGATTAGATCTTACCTCGAAGGTAGGACTCAGAGGGTGGTGTCGGGAATTTTTTCCTCGGCATCAGTCTCCCTGCCTTGTGGGGTACCGCAGGGCTCTATTCTAGCACCTATGTTATTCTCGGTGTATATGCTGCCTTTGGGAGTGATTATAAGATGATACGGACTGGGTTTTCATTGCTATGCTGATTATACCCAGCTGTATATGTCTTTTGTGCCCGGCCAGGATGCTGCCTTGTCGGTATTTAATAACTGCCGTGCAGAAGTCCAAGATTGGATGAATGGGAGTTGGTTGAGGTTAAACTCCGAGAAAACTGAGGTGTTGGTTGTGGATAAAGGTCGCTGTGAGGCGGGTTTTCCAGTTGGATCGCACTCTGGCTTATGGCTTGCAGGCGTTCCACTGACAACCTCAGATCAGGTGCGGAATCTTGGTGTAATAATTGATGACCACTTGACGCTTAAAGCTCAGGTATCAGCGGTGGTCAAAACTTCCTTTTTCCATCTGAGGAATATCACCAGGGTGAAGCACCTGGTCCCTCCAGAAGATCTTCCAACATTGATCCACGCCTTTGTTACCTCCCGCCTTGACTATTGCAACTCCCTGTACCTAGGGCTATCGGGGATTGAACTTCGCCGTCTGCAGCTAGTGCAGAATGAGGCGGCCAGGTTGTTGACTGGTTCTTCTAGATCCAGTCATATAATGCCTGTGCTCCGTGGACTGCACTGGCTGCCAGTATTTTGGTGAATCACCTTCAAGGTCGGTCTTCTGACCTATAAAGCTCTACATGACCAGGGACCAACTTACCTGAAAGAGCTCCTTCGCCCCTACTGTCCCTCCGGCCCCCTCTGATCCACTGATGAGGGATTGCTGGAGATTCCCAGGGTCTGTTTGAAATCTTCGGGGGCTAGGTCATTTAGCTTTGTGGCCCCGACCCTGTGGAATTCTCTACCTCGTCGGGTGCGAAATAGTCCGACTGTCCTGAGCTTTAAAGGAGCCTTGAAAACCCACCTTTTTAGTATAGTTTTTAATGATTTATAGTAGTTTTAAACTCTGTTTATTTATTGTTTTATGATATTGTGCAGGCGTTTTGGATTGGAGAAAAGCACCTTTTATAAATAAAATTGATTGATTGATTGATTGATTGATAGGTGAGTCACAAAGATATCCTTTTGTTTTACAAAAAGCCTCTTCACAAGCCAGGGTCCATTTTACCTTGGTAGGATTCTTCTTCTTCTTTGTGAGATCCATTAGGGGGTTGGTTATCATAGCAAAATCAGGTACAAACCTGCGATAGTATCCAGCTAACCCTAAGAATGATCTTACATGACGTTTAGTGAGGGGTCGGGGGCTATTGGCAACTGCATCCACTTACCCTGTATCAGGCATGATTTTTCCATGCCCAATATGGAATCCTAGATACTTGGTTTCCCTCATTATGAAGGTGCATTTGGAGGGGTTCACTGTCAATCCAGTCTGGGAAATAGCTTCAAGGACTTTGGGCAAATGTTGTATATGAGCTTCCCAACTTGTACTGAATACCACCACGTTGTCCAAGTAAGCAGCACTATAATCTTTATTATCTCTAAGGATTTTCTCCATAAATCTTTGGAAAGTGGCTTGCACCCCATGTAACCCACAGGGCATGGTTGTAAATTGAAACAGTCCCAGAGGGATACTAAAGGCTGTTTTGTCATGGGCTTGGTCATTTAAGGGGATGTGCCAGTACACTTTTTTTAAGTCAAGGGTACTGATGAACTGGGCATTCCCAAGACGATGAATAATGTTGTCGATCCGGTGCATGGGGTATGCATCAAATTTACAGATGTTATTAAGGCGGTGAAAATCCAGGCATAATCTGATGCCACCCTCTTTCTTCTCTACCACCAACATAGGGAAACCCCATTCACTTGTGGATGGTTCTATGACCCCTAATGCTTGCATCTTTTCCACCTCTTTAATAACCTCATTTCTCATCTTTTCAGGCAACCAATACGGTTTTTGCCTGATAGGGGCTTCCTGATATAAGTGAATGTGATGTTCCACCCCCTTCGCTTTTCCGGGGAAACAAGTAAAAATCTCTTTGAAAATGTCCAATACCTGGTTTAAATCCCCTTTCTGTTTGCTATCTAAGTCAGGGTTAACAGTTATGTCTTTATATTCCCCTGTACCTTCCAATCTTTGATAGCTTGTTCCATTTTGCAGTTATGCTGCTATGGGTAGATGTATAGGGCTGGAACTGGGTCTTGTTCAGATCACTCAAACCATTTTTGTAAAAGGTTGGTGTGGTATATCTGTAACTTGTTTCTTCTCTCAGATATTTCTATTTCATAGTTAACTGGGCTTACCTGCCTTTGCACCACATATGGTCCTTGCCACTTCATGGTGAGCTTGCTCCCCTGTAGAGGGCAGTAAGAGTAGAACTTTGTCCCCCTGGCATCAAAGTTTTATTGCCTACTCCCTGGTCATAATAACCCTTTTGAATTTTCTTAGTTTTTCTTGGTTATGCTGATGGGCATATTGGATATACTAAGTTAACCTTTCCCTCAACTTGGTTATATATTCTAATGTCAGGGTACCTTCCATTCTCTTGTGCCCTTCCCATCTTTCCTTGATTATGTCTAATGGTCACCTGGGGTTTTTCTCATATAGAAGCTCAAAGGGAGAAAAGCCGGTGGAGGCTTGGGGTACCTCCCTGTAGTCAAATAGAAAGAAATGTAGATGAATATCTCAGGTTTTCCCTTCTTCCTCCACATATTTCATCATAATTTTCTTTAGGGTCTGTAAAACCTCTCTACCAGCCCATCAGTTTGGGGGTGATAAGGTGAGGTGTATACAGCATGAAAGACTGGTAGAGATGGGTTAACAAAGCTGATCGGAAATTGCTGCCTCTATCAGTTAAGATTTCACAGGAGACACCACCTCTGCTGAAAATTTTCTGAAGTTCTTTCGCTATTCTGGGAGCAGTGACTGTTCTTATGGGAATTGCCTCTGGATATCGTGTGGTGTAGTCGCCGACTACTAAAATGAAATGCTTCCCTTTACTGCTTTTAGGTAGGGGTCCCACGATATCCATGGCAATCTGCTCGAATGGAGTTGTTATTAATTGGAGAGGTTGCATGGGCACTTTCTCTGTCTTGATTATATTAGCTACCCTTTGGCATTCTGGACAGCTCTTACAATAGTTGGCCATCTGCTCATGAATTCCCGGCCAAAAATAGCAGTACAATAACCATTTTAGGGTCTTATCCCTACCAAGGTGACTGGCCATGGGAATGTCATGGGCTAGGGTGATCAATTGTTGCTGATACTGTGTGGGTATTACCAGCTGTTCCACAATATTACCCATTGTGGGATTCTTACATTCCCTATATAACATGTCCTCATGTATCATGTATATGGGGTATGATGCCCCACTATTAGCTTTTACCACCTGTGAAAAACGAGGTGTTAGTGACACATCGGCATGCTGTTCAGTACTAAAATTAACATTCTTTTGACACAATTCTTTAATTTCAGGTATGTCCATTTTACAAGTTAATTGTTTTGCTTTCCGTCTTTCTTGTTTAGGTTTCCTGTTTTTTCCAGGGCTGCCATAAACCTCATCCTTAAAAGGATATATTTGATATATTTCTTTTGTTTACTCTGTGTTCTAGTGGTGATGTCAGTTAACTTTGGTGTGACAGTCATCAATGAATCAAAGTTCGGATAATCATGCCCTATCACCACAGGCGCTGGTAATTTAGGCACTAGTCCTAATTTCATGGTATGTGTCTGTCCCTGGATACTTAAGATGATGCTCTGTACCGGATAGTAATGTGTGTCCCCATGAATACAGGTTACTCCGGTGGTGCCTTCCTTATTTTCATTGGGAAGTAATGCTGCTTGCACCAATGTCTGCTTACTCCCCAAATCTAACAGTACATTGACTTCTTTCCCCGCCAATTGAGCCACAGTCATAAATTGTCCCCAGTTTGCCAGTGCTAGATGGGACTGCTCTTTTTTCCACTTAGGGCAATATCTAGCAATGTGGCCTTTTCCCTGACATTCATGGCAAATGATATTAGGGTTATGTACCCTTCCCACTCTAGCAAACCTTGAGGGATGTTCCTCCAACATTTCCCCCACCAGAAACAGTTGGGCCACCAGGACTAGTAGAACTTCCAGAAGAGTTATTAGAAGAAAAAGATCTTATCATGGGTGAGGATCCACGTGCTCCAGAGGGGTGTCCTTTACTTCTTGAAGGTTTGGCAGTGAGGTAGTCCTCGGCTAAATCAATGGCCTTCTGTGCTGCCTCCAGGTGGTGTTCCCTCACCCACATCTAGATGTCCTGGGGCAGGATTTTAATGAACTGTTCCAGTACAATTAACTCCATGACTTGGTCCATGGTCCTAGTGGTTGGTTGCAACCACTTGTGGCATAAATCTTGCAGTTGGGCATAGACTTCTTGTGGGGGAGTCAGATGTATGATATTTAAAAGTCCTGAACTGCTGGCGGTAGGTCTCCACACCTATATCATACCGCTTTAAGATGGCCTGTCGTACATGGTCATAATTATTGGCATACCCACTGTCCACATGACTGTATGCCAGTTGGGCTTTGCCTGATAGATATGGGGCCAGATGGACCACCCATTGATCTCTGGGACATCTGCAGGCTTCAGCCGCCCTTTCAAATTTGGTGATATAAGCCTCTATATCATCCGAGTCTGTCAATTTTGAGATTTTTATGTCCTTTGGTTCATCAATATCTCTAGGGGAAGATGGTCTAGTGTTACCCATTGCCTGGATTGCTCTAAGAGTGTCAGTCCATTGGGCTTCACTTTGTATATGATCCATCTCCCTCTACCATTCCAGGTCCATCTGCCACACACACAGCCAGCATAGAAGGTCCTAAATATCCTCAGGGGGACATTCCTCGGGTGATTTCTCCTCCGCAGCAGTGGCACCCTCTGTAGTCTCCTTGCCTTCTCTCTTTGTTGTCCTGCGTCTTACATCTGGAAGTCCAGTCAATAGGGGTTCCTGTGACAGCTCCATCATCTTGTGGGTCTGGACACTGCTTGCACCTGGCTGACTGGTTATGGCCTGCTCCATTCTGACATCCACCTGAATACCAGATTCGGTATTCCACATCAAGGCACCAGATGTCTTGATGAATCCCACTTCTCACACCAGTGTACACAGGTGTGGGATTCAAGAGGCAGACACCAAGGTTTCAGGAACAAAAATATAGCTTTTATTCAGCAGACAAATCAAAATAATGAAGAAATGAACAGGAAACGACAAAAGAAATAAAAGAAGGCAAAATTCCAAAACAATACTTTCATTCCAAAAATTACTACTAGAAGAAACTAGGGTCTTGGTTGGGTCAGCTCCCTGCTGAGCCCTCCTGCTCACTGAATGACGTACAGATAGAAGCCCTTTATATACTGAGAAAACAGTCAGGATGAGGCTAAGCTCCACCCACTTTTGGATAAAACAAAGAAAATGCTTAATTCTGGCTTTAAAATAATTTTTCAAAACATCATTCTAATCTTAATAACAAAAGTAAACAGATAAGGTGCATACCATAATTTTCCTTACGCCTTTGCAATATTAAAATGTATTGTGGGTGTTATCTCAGCTACAGGATCCTTCTACAAGTCCTCTGTCCTATATTAAGAGCAAGGATTGGGCTGGCCAGCACTATAGGAATAGGTCAGAGACTTGAGGAGAACGTGTCTGTAGAAGAATGAGCACCAGACTAGTCCTTAGCAACATAAACCCAAAACAAACATTTAAGAACTTTCCAGGTAAGCCCTAATAAAAGTAAACTGTTTGAAAAAAATACGGTTTCCACCCTTAAACTGCATTTACAGTATTTCTTTAGGTTCTGAGTCATTTATACTTGTTTTAACTTAGCAGACTGCTATGTCAGAGCAAGGGAGCGGCTTGAACTGCAGCGCTAAACAGTTCTGAAGAAAACAACATTACCCCAAGCTCTAGTATAATTCTTTCTTTCTTTGGAAGCTTGAAGAAGATGCAGGAGCACCTCTGCAAAATGCAGCATCAAAATTAGGTATCACATCTGGATGCATGGAAAAATCCCCAGACAACGTTGTATATCTTTTTCCCCTGTTTTTTTCCTCTCTTTACCTTAGCAACTGTTTTGTTTACAATTTACAGGGACCAAACAGTCCGAAAGAAGGAACACTAAAAGTAGAGTAAAACAACTATACCCCAGGCTTTATTTATTAAAGCACCAGTGCCTTATTTATTTTAGGTGCAGTTTCCTGTTTTAGTTAAAGAAGACTCGCTAGCAAACACCCTCATATTCGCGAAGGTGAATGTGTGCACAATCGTGCAGCAATTCGTGCACATGTTAGATCAGGATTGTTAATTTGCCCACAGAGCAATAGCGGTGTGGGGGGGGGGGGTGTTGGAGCTCACAGAGACCTGAAAATGGAAATAAAAGAGAATTTTGTAGATAAAGGGATAGTTAGAACATGAGACTGGTGGCCTACCTGTCCGTGGGTAAAATGAAATACAGTTTAGGCAGAGAAAGAAAGTGAAGTGCTGTTGCAACAGAATTTAGAAAAGGGTCTCTGCAGTCCTGCACCCTTTTACACTGCCATGCAGACAACCAGAGTTCAGGAGTGGACTCTAGCCACTGCATTGGGAAGCTGGCCGGGAAGGGATGACAGTGGGTTTTGGTGTGCAGCAACCCCTACAGGTGGGCCGGGAAGCTAACTCCTCCCATAGGGGCATGCTGTAACACCAAGGCTGAGAAGAATGCCATATGCCAGGCAGGAAGGAAGCTACAGGGGAAAAAACATGGGATTAAAATCTTCTACCATCTGAATGACAGTTAAATTTCCTAAACAGGGTATATCCCTGATCAACAAGGTATACCCCTTATCAACAGGGTATATCCCTGATCAACAGGGTAGATCCCTGATCAACAGGGTATGTCCCTGATCAACAGGGTATATTTCTGATCAACAGGGTAGATCCCTGATCAACAGGGTATATACCCGTTCAACAGGGTAGATCCCTGATCAACAGGGTATGTCCCTGATCAACAGGGTAGATCCCTGTTCAACAGGGTAGATCTCTGATCAACAGGGTATATTCCTGATCAACATGGTAGATCCCTGACCAATGGGGTAGATCCCTGATCAACAGGGTATGTCCCTGATCAACAGGGTACATTTCTGATCAATAGGGTACATCCCCGTTCAACTGGGTATATCCCTGATCAACATGGTATATACCTGTTCAAGAGGGTAGATCCCTGATCAACAGGGTATATTTCTGATCAACAGGGTATGTCCCTGATCAACAGGGGATGTCCCTGATCAACAGGGTAAATCCCTGATCAAAAGGGTAGATCCCTGATCAACAGGGGATATCCCTGGGTGACGGTAGGGGCAGGGATAAAAATCTATATGGGAAAAAATAATTGAAAAGAAAAAGAGAAGGCGAATCATTCTAATTTAACAGCTACAAAATTAATAAACAGTCCCCCACCCCACTGATTAACTTGGTTTCTCCACCATTTTTTCCCTCTGCCAGGACAAAGACCTCCTTCCAGTGTCCGCAAGCTAGATACCCACCTGGATAGCCATTCCATCCAGATGTCAGCTGACTGACACTGGAAACTGGGTGGAATTACTCCCCCCTCCCAGCATCAGTCTAATCACCCCCTCAGCTTTGTTATCCGTCTCAGCCTTTTCAGTGTAGATGAGTGAACTCCACAGTGCAGAGCACTCTTTCAAAGACCTTTTTTATTAGTCTAGTTATTTTTCATTTTTCCCCCTTAAAAACCCCTCCAACCCATTACCTTCCTCCCCTGCCAAGCTCAAAGATGATTGCAGGTCAGCAGGGTAAAACGTTTGAAGATAGGTTGGAGGCCCTGAATATGTACTTCTTGGAGGAGAGAATGAAGATGAGGACATGATAGAGACCTTCAAGTACTTGAAAGTACTTGAAAGGGATAAATAAGGTGGATAAGGAAGGTCTCTTTAGGCTACGTGGCAGCCATAACATGGTATGCCGATGGAAGAGCGAAATTCTGATGGCGAAATCCCCCACGGGGACAATTTCGACAAGCTTCGAAATTGTCACTGTGGGGACCTGCTACCGAAATTTCATCCTTTTGCCGAGTTTCAGCCCCCCCCCTTTGAGTTAACTCTGACTTGTAGTTAACAATTTATAGAAGGGGGGCACAAAGGGCACAACCCCCTGCATGGAGGGTTCAGGGGGTCCAGCTTCCCGATGGAAAAACATAGGTTCTTTATATCCAAATCTGTTCAGTTGCCTGAAACCAATTCAGACCTGAAATTTGGGTGACTATTACCTTGTGATATTATCTGTCAAACTGGGTCTCAGGAATCATCTTCCTCATGAAGATTATTTGGCATTTGAAATACTGTGGTTGGGGTTCACTTGAGATAGAGTGCTCCATTCTAAAAGAGATCTTAGACTGAAGCAAGCTGCGTCAAATGGCAGCTTGCATCAAAGCCTGATGCACCAGGGACCCTGCACCCAATTTTCTATGAGGTAGGGTCAGGACGACAAAGTCCAGTGGCTTGTGGCAACCCTGGCTGTGTGCCAAACAGGCAGCACATCAGGAGGGTATGCCATGAGCTGTGAGGTGGCTGTGTGCTGCTCTAGCATGTGCCTGGTAGTGAGCCCCAATCCCCCATCGGTATGTGTAACCCCTCCTCCATGATCCCTGATGTCACTATTAGTGTTATAAGTCATGTTTCCTGGTGGTCTAGTGGCCCTCCTTCCCCAATCCCTGATATCACTATTAGTGCTATAAGTCATATTACCTGGTGGACTAGTGTACTGTATTCAGTACGCGCCCATTGCGTGACAGTCACTCAGTGGGTGTGTACTGAATACAGTACAGCGCTCATTGAGAGCTCAGTAGCGGCTGGCCAAGGTGGTGAGTGATGAGCTGTTCCAGTCGCCAGCTTGGTCTGGGGATTGGGGGGAGCTGGGTGGTGGAATACAGCCTGCTCGGGTGGGGGAATGGGGGTCCACTGTACCACCAATGACTGTGGGAATACTGCATAACTGGGGATTGGGGATTGGGGAGTGAGGGCTACTAAACCACCAGGAAATATGAATAATAACACTGATAATGACATCGGGGATCAGGGAGGGAGGGTCACTAGACCACCAGGTAACATTACTTTATAATAGTGACATCGGGAGGAAGGTTTACATATACTGACAGGGATTGGGGCTTGGGGGCGACCGGCGCACATTGGCACACTGTGCCAAACTCTCCCACAGTGATATTTCTAAGTACCATTAGACCAGGCCTGGCTAGTCTAAGGGTACTTAGAAATTCTTCCTCTGGGTGAGTTTTGTGAATCCGACATTTGGGGATATGGCAGCCTGCATCTGCCCTATGCCCCCTTGTGCCATGCTGCAGCCCATTTTGGGGTGCACGGGTGGTGCAAGCCCCATTTGGGCAGGCAGCCTGCAATTGATGCAGGCTGCCTTTGAGAAATACTCCTGGCAAATCGTTTGGTGCAAGGGGCACTTTGCCCAATTCATTGTGGCACAAGCCCCTTGTGCTGTGCCAGAAGCTTTAAGAATAGAGCCCAGAGTGTCTTTGAGCCGTTGTACATTAATGACCCTATCATAGAAACATAGGAGCTGTCCGCAGAAAAGGACCTCTTGGCCCACCTAATCTGCCCTAAAGTCCCTACCTACTGTGCTACCGTAGACCCTAATTGATCTCCGGCCTTAGCCCCTCCCCCCATCCTGTTACTAAGGTCCTCCTGTGTCTATCTCATGCATCTTTGAAACCTGTTACCATTTTGGTACCCACCACCTCTGCTGGGAGGCTGTTCCAGGTGTCCACCACCCCCTCCATGAAGAAATACTTTCTCACATCCCCTCTAAGTCTCCCCACTTCCAGCTCCATATCATGCCTCCTCGTCCTTGAGCATCTCAATATGCCACCCTCCTCTACCTGATTAATGCCCTTGAAGTATTTGAATGTTTCTATCATGTCTCCCCTTTCTCTCCTTTCCTCCAGTGAGTACATATTTAATTCCCTGAGTCTTTCTCATAGGGCTTCTGATGCAGGCCATGCACCATTTCGGTTGCCCTTCTCTGTACTGCCTCCATCTGGTCTATGTGCTTCCTGAGATGGGGCCTTCAGAACTGGACACAGTACTCCAGGTGTGGCCTCACCATTGATCTATATGGGGTAACACTACCTTCCTTTTTCTGCTGGTGATACCCCTTCCTATTCATCCCAGCATCCTATTAGCCTTTCCTACTGCCTTATCACACTGCTTTGCTACCTTCAGGTCATCAAATATGATGACCCCTAGATCCCGTTCCTGTTTTGTTGTTGTTGTTAACACCTCCATCCCAAACTATACGTTGACCTTGGGTTTCTGTGCCTCATGAGCATAATTTTACAATTTTTGGCATTGAAGCCCAGTTGCCAAACCCTTGAGTAGTCTTCCAGTTTTTTTAGATGTCCTTCATTTTCTCAACCCCCCCCCCCCAGTGTGTCTACTCTGTTGCAGATTTTTGTGCCATCCGTGGACAGGCATACCTTTCCTTTCAGCCCCTCTGCAATGTTGCTAATAAAAACATTGAAGAGCACCGGTCCCAGTACTGACCCCTGTGGCACCCCACTGGTTACCTTACCTTCCTCTGAGTGAACTCCATTTACCACCACCCTCTGAGTTCTGTTACTCAGCCAACTTTGTACCCATTTTACTATCTTTGGACTCACTCCCATGCTTCCTAGTCTGTTTCAGGAGGCCTTCAAAATTAAGGTTAAGCACCACGTAAAAGCAACTCTGCTATAGTAAAAAAACTTAACACGAGCTCTACACCAATTGTTATTTAACGTTATTGTTTTCTAGGTTTTTGTTTTACTTTATGTACTTTCCCTTGGTTTTGGTCTACTAAATATAGTATTGTAAATACTGTAGATAATATATCAAATTTTTACTGAGTCTTTCAAAATGGATCTGACTCCCCCTGCTAGCCACACAATTGTTGTTTATGACATCACCAACTGTTGTCATGGTGAATGCTATGATGGGGCTTGCCATTAAAAGGCAAGCCAGGTTGTCTAATGTCCCCTGCCAGAAAAGACAAAAGGGAGGGGGAAGGGGGATAGGAAAGGGGGGAGGAGACCGGTGACACCAAAGAGGGTCAAATGACCAGGGCTAGGGCAGTGTTCCAATTGGCTGGGGGGAGGAGCTATTGGGGGTCTGGGGAGGGACCAGGAGGGGCTACTTAAAGGCTTGCAACCCTGTGGTCTTCCTCTTTTGCTGGGAAAAGATTCTCTCAGCACTTCGTTGACAGTTTCCATAGGTAAGGCACTACCCAGGGACCCTAGGCTTTGGGCCAGGTAGGGCCTCCCTGGTGTTTGTTGGGGTAGGTAAAGCAATACAAAATAGTAATAATAATGTTTTTGGAATGAGGGAGCTCTCATTCAGAAAACTGAACCATGGAACACTTATTTTTTTGGCTGTTATGTGATTTTATCACGAATTGTTGGAGTTTTCTAGCTCAGTATTGGAAGGAGAATTGCTTTGAGAAAGTGACTTATAATGTGTTGATTTAGGGGCGTTACACAGGGGTAGGGGTAAGATGGGATAAAAGCACTCTTAACATTAGTTTTTCATACTACAAAATGGTTCAGCTGCAATGTTAGGTGTTTTTACACTTTACAGCAAAAGCATATCACCCACGTAGAACAAAGTCTGGGTTGGTTTTGGGATCGCTCCCCATTTTGTTTTATTTCAGGGAGGGAGTTGGAGTTCTAGCATGAAGCCCATGATTGCTTGGCAGGCTCAGATGAATGGAGTGTTTGGGGGGTCAGTAATCAGGGGAGGGAGCAAGCGGGGTGTCTGGCTCTAGAAGTGCCCTCTACAGGAGGGCACATTGTTTTTTTTTGCTGTTGTGCAGTGATTGGGTCTTGGATGGGACGGTGCCTTTTGTGCCGTGGTTGCTGGGGCAATCCAGGGAGATGTGTGCCACATGGTGAAAGAGGTTCCTTCTATGGGAGGGTGCGTTGGTGGGTTGCGGGGTTTTGTCTGCCAGCATCTCGGTGAGCGGGTCTTTGCTGGGCCCTCCTGGTTCTGCTGGTCTTAGGAGAATAGATAGGGAGGTTTTAAAAAAAAAAAAAAAGGAAAGCAGCGAATGTAGCGAGCGAAGATGAAGGTGTTTTGGGGTATGAAATCTCGGCTGGTGGTGTGGCCTGGCGGCTCCAGCTCCAACACTCCAGCCACGAAAGGCAGGCTTGGCGTGGTTTGGATGAGGACTGGCTGTCAGTAGTGGATTTGGACAGTTTGCTGCAGCCACTTTGCAGGAGTGAGGTAGAATGGCTATCATAAGTGGGGTTGGGATGCGCAGCCCCTGTAAGAATAAAGTTTAAAGAGGGTGGCCGGGTTTTCCCAATACGTCCCAGGCATGTCTCAGACCACAGGGGCCATGGTTTTCAGAGGGGAAGGGAAGGACTTTGTGGTGCAATTTGGGTGAGAAGTGGCATTCTGGTCACCGTGATGGAAAGCTCCATCGTTTGGGTTGCTCCAATGGTGTTTGCTTGGGGCTCGGGCTGGGGCAGGCAATCGGGGGTGTGGGCTACGTGGGTGATGGGCCATTTTCTTCGGACAGACGGCCAAGGCAGGGGTCCGGCGGGCTAGTAATTGTCCCGATGTTTTGCTAGCACAGGTTGGTGCCTGCAGAGGGGGATTGTGTGGTGCTGGTAGGCCATGTACCCTCAGGAAGGGTCACCAGAGGCTTGGGACCTGGCAGGAGGAAGAGGCAGGTTAGGCACCGGGCCTGGGTGGGATGGCAAGGTAGGAAGCAGGAGCTTCTTTGTAAAAAAAAAAAAATGTTGTCGGGTTTTAAAAGGATTAATTTAGGCTGGGTTCGTGCTGGGCACGAGCAACTAGGCATGCTGGAGGGTCAGAAGGGTGTCTGCCACTGCTGGGGGGAGAACTGAAGAGCAGCGCAGTGCAGCCACTGGCTTGGTCCAGCCCTGGTCCTGGCCTTCGACCATGGTGGCAGTGGTGCCATGGAGCATGCCAGTGAGTGGCGCGGGACTAAGTGGGGAGCTTGGCTTCGATAGGTTAAGGGCTACCCGGAGAGGGAATGCTGGCCGGAGTGATGTAGGGTGTGTCAGGGGAGCCGTATGCTCAACCCGCGAGGTGAGGGCAGGGCGATGGGCTGGGGGGCAGCTTGAGTAGATGATGTATGGACTGCTGTATGAGCGCACCGTTGGTAGCGGTGAGGTGGGGAGCAGCCACCCAGGCCTGAGTCGGGAGGGGGGGATGTGTAACTGGAATCCAACGGAGCCTGGTGTGTTTTTTGGGGAAAAGGGCAGAGTGGGGGTTTGTTGTGCCAACTGCTGACCCTATAAGTAATGTGGGAATAATGTCCCCCCCCATCAAATTGAGAGCTGGGGAAGTGCTCCACTGGGGGGCAGTGAGGGAGAGTTGTGGAGTCAGGGTTGGGGTACGTTGCCTGTTCTAGCGATGGGCAAGAATGTACGAATCATGCAGGGAGCCAGATGCTTGGGAAACCATGGAGACTGTGCAGCTGGCAGTGGCCAGCACCTCACTCCCTAAGCCCAGTGGAAACAGTCCTGGGGCATATCAAGCACTGTGGAAAAACTAGAGAGAGGACAAGCACCAGGCAGGCAGTTACTGTAACAGCCAAATTCTCATCGTAGAACAGTTCAAGACTGAGTAAAGAGGCAAGGCTCATTTTAATAATGGACACATGAGATTGTGGACAAATGGCATGCTGTCCCCCTGGACCCCAGGTACTTTCAATCTGATGTTATAAGGAGTGAGGGGACAGGGAGGAGCGCAGCACGAGGGGAGGGCGCTTGAGGGGCTCATTCTGGTGCTACAAGTACAGAACCCCTTTTTGCCTGGGAGGGGTACTGCTGTGTGTTCGTGGCTGGCTCTCGGGTTAAGCATGGGAATTCCACCAGGGGAATAGACTATGGGGGATGGGAAGGGGCATTAAAAAAAAAAGTAAAATCGGTCGGAGCTGGGGATAGCCTAGGACCGAGCATGTGGGGCAAGGTAGCTCCAGCTACAGGGTTCCTTTGGAACACCCAGCTGCTACGCAGGTAGCAATTCTGATGTGACACTGCAGAGTGCGGTGTGTAAGAGGGGCACAGTGAGAGGGGAGAGAATACCTAACCTAGTCCAGAGACATTCCAAGCATGGTCTCTGTGGAGGGGGGAGCCAGGAAGTGGCGGGGCCCATCCCCCTCCCAGCCCCCAGCTTGTGCCACTGGGATAAGGGAGCATCACCAGGCAGGTGCTTTGGTTTTGGCCATACAATCATACTGCTGTGGGGATGGGTATCCCAAGTGCATAATAATAGGGGGCCCTCAGTAAGAACGCTGGTGCAGGTGATGGGCAGCATACATAACTTATGGGCTACGAGGGTGAATGGGATAGCCCTAGTCAAAAATGGAGTGGGACCCTTGGGGCATGGCAGTTTAATGCTGATAGCATCACCTAGTTTGGGGGCGGCCTGGAGAGGCTAAGACAGAGCTAGTAGGCGATGGCAGAACCTTGACAGCATGGTTACCATAGGCATGCTGTGCATGGGTGGGAGCAGGCCAGATGGTTTACGGACAAGCAAGGTGGGGTAGGGCTGCCGTAGCTCCACAGGAGGGGGCATGGCACTGTTATGGATAAGAGACACAATAGCGTCATACCAAGGCGGGAAGGCAGGCTGTATGCATAGGGAGGTATGAAGGGAGATACAAGTTTTCCTCTAGGCAGTGGCTACAGAGAGGTTACAATAGATAGGAGAAGCTTAAGGGATGCGGGGGCGTCTTTGGGTGTGTACTGTCCCAGCTACAATGACTGCCGGAGCTGGGGGGGGGGTTTAACGTGGGTCAACCTGGGGGTTGGGGACAGGGGAAGCTGGTATAGGGCACGGTTAGTTTTGCCACAGGGTTACCTGAAAGCCTTGGTCATACCGGCAATATCTGGATGGACCCGGGGAGGTAAGTTGGAACGGGACACATGCAGATAAGGGAGGGCCTAACCCAGTCCAAAGGAAGGATTTTCAGGAGGCAAGACAGTCCTAGGAATACTTGCAGGAGGCAATAGGATGCAGAGGTTGGGGGATCTGAGCTGCGAGACCTGGAGACCTGGGTTTTGGAATCCCACAGTCCCCACTCACATTGGTGTGCCCCCAGGCAAGTCCTTTAGTTTACTAGAGATCTTACCCTGGTCCATCTTCTGCTGGTTTCCAGCTGCAAAGGAAGGGGTAGTGGGAGGAGAAGCAGGCCCTAGGGTGCCGGGCGGGCAGAACCAGGGGTAAAGGGAGGATGCAGAGAGGGGTTAAGGGAATAGGCTTAGGGAGAACTTCCACAGTTCTCGAGCGCAGCCAAGGAGGAGGAAAAGAGAGGGGCAAAGCTCCGGGGGCGCTCAGCAAGTACAGAGAAAGAGAGGAACCATTTCTCACAGCGCTGGCCGGGGAACCTTCACTACAGAGGGAGAAGTGCCTGGGCACTGAGGGGAGCAAGGGCTGGTCTAGTGAGAAACATGGCATTAAGAGACAGGACATGGGCCAGCAGGCTGTGGGGGTGCAGTAGGCTGATGGTAATGGTATTAGCATTTCAGGGACCCCCGAAGCCACGGTCGACCTGCACAGGCCAGCGGCTTGGCTGGCCCTCAGGCCAGGGGACAGCGGGGTTGGAATTAAAAAAGGAAACTGGGCCCCAGGGCAGGTGAGAGCATACAAGAGCAAGCGGCCTCCACTTCCCAGGGGAAGGGGGCCTCACCCCAGGTCTTTTGGTCAGGAGAGGAGTTGGGGCTGGGGTACTAGCTAAGGTAGGGGAATATTTGAACCCTGGAACTGGACAATACTACTGAGGTTCACAGTGGGGGGAACCTTGGGGAATGGAAGGCTGATTACCAGTGGGGGACAAGACTCGGGAGGGAGAGGAGGGAGGAAGACCAGCTAGGTATGAGGAGAGGACAAGAGCCCTGACCGTCCAAAAATGGAGATACAGTGGGGGAATGCCAGCAGAGAAGCAGCTGTCGGAACTGGGGAACTATGGGAAGTGGATTAATAAGGCACCAATTAACGGGGTGTCCCGAGAAACCCAGCTGGCCACAGCAGTACAGGGAGGTGCAGCCCCTCTTGTATGTCAGGTTTATCTCTCAAAGCAGAAGGGGGAGGTCACAGTCAGCCAGGTCTAGCAGGGGGGGGTGCCACTCCCTGAGCCCCATACTCTTTGAACCGCAGTGACCAAACAGGATGTACACTATGGAAGGCAGGCCTGCTAACAGGAGGCTTACTGAGCAGGGGGCCATGAGCAAGTGAGGAAACCAAGGAAGGGCATAATAGGTCAAAGGATCTTAGGTCCAGCAGCATGCTTACAAGGGTTCCAGTTGAACTGCGGGATGGCTGCAAATCATCACCGAGTGAAAAGGTATAGCGGATGGTCGTAAGGGGCAGAGGTCAGGGGAGACTAGTGATGATACGCATCACATCACAGGGAGATGGCTAACACAAGGATGGGGTGGCCACAGGAATTTCCTAAAGGGGGTGGGGTGGGTGCCACATAGTGGGTGGCAGCCCGCCCAGGCCTAATGGATGGAGAAGTCAGGTGGCAAGGGTGTGAAGGGATTAGGGCAGTGGTGCAGCCTCACCTTGAAGGGGCCTGCGCAGGGGCAGCAAATGGGGGAGTCCAGGCTGGGTCGTGCAAACCAGGGGGGGTGCTGAGGGCACCAGGGCTCAAGAAGATCCTGGAGGGGGAGGCCCATTAACCAACGAAGTTGGGTTCTCCTGCTGTCAGGACAGACTGCAGGGGATCTGGGGACACGCATTCCTGTCATGAGGGATGGGGGCAGCAGCCACGGACAGAGGGGCACAGGTGGGGACAGGTCTTGTCCACAGCTGGGGGCATGGATAGGACATCAGAGGCATTGAGGGCACGACCACCACCCCGCGGAAGAATTGAGGCGTGGGGGGTGGACTGGCCCACATTAACATTCACATGGAGGGTAGCAAGAGGGGCATTATGCCCTGGGGGGATGCGGGCCTGGGCCCAACGGATGGTGTGGTGGCGTGACATGCCGGTTTAAAGGGGTTGGGGGGCCCAGGCTCATCCCAGAAGCATTTTCATATGAGGGTAAGGAGACCAGGGCAGATGGGGGTTATATGTTGGGGCGGGTGCCCCATCTGAGGTCTTGGGGACATGGGGAGGGTGCCAAGGAGGGTACTAGGTCTCCCTAGCCCACAAGGGGGAACCAATCATCCTTCACAAGCTGGAGATGGGTCAGTGGAAAGGGGGTGGAATGGGGAAAAGGGAGACAGGAGAGGGGGGAGGGGTAGGCAGCATGGGCTTGGGGAAGAGGAACCCACCTTGAAAGTAAGTGAGGGAGGGGCAGCGGATAGAAACTAGGGGTCAGATCACATGTCCGGACCTAGTGGGGTGTGGACCAGGAACTGACCCCATGCAGGTGCGGCCTGGGTAAATGGTGGTACCTGGTGGGGGTACTTGGTTATGGTGGTACCTGGTGGGGGTACCTGGTTCTGGTGGTATCTGATGGGGGTACCTGGTTCTGGTGATGATAAGGGGGCCGGATCACAGTGTGTCCAGACCCCAAAGTGCTACAAGCAAGCAGAAGAGGATCAAGTTGGAAGAAAGTTTCCGGAAGGAAGAAGTGGACTGAATTTTGGTTGTACTGTGCTGTACTGTGTACTGTTGAAATATGAAGTTGGGAATGTAACATATAATTTGTGTGCCTTAATAAATATTGCCAGTGTGCATCCAACATAAGCAAGTGTGGAGATATTTACTTCTGGCTGGGGATCAGGGGACAATGGGGCTTGTCATTAAAAAGCAAGCCAGGTTGTCTAATGTCCCTTGCCAGAAAAGACAAAGGGGAGGAAGGGGATAGGAAAGGGAGGAGACCAGTGACACTAGAGAGGTCAAATGACCAGGGTAGAGAGTGTTCCAATTGGCTGGGGAGGGGCTAAGTGGGGTCTGAGGAGGGCTACTTAAAGGCTTGCAACCTCTGGTCTTCCTCTTTGCTGGAAAGATTCCCCACCCACCCACCCACACTGAACTAGGTAGTCTGGATCGGCGCTGGCTGGCACGGCTAAGAATTGGCAGGTATAAAACATGGTACCTGGTGTGCTCTGGTACGGGTCAGGGGAGCTGCAGAAGGGCAGCGAATGGTCCTGGGGCTGGAAGGAGTCTTGCTGGGGGGCAGGAAGGTGCCCACAGTAAGGGTGAAAATCAAGAATAGGGAAAAGGGGGCAGGAGGGGGAGACAGCATGAGCTGGGGCAGAGTAACCTAGCTGTGGAAGTAAGTGGGGAAGGGGAGAGGGATAGAAACTAGGGGTCGGATCACATGTCTGGACCTAGTGGGGTGTGGACTGGGAACTGACCCTGTGCATGTGCAGCCGGGTAAATGGTGGTACCTGGTGGGGGTAACCTGGTTATGGTGGTACCTGGTGGGGGCACCTGATTCTGGTGGTACCTGGTGGGGTATCTGGTTCTGGTAATGATGTGGGGGGGCCGGATCACAGTGTGTCCAGACCCCGAAGTGCTACAAGCAAGCAGAAGAGGATCAAGTCGGAAGAAAGTTTCCAGAAGGAAGAAGCGAACTGAATTTTGGTTGTACTGTACTGTACTGTGTACTGTTGAAATATGAAGTTGGGAATGTAAAATATAATTTGTGTGCCTTAATAAATATTGCCAGCATGCATCCAACATAAGCAAGTGTGGAGAGATTTACTTCTGGCGGGGGATCAGGGGACAAGGTCATAAACCAAGGCACTGAGGTTAACAGGGGAGAGACAAATGTTTTCTATACAGACTTTTTAGATGGACTATCAAGATGTGCTGTAAATCATGGAAAGGAACATAGACAATGAATAATTGTATTCTCTAGTAAATTGTAGAAGCTGAAACATCTTCTTTATGAGAGCACAGACTGAAGTGCAGAGTTGCTCTTTAAGATATTGCTGGGCTGCTGAAATCTTCAGAACAGCCAGTTTTTGTCACAGTTGATTAATGTATCCTGGCCCTCACTTCTACAGAAAGTAAACTGACAGTTGAGAAAACAATTCAGACTAACAGTGAAAAAAAAACAAAAAAAACTTGTCATTTTATTTTATATTTCATTTCATTTAATTATTTACTTGTTTATATTAGTTTTAGGAATAGTTTTTGTATTTTGCATAGATTCTTAATAATTGCTTCTGTCATTTGATATTCTGTATAGCATGTTTTGTGTTTATGTCCAGGTCAGGTAGCTGGTCAAAAGAGTGAAGCAATATGAGTATAGTAAAAAACGCTCAGTAAAATGAGCGTGAGCGAATACAACTATAGGGCAAATATAGCACAGGACATGACAGCTCTATACCTGTAGCTGTGTTCACTCAGGCTGATGACTACAAGTGTGTGGCTATGAGTGGAAACACTGCTGCCATCATGGCTTGGATGAAACAGCCACTGTCTGGAATGGTAGCACAGATCAAGGAATCAAGGGGTTGATTCCAACTCCTGCACTGCGTGTTTTTTTTTTTCTGGTTGTCTTACTTTATTTTTTTTTATCTCCTGCTTGACCCTTGCTGGCTCCCCATCACCTTTACTGTCTTGGTCAACATCTGCCCTCATCCTGATGTTTTACCCTCCCCAAGTGTCACCCCGAGTTGATTATATTTTTCTGGGGATGGCAGAAGCCCCCCCCATGTGGGGTGTGCGTTGGATGTAGTCCCCCAAATTAAACATGATATTGCCATTGTATACTGTGTGGTTTGTGGTGCCAGGGACTGTGCGGAGCTGCCTGCTGGATCACGAGGTTGTTTGCCTTGTTGGTTTTCCCCGGCGTCATCTTTTACCTCACGGTTTTGCTTCCGCTGTGTTCGACCACGTGGTAACATTTTAGTGGTTACTAACAGGATCCATCCAGGTCATACCTGTAAAAGGGCCATGTGGCACACTGCATTTTTACCCAGCTATCATAATTTTAAATAAAATAAAAATCAATTTTAAAAAGTTGTTTGGTCATCACAATTACATACTTATTAAAATGTAAAAATTACAATCATGGTTCAGTTCCTTTAACAGTGCATTTTGAACATATTCAGAGTCGATCTGGTTCTAGTCTCAGTGCTCGAATCATTTCAGACTTTCGTAGCATTATACCTATAGTCATTTCACCATATCTAGTTGCTACACATGGCACTACCAAAGCCCTAGCTTTTGTTTCTCTTAAAACACAAAGTTCTTTCATGTTTTAATCTGCACATAAGATGTTACATAAAGGATGCATAGAATCAGAATTTAAAACCCTGTAGATTACAGCGCCCATTTTCTCTCCTTCCTCACACCCAGTAGAAGTCAGTTTAATTCCTTTCAAAAATGGGCTTTAGAATCCTTTGGAATCCCATCAGTTTCATTGCTCTAAATATGTCACCCAACCATCAATCTCTGGTATATGAACGGTTCATAACTAACGTGCCATAATCTATCAAGCAACAAACAAACTAAAAATAAAACCCGTTTCTATCAAAATAAGAAAAAAGTTTCCACTTTTTAAACACAAAAACCCAACAATGGGGCACAGGTTTCTTCAAAATAAATGCACTTCTAGTGTTCTGCCTGAGAGGTGCTTCAGCTTGGAGGGATGGAGAGTGTATCCAGAGGATCACTAGGGCAGCAGGAGGTGGGAGGCAGCTAGATATCATTGTCCACCTGGGTATAAATGACCTGGCAAGGGACAGGGTAGAGACAGTGTATGGTACAGTAACTTCCAGGAGCTGGGGAGGGCCTCAAGCAATTGGCATGCATAATAGCTTTTACCGAGGTGTTATCTGTGTACCACCAGGGAGAGGAAAAGGTACTTCACATCAGAACATTTAATTACTGGTTGAAGGCATGGTGCATGGAGGAAGGCTTTAGCTATATGAGGGACTGGGGGTCAGTCTGGGAGGAAATGGATCTCTGTAGGGGAGACTGCCTTCATCGTCTGTAGGGGAGATGGCCTGCATCCTTCCAGGAAGGGCACCGCAGTCCTTGGTGGAAGGTTTAAATGCTACTTGGATGAGCATATAAACTACTCGGGGGGAGGCTGTAAAACCAAGGGAGGCAACAATGGTCCCCCCCAGATGATGGAGCATCATGAAGGCAGGGCCCGAGGGGAGTAAACTCCCCTAAGGCAGGAGCACTAGAAGACAGGGGTGGGGATAAGACAGAGGAAAAGAGGAGTATAAATCAGATAAGCAAAAGTAAAGGATTAAAGGTGACAGGGAACGGAGAAGGTAAAAAGGAAAGAGGTGGGTCAGGGGGAACAGCACAGGCAGGAAGGGGGAAGCAGAGATGCAGGTGGAGAAGGAGTAAGTTATAAAGAGCCATGCACAGTAATGCACAGAGTTTTAAAAACAAAATTACAAACCTGGAAACCATCATGGTGGAGGCTAGTCTTGATTTAGTGGCCAAACTGACCATTACAACTGGGACATGTCCATACCTGGCTACTCTCTGTTCAGGAGAGACAGGCAGGGAGGAGAGGTTGTACTACATTTGAGGGAAGGAATCAAGGCCATGGAAGTACAGGGGCACCCAGAGGAAAAGCAAGCACTGGAGGTGCTGTGAGTCATCCTGGAGACAGGCTATAGGGCTGCTATCCATACCAGGAAAGTGTACAGACCTCCAACCCAGGAAGGGGAGTTAGATAAGGCACTTGGAGAAACCATCATCAGAATTGTAAGCAGGGGAGGTCCTGCTAGTTGGTGACTTTCAGTCTGACAGACGTGGAGTAGAGCCTTCCAGCATTAGCTTTGGCAAGGAGAAGGAGCATCCTTGACTCCTTGCTCCCTACAAGGGGCTAGTCTCAGATTGCTATTCAAAGAACCCACTAGGGATGGGGCAGTGCTGGACCTGGTACTTACAAACAGGGACTGCCTTTCAGACGTCTCAGTGGGCAGTCCCCTAGGCAGCATTAATTGCCATACTGTGTATTTTAACATAAAGACAGGAGCAGAGGCAGACCACATGAGGATGAGGGTCCTAGACTTTAGTAGGGTGGATTTTAAAGAAATAGGAGACTGCCTCAGAAACTGCCTCATAGGGAGGATTGCCAGAGAGGGGTAGAGGTACTGTGGGGAAAAATAAGGGAGGGTATGATGAGGCAACCAGCCTCTGCATGAAGGAAGTGAGCAAAAGCAAAAGGAAAAAGAGACCGTTATGATTCTCTAGGGAAGTGACCAAGGTGGTGAAGGAAAAAAGGGCATCAGTCAGGAGGTATAAGAAAACACAAAAGGAAGAGCTCAAAATAATGTTTTTAAAGCACCCTTGAAGGCATCCTCAATATGGGCTAACTGAACATCAGATAGGAGTTCCATAGAACCAGAGCAGCAACCCCAGTCCCAGAGGTGGAGCATAGAGGGCACACAGTGGTGTGAGGGAACAGGAGCACTTTCAGGTAGTCAGGACCCAGATCACATAGGGCATTGTATGTAATCAAGTATATCTTGAAGATGATATGCCACAGAATAGGCAGTCAGTGCAGACTGCGAAGCACTGGCATTATGTGCTCATTACAAGGTGTTCCAGGCACTAGCCGGGCTGCAGCATTCTGGACCAACTGGAGGCAGTGCATCAAGCCTCCATATAACCCTTAGTACTGTACAGTATAGAACATTGCAGTAATCCAGTCTTGAGGTGACAAAGGCATGCACTATCATCACAAAGTCCTTGGGTGCAAGATGTGGTTTTATCCGGGCAATATTGTGAGAATGAAAAAAGCTACTCTGAACTCTAGGATTCCATAGTCAGCTTGCAGTTCAGAGTGATGCCCAGATTCTTCACCACATCCACAGCTCAAAGTGTACTACCACTTTAAGCTGGCAATGTAGCACCCTGGAAGAGAGAAGAGTGATAGGGGAAATGATAAAGACCTACAAGTACCTCACAGGGATGAAAAGTGTGCAGGATAAGAGCCTCTTTGTAAGGAGAAAGAGCACAAGGATAAGAAGGCATGCAATGAAGCTGGGGGGGGGGGTTACTTTATGAGGGATATGAGAAAGTACTACTTCACTGAAAGAATGATAAATACCTGGAACAGACTGACAGTGACAGTAGTTGAGGTGAAAACAGTAGGGAGAAGGTTCAAGCATGCATGGGATAGACATGGGGACTATTAGTAAATAGGTAAGGTGCATGCAGGACATAGAAGACCATTTAGGGTCTGCAGAGACAGAGAAGGCAGGGAACATCTGGTCAGACGTGATGCGCCCTGCAGTTCTCTTCTATAACAAATTCTATGTTTCCATGTTTCTACCTTCACTTCTCATGGCTGACCCATGGAGAATAGGTTTGATAAGCATTACTTCTGTCTTACTGTACCTGGTGTACTACTCAATCAGTTGGAGGCCATCTAGCCATTGATTTCACCAAGGCATTGCTCCACCCCAGAAACCAAGTTATTCCCATCCTCCGGTGTGCAGGACAGGTACAGCTAAGTATCATCTGCATAGCAATGAAACTCCATGTCATACCACCTGATGAACTCACCCATGGCAATATGTATACAGCAAACAACATGGGGGCCAAGATTCAACTGTAAAGGACTCCACAGGTGAGCACAGTGCTAGAGATGAAATTACCTAGTGCAATCTGCTGTGCTCTCCCGGTAAGGTAGGACTCAAACCAGTGCAAAACTGTACCAGTGAGTCCCACATAGTACGTTAGGCAGTCTAACAGCACCATTTTGTCCACTGTGTCAAAGGCTGATGAGAGATCTAAAAGGACCAAGATGGACCTACGTTTTTTATCTCTCACAGTAACTGAAGAGACCATATAGCACCTTGACTAGAACAATCTTGGTGCTTTGACGAGGCTTGAAGTGTAACTGGAGAGGCTTGTAGATGCCATTTGAACCAAGTGGACCTCAAGCCACACCACCACCACCTTCTCAATCACCTTCCCTAGAAAAGGAAGGTTGGAGACAGCTCTGTAATTAATGAGGTAGTCAGGGTCCAATAGGGTTTTTTTCAGAAGGGGTCTCACCACAGCCTTTTTCAGTTATGTGGGGAAAATCCCCTCTGAAAGGAAGAACCTAACAATCTCAATGAAAATGGTTGTCCATGTAATTCCTGACAACCAGTCAACAGTCAAGGAGGCCCGAGGTCCAAACTGCAGCAGATGGGGGACAAATCAGAGACCATCCAGAGCACCTCCTCTTCTACAACTGGTTGAAAGTCCACCCAGGATGGCATGTTGTCTAAACCTCTTACCAACTGGCCACCACCAGCCTATGACAGGCCATTTGAGATGATCCTAGCCTGTATGGAGAACACTATGTCAACAGAGAACTGGTTAAACTCCTCATACTTTACTCTGGAAAAAGCTCATTCAGATCATAGGCAGAGAGGATTAATCAATCATTGTGCAGTATGGAAGAGATGAGCAGGCCAATTCTTTGCTGCAGCAATCACACTTGACAAGAATTCTGTCTTTTTCAGGGTGATTGTCCACTGTTATCACCATACTGTCCTCTTCACAGAGAGATCTCCACCAAGAATGAATCAACTTCCATTCTTCAGTCTTCAATCATCACAACTCATCGCCATACCATGGTGAGCTGTGATGGCATGTCGAGCGATGGACATGGAAAGGTGCCAGGGCATCCAAAGCAGCAACAGTAAGCACCTTGTTGTAGCACTCCACAACATTCTTGTCTCCCATGGCATTAGCTGACATCACGCCCAAGATGTCCAGTTCCGCTAGGAGTTTTCTAAGCTCCAAGTTGTACTTTGGGTAGTGCTGGATTATCTCAACTGGAGTAATATTCGGGATGGGGGGGTGCAGAGGAACAACTTGGCATTATGATCCAACCATGCAACTGGATTAACGTTGATTTCATTTCTATCAAGTTCCAATGAGAAAACCAGATCCAAGGCATAGCCATGCTAATAGGTACCAGAGGAAACAGCCCGTGCAAGTCCCAGTAATAACATCAACTGGAGGGACATCTGACCAAGGGGTGAGGCTTCATCATTGACCCAAACATTGAAATCCCTCAACACAAGAAGTCTAGAGGCATCCAACAGCTGCTCAGCCATGAAGTCTACAAGTTCTTACAGGAATTTACCCCCATGGCCTGGAGGCCAGTACAGAAGGATGATTCTATACCCTACACCAGTAGAACCATGGATGGGTTGTGACCAATAGTCCTGTGAGTGGCACACCAACAGGGGAGGGGATCACTGGACACCATGGAATGGACCAGTATACATGCAGACTGGTGATCAGGGAGGGGAGGACACTGGCCAGTGGACCCAAGAGAATGTGTGGGGAAACGTTAATGCACTTAATCACAGGTTTCCCCTCCTGGGCCCAAAGAGGGCAATCAATTTACCCATGTCTCTGATGTGCAGGTGTCCAGACTGGACAAAGGGTTATAGTTGTGTTCGGTGAACTCCTGTCCCAGCACTTACAAACTTTTGTTAATGGAAATCAGAAGTAGTTAGGGGAAAATCAAGTTCAGAGCTGGATTAGTGGGAGGGCAATGCGGACCTTTGCCCAGCACCCCATTTGGTGGTGGTGGGTGGGGGCAGGAGCTAAATGTACATTATAGATTTTTTTATTTGTTTTTAAAAACAAAAGGAGTAGTAACATTTTTAAGCTCAGCAAGAAAGGTCAACCAAGGGGGTGGGCATGAGGTGGGATGGATTGGAGGGCTCCGCACATGGAGTTACATTCCATTTTTTTAATCAAACCCATGCACTCCCTGCTTCCCCTTTCTGTTTGTTCCCTTGTGCACCTGTGCCTTCCTCAATCCACTCCAGCAGATAGCAGCAGACCCAACATCACAGTGACAAGAGTCCAGACCAAACACAAGAAGATAATTGCTGCTTTTGTGTTGCTGGCTTGGTGCCAGTAACTGTTTTAGGATTAAATATCCACAATTTGGTAGCCAGCAGTGCAGCAGCAGGCATTTACTGTAGAACTAGAAAGTTTCGCTGTAAAAATAATTTCACTATATTCGCTGGACAGAGTTGTTCAGTGAAATTATTTTTACAGCGAAGTTTACTTGATGAAAGCCTCATAAGCAGTGTCTTGTCTCAACGTGGCATGCCTGAACCAGGCCCCCCTCCAATCTTAATGGCATAAAGTAATGATGATTTACTGTGTATTCATATTTTAAAAAACAGCTAATGCTTACTTAATCATTTGGTTAATGTTTGTTGATTCTCAAGGAATGCCACATCCACGCCACCATGCCAACACCACGCCAGCGCCCATAACAAGATCTGTGATTCCCTCAAACCTCCTCATACAGTTTGTTACTAAAGAATCTAAACTGTCCCTTCAATCCCTTTACTAAAATTTATCATTCACTGATCGCTCCTCTAGTGAAGGGTACTGTGAGGGTACCGACTAAACCCATTGACTGTATTCGTCTATGGGAACCACATGATCGGTCAGTTTCACTTCCTGGATACCGGCGAAAACCAAAACGGGTTTTGAATGGGAAATACACACCATCAGACTTCAGGCAGGTAAACAGCATAGTGGAACTGATTTTTTTGTCAGGAAGAGAGGCAACTGCTATCTGTTTGGTAGGAAGAAACTGAGGAATGCAATTACAGTAACTACAGTGCAACAGCAATCAGGATGAAAGGTAGCACCTCGCAATATTTTATAGGCACGATCAGGTGACTGTCCTGTGAAGCGCGATATAAACTTTACGCGCTTATTTTTAGTTCTACAGTATCTAGCAGCAGTAGCTCAGTGACTGACTCAAATAGTGCATTGGCCCAACCATTAGAGTCAGTCAGCCCCCATCTGCCACTGCTGGTGCTGGACTAACAGTCACAGTAGGTTTTTTATCTTTGCAGTGTCCATGACTGGCATTAACAAGTCACCAGAGTTGACAGTTCATCTGGTGGTACCTCAGAGAGGACCTTGGCCCACCCTGCCTGACCCACCGGTACCAACTGATTAATGAATCCCCAGATGCACCCAACTGGCATCGATACAGACAGGCATATCCAGGCAGTCTGCGGGAAAATCTGTGCTCATCCGCCCTTCTCTCCATCCTAATTCCGTTTGTTCAGTTCATTCCACAGGACCAAAACCAAGCCGACCTTCCTCACACCTCAGCTCAGCCGAAGTGGGAAGAGAAGACTAGACACAACTCGACCACAGTCAGCCTACCCAGCCATAAGAATGTACAAACCAACTGCTGGGTCCACATAACCAACTAGAGTCCAGACTGATAGACTGTAGGTTTGATTTTTTTTGTTTTTTACTCCTCTCCATCCTACAGTGAAACAGGACTCTGGTTGCAGAATTGCATCATTAGAGCTGAGCAAGCCATGATTCTATCATGCCTCCTCTGTCCTGAGACAGCTGAAGACTTACTGGGATTATTTATGTTAAGGTTGGGTGAGAACCATCAACAGACAGACTAGAGAACTAAAGAGTGTGTGTGCAGCGGCTAATGGGTGGGTAGAGGGAGGGTCTCAGGGCAGTCAAGTACAAGTACCCAGTGTGAGTACCATTCATGTCTCTCAGTCTCTTGGCAAACTTTTTCAAACTACATGAGCAGTCAGCTGATGAGTGTGAGAAAGAAAAGGACACCTCTGTGTACACTGTACTATCCAACAGTTTTATACGGTATATCCTCAAGGTATCTTACTAGTGCCTCTGATGTCCCTTGGGCAGTACGGGATAATATATATGCAGACTGGCAATTGGGGGGGATACTGGAGACCAGGAAATGGGTTACTATATATGTGGATCAGAGATCGGGAGGAGGAGGGACCACTTGTGCAAGGGTTAGTTGCACACCATCAGTCTGGGGATCTGTATGGTAATCGGGGCTGGTGGGAGATGCTGGCAGGCAATGACAGCTCCTGCTGTCAGTCCATTACTTGGCGCTTGGCTGGCAGGGATGTTTGTGTTTGTTCACCACTGTGCACAGTGATAAGAGTAAGGTTTGGCCAATGTTTAACAGCACTGTGACAGAGTCTGTTTAGCACTGTGAAAACATTTGAATTCACCACTGCGCTCTCTGTATGCAAGGGGGATTTCTCATTTGCATAGACAGAGTTGTATATTCTGGGCAATTGCACTATCACGTAAACGCTGCTCATGGGTAGTGTTAGATGTATAGCCCCTGCTTGATCTGATCATGCTATTCTTGGTTTGCCTGGCATTAGCATGGTTAGCACTGCGTCAGCCCTTTGAACATGGGGGCTTAAGTCCCCTTTTGCAACACACAGGTGCAGGTAAAAAAAACCTGCACTGACGAAAATGCTGTTTTCAGCTTTTTTTGCCACACAGGCGCCATGTTCCCATATGCAGATGCTATGCCTGCACTAGAGGTAGCGTCTGCACAAATAAATTCTGCAAGCTGCTGTAAATGGGGTAAAAGGTTAAGAAAAGGCGCCCCATTGGAAAACTGTACGCTAGAATTCATCCAGTAATAGCCACTCGACAGGAGCTACACAACATCAATGCCCCTGGGGGAGATACATTCCTATGTAATTCAGCTGGATTACATATCCGATCCTTCAGGGTCACCTTTATCAGCTTTGTTTTAACGGTGATGCACAATAAATCATTAACTGTTAACTATTAACTGAAGCCTACAAAAACAGGGAGGATCACATGTCATGTCAAAGAAACGATTAGTTTCATCCTATGTGAAGCTGGCATCAGCATCTGTTTGCAAAGCTTGTTTCACATTGGCACCACTGTAGTGTGAACAAGCTTAGCAAACACAGAAGCTGGTGCCAGCTCCACACAGGATCAGTCAGTTAGTTTCTTTGACATGCTTAATTTATGCAACACAAAGTGGGCTACAGGGCATAGTCTGAAGGTCTGGGCTAACGCATAACAATCTGTATTACATAAGAAAGTGTTCTTTAAAAAGCATTCTGATGCAATGAGACATGTCGGGTGTTAGCTCGGACCATCAAACTGTGCCCTGCAGCCCCCTTTTTTTTTGCACGAAGAAAGAACTTTAAGGAAGCAACTGGTTTGGTCCTCTCTGAGGCAGTGCTGGCTTTTTCTGTTTGCACTATTTACTGAAACTATTAACTTAGGGAAGTGAGTTACTTCATGAGATCCCTCAAGTTGCTGTGGGTGCGAGTTCTACTGTAGTCTCTGCTACCTTGTTTCTTTTTGGTTTCAGTTTGGTGGTTAGGTATACGTCTCCACTCCCCCCTCCCCAACCTCTAGCTTGACCCACCAAGTGTGGCCATCTGCTGCTACAAGGTAACCTGATGTGGGGTGGGGTGGGGGATTTGGACTCTAGGATGTGTCTGATCTGAAAGTACCTCCACTGTTGCTGTTTTTTTGGGATATCAGCTTTTATTTGCAGAGCGGCAAATGCCACCATAACCTTGGATCTCGCCACAAATAAATTTGCCTCTCAGTGTAGCCCATCTCCTTTCCAGGCATCCCACTTAAGTCATTCACCTCCAGTCTGAGGCAAAGGATTGCTCTAGAGCAGCCAGTTTGTTAGGTGGATCTACAGGTCCCCTTTAAGAGTTTTCTTTTCTACTTTCCATATGTCTTGAGCATACTGCTCCAAGATCTCTATCCTTCCAGTGACCCAAATGGACCAATGAACTACCAACCACCCTAATTGAATGTAACAAGCTCTACCAGTTCAAAGCTGGGCTCTGCTCCCACCTGGACCATGAAAATGTCTGTGCTTTTTTCTTCTAATGCTGACTCACCCGCCTCAACCTGACTCTCTCTCCCTCCACTCCTGTCTAGCTACCCCATCCGCACCCCCTCTTACCCCTTTCCCCCCTCTCCCCAGTCCCTACTCCTCACACTCCTCCTCCCGTACACTTAACAAAGCCTACTCTTGCTGCTCCTACCACTTTCCAGCAGCCCAAGCCCCCCCCATTCCCTGTCTCTATGCTCTTCCCACTGCCTGCCTCTCCTTTCCTCGAACCCACCCCTGACAAAGCCTACTCTGGCTGCTTACTTCTGTCTCCTCCCCTCTATGGACCCACCCCTGGCAAAGCCTACTCTCAGTAGTGAACCTGCATGGCAGTCTCAAAGCACTGTACTTTACTCAATGAGTGATGACACTGTTAGCACTTCCATGCTGTAAATATTTCCCTATTTTCTGTTACAACATCATCTGTGTGTACTGTGTAACCTCTGTTAAGTGACGTTATGTCATGTTATGTTATGTTATGTCATGTCATGCTGTGTCTTGTATTGTACTGCGTTGACTGACTTGTAACCTTTGTAAATGAGCCCTTGACTCAAAGGTATGAATCCTAACGTAAATAAATAAATAAATACTGAAATGCTGGGTGCAGACAGAGGGCATGGGGTCATGATGTCGCTCACAATAACAGCGCAGCACATAACTTTGCAGGTAAAACACCTCCTGCATAAACAACATTGGTCAAAACACCAACTATCACAGAAATGCCATCTGCCCATTCAAACAATAGGGGTGACAGAACAGCTTTCTTGTTTCATGGGGGGCTTCGACCCCCACACACACCCACACACCCTGAAATGATTATAATCAACTCTGAGGGTGCGTGAACCTTGAGGGGGTGTTGCAACTTGGGAGGAGGGAAACTTTGTTTCTTAGTAAAAAAGAAAAAAGAAAATGTTGAGAGACAGGAAATCAAACCCTGATCTCCTGGTTATCCCCAGTGCATGATCTAGTGCCTTAGCCACTCTGCCATGGTTGCCGCTCAACCAGGCCTCACATCTGCAGCCTCTTTATCCCTTCCCCATTCCTATGTACAGCGACAGGGGCAGCGGTTATTTTCTACTGCTATTATACCCCAGTCACTCTGAAAGGAATCTTGCTTTACACAGCATGTTTTTTCTTGCGCTGTTCTTTGTTGCGCTATATTCACTTGGTACCCAGATGGAGAGTGGTCTTTGTTACTTCTCAATAGTATCCATTCTGAGGGGCGGGGTTGGGACCTAGCAGCATCTGCTCTAGTGAGAGCCCTCTAGCCTGGCCTTCTAGCCTCCTTGAGTTAAACTACATTGCTGTTTTACCTTAACCCACTGCAGAATAGTAGCCCTTCGCCTAAGGTGCTCTAAAGTCCCCTTTCTGCCATGAGACCTAATGCCTAATGTTATGGTCAGTAGGTACCTCCTTAATGTCACAGAATTTTATGATTTTTTTTCTTTTTTGTAGATTTTATTTTTGCTTTCTGGATGCCCAGGGCATCCTTCCAGAGTACCCACTCAACTCTGCCTCTACTGCCAGTCTGAAACCACCACACATCGGCCCCCCCCGATCCATGGCAGATCCAGCCCCCACGGATCACCCCCCCAGAGAGGGCCCACCTGCCCACCCTTGGCAGCCTCTCTGAGATTATAGGGATCTACCATGAGATCGGGTTGCCCATGGGAGATCACGATGTGGGTGGGTCTGACGGCGGGATGTGGGCAGGTTCCTGGGGTCTCCTTCATCTCCGCTACATCCATTATCCTGAGGCCCTAGAAGCAGTAGCGCATGCATGCAGAGGTGCACACATGCACTGTAACTCCAGTTCAGCCTCATCCATCCTCCCTGGCCTACCACTGGAGATCCTCAACCATGACGCTGCCAACTTGGCCTCCACCAGGGGGTAGCCAAACCCCATGGATTCCCTCAGATCCCTCCCCGAGGGTGAGAAACTGCCAAGCGGTGGCTCAATCAGTCCCTTGCCCCCGGCTGATCCCCGATGACCTGAATCTCTCCCTAAACTGCTGTTGGCATGGCGCAAGGTGTGGCATCCAACGCCTCAACTCTCAGTGCCACTGGGCCAGCCAGAATTTGATAATTTTACTGTATGTGTTATCATTACCTGTATGTTAAGCAACTTGAGCCCCTGAGTGAGTGTGCTATTCAAATAAAATTGCCTTGCCATGAGGCAAGGCAACTCTTTGGAATAAAGCATCCAAAACCAGAGGCTTTGGGTGCTGTACAAAATTAAATGAGCAGCATAAAGGCAGCAATACAAATACGGACACAATACTGCACACAGAAATATTGCACTTCCCAAAACTGGCAAAGAAAGGGCAGTAAAGTGAGAGTGTTGCTTCCCCCACAGGAAGCCCTGTACTAGATTGGTCATCTTGGACAAAGTATTATCAGGGACCTATAATAGGATATACTTAAAGGTACAGAATTCTGGAGAAGACCTCCATCCTCAAGGTTTGGATCTCCTCCTTCAAGGATAACCTCAGCTTTTACCACCTATCCACATTTTCTCTCAAAGCCACCTGTAGTGGGTCAATGTTTTCTTTAAACCAGTCTCTCTCTGCTTTGATGCTACCTGAAAGCCTTGGTATTTAAAATCCCTGTGGGGCTCATTTGATGCCTGACACCAGTACATGTTGCTACACTTTACATTTAGTGCCATTATCTCAGTTTTCCCCCAGTTGTTACACAGACAAGATGTACTGGAAAATTCCTGTAATCTGTTAGGCTAGGTAGGGTTTTGACTGGTTGACATACTATCAGCAGAATATCATAAGCAAAGAGCACTGGTTTGAAACACTGCTCCCCTATCATCAACCCTGAGATGTTCTGCTGTGATCTAAGCCTTTGTTCCAATGGCTTTATAGCCAAAACATACAGGCCTGGGAACAGGGGCACCTCTGATGGGTCACTCTCCCTAGTGTAACCAGCCTCTATCTTCACCCAGTTCAAGTCCGGTTACTAGAGTGCATGCGAAAAATTAAGCCTGACCCTGAGAGATGTTCTTTAGTGGGCGCCAGCTTGGCAGCAGGGTGTCTGGAGCTTGTGCTCTGAGTTTTCTGATCAACTCAGCCTGCAGCAAGAAACTCGGGCATGAATATTCATGGTCCTGTTCTTTCCCCTTAAGGAGGCAGTATAATGTGGTGCTTAAGGCCACTGAGCTACAAACCTGGAGACCTGGGTTTGAATCCCACAGCCCCCAAGTGCATACTGTGTGACCCTAAGCAAGTCACTTAACTTCCTTGTGCTCCCAGGTTGCACCTGGAAGCAGACTTCAGCTTAGTGTGCCTTTCCTGGTTAAACAATGTCACCTTCGTTTCCCCTTCCCTTTATACTATAAGAGGGGAGATAAGCAGGTTGTCCAGGGAAGAAGGGCAGAAGAAGCCCAGGAAGAGAAAAGCAAATAATAGTTCAGCTACAAGTGAGCTAAAGGGGGCCAGCAGCTTCAAGGATGGTGGCAGGATACCTGGGTCTGGGTGGCACTGATCCTCTCTGGTGAGGTCTCCAGAGGTTCAGGACCCAGTAGGGATCTTATGGGAGAAGAACACCCCCCCAGAGCATCATTTAGGAGGAGGTGGACCCATCAGAATGTCCTGCCTTGAGAAAAGGAAGATTGCAACCTAATGGAATGAGGCAGTAGTGGAGGGCCAACCCTCAAAAGAGGTAGCTGGGATCCTTCTGGATCCACTTCTATCATCTGTATGCAAGGGAGAAAACAGGCATGTAAGTTAACCTTCATTGAAGTTGCTCTGTAGGAGACGAAAGGCCTACACAGTGGTTATGTAACCCCCTGCGTAGGTAACACAAATGAATGGTCGTCAAGTGGATGGGGCCAGATAGAGACTGGGGTCGGTAAGTCCCCAGGAAGGAGCCAGGCATGGGAGATGTATCTTTGGGCCATGAGGGTTCTCAGTGAGATTGCTGAGGAAGGCACACATGGCTGGACCAAGTATCTGCTCTTTAGGAGTAGATCATAATGTTGATGATTCAGGGCGAGCTAGGGAAGTTCCTATGAGAATGGGCTAAAGGTGCTGAACATGTATTCACTCAAAACTAGACGGGGGGGGGGACAGGACTGAGACATTCACGTTACTGAAAGGAATAAACAAGGTGAAATATGAAGTGCTATTAACTGAGAACAGAGAAGCTATGACATGGGGTCATGAGTGGAGGTTAACGGGGGAAGGTTTAAAAGGGGTGTAATGAAGTATTACTTTACAGAAAGAGTGGCTGAGCCATGGAATGGTCTGCCTGAAGAGATAATGGGTGCCTGAACCATAAATGGCCTTAAACACAGCTGGGATAGAGTAAAGGGTATCATTGCTACTCAGAGGGATGAGGGAGGTGGAAACACAGAGAAAAATAAGAAGAAAAGGGTAAGTGAAGACCCCACAAGGCAACAGGTCCTAGGGTATGCTAGGATAACATGGACAGACTTAGTGGATTGTCAATCTTTTTCTGCTGTCGTCATCTATGTTTCTGCGTACTAAGAATTCATGTTAATACCACCTGCTGGCATGTGAGATGAGCTCAGGCATATCTGCCCCCATGGTAATGCTCACCCTGCCTAGGAGGGTACCACTGTGCCCTTGGTCTAGGGAGTTCCATGGCCCCAGGGACACCACAAATGAGAAATAGGTTATGGTAACTGAGATAGCAGCAGCAGGATCTTTCTTAAGCAAATGGAAGAAAGCCTGGAAATTAAATTTGTTACTGTGTAGTGTAGTATAGGGGGTTAGGAAATACCCAGCTGTAATGGAACACAACATCAGAATGTTAAAGAACTGAAGAGGGCGAGGGTAATGCCCTTGCATGCTGTGTACTAGCTGACAACTAAATATGCCTCCTGCTTAATCACAGGTCCCAGTGTGGACATTGGTTTGTGAGTAGTCTCCTGTTAGTGATACCCTAACTGTGCATTGGTTTATCTTGATCCCCATTCACCCTAATCCATGGTGGCAAGGTGAAAGTAAGGCGGTACTGGTAATTCATGACATAAGGCAAGTGCTCTTCTGGATGAAAAAGCCACCATGTACCCCTAGACACAGGGAGGTGCCTGGCTCTTACACTAGTGTTTTACATCTTCCTGTTCATCAGTACTATAGCTTTAGGATCTGAATAAATCAACATTAACCACTATATAGATCCCTTTCCCAGTCCCATTTTATGTAGGGCTCCTTCCAAGTATGGCCAAATTAATTCTTTTTTGGTCTCTAGTGCTATAGCTGCAACCAGCTCCAGTGAGGCTACTGCCACCCATATGAGACTGTCCAGCCTCCTCGTGCTCATGCCTCACCCCTTCCTGCAACAAACCTGACTTGGTCTAAGTGGATTAATAGTTGCTATGGCAGTACTTAATTTGGCCTAATTGCTAAAAGTTTGGTTCTGACATTGTAATCCACATTTAAGAGGGTTATGGGGCAATTGCTGGTACACTGGAGGGGTCCTTTCCTTTTTTCCTCAACACCTTAATTGTGGCTTCCCAGAATTTGCACAGTAACAATCCCTGTCCTGGGCTTCCTGGAGGGCTGCCATGTTGTACAGGAAAGCCACCTTTTCCATCACCCTGTATACTTTTACAGGTAAGCTCAGGTGTTTTTTCCACTTGCATTCCTCTCAATGCTTCCCACAGTTCCTTTTGGCAAAAGGACATCTAGCTCCTCCCTCTGTCCATGGAAGCTGCAAGTCTCTAAGGAATTCCTCTTGGTCCACTACTTGCTTTCTTCAGATGCATGCAACTGAGAGTAATAGCTGAAAATAGGCATTGATGGCAGTGGGATTATTGTCTACTTTGTCCCCCCTTCTGATTACTGGAACTATTGTAATCCTGTAGGCTAGTAGGTAGTGAAACCCAAACCTTTTCTCCCCCTTCCCAGTAAGCCAGCTTGGTATGGTACAAGGCAAATTCATCTGATTGTGTGGTCTGTCTATTTAGTTCAAATTCCATTTCCATCAGTTTCTCCTTCTGCTTCTTCTGACCTATGCCCCATCTTATGTTTGTCTTGCAAGTCTCTATGCACTACCTTTACCCCATGAATTATTGCTAACCACGCCTTTTTTCAGCTGAGGACAAGACTATCACTCTTGTCCTGAAGTATGCTTTGAATCCTTCACATACTGTTATTCATCTGCCCTCCCACTCCCCTCCATTACTGGTGAAATATTCCTGTGCCTCATCTTTAAGCTACTGGATAAAGTCTGTGTTGCATAGCAAACATGCATTTTGATGCCATCATTTCAGATTCCTCCTTCCAGATCCAGCTGGAAACTATACACCACTGGGCCATGATCTGAAATCATTGCTAACCCTGAAGAACCCCAGTAGGAGTGTTTGGGATGCCAGAATCACATCTAGATGGCTATAGACCTAGACATCATATATTGCTGAATAGTATTGCACCCCCTCGCCCTTTGTCCTACGCTAGAGTATCATGTCTACTCAGGTGGGATTGGCATAGCCCAGGGCGTTTCCCAGATGCTGCGGTTCACCTTTAGTACCCTTGCAAATGCTTAAGCATACATAGCCTTTTTTCTTTTACCTCAGACCTTAGAAAGAGATATCATGTCACCAAAAAGTCACACAGAACACCATAATGATAGTTCAGATGAGCTCCCATTTACTTAGGGGAGTAGAGTTCAAAGATAGCTCATATTATGTATTCACAATTTATGTCATACATTTTAGAGACTAATATCCTTCCATACAGTTCATCATTTCTTAGGTTCAAATCTCATGTGAGTACTCCTCACAAGCACAGTTCATGTACCACAGATCTTTATGTGAGAATCTCTTGTCCTTTACTATTAACTTTAGTGCCCCCATGCACCAATATGGGAATATGGGATATACTGCTGGATACTACTGGATACTACTCATAGCTCTTGTATCAGCGGACAAGTCTGCACCCTTGGCACAAGTTTTTGCCACCAGTAAACAAGTGTTTGCAGTTCCAGTAACATTACCCCCCAATATGAACAGCACCCTGGAACCTACAGCTCCACAGCCAGCAGGGCACAAGAAGATTGGTCAGGAAAATCTCCCACAACACAGAAGCCAGATCCCTGAAGCCAGGATCCCCTCACGACAAGCATCCCTTACTGACCCGCAACCTCCTACCTCAGATGCTTCAACTTCCTTCTGCCCAAGAACTGGGAGGTACCTCTAGACACTTAGACCTTGCTTCCTCAGAGTCAGGGGATGAACAGGCTTCTGATAAGAATGGCAGACTTGGAACTGGGTCTGGACCTAGTTATGCAGAATTGTTTCAAAAGAAGGCTGAGCCAGTGCTGAGAAGATTGTAGTGTGTCTCTGATAGAGGGGTGGGATGGTGGAGAGTTCTGACCAAGTATTTGTTGCCAGACAACTCTATACCTCAGAAATGTATGCACTGATACATATCGTCGGTGAAGACAACTTTGTTGACAGCTTTAAAAAACAAAATATCTTGAGAGATTCTGGCTTAAATACAATCAGGTTAAATTCACACCCTTGTGGATCCCATTCATAGCATCTCCCTTTATGGAGCCCTCCATTAAAAATGCAACAGTGATGTTTCAAAATGAAAGGGATAACGTAGGGGATGTTTACTATTGGTTGGGGCAAAGATGTAAGATCTGGGGATCTTCAGAGCCAGTAACAGACATTGAGCAAATATGGACAGGTGGATGGCTTTTCAGAGTTAAGTTACAGACTTTGGATGCAGGAGTGGTACACTTTTCTGTTTCTTTAGCGAGGAATAGGGGTGTATGTTTTATGTGAGCCAGTCCAAATTCTGTCATAAGTGTGGAGCCAGGTCACACTTGTCCAGTGAGTGTGACTAACTGAGATGTGGACTATGTAGAGAATTCAGGCACATGAGTCTCAGTGGCAGGAACCAGTTTCAATGTAATTTATGTGAAGAAAAAGGACATTCTTTTCAGTACTGCCCCTGGGCTTCGCGAAACTGGTCCACTGGATTTGGCTGGGACAATAGCTTAAAATAAAGTCCAGCAAGCAGATGCCTCTGAGGCATCACTCATGGGGCTCAAGCCCCACCCCTTCTGGAAATACTGTCATTCACTCTCATGCAGAACCCAGATCTAAAGTGCCCCAACCATCACAGTTGACACCAGATAGCCAGGGTGCTTCTCCAGAAAATGCCATGAATGTAGCCAAAGAATAGTCTGGACCAGACCCACATAGGACAGATGATCCACCAACAGTTATGCCTGTTTCTTCTTCAAGGAATGTGCCACCTGCAAAAGTATCAGAACAGATGCAGAGGCCTCCTTCCTTAGACAGCATGTTGGTGATTCCACAAAGATGTTCTAGACTAGCTAAACAGCCACTAAACCTGACACAAGTGCCTTTGATGAATAAATTTATCATCTTATAGGATAACTGGAACTGGGGGAGGGACTCGGATCCTGGTGATATGGATTCTGATGTTTCTTCTGCATGTTCCTCACAGTCAAGACCAGCCTCAGACATTGACAATATTAACACTAGAAGAAGATGGAGGCAGACAAAGAAAGCAGCTAAAGGGATGATGTCACATAATTGAACATAACATGGCTGTACTTGTTCATTAACCCTTTTACATGGCACCAGCTAAAAATTGTCTTCTTTAATGTTTCTAGTATTAAGACTCCTCAGAGAAGGGGCCAGAATTCTCTCTTTTATTAGATGTTGCTTTCCAGGTGTGTTTCCTACAAGAAACATGAATGGCATGGACTTTTGATTTATCCCACTTCAAGAAGGGTTGGGACTGGGAACCCTCTTGCTGGTCATTTGGGGAAGACAGGGCAGATGAGGTGGGCATTTTGTTTTGTGGGACTGACTTCATGGTGGATAGACTAGTAGACATCCTCCCTGGGAGGGCTCTCTTTTAAGATATTAAGTGGCATGGTCATAAAATTCATTGTATCAATATTTATGCCTCACAAACAAAGCTTAAAAGGGTTGAGCTCTTTGAATCAGTAAGCCTTATCTAAATACTGCTCAAAAGATCATTTTAGGAGACAATTTTAATTGTAGTATGGATCGGTTAAGCAAGAAGGTGAAAAGAAAGTCTATCATGGTTTGATTGCTTTGCAGAAAATAATAACTGAAGCTAGTTTAATTGATGAGTTTTCATTCCTTCCTTCCACCAAAGGTGCAACATATTTTGGGGACCAGTTGGCTACCCATATAGATTACTTATTCTTTTCCTCAGTGTTGTCTGTTTGGAATTTTTTAATTGGTTCTGGTAGAATTCTTGGACCACCCATTGCTGTGTGGCATAGTGGGATTTGTTGTATTATCAACCCCAACCATACAAATTGGTGAAGATTAAATTCCTCAGTACTAGCTATACCTAGAGTTAAATCAGAAGTGAGATAATTGTCACAGTCTACATAGTCTGTTTTATGCTGTCATGATGACCCTCTGAATGGTGGGAGGACATAAAATTTGATTTGTAAACTTGTTTCCAGCAGTCTGAGAAGCAGAAACAGAGGCAAGAATATTTACAATACTTAAAAACAAGAGAGCAGTAATACAAAATTCTTTTATAGGCCAGCAAGCAAATTGGGCATTTTTCTGAACAGATCCAACAGTTAAAGTTAGAGATAAAACGTTATCAGTATGACATGACTGCTTCACTGGAAGCAGAATTGAAATATGGCATATAGAAATGCCCTTATGGAAATCATTTTGTGGCCTGTAGGGAATGAACTGACTCCTTAAACATCTTGTCCCAATGGGATGATGATGATACCATGGTCTTGAAATTGCCAGACTTGGTTCGCCTGATTGAAAGGTATGCCTAAAAGATGTTTGGCACTACACTCCTGTCACTGCTAGACAGTCAGGATTTTTTTAGATAGCCCCTGACAGGGATATATCTGAGGTGGATAGATTAGCTCTATGTGCCCTGATCACAAAAGCTGAGCTTCTATCAACTATTTCAGGCCTCAAGCATGGGGCATCTTTAGGGAAGAATGGAATCCCATATAAATTTTACAAACTCTTTTTCAGAAATTATTGCAGTTTTTTTCTTCCTACTCTCAATCATTTATTAAATTCTGTAGCAAAGTCCCTGACTTTTAATTTTGGTATTCTGACTTACTTATCTGAAAACATGCTGATTTTATCATGACGTATCTTAAATGATCATTCTCAATTATGGTCAGAGTTAATGTTCAATCTTCAAAAAACATCATGTGATCATGACTAACAATGGTTTTACATGAACATTAAATGATCACCAATCAAAAACCATGATGTTTTGGAAATGATGATTGTGATTAACATAGAAACATAGAATGTGTTGACAGATGGAGACCGCATGATCCATCTAGTCTGCCTGCGGCTAGAACCCCCCCCAACATGTTACATTTTTGAGGATTCCCTTATGCCTATCCCATGCTATTTTAAATTCTCTCACTGTCTTTGGTCCTATGACTCCCTGGGGCAGTTTGTTCCATAGTTCCACCACCGGTTCTGTGAAAAAGTACTTTCTCACATTGTCTCTGAATCTGCTACCCTTGAGTCACATATCGTGTCCTCTAGTCCTATTACAGCTGTTTACCAGAAAAAGGTCCTGTGTTTGGACCTTGTTGATACCCTTCAGTTATTTGAATGACTCTGTCATATCCCCTTGCTCCCTATGCTGTTCCAGGGAGTATAAGTTGACTTTCCTCAGCCTTGCCTCAGACTGCTCTTGATGCATACCTGCACCACCTTCGTTGCCCTTCTCATCACTTTCTCCAATTGATCTATGTCTTTCCTGAGGTGTGGTCTCCAGAACTGGATGCAGTACTCTAGGTGAGGCCTCACCACTGTTCTGTACATTGGCATGATCGCCTCATGCCTCCTACTTGTGATTCCTCTCCCTATGCATCCCAATATGCCACTAGTCTTCAGTGTTGCCTTGTCACACTGTTTGTTCACCCTTAAGTCATCAGAAATGATAACCCCTAAATCACACTTATGATTTGTGGCCATTAGTTGTTCCCCTTCCATTAAGAATACTCTACCTGGGGTACATTTTCCAGGTGCATGACCTTACATTATTTTGTGTTGAACTTCTGCTGCCAGTTTCTTGATCACTCCTCCAGCTTCCTCAGATCGGACTCCACTTTTTGTGCCCCATCAGGTGTATCCACCCTGTTGCAGATCTTTGTGTCATCCACAAACATGCACACCTTCCCTTCCAGCTAGTCACCATACATTCTCTTGACAGAGTACCGTTCACTAATACTCTCTGAGACCTTCCATCTAGCCAATTTTTAACCCAGCATGTTATTTCATGGCCAGCTCTTTCCAGAGTGTTCCAGTTTACTGACCAGTCAGTTAGGTTTGTTTGGCACAATCTTCCCACCATTAAGCCATGTTGCCTTGGGTCCAATTGATTATTTGCCTCTAAACATGCTAGCATCCTCTTTTAGCAGGGATTCTATCAGTTTTCCTTCCACTGAGGTGAGGTTAACTGGGCGGCAGTTCCTCGGTCCCTCTTTACTCCCACTCTTGTGCAGTGGCACCATCATAGCCCTCTTCTAGTCCTCCAGAACATCCCTGGTCTCCAATGACATGTTGAAGAACTTTGCTAGGGGTGTGGCCAGTTCCTTCCTTAGCTCTTTTAGGATTCTTGGGTGTATCTCATCCAGCCCCATTGATTTTTCTATGTTCAACTTATTGAGTCCTTCCAGGGGTGCTATGTGACAAGGGCGACTGCAGAATGGTGACCTGTGGAAGGGCACAAAACCACCAGAGTGACTGAAAAACAGTCTGTTGCTTATTGCAGGGGTCTTCTCCCCCTGCATCCCCCCTCATGGGGGGCTTCGCTCCCCACACACCCTTACTTAGGATTCTTACTCTGGGGGGTGCAACTCGGGGAAAGAGGGGAAATCCCAGGTCGCTCACATTGTGGGCGCTGTTGTGCCTTTGCCCTTATGACTAGTCGCTGACATACAGTCGCCCACATCACAGGCTACCCTTCTGGGACTCTTTTCTTTGTGAAGGAATTTGTGTCAACCCCTCCTGGGAGGCTATCCCTACTGCACAGGGTAGGTCAAGTGTCATTTTCTTCCTGTGTGAAGACTGAGCAGAAGTACTTATTTAGTACCTCTGCCTTTTCCTTGTCATCCTCCATAAGATGCTCATCCTTTGTAATTCTAATGATACCTCCTTTGCTCGTCCTCTTTCCCTTATGTATCTGTAGAAGGTTTTGTCTTGCTTCTTTGCTCCCTGTGCTATCTTTTCTTCTGTTTGAGCTTTTGCTATCCGTACTACTTTCCCTGCTTCTTTCAGTCTTTCATCGTACTTTATTCTATCACTGTCCTTTTTAGACTCCTTATATTTTCTGAAGGCACTTTTCTTTTCTCTCACTTTGGATGCCAACTCCTTGGAGAACCAAAGTGGGTTTCTTCTTCTCTTTGATTTGACAACTTGTCGGGCACATTGTGATGTGACTATTGCAAGTGCCTCCTTTAACCCTGCCCAGTATTTCTCCACATCTCCTTCCTCCATACTGTGCAGTTTTTCCCTCAGAAAGGTTCTGTTTTTTTTTAAATCTGCCTTCCTGAAATTGAGGACTTTTAGTTTTGAGTGCCTGATCACTTCAGTTTTGTTTACCTTGAATCATACAATGTTATGGTCACTTGTTCCCAGATGGTCCCCAACTTTGACATCTATGACCCTGTTATTATTTGTAAATATTAGGTCTAGGATTGCTTCCTCCCTTGTGGGTGATTTCACTAGCTAAGTCCTGCCCCTTGCAGGGCAACTAGATATTCCTTGCTTATTTCTGATGCTGCCATGAAGGACCCTCAATTTATGTCTGATAGATTGAAATCCCTGACCAGCATAATGTCCCCTTTATCTGACATCTTTAGAATGGTCTCTAGGATCTCCTTGTCCCTTGACTCTTCCTGGGAAGGAGGGCTATAGATCACTCCTACCTAGATGGGTGCCTTGTTACCGGCTCCAATTGTGAGCCCAGAGCCTCTGCTTCTCGTTGTGCCCCCTGTATCTCTGTAGCTTTAATATCCTCCCTTACATAAATAGCTATCCCTCCCCCATTTTTCCACTTTCGGTCTTTCCTAATTAAGTTATACCCTAGGATAGTTGTATCCTAGGTGTGGTTATCATTAAACCAGGTTTCAGTTACAGCCACCCAGTCCAGCCCTGCCTCAGCTATAGTGGCAGTTAGATCAGGGATCTTGTTTGCTAGACTGCATGCATTTTTTACATTGCTTTCCATATCTGACTGCCTCCTTTGCCTGCAGGAATGTCCTTTCCCTGCTGGTTGCCCCTTTTACCTGTTTTTGAATAACCTGCTTAATGGGATAATATTGATTGTATTAATATAGGTATTGTAAAAGGAGAAATGAATTGTTGCTTAACTAATGTAAACTTATTGTTTTTATGAGTGTGAGAGGCCTTTCGGCACCATGCATTTCTGTTTAAAGTTGAACCAGCATAATATTCTGTGGTGATTTGCATATGCAGCCCATGATGCTTTGCATTGTGGGGGTCACGTGTGATTTTGTATTTTATTGTTTTTATGATGTGTATAAGGCAAACAAAATTATTTTAAAATTTGTAACGACATTAACTGTGTCGAGCAATAAAGAAAGATTGATTAATTCAACCACCTGCTGGAATCTTTTTGAGTTATATGCTTAATTTCCTCTGTGTAATTACCACAATTTTGTTTTGTAGTGCTAGCTGATGGGGAAGAGATAACCAGACCCCTGTGATTTGGTGCAGGAGCCACTGCCATCCCCATCTTGGCTAGTTTAAATGTCTTACGTGGATGTTGAATTTCTGGTTCAGAGCTCTAGCCCCCTCCTTCATGAGGTGTAAGCTGTCAAACTTAAAGAATTCCTTTCCCCAGAAGTTTAACCAGTTTCTGATGAAGTGATGCCCTTTTTGCTTGATCATATCTCTCATGATTACCCAGTAAAAAAAAAACTTGTCTTGTTCTGTACATTTGAGGTTCATCTTGTCTTCTATTTAGACAGCGTTATGGGGATAATCAATCTAAACACTCTATTTTCATCTATATTTACTCTATATACTCATATATATTTACTCTTATACATTTTGTTTGTTTGTTTTATTTATTTATACTGATAGGACCATGGGCCAAAAAAGACCCATTTTCATGGGTGATCAGTGTACAAATAACAATTACATACAATATAAATATATACAACTTAAATAGAGACAGGTACAAGTTGATATGTCAAAGCATTATCATTCAATAACATTTACACTTACATTCTGTAAAAAGGTATTCTTTCAACTTATGCTTAAAAGAACAAAGGGAAAGATTCATACAGTCGAGATAATTGTATCGTATTAAGAAAAATAGGTAACGTATAGGATATAGCCCTTTGTCCAAGGGAAGTGCGTATTTTTGGAATGCAAAGAGAAAATTTAACTGTTGACCGAGTATTAACCCTAGAATTCTGTTTTTTAAAAATTAGAGAAAAACAATCAGGGACTCTATTAAGAATCACCTTTTTTGCCAAAATACCAAGTTGAAGTTTGTATCTACCATCCAAAGGAAGCCAACCCACTTGCTCTAAGAGATTACAATGATGAACCTTTAATGGGGATTTCACTACAAATCTAGCAACTGAATTAAGTAACACTTTTACCTTGGATAACAAACCCTCCCTTGCAGAATAGTAAAACAAAACCCCAAGATCAATTAATGGTAGTAAAAAACTTTGAGCCAACAGACGATGTGTAGTACCAGTGAATAAAGGAGACAACCTATATAAAGCCCCTAGTCGCTGCTGAGTCACCTTTACCATATGAAGAATATGGGGTTCATAGGAAAGATTCTCATTCATCAATAAACCCAGGTACTTAAATTGTTTAACTTGTTCAATCAAGGTACTAGAAATAGTGTATAATGATAATACAGGGTCCGATATCGATCTTTTTTTTGTACTTACAAAAACCATGGATTTGTTTGTTTCTTTTTCATTTAAAACCTATCCATGGGCTTGGAACCAATTCTGTACCTCCAATAAATCATCAGCCAAATCCTTCTGTACATTTTCAAAAAGGGGTCCATTTTTACTTTTGTTCATTGTATAAAGGATTGAATTTGTATGTACTGTATGTATATACCTGCTACAATCTGCACCCTCAGTGCTACCTATTCGCAGCTCCACCAAACCCTCCATCCTGATTCCCCACTGTCGAACTACTCAAGGCCAGAGATCTTTTTCCTATAGAGCCTCCCTCTGGATGAATGCTCTACCCAGTGCCATCTCCTTTGAAAATAAAATAGGCCACTTTAAAACCACCTTCAGGGAACACCTCCATTCCTTGAGCAGCTGTGACTGCTACTAGCCCACCCCCTGGTGCTTCCTCCAACCACACAATGTATGACTTCTCCAGGCTTCTCCCCCCCCACTGTTTTCCCCTCTCCCTCCCCTTATGGCATGAACCTAGGCCTTTAACCTAAGTCCCTGACTGGTCTTGAGCTACGACAAAGGATCTCCATCCTGCTAACCCTCTGATCATTGCACTTCTACTGTTTTCCTCCTCCAACTTCTGAATACCTGTATTTTACTTACTGCTTGTTAATGTATAGTTGTTATATATATGTGTACTGTAATTATTGTTCCATCACTGCCTCTGTATTGTATCTCTGAACACTATTTTGTACTATTTGTAATCTGACATGGAGCCTTTTAAAATGAGTCTCTACTCAAAGGTTTGTAATTCATATATATATATATATATATATATATATATATATATATATACAGTATATATATATATATCTATCTTAATAAAGTGGTTTGTTTTATGGTTGTGGTGAGTTCCTACAAGTACTTGGTTTGTGTTCAAAACCCTTTTCTTACATTAAGCACACTAATAATATCAAGCAACAATTACTTGAAAAAATAGAAATTACCATTGTTTTGGTTCATAAACTTCTTTTGAAATATGCAAATTAGTCATGCAAATGTGCATACGTCAAACAACTAGCACGTACTTTTCCTAAAGAAATTAACAACTGACTTCAGGTGATTTATAGTATAATTCATTTTCTTTTGCAGTTATTTGACTCATTCCTATTTTCATATTTTTTGGTAACAGGTAGAACTTTTCTAAATATAACTCATGTGACTTACAATCTTTCATTATGAGTCATGATCATTTACAGATCATCAAAAATGATTATGATTTAAACTTACAAAAAGGATCAATAATGAGCCATTGATTTGAAAATTGTATGTCTGATGATTAAATCATGCTCTAGATGGTGATTTTAGATAATTAGTTTGGACTAGATAGGAAAAAAAAAGAACAGGGGATGGTATTGCTCTGTATATCAGTCATGATATAGAAATAGTAGATTATTTCCCACACAGTAAAAAAAGTCTAACATAAAAACTGAAACAGTCTGGATAAAAATAATCACTAAATATTGTAAGGCACAAATCATAGGCCTTTGTTACAGCCCCCAGGCACTGCTGATCATGTAAGTCAAGCAGTAATAAAGAAAATAAGTGACACTTGTGATTTTAGTAAATATTGACCATGGGAGATTTTAATACCACAAAATCAACTGGAGGAATATGGAGGAAACTCATTGTTAGCCAAACAATTTTTAAACTCCACGGCAACTTAATTTAATCCAACATGTCCTGAAATTAACCAGAAGAACTAATGTCCCTGACATTGTATCCAGCTCCCATGGAATCCCCGTAACTAACTGCACCCTCAATGAACCATTTGCAAATAGTGGGCATTCAGTGGTTACATTTGATATTAACAAGGGTAAAATCTCTAGCAAAGGCACCACAGAAGTCTATCAATGTCACAAGGTGAATATAAAGTCTATTTTGTCTGATTTAGAAGAGTGTAACTGGAATAGTATGTTAGAATCCAAACCTACTGAAAATACTTAGAATACATTTACAGAAACCATCATGACATTCAGTAATAAGCATATCCCCAATGTGAAAACAATACAACAGTAAAGGATGGAGGCTGAACTGGCTAACTAAAAAGCTAATGCAATCAATAAGAAAACTAAGGCCTATAAGATATTTACACTCCAGGGTAACCTTAAAACTTGTGACGATTACAAAAAGAACTTAAAATATTGCTGATCAATCACCTGCAGGGAGAAGAAGTGACTATAAATGAATCTAGCTACCAATGCAAAGAAATACAACAGTAAACAAATCTATAGGTATAGAAATTCCCTAATAAAACAGATATTAGTGTTGGGATACTGCAAATTAAACATAGGACTGTTTGCAATCCAAGACATATAGCAGAAGGATTTAACAAATATGTGTCTGTGTCTTCTGTTTTCAGCCTTTGCAGAGCATGTGAGAGGCCATTTGACACCATACACTCTTGCTTAAAGCCGAAGCAGTCTAAACTTTTTCATGGTGATTTGCATATACTTCCCATGATTCTTTGCATTATGGGTATATGTGTAATTTTACATTTCTATGCAAACATTTATTGTAAATCTTTCCCTACATTTGCAACACTTCCACCTCATTGATCACAAGCTGCACATGCAATAAACACACTTCAGGACATGTGCCCCTAAAGTTCATGTGAGTCAGTTACTGCTGTCTTGATTCAATTGTACACACTCCTCCTCATGCTGGAGCACATGTTGGTTGTGATACTCACACCTGCAGGACCAGGCCTTGAATTGTTAGCTACACCATCTATCCCTGGCTCTACAAGTGTCTGTGCTGTGGCATTCTAGTGGCACCATTGCTTTGAGTAAATGTTGTAAAACTTCTAAACAAGGCTCCAGATATTTTCTTCCATTTCTGGAACTTCAAGTCTCTGTTCAGGAGCCATTTTATCATCCCTGACCCCAGTTGATGCTGAGGGAACTCCAAGGCCAGGGTATTTAGTTATACCAAGGGGTTCCTTTTTATCCTACAGTGAAGGGTGGAGGACCAGTGAGTCAATTTGCCCTGTGTGGGGTAGTCTCTTAACTTACTATTACAGCTTCTCTGTGTACTGGCTGTCCTCATTGGCTCACCAGGGTGCCAGTGTCTGGGCTCAAAGATGAAACAAGGACATTTCTATGATGAAAATGCAACTGTAGTCTTGCATTACAATGCATAGCACACCATTAACTACCAAAAGGAAGTGTGTGTTGTTCATCTCGGCCTAGTCCACATGGATACCATCAAAGGTGTTGAGGCCTAAAACCAAGGACAACGAGCTTTAGACTGAGGATAAATGTGGATGTCCACATAATAGGCATATTGGTAGACCAGGTGTGGGATCAATCCAATATCCCAGGTACTTGACTGAATCCTGGTGAAGCTGACACTTTGTGAGTTTCACTCTCACTCCCTACCTCTGAAATCAGGTCATAACCTAGTCCAACATTAACAGATACTCTTCGGCAGTGGGTGCCATTAACAAAATACCAGCCATGAAACAGACTACCTAGTTCAACTCATGTAGCATGTGGTCCATCATGCACTGGAAGATTGTCAGTACATTGAAATGCCATAGGCCAGGCAATCATGTCAGTAAAGTCCATTGTGGGTATTTATAGTCATAAACAGCCCAGAGCTGAGCTCCAGTTTTAGCAGATAAAATCCAAAGGATAAGTCCAACTTGAAGAACTTTCCAGCTGCTTGGCCTTGTCCTACTTTGCTACTACCATGATGAGTGGGGCAGCCCAGACACTCCTCTCTACTCATGCCACAATGCCATGCCATTGCAGTTGATCCATATTCTGCTCTACTGCTTCTCTGAAGGTGTAGGGCACAGGTTAATGTATGTGGAAAATAGGGGAAGCACCAGCTTGCACTTGGATCTTTGCTGTGGAATCCTGAATAGTGCCATACCCCTCCTGGAAAACAGAACCATGTTTGATCAATATTATCTTTATAGTATCCTGCAGTGCAGTGCTCACAGCAGGTAAAGTGATCTTCTCCTAACTCAATGTGATTTTGTCTAGCCAATTTCTTCACAATGGTATGGCTATCACCCTACACCACTACTAGAGGCAAGGTTGATGTTCCTCCCTCATAACTGACCAGTACTTGAATTTCCCCTTGCACAGGGATTCAATCTCCAGGGTATGTCATCTGGATGTGGGATGGATGTACAGGGCAACTGCTGAGACACCCCTTGAACATAGGCTCTGGGACAAGTGATACTGATACCCCAGTGTTATGCTCCATGCTTATTTGGTTACTCGTCAACCCAGTCTAATGGCAAATTCCCTCTTCCTTGCCTTGTGTCGCATAAACAATGAGTAATCCCAATGGTTATTCTACTTGTTCTCTCTTTGGCATGATGTCTTTAACATACTGGGTTGGAGTAATGTGTGATGTGCTCTTGAAGACATGCAAAAAATGACCCAACTTTCCATAGCCGTGGCATTTCTATTGCCGGAATCTGCAGGTTCTTTGCTGGTGGCTACCTCCAGAGTGGTAGAGCCGCAATGCCTTTGCTTAAGAAGCCTGCAATGCTGGTCTTCCAGAGGCTTTCTGATGCTGACAAGATATTGATAGATCAACCCATGATCTGGAATGTCTTTTGGCTTCTGGAGTATTAATTACTTTGTGAAATTCACTCTTTGACGGTTCAGCCTGCCCTGCTGGCTGCCTGGTTAATCCTTCCATGTGAGCTCCAAAATGAGCAAAAGCCTTTCATGATAGCCTTCCTTTCATAGGCCATAGAAAATTTACCCTGTATGGCATCATCCAAAATTGTGCCAAAGTTGCTAGTGCTTACTAGGTGCTCCATGGCAATACTACAATTGCAAAGGGTTTCTTCCTTGTCCTGGTTCTGATGATGGAAGCATAGGTACTCTGCTAGGAGAGCCATCTTAGGCTTGAAGTTGTGTGAAATGTTAAGTGTAGATGTAAAGCTGGCAGTCCAACTCCAATCCACTTGTGAAGAAGGAACCACCAAATGGGAGCCCCCCCCCCCCCCACTCACTGGAAGTTCTCTCTCCATCCATTCCCTACCCCCACTGATTGGAAGGTCTGTCTTCATCTACCCCTTCCCCTCAACATGCACACAATATTTAGTTTTATTATTGCTGCTTTTTTATTTTATATATCTTTTTAGATTGTATATTTGGTTTTATATTGTACTGCATATGCACTTTGGTTTTGAGAAAAGTGCATTATAAATAAAATTCGATTTGATTTTGATTTGACAGTGATCCATAAGGCATCTCTCAATCCATACATACTACACTCCTCTAATCAGCAGGTCCCTTCCCACCCAGCCCCTGCACATGCATCATGAGCTCAACTAGGCCTGCCTGCACCGCAGTCTGGCGTGCTATTTAAGAGGGCCTCTGTAAATGTATGCATCTGTTTAACAATTGTACAATTAGCAGGCTTCATTGCACCTCTGAGATTTCAAGAGTATCAGCCTATTGTGCTCTTCCTTGATTTGGTCTCCAGTAAGACCCATAATTAGGCCAGTTGAAATACTTCTTGATTTATGTTGGAACTGTTTAGCATTTTGTTGCCTTTACTGGTGCAGCTGTGATACTGTGTTTTACACTGAACACTACTCTGATCAAAGCATCACTCAATAAATTCATCAAGATGACGATGTTTGGCCTGTTTTTCTATTTTATGAGATTCTTGGCCAGAAAGCTCTTAGTTGCATGCACTGAGGATCATGCAATAATTAATTTCAAAACCTGATTGTGCACCCCTAATAAGGAGGATGTGGCCTTTTTACAACCTTCTACTGAAATCTAGTCCAGTTACCCTCCCCTGTTTAGTTGCAGGTGACTTTAACTTGACTTTAAGGATTCTAGATATTTTATTTATTTATTTTAAAAGTTTCACCAGGAGAGACATACTGAGCTATAAACAACTCATTTCCAGAAGTGTCCTGGGGGGAGAGGGGAGAGGGAGAAATACATATCCATACAGCGTAAAAATATTTACAGAGAATATACACTCATATTAAGGTACACTTTTATACAATATATCATAAATTAAACATTGAGTAATATTTATTGAATGTACAAGAGCATATACTGTACATAGGGATTATTTACAGAAAATGTAGCAACAGCTGAAAGTAACATTTGCCTACAAGAAATAGGGGATGAACCAGGTTAGTGCATGTGGCTACAGGTAGTCCAGATAGATCTGGAGGTTTGAGAAAATATAAGCCAAGGTCCACAAACATCATTAAGGGTTTCATGAGAAACATCAGACTAGCAGATTACTTTATAATCAACCACCTACACTTAATAAATTATTCTCCAGTAGACTATATTACACCAACTCGAGAATCAGTTTTTCCTAGGGTCAGAAACCATTTTAATAAGATTGCCAATGTTTTATATAGTTCTGTTTGGATCAATGACCATGCCCCTGTATTCTTGACTATGGAACTGAGTAGGATGCCCAGAATCAATAAGGTCTGGATGTTTGACATCCTCTTCCTGAATGATCCAACTTTCACCAACCATATCAGTCTCTAGATAACAGATTTTCTCAATACTAATACAGTATCCAGGCTCTAGCTACCATGAGCCTGGCGTGGGACACTTTAAAAGCTTTCCTATGTGGGTGGATTGTATCTTATTCTACTTTAAAGACAAACTTAGGGATCTTGAACAACTAGAAAAGCAACTCAGAGATGCTGAGGAAAGATAAATCGCTTCCATTTTAGACCAGAGTCTCCCTAATCTGATACTTATCAGGGACACATATAGCCAATCAACCCAACATGATGCAGGAAGGTCCTTGATCATGACTAGGATCAAGATATTACTTCTTCTCCAAGAAAGCTGATAAACTCCTGGCCTACCAGCTACAGTGTGAGAGGAATGACAATATTAACAAAATTGCCCAACACGATGAGGTATTAACTACAAATCCCTAGCACATCAATGACACTTTTGGGCATTTCTATGAGGTTCTTTGACTCGGAACAATAACCACAATCATGAAAATGTTCATACCTTCTTACATAACTTATTTCTCCATCACATATCCATTCAAGAGGTCAGGCCAGTGGCACAGAGGATTGAGATGCTGGACGCCGCACCAGAAATACAGATTTGAGCACAAGCCTGGGTGGAGGGGACCAGTTAGGGGGCAGGAGGATTAAGCATTCCCAGAGGCTGCCGTCCTCCTCTGGGGAAGGAGGATAGTCATGCTCTGGTGCAATACTGCCACCTGAGTGACCACAGCTGGCAGTGCACTTAGAGAGGATTATTGGGCGGGGGACGCCGGTGGTGAAATGCTCTATGCTTGCATGCAAGCTTGCATACCACCTCAAAATAGGCATCCCAGGGGAGAGAGCCAGGAGGGAAAATCCTGGACAGAGCAATGATGAGTGGTCTGACCCCTCACAGGCCCTGCACAGATGACAGGGCCCTCCCTCCATGATCTGGATCCATTCTCCAGCTGGTAAGAGGGGGCCTGCTGACCCCACCCTGGGTGGGGGGAGGAGCCATGAGGGAAGAATGGAGATCGAGCTAAGTCCATTGTATGTGGGGTGATGGGCTGGGGGTGTGTGACAGACCAGGATAATAGAGAGAGAAGCATAAACAAAAATAAGTAAAAAATATATATAGATATAGATATAGATATGTGTGTGTGTGTGTGTGTGTGTGTGTGTCATTCAAGAGTTAGTCTCTAGGCACTAACATATATCTAGAAGAATTAGCCCAGTTAATTAAGAAACTCCAACGTGGGAAGGCCACCAGCCCTGATGGGTTCACACTGGAGTTTTACAAACATTTCTTGGTTATTCTGCCTCCCTGTGTCTTGAATGCTTTTTATGAGGCTTAGTAACTCTATTGCCTCCCTCTCCTCCTTCCCATCACTGGGCAACCACTGAAAACTGCTCTGGGAGTCGTGTACACCATGCTCTTCCACCTGGGAAGGAGAGTATCTATGTAGATGTTCCCTGCCTTCCTGGCTGGTCTCCACTCCAGTCAGCCTGGGCGCAGGGCACAAACCCAGGTTTCCAGGGTGTACAGTGGCTGCTTACCATCCAGTGCCAGGGAGATGACTCCAAGAGAAACATCTTCAATACATACTGTAGCTGCTTATCTATGACAATCCAACAGTACATGCTGACATTTGTCTTAGCTGTACACAGACAAGCACATGCAGCCAATGAGCACATACTATGTACTGTACACATTCATTGACAGTTCATTCGGTGGCTGGCTGTGGTGGTTTGTGGAGGGCTGAGCCAGTCACCGGCTCTGGTTGGGTTGGGGGGAGTGGGGTGTCCTGTCCTGATGGGGACTAGACTACCAGGGATATGGGGGTGCTTATTATTCATAACATATGTAGTCGGGGCTGGGGAATAGACTACCAGGGATTGCGGAGGGGGGGTTAATTTTGTGTTGATCGGGACGGGTTGGGGGACTAGTACACTATGGAAAAGCTGGGGTATGGGGTTATTTAGTATTTGTTATACCAGGAATCAGAACCGGGCAGGGGGACTCTACACTTAAAAAAGCATTGAAATCTTTTTTCTGGAGAAAAGCGTTTGGGGAGGATAATGAGTCGATCTGATTTTATTATTAATATGTGGATGTTATTACTTATTTTATTGAATTTTATGATATGTTATTTGGATGTATTTTAAAGCCTGTTCTGCGCCTTGATTTTTTGAAAGGCACAATAAAAATAAAGATTATTATTATTATTATTACTATGGAAAAGCTGGGGAAAGTTTTTTTTTTTATTATATTGAGGATTGGGGCTCGGAGGGGGTACCACTAGACTACCAGGGCTGGCAAGGCTCCTATATATTTTTTCTTATGATTAGGGCTGGGCAGGAGTACCACTAGACAACCAGGGCTGGCAGAGCTCCTGTATTTTCTTTCTTATGATCGGGGCTTGAAAAGGGGCTGGCCTGGCACATTCTGCCAGGTGCAGCCATGCTAATGAGCCTATAATGGACATGCATGAAGCCCTGTTGCACCGTGCATGCCAATAAGCTCATTAGCATAGTCTGGCTGAATATCATCCATGGAGGATGCAGTGCATCCAGGTATGTGCCATGCATCCCCCATTGGTGGTCATCAGCCCCAAACCCTGGATGCGCTGCCCACACGTGGTGGCCGACTGCTTTGTGCCGCACATCCAGGGTCCTATATTCACACAGATCGCACACTCTGTGCTGATCATGTATTCTGGGTGAATATGGCAACTGAGCCATCCAGCGCATCTGTTTTGTGTGACTCACTGTTATACGCGCGCATCCGGCCGGCTCCGAATATGTCCCCCTTAATTTATATGTTCTTCATGTGCATTGATACAGATAAATCCTTTTGTACATTATTTCATTCATTAATGTTTTACAACTATATAACTAAAAAGAAAGCAATCAAAAGAAACAATAAAAGGATGTAAGAAATTAGTCAAAGTTCTCAACAGATGAGAGAGGATCCAAGTGAAATAAGTTACATATATTAATGTCATTTTATACATATGGAAGACATATTCATTATAATGTACAGTAGTTAACATACTAACATACTAAAATACCAGCAGAATAGGCCTAACAGTCTCTCGAGTCTGCTAGATTTTCAGCATCCACACTGAGAGCCGAGTCTGGTGTCTGCCCCTTGGATTATACTGTCCCCAGTCCCAGATGTTCCACCTGTATTGGGCCTGGTCAGATTTACCCTCCCCATACCTATCCCATCCCCTCTTAAACCCATCCATAGTCTCCACCTCTACCAGCTCCCTGGTCAGTGCATTCCATGGCTCCACCAGCCTTTCAGTGAAATAACATCTCCTCCTCTCCCCTCTGAGCCTGCCCCTTCCAGCTTACACCCATGACCTCTCGTTGCCCCACCCTCCTTCCTTTGTAGCATCCTGACTGGGCCTCCCTTATTGATCCCTTTCATGTATTTAAAGACCTCTATCATGTCCCCCTGTCCCTCCTCTCTTCCAGGGTGTACATGTCAAGCTCCTTGAGCCTTTCCTCATAGGTTCTCTCCCCAGGCCCCAGATCATTTTGGTTGCCCTCCTTTGGACCCTCTCTAAGAGTATAATGTCCCTCTTTAAATGTGGTCTCCAAAACTGCACACAATACTCGAGGTGTGGCCTAACCAAGCAGTTGTACAGTGGAAGGATCACTTCTGCCATTCTGGAGGTAATCCCCCTGATGATGCATTCCATCATCCTATTTGCCCTTGCCGCTGCCCTCCTACAGGTCTCTGAGTTGTTCATTTTGACATCTACCACTACCCCAGGTCCCTATCACTCTCCGTGACTTGAATCATGTCTCCTCCCAGGGTATACCCCTGGCCTAGATTTCTGACTCCCAGGTGCAGAACCTTGCACTTCCCCACATTGAATTTTAGTTTCCATTTTTCTGACCACCTTTCCAGAGCCTCCAGGTCCTCCTGCAAGGCCACCCTCCCCTCCTCCTCCTCCTCATCCACTACTGCACCCAGCTTTGAGTCATCTGCAGAGAGACTCATCTCACTCGTGATCCCCTTCCTGATGTCTGAGACATAGGCATTGAACAGGAGTGGCCCCAGCACTGACCCCTGGGGAACCCCACTAGTAACCCACCTTGGGGATGAGGCTAACCCTCCAACCACCACCTTCTGAGTACGCTCAGACAGCCAATTTCCTATCCATCTTAACAACTCTCTCCCTACCCCCCTTTTCCTCCAGCTTAGGCAGCAGGCCACTGTGGGGTACTGAATCAAACGCCTTGTTAAAGTCCAGAAAGAGGCTGTCCACTGGATTACCCTGGTCCAGGGCCCTTGTCACCCAGTCATAGAACTCAACAAGGTTTGTCTGGCATGATCTTCCCATGACAAAGCCGTGCTGCCTATTGTCCAAGTACCCAGTTTGCTCCAGTACCCCCCCTACCCTTTCCTTGACAATACCCTCCAACATCTTGCCGACCACCGATGTCAGGCTAATGGGCCTGTAATTTCCTGCCTCCTGTCTTGATCCCCCCTTGAGTATCAAACAGAGATTGTTCAAATCACATGATTCTTGGGCTGTCCTTATATAGTAATACAATTTTATAGAAAGATGGAGAAGAACTGCAAGTTCCATTCTTTTTCATGTAAAATGGGTATTGCATTTCAGCAGGTGTGAGGATGAAAATAAAAATAAAAATTTGCAATATTGAGAGTCAGTCTGAAAAAACAGAGCCCCCCCCAATAAAAGAAACCACCACCACAGAGTAATCACATTTTTATACAGAGAGGCCACCAGTGTTCAAGATTTCAGTTCACTCTTTCTTCATCTAGATAAAATCAAAGCAAAATCTAGTACAAAAATGTGTTATTTTTTCTTTTTTCCTTAGTTTCCCCACTTTTTTAAAAATTATTCAAATTCAGGAAGGCCTGTATTATCTCCTTCGCTATATCCTTCTTTGTTTTTTGTTTAAAGTCTTTATGCTCCACTTTTTTTGTAGCAAAGCAAGGTCTCTGAAGGGGGTCAGGGTCAAAGAAAACATGATGCTTGGCTTGGTATACACATACTGTATGCATCTGGCAGGACAGGTAACCAAAAAGATGAAGCATCCCAGCTCAAAAACTTCCTCTCTAAATAACGATAAAAATGTTTCTCTTCTCTCTTGAGGGGTTATCAATGATACATCAGGGAGGATGTGAAACTTATTATTTTGAGAGAGAACACCTTTCATGCATGCAGATCAAACCAGTATCTTAAAGCAGCAGTACCAGTTAGCAAAAATGTAAATAATTTGATTGGCAATTAGGACAAACCAAAACATGAATATATCTGATTTTTATTTTTTTTTCTTGGATTTCTTTGTCAAGATACAGGATTTTGAAGTTCTTAAAAGTTACTGGCCCTTAGTCAGGTCCACCATAATGCATGTAAGCAGATCAGAGTTATGCTATGCTGTTGGCCATCAGAAACATGTGCTGGCAACCCCCTGACATATCTGCATTATTTTTTTTCCAATAGAATAAACTTTATTGAAAACCCCAATAGAAGAAACAGTATACCACAGAAAATGTTAGATCTCAAGCACATTAACAAGGGTAGATAATACAAGAATGAAACCAGATGGTGTACAATTTTAAATTAGATACCCACCCCCACCCACCCTCCACGATATCCCCCTTCCCCCCCACCACCACCACTGGGGGAACCCATGAGAACTCCCAACAAGGTAAAAAGAAAAGACATGAAATGCCAAAGGAATATTGCACCTATACGATAAAAAAAAAAAGAAAAGCCGACATGAGGAAGGAATAGCTATGCTCAGATTGTTAATAGAACCCGACTGTATTTAAATATTTGGCCAGCCATGCTGGAATGAGGTGCTCAGCTTGTAGGGCAAAGAATCTTCCTGTGCCACTCAAGATACTGAGGTATACATTGATCCAGCCAATGCCGGAGAATGACCTTCTTGGCATATATGGAAATCAGGGCCATATGTGGCCTTTGGTTCCCAACCAAGGCAGTGATGTAACCCCCTAAAATACATATTTCAGGGAGAAAGGCCTCAGATAGCCCTAACAGGGGATCTAGATGGGCTCGAATTGAATCCCAAAAGGGGCTACCCTCTCGCAGGACCACAAGGACACACTTGCATTAAAAATACAGTGGGTGCAGTTACTGTGTGTTCTCCAGAGAAAACATTTTTGAAAGTCGTTAGAAGCTGCCGTCTTTATTGTAGATCCACGTAAACTTCAAAAGTTGTAATTAAACACAGTCTTAAAAATAGCTGACTGAATTTAATATACCCAGATGAAGAATTTAAAGCAGCAGTACAACGAAAAATGATTTTCCAAAAAAGTTAATTTCAGCTGCAATCAAGAAAATTATTAGCATACCTGTCAAATGTACTTGTCCAGGTAACCTCTATGCTGTATACCAGGAAATGTTTTGTTTTTCTGTCCTAACCCTTGCCAAGTCTACAATGTTGATCCTATAAAAAATGTGGTGGGCATCTTTTTTCTTGAGAAAAAAACTCAATTAAAACATTTATAAAATACTCAGATTTTGGTGGAATTAGAAAATTGTACCACCAAATTGAACTGGAAGATGCCTGGAATCTTTTATAATAAAAAAAAGGTAGGGTCATATTTGTGTCCAGTTTCATTGCACTGCTGCTTTAAGATTATCAGGCATACTTTACTGCTAAAAAAGGTAGGATGACATTTTTTGTTGGCTTACTAGTACTGTTGCTTTAAGATCTGTTTCGAAGGTGACTGTGATAGTAGCCCTCCATCCCATTTTTTTGTGAAGCTGCATGTACCATTTGTTTTGTATGACTGTGTCAGTGTATTGTTTATCTGAAAATTTTGCTTTACAGGACTGCTTTGTTCTGTAGTAGCTCTGCTTTCTGCTCATGTAGTAGGTAAACAGAGTGTCTTTTTACCCACCCCCCTTCTTTTAGAAACTAAACAGATACAGGTTCAGTGACAATAAGCCAGTTGTGTTTTTTTTTGTTCCCAAAGTACAGGTGGCATTAGAAACATGTAGCTGTAGAAGGAAAATGTTTAGACTGACATCCACTTAAACTTTTTTCATATCTTTGCTGGCAAAAAATAAATCATAAAACACAGAGGGTCAATGTGACAAACTTCTGCCCTGCTGTCACACTCTTATACACACAACAGTGACCAGATGCCTGTACAGCACCTTGCATTTCAATGCTGCCACGATCTAGCTGACTACTAGGGTCTGGTTCTTGTCCTACCACTGGCCTCTGCTTACCCAGTGCAAGGCCTTATTTTGTATGGCCATATAGCGAGACCTATGTAACATATTGCTAACAAGAGGAGAAGAAGCAGGGGAGGTAGGAACCAGAAGTGACACCTACAACTTTCTACTTTCACAGTGGAATCTCATCATCCTATTTGTATTCCTGAGATCCCTGCTCTTCTGTGTCTGTCTATTCCCCCTCCCATCCTCCTTACTTCTACTAGATCTATTTCATCCATGAATCTTTGGTTGATGCACTTTTTTCTGTTTTCTGTACCATCTCTGCAGTTGGAAGAATGTTGCTGGCTACATGCAATACTTAAAATAACAGGGGCAAGTGTCAGTGACCGAAGAACATTTCTATCATCAACTAATGCAGATCTGACATAACAAAAACATTGGTTTTACCTCAGTAGTATGTACTTTGAGAATAGGCAAATGATGGAGAGGATGAGACAAGCACAAGCAGTCATTATGTTGATAATAGCCATTAGCCCAGTCTCAAGAGTTGCTGTATTCTTTGTCCCAGACCACCCACCCAGGCCCTGACCTCTATTAAGTAGTCAGTGGGGGTGGAGCCTTGGAGGGGGGAAGGTTGTGAGTAGGGTTGTCAGAACCCTCTGAAGTTCTGGGTTCTAGTTCTAGTCTAGAACTTTGGAAAAAGTTCTAGGGTTCTAATCTTTTTTAGAACTTTTTAGAACTCGAACCCTATTTTTTAATTGTGCTGCCAGTAATGAAGATAGTAATAAAATACATGTGAAGGAAAAACTGTTCAGTATAAGAGGGGAGAGAAATGATCATGTGTGACATTGGTAGGTATACAAATAGGTTTATCTGTGGTTTCTTCTGTTTGCTAAAGGCAGCAACTTACATAACAGGTGCACCCACCCATATGTTAAAGGTTTTCCAGCTGCAGCTGCATCATAGTTACTTAGTGAAAAAAAGTGGCACATTAGCCATTTATGTACTCAGTTATATATACTCATTGTCATGAATTATGAGAAAAAATAACTGATATTACCTAATCTCAGCTATTTGCTGTTTTCTGTTTTAAATCAGTAAATCAAGTTGCTATGTTTCAAAGAAAGCTTTTATAACAAAGTCAAGGTACTGCAGCCACAACACATGAAACTGTTGTAGAGCATATTATGTCATAACATAGTCAGTCAAGACATTTGAATAAAAAAAATGCCAGTCATTGTTGGTAAAAAATGCATGCGATTTTCTAAGATAATGCGTACATATACCAACATTCTTGTTGGCAAATTGAGTAATACATACAACTTTCAAAGATAATGCATCTTTCCAGATGATAGTCAATAAAATCAGTATTTCAGTCACATAAATAAAAAAGTGGTTTCCTCACCACATACTACTTAAGGAACATTTAATATAGCTGCAGCAGTTGGCATGTGATGTTTAAGGGACAGTGTCTGTCAGTCCAATAATGCATCAAATTATCAGTACTTGTAAAACAAAAACACTTTATGATTGGTCACATTCTGTAAAAACTGCTGATGTAGATTTTATTTTATTTCTGATTCCTTTCTTCTTTTTTAAAGGGGACAGGACACTTGTGCTAAGTGGCAGCAGTTTTCAATGTACTTAATAAGGAAAAAAAAAATATATATATATATATATATATATATATATATATATATATATAAAACTATAGTAGGTTCCACAGTGGGCAATCGCTACAGCCCTCCCATATCATCAGTCTGCCACCATCTTTTTCCTCACCATCCCCTGCTGATCATGAATCTGTAAATGAAAGGACTGAAACAACACCCCCCTTTCACCTCAGCACCCATTCCACTTTTCTTCCACCACCCTCATCCATGCAGTAGCACCCATGCCACCCTTACACCCATGTTAAAACCAACCTCCAACCCTCACCCACCCTCAAGCACATATTCCACCCTCCTCCCTCACCCAAATGTTTAAACTACTCCCAGGCTTAGTCATGAACTACCATTCATGTTACTCTTCTCCCTCCCGCACCCATGTTAAAACACACTCCCTCAACCATCACCCATGCACTAATAACTATGCCATGTTTCTCTCTCCTGCATCCATGTTAAAACCAACCCCAACCCTCACCCATGCACTAGCATCCATGCCATCTTTCTCCCTCTTGTATCCATGTTAAAACCAACCTCCAACCCTTACCCACCCACCAGCACCCATTCTACCCTCCTCCCCCTCTCAAATGCTAAAACTACCCCATGCTTACTCAAGAAAAATGAAACTCTTACCTCCAAATGAGCCATACTTAACTGTTCCTTAATAAACAACATTTGTGTGAAAAACTGTCTTTTCAATTGCTTTCTTCTTATGGACAACATTCTGTACAGTTCTCTTCATGGAACCAGTAATTTGAGAGTTGTTGCTATTATGTCATGGTTTATGTACAACAGAATGGTAAACATGAGCTATTGTAGTATGAGACCTATGCTTACAAAATGGTATGTGCTCAACCACGACATAGGTAAAACTCCAGAAGAGACTTGTAACAGGATGCTGCCCACAGAAACATAATACAAAATACAGTTTTTCCCATCATTTTTTATTCAGTAAAGTAAGTTACATATGGATAATTTTGGTTTATAGCTAACATTTCTGTAACTGAAAAAATAACAAACAGCTACCAATTAGAATTCATTGTTTTGTCCTCTTTAAAATTGAAACATAGACTGTCCCTGGTCCCAGCCCATACTGATGCACCACAAAGTCACAGAAGGTAAATCCAGAAATATATGTTTGCATTTTAACTATAAATAATATGATACAGAAATGATTGATGTGACAGTGTCCCTTTTATGCCAAATTTGGGCCTGTTCCCACTGATGTTAAAATTGCCCTGTATATAAAACTTGCTGACTTTAGACCCTAGCTACAAAGCAGTTTGCCATGAAATGGTGAAAGTTTGGGGTGTGCGTAGTCCAAGGTGGTAGATTGAGAAAGGGGAGAGACAACCCAAGTCATCACGGTCTGTAAAAGTTTCCTTTTTTGTCCAGTGAGACTCTGTCCCACACAATATTTACCAGCCACCACCATCTGAGTTGTCATCACCATCAACATTCACAACATCAATCACTTCAGGATCAGTTTGTATGCTCTTGTAGGGATACGAAAATCTCGACTTATTAACTTTAATAAAAGTTAACGTGCGTACATTTTCTGGCAGCAACCTATTTCTGGTGTCTGTCACAATACTGCCAGCTGTACTAAACATGCATTCTAAAGAGACACTTGTTGCAGGACAACCAAGATATTTACAGGCTTCATCATACAGCTCTGTCCAAATTGACCTTTTTGATCTCCAGTAATCAAAAGGGCATGCATGAATAGGAATAGGCAGTTCTTGCAGGTAACTGTCTACCATGATGGACAGAGACCGCTCAGAAGAGGAATCAGCATTAGATGGTATGGCAGCAATTTGGGAAAGGTTTTGCCACAGATTTAGCTTGCTACTAAAGATTGAAGAAGTGGCAGTTGTGGAACAACTACTGTTAATGTTTGGTGACTTTTCCAGTTCTGTATCCCTTTGTGAAGATGAACCTGCATGTTGTGGTGATGACAACCTGAGGGTACTGTGCATGTCTGTGTTTGACTCCTGTGAGTACTGCAGCTCATCTAGCAACATACATTTGTACTGCTCCATATCATCTGTTTTTAGAAGATGTATAGCCTTGAACCTGGGATCTAAGAGAGTTGCAAGGATGTAGTGTTTTGATTTTGTCATTGTAACTAATTTGTCATTGGTTTTGAAGTGCTCGCTCATTCTCTTTACGAGATTCCCATGATACAGCCAACATGTTGTCTGAGCTTCAGATCTGTCTTTTTCTATCTGTAGATCTGGAACACTAAGATGATGTGAAATCAACATTATGAGTGGGATAACCTGACTCACAGATGCACCTTCAGAAGACATGTCCCCTCTAACTGTCTCAAAAGGAGCTAGGATGTAGCACACTGTCTCCATTAATTTCCACTGCAGCACAGACAGCATAATGCCATCTCCAATAATGTAACTGGAGCAATACTCATGTACAGCTTGCTTTTGCTCCAAGAGGCGCTGCAGCATATAAAGCATTGAGTTCCAATGAGTGGAAACATTTTGAATCAGCTTTTGCTGGTGCAGCTTGTGTTTTTTTTGCAGTTCAGACAAAGTCCGTATAGCCTTGGTTGAATGTGAAAAGTGAGGCACAATTTTTTTGCAAACAGCAATCATACCATCCACTTGTGTTTCATTGCTGAGAAACCCCGTGACAATTAAATGTAAGCAACATGCAAAGCAAGAAGCATGCATAAATCCTCCATCCTGTATTGCTTTCAAGATGTTGGCTCCACTGTCATTTACTATGAAGCCACATTTTAGACGATGAGAATAAACCCATTCATCAAGGAGGTCATTTAGTTCCTGCAAGATGTTTGCAGCTGTATGACTTTGCCCAAACTTCTTTATATGCAGCAGCGCCATCTTTTGGGGTGTCTTTGTTTTTGAAGAAGCACAAGAAAATGTGACCCAATGAGTGGTAAGGGACATGTAATCTATGTTTTGACTGCTGGTCCACATATCTGTTGTGACATGAATAACCCCACCCTCTGCAGTTTTAAGTGCAAGCATCACTGTCGCTTTTAAAGCCTGATGCATGTTTGGTATTTCAACATAGGAAAAGTACCTTTGATGAGGAACATTGTAACCAGGCTCTGCAAGTTTCATTAGCTCCCTAAAATCCTCATGATCTACCAAAGAGTATGGGAGAAGGGCTCCAGCTAACAGTTCACCAATTCTGTGATTAAGATGAAGAGTCTTTGGACGATTTTTAGTAAAAATATTCTTCCTTTCAAATGCCGGAGACAGTGTTAGCTGTTTACAACATGTCCCTGCTGGTTTATTATACACCAAGTTTTGATGGGCAGATGGACGCTGGGATGGCGGACTTGGATTTATACATTTAGTGCCATCACTGGATGTGCAACTGGTACTAATGGTGCTGGTGTTGGTGGTAATGGTGATCCTAGGGTTGGCACCAGTTCTGTCCGCATCAAGGTCAGACAATTCAGTATCCATTTCAGATTCCTGACCCTTCTCACGTGTGCTCTGGAAGATGGAGGACATGGGTTTTGGACGATCAAGCAAAAGTGAATGCTTTTTCAGATGGCGTTTAAGAGCTGTAGTGCCAAGGCATGACGCAACTTTACCACGGCTTACACTCTGTTTACACAGGGAACAAATTGCTCTGCATGGATCAGTTTTACTGACAGAGAAATAATTCCGTGCCTCAGATGTGACAGCTTTTGTTTGAGTGCTAGGAAGATAGCTAAAGACTGTTTGTGTATTTTCACCTGTCCTAATAGAACCCAGAACATGCTCCTTGGTGCTGGAAGAGTGGGCAGGGGACTTTGATGGGTTTTCATTGCTGGCCGATATAGAAGTGGTGGATTCAATGGATATGTCCTTTTCATTGCCAACAGTGCTGGTTCTATTTGCAACTGCACTACCTGATTCATTATCTGCAGACTTGCTCATTTCACTTCGTTGAGGAAGTAATGATATGTCACCAGACACAACAGTGTCAGACTGAGACAAAGACTTACTGTCTGAGTCAGAGAGGGACTCATTGTCACTTGCATCATTACTGCTTGTCACAGGAATTTTAACAGCATGAGCAGCATACCTTATGGTGCCTCTCCGTGTGACCCCAGCAGCTGCACAAGTTTTCTTAAAAGGTCCCCTTTACTATATTTTGTTGTTGCTGTTTTGCTGTTTGTTGAATTTTTATCACGTGAAACATTTTGGTTATTTTTGCTAGCACCGGGATTACCACTACCACCAACACCTGCTCCACCGCCAGCACCAGAGGATTCATCTATGTTGGTGTCAGCCATAGCAGTACCAGTACTGCACACACCCACACCCACAAAAACGATCCCAGACTCAAGGCTTACAGAACGATTGAACCACTGGACATAGGCATACGCATAGAAGGCTGGGCAAGGTTTAAGGTCAATAATTGCAATTCTGAATCCAGCTGAACCACCACAAAACTGGCCACTGGGCTTCACATGGTAACACACACTGGGTAAGATACAGTGCAGTCAAGGGGCGCACAGCAGCAGGGTGATGGGCTGACCGCAAGAGACGGAGTTACACACACAAACTGAAGAAAGAGATTTTTCTGCCTCTCCTCCCAACAGGGAAATATATTTTTAGGCTTCTGTCATGTATTTAAGGATAATGCCACCACACAACTGGCCACTGGGCTTCACACGGTAACCCACACTGGGTAAGGTACAGTGAAGTCAAGGGGCGCACAGCAGCAGCGTGATGGGCTGACCACAAGAGACGGAGTTACACACACATATCGAGGAAAGAGATTTTTCTGTCTCTCCTGCCAACAGGGAAATATATTTTTAGGCTTCTGTCATGTATTTAAGGGCTGACCACAAGAGACGGAGTTAAATGCACAACTGGGCTTCAGACGATAACACACACTGGGTAATAGCTGGGTAAGTGCAGTCAAATGGCACAGACAGCAGCAGGGTGACTTGCTGGCCACCTCATAGAAGATGCAGTGGAGACAAACACAATACAGGAGTTTTTTATAGGGAGAAAGTTTACTGAACCCCCCAGCACAGTCCTGGCTGAGAGACAATTTTTTGACCAAATTATTTTTTTCCCTTTTTTGTGGGCTTAGAACATCAGGTTTCACACAATCAGTAAAGTTTTAACCTCTTTTTTCCCTCTCAGGAAAAACCCAAATAATATAAGCATATATTCACCCTTCCCCCAGCCAGGGAGATCTCCCTCCTGTCCAAGAGTGCCAGGGCCTATGAGTCACAATTGTGATTTGCAAAGAAATGTGTTTAATTCAGCAAGCAACTAGAGGACAAGAGGTATGTGTGCACTGCAGAATGAGCACTCACACACAGGCAGTCTCCATGCAGCAGTCTGCAAGTTAACTAATTAATTCCATATTCCAACACTCCTCCTGACAGTACTCCCAACCGTTCTTAGCTCCTTTCACGGTTCCACTTCCTGCCCTAGTTTCTTTCCTCAATTCCTCAGTTCCCGATCCCGACTCCCCCTTCCTTTTCCCCACCCGCCCTTTAACTTTTTTTTTTTTTTTTTTAATTTTCAGGCATGTATCGTATAGGACTAATAACAAAAACAGTGTTAGTCACACACACAACTGAACTGAGAGCACACAGACACTGAGGCTCCTTCTCCTCTACAAGTCTGAATGGCAAATGGAGCCGCAGATGCGCAGACGACTTCAGCACAATCCCTCGACTAGTGAGACTTACTCGAGTCTCTCTTCCGCCACCACCTGACTGCATAGCAGATGGTCAGGTGGTTGGTATACAGATACACTAGCATGACAAACCAACAACAGCTGCCCCCCCCCCAACAATAACAGAGAGGATGAGGGGAGCGAACTGAGCTGCATTACTCAGCTGGTGCCAAAATCAGAAACGGGAATGGGAGGGACGTAAAGCACACAGACAGAAGTGAGATTTGTTTGGATGATTCGAACCCTTTTGCGAACCTGTAGTGTTCGAGTTCTAAATTAGAACTCGAACACCAGGGTTTGAGGAGGGTTTGAATCTTTCTTGAACTAGTTCTGACAACACTAGTTGTGAGTGGGTGTCCTGGACTGCTGCTGCTGACTGGTGTCCTGGACCACTGCTGATTGGGAAAAGGGAGCTGTACACTGTACCTGCGTGGGCAACATTGATCATCTGCAAAGAGCAAGCTGAGAGAGGGTGACTTGGACTATGGCTGACTGAACGAAAGGGGGACTGTAAGCTGTGCCTGCTTGGGCACCATTGACTACCTGTTATATGCAGCTGTGGGATATGATAAATGTGAACTTATAACTGGGCTGAATTGTTTGTTTATTCCTACTGATCTCTGAGGGGTGGGCAAAAATGGAATTGGGTCCGGATTGTGGCAGATTGCAGGAAAGGGGGACTATGCTGTGCCTACTTGGGCACCATTGAATACCTGCTGTATATACAGCTGATAGCTGGTAACTGTGATAACTGTGCTGAATTGTTTATTGCTATTTGACCTTGTGGGGTGGACAAAAACTAAATTGGTTCTGCAAGCGGTTGGCACTGCTCACACCAAAATGAGGGTGGATTCGGGGTGGGCCAGACCAGGCATCTTCGGCAGGGTGACTGGGTGTATGGGGTGCGAGGCAGCAATCATCTTAAATTGGGCATGGAGGTTCGGAGGGTGTCCATTGTGTTTTCAGCTGACAGGACATAGGAAGGAGGTTGAGGGATCAGAAGGAACTGAAGACATGAGGGGAGGAAAGGGGGAAGGAGTGGAAATGGTCCCATGGAAGGAGGAGAGGCCAATACAGCATACCACAGGGAGCAGGTAGGCATGGGCCCTGTGGAAACTCTGGAGGGGTAGGGTGCAATACACGCAATGGATGGAAAACACCTCACAGGAGGGGGGCGATCAGGGGAGCAAAGGAGGAGGGGTAGGAGAAAATGAGCCGGGGCAGGCATCACACTTAACAACAGATACACCATGCTGTACCCAGGAGAGAAGGTGGATGAGGCTGGTGGGAGGGGAGCTGGTGATCAGAGAGGTTTGGTCAGCAAGTCGGGGTGGGGCAGGAGAGGTAGCGGAACAGGAGGGCAGGCAGGCAGTGGGTGGGTGACAAGCAAGCCGGGGGTTGGGGCAAGGGGACAGAGGGAAGGGGGAACTGGGGTCAAGCAGGCACCAGGCTGCGGAAGTCAGCAAGGAGAGGGGGTAGTAGGGGTACTCTAGAAAGGCCAGCGTTGGCGGAAGAAATGTGATGAGGAAGGGGAGGAAGGGAGGTTGGGAGAAGTATGCAGATGGGATGGGGAGACAAGACTGAAGGTGGGGTTGGAGGCAGGGAGGGAAGCAGTAGAAGGGTGTCTGGCGGGGACCTGTGGATTCTGACCCAAAAAGGAGATCGGGGGGGGGGGCAGTTGTGCCTCCCAGGAGGTTGGGGGCCAGAAGTAAACTGGGAGCTGCAAGCAGAAGAAAGAGCATGGTAGGACACGCACAGACTAGTGATCCCCAGACTGAAGGGGGTGGAAGGAGTAAGCTGGGGGTCGATGAAAGAAGGAAGAGCCTGGAAGGGATCAAAAGGGCCAGTAAGTTGGGGGGGTGAAGGTGATCCTGCTGGGGGACTCCATGACCAGCGGCATCCAGTGGAAGGGGGTAGGGGAGGGAAGAAGCAGCCAGGTCAGGGTTAAATGTATCCCAGGCCTATCCATTCACAAGGCCAAATTCCAGCTATATTCATTGGCATTGGAATGTGGGGGATCCCCAGATTTCCTAGTACATCTAGGCACAAACGATTTGGAAGGTAACAGCGATCTGGAAATCCAGGTGAGGTTTCAGGAACTGGCCAGAGACTGCCATTCTATGGAAAGTTCAATTTCCTTCTCAGAAATTCTGCCAGTACCTAGGGCATCCAGGGAGACCAAGCACAAACTCAGAGGTGTGAACCAGTGGCCCAGGGAATGCTGCAGGGCAGAAGGGTATGGGCTGGTGGGGGACTGGGGGAACACATGGGATGATATGGGGTTGTATGCTAGGGATAGGATACATCTTAACCTACAGGGGAAGGAGATCTTAAAACTGAAACTCGCTGGATTCATAAACGAGAAGTGGGGTTTAAACTTGTAGAGGGGGGAGGGATTAGTGAAAAAATGGAGTCAGAAGGGCTGAACGAGGTCCCAGGTCTAGGGCGGAAAATGAGGGCAGGTGACTGCGATGTAAACAAAGCAAGAGCTGTGCAGGAAAGGGCAAATAGGGAGTGCGCAGGGCCAAGTCAATTGGGTAGGGGAGAGGGGATGGGTTGGAGGACGGTCCTGATCAAAGCCAGGAGCATGGGCAACAAAATGCCCAAGCTCCAGGCGATGCTGGCAGAGAGATCAGTGGATATGGCAGCTATTACAGAAACATGGGCCACCCAGAAGAATGATTGGGACCTAAACTTGGAGGGCTACACAATATTCAGGAGGGGAAAGAGAAGAGGGTAGAGGAGGGGGTGCAGCACTGATAGTCAAGAATGGCATAATGGTTAGTGGAGTGGAGGAGGCAGATGGTGGAGTGGAAGCAATTTGGGAAACCCTGCAATTGAGGGGAGGCAAAAGACTGAAAGTAGGGGTGGTGTACAGACCCCCTGCAATGGATGAGGACCCAGAGGGAAAATTGGTTGAGAATATCAAAGGGTACTGTGACCGTGGAAAGGGTAGGATGGTGGTCATGGGGGACCTAAATATGCTGAGAGCAGACTGGAACACTATGACATCATCGGTTGCCAGGGAGCAGAGACTGATGGATGTGTTTCAGGATGCCTTTCTGGTTCAACAGGTGGGGAAACCTACAGGAGGGGGAGGATACTGGATGTTGTCCTTGCAGACAGCGACCAGATAATGGGGTCTGGAAGTGCGTAGCCCGCTGGCAGGAGGAGACCATGCCACAGTCTGGTTTCTGCTCTGTCTAGGGGGGGAGGATAACTACTCAAACACAGTAGTAGTGGACTTCAGGGGCAGATTCGTGGGCATGGGCAGGATTCTGAGGGGGAGCTTGAACAAGACTAGGTCAGACATGGATGTTGGTAGCTTGTGGTAAACCATTAAAAAAGGGGTGCAGGAGGCTACTAGCTCATGTACAAGGGTAAGGCATAAAAATGGTAGGGCCAACAAGCCGTGCTAGTGGACCAGGGAGGTGCAAGAGGTGGTGAGGGATAAAAAAGCTGCCTACACATATTTTAAGCACTCCAGGGGGGACAGGGAGAGAGGTGAGTATGAGTTGACAGCTAGAGGGGTCACAAGAGTGGTGAGGGAAGCCAAGGCAAGGATGGAGCAAAACCTGGTTAGGGATATCTGGAGGGGTGGAAAGGGATTTTATAGATACATAAGGGAAAAGAGGAAAGGGAGAGCACAGATTTCCAGGATTAGGACTGGGGAGGGATGGGCTCAGGAGGCGGGGGAACAGGCAGAGGTACTAAACAAGTGCTTTGCCTCGGTATTTATGGAAGGTGACAGGGGATCCATTCAGCCAGAAGGGAGGGGAGGCAGCTGAGAGAGGAGAGGGAGATGAGATGAGAGACCAGAAGAGGCTGGGGCACTGGGTGGGCCATGCCTAGGCGAGGGATAGGTGCTTTGTTGGGGGGGGGTTAGGGAGGGAGAAATCACAAAGGACAGTGTGAGGGAGGCCCTACGGGCGCTGAAAACTGACAAGGCACCGGGACCGGATGGGCTGCATCCGAGAGTTCTGAAGGAACTGGTGGACAAACTAGCAGCTCCACTAGCTGCACTTTTTCAACACCTCTCTACAGACAGGATGGGTGTTTCAGGACTGGAAGGTGGCTCATGTGGTGCCTATCCACAAAGGGGGGTCTAGGGAGGAGATGGGAAATTACAGGTCTGTCAGCCTAACGTCGGTGGTAGGCAAACTAATGGAGAGCTTCATCAAGGAGAAGCTTGGGAGGCAACTGGAGAGGCTGGGGCACATGGATGACACACAGCATGGTTTTGTCCCAGGAAGATCGTGCCAGACCAACCTCATAGATTTTTACGACTGGGTGATGGGGACCCTGGACCGACAAAGACCAGTGGATGTCCTATATCTGGATTTCAGTAAGGAATTTGACTCGGTACCCCACATCGGGTAGCTGACAAAGTTGGGGGGGATGGGGATGGGAAGAAAGTTGCTTAGATGGGTAGGAAACTGACTTACAGATACTGTAGAACACAGAGGATAGTGGTTGGTGGGATAGTCTCCTCCCCTAGGAAGGTCTTCAGTGGGGTTTCCCAAGGTTCGGTACTGGGGCCACTCCTGTTCAATGCCTATGTCTCCAATATAGGGAGGGAAGTTAGGAGTAGGATGAGCCTCTTCACGGATGACTCAAAACTGGGAGCACTGACTGATGGGGAGGAAGCGAGAGAGAGACAGTCCAGAGGGATCTGGATACCCTGGAGGGTTGGTCAAGGAGGTGGTGACTGAAGTTTAATCCAGGGAACTGTACGGTGCTGCATCAGGGGGTCAGAAACCCAGGTCATGTATACACCCTGGGAGGGGTCTCACTGCAAGCCACAATGAGTGAAAGGGACCTGTGTGTGGTGGTAGCCACCAGAATGAACAACACTGAAAACTGCAGAAGATCAGCGGCAAAGGCAAACAGGATTCTGGGCTGCATAGACTGGGGAATAACATCCGGGAGGAGAGAGGTGATCCTGCCTCTGTATAATGCCTTGGTCAGGCCGCATCTTGAGTACTGCGTGCAGTTCTAGAGACCTCACCTTAGGAAGGACATAGCATTGTTGGAGAAGGTTCAGAGGAGGGCAGCCAGGATGATCCGGGGAATGAGTGAAAGGACCTATGAGGAAAGGCTGGAAGTCCTTGGGCTGCACTCGCTGGAGGCAAAGAGAGACAGGGGTGAGGTATTCAAATATGTGAAAGGGATTAACAGGGGCAGAGCCAAAGAAATGTTCAGGCTAAGGAAAGGGGGCACAACCAGGAGGCATGAGTGGAAGTTGGAGGGTGGAACCTACAGGGGAGAACGTAGATGGCATTACTTCACTGAGAGGGTGGTGGAGCCATGGAACTCATTGCCCGGGATTCTAGTCGAACAGGGCACAGTGGAGGGCTTTAAGAGGGGGTGGGACAGATGCATGGGTATACTGAAGCCAAAGTTGACCCTCTTGAGGGCTGGGGGGGAGGAGGAGCTAACGCCCAATAGGGGCTGGCTAACGAGCAGACACGAAAGACCATTAGGCCTATTCTGCTGGCGTTTAGTATGTTAGCTCCAATTTACATATGGATACAGAGAGTGACAGTATAAACTGAAACCTGAGTTCTAGTCACCAAGGAACTTTACCACTGATTTTACAACTAAGGTTGTTCAATTAGAACTGTGATTGCATCATGTCAGATCCCTATTAAGGAACTGTACCAATTCAAGACCCTAATACAAGTAATTGCATGGCTTTGTTTGTTTATTTATTTAGTTTTTGTTGACTGGAAAAGCAGAGCTTGGCACTTCTACCTATTTGCAACCTTGTTCCAGGAGTAGGGAAGGAGAGCTACAGATGCGAGCTTACATGTTGAGTAAGGTTAAGCTGTGGCGGTATTTTTAAAATAAATTAAAAAAAAAGAAAGAGCAAAACCCCGTTTAACCTACTGCAAAACACCCTACTAATTCCTGATATTTCATGAACCTTGTTGTTACACTTAGAGCTATTACAACTTGCTTGTAGTAACAGTGAGTAAGTGGTTCTGTTGGGATTTGAACCTGAACTTGATTCCGAGTCCATTAATCTAACCACTAGATCTATGGGGCATAGCCCTCAATATCACAAATGAAGCTAAACAGGCCAGTCTGTTGAGAAGCCATATTTTTCTTATGTCAAGAACAAGATATTTAGCAAACGTTGCAGCAAAGACAAGTAGAGACACTGAGACCTTCATGGTAATACATTTAAGCTAAAATTAGAATAAGTGCATTGTGATCTGCAATAGCCCTGGGTCTATAATCAAGAAGCAAAAGCAATGTTTTTATCAAGTCTAAAGAAATTAGATGAGGCTGAAGTGTACATCCAAATATGGCGATATGCACGAGCTGGACCAATCACTGAGTGTCTGAGTAATAATGTAATTGCTAATTGCTAACTATATAGGATGAACACAATGGAAATAAGCAGTCTTTTTCTGAGTTATTCACTATCAACCTTACATACAGCTTGCTTGCTGAATGAAAAGAAGAAGTAGTATGCATACTGTAGTTCAACTTTCTTTGAAGAAAAAGCAAACTTTTATTTTTGTTCTGCGGCATTATTAATTGCTATTGAAGAAACCTGTCTATGGACATTTTCCAATCTGACTTCCTGCACATCCTGGGAAGAGCATCAGGGAATCTACAAGCCATTTGGAGGTTAAAACAGAAACTGCAAGGTAACCACTCCTATGGCGATGACCCTGGTAAAGACCGACTTTATCTGAGAGCGAGACCACCCACAACCAAATAAGTTATCTGGATTGCTGGAAAGGGCCAGGAGTAGGGTTAGCAAAGCCACTGGCAGTTGGAAGTGTCTGAGTCTCCTGCAAAATGAACTGAGCTCTAAAGATTGACTTTATACAAAGATCTGTTAGCTCATCACAGTTGCATGTAAGCAAGATGTTCCAGGAAGGAGCTCTAACTGGCCACGTCAGGAATGTCATAGACTGATACAAACGTAATGTTTACCTGCTTTTGTTATCTCTCTCTCTGTCTATGACTTTTGCTGCTTTTCCTCTCACTACATTTCTTTGCTTAATTTAAAGGTACAGATGGATTATTGAGTTTTAAATGCTTATAAGGTATAAAGTACCAGTCAACAGACCTCTGAAGTTATACATTTATTAATGTGGACAAATACCCTGGGAAGGTGTCATGCTATGTTTCATAGTACAGTGAGAATTTACTAGCTGTGGTAAAGTATTACACATTTCATAGTAACAGTATCTACAGCCCCAATATCATCCCACTTTTAGATTTTTAAGGCTGTTTATGGAAGCTTAAAGCAGATAATAGTGGAAATGGAGGAACCAGGGGGATGTCAGTTGTGGGAGTGAATTTAAAAGTTTGAATCAGTTCCAGAAGTAAAATGAGGAAAGACTACTGCTATGTAAAACGCATACCTCCTAAAGGCATAAAACTGACTAAATAAAGTGTAAAAACACAGCATACTCTATAATGAAGAAATACAGCCCCAGACCACTGCCAGATATTTTCTATACGAAATCAAAGGTGATGGGTTCCCGCAGTGAATTCTTTCCATTTCCAGCCCTGAAAGCTGACATCTTGTTAGTGGTCCACTGGGTGTGGCTGAAAACCAGAAAAGGTGAACTTTGCTGTTTTAATCCCTCTGAAAGTAAATGTTAGCACGGTGCCAAACACAGAACAGCTGAAATACAGTGCTATAGACTGCGTAGGAATCAATACCATTGCGTACCAACTGCTTGACCCCACCCCACCCATTTCATGTAGTTCCCAGAGGGCAGCTGAATCCATGCCCATAAACATTTTCTCTGTTGTCTAGTAAATGTGGGATGTGTACATGACAGTACTACAGCAGTCGGCCTTGTTGACCATTCATGGTTACCAAAAGAATAAAAAACAAAGCCACACATTATTATATCCCTTAGTAGGCTAATGTATTAGCAGCCATATTGGTTCTGACCAGAATGTGTTACTTTTTTTAAATCTATGTTTATGTGCCCGCTAATCTCTGCTTCCACTCTCCCTCCAGAGCCCCATGGTGCCCCCATTTACCATACTTGCGTGGGCCTCGCCATCCTCCATGCTGCCTGCGATTCTCCCCCCAGGCGAAGCTGTTGGGGATATAGCCTAGATGTACTGCTTGCTAGCATCCAAAGATGATCTGGAGTGGCTGGGCAGTCCTAGAAACACTGGGGTATTTTTGTCCTCAGCCGCAGGACCATTTTCTGTGTTGCCCCCCCCCCCAGAGTGCTATTGTTACTGTATTGTTATTGTGTTGCAAGGGAGACCTAGACATGTTTGCACATGAACTGTGCTGCAGCGTTTTTACCCAGCCTACATCTAGCCACAATGCCCTCAGCTGCACTCCCAGATGTGGTCTCTGAGCTGGCAGTGTTGCAGCGAGCATGGCAACCCTCCTTCCACAGAGGAGGAGAGCATCCAATGGGATGCTCAATCCTTCTCCTTCCCTGGGGGAGCTCATTCTCAAACCCAGGTTGCTGGCGTTGTGAGTGGTAACCCTACAGCTGTGCTGATGGTCTGGCTCCAGCTTGTTACTTCTGACACAGAACCAACCCATTAGTCGCCACCAGGAACCTCTTACCTGCTCCGTATCAGACCAGATTACTTTATACTTGGTAGTCGTGCGCCATGGTAGCAGAACATTAGTTTGCTCAATAGAAATGGATTGTTGCCCATCCCATAAAACACTGCACCGTCACAGAGAACATTAAATATAAAAATATTGAGTATTTGCCCTACTAAATTATAGAATATACAGTAATATACAAAAGGGAACTGCAAAACAAAACCTTTAACCAGTAAAGCTTACTGAAAAAGGAATCCCTCTAGTCTCTAGACTACAGTCCAACAGATCTTACCCTTTTCTCTGGGTAGTGTCCTTGCTTTGGAATCAACTTTCCATTAAGGCTTCAGATTCAGGAAACTCAAGAGTTCCCTGTTGCTTTCATTTGGACATCTGCTTTGCTCTGTACCCAGCTGAGTGTGCCAGTGCCTGGCTTGTGATGTTAGTTGAACCCTCTCAAAGAGTCCACCCCACTACTGTATCACTTCATCCTGCCCATCACAAGTGTTAGCCTCTCAAAGTTCCTTCGATCTTAGAAGCTGCCCCTTTCTTGTGGGTTTACACACTCACAAATGGTTACTCCTTGAAAGCAAGCCCTGTTGATGTAAGCCACACAACTTTCCTCACCATGCCTCCGAACCAAATCTACTGCTTCAATTAACTGTTATATTTTTCACACCTTACATGCTGTCAGTCTTTGACAGCAGGTCCTTTCCTGCAACCTTCCTGTGAACTCACTTACCACCTTACTTCTTGGATGCAGACTCTTTCCTCCTATGACTTTCCTATGAGCGCAGACATTTTTTTTCTTTTTTTCATAAGACCTATAAACCCTTACTGACCTTCTGGTGCCATCGGTATTCCCCAGCTGGGTCTCATATTCATGCTACAAATACATGTCTGTACCCATCTTACAGTCAGAGAGGGAACTGTACAACCAGAGACACTAGGATACTGAGAGAAACAGTCAGCTAAGACTCAGAACCCTGTACTGTCCTTTCAGTGCAGAGAAATTCCTTTTTCAAACAACATGAAGTCTTGCTGTATTCTGACAAATGCAGTTAGACCGACCGGTTGGACTGCTCCGGAGAACAGAGTTAAACTCTATGCAAATGCATAGAACATTGAGCTTGAGCTCAGTTTTCAAACCACTGTCCTCGGTACATTCTAGTAACTGATCAGATTCTTTACTCTGCTCACCAGTGAAGACGCCTCAGAGATTTTTCCTCGCTGCCTTCGGTTAAAACTTAGTCTTGGCGGCTTATTCGACTAAAGCTTCTTCTTTTTATTTTTAAATGTTCTTAAACTGCTGTCTTCGGTATCATGTACATTCCTAGGTTGGGTAAGTGTTCGGTTTCTGATTGGTTCCACCGACCGTGAGGAGACCGAACTTCATTTTTTCCCTTTCTGTTAAATTATATTAAATTTGAGGATCCGGTTTAAAGCCCTGACCAAAACTGAGTTTTTCTTTTCAGTTTCTTTTGGCTAGCGCTAAACCGTTAGCTGGTCAGGACATTGCTTCTCTTTATTACCTGGCCTAACTAAGCCTTCAGGGGTAATTCTTTAAATTCTCATTTCTTTAACCGGGCCTAACTAAGCCACTGTTGGATAAAGTAGCTATTGGCATTTTTGCTTAACAGGCTTAACTAAGCCACTGGGTTAAGCATCCAAATTTTAGGGTTATGTCACAGAAACCCAGGAGAAAAACCAGTCCCACTGGGTTTCAGCGCTGTACCGAGTGCAGGGAACAATTTGCTAAGGCTGATCCGCACTTGGTTTGTCTGTACTACTTGGGTTTCGACCACTTGCAAACAGACTGCGCTCTTTGTCAGAATTTTCCTCAGTCTACTATCGATAGACAGCTTAGTAAACTGAGAGAAAGGATGGAAAAGACTTCTGTGGAGGGCGGCTCCGGTTCAACCGAACCTGTGGCTCCAGTAGCCGATCCCTCAAGCCAGGGTGAACCATCGACAGTTAAAAGATGGTCAGAGTCAGTTTCTGAACCCACACTGTCTAAAAAAGCCAAGCGCTCCGGTTAGGAACCGCACAAGCATTCGGTCCCAGTTCCAACCGTGGAGGAAATTGCAAAAGCCATATGCATAGTACAGTCTTTGCAGTCTAGGTTTGGTGAACCGTTGCAGATACCATATGGGTAGCCAACAGTTCCAGATACTGGTTCAGTACCCTCAGGACCTACTGATTCTAAGGAGTACTATTACTCTGAATGTGAGTATGAGGAGGAGCAGGAAGGGGAGCCCATAGATCCAGAGGTTTCCCTTGACCATCCCCAATATAAGTCCCCTCCCAGGCCTGTCTCTGAGGTCACCTCCCATTTTGCCTTTATGAGACAGGTGGCTGAGACCCTGCAGCTCTCTGTACAAGAAGCCAGCCAGGAAGAGGATGAGGAAGAAGACTACAGGGAGATGATGGACCTTCCTGTATCCCAGGGCCTTTCGATTCCCATCCACAAGTCCCTTAAAAAGTAGACTTTGAAAATCATCCAGACACCTAGTTCTGTCCCTCTCGTGTATAAGAAGATGGACAGAAAGTATTTTCTGTCCGGCAATGGCACTGACTTCTTATCCAGCCATTGTAGCCACGTGGGGGTGGTATAAACTGCCGCCTGTGAGAAGGCTGGCATTCCTCTGGCTTCTCACCCCCCTGACAAGGATTCCAGAAAGGTAGATTCCCTTACCAAGAAAACATACCTGGCATCTTCCTTAGGTATTAGGCAAGTCTCCAATATGGCTTATGCCTCCTGGTATCAAAAGTCCCTTGGGAAGCTGTGGAATAGTTAGCCAAAAAGGCCTCTCCTGAGCTCTCTGCTGATCTCCAGGAGCTGGGTAACAAGGGGGTACAGGCATTGAAGTCCCAGTTCCACATGGCTGTGGACTCCAATGATGCAGCTTCTAGGGCTATGGCATCTGCTGTAGCCCTTAGGTGTTTCTCCTGGCTCAGATGCACCACTCTGTCCCAGGATATGCAGAATAATGCTATGGACTTCCCCCTTGTACAGAATCCTCTGTTTGGGGAACAGACTGAAGCATATATGAAGAAAATGAATGAGGACAGAGTGGCATACAGGAGTGCTTCAGCAAAGAAAAAAGCTACCATTCCTCAGAAGCAGCAGGCCAGGGGTAGGGGTAGACCCTACCCCAAGCCTTTCCATCAGGCCCAAGCATTTCCCTCTTACCAACAACCCAGGGGTTTCTTTAAAGGGAGGGGCAGGAGAGGTGCTGGCAGGACCGCCTCCACCTCCCAGTCAGCTACCCCAGCTAAACAGACACCCTGAGGAGTCTGTCTGGGCCGCCTTCCCTACCCCTGTAGGAGGCAGGCTGACCTACTATCTCCAGGCCTGGCAATCCATTACTTCAGACAAGTGGGTCCTGGAGATAGTAGGTCAGGGTCTTGCTCTCAGCTTCAAGCTGCTCCCAAAACTATCATCAAGAGCTTTCAAAACTGCCCGCTGTACAGAAACAGCCCTGTTGGAGGCACAGGTTTCCACCCTTCTCCTCTCAAAGGCAATGGAGCCTGTACCTTTCCAGCACAGAGGAAAAAGGTTGTACTCAAGGTGCTTCCTAGCACCAAAGAAAAATGTGGAGTGGCAGCCCATTCTGGTTCTCAGATTCCTTAACAGGCATCTTACAAAGCCAAAGTTCAAAATGACAACCCTGGCTATCATTCTATCTACTCTCAGGCAAGGGGACTGGTTAGCATCCCTGGATTTGAAGGATGCCTATTTCCACATCCCTATCAGACAATCTCACAGAAAATATTTCAGGTTTTGACTGCCTTCAGGCCACTACCAATTCAGGGCCATGCCCTAAGGGCTGACCTCTGCCCTAACGTTATTCACAAAGTGTCTGGCAGTGGTAGTGGCATACCTCAGAAGACAAGGGGTTTCAATTAACCCTCATCTGGACGACTGGCTGCTGGTGGTTCAGTCCCCTCAGCAAGTCACAGAAGCACTAAATCTCACTCAGGACACTCTTCAGTCCCTAGGGTTCCTAGTGAATCTAAAAAAGTCTATTCTGACCCCTGTACAAGTCTTAGACTTCATAGCAGCAGAGCTGAATACCATTCAGGCAAGGGCCTTTTTGTCCCCTGCAAGGGCACAGGCTCTCATCAACCTGGCAAAATCCTTCCACCTTTGAGTTCCTCGACCAGCAAGGTATTTTCTACAGCTTCTAGGTCACATGGCCTCCACCACAGCTGTGGTCCCGAGGGCCAGGTTCCAAATGAGGGATATTCAGTTCCACTTGAGATCCTTCTGGTCTCAGAAAAAGGATCCTTTGTCCAAGCTGATTCCAGTGTCTCTCACCCTCCTGTTAGCTTTTCAGTGGTGGCAGGAGATGGACAATCTCAAAGTAGAGGTTCCCCTTTCTCCCTCAGGCCCCCTCTCTAGTGTTGACAACATATGCTTCCCTACTGGGCTGAGGTGCTCACCTAGGGAATCACATAACCCACGGCAATTGGCTTTCTCAGGAGTCCCTCCAGCATATCAACCTTCTGGAACTCAGAGCAGTATTCCCGGCTATCCAGGAGTTTGCCAGTCTCTTAGAGGGCAAGGTGGTACAGGTTAGAACAGACAATACCACCACCATATACTACATCAACAAGTGGGGGGAACAAGATCCTCACTGCTTTGCACAGAATCCATGAAGATTTGGAATCTGGCCTTTTCCATGAACATGTCCCTGTCAGCTGTTCACTTGCCAGGGAAGGACAATGTACTGGCAGATGCTCTCAGCAGGATCAGCCAGGGCCATCACAAATGGACCTTGAACAGGCAGGTCCTTCTCTCAATGTTCAGGAGATGGGGGTACCAGAGATAGATCTCTTTGCAGTGTCAGACAGTCATCAGTTGCCACTGTATTGTTGCAGGTCTGAACTTCAGGGCTCAGTCCCAATGGAGGCTCTGCTTCTGGACTGATCAAACAAATTCCTTTATGCTTTTTCTCCTTCTCCTCTTCCTCTGATAGCCAGAGTCTTGGTCAAGCTAGGTGTCAGTCTGCCACCATGATTCTCATAGCCCCAAAATGGGCCAGACAACCATGGTACTCAACGCTACGTAGAAACATAGACTTTGACAGCAGATAAGGACTGCTTGGCCCACCTAGTCTGCCCATTTCCCTACCTACAGGATAAGCCGCAGATCCTCGTTAACCAACAGCCTATTTTTTCCTACCCCCCTCAAGAACTGCCTTATGTCTGTCCCATGCATTCTTGAATTCTCCCACAGGTTTAGACCCCACAACCTCCTCAGGAAGGCTCTTCCACGTGTCCACCACCCTCTCTGTGAAAAAATACTTCCTCACATTGCCCCTGAGCCGTCCACCCTCTATCTTCAAATTGTGTCCCCTTGTTCTTGCACATCTCTTTTTCTGAAAGATGCTACCCTCTTGGACTTTGTTGATTCCACTGAGGTACCCATACGTTTCTATCATATCCCCCCTCTCCCTCCTTTCCTCAAGGGTATACATATTGAGCTCCTTTAGTTTCTCCTCGTATGGCTTCTTTTGCAGACCCTGCACCATTTTAGTTGCCCTCCTCTGGACTGTCTCCATCCTGTCTATGGCCTTGTGGAGATGGGGTCTCCAGAACTAGATGCAGTACTCCAGATAGGGTCTCACCAACTGTCTGTACAGAGGGATAACAACTTCCTGTTTTCTGCTGGTGATGCCTCTCCCTATACATCCCAGTATCACCCCAGCCCTCCCTACTGCCTTCTCACATTGCTTGCCAACCCTAAGGTCATCTGATATGATAACCCCCAGGTCCCTTTCCATTTGTGTTGTTGTTACTATGGCCCCCCCATTGTGTAATCTTCCCTTGGGTTTTTATTTCCCAGGTGCATTACTTTGCATTTCTTTGCACTGAATCCAAGTTGCCATACTTCTGACCATTCCCCAACCTTGCCAAGTCCCTTCTCATCCTTGCCACGCCTCCTTGTGTAGATCTTTGTGCAACCATGTTGCAGATCTTTGTGTCATCTGCAAAGAGGCATAGTTTTCCTTCCAGTCCCCCTGCAATGTCACTTATAAAGACATTAAAAAGGACTGGACCCAGTACTGAACCCAGCGGTACCCATTAGTAACCCCCTTTTCTTCAGAGTGGACTTCATTTACAAATGCATTCTGTGTCCTGTTCTCCAACCAATGTTTTACCCAGGCTACCACCCTGGGACCCACTCCCAGGCTGGTTAATTTGATTATTAATCTTTTGTGTGGGACTATGTCAAATGTCTTGCTGAAGTCTAGGTAGGCTACATCCACAGCCCCTCCCTGGTCTACTACTTTGGTCACCCAGTCAAAGAAATCAATTAGATTCATCTGATATGACCTTCCCGCTGTGAACCTATGCTGCCTTGGATCCTGGGCCCCACTGGCCTCTAGGTACTCAACAATTCTTTCCTTTAGAAGTGATTCCATCACTTTCCCTACCACAGAGGTCAAACTGACAAGTCTGTAGTTTCCTGCCTCTGTCTTGCTCCCACTTTTGTGAAGGGGAATCACATCCACCTTCCTCCAGTCCTCAGGTACCACACCATCCTCCCATGATTTCTTAAAAAGGGTAGTCAGTGGTGTCACTAGTTCTCCCCTTAATTCTTTTAGAATTTTGGGGTGAATTCTGTCAGGCCCCATTGCCTTGTCCACCTTCAGTTTTAAGAGTTCTTTTCAGAACCCTTTCTTCTAAAGGACTGGGATCAACCCCCATCCAGAGTGTTAATTGGATTTGGCACCTCCCCCCCATCTCTTTTGTGAATACCGAGCAGAAGTATTTGTTCAGTATCCCTACTTTTTCACTGTCCCTCTCTGCCCACCCACCGTCCATTCTATTCAGCTTCACTATCCCTCCCTTTGTCTTTCTATGATCCCTGATGTACCTATAAAAGGTTTTATCCCACTTCTTAACCGCGTTGGCTGTCTTTTCCTCAGTTTGGGCCTTTGCTATTCTGACTTTCCTCCCTGCTTCCTTCTGCCTTAACTGGTATAGTTCTCTGTCCTGCTTCTTCTGTGTTTCCTTATACTTCCTAAATACTATCTTTTTCTCCCTAACCTTCCCCACCACCTCTTTTGAGAACCATAATGGCTTTTTCTTTCATTTTGATTTGTTTATTTGCTTCACACAAAGGCTTGTTGTCTCTGTGATGGCAGTTTTGATGTTTCCCCACTGTTGCTCCACCTCTCCTTTTAGCCTTTTTGCTAGTGCTTTTCTAAGGCACTCTCCCATCTTGCCAAAGTCAGCCCTCCTGAAGTCCAGTACCCTCACTTTTGTATGGCTTGACTCTGTAGCTGAGTTTATCGTGAACCACACTGTTTGGTGGTCACTTGTTCTCAGATGACTACCCACTTCTAGATCTGAGATCCTCTCACTGTCCCCATTTGAGAGTACACGGTCTAAGATTGCTCCCTCGTGAGTGGGTTCTAAAACTAGATGTCTGAGGCATGCCACCTGTAGGGCTTTGAGAATGGCACTGTTCTTGGATGTGGCTGCAGCAAAGGTGCTCCAGTTAACATCTGGCATATTCTGGTTCCCCATCAGCAGTACCTCCCCTTTCTCTGCCATCAAAGGGATGTCTTCTATCATATCCTTGTCCATTCCCACCCCCTGAGATGGGGGTCTGTATACAACCCCTGTGCAGATTGTGGTGCCATTTACAGTCTCTTAGGTGACCCAGAGTGCCTCCTCTCCTCCCTGTTTACTCTTTTGTTCCATTGCCTTTATCCCTTCTCTTACATAGAGAGCTACTCCTTCCACTTTTCTCCCCTCCCTGTCTCTCCTGTAGGTTGTGTACCCTGATATGTTAACATCCCAGTTGTGGTTCTCTGTGTACTGTGTTTATGCGACTGCTACGATATCCAGGCATCCCTCTTTCACCAAGGCCACCAGTTCAGGGAGTTTGTTGCCCAGACTATGGGCACTGGTACTCATTACCCTCCATTTCTTGATGGTCTTACCCCTTTTTGCCCCATCCCTGTCCTTACTGCCTTTGTCATTTTCTCCATTTACCCCAGCCCTTCTCCCTATCGACATCTCTACCTTGGCCTATTCTACTGTCTCTATCAGTGACCAGTCCCATTTGCTTCCCCAGGAGGTACAATCTGTTGACATCCTCTCAGGGGAGGATCCTTTAACCCTATCTTCAGTCTCTTCACCTCAGGGCTTGGCTCTTGAGGACATAGAATGTGCAGACTTGCATCTCTCTCAACCTGTCCTGGACATATTAAGAGGGTCCAGGAAATCTGCAACTAGGGAAACCTACTCCTCTAAGTGGAAAAGATTTTCCATTCGGTGCTCCCAGAAGGGCTTAGATCCCCAACAGGCTGGTCTTACAGCACTTCTGGATTACTTGGTGCATCTTCAGTCTCTGCATCTGCAACCATCTACATTGAAAGTGCATGTGGCAGCTGTCTCTGCATATCTTTCAGCAGGAAGGGGCCCCTCCCTAGCTGCACATACAATTTTCAAAAAGTATTTCAAAGGTTTGCTACACCTTTATCCTCCACACAGGGAACCTACCCTGCATGGGATCTGAATATCTGCATAGGTCAACTTATATAGCCTCCTTTCGAACTCATGTTTTCTTCAGAGCTCAAGTTTCTTACTTGGAAAATTGTATTTCTAGTAGCCATCACTTCAGCTAGAAGGGTCAGTGAGCTTCAGGCATTGTCTGTGGAGCCCAACTATATTGCACCCCACAGGGATATGATTGTCGAACTAATAGGAAATTTCTCCCCCAAAGTGGTTTCTGATTTCCATCTTAACCAATCCATCACTCTGCCTGTATTCTTCTCTGAGCATTCCAGCTCAGGTGAATGCAGACTACACAGTCTGGATGTAAAAGGAGCTATTAGCTACTACATGGATAGGACGAAGGAACTAAGGAAGGATTCTTCCCAACTATTTCTTAACTATGGTGAAGTTGGTAAAGGCAGACCAGCTGCAAAGAGGACCACAGCCAGGTGAATTGTGGCTTGTATTCAGTTTTGTTACAGCAAACTAGGGAAGGATCCACCAGCAGGCTTTAGGGCCCATTCCACCAGGGGACTGCTGCATCAGTAGCAGCTGTCAGAGAAGTCCCCTTGCTTGAGATTTGTAAGGCTGCCACCTGGAAGTCTGTTCATATGTTCACTAAACACTACAGCCTGGACATTTAGGCTAGGAGTGATGCAAGGTTTGGCACAGCAGTACTGCACAGCCTAGTTACCAACTAGGTTCTGTGCCCACCTCCAAGAGGCACTGCTTTGTGGTCTGCATTTGTCAGAATACAATTGAAAAGCTTGCCTGTAGTTCAGTGACCAAGCAGCCAGCCACTCCCACTTCCTGAGCTATATATGCAGTTTCTCTAAGCCTCACTGTGAAGCATTTTTCCTTCACAGCCGAAGGCTCTGTCGGTTTGTCCTCTGAGCTGGTTGGGCCTCCCTGGCTGGCTGGGGCCTGCCCCCCCTTGCTGCTCCTGCTTGTCTCTGCTGGGCTTCTGTGTTTATTTTACTGCTTCTGGTTTGTATTTTGCCTTTGGCTGTGTGTGTTTCCTTCCTTTTTTGGGGGGGCTTTTCTAAGCTCCTAGCATACTGCTATTTCAGCGCTCATACTGCTTGCTTTCAGTTACTCACAACTCTCAAATTACTTGAACTGCAACTGCAAACCTGATTTGTGTGTTTCAGCTCAACTGTAGCTGGTCCATGTGGCATATTCTATTACTTTCACCTGACTCAGACTTATTTGAACTTAGCTATACAGCTTACTCATGCTTGTTCTAATTACCTCATTACTCCAGTCTCATTGCACTACCTGTTGACAGTGCTTAAGAGCATTATGCCTCCTTTTATTTTGCAGTTACAACTCAGTGTACTCATTTGCTTTTACTACTGCTGTACAGGCCTATTTGCTTCCTGCTGCTGCTTTGTTTACTCCCATTGCTATTGTACCTTGTTTTACTCTGAGTTTAGCTGAAGCTCCTGCTGAGGCTATTAAATTAGCGTTTATATCTGCATGTGGTTCTCGGCCTTTCCATCACTTCCTTGTTTGTCCTACGGCAGGGACTGGGTGGTGTTTGGGGGGTTGTGGCCTATGTGACTAATTAATTCTGTTCTAAATCCTGTCTTCGCTGCCGAAAATCCTCAGAGTTTGTCACCTTGATTTGGCTATTCATGTCTGGCTGGCTTGCCCCCAATTCAGTGCTGTTTAATTGCTACACAGTATTTATGCAGCTCCACCTATCACTACTACTGCTTACTGATCTCTATGCAGGTCCACACTTGCTTATGCAACCATTGCTCCTTGCTTACACAACCCATTGCTTCATGCCTACTGCCATCCCCTTGGCTTCAGCCTCTGGGATTCTGCTGCACTCAATCTATATTCGACCTTGCAGGTCGCAGCACTCAATGCTCATTGTGATCTCAGCATGCTATGCTCATTCAGCTCACCAGCTTCAGCTCTCAATCAATTTCTGGGGCATGCCAGCCATTCTATTCTGGCGCAGGGTTCCTGCAGCTGACGGTCTCGCTCTGCATTTATTCCACATCTTGAGTGTGTCCAACTTGGGGTGGGATCCTTCTCACCTGGCCCATAACTGGGAATGTCCTCACCCCGGTCTTGGCTTCAGCTGCCTGCTATGTGACAGCAGCTCCTGGTGTAGAATTTAAGACTAGCGGTGAAGGGTGGTTACGACGATCTCCTTTGGCTCTAGTGTTCCACTATAATGGTTAGCCATTGACTTAGTGGTTTCCCTAGCAAGGCACCTTCACCGCATTTTCCATACAAATGCCTCTGGTTCACCTGGTTTGATTTAGGGTGGGTAGGCCAGGTGAGTGCCTCAGCAGTTGTTGCTCTCCTCCTGTGCCTTGGATGCATGTATTGTTGCAGAGTTTCCGTGCAACCTTCCATGTCATTCCCGCTAGATGGTTTGAGTGAGAGCCTTCATCTAAATTGGAATATTTTCCACCTCCCTTTAATTGGGTTTTCCAAATTGCAGCTGCAGAGCCATCACTAATTAAACTATCCCAAGCCTGGAGGGAAGGCAATCTAGGCCTTGGATCCCCAGAGATTTCCTCCTCATAGGGTTTTTTTTTCTCTCCTCCATTGCCTCAGGTCATAACACTTAGCATAGTGGTTTCCTCTAGTTTCTTAGGTAGGTTCTGCTGTTAAATGGAAGTGGAGGATGTCCTGCCATTCCCTCTCTCCTTAAGGGATCCCCTAATCTCAAAGCAAAATGTCAGTATTATGCTATGCAAACCTGGGTAGTCATTGCTTTATCCAACTGAACATCTCTTTGCATTATCAAACTGCCTATGCTTCTCTACTACTATATTACAGTTACTGCTCCTATGTCACAGCTACTGCTTGCTCATATGCTTAATGTTGCCTCCTTTTGGGGATGATACTACATTTCTTTTGGGGATTCCTAAGGTACCTTTAGCCATGGGAACTGTCCTGTTGCACCTGTAGGGGTGGAATCCTCTCTGAGGGTTTCTTGCCTTCGTACCCCTACAGGGTGATAATTCCTCTGGAATAGAGAGTGTGAATGGCCAAAACCAAACTAACACAGTTGTACAAGCATAACACTATACTGGCTGTGTAGGTCAGTGAACAAGACTCTGTGTTGTTTGAAGAAAAAATTACTTACCATAGTAATGTTGTTTCTTCTAGTGAAGTCATGCTGTATTCTGACCTCCCACCCTGCCTCCCCTTCAGAACTTGGGAAAAGGGTGGCTCTCTGCAGCATCCATAGGATTCAACTCAGTTTTAGGTACTGTGTTTTTTTGGGGCATCTGTGACTTGAGTTTTCTATATGCCCCTCTTCTTTGGTTGTGTTGCCCCTGTAGGGGCCCCCTGTTTAGGCTTAGTTATTTTCTGCCTTATATCTCTGGTTTTAGCTTCATAGACTCTGATCAGTTACTAGAATGTACCGAGGACAGTGGTTTGAAAAACCGAGCTTCAGTTCAATGTTCTATGCATTTGCATAGAGTTTAACTCTTTGTTCTCTGGGGCAGTCCAACTGGTAAGTCTAACTGCATTTGTCAGAATACAGCAAGACTCCATTAGAAGAAACAACATTACTATGGTAAGTAATGTTTTCTTTTTGAATATATCTTACTTGAACCTACCTCTGTAAATAATTGTAGCCCCCCCAAATTGGGGGCTTACCTTAAGCGTCTTCCTGGGCTCTACTGATGCTCACTGCAAGGCGTACGTCCCTCAGAGATGATAGATCCATGGGTGTTGGTGTCCTTCTATTAATCTGCATTAGAGTGCCACAATGTGTCTCTACGCTATCCCTTTAAGTGCCATAGCCAGTGTGTATGCTGTAAATAGCCTGGGCTGGGTCTGAGTGTTCCAGAGCTTGTGACCAGCTAAGCACTACCCTAATCTGCTCCACTCTGCTGTTGCTAACAAAGCAGAGGGAGCCTTACATGGTACTGCAGTTATTTACTTTTAATTCATTACTGTTTCTGAGATAAGGGCTAATATTTAGTCTGCCTACTTTGCAGCATGCATTTCCCAATGGGAGCCACCGTGTTTGGTCCATGACTTCCCAGATTTGGACCAATTAGGACACGGGGGACCTCAAGGGGTCCTTAGCTCAGGTACCTTGTGGGAGAAAACTGAGAACTCTGGTGTTTGGTGCCTAAAGGAACCAATGGAAACATAAGACTGTGACTGACATCTCCATTAGCTAACTGGATTGCAGGAAAAATGGTCTAGTCTGAGAACTGTTTTCAAATAGCGGAGAGTGCAGCTCAAGCATTTGTACAGAGAGGAGGTCTAAACTCTGGGGGACCTATGCATTATAGGCCTACAATTGTCTCCTGAGGTCTTCTTTGATCCCAAGAGGGGATCAAGTTTGAGAATACTGCCTTCCTGCAGATTCAGAGGGCTGCTTAGCAAGGCAGCTGAAATTGCAACTGGGCAGAGCACCGAAAAAGAAAAATAGAGAATCCAGTGTTTCTCCTGTTAAATGTGCTGAGACCTGCAGGGGGCAAAGAGACTGAGATCCAGGGATTCCTGTTTTGCCAAAAAAGGAGCCAGTCTCATGCAGTGACCAATTTGCCTACCAGCTGGAAGCGTCACCAGCAGAAGAATCAGACCCTTCTAGAGACAGTTCCTACATATGGGCATTTGCCAATTTGGCCCTTTCCAAGTGTTCTTGTTCCAGAGACAGTTTTTCTGGTGAGAGACCCATCCTGGGGATTCAGCCCCTATGCAGCAGATCAACGCAGTTTATGGCCACCCACTGGGAAAGGCCATGAAGTGGAGGTGAGTTGTGTCAGCCCTGTTTCCTCAAGCCAGGTAACTCTCTTAGCCATCAGTCTTTATTTCACCAGGCCTTCATCAATTCATTGGGAACCATGAGTAAATCCAGGGTAGCTCCCTGCAACAAATGTGTTTGATTATAAATGGTATCACCTGATTATATTCAGCCAGTGTTCATGTACAGACTATGCCAATCGGCCATGGATACAAATAATTCAGTCTGCTTTTTTTGTTAATGTTGATTGCCTTTGCATCAAGGGTCCCAACAACAGCTGCAATGCCAACAACCCCGGACACCGATTCTGGCCAGCCAGCATTATATTCTGGGTACCCAGTAGCTGCGAGACTATTTAACAAAGGGGCTAAATTAATTGTGTGTTAAGCAACCTGCCACAATCCAGAATAGTAATCATTTGCTTAGATTTGCCCCCCCTCCTTGTTCACGTCCCCTTAAGAAACCTGATTTACTGTGTTACTTTGAACCTAGCTTGTGAGCATATTATTACCTGGCTTAAAGTGATAGGCTCTGTACTGAATGTGTTACAAGTGCATGCTGTATTGCAAAACTGTCTTTACAGAGGGTTTCAGGGCATATGCCAGGACTACAGACCCTGCTGGTAAGTGGGACAACTGTGAGCATATTATTCATTTTTATTGCAAACTGTCTATTAAATACTGCTAATGGTTATTGTCAGTTCATAGGTACTTGGTCACAAGGTGGGATTGTGGGTGGTTATAGCTTTCCAGAGGGCTGTACCAGTCTAGATAGATACCCACACAAACCGTACTCTGGGTGGAGGCACCAAACTATTGTTTTTTTTTTCAATTTAATATACTTCATTAGATATTTAAATATAAAATACATTGATATAATGGTACTTTTTTTTTTTTTTAATTTAGTGTTTGTTGACCGGGTAAGTGCACTAGACAAATCTTGCCTATTTTCAGGCACGACCCGGGGGAGGGGGATACAGATGAATGCCAACTGACTTTGAACCAGATTAAGCTGTTGGTGGTATTTTTAGTGAATGAGGGAAATTTGGCCAGGACACCAGGGAAATTCCCCCACTCTTTTCAACAGAGGGCACTGTGTGGCTGAGAGTCAATTGTTCAGTGGCACTTGGAAACTCGAAGGAGATAGACGTGTAGGTGGCTGAGGAGTTGGTCTCTTCCTTGGCCTTCCTTTCTAATGGAGACTGATAATGGTGTGGATTTGCTGTCTGAGGAGGACGTGGAGTTCGTAATGCAACAGACAGATGGTTTTGATGCCGACTTACCGGAGGATTTGGAGTCGGGAGCCCAGATGTTGCTTGTTGCAGGTATGTCTGCAAAGCCTGATACCACGGCAGACCTACAAGTACAGCTAGAGCTGATGGAATGTTCCTACCAGGAAGCAAGGGAGCAATTACGAGAGGAGCTCAGATGGCAGAAAGAAATTGGTGGTGCACAGGAACTGGACGTTCAGATCGAGGAAATGAACACGGAGTCGTCCGGTGCAGTGTCAAGCAAGCAGAGAATTCACTGGTGATTTCGGCAGAGGAAATTCCTGTAATGACTATGGTAAGCACTTCTCCTGCTTCTGAAGCAGTTGTTATTTCAGGGGCCCAGAGTATGGGAGAAAGTGCGTCTAGTACGCTGGTGGTTTCTCATAGCATTGAGGCACCTGATATGCAGGACAAGGACTTAATTTCTCTACCGTCAGACAGCCCTATTTCCCAATTGCTGCCTGCTGTGACTTTTAATATAGGGTCCTCGTCTGGTGGTATGAAAAGATTGATAAAGAAGGGGGTGGGAAAATATAGAAGATTGCACACTCGCATGTCCGATGTTCCTTTACTGGAAAATACTATTACCAATACCCAGGTCTCGGAACAGGGCCCTGTCAATTGGGTTTCTTCAGCCTTACAAGCTGCAGGATGGGTAAAAAGTCCTACAGGCACAGGGTGGGATGCAAATCTACAAAATATAGATTTTTCTGGATCTTCCCAAAAAATTTCGCCTAGCGTTTCTGTTCCACTCCCTGGTAATATTACTGACTCTTCAATACTAGCAGAACAACACTCTCCTAAAGGGAGTTTATCAATTCAGCAACAAGGTGGGCCTCATCCTTTATTGGAAGAGATTAGATTGCAAGATCTGATTTCTCAAATTTCTCACACTCAGATGGCTTTAGAACCCCTTGTGCAAACCCCTGCAACAGTATGGCATGATAAAGTGAGAGATCATTTGTTTCCACCTGAGAGGGGCCCATTATCAGAACCTGCAGTTAGAAGGAATGCAGTTTGGCTGAACTATAGGGGTGATGTTTCCACTGTTCCTGATAGGCATTTTGTTGGACGGGCCTTACTAAAGGACAGTATGAAGTATTACGCATATGAAATATATACCCTTATACATGTACCAGGGGATTCTTTATTTGACATTAGTTTCAAACATCCTGCAGGCCTAGAAAGGTTTTGGAAGCAATATCGACTTTTAAAACACTCTCCTTTATGGAGGCCTTTCTTGGCAAGTCCCCTAACTAAGCCCCTTACTAAGAAGATTACTGTTTTGTTCAGGAATGAGGGAGTGAATGTCGCGGACATAACTTATTGGTTGCAACAGCACTGCCCTGTTAAAGGTTTTCCAGAACCTATCTTAGATGACGAACAATTGTGGACTGGGGGTTGGAAGGATCAAGTAGTTTTGAAACTTGAAAATGGTCAGACCAGTCATTTGTCTAATTGTTTTTTCTTGGGCGGGACATGGGGTGATATTTTATCCTGGACAGCCACAAGCTTGCTTTAAATGTGGAGATATAGGACACCTTAGTAATGTATGTGATAAACAGAAGTGTGGTCTATGTGGGGAGCTGGGTCGTGTTGGGGCTCATTGTTGTCAGCCTTTACGATGTAATTTATGTGACGAACAAGGGCATTCATTTCGTACATGTTCCTGGGCATCACATAACAATGTAGATGTATCTGTTAGAGCTGAACAAGATGCTTATGTTGCCACTGCTCAGAAAGAAAAAAATACGAATGGTAGAATTACTCAATACTGCTCCTGATAGGAATCCCCTGCTTTAGAGAATCCCGAGGAAAACAGATAGATCTGGCACACAGGAGAAGGGGGGTGGAGAAAGAGGTATTGGTGCAGCAACCCACTGGAGAAGAAATAGGACCTGATGGTGAACAAAGGTCAGGGGTGACTGAGGGTATGGAGAGTCTCCCTCTTCAGTCTGTGGAAGAAGACGGGGGACAGAAGCATTAGTTGATACAGAACAAGGTGTTGAGAGAATGGAGAAAGGAATCTCCATGCCCCCCACAGCAAGAGGCAGCATTTCAAAGAGTGACCAGGTCCAAAGCAGGCAAACTCCTAGTAGACTCTCAGACAGTATCTAAAGAAACAGAAGAGATAACGGTACAGAATTCCTATGCTTTGTTGTTTGAACAGGGCGTAGATGAGGATGGTACTGACTCCGATTTTTCTTCAGTTGCTTCCTCACAGGCAGAAGGTGCTTCATAAATAGGTCCTCCTGATAAACCCAAAACAAGGAAGAGGAAAAAAAAGAAATGATTATGTTAAAATGGATTTTCTTTCTTCTTCTTTTTAAGGTGTTTTCTATGCATTCCGCTACTTCTTTGCACACAGTCAATGTTAATAGTATTAAGTCTCTTGAGAAAAGACAAAATACTTTTGCAAGTCTTAGAACAGGGGGTGGACAAATAATACTGTTGCAAGATACTAGATTACATTCTTTAGTAGAAATGCAGCCGGAACAAAGGGAATGGAGGTGGGGTGTCTCCTACAGGTCATTAGGGGAGGAGCAATGTTCAGGCTTAGGATATCTTTTTTCTGGAATATCAGTAAAAATACTACATGTTTTTGATATTCAACCAGGAAGAGCTATGAGCATAGATGTAGTCTTGGGGGACGTGGTATTTAGAATTATCAATATATATGCTCCTCAGACTAAGGCAGGCAGGTCCTCTTTATTTAGGAAAATAGAACCCTATTTACACACCTCCAGACTTTAATTGTGGTCTCTCGCATAGAGATTGGGGGAGGGCTACAAAGAAAGTTTATAGTGACTCCAATACTCTGCTTGCAATCCTACGAAATAATAATTTAAAAGGCGTTTATGAGGTTTTACACCAAGTACCTAAACATACTTTTTATAAGGGTCGTTTATCCACTAGGATAAATTTTTGGTTTGTGCCAGCTCGTCTAACCTATCAAAAAGTAGTCCTGATGCCCTTAGAAACTTCAGACCATTTAGCGGTTAAGCTGTTTTTGGGAGAAAAACAGAAACTGGTGATAGGTCGGGATTATTGGAAAATAAATATTGTAGTTCTGCAGGAAGTTTTGGTACAAGATCCAGTAAAAGACCTATTTGCATTAAGGGCAGATATTTATTTTTTATATGATAGCCCCATAGATCGGTGGGAGGATACGAAAAGGGATTTGCAAAATTTATATATATCTCTTACAAAGACAAAAGCTAAGGATAAATATATCAAATATTTGGGGCTTAGAGCAAAATATTTGCAACTCTTGACACAGGCAGTGGATAAAAAAAATGATGTTTTACTAAAATTATAAAATCTTATAGGGTTACCACCTGTCCCTATTTTCTCAGGACAGTCCTAATTTGGGCAGCTGTGTCCTGCAGAAAAACATGAAAAATACTAAATGTCCTGACATTATAGTAGAAAAAATATTTTCTGATTTTCCTCTAAATGTTGCAAAAAACTATAATACCTTAACTAAAATACCTTAAAATAATAAAAAAAACACAAGAAATAACTAAAAAACTACAACACTTAGTCTTAATTCTAATTATTTAGAGAAAACATGTCTGTTACATTGGTCGAGATGACATATTGTCCTGCAAAAAATCCAGTTTCAGTAAGAAATGTCCCACTTTGGGCTTCTTAAAAGGTGGTAACCCTAAAATCTTAAGGAGCAAATGTGTAAGTATGTACAGGAGACTACTAAAAGGGCAGCATGCCAACAAAAATAAGGGTGTTCAGAGGTTGGCAAACTAAGAGATCAAGGGAAGAAGTAAATCTGTATGACCAGTATACAGGGTGTTCAGAGGTTGGCAATGACTGCTTTAAAAGATGATCAGGGTACTTTGAGGATGCATAATCAGAAGCTCATTGTTCAAAGTCATATTGTAGCTATGTTTCAAAAGGAGGATAAGGGGCGACGGGAACCATTTTTTTATAACTTAATAGTTCCTCCTTTAGATGACACAGGCTTAGAGAGTTTGGCTTTACCCATTACAGAACTAGAAATTAAAGAAGCTATTTCTCTACTGACTGCTAAAACTACTCCAGGGTATGATGGAATACCCAATGACTTCTACAAAAAAAATTTTTTAATTCTGGTTCCGTGCTTGAAATTGATTTACCAAGCCATTTGGAAGGAAAACAGACTAGGCCCGAGTATGAAAATGGGGACCATGACTTTTTATATAAAAAGGGAGACCCCCAAGATCTTAAGAATTGGAGGCCATTAACTTTATTAAACTCAGATTATAAGATCCTGACCAAAATACTTACTACGCGATTGGCTAGAGTTGCACAAAAACTAATTACTCCAGAGCAGACTTGTGCAATTCCTGGCAGGAATATTATTCAGAATTTGTCTTTTGTTAGGGAGATAATAAACAAAGGTTTAGAAATGAAACTAGAAGGTTATTTAATGCCAGTAGATCAGGAGACTGCTTTAGATGCAGTGTGACAGGAATATATTTGGATGGTTTTGCAATATTATGGAATTCCTAAATCATTTTTGGATTTAATTAAGGTATTGTATACTGAAGTTCAGGTTACTCCACTAGTGAATGGTTATCTGGGTGTACCAATATTTTAAAAAAATGGGGTGAAGCAGGGATGTCCAATGAGCCCCTTATTATATGTCTTTGGTCTGGGTCCCTTATTAAGGGTTATTGAAAGGAACACAGAAATTAGAGCTATCAAGAATCATGATGGATTTGTCTTTAACAAAATTTCTGCTTATGCGATGACTGTATTTTTACAGTAGCGGATGTGGAGTCTGGTATCCAAATCTTAGATACATTACAAAATGTATACGATGTCACAGGTATTAAACTTAATATGAGGAAGAGTATTGTTTTAGTATTAGGGGCAATAGGGAGGGTAGCAGATTTTTCAATCTCTATAACTATGGATGAAATTAAAATTTTAGGTTTGTTTTTTGGAACCAAGGATTCAGAGGGACATAATTGGAATATAGTGTATGATAGGGCTAAGCTTAGGTTTTATCTTGGCTGTCATGGAAGATGACGAGGAAGAAACATGTTTTTTTATTGAGGGCATATATAACGCCAATTTTTTTATATGTTTCACATGTCCCCCCCCCCCCATATAATATGCATACTAAAGTTATGGGTTTATTTTTTGGTTTTTCTGTGGGGCAGTAGATTGAACCCTGTCAAAAGATTACACACTTATAGGGCATGGAAGGAGGGAGGTTTAAATACAATCCATCCACTAGTATACTTATTTGGGAACTTCTTTTATAGTTCTATTTTCCCTTTATTGTTTCAAAAGGAAGGGATGGGTCAAGCATTTATGCAGTTGTTGGGTGGCCATTTTTTGGAAGCTTGGGGCAGAGGTAAATGGCATCCTGTGGATAAATTACTCACGGGTTATGTGCAAACTACTTTGCGATATATAAGAACGTGGCAAATTGAGCTGAAATGGTGTATAGGAAAAGGAAAAAAACAATTTTATAATTTTATTCTTGATAGATGGTATCGAGAGGAACCTGTTTTCTTCTGGCCTGCATAAAGTGGTCCATTTGGCAGGCGAGATGTCTCAGGTTCCCGTAAGGTAAAGTGGTTATGCCACAAGATGTTTTTTTTAATATACAGACACAACTTGATAAAATTTATGATTATGAAAATTGTACATTGGGGCAGATGGTGGTTTCAAAGTTATGGAAAAATGTTGGATGGGTGGATTGATATGTTGTGCTAATGCTTCTCTCTTTTTTTTCCTTTAGTTTGGAAAATATGTTTTTACACTCTCAGATGAAAATGGTTTCAATTTATTTTTTATGGTTATTTTTGGTGATGGGATTTAATGTTTTTTGTCTGCAAAATTGTTTTGGAGTTTGTTGAAGAAACCTACAAGTTACTTGTTCAACACAAGAATATATATTATTGAAGGTTTGATTTTGGTTTTTTTATTAGTGCTCTTTATGTTATTGTAATTTCTTTGCTTTCTGTTTTTGAATCTTAAATAAAAATTTCCCTACTCTTTTTGATAAGTGCCATGGGATCTTTAACATCCACCTGAACTACCACCAATCCAGGCAGATGGGACCTCGGTTTAACATCTCATCCGAAAGACGACACCTCAGAAGTGCAGCAACCCTCCCAGGCTGCACTACAGTGTCAGTACTGGGATATTAACCCAAGTGCCAGATGTGGGAACTGAACCCACATCCCTCTGATCTCCCAGCCTCAGAGGCGAGTGTGCTACCTACTGAGCCACTGACACTGCTAACACATCAACAGCTCCCCCCCATACAGCATCAAATATATCCATTCCAATATGAAAGGCCGTGACTAGTCATCAGAAAGACCTAATAAGGCACTGTTGTGTCCACTAATGGTCAGGTCTTGTCGGGTCAACTTGTGTACATCCTAATCTTGTACCCCACCTCTACCCACCATACCCCACCCTCCTCTCCCCCTTGCAGACCCTACATAAAATAATATAGGATTAATGACTAACCCGGATTATCTCCAGATGTTTACCTGGCAGACGAAGACTAGGGCCATGTCTCTATACTTTTGATCTGTTAGGTGATTGTGTAAGGGGGACCTCCAATCCCCACTATGCACTAGGAACCATAGGAGTGTGGTGCATAATAGGTATAAGGGCCATCATAGGGTCCCACCTCCTGTTAAATGCCTCCTGTTGGTTCTGCTGGGAAGCAATGTCTCTCTAATTCAAGAGCTTGAAGAATTTCTGAATGTCATTCCTTCAAGGAGGGGGCAGTTTGGTCTAATCAGTGTCATGTTATAACAAGTTTAGCCACTACCAAGATTATGGACATAAAGGCTTTGCGACAGTCTAACATGTCCCTGGAAAAGTGGCCCACCAGACACATCTGCTAATTAAAGTAAGAGATCAGGCCCAACAGAAGATCCAGAGCACCCCAAATTGCTTGCCAGAAGGGAGCCACCAGGGCACAGCCAGAGAATATGTTTTAGTGTACCTTCTGATTGCCCACATCTAACACATAGAGAGAAGGCCAATATACCCAGCCTGTATATTCTGGACAGAGAATAATACAGGTTATGTAAAATACAAAATAGCAAGAATCATAAACGGCCCTGTTTCACATACTTATACAGGCGTTTCCATATTTGTTACCATTCCTCATTATCTAAATTAAGGCCTAACTCTTGTTTCCAATAGAAGCAAGCTCCTTGTGGTCTGTTGGGATCATGAAGCTGTAAGATGGTATAAAACCTGGAAATCAGGTGAGGTTAAATGGCTGTGTCTATAAGTACCTGCAAAAGGGGATTAGGGGGTTCCTGCTAAAGGGAAGGGCACAGGAAGGCGGAAACTGCACCCAGCAATTGCAGATGTTTAAAGAAATGGTAGGTAGATATAGAAAATTTTCCTTGAAGCACAGTTGCAGGGCTAACTTTACCATCTGCAATCAAGGAGGAAATAGAGATCTTACAAAAACTCAAGGGAATGGGACAGTTAGCAATTCTGAAATGTGGGTTGCCAAATAAGGGTTGAGACAAGTCTTTGTACAGTGATAGATTCAAGTGGGAGCAAATCTGATGAAGGGCTTTAAGAGAGCACCAAATTGGGGAATTTCATAGAGAGTTAGGGAGTTCTGAGATTTTGGCATAAATTAAGCAGCCCAAGTCAAGACCCCTGGATCAACATGACACCAAACTATGGTGTTTACTGAGGGTGGAGACACCCCGGTACTTGTCAATTTGGAACCCAGGCCCTGCAACCTGTTGTTAGGAAGACAGGCAGGGGTAGTAGTCCTTGGAGTAGCACCACCTAGAGGTTACAGCTTGTAGGCACTGCTGGGATTACCACCCCCCTAGTGGCCAAAATACAAAATTGCAGTTGTTTGTTAATTTAGTGTCAAACCGAAAATGGAAAACCTTGCTAAGGTTAAACCTGAGATTCCCCCTCACAAAATGACCGTGCACAGTCTGTTGGGCTGGTTTGAAGCAGAAGAGATTGATTCTCACCATGCTTTAATGTTATTGGACATACCCTTGGGGACTACCAAGGCTGCTATAGAGGAAGCAGTGAGTCAAGTTAAGTGTATGGGTAAAATCACAGTATGGGGTGAAATGCTGACTTATTTTCTCAGACCATAGTGGCCCTTATTTCGTGTAGTGCCCTCCACAGTCCCATGCACCCCTCGTTGTTATGCTTGAAGGATCCTGGGTTGGTTGGAGGATTATCACTATGCATAGTGGAGCATCTTCCCCTGGGGGGTCACCAAAAGTGGAAGGGTTAAAAAAGAAGTTGGGAAAACTGTTAGCAGCTGAAGGACAGAACACTGAGGATTTGAAAAGGGCCATAGAGAGACCTGGGGGGGGCTACTCCAGTGAATTCTTCCCCAGTCCCTACACCCCTGCCTATGCTGTCTCCCCTTGCAGTGTCCCCCATAGTGGTACCCTCTGTGAATTTGGACTCCTACAGCAGGTGCAGATTGTTTTTCAGCACTGTTCCTACCCCCATAGGGAAAGATGACCTAGAGACCTAGATGGACTATGCATCGCCTCTGGTCCAAGAGTGGCAATGCTCGGAAGGTGAGAAGCGTAAGAGTACTTATGGAGAGTTTAAGGGGCCCTGCACTTGAAGCTATCAGGTTTCTCCAGTCCACAAACCCGGATGCTTCTGTCAACAAATACCTGTCTGCCTTAGAAGGAGTTTTTGGTAGTACTGAGTCAGGAGAGGACTTAATGTGGAAGTTCAAATCCACCAAGCAATGGAAAAATGTACGTTTATCTGCCTATGGGACTCAAGTAGAGAGGGCCCTTCAGAGAGCACACCACAAGGGTGGCATCCTGGCTAGTGATCTAAACAGAGTACGACTAGAACACATCCTTTAAAGTCAGCTTGATATTCTAGTGTGCTTATGCTAAAGCTAAAGTTTCAGGATTGCAAAGATGACCCCCCCTGCATATTGCTGGCTAATGGAAGAAATTAGAGAAGCAGAAAATGAGGATGATGGTTGCGACCTTTATGCAAGCACTGCCAGGACTGCCCCCCCCCCCCATCTGAGAAATCCAGTGAAGGGGATAATGCTTTTGATTCTCAGCAAATCAGTGACCTGCTAAGAGAGTTAAAAGAGTTGTGAGCTAGTACACCAACCACAGCAGATATGATAAAAAGTCACTTTACCTATGCTTCCAATACTGAGGCTACCCATGATGCTTAACCTGCTGTAAAAGGGGCAAGTGCTCAAGTTCCTGACAGCAGTTCAGTATCTTTATTGTCCGGCTTTTTTACAAATTAGCTTAAATACAATACATGATGCCTATTTGACATAATGTAAATAACCTACATAGCACAACACAAGACATTTGTAGCATAATATACAGTAAATGCATTCACATAATTTTCCTCAACAGTCAAAAGATTATTATTCCATCTCCTTCTATATAATACAACCTTCATTTTTAAAATTTGGAAGTGGGGGCCATCTAAAACATTGCACCATAATACTACAATTTACCAAGAAGAAACCCTATATGGGGCAAACCTTCAATCATTTTCTGTTTCTCAAATGAAATTTCTTGTCTATATTACTTTAAAGAAAGAAGCCATAGTATTCAGGATCTTCACATTATATGATTTTAAAAAGTACACCACCATAACAGTTGGTTCATATTCCAATATACTTAGATAAGGTCCCATAATTGTTTCCTTTCTTCATTATATAGTGGACATAATATCATAAGATGCTTGAGATCATCCACGTCTTTTCCACAATTACTTTGTATCCTCTCCTTAGCTCTTCCTGTATTATACAAGTTTAATTTCCAATTACTTGTGAACAGCAGACTAGACACTAATGCAATGGAAGAAATGAGGGAGCTGCGAGTTATGGTGAAAGATCTCATTCACTTATCTCAACAGCCCTTGCCCTGGAGAAAGTATGGCGGAACTGACTCTGAATCTAGACCCAAGGAAGAGTACCAGTCTGCCCCTCCTGAGAACAGTAAACCCAGGGAAAACCTTGCTCGAACTCCTGATTCCAGACCACAAGTATTCTGTTATCGTTGTGGGGAAGATAGGCACACCAAGAAGGCCTGCCTTTCTCCCAAAGATTTGCACAAAGTAACTGCCAAGCTTCTTAACCAGGTCAGACAAACCAACATAAAGTTTAAGTGCAGGCCTCCACACAAGTGTTTTGTGTCCAAGGCCACTGTCCCACAGCTTGCAAGTACTGCTCCTCCCGAATGGTCCGAGATAGTAGGCCCTTGAATGGAGACCACTGTACATATTGTACATACAGAATCCTGGCCTGAGCTGTATTGGACAGTGGATCTCAGGCCACCATTATATTTAGAGACTGGTATGACCAGCATCTGTCGGACCACCCTCTCCAACCCCTGGATGGACTGCACATGTGGGGTTTAAGTGATAAATCTTACCTGTACCTTGGCTACTTATGAGTATGGCTTTCTTTCCCATCCACTGTGGCAGGCGTGGATAAATCTGTGTAGACACTGGCCTTGGTTTGTCCTCCCACTGGCTTATATGATGGGATTCCCTTACTGATCAGCACTAACGCACAGATGTTTGGCTGCCTAGCTCAGATTTGTCAGAAGAAGCAAGCCCAAAAGACTGAACGAGCTTTACACATTCATGCAATTATACAGAAGGCTTAAGAGATGCAGATGCAGTCCAAAGAGGATGATAAGGATGAGCCAGTGGGATTCGTCTAGAAGAAATGATCCGTCAACCCTTGTTTTGCCACCCAAGGCACAGTGCAGTGTTAGTAGGGAGGTGATTACGTGCAAGGATGTGACCAACAAGGTACTTATGCTGGACGCCCCAGTGAGGGTAGGTTGCCTGACAGGCTACTGGTTAAACCAAGAGTGCTACCAGTTCGTACTCATGCCTATGTTAAAAGAGTTGTGGTGCAGCTTTGTAATGTAACCGACAGAGACATTAAAGTTATTTGGGGCTGTACCGTGACCAAAGTATACTGGGCAGATACTGTAGTGTTGCCAAACAAATGCCACAAAGAGGAGGATGATGAAGTGTCCCTGGATATGTTTGACTTTGGAGAGTCAACCATCCCAGTGAGTGGAAAGACAGAATCAGCTGCAAGCTGGCACAGCAGAGCAAAGCATTTTCATAGAAAGAATGGGATGTTGGATGTGTTTCTGGCACTGAACACCACATCAGGCTCCATGATGAGAGGTCATTTCAAGACAGATCACACCAATTAGCCCCTGCCAACACTGATGATGTCAGATACCATCTTCAGGAAATGCTAGCAGCTGGAATCATCCAGGAATCATGCAGTCCTTATGCATCCCCAATTGTGGTGGTCAGGAAAAAGAACGGCTCGGTGAGGATGTGTGTGGACTACAGGACTCTCAATAGAAGAACCATACCAGATCAATACACGATGCCTCGCATCCAGGATACCCTCAATTGCCTCAACGGAAGTCAGTGGTTTTCCATTTTGGACCTTAGAGGTGGGTATTATCAAATCCCTATTGTGCCAGAGGATAGAGAGAAAACTGCATTTTTTCTGTCCCCTGTGCTTCTATGAATTCTTGTGTATGCCCCAAGGCATGTCAGGAGCACCTGCCACTTTCCAGTGATTGATGGGAGCATGCTGTCAGAGACGTGAACCTCCTTGAATGCCTTGTCTATTTGGATGATGTCATCATGTCTGGCAAAACACTTGAAGAGCATGAGGCTCACCTGTTTAAAGTCCTGGACAGATTGGAAGAATTCGGGCTGAAACTATCACTTGACAAGTGCCAGTTTTTCCAAAGCTCTGTAAAATACATAGGCCACATCGTATCCTCTGAACACATCCAGACAGACCCCAGCAAAGTAGAGGCTTTAACCACATGGCTGAGGCTCAACAACCTCAAAGAGCTCCAAAGATTTCTAGGGTTTTGTAGATATTATCAATGCTTTGTCAAAGACTACACAAAGTTATTTCGGCCACTGCTAAACCTCACACAAGGGTATCCTCCTGCAAACCAAAGGTTCAAAAGGGACACTGTGAAGGAAGAAGACAAGGTCTACTTTAAACTTAATGAATCTTTTGGGTTGAGATTGACTTCAGATTGCAGCGCAGCATTCCAAGAAATTATCCACCAGCTAACACATACACCAATACTTGCATATGCTGACCCAACTAAACCGTATGTACAGTACTTCACACAGATGCCAGCCTGAGTGGCCTTGGAGCTATACTTTATTAGGAATATGAAGAGGGACTGTACCCAGTGGTGTCTGCAAGCAGAAGCCTTACACCATCTAAAAAGGAACTATCCAATTCACAAATTAGAATTTCTCGCTTTAGAATGGGCCATAGTCAACCAGTTTCATGAGTATTTATATGGTGCTAAAATCACAGTCAAAACAGACAATAATCCTCTCATGTATGTCCAAACATCAGCCAAGTTGGATGCAACTGGACACAGGTGACACTCTGCTCTATCAACATATGATTATTCAGTGGAATACCATCCATGCCTAAACCGTACCGACACTGATGCTCTTTCCAGAAGGCCTGCTTCAAATCAAGAGTGGGTGCGAATATTAGAACAACCCTTAAAGGCTCTGTGCCACAAGTTTGACCGGGATGAACATCCATTTGATGAGACTTTAAATTGCCTTGCTGATTGCCTAGGACCTCCAGATACCTGTGTGCCTGCAGCTTACTGTAACCTTGCAGCATTAGATTTAAGTACCTTACCTCAATTCACTCCAGCAGGCATCCAAAGACCCTATGCTCTAATGGGCACAAGTTATGCACCAAAGGTGTATAACCCGCATGCACAGCTCTGCACCTGCAGACAGGTGCACACCGGCAGCATTCACGTCCGCCGGCCACTTATCCGCAACCCTGCCCCCCCCGGTGCACAGGACTCTGCAGTGCAGCTGGGGTTGGGGTCATGAGTCTGGATGCCCAGACCGGGTCTTGCACTGGATCCCTTGCACAGCAGGGCATGCGGTCGCAGCATTCCCCACAGATGTCCAACGGCTGGCGTCTGTGGCGGGTGGTAGGAGGGCAATGCCACCAGCCCTCTCCAATGGCATTGAAGCAGTGCAATGGGACAGGGGGGCATGTCTGCTGGCAGGGGAGAACATTACTGCCGGTAGTTGGGAGGGAGAGTTGACATGTGGTGCTGCTGGGGTGGGGGGCAGCATGTGCCTGTGCCCCTATGAGGGGTGTTGTGGGGGCAGCCACACTCACCGCTGTGTGTTGGGGCAGGTGGGTTTTCCCTGGCATACCCTGCACCCCCTATGCACCACCGTGGCCAGCACTACACACCTTAGTGCATGGTGCATAGTGCCATCCCACCCCTCAACCACCCCAGGCACATTGCTCCGCGCATGGCAGGGGGATTGGGCACATATGTGCTGCACATCCCCTTAGTGCATCCTGCATGGGAGGTGTATAGGGTGTGGAGTGGTTGTGTGCCTCAGATACACACTCAGAGCCACTCTGCCACATTAGTGCATAGGACCCAAAGACAACAGTATCACAACCCCATGCTTAGACTTGTGCTGAATGCTATAAACAAAGGGAAAGATGTTTTTCAAACTACGATCCAATGACCAAAGAACAGCTTTACTGTTTGGGGAGGGACCCAGGCTTAAGCACCGAGAGAAACTGTTATATCGAGAACTAACAAATGACCAGGGAGAAGTTGTAAGAAAACAACTGGTATTACCTTTGAAATTTAAGCATGTGGTCTTAAAAGCCCTCCATGACCAAATGGGACATTTGGGCAGTGAGAGAACTGCAGACTTAGTTCGAGCCCATTTCTACTGGCCCAAGATGAGAGCAGATGTTGACCAATATATCAAAACTTGCAGCAGATGCCTTCAAAGAAAGGTCCAGCCACAAAGGGAAGCACCTTTGATTAACACTGCCACTAGAGTGCCGATGGAGCTTGTGTGCAATGACTTTTTGAGTCCGGAGCCCGATGCCAAGAACACTAGAAATATACTTGTTGTAATAGATCACATCAACAGATAGGCACAGACTTACCCAACAAAAGATCAAAAGGCCGCTACAGTAGCCAAGGTTCTTGTTAAGAAATTCTTCATATATTGTAGTGCTCCGCAGTGGATACATTCTGACCAAGGAAGAGACTGTAAAAGTCAACTAATCAAAGAAATGCTATCTCTGTGGGGTATAAAAAGCCAAGGAACACTCCCTATCACCCACAAGGGGATACGCAGCCTGAAAGATTTAATACGATATTGCTGGACATGTGTGGCACACTTCACCCAAAAGATAAGCCAAGATAGAGTAAGCAGATAAGTACTTTAGAGCATGCCTATAACTGCACCAAAAATGATGCAACAGGTTTCTCACCGTATCAGTTAATGTTTGGTGGTGAAGCATGTCTCCCAGTGGACATTTGCACTGGAGTGTCACCAGATGGAATTCAAGCTGATAGCTATCTGTAATATGTACACAAACTCAAAGCACAGCTTAACCATGCTTATCATTGCCCACACTATGGCTGCCAAGAAAAATCTAGCAAATAAAACAAGACATTATAAAAGGGCCAAAGCTCAAGAACTACATTCTGGAGATCGAGTTCTAATGAGAAATTTGGGATTGCAAGGAAAGCATAAGATAGCAGATTGCTGGAGTCACATTCACTACACTGTCATCAGTAAGTTGGATGACCTCCCAGTTTACAAAGTATGGCCAGAAGGAGATCACTGAGCTGTAAAAACAATCCACCGGAATCACATCCTGCCAACTGGGCAAATTGTCATAGATACAATATCGCAAAGTGTTGCCCCAACTGGGCCTGTTACTGGAGCTGCCTCTCAAAAGAAACAGTCAAACCAGCCTCCTGCTACCCAGCAGACCAAGCCTTCCACAAGCAATGCTGCTGTTAGCGATGACACTGCTTCTAATCTAGTGAAAGTGAATACAGAGCTGTGTATTATCCTTCCTTTGAGCTAGCCCAACTGTTCCAAGGAATTCCTTCCAGCAATGTTGGACAAAATGCTGATGACCAAGAAATGCCAGATAATCTTGCACTTTCAACTGCTCCAGTGCCACCAGAAAGTGAAGAGCAAAGTGTGACCTCTGAGATAACTGATTCTTTGTGCCTTGTGGAACTGTCTGAAATCAAAAAAGCTAGTTCTGACCAAGAAAATGAGGAACACTCTGGTGAACCTTTATGTGAAGCTGAAATAAGTGGGCCTAGTGAACCAAATCTCATATCAGAAAGTGTTGCTATTCCTGAGAGTGCTAACAGTGAACTTGATGACTCAAATTTCATTGAAGTACATCTTACTGATGAACCAGAGTCTACAGAACAGGCAAATTCAAGAACTACTACAAATACAAATACTGCAACCAGCTCTAAACAGCAAAAGACTGCAGAGGTGCCCCGTTCTGCAAAAGCTGTCTTATTGGTGGACAATAAGCCAGGATTGATCGCCCCAAATGCCAATGTTGAGAGGACTGTGCCACTGCCCCCTACACCCAGCAGATCAGGTAGAGTTGTAAAGCTGGTAGTATGCCTTGCTTATGATTCACCAAGAAAGCCTGTGGACTTACCAATGAACGTAGTTCATAAAGGGGTACACACCATAGCTAATTCCCTTCCTCAAATAGTGTTCACTGCATTTTCCAATCTAGTAATCAGACCCTCCTCCCACCATTCTAGGAGTCACCCTTACCAAGTAAAAAAAGGTCAGTTGAAAAGGTATAAGGTATTTACAAGTTAGTGCAACTGTTCAAAGGTTTCAAGAAATGAGGTAATACATATGAGTAACTGTTTGAAATACAGAGAGAAATGCAAAATTGACATGTCAAGATGAATATACCATTAGTTTAGTAAAGCCATTGCTTAAAGAAATGCATTTAGAGTAAAGCATGCTATATTGTATATATTGACAGAAGAGCTGCACAGATAATGTATATAGTAGTTTATGGTTGCAACCTGTATATAGCATAGTATGTTGATGATGGTTGGTTACATTTTAGACTTGACGCAGATGCCATGTTTCCTAGGCAGAGGAGAGTGTAGCACCCCCCCCAAATTGGGGGCTTATCTTAAGTGTCTCCCTGGACTCTGCTGTTGCCCACTGCCAGGTGAATGTCCCTCAGAGATGATGGATCCATGGGTGTTGGTGTCCTTCTATTAATCTGCATGAGAGTGCCATGATGTGTCTCTGTGCTATCCCTTTAAGTGCAATAGCCAGTGTGTATGCTGTAAATAGTCTGTGCTGGGTCTGAATGTTCCAGAGCTTGTGACCAGCCAGGCATTTCCCCTAATCTGCCCCACTCTGCTGTCGGTAACAAAGCAGAGAGAGCCTTACATGATACTGCAGTCATTTACTTTTAATTCATTACTGTTTCTGAGATAAGGGCTATTATTTAACCTGCCTTTTTTGCAGCATGCATTTCCCAATGGGAGACACCATGTTTGGTCCAGGACTTCCCAGGTTTAGACCAGCTGGGACACAGGGAACCTCGAGGGGTCCTTAGCTCATGTGCCTTGTGGGAGAAACTGTGAACTCAGGTGTTTGGCACCTAAAGGAATCAATAGAAACATAAGACTGTGACTGACAGCTCCCTTAACCAATTGGATTTTAGGAAAAATGTTCTCGTCTAAGAACTGTTTTCAAACACTGGAGAGTGCAGCTTGAGTGTTCATACAGAGAAGAGGTCTAAGCTCTGGGGGGGGCTATGAATTATAGGTCTGCAATTGTCTCCCAAGGCCTTCTACGCTCCAAAGAGGGGATCAAGTTTGAGAATATTGCCTTCCTGCAGATTCAGAGGGTTGCTCAGCAAGATGGCTGAAATTGCAACTGGGCAGAGAACCGAAAGAGAAAAATAGAAAATCCAGTGTTTCTCCAGTTAAATGTGCTGAGGCCTGCTGGGGGCAAAGGGACTGAGATCCAGAGACTCCTGTTTTGCTAAAAAAGGAGCCAGCCTCATGCAGCAACCAATTTGCCTACCAGCTGGAGGCATCACCAGCAGAAGGATTAAACCCTTCCAGAGACAATTCCTACATGTGGGCCTTTGCCAGTTTAGCCCTTACACATGTTCCTGTTTTAAAGACAGTTTTTTCTGGCAAGAGACACATCCTAGGGAGTCAGCCCTTGTGCAGCAGACCAGTGCAGGTTGCGACCACCTACTGGGAAAGGCTGTGAAGCAGAGGTGAGTTGTGTCGGCCCCATTTCCCCAAGCCAGGCAACTCCAAGCCATCTGTTGTTATTTTGTCAGGCCTTCATCAATTCATTGGGAACCGTCTATTTGCCCACCTTATCTAACACTTATGGATCTTGACAGGTTCTTGTATATTTTGTATAATTTTAATAGGTCCTGATGTCTTGACATTTGACAGTCGTATATGTTCCTTATATTGCACATTGCCATGTACTCCTTGTAACCCTATGTCATGGTAATGTCGTAATCTTTTATGTAATCCATTTGTATGCTCTACATATGCATGTAAACCTTTTTATGTTGATAAGTAACCCCAGGTCCATCTTGAAAATGAGCTTTGCTCAATGGTGTTCGCCTGGTTAAATAAAGATGTTGATTGATTGATTGATTGAGTACATCCGGGGTAGCTCCCTGCAACAAATGTGTTTGATTATAAATGGTACCACCTGATTATATTCAGCCAGTGTTTGTGTATTTCAAGAGACTAGGCCAACTGGCCACAGACACAAATAATTCAATCTGTTTTTACTGTTAATGTCTATTGTCTTTCCATGAAGGGTCCCAACAACAGCTGCAATGCCGGCAACCTCAGGCACCAATTCTGGCCATCCAGCATTATATTCTGGGTACTCAGTAATTGTGAAACTGTGTAACAAAGGGACTAAATTAATTGTGTGTTAAGCAACCTGCCACAATCCAGAATAGTAATCATTTGCTTAGATTTGCCCCCCCTCCTTGTTCACGTCCCCTTAAGAAACCTGATTTACTGTGTTACTTTGAACCTAGCTTGTGAGCATATTATTACCTGGCTTAAAGTGATAGGCTCTGTACTGAATGTGTTACAAGTGCATGCTGTATTGCAAAACTGTCTTTACAGGGGGTTTCAGGGCATATGCCAGGACTAGAGACCCTGCTGGTAAGTGGGACAACTGTGAGCATATTATTAATGCTTACTGCAAACTGTCTATTAAATACTGCTAATGGTTGTTGTCAGTTCATAGGTACTTGATCACAAGGCGGGGTTGTGGGTGGTTATAGCTTCCCAGAGGGCTGTACCAGTCTAGATAGATACCCACACAACCCATACTCTTGGTGGAGGCACAAAACTATTGTGTTTACTGAGGGTAGGGACACCCTGGTACTTGCCAGTTTGGAACCCAGACCCCTCAACTTGTTGCTTGGAAGACAGGCAGGGGTAGTAGCCCTTGTAGTAGTGCCACCTAGGGGTTACTTAATCAATAAAGAGATTTTATTTTCCTATAATAGCTTTTGTGTGTGAACTGATTTCCATACTTCACATAGTGATTGCGCTCACCAAAGACATGACTACTATACCACAGGCAGCCTAACACATCCAGAGGAGACAAGTTCTGGGGCAGTGTTGGGCAACTTTAATGCAGGTGAGCTACAGTATACCCCTGAAGGTGCACATATAGCATGCTTTTTTCTTCTGCTCTTGCCAGCTGGTATGCTTTCAGTACAGTATATAGGGTTGCATATGGGCAACAGGCCAGAGAAGAAAATCTGTTAAGCTAGTCCATTGATAACATCATACATGGCGGCAGTATACACTTTTATGCAAAAGACGTTAGAGTGAGCATGACTATCACAAATTGGTGGCACAGCAGCTGGGATCTGTCACTGCATGAGATAAGACAACCAAGGAATCAAGCCAAGTACAAAAAAACTTGTTTGGAAAGCAGCAACAAGGTATAAAAATATGAGAATAAGACCGTGTCTGTGCTGTGGGACATGTATGGTACAAAATGAGTGATACCTAAAGGTGTCTATAAGCAAACATAACCCAGGCACTGATGGAAGCAGATGGATCAGGAACAGGGACTGTGAAGGGTGAATCAGCAGGTCCAGAGAGAGGACCTGGCACACACGAGGGGTTGCACAAGTTGACACTGGAGAGACAGAAACAGAAATCACAAGGGAATCTACATTGTGAGACCTCTGAGACAGTGGAACTAGAGAGGCAGTAACTGCAACAGTGTTTTGAGCTGAGAAAAAACAGATGGAGTACGAGAGAGAGAAGAAAGAGAACACAAGAAAAGGGAGTTGGAGATAGAGAAGATGAAGCATTTGAAATTGGTAGAAAAGGGGAAATAACATCAGCATCCACAGGAAAGTGTAGTTATGTACTGTAACAGTAGATCTTCAAGAACATATCTTCCACTGAGCCACACTGGTAAAACTTAGATGCCATTGGCATCAGGACTGCTGAGAAACTTGCCTAGCTGAGGCTGCCTACGATGATAAGTATCGTTGGTGCCTATAAAAGATGGCTGGCCTAATACTGTTCAGTTCATTCTGTCCACTGGATATACACACGTTCAGCCAAACTGACAGGAAGAATAGTAACCCCCCACCCGTCGATGACTGATCAATGACAGCAAAAACAGGGTGGGAGATCTGTTCAATAAGTCCAGTGAAAGACAAAATCAAAGGATGAATCGGTAAAATGGAAATGTTTACTACCCAAACGATGCTACATGCAAGTAAAGAGGAAGGGGGTAGGTAGAGCTGTGGCTCAATGGAGGAGAGTCTCTCAAAGATCTACTGTTATAGTAAGTAAATTCACTATTTTCTTAAGAGTATCTGCCGCCAATGAGCCACACCTGTAGAATGATTCCCAAGCAGTACCACAACAACATGGAGAAGCTAGGCCCAAGACAAGGGGCAGATAAGACCTCCAAACAGGGGAAGCCTATGGGCCAGAAACCATATCAGTAAGCAGTGGTACAAGAGCAAGCACCTCATGCTCCACTACCTAGCTGGTGGTACAGTTTCAGCTCAATACAAATACATATATATATATATGGACTAGGAGGCACAAGGCTTAGTTTAGCTAATTGAAACATAATTTAGTTCAGAGGAACACTTCCAAGCAGACCAAAGTCCATAAATACCAACAATGAATGCTCGACTGCTATTTAGTTCTAAAATCACTTTATTTTTTCTTTCACCATAGACGTCAACATTTCATTGTCATACCACTTGTTCCAGATTGGTAGTTTCTAACAAAAGGAAAAAAATACATACAATAATGTTATAACCATGTTATTATCTTGCTGTTATCATATCTAGAGAAACCATCAGCACTGCAATGGAAATAAAGATTAAAATATGCACTTTAGGCATTTATATTACAGAGCCAAAGTATATTCACTCTGAAATCAAGGGAGCTAGGTATTACAGTCGCATGAACCTGCAATCCCCCCCCCCCACCTCCCTCAGGTTTCACGCCCCCCTCACTCCCCTCCCTACCTTTCTCCCCTCTGCCCTCCCTCTACCCCTTTTTCTCACCACTACTCAGACAAAGCCCTTTCGAGCAGCTCCTCCACCATCATTCCTCAGCCAACCTCTTGTTTTGTCCTCCTCTGCACTGTTACCTTTCACTTAGCTTTAGCCTTTCCCACCTCTGCCTACCTCTTCTCCCTGTTCCCCCTGCCCTTTACCTCCTATTCAAACTCAAATTGTAGCAACCTAATTCAGCTTTACCAAGCTATTGGCACTGCAATGCCAGATTTTTTGTTTCGCTGTTGTAATTACCTTTGAATTACTGTATAGCTCTCAACATGTGCAAATTGTAGTAAGACTGCAAAATCTGTTAACCCCAATATGTTGAACTTTCATAATTATATTGCAATATCTTTGAATTGATGTATAACCCTCTATGTTGTGTGTATTGTACTCAATGATGTGTAACCTTTGTAAATGAGCTCTTAGCTCAAAGGTGCTAATCCAAGATTCAGATCAAAAAATAAATAAATAAAAGATGGTAAAAACCAGGCACTTGCTAGTATTAGTATATAGGCACCATTTCCAAATGTCATGATAAAATATAAAAATAAATGATACACTGTGAAGCTTTCTTTCATCCTTCTGTTACGCAATACCATAAAAATAATATGCACACCTCCACCTGAGTAACAAAACAAACACAATACAGATAGTCAGGTCAAAACATGTGTATAATACACATTCTATATATATTTCAGTGCTCCTGTGTCCAGGCTCTATTCGACATGTGCTCTCATGCTAAAAATTATGCTATAAATTACATCCTCATATGGGGTATCCCCATGAGTTTAACAGAATTATGAACAACTATTTGAAATCCATTACCATAGCGTGTTAGACTGGGATGCTCCTGTACTATAATCATGCTGCAAGTGTTACCTCTAAGGTTATGTAAAAAAAGTTTATACGAATTCAATCTAGATAGCGCTGAAAGAAAGATTAGTTCAATAAGACCTCTTTTACCCACATAACGTTGTATACAATAGAATAAAAGTTTCCTAATATTTAGCAGATGAGTGAGTTATGCCACTCACCTCGGGAGAGAATAAGTGTGTCCATACTTTATTTGGCTTTTCAGCTTTTCTGACCTCCCAGGCATCTACGAACTTCTTCACTGCCACCATATTTGCTAAAATCCAAACAACAAGCAAAGGCACTCATGGACTGTCTTTCTCTAAAGCTGCAGCCAAAGACTTTTGGCCAGATACTTCCTGAAATGTATGTGATATCTCTAGAGAAAATTCCTTGACTGCCTGCAGTACCACTGGGCCACCAGAGAGAATCTTTTTAGCTACATCACAAAATATCTGGAAATAGCTGAATGCATCTCTGGTTGCAGCTGTAAAACCTTTCAATCTGCAGATCTGAACAAAGCAGCCAAGCTCTTTGAATCCACTGAATCTTCATCAAGGGGGCCCCCTCACAAAGACTCAGTGGAGTCGAAGTGTCATGGCAATTGGCGAGAGGTAACCAGTAGGGAAACCTGTCTGTGCCATTTAAGTCATTAAATTCATTGTCCTTTTCTCATGCTGCAGCAGACTGCAGTTTTAATAGTTTCTGCGGTGCTTGCATCTTGAAAGAATTAACTGAGCACCACTGGAAGCCTTGCAATTTCTGTAAGTCTAGTGGACTGCACTATTGACTACAGTTTCCCAATAAATCTGCACCAAACACCAGCATTTGAACTGTGGACATTTTTTGTTATTTTAACACCAATACATGCGCAGCATTTTGTGAGCCTTGTTGTGCGTTAGGAAGTGAGCTCTCCCTCACTGTAGCACGGCTCATTCTGTGAGCACAGATCTTCCTTTTCATTTTCAAAGAGAGCTCTTTTAAACTTATTACAGGGACTATGTATCACTTTCTTAATATCTCCTGTATTATTTGGTCATTGTCCTTAGGGTCAAATCGAATCTTTGGACAACACTGTCCATGGGGCACGGGGTATGATGACGGCATTCTGTGTGACACAGCGTGAAATTCAATGCAGCTCCGTCCTCCATTACACACTGTCCAGCACCTGCCTTGACAGAGGGCTTGATATGTAGTTATAGAGCTCAACATTAAATACTTCAAGATGCTTACAAGTTCTGCAGAACTCAGAAGCGGTGTGCTCAGGTTAATATTACATGTAATGTAAAATTGTTTGCAATGTTTAAGAAATGATTGGCCCCTACAATAACATGTTTCACATTTGGCGGGTGTAACCAGCAGGATCGTAGTTAATTATTGAGTATTGGGCTGTTGGCAACTGAATTGGTTGTGTGTGTTAGAAGTTATACTGTATTATGTAATTTGCCTAGCACCAGATTGCAGGCTGTTTAAATATTAGTGGTTAGAAGAACTGTTACAGTTTAAAGCTTGCATATGTTTGAGGTTATCAGTATATAGAGTTCTGTCTGGAGTGATTTCTCATTGATTAACACATTTTCCCTTGCAGGACACTGGGGATTTTTAACCCAAGATATGGGCATATGATGCAGAACATTTTAATTTTTGTTCCTCACTCATGGTGGCAATGTACCTTCAGATGGCCATTAACGGTGATGCACATTTTTTGTTTTTTGGGAAACCCCTCACTGTAGTACCAAGAATAGGGTTATATTTATTACTGACTGTTATACTGCTGTAAACATTTCCTGATTTATTTGTCTGCAGAATATTAACTGTAATATCTTGGCAGGAAATTAAAAAAAAACTATAATTGAAAAAAAAAAGTTTATGAAAGTCCTTATCTGCTCCTTTGCAACCCCTGATATTGATCCCTGCTACCTAGTTTTACTTCCAAATCCATTTATCTGGTGCTAAATTTCATTTTATGTTCACCATGTTGCAGGTTACGTTTTGTGGCCAGAAGTTAGCACTGATGACCCCAGTGTTTCATGCATGGTCACGGTGGGTGTTTGAATATGGCTGCAAATATTGATGAAAACCTTGCAGTAGCCATATTTAATGGTGTCCGTCTTTAATTACCTCATATCTATAAACAAATGCTACAGCAGACTCAGAGCAGGGAAAGGGGGGGGCGTCATATACAACAGAAGAAAAACTGGTGATCGGCAATGGAGTGAAAAGCTAGTGACACAAAATTATTAATTTACGTGAACTGCTACTTTCATTTCTAAAGGGTAATTTAACCCAAAATACTGTCTTATTTTGCAGGAAATAGAACATGTTGATGAGATTTTAGATGTAAGAGGTCCTAGTCTCAAACAATGAGATGTACTTCAGTTTAGAAATGGAGACATGGGCAAACCATCTTATTTTATTTAACTAAAATTTCATCCAACTAGATAGCCCGATGCAATGTAACATGTAAGCAATCAGGCACAACAGACTGCTGGCAGTAGTGCCATAAATGCATGCCCAATGGTAAGGCATGAGACTGCAAGCCCTAGAAGTGCTTTTAGGGCACTACAGTCAACAAACTAGAGTGTCTTAGTGTGCTTATGTGGGTTCTGGATAGTAAAAAAAAAATAGATAAAACTTATAATTTTGAAATTCATCTTTTGTTCCCCAGTTGTATCTTCAGCTGGGTTCAGAAATCAGTTCAAGGTAGCATCTGTGAACAGTTCAGTGGTAACTTGTAGTTCAATTGTGCTTACGCAACTGGATGACACATATGCTTGTGTGACTTCAATACATTGTGGCTATTCACCTCTCTATCCATGGAATATACCACCCTGTAGGGGTACGACGCAAGGAAACCTAGGGAAGGGTTCCCTCCATAGGTACCATGGGAATGATTCCCTTGGCTAAAGGTAGCTTAGAAAGAAGCCCACTGGTAAGAGAGATGAGCCACTTGAGGGGTGGATGGTGGGGCAATGAAAAGACAAATCCTGGAACAGTCCAGGAGGAGTTGCCTTTTAAGGCCTGGGGGAGTGATGTAGTTGCTCCACCCATTGAACCTCAGACTTAAAGCCTTCCCAATCAATTGTGCTTGCGCAACTGGATGAGATGTATGCGTGTGTGACTTTGATACATTGTGGCTATTCACCTCTCTATCCGTGGGATATAACACCCCGTAGGGTACGATGCAAGGAACCCTAGGGGAGGGTTCCCCCCATAGGTGCCATGAGAATGATTCCCTTGGCTAAAGATAGCTTAGGAAGAAGCCCCCCCAAAATACCCCAAAAGGATATCAAGCATCGCAGAGGCGAGAAGTCAGAAGATATCTAGACTGGATATTAATGTAATGGACAGAAAGGAAAGACATGAAAAGAACAAGAAAAGGCAGGGACAATGAAGGAAAGGAAATGGACAAGATGCAGAAGGGAAACTTTCTAAGGAGAGAGGGAACAGCCGGGGCCACCATCCGACTCCATCCAACAGCGGAACCCAACTAAGGAACCTATGAAAGCACTAACCCTAATATTATGACCATTGGCATGGAGGAGAGAAAAAAACCTCTTTGAGGAGAAAACCTCTGGGGATCCAAGGTCTAAGTCACCTTCCCTCCAGGCTGAAGGATGTTATGATTAGGGATGGCACTGCTACAGCAATTGAAAGTAGAGATGGAGGAAGGAGAAAAGGCCAATTGAAGAGGAATCTCATGCTCTGTCCATCTAAATGGACAGCTGTCAAGGGATGCAAGTGAGGTCTGTAATTAGATGCTCAAAAGCAAAAGGAAGCACGATGATGGAAATAAGCCTGGAAGGCCGAATGGTTGAAGGTGAGATATGAAATGAATGATGTACGATGATGGAGATGAAGCCTGCCAGCCCCTAGCAAAGGGGCAATAGACATGAAGGCATATCTTTGAGTGGAGTGCAGGTCGAGTCGAGGTAGCATGGACCCAAGAGGGTTATGCTCAAGTAGTCGATGCGACAGAATAGACCCACATGAAGGTCAGATGAGTGAGGGATACCCAGATGTGGGCAACAGAAGACTGATGGTGATAATAACTGTAGGAGAACAGTGGCTTGATGAGGTAGCATAGGACTCAATGAGAGGTATGCTCGATGAAGTAATGTAAATAGGTAAACCCTGAAGTCAGGATGAGCAAAGGAGAAAGGACTCATGCATCTAGACACCAAGCAGACTAAAGCAATAGGAGGATATGGATAGTGAAGGTGATGGCAGGTTAGGGAAAAACCCCAAAAGAAAGAAGGAAGGCTAAAGAAAGAGTTAAATGGAGGGAGGAGGGAATGGAAGGAGGAATAGCAGGGAAGTGGGGGGGGATGATGGCAAAACCATGACTAGAAAATAGGTCCAGAGGTAGGATAGGACGTGGCAGACCTGAGGGACCAGTGGTCATTGTCGGCTGACAGTGTCCAAGAGGCTGTATAAGATGGTCCAGCAAACATGACATGAGGAGTGCGCTGGGTAGAATAAAATAATAATAGCATCTATGAATTTAACTGACTACTACCACAACATTGAAAAAGAGAAGGAAGTGCTAAACCTAGATCTATGACCAAGGCAAAGACCAAGACGTCCCGGAGAGGCATGATTCCTGAGGAGCGAAAGATTGCCATAGGAAATGAATCCAGAATCCAAAAAGCAGAAAACCAAAGATGCATGTCCCATGACCCATGAAAAACCAGCACACGTAGCAATGGTGAAACCAAGAAAGCACTACACAGGCAGATCAGGAGCTACGAAGATGGAAAGATGATGCCGAGATGCACAACCCCGAGAGGCTGAGAGGCATGGTCTTGGGAACCATCGAGGAAGAACAAGGGGGAAAAGGAGGCAGGAGCAAAGAGATGGAGCTGCCAAAACAGCTCGAGCGGGCCAAATAGGTCCCCATGGGAGACATCCGGAACAGGGTAACAGCGAGCCTGAGACAGCAGAAGGCTGAGAGAAGCAGAGCTGGAGCAGTGATGGAACAGCACGATATGCGAAAGAGAGGGTGACACACAGCGAGGAAGAGACAGCAGAGGAGGGAAGGGTGAGAGCCAAATAGGTTGGAGGAAAGGAAATACGGGAGTGGAGGAGGGGAACAGGTAGTCCCATCCCAGAGGGAGCAGCAATCAGAGAGAGCACCGGGAAGGGGCACAACAGCAAAGCTGACGTAGATGGATAACATTGCCTGTGCAAGGCAGGAAGTGGGGCAAGGGGGAGAAAGCCAGGGGAAGGCGAGCATCGGCAAAACTGAGAACCGCTGCAAGAAAATGAGTGGCCATGCCGAAAGGAGAGAGAGAACGGGGAGGGATCTCCCAGAGGCGGGGGGAGTGAGGGAGAGCCACAGAGCCAGTGGCTGCAGAAGGGAGTGAGAAGCAATTTGGAGGAATGACAGCAGCAGCAGCAGAACTCAGCCACAGAGGCAGGAGGGAGAGTAAACAAGAGGCGAATTAGTGGAGACACACAAGCGAAAGCAGAGCAAGGGGAAGAAACAGCAAGTAGGCACTACGAAAGAGCTGCAGATGCGGGGGAAAAACACAGGAGCGTGACAGGGAATGGCCCGGAACGAGGGAGGGCGGCACCTCTGGCCGCACTAATGAAGAGACGAATCCTGGAACAGTCCAGGAGGAGTTGCCTTTTAAGGCCTGATGGGGGAGTGACATAGCTGCTCCACCCATTGAACCTTAGGCTTAAAGCCTTCCCAGAAGTCTGACATTTTTTTTTTGTGCAAATTCAGGCTGCCCATATTGAAAGTGAAATTTCTAGGTGTCTAGGTGACATAGTGTGGGCATTTTTTTTGGTGTTGGTAGTACTGTAATTACTGTAATTATGGCAGGTAGCCAATCAGAACGCAGCAATTTCCATACCATTTTATAAGTCACTTTCCTAGTGGTCCCAGGTTAGCAAAAGATGAATGGTACATAACACAACTCTCAGATCTGCAGGGATTCCTGTATTTTACAAGGAAATGGAACAATCTATAGGGAAACTGTTCTCATGGACTTGCATCAAGTATACAAGTAAACCAAGCCATTCAGCTTCCATAGGAAATAATGTAATTCACAAGAAAATTGTACTGAAGTTACAAAGGATATGTCAGACTAAACTGAGAAAACTGAAAAAAAACCCACATATACATAAGCAGTACAAAACAGTCTGTTACGTCTTTTGCCAGTATAAACTAAAAGTGGAAGAGTGGTTAACAAAGAGTGTGTGCACAGTGTAAGGGTTACATCAAAAGTGCCTAGGGTGGGCTACGAGGCATCACTTTCTAGGAGTCAGTTCCTGAAGCACTGGTAATGAGTACAGTACTGACATATGCTGCCAGTAGTGTTCTGAAGCCAGTGGTGGAGGTCATCTCTGTCACCTAGTTAAGAAAGCTGACTCCAATCTGAAGGGAAATGATAAATGAATAAGCACCTGCCAAAGTCTCATGGCACCACAAAACTGCTTGCTGACTGAAAGAAATATGCTTTGTCAGACCGAGTACAGAGAGCTCTGATGTAGCTGGGAGGGGATCCTCTGGTTAATTTCTTGAGGAAGCTTAACCAATGGTAGCTCTACTGCCTGTTCAGACTTGGCCACTGGAGATCGGAGTGCAAGGTGCAGCGACGTGTTTTATAGTCATAATGGACAACAAATCAACAGCATTTGTTAAAGAGTGTCCAGCTTACCCACGATTGTTTTGCCCTCCATTTCATATTATACAAATATTGACTGGAATTTAGGGATATACTGGGAAATATTGACCACAAGGGAAAAACTATTGACTGACAACAGTTGAGCTGCCCCAAACTAAAGGCTGAGGGCAATATGATTTATTCATTTATGTATGTATGTATTTATTGCAAATGTTTTCTCTGGAAAGACATACTGTGCTGGTAACAGCTCATTTCCAGATGCATCCTGGGGGAGTGGGAAGAGGAGAGAGCAGATACAAAGTGTAGTGGATAAAACTAATACAATAGTAAGGAAATAAGTAACAAAAATGTGCCATTTCAAGAATGCTTAAAGAATAAAATTGGCATAAATTACCATAAAGTAAAATTGTGGAATGGGCAAAAGAACACACACAGTAAGCAATGCAGCAAAATAAGAAATGGAGAAATGACTGATACTAGGGGAATAGGCAGTGCTGATGTCAGTGAGGTGCAAGGCACGTGAAATAGGAGTCCTCTCCAATATCAGAAGCAGCTGAAGGAGTGAAGAGAGAGAAATCATGGAGGAGAGATTTCAGAGCAGGAAAGGAAGGAGCAGAGTGAGTGGAAGGTAGAAGAGAGACCCATAGTTTAGGGAAGTGAACTGAGAAGGCAGATTGACCAACAGTAGATTTCATTAATTGAGAGCAAGATAGCGAGATCAAGCATTGCGAATGGGGTAAGAGGTAGAAGGGGAAAAACAGAGGAGAGACGCAAGATATGAGGGGAGACAGCCAGACCAACATTTAGAAATAAAGGAAGCACAGTGGGTAAGGCAGCTGGCATCAAGAGAGGGAAGGGAGAGGGATGAGTACAGAGTACAATGGTGAGTACTTGGGGGTTTGCCAAGAGCAAACTGACAGAAGGAGTGAAAAAGGGTGTCCAGTCTAGCTAAAGTGAACTTTGAAGCAGCACTGTAAACAATGTCTCCATAGTCAACAAACTCTGTCTAGAGCTGATAGAGCTGCAGCTCAGGAAATTGGGGTAAAAATACTGGAAATTATTTTCTTAATATTTTTTACACCAAATTTTCATCATAGCCTTGTTATAAACCTGAATCACGAAGACGGGCAGAGAAAATGTTCAACTCCTGGCTTAAAGGTGATTTTGTGCAGGGACTGCAAAATCAGTTCTCAGGATGCTAAAACACTTTTTGGGCAGGAGTTGAAAAATGACAGCTGTCACATTCATGAGGTGCTGTAAAGAAATGACTGTGTTGAAAATTTAGGGTTCAAATATTGAATATTACCAAATGTATAAACCTGTGTTCACAAAATTCAAAGTGGTCTCATAACTTTGTTGAGTTTTAATATTTTTATTTATAAAATTTTTGAGAAAGCCTTCTTATGATCCCACCACATGAACAAAGGCAGAGAAAATTTTCAACTCCTGCTGAAAAGTGATTTTGCATAGGGACCATGAAATGACCTTTTGGAATGTAAAACAACATTTTGGCCAGAATTTGAAAAATGACAGCTGCTGGTTCTATGTGATAACGCAGAATAGCAATTGCCATTAGGGTGAGTGTACATCGCCGAAAATACATTTTGGTGATACACACTCTCGTCGAACGGAAAGAGGGTGCCTGAAATCCACAGTAGTTTCTTCAATGCAGGGGGCTGTGCCCCCTGCACTCCCCTACTAAAAGATTCTCAACTCCAGGGGGATGCATATCGGGAGGGCCAAATGCTTAAAAAAATAAAAAGCTGCCTGACAGCAAAAAAGTACTGTGCCGTGCATTACTCCAACCCTGTACCCTGCACCTCCCAACCGACCACCCTCCCCACCATGCTAGTGAACCAGCTCAGCAGCTACCTTCCACAACCCTTCCTACATATCTTCCCCTTCATCTCGCATGCGTATACATGTGTGTACATCGATTCCCTATCTCGCCCACCCAGGTATCTGGTCGATACCCTGCCAGGTTGCCCTGAATACAATTGCCATGACTGAGTCACCCTTTTGAAAGCACTCAATCGCAGTCACTGTGTTCTCTGGATACCACAGCTGCCACATTTATGAGGTGCTGGAAAGATATCACTATGTTGTAAGTTTGGGGTAAAAATATTGAAAATTACCAAAGTCACAAGACTGTGTTCACAAAAATCAACGTAGGTTTATAACCATGTTGTTTTTTAACATTTTTACACCAGATTTTTAACATAGCCTTCTTATGACCCAACCTCATGAACAAGGGCAGAGAAAATTTTTAACACCTGCCCGTAAGGTGATTTCACGCATGGACCACAAACTCACCCTTCAGGATGTCAAAAAAACATTTTGGACAGGATCTGAAAAATGACAGCTGTCACAACCAAGGATCGCTATAAAGAAATGGCTGTGTTGTAAATTCGGGGTAAAAATATTGACAATTACCAAAGTTATGAGGCTACATTGGCAAAATTCAACATAGGCCCATAACAAGGTCGGTTTGCTAACCTATAAGGCCCTACACGATCAGGGACCTGGTTATCTGAAAGATCTCCTTCATCCCTACTGTCCCTCTCACCCTCTCCGATCCACTGAAGAGGGATTGCTAGAGATTCCCAGGGTTCGTTTAAAGACATCTGGGGCCAGGTCCTTTAGTTTTATGGCCACAACCCTATAGAATTCTCTACCTCATCAGGTGAGAGATTGCCCGACTGTCCAAAGCTTTAAAGTAGCAGTAAAAACATTTCTTTTTAGCCTAGCATATAATGATTTTTAAATGTCACTGTCGTGAATTTTAATTGATACATGGTTTTTAATTATTTATTGATTTATTTTATTATGTTTTGTACAGGCACCTTGGTTTTAGAAAGCGCATCTTCTGAAAGTTAAATTTCCAAACCTTATAGTGTCATTCCAGCACCGACAGTCATGGTTTTGGCTTAGTGTTCTTTTTGGTTTTATTTTTCAATGAGGACCTGAGGGACAGGTCCTATTTTCACTAAAGCCTGAATATGTAACCTGAACACCTGCTGCAACTATTGATATAATGCACCAACTAAACATGCAACACAACTATTGCATAGGAAATATGAGACTGCAGCTTCACTGAGTCAAGAAAAGCCACTACCTGAGACAGTGGGGATGATACTCTTCTGTCTGCACTTTGATCCTGATGAATGCTGAGAGTTCCTGCCACCCCCAACTGTCTCCACATCTGGCTTTCAATTCCTGCTCTACAACCCCTACAGTAAATATACTAACTATAAGCACTTTGACTTAGCAGCACTAAAGATGGCTTTGCATTTAAATTTTAATTCTTCCTAATACTTTGTGAAACATCTCATTAGTTCCAGCACATATGTCCTGAGATGTTGGCATCTGCTATATACCCCTGTTGCCATGCTCTTCATGTTCACCCACAGAATAATATGCTATAATTTTTCCCAAAAGCCTGGGTTGGGTATCTTGAATGTGTGGAAAGCCATTCTGCGAGGACCGTGCAGTTTGTGGAAGCAGTGCCCCACAAGAACAAAGCACTAGGCAGTGGGCAGTAATCTTATGTGTGACTGCAGAGGATGGGAGGGACAGAGGGCTACTAAAATGTTGTAACACTGACCCAGTGTGGTATTCAACTGCCAGCATTTTCGGTGGCAAAGCAGAGTACTTCGAGTGCTCAGTGCTGCTGGTATCCAGAAAGGCTGGTACTGAGTCTGACAAATCACTGGCTCCTGACTGTATGGAAACTGTATCAATATCCCCTACAGTTGATCTGTTTCTATTGCTTATCAGCTGTAGCAAGTGATGATCCTGTTTCCATGCAGCCCCCGTAAAAAAAACATAACACTAATACAGAAATGCCATACAACATAAGCAGTATGAATGGGGTCTAATATTACGTTTTTCAAATTCTTCTCAAAAGTAACAACTTCACTTTAATATATTGCTGCAGAGTTACTATTTCTTTGAAGCCCCCTTAACTTGGGGTACCAATTAAGAGTTGTTAAAAAGGAAGCACTTTCTAAAATCCCTTAAAACCATAGTGCACCCATGGTATGTTTGACAGGGCTACATTTGAATTATTTTGCAAGGAATCCAGCAGTGATGATCCTGTTTGTAAAATAGCATAGCGGGGTTGCACATATGTTAAAAAAAATCTATACAAGAATAAACTTGGCACCTTCTTCAAGTTTTTTTAAAAGGCGTTGCTTTATTAGCCATAATAACATGGGTGTGATTGACATTATAACGCAATAAAACAACAGCTCAGCTATTAACTCATATACTTATATGATTTTTACAAATCATAAAAAACGCTAATGATGGGAGCAGCAGGGCAAAGGCAAACTCCACTTAAATAAAAATTAGGACTGTATCTGAAAATGTATTGGGACTTTCAGTCATGTCTTTTCCTGTCCTCCTGGGTGAACCCTGAATGCTGCCTTTTTGCATGCATGCCAGGGTCAATTTAAAGCATACAGCCACAGTCTGCTAAAGGAGAGCTCCATAACACTGGGATTGACTAGCTAGTTATATATTGATTAAATGAAATGTTATATACTTCAATTATTTCTTTCATCTATACATGGTTTACCTTCAGTTGCACAAGGGGTTAGTCAGAGTATACATGATGACACTGCTCTCTTGTGTGCTGCTAGTGCTTGTGGGCTGATATTAACAAAATGAGTGTAACCCTCACCCCTACCTTTTTGCCAAAACAACAGGTGGCATGCTGTTGAAGCTGACAGCAGTAGCTGGTGGAGACCAGGGTTCGGGGAGGATGAGGTTACTCGGCACAGGGGAGCCTAGGTTTGGCTACTCTGAACAGGGGCACCCAAGTAAATCTGAACACAGGAAGAAATAACTGTAATGTCCAGAACCAGGAATGGGATTCTTCAGTATGGCTTTTATTCACATACTAGCCGAACAAACAAAGCATAGATGGACCCCCATGGGGCTACATTTCCTGGTAATGCAGATTAGAGACTACAGAACACTTTATCACCATTTCCAGCCCTCAGGCTCTGAACCCACCAGGCACACAGCCCGACTTGTACACACTTAGGTTTTCCCCACTGGCCTGGCTCCCCTGCCGGCCACTTGATCCGCGGTCCATTGGACGAATGAATCAATTATCCTGTCGTGGCTCCCCAAACCACACTAGAGTTTGCGACTCCTAGAGAGAATTTTCCTTACAGTCCCATGTCTGGGTACTTCCCCCATCACTGGCCAAGTGCCTGAGGCAAAGTAGAAAACCTCAGAAGAAATCCGTAGAGGTGGACCTGGTCACTAAAGATGGGGGGCCACCCACCTCCAGCTCCCACAGCCCATACCCACCCATTTCTCTGGAAAACTGAACAATTCCTTTGCTGAACTCCTAAATGTAGATTAAGGGTAGACGCCTGTCACATCTCCTCTACATATTATTTGCATCTCACAAAACTCTGGGATTTGACAATACTTTTACTTGCTTGGCCCATTTCTCTAGGCTTCCCAATATGTAGTTCAATCCCTAGATTTTCACACAAGTCCCAGGGTGAAGAAAACATATGCCCTTTTAGCCAGAGCAGACACTCACCCTTAAGTTGCAGGTGCCCCACAGGTGACTCACAAATCTTCCATCTTCCAAACATAAATGTTGAACTAAACAGGCAGCTTTTCTTCCACTTAGCAGAATTAAGGGGATTACCCCAGGAATCTGCTGGGAATCTTTAACATCCCCCCCCCGGAGGGAGGGGGCACTGAGACCCGAAAACAGTGGTCTCCAGCACTTGAGTATAAACTTCACTCCTCAAGCCAAACTGCAGACTCTCTCTTCACTTACTGAAGACAAACTGAACACTCTCCTTTGAAAACTCCCAACGTTCTATCTAACTCCCTGTGCTGCAGATTCCAATGTGGCTTATGCAGCTGCGAAAGTTCTATTGGTGATGTCGTCCCTCAGTCTCAGAAGGAACTAGAAGGGGGGACAGGATCAGATCTATAGTACAGTAACTTTTTGTTTTACATTGTTTTTCATGGATTCTACTTGGTAGAATGTTATTTCTTTTCTTTCTTACTACTAAGGGGGCTAGCAGGGTATTGTTTGGGGCAGTTGGAATTTTGAAACCTATTTTGGTAGCTATAAGTGGGCTTATTTGTTTGGTTCACTGTGTGGCAGGCTGCATTTGTGGAGGCCTATTTCTTCTGTTTTAAAACAAAATTGGTGTAATTTAACTGGGTCTGTTTCTTTGAACTGGAGACCTATATCTTCTAATTCCAAGCCTATTTTGATGTGTTGTTGGTGAAGCTGTTTGAATTGGAGTCCTGTTTCTTTGGGTAGCAAACCTATTTTGGGGGCTTTGAATAGAATTGTGATTAATTGTTGCTGGCTTCACTAGCTGCAAAGTTGAGTGCACAGTGGGGGAAGGGTGCTAATGGTCTGACTAGAGGCCTCAGCTACCTGATTGTTTCTGGAAGACTTGGGCTGGTCCCACCTCCCAACCCTCACCCCACCCACCCCTGGTACATTATTTCCTTTATACTAGGGGTTCTGACATCACTTCCTCAAACAGGCAAAGGATATGCACCTGTCATAGCAAAAGCAGACATCCAGGAAAGGAACAGCAGCAAGTGAAGAGGTGACTGCTCTCTCAGTGGAAGGGAAGTAAATGCAGATCTAGGAGCTTTCATTATTACTTCTTCACATTGATATTGCATTGGGAAAAGGAGGAGTAGGAGTTTGAAGAAGGTTGTGCTATGGCTACTTAAAGTCGCTTTTTGAGTGTGGATAGGAAGGATAGGAATATAAAAAGCAGTTGCTCAATATATCTAAACATGTGCAACAAAGGAGGTAAGGGAAATAAAGAAAATGTTTTGCACTGATAGAGGAAGGAGTGGGGAGACTTGGGGGAGTGTTTGATATCCTGCATCTGGAAGGGTGGGGGGTCGCTGGTGGGCAACGACAGCAATGGGTAGGGTGGTAGGTTGCAACAACCTGCGGTGCACCAATCTTTCTAAACATTGCCTGGAGTGTGGGAGGATGTTTAGTGTGCAACCACATAGAAAAACTTAGAAAGGAGATTGAGGGTCTGCAGGAGGAACTAAGACAGGCAAGGCAGATTGGGGTTGGGTTTAGCCCAAAACTGGCGGGAGGAAGAAGGGGAGATGAGGAAGGGCGATTTAAGCCAACAGTGGTGAGGAGAGGGTCAGAAGAAGGGAAGCAGAGACAAAGGGGCCCAGGTCTGGAAGAACGATTGCCGGGGAAACCAGGTCAGGAGACAAAAGACAAATGGAAGGAGGAGATAGGGACTTGTGAGGGGAGGCGAAGAAGTGGCAAAAGTCATGGAGTGGAAAGGAGAGAACAGGTTACTATGAAGAGAGAGGAAGCGGGCATTTGTGAAGGGTCTTCAGAAAACAGCTGTGCACTGCTAGAGAGGAAGAAAGTGGAGGAGGAAAATGATGAAATTAGAGGAGTAATTGATAAATGCCTGGACCAAACTGGAGCGGGGAAGTTCTGCTGGGAGAATTGCAACAGGGGTAAAAGGGGGAAATAATGTGCAGGAGGAAGAAGAGGAGCTGGAAATGAGAGAGGGAGATGAATGGAAGCAAGCAGGGAGTAAGAGGGGTGGAATCTTAGTGCTGGGGGACTCAATACTAAGAGGAGTTAGGTGGGATAGCAAGGAGGAGAGGCATAGTCGCATTTGGGTGGAGGCCATGCCAGCAATGACAGCTGAAAGGGTGGGACAGTCTGTTCTGAAATATGCCAGAAGGGGTAGGGACAAGCCTCATTTAATTATACATCTTGGGACAAACGATCTGGCTGACAAGACAGTAGATATAGTCCAGAGGAGGTTTGAGGAACTAGCACAATTATGTGAGGGGGCAGGAAGATCAGTAACTTTTTACGAGATACTTCCGGTGCCAAAGGCAAGCACAACAAGAAAGCTGAGAATAGAGGAATTTAACGGATGGCTAAAAACCTGGTGTTGTGCTAAAGGGTATAGGCTGTTGGGGGTGGGGAGGGACCTGGGAGGACAGTAGTCTCTATGCCAAGGACAGACTACACTTGAGTGAGGAGGGAAAGAAAGTGTTGAAACAGAGGATGGAAGAGTATATAGAGGAAGTTGGGAATTTAAACTAGGAGTGGGGGGTGGCAGTTGGGGAAGAGATATGCAGAGACCATAGGTTGGGAAATCATATGAGCTTACCCCCCATAACAGTGACTAAGGACAAGCGGCAAGTACTATTGGTGATGCTAGGAAAGGAGGGCAGGATGGGAGGGGGGAAGGGTGGAAGGTGGTTACCCTTAATGCTAGGAGCCTTGGGAGGAAAACTGCAGAGTTACAGGTTCTCATGGCAGAGGGAGGTGGACATTGCAGCCATCACGGAAACATGGGCCACCAATGTAATGACTGGGACCTGTCTGTACCAGGGTACAGGTTATTTCGTAGGGACAGGGTGATTGGGAAAGGAGGGGGGTAGCACTATATGTGAAGGAAGGACTGAAGCGTGTAAGGGAGGAAGGGGAGGAGGGTAGTACGGAGTCACTTTGGGTGCAAATCCAGGATTCCAAGAATAGGATTCTTAGAATGGGAGTGGTGTACAGGCCACCATCTCAGATGGAGGAGTTAGACAGGGAACTAGCAGGACAGATCAGGAGGACCTGCAAGAAGGGTAGTGTGGTGATTGTGGGGGACTTTAACATGCCAGGAGTGGACTGGAGCACCCCAACAACCAGGAACAGAAGGAAGCAGGTACTGCTGGATGCCTTCCAGGACAGCTTCCTGCTGCAAATGGTCAGTGAACCAACCAGGTTAGGAATACCCTTGACCTTGTGCTGGCAAATGGGGACTTTGTGAGAAAACTTACAGTGGAGGAGCCGCTGTCAGGGAGTGACTACCACACAGTATGGCTCACATTGGATATGGGCAAGGAAGGAGTGGAATCTGGCACAAGAGTGCTGGACTTCAGGAGGGCTGACTTTGGGAGGATGGGGGAAGTGGTAAAAGGATACCTGGCCAGAATTCAAGTCTAGTATGGATACTAACCAGAGGTGGGAGCTCATAAAGTTGGGGATAGTGGAGGCAACCAAAACCTGCTGCAAAGCCCAGAGCAAGAAGGCTAGGGCTAAGAAACCGAGCTGGTTGAGCAAGGAGGTCATGGAAAAGGTAAGGAGGAAAAGAGCTGCCTTTAGGAAGTACAAGAAAACGGGGGGACAGAGAGGAGTACTTGACAGAATCGAAGGAGGTGACAAGGGCAGTAAGGGGAGCCAAAGCATCTAGGGAACTCAGGCTGGCACAGGGCATTAAGAAGGGGGAGAAGGACTTCTTTAAGTACATCAGGGAGAAAAGGAGCTGTAAGGACCACATAGTAAGGAAGGAGGGTTGGGTGGAAGCAGGGACGCATAAGTGGAAGCACTAAATGAGTACCTCTGCTCAGTATTTACTAAAGAGAAGAGGGGGTGACACCCAAGGTGGGAGAAATGGCAGAAGCAGGGGGGGTGGTGACAGATGGGAAATCATGGAGGGCAGAGTTCGAGAGGGTTTGAAGGCACTGAGGGTGGACAAGGCGCCAGGCCCAGATGGCATCCACCCCAGGGTACTGAAGAAGCTGGCAGAGGTCCTTGCAGGACCTTTGGCAGACCTATTTAATGCCTAACTACATTGGGTGTGTACCTCAGGACTGGAGGATGGCTCATGGTGCCACTCACAAGAGTGGCCCAAGGATGAGCAGGAAACTACAGACCAGTGAGCCTCACATCCATTGTGGGTAAGCTAATGGAGACTATCCTGAAGAAGAGGCTGGTGGCCCTCCCTAGAGGCCAAAGGACTACAGGACAGCAGACAGCATGGCTTTACACGTGGCAGATCCTGCCAAACCAACCTGGTCAAGTTCTATAACTGGGTAACTAGGCAACTGGACAGGGCCATGCAGTGGATGTCCTGTATCTGGACTTCAGTAAGGCATCTGACTCGAGCCACATGGAAGGCTGGGAAGGAAGTTAGTAGGCACAGGGCGGGTGCAAAGCTGGTGAGATGGGTAGGAAACTGGCTGCAGGGAAGGCAACAGAGGGTGGTGGTGGGTGGGAGCCTCACACCCAAGGGCAGTGACGAGCGGTGTCCCACAGGGCTCGGTGTTGGGACCAGTGTTGTTTGAGATATTCATTGCAGACATATCGTGGGACATCAAGAGCAAGATCAGTCTGTTTGCTGATGATACCAAGGTTGGCGCAGTGGTGGATGACCTAGGGGGATGGCAGGGGTTGCAGGATGATCTGGCAAAGCTTGAAACCTGGTCAGACACCTGGCAACTGGGGTTTAATGCCAAAAAGTGCAAGGTGCTGCATTTTGGGATGAAGAACCCAAGGAGGAGTTACCAGCTAGGGGAGTGCAGCTAGCCCAGACAGAGGAGGAGAAGGATCTGGGTGTGCTCAGAGGGTCAATGAACAACTCAGCACAATGTGGGAAGGCAGCTGCAAGGGCCAACAAAATGCTGGGTTGTATTGCAAAGGTATATCCTCGAGGAGGAGGAGGTGATTCTGCCACTGTATAGGTCATTAGTTAGACCACACTTGGAGTACTACGTGCAGTACTGGAAGGCCCAGATCTGAAGAGGACATTAAGTTACTGGAGGTGGCGATGCAGAGGGCACAAAGATAATCAAGGGGCTGGGGACTTATCATACGAGAGGAGGTTGAAGGAGTTGAACATGTACTTACTGGAGGAGAGGAGAGACAGGGGTGACATGATTGAAACCTTTAAATACATGAAAGGAATAAACAAGATGGGTACAGGGGGACTGTTCAAAGTAAGGGAGGGGAGGGCCACCAGGGACCATGATATGAGACTGGAGCGAGGAAGGTTCAGGAGGGAGATAAGGAGACACTTTTTTACAGAGAGGGTGGTGGCTGGGTTGAATGCGTTACCTGCAGAAGTGGTATGCAATAGAACAGTGGACTGCTTCAAATGAAGATGGGACAGGACAAGAGGGAGGGTTAATGAAGGGGAAAGGTGGAAGGGAGGGGCAGCTGCAGAATAAGGGATGCTAGCTGAACATTTGAGCAGACTTGATAGACCTCTAGGTCTTTATCTGCTGGCAAATTTCGTATGTTCGTATCTTCGTAGTCTCAGCTGAGACTGAGAACAGAGTGAGACAGTGTGAAACCCATTTAACTGGAGTTTCACAAGCTGCCTTCCCTGCCTACCTCTAGGTCTTACTGGGATTCTAGTAACCCCGGGTAACAAGGGGGTTACATGAGTCCCCGCGTTTTTGTGTTACTTATTGTTTGCTGGTAGCTGAATGGTTTGCTTTTGCTTGCTAACCAGCTGAGCTAACAACACAAAAGCAGGAATCACGCCTGTCTTCCATGTGCTTGTAGGCACTTTTCTGCTGCCTACCCTGCTTCTGCATCCCCATCTGATCAGCAACTCTCATATGTTACAAGAAAGCGAACATTCGACATTCACAAATGCCTCTTATAATTAGGGACACTTGGAACTGCCTGATCCAATTCCAAATCCAGTTCTAATTCCAAAAAGGACCCCGTAATCAGAATCAGATTTTGAATCCTAATTCCTATAGCCTGAATCCTGAATCCTAATTTCCTATCTAAAAACATATTTTAACTTTTCATTTCAGAATTATTTCCAGACTGTAATTTGGAAAATCCTAATTCCAAAAATGGGATTGGAATCCAACGAATCGGATTTTGTAGCTCGGAATCTGAGCAGCCCTAGTTATAATCACCCAGTCGTTGCACAGCATATAGCTCCCTACACTGCCAGGCCTGTGTGAATTCCAAACCTGTTCCAGTAGGCAGTCAGGTTCAGTTGCACCAGTGAACACATGGTCTAGCCACGGTCTCAGCAGGCTGATGAGTGACAATCTGCTATCAGTTAGGCATTCAGGATCAGAGGCACACACACAGCCTTCTCAGCAGTTCTTACCAAATGTAAAAAATATTGGCCATATCCAGAGAGTATTCAAGGCGGTATGTGCTGCAAAATAAAAATTCACAAAGAACAGTCCAACTTCTGCCCAGATGTAAAGAACTCCCCCATAACTGACTGCTCAAAAGCATGTAAACAAGGAAAGCCCCAGGCTTGCCACATATATGCCTCTCAACCGTAACACATTACAAGGTACATCACTCATTTTACTTCTCAGAAATCCTTTGTCTCACATGGGAAAGGTAATATTCCACATTTCTCACTGAGATTTTAAGTAGAAATGCATAATAATCTATAGATGTTCAGGTATCAGCAAACATTATCAACATTATTGCACTGATAGCCATAGTGTCCTGAGCTTACAGTGCCATGTTTGATGATGTGTCACCTATTTTGCTCATTTGTTACACAGCTTGTCACACATTTTGGTGAAGAAAAGTCAAGAGGTATGGCCACATATACACCAACAAGAAGCTGTGAAGCAGCAATCAAATGTAATTTAAACACATGGAATATGATAAATAAAAAAACAAGAGTATCACCTTCCATGAGAATTCTATACAAGATAATGAACTGGACACTATGTGTATGTAATGGTCAGGCACCCCCCCTTTTGTCTAGGGGTATATGGTGGCATCTGTTGTCAGCGGAGCACCCACTTTACACCATAGAAATCATTACCTGGACCTTTTACCTTGCCACCATGGGTCTGGGGCCCTGGTATCAGGGGCATCTTAAACATATACTAGGGCACCATTAAACATGAGACCACAACACAAATGGAGTTCCATACATGGAGCTGGGATCAAGCTGGGTATATTTATTTAGCTGACTAGACAGCACACAGGGTAAAGGGTATCTCCCTTGCCACTTTACTCTTAAGTTCCTCTCACCAAGCACAGCACTAGCTGTATCATACTGTACTATTACAATTCACTGGGGTTATCTCCACCCCCAATATTTTCCCAGGACATATCTACTCTGAACTACTCCCACAATAGCTGTCAAGTTACCACCCTTGATCTAAGGGGCATGACTGCCAACTTTACTGGATCTAGGCCCAAGCACATTTCAGGTTACACATACATTTCCTTAACTTCCCTATGGGGTCCCTGGGGCACCGGTGCTCCCAAGACCATTTATGCAACGGTACTCTCATAGGTTGGATGAGCACTTCCCTGGGGGCAAATCTGTGTGAGCATGTGTCTAACTGTGCCCTGTGGGGACAACAATGGAAAAAGCAAGTCAGCATATACAATTTCGGCTAATTAATTGATTAGTTGGTCTGGCCATGCCCGCTTCCCTCCAACAGTGCACTGATAACCTTTGTGGCACAAAGAAACAAGCTCCCATGCCTGGTCCCCTTATACAGGGACTTCAACCCTTGCCAAGTTTCCTTCAGTCAGTTCTCACCTCATCCTGGGGCATGGGGCGCAAGTTCTGAGATAACTTGAAAGAGCTTAATGGCAAGACTGTCACAGCCCCACCCTCCCAAATGTGCGTGAATGGATGCATCTCAACAGACCTTGAGCTTATTGTTAACACACTAAACTCACCTTTCTCAGATCTTAGTGGTGTTCTCCCACCAAACTTCTTTGCCCCTATTCCCCCTGAATCCATGGACCCCCCCCAATGTGCCCCCCTTCCACTTCAAATCCATCTCGCAGTGGGAGGCCATTTACTACCTGCAAAAAGCGCTGAGCAAGTCCAGGTTTAGCAGTGATTCGCTGGACCTAAAACTCGTAAGGGTAACGCTTGATGAGGTGCTTTACCCGCTTACAGTGTTACTCAACCACTCCCTCGCTCTGGGCCAGTTTCCTACAAAATGAAAAAGTGCTCTCATTACACCCATTCACAAGAGTGGGGATCATACCATCCCTGGTAACTACCATCCTATATCAATTCTCCCACCACTATCTAAAGCCCTTGAGAAAATAGCAGCAGACCAACTCTATGAACACCTCACCAAATAAAACCTGCTGTGCAGTGAGCAACATAGCTTTTGGAAAAAAACACAGTACCACCACTCCCTTCTTAGAATTTACTAATACCATCCATGTCTCCCTAGATGTGGGGTGCATAGCAGGTGCCATATTTATAGACCTCTCAAAAGCATTTGATTCCATCCACCACTCCCTTCAACTGATCTCCCTCTCCCAGCTGGGCATATCGCAGGACACAGTAGGCTGGTTTGCTAATTACCTATCTGGCAGGTTGCAGCCAGTGCGGATAACCCATGCACTGTCTACCCCCTTCCAGTTGCCTCAGGGTTCCCCCAGGGGTCAATCCTGGCCCCTATTATTTAGTCTATTTCTAAATTCCCTGCCCAGTGCCTGCTCTGGTATGCTTCTCCTTTATGCAGATGACGCAGTACTTTACAGCTCTCACACAGACCCAGTCTCACTCTATTTGGCACTACAGAAATCTTTTTATGAAGCTGAATCTTGGTTCTCCAAGCACAGACTTGTTCTTAACCAGAAAAAATCAAAATCAATGTTGTTTGCCCATCCCTGAAACAAACACAGTAGCCACCCCCCGTAAAGAAGTCTGACTCAAAGATTTTAATTCCGATATGATCAATAAATAAATAAATGAGTCCTCCAAAGACACATTACATTTGGCTGCCATGCCGGGGGGAGGGGCGTTATTCTACAATGCCCGGGATTTCCTAATTCTCTGTAGGACATATTTAATGCAAGGGTTACTTACAAATTTAAGAACAACTGGACTTCTGAAAACAATGATTTCATCACAGTTTTAAGGTTCAGTAAAAGATCCAAGTCCAGAAATTTTTTTCAATCAATTTATTGTGCGTTAACTTTTTTCTGGGTTAGCAGTTCAAGCTCCGATACCTAGCTTTGTGCTTCATGTGGACTGTGTAAGATAATGCACAATAAATTTATTGAAAGAAATTTCCAGACTTGGATCTTTTCACCGCACCTTGATACTGTGAGCACATCATTGTTTTCAGGAGTGCAATTGTTCTTAAGTTGTTTGTTATTTCAATAGATTCTAGCACGGCCCTACAGTTGCACCCCACTCTGCACCAGTGAGTGCTGTGTATGTTTGAATCATTTACTTATGAATTTACCTTTCTTGGAGAGTCCTTTCTTTCAAAGAGCTTCGTAGTGGGAGCAGACCCTCACAGATCCGAACGGCCTCACTTGAGGGGTGACCCTCCACTACTCCTAGTGTTGGCATGCTGGTTCATGTTCTGTTGGGATCCTCAAGGTGACTCCCGGGGTTCCCAAATTCCTGGCTGTGCCTGCTGGTATTACTCTGGAGACATAGTCAGGGGGGTCAGTGCCACCCAGGCCCAGGGACCCTGCCACCATTCCTGGGCCTGCCTCAGTCACAGCCAGAGTGTTGGACTCCCTCTCCCTCCTTGAAGCTGATCTCTCTCTGAACTCTAGAACTCTGAAATCTGCTTTTCTCAGGCTTGCCTCCCTTTCTTATAGACAACCGAGATGGGCAGGACCATGCATATTCATGACAAAGTTTTCCACTAGTTGAGCCAGAATGCTCTGTATATAAAAATCCAGATATCCTGTCCCCAAGCATTACTTCCTAAAGGAACACTCTCAATGTCAGGCTTAAACCTTTGAGAGCCCTCTAGTAACTGGACACAAGCTGAGTAAGGAGAGAGGCTGGTTAAACATATAATAGCAACATAACCTAACAATCTGTCCTTTGTAAAAAATGAAATTTAAGCCTTTCTCTCGCTAAATCCAGTGTGATCAATAGTCTGTCTAACAAGTTGCCTCAAAATCTTACAAAGTCTGAAAAATAAGTGCGGGAGGGGAAGACCCAGTATACCCTCAGTTAATAATTTAAGAATGATCCCGCTGGCCTCTCACTGGTGGTGAGGGGGGATAACTTTGCCCACAGCCCCATAACCAATGGGGACAGTTGGCCTTAGGCCAGCAATGGCCTCCTGCTGACCAAATCAGGCACTGGTGGTGGCTAAGAGTTTCAGCTAGGGGCACTCTTATTTGGAGAGGCCTCTACCCCTACTTAAAGTGGGATAAATTAGTAGTTGACCTCTTTAAGCCTGTTTACACATCCTTCACATGACACAAGAGCTAGTCTATTCTGGTGCTGTAGAGTCCTCCCCTGCTAAATGATGCATGTTTACACAGTACTTTCAGCACTGATGCAAGCCATGCTGGAGAGGGGCTGTGAATGCAGCAGGCATAGTCGGTTGTGTCGGGGCACCAGCTGGGTGCGCTGGAGTGAGCAGTGTAGCCTGTCTACACAGTTGCTTACATCACTTGCTCTTGAATGCATCCCAAACCCTGCAGTGGCTCCAGGAGCAGAGCAAGGATGGACATACCACAATCAGGCAAGTGTACAAATGGCAACAGTTGCACCTCAGCTACCTGGGAGCTCGGGTTGCTGTGGCGCAAATGCAGCCATGTAAACAGGCCTTTTGACTCAAGCTTTAAAAAGCATTTTTGTTCTGTTGAGCCCCCCCCTTGAGGCTCCTGGCCTGCAAGGCTTTTATCCTCTCCTTTGTTACCTTTCTTAACTCTGGAAAATAAGCCTTTTCACACTCAGGATGGTCTTCTTCTCCTGCTGATAGTGAACAGTAATCCCACAATCCAACAATGAGTCTTCTAGTAACAATTACTATTCTTGGAATATTTTGCTTGCTCCTGACACTGCCTTTGCACCTTGGCCTTATGAACCATGCAGGGGTGGAGGATACCCTTGCCCACTCAGCCACCTTCCCGCACCAGTTTAACAAACTTTGGGGTCCTTTACAGTTCAGGTTTCCCAGCCAAGCAGCCTCAGCTGTGAGACAGTTCACTCCTGTGATGACACCAGCAGGAGGCACATTTTAAAAATCCAGCTCTGCACCTGTAAGGGATTCTTGCCACTTAAGGTGCTTGAGCCATGAGCAGCATTCATGCCAGCTGGGAGTCCACTCCCCCCTCCCCCATTGTACCAAAGTATCAGCAGCACCCTAACCAGTGCACCCTAAGAGGCTCCCAATCTTCCTGAAAAGGGTGTAATTAACTGATGAAGTACTGTAGTGGCATGAGCAGGTGGTTATTGCCTTGTTGAGCAGCTACTGTATTTCTGACCACCTTCAGAACTTGAAGAGGAAATGGTACTTTATCAAGTGTTGGCATTATAGCTGACTAATGACATAAACACATAACTAAGTGGTTGAGAACTAGTGAAACTGGTGCATCTAAAATGGACAATGCAGCAGGACAGACATGTAATTTACTGCTGGGAACAGGATAGCCGACCAGCTGGGGTTGTAAACATTGATGTCTTGCACAAGATTGCAGAGCAATGCTGTCACATGGTCCCTTTGCCCAAAGGCCTCTCAAAAACCATCGTGGAAGCAGGGGAGTTGTGAAGACTGTGACACTTGCCTTTCCCGACCACGAAGGTTGGGGGTGATTAATGTCTGCTTGTGGCTGTAGGTGATCTACTTGTATTGTGTTGTTCCTAAAGTAGGTCAAATCACTCTGCTGGCTTGTTTTGGGTTCTTTGTATTGTTCAAAACTTTTTTGTGATGGAATTGAGGCTATCTCTGGTCAGGATGTGCAAAGGGGCCAGGCTCACCAGATTATTCCTGCAAACAGGATGAGGGGTTAAAGCCACATATTTCTGGAGGCCGACCAGTGCCTGAATGAAATAGTGACACCCAATGGATGCAGACCTTAGTGAACCTTGAACATGGCTTGCAGACAGTTGCTGTTGCTAGCTGCAGTGAAGGGGGCAGCAGGCTGGATGCAGAGAGTGAGACAGGTCAGGCCACATGCACAACCAGGCAAAGGAAGGCCGCTAAGAAGCTGCTTGAGTCAGTTGTGCAGAATGCAGGGAACAAGTAATAGGGTGCCAGGTAAACCAGCCAAGCAGAAGGTGAAGGTGGCAGACAAGAAGGTCTTGAGAATGTGAAAACTCTCAGTGAGCTGGGATATGGGTCAGATGGTGAGTACTTAGGTGACGAAGGTGATGGGGTGGGGCAATGGGCACAAAATGTGGTGTCTCATGAATGATTTCCTTGGTGGTGGACCACAAGAGATGGCTAACCACTGACCTGTTAGATGTGGGGAGGGGCTGGCAAACCCCATTAAGGCAGATCTCCAGCAGAAAGGGTTTTCAAGGCAGCCTGGGAGATTGGCAGCTGGACTACTTGCCACTGATACCCTTTAACTGTGGGGGGAGCATCAAACACTGGGTCCCCGCTGGCAGGCCCCATGGAGGAAGGTCAGGACAACCCAGTGCATCCTTAACACAAGGCGAGAACACACCCATTCCACAGTGGTCATACATGCCCTGGGCACCCATGCGGTGCCCCTGGCTGCATATGTGGCTGTAGCACAGACCAGGAGCACAGCAGGGCGTGCTTGGAGATGAAATTCCATGGTGGCCATTTGGCCTGTAACACAGCTCAGGAGTAAAGTTGGTGGCTCCAGGGGGAAGGTGGGCACCTACAGTCATAGATGGACCAGGTCAGAATTGGGAGCAAACGCTCCAGAGTCAGTTACACAAGTGTGAACTGGCATGGCTCTGACACGGGCTGCAGGGCCCCACACTTGACCAAGTAGCAGCACCACCAGCAGGAGGGAAAGGGACTGTGTCCATTCACATGCAGCCACCTACTGCTAATACTACTGCCTTGCATGCAGGGGTGCAGAGAAATCACCCTGGCAGGGCAAACTCAGCCAGAGTAGGGAGCGAGGAAACAAGGAAAGGAAAAATGGGTGTATGCTGATGTAGATGACTCACTGGGTGAGCACCTGTCAGATACAGTCGGGGAGAAAATTTGGAAGGATGGTGTTATCAATATGATTTCACTCCTTCGTCAGAAACTGCCGGAAGTAGAAGAGAAAGGGGCAGATATGACAGGGTTAGGCTTCACAGGGCGAAGATCCCATTCAAGTATGAAAACTGGGCAGCTGCTTTCAGCATTTTCATGTCTTTTTGATATATAAAGTGATTCCTTTACTAAAATAAAAGGACACAGCAAAATTTTCCCATCTGTCTTGAGAGTAGTGCATGGCTAAGACATGATGAGCAGTTTAGACTAAAAATGGTGAGGCAGAGCAGTCTACAGTGGGAGATGTGGACAGGGACTTTTGGGCCAGATACATGACACAGGGCGACCCTAATGTTGTCGCCTTCACAGATAATGGTCATGTAGTGGCAAGGTGGAGCTTGGGGGATGACTGGATGAACCACAATGGGGAGCAAAAAGGTGCGTGCTGCAGTTTTAACAGAGGGCAATTTGTTTTGGAGCTACTGAAAATATAAACATAGATGTAGAATGTGTGGGGGCAAAGATTACAATTTGCCCGGGGCTAGGGTAAAACCAGTTTGGGGGTATGTGACAGAAGAACTGGGTAAAACAGACAGAACAAGGAACACAGAAGTACAGCTGGCACACCAGTAAAGGTGGTTTACTCCCCCGACATAATCAGCATCCCAACAGGACAATGCATGCTACTCTAACGGTGTGTTTTGCACACAATCTAAAATCAATTTTAAAACACGAAGAAAACAATCTAGAAACTTCATATGCTAAGAGGTGTCAAATGATCGTGCAACACAGCATGGTCAGTTGCCAGATCTCATTACCAATTATCAATTCTCCGAATAATATGACAACACTTATCCTGCGCTGTTTAAGTCTTAATTCTTAGTTTGTGTTTATTTGTTGTCTTCTAATATTGTACTGGGTTTTGATTGTTCTCTTCATTGTTTCATATACTATGTACTCCCTGTACCCTCTCCCCCAGGATGCACTGTGAGACGAGCAACTTGTTGTTCAGTGTGCCCTACCTGGTGAAAAATTTCAATAAATAAATAAAATTACCAAGACAAAAAAAGACTCATTACCTACAGAATCAGGGACTATTTCATGCATGCATTTTGTTACTTAAAATGTATTTAAACAAATGAATTATGTTAAAAAATCAGATTAAAAAATGTTCCCCTTTACATATAATGCAAAAGAAAGTGTACCATTTTACAGACATTGTAAGCTACTCCAGGGGGTGCATTAAGTAAGCAATAATACCCAACAGGGTGGGTGGTATTGGTCTATACCAGACCACCCAGGAGAATAATGAGGCCAGATGCCACTGGCAGAGGGCCTTATAGCCCCTGGAAGGTCCGGTATAGTTCATGTAGAGAGTTTAAGGAAATATAAGATTCAGATAGGTCTGCTCATTGAAGACAAGGTGACTATACCCAAATGTAGTGATATGACCAAAGTATTTAATGCTTTTTTTTTCATACGTGGACACCAAAATCAAGGGGAGAAGGTAGAAAACCTGGCAGTGCCAATAAAACAAATAATATTGATGTTACAGCACAGGACATTATGAGTGGGCTCCAGAGGCAGGATCCAAACTAATCTTCAGCCCTCATGGCCTTCATCCTAGATTCCTTAAGGAAGTGGCTGAGGTGATAGCTGAACCCTTGGCAGTTATCTTTCAGAGATCATTGGACAAGGGTAGGGTGGTTGATGATTGGAAGATGGCACAGGTAATGCCTATTTATAAGAAGGGGGGACAGGGCAAACTGTAGTAATTATAGACTGGTAAGCCTAACCTCTGTGTTTGGCAAGATTTTGGAGGCTATAATTAAGGAGGAGTTGTAACAGTTTCTGGAGACATCAAAGCATGGTGACGGAACACAGCACGGTTTTAGGAAAAGGAGATGATGCTGAACAAATCTGTTGAGCTTTTTCGAGCCAGTCAGTGTAGCTCAGGATGCTGGTATCCCAGCTGATGTAATATATTTAGATTTTGCCAAGGCTTTAGATGCAGTCCCACATTGTGAGTTGGTAGACACCCTAAAACATTTTGAGATCAACTGTAATATCAGAAACTGGATCTGTTCTTGGCTAGAAGATAGAAGACAGTATGTATGTTTGAGGGGGTTCTTTTCAAAAGGGGCTGTTGTGGGGAGTGGAGTTCCTTAGAGATCTGTTTTGGGCCTAGTATTAATATCTTTGTATTTACAATGTCTTGTTTAAACAGTGGATGGCTGAGCAAATTCACCGACGATACCAAACTAGGGGCCATTGTTAATAATGAAGAGGGTATCAAAAACCTACAAGGGGAGCTAAATAATATCACAAAATGGGCAGTTACAAGGAATCTAAAGTTTAATATAGATAAATGCAGAGTCATGCATTTTGGGATGAATAACAAAAAAGCCATATGTATCATCTTAATAGAAAAAAAATAATAGACACATAAGAGGAAGTGGATATGGGGATATTAGTAGCAGATCAGCTTAATTTTTTTTTTTTTGAAATTACTATTTATTCCTCCTCCCCAGCCTGCCACCTCTGACCCTTCAGGGGGGACAACTGGACATCCCACTGCCCGGAACCCTACCCAAGCAGACCCCTAGGCCCCATGGAGCACTTGGATTACCCAGGCCCAGGGCCGGGCAGGGGACTCCAGACCCGTAACACCTTTCGTCGGTCTGAGGTCTGCTGAGTGAGCACAAGCAAAGTGTGGGCACGGCCATGGTCCTCCCATCTTCCCGTTGAGGCAGGCTTGTATTTCCGTGATTTCTACCTCTCCCGAGCAGCAAGTAGCTTCCGGACGCCATGATGCACGCGCCGGCCGCCCATGTTGCCTCATCGACGCCCATCCCCAAAATGGAGCTTGCAGTTCCCAGCCCACTCGGGGTCATGCAGGTGTCAGGCATCGGCCAAATCCCTCCCCGGAGAAGGAGAGCTGTCGTTGGACGCTCCAGCCTATCTCCCCCCGGCCGACCCACCGACGACCCGAGTCCACTCCCAAACCCGGGTCGCTGGCGTGGTGCGAGGTGTGGCGTCCAGCGCCTCAACCCTCAGCGCCACTGGGCCGGCAGATCAGCTTAAATTTGCTCAGCATTGTAAGATGGCAGCCCATAAGGGAAATGGAATACTGGCTTGGATTGCAAGAAATATAAGAAGTAGGGATAAGGAGGTGATTTTGCCTCTGTATACAGATCTGGTAGGGCCGCACATGGAGTGTTGTGTGCAGTTCTGAGCCGCTCAGAGAAAAGGGCGTATGAACATCTTGGAGCAGGTCTAGAGGCGGCCTATTAGGTTAGTCTCTGACAATAGTGGGAGGCCATACGGGGATAAACTAAGGGAATTTGTTTTTTACTCTCTTTAAGGTACAGACGGTTGAGAGGTGATTTATTTATGGTCTACAGCGCTTTCGGAAATTTGGACCTGTGGGAATGTATGGGCCTTACTGCCAGTGACAGTAGCAGATACATTACAGGACATGGGTTTCTACTAACAGAAGAGAGATATAGAAGTAACAGGAGAGGATCATGGCTAAATCAGAGGGTGGTGTCTATATGGAACTGCTCGCCACGTAATGTTGTTTGCAGTGCCAGCATGATATGATCCAGTTTAAAAAACCATTGGATGAGTCCAGAAAAGTTAGGGGACTGGTGGACTATGCTAAAATTCACCACCGGTCAAGATGGCTAGTGCTACTGGACTTGCAGAGATCCTGTGAATCCTATGAATACCACCCACTATGAGGGGGATTATTGTCTTAGAAAATGGGTACTTGTAGAGTATTTTGAGGAAAAATGTTTTAAGAGGTAAAAAACTATATATCTAAAATCATTCAGATTGCTAGATTTTATTATAAAATAGTCCCTGCACTGGTCAAGTTATCTGTAGCGGCGCTGAGGTTTTGACAGCCTGGTCATTTTTTGTGCCCCCCACCCCCACCACCACCACCACCACAGCAGTGCTTGTGGCACATCAGTTTATTTTTTTCTATATTGAAGTCCACCTATTTGTGGTGGGAAATGTGTCTGTTTGCTTGCTGTTCTATAAGTGTGCAATCAGAAGGCTGAGCAGAGCTGAGGGATGGGAGTGCTGTAAGGAATGTGATGAGAGCAGCACCAGTGCCATTAAAGGTAAGTACAGTAGTGCTGGAAGCCTGGCAGTAGCTGTCTTTTAGCACCCCCCCCCCAAAAAAAAGAAAAGAGAAATAAAAACAAGAAAAGAGGTGATGCAATAACATGTTCCGCCTAAATATGGAATGTTGATATTGGCAGTGCAGTTAGTTCAGCACAGCAGTTCAGGGAACAAGGAGTGGCCATGACAAGGTTTTAGGGGACTGTAGGAATGATACCAGTGGCTAGTTAGCAATGAGAAGGGCTGTCTTATTTAGATCATTTTTTTTTTAAATGGGAGGCTGAGCTTTTGTGGTCACGATCATGACCAGTGGACCAGTGGTCAGGAATACTGTGATCATGGGCAGGTCGGGAGACTCCGGAGTAACGGCACAGTCAGAGCAGTTGTGGTGCTGTTGTGCAGTATAAGGTAGCACCACAACTGATTTGCCAAAAGAAACAGTTTTCTTTGAAGAAGGTTGCAGACTAGAAAAAGAAGGGAGCATGCCAAGCTTTCTGTTTGTTGAATGTGGTGACTGCCGTGAGTGCTGTTGTGCCTGGTGAGAGTTTGAGTTTGGGGGGAGGCTTTCGCTCATTAAGAGAGAAAAAAAGCACGGCAGGAATTAGTTTTTGAAAGTTATGTGGGCACAAGACTATCAGAATGAAATGAAGCACACGGAGACTGGCACTTGTTATTTCCTGGTCTCTGTTGCCTCATACCAGACCAGCTGATCCATGGTTTTAGCCAATCACCATCAACATTTCTATTTGACCATTTTCTAAAGGATGTGAATGCATTTTTTCAGGAGCATAAGGAGACTCCAACTTTGGCATCATGCCTCTCTTCCCTGGAGCATGCATTAAAATCCTTTAATGCACACCCTGTTGAGGCTTATTACATAATACTGCACACCCAAAGATCATAGCAGCCAAAATATGGAAAGCTGTCAAGGCAGGTAAGCTTGCAAGACTTTTCAATGTCCCTCTGTTTTATTCCCTGTGGGTCCCTGTGGATGTCACCCTTGGGGGTCATACTCAAGAAAACTCATGGGTAATACCACCTAATCCACTACCTCTCATACTCCAGGTTACTTCTGTCAATGATGTCACTGACCCAGAGGACAGTATGGTCAGGTATTCATCTTTCAATGATGTGGTGGATCCAGTGAGGGGATTAGGAAGGGGGACACTAATAGCAAAAAGCGACATAAAATCCACTTTCTGCCTCATACGTATCACACCTGGGGTTTTGACTTCTTGCATTTCATGTTTGGGGGGGGATATTTTGACAAGACATGGGTTGTATCATCAGCTATGTTGCTTTTGAAGCCTTTGCTACCCTTTTGGACTGGTGAACAAAGCAGTTTATGGGGGACCCACTTTTACCCACTGCTCGGATGATTTCCTCTTTGTGGGATGACACTGTCAAGCAGTGTAGCCACACACTGATGGCATTCGGCTAGCTGAAGGACCATTTCAGTGTCCCACTGGTGCCAGAAAAAAACAGAAGACCCTTTGGCAAGGCTCACATGTTTGGGGATAAAATTATATTACATCCAAAAAGGGATCTAGGTTGCCAGTGGAGAAGGTGGCCACTTTGTAGTACCTGCTGCATAAGCTGATTAAAACATTACCCTTCTAGAATTCCCTCCAGTAATGGTTACTGTAGAGGTCTGGAGAGACAGGTTGGTGAACCAATGTGTACTGTTCAGAACAGGTAACTGAGTGGTAGCTGACATTATTAACTCACAGACCTCAAAGCTGAGGAGGTTATGTGACTGCTGAGAGTTTTTGTTCTACATTGCCTCCAACTGAGCGTAACATTTAGTACACGCCATCTCCTGGTTAAGGTACACGTCATTGCTGATGTTTTCAGTTTCAGTTTGAGGGCTTCCCCCTGCTGGTGCTGGATGCTGACTTGTACCTCTCATAGATTTCAGAGGCTGCATGGCACTTGGAGACACAAGAACACTGAAATTGGTTCAGTACTCGGTTGCCCCTTCCACCTGGGGAAATTATGTAGCAAGCTTATTGGACTTTATTGAATTTTGCAGCAATGAGTTAAGCGGGCTGAACCACACAAAGCTCAGAGGCAGGTACGGAATTACATACATGTCCATATACAGCAGGCTAGGACTCTAGTGGCAATTAAGGTCCAACTGGTGGAGACAGCCTTCCTCTGTAAAACACGAGGGCTGCCAGATCCAATGCTCACCTTTACTACCGAAAAGATTTTTGAAGGGTGGGCCAGATGCCTGGACAGGATATAGGATGGCAGAAAACCAATAGGCTGGCAGGAGCTGGCAAGCTTATTAGAGGTTAAGGGCTTCACAAGGAGTCCTGCATGTGAGGTATAGCTGTTTAGGGCCCTCTTCTCGTTTACATTTATTTGAGCCTTCAGGGTGTTGGAACTGGTGCCAGACATGGCAGCAGGCTGAGGCTGCAAAAACATTTGGCTGGCTGACACCTACAAACCAAGCAGTGCCTCTCAGGACCATGAATTTGTTCAGGACAGGGATGGGGGTCATCTGCCCATGGTGTCACCTCTCAACTTATATGAAGTGCAGGCCTGTGGGTGAGAGACACGTATTTAACAGGAACATTTACACAATCAGTCAGGTTTGGTCTTGGAGCAAGATTATTCATTTAAATGTTTGGAAATTTATTTGGACCCACAATTAACATATTCAGATCATATTGGAATAACACCCAGACATGTCAATCAGAAACTAGGGGTTATTTTTAAACTTCAGCACTCCCTAACGCTCCAGACTAGGATTGCTATATCCCAGATCATATTGTTATCCTGTTTATACTATAATTCCTTCTTATTTACACATTTATCAAAACAGGTTTTGAACATTTTGAATTCTACATTTCATAGTATCTGTCGTTTTACATATGAATTACCATATCAGACCCACCACTGTTTTCTATATCAGGTAGCAAAGTGGCTTCCACCTAATCAGTATAGTTTATACAGTCTTGGTTGTTTGATAGGCAACGTCATTAGACAAAAAGATCTCTCGCCTTTGTTTTCATTTTTTAATTTAAAGGTGCCCACAAGAGATTTAAGATCTAATACTACATCTGATTTCCTGGTTCCCAAGACAAAAACATCAATGGGTGACCGAGCCTTCTCAGTCAAGGCTCCACAAATTTGGAATGACCTTCCTGAAGAGTTGCATAACTGTACAAGTCATGACATTTTTAAAACAGAATTGAAGAAAAACTTTTTTAAAAAGTTGAAATGGTTGAAATGTCAGTGCTATTCCTAACAGGTCTTTTATCTTGATGTTATTTGTATGTAACCCCCCTACAAATGGGGGTTCCCGAAAAGTCTTCCTTGAGCTTGCCAAATGCTCACTGCCAGGCTGGTGTCCTGCGTTTTAGCAGTTTAAATGTGATTGCCAGAGAGTGCCCATATAGGCTCTGTGTACTGTCTCTTTAAGAGCTGCCTGGATTGCAGTCATAATTAATGTGAGAGGGATCTCTGTTAGAAGATGTACTTGTTTGCTGATCATTTTTTAGAGTTTTAATAATATTGCAGTTTGTTCTAACCTGCTTTCTTTGCAGCATGGACAGTTCTGTTTGTTTCCATTATCTTGGTCCTAGACTACAGAATGGGTCAATCAGTACATTTGGGACTCTAAAATGGAGCCTGCCTACAGGGGCTTGGTGGAGCCAAAACTTGAAGGAATTGTAGTTTTGGGCTTTTGGTGCCTAAAATAACCTGGAGGGGGAGCCATTGTTGTGACTGACAGACAGATCAGCCAACTGAACCTTTTGGATCTTGGGGAAAGTCCCACACTGCTTGCAGTTTCAGTTAGATCTGAGTTGGGAAGTGAAGAAGTAACAGCTCGAGATAGTTCGAGCAGCAATCCATAGTGGATTCGCTTGAGAGAACTGTGGAAAGGCCTAAGTTTGGCCTGCATGCCTGCCTGCTGTTCCTGAGAGGGAACTTGTGTTTTTTTTCAGACTGAATCCGAACTTGGAGAGTGAATTAAGCCACTGAACTGTGACCAGGCTTTAACCTGAGGAAGACCGAAGATTTGCTGAATGCAATTGGCCTGTCAGGACTTCCAGCTACCTCTGAACTCCCGGATTGTGCAGAGACTCTGTAATTGCGACCAGAGAGCCATTTGCCTGGTACAGTGGAATTTCCTTACATGTGAATGTGCTGTGTGCTTATAGTGGGTCGTGATTTGGTTCCCCACTGTGTGTCTGAACTGTGTTTTGCTTGCTGGAGGCTGTATCCAGCTCCACGGATTGAATCTGTATCTATTTCCATTTGCCTGGGCCCTGCTACATTGGCCCAGCCAGAATACCTGCTACACAGAGAAAGTCATCGATGAGAGACTGGTCTGGGGATCAGCCCCCCTGCTCAACGCCTTGAACAGGAACGACGCCTCGGTGATTCATGTGGGCCCTGCTTCTCCAGGCACTCTAACTCAACAACCTGCAGTCTCAATTTCATCCTGCCTGTGTCAAGTATTGGGTGTCATGAGTAAACATCAGGGTAGCTCTCTGCAACAACAGCTAAATCCAAAAGTGTTGTCATCTGATTGTCTTGTTGCTTTTTCTTTCATGAACTGAGCCCTCCGGCTCTGGATTACAAATAGTGTGTGTTGTGCATGTTGCTTTCTTCCATCACAGGGCCCCAACCAGCTGCAACGTTCCTGGCTAGCTCACCATTTTCCTACCTGGGTACCCAGAGTGTGTGTGACTGTGTAGGGACTCTGAGCTGCATGCATAACTGTCTGATTAATATAGCTTTTAAGCAAATCAACCTGATTACACCCCTCCCTTGTTCAAGTCCCTTGAATAAATCAGATTTAACTTTGTTTGCATTTAACCTGTCTGCAGTTAAAGTTTGTGCCAAAAGTATTGTACTGTTGTTATTTGCTGTGCTTAACCTTGTTTTACAGGGGGTCTCCAGGGTCAAGCTAGAGGAACCAGCCCTGGTGGTAAATGCAAACAGTGTGGGTAATTGCCTGGTGAATAAGGGTAATTATTAAAGTAATTATTGTGTACTGTTCAGGCCACTAGAAGGAGAAAAGGGGGGTTACAGTGTCCCGGAGGGCTGTGCCCAGGTCAGCTTGACCACTACCAACTCTGACCTCTGGTTGGAGGCACCTGTATCAGAACCTAGACCCCGTGACCTGGAACTGGCCAAGCAGGCAGGGGTAGTAGCCCTTGGGATAACACCACCTAGGGGTTACATGTACTTATTGTATGTTATTTGAGTATGTTTATTGTGTGTATTGTTGTATGTAACATCTAGACTGTCTCTGTTACAGTCCGGGGTCACACATGAAAAAGGGCCTTAGCTCATGTGCTTACCTGGTGAACAAAAGTTTAAATGAATAAAATAAAAAAATAAAATAGCAAGAAAAATTCCTGGGCTCTGATTGGTCAGTGCTAGCCTTTAACAGTGATGTTATCCCAGCACATCGCACCTATCCAAAAAATCAACTGAAAAAATTATTTATTTTACTTTTTTTGTTGTTATACAAGCAAACCATTTTATAATTGCAATAGTGCACTCCAGAGCGTGTGTCGTGGGGATAACCTCACTTCTGAGGTGTTGGATGCACGCAGCCTGCGACCGCATGCCCAACCACCCAAGGCATGATGTTATCCAGCACGACACATGCCCTGTCATGCATTCTTGCTTAATTCTGAACTGCTAGATGCATGTGACTTTATACTGGAAGTCTGGCAGGGAGTCCCTGGGGTATTGGTGGGGGATATGTATTAAGGATACATATCTGATGACATTAAATTCATGGTATGGGAATATTCCTGGTGGGTGGAATTAGCAACAGTCAGGTCAGGGTGACAGCCATGCCAGGTGCACAACCCTGGGCAGGTATGCATTTTTGGGGGGCTGCCACAGAGTGAGGGCATCTGACAAAATGTAGGGGAGATCGGGACAGGAAGAGAAGTGTTGTGGACCTAGACAGGTATGCTCATCTGGGGAAGGTCCTGGTATTCCCCAATTTGGGGAGGGGGGGGGACTGTTGTAAGGAAAGACACAGCAGTGGATGTGTTTATTGGATCTTATGGCTGGAGTTCCCCAGGCAGGCATGATTAATGGTTAGCCAGTTTGAAACGTGAATTTGCTGCCACAGGGGTCTAATTTCTGTAACATTTGTACCTGGTTCTGTTTTGCCTGTATGTAAACAACTGATGTTAATTAAAGCTGTTGTCATTTGATTCCATGGAATGGAATGTGGTGTGTTATTTAAATGTTTAAAATCTCTTTTTTTCTAGCCTGGCAAGGATGTTCCTGAGTGCACTGCCTCTGTTCCCCAATTCAAGCAGTCAGCAAGGCACATCTGTGGTCAAATACAAGATAAAATGGAGTTTATGGGAATTACTGGTTGTTAGTCCAGTTGGCTACTGACTCCAAACAGCCCACTCAGCGAATTTTTTCTCATTCAGTGGTCACAGTCTTTTGAGATCACAACCCTGAGAGAGACACTGGACTGGATTGTTTCACTAGCTGTCTTGATTTTTTGTGATTGGAAAATAAAAGAGGATCAGTATATGTCCCTATCCAAGAACCAGCGAGACAGGCAGCTGAGCCACGGTTTTCTATTCAGAGAAAACATTACACCACACTCCATCTTGTTTATTTCCATTATATTGTCCTGTACCCTTTCTTGTATATTTATATGCAAATAACCTCTTGCCCCACTGTAAACACCTGTGCACACAGATAACTACAGTTCACAGTCACTCAGCTTACATCAGTAAATTGTACCTCCAGTACAGCTCTGACTTACCCTCTCCCTTGTGGACTTTTTGGACAGTTGTCCCTCATAGTACAGTGGTAGAGAAGTGATTTTCTCACGTCTCTGGACGACCGTCCTTGTAGCTGCCTTTGGTGCATCCATCATGCTGTCTGTTCCCCGATTTCTTCTCTTTAGTCCACGTTAACCTGTGAGGTGAACTCTGAACAGAAAACAGGAAGTCTCTCGAAGTGTATGACAAAACTAAAAAAAAAATTAAATATATAACCCTATTGTGGCATAATGGTTGCTCTTCTTGTAGTAGTAAACTCTGTCAGAACTTCAGTTGAGAAACAGGACAGGAACTGAATTCTTTGAAGAGGGTTTTAAATCCTAGCTTTACTCAATGACTTGCATGCTCTTAGTCTTACAGTGTGTGCTGCTTCCCGGCACAATGCTTCCAGTAAGAATGAGGAAATCTGTGTCTTGCATGGAGGGTATTGCCCTCTGTTGGGTAAAAGAGAAATGAGGAATACTGCATGATATATGAGCAGATAAAAGGAGAAGAAGATTGCATTAGAAGTCAATTGTTTCTCGACAGACACAAGGAAACATGATACCAGGAAGGCCACAGTTAGAGTACTCCTGAGGGTGAACTTGGACCTCATTAGCATAGTTCATTCACCCCAAGGCGGGGGTAACACAGACTGTATTTTGCGTAATCAGTTACATTTGGTCTACAGTCTGCTGTTTTGACTGCATACCTTTAGTGCAGCAACACATACACCCTGTATGCTAAAGCATGCAGCTGTATCTTTGAGGGGCACCCTGTGTCCCTGCCTCCAGATGTCATGATGTGATCTCTGTGTTCTAACGTAAACATTGTAAATGCATGGAACCTGCTGCTGCAGTTTTTCTCATATGCCCAAGAAGGATAAGATAGGATAGAATTTATTTCTACACAGTGACTGTCATTAAAAACTCCTCCCTGCCCGGCTCAAGCTCTAACTTCATGGCTTCCGCTCTCCCCTTGCCCTCCCAGTCAGCCCAGCTGAGTCATATCCAGTCAAGCCCCCCTTCTGCCCAAGAGTGGTCGCTTCCAATTACGTGCTTCAACTCTAATGTAAAGGGACGTTTACACTTACCTTGCAGTTCCGCTGCAGTTTATGCCACTTGCTGTCCACTCCTCTCGCATCGGTGCCAACCGCTGACTACACACATAGCATTGTGCACCATTGCTAGGTCAGTGTAATGTACTTCTTCTGTGTCACCACGGTATTTCTGCCTGCTTTCAATGGGGGGGGGGGTTTCTGCCATTTCTCAAAGCAATATGCACAGGAGATGTGAGGCACTGAATGAAAAGAAAGGGGCTGATGAGCTTTGTCTGTGATTGTGAATGGAAAAAGTACAATTTGGGGTGAGCAAAGGCATGGAAGCTGCTGAGGCATCAAAAACTTGTACAAGAACTAAAACCGGCACATGATTACACCAGCAGAAAACATCGAATAGGAGGCTCAGGTGCAGCATAGTGTATAGGCTTCCATATGGAGCTCCCTAACTGGGTTAGCTCATGTCTACTGGATGTTCAGTCCATCAGTGCAGTTATATATTTCACAGGTAAACCATTGTGTAGCAGGGGGACAATATGACATGGAACAGTGTGCTGCAGGGCTGTACCATTGTAGACAGAGCAGTGTGTTTGCATGCCAGCCAAAACCACCTGCAACGGTACATGGTCCCACCAAATCAGGGATCATCCTGCAACACGTTGAAGCCATTTGCAACACTCCCCTTTCTGTTTACACTGCCTGACCTGCACTGATGTAATTCCTCTGCACCATGCCCAACAGTGCTGCTCAGGTAGTGTAAACGGGGCTTAAGATCGATGCAAAGTTGTTGAGTGGGAGTGACGGGCTCTCACCTAGCCTGCTCAAAGCCACTGCACAGGTGAGACCCAAATCAATTGCTTCTCGATTTAACCTTTTGTTTACCTCTGTCCAGGTGCATGATACCAGTGTAACCAGTCTCTCTCTTCACTTACCTCGAGGCTGGTTTGCTAAAGGGCTTTCAAGGAGTTAAGTTTGACCCTGAATGTTGTCCTCTAGGGGGCGGTGCTTGGAGACAGGATGTCTGGCTGTTTGTGTGCAGTGTTCTGACTCAGCTAGAAGTGGGAAACTCTGTCATCAATGTAACCTGCCTCTCTCCTCAGCCAGCTCAAGGCAGGTTATCAGAGAGCCCTCGAAGGGTTAAGTCAAACTCTGAGTGTTGTTCTTTGGGGAGAAAATTACATGGAGATAGGATGACTGGGTGTTCATGCTGCGAATAACCTGACTTGGCTAAGAGTAGGACTCTGGAGCATGAATATGCATGGCTGCCAGCGGCTGCCAGTCCCAGCAGCAGGGGGAGTTCGGAGAGGGAAATCCTTTGTGGAGTACTGTGCTTCTAACTTTGTATTCACTTGTTTTTTTTTTGTTTTGTTTTTTGTTTTTTAGTTTCAGGACTGGAGTTATAGGCTCACTCAGAGTTGGGAGAAAGCGGGAGGCCAGACCAGATGGGGAGTCATCCAATTCCGGGCTCAACTAGCACACCACCCCAGCTATAAAATCAGGCACTTCTAACATGTCCCACACATGTTCGTGTTCCAGCACATGAGTGGAATGGCACAGAAGTGGAACAGGTGTAAGTTTGGCATCTTAGGCATTGGCAGGCTTTCACAGGAGGCTGCAGGTAACTAAAGTAAGTTTCATGTTCACTCCTGTTGTAATACTCACTGCAGGTAAGGGTAAAGGGTAAAGGGTAAAAGGTAGGCCAAAATTGGGAATAGGTGCAACACCCTAACTACAGCAGAAATGCAAAGGGTTAAAGGAAAATAGGGGAAAACTAATAAAATATCTAGAGTCTAGAAAGGGAGAAAGCTAGTAAACGTCTACTTAAAAATTTTAGGAGGAAGGAAATAAGTACCTGCTGTAATTAGGCTATAGTAACGGGGGTAATCCAGACAAAAAAAAAGGGAAATCAAGAAACACCCTATCTGGAGTAAGGGTATAAATTCATTTTCCGTTGGGGGGGGATAGGTTTTGGAATGATGGGAGTGGTGCAGTGCAGTGGCTGTGGCGTAGCAGTCTTCAGGGAGACCTTCTGGAGACAGAAGTGCTGCCCCATCGGCGTGCACCTCTCTTGAGCTGAGGGGGGTGATCTCTAGACTCCAGGCCAAGTTTGACAGGATTTGAGGGTCCTCTTCCCCCAATCAGGGGCCACCAAGTCCACTACCGATGCCTCAGAGGGTGCACAGAAGGAGGGTGGTTGGACTGTGATGGGCTCAGGGAGGGTGGGGGTGGTAGATAGGGATCACATCACATTCCTCAGCCAGTGCCACTACAGAATTCTTTTGCTGTCATGGCAGGATGGTACTGCCATGATGAGGCATTCATGGTAGTGGTAAGGGAGGATGTGGGAGTCCCTAAGGTGCTACTTGTGCAAGGCTGGTGGTAGGTTAGGAAACACAGCACCACAGTATTACATAACTGATTGAAGGCATGAGGCAGTGAGAAGGGGTTTGGCTACATCAGGGAATGGGATCCTACCTGGAGGGATAATGGCCTGTACAAATGGGATGGCCTCCATCCATCCAGGAGGGGAACAGCAGTCCTGGGTGGAAGGTTAAAATACTACTTCAATGGGCATTTAAACTGGCCAATGGGAAGGCAGAAGAAACGAGAGAGGTAGAGGATGCTTCCTTAGATAAAGGAGCAGCAGTAAAGAAGAGCCTAGGAGAAATTAATTCATCAGGGATAGTGAGGAGTAGGAGCAGGGGCGGTGAAAGATCAGAGGGTCAAGAGGTGGGACTAATGCTAAGAAAAGTAGTAGGAGAGAGGTCAGAGAAAAGATAAAAAATGGAAGAACAGTACCAGTGAACAGAGAAGGGTAAAAGATGGACTCAGGAAGGGAGGGAAATTAGGGCTGGGGGTTGGGGGGAGAAGTGGAGAGCCATGTGCACCAATGCAAGGAGCCTAGGAAATAAAATTCCTGAACTTGGGTCTACCATTGTGGAGATGGACCTGGATATAGTGGCCATAACAGAATCATGGCGCACTGACAACCACAGCTAGGAGGTGGCCTTACTGGGTTACAACATGTTTTGCCAGGATAATGCAGGGAGGAAATGGGGGGGGGTGGGATTATACATAGATACATAGACGGTGTCAGCAGATAAGGGCCTATGGCCCACCCAGTCTGCCCATTTGATCTTGAAAGTTCAGTTTATGTTTTCCTAGAAGTCTGTTGCTCCTTACTCCTGACCTCCAGAATTCCTTTATGTCTATCCCATGCATTCTTAAATCCCGTGATTGTTTCAGCCCCCACCACTTCCTCTGGCAGGGTGTTCCACTTGTCCACCACCTGTTCTGTGAAGAAATTCTTCCTCACGCTTCCTCTGAATCGCCCCTCCTCCAACTTCATCCCATGCCCTCTAGTCCTGGAACATCTTTTCACTTAAAAATAGTGTATTCCTGCACCCTGTTCCTCCCTGTAAGATACTTGTATGTCTCTATCATATCCCCTCTCTCCCTCCTCTCCTCCAGGGAGTACATATTCAGTTCCTTCAACCTGTCCTTATAGGACTTGTGATGCAATCCATGCACCATCTTTGTTGCCCTCCTCTGAACCTTCTCTACCCTGTCTATGTCCTTACATAGGTATGGTCTCCAGAACTGTACACTGTACTCCAAGTGGGGCCTCACTAGTGTCTTGTATAGTGGAATTATGACCTCCCTTTCCTGCTGGTGATGCCCTGCCTATGCATCCCAGCATCCTATTTGCTTTACCTGCCCTTGTCACACTGTTTCTACCTTAGATCATCAGAGATGATAACCCCAAGATCTCTTTCCTGCTTGGTGCATGCTATATCCTCACCCCCAACTGATATATTGTGCCAGGGTTTTTGTGCCCCATATGCATTATCTTGCACTTCTTTGCATTGAACTTCAACTGCCAAACCCTGACCATTCTTCAAGTTTCTGCAGGTCCTTCTCATTCTGTCTACACCCTCTGGTGTGTCTACTCTGTTACGAGCTTTGTGTCATCAGCGAACAGTGAAATTCTGCCTTCTAGGTCGGCGCAATGTCACTGATGAAGATGTTGAATAGGACCGGTCCCAGCACTGATCCCCGCGGTACCCACTGGTCACTCTTCCTCTGTGGAGTGACAGCCATTACCACCACCTCTGTGTCCTGCCTCCCAGCCAGTTACCTTCCCACCACACTACTGTCCTGCCCACACCCATATTCCCAGTTTGTGTAATAGTCTTCTATGTGGCACAGTGTCAAAGACCTTGCTGAAGTCCAGATAGGCATGTCCACTACCCTCCCTGATCCACCTCCCTAGTCACCCAGTCAAAAATTCAATGAGGTTGGTCTGACATGACCTCCCCTGGTGAAACCATGCTGCCTTGGGTCCTGTAGTCCACTGACAACCAGATGTTCCACCAACCTCCTTCAGTAGTGCTTCCATGATCTTCCCACTACTGAGGTGGAGGCTGACTGGTCTGTAGTTCCCCGCCTCTTTGTTCCCACTTTGTATAAGGGGATTACATCTGCTATCCTCCAGTCTTTGGGTACCTCCTGTTTCCAGTGATCGGCAAACAGGATAGCCAGAGGTTCAGCCACCACCTCTCTTAGTTCTTTAAGGACCCTGGGGTGCACCCCATCTGGCGCCCCATTGCTTTATCAACTCTTATTACTTCCAATTCCTTCAGGACCCTTTCTCGTGTAAAGGGACTTGTGTCCATTTCTGCACCATTCTCACCCCTTGTACTCCCTTCAGACCCATTACCCTCCTCTTCCTCAGTAAAGACTGAGCATAAAATACCTGTTCAATATGTCAGCTTTACTGTTGTCATCCTCCACGCTGCCCCCATCCTCCCCCTTCAGTCTCACTATCCCTCCCTTTGCCTTTCTTTTTTCACTTATGTACCTGTAAAAGGTTTGTCCTCTACCCACTGATTTTGCAATGTGTTCTTCTGTTTGAGCTTTGGCTTCCCTTACTGACCTCCCTGCCTCCCTTTGCTTCTCCTAGTACTTCTCCCTATCCCTTCTGCCTGTGTCTTTTGTATTGCCTGAATACAATCTTTTTGGCTTTCACTTTCTTTGCTACCTCTTTGGAAAACCATAATGGTCTCCTCTTCCTTTTCCTCTTGCTAACCTGCTTAAGGCATAATTCTGTTGCTCTTGTAATCCCCATTTTAAATACTGCCCACTGTTTCTCAACCCCTGATTCCTGCCCTATGCCCCTTAATGCCTCTTTCAAGTATCTCCCCATTTTCCCAAAGTCTGCCCCCCTAAAATCCAGGATACGTGTTTTTGTGTGGTTTGGTTTTGCTCTTTCTGTGATTTCAAACCACAATGACTGGTGGTCACTGTTCCCCAGGTGCTTCCCCACTGTTACCCCATCACACTGTCCCTGTTTGTGAGCACAAGGTCCAGTATTGCCTTCTGCCGAGTTGGTTCCATGACCAGTTGCTTGAGGAAGGCACCCTGAAGGGAGTCCAGGATAAATCTGCTCCTAGTTGATGTTGCTGCTGGGATGCTCCAGTCCACGTCTGGAATATTGAAGTCTCCAACCAGTACTACCTCCCTCTTGTCTGCCATCCTTTGATGGCTAGCATCAGCTCCTATCTGTTTCTTCCTCCTGGGCTGGTGGTCTATAGACCACACCTGTGTGATGGCTGGCCCCATTTTCCTTTCCAGCTTAACCTACAGTATCTCTCCCCATTTTGTTCCTCCTGGATCTCTGTGGCCCTTATATCATTTTTCACATACAGTGCCTCCTCCTCCCTTCCTGCCTGCCCTGTCTCTTCTGAATATGTTGTAGCCAGGTATGGCCATCTCCCAGTCATGGTTATCATTATACCAGGTTTCAGTGATGGTCACAATGTCCAGGTCTGACTGCACCATGACAGCCTCCAGATCTTCCATCTTGTTGCTAAGCTGTTTTATATGTTAGGAAGGGTGTAAAGGCCACAGAAATACAAGGATACAGTGTGGAAAATAGGGGCCTGAGGATCTCTGGGCTAGCTTAGAGACAGGATCTGGAGCCTTTATACACATGGGTATGGCGTACAGGCCACCAACACAGGGGAGGAATTGTATAGGGTTTTGGGGGAGTATCCAAGCTATACTTATACCTCATGAATGTCAGCTTCCCGGATGCTCTAACTGGATCCAAATTTTGGGTTCCACTGCTTCCAAGTCTTTCTTTCACATGGAACCAGGTTTGGAAAGATCTGTACACATACAATACCCTTGACAAGAATAGACTCATTCAATATTTTATTGTTAATAACATGTATTTTACGCCAATTAAAAAATCGAAATTCGACCAGTCCAGTTCTCCCAATTGTCTCAGATGTGGTAAGGACTTGGGTAGTATTCCCCATATTTTCTGGTATTGTTCCAAGGTAGCTCCACTATGGAATGCTATTCGGGATAATTTAGACCCCATTTTAGGTTTGCAAGATCTTTTTACATTAGAGATTTGTATACTGGTATCTATTCAGATATTAACATTAAGGAAAGAAGGTACCATATGGCTCTTATTTCAATGGCGGTCAAAAGACTAGTGTTGTGTCACTGGTCGGACCATCTAGAGCTTTCTTACATGGACTGGGTGGAAGAAATGTCTCTGTGTTTTAAAGTCGAGAAGCTGATAGCCGATTCCAGACTTGCTCCCCTTGCCTTTCAGAAAAAATGAGGTAAGCTTTACGCCTTATACCTACACTGACTTCTAGGCCCAAGTCCATTTTGATTTAATTTAATGCTGACAGTATACCCCCCTATGGGTACCCTGATGCACCCTTCCTTCCCCAGGAACCAGTTATCATTGGAGCTGGGTTTTTTCCCGATACTTAGAGGGCAGGCTGTTGTTGTGTCCTTTGACTGGGTAACTTCCTTTTCCCTAATTATCAACTTTCTCCACTCTCTTCTATTCCTCAGTGGTGACACCTTCTAGGGTTGGGGGGAGGGGGGTTTAGTTTATCCTATGTCTATTATCCCATGTCTTTCCTGTTGGATTTTGTTATTCTGTTGTATTATACTTGTGTTCGTACATATGATCTTATTGTTATTTAAACTTAATAAAAAGAGAATTTCAAAAAAAAAAAGTATAGGGTTTTGGGGAGGTCACAGGCAAAATTGCAAGCAAAGGGAAGTAGTAATTATGGGTGACTGTAATCTGCTGGATGTGTGTAACCCCCCTACAAATGGGGGTTCCGAAAAAGTCTTCCTTGAGCTTGCCTAAATGCTCACTGCCAGGCTGGTGTCCTGCATTTTAGCAGTTTAAATGTGATTACCAGAGTTTGTATAGCCTCTGTGTACTGTCTCTTTAAGAGCTGCCTAATTGCAATTTAAGTAATCTGAGATGGATCTCTGTTGAAAGATGTAACTATTTGCTGAAAACCATTTAGAATGATAATGATATTGTAGTTTGTTTTACCTGCTTTCTTTGTAGCAAGGACTGTTTTGTTTGTCTCCACTATCTTGGTCCTGGACTGCAGATTGGACCAATCAGTTCTGGTGGGACCTAAAATGTAGCCGGACTACAGGAGCTGTCTGAATTCAAAATCTATAGAAACTGTGGTTTGAGTTTTTGCGCCTTTTTTGCAACTGAAGGGGGAGCTCTTGCTTTGACTGACAGCCAAATCAGCCAACCAAATCTTTTGGATCTTGAGGAAGTCCCTGGCTACTTGCAGTTTTCAGTTAGAACTAAGCTGGAAGCTGAGCAAGAAGGAGCTGAAGTGTTTCTGAGCAGCTATCCTGAGTGGATTCGCATGGGAGAACTCTGAAAAGGCTACGCTTTTGGCCTGCATGCCGGTGTGCTGCTCCTGAGAGGGAGAGAAGAGAATTATTTTGGACTAAATCCAAGTTTGTGTGACTAAAGTAAGCTACAGAAGTGGGCCAATCTCAACCTGAAGAAGACTGAATATTTTTGCTGAATGCGGTCGGCCTGTCAGGAGTTCCAGCTACGCCTAAGCTCCTGGTGTGTGCAGAGACTTTGCGATTGTGCCCGAGGAGCTCTTTGCCTGGTACAGTAGAATTCTCATACATGTAAATGTGCTATGAGCTGCTAGTGGGTTGTGAGTTAGTTCCCCACTGTGTGAACTGTGTTCTGCTTGCTGGAAGCTGTATCCAGCCCAAAACGGACTGCTCCTGAACTTGTCTCCATGTGGTCTGGGCTTTGCCAGACTGGCCCAGCCAGACTACCCACTGCACAGAGAAGCCATCGACAAGAGACCTGCCTGGGGATCAGCCCCCTGCTCCATGCTTGAATAGGAACGACGCCTCTGCAACTTGTGTGGGCCCTGCTTCTCCTGGCATTCCAGATCAACCACCTGCATTCTCGATTTTTGTCCAGCCTGTGTCCAGTCTTAGGTGTCATGAGTAAATACCAGGGTAGCTCCCTACAACAACAGCTTAATCTGAGTGTGTCATCTGATTGTCTTGTTGTTTTGTTTCCTTTATGAACTGAGCCCTCTGGCTCTGGATTACAAATATTGTGTACTGTGCATGTTGTGTTTTCCATCACAGGGCCCCCACCAGCTGCAACCCTGGGCAGCTGTCCTGGCTAGCCCATCTCTTCTCTACCTGGGTACCCAGAGGTGGACTGTATGGGGGGACTCAAAGTGCATGCATAACTGCTTGATTGATATAACGTTTAAGCTAATTAACCTGATTTTGCTGCTCCCTTGTTCAAGTCCCCTGAATAAATCAGATCTAACTTTTTCAGCCTGTAATCTGACTGTGGTTCCAGTTTGTGCTCAAAGTACTGTACTGTTGCTATTTGCTGTGCTTAACCTTGTTTTACAGGGGGGGTCCCCAGGGTCGAGCCAGAGGAACCAGCCCTGGTGGTAAGTGCAAACAGTGTGGGTACTTGTGTGGTGTACCAGGGGTATTGTGAAAGTGATTATTGTACAGTGTTCAGGCCACTAGAGGGGAAAGAGGTGGGTTACAGTGTCCCGGAGGGTTGTACCCAGGTTAGCTTGACCACTACCAACCCTGACCTCTGGGTGGAGGCACCCGTTTCAGAATTCAGGCCCCTTAACCTGCTACTAGCAAAGCAGGCAGGGGTAGTAGCCCTTAGGATAGCGCCACCTAGGGGTTACATCTTGCAGGCTCACCGCTGGCATTTTGTGTCTTCTAGTGGCTGAAACTATGAATTATTGTCAAACATAAATGGCTACCCCAACAGAAGTGGCTGTATACCTGTTGGTGGGGTGGTGTACTGGGCAGGAGATCAACCCCCAAAATGCTATACTTATTCTAGATATTCCTCTGGGTACCAAGAAGGACACTGTAGAGAGAGTACTTTCCAAGGCTGAATGTTTACAAAACCCTGTGGTGGTGGGTTGACAGGCTAATCTGCTCGCACAAAGTTTCATGGCATTAGTAGAGTGTAAGGACCCAGTAGACGGTTCCAAAGTGCCACAGACTATCACCCCTGAAGGAGCCCTCACTGCTTGGAGAGTGATAACTAAAGACAGTAAAGACCCCAGAGAGAATGAGCCCCCCACTGTCTGAGACTTTTGAGGAGAAATTTGCTAAGTTGTTGCTGGAGGAAGGGAAAACTGTGGAGGACTTAAAGAAACTATTCTGCCACCTGGGGTGTTCCTCCCAACACCCCTCCTGCTCCAGCACCCATTATTGCCCTCCTTCTGTGCCCTGCCAATGCTGGCTCCATGTCTGTACCTGCCATTAGTTCACGACTCTTACCAAAGGTTGAGAATCTTCTCCGCACCTCCCACCCCACAAGGGAGGATGATTGGGAGACCTAGATAGATTATGTTGCCCTTTGGTACCTGAATGGCAGTGTGGAGGCTGAGAAACAAAAAGGATCATAGAAAGTCTGAGGGTCCAGCCCTAGAGGCCATTAAATTTCTGAGGTCCACAAACCCTGATGCATCTGCCCAGAAGTACCTATCTGCACTCAAGGCAATTTTGGGAGCATTGAGTCAGGAGAACTTGATGTGGAAATTTCATACAAAACAATGGCCAGGGAAAGTTTGTCTGCATGTGTTGCCTGTCTGGAAAGAGTGCTGCAGGAGGCTTACACGGTACAAAGGTAGCCAGTGACTTAAACCATGTGAGGTTGGGGCACATACTGCAACATGCAAAGCATTCTAAATTGCAGCTCGTTCAATTGAGGCTCCCAGATAGAAGGGGTAACCCATCAGACTATTGTGACTTGATAAAATAACTCCAGGAGGTTGAAGATGAAGAGGGGGATTATAATTCTAGGGTGAGCGCGGCCCAAGTGATCACGGCATCAGAAGGCCCTTCCGAAGTGGGGACCAATGAGGGTGTGCCCCCATGGGATGAACTGCTGAGGGAGCTCAGGGAAACAAAAAACAGTCTCTTCATGAAGGCCGCTCCTGCAAGTACAGGCACCGACTCTTATCCAACTGCATCTGCTATGGGGGTGGGAGTGTCCACCCAGGCATCTCCTGCTGACAGCAGCTCGATACTCAATGTCTTGGCTATGAAAGTAAGAAAATTGAAGAGATGTCTCCAAATGCTCACCACACAGCAGACAGAGATGGCACCAAGGTTCTCAGTTGGTAGTGCCACCGCCCCAGCTCCCAGTGTGATGCCTCGGCCACCCCAAATCCCAGAAAACATATTTTGCCATAATTGTGGGAAGGATGGGCACATGAAGAGAGAATGCAGGTCCACAAAAGACCGAGATAAAGTTGTATATAGACTTCAAGGGAGCTTCGGAGAATGAATCAGTGGTCGAGGAGTGCCCAAAATGACCACAGTGAGGGTTCAAGAAGTAGTAACTCAAATCCCTATGTGACTAAATCATCTGTCCAGGCACCTGCTGCTGTCCCTCCAGACTGGTCCAAAATAGTGGGCCCTTCAATGGAGACTACCATGACTGTGAATGGTATTCCTACTCGGGCTGTGCTGGACAGTGGGTCACAAGTGACCACTGTATTTAAGGACTGGTATGACAAACACTTATCTGCTGTGCCCTTACAATCCTTGGAAGGCCTACATGTGTGGGGGCTGAGTGACAAGTCTTATCACTACCTAGGATATGTCCGCCTCTGGTTGTCATTTCCTGTAGCTGTAACTGGTGTAGAGGAGCAAGTCGAGACACTGGCCTTAGTGTGTCCCCCTGCTGGACTGTATGATGGGGTTCCCCTGTTAATTGGGACCAACGCCTATATGTTTGGGAGAATGGCACAACTCTGTCATGAGAAACAAGGGTGATGGACTGGGATGGCCCTAAGAATTCCTGCTCTGATCAAGAGGGCCTATGATTTGCAACAGAACCCCAAGGGAGTGGACCAGGATGAACCAATAGGGGTCGTGTGGAAGAAGGATCCTGATTCAATGCTACTGGCCTCTAACGCCCAGAGTACAGTTCAAGGGGAGGTCCGCCTCCGCAAAGATGTCAAGAATAAAATACTGATGTTGGACGTGCCAGGCGATGGAAAATTGCCTGAAGGATTATTGGTTAAGCCCAGCATCTTGCCAGCTCGTGCTCATGCCTATGCACGACGAGTGATGGTCCAGATTCGTAATGTGTCAGATCGGGAGATCCGGGTGAACAGAGGATGCACCCTAGCTATGGTACACTGTGCAGACACTGCAGTGTTGCCCAGCAACAAGCACCCTGGCAAGACAGATAGAGTGATTCCCAACTTGTCTGATTTTGGTGACTCCCCGTTGCCAGCCGAATGGGAGACTAGAATTAGCCAGAAACTTGCCCAGAGAGATCAAGTGTTTTTGTTGAAGTAATGGGACGTGGGATGTGTCCAGGGTGCAGAGCATCACATATGTCTGCATGATGAACGGCCATTTCGAGAGAGGTCTCGATGCCTAGCCCCTGCAGACATAAATGATGTGAGAAGACACTTGCAGGAAATGCTTGCCGCTGGTGTGACACAAAAATCCAGGAGCCCATATGCTTCTCCCATTGTGGTTGTGCATAAGAAGAATGGATCTGTGAGAATGTGTGTTGATTATCTAACTCTGAATCGGTGGACCACCCCAATCAATACACCATGCCCCGTATACAAGATACTCTGGATTGTTTGAATGGGAGCAAATGGTTCTCGGTATTGGATCTTTGCAGTGGATATTACCAGATTCCGGTGGCTCCAGAGGACCGTGATAAGACAGCCTTCATCTGTCCTTTGGGGTTCTTCGAATTCCTGAGAATGCCACAGGGGATATTGGGCGCCCCAGCCACCTTCCAGCGACTGATGGAATGAGTGGTGGGAGACATGAATTCGCTGGAATGCCTGGTGTGCTTGGACGATGTCATTGTGTTTGGGAGCTCCCTAGAGGAACATGAGAGTCGACTGTTCAAAGTACTAGACTGACTGGAAGATTTCGGCCTCAAGCTGTCCATCGACAAGTGCCAGTTTTTCCAAACCTCTGTGAAGTATGTCTACAGAAGGGATAGAAACTGATCCTAGTAGAGTTGAAGCCTTGACTACTTGGCCCCAGCCCCACAATTTGAAAGAACTACAACGTTTCCTGGGATTCTGTGGCTATTACCGCCGGTTCATAAAGGACTATTCCAAAGTGATTCGGCCACTCTTGAATCTTACCCAGGGTTACCCTCTTACTTATCAGAAATACAAAAAAGGGTCCATCAAAGAACCAGACAAAGCATATTTCCACCCAGATGAACTTTTTGGGTCCCGTTGGATGCCTGACTGTGAAGCAGCTTTCCACAAAGTCATATATCAGCTCTCCCATGCTCCCATCCTCGCTTATGCTGATCACACCAAACCCTATGTGCTGCATACTGATGCCAGTCTGCAGGATCTAGGAGCTGTACTGTATCAAGACCATGAGGATGGTTTGAGAATAGTGGCATTCGCCAGTAAGAGCTTGATCCCGTCAGAGCGAAACTACCCTGTGCACAAGTTGGAGTTCCTTGCTTTAAAATGGGCCATTGTCGACCAGTCTCATGAGTACCTCTATGGGGCGAAAATATTGGTGAGGACTGACAATAATCCATTGACCTATGTACAAACTTCAGCTAAGTTAGATGCTACAGGGCACCGGTGGCTTTCTGCATTGTCAACATATGATTATGCTGTTGAATACAGACTGGGCCTGAATCATATTGATGCTGACGCCCTATCCCGGAGGCCCATTCCCAAGAGTGACTGGGTCAGGCTGTCTGAATCTGACATCCGAGCATTGTGCCAAAAGTTTTCTAGAAATGAACAGATGTCCACGGACACAGTGGATTGTTTAGCAGATTGCTTGGGCCCCTCTGACAACTGCATACCAGCTGCGAATTGCCACTTTTCTGCTCTAGATATTAGTGCACTACCTCAGTTTGACAATGACAGCATTCAACTGGCTCAATCCCGAGATCCTATGATTCTGCCAGCACTTGACGCCTTTCGTGCAGGAAAGGATGTGTCCAAGTTGCGTTCCTCTGATCTGCGAACTGCTTTGTTGTTTAAAGAAGGCCCCAGGTTGAAGCTGCTTAATCAATTGTTGTATAGAGACTGTAGATCGAGGCGGCCAAATAGACAAGCAACAATTGGTCCTGTTCACAGCCTTCAAAGATTTGGTACTGAGGTCCCTCCACAATCATATGGGCCACCTTGGTATCGACCGGACCCTTGACTTAGTACAATCTCAGTTCTACTGGCCCAAGATGGGGGCCGATGTTGAGCACCATGTAAGGACTTGTAGTCACTGCCTGCAGAGAAAAGCCCTGCCTCAGAGGGCTGCCCCAATTGTCAACATTACTACTAGCACCCCAATGGAACTAGTCTGCATAGACTTCTTGAGTTTAGAACCTGATCATGAAACATTGGCAATGTGTTAGTGGTTACGGACCATTTCACACAGTATGCACAAGCTTTTCCCACCAAAGATCAAAAAGCATCTACCATAGCCAAGGTGCTAGTGGAAAATGTCTTCGTCCACTATGGTGCCCCCAGCGAATTCACTCTGATCAGGGCCAGGACTTTGAGAGTCAGCTAATCAAAGAAATGCTCTCACTATGGGGGTGCGAAAGTCAAGAACCACCCCTTATCACCCACAAGGGGATCCTCAACCTGAACGCTTTAACCACAGCCTACTAGACATGCTAGGTACCCTCCACCCAAAAGATAAGCATAAATGGAGCCAGCAGATTAGCACCTTGGTACACGCATACAATTGCACGAAGAATGATGCTACTGGGTTCTCTCCCTACCGCCTCATGTTTGGGAGAGAGGCCCAGCTGCCTGTTGATGTCTGTTTTGGGGTTTCTCACGATGGGGTCCGAGCTGAAGATTACCTGCAATATGTACAAAAATGTAAAGCTCAATTGAACCATGCCTATCAACTGGCCCAGACAATGGCCACCAAAAGAAATCTAGCCAAGAAAGAGAGACATGATAGAAAAGTAAAGGCTCAAGAGCTTAGGCCTGGAGACCGTGTGTTGTTGCGAAATTTAGGATTGCATGGTAAACACAAAATTGCTGATCAATGGCACCATCTTCTCCATATCATAGTTGGAAAGCTGGATGATTTGCCAGTGTACAAAGTGCGCCCAGAGAATAACTCCAAAGTTGTCAAGACCATGCACCGTAACAACTTGCTACCTATTGGTCAAGTTATAATTGAGGCTGAACCCACCGAAATTGATTCCCCTGGACCAGTGACTCGTGCTGCTGCAAGAAAGAAACAGAGTCAGCTTCCCTCGTGGTTGCCGATTTAAGACTTCCCCTGCAGCAGGCCCAGAATGATAGTGACTGCCAGTCTAACTCGGATGACAGTGAGTGTGATAATGCCTATTACCCCTCATATGAACTGAGTCAGTTGTTTCGTGGAAATCCTATGTTGAATTATGGGGGTGAAGCTGGGCCTTCTGGACTGCCTAACTCCCTGGCATCATCCTTGGAGCCAATGCTCCCTGAAGGTGAAGTGCAAAGTATCATGTCTGAGGATGCTGAGTCTTTCTGTATCGTGGAACTGTGTAATCTGCCTGAAGGAGAGGCTGATGGTATGAGTCTTTCTGGTGACATGCCAGAACTTGAGGAACACTATGAGAGTGCTGACAACCCCCCTTCAGTGCCAGAGTGTCTTCAAAATGAACCAAGTGTTGTAGAAACAGAGACTACAGAGCAAAGGGCTGACAGTGGGGGGTTACAGTGTCTTGGAGGGCTGTGCCCAGGTTAGCTTGACCACTACCAATCCTGACCTCCTGGTGGAGGCACCCATTTCAGAATTCAGGCCCCTTAACCTGCTACTAGCCAAGCAATCAGGGGTAGTAGCCCTTGGGATAGTGCCACCTAGGGGTTACATGTGGACTGGAACATCCTGGCCGCAGCAACAACTAGGAGCAGAATAATCTTAGACTCCCTGCAACGGTCACTTCTCAGACAGCTGGTTACAGAGCGCACTACAGACAGGGCAGTGCTGGATCTGGTACTTACAAACAAGGACAGCATCACAGATGTCACAGTGGGTAGCACCCAGGTACAAGTGGTCACTGTTCAGTGTGGTTTGGCATGCAGATTAGGTAGCAGAATGACCACACAAGAATGAAGGTCTTGGAGTTCAAGAGAGCAGATTTTAAAGAAATGGGATACTGCCTCAGGAAATACCTTGAGAGGAAGGATAGCCGGGGGAGGGTGGAGGCACAATGGAATAGAATAAAGGAGGAAATAGCTAAGGTAACGACAAACTAAAGGTAATAAGCAAGGGTAAGAGGAGAAAGAGACTCCTGTTGTTCTTAGAGGAGGTGGCTAAATAGGTAAAGGAGAAAAAAAAACAGCTTTCAGGAAGTACAAGGAGACCTAGATGGAGATGGACAGGGAGGCATAGCTAGAGAAAAAAAAGGAAGGCAGGAGGAAGGGTAAGGACAGCAAATGCTCAGACTGAGGAAAGGATTGCCCAGGAGGTCAAGAAGGGGGATAAGACTTTCTTCAGGTACATGAGTGAAAAGAGGCAAGCAAGGGGTGGTATAGTGCTGATCAGGAGATGGGTGGGTGGGGACTGAGAATAGGAAGACCAAGAAAACTAAAATTTTACACAAATACTTCTGCTTGGTCTTCACAGTGGGGGCTACATGCATTAACAGCAACCAGGGGTTGGAAGCTCTAAAGAAAAATAAGGTGATGGGGCTGGAGGAAATGTGCATGATGCTAACTGCCCCCTGGCAACAATATGTTGCACCTCATTAGAGACGGGTGTGGTTACAGAGGAATGGAGATGGGCTGATGTGGTCCCTCTGCACAAGAGGAGCAACAGGGAGGAGGCCAGCAATTACAGACCAGTCAGTCTTCCATCAATGGTGAGGAAGTTAATGGAGTTCCTGCTAAAGGAGAGACTGATGGAGTACCTGGAGATATATGGGCTGCAGGACCACTGGCAGCATGACTTCACAGGGGGGAGGTGACAGGTCATGTCAAACAAATCTCATAGATTTCTTTGACTGGATAACTAGGGAAGTGATCAGGGGAGGGCAGTGGCTCTGGCCTACCTTGACTTCAGTAAGGCCTTTGAGAACGTACCACACAGGAGGCTGATAAAGAAACTTAGCAGCCTGGGGGTGGGGAAGAATGTAGTGAGCTGGGTATCTAACTGATCAAAACATGGGAGGTGTAGGGTGGTGGTAAATGACAATCACTCAGAAGAAGAGAGAGTGACCAGTGGAGTATTACTAGCATCAGTACTGGGGCCCTGTCCTCTTCAGTCTCTTCATAAGTGACATGCTGAGGAACTGGAGGGGAAGGTGTCTCTTTGCAGATGACACAAAAATCTGCAACAGGGTTGACACCAAGGCGGGGGTGGAGAGAATGTAAAGGGATCTGAGGAAATTAGAAGAGTGGTCTCAGGAGTGGCAACTGGGTTTCAGTGCCAAAAAGTACAAAGTCATGCACCGAGAGTGAGAAAATCTGGGGGCTGTGTATAAGAGTACTTACAGTTACCATGCAAGAAAGGGACCTTGGGGTGATCATATCTGATGATCTCAAGGTGGCAGGACAATGAGACAGGGCACCAGGCAATGCAAACTAGATGCTGGGGTACATAGGGAAGGGGGATCTCTAGCAGGAGAAAGGAGGTGGTTTTGCTTCTGTATTGCTCACTTGTGAGACCCCACCTGGAGTACTGTGTTCTGTTCTGGAGGCCGCACAATGACAGGGTGGAGGTGGTCTAGAGGAGGGCTCAGGGCCAGATTTACATTGCCATGGGCCCTTTGCACAATAGTAAACAGGACTCCCACATTGGCATAGGTTAAGGAGCACCAACATGCAGCCACTGAGGGAATAATACCAATATAAACAAACTTTGATCAGAGCCAGTATGGCTGCTCAGTGCGGCGAGAGTGAGAAAAAGAGTAGACGGAGATCTCACCGCACCAGAGTCAGCCTTATGAAAGATCGCTGAAGGATGAACTGCACATGTGTAAGAATTGCGCATGCGCAGTTTGCTACCACGCACCAGATGGCCACTGTGGAATAACTGTGCATGCGTGATCCTTGCGCATGCGTAGTTTGCTTTGTCAGCCATCTTGTGCACAATGGCTGTCACTTCCACAGTTGCAGACGATAAGGTAATGCCCTGCAAAGGAGGGGTTGTTTCTATGGCTCGTGGAGGGGAAGGTCCATAGAAACACAATGCAGTTGAACTGTGCCCCAGCACTGTGGAAACATGCCGGAGCACAGTCTGTTCACGTGCTGCCACAGTGCCCTAACAGAGTAATTGCAAAATGTCTGTGGAGCTCCACCCACGCAGCCATAAAAAGCACACACACATCAGAGACATCCTGCGCAGTGCATCTCTTCCCATCAAACCCTTTTAACTTCAAATAAACACTACAGACTAAATTAAACTAAATAATATAGGCTGCTAGACAGTTGAGGCAGGCTGGGGCAAGGCAGTTAATAATAATAATAATAATAAAAAAAACCTTCTCCACAGTGCCTATCATCTAGATTCAGACCATCACATCACCAATTTGGAAGTCTCAGTCTGACTGGCTGCTACTGAACAGACTTGTATTTTTTAGCAGAATAATTATATATATTAGAAGCTGGTAGGCTAGCCAAGCTGCAGAACAAGCTAAGTCTAAAGCAAATCTGTAATATTCACTTCCTTTTTGTTTGTCACAAACAGACACATCTATCTATTTCATTCATGCTTATGCATGGAAATGCAGGCAAATAGCTGCCTGCAAGCATTTAACAGGCACATGGTGATGATATAAAAAAATAATTTAGTACCTTCTCTACAGCAGGGCAAATTAGACTGTTGTGTTGTGTGATGATTATGGTTTCTTTCCTTTTAGACACCAAGAGAACCGGCCCCAGCTGCTTCACTTCAGTCCTCCTTTCTCCGGCATCTGACCTCAGGATACACTCTACCAGCCAGCTGACACTCCTAGGCCTAATAGGCATGCTGCCCGCCCAGCCATCCCAAAGTAAAATAACTATTGCGAGCTGTAGAAGAGGGGACCTGCTGCATGCTTAATTCTGCCCCACTTCTAAGCCATCCCAAAGGAAAATAACTACTGCAGACAGCCTGCTTTAAGTAAGTGCACTTTTTTTAATCTGACCAGCCGCTTGCTTAGCCTTGTCCAGTAGTACTTGCTCTGCCCACCTGCTGTGATCTCCACAGCTCCTCAGTCGCTGTTCTGCTCTGGTCATGTGGCTCCGCTCCACCATCACACTGACTTACTTTTGTTTAGCACTGGCAAACCTGGCTTGTGTTTCCGTCCATCGTTGGCTAAGTCTGATGCATACCATTGGCTCACTCAGTACAGTCATCGCCCGTACCTTAGTCAGGCCAGTTTATCCCCACACACCACCATGTTACACCTCCACCCTACCATGTCACTCTGGCTCTGGCATGGGCCTGGTGCTTCTGGCCTCAGACTGCCTCACCTCAAAAAAGCTTTTTGTTTATTACTCAACCACTGTTCTGCCACTGGCCACCCAAACAATCTTGTGAGCCCCTGACTGCTCAGTCGGACCCACTCCCAACCTGATGAAAAGTCCATCTGTTTTTTGTTTTTTTTTAAATAAAATTAATTGCTGTCTCATAGACAGATAGATGGTGCTCTGACTGCAGACAGGGAAATAAATGAGCTCTGTCAAAGGCACTCCCCACATTGACCCTGAATCCTTTCCCTTGCACGCTGTGGTTCTCCATTTCAGACTGTCTCCCCAAACGATTCCAAAATCTGCAGGGGATATAACATCCTCTGATTCAGACCACCACAAAATGACTAACAAATAGTGCCAAAACGCAGCCATGCTACCTATGTCAGCCAACATGGTGGGCAAGCGCATACTCACAATGCTTCCTTGCCAGCCTGCAGCCTACCAGGCTGTCAGAACTGTGCAGAACGGACAAGGAGTCAGACTACGTGTCAAGGTGGGTGGGCTCAACTGCAGGGCAAGGACAACCCCTCTCCAGAGCCATTCACTCAGAAACAGCCTACAGTATGTGTGTCAGCATAACATAAAAGAAAAAAAACAAAACAATGCACAGTAAATGAAGCTGTGCTCAACAGGGCCTTACACACAGGTGTAGTTGGCATCATAGTAAATCCAGCCCTGGGAGGGCTACTAAAATGATGTGGGAGTTGCAAGAGCAACCTTATGAAGAGAGGCCATGGGAGCTCAACACATACTCCCTGGAGGACAGAAGAGTGAGAGGGGACATGACTGAGACCTAGTATAAGTACTGTACCTCACAGGGGTAAACAAGGTGCAGGAGAGGAGTCTCATTCACAGGAGGAGGAGCACCAGAACACAGGGGCATGCTATGAAGCTTGGGGGGTTAGAGAGATGTGAGGAACTATTTCTTCACAGAAAGGGTGGTGGATGCCTGAAACAGCCTGCCAGTAGAGGTGTTGGGGTAAAGACAGTGGGATCTTCAGACATGTATGAGATAGGCATATGGGTATAATAAACAGAGGTAAGAGGGAAGGGAGGGAGGAGGGACACCAGGACCAAATACAGGGTGTAGTGTTGGACAAGGAAAATATGGCAGACTAGATGGGCCTACCAGTCCTTTTCTGCCAACACATTCTATGTTTCTGTATTTCTATAGTTCTACCCTTCCTCCAAAAGCCAATATAAGGGACAGTCATGAGGGCAGTTTGGTCTTTTTGTGATCCAAAAGTAGTGGAATACATTCAGAAGTACATGTATATGACGTATCAACAAATACACTGTGTCATAAGTTTCAAATTGTACAATGGCAAGAGAAGAATCCTGGGTTCTGATTGGTCAATCTGGGACTGGATCCATGAAGTTATCACAGTGTAACATCATGGGTCTAGTCCCAGTACACAGATGACCACATCAACTGTAAAGGGAATCACTCCAAGCAACCTGCTTCAGTGGTTCTCGCTCAGAAGCCTGTTACACTGATTTCCACTCACAAGCCACCTTCTGTTTCACTGGCTCCTGTACTCTTAAATAAAACTAAAAAACCTCCCTCCCACCGAGTCACAGTCTGCTGTCCCCCAGCACACAAAAGTTACAGAATAAATGTAATCTTCATGGCAATTTTCTTCCCCAAACCCAACAGTTACAGTGAACCATGGAGATTGTAACAGCTGGTTGCGTGCTTTGCGGGAAAAAAAGCTGCCACAAAAATTCCATTTATTTTCTGTTTTTGAAGTGGCACACATCCTCCATCCATGCCCTGCGCCTACGAAAAGTAAGTGATACCTCTAATTGCTTTTGTCCTGCTAGTCTCCCAGTCGCCTCAGTCGCCACAGTCCTTGCGATCAGCTCGGCAACCACACACCTCAGCTCACACAATAAATGGCTAAATTACACCATGTAAAAAAACAGAGAATACTGGATGAGCAATCATGCTGCACACGTGTGTTCTGCCACAGAGGGGTTTCTGATTCCAAGTGACCTCAAGAGCGAAGCTCGAGAGGTCCGATGGAATCAAAAACCCCGAGGTGGCTTCACTCATACTGGTTCAGCATGATTGTGAATCTAGTATTTTTTAGTGTATGGTGGCCAAGAAAAATGTAGCCCTACACATGGATGAGTATGAAATGAAACAGCTTTAATGAACAGTAATGGAAGTTTAAGCAGTAAGGGCAGTTTAAACGTTTTCCCCCACACACAGAAAGAACGAGTGAAACAGTTGAAAACCAACTACCAGTCACAACACCAGAATTAAATAGCGGTAAACAATATTGACATATTTTACTGATTGTACCAAATTGTGACACATGCTACCAAGTTTAACAGCACCCATGTAACATAAATCTGCAGTACAAAAAAATAACACTTTGGTTTTACATCCCTTTCCTTCACCCTTCACCTAGACTCATTGGATCCTGTCTGCTGTTATGCCACAATCACCTAGACTAAAAGAAAAAAAATAATACAGGTTACCTACTTGCTAGACTGTTTGGCCAATTTCTTTTTTTCTCTGATTTTTTTCTTTTTACTAGCATTTCTCAGCTTCACTGACACAGACTGTAACCTGTTGGCCCAACCCCTTGAACTTTAACTACCTGCACATTTCACCCTTGGACGTCACGTCTGACACTGGTGTCATGAACCCTCCCACATGATGCACTGTAAATTAAATAAAATGCAGTCATACTTACTCGCTGTTGGATGAGGAAAACTGCAAAGCACAGATCCGCCATCTTTTTGGAGGCACCAGCCGGTTCACTATTTTGATATTCACTGCCTGCTGAATGATGCAATTGCTGCCAAATAAGGTTAGACCCTGTGAAGGATTGGAAAGGCCAGGCTGTGGGGCTAGAATGATGTGTGCTGAGCTCTGTGGGGTGGGTGACACTGAATTCTCTGAGTTCTCAAATTGGGGAAGGTTTACAGATTGGGACAAATTCATGCTTGTGGAGGTGTTAGAAGCAGTGGTACAGCCAGCAAAAATGTTAAAATTCCACCGTTGCTTTGCCTCTGTCATTACCGAGTAATTATTTATTGAGGCAAGGTTTCTGTGGCCTGAAACTTGTGCAACCTCAATGGTGGCATACTGCCACCAATTAATTGCTGTATATGGGTTTTTCCTTGTAGAGTGGTTGGTGATTTTTTTAACAACTGGTAAACCTGCTGTCATCTTCATTTCCCTCATTAGGGAACGGAGTTTGTTTTGCCCCACAGTCATACTACGGAACCACAGAGAGCCTGTTTTACCTGGCACATAGTTTGTATTGGGTGCCTGTCATCGAGGCACAGGTCAGGAAGCATAGGAAAACCAGGAGCAGTTGTAGAATTCATGAAAAATATTTATTTACACTAGCAGTAACATAAAAAAATAAATTGGTTCAGTATAACTATTTACAAAGGCAATATAAAATAGAGAACATCCATCAGAGTTTTCCTTCAATCTCCATGTCCCTTTTCTCCTTTTCAGCAATTGCTGCTCAGCTGTCTTATAAGTCCTTCCAATCCCCATTCTTAACATGCATCCTGTACTTGTATGTTTCAGGCAGGTGCAAGGCAGGAACACAGTATACCTGAGCTGAGGCCCCCTTGCCACAGCTCTTCTGCAAAAGGCTTAAAAATGTGCCCTCAGGTAATCTCTTGAGTTCCCAATAGCTTTTTGCAATTAGCTCAAAATATAATTGTATACATTTTAACAGTAACACTGTATATTTTCTAACCAAAGGGATCCCAGTATCAGTTACATTTCCATACAGTGATTTGCACATTTTTTATATCAGCAGATATGCAAGGGTGAAAAAGACTGCAAGGGAAGACCGAGAGAGAGAGTGAGAGGCAAAGAATTGTGAGACTGTCGGGGTGATCAATTCCAAGGTCTAACAGGAAAATGTGGTTGAGCAACCAGGCAGAGAAGAGACAGGAAAGGAATAGAACAGGACAGATCCCTGCATTCAAGCTCTCCATAACAACTGGGACAGGGTCTTATTCTACTTTGTCACATATACCCCCTCCTTAAGAGGGAACCTGTTTTATTAAACTGGTTTCCAAAACCAAAAGGAGGCAGTATTGCACAGTGGTCTAAGGCTCTGAGCTGCAAATCTGGAGACCTGGGTTTGAAACCCATAACCCCCACTTGCATACTGTGTGACCCTGAGCAAATTACTTGGCTTCCCTGTGCTCCCAGGTTGGGAGAGCAATGGATGCTGCCTTTGTTGATCTGTCTAAAGCTTTTGACCTGATCAACCACACCATGTTGCTCTCCACCCTCGGTAACCTTGGCTGCTAGATCGAGACCACTCAGTGATTCAAATGTTACCTCTCAAACAGATCTCAGTTAGTGTGTGTTGGCCCTGCCCTCTCAGTTACCACTGGTGTACCTCAGGGCTCCATTCTTGGCCCATTATTATTCTCACTGTTTATTAACTGTCTCCTCTCTGACTGTCTTACTTGTGATGCCTACTATATGCCGATGACCTTGCCCTCTTCACAAGCAACAAGGCTCTTGAGAATATATCCAAAGTTTTATCCAGTAACTACACTTCTGCTCACACATGGTTTCAGTCACACCACCTACTTGTAAATGTCAAAAACCAAAACAAACCCATGCTGTTTGGATCCAAACCTTTCCTATCAAAGGTTGCCAAGGCTAGGTCCTCCCTCTCAGTAATCACCCCAGATGATGCTGTGTTCAAAAATGTGCCAGCTTTTAAGTATCTGGGTGTAAACCTGGACTCATCCCTCTCCTACACCGATCATGTTACCTCCGTCATCCATCATGTAGACCAGAAAGTTGGCGTAGCCTATGGGATTAAGCCATTCCTGACCAGGGAAGCCCGCATTTACATTACATTAGGCAACTTATTGCCCTTATTGACTATTGCTCCCCCATTTACTCACGTACGTCCTTGGCCATGCATTCATGCCTCGGCTTGACATATAACATCTGTCATTTCTCCCTCCTGGTGCCTTACTCCACCCATCACTGCCACCTCTACCAGTCACTAGGTTGGTTCCCTCTAAGCTAAATATTTGAGTATGTGCTTAGCTGCATTCTGGACAGCACCATCCAGCTTGGCAATGTTTCCCCTTATATGCTCCTCCTTAATACCAGAACTCCCTCAAGATGCCTGCATGCAGCCTCAGTCCCCCCCAGACATCCCCAAAATCTCCCCGGTCATGGGTGTTAAAGCATTACCCGTAGCTGCTCCCACTCTGTGGAACAGTTTCCCTGTGCTCATCCACTCCTTGGACAATCATGCTATCTTCAAATCACGCCTCAAATCCTGGCTGCTTGATGAAGCCCGCTAACCACTCCAGTTCAGCTTCAGTTTAGATGGTTTGGCCACCCCAATGTGCAATTTCCACCATCTTTGTGATCTGTCTAATCTCCCTCAATACTTGTCCATGTTCTCCCCCTAATCAGTGTCTTGCATGCTTCCTATGTTTTGCACTCACTTGTTCTTGTCACCAATCTTCCTGTAAATATTGTACAGTTTTACTGTCCCTAAGTTCATCCTGATGTGCTGATTGTTAGAGTTAATTTATACAGCTTCCATTACTTGCTTTCTCTTGTTGTACCTTCTCTGTCTGTATATGCATTTGTTTCTGGACTCATTGTATTATACATTTTCTCTTGCTGTATGTGTCACCTGCTGTGGCCTGGGTCATGCCTAAAAACTGTCCCCTGGATCAGTGTACTTACCCAGTTAACAAAGACTTAAAATAAAATAAATAAATACAAGTTAGAGCTTCTGCCTTCTCAGCTTATTGCCTTTACCCTGATGTTTTAAATGTTTTTGCTTGACATTAAGAGTTTTGAGGGCTTCCTGAAAGTCCGTTTGATTCCCATGGACTATGTAGTGCCCATAACTGTGCTTGATCAGGTATCAATCAATGCTGCCGAGGAAACCTCATAAGCTGCACACACTGTATTTTGAAAATAAAGTCAGCTAGCAGCATGCTGAGCTCAACGTGTGGTATTGCTGCTATACTCCTGTGCTTGTCTGCATCATGTAAGAATGATACCAAGATCATTCATTTAGATCATTCTCTGTTTTTTTTCAATGTCTGCTGGTTCTCGTTGTCTTCAAGAATAAACTGCTTCCGCTTGGTAAGTGTTTTTGAAAAAAGCGCTGCAGCCATCTCTTCCGTGTATGAAACAGATCTGAACACTGTTGATGCGCAGCTTTTTTTTCTGCTGGCTTTCAGATGCAGCTCGAGCTTTTTCTTCTAAATGAATAGCATAGAACACTGTTCCGCATTGTGTGTGTGGCTGAATAACGTTTAGGGAAAGTACGAAAATGAGTTAGAATAGTGTTTCACCATACACTATAAAATATTACAGGGGCAGACATGACCAGCATTCATAATACTGCTGGGAAACACAACCACAGACACAGACCTCTGCATTAGGACAGGAAAAAACCTAGGAGAGAGAAACAAAACACAGTATGTACTGGTAGCACCATCTTGTGGGCAAAATGGAAACTGTGGACTTTTATTCCTAAACATGTTCCTATACAGACCAAAAATGAAGGAAAAACATATTTTAAACATGTTTTTAATCTTTTTTTTTCTTTACAACTGAGCTATTGTATAATAGCAATAATGCACTCCAGGGTGTGTTTTCTGTTGGGATAATGGCACTTCTCAGGTGTTGGACACACTTGGCCTGCGGCCTTGTGCCCAACCATCCGAGGCATGATGTTATCCCAGCATGACACACACCCTGTTGTGTGTTATTGCTAAAGTGTCACACATCCATTCCAGCTGCATTAGGTTACTGTAACACATTTATTGCAACCATCCTTTGTAAAGTAGCAGCGGTGAACTAATGTGCAGACCAGTGTCTGCTATTATGTGAAGCTATTACTGGTTTAGGAAATGGTAAGATGTGATTTGAAATATTATTAGATAGTAGAGTGTATTTATGTTGTTTTAAAATTTTAGGACTTTTCAGTTTTTGTATTATTGTAAATAGCACTATTGTCACTTTATAGACTTCTACAATGTATGCACCCACTTTATAAGTAAGGAATAAGACACAATAAGGTGTGGTTAATGGGTTGATAAGAGCACACCCGAGGTGCATAATGAAGCATGAGGCACTTGCACCAAGTGACTTTAGCACCTGGGAAGTGCTCTTATCAACCCATACTCCACACCTCAAAGTATCTTATTCCACTTATAAAATGGGTAGTACATTTTCAAAATAAAGTATGGAAAAGTTAATGCAGTTTTAAAAGTGAAAAGTAATGTATTTACCTTTTTCCTTCACTTTTTTTTAGGTTTGAGGAACATAGTACCCTTTACTGCTGAACTGCATAATGTATTTAAGATATCAGGGAGGTAATGTGTGTTTGTCTCCCACCCATAAGTAAATTGTTGGCATTTTTTTTTTAATTTATTTCAGGGTGTCTTTCACCCTGGGTGTTTCTTTCAGACTGCCTGTTTTCAATGCCTGTAGTGTGTCTCCTGATGCCCCCCTCCCACATACAGAAAGCTTTTATTTGTGTCCTTTTTATTAATGTTTTTTCTCCTTTGTATCATTAACGCATCTTAATTTTAGCAAGCGGATGGCTTTATTGAGAGTGAGCATGTCCTTCTAAGGTCAATGTACTGAATGCTTTCTCTTTGGCACTTTTACCATTGCAACACTACAGCATGAGTGACTGCTTTCTCAATTTTTGCTGTTTCATTGATAGGACCACTTGCTTGTGTGCCAGAATGCAGTAATGTAAAAGCGGTTGGGGGGAGGACAAGAGACCAGGGGAAGGAAGATGGGAGACCAGAGTAATGATAGCATTGAAAAGAAAGGACTGGAGAAACAGCAACAGTGAAAATAAATGTAAAGGAGAGATACGGCCTGAGTTATCAAACTAGGCTCTTAACTAAAGTTGCTTTGGCCAGAGTTTTGGCAGCGAGAATTGGGCAAGGTGCACGGCTGGTGGGGATTGGATGAAAGATGAGCAGACAATGATTTGGGAATTCGGAGTTCAGCTCAGAGATTTTCAGTTCAAATGGTATGGAAGGTGTGGATCTTGTGGGTACGCAGCATCCTTGTCAGACTAACTAGGACCAGTTGGCACATTTTTTTTCTACAATGACAGCATAAGACAACAGGTAAACGCACCTCTTATTCAATCAAAATCTAGGGAACGTTCAACCCAATTTATAAATATATTTAATATATGTGTACTGCTGAGTGCATTCAACTACTTTTGGAACACACTGTTTATTATGGGGTTTAGCTGGCCCTAAGTAATACACCAGCCCCAATACAGGTAGTGCCATATCAATTTGGGAATTACTGATTTGGTTAAATGATATTGGTGGCACTGGATGCTGTTACAAACTTCAGCCACCAAGGGGTTCACCTAAAACTGCCAGTAGTTAGCATTCTTTGTCCATTGTTTGATGATATGCCACAAACAGTGCTAATGGTATGGGTGGTTTTGCCATTAAATGTTATTGAAGACATTAAACAATTTTGCAATTACTCCTAAGTATCTTAAGCAGCATGCCAGCAAGTGAGAGTTGGATGGATGGTACCAGTGAAGTTACACATTTCTGTTTTGAAGAACACATCTCATTGGAAGCAAAAAGGAGACATTCAAAAGCTTTGATTGCAGATAGTGAGGAAGACCTGGAACACATAAGTGATGCAGACTCTTTGAAACACTCATTTACTAAATTAGAGAGGCTATTGGTCTCTAAGCTAAAACTAACGTACACTATAATTATGTTAGATACCTATTTGGAAAGGCAATAGGTAACGAGGGGCTTCATGTTTCAAATACACCATCATGCGGTATTGAAAATTTCGGTTTCAAACAAGAATGGGAGAAAGTGGCAAGAGGTTGCTCATATATCTTTATTGAACGTGATAGTAAAAGAAGACACTATTAAATACGGGGAGCAGATAAAAGTGATATAAGAAGCTTAAAGAAAGATCTGAATAAAAATAAAGAACTGGACAAGCCATAGAGGACCAAAGCTGTAAAATACAAAGAAGAGATGCTTACTGTGAGTAAGCAAGGGAAACTAGAGAGAGATGATAAAGAGTAGCAGCAAGGCAATTTCTTTAGTTGGCCTAAAAGAAAAAAACATTCTACAAGCAGGGGACCTTCTAGACAACATAAAAGAGTGAATTTTAATTAAAAGCATAGAAGTAAGAGCAACAACCTGACAACTGATGAACAGAAAAAGGTCACTATAGAGAGCGCATCAGGGTCTCAATCTTCAGATGGTAAGGAGATCCCTACAACTTCAGGAGTTAGTGGTGTTTTTTTAGGAAACACGGAGAGCAAAAGCTGGTAGAAAGTGTCAAATATGCCAAATAGAAAAGGAAAACATGAAAGGGAACAAGGGGCAAATGCCATGGAATAATTACCATGGCATTCAGACAGAAAGAAAATGACAGTAAACAAATAATAAACATCTTAGGATGCAATTTAACTATGGATGAGCTGAATTCACTTGAGAAGGGATTGCCATTTGTGTCCACTCCCCTCCCTAATATTTTGATATTAATGTGGACATGTTTAAGTTTTTTAGAAAGATCCATCTCCACCACTGTTTCACAGCATCAATAGACTTGAACTAACATTGTCTTGGTACTCGAACAATGTCCAGTGATGAAGAAATTTGGAGATCACATGAGCAGCACAATCTTGAAGCATTACTAGAACTATATGGAGGCTTGAACTCTGGTGAAGATGACAACATATACCCTGAATACACAGACTCCACTGAGCATACAAGGCAGTGTGATGTGTGAGTAGTCTATGAGAAATATGAAAGAGAAATTTTAGACCTAAATCAATGTTTTGCTTGATGACCTGTAATTCTCATATTCTGGCTTTTGAAAAGACAGTTTAGACGCATGTTAAACAGGTCAAAAGTGAGGACTCATCCCATACACAAAATAATTCAAATTTGGGGGGAAAGATGGGCTCTAAACACTCTTGCTGGTAGGGTGATTTAATTATCAAACCTGATGATAAAGGTGGTGATGTGGTACTGATGAATAAAACAGAGTACATCGAATGGTGGAAAATCTGTTAATCGATACTAAGAACTATTGTACACTTTTGAGCAATCCCACAGTCTTACAATTAAGGAACCATTAGACATTCTGGGTAATAGCCATAGTAAGGATGCATCAACCAGTTAGTCCTGAAGTTTGAAAGTACATTGATTCTGTAATGTCTCATGAACATATGTATCAAGGACAAAGTGGTGGCTGCACAGATCTCTTCTGCTGTGGCCATGATTCGTTCCACCCTGGGTGTGGCTAGGGCCCTGGTGGAGTGAGCTTGAATGTCCACTGGGGGAACCTTGGACACTGATTTATATGCCTCTTATATTGCCTTCTGCAACCAAAAGGCAATAGTCAACTTGGAGGCTGGGGTGCCCTTTGTGCTCCCTTGTGTGAGTATAAAGAGTCTATCAGACTTTCAGAACTCCTGTGTTCTGTTAATATAAATGGCCAACACTCTTTTCATGCCCAGTGTAGTAAGTGCAGCTTTGTTTATGTCCCCTGCTTGTGGGAGATAGGCTGGTAACTCGACTAAGAGTTGTGGAATTCTGATGCTACTTTAGGTGTGAATGATGGTACTGTCCTCAGTGTGTCTCTGTTTTCGTGGAAAACCAAGAATAGTTCTTTGCACAGCAGCATGTGTAATACACAAATTCTCCTGGTGGAGCATATGGCAAAGAGTAAAGTAGTCTTTAGTGTCAGCCATTTCAAGTCAACTGATGATAAGGGCTAGAATGGTTGTGACATCATTGCCTGTAGTACTAAGTTGAGGGCACAGAGTGCTATGACCTACTTAGGTTTTGGTCGTATGTTGGATGCTGCTTGTAGGAAGTGAATAATGTCTGGGTGTGCCCCAGGGTCTATGCTGGCTACTAGTCCATGTGCCACCCAATAGTGGCTATTTGTACCTATATTGATGATGGTAACAGGCCCTTGCCTAGGCCTTCTTGAAGAACTAACAGTATGCCCAGTATAGATGTCTTTTCCTGTGCTATGTCCTTTTGTTTGCACCATCTGCAGTATATGCCCCACTGTCTTTTATAAGCGGTAGTTGTGGATGACCTCCTGGAGAGAATCATGGTGTTTGTTACTGAGGGGTGGTACCGTGCCTTCAGCAGTCTCTCCCTTTAAGGAGCCAAGTCATTAGATTCAGGTTCTGTGGGTTGGGTGCCTCAACAGACCTTGCTGCAGGATGCTCGGTCTGTTCTGCAGGTGCCAGGGATGGTTAAGTGCCATGGCCACCACTGTCGTCAGTCATGACCTGTGTGGCCAGTAAGGGGTGATCAGGATGATTTGTTTCCTGGCCTGTCAAATCTTCATTAGAACATGCAGTATTAGTGAAATTGGGGGAAATACATATCCCAATTTGAAGAACCAATCCAGGGAGATGGTGTCTATTCCCATTTCTTTCCCTGAACCTGGAGAAGAATCATGGAACCTGGATATTCATGCTGGTGGCCATCAGATCTATCTGCAATGGTCCCCACCTCTGGTTTGTCATCACAAACACTTGGTTGTGGAGGTGCCACTCTTCTGAATGTATTTGTTGTCTGTTCAATCAGCCTTCTGTTGTGCTGAGATTTCCTGCCAAGTATATTGTACTGTGGCCCAGTTGTTGAAGCATCTAAAGATGTTTTGTGTACTTGATTTTCTCCCAGAAGTGTATTGGAGCATTGTAGATTGCCCCCATTTCCTGTACACTGATTGGTAGTTTTGATTCTGTCATTGTCCACATGCCTTGTGCTGTGAAGGAGCCCACTGCTGCTACCCATTCCCTCTGGCTGCCATTTATGTCAGGTTGACAGGTTGTCTTGAATATCCAGCACCATGCCCCTTGTGAGGTTGGAGGCCTGCATCCACCATGCTAGGAATTTCTTCAACTGGTCAGTCACTGGACACCTTGGCTAATAGGTCATAGTCCAGTTGAACTCTTTGCTGTGTGGCCAGTAGGAGTAGAGGTCTCGTGTTCCAGCATGCCCAGGGAACTAGGTCAATACATGAGGCCATGGTTTCAAGAACTTGTGATACATGTTTTATTTATTTTATTCATTTATTTATTCATTTATTGATTGAAATGTTTCACCAGGAAGGCACACTGAGCAACAGGTTGCTCGTCTCCTGGTGTGACCTGGGGGGAAGGGGTACAATAGGGATGAGACATTTTACATTCAAGTTACAAAGATCAACATAGCATAGTGGGTGGATTGGGATAGTCGAGACAAGGAGACACCCTGGGGTGAAATGGGTCCTGGAAAGGGGTCCTCCCTGTCTGGTTCCCATACCCAAGGGCCCTGTATATACCAGGCAGGTAACTCGGTCTCCCTCGGCTGCTCATCCTACTCAGGCGGTGTTATGTAACGCTAGGTCTATTAAAAACAAGACCGCTATAATAGCGGATCTTGTTGGATCATCTGACCTGGCGTGCATCACCGAGACCTGGCTGGATGAGAATGCTGGTCCCATTCTGGCTTCAGCAATTCCGGCTGGGTATTCAGTGATACACCGCCCGTGGATGGATCATAGGGGCAGGGGTGAGGCCATCTGTTTTAGATCGGAACTGGACCTGATGGAAGTACCAGTGGGAGCCATCAACTCCTTTGAATGTATCGTGGGTGAGGGTGTGGGGTGCAAGATTCTTCTCATCTACCGTCCACCAGGATACAGGAATGTTTTCCTGCAGGAAGTTGTGGACTTCATTGTCGACCTGACATTGGGATCCCATAGATGGCTGATCCTGGGGGATTTCAATGCCTGGGTCGATGATGAACTCTCACAGTTTGGACAGGACTTCCTCCAGTTAATGAGTTCACTGGGCCTCACACAGGTTATTTTCTCCTTGACCCATACTGGTGGTCATTCTTTGGACTTGGTGCTTCTCCTGGGGATGGAGATATCCGACTTGGTGGTGGAACCAGTTGGGTGGTCTGATCATCATACCATCGGGTTCAGTTTCCTGCCCCCTCCCCAGTAGGCCTGCCCCTATGGAGATGATCCGATACAGCCGTTTGAGGGGTGTGTTACTCGATGGCCTGATGGTGGTACTGGACTTTTTGGGCATGCTGGGTGAATGCATGGATCCGGGGGATCTGGTACTTGCCTATATAACAAGGCCGTGACAGAGGCCCTGGATTCTATTGCTCCTGTTCGTGTTCACCCTCTCACTCTTCACCTCAGGTCTCCTTGGTTTGATGAGGCCTTGAGGAAGTTTTTTTTTTTTTTTGTAAAATATTTTTATTGAGGAAAGAAGCAGTACATCAGAAAACAGAACTGTTTAACACAACGACGTTCAGACATCAGAATATAACAAGTAAAATATATCAGTATGAACCCAGCTGCATACATCAGACTCTGTCCTTCAGTATTTACATCCCCGTACTGTTAAGAGATACGGATAACAGGTTAGATTTAGCAAGTGACCATGGTTGGAATGCAACAGTGATCAACAAAAGAGCATAGAGAGCATGAGTATGAATATAAATATAAATATAAAGGAGGGGGGTTAATCCTAGGTGATAGTTAGTATTACAGCGGGATAATACCAGCTTCAGTGGCTCTCTCCAGGGGACCCATAATTTTTTAAAGGTATCCATAGTACCATTTCCTGAGTGTTGAATTTTATTTCAAGTATGAGACAATGCTTCAGATTATTAACCCATTGCTGCACCAGTGGTGGGTTGCATGACATCCAGGTCTGAGCTAGAGTTTTCTTAGCATTAACCAGTGCAATTTCCCACAGTGGGTGAATGGCATCACCCCTTTCCCTTATTGGTTCTGCCCCCAGTAACAGCTCCAGAGGCATGAAGGGTAGCTTTTTTGAGAAGGTTAATTCCAATAGTCTATGTACCTCAACCCAGAAGGGGTTACTTTTGGACATGTCAGGGCCAAGTGCAGGAAATCAGCCTGTTCACATTGACACTTCGGGCAGCAGTGTGGGTTGCCAGGGTTCATGAGATGTAGCCTTGTTGGGGTGAGGTAGGCTCTGCGTAGGAAATTGAGCTGCACCTGCCGCAGCCTATTGTTCCTGGAGGGGGTGTTAAGGTGCTTCATCGCCCTCTGCCATACCCCGTGATCCAATTTAACACCAAGATCATCCTCCAATTTCAGTCTAATATGCTGAGCCTGATCTTTGCTCCCAATAAAGTTTGATAAAAAATGGATAGAGCTTTCGCCCCAGGGGGGTGGGTTGTATAAGCCCTCTTCAAAAGGGGTTGACTCAGCCCATCCAGATTCTAAGTTCAAAGCTTCCCCAAATCTGTGATGGACTAGTTGGTATACAAAGTAATCCCCAGGATCAATTCTGTATTTGGCTATAAGTTCTGAGAATTCTAGGAACCTCCCCCCTTCAAATAATTGCAGGGCACATTTAATACTTTTGGTATTCCAAACTCTTACTCTCTGGTGCATAAAGGCTGTGTAGGCCCCTCTGTCCTTTAAGACTGTGGTTAGGTCTGAGTATGGTGACTATTTTACCCCCACTCCACCACCTAATCCTGCTGTGCACGGTGTGCCAGCTTCCCAGGGTGGCTGCCAGTAAGGATTTTTGATACTCGCATTGTCATTGGACCCTAACCCACCCGACATGAACATTTGCCTCAGGGACCCACCAATCTGCTCCTCCTCCATCTCTAGCCAATCCAGCCTGTGATGGCTTATCCACCCTTGCATGAATGCAAGTTGAGCAGCCAGGTAATATAGTTGAAAATTAGGATGGCCCAGCCCACCTCTACTAGGTGGCATCTGCAACACTGATCTTTTAATTCCAGCAGTTCTTCCTCTCCATATAAAGCCATGGATCAGTGAGTTAATCTGCTTAAAATGTTTGGATGGCACCCGTACAGGCAGAGACTGGTATAAATACAAACATCTCGGAAGAATCATCATCTTTACCGTGTTAGCTCTTCCGATCAGGGTCAAGGGTAGGTTCTGCCATTTATCACAGTCCATGCTCAATCTTTTCATTAATGGCCCATCACACCACTAATAAGACCGGCCCTGACACTCAAGCGTACTCGTAGCTATAGTAAGCAACTCCTCTCTGTCCCCCATTTCTGTACATCCCAATACCGAAGGTCCTTCTGCTACAGAGCCCCTTCCTGGATGAACAGTCTGCCCACTCCACTTACAAAAGGGAGCAGACTCAGACTGTAAAAAACCGCCCTCAGAGACCTCCTACAGTCCTCGAACCACTGTGATTGCCACTGAAATACCTTACACTATTCTGACCGGCATAGGCTGTGGCCGGATTCCCCTTCACTCCCTGCCACAACCTGGGTCCCCCAGCCTAGCTCTGCGCATGTGTGCAATTTGTTTTTGTGTGTTTGCACTAACTTTTCCCTAGTTTTTCTTTTCTACTGTTAGCCTCACAACTACTACTGTAACTACCTGACTATGTACTACTGTACTGTTATGTAACCTGTCTTTCTCTGTTTGTAATATTTGTGACGTGGAACCTTTGTAAAGGAGTCTCTGACTCAAAGGTATTTCCGAATCTCCAATAAACTAAACTAATAGTTCTGAGCATACAGGGTTCCAGTTTGGGCAGAGATTAGAATCCCCATATATTTTATCTTATCTACCATGATCAAGCCTCCCAAGACCAGTGCCAATCTATGCCTGTTTAGTCGGCCCACAGGTAGGAGTTCACTCTTTGTCCAGTTGACCTTATGCCCGGACAGTGCCCCATACTCTTGCAACAGGCCATGTACCTGAGGCAGGTCCTCCCCAGGGTTTTGCAGGTATAAGAGAATGTCATCAGCATACAGTGCTATTTTATGTTCTTTACCCCCACCTTTATACCCCCATATCCCACTGTGATTTCTAATAGCCGCTGCCAGTGGCTCCAATGCTAGGACATATAGGAGTGGGGACAGCGGGCAGCCCTGCCTAGTGCCCCAACCCAACTTAAAGGGGGCCGACAGCACCCCATTCACTAATATTTGGGCATTGGGGGAAGTATACAATGTTCTAATCCATTTCATGATCTCTATTCCCAGCCCCTGTCGGGACAAGGCTTCAAACATATAGCCCTACTCGACCCTATCAAATGCTTTTCCCACATCCAATGCTAATATGGCCGCCTCGAGCTTTGCAGCCGATTTACCCCAAGAGTGCAGAATATTTATGGTCCTTCTGATATTATGTTTACCTTGTCTGCCTCCCACAAACCCTGTTTAATCTATGCATACAAGCTCTTGGAGTGCAGTCTCTAGATGGGAGGCCACTATTTTAGCCAGTATTTTATAGTCAGCTGTGAGCAAGGATATGGGGTGGTATGAGGCACAGTATGTGGGGTCTTTCCCTGGTTTAGGGAGAACAGTGATGATGGCCACCCTCATAGATGGCGGGAGTGCCCCTTTATTTAGTCCTTCCTGTATAACATCAAACAGAGGGCCTGCTAACTGACCCTTGAATGCTTTAAAGAAGTCAACAGGTAAGCCATCTGGGCCCGGTGCTTTCCCACCCGCCAAGGATCTGATAGCCCCGAGTACTTCTTTTATCTCTAAGGGCCTGTCTAGTTCACTCGTCAGCTTAGGAGACAATGTCCGAAGGGGGGCTTTATGAAAAAAAGATTGCATTTGCTGAGGGGCAGGGGCTACTTCTGATGTGCACAGGTTCTGGTAGAATTTGCTAAATTCCTCCCCAATCCCTCCTGTTGAGAACTCGAGTTCCCCGTTTGCCTTGTGGATTTGTGTGATTGCCCTGTCACCTTCTCTCTTCTTTAGTTGCCATGCTAGGAACTTCCCTCCCCTGTCCCCACTGAAGTAGGCAGTGGCTCCTGAGAGCAGAATTGCTCTTTCTATGTGTGCAGTATTTAATAGGTTGAATTTCCATTTCAGTTTTTGCACTATTCTGTATAGGGGCTGAGTGGGGGTTCTCATGTGGGCCTCTTCAAAGGCCGCGATTCATTGCCTGAGGCTCTCCATGTCTGTCAGTGCTTCTCTTTTTTTATGAGCAGAGTATGAAATTACCTGGCCTCTTACGTATGCTTTCATGGCTTCCCATCTGGCCGAGCGTGAAGTGTCACCCTTTTTGTTATATTCCTAAAACTCTTCTAGCGATTTAGTCATGAAAGCCAGGAAATCCCTATCTTTTAACAGCAGTGGATCTAGTCACCAGGATCTGTGCACAGGTCCTTCCCCCTCACTCAGCTGTATTGATATTCGCAAATATGCATGATCAGATATCAAAATTGAGGAGTATTGAGCCACTCCCATGTCCCCCATAGGAGGGGCACTTACCAATACTCAATCTAACCTAGCGTAAGAGCTATGGGCATGTGAGTAAAAGCTATACTCTCTGCTTGTGGGATTCTGGTGATGCCAGACATCCACCGGGGCAAAGGCCCATTCTATGTCTCCTAGGGCTAGTGCATTCTTTGAGATTGGGACAGGGATAGGGTTGGATCTATCTAGGATTGTATCACTTACACAGTTATAGTCCCCCCCACCACCCATGGGCCCGGCGAACTAGACATAACCAAGGCTAGGTGCTGGAAAACCCCCCGGTCCTCCACATTAGGGGCATATATCGAGCCCACTGAGATGACAGTTCCACTCTCTACTGTCAGGTGGGCCAATACATATCTACCACCCTCGTCCTCTATTACTTTGTGAATTTTAACCCTTGAACTTTTAGGTATCCAAATGGAGGCACCCCTTGCTTTAGTAGAGTAGCAGGTGGACAACCACTGACCTCCCATGTAACATTCAGTTTTTTGGGCCTCATGGCCTGCCATGTGTCTCCTGCAAAAGGACTATTTGGGCCTGTGCTCTATTCATTTCATTCATGACCTTTCTCCTTTTCAGCACAGATTTTAGTCTGTTGACATTCCATGTCACCACTCTGGTTAAGTTACCCATTTTTGTTCATAAATACAGTCTCCTGCCTAGCAATTCGACAAAGTGATGATACGAAGTTCTGAAGGTACAATTCTTTTGATGCCTGCAACTCCTTCCTACAAAACATTGTTTGTTTCTTACCCAGACATAACTTGATTCCTTCCCTCCCACACTTAACGTTACCCCCCTCAACACTCGAACTGTGTGCACCAACATGGCAACCTACCTAATCCATGTTTTACTCCCCATCCCCCCCCTTGGCTGGGCCTACCCCTGCCCAGTCAGACATCCCACTCTTGTAGATGGCGAGTCTTTGGGGTTACCGGAGCATCCATACGTTTGACATAGCCCCTCCTCCAGTGACCCATCTTGTGAAGCTGGTAGCTAGCCAGCCCCTCTGTGGCAGGCAGTAACACAAGAAGTATAAAGGAAAAACAAAAGCATCCAGTTTACCTGCCAGTCTTATGGCAGCGAGCCACCGCTTGTACAATTCGGATCCTAGTGCTGTTCTCCATGGGAGGAATGCATATCAACCTCCACCCTGCAAGAAATAAAAAGACACCAAGTATCCGTTCCTAGGCCAATTATCCCCCTTCCCTTACCTTTCTAGCCTCCTCAAATGATCATGCAATGAGGCAATAGTAAAGATAAGCACAAAAAGAATGCTCTGTAAGGTAAGAACAGGAACAGTAACATTACATGCATTTTAAACAGTCAACAAATTCATGTCCTGTTATAGTCCTCCGACGTACACTACATTTAACCCCCCCTCCCATTTGACCATCAAAGTTGTGGAGCACTTTGGGGCTATTCACTCGCTGATCAGGAAGAAGTTTACTGTATAAATGTTAGCTTCAGTATTCTTTGCAGTCCCCTCCCTTCCACCCCCACTTCCCCAGCGATTTTGTACAAGAGCTTATCTAGAGCACTCCATGGATCTCCCATTCGCCATATCTTAAGTTTCCAGCTGAGACAAGCACCCCTCCCACATCGTGCAATCAACGACATGCAGTACATGCGTATAAAGGTGGACTTCCCTGATACGCCTCCAACTGTTAGTCATCACCCGCTGGTACCCACATCCCCAGATGTGGTTGGGGCTCTCCTATTTTCAAGTTTAAGCCAGTTCTATGTGAGCTTGCACAGATCCAGCGTGATGAGGTTGCGAGATACAGCCCACTAAGGGGCCAGTAGTTTACTGATTACACTCCAAGCAAGCCAGCTCCCTCCTCCAAACCGATGACACAGAATCCGTAGTTGACAGCTCCATTAACTTTTAACATGGCTCCTGGCTTTCCTGCTCGATAGTGAGCTCACTGTTGCGTTGTGACGCAGTGGGACTTGCTCCACCACGAGGCCTCCACCTCCCTCTATCAATACTACTGTTTCGTGCTAATACGCCGGGTATTAGGCCACATTAAGCGGGCAACTGCACTGTTAATGTGAGGCGAAATTGGGGAGGGGGGAGACCGCAAACAACAACAATCGATCAAATATGTCCACTAACTGTCCGAGTCTATGCAGGAGCTGGCCGTTGTATTTTTAATGAGGTGGTGATCTCTCCTCCGCTTGCCGAGCTGTTGTTGCTACCAATTTCTCTGCCTCCAAGTAGTTGTGAAAAGTTTTTGAGGGGGCTCCAGGTCGATCCATCTACAGTTTAGCTGGACAGAAGAAAGAAAAGGGCCATCCCAAGTCATGCAACTTAGCCTTAACACCATTAAATTTATGCCGCTTGATTTGCAGGTCTCGGCTAAAATCTTGGTAGATCCCCACCCTGGAGGTACTGCATCGAAGAGAGCCCTGTTTCTTTGCAGCTGCTAGCATCCTTTCTTTGTCTGCAAAATGCAGATATTTAATCAGACAATGCCGCAGTCATTCATTTGGCTTAGGTGGGGGTCCCACCCTGTGCGCCCGCTTGATTTTGTAAGTCGCGGCCTCTGGTGGTAGCTTAAGGTTTTGGACCAGCCACTGTTGCAAGCTGACAGTGGGGAATTTTTCCTATGTACCTTCGGGCAGCCCCACTATCTGTAGATTGGACCGACGAGAGCAGTTTTCCTGCTCATCCACTTTCTCCCTGAGTTCTGCGATCGTGTCCGTACAGATATTATGCTCACGGGATAGTGTATGGAGCGAGTCCTCCAGGTCACTGACACGCTGTTGAAGTTCACTGATCTGGGTGGAGTGAGTGGTGGTTGTCTCCATCAAGCTGGTCACTACCGACTGCAGGTGACCCATTTGAGCCGTTACTGAGGCGAAGCCTGCCTGCATCTCCTGCTGCATCTCCTTCAGGGTGGACGGGACCCCCGCCAGTGAGTGCTCTAATGTGGACATGTTCATCTCATCCGTCATTGTGTTTTCGGCCTGCATGCTCATGGAGGGGTCCGGGTCCGGGTCCCGCTTCAACTCTCCACAGTGTTCCGCAGCCCTGAACTGAAATTTCAATTGCCTATTTTTATATCCTCTTGCTGCCATGAACCAGCGTTATCGTTCTGCCGCTACAAGCTACTAAAATCTTGCTTAGGTCACTGGAAAATTTCACTTTTAAGAGCCGATGCTCTAGGAGCGGTACTAAAACGCGACCGCCATCATGCCTGTGCTAGCCACGTCCCCCCGGCCTTGAGGGAATTGAGGAGAGTTGGACAAAGGTTGGAGAGGTGCTGGCAGCGGTCGAGCCTGGGAGTGTAACAGACTTAGTTTGATGGACCATTATTTGGTCTATCAATCAGTAATTACCCATAAGAAAGCAGAATTCCTGTCCAGGGAAATTGCTGCTGTGCAGAATTGACCAGCCCAGCTTTTCTGGACTGTGGACAGATTGTGCAATCCACTCTTTCTCCAGCCTGGAAATGCTTTTTCACAAGAACATTGTGAGGAGATTGCTCGATTCTTCACGGATAAGGTTGCCACAATCAGGTCCAGCATCCCCCCGACCCTCTCTTTAGGGAGTAGCGGAGGTTGGCAGGAGATGTCGGACACCCAGTTTGTGTGGTGTGACTTCAGCAGGCCCACAATCAATGATACTGTGATGGTCATCCAGTCATTGCGTCCGACCACCTATAGTTTGGACCTGGGCCCCACGTGCCTTTTAGTAGGTTGTGTGGATAGCATTGGCCAGGTCCTTGCTGAGATAGTCTGGATGTCCTTGGAGAGGAGGATCTTTCCAGATCCCCTGAAGGAGGCTGTGGTTTGGCCCCTTCTTAAAAGTCCTCCTTGGACCCAGACTGTCTGGCGAACAACAGGCATGTCTCTAACCTGCCCTTTGTGGGTAAGGTTATTGAGAAGGTGGTGGCGTCTCAGCTGGATGACCATTTGACCAGCTACAGTATCTATGATTCTCTCCAGTCTGGATTTAGGAAGAGACATAGTACTGAGACAGCCCTTGTCCGGGTACTGAATGACCTCCTAATAGCGAGAGATTGAAGGACCTGTTCCATCTTGGTCCTTCTTGATCTCTCCATAGCATTTATTTATTTATTTATTAGCTTTTGTTGACCAGGTAGGTGCAGTAGGCAAAAACCCTGCCTATTTTCAAGCATGGCCCCAGAGAGTACAACATACAGTTTACAAAAAAACAAGCAGCAAATAATACAGAACCAGTAGATATCCTTGCAGGGATAGTTGTGGAAACAAAACATACATGTGACAGTGGCTGTCCACTCAGGGATGGAATGAAGCAAGCATGGGAAACAAGGCAAAGCAGTCAATAATTGCAGAGGCAACAGTAAGCTAGCTTAAGGAAAGCAAGAGAAGGGGTGGGTTAGGTACAGACACAGGAATCAAGTGCATGTAGGTAGGAGGAAAGTGCGGTCTTGAAGGAGGAGTGAGATTTGACACCATGGATCATGGTGTGCTGCTAGATCACCTGTAGTTCATCTGTGGACTTTCAGGATCGGTCCTCAGATGGTTTTGTTCATTCCTCGAGGGTAGGACTCAGAGGATGGTGTCAGGGGGTCTTTTCCTCGGCTCCACTCTCCCTATCCTGTGGGGTGCCACAGGGAACTATCTTAGCACCCATATTGTTTGCGGTGTATATGCTGCCATTGGGAGCGATTGTTAGGCGGTACGGCTTGAGTTTTCACTGCTATGCAGATGATACTCAGCCGTACTTGTTCTTTGTGTCTGGCCATGATGATGCTGTCTTGGTCTTTAACAGCTGTCTTGCTGAGATACAGGACTGAATGAATGTGAGCTGGCTGCAGTTGAACCCAGAAAAAAATGAGGTGTTGATCATGGATCCAGGTCAGCGTGAGGCGGGTGTGTTGGCGGGTTTCCCTTTGGGTTTATGGCTCGGAGGTGTCCAGCTAACCACCTGAGACTGGGTGTGGAACCTCAACTTTATTATTGATAACTACTTGACCCTAAAACCGCAGGTGTCTGCAGTTGTCAAAACATATTTTTACCATCTTAGGAATATCGCCTGGGTGAAGCATCTGGTTCCTCCTGATAATCTTTCAATCTTGATCCACACTTTTGTTACCTCCCGCCTTGACTACTGCAACTCCCTTTACCTTGGGCTACCTGGGGTTGATGTCCACCACTTGCAGCTAGTGCAGAACGTAGCATCCAGGCTTTTGACTGGTACCTCTAGGAACAGTCATATAACACCTGTGCTCCGTGGACTGCACTGGCTGCCGATACAGTGGTGGATATCCTTCAAGGTTGCTTTGCTAACCTACAAGGCCCTACATGATCAGGAACCCGGTTACCTGAAAGATCTCCTTCATCCCTACTGTCCCTCCTGCCCTCTCTGATCCACCAATGAGGGATTGCCAGAGATTCCCAGGGTTCATTTACAAACATCTGGGGCAAAGGCATTTAGCTTTGTGGCCCTGACCCTGTGGAATTCTCTACTTCATTGGGTGCGAGACTGCCTGACCATCCAAAGTTTTAAAGTTGCCTTGAAATCACATCTTTTTAGTCACAGTATTCAGAGATACCTGCACAAGAAAAGTAACCACCTAAACCATACAAAAAAATCTGTCATATACAGTCAAGCACTTCGTTGTCACCGTATTTGTTCAAATGAGAATGACAGAGATACACATTTGGCTATGTTGAAAAACACCTTTATTGAGCAGGGACACTCTTCCAGGGAAATTGACAGGATAACAGAATGGGCAACGCAAGTACCAAGACAACAACTACTTCAATATAAAGAAAAGACAGCTACAGACAGAATACCCTTGGTAGTCACATATCATCCAGACCTTGAACGTCTGCGTAAGATTATTAAAGATCTCCACCCAATATTTAGTGAGGATGAAACCCTTAATTGTATTTTTAAGGAACTCCCACTACTATCTTTTAAACAACCACCAAATTTATCCAGCCTAATTATTAGGAGCAAACTTTCACCAGAACAGAATACCATGTCACACAATGGCACACGACCCTGCAATCAATGTCCCTGTAAGACTTGTGGGCTCATTTCTACCTCGGACTGTGTGGTTACATCACAAAACAGACAATTCCAGGTGCATGGGAGTTATACATGCATGTCACGATATGCTGTTTATTTCATTCAATGCAAGAGATGTCCACAAACAGGTTATGTTGGAGAGACATGCCAACAGCTCCGCACTAGGATGAACTCACACAGACATACTATTACAGCAAGGAAGACTGAAAAACCAGTGGGGCACCACTTCTCCCAGCCTGACCACTCAATCTCAGATAAGTCAGTAATGGTCTTAAAAGGAAATCTCAAAAACACACAACAGAGATGAGCTTTTGAGATTAAACCTATTGTATATCTCAATATGGTAGCAGATGGGATGAACTTTGATCTTGGCTTTATGGGACACTACAGAAACTAACATCCACAGACCTTTTCTTCTTCAGACTGACATATTATAGGACTTCAGCATGTGTGGGATGTGGGTGCGTGTGTGTATGTATGTGTGTGGGTATGTGCTGTGAGGTATGTGATATAACAGATGTGGGGCTTGCTGTCACATTGAGGTAAGTCTCTATTTAGATATATGGAGTTATAATGTGTTACTATTCTTATTTCACACATATAATGAATATTAATTCCTCCTCACTTTTTATCTTTGCCTGGGGGGGGTTGATTCCTTTGCACCATATTCAGATTACCTAGCCTGCTAGTGTACATACAGGAGTGTTATCATATACTGTTATATATAATTTTTGTAACTCTGTACATATTGGGGTGTGTGATCTCATTTGCATGGCAGTCCTGCACAGATCTTTTTACATTAGGCTAATATTGTAGTAATTTGTGGATATGTAGGTATGTTAGACCTCTGGTCTTACATATATACTTTATATTTACCTCTAGTTACCTTATCCTGGGGAGGGTGGCAGGTTTATTTCATGGTAGTTCTATCTAGTATCCTTGGAAATGTTACATTGCAGATAGTAGTACGGTTAAATAGTGTTACATTTTTACTCTGTATATATTAGCAGACATAAGCCCTTTTACTTTGGATTTCAAGACATATTGAATTCTTTGGGGAACAATTGCAGTGACTGAAGTTAATATAGGTTCACTAGGAGAGAGAGTGTGTGTGTGTGTGTGTGTGTGTGTGTGTGTGTGTGTGTGTGGAGAGAGAGAGAGAGAAAAAGGGGGAGAGAGAGAGAGAGATGGACAACATCTCCTTTAAGCTATGTATCTCCCCCACCCACATTATTGTGATGTGGGTGGGTTAGGTTGTATTGTTTGCATGAAGAGGAGGAGAGAAATTACATTTTTATCTCTTTTTCAGATTCCTTAGACACTTGTGGTACATCAAGTTGCTACATTCTCAGTATATATTGACATCAGTACATATCAGGCTACATGGTCTTAATTCCTTGAGATTCCTTGACTAGAGTTTTTTGTTTGACACTAATATTATCAATTTATATTTAAATTATTATTTATATAGTCCTGAGGTTTTTGAAATTTCTTGGGCCTTATAAAAATCTTAGTTTGTCTTTAATCTGGGTGGGGTTGTCTTCAGTAATCACATCCTTATACTAACTGTGACACTCATAGCTTGATTTAAGAGTTATCTGCTTCAGCAGTGTTATCTTATGTCAATTAAATTTATATGCAATAGGATTCTTTGTGTGTGTGTTCCACCAAGCATGTTTAACCCAAGGTTGCTTCTGGCTGAAGGCAGTATTGTACTGTTAAACTTCTCTGACATCATTTTCTTTCTTTTTTTTTTTTTAAATGAGTATTTTAAACCAATGGGGATTTTTTTCTGTTTTTCTCTGCATTATCTAGCTGTTATAAGTATTGTATTTTCTAAACAACTGCCATGAGCTTCTGAAGAAGGACTGGTTGGTCCGAAAGCTAGAGCACTTTGTTCTTGTTGTTACATCTATGTTGGTCCATTAAAAGGTATCAAATCATTTGCTTCTGGATCTATCTTTTTAGTCCGGCATTTACTGAATATTAAGCTGACACTGTATTTATTGTTTTAGTTAAATTTGATTATTGTTTGTGGTTTTATTGTACAGGCACCTTGGTTTTGGAAAGGTGCCTTTTATAAATAAAGAAGTTGATTGATTGATACAATTAATTAAGGCAGTAGTTGCAAACAGTGTTGCATACATATGTAATTTGTGAGAACAGTCAATAAGTGCAATGGTAATAAGTGAACAAGTGCTATCATGAAATAAGGGGTAAAGGAGAGTGAGGATGAGATGACAGATAGTGCAGAGTCGTGTCCCAGAGAGACCCCTTCAGGATGCGGGGAACCCTGCAAGGGGACAGGGGACTGGAGCAGGGATTAGAGAGGGAAAGAGAGAGAGAGGGAGTAAGTGTGATTAACACATAGGAGGGGAAATAAGGCCTGACCCAAAAAGAGAACCCTTCAGGATGCGATGAATCCTGCAAGGGGGCAGGGAGTTTAGGTGATTGTAAACCCTCTTGCGGTTAGGTGCTGTAGTTATAGAGGGATAGTGAGAGGGAGGGAATGAGAAATAACACCTGGGAGGAGATGAGGTCTGATCCATGGAACCATCCAAGATGCTGGGGACCCTGCAAGGGGACCTGGAAGGCCAAGGATAGGTGGATGGGAGGAGGTAAGGTGGCAAGCCTAGGCTGAGAACCCTGCAAGGGGAGTGTGAAGGCTAGGAGAAAAAAGGGGAGAGAGTAGGGGAAGGGAGAAAGGTATGAGGCCTAGCACCTAGGAGGGGCTAGGGTCAGTAGAAGCAGTAGAGTCAATAGGTGCATTAAGTAAATTCCAAAGGGGGACAAACTGTGTCCTAGTATTGGCTGTTTGTCTCCTCGCAGATTGGATGCCTGAGTTATCATGTTCTGTACTCTCTTGTCCAGTGGTCAAACTAAACCTGCCTTCATGTCTGTCAAGGAGCTCAGATGTTCTATGAACTGGTGGGGTTCTAGGCTGCTCTTCTGTCTGTTTACCACCCAATTGTAGGTCTTTAAACATCAGAGGACAGTGCTGGTCTCCCTGATTGATTGTGATGGGGATCTGGTACGGCTGAGCCAATCATTTAGAAATGTTATTACCTGGATTCCTTTCTCCTTCATCTTAGTGGCCAGAACCACAGAGACTTTTGTGAACACCCTTGGAGCAGACAATTGGTCAAATGGAAGGGCCTGATACTGGAAGTGCTGTCCCAGTATGTGAAACCTGAGGTATTTGTGATGTGATGGTCTGATTGGGATATGTAGGTATGCACTCTTCATGGCTATGTAAGTGAAGTAGTCCCCCAATCTGACTGATTTGAGGGCAGACCTGATTGTTTCCATTTTGAACTTCACACCGTGCCCAAAGAGATTCAAGTATTTGACATCTAGTAGGGGGCTGTATGGCACTGGGTTTCTTTGGCACCAAAAGAATATGGAATATAATCCATTGCCCAGGTCTTCTGGTAGTACTTGTGTTATAGCATTGTTCTCTAGTAGGTTTTCTAGTTTGCACTGTATGTGTTGTAGACTCACCTTTTCCTTGATATTGAGAATGTTATCAGTCCATTTCTTACTGGCGTCTCTGGCAGTTCTATTGAGTAGCCTTTTTGGACAGTCTCTAGAACACATCTGTCCTGTGTTGTCTTTTTCTATCCACCTGCCAATTGAAGCAGTCTTGCCCTATTGGTGGGTGACTTGGTCTTGATTCTTCTTTATGTAGTCATTGATGTGATTTCTGCTTAGCCTTGAAGGAATTGTTAAATCTACCTCTATGGAAGTCATTACAGTTTCTGAAATGGTCATTAATGTTGTTACTGCTGTTGAAGTAGGGACAAAAACTGTTGTTCCAACTGGCATTGTAACTGTGGCATCGGTTGCGAAAATTTCTGTTTTTGTGAAAGCCCGCTCTTGAGTATAGATAAGTGTTGCTGGGGTTCTCATCCTTCGCCAAGGCATTTTCCTCTTTCTTTGCTTTGAGGTATTTCTCTAAACCTTTTCCAAATAGGGCATCCAGGCATGTTCTGATTTTCTACATAACCATTCACAAAGTGAAACATTGTCGATTGACTTCATTTTGGAAGCATTAAAGTATATATTATCCCATAATTACTTTGAATGCAATAGAACTTTTTTTAACTAAAACTCCAAGCTACAACTGCAAGGTATTACCATGGGACTGGCCATGGCTCCAAGTTACACAAACCTGTTCCTGGGGCTCTGGGAAGGGTCTGGGAAGAGTCTGTCATTATGTCCTATGCTAACAATTCATTTCATAAATATATCAACTGGTGATGTAGATATATAGACAATGTAATCTGTGTATGGGAAGGGCCTGAGGAACAGGTTGCCCTATTTATGGAGTGGATAAATGGAAATTAAACAAATCTGAGATTTAATTACTATACAGATAAGAGAAGCATGAATATCTTGGATTTGATTTTGTTGATGATAACATGATGGCACAGACTACAAGCTATAGGAAGCCTGCAGCCACTAATAGTTAGCTCAGGACTGACAGTTGGTCTGGCCAATAAGTACAAAAGGGAAGCTTTGATCACATAGACTCCACCCCCTGATGAAGACTATGATTGAAGCACTGGGGTGTCTGTGTGTGGCTATTTTCAGTCTCACACCTTTGTTCTCACTTTGGGAGAAGTTGCAATTTGGATATGGGGTGTTTTGAATCTGTCTTTTATCAGCCTGAACAGTAGTTCATGGAGTGCTTAACTACCTTTGGACTGTGGTTAATTGTTTGGGATTAACCACCACACGCCTAGTACTGGGCCCCTATCTGCCACTGAGCAGACCTGATGGAGGAGTTTGAGTGGACTACTGCCAACATCTGAGCCTCAAATGTCAGCCCCTCATTCAGGATGACACCCAGATTCTTCACCTTCGCAGCATCCACAAGCCTAGAGGTGCCAAGGCACAGCTCCACCTCCATCCCATCTGTTGTCACTCCCCCACTCTGACCCAGCTCAATCACTTGTATATCAGTGTTGTCCATGTTGAATCTCAGCCAGCTCAATGATATCCAGTCCTGGATCTCAGCCAAGCACTGATTGAGCATATCCACCATGCCACGATCCTGGGGTACAAAAGACAGATGGAGCTGAGCATCATCTGCATAACAGTGAAACCCAACACCATTCTGTCTAATGATCCTACCCAGAGGTAGCAGATACACCAAAAACAACATGGGTGAAAGGACTGTCCCCTGGGGCACACCACAGTACAGGTCTATTGGGTGTGAGAAAAAAATGTCCCATCACTACCCATTGTGTCCTGCCCCTGAGGTAGGACTCAAACCAGCTCATCCCACATGCTGTCTGAGTCGATCCAATAAAAGCTCATAGTCCATGGTGTCAAATGCTGAGGAGAGATCAAGGAGAACAATAACTGACCTTTCTCCTCTATCCCTTGCCCTGGGCAGGTCATTATGTACCCTGACCAATGCAATCTTAGTGCTGTACTCTGACGTAAGCCCCAACTGGAGAGGCTCATACCGTAGATGTCATAGGTTGCCAAATGTGTCTCAAGCTGCATTTCATCTACCTTCTTAATAGCCTTGCCTAAGAAAGGCAGGCTAGAGACAGGTTGGTAGTTCACCAGGACATCCAGATCCAGTGTTGGCTTTTTCAGGAGGGCATTTTACCAATGCACTTTTCATTGCCGGAGGAAGAATCCCCTCTGATAAGGGACACCAAATAATCTTGACAAACACTGGGCCCAGCTGCCCTGCACAACTCACTAAGAGCCATGTTAGGCTTGCAACCAACTCACAATACATAAATCACAGCTTCAAGATCACCTATACAACCTCTCAGTTGTGACTGACCAAAAGTCTCCCCGAGGCCACACACCGCTAATGTGACTCCCAGGCTTGACACTGCTGGGCATTAGCTGCCTGACTGGGGCAATCCCAGCCTTAATAGAGGACACTGTTAAAGAAGAACCAAGCAAACTGCTTGCATTTAGTGAATAAAACAGCCTTTACAGGCTCCAGATGGTCTGGGTGTAAAAGCTTGTCCATCGCCCAGAACAACTGATATAGTCAGTTCCTCCCAGTAGGAATATCCTTGGACAGAAATTCTGCCTTCTTATAGGTGATTGCCCTTTGATATTCACCATAGTGAATATTCAAAGCCAGTTTGGCTGGGCCTTGGATCTTCTCCAACACTGCTCTGACCTCCACCCCTTTGCTTTCATCTCCCTCAGCTTGCCATCAAACCACAGCAAGCCAAGGTGTGAAACCAATGGGCATACACGGACTGGTGCTAAAAGGTCAAAGGCCACAGTGATGGTCCTGTTATTGGTCACTACTGCTTCCTTTCCACCACTAGCACATGCTGCCATCATACCTGAGGTGTTCAGAACCACCAAAAGTCCATCCAGCCTCAGCCCTCTCAAAGGGCAGTATCGGACGATCTCCACAGGATGTTTTTTTTTTTGTTATTCAATATACTTTATTAAATTTTAAGCAACTTTAAATCACACTGGGATATACTTGAGTTGACTAGACGCTGCAATATAACATACAAGAACAAGGAATCAGTATACAAAACATAAATGACAAACATTAAAACAGTTCCTCACATTAAACACCCCACTCCACATCCCAGCCCTCCTCCCCTAAACATTCTGTGGTATGACCTTATGAGATACATAAGGGTTTCATTCAACGGTCCGGCAATTCTGAAAGTCAGGGCTTCTAGAGAGAGAGAGAGAGAGAGAGAGAGAGCAGAGTTAAAAGGGTCTCCCAAGTGGATTGATAGTGATGAGGTCTGTGATGCATATTTGCAATGTGTCTCTCCAGCTGAATTGCTAGAAGGATTTCACAGTGCCATTCAAGCACAGTGGGCAAAGAGTTTTCCTTCCAGTGCTGCAACATGACCAGTTCAGCTGTAGAGGCCACAAGTGTAAGATGAGCTTTTCTAACCCTGTGAGTCCCTTTCGGGAACACAGAAAGAGGACAGCATTCTGGGGTGAACAGGGGCTCAAGACCTAACAAAGGGTCTAAGGTTTGTTATATAGAGTTCCAGAAGGCCTGTGATTTCGAACAACTCCACAGGAGATGGTGGAGATGGTGCAGGGATCCAGGGGCTTCCATACAATGCTTACAGAAGGGGGAGTCAGACTTACCCATCTTAAACAGCCTGACTGGTGCCTAATGCAAGTTGTCCATAATATTAAAGTGAATTAGGAAGAGCCTCTCTTGTTTGAGGTATTTGTATGCCATGCCCCAGGCTTGCTTTCAATAGGAAGGATCCATTGGGAGGGATAGCTCCTGAGCCCAGTAGTAACAAACACCGGAAGGAAGGGACGAGTCCCAAACTTGAAGATACTTGTAGACATTGGAGACAGCATGCCCTTGTTTTGCCTGGGGGAGGCCAGTGTTTCAGTCCCAGGAAAGAGAGAATCACATTTTTAATTTTCAAGTATTTGAAGATGTCTCCACTTCCAAGGTATAGCCAAGCTTGGAGAATGGGAAAAGAGGCCAGGTCTGTTCCCTGGGAAAAAAGTGTCAAGGGTGCAACCTCTGAGTTGGGGGGAGAAGGTGGTTGGAATAGGTTTATGGTCTATTTGAAAGTGAAGGTTATTTAAGATAGGTTGAGAGAAGGACCTATGCCAGATCTTTGGCAAGTGGGTTTGGACCTGGTGTAAGGCTTTAAGGGACCATCCTATCGGTGTATTTTTCAGGTGTTGGGGAAGACAGCTGGGGGAAAGGTACACAAGTGGCGAGAGGGAGATGTGGAATCTAGATGCTAGACTCTTTTTGATATCCACTCATATAGGAGTACAGTATATGCCTGGGAGTCAGCAGTAGTCCAGGAGACCACCTTACTGACATGCTGCACACCATAATAGAGGAAAAAAGAAGGGAGAACACGTCCTCCTTGTACTTTGGGGGCAGTCAGTTTGCTGTATGACCTCCTTACTGTTTTATTTTTCCAGAGAAATGTGTTAAGCACCTTTTGAAGTTGGGTGAACCAAGCCTTGGGGAAGAAAAGGCCTAACATACCTAGAGGGTAGAGGAGTCTGGGCGGTGCATTTATTTTTATAATGCTTATCTGGCAAGAGTCCCCATCTGTCCAGATCTGCCTTTACAATTTTAAGCAGGCTAGAAACGTTTTCTCTAACAATTGTAATTTGTAGGGATGTCCCAGAATATTTTGATCCCTAAATAAGTCAGGAGTGTGGGCTCCCAAGACAGACCCAAATGGCTGACATCTGCTCTAGAAAGATGAGAATTAAGGGGGAAGATTATTGTCTTGGATAGGTTGAGTTTGTATGAGAAAACGGAGGAAAATTTGTCTAGTTCCTCTAGCAGGGCTGGAATAGATTGGGTAGGTTCCTCAACATGCAATAGGAGATCATCAGCATATGCTGAGAGTATGCAATTCTTTCCCTCAAGTTGAATACCAAAAATAGAAGGGGAATTAACAATTCTATGGATTAATGGCTCTAGGTAAAAGTTAAAAAAGGAGGGGAGAAAGTGGACACCCTTGACTGGTACCACGGTGCAAGGGAAAAGGGGCAGAGAAAGAACCATAGCACCATATTCTAGCCATGGGCGTGGCGTACAATACTTTTACCCATCTAATGAAGCCCTCTGGGGTACCAAAACAACTTAAGGATGCAAACAAAAAATCCCAGGACACCCTATCGAATGCTTTTTCAGCATCGAGGGAGACCAGGGCCACAGAGGCCCTGGACTCCCTTGAAGCCAAAATTAGATGAATAAGTTTCCTCATATGATCTCCTGATCTGCCCTGCATAAAGTCAACTTGCTCCAGCCAATGACCGCACCCATTACCTGGCGAGGTGATTGGCGAGGATCTTGGCCAGGATTTTCACATCCATGTTGAGAAGCGAGATAGGCTGGTAACTTTCAGGGAGGAATGGGTCCTTGCCTAGCTTGGGGAGCAATGTAATCAGAGCCTCCAAGAAGGAAGGGTCCTCCATACTGTCATCTAACCCAAAATTAAACACCTCTACTAGAAGTGGAGCTAATTGTGGGATACAGGATTTGTAGAGATTACTGGGGAGGCCATCCGGGCCCAGGGCTTTATCCAGAGGCAGCTGTTTAACGGCATATTCTACTTCATTGAGAGAAACCTTCGAGCCCAGCTGTGTAACAAGATGGGGTGGTAATGTAGGAAGGGCAGATGACTTTAAATAATCAGAGATAAGTGGATCCAGGGGACGGGTGTTCTCTCCCTCTTGTATAGTTTTTGAATATAGCTAGCAAAAGTGTTAACAATTTTCTTGGGATCTGATATCATGGTTCCCTCAGGGGCTGGGCGCAAACCTGGTATAAATCTGCTAGCTTCTGCTTGCCTGAGCCTAAGGACTAATAGCTTACCTGCTTTTCCCCCTGATTCTAAGTAGTTTAACGTAGTACGATGAAGTGCTAACCCAACTTTTTGGGCCATTATTTCTGCATACTCAGATTGAAATCGGTGAAGTGTTCGGCCCAGTCTGAAGCAGGGACGGAGCGACTCAAGGTGTGCTCAAGCTGTTGAACTTTCCCCAAAAGGAAGTCTAGCTGCTCCTCATTTTTGCATGCCTGGGTAGTAGTAAGTCAAATGAAATCACCTCGTAGTGCACACTTAAGTGCAGCCCAGACTGTTTCAGTTCCACTTACAGAGTTTCTGTTGGTCTCCAGAAAGACAGAAATAGAATCATGAATATGGGTAAGCGAAGATGGCGCTCTTAATAGCTGAGTATTGAGGCACCAAATTGAGTCATGCCTCACACCCAGTCCTAGCAGGCATGTCAGGCTAACTGGGGAGTGGTCTGACAGGACTCTGGGGAGAATGGAAGCATCCAGGACCCCTGGTAGACAAAAGGAACTGGTTAGAAAATAGTCAATTTGTGACAGGATTTTATGGGGGAGGGATAGGTGTATTGACGGTGTAGTAAATGCCAAACATCTACCAGTCTAGTACTCACCATGAGGTCTGTTAAGGCCCTTTGGGTGGAGGAAAGGCCAACTTGTCTGCTGTTTGACCTATCAACATCAGGCTGAGGTGCCAGGTTCCAGTTCTCTCCCAAGATCATTAGTATGGGAGGGTCATTGACCAGGATGGGAATTAAGTTGGTAAAAAACCCTGGGGAGTCCAAGTTTGGGCCATATGCTGCTCCCAGAACTATAGGGTAGGATTCCAGCCTGCCCCGGACTATAACATAATGGCCCAGAGGGACCCACAGTTCCTGGGTCATGGTGAAAGGGACAGACTTGGCAATTAAGATTACCGTCTCTCCACGTTTTGTGGATACACTGGCCCCAAAAACTTGCCCTACCCAGGACTTCCGAAGGAGGGTGAGATCTTTCCTATGCAGGTGGGTTTCTTGGAGACAGGCTACTTTTGCCCCGATGTGGTGGAGATGGCTCAGTACAATTGTTCGCTTTCGCTTATCTTGGGCACCTTTTATATTCCAAAACACAAGTTTACTGTATATACACTCCCCATATACTCCCACAACAGCAGGAAATGGAGGCAGCAGGGAGGGGAAAAAGTGAAGCCCACTTGGAATAAGTTTAAGATGTTCACCCTTCAAACTCAATACTTTGGGGGAATATACCCCTGACTTATCCTTCCATTGGAAACCTGAAAATTGAAGTGTCATGACACACAGAATGCCCTCCCTATCCTCAAATACCCATACTGCTAAACCCCAACCCCCTCACGCTCCCTAACAATGTACAAAAACACAAATAAAACCATGTAAACAACACACCAACCTGGTTCTAAAAACCGAACTACCCCAGCTCTTACCAGCAGGTGATATTAGCTTTCCTACCCTTGGAATGACACATTACCCCATCCCCCCACGCAATGAAAACTCAGAACATTACATGAGATACTCGGAGACTAAGTAAGCAACTAACAAAACTGGAGTTACAGCGTATCTGCCATAGGCATCCATATAACAGAGAAAAAATAAAAACAACAACTTATATCTAGTCAGGAAAGATCAATCGCAGTGCACAAAACAACTCATACAGAGAGACAGTAAAGCACAATGGCTCTCCAGAGTTGAGGGAGGGGAAATCAGTTAGATGCAGGTACAATCCACTTTGGATGAACTCCCTCAATTGTCCAAATTCAAGAGACCTGTAACAGTGCCCCAAATAAATTATATGTTACCTCCCCACTAAGAATTGCCCTGCACTCAAACCACATCAGTGACATACTGCATTGTGTACACTAATGCACACACATGGGATCCATCAAGAAATAAGGGAAAACAGACAGAACTCCTGAATACCACCTTCTTTCCCCCCAATAATTGCAAAATTAAAAAACCCGACCAGCAATTTCTAAATAAAGTCCAAAGTCAGTCTCTCCATGAGGAAGCCTTGAGGCTTACAGATCATGCGGCCAATCGGGTAGCAAAACTGGGGTTTCTGAAACTGGAGTTCTGCAGTGCTGGCCCCAGGAGGATTCTAGTTCGATACCGGAAGGCTTGGCAATGGATCTCTTAGTTGCAACAAAGGTAGGGAGGCTCTCGGGGCTCAGAAACTGATTTTTAGACAAGGAGGGGAAAAAAGTTCCTTTCAGGTCAGTTCACGGCCACTAATTGCCACCACACACACTGAGCTTTGCTGCACCGAGGAAATGAAAAACCATGTCTCACTGCAACATCAATAATCACTTGAAGAGCTCTGGCAATAGGGACTTCAGTTCCGATGCGGCCTGCTCCGGAGTTTCAAAGGGCTGCCATTTGTCAATGAGCTTGACTTGCAGAATGGCAGGGTAGTGGACCTTAAAGGGTTCCCCAGCTGCAATAAGTTTTGTGACTGTGGGATGCAGCTCCTGTCTTCTGACTCGTACTGACTGAGGCAGGTCTTGTACAAATCACAGGGTGTGCCCTTCCCATTGAATCTCCTTAAGATCCTTGATCTGTGCCAAAATGTGGACTTTATCTTGGAAATTCAATAATTTGAAAATAAGCAGCCGAGGAGGAGAACCAGGCGGGGAGGGGGGCACAAACAGTGGTGGGTTTGCTCGATGATATAGGTGCCATTATTAGGAGAAGGGCAGGTGATTTTCTCACATAACTTCTGTGTGAACAGGATGGGGTTATTGCCCTCCTCTTTCTCTGGCAGGCCGATAACCAGCAGGTTGCTGCACCTCCTGTGCCCCTCTAGGTCCTCCAGTTTGTCCTCAAGCTTTTTCAGTCTACGCCGGGTGGCCGTAGTATCCAGCTCTGATTTATCTTTCCACTTTTCCATGGAGTACAGCCGGGTTTCTGAGTCACAAACTTGAGCTGATACCGTGTCCACTGAAGTGCAGATCTGGTGAAGGTCTGTGGAGATCGCTGAAATAGACTCCTGGAGAGGTTTCATCAGCTCAATGAAGTGGTCCTCGGTGAGTGCTGGGGCATTTGGCTGGGATTTACTTGCACCCATGGGCTGTGACTTAGGCCTTTTAGTGGCCTTGTCTTTTTCTGGGGTAGGAGGTGGCGAATGATGCGGCTGGGCTTTTCTCATCTCAACCTCCATGATTTAAGGCAGAAATTTCATATGGCAACTCTCTCAGAAGTTCAGCAGGTAACTTTGGTCGTCGTTTCTCTGGCTTAGTTAGATTGAAAATGCAATTTTATGTGGGAGAAGCAAGGAACAGAGAGAAAGTGTGACCGATCCTTCAGGCTGCCATCATGTGCCACCACCATCTCCACAGGATGTTGACTACAGAGGGGTGCCCTGAAATCAAACCTGATGGTGCAATGATCCTACCAACTAATCAGATCAATCTTGAGGTTTTCCACCTCAAGCCCCAGGTGGAACACCAAGTCCAGAGTGTGTCCGTGTTGATGAGTCACAGTAGCAACTACTTGTGCCAAGCCCAGTGCTGTCATACACTGCAGGAAATCCTGTCCAAAACATGAGAATTTGTAATTGACTTAGGCATTGAAATCACCAAGAATAATCTGCCTTAGTGACTCCAATACCCTGCCGGCAGTGGATTCCATTATTTCCTGCAGAAAATCTCCCTCCTGACATGGAGGCCGGTATGCAAGGAGAACCCTGCACCTAGTGCCTGGACCCCCAGACACGGCCACACACTCAAAGGCTGAGGTGTCCCCACTGGGTGCACCACCATGTTTAATTCAGATCTAAAGCAGATAGTTACCTACCCCCCCCATGGTCCTTCCTCAGGCAGTGCACCACAGAGAAACTGAGAGGGATGAGTGCCTCCAAAATCAGACCAGCATCATCCCCCAACCAGGTCTCTGTGAAGCACGCTAGATCAACCGAGGAATAAGCTATAATGTCTGCAATAATAGCAGCCTTATTTCTCATCGATCTGTTGTTGCACTGGACTACCCAAAGAGGATGAGCAATGGTGACCAGCCCATCAGCTACCTGTCCGAGCAGTCCGGTGGAAGCCTGGAGTATGGGGACTAAACACCTCTGACCCCTCCCAAAACCCCATTTGACCCAGGGTCATCTCCTGGTCCTCATCATCCTAATCACCCCCACCAGTATCCTGCCCCCACATCCTTTACTCTCCTGCAATGCCTTCTAGTAATCCCCACCTCCCTGCAATATAGCACTGCAGGCAAGGGGAGGTCACAAAAAAGAGGCAACTCTCAGAGCAGAGATGGGGAGTAGGTGAATCTGGGGGTCTGCCCAGGACAACACATTCTAATACAATCTGACCCAAAGCCCTAAGACCCCAAGAAGCACCCTCTGCTTAACAACCTAAATTCAAACAGCAACCCGCCTCTCCCACAATCAAACCATGTACACACTCACACACTATACAACAAATTACTTAAACCAAACACACCTTACCAAACACACCCTAACTCACTCCAAAATAACAAAACCAAACATTAATAAGTCCAGTAAACTTTGAAGCTATGGCTTCAAAGGAAAGTAAAATGAGTCCTCTCCTTGAAACAATTATCATACTGAGACAAAAGGGGACCCGTTCTACACCCTGACTATGGAACACCCCAAATGCCTAAATGTTAAAACAGTCTCCAGTTACTTTTACTCCTGGTTGTCACCCAGGAGTATCTCCAGCTTTTCTCCAATACTCTTAATCTTCATTTCCCATCCAGGAACAGTCACAGTCTCCAATACTCTTAATCTTCATTTCCATCCAGGAACAGTCACAGTCTCCAATACTCTTAATCTTCATTTCCATCCAGGAACAGTCACAGTTCAGAGTTCAATAAGATAGAAATCATGTATTACTAATACAGCAGTGCAAATTCACCTACTCACCACTACTCCCTCTTCCGTTAGTTCGAGTCTAACATGCCAGTCAGACCCAGGGTGGCTGTGTGACCTAGCACTTGTAAATGCTATGTACAAGCAATAGAGGGTGAGACAGCCAGCTGAGTTGGTGTAAAAGAGCAATCTGCTTTCATCTAGGCCACTTGTCAAAATTAGACAAAAAGCAGAAAATGAAATGACCACTGCCCTGCTGAGTCAGGTGATCCCAGCAGTGCATATCCTGAAAATATCATTGGATAGATGCTGTCCATACATGAACACAAGAAGATGTCAGATGGGACAACTGTAATTATCAAGTACCTGCAAGCTGAACTGGATGCAATATTTGCAAAAGTGCTGGATAGCTGCAGTCACAATTTTGCAACCATGATGGATCCCAGGTTCTAATGCCCGATCCTTCTCATGGTTATAGGTATCCATGGAGTCAGTCACTTTCAGCAAGAATTGTGTGATGAGCTGACTGGTTGCATGTAGGGACTGGTGCAATTGGCTGTGGGGAGGAAGCTTGTGAGAGAGAGAGGGAATGGCATCTGGCAGGTCTGGGTCTATTTCCACTGGGGATGGGGAAGAAATTCCTGATACTGGTGGCAGCACGCATGAGAGTGAGTGAGCACTGGTCAGCACATCCTTACATCAAGAGCAATAGAAGACGACACATACACAGCCTTTTTCTGTGGAAAAGATCTGCCATAAAGCCTACAAAAACAGCATTCCTCAAATCTTGTTTTATTCAAATATCCACTTACCCTCAATGTTTAGTCAACACGGTTCATTTAGGGGACTGTGTTTCTACTGTTTTTATGATTTTGTTAGGGTGATAAAATACTCCAGGGAGTCCAGATTTCTCAAGGGTGGTAAATAGATAGGGCCAAGACCCCCTATCAAATGCCTGTTCAGCATCGAGACTAGCCAGCAGGAAGGGGGTAGAGTGGATGTGCACCTGATGGAGCAGGTATAGGGTATGGCAGGTGTTGTCACCTGTTTCTTGGGTTCTCATGAATTCTGTTCGGTCTGGGTGAATTAAACACAGAAACAAGGGGTCCAGCTATGGGATTAGAACCTCCATGAGTACTTTGTAATCCATATTAAAGACCCATATCTGCTGTATGAGGGGCATTCAGAGAGAGTTTAACTGAAATTCTGGCATATTGCCACATGCTTGGAATTCCTCCCAGCACCTCATTACATACTCTAGCAAGCTGGGGTAGGAGCAGGGCATGTTGAAGTGTGTAAAATTCCATGATGTACCCGTCAGGCCTGAGGGCTTTTTGGGTATGCATTTTACCTAGAACCTGCTCTAGGTCGTGACTGTGTATCAGCCTGATCAAGCTGGCTGCCAGATCCTGAGTCAATCGAGGTAACTTCAGGGGATGAAGAAAGTGTCTCTGGCCTCCAGGTTTGAAGGATGTTCCAGAGAATAGAAGGCTGTATAATAAGAGCAAAACACCTCTGCTGTCTCTCCTGTCCTACAAAGGAGGCGGGAAGTGGCGGGGTGCTACAGTTGTGTGACCATAGCTCTGGTTTTATGCCACTGTACTTAGTAAGATATGACTCTGGTGGCTTGAGATCCCACCTCATAATATTTGTGACTTAAAAATGTTGTAGAGAAGGAGCCAGGTGCATTTATGTATGTGTCTGGTTCTGAAAGGTTTGATGACTGTTTCTCATGTAAAAAAAAGTGTGTAGAATTAAAGCAATAATGACCAAAGAACTGGTCATTTCCTAGAGATTAACGACTGGCTGGGGGAGAATTGCTGGCCCGAGGTGCAGCCGAGGTCCAGCCCTACCCATACAGTTATTAATCTTGATGAAATGACCGGCTCCGAGGTCATTATTGCAATTATAAGTCTAATCGCAATAATTATGTTTTTTTAAAGACATTTACTTAACATTTTCTTGGTGGCAGTGGAAGCGCGACAGCAGGAAGCGTAGAGCGGGTGCCACGCCAGTCACTTCTTAGAGTTTTTACACCAGCACAGCAACCAATCATGGACAGCATTGCCATCATGAATAATTAATTAGACTTATAATCAGATTTACAACTTTTATTCGTCCATAGTTGGAAAATGCACTTTCTTAAGAGTAACTAAAAGTTTTACATTTATGTAATAGACTCGGTTAACTTATTTATTTAATTTATCTAATTTATTTAATAGACCCGGTTTACTTAGTTATTAATGTAATTTATTTAATGTTTCAGATATGGCTAGCAAGGCTTCTCACAAACCACAGAGGTGATGCATCCTACACACTGATCCAGGAGTTAGCACAGACCATGGAGACCAGCTACCTTTTGATGATGCTTATTGGGAGAAAGTAGTTGATGCAAAGGAAAGGCGTTCTAGTCAAACACTGTCAAAGTACAACATGGCGCATCTTGAATTGTCTGAACATTACTCCAGCAGCCATGGGTATCATTATATCTGCTACAAGAACTTCACTGCATATAAGAGTTCTGGTAAACTTGCAGCTGATGAAACTTTAAAAAAAGACATCGTAAAGAGTTATCCAGCAAAATTGCTTTGCTCCCAAGTTCATAGTGCTCTGTCTGAATCTGCAGCATCTACATCAGGCATATTCCCAAATGAATGTATAGTTTGCAAATCATTCAAGAAAAGGAATCCTAAGGGGTCAAAGGAGACTTGAATATCCTGCAACATGTGCAACTTATAGGGCAGCAGACAGCATAAAAATGCAGTAAAAGAAATGGATGATTGACAAATGGATATGATGGTAGGCAGTATTGATCTCATAGCCAAAGAAGTGAAATACCACAACAGCTGTATGAACAATTAAGTAAAAAAAGGCAGCATGAATAAAGGGCACAGGTACAAAATGTGAATACAGTCAGTTGAGAGACAGTCACCAGGTTGCCTTTTCCAGACTAGTTAAGTATGTGCATCATTGTTAGTGGAATCCAAGAAGGATCGTTGCTATCTCTACACAAAAGGTACATGGACATTCTTATGGAGTGTAGTGAGCGTGAAACAAATTATGACCCACAGAGCTTGCAGTCAAAACTGACAGATCACTTCAAAGATTATATCATATTTGATACCAAAAGTAGAAAAGCAGGTGCAATCATCAAGTCTGCTAAGAAACAGGCTGACTGGGAGAGAAGTACAAGCAGCACAAGCAGCTCAACACATAAGAGAACAGTTGTTGTAACTCCTAAAGGTATAGCCTCATAATAAGACCACAGTTAAAGTTGAAGACTTAATAGAAGAAAATGTAAAACTGCCACCCATTCTTCTGACATTCCTACGTACTGTACTCACGGGTTCATTAGAAGTGGGCAGTGAACGACAGGAGAGGGTAGGTCAGTCTGTTGCAGATGGCATAATGTGTACAGTGTCAAGGGAGATTCGAAGGATCTAAACAAGTTGTTTAACACACTAGACTCCTCCATGAATTCATTCTGGGATGCATTTGAGGACAGTAATCTTTATTCAATAGGTAGTGGAAAAGCAGTATCACAATAGGTAACAAATGAAATGTTACAGATTACTGAGTTAGGTACTCGGATGCATCATGTGTTTAGAGATGAATGCATTACCAAAGGCAGCAGGTTTGAGGAACCATCAGAAGATACACATTGAAGAACTTTGCACATGATGCAATGAAGGTGAAGATTAAGAACAAGGACGAGAAAATTGTTGAGTTGAAAGGAACTCGAGACCTCTTTGGACGCTTGCTATATCTATCTGCAACTTCAACAGTTGAACTTATGATGGTGTTTGCCTACCCACTAACCCTGGTACCCCTCTCCTTAGGAAATGTTGATGGATCAATGAACACAGCAATGAAGTCAATACTGCTGAAGAAACTTGAAACCAGAGTCCAAAGTAGCCACCCCGATGCTGTAAATGCCATTGTGGTTGATGCCAGGTTCTTGATCAGAAGTCTTACAAACCTGCAACCAACATTCCATGGTGTGGCAAAAACCATCCTGTCTCTTGTTTGCTGTACTTCCGCAAATGAAGTCCACCTTGTCAGTGACTGTTACAAGTCACCATCAATCAAAGGTCTTGAACAAGAGAAGAAAGGGAAGCATAGCATCACTCCACTCTCCTATCTCATAACTGGTCCTGACCAAAGCCGACAAAGAGACTTTGCTGGATCCCTGTCTTCATCTTCATTCAAGATGGCACTCCTAGGTTTTCTAGCTACAGCATGGAATTCTGATGTGTACTGTTAAGTTCTTGGTGATAAAAAGCTCATGTGTGCAGTAGGAGAAACTTGTTACTCATGCAAAGTAGAAGCTGGACATATGCTCAGACTAGAGTACAAGGCCCTAAAAAGCAAACACATAGAAGCAGACTCAAGAATCATGCAACACACACTACATTTGCAGCCAAAAGGAGGGTGGAGATGTGCATGTAGTGGTCAGGGCAGATGAAACTGATATTCTGGTCATTCTGCTGTATCATGCAAGTCTAAATGATAATCTCAAACTGCACATGGACGTTGGCCATTCAGGTAATAACACAAGAAGATTCATTGATGTATCCAACTTGTCAGCAGAGTTAGGTAGACATGTGTGTGCAGCTCTACCAGGTCTCCATGCACTAACAGGGTGCAACTATTTACCAGCGTTCAAAGGCAAGGGGAAGGGGAAGGTGTGACCTCTAACAATTATAAAAAAGAATACAGAGTACACACAGGCATTTGGAAAACTGGGATGTCCACATTTGTCTAAAGAAACTGAGGATACAATTGAGAGCTTTGTGTGTACCTTGTATGAACAGAAAGTAAAGAGTGTCAACACAGCTTTCTACGGTATGTTCAACGCCAAGTATCGATCGAGTGACAAAGATGCACCCTTAGAAAAGATCAAAGGAACAGATGCAAGCTCTCTGCCAGCAGGCAGATCAACTCTGACACAACACATCTGCCAAGCAAATTACATTTCATTGTTATGGAAAAATGCAGACAAACCAAAAATGACACTACTGAAGCCAGAGGACAATAGCTGGACCTATAAGGCTGGCAAATGCAAGCCAACGTGGTTCACATGTGAAGTTGTACCACCAGCCTTACGTGAACAATTGATTGAACATGACAACAATCCAAATGAAGGATATGATGACAGTGACTGAGATGATATTAATGAGACAGATTTGCTTAACATGTCAGATAATGAAGACAATGAACAAGAATACTGATTGTTGTACTTAGGTTCATAAAACATCATAAAAAGTTGATTGTTTCAAGTTAAATGTAGAATAAAATAAATAACATTACTATTAAGCCTTTGATACATATGTTGCTGTTTATTACATCTGTAGTATTCAAGTAAAAGCTTATAGAATTGAAATTAAAGAAGGAACCATTAATTAAAATATACACAGTTTTCACCAACAGTTCATTTTTTCATTGAAGAAATGCATTTTCCAAGACAACGTTCAACTTTGAGCGAATAAGAGTTGTAAATCTGGATTTTACACACTTTTTTACATAAGAAACAGTCATCAAACCTTTCGGACCTAGATACATAGATTAATGCACCAGATTCCTGGACTGTTGGTGCCAGTTCTTTTTTGGCAAGCAGGAGCCTGTCAATAGCTTGCTTGATTTGGTACAATTGTGGGAGGACCAACTTGTCCCCCTGCATATGAGCAGTCTGCAGAAAATGCAAAGTGTCTTGTGGCCAGACAGCCGCTGTTGCCGCTCCCTCCGTTTCTTGGTGCAATATTCCATAATATACCTCCATAGGGCTGTCTTCGTAGTGTCCCATAGGACAGGCTGCCAATGGGTGCCCCCCCTAAGTTAAGCTGATTAATTTCAGGTATTTTCTTTGCCAGAAATCTCCTGAATTCCTCCGAGCACAAGTAGTATGTGTTGAAGCACCACTGCATTTTGGGGATCTCCTTTTCCAATCTTAGATAAGTCAGGAGTGGAGCATTATCAGAGAGTAGAATACCCCCAGTCTTACAATCAGTAATGTATTTGAGGGATTCCTGGTGGGTGCCTGTCCTATGGGACACTACGAAAATAGTCCTATGGAGGTATATTGTGGAATATTGCACCTAATCAAAAAACTATTACTTAATGCCAAGAAAATTGCACATAAACAAAAAACTATTACTTAACGCCAAGAAAACAAAAGCAATGCTCTTTTCTCCCTTTGCCCAAATGGTAAATTCAGCCCTATCAGATCCTGTGCCACAGATTACTACAATTCTTGGTGAAAAGTTGGAATTCGTCCCTAAATTCAAATACCTGGGAGTATGGCTAGACCATAGGCTGTCCTTTATAGAGCACATTGAAGAATTACTCAAAAAATTATGACAGAGACTTGGCCTGTTCTTTAGGATAGCCCCCTTCTTAACTAGAGATGCCAAACTACAGCTGGTACAATCAACCTTTCTATCCTTGATAGATTATGCTGACATCCCGTACAGTCACTGTCCCATTTCCTACCTCACCAAACTTGACACATTATATCATAGAGCCTTGAGGTTCATCACAGGCCTGCCTTATTCCACTCACCACTGCTCCCTATATCAATCAGTGGGGTGGAGTTCTCTTCAGTTCAGGTATGATAAAAATGCAGCCTTATGGACCCTGAGAGTCATCTCCAAATAACGTCCCCAATACATTAAAGACTGTCTTCCTATAAAACCAATAGGCAATTATGCCCTGAGAAGTTGCAAATCTCTCCTACTGATGTTTCCCAAAGTTAAGTCTTGCTTTGGCAGGGCTGCTATAAACTTTATACTGTCCTCCTTGTGGAATAATTGCAAAAAAAACTGAAACTGATGTCACCCATCAGCATCTCATCTTTCAAGCTCTTACATTCACGTCTCAGAAATGATCAGTGCAATTGTTTCCCATGACCATAAATTTTCAACATGCTAACCTGTACCATTTAACCATGAACAAATTACTTCTAGTGCGTGTCTCCTCCTTGGCCCTGGTCTGTCATCATGCTTTCATATAACACCTTGATGCCTCTGTCCTCCCTTTGATACTGGTCTATCTTCCCGCTTTCTCCAGCCTTCTTTTCACAACTCTATACAGCACTCATCCACAATCTACACGCAATCATACTATAAAAGTCCTAATGCCCCTTTCCCCCTCCCTGTAGGCCACCACCGCCGCATCAGTTCTACTGACCTATCCTTGGGACTTCACTTCTCACAATGTTTATCCTTCGCTTACATATTACATACCCCTCCTGGTACCCCATCTGCCATTAGTTGGTGGTTCTCCAAGCCATTTTCATGGCTAGTTCTAGTGACTGCCCCTGGTAAATGAACTAACTGGTACTTCTATACAGAGAACATGGTTTATATACAGTTGCATGGTTCAATGGTGGACCTGCCCCCTTGTATTTGAAACCTCCTTTGTTATGGCTTGCCTTGTCTTCCTTTTTATCATTTGACTCTCCTATTACTGTACCATTGTGTTTGTGTTTATATACTTATTTATGTGTATTTATATGTTTTTATGATGGATGCTACCCTGATCCTGTTCTAACCAGGTTAATCTTGTAAAAGAGCTCTGCTCAATGATGTTCACCTGTTTAAATAAAGATTTTGACTGATTGATTGATTGATTGGGTGTTGCAGTAATCTATACACGTATATATTGCATGCATTGCAGAGTAATGTGTATAATTTGGGGTCTGCAGGTTGTAATCATACCACTCACCAGCCCATTTATGGAAGTACAGCAGCATGGAGCAAATCATATGGACTGCTGGTTGCTGAGGCAGCCTAGGATTGGTGGTATGCTAGACAGTTGAGCAAATCCTACTGAAGTCCCCCCTCCGAGCAGCAAGACCTCCCACATATTTTCCAGTATAAGGTCCAAAAGCCGTCTGACTGTGGAGGTATTAGACCCTGGAGGGAGACAGATATTAACTGAAGTGATCTCCACCTGATATACAACACCCTGAACTGTTGCTAGATGTGATTCCCTGTCTTTGATCACCTTAACTTCCTGAAAAAGGGTGGAATGGGGCACTAGAATTGCCACTTTCTGTCTTTTGCCTTTAGGCATCTCAGAGGTTTATACCAGTTTATACCCAAATTTCTCCAGTTCCCCTTACTTAGTCGCATCCAGGTGAGTCTCCTACAAGAACACCAGTTTAGTACATTCCTTTTTGATTCTGGAGGGCACCTTGGACCACTTCACTGGATTGTTTAACCCATTTACATTGAAAGAGCACCACAAGATATCCTTACCCATGACAGTATACAAAGCAGATATTACCCTTCAACCTTCCTCTCCCCAGAACTCCACATATAGGTGCTGTACTGTAAGAATCAATGCTACAGTTGTGCATTTTGTAACAGGAACTAGGACCAAGCTAAGGTTGATATGGTTATCTCATGTTCAGAAAGAAAACAGAGCGCCCAGTGAATATAAAGTGGAAACCAAAAGAAACAAAAAAATCTAGGAAAGGGAGACAGTCTGTCTTATTCTACAATTGGCAGATTTGACCTTCAATGGGGGACTCTGCCTTAAGCCCTTTGCCAGTGAGTGAACCCCCACAGTGAGGAGATGCCCCACACTAACAAAGGAGGGCCCTATAGCACTAAGGCTACTTGGATGTGAGTGTGGTCAGGAACTTATATCAGCAAGGTGGGCATAGCTTGCTGCTACCCTCACCGCACCTCCCTCACCTTGCAATATTACCAGAGTAATTAAAATAGGTAAGACACAGGAGAATCCAATTTGTTAATATAACCAATTAGACCAGCAGGCAGTAAGGCTGGATCTTTTTGTCTTATTTCTTGCCTTTCTACCTCTCTGACAGTGTAATGGGCATAGTGTGAGGGAATTTTTATATATCCTAAAGCTATATTTGCTATTATATGCCTTGAAGCTATGCTTGCTTTGTAAGCCCTGCTGTAACAAAGTCATAATGAATGTAGTAGAAATTTCTGAGTTCATGCTGTTTTTTACAGGGTTATAGAATGATACTGAGGTTACTTGAGGTACATTTGTAGAAACAGAAAGCAAGATAAAACTGGGCAGAACTGGTTGTACCAGCCTGAATAACAGGCTCGGACAAAATATAAGATAACAACATGCTTGGGCAAAGTATAAGATAACAGCACATTGAGGCATTGAAGGCAAGCTGTACGTTGTTGTATGTTGCTATGGTGTGAGTAAAACTCATTGTTTCACTCAGGTCAGATTGACCCAGGTATATGTATCAAGAAGTATTGGGAAAGAAATGAAATAAGCAGTGGAAAAGTACACCATACATTGGTATCAACTTGTTATTCTGTTACATTGGTATCAACTTGTTATTCTGTTTTATGATTGGCTTATACTGAAATGTTGATATTTTTCAAGATAAGAAGTGCAGAATCTAGCTTATAAAAAGCTGCTGTAAATTGTAATCAGGGAGCTTTCTCCTTTGCAGAACTCCCGCATGCATGTGAAAGATTTGATCAAATAAAGCGACGTTAAGACAAAACCCAGTGGTGGGGTTTTTCACCCGTGATCGGGAGCGGTTGCTCAGGTAATACTTACAGTGAGAGAATTTATGATCAGTTTTGCATAGTCGGCAGGATGAGTTCTTCGGTCCGTGTCACCTCGTGATCGGGTTGTTTCCCTTGGACAAAAAGAAGGACATTTTTGTGGAACCCCATCAGGACATGACGCCTAGGGCCCGGCGACACTCATCATCACTGTAAGTACAAGAGTACCTTGGAGCGAGTGTGCACTATATAGGACAGGCCTAGATAAAGTGGGAAACAAGGGAACAAAAGATAACCTAGGTCCAGAGTTAGTATTATCTGGACCAACAAAATGTATGGTTGATAAGTTTGGCCAGGATTCGGTCTCTGAGATAGGACAATGGCATAAGTTGACCAGGGGAATATTTCCCCTTATAGGTACTTTTAGTATAGATGTACTAAAGGAAGCAAGGATAGCATTGGAAGAAAAAGAAAAGAGCAAACAAAAAGGGTGCAAGGTAGACTGGTCAAGGTTTAGAATATGGGAAAGAGAGGCAGAAAGGTGACATGAAAATCAAGTGAGAGGGTTAATGGTAAAACAAGAAGGAAGATACTGAACACCGTAGGAGGGTGTTTCATCATCACGATACCCCTCCACCATATCGGCCCCTTCCCCCAACTGTTCCGCCGGGACCACAGGGAGGGGTGGTGCCAGATGCGCCACCAGAACAGGTTGCCCCGGCTGTGCCTGCTGCCCTACCTGCTCAACAAGCACTGATAGTCCAACCGGGCCAAGCAGTACAGTCGGATGAGGAGGTAGGGAGTGAAGAGGGGAAGAGGACCTGGTTGACACAATGGGATCTATGTCACTGGATGGGAAGGTACATGGCAAGGGAGATGGGAAGCCTTGGGTATTTAGGCAAACTGATGCAAGGACTAAGGGCCCAAAACAGGCAGGGGGAAGAAAGAAACTAACACAGCAGTTGCCTTTGATACATTATCCCAACCCACACCCCGAGGCAGGAAGACTGGCTGCCAATGACCAGCCTGCAGTCCCTAAATACATTGAAGTGGACCGCCCATGGAATCCTGAGGAGTTGAGAGAGGCCCTGAAAGATGTACCAAAGCCTCAAGATAACTTAGAAGAATATATAAAGGAGTTAACAAACTTAATAAAAATGTATGAACTAACTACGACTGAGGTTGGAGAGTGTCTTAGACGGACATTAAAGGGCAGGTGGGAGGAAGTAAAAGAGGCCTGGGACCCAGAGAAGCCAAGGGACCAAATTATGCCACAATTTAACGCGGTGTGCATAAAACTACGGGAAAAATACAGAGATGTGACAGACTGGTCTTGCATCCGGGATACGAGACAAAAAGATGAGGAATCAGTACGCGATTACAAGGAACATGGAGGGGGACAGAGGCCCATAGCATATTACTCGAAGCGTTTGGACTCAGTGGTATGTGGGATGGTGTCTTGCTTGCAGTCGGTGGCAGCGGCTACTGAAGCGGTGTTGGCATGCGTGGATCTGGTAGGATTCTGTGCTTTGACGGTGCATGTGCCCCATTCTGTACATTCTATTCTGCTACAAGCTCGCACAGCTCATTTAACGCCTGCACGATTGCTTTCAGTATCAAAATGTGTTACTAACCATGTCTAACATAACTTTGAAAAGGTGCACCACTTTAAACCCAGCGACGTTGCTCCCCACCTCGGAGGAGGGGGAGGAGCATGACTGTGGGCAAGTGATTGACTTAGACTGTAAGCCTCGACCGGATATCACTGACGTTACCCATACAAAGCGCAGACTTAGAATTATTTGTTGACGGCTCGGCAAAAGAGACGAAAAGGATCCCTCTTGGTAGGTTATGCAGTGTGTACTCAAAACTATGTATGGAAGGAGCAAAGTTGCTCTCACGAACGTCAGCCCAAGCTGCTGAACTCATAGCTCTGACGAGAGCTTGTATAATAGCCGAGGGTAAAACAGTTAACATATACACAGATAGTCGATATGCATTTGGGGTAGCTCATGATTTTGGCACCCTATGGAAACACAGAGGGTTTTTAACAGCAGCTGGAAAACCTATTGCGCATGCAAATTTGGTAAAGAATCTTTTGTTAGCAATCCAGAAGCCAGAAAAGTTAGCAATTGTAAAATGTCAAGCCCAGACTTCTAACCAAGATTTTGTTTCTGCAGGAAATGCGAGGGCTGATGCAGCTGCAAAGGAAGCAGCTCTTTCTGGAAGTGTTCCGAAATTTCAAATGTCTTTGACTGTAACTAACCAACTTGATTTATTCTCAGTAAAGGATGTTGCAACTTTACAACAGTCAGCCAGTGCAAAAGAGAAACGTAACTGGCAAACAAACTGTAAATTTGATGCTAGCACTAAGGTATGGACAAACCCCGATGGCAGGCTCTGCCTGCCCTCGGCAGTATTTCCCTTTTTGGCAAAATTGGCCCATGGGGACGATCATGTTTCAAAAAGTGGAGTAGTCGATCTTGTAAATAAACATTGGTATGTTGTTGGCTTACTGTATATGAAGAATTTTGTAAAAGTGTAATATGTATGCAAAATAATGTTGGCAGAGGACTCAAGTAACCCCTCTGCCCATCCTTTTCCTACAGGACCTTTTGAACATTTAATGATGGATTTTATTGAGCTAAACCCGTGAAGGGTATAAATACTGCTTAGTGATTGTAGATATGTTTTCAAAGTGGGTAGAGCGTTCCCAGTACGGAAAACCACGGCCTGTACAGTAGCAAAGGCCCTGATTAGAGAAATCATACCAAGGTGGGGGATTCCCACCCGGCTCTCCAGCGATAATGGCTCGCATTTTGCAAATGAAGTCATCAGAACCTTGTGTGAGACACTGCAAGTGGATTTACGAATGCACTGTGCATACCACCCACAATCGGGAGGGGCAGTAGAAAGGGCAAATCAGACATTAAAGCTGAAATTGACCAAAATTATGGCAGATACTGGCCTTAGTTGGTCAAAGGCACTACCAATAGCCCTAATGAGAATGAGGGGAAGAGCTGGCCCCATGGGTTTATCACCTCATGAAATTTTGATGGGAAGGCCCCTCAGAATGACAAATGTCCCCTTCCCACAAAACCGAATAACATTGCACGGTTTAGATAATGAAATGATTGCCTACTGTTTATCTCTTAATGCTGTTTTAAGATCTCTCTATCCTAGGGTAAAAGCTGTACTTCCAGTTCCCTTGGAAGGACCCCTGCATAGGATACAGCCTGCAGACTTCGTGGTTATCAAGGACTTCCGAAGAAAGAAGTCGTGCGCACCGAGGTGGCGAGGACCATTTCAAGTGCTCCTGACTACCGCCACTGCCATAAAGATCGTGGAGAGAGAAACGTGGATTCACGCATCTCATTGTCGCTTGGTGACAGCCTCTACAGTCGATACCATTGCACAGTGAACTGAGCAACCATGAAAATTATTATCGTTCTGTTTTTGTTCGGACTATCGCTGCAATTTTTGCTATGGGGCTCTGGATACGAGGGGGGCAACTGCTCCCGCCGCAGCACAGAGCCATTGCACATTAAACACTTGGTGGACTTTAATGAACTTACATGCTAATAATGCTAATGTTTCTGATTGCTATGTATGCACTAGCTCTCCTTCTCTCCAGCCATAGGGCTCCACCTAAAACCCAGGCCTGTAAATAGCACTGAGGCCAACGAGATTCTCGGTGCCATCAGGGGAAGAAACATCACTAATGCCCCAGATTATGCTACAAACAAAATAAAAAACCTAACTGTGTTTCGGGGGCACGATTTTACTGCATGGTACAGCCCACCGAATGATACAAATGTGTCAACCCCGTTGTATCTAGACATTAGACAGCAGAATATATCAGCCAGGCTCTGCCTGTGTAATAAGCAACTAACCGTGAGTTTAGCGCCACTGGGATGGTCCACGTGCCAATATTGTAGGCACTACAACAGCACCACCAAGTCCGAGTCCACCATAACCAACTGCTCTCAAGCAGATGCCCACACAGTACATCCTGATTTCACTGCCGTGGGCAGTCTGTCAAGTCTATACTGGGTATGCGGGGGATAGGGCTTATCTTTTTCTACCTATGGGGTGGATGGGCTGCTGCTATCTAGCCACACTCCACCCTGCAGTCCATGTATATATGTACAATGCATCTGCTATACATCAGCGTGTAAGCTATATAAATCAAGTTCAAAAAAGGGAGGTGCCGGATGCGAATAAACGTGTCCCAGTGGGAGAAAAATTTGGGGCAGGAATCTTCCCATGGTGGGGTGTTGTTCAGAACATGCATTACATTGACCAGTTAAGCTATGAGTTGGAAACGTTAATTAATGATACCTTGAAATCAACTGCCTTGTTGACAGCTGAAATTAAAGCCCTTAGAATCGTAGCTTTGCAGAATAGAGCCGCACTTGATTATGTATTAGCCTTGCAAGGGGGGGTGTGCGCCATTATAGGGGAGGAATGCTGCACCTATATACCTGATAACTCCCAGGAACTAGAGCAAGTGATTGAGGGAATAAAAACACTACAGCAGCATGTTCTTAGTGAGCATGCACCTCTATCGCAGGGCTGGGACCCCTGGTCATGGTTCTCAAGCATATTTGGTGACTGGGGCGCTACCCTCCTCCACTGGGTAGCAGTAATCGTGGTGGTGATACTGGCATTATGGCTCCTGACTGTGTTGCTCAAATTTCTCTTGCGATGCCTGTGTAGCACCTTGTCGCCACATGCCATCACCCAGCTGCACCCCTTACTACACCCCAAGGACCAAGACCCTAGCGAATTAGTCGGGGTGTTCCCATTCTATGATGTACCAGACATAACTAAGATGTAATAGTTCACAAGTTGATACAAAGTATCAAAAGGGGGGAGAGTGTGAGGGAATTTTTATATATCCTAAAGCTATATTTGCTATTATATGCCTTGAAGCTATGCTTGCTTTGTAAGCCATGCTGTAACAAAGTCATAATTAATGTAGTAGAAATTTCTGAGTTCATGCTGTTTTTTACAGGGTTATAGAATGATACTGAGGTTACTTGAGGTACATTTGTAGAAACAGAAAGCAAGATAAAACTGGGCAGAACTGGTTGTACCAGCCTGAATAACAGGCTCGGACAAAATATAAGATAACAACATGCTTGGGCAAAGTATAAGATAACAGCATGTTGAGGCATTGAAGGCAAGCTGTACGTTGTTGTATGTTGCTATGGTGTGAGTGAAACTCATTGTTTCACTCAGGTCAGATTGACCCAGGCATATGTATCAAGAAGTATTGGGAAAGAAATGAAATAAGCAGTGGAAAAGTACACCATACATTGGTATCAACTTGTCATTCTGTTACATTGGTATCAACTTGTTATTCTGTTTTATGATTGGCTTATACTGAAATGTTGATATTTTTCAAGATAAGAAGTGCAGACTCTAGCTTATAAAAAAGCTGCTGTAAATTGTAATCAGGGAGCTTTCTCCTTTGCAGAACTCCCGCATGCATGTGAAAGATTTGATCAAATAAAGCGACGTTAAGACAAAACCCAGTGGTGTGGTTTTGGCCCCGTGTCGACGGGAGCGGTTACTCAGGTAATACTTACAGTGAGAGAATTTGCGATCACAATAGCCAGCTGTGGACAGTGCGGGGGCCTCTACATCAGAAACCATCAACAACAGCAAGGCCCCTGTCATGCATGTTGGTCATAGCGGACCTCAGGCCCAGCTGTAGGATGTTTGGGCCAAAATCTACAACCTACAGCATCCAACACTCCCCTTCATGGCAGCCCAGACTCCACTCCACCAGGCACAAACAGCCAGTCTTGGACCTAGATGGGACAGGGTCACAGGACTGCAAGTAGTCAGGAGAAAGAGGTGCAGCAGAGGGGCCAGAAAAACAGGCCCTGCCCCAGGGCAGAACCTGGTCACCTCAACCAGCAATAGGTTCTCACCTCTGGAACTAGTCTCAGATGCTGCAGTTCATGATACTAAGCACCTGCAACCTGAAACTCAGGGAAAGCAGAACACAAACACTAAGGCAAGTAAAAAGAGAAACTGCTCATAACTGAGGATTCCATGATCCATGGTGTAGAGCCCCACCTAACCAACTGTGGCACAAAGGACATTTTGGTAAAGTGCCTCCCAGGGGCTTCCACAGCAAAGCATACTGAGCGCATAAAGCAAATAGTTCAGGAAACACAGGGTAAAACGCACGTCACAATTCACTTCAGGACAAATGACTTGGCCAACCACACAGTGGAGGAGGCCAAAAACCATCCTGAACATCTTGCAGAAGAATTGACTTCTCTTTTGTCCAGTCTAGCCTTCTTTGAAGTTCTTCCAGTCTAGGGAAGAGGGAGTAGCACCAGGCAAGTCAGACAGGATGAAGTTAACGAGTTCAACTCATGGCTATGAGTGGTGTCAGCACAAAGGATTCCAATTCATAGGGAACTGGGAGAACTTCTATGAGAGAAGGCTGTTCAACTACGATGGTCTTCACCTGACTAGACAAGGTGTAACAGCACTTGGACAAAAATTGAATACCTATGCAGATCATTTAAACTAAACAAAGGGGAGATGATGACTACACATGTCCAAACTGTCGGTGTGCTAGTCACCACTCCCCAAAACAACATGAGCATACATACAACCTCCGGAAGGAAAAGGCAGAAAAAAACCACATTAAACACTGCTACGTCAGTCATCACTCCCCATAGCATCAACATCGAGTGCAATCTCTCACATAGGAATGGTAAAGCAGAACAGTCCAGAAAGAGGGTGCCCCCTCATGCGGATAAAGGGGCATGTTCCTGGAAGACAATGGTCATGAATGTTAGAAGCTCAGCAACTAAACTCCCTGATCTCATCACCACCATGGAGGTGGAAAGGTTAGACCGGGTGTCTGTGACCAAAACCTGGTTCACAGAGAACCACAGTTGGGACACGATCATACCAGGGTACAACCTGTTCAGGAGGGACAGAAAGGGAAGGAAGGGGGGGGCATTGCTATTTACATACGTGAACAGATAAAAGCCACTGAGATACTGGGGTCCTCCAGTGATACTGAATCACTATGGCGAACAGTCGTGACAGGGGTAGAAAAAAACATCAAAGTTGGCATCGTGTATAGGCCCCCACAACAAGATGAAAAAAGGGACAAAGACAATTGACAAGATTTACAGAATGACTGAGAGAGGTGATGCAATTTTGGTGGGAAACTTTAATCTCCCAGTTATAAACTGGAACACACAAATGGCAGCTTCAGCAAGAAGCAGGGACTTCTTGCTGGCCCTGCAGGGTGCAGGACTTTCTCAGCTTATTAAAACCCCAACAAGAGGGGAGGCCATTCTGGACCTTGTACTCACAAACAGTGAGAGGGTCAAGGATATCGATGTAAGCTGCAGTAAGGGAAACAGTGATCACCATATGGTCACTTTTCTAGTCAACACAACAGTGGACACTTGCCACTCAAAAATTAGGGTTCTGGATTTTAGAAAAATCGATTTCAACAAGATGAGAGTTACCCTAAAGGAAAACTTAATCACAGATAAAGAGGGGGGAGTAGAAGTCATGTGGCAAAATCTCAAGAGGGCAGTCCAGACAGCCACAAAACAATGTTCCAAAAGAGTCTGTAAGGCAAAATGGAAAAGAAATCCTCTCTGGTACTCCAAGGAGGTAGCCACCATGGTGAAGGAAAAAAAGAAGGCATACAGGACATACCAAGAAACCAAAAATGATAAGGATTGGGATACATACAAGGGAAAAATGAAGGAGGCAAGCAAAGGGATAAGAAAGGCCAAAGCCCAAACAGAGGCCAAGTTACTGAAGGGGCCAGGAGAGGAGATAAGGCTGTCTTTAGATACATCAGGGAAAAAAAGGAAGACTAGGGGAGACATAGTGAGGATTAAAGCCAGAGAAGTAAAGACAGTAGCAGAAGACCACAAAAAGGCAAATAGACTAAACAGGTACTTCCGCTCTGTATTTAAAGAGGAAGATTCAGGGGATGGCCCAGCACTCATTAAGGGAGGCACCCCTGGTCCAGTGGTTGATGATAGTCCCTTCACAGAAACTTGGGTACTGGAAGCACTAAATAATCTACAGGTGGACAAAGCCATGGGACCAGATGGAATAAATCCAAGAATCCTGAAGGAGCTGAGAAACAAACTAGCAGCACCACTGGCAAAACTATTAACCAGCTCATTGGAAAGTGGAGTGGTACCTGAGGACTGGAAAACAGCAACAGTGGTCCCACTCCACAAATCAGGTAGCAGGGAAGAACCAGGAAACTACAGACCAGTAAGTCTCACATCCATAGTGTGTAAACTGGTGGAGACATTGCTCAGACAGAGGATAGTAGCATTCCTCAAAGTCAGTGGGCGGCAGGACCCAAAGCAGCAGTTTCGCATCTGGCAGGTCATGCCAAATCAATCTGATTGAGTTCTTTGACTGGGTTACCAGGGAGGTGGCCTGAGGCGGGGTGGTGGACGTGGTCTACCTCGACTTTAGCAAGGCCTTCAATTTGGTACCACACAGAAGGCTGGTAAAGAAATTAGACCATGCAGGGGTAAGTCAGGTAGTGGTAAACTGGGTAAAGAACTGACTACAAGGCAGAACTCAGAGAGTTCAGGTAAATGGAGCAGTGTCACCAGAAGGAAAAGTGACCAGCGGAGTACCCCAGGGCTCAGTACTGGGGCCAAAATTTTCACAGCGGACATCATGGAGGCGCTAGAAGGAAAAGTGTGTTTATTTGCTGACGACACTAAGATATGTAATAGAGTGGACTCCACAGAAGGAGTGGGAAAGATGGACGGACCTAAGGAAACTCGAGGAGTGGTTGGGAGCGTGGCAGTTGAGATTCAATGCCAAAAAATGCATGATGATGCACATGGGCAAGGTAATCCAAGGAAAACGTATTTTCTGGGAGGGGAGGAACTAGCTACCTCAAACCAGGAATGTGATCTGGGCATCATGATCTCAGATGACTTGAAGGTAGAGAAACAATGCGAGAAGGCAGCACTCAGGGCAAATGGAGTGCTGGGATGCATAGGGAGGGGAATCAATAGCAGGAAAAGGGAGGTGGTTCTACCACTTTACAGAGTGCTGGTCAGACCACATCTGGAGTATGGCATCCAGTTTTGGAGGCCCCACCTCGAAAAAGACATCAGCAGATTGGAGACAGTAGAGGAGGGCAACTAAAATGGTGCAGGGTTTGTATTGCCTGTCCTAGGAGGAAAGACTGAAGGAATTAAACATGTATTCCTTGGAACAGAGAAGAGAGACGGAGAGCGAGAAGACATGATAGGAACCTTCAAACACATTAAAGGAGTAAATAGGGTGCAAGCACATGAACTCTTTCACCTCAAACAAGACAGCAGGACTAGGGGGCATGACCTAAGGCTAAAAGGAGGCAGGTTCACCACCAACAGCAGGAAGCTCTTCTTCACAGAGAGGGTGGTGGACGCGCAGAATAGCCTGCCCCCAGAGGTAGTGGGGGTCAAGATAGTGAGTGCATTCAAAATTGCATGAAATGGGCACAGAGGAGCCCTCACACAAAACAGATAGTAGGCGGCTAGCGAAATTCTAATCAGGGCTACTACAGGGCAGACTAGATGGACCAAAAGAACTCCTTCTGCCATCACTTTCTATGTTTCTATGTTTCAGAGCAACCCACTCAGCAATCAATAGTCCAGGGTTGTCCTTGTTGTCACCACTGTGTCTAGCTGATCAGGAACCAAGAGTTAAAGGAAGAAAAGTCAGATGCTGAACTGATCTAATGGCTATTGGGAAAATTCACATAACAAAAACAGTCTTAGCTCAGTATAACTGCCTGCAGACCCTATACTCAAATCAAGGTCAAGATCCAGTGGACAACACCCCCCACCCAAAGGAATATGTGGTAGATCCTGGATCCTCCAAAGTCTACAGGGAAGATGATCTGGTAGCAGTGGGGCACATCCACAAGAGGTATGCCAATGTATGGGAATGTCACAGCAAAAATCCAAATTCCACACAAAGCAAGGAGGTTCAAGCTACCTTACTACTGCGGCATAGATCAAGGTGAAAGGGCCTACTGAAAAAGAGGAATCTACCACTTGGAAGTTCCAGGACTAACTATCAGGACAAGTCCCCCTGATCTCCTGCAGTCTGCCCCCCCATCTGATGCCTCCCCACTCCCAAGCCCAGGCATCCCTGTTCCTCTCCATGAAAAAGTTTTCGCCCAGCTCTGACCATGCCCACACAGCTATAGTAGGTGCTGAAAAGTGGAACAATAGTAAGCAAGCATCTCAACTGATGCAATGACAGGACCTGGACCACTGCGCCAACTACCAGGCAGTGCTGGGCGGTGGATCTATGATGCCGGTTCGACAACTATGTTGTTGACTGGCATCACAGCGACAGGCTCCATGTTGACTGCGATTTGCAGTCGGCAGGAAGCCATGCATGTCAGACACTGTTTTTTCTTTGGGGGGCTTTGCCCCCCGCACCCACTGTATTACTAGATTCCAACTCTGAGTCAGAGTTGGTTCAGGAGGGAGTGCAGGATGGGGGAAAATGTTGCCAGGTCCTGGGTGAACGTCTACAGTGACATGTCGATGTTGTTGGCATCGACGTAGGTCACTGTAGAAGTGTTGCTGTGTGGAAGGCATACCCTGGGCAGCTCAGGGAGTGAGAAGCAAACTAGTCCCCCCACCAGAAGGATGGGTGCAGATGGCAGGCCCCCCCCCTCCCTGAACCACCCTGGAAGTAAGATTATAAGGAGGGAATCCCCCAGGTGACCCTCAGGCCACCAAGTGAAAGGACCAACCCCCGGCAGTGGCCCCAAGATGAACCCCCCCCCAGATCTTAATAAAGTGGCCTAGACCATAAAATCTCACCTTCCACTAAAAGGCTCACAATTGCTATATAGTGCATCTGAGGGGCACAGCAGGGCCAGGAGCAGCAATTTAGTATTGAGTACAGCCCAGCCAGAGAGACCCCAATTCCCATAGTTGGAAGAGGCAATCAAGGAGGGCAGGACCCAGAGGTAAACTAGCCATGTAGCCTAGAGGTGAGATGGGGACCTAGCTGGCAACATGTGCATGGACATGACACTGCTAACTGTTTGTAGAACTTCAGTGTAGTTCAGTCTTTGGTGTTCGAGCAACCTGGTTTGGAACCGTTCTGGCTCAGTCATTGCACAGTCTATTGCATGGTTTTTGCAGACTGCTGGAGTCCATTGTCTTCCATGCTTGACAGGCAATCTTAGAAGCCAGTGACAAAAGTGGGGGCATCCCAGAGATCACGTCAACTGCAAAGCCCCTAGTTTTAAAATCATCCATGACTTGCTCCACGGTAGTGTAGGTTTTCTAGCCCTCAGGAAAACTCATCACTAGCTTAGCTGGATAAGGGTTAAATAACTTGAGATTCTCACACCGGAGGGCTCTCACGAGGGGGTTATATGCTCTGGGCTTTGCCTGCAGGGATGTTGGGATGGATGTCATTGTCCAGAAAAATGTGGATATCTTGAAATCTGACATCATTAGTCCCTCCATGCCCTGGTTAAGATTTCCTACTTATTGGTATATTGGATGAATTTGGCCACTATCAAGCAGAGCTGAGGGTCTGATGCAATGGATGATGGCCCCAGCACCCAGTGGGCCTGCTCGATCTCCAAAGGTCTTTCTGTGGGGAACTGAAGGGCCATATGGATAAACATTAGTAAGAAGGCTGAAAAGTCTGAACCCTTGACCCCCTCCTTATTGCACTGGGAGGGGGTCAAGGGAACTCCAGATCTTTGAGTTTGTTTTCTAGGCCTTGTACAGCACTGTGGAGATGTAGGATAGCCATTCCCGCTGTAACCATATCTTGGTCGGTGAGTGTCAACTATTCCTCATGGTTGTCAGCTCATTTTTTGAGTTTCGTCACATTGGTCTGAAATGCTGCTGTTATATTGTGGACCTCTTTCCTAAAGCCCCACAATGCAGCAGTCAAAAGGTGAAGCTTTCTATGCAGGTGTTTTTTTTTTGTGGAGGGGATTTGGGCTTTTTTGATCCCTGTTTGTAGTGACCCAAGTAGGAGGAGGTAACCGAGGCCTGCGAATAGCCATTGTCTGAACCAGCAGTCCCCAATCCCTCAGCATCCTCTTGCTCCAAGCTGGAGTCATTGGCCTTGCCTTGCTGCATTATCTCTCCACTGTGTCCCCCCATCAGTAACACTGTCTAAACTCTATTGTGACAGAGTCAAGCCTATTTAGTGGTTTTAGTGACGGAGTAGCTGCTGCGCAAAACATTAAGCCACCATCTTGAGAGTGATGTCACCGGAAGTCTTTTTTTTTTTTTTTTTATCTATTGTTTTTTCCCTTTCATATTGTCTACCAGAGATATACACTTGTAATCAGACAGGGGTGTACCCTCAAATAAGACATAGATGTACCCTGCACTGTAATCAGAACGGGAATGGGATATACCCTTTTCAGGTTCTATGACCCATCACTAAGACAGGAGGGAGATCTTTTATAGTCACATCCATCCACCAACAGAGTGACCTAACTCTGTTCCTGAACCTGGCATATTGGGGCAGCCAGCCAAAAAACCAAAACATTTCTGACAGTGCTATATTGGTCGCCTAAGGGTTTGAGGATCCTTGTAAGGAGACCAACCTGGCGCTTTATCGGAAATGTTCTGTGAGGCCTTGCCCTTGGGCACCCTTTGAACATGAAATGAAAGAGTGTAAAAAGAACCATAAAAGTAGGCAGCTTTTTTATGTTTGCTTGAGAGTACATGCGCAAAACAAACATGTTGTGAGAGTAGCGCGCTTCAGAGGCCTATTCCTGTTGTATGTAACTGAGGCTGCAAGAGGCTTGACGGTGACAGGCCAATGATCAGTGAGGTTGATCATGACGCTGTTCTGCTGGTTGATGGGCAGAAACTTTGTGTAGTTGACAGGAGGCAGCTGCACCTACTAAACAATGGCTGGATCCTTTCAGCTACAAGAAGCTGCCCAGCACCCCGTTGAGCAGCATCATTTTCGGCTTGCTTCTTGTCTTGCAATCAGACCTAATTTATAGCAGCAGACAGATGCAAGAATGGTGTGCCTGACACAGATCAAGCAGCAGCCTTTCAGAACATCTGTTTCAGCCACCCAAATCTACTGTCCCCCCTCCACAGTGCTGTCTGTATACAGTCCACTAACTGACAGCTCAGTTAGTGCCCAGCCATGGTGGAGCATGGAGGGCTGTGCTGGGCACCAGCTCTGGAATGGGATGGGGGGTGCGGCATGGAGGGGCACTGGCTGTGGGGTGGGGGGGTCCACTAGACCACCAGATTGGATGTGTATTGGCAACAGGGATCAGGGCTTGGGGGGTGGGTCCACTGGACCACCAGGGTTGTTTTTATCTTCTATTTAATAAATGGGAACCGGGATGATCAGGGGTCCACTAGACCCCAAGGGGTTTCATGTATTAAAAGGGATCAGGACTGGGGTGGAGGACCATGGCACATTGCCACAAATGTCAAAACCCTCTCAAAGGACACATCTAAGTACCCTTAAACCAGCCCTGGCTGGTCTAAAATGTTAGAATGTTGCCCTCTGGGAGAGTTTTGTGAATACTGAAACGGGGGATACAGCAGCCTGCATCTACTGCAAGCCCCCTAGTGCCAAGTTGTCACCCATTTTGTGGTGCAAGGCTGGTGCAAACCCCCTCTGGTACATGCAGCCTGTGTTTGATGCAGGCTGCCCTTCTGAATAGCTCCTGGGGCATCTTTTGGTGCAAGGTGCCACTTGCATCATTTATGTTTGGCGCAGGCACCTTGCGTCACTCTAGGGGTTTTGAGAATTGGAATCATGGCCTTTTGGGGTCCAACATCGTACTACGGTAGGCGAACATTTTTAAATTTGCCCTGAAAGGTGATTTCATAGTTGCTCCATGAAATCACCTTTTGTGCAGGATTTGAAAATTTTCACCTATCAGGTTCATGAGGTGGGGTCATAAGAAGACTGTGTTGAAAATTTGGGGTCAAAATATTAAAACCAACAGCAAAGCTATGAAGATACAATGAAATTTTAAAAGCTCGCTCATAACTTTGGTAATTTTCCATATTTGGACCCCTAATTTTCAACATGACATTTTGATCAGTTCTGAAGGCATGTTGAAATTGTTAAATGCTTGCCCATAACTTTGGCAATTTTCAATATTTTGACCCCTGATTTTCAACATAGTAATTTTTTCACACCACTTCATGAATGTGATAGGTGTCATTTTTCAAATCCTGACCAAAGTGTGTTTTCAGACTTGCGGCATGAAATGATGTTTTAGCCAGTTATTTGTAAATGACACCTGTCATGTTTGGTGGGGGTTAATAAAAAAAGCTATGTTGAAGATCTGGCGTCAAAATGTTACAAAAAGAAACATTTATGAAGTAACGTTGTTTGCAGAGATGGCCGTAGGCCCAATGGGGACCACCTGGCCTTACCATGCCAATGACCTGAGTTCAGCTGCAAGTTCAGTAAGCTGGCTTAATGGGCTGAGGGTTGGGGGGAAGTGGTGTGGTGTGTGGCAACAGTCGCAGTCTGCAGAAGGACAGAGCAGTGTTCTGTGGCACAGATAACATCTTGTGATGCACTGGGGAGCCTTCCCTCATATGGGGTTGACAGGTATGTCAAGGCCTAATGGGTCCATGCACTGCATCAAGACAAATGGGGTGCAAGAAAAATGGAAAAAACTGTACCAGGCAAGATGTAAGTCTGGTTGCTGCAGAACCCCCACCATTGACAGGCCCACTACTGCTGTAAGTCACCCAGCCCTGGCACCCTCCATGTCAAGAACTTACCTTGTACCTTTAGTATGCCCCCCACAGATTCCCCCCATGATGGGGATAGGAAGGGGAGGGACATCCACCCCCACCCCTTGACTGTCAGCCAGTTTGGCATTCAAACATAAACAAGAAAAAAGTAATTAAGAGACATGTGCAAGGTTGGTCTTTGGCCCAGTGGGTAGTGTGTTATGCCAGCAACTTGAGTTCAGAGATGAGCTCGAAGTGCTGGCTGGGCACCACAAGGACGGGGGCCAGTGCTGTCATGCACCACCACTCCAGGCCTGGGAAGGTACTGCACGTTGTTCTGCTGCAAGGTCAACTCCTTGTGGTAGCCAGGGGAGCCTTCCCTCACAAGGGCTGGAGTGGGATAAACAGCAAGCATATAGCTAAACATTTATCACACAAGAGCCCCTTTGTGTATTTCATTTATGCAATAGATAGGACCTTGTGTGATAGATTATTTTGGGGGCATTTGAAAAAAAATATTATTCATAAAAGATTGATGGTTTATTTTCCCTAAGGGAAGCAGGGAAGGCAGTAAGACAGTAAGGCAGGCAAAGGCCCAAACCAAGGAAACACTAGCACGAACAGTAGAAGATACATTAGAGAAAAGAGAAAGTTCAGAAGCGGTATTGCTAAGATCAAAGGGGATAAGGGGGAGTGTGAGGAGGAGGACCATGGAAATGCATCAATCCTAAATAGATACTTCTGCTCAGTATTTACTGAGGAGAAGGTGGGGCAGGGCCCACAACTCAGCACCATGGACACAGGGGGAGGGAGGTAAGCACTAGTTCCTTCACAAAAGAAAGGGTCCTACAAGAGCTGGATAAGCTCAGGGCGGACAAGGCAATGGGACCTGATGGCATACATCCCAGGGTACTAAAGAAGCTAAGGGTGGAACTAGCAGAGACATTATCAAAACAGTTTAGTGAGTCTCTGAGCACAGGAGAGGTCCCAGAAGACTGGAAAAGGGCTCATGTGATCCTGCTTCACAAGAGTGGTAGCAGAGAGAAGGCAGGGAACTACAGATCATTCAGTCTTACCTCAGTAGTGGGCAAGATTATGGAGGCACTCCATACCCCTACTGATCATACCCTCATTGCTAACCATCTCAATAAATCCTTTACTGAACTTAGCTCTGTACTCCCTAGCAACTTTTTTGACCCACCCCTCCACTCTCCTGACCCTGCTCCCTCACATGCATCTTTCCACTTCCACGGGTTACTGTCAATGAAGTCAGACCGTATCTGACCAAGGCCCTAAGAAGCAACACCACTGGCAGTGACTCCTTGGACCCCAGACTCCTCAGCCTGGCATTGGACCAGGTCATCGCCCCAATCACTAGCCTCTTCAACAAATCACTCTGTCTAGGGCAATTTCCATCTGCCTGGAAAATTGCCACTGTCACTCCCATACATAAGAGTGGAGATATGGCCCTTTCCGGTAATTATCATCCCATCTCAATCCTCTCACCACTCTCAAAAGCCTTAGAGAAAGCAGTATCCTCCCAAATATCTGAGTTTCTTACCAAATTTCTTACCAAATACAGTATCCTCTGCCCTGAACAACACAGCTTCCATGCTGGGCACAGCACCAATTCCACCCTCATCGAGTTTTCTAACTTCCTCCATTCCTCCCTGGACTCGGGCTCTCTTGCTGGTGCAGCGTTCATCGATCTGTCAAAAGCCTTTGACACCGTATCCCATCCTCTCCTGCTGGATGCACTCAGCCACGCTGGCTTTGCCGCAGGATCTGTCTCATGGTGCTCCAGCTATTTGTCTGCCCAGTTCCAGCGTGTAAAAATCAATGGCACCCTCTCTGACCTCTGCCCTATCCAATCTGGGGTTCCCCAGGGCTCTATTCTTGGGCCCCTGCTCTTTTCCCTTTATCTCAACACCCTGCCAGGTGCCTGTACTGGTAAACTCCTCCTTTATGCTGATGATGCTGTTATGTTCGCTTCTGACCGTAACCCCACCACCCTCCAAGATTCCCTGCAATTATCTTATAAAGACGTGGAAACCTGGTTTAAAGAACATAGACTGGTTATCAATCTTAAAAAGACCAAATCTATGATCTTCTCCCACCCCAAAACAAAGCTAGTAATTTCCAACTTCAAGTCTTCGCCAGCTCTATGTTCCCACTCGAACAAGTTTACACATACAAATACCTTTGGATAACCTTTGACCCTGCCCTCACGTTCCATTCCCATATCTCCGCCTCAGCCTCCACCACCAATATTAGGTTGGGAATCCTTTACTGGAACAAACACTGTCTCCCTCCCGATGCCCTCCGACTCGCAGTTATGTCCTCCATTCTGTCACTTGTTGACTATGGCTTACCAGTCTACGGGGCTGCTGACCAGACCTCGCTAAACAAAATCCGCCTCACCTTAAATAAGGCCTGTCGACTAATCTTAGGTGCTCCCAGACTTACACATACCTGCCATCTTTATTCCCAGGCAAATCTGCTTAATCTTGATGAATGTCTTAGGTATCAAACCTGCATCCTTACAAAATAAATTCTCCTTGGGCTCTCTCCTCCTGGTTTGACTGCCGTTATCCACCATGTAAACTCACTAGCTTCAACACGGTCCTCCTGTAAAACCAAATTGAAGATACCTAGGGCAAGGACCTCTCATGGACAACTACCATGCCCCTTCTTGGTACAATTCCCTCCCTGCCAGTATCTCAGACACCCCCACAATCTCTTGCTTTAAAACTACCTTCCAGAACCACCTTCTCACTACTCGCAGCTGTTGCTGTTTCTAAGCTATCTTGCTCACTCTCTGACAAAGCCCCCTGTTGGCTGCTCAAATCCTTACCTTCTCTACCCTTGGTTCCTGTTACCTCCGTGTTGACTCCGCTAAAACACACTGTATTGATATCCTATGTTTTTCTGTTGTTATTTCCCTGAACAATGTTAACTTCACCAATCCTGTATGTTGTAAATTGTTGATCTCATTTGTCCTCCTGTATCCTCAAAAAAACTGTACACTGTTTCTCTGTACCAAGTTGTTATCACTGCATTGTCCTCTCTGTAACGAGGTACCTTTGTAAACGAGCCTCTGGCTCAAAGGTTGTAAACTGATGCTTAATAAATAAATAAAAATAAAGGAAAGGATAGTGCAACACCTGGAATCCATAGGAGCACAGGATCCAAGACAGTATGGGTTTACAACAGGAAAGTCCTGACAAACTAATCTCATAGATTTCTTTGACTGAGTAACCAGAGTGGTGGACCAAGGGGGAGCTGTTGCTGTCACCTACCTTGACTTTAGCAAAGCTTTCGATACTTTTCCATACAGAAGATTGATAAACGAGCTGGGTAGGCTCTGGGTGGGTCAGACGTTGGTTAACTGGGTGGCAAACTGGTTGACGGGCAGAAAACAGAGAGTGGTGGTAAACGGTATTCAGTCAGAAGAAATGCAAGTCACAAGTGGGGTACCTCAGAGGTCAGTCCTGGGGCCAGTCCTCTTCAATATTTTCATCAGTGACGCTGCAGATGGACTGGAGGGTAAGGTTTGTCTGTTTGCAGATGACATCAAGATCTGCAACAGAGTAGATGATCCAGATGGGGTGGGCAGAATGAGAAGAGATCTGGATAAACTGGCAAAAATGGTCGGAAGAGTGGCAACTGGGGTTTAATACAAAGAAGTGCAAGATCATGCACATAGGGAAGAGAAACCCTGAAGCCACCTATAGGCTGGGAGGGGAGTTGCTGGCAGTCACAAGGGAAGAAATAGACTTGGGCATCATCATCACAGATGACCTAAAATCATCCAAGCAGACCACTAAAGCAGTAGATAAGGCAGAGGGGGATGTTGGGGTGTATTAGTAGGGGTATCACAAGTTGTAAGAGGGAAGTAATAATCCCTCTTTACAAGACACTGGTTAGGCCCTATCTGAAGTACTACATGCAGTACTGGAGGCCACACCTTCACAAAGATATTAACAAAATGGAGGCAGTCCAGAGATGGGCAACCAAAATGGTGCAGGAACTGCATCAGAAAACATATGAGGACAGATTAACGGAGCTCAATATGTATACCCTAGAGCAAAGGAGGGAGAAAGGTGATATGATTGAAACATTCATACACCTTAAGGGCATTAACAAGGTGAAGAGTCTAACATGTTTCAATATGAGAAAAATAGCAGGACAAGAGGACACAGCATGAGATTAGCGGGAGGCCGATTAAGGGGTAATGTGAGGAATTTCTTTTTCAAAGAAAAGGTGGTGGATGCATGGAACAGCCTACCTCAGAAAGTGGTGGATATGAATACAGTGCAGGGCTTCAAACAGGCATGGGATAGGCATAAGGGAGCAATGCAGATGAGTATGAATAGATAGGCCTTTGACAGAGCAAAGGCCTATGGCACATTCATAAGGTAGAAAAAAGAAATGGGCAGACTAGATGGGCCTTGCGGTCCTTATCTACCATCAACGTCTATGTTTCTATGTTCATACACCTCAACAAAATAGTCCTAGCACATCCCAGCATTGACATGCCATCTCAGGTTCAAATATTATGCACAGCAAAATACATGTATTTTTAATTAGCTCTTAAACCCTGTACTTTCCCCAACTCACCCCCATTTACCCTTTTCCTCACCTTTATTTCTTCTTCTTCTTCTTCTTTATATTATCCCCCTATCATATTTATTTTCTGTCTTGCCTACATTCAAGGGGTGGAATGTTTACAATGGATGGAATACAGGAATCTAATTCTCTGCTCAGTTTTAATGGCAGAATGTTTACACCCCACTGTCACACAATAGAAGGCCTCAGATAGAACCAGGGCTTTTGTTTTATCTGTAGCAGGTTAAACAGCAAAGAGTTCCCTGGTAAGCAGGTGAGGATAAGAGGGGGATTTTTCATGGTCAGCAAAGAAACACCATAAATTAAAATTGTGAGTACTATAGCACTTCATTTTTTAAGTAATGTATATGTGTAAGAAGAGGATTATGAGGGCAAATAACATTTAATTATGTTTTTAGATTTAAGGCAGTTTAATTTTTTAGGGCCTAGTTGTAGGTTTTAGTGAGTAAAAGTGACAGCCATGTTTGTGATGGCAGTCAGAGATGTGTGGTTGATTGATTTTAGTGTAAAGAGGCTGATGGATCTTTATCCAGTACTGTTGTGCTGAGATAACAGCACTGACAAAGATTGTCCACAGCCAGTCAGGTTTCACAAGTTTTAAAACCCATATTATAATAGAATTTAATAAAAAAACTTTGAGAAGCCTGCTAAAACCATTCAGCCATTGAATATTATAACAGATAATAATGCAAGTCCCAGTGCTATAGGTACTGCTAATACCTTAGACATATACACTTCTATCTTGCCAGATGTTTCAATTACCACTCTAGCAACTTTGAAAATACTTTACAAAACCAGGATGTGGGTGGGGCACACAACAGTGTGTTTGAGTCAATAAATATTCCCTTAGTAAGATTTAAATGAAGCAAAAAGAGGTGCGTGAGGAAATAAAAACATTAAATTCAAGTAATGCAAAGGGATTGGACCACACTGAGATTAAATTTATCGAGGCTAAAACTGAAGTAATTACTCATTATGTTAATAACTCTATTTAACTGGAGCCTTGGGGAGGTTACATTTTCCTTGACCTTGAAACAAGCAAAGCTCATACTCAGTTTATTTAAAAGTGGGGACTCAAAGTGTTCAATAAATTATAGGTAGACTGCACTGCTTTCTGTCCTGTACAAATAACTTGAAAGAACTGTTTATAATCAACTGAATGAAGATCTTGAAAAATATTCACTTTTGAATCAGGCTTTAGAAAGGGATAGTCCACAAACACCAATTGACTTTGTAGAACTGATTGTAACCTCGCTTGAAGTGTGTGAGTATGTGGACGTGGTGTTCATGGAATCTAAGGCCTCTGATTTGGTAGACCATTCAGTATTACTAACTAGGTTGCTAAACACTAGAATTGCTTCCAATACATACGCTGTACCTGGTTTGAATCATACTTGAATGGAAGATCATAGAGAGTGGAGGTTGAAAGTGGATTGTTCAAGTCATGTATAGTAACAAGGGGGCCCCACAGGGATCAATACTGGGACCACCACTAATTTTAATTTATGTAAATCAACTGCCAGTGTGTATAAAAATATTGAAATTAGTTTAAGTGTGGATGAACACATATTAGTTGCTTTTGCTAGTTCAGTATCTGAATTTGAAAGGAAATTAAATGAAGATTTTCAAATTATGCAATATTGGTTTGAAGAGTGCAAACTGGTAATAAATTGGCATACAATAAAGATAATGGCCTTCCACCATCCCCTCCATAAAAATTAAACACCAGCAACAAATTATCAGAACCAAAAATGGACTGCAAATAACAAATACAATTGAGTACAAGTATTTAGGGGTTATAATTGCCAAAAATTCTAGTTTTGAAGAACATACAACAAATTTATTTATTTATTCATTTAAAAAATGGTAACTGGGAAAGACACATTGAGCTGAAGTTCATTTCCAGGCATTACCGGAGGAAGGGGGAAGGGAGCACAGACACGTGAAGCAAATACAGGACATTCAAAGTGCAATTTCAAGACTCGACAGCAGTAAAGGCAAACTGAAAGTGAGTGGGAAGCCCCTCATGACCAATCAACTGCATAAAGTTTACTCAGAGAAATACAGTGAATGGGAGTATTTAAATGGATGCGAATTTAACTAAAAGAATGAATTCTTGTGTCAGTGTGTTACAGTGCTCTGCTTCAACCCTCCCACAACACACCAGACTGGCAATAGCTAATCAACTAATCTTGCCAGTTTTAGATCATGGCAGCCCACTATTTTGGTACGCTAATAAAAAAAACTCTACAAAAAATAACCTTGGTTGATAATAAACTGCCACCGTTCATTTTGTTGTGCAAATATGATACACACCATTACTTCATGTATCAAAAAATAAATTGTGATTTATTAAATGTAAGAAAGGACAAACAATGGTTTGCAGTTGTACAGGGTATATAATTTAATCAAAACTTCTAGGCTGCCGGCCCTCCAGCGCAGCGGTTGGATTTCCGCTTTGACGCCAGGCGACCAGGTTGAGAACGAGCCCGGGAAGCTGGGAGGGCCGGCCGGGAGAGGGCTTGAGCGCCCCAGGGACTGCCTGCCTCCCCGGGGGGAGGGGGATCCAGAGCCCGGCGCTTGACTGTCCCCAGGTGGAGACCTGAGGCGCAGCAAGGCCGATGGCAGGAAGAAGAGGGGGGCGACGTGCCAGACGTCGGCGCTCAGCGCCTTGACGTCAGGGGACACAGCACGTCGCGAGTAAAAACAGAACACCGGAAAAGCACCTTGCGGTCCCCCGGTAGACGGAGCACTAGGCCCCGACCCTCAAAGCCCCTGCCTGCCCAGAGACAGCATCCCGACGAAACTTCAGTAAATCTCGGGGTGTAGGGCCCCCACCCCGTACCCCGCCTGGGGGGTAAACCAAGGCTCCGTGGGGGATGGACTGCTCTGGTCTCCAGGCAGGTGAGCGAGGGCTGAAAAGGCCGTAGGGTGTCTCCCGAAGAGAGGGGGACTGCAGGGGAGAGGAGGAAAAAAAAAAAAAAAAACTTCTAAGCTGGCAAATTTAACAGAACACATTACAAAAATAGCCTAAGGAAAATATAATTAAGGGCTTTCAGGTACCAAAAATTCAAACAAGGTATAGAGTACTGTTTTAGAATTGTGTATTACAATATTTGAATTCATTATCAGCTGGCTTACTGTTTTCTGTAACATCTGAGGTTTTTTTTCTATAGCATTAAATCATGAATAACAGACCAGATGTGTTTGTATAATGTGAAAGTGTATATTCTAGGTATATGATTCTTTACTGTATAGTGTGTATTACCTTTATTTAGTATCATGTACATATCTCTCTTCTTAACCTCAGTGGCTATTTGACCAGGATGGCTTTGAAAATAAAGCTTGGCTAACAGTCACAGTCCTGTATGAAAAAAGTGTTTAGTACTACAATCAATCCCAGCCTGTGTGCCACGCAGTAGTCATATGTGTACAGCATTCATAACCACATGTATCCAGTGGCATCCACCTTCACTGTGGTCTTCACATAGGCTAACAGGTTATTGTTAAATTTTACTGTGTTGTGGTCTACTATAAAGGTATTTGTGGCATTTGTCCACAAGGGCCTACTTGAGAGCCAAAACTTTCAATTCACGGACAGGATATTCCATTCTGATGCCATACGAACATACGAAGAAGCCAGCAGAAGAAGGCCATTTGGTCTATCAAGTCTGCTCATATTGCAGGGTCCACAGCTTGAGCTAATGTCCCTGCTCTCCCTCCCCACTCCTCCCATCCTCCCTACCCATGAGCCTTACCTTCCCCCTATGCCTATCCCAGCCTCTCTTAAAGCTTCCCACTGTCTTCAATGAGATAACCTCTTTCAGCAGCACATTCCAAATGTCCACCACCCTCTCTGTGAAGAAGTGCTTCCTGACCTCCCTTGTAAACCTCCCCCCCTCCAAGTTAAGACTGTGCCCCCTAGTATTATGGTTGCCACTCAGCGTAAAGAGACTCTCCTTATCAATCTTATTTATCCCTTTCAAGTACTTTAAGTTCCCAATCATGTCCCCTCTCTCTTTCTCCTGTCTTCCAGAAAGTACATTTATTTAGCTTTTGCTTACCGGGTAAGTACACTTGACAAGTATTATGCCTATTTTCAGAAACGACCCGGGAGAATACAACATGAGGAACAACAGTCAAGGAGACATGGCAAAGAGAGTACAGTTTTTTGTCACAGTAAACAAACATGTGGGAAATACATCATTTGACGCTGGGGAAACATATAGTAGTAAGCACATTTCAGATTATACACTCTAGACTAGCTAGTTCAACTGACAGATATATACAGGTCATCATACATAGGAGTGGAGCATAGCTCAAGGACTGGATTGGTCATAACATAACTTATAACATTGTCGTATACACCCCCTAGGCTAGTTGGATCGCGGATAGGTATATACAGCTCATCACATTTTTCTAAATATGCACATGTTAGACAGAAACACTTGGTAGTACAAGTTTCTACCAAGTGACCAAGGTGCAATATGTCATGGTTAGCCTATGACCATGGAGCAATAATGGGTGTAAAAATGCCCAAGGCTTTTTAGGCAGGAGTAGTCAGAAGTCATTCATACAGTGGGGAAAATATCTCCAGGAATTCAATGGTCACACCCTGGGGAGGTTCAGACAAAACAATTTGACACTTTACTCTAGGGAGGTTTGGGGCAGTCACACTCTGATGCTAGTTTTAGGAAAACCCACAGGGAATTTCAAAAACTCAGATAGGAGGGGGCAGCTCGGATATCCACAGGCAGCGAATTCCAGAGTCTGGGCGCACTTATGGTAAAGTCCCGATCCCCCATGAGGGTCCAGGTAGGAGGGACTTTGAGCATCCCTGATGTGAGAGACCTAAGTTGGTAGGGGGTGGGATTCAGTTTAGGCAGAAGCCGGGCCAGCTCCTGGGGGGTGCTAGTTCTGCTCACTTTCCCAGAGAGGCATCCCAAACCAAAATCAAAGTATCTAGCTGGTGAGAGCCAGCAGAGTTTCTCATATAGCTCACAACGATGGGTGAGTCGGGGGGCAGCCAAGACAAAACGACAAATGTTATTGTAAGCAGTGTACCACCGGGTGAGATGTGTCTTTGGAGAGCGAGCAAATAGGTGCAGCCCATAGCTGACGGAGGGAAGGAGCACACCCTTCGCTAGGGCAAGCCTGGCTGCCGGTGTAAGGTTATACTTGTCCCTATAGGCCAGACCCAGTTTTCAGTTTGCCGCCCTGCAGATGTTAAGGATATGATTACCCATGTCAAGTTGGGGGTCAAGTGTTACCCCCAGATATTTGATGGAGCTCACTATGGGTAGTGAGGATCCATCTGTGCTGATGACGTGTAAGCAGGCTGATGAGGCTTTGATTTTAGCCATTAAGCCAAAGAGCATAGCCTGTGTCTTTTTCAGGTTCAAGACCAGCTTGTGACTAGTAACCCATGACAATACTCTGTTAAAGTCATCGGTCAGGTTCTGGTTTAGGGTAGTGGCATTGTGGGAGTGAGCCAGGATTACCAGATCATCTGCATACATGGTGGCGCTACAGCTGGTAGTAACCATGGGTAGTTGATTGATGAAGAGGGAGAAGAAGAGGGGACCCAGTACCGAGCCTTGAGGCACTCTGGAGGTCACCGGTAGGGGCTCGGAGAGGACTTTATTGAAGCAGGTACGCTGCTTTCTGCCATGTAGATAACCCATTAGCCATTTCATGGCATGGGGGGAGAGGCCAAGTGACCACAACTGTGCACCAAGCAGTTTGTGGTCAACGAGGTCAAAGGCTTTGGACAGGTCGATAAATATTGCACCAGAGAGTTTGCCCTGGTCCATGGCTGTCTGGATACTTGATGTAACCGAGATTAAGGCTGTGGTGGTGCTGTGTCCCTTACGAAAGCCAAGCTGGGCCGGGGACAGAAGTTCATGAGAGTGGATATATTCCGAAAGCTGCTCAGCCACTACCTTTTCAAGGAGCTTGCTAAGGGTTGGGAGAATGGCAATTGGGCGATAATTGTCAGGCAGTTTGGTATTTCCTTGCTTCAGTACAGGGACAATCCTCGCCTCTTTCCAAATATCTGGGATGGTCCCCAGACCAAGGGATAGGTTGAAGATAAAGGCTACTGGTGAGGCAATGTGTGCAGCACCAAGCTTAAGGAGTTTAGGCTCCAGGTTGTCTAGGCCAGGACTGGAGTACTGGGAGAGGCCAGCTAGGCATTTCTGCAAGTCCTGAACTGATACAGCCCTGAGGTGGAACATTTGATGAGGAGGGTGACCCTCCAGCAGAGTGGAGGGAAGGGGGAGTGACAGAGCCTCATCAGGTGAGAAGAGGGTTGTGAAGGCAGAGAGGTCAGAGAAGTGATTATTTCGGGAGTTGGCAATAGTATGGGGATTATTGCAGGAGACTCCTTTAATGACCATGTCCATAACCCCCTGATGGGAGGATCTGCTGACAAGGGATTTAATATCTCTCCAGAACCTCCTGGGATTACTGGCAAAGCTTAGTAGGGCAGACTTGCAAAAGTCACTCTTTGCTGCCCTGATGGCCTTTTTGCACTTGTTCCTGAGGTGTCTGTACCTTTGAATAATCATGGGATCACTGGTACCTTTGGAACAAGCCCAACACTTATCTCTCTCCCGCATCTGGGCTAGGAGATTCCCATTTAACCAGAGGGTAGCGGACCCCCTCACCCTATGGGTGACCTTGGGAGCATGCTTGTCTTGCAAGGCCCCAAAGGTGGAGAGGAAGTAAGAGGTTGCTGCCGAGGGGTCAGTGGCACCATACACCCCAGACCAGTCAGTAACTCTTAGGTCCTCCAGGAACTCCTCAGTATCGACTCTAGAGTAGTTTCTGATATGCATAATTTTGTGTGGAATTTTGGGGATGGGAATTTTCCATACACAGAAAACCGGTGAGTGGTCAGAGATGGAATCAGATAATGTACCCACTGATGAGATCCTATCAGAACGGTTAGACATGATCCAGTCCAGTAAGGTGCTGGAGGATCCATTTGTTGTCCGCCTAGTTGGTTCCTGGATGAGCAGGGTCAGGGCAAGGTTAGCAAGCAGAGGCTCAAACTGCTTAACATTACCACTCTCCCAGTTAAGGTTTACATCCCTCAGGATTATGAGTTCGTTATCCCCGACTCTGGGACCAATTTTGTCCATGAGGTGAGTTAATCCAGGTAGCCCACCTCTTGAGGATTATAGGTGCACACCAGGTGCAGTTTCTTTAGTCCCCAAGTAGCAGTAGCACATGTAGCAACTCACAGGGGATACGTTTGAATCCTGGTGGGCATTTGGGAGATTTTTAAGTGGCTCTTATGGTAGATTAGTATGCCACCCCCCCTCTTGCCCCCAGCTCTGTCCAGTCGGGTGAATTCATACCCAGTGAGTTCACAGGCAGAGTCAGGGACAGAGGGTTTCAGCCAGGTCTCCGTCACTCCTAGAATGTCGGGTTTGTAGAGTGCAACCCATGCTAATAGCTCATCACGATTAGGTAGCAGGCTCCTAATTAAGATGAGCTATTTTTTGCCCCTTACCCATGCCCCATATGGGAGGGATTTTGTGGGTCAGATTTAATGGGCCAGGGTCGGTTTCAATATCACCGGCCAATAGTAGTGCAAGTAGGAGGAGCCAGGGGAGATACCACCTCCTATGCGCTTGACAACCTGGGAGTTTTTTAGCACGGGTACGCTTTACCCTGCTTGTATACATAAGGTACCGAAGATCTAGACAGCAAATAACACTGCAGTGCGCTTCGGAGATCACAAGGATATTGGAGAAGGTGTAGTTGGGGACCTCGTAGGTGGACGACCATCCCCAGTTGTCACCCAGTGTTATTGGGGGCAGGTGACCATATGCAGCAAGGAGAGTCCCACTATAAGACCTACAAGGCCTATATCCCTGCGGATGACAGCCAGCACCCTCTCTGCCTTTAATATTTGAGTATCCCTATCCTCACTAGATGGATGGGAGGGGAACCACGTCCACATCTTGGCTGGAGGCATAGCACTAGCCTGTGAGGTAATTATCAGTCAGCTAACAAGAACTGCTGTGAAGGAAGGAGAGATGGATGTACTAAGGCTGGAAGGAAGTTAGTGAGATTTGTTATTGGTATGTGTCAAGTAAATAAAATAATGCCTGCACAGTGCAATTCAAGGCTACCAGCTATGGATGCAGGGGCTGAGGTTTATTTCTGGGAAGGAGTTCCTGCCCTCACCCTTTGTAAGCACACTTACCACCTGTCGACAGTTATACGAGGACAGAGTTTAGACAGCCAACAACCAAGCAGTGCAAGTGCGGTTAGGATTGGTATAATAGTAAATACTAGCAAGGTTGTTTTGAGCAGACAGTGTAGCAGGACTGGGATAGTTAGGCCCTACACCTCTTGTCGGGAGACTGGTATAGTGAGGCCCTACTCCTTCTGTTAAGGTCTCTATTAGCAGAGGCTGAGACAGGAGAGCCAGCAGGATGAGCAACACCTGTACAAGACTTAGGTTCTGACACAAGACAGAGCAGGGCAGTTTAGCAGACAGTGGTCGCAGAGAAGTAGGCCATCAGGATAATGTTGACAGGCAGTAGACAGTAGTGCGGTCAGTAGGCATATACCAGCATAAAAAATTTATTTGACTCTATTTAGCATATACCAACATGTAAAAAAAAAATTTTTTGACTCTATTTAGAATCAGAGAGTAGGAAGGGCAATTAACCAGGGTAGGAGAAATGAACTGATTACCAGTGATAATTAAGCAGATACTTCCCCTGTTTGGCCGTTTGGGTGATACTGGCTTCCACAAAATAGAAATCAAGCTAGTTACCACTAACAATGAAACAGATACCTCCCCTATTAACCAATTGGGTGAGACAGTACATTAGGGTGGAGCCAGTGAGCATTTAATGGGAGGAGGGCACGTGGTGGGTGGGTGGGTGGGTGGGCCGAGAAACCTGTTCAGCTTTCTCCTGCACCGGGCAGGGGCCGGAGCTTGTGCGATGCAAAGTCATCAGCGAGGCCCGGCCAGAGCAGCAGTAGCCCACGGCACTTCCACTCGGCAATTTTAAGTGGTCCTCTAGGTGGCGCGAGGGGGGACCTTTGGAGTAGGGTCAACCTCGCCTCCCCTCCACGCGGCGTCAGCTGTGTTGCCGGTCGGTGGACCCCTATCATCTTTGTAGCCCTCCTTTGGACCTTCTCCAACAGGTTAATGTCCTTTTTGAGGTGCGGGCACCAGTACTGAACTCCATACTCTAGATACAGCCTTACCAGTGACCTGTACAAGGGCAGTATAACCTCCTCTCTCTTACCACTGATCCCCCTAGATATGCATCCCAGCATCTTGTTTGCCTTTGCTGCTGCTTTCTTGCACTTTATGGAATGCTTCAGGTCACTAGTGATCGTCACTCCCAGGTCCTTCTGCTCTGATGCAGATACTCGGACTCCACCCAGGTAGTACTCTGTCCTGAGATTCTTGGCTCCAATATACATAAGTTTGCATTTTTTTGGCATTGAAGCCAAGCTGCCAGATCCTGGACCATCTCCCCAGTTTTTCCAGATCTTTCTGTAGGTTCTGTATCCCTTCAGCTGTGTCCACTCTCTCGCAGAGCTTGGTGACATCCATGAATAGGCACATTTTGCCCTTAATGCCATCCCCAATGTCATTGATAAAGACATTGAACAACACCGGCCCCAGCACAGAGCCCTGTGGGACCCCACTGGTTACCTATCTGGTACCAGATAACTCTCCCCTCCCACAATCACCCTCTGGGTTCTGTCCCTCCACCAGTTTTCTACCCATCTGGCCATCTTTTCCCCAACCCCAAGATCCACCAACTTCTTGATCCAACCTTTTGTGGGCCACAGAGTCAAAGGCCTTGCTGAAATCAAGATAGAGGATGTGTACTGCTGGGCCCTGTCTACTTTCTTAGTGACAAAGTCAAAGAAGTCAATCAGATTCATTCGACATGATCTCCCCCCATGAACCCATGCTGCCTCACATCCTGGAGACCGTGCTCCTCTAGATATTCCACCAACCTTTCCTTTAGTATGGTCTCCATGAGCTTGCCCACAATGGAGGTGAGACTGACTGGTCTGTAATTCCCTGGGTCATCCTTAGGACCACTTTTGTGGAGGGGCACTACATGTGCTATTCTCCAGTCCTGCAGTACCCCACCTGACTTTAATGAACTGTTAAATAGGTCTGCCAGTGGCCCTGCCAGCTCCTCAGCCAGTTCCTTTAGTACCCTTGGATGTACTCTGTCTGGGCCTGGTGATTTGTCCACCTTCAATGCCAGCAAACCCTCCTTCACTCTAGCCTTCTCTATCACTACATCTATGTTCCCCTCCCTCCTTGCTCCTCTTTTCCGTCCTAAAGGTACTGGTCAGTCCTTCTCCCTGGTGAAGATGGAACAGAAATATTCATTTAGTATCTCTGCATTTCCCCCATTATCCTCCACCCACTCCACCCCTTTCTTAAGCCTAACAATCCCTTCCTTCTTGTCCCTTTTCTCACTTATATAGCAAAAGAAAACCTTTTCCCCCTTCTTAATTCCTTCAGCAATCTGCAGCTCCTTCTGTGCCTTTGCTTGCCGGACTTCCTTACTTTCCTCACTAGCCAACCATAGGTAATTTTTTCCTATCCACCTCTCTTTTGGTCTTCCTGAATTTTCTATAGGCCGACTTCTTTTCCCTTACTGCCTGGGCAACCCCAGAACTGAACCAGCTGGGTGCTTTGGCCCTTATGTTCTTACTTCTGAGCCTAACACACTCATCTGTGGCAACCAGTATTCCTTCTTTAATAATGGACCACCTTTGGTCCATCCCCATATCTGCATTGATGCCCGCCAGATGGCTCCTTAGCACTTTGTCCATTTTCCTGAAGTTCACCCTCCTGAAATCCAAGATTTTGGTCTTAGTTGGGATGCTTTCCCTGCCCATATCCAACTGGAACTACACTGTGCAATAGTCACTTCCACCCAGTGGCTCCCTGACCATTATTTCCTGTACATGCTCCCCATTTGTGAGCACCAGGTCAAGAATTGCCTCAGCTCTTGTTGGTTCAGTGATGCCCTGAGTCCAGAACCCACTCTGCAGTCCTTCCAGGATCACCCGACTCCTAGAACACGTTGTGGAGGGTATGCTCCAGTCCACCTTGGGCAGGTTGAAGTCCCCCACAATTACCACCTCTCCTTTCCCTGCAGCTTCCAATATTTGTGAGCTCAGTTCCATGTCCCTCTCCTCATCCTGATTGGGTGGACTGTAAACCACCCCCAACCTTACCATTCTCCCTCTACTGGACCTTAACTGAACCCATAATGCTTCCACCTTCCCTTCTTCTGACTCCACCCTCATGCAAGCTATTCCCTCCCTGACATAAACTGCCACCCCACCCTCCTTCCTGACTACCCTGTCCCTCCTGTATAGTTTATATCCTGGGATCGCACCATGGTGTGATGTTGCCCACGTCTCGGTTACTGCAGCTATGTCCAGCCTCCTGTCTGTTAATAGTGCCTGCAGGTTATCCATCTTGTTTCCAAGACTCCACACATTCAGAGACACCACCTTCCACCTAGAATCTGACATTCCTTCTCTTCCCTCTATTCTTCTATTCACATTTACTCCCTCTGTGTGTACCCTTCTACGTACCCTTGTTATGTGTTCCTTACTGCCTCCACCCTTTGCTAACTGTGTTCTCACCCCTTCCACCTTCTCCCTCCAGACCTCTTCCATCACTGTGGGGGGGAGGTTCACTGACCTCCTCCCCTCGGAGTCTGTGGGCCTGCACGCCCACTGCCCTCCCCTCAGTAGTTGAAATTATGTGTAGTAGTTGTGTATTCCCTCAGTTTGTCCCTGAGTACCCTCAAACCCTCCCTATGAGGTGTAGTACATCAAGCACCTACTGGTGAATGCCACAGGTCTCAGTGCCTCCAGTGAAGGTTGGTAGTGGACTGCTCCAAGTCCACTGAGGTTGGCATCTGCATGCAGAGTGTATGGCATTGCTGGATCTGCATACACCAAGATAGACACATTTGTTAGCTGGGAGAGTATTTCTTGAAATTCTCTCTTGTAGGTAGTGTCCTATTGAGACCCAAAGAGCTAGTGGGCCTTAAAGTACCATTTTTGTTCAGCCTCATCCTTCACAGATGAACGTTTGGGCTTGTCAGTGGGTGGATAGCTCTGTGTTCAGTTAAGCAGCAGTCTTACCACTTTGGTATAATCCTTAATGAATCACCTGTAGTACCTTCAAAATCCTAGGAACCTGCCAGCCCGGTGGTGCTGAGATGCTGGATGCCTTACCTCGTGCTACGCTGGCGACCCAGGTTCGGAATGGCCTTGGGTCACTGGGGAGCCGGCATGGGGGCAAGGGTTGGAGCATGATTGAGCTGCAGTAGGCAGCTCTCCCCTCCCGAGGATGGTTGTCCACTCCCCCCATAGTTCCGCTCCCAGCGGGTGGAGGTCTGGTTGGAAGCATAGGTGAGGGGGAGTGGTGGCAGTAATACCAGGGGTGAGGCGGGAAGGGCTGAGCCAGTGCCTGGCGTGTGCATGTGCCTCCATGCACTCGCACGTACGTGTCTGCTGGGGTCCCGGGTTTGGGGCAAAAAAATGGGAGAAAAAAAATCTATATATAAAAAAAAATCCTAGGAACCTCTACAGATGATTCAAGGTTCATGGTCTAGGTATATGACCTTGCTGGGGTAAATTTGGATTCTTCATCCAGAAATTATATGTCCCACATACTTTACTGAGCTTTCGAAGAACTGGAATTTGTCTATGAAGTGTTTGAGCCTGAACCTCTCCAGACGATGCAATACTGTGTTTCATGTTCCTCCAGTGTCGTCCTGAATATGATGATGAGCTTGAACAAGCATTCAACCAGGTTCATATCTCCCGCAACATGGTTCATTAAGTGGTGAAAGGTAAATGAGGCATCAGAGATAGGTCAGGACATTTGTAAGAACTTGTAGACCCCAAGCAGGCAAATACAATTTGTTTTTTTCTTGGTCAACATGGGCCATGGGTATTTGGTAGTACCTGCCCCTCTTGTCTAGTACTGTGACCCAGAAACATCTGTTCTGACAGTCCAGGGCATCCTGATTCTTCAGCATCATATATTGACTGAGTATTGTCCTCTTGTTGCATGTTCTGTGGTGCACACACATGCATACATTCCTGTTTTTTTTCTAAACAAACAATATCACCAGCGCATATGGGGTTCTTGACTCTTGAATGATTTGAGCTCTTGCAAGTGTCTTCCCACATAATCAATGTCTGCTGGTGCCAGGCGTTGAGACCTCTCATAGAAAGGGCAGTCAGTGTTCATGCAGGTTGACGTGGTGCTCTTCCCCTGTCATGCATCTAACATCCCAACTGCACAATGGGAACATGCCGATCCATTTGGCAGCTTGTGGCTCACCCTTGTCCTCCATTCTTCAGGGATAACGTAATTCTTCAAAAATCAAAGGCTGTTGGGTAAATCCCTTGGTTAGTTCTATATGCCCTGGGTTTCGGCTGCACTGCTGTCAGTATAATACAACCAGGCCAACGGTTCATTCCTTCTTCACTGTTATACTTTGTGCTGTCACATTCTTTACTTGCACAGTGATCCTCCACACATAGGCATGTGCTCACACAGGTAAAACAATAAGTTTTACTAACAATCCCCCCAGTAAACCATGTTCCTTGGAGGTGTAAGTTATTAGCATCTGGTTGGCCACACCCTTTCTTAATTGCACCACTCCATTGGTAGTACACGCTGCACTGGGGAGCAATACTAACTTTTCTTCTTCACCTTGGTGCAACACTACACCTACAGCAACCTTGCTTTCTCTAGGCTCTTTCTGGACTTGCTTCTGGTAGGCTTGACTCACCAGTCTATGCACAGGCAGGGCTTTATTTTTCTGTTGGACTTCTCTTTCCTTACACAACTGTCCCAGTCTTCTGAACATGTATGCATTCATCCCAATTAACATTGGCATGTTGTCCTACATCCCAGCCTATCCATCTTACATCCCAATACCAATGCTGCCTTGAGTCCTTCGACTCCAGCTACCTTGGTTGGAAAATCAATCCATATATTGATTCGACCAAGACAGAGAAAGGCTATGTCACTTAAGTCCTTGTAAAGGCAATATTTTTCAATGTCAAGTACTTATCATCATAGTAGTCCTTGAAAATGAGCGTCACCCGAGAACTACCGTCCAAAACAGCATGAATAGCTACTTCATCAGCCTTGACTTGCAGCTCTAAAGAAGGTCCCACTGAATCCTCTACTGCAACTGACAGCTTTTGCCAGATTTGACAGCTGCTTTTGTGATGATTTGCTGGTAGCATCTGACATCTGGTGCTCCTTTATAGGGTTCCACTGGCATTTTTCTGCATTGCCAAAGTCTGGATGAATTGCTTTTTTCATGCCCCACAAGTCCATGGCACTTCAAAACTCTCATCACGGATTCCCCTTGAGGTTGCTTGGTGCCTTTCAGAACCACAGCACCCACAGCTGATGTCAATGTCTTCCCACGATCACCTTTTGTAGTAGTAGAGACTGGGCAGGAATGAGTGGAGCATTCAGCACAGTTAGCATCTTTCATCTTTGTGCCACCCAGCTTGCTTAGCAATATGGCTTGGTGCTGCTGGTAGGAGACACATTTCTGGTCCCAGGGCAGACAGTAGGATCACAGTTGAAATAGTAGCAGTTAGGCACACTGTGAAAGTGGCCATAATATGCTCATGCACATACTATGTTTATGAGTCAGGAATTTCAAACAAACTACTAAAGAGCTTTGGGGGGATCAGGAATAAGGTCCTATGGGAAGGAAAGGGTTAGTAAGATAAACAATAATAAACAATAGGCGATTTGACCTTGGCACAGCCCTCCTCCAACACACTCAGTGTCAGGCCCAACTCTACTGTTAAGCCACTGTCTCAGTCCCCCTGGGACCAGACAGGTACCCCTAGTCTTTAGAGATCTCCCAGGGAAGCTTGGGTACTCAGATGTAGATCATGGCAGGCCAGATGGGTGCATTGCATGTGGCTGGCTGGTATTAGTGCCATGTAAGCAAAAACAGTAATCCCCAAATTTATAATGCTGGCTGGATGGCTTAGTCCATTAACAGTAGCCCAAGTAGATGTCCCTATCTGATTAATGACTACTGGGTACTGTTCCAGGATGTCAACTACCATACAAGGTAAAGTAGTCCTCGTTTTATTGGGAGGAGACCACTACTGATGCAGTACAGAAGTCCAAACCAGATAAAGTTTCAGCTCGTAGTATTTGAGATGTATTGGTTTATTACATCCACTTTGATGACACTAGTGTTTTGTGGTTAAATGACACTTCCCCAGGGAATTAGTGGTCACTTAACTGAACTGCTAGCTCATGCTAGGAAGCAGTTTAGTGTCCCAGGCTTAATCTTCCAATAGATACAACTTAACCAACCTCAACCCCCTCAGGGGTTCAAATCCAGTTATTCTCTACTGCCACATATAGTGTGCTGTGAAGCACAGAAAATGCCAGCTGGGTTTGGCCATCTCCTCCACTGACAGAACCTAGAGGCCTTGTTGTGGTACTCCTGGTTACTTTCTGGCTCAGTAGCCATCAGTTGGTCTCTGCAGTCCTGGCTGGATGTATCTGCTTTCATCCTGCAGTCACTTTGCACTCTGCTGATGGTTTCCTCACCTCTCTTCTGCCAGTTGCTGTATCTGGCACTTCACTCAGATGGGTTCTCACTTCATCAGTCTCTTGGGGTGTTCAAGTAAATCACCAGTCTGGCAAGCTCACGTTCCATAGTCTTCCCCAGGTAATTCTCACTGTGGTCAATCAGCTGGTTGTGTTGGCTGAAGTAGTGGCTTCCAGGCCTGTCAGGGTGCACTGCAGTTGCACACCCCACAGATCTGGTACTGGCAAGAACTGGGATGCACACCGAAGCACAGCTGGCCAATCAAATTGATGTGTTCAGTTGCAGAATTCAGTGTGTGTGTCTCTCTCTCTCTCTCTCCTGCTGCCCAGAAGCCCCTGGTGGAGATCACGGGCACTGCAGAAGCACAGGCAGCATGTAACAGCATGCCCGATGCTGGCAGGTTTGCCATGCGCCAAGCGTCGGGGGGTGTGCACGTGGGGGGGAGAGGGACAGAGCAAAGGAAAAACCTGGCTTGCAGGTATAGGTGACAGCACCTATCCTCCATGCCCAGCACCGGGTTTCATCACTCCTCCACCTGGGCTCTGCCCACTTGCCAGAGTCTGCCTTACTAAGAGAGCCCAAGGAAGGAGTCGGACTACCTCCCCCAGGCGGGTCAAACCGGGGGTGCTGACAGCAGAGTGGAGGGAGAGAGAGAGGGCACAAGACTGCAGAGGACCTCAGGTGGGCAGGCACAAGGAGAAGATGCCTGAGAAAGTTCCCTCGAGCTGCGACCAGAGAGAAAAAAGACTTAGAAAAAAAGAAGCTAGCAGACAGCCTGACGACTGCTCAAGCTCTACTGTCAGTCACTTGTGAGGGGCTGTCTGTTTGTTTCTCATTGACTGGTTGGTCACAGTGCTCCTACAGAATTAATGAAGTCCTCCAGCATCCCTACAGCCTTTGTGGCTCCCAGATCAGGCACTGGAGCCTCGCAGACTGATTGCCTGGCCTCTGACCCCATTGCCATTTGGGATCAGAAGTAGGTGTAGCAGTAGGGCAACCGGTTGCGACCCTGGCAACATGGGTTTGGGAACAACCCTAGGTCAGTGGGGGCCAATTGGAGGAGGAGGATTACGTGCCCCCACAGGATGCTATTCTCCTCCAGGGAGTGGGGGAGTCACATTCTGCAGTGTTACTGCCACCTAGAAGTATACAGGTGGCAGAGCAGCTCAGGTCACAGAGAGGGAGGAATGCCATGCTACATATCAGCAGAGCCTGCGTCAGCATGCTCTCACTGGGGACTCCAGTCACACATAAACTGGCATCTCTATATGGAAAAGGGCACAGACAAGAGAAGAGGAAACCAAAAGAGCAAATCCTCTCTGTCCTGCGGTATCCAGTGAGTATAGCGACGGAATATGGGTGACCGTCAAAACGGTGATTCATATTCAGTGCTGTCCTTATGGGCTACCTTGCAAGGGTAGTGACCCTACACACAGGCAAGTGTAGGGAATGGCTACCATAAGGGGAGGATAACGAGGGGAACGGAAGGGATAGGGAAGAGGTTTCTAGGGGACTGGTATACCTGCTGCCACCGAGCTAGCCATGTGGAATGGTGGTGAGGGTGGCTACCTCTGTCTCAGTAGGTACTGGATTAGGGGCTGGGGACTGGCAGGGTAGAAATTTTGCTGCTTCCTGTGGCTGTGGGACTTCATTTAAAAAAAATATCCAGACTGTGCCTCCTTACCGACATGCACCCCCCTGGAGTTGAGAATCTAAAGTCAGGGGAGTGAGGGGTGGCATAGGGGCCAAAGATCCCCCCCAAAAAACTATTTTTTAGTGGTTAGATGTCAGATTGCCCGCAAGTGTATATTGCCGATTTGCTTTTCAGTGACATACACTTGCCATAATAGTGATCGCTGTTTTGAGATCACTATTATGACATGGAACCCTATCCTGCAGATCCTTGAAGGCCAGTACATCCATGGTTGTAACCATGGCTAAAAGGCTGGGGGGGCATACTGTAGATCTACCGGGCCTTTCACACTGATGCCAATGTAAGTGCCCATTTTGCTGGGCCTAAAACATTGAGGGAAACTGGACCATCTCATCCCCCCAGTGGTAGTGCCCATGAGTGTAGCTGTCTGGAAGGCAGTAAACCTGCAGTAAACCTGCTGTCATGCAGGGGCAGAAGGGTACAAAGTGTAAAAAAATATAAATATATACATAAATAAATAAAAAGATGGCTGCTGCCTTGCTGTCCAAGGGACAATGTCCCAAATGTTCTTTATTTTTGAAGCGCACTCAGCTCTTGAGCACTTTTTGTGCCCCAGCATAGTCAGTGTGCATGTGGACATGCTTAAGTGTTCAGTTGGGTCATCTGGCAGGAAAAGTCCATGATCACCATGAACGACAAGAAAAAATTACTCACCTTAGTAATGTTGTTTCTTCTAATGGAGTCTTGCTGTATTCTGACAGTAGCAGTGAGTCTCAACCTTCGAACTGCCCTGGAGATGAAAGAGTTAACTTTCCATGCCAGGCATGGAACGCTGAGCTTGAGCTCGGTTGAGACTCTGTCTGTTGCTGTTTAAACTCAAACCATCAGATCTTTACGAGCTAAACTCACTAAGGTCCTGTGTGGAAGCTGTAAACCTACACTAGCCAACTGGCTACTAAACATAAAAACAGATTTTTTGGTCCCAAAATAAAGACTCAAGTCAGGAGACCCAAAAAATGAAAAACACAACACCCACTCACCCAAGAAAAGGGATGAAAACAACAAGGTGGGGCACCTACTGAGTGCCAACACTGCCACTGCCCACCCACATCCCAAAAACAGAGGTTCTGAGAGGGGAGGGCAGGGGGGAAGTCAGAATACAGCAAGACTCCTTTAGAAGAAACAACATTACTAAGGTGAATAATTTTTTATTCAAACAACATGAAGTCTTGCTGTATTCTGACAGTAGCAGACTACCAAGCAGTACCTCCATGGAGGAGGGACAGAACCTACTTAGGAAATAGGCTCTGAAGCACAGCTGTGCCAAACCGAGCATCACTCCTAGCCTGATATCCAGGGAGTAATGCTTGGTAAAAGTGTGAACTGTTTTCCAGGTAGCTGCTTGACATATCTCTAGAATAGGGATATCCCTGGCAGCAGCCAGGGAAGCAGCTGTACCTCTGGTAGAGTGAGCCCTCAGGCCTGAGGATGGAACCTTACCCAGTTTTTCATAACAAAATTGGATACAAGAGACAATCCACCTGGCAATGGATCTTTTAGTAGCGGGTTTTCCTTTACCAACCTCACCATAAGTGAGGAACAGTTGGAGGGAGTCAAACCTGTGACCCTTGGTACGTTCTATGAAGTAGCTAAGGGCTCTTTTCACATCTAAACTGTGCAGTCTCCTCTCACCAGAGGAGGAATGGTCAGTGAAGCACACAGGAAGAGACATAGATTGGTTAAGGTGGAAATCTGAAACCACCTTAGGCAAAAACTTCCTGTTAGTCCTGAGGACCACCTTATCTCTATGGAAGGAGATACAATCAGGCTCCACTGACAAGGCTTGTAACTCACTTATGCATCTGGCAGAAGTGATGGCTACCAGAAACACAGTTTTCCAAGTCAAGTATTTAAGCTCTGCTGAAGACAAAGGCTCAAAAGGGGGTTGCATAAGCTGAGCAATGCAAACATTAAGGTCCCAAGCAGGGGCAGGGGCCCTGAATGGAGGGTTGGTATGAAGCAATCCCTTAAAAACTTGGAGAATACAGGGTGAGCTGAAAGAGAAGAAGGCTTACCTGCTGAAATGAAAGCAGAAACAGCTGCCAGATGCACCTTCAGTGTAGCTGGTCTAAGCCCTAAGCTATTCAAATGGACCATATAATCAAGGACTGTGGGCAAATCAGCAGACTCTGGGGAAATATGCCTTCCAGAGCACCATATGGAAAATCTTTTTCACTTGGAATTATAAGTAGTCCTGGTAGAAGGTTTCTAGAAGCCTTCAGAATATCCATTACACCTTGGGAGAGGTGTAAATCAGCAAACTCTAACTCTTCAAGAGCCAGGCCTTGAGATTGAGAGATTTGAGATTTGGGTACCAAGCCTTCCCCTGAGCACAGGTTAACAGGTTGTAATTCCTGGGGAGAGACAGGGGAAGATGGACTGCTAAGGACAACAGGAGTGGATACCAGGGCTGTCTGGCCCAGTCTGGAGCAATCAGGATCACTTTGCAGGGCTGAGACCTGATTTTGACTAGCACTTTGAACAGGAGAGGGGGAGCATATAGAACTTCCTTCCCAACTGAGAACTAAGGCATCCAGGGGACTGAACCCAACACTGGGGGCCTGCAGCAGAAAAGGGGAAGTTGGTGATTGTCTGGGGCTGCAAAGAGATCTATCTGTGGGGTGCCCCATCTGGAGAATATCCCCTCCAAAACCAGGGGATCCAGTGACCACTCGTGATGGCCCTGAGATATCCTGCTGAGAGCATCTGCCAGGACATTGTCCTTGCCTGGGAGGTGTACTGCTGTGAGGGAGATGTTCAGAGAATAAGCCAGAGACCACAACTTCATTGCTTCTGTGCACAAGGCCATAGACCGAGTGCCTCCTTGCTTGTTGATGTACCACATCGTGGTGGTATTGTCTGTTCTGACCTGGATAACTTTGTTCTGAACAGATTTGGAAAAAGCCTGAAGTGCTAGAAATACTGCTCTGAGTTCCAATAGATTGATGTGAAGCAGAGATTCCTGAGGGGACCACAACCCCTGGGTAGTCAGGTCACCCAAGTGAGCCCCCCACCCCAAGAGGGAGGCATCTGTAGTAAGGATTAAGGAGTGGGACTGAGTGACAAAGGGAACCCCTTGTCTCAGGTTGCTCTGATCCTGCCACCACTGTAAGGCCTGGATCAGGGTTCAAGTCACTGGGATCAATTTGGTCAGAGGGTCCTTCCTTTGAGACCAAAAGGTCCTCAAATGGAACTGAATGTCCCTCATCTGAAATCTTGCTCTCTGTACCACTGCCGTGGAAACAGCCATGTACCCCAGGAGCTGTAGAAAATGCCTTGCTGGTCGAGACACCTGCAGGGTGAATGAGGAGGCCAGAGAGATAAAGGTCCTTGCCCTGTCCAGGGGAAGAAAAGCTCTGGCCTTTTCTGTGTCTAGCTCTGTGCCTATGAAGGTGAGGATCTGATCAGGCTCTAGAACTGACTTTGAAAGATTCAGAAGGAAACCCAAAGAGGTGAGCAGTTGCTGAGTTATCTGTAGGTGTAACTTGACTTGGTCTGGGGACTGGCCTACTATGAACCAGTCGTCCAGATATGGGAAGATGGCAATTCTTTGCCTTCTCAGAGAAGCAACTACTACTGCCAGGCATTTTGGGAATACCCTTGGAGCAGAGGTTAGACCGAAGGGCATTGCTCTGAACTGGTAATGGCCTGAGGGCAGCTTGAACCTGAGGTACTTTCGATGGGAGCTTCTGATGAGAATATGGAAGTAGGCATCCTTGAGGTCCTGGGACACTAGCCAGTCCCCTGGCCTTAGAGAGGGTAGAATAATTCCCAGAGTCACCATTTTGAATTTTGGTTTTAAAAGGTGCTTGTTTAAGTATCTGAGGTTCAGGATGGGCCGCCATTCTCCTGTCTTTTTTGAGGTAAGGAAGTACCTGGAGTACAACCCTTTGCCCTGGTGTAGGGGTGAAACCCTTTCCACAGCTCTGAGAGCCAGGAGGGACGAGACCTCTGCCTCTAGGGCAAGTGCCTCTGAGGGATTTGCAGGTGGAAAGGATCTGGCTCTCAGCTTTGGAAATTTTTTGAAGCTGAGAACCAATCCCTGGCTTACTACTTCCAGGATCCACTTGTCTGATGTTAGAGACTCCCAGTCCTGGACAAAGTAAGCCAGCCTTCCCCTAAGGTAGTGTGAGAATCGGCCCTGGCAATCCCATCAGGGTGCCTGCTTGGCAGGGGTTTTAGGCTGAGGGTGGGAGCAGGTCTGCTTGTACCCCTTCTGCCTCTCCTCTAAAGAACCCCCTGAGCATAGGCAGAAGAGGAGGCCTGGGCTTGGTAGAAAGGCCTATGAAAAGGCCTGCCCTGCCCTGGGTGCTGTCTCTGAGGAGTGGCCTGCCTTTCTCATGGCCTGTGCACTTTTTAGGTGGTCCTATATTCGTCCATTTTTCTATGTAATTTCTGTCTGCTCCCCAAACAGAGAATTACCCACAACAGGAAAATCCATGGCCTTAGTCTGGGTATCCTGTGGCAGGCTAGTACATCTGAGCCAAGCCATTCTACTAAGTGCCACAGATGTAGCCATGACTCTAGATGACACATCATTGGAGTCCACTGCAGCATGGAATTACACCTGGATGCCTCAATACCATCAGCAGCCACCTGCTCCAGCTCCTTGGCAAGCTGGCCAGGGACCTGTTTTGCTAAAGCCATGACAGTGTCCCATCTGGATTTCTGATACCTAGCAGTATAGGCCATATAACTGGCCTGTCTGAGTCCCAAGGATGCTGCCATGTATTGTTTCTTTGCCATGGCATCAATCCTCCTGGAGTCCTTGTCTGGGGGGTGTGAAGCCAAGGGAATATTTGCCTTATCACAGGCTGCAGCCTGCACTACCCCAACATGGCTGCATTGTTGTGTAAGGAACTCCGTATCTGAGCCTGACAATGTATACCTCTTGTCCATTCTCTTATCCACAGGAGGTATAGTATTAGGAGTCATTAAAATCTTAAATGTCTGTTTCCCAAAAGATTTATATAAGGGAATAGACAGCCTCCTAGACTCTGGGATATCCATCATTTCCACATAGTCATGCTCCTCCTGGTCATCCACAGTTTCCTCCATAGGAAGCTGGAAGGTTTCAGCCACTTTCTTATAAAACATGAAATGGGAGGGGGACTCAGAAAGCCTAGGAGGACACACTCCTGAAGGTCTGTCTGGGGAGATGTCCGGGTCAATGGGCACATCCAGACTTTCAAAACCACATTCACTTTCCTCATACTCCTCTTCCTCCTCCTCCTCTAGTTCATAATAATCCTCTAAATCATAATCTTGAACCAGTGGAACTGGCCGACCCGAGCGCCTCCCTGATGGTGCCGGTTCGGTCGGAACCGGGGAAAGCGACTGCACAATTTTTATCTCTTTGGCTATTTCTTCAGCGGTTGGAGAGAAAGTTTTGGCTCCACACCAGCTGATTTTTCTTTTCTAGTTCTCTTAGCTGGAACCGACTCCTCAGAATCGGCTCTCCTTTTGCCCGAAGAAGTCTTGCCCTGGTCAGAGGGCACTCCTTCTGGTTCGTTTGAACCGAACCGGGCTGGCCATCCGGTTCAGCAGACTTTTTGGCCTCCCTTTCCCTGAGCCTACCAACTCTCTTTTCTAGGGTAGCTGCAGGAAAATTTTTACAAATCTGGCAGTCTGCATTGAGGTGGTCAAACCCCAGACAATAAACACAGGTGGTGTGGGGGTCAGCCTTAGCAAAGACTTCCCCACACACACTACAGTGTTGAAACCCAGTGGGCCCAGTTTTTCTTTTGGGTTTCTCAGACATTGTGCCAGTCCTAACCAAACTTACCCTTTTGATGGCAATCCGCCAGGCAAGACCCTCTTATCGGTTCCTGACCGTGTCACGGGCTGTGGAAAAAACCGTAATAAAATCCGTTTTTTTTAGAACCGATAAGAACCGGTAACCACACACTAGAAGTATACATAAAGATTTTTTTAACAGCTTGATCGGTTCAAACCGAACCGATGAACCGTTTACAAGTTCCACACAGAATAAGAATTAATATGAACCTATCTAGTACTCACAAATACCACAGACAGAGACTGAACCGACAGGTTACGGTTTAATTTCGGTTGAAAACCGAGAAAAGCGGTACTTTAACCGACAAATTGAACCAAGCAGAAGGAGAAATCTCCGGAGCAACTGTTCAGTGAGGCGGAGTAAAGAATCTGACGGTTTGAGTTTAAACAGCAAGAGACAGAGTCTCAACCGAGCTCGAGCTCAGCGTTCCATGCCTGGCATGGAAAGTTAACTCTTTCATCTCCAGGGCAGTTCGAAGGTTGGGACTCACTGCTAGTGTCAGAATACAGCAAGACTTCATGTTGTTTGAATGTGCTTTTCTTACTTGACAGTAGGGAAAGGGCTTTTGTTGTAACTGAAACCACCAAATCAATGGCATGACCAGTGCTGAAGAAGGAAGCACTCCTCCTTCCTTTGCTGGAGGAATGAACTCTGCAGAACCAAGTAATCCCCCACACTTTGGGGGGGAGGATACATGTACTGTACAACAGCAAAAATAAGCTGTTTTTTCTTTCTGTCCAGCACCTGTAACCTCACCCGGGCCATCTATAAAAATAGGACAAGTATCCAAACCCACTTTTCTGGGGCATGAGACATATGAGAAACTTTCGATTCATAGAGGTGAAACTTTAATAATTTTATAAATCGTAAATCTTAATTGAATTGAAGGGAGTGCTGTTAAATATTCTCCTTCTTTCAAATTCCTAAATTGTCCTGCTGCTGCTGCTACTGCTGCTGCTACAACACCAATTGCACTTGATGTTGAAACATGACAGTTTTGGAATGGGGAAGTGAGAGCATAGAAAAGCTCTGTCCAATAAATTTTAAAGTGAAAAAAGGTTTGAACAGTAGGTCTTATTTTTCCAGCTAACATCTGAACAAATATCACACCCATTTTATGGCTTACATGATACTTGGTGGAGGAACTGAAACTAGAGGTGCAGGGGAAGGTCAGGTATGCAGCTCCACGGAGGTTGGCTGCTAAGGACACTGGGCTAGAAACACGAGGAAGGTTGGGAAGTAGGCAGAGGGTATCAATTCCCATGGAAGGAAAGAGGGAATGGTACGGGGGGGTAGATAGAGAATTTGTTTCTATTGTTGCACCACAGAATCAAAAATTCTGTGTGACCAATTTACATCTATAAATACCCTTTTGAAATTACTACAACTCATCCTCCTGGGGGGGGTGGGGGAGCAAATTCATAACAATAAAGAAGAAAAATATAACTTAAATAATTCCTATCGTACTTTATTTGCCTTTCCAGACTACTCCCCCCCCCCAAGATTTTGACCAGATATATCCCAGCTTTTACATATGGAAATATATTCCTTCCCAATGTATTTTTAATGACAAATTTCTTTGTGGCACTGGCTCTCAGAAAAGGAAACAATGAGCTTGCACTATGAGATTTGTAACTCTTGCTGCTCCTGCTTGATATGAAGAGGGACAAAAATATTGGATTAGGAAAAAAATAAAGGATTTTGGGGGATACTGATCAGGAACAGTTGTAGCAGTTTTCAACCACAGCTCTACTGTATGATAATACTGCCACAGAGACCACATGTGTGTATGTCAATACCACTGCTGAGACCGCTATTATGGTTGTAAGAGTGGTCTCACATGCATTCTTAGGGTATGAGAACCACAGACCGAAGGTCAGCGGTTCCGATACCCTAAGGACGTAAGTGAAACAACTCTTACAACCATAAGAGTGGTTTCAGTGGTGTTATTAATATATTAATGCTCAAGATCGATCAGTAATATATTAAAATTTAAACAAACCTTCCCCAGATGTGCCCATTTGAAGAGCATCAACACGTGAGAGGTTCTTCATAGAATAAGACGTACAGAGGAAAGGAGCGCTCCAGTTGGTTAGGGGTACTCCCTCACTCTATGAGAGTGATCCCACGCCTACCCTTCAGTAGGCTATGAGAACTGCAAACTGAAGGTGGGTAGTTCCACTGCCCTGAGAATGCAAGTGGGGCCGCTCTTATAACCCTAAGAGAGGTCGGCACAGCAGTATCAATATATTATTGATCAAGGACAATCAATAATATATTAAATATTTTAAAACAAACTTTCCCAAATGAGCACGTTTCCAGGACACTTATCTGTGAGACACCTTTTAAATTATAAGATTCACATGCTTGGGAAAGGAGTGCTCCAGCTGGTTGGAAGCACTCTATCACTCCGTAAAGTGTACTTTAATCCATAATAATGTTTCCTTTTAGTATACTGCCAATTGCTTCTGCTCTCTGTTCTTTATCCAAGCATATACTGCAGAATAACTTGTTTTTTCCTCTTTCAGATAATTCCTGAAGAAGACCTAAGATCAAATTGTCGCCTCTTCCTCTATTTTCTATTTTTAGTGTGCATTTAACATTACAATTTGGTTTTGTTTTTGGACCACATGCTGCCATCTTTCGGATGAGACGTTAAACTGAGGTCCCATCTGCCTGGATTGGTGGTAGTTCAGGTGGATGTTAAAGATCCCATGGCACTTATCGAAAAGAGTAGGGGAATTTCCCGGTGTCCTGGTCAAATTTCCTCATTCACTAAAAATACCACCAACAGCTTAATCTGGTTCAAGGTCAGTTGGCGTTCATCTGTATCCCCAGGTCATGCCTGAAAATAGGCAGGATTTGCCTAGTGCACTTACCTGGTCAACAAAAGCTAAATAAATAAATAATGCTGCACCTTGCTTTTTTGTTACTACAGAGAGATTATTGCTGATGTATTCATAGTAACATTCCTGCATATACATGTAAGGTGAGGTCCCTCCCAAATGCCCTCAAGGCGTGGGCCCCAACAACCACTGTCAGTGTCAGTGGCTCAGTAGGTAGCACACTCGCCTCTGAGGCTGGGAGATCAGAGGGCTGTGAGTTCAGTTCCCACATCTGGCACTTGGGTTAATATCCCAGTACTGACACTGTAGTGCAGCATGAGAGGGGTGCTGCACTTCTGAGGTGCCATCTTTCGGATGAGATGTTAAACCGAGGTCCCATCTGCCTGGATTGGTGGTAGTTCCAGTGGATGTTAAAGATCCCATGGCACTTATCGAAAAGAGTAGGGGAATTTCCACGGTGTTCTGGCCAAATTTCCCTCATTCACTAAAAATGCCACCAACAGCTTAATCTGGTTTAAGGTCAGTTGGCATTCATCTGTATCCCCTTCCCCCCCCGGGTCATGCTTGAAAATAGACAGGATTTGTCTAGTGCACTTACCCAGTCAACAAAAACCAAATAAATAAACCTTACTTGCGGGTTGCCATTGATGTCATGCTGACTCCTGGGCTTATTAGGTTTCCCTTGATGAGTGAGGGGGGTGTCGTATCAATTGATAGAAAGAAAGCGGTGTGGTGTATCCGCCCAGGGAAAGTTTATTAATGGCCAGGTGAATCACTGGTACAACCCCCTAGGACCTCCCTACTATAGTCACCTCACCCATGGACCCACACATACAGGCTGTACACTCCCCAGTGAATATGCACTTACCTGTAAACAGACTGCAGCAAATGAATGCAAACCACAATCACTGCTTTCCTGGCCACTGCAAACCATAATGGGAAAAGGAGGGTTAGCATAATGTACTGTAGCTAATCATTGTTGTCTACAAGAGGCTGATCTTCAGTTGCCCAGCGTACTTCTAGCTCACTAACAGTTACCATTCTTCAAATGCCCTGTAAAGGCACAACCAAAATAAGCACTTTCCGGGGTTGTATCTAAAAATGCCTTCCCAGGCACAGCACTTTCATGCAGCCCTCCCCACACCTCAGTGTTCAATGCAGCAGGGGGTGGTCAGATTTAACAAAATCCATGATGTGCACATCCTTTGGAGTCTCTGAAATTCTAATTCCAGCTTCAATTCTGATTCCAGAAAGGAGTTGGAAACATGAGAAATAGTTTTGGAATTTCTGATTATGTGACTCCTAAAAACACTACCCGTTATCCAGCAGCACCCAAGAAAACCAAGGCCCTGCCCTTAATGCCCTTACTGCCCTGTGCATTACCCCTTCTACCCTGTGCATTACCTTATCTCCCACATGTGTCTTAGTTTTGGACGTCTTCAATAACAATTCATCATTCTCGCCCATTCACCCCCCTGAGTCCCTTCTCTTACCTGTGCAGGTGATAAACTGAATGCAAAGTTGGTCTCTTTCTTTTTTGTTGTCACTATCCAGTCAGGAGGTGTCCTCAGGACTGAGAAATAGAATCCTAGAGAGCAGACCAGACTCAGAATAGAACTCTCTGACTGAGACGCTGACCTCCCCACCCTCACTGCCATCACCACCACCACCCATAACCAGACTAGACCAGTGAGTCTGTCAGATGACCCTGTCACACTGCTTGCTGTTACAGCAATAGTACAGACCAGCCCCAGTCCCTAGCCCTCTCCTGCTGTGTCCATCTAGACATATGCATGACTGTCTTCCAGTCCATAACTGCACTCCATTCAGTCCACTTAGTAGTGTGCATCCCCCGATCTGACCCAGCTGGGCTACCCGCAATGACGCTCAGTTGGACTACAGTGATCACTGACTGTTCTCTCTTTGCTGACAATGACAGGAGGGACCCGGACTGGCTGACTGGTACACAGCACAAAACCCTGGGAGAACAGATATGCCAGATGCCTTAAAGAGCAACTGACACCTTCAGGACAACTTTAACAAACCAAAATATTTAGACACAGTTCAGCTTGTGTTTCACATTAGTTCTGTATTCCTCCTCCCCATTATTTATTACTAAGGTCATTTTCATTCAAACAAAATCTTTGTTCCTGAAGAGTTCATCTATTCCTATTGCTTTCTCCCTACCTGGTGCCATAATGCACTGCTTGTGGCATCACAGTTACTCCCGTAGCAACACACTGCAATGTCACAACAGAGGATTATGACTCAAAGAAGGTAGTAAGTCATAGATGCAGATGAGCTCTAACGGAACTCTAAGGAATAAAGATCATGCAGTCATGCAAATTTACTCAGTAATAAATAATGGGAAAGAGAAATATATAGAATGTATATGAAATGCAAGCTGAATTGTACCTAATTAATATGTTTTTCAAAGTTTACTTTGAGGCATCAGTAGCTCTTTAATCAGAGAGCTTCTTGCATAACTTCTAGGGTGTTATTTTTGTCACCCAGAATTGTTTCAGTGGACAAGACTTCCACAGTTTTCCCTTCCCAGGTCACACTGGGGTATAGAGTTGGGAGTGGATGGAGGGGGAAGGGTTGCTGGCTGCCTGAGTTCATACTTACCTATAGGAACAATGGAATGAAATGGGCCATCAGATGGTTGGACTAAGTTAGATTAGGTTGGGCTAGGGCTATCCTTGGGCCGGGGCCGGGATGGCCAAAGTTCAACTTGGGAGGAGGTAACTGGACCCGGCTGGTGGGAGTGTTTGTGGAATGATGTGCTAGGGACTTGCTTGAGTAATCTACTATGTTCGTCAGTTGGTTGCTGATTGGGAGGATAATCAAGGCAAGTCACAAGTTGTCACTCAGTCAAAAAAAGAGACAGAGGAGTTTTCAGCAAAGAAGGAAAGGGGTAGGAGATCAGGTGGGTGGGTTTATCGGGTGGTGAACAGGTTACATCTTGATGTGAAGTTCAGAATTAGAGTCTGATTCCAAACCTGAAATCCAGCTCCTAAACACCATTTTTGGAATTAGGATTTTCAGACTCAAAATCCCCAAATCCTAATTCTGAATTACGGACCAGAATCCAGTTAATTTGGTTTCTGGGTTCCAAAATCTGATCTTTCTGAAAACGCAGCACTGATTTGTATTGGAAGTGACACCCTCTCACTACTGCTACTAGTGTTTTTCCCCCTTTATAATTTTAGAGAACTTTCTGCTGTATGTTAATGTCACAAACGCACTCAGCAGGTTAGGCCCTCTGCTCCCACAGTGCCAACCTCCGAGCGCAAGAGTGTGAACAGGTAACAGACAGAGTAACCCTCCTGTCTGGTTGTGGGTCTGAATCACCTTTAGTCTCAAGTTCTGGGGGGGATTCAAGTTGTGAATCTTATGCTAGCGTACCCAATGTACAGGCACAGATTCGTACCCTCTTCAGGGATTGCGGTACAATCTTACTCCAGGGGCACCCAGCCAGGCTTCCAAAATGAACCTTTAAAACTCTATAAAAGACTTTAGGTATAGTCTTACCTTTTCCCTGTTTAGTAACACCATCAAGATGTTGAACAGTTGTCAAACTTAACCATCTATAAGTCACATGCAAAAAAAGAACTTGCAGACACCCAGGCAGTCTTTTAAAAAAAATGTTTACTAAAATGGATAAAAATATGTAAAATGTAAACACAGACCCCTATATCAAAAAGCATACAATCACTTAAAAGAAAACAAAGCAAACTACAGACAAACTCCTACCAACATACAGTCAGATACTTTTCTATCTAATGTATTATCTCTAAGTGCTTATCAGGGTGCTCTGTCTTTCTAGCATCCCAAGATGGTATATGACCCCCAAGTCCAGACACAGTATTCAGTTTAAAACTCTGTGTCTCCACACCCCTTCTATGAGTCATCTAGCTCCTCCTTTTAGAACCAAAAAGATACAAACATGATTTCCTGTCAGGAGATATTTTAAATAATGTGACTTCAGCAAAAACTCATTTCCCAAATTATGACAGTTTTTAATCAAGCCTTTCCTTTGACTTGGTGACTGTTTTTTTATTTTCCCAAGAAACATCAAAGGTTTTTACAACACTGCCATATGTCACTTAGGTGTGAATATAGCCAACAGTAATCAGCTAAATTATGTCCTGTACTGTAATAAAATGCATATTTAGCATCCCAACTTCAGAGGCAGGAGGTCATAAAAAGGCCATAAAATGCAACTTTCTCAAGGAAGTTAATTACATTACAGAGATCTCCTGGTCAGTTCCTGTAACTGAAATTGGAGGGGGGGCACCCATGGCATAGTCTGCCTTATGTGAGACAATCACATACTATATTTTTATATTACAAATATCATAGAACAATCATAACCAGCTGGCCAGGTGTCACAGTTAAAACCACCACCGAGACCACTCTTACAGTTTAAGAGTGATCTCGCGTGCATTCTTAGGGTATGAGAACTGCAAACTGAAGGTGAGCGGTTCTGAGGCCCAAAGAATGTTCTCTGTGGCAGTGTTAATATATTATTGATCGAACTTGATCAATAATATATAATTTTTTTTTACCCTTACCCAAACATGTCCATTTCCAGGGCAGCTGTGCATGAGATGCTCAACACAGAATAAGAGTGTCTCATACACAGAGGAAAGGGGCACTCTGTTGTGTCAGAAATGCTCCCTTAATCTGTAAAAGTCATTGTGTACCCAGTTGCTGAAATACACGTAGGCCTGCAGGTGTTGCAGTAGATTGACCAGCACAGGTACACTTTAAATCAAAAAGCAGGACCCCCCCAATAAAGATTCTCAACTCTGGGAGGGGTCCAACTCATGGAGTGCACAGGCCTGGGTTTCGCCATAATGCCGTATGCTATTAAGCGTGCGATATTATGACCCAGTATGGACCTTTTCACGTCTAACACTTTTACTCTTGTTCACTCTCCAACCATGCAGCAGCTCAGGTGATGCAACACAGGGGCGCAGCTGTCCTTCCAATAGGTGGACCTCCACTAGATCTGCACCAACCCTCACATCGTGGTTTCCAGGCCCTCTGGGCTGTGGTACCCAATGTCGAATCCTGTTGCAGTCACAGGCAACAGCTCACCTCTCTTTGGCTCTTTATTGGAATGCTCAGCACTGATGGCATGCTGGCTCACATTCTGTCAAGGAGTGAATCAGTTTTCTCTCACAGTTCATCAATGACAGATAAAAATTCTGTCACAGCAGAACTCTCGGGCCCTGAGCAGTGATCTTTCTCTGACAAGATCTCTCGCAGATCTGCCTTGAGGATACCTCAGCCCCTGCACTTTATGGGGCAGCAGCAAACATGATTGTTCTGTTTGGGCTGTCAGTCAGGACGGACAGTCCTGGAGGCACACTGCTGCAAAGGCACCTGAATTATTTAGGTGCACCTGTAGTTCATGTGCCCCTATGGCTCACAGAGCAGGCAAGCAATCTTGATTGGTCAGTTCAGTGCCCCTTAACCTGCTGCTATGACAGGGCAGGTCAAACAGTAGCAAAAAATGCTGTTATTTTGTAGTCCTGAAACCAGTCTCTACAAAATTTCCAATTTGCACACAGTATGTGGCCCAAACACTGGATCACACCCTGAGCTAATCCTGTACTGGTACACATTCACGCCTGATATAGCTGTGGGTAGATCGGATGATTCACAATTAAATTGCTGCTGTGGCAGTGTCGGCTCCAGCATCAGCAAACACCTTTGTTGTCCCAAAAATTAAAGAATTATTAAGGCATAGTAATGCATGGGGTGGGAGGGGTCACACTACCCTAGCTAAGGCATTGCTGTCCCCAGCACTTGGATCCAAAATTCCAGTTTCTATGATTATGTGCCACATCCAACATATTCCTAGATATACACATATACTGTAACAGTGACTATCTAAACATAATTCTTAACATAGGCATTCAATGGTATATATATCCAACATCTACTGACTAGACAACTACTTCCTGTCTAAAACATGTAACAGTAGCTCCTATAAGGTATAACATCACCCTTTCTCAGCCCCGGGTACCTGTGAACACTATTTGGGTAAAGGACCTGGGTGTGACATATATCTCCCCCCGCGGTGTACAATATGCATGGAGAGGTCCATGGAGGCACCAGGCATGTTATAAATGAGTCTTAGCTTGGGTCTTATGGGTTTTTCAGAATGTCTTAGTGGGGCAACAGCTTCCCTCTTGACTCTGGGGTCTCAATACCCATCTCCGTTACATGATCTGTGTCCAGGTGCTCCTGCTCATCCCTTCTGATGCTCTCATCCTCAGTGATTAACTTTACATCAATTGGCACTAACAGCTGGGCCAGTGGGTCCAAACGTGTTCCAGTCTGGATGAAGTCCTTTCCAGGTATAGTCAGCAGTACTAAGCTGGGTATGTCTACAGCGCGATAGTACCTAACAAGTCTGGATCACTTGTCCAAGGACTCACTGTCCAGGTTCTCCAGAGTTTGTCTGAGTGCATCTGCGCTGGGTCTCTTATGGGTAGCAGCTTGGATCTTCAACTGCTTAGTTGCTTCAGGCTCATCCCTTTGTGGAGTAATGTCTATCTTCCCAGTTGGCTGCAAGTGGTTCCAATGAATCATATGACTTTTATTTGGTTCTCCTTCAGGTTGGATTTTGTAGAGCAGAAGTTTACAGATTTGTTCCACTGTGACATGATGGGTGTCACCCCATCTATAAGTGGACTTGTGTATTCCAGGTAAGGCAAAGCTTCTTACAAGTATTCAGTCACCTGGCAAAAGTCCTTTAGCCTTTACTTTCTGATAGTATTGCACCTTGATAGCTATCTTGGCCACACTGATGGATAAATGGTAAGCAGTGTCCAACTGGTCTGTAAACTGATGCATGTACTGGGGATATGTCTCAGGGCAGGTTCTATCAGGTGAGACACCAAATCACAGGTCCACAGATGACTGAGCTTCTTTGCCAAACATACAATACTATGCCAAAAATCCTGTAGCATTGCTTTTCATGCAGTTATAGGAGTGAACAAGTGCACTGACCCATTAGCTCCACTTTGTTTTGTCCTTGGGGTCTAGGGTCCCTAGCATGCTGAACAGAGTACAAGTGAAATGCTGGGGTTGCGGATTATCTTCAGAGTTATGCAGGATTATGCATGACTTTCAGTTTCCCTTGAAGGACAGCATCCCTTTTATTAGTCGACTCTCAAAGACCTGTCCCTGGTCAGAGCACAACATGGTGCATGGAGGAGGGCTTCCGCTACAATGGGGACTGGGGGCCAACTTGGTAAGATTTGAGCCTCTATAGGGGAGATGGCCTACATCCTTCCAGGAAGGGGACCACAGTCCTTAGTGGGTGGTTTAAATGCGACTTGGATGAGGATTTAAACTAACCAGGGTGGGATGCTATAGAACTAAGGGAGGCAACAATTGCCCTCCTCCCCCAGATGATGACGCAGCAGGGAAGGAGGGAGGGAGGGCTCGAGGGGAGTAAACTCATCCTGGGAAGGGATACAAGAAGGCAGAGGTGGGGACATGGCAGAGGAAAAGGGGGTATAAATCGGAGAAACAAGATGGAAGGAATAAAGGAGATAGGTAATGGAGAAGGTAACAAGGGAAGAGATGGGTTGGGGTGCGTCAGGGAACAGTACAGGCAGGAATCAGGCAGGGAGGGAGTAAGGTATGGAGAGCCATGTGTGCCAATGCAAGGAGTCTGGGAAATAGAATTCTGGACCTGGGGGACCATCATGGTGGAGGCTATCCTGGATTTGGTGGTCCTATCAGTTATGGTGCACAGACAGCCACGGCTGTGACATGGTCGTACAAGGCTACCCTCTGTTCAGGAGAGACAGGGAAGGTAGGATGGGTTATAATATATATATAAGGGAGGAAATGAAGGCCTTGGAAGGGCAGGGGCATCCAGAGGAAAAGGAAGGGCTGGAGGTGCTGTGGGTTATCCTGGAGACAGGTGCTGGGACCACTGTCCATACACGGGTGGTATACAGGCCTCCAGCATAGGAGGGGTGTTAGACAGGCACTCTTGGGGAAGCCATCAGCAGGATGGCAAGCAAGGGAGAGATGCTCTGATGATGGGAGAGTAACCAGTAGGGTCCCACAGGGCTCAGTAACTGGACCGATCCTCTCCAATCTCTTCATAAGTGACACTGTAGAAGAACTGGAAGGGAAGGTATGCCTTTTTGCTGATGACACCAAAGTAATAGGTTAGACTCTTGGGGAGAGGTGGGAGAAAATGTGTAGCATCTTGGGAAACTCAAGGCATGGTTAAGATCATAGCAGTTGGGATTCAATGCCAAAAAGTTCAAAATCATGCACCTAAGGTATAGAAACCCAGGAGCTGAGTTGGGAGGTGCAGACAATCATTAAGCAGGAAAGGGACCTTGGAGTTATCTTTTCTGATTACCTCAAAGTTGCAGGGCAGAGTGACAAAGCAGTGGGTAGGACTAGTGGGGAGGCTGGGATGCATACGGAGAGGTATGTCCAGCAGCAGGTGGGAAGTGGTGTTGTCAGTGTATCACTCACTGGTGAGACCCCACCTGGAGTACTGCACCCAGTTCTGGAGGCCTCACCACAGTAAGAACATGGGCAGGGTGGAGGTAGTCCAGAGGAGGGCAACTAAAATGGTGCAGATGTTGCACCAAAAGTCCTATGAGTAGAGACTGTGGGATCTCACCATGTACATCCTGAAAGAGAGGAGTGTGAGAGGGGACATGACAGAGACCTTCAAGTACCTCACAGGGTAAACAGGATGCAGAAGGGGGAGTCTGTTTCAAATGAGAAAGAGCACCAGGACCGGAGGGCATGTGATGAAGCTGGGGGGTGAGTTTAAGAGAGATATGAGGCAGTACTTCTTTACTGAAAGAGTTGTTGATACCTGGAACAAACTGCCAGCAGAAGTGATGGAGGTGAAAACAGTAGGGGGACTTCAAGCATTCATGAGCTAGACATAGGGAAATATTAGTAAATATGCTGGGAGGAGGGAGGGTTGCCAAAGACCAGTTAGGGTCTATGGAGACAGACTAGACAGGTACATTCTAGGCAGACTGGTGGGCCAAGCGATTCTTTTCTGTCAACAAATCTATATTTCTATGTGTCTGTGATTTGCTTGTATGTCCCATAGTGCACGCTGAACTTGTCCATTAAGACATGAGTGACTGTAGTGGCCTTTTGATCCTTAGTTGAGTGCCCCTGGACATACTGTATCTTGAAAAATGGTCAGTAACCACCAGCATATCAGCAGTGTTTTGTTGAAACCCATTTTAGACAAAGGAAGTCTATGCATATCAGTTCTATTGGTGCATGGGGGAGGGGTATCCTTAGATCAAGTTCAAGAGGGGCCTCAAAGGCCAGAGATCAGGTAGGGTTTGCAGTGACAATATAGGCAGGGACAAAATGGGCAGACTGGGTGGGCCAAGCGGTTCTTATCTGCTGTCAGATTCTGTTTCTATGTTTCAGTATTCATGAGAGGGGTGACCCTCTTTGGCAAAGTCTTCGATGCACACAGTGGCTACACTGTTGGAAATACCTTTCCAAGTCACTTCCCATTCATGGCCAATAAAACAAGTGTGGGCAAGGTCCAGTATCTGCTAGCTTCCAAAAGGTCCCGTTCCATGTAGCACCCTGATACTTTAATGACCATCATTCAGAACTTGGTGGACAGCAGCAACTGTTGTCACTGGAAATCCTGAGGTCTTTGAGTTTCACTCTGCTACTTGGACCTTTCTTTAAGCAGCAGTTGAACATCCCCATTCTTTAACTCAAGCCAAGTTGCATACCTCCTCTCCAGAGGGCAATCACAATGTCTTTGAGACCAAGGTCTCATCCTTATTCTCTCTGCAGATCAAACCAGGTTATATACAGTAGCTCAAACCAGGTTATGGGAGGTAATGCTGTCCGGTGCAGAGCTGCACAACTGCAGAAAGCTGGTAGTAAGTAGTCACTTGAGGTTCCAAGGTTGTCCACAAAGTGATGTACTTTGGCAGCTAAAGTTGCTCATCCAACTCAAATGACTTATACAATGCATTTACAGTGGTCTCCAGGATCCTGAGCCAATCAAGATCATCTTCAGCCAAGTCAGGCAGATGCCGAGACAAAGTATCTGCATTCACATGATTCAGCTACACAACTGCCAGTTATCCTCTGTTCCTTCTGGCCTCAGTGGTAGGCAGTTTGGTAGGATCCACTTCTTGGTTGCTTTACACAATCAAGCTAAGCATTGTGGTGCCCACCTCAGATATCACTCTCTGGATTTCCAGTTTTATTTATTGTTGAGATCAGTTTTACAACCTTTGAGTCAAAGACTCATTTACAAAGGTACCTCGTCAAAAAAAGGGGAGGCGACAATAGAGTGAGGTTAGGACAGGGATGACGGACAGGTTAGATACATAAAATATACATTTGGAGAGTGCAGACAGCGAAGCTGTACTGGAGCAAACTTGTGTAAGGTACTAACATCGGTAAAACAACAGGAGATACATTATTCAATTTAACAGCATGTCACAAATTAATATGTAGAGTTAAAAGGACCGGACGGCGAGGGGCTTGAAAAGGTTAGAAGGGACCGGCACAGGGCAGCTACAAACACTTACAGCATCGGTTGTCAATAATGTGCTGGCGGAGGGCGATTTTGAAGCGGCCAATGCTTGGGATCTTAGAGATGGTTTCAGGAAGGGAGTTAAACCAGGACGGGGCTAGGTGATGGAAAGATCTTTGGCAACGGGAGGTCCTTGCTCTGGGAACGTTGAAGGTGGCTGCGGCGGCGTACCGGGTTGGCAGGGACCTAGCAGCCCGCTGCAAAGGTCCAGAGACCCCAGGTGGGCAGAGACCTGACATGGATTTTTTGGCCAGTAGGCAGGTTTGATATTTCAGTCTTTCCTCAAGAGTGAGTATTTTTGTGGCAGAGTATAGCAGACAGGTGTGGGTTCTGCTGTGGGCACTGAAGGAGCCTACAGGCTTTGTTGATGGAGGTCTGGACTTTGGATAAGGCAGAGGCGTCAGCAGCAGGCGTAAACAGGAGTCCGTAGTCAGCCAGTGATAATACCGATGAGGTGATGGCTAGTTTTACAAGGGTTCGGGAGACAGTCTTTGTGGTGTGTAGAGAAGACCCCATCCTGGAGTTCATTGCAGATGACAAAGCTTTGGAGGGCGTGGAAAGTAAGGCCGGAGTCAAAGGTGATGCCCAGGTACTTATAGGACGAGACCTGCTCCAGAGGGAGGGGCATGCTGGTGGTGATGTGGAGGGGAAAGTCCCTGGCATTGTTTTGCTGATGAGAAAATAGCATGGACTTAGTTTTCTTTAGGTTCAGGACTAAGCGGTGATTATTGAACCACTTTTCGGTTTGGAGGAAGGCGCTTTGCAGCATGATTTGGAGTGGGAGTGGGTCAGGGTGTGATGCAAGGATAACAGCGTCATCAGCATAGAGTAATATTTTACTGGAACAGGAGCTGGGGAGGGTGTTCAGGAATGGGCTGAAAAGGGTCGGGCCAAGGATGGAGCCTTGGGGGACACCTGAGTGTACAGGAAGGTAGGAGGAGAGGGTCCCATTTAGCTTGACTCTTTGGGACCTGTTGTGTAGGTAGCTTGCGAACCACTTCAGGGGGCCGGCTGCGAGACCCAGTACGCTAAGGGAGTTTAGTAACAGGGGGTGGCACACCATGTCGAAGGCCTTGGACAGGTCTATAAAGACCGCCCCTGCGAGATGACCTTTGTCAAGTGCTGAGTGAATGTGGTGGGAGAATTCCAGAAGGGCAGTGGATGTGCTATGGCCAGGGTGAAAACCGTGTTGCTCTGGACAAAGAAGGTTGTAGTTATTGAGATATTCTGAGAGCTGTGTGTTCACTATTTTTTCTAAGGCTTTGGATGGGGGGGAAGGATGGAGATGGGCCTGTAGTTATTAGGCAGAGTGTGGTCCCCAGACTTGTGGATGGGGGTTACTTCAGCTTGCTTCCAGGCCTTAGGGAATTGGCCGAGGCATAGGGATTTGTTAATGATAAGCGTCAGCGGGGTAAGCATGACATCCAGCATGAGGCGAAGTATCCTGGAGTCAAGAGGGTCATTGATAGGGTTCTGAGAGGCTAGGGATTTTATTAGGAAAGGTTTGGCGTCGTGGGGTGAGATCATCCAGAAGTGGAATTGTGGCCTGGAAATGGGAGCGTGGGTGGGTTTTGCAACCGGGTCTGAAAAATGGGCTGGGAGGACGGCACTTAAGTCAGTGAAGGTTTTATTAAGGCAGTCAGCAATACAGGTGGGGTCAGTCGAGACAGTCCCATTTATGACAATCTGGGATGGAGGGAGGGGTCTTACCATTTAAATCTTTAATGTTGTCCCAGAAGGCTCTGGGACGAGCCCAGGAGGATAACGCAGCCTGGTAGAATTTAGCTTTAGCCTGCTTGATTGTCCAGGTGCACTGATTGCAGAGCTGTCCTGTAGGCTTGCCTGTCAGCAACCCTACCGGAGTCATTAGCTAAGTGCCAGAGGTTATCTCTCTTTTTTAGTTGTTGGATCAGTGCAGGAGTTATCCATGCAGCAGTCCGTTTTTTTATCCTAGGAGTGTTAAGGGGTGCATACAGATCACAGGCGTGGTTGAAGGCCGTGGAAAGGTAGGTTAGGGCAGAGTTAACGTCAGGAGCGCTGGCCAATGGGGACCAGTCGATATGGGCGAGGTGACGTTTGAAGTTGGCGAGACCTCCGGGGAGAAACCGGCGGCGAGGGGTCCTGCTGTACCCAGGGCTGAGGGTGGGGGAGGAAATCATGCACCTAAGGTATAGAATGGGGGAGTGGTCACTGAGTGAGTCCGCAAGGACTTCAATGGAGACTATTTTATGAGGTCGGTTAGAGAGGATGACATCCAGGAGGGAGCTAGTTCCTGTTACTTTGTTAAGTCTAGTAGGCTGAGTGACCATTTGGGACAGGTCATCTTCAGAAGGTGAAGGAAAGAAACATATTCAATTCAGTGCTTCAGAGTAACTGGTAACTGGTATTTTTCTTTTAAACTTAGATTGTAGGCTTGTAGTGACACTATACTTTCTTTCTGTGTTGTCTTTACTTATAATTGTTTTTGGGCTGTTGAAAATTTAAAAAATAGTGGTGGTGTAATTCTGTGCTGTCTTTAATTGCTGCAAATTTTATCTTGGCTTGTCTGACTGTCCTGTAGCTGGGTGAAGGGTGTTAGTTGCCTGGCCTCTGACCTCAGCTACGTGATAACTGGAGGTGGGGCTTAGTCACAGTTAAAGCAGCAAACAGAAGTTCATCTTCTCAGAAGAAGCCAGAAGGTGAAGGAAAGAAACATATTCAATTCAGTGCTTCAGAGTAACTGGTAACTGGTATTTTTCTTTTAAACTTAGATTGTAGGCTTGTAGTGACACTATACTTTCTTTCTGTGTTGTCTTTACTTATAATTGTTTTTGGGCTGTTGAAAATTTAAAAATAGTGGTGGTGTAATTCTGTGCTGTCTTTAATTGCTGCAAATTTCGCCCCCACCCCTTCCCCCAACTCTTAATTATATGCCCTGATAAATCTGATTGACAGGAGCTAAACACAGGGTACAGTAAGAGGTGTGAAGTAGGAGGGGCATAAGGGGGAAGAAGACCACCCTCAGCACGACAAGTGTTTTGACTCATTTATTTATTTATTGGTTTCTTTTTCCTTAAAAAATATATATCTGAGGATCAGTTACAGGATTTTTAGTACTGTAAATAAATAAAAGAGAACTAAGAGAGCTTCAGTAGCAGATAAATAGTGGAATTGCAGTATAATGTGGGAGTGGTGCAATGCAGTGGCTGTGGGGCAGCCATATTCAGGCAGACCTTCTGGACACTGAGGTGCTGCCCTATCTGCATGCATCTCTCGGGACTCGGGATGAGGTAGCCAGACTCAGAGCGGAAGTAAACTGGGTCAGGAGTACCATCACCCTGTCCAGGAACCACCAGTCCAATGCAGCTGCCTCAAAGGATGCCGAGCGAGGAGCACTTGGATGACAGTGGGCTCAGGGAGGTTAGAGCAGTCAGGCAGAGGCACATCCCAGATCCTATTCCACTCAAAATTCATATGCCACACTGGCAAATGAGGGCAACCAAATAGAGGTACCCAGGAAGTGGAAGGAAAGGATGTGGAGGTTAGGCAAGGAGGTGACCTCAGTGGGGAAAGCAGTGGACCCCAGAGGAGGAGGAAGCGAATCCTGGTGGGGACTCCATCATAAGAGGATCCAGCTAGGAACACAGGAGGGAGGACAGGGGTGAGGTGCCTACCAGGTGCCACGGCATGGAGGGATGGAAGGAAGATACTGGGGATCACTGGGAAGGCAAGACAGGAGGGTGAGCTGGATGTCATTATCCACCTAGGTACTAATGACTTGGCAAATGGGGCCAAAGGAAGTTCAGGAAGAGTTTAGGAAACTGGGGAGGGTCTCAAGCAAGTAGCTACTTCTGTCACTTTCTCAGAAGTACTACCTGTGAGAAGCAAGGGAGAACATAGGAGTGCATGCACCAGGAACTTTAACTCATGGTTGAAGAACTGGTGCTGTGAGGAAGGGTTTGGATTCATTGGTGACTGAGGACCCATCTGGAGGGATGGAGGTTTGTTCAAGCCTGACGGCCTGCATCCATCCTGGAGGAATCCAAACACTCAATGATAAGTTTAATGCTACATTGACAAGCATTTAAACTAGCAAAGGGGTGGCAGGCCAGCAAGGATGGTACTACTTGCTCGCTCCCACAGCTAGTAATGGAACCAGTGAACCAGAGGAGTGGCTATCTCCAAAAGCAGTGTGCAAAAGTTGGAGATTAGTGTCCAAAGGTGGATAAGCAGAAAAGGGCAAAATTCAGCAGAAGGGCAGACAGCAAGGAGAACCAGGGATAAATGACAACCAAGGAAGGGCTGGAGTAGAACAGTGAAGCAGTCTAGGAGGTCAAATCATGGAAAGCCATGTGTGCAAATGCCAGAGCCTTAGCAACAAGATGGAAGATCTGAGGCTGTCATGGTACAGTCAGACCTGGACATTGTGGCCATCACTGAAACCTGGTGTAATGATAACCATGACTGGGAGATGGCCATACCTGGCTACAACATATTAGAAGAGACAGAGCAGGCAGGAAGGGAGGAGGAGTGGCACTGTATGTGAAAAATGACATAAGGGCCACACAGATCCAGGAGGAACAAAATGGGGAGATACTGTGGGTTAAGCTGGAAAGGAAAATGGGGCCAGCCATCCACGAGTGTGGTCTATAGACCACCAGCCCAGGAGGAAGAAACAGATGGGGAGTGATGCTAGCCATCAAAGGATGGCAGACAAGGTGAGGTAGTACTGGTTGGAGACTTCAATATACCAGACGTGGACTGGAGCATCCCAGCAGCAGCATCAACTAGGAACAGATTTATCCTGGACTCCTTCAGGTGCCTTCCTCAAGCAACTGGTCATGGAACCAACTCGGCAGAAGGCAATACTGGACCTTGTGCTCACAAATAGGGACAGTGTGATGGGGGTAACAGTGGGGAGCACCTGGGTAACAGTGACCACCAGTCATTGTGGTTTGAAATCACAGAAAGAGCAGAACCAAACCACACAAAACACGATCTCCTGGATTTTAGGGGCAGACTTTGGGAAAATGGGGAGATGCTTGAAAGAGGCATTAAGGAGATAGGGACAGGAATCAGGGATTGAGGAACAGTGGGCAGTATTTAAAATGGGGATTATAAGAACAACAGAATTATGCATTAAGCAGGTTAGCAAGAGGAAAAGAAAGAGAGACCATTATGGTTTCCAAAGAGGTAGCAAAGAAAGTGAAAGCCAAAAGATTGCATTCAGGCAATACAAAAGACACAGGCAGAAGGGATAGGGAGAAGTACCAGGAGAAACAAAGGAGGCAGGGAAGTCAGTAAGGAAGCCAAAGCTCAGACAGAAGAACACATTGCAAAATCAGTGGTTAGGGGACAAAACCCTTTACAGGTACATAATGAAAAAGAAGGACAAAGGAGGGATAGTGAGACTGAAGGGGAGGATGGGAGCCGCGTGGAGGATGACAACAGTAAAGCTGACATATTGAACAGGTATTTCTGCTCAGTCTTTACTAAGGAAGAGGGGGTAATGGGTCTGAAGGGAGTACAAGGGGTGAGAATGGTGCAGAAATGGACACAAGTCCCTTTACGAGAAAGGGTCCTGAAGGAACTGGAAGTAATAAGAGCTGATAAAGCAATGGGGCCAGATGGGAATTTCCCCAGGGTCCTTAAAGAACTAAGAGGGTGGTTGCTGAACCTCTGGCTATCCTGTTCAGCCAATCACTGGAAACAGGGAGGTACCCAAAGACTGGAGGACAGCAGATGTAGTCCCCTTATACAAAAGTGGGAACAAAGAGGAAGCAGGAACTACAGACCAGTCAGCCTCACCTCGGTAGTGGGAAAGATCATGGAAGCACTACTGAAGGAGAGTTGGTGGAACATCTGGTTGTCAATGGACTACAGGACCCAAGGCAGCATGGTTTCACCAGGGAGGTCATGTCAGACCAACCTCATTGAATTTTTTGACTGGGTGACTAGGGAGGTGGATCAGGGGGAGGCAGTGGACATGGCCTATCTGGACTTCAGCAAGGCCTTTGACACTGTGCCACATAGAAGACTATTACACAAACTGGGGAATATGGGTGTGGCAGGACAGTAGTGTGGTGGGTAGGTAACTGGCTGGGTGGCAGGACACAGAGGGTGGTGGTAAATGGCTGTCACTCCACAGGGGAAGAGTGACCAGTGGGTACCACAGGGATCAGTGCTGGGACCGGTCCTATTCAACATCTTCATCAGTGACATTGCACAGGATATAGAAGGCAGAATTTCACTGTTCGCTGATGACACAAAGCTCTGTAACAGAGTGAGACACACCAGAGGTGTAGACAGAATGAGAAGGACCTGCAGAAACTTGAAGAATGGTCAAGGGTTTGGCAGTTGAAATTCAATGCAAAGAAGTGCAAGATAATGCATATGGGGCACAAAACCCTGGCACAATATATCAGTTGGGGGTGAGGATATAGCATGCCAAACGCAGGAAAGGGATCTTGGGGTTGTACATCTCTGATGACCTCAAGGTAGGGAAACAGTGTGACAAGACATCAGGTAAAGCAAATAGGATGCTGGGATGTATAGGCAGGGGCATCACCAGCAGGAAAGGGAGGTCATAATTCAGCTATACAAGACACTAGTGAGGCCCCACCTGGAGTACAGTGTACAGTTCTGGAGACCATACCTCATGAAGACATAGACAGGGTAGAGAAGGTTCAGAGGAGGGCAACAAAGATGGTGCATGGGTTGCATCACAAGTCCTATGAAGACAGGTTGAAGGAACTGAACATGTACTCCCTGGAGGAGAGGAGGAGAGAGGGATATGATAGAGACATACAAGTATCTTACAGGAGGAACAGGGTGCAGGAAAACACTATTTTAAGCCAAAAAGATGTTTCAGGACTAGAGGCATGGGATGAAGTTGAGGAGGACGATTCAGAGGAAACATGAGAAAGAATTTCTTCACAGAACGGGTGGTGGACAAGTGGAACACCTGCCAGAGGAAGTGGTGGGGCTGAAACAATCACGGGATTTAAGAATGCATGGGATAGACATAAAGGAATTCTAGAGGTCAGGGGTAAGGGGAAATAGACTTCTAGGAAAACAAACTGAACTTACAAGCTCAAATGGGCAGACTAGGTGGGCCATAGGCCCTTATCTGCCGACACTGTCTATGTATCTATGTATCTATGTATCTATGCAAGCTCATTCTTCAAATTATCAGCCAACGGGCTGAGCCAATTGGAATTTAAGTCACCCATAATTAACTGTTCGGCTTTCGGGGGTAAGGTAGCCAGGTAGTCAAGGAGAGAGGTGGCCGCAGAGTCTTTGTTAGACCCCGGGGGAAGATAAGCCGCAGTTAGATAGACCGGACCGTGTCCAGGATAGGGTGTGACTTTTAAGGTGATGGCTTGCGCCCATGGTTTAGCTCCAGGATTGGGGAGGGCAAGCCCGAGGACCGAGTTGCTCAAGTAGATAGCACACCCCCCTCCACGCCTGCCCATCCTATCAGCCCTGAAAATGGTAAAACCAGGAAGGGAGATGGCAGAGTCCGGCGTGCGGGAGGAGAGCCAGGTTTCAGCAAGCAGGAGAATATCCGGGGAGTGTTGGGTGACCCAACATTGGAGGGCTGCAGTTTTCTTAGGGAGACTGCATATATTAATGAAGGCAATTCAAAGGCCTTTGCCATCTGTGGGCAGAGGCGTGGCTGGGATGACAGGCCCGGGGTTTGGGTTCACATTGCCGGAGAGCAGGAGCAGCAGGAGAATTAGGCGCCTCGCATGATGTTTGTAGCTGTCGGTGGGGTGCATATGTGGCCGACGGGACCCTGCCTGGGAGGAGCAGGGATAGGAGGGAGAGAACGACTGAGGCGCTAGCGAGGGAGGGTCCACTTGTGAAGGGAAACACAATACTGAGAGTAGCACATAGGTGGTTGGTGGGTGGGGGTGGCGTGGTAGTCCAGGGTACGGGAGGGATTTGGGGGGATGGATAGAGGGGTAGATGTGGGATAATCCGATGGGGAAGCAGGGAATTGAGAGTGGGGCAGTGTGTTTTGGTTGGTGGCTGGTTAATGGGGGGTATAGAGGGGCAGAGAGAGAGCATAGGGTGCTGTAGCAGGAGGAGGGCCAGCATAGCAAGGACTATGCTTGAGTGAGACATTTCCCAATATAGAGCAAGGAGTGAGGGCAGGCTCCCTCTAGTGCTGGAATGATATAACCAGCAAATGGGAAAGCAGGCTGATTGGTTTTTACGCCTCATGTGACAAAGAAAAAATACTCTATATAAGGGAGAGCCGAGCATGGGTGGTGGTGGGGGCGGCGGGGTTTTTTCCAGGTCACCGACTGCAAAAGAACAGAGGGTGACGCGAGCCTAGTGGAAAAGGCACCAAAAGCCGCGTTTCAAGCAGAGCCGAGTTTCCAGCAGAGTGTCCCTAGGTAGGCTGGCTGGCTCACTGCTGCGATTTTTGTTTTATTTTTTTTAAGTCTATTTCCCCAGGCAAGAGTTCCCAGGCAAGAGTTTACCTTAGCGGACCCTCGCGCAACCGAGCGGCTCACCGGGGGTGGGGTGTCCTGGCGGGGAAAGTCTGCAGGGAGGGCAGTTCCAGCTTTGCCCTCGTGACCCAACGGCTCCTCGGGGTTGGGGTGTCCTGGTGGTGGTTGCAGGCAGGCTCAGGAGGGCACTTCTAGTGCAGCCCTCGCGACCTCCAGCTCCTCGGGGGAGGGGGGGATAGATCTGTTGGAGAAAAGAGGCAGAGGTTAAGTAGGCAGGTGGGGGGGAGTAGCAATTGGGGGCGGGCAGTGCAGGCGGGGGAGTTTGCTGCTGGGATGCGCGTGGCAGAGGATAAGGTAGGGATATGCTGCAGTGAGTGAAATAAATTAAAATTATGTGGAATACAGAGGTTCAGGAAGGAGAGAAAAGAGCGGGCTGGCAATAATACAGGCAGAGGAAAAACTGTTCACATAAAGCAGTACTTGAGGCTCAGAAGCAAAGTAATAATAAAGCAGGCAAAACAGTACAAAAAACAGTAACATCCACAATAAATTCATACAGTCCCAGAAATGCTTTTTCCAGGTCTTCGACTGCAAAAGAACAGAGGGTGACGCGAGCCTAGTGGAAAAGGCGCCAAAAGCCGCGTTTCAAAAGCAGAGCCGAGTTTCCAGCAGAGTGTCCACAGGTAGGCTGGCGGCTGGCTCACTGACTGTCGCGATTTTTGTTTTATCTTTTTTTTAAGTCTATTTCCCCAGGCAAGAGTTCCCCAGGCAAGAGTTTCTGACTACCTTTAAGCTCTGGCTCAATATTCCTTCAAGATCCCCTGTGCTTACTCCTTTGGGTGTGCCTTGCATCAGAAACATTTTTCTTTTATACTTTGGTATTTTCTTAGGGTCCAATCCCTAGGCTTTACGCTTGTCCTCTACTTCTCGAAATGCCATGGCATTTGTAGCAATTTTTCAACTTTTCAGGCACAAGGATGCTAGTTTGCACTGTACCTCACTAGTGAACCATGTGAGGGACTCAGTGGTGAACAGGAGATAGATCCCAGTGGTGCCTCCACTTTGTAGGGTGAGTGCCCTTGCAGACATCCTCAAGGCACAGGCACACACGTCACTGGGTCGCCATAGATGTTATGGGGACTCCTGGGCTCATTAGATCTCACTTTACGAGTGATGGGGTTTATATCAATTATTAATAAGAAAGTAGTACTGCGCTTCCGCCCACAAAAAGTTTATAGTGGGACTGGTGAAACACTGGTACAACCTCCTGAGATGATATACCTCCCCACCTCTCTAGTGTTGTCACCCCATCTGTGGACCCTCACACAGTGACTGTACACTCCCCAGTAAACATGCATTTAGTTTTAAATGGATTGCAGCTGACAAATAAATAAAGACAGGAAACACAGCTTTGTTGGGGCTGCAAACCCTAGTGGTAAAAAGAAGGGTTAGCTGGCAGCACATGATTGTAGTCTCCAAAGAGCTGGTCTTAGTTTTTCTACTTATGCCCAGCTCAGTAATGGCAGCCACTCATTACACATCCTGAGCAGGAACATCTAAAACAAACACTTTCCTGGACTATATCTGAAAATGCCCTCCCAGGTATAGCCCTTTCATACAGCCCACCCCCACACCATGGTGCACAATATAGTGCTGATTTTGCTATTCAGTACTAGAGATGCCACCCTCTCACTACCAGAACAAGGGGCTAGACTTCAGGTGCCCTATGTAGGCCTAGCAAAATACTGGTGGCTGCACTTTACATGCCCTGAGCAGGTGCAGCCAAAATAAATCATTTTCTGGGCTGCATGTAAAAATGCACTCCCCCAGGCAGAGCCCTTTCATGCAGTCCACCCCCACACCACAGTGCACAATGCAGTACTGATCTTGCTGTCCAGTACTGGAAGTGCCTCCCTCTCAAAACTGGTATCAGTGTGATTCCCCTTTATACCTTTATGGGGCTGTCTATTAGTTATTGTGCACCCAGTTGTTGAATCTGTGTAGATCTGCTGGTGTTGCACGTGACTGACCAGCACTGGTGCACTTTAAATTGAAAAGCAGCAATGCTAAGTGAACACAGCTAAACCCCAAACCCAAAGACCATGCAAAAAATGGCAGAACCCAAGCCTCATATGGAGCCACTTGTAACTCTTGGTCGGCTGGCTGAATCCTAGTGAACAGTTCCCAACTATTAGGTAGTTCCCCAGATACAGGACAGGCCATGACTGTACTCATGATTCCAATGGCTGAACTCGCTCTCGCAGTGTATGTTGTAAACATTAGTTGTCTCCACTGGCCCCAATCCCTCTGTGTTGGTTGGTCGACCTTTTCGGTTCTCCCACTTTCACTTTCACTCAGATTCACACAGTGTGTTGGCTCGGGTGATGCAATTTGGGGATGTAGCTATCCTCCAGATAATAAGACCTCCATTGGATCCATACTGACTGTCATGTCATGGCTTCCAGGCCCTGGCACCAGTTCTCCTAAACAGTTACAAATTTAAAATGAAAGAACATATCAGATTTAAACAATTTGTAAAAACATATTTGTTTAAAGCTGTTTTTTATACTGGTCAAAGGAAACTACCTGTCTAGAGGTCTTATGGAGGGAATTCCAGACGACCAGGGCTCAAACTGAAAAACACTCCCTCCAACAGTTTTCAAGTTGCATTTTGGAACTGCTAATTATGCCCCAAATGCCTTGTCAATTCTATCTTGTTTTATGTAAGTGAATGGCAATGGTTTTATTTGAGACCTTTCAGTAGTGGTCCTCAGATAGCGCCTTGTGCGATCTGCATGTCCTCCAATGGCTAGTCCTGCTATCCATCTTCCAAATCTAACCTCAATCTGACCAAGCTAGGATTTAGGATCCCCAGTCAGAATTTGGGATACAAGGTCGGATGTCTGGAACTGAAGATCAGATTCTTTGGTTCCTACCCTCTGATAGTAGGGATCTGATGGGTTCAGACTGGATCCATACATGAGATGCGAGGAGCTCGGATTCATGATCGGATGCCATCCATATTTGATGGCATCTGAACACCACCAAAAGGAGTAGCATCTGTTAATATCTGACTTCTGCAGATACTATCCAAGCACCTCTACAGCTGAATACATTTTCTGCCTTTGCTCACAGTCTTTGGAGTGGACAATGCATTTATTTATATATCTTACTGATACCATCGGTGCCCATGCTTAGAAAAATGGCATCTAGTCTACACCAAAATATAACTCTGGACCTGACTTCTAGTATATTGGTGTCCCCCCAGGGATCAAGGGCTTTACATTTGTAGTATTTTAAATCACAAAAGACTGGCCCATGGCATCGAGTAGTGGGGTGTCCGCTCAGCACGCTGGAGACCCAGGTTCATGCCTTGGATGACTGAAGCAGAGGCTGGTAGGAGGGTGAAAATGCACTTATGCAGATGCTCTCCTCCCAGGTGGTGGAATTCCTTGAGAAAAATTACCTTCCAGAAAAAAGGCAAGATGGTTTTGTAAAGGGGAGGTCATGACGGATGAGTCTCAGCTGATAACTAACAGTCAGCCCTTAACTGGATTATTGGGAGCAGCTGCAGGCTGAGGCAGTGAAATAAAAAGAGAGTGCCTCAGTGGGAAGGGGTCTGGAATCAGCAGGAAGGAAAAGGTAAACCATGCAGAACACAGAGCTGAAGTGGAGCTCTGACAGGAACTGTGGCTGAATATACAGGGAGGAGGAGAACCCTGTAAGCCAGGGAAAGGCAGAGCTGTGGAAGTCTTCCTGTAGGCCTCATGGAAAGCAGGGAGAGAATTATGGAAGCTCTAATAGTGGCCTGCCAGACAGATTTAGCAAATTTGCAGCTTAAAGGAAGACCCTGCATAGAAGCCACGCAGGTAAAAACCTGCAGGATAGTGGGGGAGAGCAGACATGAGCTATTCAAGCTCATGGTGGTGTTGGATTGCTTGAGCATGTTGCAGGTTTGTGCACTGAGGGTCAAGGAAGTCATGAGAGACTATGACAAAGCCCATACAGCTGCTCTCTACTCCCTTGCATCCTATCATGTATGCCTGAAAGTCTCTCACCAAAGCTCCCCTTAATATATTGAGGCACTGAGGTGGTTGGAGAGCAAAGGGTGGAGGTTAGATCATTCTTAGAGGAGGTCTGGATCAATGGAGTATAGCCTATCCATGAGGTCTTATAACGATGAATGTCAAGAGGTAATCACCCTGAGAAGATAGAGCTCCTGTCATGGATGATTGCTGCAGGGAAAAACATACCTGCTCAGCTCTTCTGCACTGTGGACAGATTGTTACAATCTGTCTGTATGCAGTCTAGTACAGTGTTTTCTACTTAAAAATGTGAGGGCTGGCTCCATGGCACCGAGTGAAGGGGTTCATTCAGCATGCTGGTGACCCAGGTTTGTGCCCTGAGCCTGGGTACCAGGAGTGGAGACTGGCAGGGAGGGGATGCACAAGCATCCATTGGACACTTCCCTCCTGGGGGGAGGGTCTGCCTAGGCATCTCTGGGCAGATTAAGTGAGTGCTTGGGGACGTGATGCCTCAACATGCCCCCGTCTGAGGATGCTGGCCCAGCAAGGCCGAGAACTTGATGGCGGGGCACAAAAAAATGGAAAAGGCACCTCAGCTGACTGGATGACTGCTGCCAGACCCTCACTGCCACGGAGCCCCTGCACAGCTGGGACTGACTCCAGCAGCACCCAGGGCCAAGCACAACAGCCGGTAAAGCATATTCTCTCCGAAAGGAGAGAACCTGCTCGATGAAGGGATATGTTGGGTTACCTTGGGGGGGCTGCAGTATGGGGCAACAGTTGGCGTCAGGTTTGCCCGGGATGAGCAGGTCCTAGGTGGCCCAAAGGAGAGGCCGGCTGAGGTGCAGGGGAGGTGCAAAAAAAAAATGTGAGGAATGTGATCAATTTTTCCTTGGTAGAGTATCCTCCATTAAATCCAGTACCTCTCTAAGTGGGCTATTGTGGCCCAGCATGACCCAGCCTAAGTCAAATGTAGGCATTACATATGTCTGGAGTGAATCTCAGCCAGTTCTGCTTGGTGAGGTGCTCCGTGTGAGCTCCACATACTGTATATTGGACCGGATGACACTAAGATATGCAACAGAGTAGACTCCCTGAGAGAGTAAGAAAGATGGAATCAGTCGTAAAGAAACTGGAGGAGTGATCTAGAGCATGGCAGCTGAAATTTAATGTCAGAAAGTGCAAAGTCATGCACCTAAGAAAAGGCAACCCTAAAATGGAGTACTACTTGGGTAAGGGAAGCTAGCTGCCACCAGTCAAGAACAAGATCCGGGATCATTATATCAGACATCTTGAAGGTGGGTAGACAGTGCGAGAAGGTGGCTCTGCAGGCCAATGGAATGCTGGGATGCATTGGGAGGGGGGAATCACAAGCAGAAGGAGGGAGGTGGTGTTGCCACTGTACAGGGCACTCATATGTCCACACCTGGAATACTGTGTCTAGTTTTGGAGGCCACACATTCGAAAGGACATTGACAGGATAGAGATGGTGCAGAGGAGGGCAACAAAAATGATACAGGGACTGCACCAGATGACATACAAGAATAGGTTGAAGGAATTAAACATGCACTCACTGGAACAAAGGAGGGAGAGGAGAGACATGATTGAAACCTTCAAATACATCAAGGGTATACATAAGGTACAGGTACAGGACCTCTTTCAATTCAAGGAAGGTAGTAAAACAAGAGGACATGATCTGAGACTAAAAGGCAAGAAGCTTGTGGCCAATATAAGGAAGTTATTCTTCATCGAGAGGGTGGTGGACACCTGGTACAGTCTGCCCCCAGAGGTTGTGGGGGCCAAAATGGTGGGGGAGTTCAAGAGTGTATGGGATAAACACAGAGGCATCATTATACAGAGATGCAAATAGGGAGGGGGTAGCAATCTACAAACCTTGGACAGACTAGATGGGTCTTGCAGTCCTCTTCTGCCATTACCTTCCGTGTTTCTATGACCTGGTCTGACCCAGCTGTTAGTTTACTTTTGGGATGTCTTAGACTCAGTTATTATGGAGATAGTCAGGTGTTCCTTAATGGAAGGTGTTTTCCCAGTTGCTTTGAAGAGGGCAGTGGTGAAACCCCCTCCTTAAAGAGCCATGGTTTTTCAGACCCTGACATCTTGATTAACTACAAGTCTGTCTCAAACCTCCCTTATTTGAGCAAGTGTAAGCAAGGAAAGCCAGCACAGAGTGAATTAGTAAGAAAACTTTATAGAGTCTTGCGTTAAAAACTTACAGTATTACAGGCATCCAAAAACAGATGGTGACTGTCAGTGACTTATTTGAGTAAGGTTGTTGTGACTCAGTTTGTGGCATGCTTGGAGAAATATGCTACTGATGAGCCATTCCAGTCAGATTTTTGAAGACAACACGGCACAGAGCTAGCACTTGTCAAGGTACAGAATGATCTCCACCTCTCTAGGGATAGAGGGGAATGAACAACACTTGTACTCCGTCTCTCATCAGCTTTTGACACTGTCGACACTGTTATTTTATTTGCTCACCTGAGGTACTTGGGAGGACTCACAGCATTGGGTTTACGTGGCTTGAGTCCATTCTTTCTGCCAGGGTGCAGCAGATTGTGCTGGAAAATGTTTTGTCGCACCCTGCTGCCCAGACTGTGGAGTGCCTCAAGACTTGATTTAATCTTCCATACTGTTTGCAATATATATGCTGCCTCTAGGGCAGGTCATTTGACTATCTAGTCTGTGGTTCTGTTGCTATGTTAGTGACACCCAGTTAAATGAGGTGAATACTGTCGACTTGTTGAACAGTTGTCAATCTGACATCAATGACTGGATGACCTTCAGTTGACTGAGGCTAGATCTAGACAAGATGGAGGTGCCGCTGGTGGATCTGGGCTCTCAGAGGACAGCAGGAATGGGAAGGAGATGGGGGAAGGGGTTAAACATGAATGCCATCTGTAATATATTTACTTGCTGTAGTACAAAACAAAAGACTGCATGGGTTGCTAAAAAATCCACACCTCTTTATTTCTCTTACACTTCAGTTTCCACTGTTACATCATCTCACTGAGCCATGCAAGGCATTCTGGTCTATGTCATTCACAGACAATATAACAGTCTGCAGTATAACACAATAAACCTTGCTTTGCAATAGAGTAGATACCCTTAGAAGAAATATTATGTATATTTCTCACCCTTAAATGTGAGTGCACTATGTCCCATTAATATACAGTACTCTCTCACTATAGTGAACTTGTCTATAAGGAATTTCTGTTATAGTGAACACTTGTGATGTCTCACATTGTTGTCTAATTAGGTCTAGTAACACATCACTATAGTGAAAAGTAGCTATAGTGAACACATTGGCTGGCTCCAGAGGTGTTTCTTAAAAAGAGTGACCATTGTATGTATTTTTTAATAATGTAACTTTAAACAACATTTTAACATAAAAAACAGCTTATTCCTCACTGTGCTAACATGGTAGAGGTGGACTGCTCTGACCTTGTAACACGTTTGGAAGGTTATTCTGCCTTGTGACTGGGAATTAGTTCTCTAATCTGGCTTTTACAGATTCATTCAGTTTGGAGATTTATGAGCTGTTACTGGAGAGCATCTCTCAAAGTTAGTATGAACACTATCCAATAAAGCTTCTGGTGCAGCTACCTCTGGTTGTAATATAGGATTCAAAAGTTCAGTTACCTCAATAATAGGATTAGGACTAATCCTTACTGGCTTTAGAGGAACTGCAGTCATCTCACATTCCCCCAATATCTGGAAGATGTAGCATTACAGTCAGGATCCTGTACTCTGGACAATAACCAATGGTTTATATGCACTTTGCACACTCTTGAGCCAACCTGAGCCAAATAAACCAGAGGTCCACATTTCCTTACTGTGGTTTCACTCTCCCATTTTCTTTCCCCTCTAGGAAACAACACCTTTTGGGACCAAGTAACGAAATGACAGTACCAGTGTTCATGAGGTAGGGTCCCAAAAAGGACATGTTGAAAATTTGATGCAAAAATACCCACAAATGCCCGAGTTACATATAGTTGTTGATGTTTTTCTATACATGTGCATAACTCTTCCAATTTTTGATATTTTCACTCCAAATTTTCAACATAGCCATTTCTTCACACCACCTCATGAACAGTGCAGCTGTCATTTCTCACATCCTGCCCGAAATGTGTTTCCGCACCTGTGGCATGGAAAGGTGTTTTGGCATGGATTAAGAAATTTTCACCTATAGGGTTTATTAGGTGGGGTGATAAGATGACTATGTTGAAAATTTTGGGTCAAAATATGAAAAAATTACAAAGTTATGACCATTTGTCGCAATTTTGGTACGCCTGCTCATAACTATGACATTTTCAATATTTTGACCAGAGATTTACAACATAGCCTTCTTATTATCCCACCTCATGTATGTCACAGCTGTAATTTTTCAAATACTGCCCAAAATGTGCTTTTGCACCCGTGGCGCGGAATGGTGTCACAGTTGCGCAGAATTAGGTTTTGGCAGGCTTTGAAAATTTTCTGTACCATGTACATGTCCTGGGGTAATGAGATGGTGATGGTGATAGTTTTCTCATGCATCTATGGTGGGATGGGTGCAAAGGGTCCAAAGGACCCTGTGCTCCCAGATTAAAATAAGGGAAATCATGGCACATTGGAGTGCAGGGCCCAAAGAGCCCTGGGCTCCATTAGGGAGATGAAGGTTAATTGCCATGTCTCTATATTTATGGATAGAAACAACTATAGCTATGGTGATACTTTTGCAAAAAGTAAGGAAATTAATTGCAAAAAACTCTGTCAATGCATCAGTTAGGGTTCATGTTACAGCCACAAAAGTATGGAAATGTGGTGTTAGGGCTCCCAACCCTAACGCCCCATCCCACCCCACAACCAACCCTACCACCCCACCCTCACCCTCCACACACCAACAGGCATTTCTGTGTATCTTATGGTTATCAATCCTAATAGTCACCCCATTCTCCTATGCTGTACCATCTCAGCTTCCTTACAAACGGAATGGGGTGAGTGTTAGGGTCGACAACCCCAAGACACACCCCAATGCCTGTTAGTGCATGAAGGGCGGGGGTGGAGTGGTAGGGTTGGTTGGGGGTGGGATGGGGTGTTAGGGTTGGAAACCTTAACACCACATTTCCATACTTTTGTCACTGTAATATGAACCCTAACTGATGCATTAACAGAGTTTTTTTTGCAATGAACATATATGTAGAAAAAAGTTATTTTTTGAACCGTCATGAATTTTTTCATGTTTTTTTTTTCAACTTTATTTTTCAGACACAGAGCAAAATACATTTCTTGAACAGAAGGGTACACCCTTAATAAAAGAAACATACAATATTCTATCTCACATGGTACATCCATCAAAAATGCAGATGCAAAAGCCCATTGATGTCAGAGGATACATACAGAGGAGATTTTAGTAAAATGTTCACTAAACTTACTTCATGTTAATATTGAAGTACAATGTACCACTTCAAACTTTATTGAAGATAGTACCATATAAGAACCCCATCTGCTCCCTTTCTTAGGCTACATGACATAAAAAATTATACTGGTGGAGAAAATTCCCTCAAAAAATAGGGAACCAATTTTGTTGCAGCGCCCACTCCAGTTGGCCCCATATTATCAAGCATTTATTCATTTGTTCCTACAGTTTGTATTGAGTCCTCTCCAACTTCATACAATCTAACAGGGAGTTTAACCAGACAGTTACAGAGGGAGCCTCCTTGGTCATCCAGCACGTCATAATACTTCGGAGCCCCTCAGCAATCCCCAGTCAGTAAAGACCCACATTACGCTTATTAGTATCCCCATATCCCCCAGGGAGTCCCAAGAGTATCTCGACGGGGTCTAGCCTCAAGGGATATCTTAGAATTTTTGACAGTATATCCAATATGCCCCCCCCCAAAATGATTTGAATCTTCGGGCATTCCCAAATCAGGTGAAAAAAAGACCCAACATAAATCTCACATCTTGGGCATATATCAGAGGCATAGGGGTCTATCTTTTTAGCTAATTCTGGGGTAAAATAAGCTCGGGTAAAGATGTTATATGGAATAGACTGAAGTTTATTATTAACTGAGCATCTTAAAAGGTTCTTGAGGATCTGACTCCAATCCCCACCTGTCAGACCATCAGGAAGCACATCACATTCCCAACTAGATACAGTATGTGTCTCTCCAGGAGGTTCCAAAGTGCTCCTAACAGTATTCTGTAGCAACTTCTTAATGGTTTGAAGGAGGGGTCACCACTTCGGCCTATAAATAATTCCTCTAAAGGAGATTGTGAGAAGGCTCTTCCCTGTGCGCATCAGGCTCTCACCTCTCCCTGAATTCTAACCCAGAGAATAAAGTGGGATGCACTAAAAGTGTATCTTCTCAATAACTTCCTGAAGGGGACCACTTCCCTGTCTTCCCGTTTTTGATCGACAGTCTTCAAGCCCCTGTTCTTCCAAATCTTAAACATCTTACCCTCCCTCTCCGAAGCACCTATACTCCCCTTCAACACTGCTCCCAAATCTGTGTCTGGGTTAAAAGTGTGAGCATGTTGAAGAATAGTGTGTGCATCTCTCCATGCCCAAAAAGTAGTATTTGAACAAGGATTAGGAAGCCTAGCATAGGATCCATCATAAATATCCCACCATAGTACAGTTATAAAGTGGGCAAACCAATGAGCTCTCCATTTTTACCCAGCCCGGGCAAGATCTGCCCCCTCTCACCAAATCTTGAATATGTGCCAATTGTGCAGCAAGATAATAATGTTTAACACTAGGCAACCCTAGACACCGCCCCATACCCACCAGTGGTCGAAGTATCTCTTTTTTTATTCGAGCTTGTTTACCTTACCACAGTAACTGAGTTATGGCACCCTCTAGGGCTTTAATATATTTGTTAGGGATACCAATTGGGAGAGTTTGAAAGATATACAAAAACTGTGGGAGAACACTCATTTTCACCAAATTAACTCTCCCAATTAATGTCAGGGGTAGGGCTCTCCAATTAATACACTGTTTTTTTATTTTATAAATTACCAGAAGAAGATTAGTTCTTGCCATATGGGACAGACTGGCAGTTAATGTCACTCCGAGATATTTAATCGAGGTAGAGGGGGTATTACTGAATCCAGGGTTATAGATTCCTTTTTCTTCCCCATGGGCATCCATTCTCATTGTAACCAATTTATCTTATGGCCAGATATTGGCCTGTATACTTGAAAGATTTTAACCAGTGCTGGCAAGCCCTTATCCAGGTACTTAAGGAAGAGAAGAATATCGTCAGAAAAAAGAGAGATCACATTATTCTCTCCCCTCCAGGTCAGTCCCTCAATTGCTGTATCTTGCCGGACTGCTCCTGCCAGTACCTCCATAGTTAGGACATAGAGTAGGGGAGAAAGAGGGCAACCCTGTCTCATTCCCTGGGTAAGCACAAAGGGGGACGAGAGCACATTATTGGTCAAAAATCTGGGCCTGGGAATTTTTATAAAGAGCCTGTATCCATCCCATTATTCCTGCCCCAAACCCAAATTTGCACAGAACTGCCATCATAAAAGACCACTCAATGTGATCAAATGCTTTTTCTGAGTCTAAGGTCACAAGCCCCCCCCTTCCCCCTCCAGTAATGCATAATATTTATCGCCCTCCTACGGTTATGTTTTGCCTGCCTGCCCTTCACAAAGCCCCCCTGGTCTGGGTGTATTAATCTTGGAAGATACTGCTCCAGTCTGAAGGCCAAGTATCTTGGCTATCACCTTATAATCTGAGTTTAGTAGGGAAATCGGACAATATGACCCACACATGGTGGGGTCTTTCCCTGGTTTAGGAAGGACAGTAATTGTAGCCATAAGGAGAGAGGGAGGAAGCACCCCTGTCTCCAGGGCTTCCTCAATCATCCGACACATAAGTGGGCCCAGTGAGTCCCACATAAGCTTATAAAATTCTACTGGAATGCCATCGGAACCAGGTGCCTTTCCCGTATTCATTTTCCATATAGCCCTTTTAACTTTTGACATTAAAAGTGGTGAATCCAACCCTGCCACCTCATGGGGGAAAGGGAGGGCACCTGGATGTTATCAAGGAAAGAATCTGGATTTGCCCCTGCCAGAAATTCAGTAGTATAAAAAGAAGAGTAAAATGTTTTGAATATGGAATTTATTTCTTGTTGGTTATAGGTGAGAATGCCAGGAGTACTGTCTAGTGAAAGAATAATTCTCTCCACTCTCCTACCTTTAATTAGGCTTACCAGCCACTTCCCCGCCCCCTCTATCTCCATCAAAATATGCATTTGACTTGGTAACTACCAATTCTCACTTCAGTCTCCTGGACGAAACTTGGCTAAGCTGTCCTTTTAACATCTTCAACTTTTTAATAATTGGGGGGTGGAAGTCTTCGTATTCTGTCCCTTCAAGTCCTTTATTGTTTTTTTCTAGGGCCTCCTCCTCCCGATGTAAAGCTCTTTTTTTAAATGCGGCATAAGAAATAGTTTCTCCTGTAATAAAAGCCTTAAGACGATCCCACACATTACTAACACTGGTGTCTTCCAAGAGGTTTAATAGAATATATTACTCAATCCTTTGCTTGATCTGGGCTACATATTGAGAATCCAATAAAAGAGCTGGGTCCATTCTCCACTGTCTATTGGCTGGGTGTCTGTCGGGCAAACTCAGGGTCACTCTAAGAGGGGCGTGGTCAGAAACGGTCATTGATCCATAGGAGGCCTCTTTAACCTCACCCAACATCTCTGAGGGGAGAAACGGGTAGTCCAGTCTGGTATATATCCCATGTGTATGGGAAAAAAAGAATATTCCTTGTCCCCTGGGTGGCAGTGTCTCCAAGGCTCCCAGAGGGCCCTATCTCACACCAGGGCCTTAAGAGCCCCTGTGCTGTGAGGGGGGGGGGTCCTGTTCTACCTCTCGAGTGGTCTAGATTGGGTTCTAAGTTTGTATTAAAATCCCTTGCCATAATGATATTATCGAGGTAAGGGCCTAGTGTCACCACTAGGCAAGTAAAGAAGTCTGGGGAGTCAAAATTTGGTCCATATAAAGACACCAATGTCAGTTTCCTTGAGCCCACTTCGACCTCCGCAAGTACATACCTGCCTTGTGTGTCAGAGAGAACTGAGTGGACTCTATGAGGGAGACCTGGGCGAATCCAGACAGCCATCCCCCTTGCCTTGGAAGTAAAGGGTGATACCAGGAAAGAGCCTCCCCACGACTCTGCCAGACATAGGGACTCTCTCTTATCCATATGAATTTCTTGTAGGAAAATAATATCCCCCCTTAATTTTTTAATTAATGACCAGACTCTTTTCCTCTTGACAACAGTTTTAAGCCCATTCACAATCCATGACAAAAACGTTATTCGATACATAGGTCACATCTAATACTTTATCTATTCTCTTCTGTTGATTACAAGAGCCATAGTAGTTATCTCTGTGTATGTTTAAAACTTTAACATCCCCATCTGTTCCCTTCACCTTCAACAAACAAACCCCCAAAACAATGTTTGTAATGTCCTTCCAACAGGAGGGGTTTTATACCAAACCAACATACCCACTTTTCATGTCCCCACCCTTCCCCTCGGTCCCCAAAATATGCATACCACTGACTTTCGTGGAGTGAGCTAATAATCCACTGAATGCTCACAAATTAATTTTGTAAAGGTACTGGAGATTTTATCCCCCCATCAACACTTAACTAATAAAAGTATATTCCCTTGAACAGCCTTCTTTCCCATTCCCCTTTTCCTATTGTGCTCTTCCCCTCCTCCCCCCTGCCCCAGGGACTCTACCATTGGGTTTCACCTTGAGTGGTCCATCTCTGGGGTTCCCCACCCTCCTCTGAATAATATGGGGGGGTGGGTATCCCCTTCAAAGGGCTTATAACAGATTAACTATGATAGCTCTGATGTCCAGCATAAATGAAGGTTACGGACCCCTATATCAATCCACCCCTAATGATTTTAAACTTTGTAAGGGCTATTCGTATCTCCAATTCCCTAGAGTGTGAGAGGGAGGGAGCAGGGCCAAGCCCAGTCAAATGTTATGTATATAACAAAAAAAAAAAACTAGAAAAGAATGAAGCTCAGCAACAGTAAGAACTACTGGTACACTGTATTGTAACTCTCGTAAATAGGTGACACTAATGTAGTTTCCAAAGTATTGTAACCTGGAACCTGGACCTTGCAAGGTATTCCTGCAAAATTAACCAAAAATATAATCCTGCAAAATTAATCAAAAATAGTAGCTGAGAATGTATTTCCCAAACCCAGCTCGGTTGAGATACCCTGACCACATTTTACTAAGCCACGCTGAAAGAAGACCAAAACATAATACAGGCCAGACAGGGATTCAGCCATAGTAGGCAACCACCCAATGTTATGAATCTCAGTGCCACTTGACTCCCCCAGCTAAACTGTCACTCCCAAGTCAGCGAGGCACCAAATAACCAACAGTTAAGTCTTTAAGCAATAACCTGAGGTAATCATGTCTAAGGATGACTTATCCACTATGCTGTGATAGAATCATGGTACTATTCATTATTAAGTCCCAAAGTAATATGGCTTAAAAACAGGGCTATATAAAAGGTTGCTGTTAACTAGCAAAGTAAAATTTTAACACAAATATCACAAGCAAAGCTCAGTCAAATTGTTTAGAAAGCCCTCATAAAGCTTTGTTGGTAGATGGGAACGCAGTAAGGGCGATGCAGGGAGTCCTTGGATCCAGCCATGATAGGCCACCAATAGGTGTTTTGTGGATCATGAAATTAGGTTACTCCCTCAACCTGCCTAAAGCTCCCAAGTTTCCAGGGCCTCCATTAGCAAATAGTTAAATTATGAGCTGTAGCCCGGGAGTATCAGTTTAGGGACCCTGGCCACCTCGCCGCTTCCTCGCCTCCTTGAGCTCCATAACAAAAGTCAGGGCAGACTCCGGAGATGTGAAGGAGTGTTGGTTTGCACTGGGAGAACGCACAATCAAGCAGGCTCGATATATGAGAGAAAATGGGCAATCCAATGCATGTAATTTCCTTTTTACCTCAGCATATGCCTGTCTCTGTAGCTGATGTTGGTAGGAGTAATCCAGGAAAATGCTCACCCGAGCTTGCTGCACCATCAGAGGGCCATGTTTCCGCGCAGTTCCTAGAACTCTCTGCCAATCCTGATAACGAAGGAACTTAACGAATATGTGGCGGGGTGTCTGGTCAGGAGAAGATTTAGCCCCTGGTGACCGATGTGCTCGCTGTATCTCTAACGACACCTGAGGCGAAAGCTGTAAGGATTGCTGAAGCCAGGTTTGGATATAGGCTGCACAGTCATGCCCCTCCACGGACACGGCTAGGCCAATAGCTCTGATGTTACATCTCCTTTCTCGATTCTCATGATCATCAATGTTTTGTTTTAGTCGGTCAATTTCTTTTAGGGTAGCCTGAAGGTCAATGTTCATTCTGTTGCTATCATCCTGTTGAGAGTTCACCCAGGCCTCCAATTCCCCCAGATGAGTTTCATGTGTGGCCACAGTTTCAGAGACAGTATTAACTGTCTATTGAAGATGCTGTAGTTGCAAACTGACATTGTCGAAACCCGTTTCCATGTGGGTCCCTAAGTCATACTTCAAATCTTGAATTAAGCACTCAGTTGCTTAGTAGTTATCCGACATCTCAGTTCGGGGCACTGTCCAAAGTTGCGAGGCCAAAGTAGCTGATGAGTTTTCCGGCAAATCACGATGCTCCACAAGAGAGGGAGATGATGGTAGGCCCTTCCCAGATATCTGAGATTTTGGTTTATTAAATGGCAGCTTCACCTGTTTTTTTACTGGTTTAGTAGAGGAAGGCATCTGGATCTTGTAAATCACTAATCTGTATGAAGAAGTAGGAGCTATAGCGTGAGATGGAGGAGATATTTAGCGGATTAAGTCAGAGCTCTGGTTTTATGCATCCATGTTGCTCTGTAGCTAGGCCATGCCCCGAATTTATTCATGTTGATATTAAAAAAACATATTGATATATTGTATCGTTATGGAAATATCCTAGTTACGACTAGAATGGTTCCACTATCACAACATTGTCCCTGCCCTCCAATGATATATCCAGATAATCATTACTCACAGGATCACAATTGTAAGTACACCATATGTTCAGGTTACTGTTGTTCAGCCAATCAGTAAACCCAGAAATAGTTTCTAAACCTCCACCCCAGACACAAGTTATATCATCAAGAAATCTATACCGATGAATAATGTGTTAGTGGTCGGGTTAGTGTCTATGAAAAACGCATTCTCCTCCCACCAAGCAAGGAACAAGTTGGCATAAGATGGGGCAAGTTATGCCCTCATGACTGTACCCGTAAGCTACAAATAAAATCTTTGGTCAAACAAAAAATAATTATGACATAATACAAAAGTTAATAAATCTAATACAAACTTCTGCAATGCCAGCCTAGAATCTGGATCTTCAGCCAATTAATCCTTTACTGCCCTGATACCACGCTGGTGACTAATGCTGGTGTAGAGAGATACAATGGTTATTGTCAGCCAACAAAAATAATTACGCCATTCCAAACCTTCACATTTTTGTATCACATGCATAGTATCATGAATGTGACTCTTAGTTTTCGGAACCAACATCTTTAAAAAGTGATCCACAAATGGTGAAGGACCCTTACTAAGGAACCCAGTGCCAGAAACAATAGGCTGCCCAGGAGGGTCCTCTACAGATTTGTATACCTTGGGCAGAGTGCACAACATTGGAACAACCGATGATTTGTTTCTAAAAAACTACTCTCAGAACCACTGTTTGCCCATTCCCATAAGCCTGGTCAATCCTCTTATCCAATATATCTTCGTATGGCCACATAGGGTCAAAAATCAAAAGCTGGTAACATTCAGTATCCTGCAGCTGCCTTTCTATTTCTTGCACATACATTCGAGTGTCCTGGATCACAGTCAAGCCAGTTTTATCTGCCTGCTTTATTGTAATGCAGGGCATCTTCTGAATTTCCTTTAAGACATTTCTCTCTGCAGCAGAAATGTTGCAGAAAGATTGTGAAATGGCGCTGTGCAAGCTCATAAAGCTATTTTTTTAGCAACTTGTTCAAAAACATGGACTGCAGGATGTCTGAGGGAGAGATAGAACTTGCTCTTAGGACAGAATGGTGTCTAGGCTCTAAGCATAGCAAATCCCTGCGGCTGACCTTCAGTAGAATCTAGGAGGGGAACAGTATTACTGTTAGGGAAACTGCTGCCTCTTTCTCTTATCCCAACCCCAAATGTTTCATTTACAGATGGACAGGTAAGTCCATTTAGAAAATTATCATTATGAGGTCCAACATGATTTTCTGCTTGTGCTACCACCTGGCTGAATATGGCTATATATTCTGTTCTTCAGTCTCTTGCATGATTTTACTCTCTTTGTTCCATGGCATCAGTCAACTGTGCAAGACTGAGCTTACCATCATTCAAACCTGAGGTCATCGATTCAATATTTATTTTACTTATTTATTACATTTTGCTGACCGGGTAGGCCCACTGGCCCCGAAGGTCCCTTTTTTCAGGGGCGACCCGGGATAACAATACATTTATAATACAGTGGTTAGTCAGTTGGTTACAGGATTATACAGGCTTACTTATGCAGTTTACATACATGGTTATCATCATGACACAGTCTTAACTAAAATGCTGCTAGGCCTAGTATTAAGCATGGCAAATTGTTGTGACGTTTTCGGCAGGAGAGAGCCTCCCATGCCAGAGATAGTATATAAGGTTTGGGGAACCTGGGGGCCCTGGATATTGGGAGAGGTTCCTCAGTTAGCTCTCTTTTTTTTTTTTTTTTGAGAGGGGTGTTGTGGGAACTGGAGGCAGCTATGAGCAGTGGCAGAGGCACGTGCTTATGGCAATCATACGTGCTTTAAGTCTGGTGCGGAAGTTCATGAGTGAGGAGGCCTCCTGCACCAGAGGTGGGAGGTTGTTCCACAAGTTGGGGGCTAGGGAGGAGAAAGATCTGCCACCTGCATTGGTTCTTACTCTGGGGACTGTCAGTAGCATTCGTTCTGATGTCCGTAGACTCCTAGGGTTTTGTTTTATTGCTGTAGTTCCTGTTATGCTGGGAGGGGCGGGCAGTTTTAGTAGTTTGTATGCCTGGATGAGCAGGGGATATTGCAGGTGAGCGGTCAAGGAGGGCCAGTGTATCACAGTGGTGGCATCGTGCATGGTCCTGGGTAGTGAACCGAGCCACTTTGTTGTACAGGATTTGCATCCTTGAGATCTCTTGTTTAGCCATGCCCTGTATGATCGGTGCAGCATAGGTCCAGGTAGGGAGCATGACACTTGTGGCAATGGATAGCCTAGCCTCAGGGATTAGCTGGTCCTTGAGTTGGTACAAGGTTCCAAGTTTACGGTGTAAGGTCTTGGTGATCTGGTCCACATGGTCCTTGAATGTGATAGTTTGGTCAAGAGTCAAGCCTAAGTATTTAAGGGAGGGCACTACATTGATGCTTTTTCCAGTGAGCGTGGTAAGGTGCAAGGATGCAGTCCTGTCATGACCTAGTGATCTGGGCCTGAATAGCATCGCCTTGGTTTTGCCTGCATTGAGCACCATTCTGTTCTCTCTCAGCCATGTCTCGATGGATGAGAGGTCCTTTTGGAGGAGAGGACGCAGAGCAGCTACATCCCCCTGGGATCGGTAGATGACTGTGTCATCAGCGTACTGGACGACCGAGCTTTCCCCACAGTAGGTGCTCAGATCATTGGTGAATAAGGAGAATAGGAGGGGGCCAAGGACTGAGCCCTGTGGTACACCCTGTTTTAGGGGTAGTGGTCCCGACATAGCTCCTTTCCAGGAGACTCTTTGTGTCCGGCCAGTTAAGTAGCTCTCAAACCACTTTAGAGAGTGGGGGTCTAGGCCCACATTATTCAGTTTCTGAAGCAGGAGACTGTGATTGACAAGGTCAAATGCCTTGGACAGGTCTATGAAGACTGCACCTGTAGGTATACCTTTGTCCATTGCTCTGAGTACTTCGTCTGAGAAGTTAATAAGGGCAGCATCAGTCCCATGGTTGGCTCTGAAACCGTGCTGAGAGGGAGCTATAAGCTGATGAGCCTCCAGGTAATCACGGAGCTGGTTGTAGACAAGCCTTTCTTGTAGCTTCGCAAGTGTGCAGAGCAGGGAGATAGGGCAGTAGTTTGTTAGGTTTTCCCTGGGGCCAGCTTTGTGGATTGGGACCACATTAGCCTGTTTCCACTGGTTAGGAACAATTCCTTCCCTTAGTGATCTATTTAATAGCCAAGTTAAGGGTCTGGATAAGGAGGTGGCCCCTGCCTTGAGTAGCCGAGGATTTATCCCATTGGGTCCCCCTGAGCCTTTGACTTTCAGTGCCTTTAGGAGGGCTAGGACCTCTTTTCACTTTACTAGTCTCAGGTGGAAGGAGGGTCATTCGTAGTGAGTTAGTTCACTTGGTTTGGAGCAGAGGTCTGGGAGGTCTGCCCAGCCTTGTAGGCCTCGAGGTCTGTGAAGTGGTTGTTAAGGGCAGCTGCTATTTGTGAGGGGTCACTTATGAGCTGACCATTGACCACAATGGGGCAAGGTTCAGTCTTTTTGTTGCCCTTGATTAGGTCATTGACATGATTCCAGAATTGCTTAGGGTTACCTAAGTTGGTTTTCTGGAGGTTTGTGAGGTAATCCCCTTTTAGCAAGTTTAATGGCACTCTTAGCTTTGTTTCTTAGTGCTTTGTATGTAACAAGGTCAGCCAGAAGGGAAGACAGCTTGTACATTTTCCAGGCCTTGTTCCAGCTAATCATCAGGGATTTGAGGGATGGGGTTATCCATTTGTAGCAGCTGCCCTTTGCTCTTAATCTTTTTAAAGGAGCAAAGAGGTTGTCAGCTGTACATAGTGGGTCCTGGAAGTATTCGAGGGCCTTTGTAAGATTAGGGAGGAGTGTTATTGGGCTCCAGTTCCAACTGCTTAGGAAATCATCAAATTGCCCCTCCGAGAAGTTGGTGTCGTCCCGGGCGGTGAGGATTCTGGGCTGGATCCTTGGTGCCCTGTTCTTCCAGATACAGAAGCTTGGGGAATGGTCACTCAAGGAGGCTGCCATAGTACCAGCAAGCCGGGTGTTGGCAGGGTTGGACACCAGGGCCCAGTCAAGGGTGGTGCGATTCCCAGTTTTGTAGTTCAGTCTGGTCGGTTCAGAAATGACTTGCGTCAGTCCTGCCTCTTGGGTCAGTGACATCAGGGCATGGCCCGGGTCCTGGGCCCAGTTGAGGTTGAAGTCTCCTAAAATGATAAGCTCAGTTGAAACTTCTGAGGTCAAGGCATTTGTGATGGCCTCGAGGGATTGGAGGACCATCTTTGGAGGATTGTAGACACACCCAATAATAGTTTGCTTGGTACGTCCAATTGTAATGCGGATGAATATAGATTCTCCATCGGAGAGGGGCCTTTGCTGCAGGCTTAGCGGTGATACAGTTAGGTCTTGTTTGATATAGATTAGTATGTCTCCCCCTTTTCTGGACTCTCTGTCCTTTCAGAAGGAACTATAGCTCAGTGCCTGGACCTCATGGTCAAGGATGTGGGCTTTTAGCTAGGTTTCTGAGATTGCTAGGACATCAGGCTTGTATAGGGTCAAGCCAGGCTTGGACTTCATGTATTTTGGGTCTGATGCTACATACATTCATATGTGCTATCTTAAGACCCTTTGCAGACACCCAGTGAGGGTCCTAAGGGGATGACACCGAGATGTTGGTGGTGCTAGGGCCAGGGTTGGGCTGAATATCTCCTGCCAGGAGAAGCAGAGCAGCTATCAGGCAGAGAAGCTTAGGGCTAGGTAAGGTGTGTGGGTTTCGTTGACTCCTCCTTCCCGCAAAGTAGAATAGGTCATAACATATGCCCTTTCTTACCATCTCATGAGCTGACGATAGAGCAAACCAGCTTGAACTGAGCATTCTATTATCGAAATTAAGGGGTGGGGCAGTATGCAGATGGACCCATGCTTCAGGATGACCTGGGTCGATGATCCTGTCTACCCAAAGTAGAGATAGTAGATTAAAGCAAGAAGTACCCCCTTATTTAGGAGGGGGTGCTTAGGTCTCGTGCACCTCGGGATGCTGGGGCTGGGGCAGGCGTTTGGTGATGGGCCATTGTGTAGTCTCGATTGGGGCAATAGTAGAAGGGTACCACCAGTCAAGTTGGTGTTAGGTTTAGCTAGGGTCAGCTCCCTCATTTTGGTCTAGATTTGCCCATGGGGGGCGGTCGCCCCTGGCTCAAGTTGAGCTTTTAGAAGCAGTTATTGATTAGCGTTATCAGGTAATGAGGCACTGACTCCCCTATTATAGGATTTGGGCCTCTTGGCTAGCCTATGGGCAAGGCAATCTGGGGGAAAGAAGAATTACTACCCTTGCTCTGGGCTAGCTATGTTTGACAGAAACAGCAGTTTCAGTCCCTAACCCTTAGGTTTAGTAGTTTTGTATTATGTCAGACTGCTCTGCCCTGTCTAGTATACAGTTTTTTGAGAAGCAGATAACTAATCCTTTGATTTGGCAGTATAAACACACTTTCAAGGGAGGCATAGCTTAGCAACAGATTATTAGGTCAGTTTCGAGTGGTTAGTAGGTATTGCTTGAGTGCATTTACGGAAGAGATTTATAGTATTACATAGCTGGAGGCGTTTAGAAGAAGTAAAATAACATCACCTAGCTTGTAGTTACATTAGCACAGAGTGTTAGTATTGGCAGTTTGAAAGAAGTTGAATAACATTACAGTGCTTGTAATTTTGTTAGCATAGAGTATTAGTGTAGACCTTATTCAGGAAGGGCACTAGTGAGATCACAGTGCTGAGGACCGGTGCTCATAGTCTGCATATAAGTCCGATGCAGTGGTTGGGTCCAGAGCGTAGGAGGAGCGAGTATGCGGTGCCAAGAGATCCCTGCCTTGCTCACGGATGATTGGTTCAGCAGATCAAGTGGGCGTGGCAAAAGTGCATTTAATGGTGGGAGAAAACAGAATTCCTCAGTGTTGGTCGTCTGCCTGCTTTGGTGCAGTGGAGGTGGGGGTCTTGTGTGAGCATGGGAGGCCGCCTGGCCCGAATATTAGAGTCCAATATTGAGTCATCCTTAGTATTACGAAAGTGACATCTCAAATAAATTTTTCATAATGATTTACAGATGTCAGTCTCAAGCTTGAACAGGTCAGGATATGGGTCCAGTACAAAAAGACAGACCTTTGTGCAAAGCTTTAATTTGTTCATCCCTTAGAGGCGGTATAGAAATATTTAGAACTAGCACTGTGCCTTTACTTGCTTCCTGGTTGTCATGGAACTGGGACCAATGTTTTTTCTTGGACCTTCTAGTTTTTTTCTCTTTCTTCCCCACTGGCAATACCCGGTGGCTCCTTGGTGTTTTTTGGTCTGTTGGTCATTGCCCGGGGCTGATTCATTTCCTCTGACAGAGTCTCTAAAAAAGTAACCTTCTTATTGCCATTCCTTGCGTTTGTCTCACTGTATTGCAATTGGAAGGTCTGCTCCTACTTCCTTGGTTTCTCTGGTTTCTATTTCATAATCTGGAGTGACCCCTGAAACATAGAAACATAGAAGTTGATGGCAGATAAGGGCCACAAGGCCCATCCAGTCTGCCCATTTATTTTTTCTACCTTATGAATGTGTCGTCAGCCTTTGCTCTGTCAATGGCCTGTCTATTCATACTCATCTGTATTGCTCACTTATGCTTATCCCATGCCTGTTTGATGCCCTGCACTGTATTCATATCCACCACTTCCTGAGGAAGGCCGTTCCATGCATTCACCACCTTTCTGTGAAAAAGAACTTCCTCACATTACCCGTTAATCGGCCTCCCTCTAATCTCATGCTGTGTCCTCTTGTCCTGCTATTTTTCTTATATTGAAACGTGTTAGACTCTTTCACCTTATTAATGCCCTTAAGGTGTTTGAACGTTTTGATCATATCACCTCTCTCTCTCTCTCTCTCCTTTGCTCTAGGGTATACATATTGAGCTCCGTTCATCTGTCCTCATATGTTTTCTGATGCAGTCCCTGCACCATTTGGGTTGCCCTTCTCTGGACTGCCTCAATTTGGTTAATGTCCTTGTGAAGGTGTGGCTTCCAGTACTGCACACAGTACTCCAGATGGGGCCTAACCAGTGTCTTGTAGAGAGGGATTATTACCTCCCTCATACGACTTGTGATACCTCTACTAATACACCCCAACATCCCCCTAGCCATACCTACTGCTTTAGTGGTCTGCTTGGATGATTTCAGGTCATTGGTGATGATGATGACGCCCAAGTCTCTTTCTTCCCTTGTGACTGCCAGCAACTCCCCTCCCAGCCTATAGGTGGCTTCAGGGTTTCTCTTCCCTATGTGCATGATCTTGCACTTCTTTGCCTTAAACCCCAATTGCCACTCTTCCGACCATTTTGCTAGTTTATCCAGATCTCTTCTCATTCTGCCCACACCATCTGGATCATCTACTCTGTTGCAGATCTTGATGTCATCTGCAAACAGACAAACCTTACCTTCCAATCCATCTGCAGTGTCACTGATGAAGATATTGAAGAGGACTGGCCCCAGGACTGATCTCTGAGGTACCCCACTTGTGACTTGCATCTCTTCTGACTGTATACTGTTTACCACCACTCTCTGTTTTCTGCCTGTCAACCAGTTTGCCACCCAGTTGATGAACTTCTGACCCACCCCGAGCCTACCCAGCTTATTAATCTAGCTTCTATGTGGAACAGTATTGAAAGCTTTGCTGAAGTCAGTGTAGACGACATCAACTTCTCCTCCTTGGTCCACCACTCTGGTTACCCAGTCAAAGAAATCTATGAGATTAGTTTGACAGGACCTTCCTTTTGTAAAGCCATGCTGTCTTGGATCCTGTGCTCATCTGGATTCCAGGTGTTGCACTATCCTTTCCTTAAGGAGTGCCTCCATAATCTTGCCCACTACTGAGGTAAGACTGACTGGTCTGTAGTTCCCTGCTTCCTCCCTGCTACCTCTCTTGTGAAGCAGGATCACATGAGCCCTTCTCCAGTCTTCTGAGACATCTCCTGTGCTCAGAGACTCACTAAACAGTTTTGATAATGGCTCTGCTAGTTCCACCCTTAGCTTCTTTAGTACCCTGGGATGTATGCCATCAGGTCCCATTGCCTTGTCCACCCTGAGATTATCGAGCTCTTGTAGGACCCTTTCTTTTGTGAAAGGACTAGCGCACACCTCCCTCCCCCTCCAAGTCCATGGTGCTGAGCTGTGGGCCCTGCCCTACCTTCTGTTCAGTAAATACTGAGCAGAAGTATCTATTTAGGATAGATGCTTTTACGTGGTCCTCCTCTCATGCCCCCTTATCACCTTTGATCTTAGCAATACCCCCTCTGGACTTTCTTCTTTCACTAATGTATCTATAGAAAGGTTTGTCACCTTCTTTTACTGTTTGTGCTAGTGTTTCCTCACTTTGGGTTTTTGTCTGTCTTACTGCCTTCCCTGCTTCCCTTAGGGAAGTTTGGTATGCCTTCTGGACTTTCTCTTTTCTCTAATGTACCTTCTACTGTTCGTACTAGTGTTTCCTTGATTTGGGCCTTTGCTTGCCTTACTGTCTTACTGCCTTCACTGCTTCCCTTAGGGAAGTTTGGTATACCACCCTATCTTCATCCTGCTGCATTCCTTTATATTTCCTGAAGGCCGGCCTTTTGGCGCGGACTTTTTCTGCTACTGTTTTTGAGAACCAAAGTGGTTTCCTTTTTCTTTTACACTTCCTTTTCTCTCTAACACAATGGGATGTGGCTTCAAGTATTGCATCCTTAATGCTTGCCCACCTTGCCTGTACCCCTCACCTGTATTTCTTTTTGCCAGTGCTAGCTTCACTCTGTTGGCCATCTTAGCAAAGTCAACTCGTCTGAAGTCCCATATTTTTATCTTGGAATGGGATGATTTAGTTCTAGTGGCCAAATTGAAGCATACCATGTGATGGTCACTGGCCCCCAAGTGACCTTCTACCTGGAGATCTGAGATCCTTTCCCTGTTAATCAGTACTAGATCTATGATAGCCCTGTCTCTTGTGGGTTGTTGTACCCATTGTTTGAGGCCCTCCCCCTGAAGGGAATCCACTATGTGTCTAGTTCTGGCAGATGTTCCTGTTGGTATTGACCAATCTGTATCTGGCATGTTGAAGCCTCCCATTATCAGAACCTCCCCTTTAGCTGTCATGTTTTGTATAGCTTCTAACAGTAATGTGTCTATGTCTTCCCCCAGTCTGGAAGCCTATACACAACCTAAGTTCATATGGCTGTCCCATTTCCTGTTTCCAAGGTGACCCATGTTTCTTCTGGCTCCTTATGTGTATTCTGAATTTCTGTAACTTTGATATTTTCATTGACATAAAGGGCCACTCCACCCCCCCCCCCCTTTTTGCACTTCAGTCTCTTCTGGACAGTACATAGCCAGGTACTAAAGTCTCTCAAGTGTGGTTACTGGTGAACCATGTCTCGCTAATCGCTACTATGTCCAGTTTAGCCTCTGTCGTTATTGCCTGCAGGTCTGGTGTAACCCCCCTGCAAATGGGGGTTCCCAAAAGACTTCCAGGAGCTTGCTTGAATGCTCCAAGCCTGAATGGTGTTTGGCGTTTAAGCCATTTATCAGTGAGTGTTTTTAGAACCTCTGGTACTGTCTCTTTAAGAGCTGTCTGCTTGCAGACATAATTAGTTTGTATGGGGGATTGTGTGCTTCTCTGTTTGAGTACCACTCGAGCTGCTGCCAATTCACTCCATTTTTGCAGTCACTAGGAGTGCAAAGGGAACCTATCTGAAAGATGTAACTGTTTGCCAGAAATCATTTACAGTAATAATGAAATTACAGTTTGTCTAACCTGCTTTCTTTGCAGTCAGAACTGTGTCTGCCTAGTTCCCCATTCTGGTTTTGAACTGCTGAACTGGACCAATCAGTGTGGGGTAAGCTAGCTCTAAAATGGTGCCTTGGACGAATCAGAACTTGGACTCATAATCTGAGCCAGCCACAAGAGGATTGTATGGGCAGTGACTCTGGGAGATGTAGTTTAGACTTGGCCTTTTTGGACCAACAGCAGCAGTCTATTGTGAGTGACAGCCAATCCAGTCAAGAACTGGGAGGAACTCAAAGGAAGTGCCCGGTTTTGTCTGTTGGAGTTTCAGTTGAGCTTTGGCAGTGAAGGGGAAAGGAACCCTGTGCTCCTTCAGTGCACAGTTTTAGTCAAAAAACATGTGTAAGGTCCAGAGTTCCGGTCTGCAGCTTGTTAGGACTGAATCCGTCCTGTGAAGAGAATCAAAGGATATCTGAAGAGTAGAAACCAGGCTCACCCTGTAGAAGACTGGAGGAATTGCTGAAAATTGCACTCGGTCTGTCAGGAACTGAATCTGCTGTGTTCTCCGGTATTGTGCAGTAATTGCGATCGGATACAGATGCAGCCTGCCTGGTATAGTTTCTTTTTACCATATAAATGTGTGAAGAGGTTTGTGTACCTCAAGTGAATCCTGCTGCCATTAAGTGACTTTTGCCTGTGACTGTTTACCATATAAATGTGTGAGGAGTCTCTTGGAGCTCAAGAGTAGCCCTGCTGACATTGAAGGACCCTATCTTATTTGGAGGTCGTAAGTACTAATTCAGGGTCACTCCCTGTTGAATTGCCACATTAAATCCAAATGGTATTACTGTACTGCTGACTGTTTAATTCTCCTTTTCTCTGTGTGAAAGGGCCCCTACCAGCTGCCACGGTTTGGACTAGCCACTAGGGCTTGGGTACCCAGGGACAGTAACTGATAGGGATAGGCCCGTGCACAGAGCCATAGGTAGATGAGTAGAGTGATAAGCTAATTAACCTGATTTCCCTGTCCTTGTTATATCCCCTAAATAAATCAGAGCTGCTTGTTTCAGCAAAGTTATACTGCCTAGAATTGTTGTCTATGTTAAAGTACTGTACTGTGATTGTTGCACTGTATCTTATTTCACAGGAGGTCCTAGTGCCGCAACCAGTCCTGGGGTAAGTGTATACTGTAAAGGTAATTCTGATATATTGTGTGGGCCACTAGTGGGAAGAAAGGGGGGTTGCAGTGTCCCAGAGGGCTGTGACCAAGTTAGTTTAACTATTGTAAACCCTGACCTCTGGGTGGAGGCACCAGCCATTGGATCCAGGCCCCTCAACCTGTTAGTGGCAAATCAGGCAGGGGTAGTAGCCCCTGGGATAGCGCCATCTAGGGGTTACACTGGGATCTTGTTTTCCAGACTGAGAGCATTTGTGTACATGAGTTTCAGTTGGTCAGATTTCAGTGTGTTAGTTGTTGGGCAAGGTCTGGCGTTTCCCCTGTGCATCGTATAGGGAGCCAGACCTTCTTCCTTATCTGGTGATGCAAATGAACTACAAACATGCTGAACTCCTGTTTGACCACTAGCTGAGGGGGGAGGGGTGTTCTTCCCATTTGACGTATGGGGTGCTGCACCCCTCTCCCCATTTGCTAGTTTAAATATTCTACAAAGACTTCAAACTTCTGCCCCAATGCACTGACTCCCTCCTTAGTTAGATGCAGTCCATCAAATTTAAAGAACTTTCACTCCCAAAACTGTTGCCAGTTCCTTACAAGTTTGTGTCCTTTTTCCTGGCACCAGTCCTTGAGCCACATGTTTAGCTCCCCTATTTCCCCTTCTCTGACCTTCCATCCATCTGCCCCCCTCTCCCAGATTGACAGGATCTCAGAGAAGGAGATGCCAGATGAAATGGATAATAGTTTGTCACCCAGCCTGGTCAGGTGTTCCTTGGTCTCCACAACTGACCGGCTGGCGAGATCATTAGCCCCTATGTGTACCAGGATGTCAATGTTTTCTCCAGCTTCCAGAACAATTTTAGCAATTCAGTCAGTGTCTCTCCATGCTGAGGTACCTGGGAGACATTTGACCATTACCCCTGGTTGGAGATAGGTATCAACTCCCTGAATCATGCAGTATCCTATGATCAGAAGTTTTTTGGATTTCCATTTGCTTTTTTTTGTTTTGGTTCCTGTTTTGGGTGGGTTTTCTTGTGCTAGCTCCTGTACTGCAGTGTCCTGCTCTGCAGTGTCCTCTGCCCCTTTGTTTGATTTCGGAGATAGAGGCAGATACCTGTTTGTAGTTTTTATATGGTTTGGGGAGGTGATATGTTGGAGAGCATCGAGTGATGGGGTACCTGATTTGCCACTCCTAACCACCTGATGGACCAACTACCTTCTACGGTCAAGGTGCTTCTGTGGGATGTTGGAGAAATGCGGGGGGTCTTATAATAAATTTCCTCTTGAATATGCAATTTGAGGTGCCCAATCTCTGCCCATGCTGCCTGCAGCTGAGCCCTTAGATCTCCAATGGCCCAGCGTGTAGGACAGTGTCCTAAATCCTGTAAATCTGCCCTTCTGAATAGTGTTCTGCAGTACCTGCAGTTAATGATATCCATTCCAGAAAAGTTGCTGGGTTTATAACCTGGTCAGAGTAATTAGAAGGAAGAAAATGAAAGCAAAAGTTTGATTTTGTGTTTTGTGTGTTTGTTTTTGTACAACTTGTTATAACAAGTTAAATTACTAGTGCACCTGTAAATGAGGTCACTGTGTGGATACCCCTCTGATCCGCCCCTTCCTGCTTTGCTGCAGATAATGTCACGACTGTGCTACCCTATAAAAGGAGTGTAGCGTGGGGTGGTTGGGGATGGGGGTGGTTGGCTGGGCCCTTTCCCAACGAAAAAGAAGAACCACAGACAAAAGGAACAATCAGCCAGCAACAAATACAGTAGCCCTGAAAGCTTATCCTAATGACAGATAAAACTGTAAAACCTGTAAAGCACCACCTGTAATAATTTTACAGAAGATATACCCTGTAAGAAACACTTTGCTACAGAGAAAAAAAAAGCAGTAACAGAAGATATACTTTGCAAAAGATCATTTTAATCAGAAGATTACAGCAGTAATCTGTAAGCACACACCTGTAGACACACCCTGTAATAATGCAGCAGAAGGTATACCCAGCAACAATAATTTGAATCAGAGAAAAATAAAGCAGTAAAATGTTAGCAACAAACAGTAACAATCCCTGTGAGTACAAAATAAAAATAACAACACGCAGTAAATCTGCCTAGCCAAAAGAAGCCTTAATCCTTTTCCTTGGTCTGTTAAGGTTCTTTGCTCTGTCCTTTCAAGCAACCTAGAAGAAAAGAGCTCAGATGAAGCTAGGTGCCTTGGCCAGCAAACCTAGCTATGAACTACTTCTTTGTCCCACGAGGACAGTCCTCCATTCTCATAATCTGTTTTGTCTCTGAGGAACTTTGTTTGCTTTCTCTCTCAAACATAATTTTCATGTTTATTCAATTTTTCAGTTAAGACATTTAATTTCTGGAGCTGCTCTGTGTCCCTGAATGGTTCTAATTCTCCCATCAGTTCTTCTGTTGCACTTTTCACCTGCTCATGGAATTTCTTATCTTGTTCAATCAAAATATTAAGTTCCAATGAACAGACCTCTAGTGCTTGTTCCCACCTTTTTTCAATCTTTTTTTTCCCCAAATTCTATTTGTGCACCATTCACCTCTGAACTCTCTCTGGCAACCTCCTGGATCACAGTCTCTACCTCCCCACACAGCTCTGGAGTCACAGGCTCCTCTCTGGCACCGGGCATCCCCCGGGTCTACCCTCCGGGGAAGGGCCGCCCCCACCCAGGGTGCTCTTTCTCCTAGTATTGAGACATGGGGCCGGAGAGGAGGGGGATAGCCTGAGGACCGAGCCCATGATTGGGAGTGTGGTCTGTGAAGGGAGGTGCTTTTGCCTATCAGAGGTGAGTTTTTTTTTCCTTTTGCGCTACGTCTCCAGTGGAGCCCGGCTACATAGGCAGTGTATGCCGTGGCTCCAGCCCTGGCATACGCCTGCGATGCTACATTCAGCTACCCCCCAGCCTCCACTAGAGGGTGCTCATTGAGCGAGTCGCTACTCTAACCCTCCCCGGGAAGAGAGAACAGTCCTCCGGATGCTCAATCTCTTCCTTCCCCTACCGACCCCAGTCACCCGGGGCCGTTCCTGAACCCAGGTTGCCGGTGTGATGTGAGGTGTGGTGTCCAGCGCCTCAACACTTAGTGCCACTGGGCCGGCTGTCTTTTTTCAATCTAAATCCAAATTTTAACTTGAAGGCATTTTCATCACTCACAGTCCCAATGGAACTTTGCTCTTTTTGCTTTATTCAGAAAGTCTTGCCCCATTAAACCACATATTCATTTCCTGGAGTTTAAGTTTTTTCCTAATTTATAGAACAGTTCTGGCAGTTCATTATCAGATTCTAATGGATTTTGTTCATCTGTGCCAAGCACAGATAAAAAGATTTTGTGTTCTACATTTCCCTGTGTGGTAAATGAGTTCTCTCTTACCACCACTGTCCTGGAGCTGCTTTTCTCCAATTCCAGGATCTCATTGAGTAACTCTTGATCTGTGGTCATTGGAGCTCTTTTCCAGTCCAAAGTACGCTTGCTGTAATGAACTGGTTCACCAAATTCTCCCTTCAGAAAGAAGGCTCAGTTTGTGCCATGATCCAGGAAACTTGTGGAGTGAAAACACCACTTCTAATAGAAGGCACTCTGTGCTACCACATAAACAAGCTCTCACAGCCAGCCCAGTGGCATTGAGGGCTGAGGTGCTGGATGCCACACCGTGCTCCACGCTGGCCACCTGGGTTCAAATGCAGGCTCGGGGTGCTGGGGGTCAGCCGGGGGGGCAGGGTTAGGAGCTGATTGAGCTGCCAGCTGGCCACTCTCATCCTTGGGAGGGATCTGAGGGGCTCCTTGGGGTTTAGCTGCCTCCTGGTGGAGGTTGGGTGGCCGTGTCATGTTAGAGGAGCCCTGGCACTAGGCCAGGGGAAGGCAGATGAGGCTATGGACTGGAGCTGCAGTGCAAATGCACACCTCCACGTGCATGCGCTACTGCTTCTGGGGCCTCAGAATAACTGGGCACAAAGCAGAAAACACCCCAGAGCAAACGGGGAGGCAATGGAGGCCCCAGGAACCAAAGCCCATATCCCAAAAGCCGGACCATCCTTCAAAAGGGCTCTCCCAATCCCTTTGAATCAATCCAGGACCAACCCTCTAATCTCAGAAAGGCCACCAGGTAGGTGAAGTGGGCCCTCCACCAGGAGGTGATCCGGTGAGCTCAAAGGTTTCTTGAGCTCGGGGAGGAGGGTGCTTCTCAAAGGATGGTGGTTTCAGGTGGCGGAGTACACGCCGTGGTTGAGTAGGCACTCTTGATAGATGCCTTGATCCCCTGGTAAATAGAGTCTACAAAAAAAAAAAAGCTTTCACACCCCACCAGACTGCAAGATGCTCAATAACCACACACAGACAAAAAAAAGTGGTGCACGAAAAATATCTCTTAAAGGTGTAGTCCATAAAGTACTGAAACAAAATACAAAGAAGGGACACACACCAAAACTGTCAAGAACAACAAATTTTATTTATCACACACCTACAAAAACCCATGCGCATCCACCTATGAACAGGCTTCATCAGTTGGTCATGCACACCGAAGAATACAGTATGTTTATAATTTATCTAATAAAGAAAATAATTGATTAAAAAGAAAAAAAATTACAAATTCCACATGGGAATGCAAAAGACATATAATCACCAATTCCCTCCACAGTAAACCTTTGATAGAAAACTCATTAAAAACTAACACATCTATTAGGCTGGGTTATTGCAAAATTTTATTTAAATTACCCACATTTTTCTTTAGATTTCCCGCTTATAATAGATTAAATTACCCCTCACCCATAATAAAAAGTTAAATATGTTATTGATTCACTACGGCTTTTGAAATTAAGCAGCTAGAGCAGAATCATTGGGGGCAGAATCTTATTTCGTAAGCATCAGGAATCTGTTAAAGATGCAAGTTGTTAATATAAAATCCAGCTTAGAAGTTCTTATTATTCAAACATCTTTAATGAAGAAACAAGGACCCCACTGGATGTAAACTTGATACAATAAGTGACAGCTGACAGTGAGCGCTAGATACTATATACTATATGCACTATGTACTGTATGTGTGCTCACTGTCAGCTCATACTACGATCAGCTGAGGAGGTGGGAGGATGGCTGTGTCAGTCACTGTATCAGGAGTCAGTGCATGCTCTTGGACACATTTTAAAGGGGAGGTTGGATTGTTGGTGTTTTGGGTGCAGGCAAGGTGGGTAACCCGTCGATGGGAATTTGGGGGTACAGGGGTACCACTAGACACCAGGGAGATTATATGGGACATGGGCTGGGTGATCAGGGGTGGCAGTGCCACTAGACAGCAGGGTGAGGTGTACAATCTATACAGAATGGGTGATCAAGGGTGGGGGTGCCACTAGACACCAGGGAGATGTCTTGCTATCATGGGACAGGTGATCGGGGGTTGGGGCACCACTAAACACCAGAGAGAGGTATACGATATATGAAACAGGTGTTCTGGAGTGGGGGGATACCACTGGAGACCAAGGTCTGCAACCTCACTGGCGGATGGCTACAGTACAGCCATCCTGCCATCGGTGGGGTGGGGGTGTGAGCTTGGTGTCTATAAGATGACGTGTCTGACAGCAGTAAATAGTGCCACTTAGGGTACCATTTACTGGCATCGTAAACCTTTGAAAATGCCGCTGCACCTGTATGCAGGGGGGGAACCCCCTCACTTACATGGGCACAGTGTTACAGTATGTTAGTGCCAGGGTGCTATTGGGTTTAGCACGTGGTACAGGGGCCTCTGAATATAATCCTCCACAACGATGGTCACAAACCCCGTTAGTACCGGCACTAACCTTTGAATATCTGGCCCAAGGGGGTGTCTGACTACATGGTAGATGTGGTTACTCTGTGGTATGCATACAGCTTCCTGATAATCAGGAGATTGGATTTTGGACTCCAGTTTTAGAAAAGCAATAAAAGTCTTGATTGTTAGAAAAGTGTTGGAAACAGTTTAAGAGGAGGGAAATGGAGGGTGCAGATGCCAGCCATCCTCACACTTTGATAAAGGAACCATAACACTAGGGTCTAGAATAACAAAAGGGAGCAAGCCTTGATGGAGTAACTCCTTTCTTGTTCTGAATATATGATAGTTTTCTGTATGATCAAACAACTGCAGGCTTAACAAGGTGACACAAGAGACAAATGCAACAGAAAACTGAAACCCTTGTTTGCTAAGGTTCAAAGAGCAGCCTTTTCACATTAGGATGTACTTTCCTAATGTAAGCCCCCCACTCCCAATGTCTAAGGGTATCCTGATGGTTAAGGTGGGAGGGAGTGTCATACATGCCAGAAAAACAGTCCATGGAAATAAAATTACCTTCGTTAGGTGGCAGCTAGATGGCTTCACTAGAATAAGGAGCAGTTTCTCTTCTTGGATGATTTCAGGGTGAATTGCAGGGGGAAATGCTTCTTGACAGGCACAAAATGCACAATCAGATTTCAATGTCCACTCCTGAATCACAAGTGCAAAACAGATTTAATGAACAAGAAAGCTAATGAACCACTCCATGGAGCGTGGGGTAAACATACACTGTGGGGACCCTTCACAGGGTGAAACCTGACATTTCTTCTGCAACAATCTCTTTTACTAACAGACTGATTTACTGCATGCAGACATTCCTTGGAGCCGAAAGGTTACATTCCTAACAGCAGCAATACGGTAGGCTGAACCAGGCCACACTTAGAGGTAGTTGGTACTTAGCAACTCTTCATTTCATATCCCTTCTTTTCACTCTAATCTTTACACGGGCACTTGCTTACTTTTCATTCTATGAGTCTCAGCAAAACTTCAACAGAGGTAGGATTATGACAGCACGAGATGTTTCTACTCTCCCAATCCCTTTCCAACTTTGCCTTTCCTTAAACCTTCTCCAATGGGGTGGGGGGGCTTACAATACATGGAGCATTTTCCTTACTTAAAGGTCTTACACAGTCAAATTGATGTTCTTTAACAAGAACTGAACCACCGAACACCTTCCAGACATCCAGTCACTGATGCCATGCACCTTCTGTTCTCTCCTGCAGAGTGCTGCACTCTCAGACCTACAGAGACTAGAACTCCCCTGCAGAGTACTACCTACTCCTGGATCTACAGAGACCCAGAGGCACTATCTGCTCATGCAGTAATTCCAATTTCTGGACTGCCTTCACCCAGGGGACTGCTGCTTGTGCCACACAGAGCACCTGGAAAGTCTACCACCCCACCAGGCTCCCAACCAACCATTTCCCACATGGACCATTCCCTGCCTCCACAGGCTTCACCCCTGGGAGCCCAACCACTGAAGCGGTCACTGGCCAGGGGAAAAGAGGTACAGCTGCCACCTCTATACCCTTAACAGTCCAGGCTGCCACCTCTGAACTGCACCCCAGGCCCACTCTGCCATAGCAGGCCCACCCACAGAAAACACACTGACTCCTAGGCTGCACTTGCCCATGGGTGAGACTACTTAAAAACAAGGGCCTCATCGGTGCTTACCCTACCAAGGTGCCAGAGATCACTTATCAGGCCTCCATTCTGCTTGCTCCTCAGGCTCTGGCTCCCAACAAAGCACCAACAGGCCCTGCACTTGTGCTCCACTGCTCCCCATCTCTACTGACTGAACCACCATTTCTCCATGAACAGATCTTTGAGGGAGGAGGGCCGGGATGGCAAGCAACCCACCCCGGCCCCACCACGGCCCTCCAGACAAACTTGCAGGCTGAACCCCCACGACTCCTCATCTCCTTCTTTGGGTTCTCCTGGACCCCCTCCAATGGTACCAAATCCTCTCTTTTACACCCCTAGAGATGGGGCCCCCTACCGGCAGCAAGCAGGCCCAACCTCCCAGACCAACCAACACTATTGTTCTCTCTCTGCATAAATACACCTAGCAATTGAAATTAACTAGTAAGCTCCCAGAGGGTGCTTAAACTAAATATAATGTTCGAGCTATTACAATTTACTAGAGGACTACGTCTTTTAATTTTCCCTTTCCAATGTTTATAGCATGTCTTGGTAGCCTATCTAATAATTACAGTCTGTATGAAAAGCATTGCCTGCCCCAACCTGATCTCATAATGCCATTGTTTATGACATCATAGTACTCACCGTGACAAAAGACTGTGATGTCACAAACATAGTGATTATGAGGTCAGCCTATCACAGTCAGAGGCTTTTTGAAAGAGGCAGTAAAATAAGTACTACATTATCTGAAACAATTAATAGACCAGTAACAGGAGAAGTTAAAAAGTAACCTGCAAGACACTGAAGTTGAGCATAACTATAAATACAATGTAACAGACATAAATCTTTTGTAGCAACAAATATGTGCTCTCTAACATTATCCCTCTTTTTACAAACTGCATGTTTAGTATTAAAAAAACAGAAACCCAATACAATTTTACAGCTTTACAGCAATCATGAACATGTCAGTTATGGACAGTATCTTTTATTTCATGACTGCATGTGCGTGAGAGTTTGACGTGTCAAAGTCCGTTTATTGTTTTGGTGATAAGGCTCCGTGGACTTCACTCAGAGCAGGAAGAGCTCCTGTAAACTCAGTTTGTGGGAATCAGTATTTACTCACCTGGTAAAGAAGATTATACCTGCAACCTTTGTAGTGCTCAGACATTCCTCACAAATGGGTTATCCTCCATCCATCCCATTGGCTGATGCATGACCAATAAATTTGGGACTGCCAGAGGCCCATCCTCCAGCCAAGATAACATTGTCCAGTGAGACACTTCCCTAGCAGAAATAGATAAACAGAACAAAAAACAGGCACACCCACATAGAAAAGAAGGACCAGCCAGCAGCGATTGCATTACAAAAGGTCGTTTACTGGAAGAAATCAGACAGTGACATATAAACAGTTATGAGATGTATTGAAGTCTTCCATCATTTATTATATTGTCTTGCACCTTCACAAGAAACATATTGCCATATCTTTGGAATAGCAGGTTTTGGAGGCGCAGTCGTGCTGTGGCCAGTGGCTCCACTGCTTTTTCAGGCTGGGCTCCATGGCACGAATTAGATTGCATGCTGTCTATGACAGCAGTGCAAAAGCATGCCACCACCTTCAGACGTTTTAGCTACTGCAATGAGGGAGCTCCACCTCATTGCAGGGCATGCCCTAGCGTATAACATTTCATTAAATACAGATGGGCAGCTCAGAGTCTCTCCTCACAGTCCCTATATTAGCTAGAATTTCAGGGGTGCCCAATCCCTGTCGGCATATGTGCCCCTTTCCTGCTGTGGTGTGCCGAGGGGTGTCCAATCCCCTTGGCATCATGCCTCCAAATGGCAGACATCCTACCGACGGGGTGCCGAATCTCCCTGTTGGCATGTTAACCCCCCCTGCCATTTTCCTGGTGCTGCCCCCGATTGTGTGCCATGCCCACACTGGGAGCCTACCCCAGTGTGGGTGACATGACCCCTCCAACCAATGTGCCACACTGGGAGCCCACCCCAGTGTGGCCACAACCTGTAAAAAAAACAGAAAACGGTCCGCGGTGATTTATTTATTTATTTATTTATTACCTGAAACAAAAGGAACGGTCCCTCACTGGCTGTTGGCAGCCCCCACCCCCAACCCACAACCACCCTCTGCTCACCCTACCTCCCCACACCCCCCTCACCCCATACTTACCTCTGGAGCCCAGCACAATGGTCTTCGGTGGACTGGGAACACGTCTGCGCTCTTCAAATCCGACCACGAACTGAAGAAATGCCGGTAAGCTGTATAATGGCATAAATAGGGTTTTTTCAACTTAGGTGCATATCTCAGCCATTTTTGGGAATTTTGGCAACACATTTTCAACATGGGGTTATTGGGACCCCTCCTCATGAATTCAGGCACTGTCATGGCGATATTCAGTCCCAAAAGGTGATTTCGCGGTCACTGCACAAAATCACCTTTGGGACCAATTAATGAAACAACAGTGCCACTGTTCATGAGGTGGGCTCCCAAAATGCCTATGTTGCAAATTTCTGAAAAATTCAAATGACCTGTTTGTAGCGCAGAGTGCAGCTAGCACAGTTCCCATGCACACGCAGCTTCGAGAATTTTTAATATTTTTGCTCCAGATTTTCAATATTGCCATTTTTTCACACCTCCTTATGAACAGTATAGCTGTCATTTCCCACATCATGCCTGAAATGTGTTTTCGCACATCCGGCACACAGTGGCCCAGTCACTGTAGGAAAACAATGTTCAGGACAGAGTAAGAAAATCATAGTAACACTGTTCATGAGCAGAGGTCCCAAAATGTTCATGTTGAAAATTTGGTGGAAAAAGTCCACAAAATGACTGTGTTACGAACGAGTGTTGCGCAGTTTCCACACACACTTTTAACTTCGAGATTTTTTTATATTTTTGCTCCAGATCTTCAACATTGCCATTTTTTCACACCTCCTTATGAACAGTACAGCTTCATTTTTCACATCTTGCCCGAAATGTGTTTTCACACATCCAGTGCACAGTGGCGCAGTCGCTGTAGGGAAACAATGTTCATGACACAGTAAGAAAATCACAGTAACACTGTTCAAGAGCAGAGGTCCCAAAATGCCCATGTTGAAAATTTGGTGAAAAAATTCCACAAAATGACCATGTTACAAGTGTGCATTGTGCAGTTTCCACGCATTCTTGTAACTTTGAGAATTTTTAATATTATTACTCCAGATTTTCAACATTGCCAATTTCACACCTCCTTATGAACAGTACAGCTTCATTTTCCACATCCTGCCCGAAATGTGTTTTAGCACATCTGGTGCACAGTGACACAGTCGCTGTAGGAAAACAATGTTCAGGACACAGTAAGAAAATCACAGTAACACTGTTCATGAGCAGAGGTCCCAAAATGCCTATGTTAAACAGCTGGTCAAAAAATTCCACAAAATGACTACGTTACAAGTGTGCGTTGCGCAGTGTCCACGCACCATCGTAAGTTCGAAAATGTTTAATATTTCTACTCCAAATGTTCAACATCCCCATTTTTGCACACCTTCTTATGAACAGTACAGCTGTAATTTTTCACATCCTGCCCAAAAAGTGGTTTTGCACATTTGGCGCACAATGGCATGGTCTCTGTGGGAAAACAAAGTTCGGGCCAAATTAAGAAAATCATACTGCCACTGTTCATGAGCAGAGATCCCAAAATGCCTATGTTAAAAATCTGATGAAAGAATTCCAAAAAACAGACTGTTAAGAGCATGTGTTGCCTAGTTTTCATGCACGCTCGTAATGTCAAGCATTTTTAATATTTTCACTCCAGATTGTCAACATTGCCATCTCTTCACACCTCCTTATGAATGATGCAGCTGACATTTTTATGTGGTGTAGAATGGTGTGGTCACTGTGGAAAATCAATGTTCAGGACACATTAACAAAATCACAGGGACACTTTTCATAAGCAGAGGTCCCACATGCTTTCATGAGATGGAGTCACAAAAAGGCCATGTTGGAAATTTGGAGTGTGAATACCAACAAATGCCCAGGGCGTTAGGGTTTCTAACCATAACATCCCACCCTGTACAGACAAACAGGCATCAGGGTGTGCCTTTGGATTGTTGGCTGTAATGCTCACGCCATTTTACCCCCACCCTGCAGCCACTGACAGGCATCCAGGTGTGCCTTGGACTCTTTGGCTCCAAAGTTCACCCCATTCTCCTATTCTGCCCCCATCTCAACATACTTCCTTATGAAATGGGGTGAGTGTAAGGCCTGATGACTCCAAGGCACAATGCGACACTTGTCAGAGTCTGCAGGGTAGGGTGAAGTGAAATGGCATTAGCGTTATGGCCAACGACCCAAAGGCACACCCTAATGCATGTCACTCTCTACAGGGTGGGCTGGGTTTCACGTTAGTTCTATACTTCACTGCCATTCCTATTATGTGTCTCTCTAACTCTTGCACTACCAATACCAACGCCAACAAGACAACATTCAGCATTGACAAATGCTTGTCTATATAAGCCATAGCAAGCAAGGAGTTATATGAAAAGCCCGATATACAAAATAATATAAAAAATGCCAGCAACATGAATAGATACGTCATTGATAGTGACTAGTTACATCAAAAGTGACTATCACAAGCAACCCAGGTATAACATAACCTCTGCCCATAGAAAAGTAGCACATAACAATCCATCCTGAAGGCCTCTGAGAACAAGATTCCCAACTGATTCTGGCTGCCAGGATTCCTAGTTCATACATAACTGGGAGGGACTCTGAGCACTATAAAGGTTACGGTATAATCATCTTTACCAGGTGAGTAAATACCATCCCCTGCAACCTTTCTAATGCTTACATTCCTCACAAATGGGACTTTTGTACCAGTACCAAAGAGGAACCCAGATGGGAAGATGAACCTCAGGTCATAAGGAACCCGTGACTGCCTGACGCATCGCCCTACCAAACATAGCCCGGTCTGGTGATGCTACGTCCAGTTGGTAATGTTGTACAAAGGTATAGACAGATGACCAAGTAGCAATTACGCAGATGTCCTGGACTGAGGCTCCCCCTTTCTCTGCCCAAGAGGTAGCCATAGCCCTGGTGGAATGTGCCTTAATGGCTGAAGGTGGTTCCAAATCCACCCCTTGGTAGGCTGCGACAATAGCTGCCCGTATCCACCTGGCTATTGCCTCCTTGGAGGCACTCTGACCTGCTTTCTATCTGGAAAAGAAAATGAACTACCTCTCTAACCTATGGAAACTTTAAGACATGAGTAAATACTCCTTAATCAGGGATACCATGTTAAGTGGATGAGGAGCCACAGAAGGGACATCCCTGTCCACCAGCATGGTGGGTAGGTGAATTTCCTGCTTGAAGTGCACAAGTTAGGGTAACTTAACACTACAAAAGTAGGGAAATGTGGCATTAGGGTTTCTCACACTAATGCACCCTTCCCCCCCCAAACAGCAAAAGGAAAAAACATTAGGGTTCTGGGTCTCTGGAGTCTTGGCAAATCAGGTCATCCTTGGGGGTTGTCAACCCTAATTCCCACCCCATTCCATGAGCAAACAACGTCACACATGATCTCCTTTCTTCACACAGGGCCCATGGGGGGAGAGGGAGCATTAAGGTGGACTACCCCCAAGGAAGACTCCACCATTGATTCGCCAAGACTCCAGAGACCCAAAACCCTAATGTTTTTTCCTTTTGCTGCTTGGTGGGGGGGAGAGTGGGGAGCTGTTAGGGTGAGAAACCCTAACACTACATTTCCCTACTTTTCAGACTTTAAGTTACTCTAACTGGTGCATTAACACATTTTTTTTGCAAATTATTTCCTTACTTTTGTAGACAGTATAATCAAATTCTGATTTGCTTCCCTGCCATCCCTCCATAGATGCATAAATATATGTTACCAGGCCCTGTGGTTGAATTTCAGCCTAAACAGCAACCAGATTGTTAGCATAGCCTTGTTATTACCCCATCTCATAAACATCATGCTGAGAATTGTAAAATTGCCACCAAAACATCATTCTGCACCACTGCAATGTCATTCTGTGCCACAGTTGCAAAAACACATTTTGGCCAGGTGTGACAGGGAGCTCCTCCCACTCTTGAGGACCGACCTTTTCTTAAATCTATTGCAACAGTTCTTCTATTTCTTAGCCTAATCTACCATTTACAATTTCTAGTCCATAAGGCTGGTCACCTATGGGCAACCTCCCCCTTTTCTTGACTATGCTATAGTGTCCTCTTTAATTTTCCTTTTCCTGCTCAGGTCCTCATACAAGGAGGTTACTGTTATGAACTCTGAGTCTATGTAAAACAACTGGCTGTGTTTATCATTGTTGGATTTAGTATGTAATAGCACTATGTCATAAAATACCTTGATGTATATACCTTATGTTTATGAAACCTATAAATGTTGAAAATACTATGACACTAGGTGTTTTTGATATAGGTAAAAAGCACTAGGTGACTGTATTATAGAAATGAAGTTACTTGTGTTGTTAAATGCATGTAAATTGGTACCATGCATTCCTGCTGTAAACTGAGCCAATCTGAAATTGCATGGTGATTTGCATATATCCCATGATGCTTTGTATCATGGAAGTATGTGTGATGTTGTGTTTCTTTGAAACTTGGCTTATTGTCAATGCCCTTTGGAGTAACCCTTGTTTCAGTGTTTCTGCACTGTGGTTCTTTGTCTGTAGCTTGTTTTGGTTTTTTTCCTTTTTGAGCCCCCACCACACAAGTAAACAAGGCAACATTGGGGATGAAGGGTTTTCACTGAAAAGTGTAGGTCAGCAGATCAGTGAGTCAGTAGGTGCTGACAAGTGCAGAGGAAGGACATACATAGTATGTTGCTGCAAACTGATGTATTGAAGAATGAATATGCCATTGCTGAAGGTTATCTGCTGTGTTTTGAATAAACATCACACAGAGGCTGTGTGTTTAAACTGAAGTTTGGTGTCTGGTTCATCTGTTATCCCACAACCCCTCCACAGACTTGGTGTTAGTAGTGGGAAAACTTGTTGGAAACATCTGGACTGGTCTAAGAGGGACATTTTCTGGTGGATATCACCCAAATATCCCAGGTGGGCAGATGTACCAGGAGTTGCCAGAGGAGAACCCCGGAGAAAAGAGTCTGTGGAGTTGTGACCAGAACCATGGCCCACAGGCTGGGAGATAAGCTGCTGCCTGGACTGGACCTAGGAGCTTGGAGGAAGGCCAAGCCTGAAGACGACGAAGAGATGCAAAGGGACAAGGAACTACTGTGGGGTCAAGGCAGACCTACTACACGGAGAGGTGGAACACTGGTGCCAGGTGCTTGAGAGGTCCCTGCCAGACAGTTTGATAAAGAATTGGAACTGCTGTGTGGTCGAGGCAGACCGACTATGTAGAGAGGTAGAACACTGGTGCCAGGTGCTGGGGAGGTCCCTGCCAAAGAGTTTGATAAAGAATCGGAGGAGGATTTTTTCATGGGCTCAGCTGGAGGAGGACCCCCTAACTGAGTAGGATATTCCTCTGTTGCCTGTGTTCTGAGAATGTTACCTGTTGGAGGTCAGAGATGCAAGTATGGAACTTGAATGTGAGACCCCAGGTAAGGCTATGCCTAGTGATATTGTGCTGGAGTTGAAGACTCCTAGCAAGCAAGAAGAAGCCTATGAGGCAGAAGGGACTTTTTCTTGTATTGATACAGCTAAATCTATTGACAGTATTGGCTGGGGTATATGGCAGGCTAAAGATGCTAATGTTGTCAAACTGTACCATTAGTCTCAGTTGAGAAATGTGTTAATGCTTCAGGATGAAGAATTATGATATCCACTATGTTTATGATGGAATGCTTATTATTAATAGGGACCCTGAGACAGAGCCTTCTGAAGATGGGTGGAAACTCCATCCCTTCCTGGGACTGGAAGGTGATAAGCAGTCTGCAATAACTGCTTCCTACTTAAGGTTGGGTACATGTGACAGGGAGCTTCTGCCACTCTTGAGGACCAATCTTTTCTTAAATCTGTTGCAACAGTTCTTCTGTTTTTTTAGCCTAATCTATTGTTTACAATTTGTAGTCAATAAGGCTGGCCACCTATGGGCACCCCCTCCCTTTTCTTGACTATGCTACAGTGTCCTTTTTAATTTTCTTTTTCCCTCTCAGATCCTCATACAGGGAGGTTATTGTTGTGACCTCCAAGCTTACATAAAACAACAGGCTGTGTTCATCATTGTTGGAGTTAGTATGTAATAGCACTGTGTCATAAAATACCTTGATGTATATACCTTATGTTTATGAAACCTGTAAATGTAGAACATACCATGGCACTAGGTGTTTTTGCTAAAAGTAAAAAGCACTAGGTGACTGTATTATAGAAATTAAAAATTGGTTGCGTTGTTAAATGCATGTAAATTGGTACCATGCATTCCTGCTGTAAACAGAGCCAATCTGAAATGTCATGGTAATTTGCATATATCCCATAATGCTTTGCATTATGGAAGTATGTGATATGTTGTATTCCTTTGAAACTTGGCTTATTGTCAATGCCCTTTGGGTAACCCTTGTTTCAGTGCTTCTACACTGAGGTTCATTTTCTGTAGCTTGATTTTGTTTTTTTTTTCTTTTTGAGCCCCCACCACCCAAGCAAACAAGGCAACCATAAGGATGAAGGGTTTTCACTGAAAAGTTTAGATCAGTGAGTTAGTAGGTGCTGACAAGTGCAGAGGAAGGACATACAGAGTCTGTTGCTGCAAGCTGATGTATTGAAGAATGAATATGTTATTGCTGAAGGTAATCTGCTGTATTTTGAATAAACATCACACAGAGATTGTGTGTTGAAACTGAAGTTTGGTGTCTGGTTCATCTGTTATCCCACAACCCCTCCACACCAGGATTTGAAAAATTACAACTGTCACATTGATGAAGTGTTGTGAAAAAGTGGCCATGCCGAAAATTTGGGGTAAATCATTTAAAATCACCAAAGTTATGAGCAAGTGTAGTAAAATTTAAATGCATGTGCATAACATTGCCATTTTAACATATTTTGACCCCAGATTTTCAACATAGCCTTCTTATGACCCCACCTCATGAACAAGGGTGGTGAAAATGTTCAAATCCCACACAAAATGTGATGATTTTGTTATGCAACCATGGATATGTAGAATTCCACCAAAAGGCCACAATTTAACAATTTGGTGTCAAAATATGCAAAAATGGCTGAGTTATACATCTAAGTTGAAAATCCCATTGAAATACATTGAACCGCATTTACTTTAGTTTCTTATATTGCAATTGGCGGTTCCAGCAACAAGATATGTCTTCAGTCGCAGAGTGGATCTTGAACCTGGGACCTGTTCAGGTGAGTGAGGGTGTGGGGGGGTGTACTTGGTGGTGTAGTGTGGTGGCTGCTGAGTTGGAGGTGGGGTGGGGGAATCTGATCGGTGAGAGACCATTTCCTTTTTTTGTAGGTTTGCACTAAACTTGTCTGGCAAACTACCATGGAAACACACTTGCACTTTGTACTCATTTGTGCAGCAAACTGCCATATGTGAATGCACATTTCACCACACATGCGTAGCAAACTGTCATGTAAAAGCACCTGTTCGTTGCGCGATACCTGTGTAGGAAACTGCACTTTGTGAATGCTATCTGCATTAAACTTGTGTAGCAAAGCAAAAGCACATGACCGTTTCACTATGCTTGTGTAGTAGTGTTATGGCAATATACCTAGCACTACACTTAAATAGTGAACATGCATGTGGACTCACTTTGCACTTCATTTGGGTAGCAAACTGTCATTTCTGGCACTAAACTTGTGTAGCACACTGTCATGTGAGCGCACCTGCAGTCTGTACTAAACACATGTGGCAAGCTGCCATGTGATCACACTTTCACTTTACACTACCCTTGTGTAGCACACTGCCATGTGAGCGCACCTGCAGTCTGTACTAAACGTGTGGCAAGCTGCCATGTGATCACACTTTCACTTTACACTACCCTTGTGTAACACACTGCCATGTGAGCGCACCTGCAGTCTATACTAAACTACCCAATACCCATGTGAATGCACTTACACCACTGTTTCAGTCATCATTAGTATAGCAAGGAAGAAGGGTGATGTAACATTAAGTGCAGTCAGACTGGGACAATTAATGAAATATTGCACTTGCTCCATTATTCCAAAACCTATAACCCCCCAGCACACACACAAACACAAACACCAGGTAAAATTATAACTACAAGCCCTTCTGTAAGAAAAAGTATTAAAAAGCAAACTTTTCATTTGACTGACGTAGGTTCTAACAAAAAAAAAGATTGAAACTAAAATTACCATGAGCTGCATCTTTCCAGTGTACTGTTAAATTTATACTTTAAGTTTTCTTATTTTTGCATTCTATCAAGCAAATATCATTTGGGTACCATCCTCCATACAGTAAAAGAGTTACTTTCTACAGAGAGTGAGCACTTATACCCACTCCCTTTCAAATTACTAGACCCTGACCCTGAAAACCAAGCTCATCCAATCAATGAAGCCTGTAGAACCCCCTTCCCCCCCAAAAAAAAATTGTGATTCATTTTGCGTATCATTTAGATGGAGCTAACGATTTCAACCCCCTTAGGCACACAGACTGCTTTGGTTTGCTGGAAAAGACTGATGTTCATAGTTCCAAGCAGTATATAAAATGTAAAAAAAAAAAATAATAATAATAATGAAAGTGAAAAAGATGAGGGTTTAAGAGTCCATCCACCCTCATTCTTTGTTCGAGGTTATTTGAACTGAATCCCAAGGACAACACAGGGTTGTAACAGCATCTACCAACATCACCCTGAGCACTTTGAACACCTAACTTTTTATATTATAATAAATAGTAATTTAAAATAGTTATTTTTCTGTGACACGGAGTCGACCTGTGTCCCCAAGTCCTAGGCTGCAGAGTTCAAAACTAAAAAAATTAACTGAACTTGTGTCCAGTCCAGATCAGATGTTCTTTCAGTAAATGTTACCCATTACATTGTCTGTTGCAAAAGATGTTGCTTTCATTGCTGTTTTGTAATCACTGGCTTTTTTCTTACAGCTAGACAAATAATCTTGGTAAGCTTAGTACTATAATTAAATCGGTAAGCACCATTAATACTAATAATTGCAATAATACTTAAAGCTATTTCAAATCAGAGCACAATGCATTCGACTGTTTGATAGTTGCAAATGCATTTCAAAACTATATCTGGAAATGTAAATGGTACCCCAAAAAAAGCAACACTTTTTAGACTGTCTGATAGTTGCAAATGCATTTCAGAACTGTATCCTTAAATCTGAAGGGTACAAAAAAAGGAACACTTTTCAGATGCACTGATGTTCGTGTCCAGGTACATTTTATTTCTCTACCTAGCCATTTTAGGAAACAAGTCTCATTAATTAAAAAAATGGGATGGCATCGCTCTTTGCCTACAAACATGCTCTGCTCCTTATGTCTTCTTTTTTTTTTGCTGCCAGAGCCCCCGAGATGATTCAATTGTCAGTCTACATGCACACTCACTTTTCCTGTGCCTGGCTGCTGTCCCAAGCAAAGGAACACAGAAATAAATGGCACACACACAGAGACACAAATGACATCTGATCGCCTGGGACAAGAGTGATGGTCCGGCTGCTGGTGGGTCATGCAATGCAAGTGCCAGTATATTATAAGTGAGGAAGCATCATGTGCGGTCCAGCCATCGGTCTGTAGCCTACCCCTCTTCCCCTCCAGTGCTCACTTAACCTGTGACTCATCCAAACTCTGGTCCATGATGGTCATGATCTATTGTAAAATGTCTCTGATGTCCTGCTTTTTGCCCTCTTTCCCCTCTGCCCCTCCAGTGCCATCCAGCATGTGCTGGGACAGGCCGGACAGTCTTTCATTTCTGGCTTACCTGCTTTCTTTATTGTTCTTCAAATGTGTTTTGCTGACCACTATAGGGAGCAAGGGGGAGTGGGATAGCAATTTTGAGAGAGGAATTTATGAGGCGCTGCACATTCCTCCAGTTTACCATTTGTGGCTGCAGATGCTAACCTCCACTTTTCTCCTGAGGACTTACTGCAAGTATTACAAGTACATGATTTTTTTTTGAGAAGGCTTTAAGCTTGAGTTTCAATGGGCAGAGCAACATCACTCCCTCATCAGGGCTTAAAAGGCTGTTCCAGGATTCATTCTTCATTGCAGCCAGAGGCCCTGTTGGCTGACTTTTCTCCTGTTGTCCTCATTCCGTCCCTTTTTCTTCCATTGCCTCCGGCTGCCCCCGCACCTCTCCCATCTCTTTGCTTCTGCTCTCCCTCTCCTTTCCATCTGTTTCCCCTGCTGCTTCTCGCAGTTGCCTGGTCCTGTCTCCCGCTTCTGTTATTCTCCTCCCCCCACCTTTCGTTCTTTCCTTCATTCCCTGGTTGTCTCTCACTCATTTCTGCTCCTCTCTTCTGATACTTTTGGGCCCTCCTAGCAGCTGCCACATTCGCTCTGCTCCTTCCGACCTGTCTTGTTCTGTACGTCTGACCTACAGCGATGAAAATGAACAGGAATGCACAGGAACTCCGTTCCTGTACCTTTTTTGCAGCAGGAACGGAGTTCCTGTACTTCTTCCCACTGACACTGGAACTGAAATTCTTAAACCAGCAACATAATGACAGTTTCTGGCCCTGTGACCTGAAATCAGGGTTTTCATAACAACATTTGACTTGTACAACAGTGCTATTTTGCTAGAAATACTTCAGTATCTCTAACTGAATCTACTAGTTGCTAAACAGACAGATACATCTTGGCACAGCTATCCTTCAGATTGAAGATCTTCATTCTGTTTTCATATTTGTCAGTGCTTGAGTTCCTGTACTTCTTGTGTACCACTTGCACCACTGCTGACCTACCTCTAGGACCAATTCTGGTGTGGCAGGATGGTCGATCCTCTGAGCGTTGCTCTTGGCTCTCATATGGTGGACCCGCATTCTCAGAAGCCGCTGACCCAGATTGCCAGATTTCAGAACCACCAAACTCCGTTTTCCCACTGGGGCTATATGCTTTTCCTCGAGCTATCACACAGCTGTTTCTGGTCTAATCACTGCCTCCCGATTCCTCAATGGCGCGGGTGTGACGTCATCGGCCATGCTCCACTTTTGGCGGCTGTCTCACCCGGAGCATTTCCGTTACTCAGCTCGTTTATTGGTGCACTGCTGCCGCCTCCAAATTTCATGTCCTCTGAGAATGATTCCATGCTGGATTCCTCAACAGTTCTTCCTTCTCACTTGCCATTTCTCTGCCTGCTGCTTTCATTTTGTTCCTGGCTTCACTGCATTCTACTTCCTTACTCCTTCTCTCTCTCTCTCCCCTCTCTCCTCTCCTGCTCGTTCTTCCTGCATTCCTCACTCATTCGGCACCCATTTAACCCATAGCTCTCAGCCTTTCATCCCCCAACCATGGTATGCTGTCTCTCACAATGTGGATCAAAAGGTCAATATGTGGAACACCTTGTCTACTTGTGGAGATAGAAGCCTTACACACTGTAGGACTGTATGTTTTCATGTTCACTCAGTTTGCTGTTCATTGAACACTGCCTTTTTCTCATTTATTGTTTGGATATATATATATATATAATATTTTTTTACTATTTTAGCGTGCGTTCTTCTACTTCATGTTTTCTGTTTCCTACCTTCTGCCTCTGCCATTGGTCATTTCTTCTGTGTGCCCCTGCTGGCTTCCTCTCTACCTGGCCTCATCCATGCTAGTCATTTTGTTTTCCCTTCCGGTGATGCTTGCTCTCCCAGCACGCTCTGACTTGGGCATCTCGGCTGCCTCATTGTTCTTTCGATCTGATGCCTTTTTCCCTCTTCCTCCTGTGCCCTCTGCCTCCATTCCTCTCCTTCTCAGACCTCTGCTTTCTTTTTGGGGGCTTCCTTATCCTGCCATCCCGCTACACTATCATATCCTACTCATTCACATCACCTATTATTCCCTCCTGCATATCGCCCTGCCTACTCATCTCCTCCTCCGATCCTATTCCCCTGTTCTATCCAAACTTATTCAGGATGTCCTTCTGGTACTGCCTACCTCACCATTGGCTGCTGGCTTCACCCGTCCGCTCTTGTTCCTACCTTCGTGCAATTCTATCCAATCCTAATTTCGCTCAATCCTAATTTGGCTCAATGGACCCGGTTGGCATGCACTCCCATGGTTACCAATCACAGGTAGCTTCCTCATGACATGAGTCTGGTTTTCCTTCACTCAGTTCAACCTCAGAGTCAACCCTTTCACACTGATTAATCGAGCATACCTCTCACTGGCTCTATGCTACCTCATCAACCTGCTGCATTCCAGTGGTTATTATCACCATCAGTCTCTTCATGACCACATTTGTGTCTCCCCCGCTCATTCAACCTCTCTGTGGGTCCATTCCTTCACATCAGCTACTCAAGCATAACCCTTTCGGTTGCATGCTACCTCAACTCAACCTGCTCTCCACCTGAAGACATGCCTTCCATGTCCATTGCCCCTTGGCTCAGGGCCAGCTGCAGTTGCCTCTCATCAACAGGGCCCCTTTAGCTGCCCGAGTGGGTTCAGAGGCACCCTCTGTGCCATTCTCTATCTGACCACCTCTGGTTCACCCGGTCAGTTTCGTAGGTTCAGATAGGCCAGCTGAGTGCCTCAGAAGTCATCTCTCTCCCCTCTTGATTTTGAGCATCTAGTTGCATTCCCATTACAAGGACAGAGAGAGGGCTTCATCTCTATTGGAATGTTTTCCTCTTCCTCAATATCGACTTTAGTTGTAGTAGCTGAGCTGTCACTAATCAAACTGTCCTTCAGCCTGGAGGGAAGGCAACCTAAGCCTTGGATCCCCAGAGGTTTCCTCCTCAAAGGGTTTTTTCCCTGTCCTCCGTGCCAAGCGGCATAGTATTAGTCAGGGTTAGTGCTTTCATAGGTTCCGTAGTTAGGTTCTGCTGTTAGATGGAGTCGGATTGTGGCCCAGACTGTTCCCTCTCACCTTAGGAAGTCAACCCTTCTGCATCTTGTTAGATTTCCTTTTGTTCATTGTCCTAGCCTTACATAGTTCTTCTCCTGTCCTTTCTATCTATGTTTATCACATTTATTTCCAGTCTCGATATCTTCTGATTACTCGCCTCTTCAATGCTCAACGCCCTTTTGGATATTCTTTTTGGGCTTCTTCCTAAGCTACCTTTAGCCAAGGGAATTATTCCTATGGCACCTATGGGGGGGAACCCTCCTCTAGGGTTCCTTGTGTCATACCCCTACTGGGTGGTATATCTCACGGATAGACAGGCGAACAGCCACACTTTATCTAAGTCACATAAGCATACATCTCATCCAGCTGCATAAGCACAATTGAATCATATCCTATGATTTAAAAAGGAGTCAGTTGCCTTAGTGTTGCCTGATTAGCTGACTCTGGTTTGACTGCCCCCCCCCCCCCCATCACCACCACAGCCACCTCCCTCTTTGGTATTTGTGATGCAACTGCACGGAGCTAAATGATTTCAGTTTAGTCCATTTTCAGGTTTTTTTGCTCCCCTGTGGCAAGTGCATTGTTTTATCAATTATTTGACAAAGATTATTATGGCAGGTTACTGTCAGCAGGTTTTTGCTACGGATTGAAAGAGACTGCCAGACTGTTTTTTCCGGTCACAGATACTATGCTTTATTTTCAGAACTGAGTCTTGGCAGTTTCAACACAGTATTTTGCACTAATGCACTTAAGGCACAATAACATCATGGCCAACTATACACTTGAAAATAGACTCTTAGAAACAACAGATGTAGAAAAAGACCTAGGTGTGCACATAAAGAATAAACTTAAATTTGCCCATCACATAAAACAAACAGTTAAGAAATGCAATAAGATAGTAGGATGTATTATGAGTAACATCAAAAGTAGGAGGAGGGAGGTGATTGTTCCTCTACACACAACACTAGTCAGACCCCATTTGGAATATTGCGCACCCTTTATTGCGATACAAAACATTGTAAGTATGAAACTAATGGAAAGGGTACAGAGAAAAGTAACCAAAAGAATTGCAAGTGTTAAAGACAAACCATATAGGGGAAGACTAGAAACACTGGAGTTATTCTCTATAAAGTACAGAAAAATAAGAGGGAAGCTACACTATGCATATAGGGCACACCAAAATGAACAGATTTGGATAACATCTGGACTGACAGAAAAAGGAGAAGGGAGAAAAACAAGGTCACATAACAGGCAATTAAAAGGTGAAGCTGTTAGAATAGATGGTGAGAATGGTATAGCCAGAGAGTTGAGAGTACCTGGAATGCACTAGCAGAATCAGTAGTATATAGTAATGCTTTAGACCTATTCAAAAAGAACTTGATAATCATATGGAATTGAAAAAATTCCACTGATATGTGGCAAGTCATCATGGCAAACACCAATAGACTTGTATAAATACTATGAAACTATGAAACTTTATTGATTTTTTTTTTGTTTCACTCCCCCAAGCTCCAGGTTGGCCTCTCCTTCAGGCCTGCCTATGCCCATCGTTGCCACACTGCCTCGATGCAGCCACCCATCACTCCATATTGCAGCCCCCCAGGTAACCTGGATGTAACCCTTCGCCGGGTGTGTCCCTCTCCTCCGAGGGGGAAGGCACCGGTGGGGCGGCCAGCGTTATTCTTGGCCCGGGTGCTGCTGGGATGATCCATGCACTGTTCAAGGTCTTGCGGGAGCTGGTGACCATCATCCAGTCAGCCTCAGGGCTCTTTTCATATTTGCTCCCCAAGAGCATGGCGCACCACTAACATCAGGCATATGCTGACGTTCACCATGCTCCATTAGTTAGTGGGACCCCATGCGTTGCAGTGCTTCCAGCCTCTGCCAGGGGTCAGCAAGCACCGGGTTGCTTCCCTGCCCTCCCCCTGAGAGAAGGCGAGCAGTCATCCGACGCTCAAGCCCTCTCTGGCCTATCTCCTCAGCCGGCCCTCCAGCACCCGGGTCCGTTCCTGAACCCAGGTAGCTGGTGTCGCAAGTGGAAATCCAACCACTGCGCTGACAGGCCAGCATCCTTTATTGATTTTTAATATCGCTGAGTTCTTGCATCTGCCACCAGAGTGACTTTTTAGCCTCTTTGTTCTGAATACTTTCTTATACATCTGTTCAGCAGAATTTCACTCTCTTTCTTACCCGCTAGGCAGCATGTTGCCTCTAATCAGTACAGCTAGGCTGTGACTGAGTCATCCAGCTAACCAATTTGCGATGGCAGCCATTCATGGCTGGCTATTTGGATCCAGGCTTTTCCACCTGCCAAGATAAAAAGCCGCTGCTTAATTTGTGCTGAGGATAATGAAATATACAGGTCTAGGGCACAGATCACACAGTGTGCTATGCGGCACTTTCTGGCAATTCTGGCAAAAGAAACATCAAAATTAGAGAGCACTTCAGAAAGTGAACTTCAAACTACTGGTATTATTGCTTAATTAAACAAAGTACCAGCCAAAGTACTGATCACATCCCATTGCCCGATTACCGAAATCCGCTGATCGCTCCCCCACAGGTAAAGTTGAAAACACCATATTTACCTTTAACTCTATCAGCACACACACATTAAAATTAGTTATAAAAATAGTCTTAGAAATGCTGCCATCTGATTCCAAGAGCCCTACATTAATCTTTTAATTAATATACTTGTACAGCCTGATAACCTGAGTGTTGATATGAAAGATAAAGTTCCTATGTCATCTGTATTCTATTTCTTTTTTTTTAGTTTTTTTTTTTCACTTTATCTTTTTATTGAAATTAGATTATATAAGAAAGCACACATCTAATACAATAGAAGACTATCCTCCATGTAAGGTATAAAATATCACTTAACAAAGCATAGTATTTAGGGTAAACATATTGGAAAAGCCTTATATACATGTATTGATAATAAAACACATACCTAGACAGGATGTAAGTTGAGAGCAGAAGGGTTACAATCAATAGGGTATTATTATAGGATCAGAAATATCAATCATGTACGAAATACATGCTAGGGCAGGCTATGGCAAGGCATTCAGTAAATTGCAAAAAGTGATAAGTGTGGTAATATGAACAATGTTCAGTAATAGAAAGGTGAAGATAAGAGAAAAGTGTGCAAGGAAAGAAAAAGAGAGAAAAAAGCAAGGAAGAAGGGAAGGAGAGAGGGAGAAAACAGGGAAGAAGGAAAAAAAAGAGGAGAAATCTGTGCACAAAAGTTTCAAGAAAACCTAATCTGAGAGCAAAATAAGAAGGAGGGCTAAATATCCCTAAGAATTAGGGTCTAGAAGAACTAGGTTTGATGTACTTGAAGTAATCCTGCCAACATCTGTCATATTTATTTATTTATTTTATTTAGTTTTTGTTGACCGGGTAAGTGCACTAGACAAATCCTACCTATTTTCAGGCATGACCCGGGGGAGGGGGATACAGATGAATGCCAACTGACCTTGAACCAGATTAAGCTGTTGGTGGTATTTTTAGTGAATGAGGGAAATTTGGCCAGGACATCGGGAAATTTCTACTCTTTTGATAAGTGCCATGGATCTTTAACATCCACCTGAATTATCACCAATCCAGGCAGATGGGACCTCGGTTTAACGTCTCATCCGAAAGACGGCACCTCAGAAGTGCAGCACCCCTCTCATGCTGTACTACAATGTCAGTACTGGGATATTAACCCAAGTGCCAGATGTGAGAACTGAACCCACAGCCCTCTGATCTCCCGGCCTCAGAGGTGAGTGTGCTACCTACTGAGCCACTGACACTAATAAATATACAGTGAGTCGGTTATGAGTAACATGAGATAATCAGTCTAGGGAGGCATACTGAGAGAGAGAGACTTTGAAGAACAACTGAAAGAGAAGGCACCAGAGTTGATTTCCATTTCATAAGAATCAGACATTTGACCAGAAGAGAAAGTATGTTTAGCCATCTAAAATGTGCATGTGAGAGGAGACAGCTATTGGGGAGAAGGATGCCTAGAAGGAATAGCTTGGGGTCAACAGGTAGTTCTAGGGACATGGATATGTTGTTCATCCACACTTATAGGAAGGTTCCTTGCCGCTTTAAATCTTGCCGGAAGGTCTTCAAGCTGGCTCCTCCCACCCACCCGGGTGGTAAAACTCTCGGCTCCGCCCCATGATGCCAGATCTTCCTTACCGCTTGGAAGCTCAGGTTCCCTCCTTAGCAGCATTGCGCTTAAGACTAGTTCCTAATTCTTGAAAAGTTCGAAACTGAAAGTTTTGCAAAAGACTTGATCTTCTTCTCCTCGGCTGCGATGGACGTCGACTCTCAGATTTTGGAACGCCCTGGCAGAAGAAAATGTCTAGAGCGGATCCGCACTCCACGTGCGTCTACTGCCTGGGCCTTGAGCACGACCCGCAGGCCTGCGACTTGTGCTCGTCCTTTTCGGCCTACGTCCTTGAAGACCGTGCTGCCCGATTACAACTGGGGTGCCCCAAGAAAAGAATTCCACCGGTGAAATCTAAAGAGGCCCGATTGGCGGTGTCCGCGGCGGCGGGCTCGGCGGATCAGCTTGAGCAGATGATCGCCCTCGAAGAGGAGGCGGCGCAGGGCGCTTCTACCTCAGCTGCAGCATTTGTCCCGCTCTCTCTCGGTGCCTCTTACTTGGCTTCTTTTAAGGAGCTTTGTCTGACCCTCTCGACCAAAGGTGAGGGTCAACTACTTCGGGACCTTCTTCCAGGTCCAAAAAGAGCAAAAGTAAGTCTCTCCGTCGACGCTCTTGGGGCCGGGAAGATCCCCTCCCTTGTTGACAGTGGAAGCGTCGACCCTCAGCTTCGCCACTGGCTTCCACGGTGTCCCTCGTCAGGCCAGTTGGCGAGACTCCACGACACGGTCGAGATTTTTCTCGACCCATTGGACGGGTTGTCGGCTGGAGAAGCTGAGAATCCCTCTCCCGGTTCCCCTGGTGGGAGTTGAGGATCCCGTCGGCTCGTCTGTGCCTCGGTTCCAGAGCGCCGGTGGGATTCGTCCGAGCGAGGGGAGTGCGATTCCGACACTTTCCTCGCCTTCCCTCGGCCTAGTCGAGTCTCGGTCTCAGACATCCTCACGGTCCAACGATCCCGCCGTCATAGGCGGTCTTGGTCTCAGCACTGCGGCAAGCGGCACCGCCGCTCTTCCTCTTCCTCTTCCTTGGACGAGGGGAGGCTTCGGTGCAAGTTGCGTCGGAGGTACGAGGAACTTATGTGGCAACAGCTCCTTTTGACCGGGAATAAGCCAACCCAGCCGTCTTCCCCGGCCATTAAGTGGCTGTCACTGGAGCAGCCGAAACAACCCTGCGTTGTAGTCGAGGAGCCTGTTCTCAGGCCGGTTGTTCAGCCAATTCCAGCTGCACCACCGATTCTGGTGGAACCTCCGCCCCACAGCCATTAATTGGGGTCCACCAAAAATCTCGGTCGGCTTTGGGTTTGCCCCATAGGCTGTCAGTCACCCTCACTCCCGATAAACCTTGGCAGGTGGAGGGTGGCTCAGGGCCGAGGCAGCTCTTTGAGGACTCTTCTGAGTCCGACGATGGTTCCTCCCTCTTCTCCAAGTGCATAGACTTGGAGTCCTCGGGAGGACAGTCTATGGACGATAGCCCTTCGTCCTTCTTAGGGTTGCTTCGACTCATCTCGGAGTCCACCGGGATGAAGCTCGAACCCGTTTCTAAACGGGCCAGGTATCCCCTCACGGAGATTCTGGACCGAGGGGATTCTCCTACGGAGGCCTTTCCGGTGGCCGAAGCCATAGTGGGTCCGGCCTTGGAACTTTGGCAGCGTCCTGCTTCCTGCCCTGCGCCTTCGGCCAGGTTGGCCAGGAAGTATGCGGTCCCTACCGGTTCCCTGTCCGGTTTTTCGGAACACCCTTGGGCGAGGGGTTGGTTACCGACAGCGTTTTCCGGCGTGCCAGGAATGCCAGGGATGTGGACAAACCTCCTGACAAGGAATCCAAGGAATTGGATTATGCCGGGCGAAAAGTCTATGCTGCGTCCTCTCTCGGCCTTCGTCAGGCCAGTTTGGCCATCCTCATGGCACATTTTTCTCACGCCCTGTTGGGCTCCCTGGATGAGGTTGTCCCTCATCTTCCCACAGATCTGCAGACTACCGTCAGGCAGGTGCAGGACCAGGGCAGGGCAGTGGCTAAACAGCAGCTCCAGACTGCGTTAGACATCGGGGACTCATGTGCCAGGTCTGTGGCGGCCGCAGTGGCCATGAGTCATCGGGCTTGGCTGAGGATATCCACCTTTACTTCGGATACCCAGCACAAGTTGGCGGATGTTCCCTTTTTGGGGACTGACCTCTTCGGCCCTGGGGTGGAAGGTCACCTGCAGAGGATCGAGAAGTCCAATGCTACCTTGGACTCAGTCTCTTCTGCTCAGAAGGACAAAGACCGCAAGCCACAGCCTAAGCCCTTTCGTCCTTCTGCCCTGGCCCGGCCAGCAGCGTCAGGGCCAGCAGGCTCGACCTTGGTATCCCAAGCCCAAGCCGTCGGCTTCCTCCAACAGGAAGCAGGGAGGTAAAGGCAGGAGGTTCCTCGGCAGTCCCTCCCTCCAAGCCTGCCCAGTGGCGGGCAGGGGTGTCGCCCCCATCCCTGTCACCTCACCCTGGTTCCCCCATGGAGAGATGGCTCAGACACTTCCTTTCCACCTGGTCCACTGTTACCATGGACAGGTGGGTACTGGAGGTGGTGGGAAAAGGCCTACCTCTGGAATTCGAGCAGGCCCCGCCCTTCAGAGCCGTCGCACCTCGGGGGGCTTCGGGGTCCGCAGCCTCACTGGCGGCTCACCGAGCCGACATCACTCTCCTCCTCCAAAAGGAGGTGATCACGGAGGTGGAGGACCCCCCTTCAGACCCAGAGTTCGTGTCCAGGTATTTCCTGGTTCTGAAACGGATGGGGGGCTGGTGCCCCATTCTCGACCTACACGACCTGAACAAGTTCCTAAGGTCTTGAACCTTCAGAATGGTCACTCTGGCACAGATAATACCATCTCTGGAACACGGCGTGTGGTTCTGGTCTCTGGACCTACAGGACGTGTTCTTTCACGTCCCTATCCGTCCGTCACATCGGAGATTCCTCCTCTTCGAGTTCCGAGCCATGCTCTTCGGCTTATCTCTAGCTCCCAGGGTCTTCACCAAATGCATGGCAGTGGTGACAGCATTCCTGCGGCGCCGAGGGGTCCGGGTGTACCCTTACCTGGATGATTGGCTGATATCAGCCTCCTCCAGACGGGAGGTGGAGCGGTCCAGAGATCTGGCCCTCCAGGTTTGCTCTCGAGTTGGCCTTCTCATCAATGAGGCCAAGTCGAACTTCGAGCAAGGCAGGTGATCCTGTTCATGGGGCAGAGCTCGACTCTCTTGAGCCAGACCACGACTCCGGTGGACAGGGGGCGAGGATTCTTACCTCCTTGCCCAATCATTTCTGGTTGGGCAATGCTTTCCCTGCCCGGGACTTCCTGCGCCTTCTGGGTCTCATGGCGGCCTGTACCAGCGTGGTCCATTGGGCCCGCTGGCACATGCGCCCCCTTCAGTGGGGACTGGCCAGCCAGTGGTCACAATGCTGCGATCCTTTGGACCAGCTAGTGATAGTGACCCAGGAGCTGTGGAACGCTCTCCAGTGGTGGACCATTCCATTCCATTTGCAGGAGGGCATCCCGTTTGTCCACCCCGAGCCGATGGTCTCTCTATCGACCGATGCCTCTCTGATGGGTTGGGGTGCCCATCTGGGGGAACACCGAGTGCACGGCCTCTGGTCCTCAGGAGTCCCGATGCCACATCAACCTGCTGGAGCTCAGACGGTCCGCCAGCTCTCACCGCCTTTGCTCCATTTCTCCGGGGTCAAGTGGTCCAGTCAGGCGGACAATACCGCGACCATGTACTACCTGAACCGCCAGGGCGGGACGCGCTCCATGCTTCTATGCAAGGAAGCTCTCTGTATTTGGTCACTCGTGCGCAGCCTGGAGGTGGATCTCCTAGCCATTCATGTGGTAGAAGCCTCCAACACCCTGGCCGATGCCCTGAGCCGGATAGGGGCTGCATCTCATGAATGGTCTCTCCTGCCGGAGGTAGTACAAGATCTGTTCTCCCACTGGGGTACACCTCAGGTGGACCTGTTTGCCTCCAGGGAGGCAGGCTGAGAGCTGTTTCATGCCCCCCCCCTCAGCAGGGCTCACTGCAGGGATGCCTTCTCGAGGCTATGGACCCAGGCCTCTTCGCCTTCCCCATTTCCTTGATTCACAAGGTGCTTCTCAAAGCAAGGAGGGACAAGGGCAGGTGATCCTGATAGCCCCAGACTGGCCCCACCAGTTCTGGTACCCAGATCTCCTCAGCCTCAGCTCCAGGCTCCCGAGGCAGCTTCCAGCTCATCGGACCTGCTTTCAGTCAATCAGGAAGGTGCTCCATCCGGACCTTCAATCCCTGCACCTGGCGGCCTGGTTCCTGAGCGCTAGAGTTCCAGGCCTTGGGTCTTTCCGACGAGGTCCTCAATGTTGTTGAGGCATCCATAAGTCGAACAGAAATGCTATGCCTTCAAATGGAAGAGATTCTCCATTTGGCATCAGAGCAAGAGGCTGGACCCTTCCTCCTGTTCTGTGGCAAGCATTTTGGACTATTTATGGTCTCTTTCTAGTCAAGGGCTTAGGTCGTGACCTAAAGGTGCACCTGGCAGCCATTTCTGCCTTACGGGCGGGCCGGGGAAGCAGTCATAACACAGGAAAGGTGGTCGGGTGCTTTTTCAAAGGCCTTGATCACATTTCTCCATGCGAGAACCTCCACCTCCGTGGGATTTACTGCTGGTACTGGCAAAGCTCATGGGCAAGCCATTCGAACCAATGCACAGGTGTGATCTCTCTCACCTGTCGTGGAAGACTGCCTTCTTGGTGGCTATCACGTCAGCCAGAAGGATGGGAGAGCTCCAGGTGCTTTGCATCGAGTCTCCTTACCTGGTCTTCCACAGGGACAAGGTTGTCCTGCGCCCCCACCTGAAATTCCTTCCGAAGGTGGTGTCGGAGTTTCACCTTAACCAGGTGCTGACTCTTGGGTGTTTCTACCCCAATCACACCTCGGAAGTCGAATATTGGCTCCATACTCTGGACCCTAGAAGGGCGCTCACTATTATAAGGGCGCCTGGCTGAAATTGGGAGAGTTCGCCAGCTGTTTGTCACCTATGCTGAAGCACACCTGGCAGACCTGCAGTAAGCGGACGATAGGCAGGTGGGTCACCTCCTGCATAGATCACTGCTATAAGTTGGCGGGCATGGAGCCTCCCAGAGGATAAGGCTCATTCTACCCGTCATACTGCTGCATCGGTGGCTGCTTCAGGGACGTCCCTATCCAGGAAATCTGCAGGGCTGCTACCTGGAAGTCAGCACCTACTTATTACCCATTACCACATTGACCTTGAGTCACGCCGGGATGCTGGTTTTGGGGCCTCGGTTCTCAGTCCTTATTTCCAAGTAAGTAATGGGGGTGTCTTGCCTCCCTCCTCCCAGAGAACTGCTAGAGTCTGCCAATAAGTGTGGATGAACAACATATCCATGTCCCTAGAAATACAGGTTACTCACCTGCTAAGGAGTTCTAGGAATGGTATATATTGTTCATCCACACCCGACCTCCCCAGCTTCGACGCACAACCTGAGCTTCCAGCGGGCCAGATCTGGCGTCATGGGGCGGAGCCGAGAGTTTTACCACCCGGGTGGGTGGGAGGAGCCAGCTTGAAGACCTTCCGGCAAGATTTAAAGTGGCAAGGAACCTGCCTATAAGTGTGGATGAACAACATATACCATTCCTAGAACTCCTGTTACAGGTGAGTAACCTGTATTTTTTGTCCTGTTACTCTGAAGGCAAGTAAACAGACTTTATGCCAGAGCTTCCCCATTGGCCAAATTGCAGTGCCAGCAATTATTATTATTTAATAAGCCCATTCATTGAAGCACAGAGGGGGTTCTATACCAAAGATGTAGGATTTTAGTTTGTATTAAAGAACTACGGGTATCTTTAATGGTATTATGTGCAATACCCCAACAATTACTCCACTGTGTGTCTGAAATATTGTAGTTAAGAAGAGTACTCCATTTATTTTTGGCCTGTATAGTCTGATCAGGTAGATTATCAATAATGTCTTTGTAAATGGAGCTATTTAATTTTACTGATAAATTAGTCCAGTGCGAGATGTATGGGTTTAGAAGAGGATGCCTATACACTAAACTAGAGAGAGAGTTATAAGCTAGCCGAAGTTGTAAAAACTTCCAGAAGTCCTATTTAGGAAGTTTCCATGTGACCTGCAAGTCTGCGAATGCTCTAAGAGCGAGTGAATTCTGGTCCAAGATATCTCCGAGAAAGAAAATGCCTTTGTTCCTCCATGTATGACAGAAAATTGGGTGATCTTCTATAGTGAGCAGTGGATTGCCCCATAAGGGGACATAAAATCAGGGTGTTGGATTGGATTTCAGGAATTTGTGGGTTAGTTTCCAATAAAGAACAGAGGATGATATAGTCGGGTGAGATTTTAGTTTAGAGGAAATGGGATTAAAAATGAAGGAAGTGGGAACTCCTCCCGGGCACAATGTGGATTCCATTGCAACCCATAGTGGTGAGTGAGGGAGGGTTTCTGAAACCATTTAATGGTTTGGGCCACTTCGAAAGCCCAGAGGTAGCTCTTGAACCAGGGAGTCCCAACTCCTTTTCCAATGTGATCGAAGTTTGTTATGGTTAAATTGTGGTTTCCTCATCCCAGATAAAGTTACCTATTAATTTATCAATTTTAGCTAAAAAAGAGGATGGTAAGACTAAAGGAATATTGGCAAAGAGGTAAAGAATCTTGGGAGAAATGAACATCTTAATGGCTGCAATTTTCCCCATGAAAAAGAGATTAAGAAGCTTCCATCTGTCCAGAATTGTTTTGATGTTATCAAATAAGGGGTTAAAGTTAATGTCCCATATCTTCCCTAAGTTACTAGTAATTTTGATTCCTAGCTATGTTATACCCTGTGGTGACCAGTGGAATCCAAGATGTATGTCCATAAAGGCTTTACAGTGGTCGTTAAGGGGCATAGTTTGTGATTTGCCATAATTCAAAGCAAGGCCAGAAATTTTAGTAAAATTATTAAGCAAATCAACCAACAGGGGCCCAGCCTCATTCTGGTTTTTGAGTAAAATTAAGAGGTCATCCGCGTAGGAGAGAGAAACATATCTTGAATTGCTCACAGGTATGCCCATAATGCCAGAAGATTGACGTAAATAAGCAGTCAGGGGTTCCATGGCTAAAATAAATAGGGAAGGTGACAGGGGACAGCCTTGTCTAGTTCCCCTTTCTAGATGAAAGTAAGAAGAAAGGGTGGAATTAGTAAGTACTTTAGCAACAGGGGAGTTATATAATAGCTTGCTCCAGGAGCAAAAGGTATGAGAAAGACCAAAATAAGATAAAACTTGATGAAGGTAGTCCCAGTTTAAGGAATCAAAGGCCTTCTCGAAATCAATAGCTATGGCTGCAGCTGGTGTCTTGAGGGATTTGGCTTTGTGAATTAAACTAAATAAGGAACGTAGGTGATCAGAACCAGATCTATGTTTAATAAAACCAGCTTGTGAACAATGAGTTAGCTTGGGAATCAAGGATTCAAGTCGAGAAGTTAGTAGTTTAGCAAATATCTTCCCATCCATGTTTAATAAAGAGATGGGCCTGTAACTTGGGGTGAGTAGGGTGTTTTTCTTTCTTAGGGATTTGGGTTATGATTGCTTCGGTGCAAGATGGGGAAGCTTGCCAGTATTGGAAGCTTCTTGATAAACTGATAAGAAGAAGGGGACATAAGGTGTCGGAAAACATTTTATAGAAATCAACAGGGAATCCGTCACCCCAAGGGGATTTGCCAGATTTCAAGGAAGACAAAGCTTTCTGAATTTCCTGAAGCGAGAAGGGTTCATCTAAAGAATTTGTTTCAAGAGTAGAAAGATGAGGAAGATGTAACGATTTAAGGAACTGTTGAATCTGTAAAGTAGATGGAGGATTTGTGTTAGAGTATAGTTTTTGATAAAAGGTTTTCATGATACGATTTATAGAGGGGTTGTCAGAGTGAATCGTACCCTGTTCATCCTTTAGGCTTAGGATGTGTCATTCCATTTGTTGTGCTTTGAGCTGGTAAGAGAGGAGTTTCCCATTTTTATCGCCGTGTTCCCAAAACTTATATTTAAGTTTAAACAAGGCCAGTTCGGTTTTACGAGAAATTAATTTGTTAATTTTAACTCTAAGTTGAAGAATTTCAAGGTGAAGTTGAGAATCAGGACAGTGCTTATTAGAAGAAAAGTATAAATTCTCTTTAGCCTTAAGAGATTTTTCCAAGTCAGCCAGTTGTTGTTCCCTTACTCTTTTCCTATGTGCAGCATAACTGATAATTTTCCCTTGAATCATAGCTTTAAGAGCGTCCCATACAGAGGACATAGAAGATTCGGTTGGGGTATTGTGAAAGAGGAAGTCCTGAATTTGTGCTTTGATCATGGGTAAGAAATTGGAATCCTTGAGAAGGAGAGGGTCCAGCTGCCAGTAAGAAGATTTAGGTGCTAATGGGCCCCACAAAAGTTGCAATTTGACAGGGGAATGGTCCAAGATTATGGTGGGAGAGATGGATGAATCAATAGTTTTTTCCATTATAACAGGAGAGGCTAACCAGTAGTCAATTCTACTGTATGTCTTATGTAGAGAGGAGTAAAAAGTAAATTCTCGATCATGGGGGTGAAGGAGGCGCCATACATCAGCTAATCCAACATGTTGCATTAGTATTGAGAGGGCTTTAATACTTCTAGGGTGGGGCTACGTCTGTCAATGCTGGCTTCTAAAGCTAAGTTAAGATCCCCTCCAAGAACAACTGGTATATTATCAGTGTTAAAGGATAGAATCTGTTGAGCTAAATTATGAAAAAACTCCGTGGAACTGGAGTTGGTTGTATAGACATTAACAAGCAGAAGAGGACCAGAGTTGGTGTTCAGTTTGACCATCACCCATCCGCCGTCAGTATTGGAAACAGAGTTTACAAGGGACCATTTGAGACTTTTATGAATAAGAATAGCAACTCCTCTGTTTTTTTAAGGTATAGGATGATTCATAGATCTGACCAACCCAATCTTTTTTAAGTCTATGAACATCTTCTGCTAATAATTTTGTTTCTTGAAGGAAAGCAATTTGTGTTTTATGTTTTTTGAGATGCGAAAGAATTTGCTTCCGCTTACAAGGAGAATTAAGTTCCTTCACATTCCATGTATATAAAAGTATGTCACTCATATTGTTAGTGTTAAAGAAAGGGAATGCTCGCTGGAGTGTGAAGGGACAAATAAATGAGGCAGAGGATGATTAGAATACAATATAGAGAGCTTACATATATGCAGAGAGTGGCAGGAACATTCAAGCCAAAAAAAGTGAGCTGTACGATACATGAGTAGCACAGAAATCTTATTAAAGTTAGAATAGAGATGGGGAAGGAGAAAAGTCATTAACAACAACAATACTAGTAAGCTAAATAACAAAGAAAACGTTTTATGGGTGTGAGGAGATATGAGTCCGCCAACTGGCCAAGAGACTCTCTCATCACATTCGATGAGCATCGATGAAGGGAGGAGACTCGGGAGGACCAGTTATAAATATCGGCCCAAACCTAAGTCTGATCCCAGTAATATAATAAAGTAAGTATTCCTGATAAGCTAAACTGAAAGGGAATAATACCAAGAAAGGCAGGGGACTGTAATAACCTCGGCTTAATTCTAAGCTAACAGGACACAGTATAAGGATAAAGCTAAACAGCAGAACTTATTTATAAACTTTAGTAGTAATAGTACAAGATATACCAACTCGAAATAACAGTAAATTAAAGAACCATATACGAGATGCCAGTACAGCCTAGACATAGAGCAAGGAATTCAGGGAGCCAGGTGGAATGCAAATGAACAAATATAAAAGGAAAAGTAGATCATTACCACACTAGAGTGACTCTGAGTATACTCTGCAGTGCAACAGGGTAAGTACATAATAAATACAATATTGAGGGGGAAAGAAGAAAGGGGAGGTCAATTTAAGCCCTTACGCCCTGAGCCAAATGCAAATCGGAATTATGTGGAGAGGTATAGCTTCGGTGATATCTGTAGACAGAAGAGATAGTCATAGTAAAGATCAGCTCCGATTACACGAAAATCACCTAAATAGGTGTTATATGGGGTGACTAGATCTAGAAGACTAGGCCCAGTGTGCCCCAAAACAGGAGGGACCACACAGCAGTGGATTTCTATAATATCTGTAGGCTTCGAGTAAAATAAGGAGCATAAGGAAGATGTAGATTGACAATCCTTTTCAACAGTACACCAAACGAGCTCACCTCTTTGAGTGCTAATGATAGTTCCAGGACAAACAGGAGGTAGTAAGAATATTGGAGCGAGGAAAGGAGATAGATTAAATGTAGTTGCCAATAATACTTAAGAACCTGTCATCAGGAGAGCGAAAGGGTAAGTTGCCTTGTAATATATAATAATTCACATATGAAAAAAGAAAAGGCAATAATCAGGATGCATACAGATTGAAAATATGCAACTGAACAGCCAAAAGACTATAAACCTAATGCACTGCTAAACTGGAGAGTAAAAGGCTGGATACAGAGAGCCTGTTTAGTGAGGTAATGTATAAGATCTAACACTAAAATACTGGGTTAGAAAAGCATTGCTGATATACCAAAGTTCCCTTGCAGACCTTTAAGCTGCTCGTTTAAACACTGCAACAAAATGTAAATTGATTGCTCTGCGATGTACAGCCTTTGCTTTCTGCACCCGCTGGGAGCGAAAGCAAACAGGTAGCATAGACTGTAGAGCAGGCGGCGAGGCAGAAAAAGTGTACTGACACTCCCTTTAAGTATCCTGGAAGCAAAACCTACTAAGATATAGCAACTGTGACCATATTACTGACCACATAAGCACATGACACCTTAGATTTATTAGCAGGATTGTGACTACTAATGTTCTTGCTTTTGGTCTTTGCCTTACGTTTCTTTTTGGGCAGCTCTAAAGATTTGAGTGGGGAACTTGCAACAACTTCTGCCCATGAAGTATCGGCAGAAATACATCCCTGAGGCACAGGGCCCAAATTAGAGGGATGTTCGTCTGAAATTTGCTGGGAAAGATCCTCCTGCGAGGAGTGCATGTCATCCTCCAAGACAGCAAACTTATTGCACATGGGAATAGAGGGGTTGATTTGAAGGTGAGAGGCTGCAGCTTGGGGTGTTTGGGGTGAAACCTTGCTAGAACAGCTTGAAAGTCTTGAAGAATAATGCCCGGACAGAAGCTCCTCTTGCAGCCATGTTGATTGCCTTGGGGTCAAATCAGTTGCGGCGTTACTGCTTGGGGCTGCGAGTTCTGCAACACTTTCCCCACATTCCTGTACCTCATCGTCCACCCTCCATGCGGATACCAAAGCTGTGTTCGGGTTGCCAATTGCTGCTGAACCTCTCACGGTAAGATTGCAGAGAGAGAGGCCTCCAGATAGTTGGCTAAGACGTCAGGGGTTTCAAAATCCTTGAAGGAAGAGCCTGAGAAAAGGTGTAGTGTCACAGGGTAATGTAGAGCAAATTTAATGCTTCTTTGGTGGAGGATTTGTTTAAATGAATTGTAGGCCTTCCTTCTGATGGTTAAATCTTTTGAAAAGGCTCTATAGATTGTATTCTATTTCTTGAACTCACGTCCGCCATTACAATTAACATGCTAGCACTGCCACCACGGCCCAAATTAAAATAACTCCTCAAGTAACAAAACAAACAATCCCATAAAATAAATATTATTCTTTCAAAGATTTTGTACTTTATCTGTTCTGCCATGAAGTTACAAGATGGGAGTTGTAACGCTGGTACCCGAAATCAGCATACGTGCAAGTGCAATGGTCCTCCGTGTCACCTTACTAGCCTATTAGGAGCCCTGGGTAGGAACCCCACTCCCAGAAATAACTTTTCACCATCACTTCACTTCGAGGTCAGGTCACCAATCATCAAAAAATCATGAAACACCAAAAATCAAGGACTGTGCTAATGTGGCAGAAAACAGAAAGGGGCACCACTCTCGGAATGGGTTGCTCTTGTGGCAGTTACTCACCAGCACTCGCTCCCACTCTGCAGCAGTTTTTTTAAATGGTAAATTAAGCTGTTTCAATACCATCTTCGTGACTGTCCCTGTGAGTGCTGCTGGAGCAGCAGTGAGTGCCGGGTGCCCTTTTTCTGAAATGGACCTTTCTGCACAGGGAGAATGCATGCCATTTTGTCCAATTGCTGTTTTGCCCCTCTGGTTGGTGCTTCATTCACACTGGCTTCAAGGCCAAAACTTATCTTGCTCTGCTGGCATCACGGTGCAACCGTGCCTCCCGTCTGATATCCCAACATCTTTCCACAGTATTGGAAATGGAGTCTACTGGTTTAGCAGTACAGTCATTTGCCTGTTTTCTTTCATCCCCCCCCCCCACACACACACAACATATTCTCAACTGCAATAACATAAGTCAAGTTTGGAGTAGGTGATGTGAGTCGGTAAGCGCAACAGCGAGTGCTATTTTTTTATAGGTATTTTCCAGTGCACTCCCCAGACGAACAATATTATGGTAATAAAAGCAGGTCTTCAACAAGAACACTGAAGATAGAACAGTGCGATGGTGGACAGTCTCAGTGAGAATATGCACACCACAGTTTTGAGGTGCAGATGCTGTGGTGATAGGGTTGCCATGGCAACGTCCGTTGATCATGACTGCTGCAGTTCCCACACACTCACACAGCATGGAGAATCTGGTGGAAGAACTAGATAATCAGAATTCAACCTTCAGACCCCTTTTTACTGAAAATAAGCAACGGTACAATATTTGTATTTTTACCTTGTTTTTATAATAGCAATAAGGTATCCCCAGGGGTTATATTAATGTTCAAGTTAATCACCCCCTGGGGACAATAGTACTCTCAGCTGCACCTGGTGCCACATTACACTCCCAGGGGGTGATTAGCTGGAAAGATATGGAAGATTTTAGTTTGCAGCTCGCTCGTACTGTAAGACTTTAATGAAGGACTTTACACCCTCAGTAGCAGACTGCTTTGCCTACGCTGCCCCATTACTAACTATTGCTAAATTCTCATGTAACCCCCACCCAGGTATGCCATTTCCATCTTGACAGCACTACCTGGTGGGTTGGGTTCAGGGAGAAATATGTCACTCGGCACATTGGCTAGGTTTGGCTACTCTGCAACAGGGACACCCAAGTAACTCTGGACACAGGAAGCAATAACTGTAATGTCTAATACTAGAAGTGGAGTTCTAAAGTGTGGCTTTTATTCATATCCAACAGAATAACAAAGCATAGATGGACCCCCACGGGGCTACGCTCCTGGTAATGCAGATTTATGGAGATCAGAACACATCCTTATTCACTTTAGCCCTCAGGCTTTGAAACACACTGGGCACACAGCCTGAACCTGTACTCTGCTCTGGGTTTCCCTGGCTCGGCTCCCATGCCAGCCACTTGGACTACCTTCCTTCCATGGCTTGGCTATCATGCCAGCCCTTTGGACACTTTCCATATAGCATGTAACATTTACTGGTGGCTCCCTAAACCACCTATGAGCACTTCTGGCTCCATCAGGGAATCTTCCTCATCAATCCCACATCTGGGTACTTTCCTCAGGCACTGGCCAAGTACCTGAGAGAAAGCAACAGGTGTCCCAAAGCAAACCCGTAGAGGTGAATTTGGTTACTATTGATGGGGGTCTCCCACCTCTCGCTCCCATAATTCGTACCCGGCCATTTCTCTGGACTGTAACACATCATCCTTGAAAACACTTTGCTGTGTAGAATCTCTTTAAATATATTCACATTCATTCTACTGTCTTTCCATCCCATTTGTGCTGAACTTGAACATACTTAATAAGTGGCTGTGTTCATTACTCTAGACCCCCCCCACCGAGTTAAGCAGTCCAATCCCCACATCTTCCAAACTGTACTTGGCTGTCTTTTCCTGACCCCACAGTAACAGTCAATTTAGTTTCATCTTGTCGCAGGTGAAAAACATATTGGCTCTTTAGCAGAGCGAACTCACCCCTTGGTTGCAGGTGTCCCACAGGTGTTTTCTCTTCAAAGAAATCTCGTCCAGAACTTCTGGTGCCTCAGCACGAACTTAACTCAGGCGGCTGCTTTTTCCCTAGCCAGACCAGAGGAGTTGCCCCTGGAAGCAGGCTGATTCCTTCCCCCCATCCCTGCAGGGATGGGGCCCTGAACCACTGAAAGCAGTCTCTACCACTTCACTTGGCTCTTCTTGTGTTCCTCTTCAGGTGAGAACACACACCTATACAAAAAAATGGCTCTTTGACAGAGCTTAGGACTCTGAGGGCCTGCTTACAGCAGAGCACCTCTTTCCTCTGCTGCAGACTGCAACAGACTCTACTGAACTAACTTCAAATTCCCCAATGTTCTATCCTAACTTCCCTAGCTGCAACATTCCAGTGTGGCTTATGCAGCTGTGACAGTTCTAAAATGATGTCATCCCTCAGTCTCAGCTGAGACTGAGAACAGAGTGAGACAGTGTGAAATTCATTTAATTTGAGTTTCACAAGCTGCCTTCCCTGCCTACCACTAGATCTAACTGGGATTCTTGTAAACCTGGGTAACGGGGGGGTTACACTCACCCTGGGCCAGGAAAATGACTGTCCGCAGTCATTAGCCATCTGGCTTAGGCCATCTCACCCCATGTGTTGACTACGGGGAGGTAGCGCTACCTTCTCCCCTACCATGTGCTAGCACAGGCAGACAACACTAAGGGCCTAGGGCCTTGGCTGACACATCAGCCTCTACTCTACCCGCTGACTATGAATTTCAGTGGCTCTGGTAGGGTGTCAGAGCATAGCCCTAATAGATCAGTACTGTGGCCCCTACGGCCGTTCAGGACCACAGCCTGTCTATCCCCCCCTAGCCCTCTAGGGAAAACCTGTCTGCCTCTAACTTAAAATTCCTAAAATAAAACAAACAGGGGACCTTCCCCCAACCCTGAACACCATGCAACCACACACTAGGAGCTAATGCCATACACTATGCATTTATCCCACACTCCCCACAACCATACCTGTGGAAGGAAAAGTTACACACAGTAATAACAACAACAACAATACTTTAAACACTACACTCTAAAGTACTACTGAGGAACTCCACTGAGTTCCTCCTCCTCTTCTTGTCTTCTCTTCAGGAACACCTGCAAGAAAAAGAAAGACAACACACTCCTAATCTGCATACACAGTCTATCTAAACCCCTACCATCAAAACACTGGAGAATCCCAAAAAAGATTTTTTTAGAAAAGTAGAAAAAACAGTATAAACATTATAAAACAGTAGAAAACAATGACATTATTTACAATACACAATATTTGGGGGATGAGTGCCCTAAAAGTCCCATCTAGTGACCACAGTGCCCAAAGGCAGGTCCATTAAAGAGTCTCTCCTGGGCCGGAGACTGGTGAAGCACAGTTCTAGCAGGCCAATGTCCCAAAGGGGAGAGTCTTTGAGGACAGTTCAAACATCTGGAGTCTGCTAGTGTAGGGTGTGTACTGCAATGTCATAAGAATAGAAAAGTCTGGACTTACCAGTCCCTTGTAGAACAACACGATACCACACCTGTTCCTCAACCGAAGACTCTCCCTGGCAGCATTCTTTCGATATAGCTGGGCGGACATCTTCCGGGAAACTACAGGAGGGCACATCTGGAAACTGCTGGCTTATGTCATCTCTGGAGATGAAACCTTGAAACAGGAACAAAAAGGAAAACAGCTGGTCTGAAGTCATCCGATACCCAGGCGATGAATCAGGATACAGCTGGGCTGGTGTCCTCTCTGGATCTGAAGTCATCTGGTGGGCCAGTCGATGGATTCTGGAAAGCCAGTACACTGTAGAACTGATGAATGTGGGGCACCTGGTTCCTGGAATGCCAGTCTGGCGGAACAACATAGGTACGGCAATGGCTGGATGGCAGCACTGGCTACCACTGCTCTGCTTTCCACTTGGTAGGCATGGGCACATTCACAGGAAGGTCTTTGCATTGTGGCCAACAGCACATCGGGTCAGGTGCTGGAATTATTACCCCATCTGGGTGCTCATAATTCACACTGTGAAAGGTTTCATGTCCCTCTCCATCCACAATTCGAACAGTATCAATAAATAGTGTCCTGCTCTTTTCCACTGGCTGTATTTTTCTTGAAACATTCTGTTCTTGACATGCTTGTTTGCACCAGGATGCACATATTTCATTGCTTCTTCCCAAATCTAGGATTTTCTGCTTTTTTCAATCTCCTTCCAGACTCTCCAAGGAAAGGTAGGAAAGGACATCTCATAGATTTCATTCGCTTTCCTACAAACCAGTCTTTCCTCTTTACTAGCTTTGGTCAACCTGTGACCTCTGGCCTGGCTTGGGGGTGGCCAGTCCTGGTTCTGCCAGCTACGCATTCTTAACGACACAAAAAATGAATCCCTGGCTTCTTCTTGCACAGCCAGGGCAGTGGAATCACCACTCTCTTCCATGCGTTCCTCTGAGGCTAGAGCTTGAGGCTGTGTACCAGTTCCTTTTTCACAAGGTCACATAGGTTCCCCCTCTTCTTCTTCCTCACTAAGAAACTGTGCCCAGGAGACAGCAGTCATCCTCACTCCTGAGACTGTCCACTCTTCACTGGGCGTGGAGGTCGAAGCCTCCCATTCAACGGCCTCCCTCATCTCGTCTTCACCTATGAGACATGGGCTAGGCCCCTCTCTCCAAGAGTCTACTGATGCTCTTCCCAAAATGTCTCTCTGTGACTCAGACTCTGAAACATCAGCACATTGTTCTGTCTGTAAATCTGCACCCTCTTGCTTTATGCCACACTCTGAGGGGCCTTCTCCAACAGGCTCCGCCTGGTGCTGTGTGCTGCCAACTGCAGATTCTTGAACTTTTGTCCATGTGAGAGCCAAACGAATCTTGGGTGCTTTAAACAAACCATACTTCTCTAGGCACCCAGAACAGTAAGGTACCATGAAGGCGTCCCTTCCAGCATTTAAGCACATCATACATACTCGCACTGGATATCCAGGAATCGCCACATGAGGAGGCAGTCGTCCCCCGTAATAACATCTCTCAATGTCCCTTAACTTGTTAACTTCTACTGCTATCACAGCCCGGGCATGATCTGGGTAATGGGCTGGTTCTGAAGCCATGACTGCAGAGAAAAAACAAACAACACTCACTGTTATTTCAAGTCCCACATCACTGAAAACTTTCTTTCTCTTTCAAAATGGCTCCTCTGCTGCTGCTGTGTTTACATTACTACCCCACCCTGTAATGGCAGCAGCAGCACTCCTACGCATCAACACTCTGTAATTGGGTCAAGCCACTGTGCATAAGATTTACACACTCTACTGATAACTTTGCTCAAACTGCACAAATGTGCACTGTTCTTTTTCGTAGCACATTTATATGACTTACCACAGACTTTTTACTCGCTGAAGACATTGCTCTAGCTTACAGTCCCTTAAAGCCTCAGTATTTCATAGCACAGGATTGCCTGTATTTCTTGCTGCATATCTGATACAACTCACAGTCTCTCACATAGCTTTGAAAATTATACTGACGCTGAACCTGTAATTATGCTCACAGTCGATTGCTTAGAATTCTTGCTTTTGCTGGTAAAACTTAACACAGTCCTTCTTTGCAAAGCGATTACTCTGCTACACACAGATTCAGCTGGCTTTTGGTGAAATCACACAGTTTGAGCAATTATTTCTGTTAGCACTCACTGTTATCAGTAGCTGTTTGCTGCGATGGAAAAACAGCCTGCAGCCAGTCTTGGAGGCCTCTGGAAGGAAGCGGGTTGGCAGTCCTGCAGATTGTCCCTCTGAACACCACACTCACAGTCCAGTCGATCGAGATGCGGGTTGAGCCCGAATTCAAACAGAAAAGTCAGTTTTTAACTTTTTACAGTGCTTTCAATCACCACGACGCTCCTCCTGGTAAGCCAGTTCGCACATTCCACTCACTTTCCCTCTCGAATGCTGTGCAGTCACTCTAGAGCTGGCTTGGGGGCGGGACTGATTGCAGTCTCACCAATCACTTGACGCCATGCAAATGAGCCTCTTTCCTCTCGAATGCTCTTCTCCTCATGCCGATCATCGAGCAGGCAAATTTAAACTGCAAACCACACTTTTTTTTTTTCAACTGACTCCACGGCGGGAGCACCATTTTAACCATTTTTCATGGCCATTAAGCACAACAAGTCTCTCAGTCCACACAGAAAGCATTTCCAACATCTAGGGCACAATTTTCCTTTTGCTACCCACAGTTTTCCACACTTTTCTTTGTCACAAACACTTTTAAAAGCTGGCAAATACAGTAATTTGATGCAGGACAAGGGCATACATGCTCAGGCTTTACTGCTCCTTGGTAAACAGTTGGAATTTTAATAGCAGCACATGGAGAACAGCACACAGCGGCACATTAGTTAAACGTTGCTTCAGTTGTTTTGGGCTACCCACTGCCAGATAGCCAAAACACTAGCCATTATCCGAGTGACCTTTCTTACATTCCTCCCTAAATTCCAAACCCAAATCCTCAGCGGAGCCTCCATTTTTGTAACCCCCACCCAGGTATGCCATTTCCATCTTGACAGCACTACCTGGTGGGCTGGGTTCAGGGAGAAATATGTCACTCGGCACATTGGCTGGGTTTGGCTACTCTGCAACAGGGGCACCCAAGTAACTCCAGACACAGGAAGCAATAACTGTAATGTCCAATACCAGAAGTGGGATTCTAAAGTGTGGCTTTTATTCACATCCAACAGAATAACAAAGCATAGATGGACCCCCACGGGGCTACGCTCCTGGTAATGCAGATTTATGGAGATCAGAACACATCCACTTTCACTTTACTAACATACTAACATACTAAAATGCCAGCAGAATAGGCCTAATAGTCTTTCGTGTCTGCTTGTTTGGTCAGTCCCCAGCCTGGGTGCTGACCTTGCTGTCCCTCTCGCCTTCTCTGGCTTCTCCCTTCCCAGTTCCGGATATTCTTGATGCATTGGATTTTGCTTCCAGAACCCTTCCCCTGTACCTGTCCCACCCCTCTTGAACCCCTCCACTGTCTCTGCCTCCACTAGCCCCCTAGGCAGTGCATTCCATGGCTCCACCACCCTCTCAGTGAAGTAGCACCTCCTCCTTTCTCCCTGAATCTTCCCTCCAGCTTCCACCCATGCCCTCTAGTGGCCCCTTCCTCCTTCCTTAAAGCACCCGACTGTTCCTCCCTATTTATCCTCTTCATGTACCTAAAGACCTCTATCATGTCCCCCAGTCCCTTCTCTCTTCCAATGTGTACATATTTAGCTCTTGAGCCTCTCCTCATAGGTCCTGTCCCCAAGCCCCAAATCATTTTGGTTGCCCTCCTCTGGACCCTCTCCAGGAGGTTAATGTCCCGCTTTAAGTGTGGCCTCCAAAACTGCAAGTACTCAAGGTGCAGCCTCACCAAGCAGTTATACAGAGGGAGTATCACTTCCCTCCTTCTGGAGGTGATCCCCTAGCGATGCACCCCAGCATCCTGTTGGCCTTGGCTGCTGCCCTCCTACAAGTCTCAGAGTTGTTCATCTTGACATCCACCACCACCCCCAGGTCCTCTCAGCCATCAAGACTTGTAGCATTCCTCCCCAGGGTGTACACTGACCTGGGTTTCTGCCCCAGGTGGAGTACCTTGCATTTCCCTGCATTGAACCTCAGCTTCCACTTTCTAGACCATCTTTCCAGAGCCTCCAGGTCCCCCTGTAGGGTCACCCTCCCCTCCTCCCCATCCACCACTGCCCCCAGTTTCGAGTCATCTGCAAAGAGACTCATCTCACTCCTGATTCCTGTCCTTATGTCAGATACATAGGCGTTGAACAGAAGGGGCCCAAGGACTGATCCCTGTGGGACCCCACTAATGACCTCAGCCTTTGAAACACACTGGGCACACAGCCTGAACCTGTACTCTGCTCTGGGTTTCCCTGGCTCGGCTCCCATGCCAGCCACTTGGACTACCTTCCTTCCAGGGCTCGGCTATCATGCCAGCCCTTTGGACACTTTCTATATAGCATGGAACATTTACTGGTGGCTCCCTAAACCACCTATGAGCACTTCTGGCTCCATCAGGGAATCTTCCTCATCAATCCCACATCAGGGTACTTTCCTCAGGCACTGGCCAAGTACCTGAGAGAAAGCAACAGGTGTCCCAAAGCAAACCCGTAGAGGTGAATTTGGTTACTACTGATGGGGGTCTCCCACCTCTCGCTCCCATAATTCATACCCGGCCATTTCTCTGGACTGTAACACCTCATCCTTGAAAACACTTTGCTGTGTAGATTCTCTTTAAATGTATTCACATTCATTCTACTGTCTTTCCATCCCATTTGTGCTGAACTTGAACATACTTAATAAGTGGCTGTGTTCATTACTCTAGACCCCCCCACAGAGTTAAGAAGTGTCAGTGGCTCAGTAGGTAGCACACTCGCCTCTGAGGCCGGGAGATCAGAGGTCTGTGGGTTCAGTTCCCACATCTGGCACTTGGGTTAATATCCCAGTACTGACACTGTAATGCAGCATGAGAGGGGTGCTGCATTTCTGAGGTGCTGTCTTTCGGATGAGATGTTAAACCGAGGTCCCATCTGCCTGGGTTGGTGGTAGTTCAGGTGGATGTTAAAGATCCCATGGCACTAATCGAAAAGAGTAGGGGAATTTCCCCGGTATCCTGGCCAAATTTCCCTCATTCACTAAAAATACCACTAACAGCTTAATCTGCTTCAAGGTCAGTTGGCATTCATCTGTATCCCCTTCCCCCGGGTCGTGCCTGAAAATAGGCAGGATTTGTCTAGTGCACTTACCCGGTCAACAAAAGCTAAATAAAAAATAAAATAAATAAATACTTGGCTGTCTTTTCCTGACCCCACACTAACAGTCACTTCAGTTTCATCTTGTCTTAGGTAAAAAACACATTGGCCCTTTAGCAGTGCAAACTCACCCCTTGGTTGCAGGTGCCCCACAGGTGTTTTCTCTTCAAAGAAATCTCGTCCAGAACTTCTGGTGCCTCAGCACGAACTTAACTCAGGCAGCTTCTTTTTCCCTAGCCAGACCAGAGGAGTTGCCCCTGGAAGCAGGCTGATTCCTTCCCCCCATCCCCACAGAGATGGGGCCCTGAACCACTGAAAGCGGTCTCTACCACTTCACTTGGCTCTTCTTGTGTTCCTCTTCAGGTGAGAACACACACCTATACAAAAAAATAGCTCTTTGACAGAACTTAGGATTCTGAGGGCCTGCTTACAGCAGAGCACCTCCTTCCTCTACTACAGACTGCAACAGACTCTACTGAACTAACTTCAAATTCCCCGACGTTCTATCCTAACTTCCCTTGCTGCAACATTCCAGTGTGGCTTATGCAGCTGCGACAGTTCTAAAATGATGTCATCCCTCAGTCTCAGCTGAGACCGAGAACAGAGTGAGACAGTGTGAAATCCATTTAACTGGAGTTTCACAAGCTGTCTTCTCTGCCTACCACTAGGTCTAACTGGGATTCTTGTATTCCCGGGTAACAGGGGGGTTACACTCACTCTGCATCCCAGTTGTGAAGTTAACTAAAGTTTTCTTCTCCTGCCCAGAGTTAAAAAGGTGCAAGAATCCTAGACTGCTGCTTGGTGTACTGCTGTGGTCAATGCCAGACTGCCTGGGGAACCAGCGAGCTCCATCAGCTCCTACAGCAAATGTCACTGCAAGTAGCAACATTAGGACAAAACCCAGCAGCTAAATAGTCACAGTAGTTACACATGTTTGTGTTACCTTAGCTTACCAGGTCTTCTGGTCCCTCTTTACTGGACGCTTACACACATGTTGCAGAACTCTTTTCTGTGGGCTGTCAAACCGGGGTCAAATGCAATCACAACTACTATCACATTCAATAACTGAGGCATAAAATTACATTTTCCGTGCTGCTCTGTCCCTGGGTCCCAGTCATCAACGTTCTCCCTCCAACTGTCACTTAGCTCAACTCCTGAGACGGTTTCAAATACAAAGGAATGACAGCTAATAATCACTATAAAGGCATTGAAATTCACCAGGGAAAGATAAAAATCATTAGGGGTGATCGGAAGAGGGTGCCACTAGACACTAGGGAAATGAGGGCTCACAGCTCATACTGCGTCCTGCAGCATGAGTCCCAGCTGCAGCTGCAGAAATCAAGAAATTCCCACTGTTCTCATATGCAGGGAATGGCTCTTCTCGCTAAGCTGGGCACCCAGGATTTTGGGTGCCCCGAAAAGGAGTTTATGGCTTGTATTTTAAAAAACAAACTGCAGAATCTAGCTAAACAGTGCCCATTTAGCTAAGTTCTGATGTTTTTTTTTTTTTTAAATGCCAGCATTTTTTTGTATTTTCCATGCTTGCTGGTTTGTGGAAAATCAACAAGATGGCGGTTTGCACAGCACAAAAAAATGTTTGGTGCCCTAGCAAGCAAGTGATACGAAATCGAATACAGGCATCTGTAACATCAAATGTTTCATTTCTCACCTACTCCGCATGCTCAGAAGGGAAAACACTAAACTTGAAAGACTTACAGCACTATAACCATTTAATATTTGTTCACCAGACCTATCAAAGGCACTACCTTAGGACATGACACATGTCCACTGAAAGTTTGGGCAACAAATTCCATTCCATGTAGACTGAGGGTGGAAGCAAAACAAAAAACCATGTTAAGTACAGGAAAAAAGTTAGACTTTTACAAAAAATGACGCATGCGGATCTCAGAAACTGCACAAGCTGATGTCACAAAAAAATTCCAAATGTCAGCTAATTTCCTCAAACAGTACCAAAGATATTAATGTGCAAAGTTAGGGGTTTAACACTGAACATCCTACTCAACCCTAACTATAATAGCGCTATTGCACCACTATAATATGATATATTCACAATCTAATGTTATGTCATAGCCAAAGTCACATACCAGTACTCTTTGTTATCTTGTTATCTATATCGGTAAACTTTCTTTATCAATGGGCAGTTTATATTCCACTGATATCTAAATAACAAATTCTATACAAAAATCACTGTTTTGGATAAAATGTTTTAAATTATCACAGATGTGCCCTCCATTGCACAAGTGTACTTTTCTCAAATGTGCACCAAAGCCTTAACACCATTTGTAACATGGCAGAAAAAGTTATACAGGATTCTAGGAAATACATTGGTGGAAACACATCACATGGTATATTGTGAAGCGGGGATTAATTCTCCAGTAATGCCTACTTCACAACGTACCAGAGATTGCATGCAGGACAGGAGCGTGCAACAGGAACAATGGAAGTCACATTCATGCTGGGGATGCACCGGAGAAATCTTGACTGTGCTTAGCGGCTGACCTGAACAAACCCATGGGCACTGTAGGCTACAGGGAGCTCTTCTGCCACTGATGAATGTGTTGTCCTGTCCGAGGAATCGCGAGCCATGTAAGTTACATGCTGTGGTGTACAAGGACCCAAAGAAGCAAGCTGTCAGTATTCCTTCTCTCTGTGAACAGTGATCACAGTAAGAGGTGATCATTTCATACTGAGTAGTGCATGGTGGGCATATAATGACCATTTGCATACCTGACCATCCACAACAAAGTGAAATGGCAGATATGCAAATAGTCGTTGTATCCCCAGAATGCATGGGTGAACCAGAAATACAAATGAATGGATCGAGTAAAAACAGTCGTGTAGATGGGCAAAAAAGTGATGTTTTTCCATCGGATGTCTCTCTCAGGTATTTTTAAGCATCACTTGCAAATATACATAAAAGAGCCGTCACAATGTAAATAGATACTGAATTGTGACCATGCACGCGCATGTTGGAAAGCTACATGTATTCAAAAGTAAAGAGTAGAACAGCAGTTATTATTGTACTAAAGAATATTATAAGTTGCTGTTCATTGATATGTCACATAGCACTCAGTTGTAACATAACGTGCCATGTTACAAGCGCATTAAGCTACTCTGAAGGTGGTATCTAATGGGGAATTAATGCACGGTTGGGCCATTGTAGGCATTCGGTCACAACGATCCCAACCATGCATTAATTGGATGACGTATGGGACTTTATATATAGGGAATTTAAAATAGTGTGTGATAGATACGTGCCTCTAAAGATTAGGAAAACTAAAAAGAATGATGCCCCCTTGGTATAATACAAATTTAAATAAAATAAAAAAAACAGAGAGATAGACTATGGAAAATTGCTAAATAGACTGCAAATCCTGAGAACTGGTTAAAATACAAGCAACTTAGAAATTTAAATACAAAATAATTAAGACAGGTTAGAAATGCGTATTATAAAAATCAGCTTCTGCACACCTTGACAAATAATTCACGTAAATTTTGGAAAACTATAAAAAATGTCCAGGGTGTACATAATTCTGAGTATCCAAAACAATTTGAGATTCATAATATTGAGGTACCATTGAGAACAAAGGTGGTTGATGAGTTTAATGAGCTTTTTATACAAGCAGGACTGATAGCTCAGGATTCTTTATTAAAAGTTGATCAACAGGGAACCCTAGACAATTCACAATTTAGAAGTCCCACAGAGGAAACCGTTACAACATCAAATATATTTGAATTTACACCTGTGGAAGTTTAAGAAGTTGTAGAAGCTTTAGGAAAGATTGATATACATAAGGCAGGAGGGGATGAGGGCATACCTAATTTGTTGTTAAAATATGCTGCTCCTTTGATTGCTTATCCATTAACAGAATTATATAATATGTCACTATCTCAATCTAATTTTCCAAAAATGTGGAAAATTGCAAAAGTAGTTCCGATATCCAAATCTGGTAAAAAGAACTATTAGGAAACTATAGACCTATTTCTCTCCTGCCAATGATTGCTAAAGTTTTTGAGGGGATAGTTGCTAAGCAGATTCAAAACTTTTTTGAGAAAGAGAAAATCTTAAATAAATACCAATCAGGTTTTCGAGCTGTACATGGTACAACTTCTGCATTGTTGCAAGTGACTGGCTCCATATCTGGAAGCCTGGACAGGGGTCTATCGGTGGGAGCTATTTATGTGGACCTTTCAAAGGCATTTGACACCTTAAACCACGATATTCTCCTGTCCAGGCTTCAACATATGAGGCTATTAAGACATGTTGTGGACTGGTTTAGAGCATATCTATATAATAGATGCCAGTATGTAATAACTGAGCAGTGGAAATCACAAATTGGTAAATTAACAAAGGGTGCCCCTCAAGGTTCCCTGTTGGGGCCATTGTTGTACTATGTATATGTTAATTCCATAAGATTTTCTAATCCTGATATAAAGTTTCATCTATATGCAGATGACACAATAATTTATTTCTCTGGACGATGTAATACCCACATAGAAAGTGAGTTACAAATAGCATTTGATGAACTGCAGAATTTCCTAGGCTCATCCAAACTAATCTTAAACTCAAAAAAATCACAAACTATGTATTTCCAAAGAAAAGTTAGCCAAGAGATGTCTGAGGGAGTCCTAAGTATAAAAACTATAGATGGACATATTTTAGAACAGGTGGATTGTTATAAATATTTGGGGGTATATTTTGATTGTTTTCTAAAATGGGTTAAACATATAGAATATTTGATAAAGATAATTAATGGATGGGGGCATTATATAGGATTAAACATTGTACAACATATGAAATCAGAAATAATTTAATAAATACTACAATACTTCCCTTACTGGATTATGGAGACTTAAGTTATTTAGGGGCAAACTCAATATTAATGGGGAAACTAGAGATTGTATATAATAAAATGGCACAGTATATTATAATGGCACCTAGAAGGACACATAGGCAGGATTTATATAATAATTTAGGGTGGTATACCTCAAATGATAGATGGTCTCTACATATATTGCTATATATGGAGAAATGTGTTTCTGATAAAGTACCAGGATATATAAAAGATGACTTGCAGGAAAGAAGGATTAAATCTAGTCTTAGGGCAGTGAGAGGAATAGAATACTTCCCACCAAAATATAGTACAAAAATGGGTAGAGGCAATTTTTTTCCATCAAGGGCCAACTCTTTGGAATACACTACCAGTGGAGATTAGGATAGGTGATGGTAGAAGGAAGGTCAGTCAGATTAAAAATTGGTTCAGATTAAGTAGGGTATAGAAATGTTTGTAAGTAATAATTAGGAAAGGTGTTGTAATATTCCTGATAAATTGAAGTGATATAATATGCCTTTGTAAGACTTGCATGTATGCACATAGAATGTATTGTATGAATGTTGCATATTTGTATCTGGATTATGTGAATCCTGTATTTATTTATTTTTATACTGTGATTTTGTAAGTATTGCTCTGAATATCTTAATGATGGATCTCACTGGAAATGAGTATCGACTCAATTGAGTAGCCAGTTCATTGTTTGGAATAACTTACTTCCTTACTTCCTTCCCCGTTAGATGCCACCTTCATCCTGGCTTAATGCTTACTTAGTTATCATCCAGCTCCTCCTGCTGACCATGGCTGCCAGAACACAGGACTGTTATTTTGTTTCAGTTTTCATCTGCGAGTAATATAATTATGTTTACATGTAGTGCAAGAGTTTTAGTGAGGATTTACAAAGTTCTTAAAACATACGCTAAGAGTACACCAGATGTGGTTTACTTTAAATATGACCTCATAGTTCAGGATCCACGGTATTTTTGAAAAGATAATATTTATTTAGTGTTGCCATTGTCATATGCTGCTGATTACTTGGCTTCATTATATTTCATTAATTTAACAGTGATCTAATGCAGTACATTTGATGGGTAGTCAATGGCATATTTACTGGTTTTATTTTTTTATACTTTATTGAAAAATCACATATTTCATTACAGAGCATCTCCTAGATCTAGAAATATAATGGTAATTCATCTTTTAGAACTTTTATGCTTTACATTTGCTTTCAGAGCATTTCTAGATACAGTCCCTTTTCTGTGTGTGTGTTTTTGTCTATAAACATAGATAACATTTAATACACTAATTTTTGAATTTATTTTTATTTAAACATTTGATGACCAGCAAAGGCACACTGAGCCGAGGCTCATTTCCAGGTGCGACCTGGGGAAGAGGGGAAAGGGAATATAAAAAGCAGAAATACATAATAGATACATGAGATCATATATTCAGATAACATAAGTTATACAGAAGAGTTTTGTACATTCAGATGGATATATACAAATTACAACATGCAATTCTGAGGATTAGATTACAATCCACAATACATTAGGTGAAAGGCTGGGCCTGGGGACAGCTAGGAGCAGGTATAGGCGGGGAGTAGAAGTTGACAAATTTGATATTTGATGGAGTTGTGAAAGGGCGGGTTTCTTAGGAGAGGTGGAAGTTGGTTCCATAAAGAGGGGAGTCTGTAGGTGAAGGTGGATTTGCCAGTGGACGAGGAAGGTTTGGGAAGGAAGAAAGAATGGGAGTCCCTTGAGTGCAGTATGGAGAACGGCAACTGGTGTTAGTCTCTCTGCCAGGTATGGGGGAAGCAAGTTGAACCAAAATTTGGATATAAAGGAGATGGAGTGGCAGAAATGATGATAGGATGAGGTGGTATTCCGAGGGAAGAAAGGAGAGTGCAGTGGTGGGTTCTGAGAGGGGAGTTTGTGGCAAAGCGGCAGAAAGCGTAAAGGAGGGAGTCGAGCCTGGATAGTGAGGAGGCAGTGCTGTACACTATGTCAGAGTAGTCAAAGATGGGTGTGATCATTCAAGAAGTTTAACTGGAGGTCGAGTCACACTCCTAGATAGTTATAGGAAGAGATAGTGTTTAGTGTGGTTCCATCAAGGGAGGTGATAGCAAGAGGACGGGGTACTCTCACAAGTTTTTGGGTAGACGCAAAAGTCATGAACACTGTTTTGGATGAGTTTATTTTGAGATGGTTTGCATGAATCCAAGATTGCATATTGTGAAAACAGAATTGCAGTAGTGATTGAACATCGCTTAGAACTGGGCCAAATGTGAAAAGGATGGTGTCGTCTGCATACATGTGGATGAGGGATCTTGAGCAAAGAGATGAGAGGTTGTTAATAGAGAGAACAGAATGGGACCTAGAATCAACCCTTGGGGGACACCAGCGGATATGGGGAGGGGAGGAGTTTCTAATCCTGACTGACTGGCGCCTATTTTCAAGGTATGATTTGAGCCACTGAATTGCAGGTGGGGCGAGTCCAGCTACCTTGAGTTTCTCAAGGAGTAGGGGGTGGGAAACAGAATCAAAGGCCTTAGCCAAATCAACAAAAATTGCAGCAGTTAGTTGGCCTTGATCAGCAGCGGACTGGATATGTACAGCGACATGAAGGAGGGAGAATGTAGTGGAGTGGTGCTTTCTGAACCTAGGTTGATATGGGGAGAGGAAATTTGTGGATGTGAGAAAGTTTGTCAGTCTGGTCTGGACAAGAGCTTCTTGCAGTTTGGCAAGAGTGGGGAGGAGAGAGATTGATCTGTAGTTTCCAGGTATTGAGAGGTTGCCACCCATGTAGAAAGGGATGACACAAGCTGATTTCCATGCTTGGGGGAACCTTGCCAGAGGAGAACAGGTTTAGTAGGTAAGTGAAGGGAACAGCAATTGCTGGTGTAGATATACGCAGAAGTTTGGGGCTGATACCATCAGGGCTGGAGTTTGAGATGTTCAAGGAGTAGAGTTCTTCCAGTGAGGTGGGAGTGAGAAGGAAGATGTTTTGTGTAGGGTTTAGGGGAGGCCACGCAAGAGCCTGTGGGGGCTGGTCAGGAAGGGCACAGGTGATGAAGAAGTTATTTAGGGTTTTTGCTATTTTGACAGGGTCAGAAATTGTTTGGTTATTTTGCTTGAGAGTAGGGGTGGTGGTCTGATGGGGGTCAATAAGGGAGTGGACCACCTTCCAGAAGGAGGAAGGATGGGCGATGTTTAGATGGTACCTAAAGTAGTCAGCTTTAGCTTGTCTTATAGCCTTGGTGTAGGCATTTCTTGCAGTGTTGTAGGCCTGTCTAGATTGGGGGGGGGGGGTCTGTGTAGTTTTAAAGAAGGACCAGGCCTTGTCACAGGCTTTGCAGAGGGCAATTAATGTGCTGGAGACCCACGAGTGGTGGTGCTTTTTGACCCTAGCTTTAACCTGGGGGCGCAGGAGTCCCAGACCTTTTTAAAAGTTTGCAGGAATCTGGACAGGGCTGAGTTAACATCAGATGCAGAGTAAACAGGGTCCCAGTCTGCATGTTTTAGGTCATACAGGAGAGAACTGGTCTTTAGTGAATTTAGAGGATGGGTATTTATGTATTTAGGGGCTGATTTTTGAAGTTGGATTTTTTTGGTGCAGTGAGTAATACAGTGGTTGCTTAGGGCTGTGTCCCTTACACCAGCAGTGGATATTCTGTAAGGATCGGAGGCAAGGATACAATCAATTAGGAAGTGGTTTGCTGAGCAAGGATTGTAGTGGGTGGGCTCAGTAATTAATTGGGTAAGGTTGAACGCCCTATTTTGGATGTGGTGGCTTTGGCAGAGGGGGAGAGCCAGTCTAGGTTGTAGTCCCCTAGTAGGAGTAATTTGCTGGATGCAGCGAGGGGGGGGGAGGGAGGACACAAAAGAAATGAGGGCATCCTGGGCAAGGTGCAGGGAGGCATAGGTCACCCCAATGAAAATAGATTGGGTGGACGGGAGGGTGAGTTAGGAGAGAATCAATTTGTGTGAGCCAAGGCAGGATTCTCTCTTGATGACTGAGCACATAGGAGACGGAGTCGACTTTTATTTTTCCTGGGGGTGGGCTCAACAGATGGCCTGGGGGCTGCCAAGACCCCAGAAGCTCTGGGATTTTTGTTGTTCTCTGGTGCATTTTTGAGGGTTTAACCGAAGAGATAGCACAGTATAAAAAAGCACCACTGACATCACAGCACAGTACCCAAATTTGCCTGTATTTTGGTGGTTCAGGGCAAATTACAGGAATGCACCAGTCGAGAAATACAACAAAAGCCCCAGGGAAGCTGTGATCCCCCCCCCTTAGTATTTAGCAGTAGAATTAGAAAAAAGTTGCAGTAAAGTATGCTTTTCCGTATCTACGCTCCCTGACTCATTGAAGCTGCTTTTTTGCTCAGGTTATGCATGCATATTATAGTTGCATTCAGGCTTACAAAACTGCTTTATCCTTTGAAAACAGAGACAATCGCTATGAGACAGACAAAGCTTTTTGACATTTTATTACACATTTACCACATCCTTCGCACATGATGTGCAGTGCAAAATCCACTGATTAACAATACAGCACCACATTTAGTCTGCATCTATCAGTACAATTTTTGCAATCACAAGAGGTGTCATAATTCCTGAAAAAAGTACCGCCTGCATGCCTCAGAAAGTCTTAAGAAAATGAATGGTTATCACTGAGGCATTCTATTATTATTTATCATGTGCTTGATAAACGACAGACAAATATGGGTAATAACTCTAACAGGGGAGAATTGTGTAACACTAGATGGAATATTATCACATTTTTGAGCATCCATGTTTGTCTGCTGATGTTGCTTAAAACTATTATGATAATAAATGTAATACACCAGAATGTATCTGTTATTCTAAGGCAATAATTCATCAAGAGGATCTGGGGGCACAGTAAACCTCGAGATGTTTCAAGTGCCCCCAGATCCTCGAGATGAAGAACTGCCTTGTAACACACCAGAATGTATTTATTTTTTATAATATATGGATGCGAGGAAATTGTCAGTGCTTACCTTTGCCAAAGAATGAGGAATCTTCGATTGGGGTGCTGAGGTGATTTTCATGCGAGAAGGAGCTAATGATTGCAGCAACATCAAAAACTTTTCAAAAATTCAAACAGCTAAACTGTGCAGTGCTAAACTGCTAAACAAAACAGCGGTAACAACTTTTTTTTATCTCGAGCGATGGTTGCTGTGGACACTTAGTCAGACTCCGAGTCAGAGTAGTGAACTGAAGGAACAATTTTCTCTCGCTAAGCGAGAGACGCCCGCCATGTTTTTTGAACTAATTGGTCCACCCACAAAGAAACTGCATCCAGTCAGGAGGTGCGGTTTTATGAATGTCACCACGCACAGCTTTGGGGACATCAGGAAGCCGCCTACAATCTTGAGTTTGCGCTGTTCAAGTTTTGTGATAATACCATTGTTCAGAGCTCAAACAATAGTATTATGAGTTCCGAACGATAGTATTATCACTTGCCAACGATGGTATTATCACTTTGGCTCCAGTGTATTACTGGAAATTTTTTATATGATTTTCAATAGTATTTTTTTAAATATCCATATATTACAATACATTTAACACTTTCTACAGAAATGCTTGTTCCTTCACATGTCCTACTCCTCCCACCCTCACCCCATCCAGTGGCAGCTCCACGCGGGAACCTGGAGAAAAGAGACACATCCAGCCAGGGTCAGGCCAGAAACAGTATAATCTATAGAGAAGACCTAGACAAATGTTTCTTGAGCACACAGCATTGCATAACAGGTCCAGAGTCCAGCTTAAGCACCACCACATGACATTTGAAACTTAACTAGTTTTGCTTGCTAATCTCCCCCAAAAAGCACTACAGTAGTTCACTTTTTTATCAGATTTTATGCCCTGTATATTTTATTTTTGGGCTTGGCCTCATCTTTACATACTGCCTGGAGGCTGGAACTGGTCGGAGGAGAGAACTGAGGGAGCAGGTAATCCTCCTGACCTTGGCTGCTTGGCTGCTCACAATTTTAATTTGAACTACACCACACCACACCACACTAAGTTGACTCACTGACACACTGTTCCCCCTCCGGCCAGTCTGGACTCCTCCAGTCAGAGACTGCCTAGTGAGCTGGCACTGCAGTGCTACCAATCCAGACTCCAGGCTCCAAGTTAGCCTGCTAGTGCCAACCAAGTGATTTCCCAATCCCAGCCATTCCCCCTATCCCCCGATTCCCCTGCTGACCCAGAGGGCCAGACCCCAGTCCACTCACAGACAGCTGAGTGAGCTCACACACTGTATTCCACCTCCACACTGTTCCAACTCCCCCCCCCACCATACCAGACCGACCCCACAATGTTGACGCCCAACCCAGAACCCACCCAGCGAGCCAACCAAGTCCAAGGTGGGAGTGTGATTAAAGCTCTTGCTGCTGCTCCTGCTGCACGTTTGTTTTTTTGGTTTTTTTTTTTTAATGGTACTGCTGGAATTAAATGAATAAAATTTAAGCTCTCTCTCTCTCTCAGCTCACCAGTCCAAATGACGACTTCGTTCCAGGCAGCCACAGGGATAGACAGAGATTTGGGAGAGGTCATCTTGTCTTTGAGCGACTCAAGGTTCCTTCCTCTTCACTTCTCTTTGCCATGGCCCAGGCCCATGCCAACTCTCAGACTCTGCTCCTCATCACCCAGCCCCGGTGCTAATAACTGGACGCAGCCAGCTGCACAGTCGACCCAACGACCATCCTTAACAACTCCCGACCCGCACACATGCCGCTAGCTATTGAGCCGCCGCTCCGACCCACTTCTGATTACTTCTTCTCTGCTGCTCCGCACTGCACAACAATCAAACTGCCTTGTCCCATCCACTGCTGAGGAGGACTCAAAAATGGCAGATCTGGCACTAACAACACACACCTAGGCTAAGGCATGTGATGCTGGTAGGTGCCACACATGCATACTTCACACTGGGCTGCATGGCTGGACTGGATCACCCACTCATCCACCAATGGCAGATAATTTAGAAAATGTAGAATAATTCATTAACTGATCACGGTCCGTAGACAGTAGTGTCGACTGACCCGACTCCCCCCTGCTGGCCCCGACCCACCCCCACTCCCAAAAAAGGCTGGGATAAGAAGGAAAAACTAACAACAACAAAAACACACAATTCTGGTTGGACTCCTGATGGGAAGGGGCACAGCCCCCATTTCTACTTCCCGGGGGAGCTTCAGACCCTCAGTGCCTCCCCCCCCGTAGTCTGCGCCTATGACTGAGCAAGACAGTGGTTGTTTTCCATAGATCACTATACTTCCACCCCTTTTGCCGCAGTCCTACCGGTGGAGGGTATATTTGGGGAAGGATAAAGAGGGGGTCTGGGGTTTTGGTGAAAAGCCATATTTCTGTGAGGCAGAGGATGTCTGGGGAGTGTTGAGTTACCCAGCAGCTAAGCAGGTGTTGCTTAGGTAGGGGACTCTTGATGTTCATATGCCTGGTATTAAGGCCTTTGTGGGAGGTAAACTGCTTTTGCCCTACTGGGGAGGGCATGGATTTAGTTCAATGTCCCATGCTAGGAGCAGGATAACAAGGAACATTGAAAAGGTGGCTGGCAGTTTGCGCCCTCGAGGTTGTGAGTAAGGAGGATTTTGGCATGGCATGGGAGCATCATAGAAGGGTTAAGCAGGAAGCTGTCAGAGGGGGAATGGAGTTGGAAGATATTTGGTGAAAAGTGTGTTGTGGCAGTGGATATGTTGGGGGCAGTGTTAGCTGGATAGAGGTGAGGGGGGCATTGGGGTGGGGTGGGGACAGGGTAGATGCAGCTAATGCAGGGAGATGAGGTGGATGAGAGTAGAATAGAAAAGAATGCTAGAATTATGAGGGAGATTGCATTGGTCATAGCGCAAGTTACTGTCTGGACATGAGAGGGGAATCAAAGAGCAGGGAAATCAAGAAACTATCAGAGGTGAAGGGGTAGGGGATGGGAAGGGTTGAGATTGGGTCAAGGGTTTCAGAGGGTCAAGATACTATCCTTGAAATGTGGAGAGTAGCAGGGTAGAAGGTGGGTGTGTTGTGCAGTAGTGGCTCTGCTTTTGAGTACTTGGTAGCGATGATAAATAGGTGTGACAGCAGAGGGGATTGATATATAGGTTCAGTACCTAGGATTCAGAGCAGACTAGACCAAGGCGGGGGGCAGTGGGACAATCAAAGGAGGAGAGTTGCAGGGGCATAACCTGGCTGATTGACTCAATAGGCAACTAGAAAAGGATGCTCACCTTTGGGTGGGAGGGTACTAGGGCAGGTGGGCAGAAAGAAGCAAGCAGTGTGATACCACACACAAGGTAAGGAGTCCGTGAATACCTGGGGGAGCAGTAGGGAGGAGATGCTTGTCCAGGAGGCTACAGGAGGAGAATGTGGGAGGGGAGAGATCCAGTGTTGATCCATACCCTTGGGACCCTCTAAGGTGACCGCAGCGCTCTAGAGTGAGTACTGGAGCTGGGGAGAGGGAGATAAGGTGGCAGGGGGGAGGAGGTAGCAGACTGGCCTATGTGGGGTGGGAGTGAAACCAGATACAAGTCACCTCCCTAACCACAATTGAGACCGAACCACATTTACATTTACTCAGAGACTGCAGTTAGGATTAAACTTGAACCAGGCATTTGTATTCAGGCACAAAAGGCTGGCTAGACCTGAACTTTAACTTTGATTTGCTCCTTCAGGGACTGGTCTAGAGCAGAAACTTAAATGTGCACTATGGCAGTCTGGAGGGGGAGATTAGGCAGATTTCACTGCTGCTAGCCCCTAAGAGCCTTATTCAGTGAGCTATTGTTTCCCATATAGCTGGAATTCATTTAGCTAGCTACGGTGTGAACCAAGTTTGGAAACAGGCGCCTTAAGGAGATTGTGTGCCTTAAACATTTAAAACAGTAAATGGGCCCAAACATATAGCAGATTTAAGCAGACATCAATAACCTCACCTTTAAGATCACCAGCTATAGCAGCAGAGATAATTTTAGAGCAAACGATGTAAAAGCAGGCATACAGAAGCAGTTAGAACAGACTGCAAACAAATTTTCAGCAAAATTAACAGATAAAAATTATCAGTACAACTGCGCCGACCCTTTCAAGCCACATGGTCTGGTGTGGCACAAGTAGGTCCCAAAATGGCGGCACATGCCAGGCAAGGAGTCTGTGAATACCTGGGGGAGCAGCAGGGAGGAGATGCTTGTCCAGGAGGCTTCAAGAGGAGAAGGTGGGAGGGGGAGTGCTCCGGTGTTCACCCATGCCCTCGTGACCCTCAAAGGTGACCACAGCACTCTGGAGTGAGTACTGGAGCAGGGGGAGCAGCAGCGAGGAGATGCATGTCTGGGAGGCTTCAGGAGGAGAAGCTGGGAGACAAAACAGTGTAACTATTTCATTCAACAAACAACGTATGGGAGTTCTGTAGTGCTAATCTATTGCCAAGTAAATCACTTTTATTGTTCATTTCTTATCCTGGGGAAATAAAGTTACAGGTCTCAGCTGGATGGATGGGGGATGATACAAAGACAGTTACCGTTTCATGTAGGCATCACCCATTTAGCCTCCGGTCTCTTACACTCACTCTGTTCGCATTTAATTCTCACTAAGGGTGGCCATATTTTCCTCATTGCTTGTATTCTCTGGTCCCTTTGACATTACTCACCTAGTCCTTCTGTTAAGGTATGCTTTTCCCCTATCCTGCATCTGGAATGTTAATATCTCCCATTCTGCAATTTCGTCTACCACTTCTTCCCACTCCTGAATTGCTGGAGTTGTTTTCTTTAGCCATTTGCATGTGATAGCCTTGAGTGCAGCTACCACCAGGATATTCCACAGGTAGGTGGATTCCTTCCCCGTCACTGCTCTTGGTCAGATGTTCTCCTGTTATGTCTCCTGTTAATGTGAAAATATTCTTTAGCCTTTGTTTAACACTTTCCTAGAAGGGTCTTAGTTTCTCACAGGACCAGAATATGTGTGCATGGGTCCCTACCATTTCCCCGCACTCTCTCTAATAATTCCCTGTGGAAATTCTATTCCATTTGGCTATAATGGCCAGAAAACAAATAGCAGATCAGGTTGCTTGATTATCAAATGGACTTTGCTCAATCTTTTAAAAAAATTTTGTTTTTTGGTTTTTTTATGTAATCGTTAAATTATGTTGCCTCAAGTATTTTATTTCTATCTCCGGGTTAACATGTCTACTGTACCTCTAATGCAAGGCTGCATGGGACAGGTGGTAGTGCTGCTTCCTTTCACTTTATTCCAAATAACCTAGTACTTGTATTTATGGCTTTTCTTAACTTCCCAACTCTGTTTCCAGGCTAGTCTGACTGCAAAAGGGTGCTGGCTGGCTAACCTTTTTATACCTATCAACTCTGCCTTGATATGATACGCTGCACAATACTGTGAGCTGAAACTGTGAATGCTGCACAAACGTGTGAGTTGACTAGTGCTGTTAGTCACTGATGCTAAAATCAGGGAATTCTTTAAGCAATGACCCATGACAGGGTGTGCTGTTATTGGGGATTAATGAACACCCAGGTGTGCTGTGAGGCACGAGGCTGCAGGTCGAGTGCCAATGACATGAATTAATGCACTGTCACCTGACGGCACTCTACCAATCACCCAGCTCCCTCTCCCTACCCCACATTATAAGTGTCAGTATTTAGGTGCTATCAGCTTTTAGCTTGTCTAAGCTATCAGATAACATAGATATTATGAGAAAGAAGGGCAGATAGATGTTATTTCACAGATGTATCAAAGAACTCACCTCACATAAAAAAAAAACAATGTTAATGCAGACATTAAAGATTTAAGAACCCAAAGCGCACAAAGTAGAGAAATGAAAAACGCTAGGGTTTTGAGTCTTATGGATTGATGAATCAGTGGTGGGGTCTTCCCAAACCAGTGAACGGCAACATTCTGGGGTAAGCCCTTTGTACCCTGAAAATTTCAGACCAAAATTCCAAACCATGTGGGATGTAGGTGATGACAAAAACACAGCAACCCTCCCCCACCCATTTCTCCTAAAAGTGGGCAAATCAAGAGACTGTGCCCCCCCCCCAGACTGCACATGCAGAATTTCATGCGATTCAGTTGTCAGTGGCTCAGCAGGTTGCACACTGCTTCTGAGGCCAGAAGATCAGAAGGCTGTGGTTTCTATCCCCATACCAGGCACTTGGGTTAAATCCCAATACTGACATGGTGGTGCAGCATGAGGGGGTGCTGCTCTCCTGAGGTGCCATCTTTCAGATGAGACGTTAAACCGAGGTCCCATCTACCTGTTCTGGTGGTTTTTCAGGTAGAAGTTTAAAGATCCCATGGCACTTCTAGAAAAGAGTAGGGGTGTTTTTATTGAAAAAATTCTACAAAACCATACACAGCAAGACATTCCTAAATATAACAAATGCCATACACCATATTTTCAGCCCTGCAGATCTGTTCTAATACACGTCTAATGTAAGCTTCTTCCCTTGCATGCCCCTTAATTTAACATACGCATCCTTTTTAATAAATGAAAAATCCTTCCACCACACCAGCACACATGCTCTCAACTGAAAACTTAAATCTCTTCTGAATACTTCTTGTAGTGCATTTTCTACCATAGTACAGAATACAGGGCACAACATAATTTTCTGTTGAAATAACAATTGGCACCTTCCTTGCCATAAATAATACTTTAAACATGCACAGAAAACATTCAATGTTCCCACATCGTATGCTCCTAACTTCCTCTTGTATGCTTTTGTTTATCCAAGGCATCTTCCACGTTTTGGCTCGGTAACTCCAGAAGCACACTGAATAACTACATTTCAGTAAGAAATGCTCTTGAGTTTCCATTTAATCCACACAATCAGAATATAAACATTTTCTGTTTTCGACCACCTTGTGTTTGTGATTTGCTCTTACTCCTATCCTACCATGTACACATAACCATTGTACATCTCACATCCTTTTAGGAATTCTCGAGTTCATGAGAGCTCGATATACCCAGTCATTCTGTCTAACCATGCAGTGTTTAAACAGTGCTTCCTCAGGCCCTATATTCACTACACCTGATGGTACAGCTGACGTCTGAATTGTTGTAACTGCATTTGTTTTGTAATTCCCCATTTATGCATTTTCTGAAAAGTAACTTTTAAAAATGTCTCAATTTTCAGGACTCGCGGCTCCTGTAATCTGAATAGGCAAATTACTCTATTTCCCTAACACCTCTTGAAAAGTTTTCCTTAGACATTCTCTCATCATAGATGCTTTCGCTACAAAAATTGACATTATATTTACTTTCCAAAATATACAATGAACAAATACCACTGGATTTATCATCCCTAATCCTCCTTTGGCTCTGGGGAGATATGTCACTTCTCATTTGACTGGGTTCAAGCAGCTACCCCACAGCATTTGAAAAAAAAGCCTATACATCCTAGTTTCCAAAGCCAAAGGTAAAGGAAATACTGCACTCATATATAAAAAACAGGGCAATAAGAATTGCTTAATAAGGCATATCCTTTTCAGTTTAGATAACTTCCACCCTTTCCATCTCGCCACCGTCTGTTCTCTGGCTTGGATAGCACTCTCCCAATTTTGATACACCATTTCCCCTTTTCCAAACTGAACCCCTAAAACCTTCATGGGCTCCTGCACCAAAATAATCCCTTCGACTTCTACCACTTGACTGTCTCCTTGGCCTAGTGTCATACCTCTATATTTCATTAAATTCAGGCGTGACCCTGACACTTACCCACAGTTATTCATTTCTCTTATTAACACTTCTACACTCCTTTTATTTTCTGCAAACACATACACATCATCTGTGTAAGCTAACACCTGAACTTCATGCTGTTTGTTAACATCTGAGACCCCCTTGAAATCTGAGTGAGCTATTATTTTCCTTAAAAAGGATCTAGGGAAAAAATAAATAAAAGGGGACTAAACGGGCACCCCTGACTCCTTTATAAATCCTAAACTTCCTGCCTTCTGTGCCTGTTAAAGACAATGTTATCACTGCATTACCATACAGCAGCTGTAACTACCAAAACAAAGAATCTGGTACCCCATACCTCGCTAACACCTTGAACAAGAATGCATGATTCACCTGATCAAAAGCTTTATACTGATCACGGGACAGTAAAAACCCTGTATATTATTTTTAACACTGAAATTTATCACATCCCTTATTAAACATAAGTTTTGCTGAATGTTCTGTCCTGGTATAGCGCATGTCTAAATTGAATGTATAACGTCTTTTGAAATACTTTTTAATCTCTGTTTCAGCAAAAATGTGAGTATTTTAAAATCAGAATTTAATAAACATATTGGCCTCTAATTATTAATGTTTGTTTTATCCCCTCCCTTATATAAAAAAGTCACTAATTCTTGGGTGAAATCCATAGGTAGCTTTTGTAAGGATAGAAAAAATGTGAATATCTTCACTAAAATTGCCGTCATAATCTCTGGAAATGCTCTATAAAATTCATTTGGAATTCCATCTTCTCCTGGGGTTACTGCTGTTTTTAAAGTTGTTATAACAGCAAGCATTTATGTTTCCTGTAAATCTACTCCAGCTACCCGAGTTGCCCCTATATCTATCTTTGGCACCTGGGTATCTATCAAATACCTATCCATCTGTCCTTTGTCTGAACTATCTGCTTTTGTAAACTCTTCAAGATACCGCTCCACTACCCTCTGAATCCCCTCTCTGTCTTACCTCAGGACTCCTCCCTCATCTATCAGCTCCAAAAAGTGGGAAGTATTCTTCCTCTCTTTGCATGCCACTCAAGGGTCTCCATATGTTTTTTTTTATATCAAAGCACAATTCTGTTTGCAAAGTTTCGGTCCTATCATACTGTACTTATTTCATTTTTTCTTTTACCTGTTTAATTTGGTCTGATAGTTCTTCCTGTGATTCATAAGTAATCGTTAATAATTTATACAATTGCTTCCTTAAAGATAAATATTTAATTTTTTTGTCATTTGTTGGTTTTTTTCCACATGTCTGCATCCATGTTCTGATCTCCCTCTTAGTCTGTTGCCACCAGTCTCCAACATCCTCATACAGAGACAATACTGAAACTCTTCTTATTAACACATCTGATAGTCCAGTCTTTACCTCTGGTAGTGCCAGTCTCTCTACATTCATTTTCCACCTCTGCTTCAGGGCTCCCCCCTTCTCTGACCCCAGCCATATTAGTACCCCCATATGATCTGTAAATTCAATAGGAATTACCTTAGCCTTTACTACCAGTATCCTTCTTGATAAAAATACAGAATCTATTTTAAATACTAGGGTTCCTTTTACGCCAGCAATAAGACACGATGAGGTGTGGGTTATGGCCTGATAAGAGGATGCCCCAGGTGCGTTATGAGGCACGAGGCAACTTTGAAAATCATGTCCAAATATCTCACACAGGTTGCACCTGACATGATTTACACATTATAAACTTATATGCCCCAACTCTCCACATATCCCACATTTTAGTTTATCACATACATTGGCCAGGTGCCTCCGGGCTCCACACCTGTGACATGTCTTAGGCTGCCCCAGATAGAAGCAGATGCCTCTATCCAGCCCCAAAAAGAAACTTTTGGACAGGTGGATAGCCCCCTCCACCGCCTGTCTCAATTTTACTTTAAACTTCCAGGCCCCAGTCCAAAAGTTTTCCTCATCCAAAATTGCTTCTGGAGGATTCAAGACCTCACACCTCTGTTGTACCAATATAAAATGTTATTGATGTGTACCCCCTCATTTTCAAACCATCATTGTAGGCTTGGTATGTGGAATGCAAAAGAAGAAGATCCATATGGGGAAAAACTTTAACTGATTATATTTCATCCAGAACATCTCGAGTGAATGAGGGGATCTAAAACTTACATCAAAAGTGTTCCCTCTTGATATGTGAATTAGGGCATAAACTTCTGAGGCCATAAATCTCATTGAATCTTTCAATAGCATTAGTCCCACATAAAGCCTGTTCGGCCTCTGATGGAGGCCTCCTTTATACCTTATCCTGACTGCATTTCTTCATGGTGCAGGCTCCATTTTATTAAACAAATCAGTGTATCTAGGTCTTGACCAATGTGTTTCCTTGTCCCTCTGCTTGTGGGGGGGGGGAGATATGTGTGTGTAACCCCCCTACAAAGGGGGGTTTCCTGAAAAGTCTTCCTCAAACTTGCCTAAATGCTCACTGCCAGGCTGGTATCCTGTGTTTTAGCAGTTTAAATGTGATTGACAGAGAGTGTCTGTATAGCCTCTGTGTACTGTCTCTTTAAGAGCTGCCTGGATTGCAGTCACAAGTAATCTGAGAGGGAGCTCTGCTGAAAGATGTAACTATTTGCTGAAAATCATTCAGAGTGATAATGATAATGTAGTTTTTCTAACCTGCCTTCTTTGCAGCAAGGATTGTTTTGTTTATCTCCACTATCCTGGTCCTGGACTGCGAATTGGACCAATCAGTACTGGTGGGACCTAAAATGGAGCCGGACTACAGGAGCTGTCTGGAGTCAAAATCTGTAGGAATTGTAGTTTTGGGCTTTTTGCACCTTTCTGCACCTGAAGGGGGAGCCTTTGTTGTGACTGACAGGAGGATCAGCCAACCGAACCTTTTGGATCTTGGGGAATTTCCAGGCTGCTGCAGCTAGTTTCCAGTTCTGAGCTGAGAAGTGAAGAAGTAACAGCTCAACTGATTTTGAGCAGCAGTTCTGTGTAGTTTTGCATGGGAGAACTGTGAAAGGGCTGAATGTTGGCCTGCCCGTCGGCCTGCTGCCCCTGAGAGGGAAAATAGAGTTTATTTGGACTGAATCCGAGGTGTGGGAACTATTTAAGCCACTGGACTGTGACCAGGCTTTAACCTGAAGAAGACCAAAGATTTGCTAAATGCAATCAGCCTGTCAGGATTTCCAGCTGCTTTTGAATCCCCTGTTTGTGCAGAGACTTTTCGATCGTGACCGGAGAGCGGTTTGCCTGGTACAGTAGAATTTCCTTACATGTAAATGTGCTGAGTATTGAAAGTGGGTCGTGATTAGGTTCCCCACTGCGTGAACTGTGTTCTGATTGCTGGTACCGTAGAATCCTTTACATGTAAATGTGCTGTGTATTGAAAGTGGTTCATGATTTGGTTCCCTACTGTGTGAACTGTGTTCTGCTTGCTGGAAGCTTTATCCAGCCTAATCAGACTGAATCTGCATTCATCTCCATTCGGACTGAGCCATGTCACGCTGGCCCTACCAGACTACCTCACTGCACAGAGAAAGCTACCGACTAGAGACCTGCCTGGAGATCAGCCCCCTGCTCCATGCTTGAACAGGAATGATGCCTCGGCGAATCGTGTGGGCCCCCTGCTTCTCCTGGCACTCCAGAGTAACCACCTGCTGTCTCAATTTTTATCCAGCCTGTGTCCAGTCTTGGGTATCGTGAGTAATCATCAGGGTAGCTCCCTGCAACAACAGCCTAATCTAAAAGTATGTCATCTGATTGTCTTGTTGTTTTCTTTTCACGAACTGAGCCCTCCGGCTCCGGATTACAAATAGTACGTGTTGTGCATGTTGCTTTCTTTCATCACAGGACCCCAACCAGCTGCAACATTCCTGGCTAGCCCACCATTTTCTATCTGGGTACCCAGAGTGTGTGACTGTTTATGGACCCTGAAGTGTATGCATAACTGTTTGATTGAAAGAGCCTTTAAGCAAATTAACCTGATTACGTCCCTCCCTTGTTCAAGCCCCTTAAACAAATCAGATCTAACTCTTTTTTGCATTTACCCTATGGTTCCAGTTTGTGCAAGAGTACTGTACTGCTGTTATTTGCTGTGTATAACCTTGCTTTACAGGGGGTCCCCAGGACCAGGCCAGAGGAAAGCCCTGGTAGTAAGTGCAAACAGTGTGGGTACTTGTGTGGTATATCAGGTGTATTTATTATTGTGTATTGTTCCGGCCGCTAGTAAGGAAAGGGGGGGTTACAGTGTCCCGGAGGGCTGTGCCCAGGTTATCTTGACCACTACCAACCCTGACCTCCGGGTGGAGGCACCCATTTCAGAACTCAGGCCCCTTAACCTGCTACTAGCCAAGCAAGCAGGGGTAGTAGCCCTTGGGATAGCGCCACCTAGGGGTTACATGTGTTTTTAGGAGCCTCTTCTACCCTTCTCCTACCTGGGTCCTCCTCCGGGTTAGGATTTCTTGTTTCACCTTGTGTTGGCTCTGAGGTATCCTGTCCCTGTGTTTTTTCTATGTCTCCTTCCCCAATTCCTCCCTCTAGCCCTGTTCCTTGCGGGTTGCTCTTTACAGAACTCATATCGCTGCCCCCCCACCTTGTGTCCATTATCCTGTGATTTTGCCCCCAAGTCACACTGCTCCTCCTGGTTCTCCCTGCGGTTGATATTGCTTCATATATCAGTTCTGACTTTATCTTCTGTATCTTTATATGCACTCCCCCTCCCCATTTCATCCCGATACCTGTTTATCCTCTCGAGCGTCTCCTTGTGATGCCTCAGCCTCTGAAAACTCGACTTTCGGATCTGGCAACTATGTTCTGTCTGCTCCACATTCCCACCCTGCTTCTCTCAGTGCTCGCTCTGGAGACCACCCTTGAGCTTCTTGACTCCTTCCTTCTGTATTAAAGGCTTTTTTGATTAGTTCTTTCACTGACAGCAGCTTGCCCTCTTTCTTTGCTGAGTCACGTCCTCTGTTATTTGTCATCCCTCTTTCTTCCAGCGTTCTGACACTTATTCCTGGTTCTTTCCGTCGATCACCTTCTCTGTCACCATCCAGTTTATTCCATACTGCCATTTTCCTCTTCGTGTACTGTTCCTCATCCTCCACTAATAGTTTAAAAAGCACCCTTCTCCTTTCATTCAGCTCCTTTTTCAATTGTGCTCCGGCCATCCCGATGTCCTCCTCCATTGTCATTAAATCTCCATCCCTGCTGCCTTTCTCCACCCTCTTTCTTTGTCATTCTTTCTCCTCTTTGTCCTCCATATCATCCTCCGATTCGTCTTCAAAATCCTCCACATCCATCTGTTCATCTCCATCCTCTTTTGCTGCTTCGGTTGGAAAGGAGGACCTGCTCCCAGCCTGCTGCCCTTTGGCTCTCCTCTCAGAAACTGCATCCTCCATCAGAGCTGGCCATCAGCACCACCTTCTGACAGAGTAGGGGAATTTCCCCAGTATCCAGCCCAAATCTCCCCCATTCACTAAAGATACCACCAACATCTTAATCTGATTCAATGTCAGTTGGCATCCATCTGTATCCCCTTCCCCCGGGCTTGAAGCTGAAAATAGGCAAAATTGTCTAGTCCTACTTTTCCGGTTAGCAAAAACTAAAAAACTGGGGCAAAGATATTAAGGTGAAAAATTAGGAGTTTAGCATTAAACAGCCTTCTCAACCCTAACTATATTGGCGCTACTGCGCCACTGTAATACTGTATGTAGATATATACTGTATATAAATACATTAATAATTTTGCCCCTGTTCCATGGAATTGCATGAAATTTTGCATGTGCAGTCTGGGGGACAAAATGTCTTGATTGCCAAGTTTTGTTGCAGTCAGATGTGCAGATTCTGAGATCTGGATAGTGCGTTTTTGCAGGAAGAATTTGGGTTTTTTGCTGTGTTTTTTTTTTGTCATCACCTACAACCCAGACAGTTTGGAATGTGGGTCTGAAATTTTCAGGATAGAAAGGACTTGCCCCCAGATGATGCCTTTCATTGGTTTGGTAAAAATATATTAATCTGTTTCCAAGTTATAATGATTTGAAATTTTGGTTCTGAGCATGCTCAGTAAGGTATCAAAGTCTATCCAAAAGACCCCACTGGGCATGCTCAGAACTGTAATTTCAAATCCTTATAACTTGGGAACAGATTAATATTTTTTTTTATTTATTTGTGCTCCTCTGCTCCTTCTGGTGAGCACCTCCTTCGGGCCTTCATTGTCTGCCCCGACTGTCCGCCATCCTCACGACCTGCCTCAACCCCAGATCGCAGCCCCCTGTAGGTAGCCCGGCATAACCCTTCACCGGGTGAGTCCCCCTCCTCCGAGAGGGAAGGCACCGGTGGGGGTCGTCCATCGCACTGCGGCATCGGCCCAGGTGCTGCTGGAGGTAGGAGGTCGCGGGCCGTGACAGCAGCGAGGGACCAGAGCTGCCATCTGCCCATCAGAGAGCCATTTTCTGTTTTCTCCCCATGGAGAGTGACGCACTGACGCCAAGGCGCATACCGACATCCATCACTCTCCGAAATTTGAGCCCGTAGCACTCTGCCATGCTCCCGGCCTCTGCCAGGGGCCAGCAGGTGCCCGGCTCACATCCCCACCTTCCCCCCTGGAGAAGGCGAGCTGTCTACGGACACTCCAGCCTTCTCCCCCGACCGGCTCTCAGAAGACCCGAGTCCGTTCCCGAACCCGGGTTGCCGGCGTCGCAAGCGGAAATCCAGCTGCTGCGCCAATGAGCCAGCCAGATTAATATTTTTATCACCAAACCAATGAAAGGCACCATTCTGGGGCAAGCCCTTTCTACCCTGAGAATTTCAGACCAAAATTCCAAATAATCTGGGCTGTAGACAATGACAAATCAAAAAACAGCAATTCAGTGGGCCTACACAACTTGGTATAGTGTTATGCTTGTGTAACATAGATAATCTTTGACTGCTCTCCTCTCTATCTATGGGACGTACCACCCTGTAGGGGAACGAAGGTAAGGAACCCTAGAAGAGGGTTCTCCCCCAGAGATGCCATGGGAATGACTCCCTTGGCTAAAGGTACCTTAGGAAGGAGCCCATGGAAGACAGAGAGATGAGCTGCTGGAGGAGGAGGGGTGCATGGTGGGGTAACAGAAAATGATCAAGGGAACAGTGCAGGGGAGCAGGCCTTATTAGGCCTGGGCAGGGGTGTGGTTAGTTGCTTCACCCCACTGAACTACAGGCACAGCCTTCCAACTTAATGGGCCTACACAACTTGGTATAGTGTTATGCTTGTGTAACATAGATAATATTTGGCTGTTTGCCTCTCTGTCTGTAGGATATACCACCCTTTAGGGGTATGAAGGCAAGGAACCCTAGAAGAGGGTTCCACCCTTAGCAGTGCCACAGGAATGATTCCCCTTGGATAAAGGTACCTTAGAAAGGAGCACAAAAAGAGTCAAGCAGCACATACAAGGTGCTGAATGCTTATCTGAATCGCAGACCTGTATGTAGGTCAGTAGGTGGTATGGACAGGAGCTTGAGTAGAGTAGGCAGGAGGCAATGGATTAATAGTGACCCACTCATAGGTCTGAATGCAAGGCATGGAGGCACGACTTCCTAAGGAGAGAGGAAACATCCACAGGGGAGTGAGAAATAGCTACAGGGCCACCATCTGTCTCCGTCCAACAGCAGAAACCTGACTACTTGACTTAGGGAAGAAAACCACACCTATCTAAATAATATGACCATTGGAAATATTACTATACCTATCTAAGTATTATGACCATTGGCACGAAGGAGAGGAAAAAAGCCCTTTGAGGAGGAAACCTCTGGGGATCCAAGGCCTAGGTCGCTTTTCCTCCAGGCTTTGGGACATTTTAATTTTGTGATGGCTCTACTACTGCAAATTAGTAGGCCAATCCTGGGTGAAATTTCAGTTTAGGGGAACACTCTCACTCTATCTGTCAAACGTGAATGCCGTGAAGGGTTGCGAGTGATCTCTGCAACACGGGGCACTCAGTGCCAACCCTTCAAGGTGGGAGGAGGAGAGTAATGACTGCTGAGGCACTCAGTCAGCCTACTGATCTAAGAATAAACCAGGTGAACCAGAGGTGGTTGTGGGGAGAATAGCTTAAAGGGTGCCTCTGAACCCACTCGGGCAACTAAAGGGGTCCTTCCCGTGACAGCCCCACCCCTTGCTGCAGAAGTCATAAATTCTACATCAGGAGGTGCCATTGGTATGGTTGATGACTGAAGGTACACCCGGGGAAAGGACATTCCTACTATGGGCCAGATGAGAAGGACCCCGCTCCGAGCTTCGCATGCTCGAGATGCAGACTTCGTGGGTGCAGAGTGAGACCATTGGCTGCAGACTAGCCCTGAGCCATGGAAGTAATGGTTGCAATTGGCATGTCTCCAAATGGAGAGAAAGTATGTTGAGATGCAATGTGGGTCATGCATGGAATTTGATCGTGATGGGTAGACCTTCATGTAGGTCAGACAGAGCAATGGGGGACCCTGATGTGGGTCTCGATAAGGTAAATAGCAATTTGTAACCACAGGAATGCATACCAACCAGGTCCAATGGGCCAAACTGGGAGTGAACTGAACTTGTACGAGTGGAAGAGACAGTAACAGCCAGGCGAAGCTCACAGCCGACACTGAGATAGGAGTGAAGTTCAAGAATGAATAGACTTGCTATGCTGATTGTGGTAATGCCATGAAGACTGGTGTGGTGACGGTAGGTGAAAACCAGATGTATTGATATGAGTGTGAGAGACAGTGCTGGCGGCCATCTGATAGGGAGGAGACACTTGACATGCTGAGTGCGCTAATGCCACTAAGCCGCCATGGAGCAGCATTAGAAGGTCAGTGGGCCAGCTACCAATTAAATATATGATAATAATGAAGCTGACTGTGAAAGTGCGATAAAGGCTAGTATGTTCGTGGTTACTGGCAGTTGTGCTATGCAGAGCCACAAAGCCCCCCAAGACACCGCAGTCCCCCACTGTGGGAATAATAGAGGTCCCCAAATGGGGCATCATGATACCAAACAGCCAACTGAACCAGTAAGAAAAATGAAATTGATTAATTACCAGCAGCAGGAGCTGGACTGACAGCTGAAGCTAGGTTGCGAGGGTCCTACAATCCCCAGGCAAATCCCTACTGTCCATTTGAACAAAGTTTCAGGGACTGAGTAGATGAGCAGCATGGAAATCATGTGCATTGCATGGCTTGTGGCGGCAATAGGTGAATTTGGTACCGCTGGAGCAAGAAGTCCCACATTTGAGTGAGGACTAGAGAGCCTGGCTGGTCATGCTACCAGAGGCTATGATGCTGCAAGCCAGGGGTGACGTAATGCTGTACAAACCCAGAAGAGAGATTGTGGAGCTGCAAACAGTGCCCAGAGGGCAAGAAGCAGCATGCAGGGAAACCGGAGGAGGCGTGATGGGCATGAAAGAGGAAGGTAGCCTGGGAATGAGCCACCAGCAGCAAAGGAAACCCCAAAAAGGTACGGAGACAAATGAGGGGGGCACAAACATGAGCAGGGACACAACTGGCAGCCATGGAGAGAGCAACAGGGAAGGGAGAACGAGGCATGGAGAGGAGAAATGCAACAGAGCAGAAGGGAACAGGGGCAGGGTGGGGGTGGGGGCTGGACAGAAAGCCGGGGAGTGTGGGGAAAACAAGAACAGACCGACAGTCACAGGACAGGTGGCACAAGTGAAGGGAGGGAGAAGGGAAGACAACATAGCCCCCAAAGGGAGAGGCGGACAGGGAATGATGAGAGAGACAGAAACAGGCAGATGGCTGGAGGCAAGCAGACAAGAGAGGCAGTAGGACAGAACAAACATGAGGAGCAACAAAGCAAAGGGAGAAGTAAGGAGAGTGGAGCCTCTAGCCGCAACAGAAAATGATCGAGGGAACTGTGAAGAGGAGTGGCCCTTTTAAGGTCTGAGCAGTTGCGTGCTTAGTTGCTCCATCCCATTGAAGTACAGGTATAGCCTTCCTTAAAACACACTGTCCATATCTCGGTATCTGCCACATCCGACTGGAACAAAACTTGGCAAATCAAGAGACCTTGTCCCCAAGACTGTGCATACAAAATTGCTTGCAATTCCGTTTCACAGGGGCAAAGCTATTAAGGTGCAAAGTTATGGGTTTAACATTAAACAGCCTACTCAACCCTAACGATAGTGGCGCTACTGCCCATTAGATAGATATTTTATTTATTTTATTTTAAATTTTGATAACTGGGAAAGGCACACTGAGCTGAGGTTTGTTTCCAGGTGCAGCCCGGGGATGGAGGAACAAATAAACAAATAGAAAGGGTAATACATACAATTAAAGATAGAATATAATTTCTGAGCAGCAGTAGAGGCATGGGTAATTACAGGCATACAAGACACTGCACTGTATATGCATTCAAGTTAATACAATGGACAAATAATAATACATAATCAGTACAGGAAGATTACTAATCAGATAGATAGATAATACATGTCTGGGGAGTTTTCTCCATGCAAAAGGTCATTTTTGATCTCCCTGTATACATATAGTTAAATTATCAATTAAACTTTATACCTACACTAATCAAACAATTTAAAGTATATGCCTACATTACATTAAATCCTATTGGGCAATACTAATAACACAATTAACATATCATTTAAAAGCTAGTCAAACCAATTAACAACCTATGAAAGAACTTGGAAAGAAAGACATACAAAAAACACTCCCCAACCCAGAACTCCCCCCAAATTCTTACCTGCGTCATTACAAACCACTACCTCCTTGCTGCAAGAGGCCTTTAGTGTCAAATGTGAGTGCCACAAAAATTACCATCCTAATATATTATATTCAACAAACAATGGGTAAGGGTGGTACACTCTGAGGTATACCCATCTCTGGGGTGCGTAGTTAGGGCAATAAAGCCATTACCCCTTCATGGGCATACATCCTTGTATAATGCCCTTACTATTATTATTATATATATATATATATATATATATATATATATATATATATATATATATATATATATATATATATAGTCTTTGCAAAAACTTCATTAATGCACCACTTAGGGTAACTTTATACCACAAAAGTAGTGAAATGTGACATTAGGGTTTCCAGCCCTCCCCCACCACTAGCCCCAAGCAGCAAAAGGAAAAAAACATTAGGGTTTGGGGTCTCCAGAGTCTTGGCAAATCAGTGGTGGGGTCTTCCTTGGGGTTATACTATCTTTCCTGGTCATTACTATTACTTTATAAATGTTCACTAATAATTTCTTCCTTCCTTCACTAATGTTTTCTTGATGTTTCTATAATATGAGCGGATAATCTGTTTTTTATCTCTCAGTGCCAGCTGGACTTGGTGGCTGTTATATCAACAATCCATGCTCCATCCACCCTCCAGCTGTTGGGGTTCATACTGTATGGCAGTGGGGAATTTTTACTTTCTTTAAGTTGCTTTTTAACCCCCAAAAACACTGCCCCTGAGGACATTGGCACAAAGGACATAAGTCCAGGCTGTAGATGTGCTGGCACGTCTCAGCTAACTGCCTAATGGCATCATCCCCTCCCCATACTGTGAGTCCCATACCACCACCACCTGTGCATCCACAGGAGGCAGTAATGGAGCAATGTGACAGCTCTCCCCCCTTGGAGCAGGAGAGCGATCTACGGGGCACTCAGACCTCCTCCCACCAGGCTGGCTCCCGATGACCCAGACTCGTTTCTGAACCCGGGTCGCTGGAGCCATGGGCGATAGTGCTACCACTGCGCCGATGGGCATATAATCTTTAACTAATGACAACAAATAACCCTGATATTTTATTACATTTTTTTATGGAAGGTATGATAACAAAGGTAATTTACTTTATGTGTTCTGACCATTTTGTCCTACAGTTCTTCTTATGTTGGAAATTTGCCTTTACATAATAAATCCTTCCACTTCTGTACATTAAATTTCTTGAAAATTTTGGAATTTATTTTTTCTCCCCCCCCCCCCAATATTTGTTTACTTCCTAAAATACCTAAGAAATGCCATGATATTTCCAGGTTTTGCATCTTTCTCATTACCTTTTAATAACACCAGATCATGATTTCAAGTAGACTCCTTCTCTTACACATTTGAAATCAACAAAAATATTTGTTTATGTTCACGTCTCCCTGATAATTGATTTCCAATATTTTTTTATATATATTTTTCATGCTCAACAGCATTTAAGAAATCACCACTTAGCAACTTCAGCAATTTGGTGTTATAGATATCAGGGGTTGCAAGCCTTTGCTGCATAGTCGCTGATAACATTGCAACTGTGAAGGGAAGGGGGCTGAGGTAGGGTCAGGTGTCCTACCTAGGCATCAGAGGGGCCCTTTTTTTTTTTCTCTTTATCCTTATGCTAAGTTCTAAAGTCTGTTGCAGCAGCCCTCTAGCTCTTCTGTCCTGCTCTATCCAATCCCTGTTCTGGAAGGTTGGCCACCTACAGACCCCCCCCCCTTTTTTTTCTGCCTACCTCTACATTTCCATGTTTCATTTTCAGTCCCTTTACATTGCCAAATGCATTTCTGAATGGCCCAAAGAAGATTTATTTATTTATTTCAAAAGTTTTACCAGGAAATACATACTGAGCTGTGAACAGCTTGTTTCCAGATGTGTCCTGGGGGAGGGTTAAAAAGAGAGATATATACACAGAAATTACAGTACATAAGCAGAGTAAAATTCAATGAATAGCATTCATATATACAATCATACAAGAAAAAAACATAGACAGCCATGCAGTTAGAATATACCCAGCAAAATCAGCAACAGTCATTGAAAGTCTAACCTTGGTGAAGTATGTATCCAACCCAATAGACTAAATCATCTAGGCAGTAGTGATGCAAGGACAAGCAAAAGTGAGGTAGGGGAGGAGGGAGCCGGGGGGGGTGGATTAGGAATCATACAGGGATGGGGGATTAGGGTGCTTAAAGGAGGAAAGCATTAGTTAGGGAACGGAAAGGATCAGGTGGGGGTGGTGGTGGGGGATTTAAGAAAGCATCCAGGAGGCACAGTAGAGGTGAGGGAAGGAAAGGAGAGAGGAAGTGTAATAGATAGGTGTTAAGAGGTGAGTAGTACTGTAGTTGGGGAAATTGAAGGCATCCAGGAGGAAAAGGTTCGGGAGAGGAATGGAGTAGGGGAAGTTAAGAAGGTAACCAGGGGCATAATATGGATGAAGGGAAGGAAAGTAGAAAGGCAGTGAAATAGGGAGGGGTTAACTAGGTGGTAACTGGTGCCATTGGACAATGCTGCAGACGAGCAGGGGGAGTAGGTAGAGTACAGAAGTACATAGAAGAGCTCAGGAACAGTTGCAGGATAGAGCAGTGAGTTCTCGGAGTCATACCTCTCAACTGTACCACATTACGAGGAACGTTCCTCATTTTACTTCTCAAAAACTCCCTGTTCCACATTGTGAGGACTTGTTCCACATTCAAAGTCAACATTTTAAAGCAAAAAATCCATAGTAAATGATGCAAAAAATATATTATTCAATTCACAACAGACTTTCTGAATATAAATGCAACATGTTAACAGTGTTTTGAGCTTCTTAGGTAAAGATTTGATTAAGTGTTCCACATTTTGCCCATTTGTTCCGCATTTTGACAGGCAATGTTCCACATTTGGGGGACAAAAGGTTGAGAGGTATGCTCGGAGTAGACAGGAGAGGGAGCAGATAGAAGTGGCAGAGCAGATAGGGAGGGGGAGGGCATTCCAGAGTTTAGGGAGGTGAAAGGAGAAAGCAGCTTGGCCAGAAGAGGATGACCTTGACAGGAGGGATAGGGTCCAGTGACCAGAGCTACGAAGGGAGTATGAGGACTGGGTAGGTGGGGAGAGCAGAGATGATAGGTAAGAGGGGAGGGAACTCAGCCATTATTTGGCAATAAGGAGGAGCCATGGGCAAGGCATCTAGCTTTGAGAGAAGGATGGGAGAGTGAGGTGTAGAGGGAGCAGTGGTGACTCAGGTGCAGGCAGTCAAGGGCAAACTGGTGGAAGGAGTGGAAGAGGGGGCCCAGTCTGGCCAGGGTGGACTTTGGAGTGCTGCTATAGATGGTGTCTCCATAGTCAAAGATAGGGAGAATCATTCTCTGTATGATAGCTCTGCATGCCGGCAGGGGCATACACCCATGGTTCCAGTACAAGGCACCTAGTTTAGGATGGAGCTTTTTTTGTGGATAGAGTCCATGTGAACAGAGAAATCGAGGTGCTGGTCAAGCCACACCCCAAGGTACTTGAAAGAAGAGACATCTTCAAGGCGGGACCCATCCAGTGTGTGGAAGGAGGGGAGGGCTGTCAATCTAGATATCTTTTTGCCTGGTTCCGAAGGTCATTGAGACAATTTTTTTCCCATTTAGGGACAGCTGATTAGAGTGGAACCACAGCTGGATGTTGTCAAAATCCAGCTGAAGTCTGGTTGTCAGGTCAGAAGGGGAGACGCCAGAGGCAAATGTGACTGTGTCATCTGCCTACATATGGATTGATGCAGATGTACAGGTGATGGGGAAGCTATTAAGAAAGATGGAGAAAAGAATGGGACCTAGCACTGATTCTTGAGGCACTCCTGTGTTGATAGGGAGAAGGGGAGGGGGACAGGGAGGAGTCAGTTTTAACTGAATGAGCTCTGTCCAAGAGGTATGAACAAAACCAATCTATGGCCTGGGAAGAGAGTTCTGCAGCAGAGAGCTTAGCCGGGGAGGCTATGGTGTCAAAGGCTTTGGCCAGGTCAACAAAAATTGCAGAGGTTACCAGCCCCTGACCCATGCCTGTTAGAATGGAGTCAGTCAGCCTGAGGAGGGAGGTGGAGGTGGAATTTGTGAAAACCAGACTGGAATGGGGTGAAGTAGAAGGCTGAGTCGAGAAAAGGAGAAAGTTGAGAAAGAACCACGATAAAATGTGCCTGCAATAATGCTATTCAAGCTAACTAGCTCAGTACCATTTTCGTTGCCAATAAATAAAGATAGATGACAACTGAATATGTGCATGGTAAAATATAAGCCATCGTTGTTTTTTATTACGGCTGCATGGGCGGAGCCTTGCAGTCATTTTGGGATCACATCACTGTAGGAGACAAATGGAAACAATCGCTGTCTTCTCCTACAGTGATGCAATCTCTCATCCGCATCGTTGCAGTCCCTGTTGTCTTTTCCTCCGCAGACGCTGCTCCCCTCCACGGCATTGCCTCCCCATGCACTGCTTTCCACAACTGTGAAAGTAAGGCGGTGGCTCTGACGCAAACTGCTTGTACATGCACAGATCTGCTGGTGCTGCCATCTTGTGGATGGCAAGTGTGGCAAGAGCTCAGAACTTTTACTCACTCTTGCCACACAATTGCTCTGGGTAGCCATATGGGCTCTGACCAGAATTTGTTTAAATAGGATGTGCAGACCTTATAATGTGTTTTGGTGTCAGAAATGCATTGAGGTGTTATGTAGTACAAGGGTTGAGCAAAACAGAGATGCACTGGAGAAGCGCCTAGACTGAGGAAGGCAGCCGGTTCAGTACTGGGAGGGAAAGGTTTACAACTGTCCCACTGAAGGCTTCTTTGGGTTATCTGACAGAAGTCTCCACAATCAGATTTATAGCCTTCCCCATGCACAGCCCACATTACACCAGATTTTGTAGTGCTTTCAGAATAGCATGCTTCAGCCAGAGAAATTAACCTTTCCCTGCTCTAATACAGAAAAACAGTGCCCCGAGATGAGAAGCGCTGGAGGGAAATATATAAAGCCATTTCCCTCCAGGCTAAAATGATGAATGAAATACGATGTTTTTCTTTCTCCTCCTGTGGAGAAAATATTTAGTTTCTTTAAGTTTCCTTTATTTATTTTAGCTGTCCGGCCCACCACAAGCCTGTCGTTTTGAATGAAATACGCTGCCAAGAGCAGAGCATCTCACAGTACAATGCAAATAAATTTAACCAGCCACTAGCAGGCAGATCCCCCATATCAGATCTTGTAAAAGTGCCTTCTTTACTGTCAGCTCCCCTGTTGGTCTTGAAAGCCCTAAAAACCAAGAGTCCAGTTAGCAAAAGTGAATGGGCAGTTAAAGGCATAGAAAAGTATGCTGCTGACTGTTCAAACTCCATTTGGGGCTTAACAGCCCTAAAAAACATCCGCAAGTAAAAAAGTAATTGCACACTGAAGTGTCCCAAGTCTGTATTCTTTCTGTAGTGGTATACAGCAAAGATGAAGGGAAGTGAGAGGGAGAACGGCAAGTAAGCACATGGAAAAGCACTCCCCCCCCTCCCCCACAGCATTCTGTGACACAATGCGTAAATCAGGGAAAGTATAGCAGGGCTCCTCTCTCTCCCCCACAGCATTCTGTGACACAGTGCATAAATCAGGAAAGTATAGCAGGGCTCTCTCTCTCCCTCCCCAGCATTCTGTGACACAGTGCATAAATCAGGAAAGTATAGCAGGGCTCTCCCCACAGCATTCTGTGACACAGTGCATAAATCAGGAAAGTATAGCAGGGCTCTCTCTCTCTCTCTCTCTCCCTCCCCACAGCATTCTGTGACACAGTGCATAAATCAGGAAAGTATAGTAGGGCTCTCTCTCCCCCACAGCATTCTGTGACACAGTGCATAAATCAGGAAAGTATAGCAGGGCTCTCCCCACAGCATTCTGTGACACAGTGCATAAATCAGGAAAGTACAGCAGGGCTCTCTCCCCCCACAGCATTCTGTGACACAGTGCATAAATCAGGGAAAGTACAGCAGGGCTCTCTCCCCACAGCATTCTGTGACACAGTGCATAAATCAGGAAAGTATAGCAGGGCTCTCTCTCCCCACAGCATTCTGTGACACAGTGCATAAATCAGGAAAGTATGGAGCTCTCTCTCTCTCCCCCACAGCATTCTGTGGCGCAGTGCATAAATCAGGAAAAGTATAGCAGGGCTCTCTCTCTCCCACAGCATTCTGTGACACAGTGCATAAATCAGGGAAAGTATGGCAGGGCTCTCTCTCTCTCTCTCTCTCTCCCTCCCCCACGCCCCCACAGCATTCTGTGACACAGTGCATAAATCAGGAAAGTATAGCAGCTCTCTCTCCCCCACAGCATTCTGTGACACAGTGCATAAATCAGGAAAGTACAGCAGGGCTCTCCCCCACAGCATTCTGTGACACAGTGCATAAATCAGGAAAGTATAGCAGGGCTCTCTCTCTCTCCCCCACAGCATTCTGTGACACAGTGCATAAATCAGGGAAAGTACAGCAGGGCTCTCTCTCCCCACAGCATTCTGTGACACAGTGCATAAATCAGGGAAAGTATAGCAGGGCCTCTCCCCCCGCACTCTCTGTGACACAGTGCATAAATCAGGAAAGTATAGCAGGGTCTCTCTCCCCCACAGCATTCTGTGACACAGTGCATAAATCAGGGAAAGTATAGCAGGGTTCTCTCTCCCCCACAGCATTCTGTGACACAGTGCATAAATCAGGGAAAGTAGGCTCGCCTCCCCCCAGCATTCTGTGACAGTGCATAAATCAGGGAAAGTATAGCAGGACCAGGGAAATAAACTCCCTACATAAAACCTGCCTGCCCCTGTACAAATACTTTGAATACACTGCTAAAGGGATATATAAAAATAAATGTATACATGCTAAAAGTTAAAAATACAAACATTTTAATTCTCTCCCTTTTTCAAAAACCTCTCTTAAAAGAAAAGGAGGAAAAATTGTAGTGCCCCAGAGTTGGGGGCACAACAGAAACAGTAAAAGGTGCCCCAGTAACTTCAGCAAAGGTACCCTAGGGCCCCAGGTTATAGTGGGCAAGGCTGGGGTAGTGTACAGAGGTCCCTATAATGTATTTGTTCCCCTTCTATACCCAGGCAGCAGCCTTGTGAAAAAAGAAGACTGCCTTCCTCTGTGGCTGCCTGCTCCTGCCATCTCAGAACCCCCCCCCCCCGAGCAGGCAGCACGAGAACTGCTGTCCCTGACCAGCACGTGGCATGCAGTTCAAAAGTCAATAGGGATTCAGGCGCAAGCTCGGGGTTCCAGAACCGGAACCACGAATGTAACTTTTGAAGTTCACCCGTTTTTACTGCACAGTTAGAAACAGTCTGAGTGGAGTGAGGAGACAGAAAGCATTTGGGGACCTATGTAGGCTTACCTTGGTGAGTTGAGGCCGTCCTGGTGGTTTGTCTGTGCTCCTCGGCTCCCCAATTAGCGGTCCCTGGTCCATAGCTGTCCTCGTCCAGTCAGCAGGGGGGTAGTGTGTGGTGGTCTCTTCAAAAGAGGAAGAAGAGTGGTCCATCTAGGGCTCAGTTAGTCCCTTTTTTTTTATTTTTAAAGTTGAAGTACTGTCGGTCCCTCATGGGTGGCGTTCAGGAGCCATGTCGTACTTCCCAATCCCATCAGTCCTCTTGAGGTTCCCTAGCTGTGCCTGAGTGTTGGTTACAGCCTGCAAGTCCCTCCCACAGCCAGCAGCACCTCCCATCTCCTCGAAGCAGCCTCCTTCACCCCGGGCCAGGGGGGGTGAGTCAGTAGCAGCAAAACTGCAAAGTGCTGTCTGCCAACTTTTTGAATAACAGTTTATTTTGTGTTTTAAAGATGCTAAGCACAAATAAAGGATGGCAGAGAGCTGTGGGTGGGCCAGAGGGCCTGATTTAAACATATTAATATTAATCGGGTGCAGCACTGCCCAGGGAGGCGCTGAGTCATACAGGTCCGATGGAAGGGATTGTAAATATTCAAAGGGAGGCGGACTGGAGACAAGGTGGGATAAGGGAAAGGGAGTGACAGAAAGGCCTTGCTCGGGCCTGAGGAGAGATCTAAAGGGGCAACAAGGCCCAAATACTTATTTAAAGGGGCAGCAACGGCCCAAAAGGTTTAAAGGGGCAAATGTAGGCCCAGTGCAATTAAAGGGACCCAGCCACTATAGGCCCTTAGTTTAAAGGGACCCTACCAGCCAGTGTACCCTGCAGCTTAAAGGGGCCATCCAGCATTTAGCAGCCAGTGTATTTACAGTTACAGGGGAGCCCAATTTAGTTAGAGGGAACCAACTGCAGTTAAGTCAACAGGCAGAATAGACCTCCACTAAGGAAGCACCCATAGAGAAATAACTAAATATCTGCTCATTTACTGTGGTCTGGACATTCAGAGACTGGGATATCAACCACCATTGTTGGAACTGTGATATTGAGCATACTCTTCGAACTGTGACATTTATTGGAACTATTGAAACTGTGCAAGTTTTTTGAATTGAGCAATTGCTGCAGGGTTGCAGTTACATTGCATTGTGCCAGTATCTCATGCTAAGTGTATTTCCAAATCAGTCTTCAGCAACCTTCCAAAGGCCTTCAGCAGGTGTATTTCTGTATCAGTCTTCAGCAAATGTTCCAAAGGCATTCTGCAGGTGGATTTCTTAAATCAGTCTTCCACAATCTTCAAAAGGATATTCCACAAGTGCACTTCAGAATCAGTTTGCAGCAGCACTCTTGAAGATCTGTGTCTGCAGCCGTACCCCTGCAACGTCTCGTTTATTGTTTTCCTCTAACTGTCCCAGTTTATGGCCTGGCCCAGTGCAGATTCTGCTGCCCGTTATCTTGTTTTTCCACCTTCATCGTAGAGCCATGAAGATCTTCTGTTCCATTTACCCAAATTAACATCCTGTTTATTGTTTTATGTCAGTCTTTGGCTCATCCGGCCTTGGCGCCCAGAACTTTGTCATCTTCTGACTTCTGAAGGCTTCCTCATCCTGGTTCCTAATTTCTGTGGGGTCCTCCTATCGTTCTTCTGCATCTTCCATACCCAGCAGTCCACAAGCTGGCTGTGGCAGGGGTTCTTCTGTATCGGCTCTATGATGCCGGTTTGACAACTAAGTTGTCGACCGTCATCACAGTGACAGATTTGTTGACTACAACTTGCAGGCGACATAAATCTGACTGGAGACCCCGGTTGTTTTTTTTCATCGGGGGGCTCTGCCCCATACTCCACTATCTAAAGGATTCTAACTCTGAGTCGGAGTTGGATCGGGAAGGGGGTGCAGGACCAGGAGAGAGAGAGAGTGCCTAGGTCTCGGGCAGACTATTACAGTGAAAACATCTATGTTGTCGGCATCATTTTTGCTGCAATAGTGTCATCATCCTGGGGGCATACCTTCTGCATCTTCCATACCCAGCAGTCCACAAGCAGGCTATGGCAGGGGTTTTTATGCATCTTCCACACCTGGCAGTCCACTAGCAGACTGTGGCAAGGGTGTTCTGCATCTTCTGTACCCAGCAGTCCATGAGCAGGCTGTGGCAGGATAGCCACTGCATACATCGTCTCATCCCGGCTTTCCACCAGATGACTGTGGCCAGAGCATTTGTGCTTCAATTGCAGCGGCCCTCAGTAGGTTTTTAGCTGAGAGAATCTGCATGCTTGTTCTTAACTCCAGCAACCCAGGAGAGGTGGGTGTGGCAGATGGACTCATGGTCTGTTTGGAAAACATGATTCGGGGAGTTGATACGTATCTCCAGCCAGGAGTAATGGTCAGATGTCTCCCAGGTACATCAGCGTGGAGAGACACTGACCACATTGCTAAAATTGTTCAGGAAGCAGGAGAAAACATCAATGTCCTGGTACACATAGGGACTAACGATCTCGCCAGCCGGTCAGTTGTGGAGACCAAGGAACACCCTAACCAGGCTGGGGGACAAACTATCATCCATTTTATCCGGCATTTCCTTCTCTGAGATCCTGCCAGTCTGGCAGAGGGGGACAGATGGACAGAAGGTCAGAGAAGGGGAGATAGGGGAGCTAAACATGTGGCTCAAGGGCTGGTGCCAGGAAAAAGGACACAAATTTGTAGGTAACTGGCAACAGTTTTGGGAGCAAAAGTTCTTTAAATTTGATGGACTGCATCTGACAAAGGAGGAGTCAGTGCACTGGGGCAGAAGTTTGATGTCTTTGTAGAATATTTAAACTAGCAAATGAGGAGAGGGGTGCAACACCCGAAACGTAGAATGGGAAGAACACCCTTCCCCCCTCAGCTAGTGGTCAAACAGGAGTTCAGCATGTGTGTAGTTCATTTGCATCACCAGGTAAAGAAAAAGGTCCGGCTCCCCATACGATGCACAGGGGAAATGTCGGACCTCGCCCAACAACTAACACACCGAAATCTGACCAACGGAAAATCATGTACACAAATGCTCATAGTCTGGGAAACAAGATCCCAGACCTGCAGGTAATAATGACAGAGGCTGAACTGGACATAGTAGCCATTAGCGAGACATGGTTTACCAGTAACCACACGTGGGAGAATTCAGTACCTGGCTATGTACTGTTCAGACGAGAGTGAGGTGCAGAAAGGGGGGTGGAGTGTGTCATAGGCAGTGGGTGTAATGATGGACACTGACACAAAACGGTAGTGTGGCTAGGCTAAAAGAAATTGCCAAGCCTAAAGCTTTATTAAAGTAACAGCTAAAAAAAGAAAATATAAAACTATTAACTTTGCAGGAATATAGAAAGAAACATAAAAGGTACAAAAATAAATGAATGTTTCCACAGGCAATATCAGCAAACGAAAAGGCCGCCTGGGATTTCAATTATCTTAGTCTGTAGGGGCAGACTCCCAAATAGACTAGTACTGGCTGATCCCAAAATGAAACTGAAGGTATCACAAGAATGAGTCTCCTTTTATCCTAGGGAATCATCAGGTGATCACTTCAGACTCTGCCCCCTTTACTCTTCAATACAGATTTTCATTTATAAAACACTTTTATTTCATTCTAAGTAAAGAAACGTTCAATATATCTTCATTACAAAACATTGCCATCCCTGAAATGAAATATAATACAGGTTTTACTAAAAACAGCACTCTTGCCAAGTTTAGCCCCTCCTTCAACCTATCCACAGTATAACTATAGTGAGAAATGGGCCGGCTGCCTCCTAGGGAAACAGCAAGAGCAACAAGTGCAAATGGCTGTGAGGAATACCTCTGGCTAAAGGCCTGAACACCCACTATCTGGTAAGCTTTACTCTTTACAATTAACAGGAGCCAGACTGCTGAGAAAAGGAGTAAAACTGAAAAGAGTCCATCATTTATCTTACAATGTCTGAAATACTGCACATTTTTGTTTAGAAGTTTCTTTTGGGAGTACTAAACACATTGCAGCACAAGCAAACAAAAGCAGTCCCTTTAATTTCAAATCTGCTTATGTTTAAAACCATTTGTGCTGCTGGCATATTGCCTTCCATGTCACCTACCAAAAATAATAAAGTTAAACAGTAAGGAAAAGTAAACTGTTTTTGGGTCAAAATAGTGTTGCTAAGGCATATCTAGGGAACCTTACAACAACACACTAAGGGATTGGGTGACCAGCAGGCAGACTCTGAATCTTTTTACTTTATTTTTTCTTGTCTGCCTAAATAAACTAAGTGCTTGCACTGTGAGGAGAATGCCCCTATATTTGGCATACACATGTGTCTCCTGGGCACTGCTTAAACATGAAAAGAGGAACTACTAGCCCAAATATGCTAAACTCTAGGTCTATACACTATAGCCTATCATGGGGGTTGGGGGTGGGGGTGGTACTGAAGCTCCATACCTGTCTTTTTAATGAAATGAAAGTGATAGAAAGGGCCGCTTATCCAGGTGGCCCGCCTGAAAAGGGAAAGTAAGGGAAAGGACAGTAAAGATATTCGGAGAGTGCTACTGCAGGAGACTTGCGAAACAGAATTAGACAGGTATTTGGAGGTTTAACAGCACACTTTCACAGAGTGGCCCTTTATGTCAATGAAAATATCAAAGCTACAGAAATTCAGAATACACATAAGGAGCCAGAAGAACTGTGGGTCACCCTGGAAACAGGAAATGGAACAGCCATACGAACTGGGGTTGTGTACAGGACTCCAAACCACCGGGAGGACATAGACACGTTACTGTTAGAAGATATACAAAACATGACAGCTAAAGGGGAGGTTCTGATAATGGGAAACTTTAACATGCCAGATACAGATTGGTCAATTCCAGCAGGGACACCTGCCAGAACTAGACACATGGTGGATTCCCTGCAGGGGGAGGGCCTAAAACAACTGGCACAACAACCCACAAGAGACAGGGCTATCCTAGATCTAGTACTGACTAACAGGGAAAGGATCATAGATCTTCAGGTAGAAGGTCACCTGGGGGCCAGTGACCATCACATGGTATGGTTCAGTTTGGCCACTAGAACAAAATCATCCCATTCCAAGGCAAAAATATGGTACTACAGAGGAGCTGACTTTGATAAGATGGCCAACAGAGTTAAATTATCCCCAGCAAAAAGGAATACAGGTGAGGGGGTACAGGCAAAGTGGGCAAGCATTAAAGATGCAATACTTAAAGCAACATCTCATTGTGTTAGTAAGAAAAGGAAGTGCAAAAGAAGAAGAAAACCACTTTGGTTCTCAAACACAGTAGCAGAAAAGGTCAGAGCCAAAAGGCTGGCCTTCAGGAAATATAAGGGAATGCAGCAGGATGAAGATAGGGAGGCATACCAAACTTTCCTAAGGGAAGCAGGGAAGGCAGGCAAAGGCCCAAACCGAGGAAACACTAGCACGAACAGTAAAAGAAGGTGACAAGACGTTCTATAGATACATCAGTGAAAGGAGAAAGTCCAGAGGGTGTATTGCTAAGATCAAAGGGGATAAGGGGGCGTGTGAGGAGGAGGAGGACCATGTAAAAGCATCTATCCTAAACAGATACTTCTGCTCAGTATTTACTGAAGAGAAGGTAGGGTAGGGCCCACAGCTCTGCACCGTGGACACAGGGGGGAGGGAGGTGTGCACTAGTCCCTTCACAAAAGAAAGGGTCCTACAAGAGCTCGATAAGCTCAGGGTGGACAAGGCAATGGGACCTGATGGCATACATCCCAGGGTACTAAAGGAGCTAAGGGTGGAACTAGCATAGCCATTATCAGAACTGTTTAATGAGTCTCTGAGCACAGAAGAGGTCCCAGAAGAATGGAGAAGGGCTCATGTGATCCCGCTCCACAAGAGTGGTAGCAGGGAGAAGGCAGGGAACCACAGACCAGTCAGTCTTACCTCAGTAGTGGGCAAGTTTATGGAGACACTCCTTAAGGAAAGGGTAGTGCAACACCTGGAATCCATATGAGCACGGGATCCAAGACAGCATGGGTTTACAAAAGGAAGGTCCTGTCAAACTAATCTCATAGATTTCTTTGACTGGGTAACCAGAGTGGTGGACCAAGGGGGAGCAGCTGATGTTGCCTACCTTGACTTCAGCAAAGCTTTCGATACTGTTCCACATAGAAGATTGATTAATAAGCTGAGTAGGCTCGGAGTGGGTCAGACGTTGGTCAACTGGGTGGCAAACTGGTTGACGGGTAGAAAACAGAGAGTGGTGGTAATCGGAATACAGTCAGAAGAGATGCAAGTCACAAGTGGGGTACCTAAGGGATCAGTCCTAGGGACAGTGCTCTTCAATATCTTCATCAGTGACATTGCAGCTGGACTGGAGGGTAAGGTTTGTCTGTTTGCAGATGACACCAAGATCTGCAACAGAGTAGATGATCCAGATGGGGTGGGCAGAATGAGAAGAGATCTGGATAAACTAGCAAAATGGTCAGAAGAGTGGCAGCTGGGGTTTAATGCAAAGAAGTGCAAGATCATGCACATAGGGAAGAGAAACCCTGAAGCCACCTATAGGCTGGGAGGGGAGTTGCTGGCAGTCACAAGGGAAGAAAGAGACTTGGGCGTCATCATCACCGATGACCTGAAATCATCCAAGCAGACCTCTAAAGCAGTAGGTAAGGCTAGAGGGATGTTGGGGTGTATTAGTAGGGGTATCACAAGTAGGAAGAGGGAGGTAATAATCCCTCTTTACAAGACATTGGTTAGGCCTCATCTGGAGTACTGCGTGCAGTACTGGAGGCCACACCTTCACAAGGACATTAACCAAATTGAGGTAGTCCAGAGAAGGGCAACCAAAATGGTGCAGGGACCGCATCAGAAAACATATGAGGACAGATTAACTGAAATCAATATGCATACCCTAGAGCAAAGGAGGGAGAGAGGTGATATGATTGAAACATTCAAACACCTTAAGGGCATTAACAAGGTGAAAGAGTCTAACATGTTTCAATATAAGAAAAAAAGCAGGACAAGAGGACACAGCATGAGATTAGAGGGAGGCCAATTAAGGGGTAATGTGAGGAAGTTCTTTTTCACAGAAAGGGTGGTGGATGCATGGAACGGCCTACCTCAGGAAGTGGTGGGTATGAATACAGTGCAGGGCTTTTAACAGGCATGGGATAGGCAGAAGGGAGCACTACAGATGAGTATGAATAGATAGGCCTTTGACAGAGCAAAGGCCTATGGCACATTCATAAGGTAGAAAAAGAAATGGGCAGACTGGATGGGTCTTGTGGTACTTTTCTGCCATCAGTTTCTATGGTTCTATGGTTCTAAAACCTCTCTGTATCTCTCTCTCTCTCTCTCTAATCCCACAAGAAGTCTGCAGAGTCACACTGGCCAGCCAGCCTACTTGTTCCCCTTTGCACGAATTCTCTTGGTCTTGTCCTCCTTTGTACAATGGAACAACCTCATAATGACAGAGAAAGTAACAACCGTGCATGAACGGCTGATAATAATAGTTATAGCATTTTGCTATAGCATGCTGTATAAGTAAAGTGAAATAGTACTTACAGTAATTATCAAATCTTGATTGCGTGGAAACACTCTTACAGCGTAGCTGTTAGTTTTATCATAGAGTTACCCTTATATAGGGACCTTAGAGTTCTCCTCGTACAGGAGTTTAGAAGTACTAGTTTTCCCCCTTTTTCCCCTGTGACCGTGTCTTCATTTTCCTGGTTATAAATAAATCCTGTAAAGCATCTGAACCTCATTCACGACTCCCGCCTCTCTTTGTCAGGTGACAACATACACCTCCCTGGGAACCTGAAGTATCCTCCCGCCATTCCACCTGCAGGGAGCGGCACTGATGTTGGTAAATTGTGTGTGATTTATTTAAGTCATCATCGCGACACTGTTGCTATAGTCACCCTTTTATTTTCGTGGATCCCAGCACACACTACTGTCAGGGCACCACAAAATAATCACATTGCTGCCCTATGAAAGGGAATGAAACCCAAGCTACTTTTATGTGTTCTTTACAAATAAATAGAAATAAAATGTGGTAAAACCCTACCTGAAATCCTGAGTGTATGGACTCCTTTAGGAGCCAGCAGCCACCAGACCTGAGTATTTATAGGATTGACCAGAATTTTAACCCCCCAAAAAAGGGGAGGAGCCAAGCTCATTGAAACCCAATTTCATAAACATTGTTTTATTTTTTAGGGCTTTTTATGAAGTGTTATAGGTGTGAATGAATGGATTTTTGATAACAGAAAGATTCAAACCTATGTCTCTATTGTTATATATACATAATTTACAGAAAATAAAGGCTATAAAGAAAGTAGGTAGATCACATGACCTCTGGAAGGGGTATAAACCCCCCTGAGAACAGTATCAAAAGAGGCCTTGGTTATCCAGTCTACCCAGAGCTTGGGAAAAGAAGGACATGCAAGCCTTCATGTCCCTGCAGAGTCAGTGAATGTACAGAAAGTCAGGAAAGACTGACTGTAGGTCCCTGACAAAAAACCTAGTAAGGCTCCATTTTTCTTGTTTTATTATTTTTTTTAGTTTGCATCTACTGAGAATTTGATTTTGATCGGAGCCTGAGAAGAGAAGGCATCCAGTCTCCATGCCTAGAGAACCCTGTGGAGCCCAGAATGGAAAAGATGTACGGTTGTTTCATCCCGATGAAAATGCAATGTGAAGATTTGTTTTCTGAACTATTTACTTGGACTTTCCTAAGGATTTCAATTTTTATAACTTTCTGAAAATAAAACCACACAGTTTGTGTGTTGTACCTTAATGACTGGATCAGTGTCTATCTGTTGCACCCACGCCCTATGACAGGGGCAATGGGTGCCAACATGGCCACCCTTGCAAACTCGGCTGCAAATGTTGTGACTCTCCCTGCCTGTGGAAACTATAGGTAGGCACCGGGGGGTGTCACAGTTGTGTGACCAAATGCCAAGGAGTCAATGGGTGGTTGGGACTGTTGCTGTGTACCTGCTGGTATACACTATTATGGGGGTAGGGGCTGGCAGAGTCCACTGTATGCCAGGTGTAGATGTAACTATGCTGAATGGGTCAGAAGTACAATGTTTTCTTCCTCTTTGTGGTGGGACATCTTCTATAAACCAGTGTCAGACCAAGGGATCAATGCTTGCATGTTGCACCCCTGGTCTCAGAGGCAGAGCAGTTCTAGCCATTCAGCTAAAAGGATTTCTATTAGTCAAAGTATTAGACTGAGTTTTGTCCTTGAAAACTGAAATCTTCACTCTCTCCACCAGATGGCACTCTGCACCTCTGGATACTGATTCTGTAAGCATTACAGGAGGTCACAGCCAAAACAGTTTGTGTTGGCTGTTGAGAGGAACCTGAAAGGAAGACCAGCCCAGAAACTGTTCTAGATGAAAAGGTGGTGCAAGTGTGTGTGTGTGTGTGTGACACAATGGCACAACTTGATTGCACAAGCTCACAGTGTGTCACAGTGCTCTGTGATGTGACTGGTGCTATGCCATGCTGCGACTCCCATGACGTCACAGACCAGTATGATAGTAGGTGCTCTGTTTGCTCATACTAACAGCTGATGGTCCCGTCTACAATGGGATTTAGTTACAGGGTTAAGTCTTCCTACCCCTAGTAACAAGAAGTAGCTTGGTGCACAGCCTCCGAGAGTGGCAGCTAAACAGGGCAACAGATACAAACATATGAAAGCACCGGCAGAAAAGGCCCATAGGTCTATCAAGTCTGCCCAAGTGTGCAGCTCGTAGTTTACATCTCCTGCAGCTCCCCCCCCCCCGCAGACTGCACCCTGTTTGGGGCTGCTGCTGCTGCCCTTGTGACTAAGAATGGAGCCTCTGTGTTTTAAAATTAGCTGGAGTAATCAACCTGCATGTGCAAAAATTCTAAATATCTGAGTTGAAACGTGATGAGAGTAGAGTGACCATGGGAAATGGGGTTTATTTGACTTTTGGGGGAATTTCACCATTTCAACGGTGTTGCCGGCAGTGACGGGTGGGGATTTTATAGAGGGACTGTGCACACCTCAACACGGGTGTCACTTGGGTAACTGTGCAGAGCGCTCACCGGGGTCGGTGAGCATTTGTCAGTGGAGGGAGTGTAAACCCCATCTGCAAGCTTATTAGAAATTAAATGGTTTACCCCTGCCACCACCAGGGACTGCCTGTGCATCAGGAGGTCGGGCAAGGCATGGGCAGTATAAATTAGGACATTTTGATGGTATTGGGGGGGGGGTCCTGGGGGAGTGCAAGAAGAAAAGAGACCAAAAAGTGAGTGCGGCCGGGGAAGGGGTGATTGCCAGCCCCAGCCCATCTGGTCCAGTTTGGTAGTGCCGTCGGCGACTGCAGTGTGAAGGTGGCTGCTGTAGTAGCCCTGGTGCCATTTCAGACAAGGGCACTGTCACCCTGGGATTAGATCCAAGTACACTTGCTGGCAGGGAGTCAAAATCCGCCCCACTGTGAAAACAGATTTGGGAACAACGAAAAGGTGAGAGCCACAGTGACCTGCTAAAGTGTCCGCAATGACCTGCTGAGAGCGGCCACAGTGACCTGCTAGATTTGGACAGCAGTGAATAGCTTAGAGTGCTCCTTAGTGTCAGACAGTCCGCCGAATAGCTGGAACTGAGACAGACAGAAAAGTGCAGAAATGGCTGGTGAATCGGGCAAGCTGCAGCTGAGAGTCAAAAAAGTTGAGTGTCCAGTCTGAAAGACTGAGAACAGTGAGATAGTACTGGAAGGGACTGTGGAATGTGTCTTCTGAAGTGCCCTCATTTGTGATGTGAGAAGTGAGAGAGCGTGAGAGTTAAGCAAAAGCTGCATCAGGGTGCACCTAGGCCTTATTTGGCCCACCAATTGTGCTTATGCCACCATGAAGTCTAATTTGGCTCCAGGAATGAGAAATTTAGTGGAAGATCATGTCGGTCACGTTTACCACTCTGCCACTTGGCACCATTTGTACCCATGAACTTGCTTGTTTAGCCCCCAAACTCCCCAGCTCCATGGAGTAATGGTTGTTGTTTGAGCCCCCACAGCATTAAATGGATTTTACACCTTTAAATTTTATGTGGACATTGGGGTCATTTATGAACTGTTTGTGTGCCAGTTAACTGCTATTCCTTTAAGTGCCAGCAATCTCCAGTGGAGTGCAGCTATGCACCAGGTAAACGCAGCCATTTTCTGGTAAAGGGTTTTCTGCTGTGTGGCTACCCCTCCCCTCGGACACTGCACCACCATACCCCTAGACAATGGGGAAGGGGGCTACACAAGAATGATGTAAACCATGTGCCATCTACTTTTTCTAGGTAGTACTACCCTCCTGGTATCCTGATGAGGGGATTATCTACTCCTCCATCTATGTGCGGCCAGCACAGGCCGGAGCACACAAGAGGCCTTTACAATGTACCATTGCAGGTACAATAACTCCTATTGTACAGGAGAGGCGATGCACTACCAATACATTTAACCACATTACTTTCAGTATTCCCAATTACTAGCACACTTAAAACCAGCCATTAACTGCCTAAGAGCTGTAGTGAACTCAGGTGCCCTTATGCAGCCTTCACTTTCTCATAGGGTTTAGCCTCTCTTCTTTTGCCCTTTCTTCTTCTTCTTCTTCTTCTGCTTTCGCTTGAGATGCAATGGTGAGGCCCAGCTTCACCTGCAAGAAAGCAGAAAAATAACAACACACCACACACGAGATTCCCCCAAATATATATTTTTTTCCAAAAATTTTAAAATTGTTTTAAATAAGTAAACATGGAAGTCCATTGCTTTTTCACAGTTCTATGTGAGAGCAGCCAGTCACTTCCTGGCAGGTCTCCCTGAGGAGATCCTGAAGTGCGTTTTTTTTTTTCTTTCTATTGAGTTTTTTTTATCCCTGGGTAACTGGCAGGGCTCTTCAGCTCACGCTCACTGCCATCTCCCACTGAGACTCACCTGCCACATTATTTTCTCCCACAGATTGCCCCCCACCACCACCATTGTAATGGGGTCAGGAGGAGGAGAAGGGTCATCCTCTCTCTGGAGACCGGATACATTTCTTCCGTGACGGGGATCCCAGGGTGATGGCACAGTCCAGAGCAGCGAGAGGGCTTCATGTGCCAGTCACCAATAATTCCCCTTTTTCTCCCCTTGGCGCATGGAGCTGCACAGGCACTATGCACTGACCAACAGCCGGTCCCCAAGAGTGTGGCATTCCTGCTGGCCTACCACCATGCCTCCACTGAGTGGCAGTATCAGAGCAGTGCAGAGGATCACAGTCTGCAGATGCCCAATCCTGTCTGACCCCAGCCGACCCCCAGCAGCTCAGGTCCATCCCTGAACCTGGTCTGTGGGTGTGGTGGCAGGTGAGGCACTGGTGCCTCAACCCTCTGAGCCACTGGGTCGACTTATCCTGAAGTATTCTTAAACTTTTGCCTGAGGTACATCTGTGACCTCTGCTGCAATGTCTCATCAACAGGCAAGCCGTAGCTCCTAGAACTGGGATCACAAGTCACTCCCTTGGCAGAGTACCTGAAGTTCTTTCTACCCCATGCGTAGGGGAGAAGGCCCGAGAGTGCTGCAATAACTGTGGTGCTTCTTGGTGCAAAGATTGCTTCCCCTCTGACCCTTTGATAATTGGCATCTAAACAGAAGTCCAACTGACTTTCTTTCACACAGTCCAAGTGCTTTTTAGGAATAGTAAGGTGGATGGGTCTTTCTCACTCACTCTCCATCAGGCCAAGTAGTCCATATGAAGTCACCTAGTTGCTGGTCATTCATGTCCTCGTACAGTACTTCATGCATCCGGTTACTTCTCCCCATTTCCCAGGTGCTGATTTTGGCTGAGCAACACAATCTAGCTGTTCTTTATACTGTAGGTAATTGTCATGGTCACCTCTGGTCATGTTCTTTTAGGCGGTTCCATGTCATAATAGCGATAGCAAAGTAATGATCACTATTATGGTGAGAGTATATCACCAAAAAGCAAATGGGCAATATACACTTGCCGGCGACACGACATCTGGCAAAAGAAAAAGTGCTTTGCCCCTGCAACCCCTGAATAAAGATTACTAACTCCAGTGGGGTGCATGTCGGGGAAGGGGCACAGCCCGCATCTGCGGGAAAAAGTAAGTGCCACACCCGCAGGCAGTGGCAAAATTGTAACCCTACTGGTCCCCAGCCCGAACTCTGTACCTGTTCAGCCAAAGCTAGCCACCCTCGCCACCATGCGACAGGGCTAGCTCAGCCGGAGTGGGCACAGCAGTCCCCTATGTACCCTTCCCCTATCCCTCCCCTTTCCTTCGCTATCCCCCCTTCTGGTTGCTTTCCCTACAGTCGCTTTTGCTGTAGGGTCGCTACCCTTGCAGGGCAGCCCTTGATGATATCGCTGAAAATGAGTCATTGTTTTAGCAGGCGCTCATTTTCAGTCGCTATCATCACAGGATTCCCTTGTGGGCTATAGTTAGCAAAATCTTTTCTCTGTGCTTCTCAGTTATTTCCCTCAGCCATCCATGCATGTACGAGTAACTGTACTAATGTTTTGTTTCAACTGATCTTTTGATGGCACAGTCTGCTTGACACCATTTTCCAAGCCTCCCTATGGCTTTCTGACCTGATGGCAGCTACAGTCCTCATCTTCATTTTTTCATGGCCCCCTCTGTAATAAGCTGTTCCCCAGTTTTGCTCTCGTCCAGCTGAGGTTCTGATTGGGTCATACTGGTGACTTCAGAAGGTGATTACTTAGAGACCTCTAGTGTAGCAGTACTTTGTTTGGGAGGAGACTTAGGTGCTCTTAAAGATACTCTGGCAGGAGTAATGGTAGCTCTAGCCACATCTGCTGATTCTGGTTTTGGTTTCACACCTGGCACTGCATCTGGCTCAGCAGCCTGGCTGCTGTCCATCTTATTCTGTGGTCCAGGCAGGCCAAATAGGAGACTAACCTACGGGCAGGCCTTAGGGTGGATAGTCACGCCCATGGATGAAGCAATGAAACTGGTGGGGGCCCTAGTTCCTGGTGAGTGGCTGAGCTGCCACCCAGATTCTCCTCCGAACACAACCCTCTCTCACTATTTGATACACCAGACCCTGCACTCATTGCAGAGTCAGCCATGTCGGAAGCCCCAGATCACCTCTAAGACCACACCTGGTCTCTGGCAGATTGATCAAGCCTCACCCCTGTATCCCAGCAGTTGCCTCCTGATTCCTGGTCTTTTCACTAGATGGGCACCTCTGCCACAGTACTGGCCTTTGCTAAGGCCTGAGCTGTTTCTCTAATACCCTGGATTAGGTCTTCTGCATTGTCTGGTGACTGTTTAACTACTGGATAAGTAGCAGTGGCTACCATACCATGGACACCTTGTTCAGGGACTCATTGTCCGAGTGTTCCTCTGAGGTAGCAGGGTGCAGTCACTATTGCATCTGAATTTGGCACAGTCATAACACACTTCACATACTTTGATAGTCCACACCTTACTGACATGTCCACAAGAGTGGTCACAGTACCCTGAGGATAAGCCATTGGCCATTATGAAATAGGAGATAAGAATGCTGAATCCTGATTGGCTGAGAGGTACTGTCAGCTGGGCCGATATCCCAGCACAACAGCCTGGCTGAAAGTACTCCCAGACCAACAGGCTGACCACACACATTTAGACCGCTGTGCATCAACTGACCATCACTCGCTGCCCCCCCCCCCCCACACACACACACAGTGGATCCAATTGCCCTTTTTTCTTTTTAAATTATCATGCACCCGGTCTTTTCTGTTACCACAACAAGGCATTACCCTCTCTTTGTATACATAAGGCTCTTATCTGCTGATAACACAACCACTCTGGCAGCCCAGAGCCTATTGTAGCCATGTATCAGTTTCCATATATTGATCCCCACTCCCTGCCAAGCCTGACTTTTACTTTCCATTCATTTTGCAAACGTTTGTTTTAAAATGTCTGTACCACGTGCACACCAGAGGTTTGCTGCTGTTACTGTAATTTTACTTTCACTTTATTTTGTGATCTGTTTCCTGACCTAGCTGCCTTTTAGTTTGATTAGATAGCACCTGAGATGAATACCCAGAGTGCAAATTCATGGTGGGGATCGGTCCTTAGTCGCAGTTTTACTTCAAATGCTGGCAGAGGTTCAAGTTACTGTTTCTGTCTTTTGGGCAGCCGTAGTCGGTGGTAAGGAGTGATCCCGATGGCGGATGACTCCTGTGGCACTGGTGCTGCAACTGCAGCAGGTGGTGGGTTTTCAGTGTATGCAGGAGTCAGCCACTAGGATTGGACGACATACTGTGGTTCTTCAGTCTTTAGCATGTGTCTAGCCTACATTCTGGTTCCAATGGGCCATCTTCCTTGATCTTGGTATTGCTTCCCGAATCTTCTTGCTGCATCATCTTTATTCGAGCTGCCCCTCGCTCATGCAGTCAATGTGCAAGCCCTTTTCTAGCCCTAGTCACCTGTATAGCAGGGAAGGTTTTCAGGCTCCGGGTGCCAGTCACATAACGCCATTCTAATTTTCGATTACATGATCCAACTGCTCCTCTCCCAGATGATCTATGTGCAGCCTGACCAGCTATGGAAATACACTGCAGACATAAAGTTATTTTTTTATTCAAGTTGTAAAAGATTTGGGGCCTGTATTTCTGTGTTTTTTTAACCAATTAGCACCAAACAAACTTTAAACAATGCAGGAGGTCTCAGGGTACCCAGTGCATGGTGCTTCCCAAAATCACCAGCATCCAAATCCCAGAGGACGAGCCCTCACGTGTAAAGGCAGGGCACCCCCCCCCCGTGTCTAAGGGTATATGGAGGCATCTCTCATAAGAGGAACACCTGCCTTACACTGTGAAATCCAGTACCTTCAGCATTACCTTTGCCACCTCGGGTCTGAAGTGATGGGGCTAGGAGCACCTTAACCGCACACACTGGTTCACCATTAAATAGTAGACCACACACAACCTGAGTCCCAAACTTGGAGCTGGAATCAAGCTGGATGTAATTATTACGTTCACTTGCGCAAGGAACGTCTTGGGAGAAGGGGACACTTTGGAGGTGTGCCCCTCTCCTGCAATGCCCTGCTCCATAGAGCAGGCGTGGCAGTCCTGCACCATTCCAGAAGCGGTGCTGTGGATGACAGCGTGGTCTTCTCAAAGAAAACCACCGCTGTCATACACAGCACCGCCAACACGCTCCGCCACGCCGCCTCCCCAAATTTTGCTGTCATGCTGGGAGCCCACCCCAGCATGGCCAACATCCCGTGTTGTTCGCCGACGGGGTGCCCTAACTCTCTGTCGGCTCCAGGCCTCCCCAGCCATCTTCTGCCACGCTGGGAGCCCACCCCAGCGTGGCAAACGCTCCAGTCCTGACGTCCTCTGCCGACGGGGTGCCCAACTCTGGCCGGCTCCACGCCTTCAGTTGAGTCTCTTGTGCCACGCTGGGAGCTCCACCCCAGCGCGGGGCAAACGCCCCACGCCGCTTTTTTTAAACCTGTAAATCGAAAACGGTCCCACGGCGCTCTCCCAGGCCCTCCCACAACCCGCACCCACCCACTGCGCACCCCGCCTCCCCACACCCCCTCACCCCATACTTACTCTCCGAGCTCAGCGCATCTTCGTGGACCTGGAACACGCCTGCACTCTTCAAAGCCGACTCGCAAACTGAGGAAATGCCGGTAAGCTGTATAATGGGCTAGATAGGGGTTTCAACTTATTACGATATTCAGGGTATTTTTTGAATTTTGCACCAAATTTCTTCAACATGGTTTTGGGACCCTTCATGAATGATGTCACTGTCATGAGCAAGCTATTCGTCCCAAGGGTGATTTACAGTCACTGCGCCGAAATCACCCTTTGGGCCCAAATAATGCCATGACAGTGACACCATTCATGAGAAGGGTCCCAAAACCCCATGTTGAAAATTTGGCAAAAATTCCAAAAATGACTGTTTTACGAGCATGCGTTACGCAGTTCCTATGCAGGCTCGTAAGTTCGCGAATTTTCAATATTTTCACTCCAGATTTTCAACATTGCCATTTTACCATACCTCCTTATGAGCAGTACAGCTGTCATTTTTCACATCCTGCCCAAAACGTGTTTCCGCCCAAGTAGCACACAATGGCGCAGTCGATGTGCGAAATCAATGTATGGGACACATTAAGAAAATCACAGTGACACTGTTCATGAGCAAAGGTCTTAAAATGGCTGTGTTGAAAATGTGGTGAAAAAATTCCTAAAAATGACTGTTTTACAAGCGTGCATTGCGCAGTTCCTATGCACGCCAGAAGTCTAATTTTCAATATTACCCAGATTTTCAACATTGCCATTTTACCACACCTCCTTATGAGCGGTACAGCTGTTATTTTCACATCCTGCCTAAAACATGTTTCCATGTAGCGTACTACAATAGCAGTCGGTGCAAATCAATGTATGGGACACATTAAGAAAATCACAGTGACACTCTTCATGAGCAGAGGTCTTAAATGGCTATGTTGAAATTTGTGAAAATTCCTAAATGACTGTTTCACTAACGCAGGCTATGATTTCACGCACACTGCAGAAGTTCGCGAATTTTCAATATTTGCACTCCAATGACTTCCAAATACCTAAACAGCACATAGAAGCAAGCAACATTCGGCATTGACAAATGCTTGTACTTCTTTGTCACTGATTTTTTTTAAGCCATGTCCAAGTGCCAAATACCACTGCAAATACTTGCAAGCGAACGTTCGGCATTGACAAATGCTTGTTATACTGCAGATGGTACACAGCCTTTAGGGCATTCCATTTCATTTTATTTTCATTTTTTATTTATTATACTGGGAAGACTTTAATGGGCATGGACCCTTTTTCATAAGCGCCCAGTGAGTATCAGACAGTGGAAGCAGAATAAATAACAATAGATAAGTACAGTACAAAAGATAAGTACATAGGATGAGTTAATTAATAACAGTTGCAAATAAAGTATGATGATAGGTGTTGAGCACAGGTCATTTTAAAACTGTGAAGAGATTTATGAACAGTTATAGATACATTCAACTTGTACCAACTCCTAGCTCTGTAGACAAGAGATCTCTGACCCAGGTTACTATTCATCCTTGGGGTGTGAAAAGCACAACCCAAGGATGATCTCATGGTCTGACTATTTACTGGTTCTGAAAAAATGTCCTGGATACTTTGGGGCTAAACCAAGGACCACTTTCTGTAGCAAAACCAGTGCCAGAAGTTTTATGCTATTTTCCATCGCAAGGCACAAGGCAGAGGACAGAGGAGCGTGCAGTGATGTGTGCAGCTCAGGAGATTAGTCTGACACCTGCAGACTGAGTTGTAGAGGATCCTAACCTTGGATAACACAGACTCACTGACTGAGGAATATACTAACAATCCATAGTCAATCAAAGGGAATAGAAGGCCAGTGGACTGGATTTTCCTGGACTCTGCTGTTAAGCAATTTTTGACTCTGTATAGTACTTTCATTCATTGATAGAGTTTTTTCGTAACATATGACATGTGGGGTTCAAAGGAAAGGGGGCTGTCAAGGATGACACCCAGGTAACAGAACTCATTAACTATTTTGATTTGCTCACCAATGGAGTAGGACAAATTTAGTGAGTCATGAAGTGTTTGTGGGGACCAGAGAATAGCATGGCTTTTGTTTTTTTTTGTATTCAGGACCGTTTTTTGTTGATTGACTCATGTTTCCATGCAGGAGAAGTCTGACTGCAGTATCTGGTTTATGTGGCTTATATAAGTACCCACATGGAAAATGACGGCATCGTTGATGTAAAGGATCATGTCGGGGGGGGGCACGAGCTGGGATGGAGTTGAGAAAGAGTGAAAATAAGAGAGGCCCAAGGATTGATCCTTGGGGCACCCCAAGGGCAATTGTTACTGGATTGGACAGGGTGCTGTGTATTTTGGTTCTCTGTACCCTGTTATTTAAGTAACTTAAAAACTAGGCTACAGTCTTGGAAGAAAAGTTCAAATATGTTAATGTTCCCAGCAGGGATGTATGATCCACCAAGTCGAGCGCCTTGGTGAGGTCCACAAATATGCATCCCAGGTAGTTTTCAGCATCTAGAACTTTATATATGTGACTTGCAAACCTCACCAAGGCTGTTTCTGTGTTATGTGACTTGCTGAATCCATGTTATGCAGGTATAAGGAGGTTGTATTGTGTTAGGAATTCAAGTGTTTGGTCAAATAATACTCATTCCAACAGTTTGGAGAGGGCACTGAGTAGTGAGATTAGTTGATAGTTTGTTGACATAGTCTTGGAGCCAGATTTGTGGATGGGTCTCACGACCTCCTGCTTCCAGATATCGAGAAAAATGCCACATCTAAGAGAGAAGTTGCAGAGCTTTATGATTCCTTCTGCTAATATTTCCCTATCTAGTTTTATTAAATGGTAATTAAGGCCATCAGATCCTATGATGGGCTTGGGGTTATATTTAGTAATGTACTTCAGCACCTCATTTTTGGACATGGTCCTGAAATAAAATTTAGGATGTGAACCAGATCGGGGAGCATCTAGGCTCATCAAATTGGTGGGGGTCCTATGATGTGAGGTCCTGGATTTGGAAAGATCACTGAATCTGAATATGATTGACTTCTTTAACTGGGTCACAAAGACAGTAGACTGGGGCCAAGCAACAGACATCCTCTAACTGGAGTTCAGCAAGGCCTTTGACTCTGTGCCCAACAAAAAGTTGATCAGGAAGTTGGCAGATCTCGGGGTTGAGGATAAGAGGGCCGGGTGGGTGGAAAACTGGCTGAGGGACAGAACTCAGAGGGTGGCTGTGAAGGGGGAGTTATCTGGCACCAGAGAGGTCACCAGTGGGGTCCCACAGGGTTCATGCTGGGTCTGGTGTTATTTAATGTCTTTATCAAAGATATTGGGGATGGTATTAAGGGTAAAATGTGTCTATTTGTAGATAATACCAAGCTCTGTGGGAGAGTGGACACAACTAACGGGATACAGGACCTACAGGATGATCTGGAAAAGTTGGGGAGGTGGTCCGGGATCTGGCAGCATGGTTTCAATGCCAAGAAATGTAAAGTTATGCACACTGTAGCCAAGAATCCCAGGATGGAGTACTACCTGGGTTGAGTCCAGGTATCTGCATTAGAGGAGGAGAAGGACCTGGGAGGGATGATCACTAGTGGCCCGAAGCACTCCACGCAGTGCAAGAAGGCAACAAACAGCAAAGGCAAACAAGATGCTGGGATGCATAGCTAGGGTGACCAGTAGTAGGAGAGAGGAGGTTATACTGCCCATGTACAGTTCACTGGTGAGGCCACTGATGGCCCACACCTCAACAAAGGACATTAACTAGCTGGAGAAGGTCCAGAGGAGGGCTACAAAGATGACAGCAGGTCAGCAGGGTAAGGCATATGAGGAGAGGTTGAGGGCACTGAACATGTACTCCCTGGAAGACAGAATAGAGGGGGGACATTATTGGGACATTCAAGTACTTGAAAGGGGTAAATAAGGTGGATAAGGAAGGTCTCTTTAAACTGAGTTGCAGCCATAACACAAGGGGGCACAGTCTTAAGCTGGAGGGGGGGAGGCTTATGAGGGAGGTCAGGAAGCACTTCTTCACAGAGAGGGTGGTGAACACTTGGAATGTGCTGCTGGAAGAGGTGGTCTCGTTGAAGACAGTTGGCAGCTTCAAGAGAGGCTGGGATAAGCATAGGGGGAAGGTAAAGATCATGGGTAGGGAGGATGGAAGGAGTGGGAAGGGGGCAGGGATAGTAGCTCAAGCTGTGTACCCTGCAATACGAGCAGACTAGATAGACCAAATGGCATTCTTTTGCTGGCTTCTTCATATGTTTGTATGAACTGTTTATTGAAGTTTCCAGCTATTTCACCTAGGCCACTAACCATATTCCCATCAGCCTCGAGTGTAATGGACTCGTCAGAATAATCAACCCCGTTAGTTCTTTAAAAATCTGCCAGACATTTTTAGATTGGGTACATGTTTTTTCCTGCCATACCTTGAAGCATGTGGATTTGGCCTTTCTAACTAGGGTTTTACACTTGTTTCTTGCAGTTTATACTCTTAACAAATTATGAGTATCTCCAGTCTGTTTATTTATCCCAGATGTTATATCTGTATTTCAGCTTACTGAGGATTTCTGCATTCACCCACCCTGCCTTGTCACCTCTCTCATACGTTTAAGGGGAGCAACCAAATTGAAAATATCTACCAGAACTTTGCAAAATGTGTCGTAAGCAGAATTTAGGTTGGTGATGTCAAAGAAGGATCAGTCTATAGACTTTAAACTGTTCAGATAAGATTCACTGTTGAGTGTCTTTATGTTTCTAGTCTGGATGAAAACTGGACAAGGATTTTTTTTTTCACTGACCAGAGACAAAAAATAGGACAACGGTCACTAAGATCGTCTGGTAGGGTACCTGCTAATGGGACCCTGTCTGGGTTTGATACTACTAACCAGTCCAAGGCTGTTTTAGAGCCAGTTTTATAGTTAACCCATGTAAGAGTATCAAAGACTTGATGTAGTCCTAACTCATGGAATATTGGTAGGAAGATGTTACCAGATTTCACAGTCCAGTTTAGATTAAAGTCACCCAGGATTATAAAAATGGTCTGAGAACTGGAGCTTTCTGATTGGCTGCAAACATTCTAACAGCCTTATGTTAATCTTTTAACATACATGTAGAGCTTAATCATATGCTGAACAAGATTTAACACTGTTTTAAAACATTTTTTATTATAATAGCAATAAGGCACTCCCAGGGATTATGTTAGTGGTCAGTTAAACACCCTCTAGGGGCAAGTAGCACTTGGCTACGCCTCGTGACACAGTACACCTCTAGAAGATGATTAACAGACCATTAACATACCCTTGGTCATGCCTTATTGCTTAATGATCCACTCTGTATGGTGAGGGATGGAATTCCAGAATTGTTGGACCAGCTTTGACCTCTCTTCAGTAAAACCCAGGGGAATGTAAATAACAGATAATATGAGGGGTTTGCACCACCCAGCAGCAAGCTGATGGACAGAAAGTCACAGTTCTGGGCTTCAGAGGAACCAGGGCATTCATTTACAATGAGTTTGTTTGAGACTGAAAACAGGCATCCCCCTCCTCTTTTACCCATGCGGTCCTTGCAAAAGATTTTATAGTTTTCTAAAGATACCTCATTGTCAGAGATAGTCTCATTTAGCCAAGTTTTTGAAAGGGCTATAACACTGAATCTATGGAGAGCAGCCCAGGTCTCAAACTCTTCTTCCTTTGCTAGAATACTTCTTTTGTTGAGGTGTGCAATATTCAGTCCGTGAGTTTTTTGTTTAGAGATGCCAAATGTAAGATTGGCGCTGGGTGGTCCAGGGTTGGGATGGATTTCACCAGAAATTAATAATAGGAGTAAAACAATCTTCCTGAGCCTGGCTAATCTGCTGGCATTTAAAGCCAGTGTGGGTGTTACTTTAGTAGATTTGCACTTGCACCTGGAGTTAGGGGACAGCTTGTGGCCAAGATACAGTAAGATTAATTCAAGCATGGCCCTTTAATTGTTTGTAGTTCCAGATATTTGGTAGAGTCAGTTTTGTAGGATTGATTCACTGTGTGTTCCCCCTGTCTTACGTGAACACTGAGGGCAAATAACAATCCAAAATTCCCTTCCTACCACCATTGTTGAAAGTGGTAGGACAAATGTAAGAAATTCTTGGATTTGTATTTAGGTGGCGACATAACTAGAAAATACCACTGAAATGTGGCGAGTCATACTTGGCCCTAGCTAGCCGACTTGTATTCTTATCTATGACAAATGTAGGAGCTGGGTTACTCCCCCCCAGCTTTTTGGGAACGCCCCAATAGGCTTAGCAATATAAGGGTTAAAAACACCGTTGGTCTTGGGAGAACTGGTTTAACCATGGCTGTTAAAATTAAGAGAGAGATTGGGGAGAGCAAGACATAATGCTACAGTCAGTGATTCAGGGGTGTGGCCTGTTGACCTTGCAATCACACCTGTTAGAGTTACTGTTCATTCAGCAGGTGTGGGCTGGGTGGAAAATTACCTTAAAATTATTAGAGACAGGTTGCCACCTAGGATCTTTATTTCAGTTCACAAATTACAGGTACTCACTGCATTACACTGTACCATAATCCTTGCAAACTGGGGTCTAGATTTCTACCCCCACAGTCTTCCCAGTGCCTACCTATCCTGCACTAGTAATACTTGTTTGTTTCCAGGTTACCTCCCTTGATCTAAGGGGCACTGCTGCTTCACTGGATCTGCGTCCAAGTCTCAGTTACCCCCAAATGTCCCTAATCTCCCTGTTGGGATCCCTGCAGTCCTGGTGCTCATAAGACCTTTTGTGCAGCGGCACTCTCCCAGACAGGGCAAGCTCTTCACTAGGAACAGATCTGTGCCAGCACATGTCTCACTGTGACCGTATGGGACAACATTACGAAAGCAAGTCAGACTGAGATATACTACCACATTTAAATGGATTTGTTGATCTGGCCATGCCTGCCTCCCTTCGGCAGTTACATTAACAGCCCTAGTGGCCCGACGAACAGTCTCCCTTGCCTGGCCCCATCTCAGGGACTTACCAAACTCAACACCTGGAGGTCCCTTCTTCCTGATGACCCAGTCATTCGGCTACCATGCTACAGGGTAACACACAACTGTATCTCTTTCTGCCGTTTTCCAGAACAGCTTTAGTGCAAGATTTACTTACAAATGTGCTCTATTTCAAGCCAGGCTCTCTTCCAAGTGTACATGGCAGGAGTGTATCCTCACAGATCCCAGTGATCTCCTTTGGAGTGGGTGGCTCTCCAACTCCCGGTGGTGCCGGTGGTGCCATCTACTCTTGATCTTTCGGTTCATTGAGGCAACATCATGGGAGATCCCATCCTGCCAGCTGTGCCTGGTGTTCTTCTTCAGACATTGTTAGGGGGTCAGTGCCACCTGGACCCAGGGTCCAAGTCACCATCCCCGGGTCTATAAGTTCCCAGTGATAGCCAAGGAGTTGAGCTTCCACTGCAGATCTTCTTCCCACTGGGCCACACTTCATTCTTCTCCCTGAACTCCTGCTTCTGCACCTGCCTCCCCCTCATATAGACACTTGGGGAAAGACAGAACCAAGCATATTCATGAAAGAATTTCCTGCTTCTATCTGAGCCAGAACATTCTGTACACAAACATCCAGACATCCCATCTCCAAGCAAGTTCCCCCTATAAGACAACTCTCAGGGTCACGCTTAAAACTTTGAGAGCCCTCTAGTAACCAGACTCAAGCTGAGTGAAGAGAGAGGCTGGTTATACCAGTTTTTAGAAACCCCACTCTTTGGGGCCAATGATGTTTTACCCTCCCCACCTCACAGAAAGTTCTTTGTTTGCCAATAAAATGCCCTCACCACACACACACACCTTTCCTCCTGCCCCCCACCCCATTCCTTAGGGTAACAGCATTCACACTTTTTCTTTGGTCTGGGAAGCTGGTGGGGGGGGGACATTTGGCCTGCAAACTCCCTTCTCAGGTGTTAAGGGATACTAGTACTGACCTATTGATAGCTCACTTTTTACTATTTTAATAACATCCCATCTCCCAGCAGCAGTCCCCCCCCCAACATTCCTTCAGCACTTCCAGTAAGCCTGAAGGCCCGTCTCCTTTTCTTCACACAATGAAAAGCCTTACTAGTCAATCTGCCTAGCGTGATCAATGACACTGATCAATTCACCCCTCTCTTGATTGCGTCCCCTGCTTACTCCAATGGCTATATTAGTTTCAGTGGAGCGGGCACTCTACGGGAGGAGAGTTTTGGCTGCTGGCATTGTGCCCAGAGCTGGCATATTTGTTTTATAAGATGTGTGGGGAAGAATGGGGAAGGGGTGGAGGGTGGGAAATGACGAGCATGGAGAAGGGGTGGCCAAAGGATTTTTCCTTGTAACCTGGGGGAGGGGCTTGAGTTTTTTATTTTCTTTTTTTAACTTTTTGTTTTGTTTTTGATTTTCCTGAATATGGTAGTCACTCCCAAGTACACTATTAGTCATGGACGGTGTTCAGGAATTAGTATTTGTTAACTGCACACCCCTGCTTGTCAGGTATAAAACAATTGGTGATGCAGTCAGCATTTGGCTGCCCAGAACGAGACACAGAAAGAGTTAAACCAATTAAATTCCACAGCTAGGTCATATAAAATGAGTGAGAGCCCCAGTTAAGTTGTCAAATGTTATCACCACGAACATGATTTATATTACATGGCAGCTTTGAACAAAGAGCATTTATGAGGTTAACAGTTCATGGGAAAGCTATACCTGAAAGCAACTTCCTCTCCAGTAGGAAAAGAAAGAAACATTCCTAGAAATAAGCAGGCCACAATAAGTGCATCAACCTTGTACTGTTTACAACTGCCTGGAAATGTACATGACTGCTTCACGGCAGGTTGCATGTTGGTCCATGTTAAGGATTAAAAATAATAAGTTAGAAAGAACAATCAAAGCTCTGATTCACTTCAAACTGTCAACCCAACTCTTCATTACTTCCTTTAGTGTTTTCTTAGTAACCCAGCTCAGACAGCACTCTGCACACGTTGTAGAAAGTATCCCACTAGATGGCAGATGCAGTTTATCGCAAACAGATATCATCAGCCCCCCCCCCCAAATCAACCAGAGGTTTCTGAAACATGATACTATAGACTCAGCCAGTTCATTCACATATTGTAGACTAGTCAGAGCAGAAATCACAGAAGCAATAACAAGACAAGTGTAACTCCTAGGTGGCGCTATCCCAAGGGCTACTACCCCTGCCTGATTTGCCACTAACAGGTTGAGGGGCCTGGATCCGATGGCGGGGTGCCTCCACCCAGAGGTCAGGGTTTGCAATAGTTAAACTAACTTGGTCATAGCCCCCTGGGACACTGCGACCCCCCTTTCTTCCCACTAGTGACCCACACGATATATCAGAATTACCTTCACAGTATACACTTACCCCCAGGAATGGTTCAGTCAGCGTGACTCCGGTTACTCCCTGTAAAACAAGATGATACAGTGCAAAAACCACAGTACAATACTTTAACATAGACGAATACCTCAGGCAGTGTAACTTTGCCGAAACAAAACAGATCTGATTTATTTAGGGGGATATAACAAGGATGGGGGAAATCAGGTTAATTAGTTTAAACGCATTAATAATCACAGTACTGTGCACATATTTCTGAATCCCAGATGTCCCTAATGCCACTCTTACTGAGTACCCAGGCAATAAGAGGCTAGCCTATTTGGTGCAGCTGGTTGGGGCCCTGAAGATGGAAAATGCATGCACAATACCCAGGCTCAAGTTTGTGGAGAAAGAAAGGAAAAAGTAATCAGATGGAACACTTGCAATTAGATGATGGCAGAGAGCTACCCTGATTTGTACTCACAAATTCAATGCTGAAACTGAATGGAAGGCAGATTGTCCTGGATTGCCAGGAGGAGCAGACCATGTGGACAAGGTCCTTGTGACTGGACCCCACGGCAGTTCAGAGCAAATGGATGTAGTCTGGATTAAGCTGGGGTTTACTTGCAGCTTCATGCACTCAATTCACTGTACAGAGGATTTGAAATGCGAGTCCCCACAAGCACTACACACATTTATATGGAAAAAGAAAGTACTATACCAGGCAGGCTGCTTCTCTATTCCGATCGCAATTACTGCACAATACCCGGGAGAACACACAGCAGATTCAGTTCCTGACAGACTGAGTGCAATTCAGCAATTTCTCCAGTCTTCTACAGGGTGAGCCTGGTTTCTACTCTTCAGATGTCCTTGATTCTCTTCACAGGTCGGATTCAGTCCGAACAAGCACTTGCACAAGCTGCAGACCAAAACTTGGGGCCTACACGCGATTTCCGACTAAATTAAGACCAAGGAGCACAGGGCCTTCCTCTTCACTGCCAGAGCTAAACTGAAACTCCAGTAGACAAAACGGCGCTTCCTTTGAGTTCCTCCCAGTTCTTGACTGGATTGGCTGTCACTCACAATAGACTCCCTCTTTTGGTGCAAAAAGGCGCTGAAGTCCAAACTACATTTCCCAGAGTCACTGCCCATACAATCCTCTTATGGCTGGTTCAGATTACGAGTCCAAGTTCTGATTCGTCCAGGCACCATTTTAGAGCTCCCTTAACCCACACTGATTGGTCCAGTTCAGCAGTTCAAAACTAGAATGGGGAACTAGGCAAACACAGTTCTGATTGCAAAGAAAAGCAGGTTAGACAAACTGTATTTTCATTATTACTCTAAATGATTTCTGGCAAACAGCTACATCTTTCAGATAGGTTCCCTTTGCACTCCTAGCGACTGCAAAAACGGAGCGAACTGGCAGCAGCTTGAGTGGGACTCAAGTAGAGAAACGCACAGTCCCCCCCAAACAAACTAATTATGTCTGCAAGCAGACAGCTCTTAAAGAGACAGTACCAGAGGCTCTAAAAACACTCACAGATAAATGGCTTAAACGACAAACACCATTCAAGCAAGCTCCTGGAAGTCTTTTGGGAACCCCCATTTGCAGGGGGGTTACACAAGCATTTGTCAATGCTGAATGTTCGCTTGCTGGCATTGGTAGTGTAGGAGTTAGAAAGATGCATAATAGGAATTTGGCAGAGAAGTATTGAACTGAAGCCAACCCCACCACCACCCTGCAGAGACTGACAGGCATTGGGGTGTGCCTTTGGGTTGTCAGGCATAACACCCATGCCACTTCGCCACACCCTACCCTGCAGACACCGACAAGTGTCACAGTGTGCCTTGGGGTCTTTGGGCCTTATGCTCACCCCATTCCATAAGGAAATATGGTGAGATGGGTGCAGTATAGGAGAATGGGGTGAACTTTAGGGCCGAAGAGTCCAAGGTACATCTTGATGCTGTCACTGGCTACAGGGTATGGGTGGGGGTGGAAAGACATGAACATTACAGGAGACAATCCCAAGTCACACCCCTGATACCTGTCAGTCTCTACAGGGTGGGGCGATATGGTTAGAAATCCTAACGCCCCAGACGTTCATTGGTATTTTCACTCCAAATTTTCAACATGGGTTTTTTGAGACCCCTACCTCATGAACAGTGGCAATATCAGTTTGTTAGCCGAAAGCTGCTTTTGCACATTTGGCACCACATGTGCGAAAACACATTACGAACAGGATGTGAAAAATGACAACTGTACTGTTCATGGGGAGGTGTAAAAAATGTCAATGTTGAAAACCTGGAGTGAAAATATAAAAAAAGTGAAGTCACGAGTGTGCATAGAAACTGTGCAACGCACACCAGTAATGTAATTAGTTTGGGAATTTTTTACAGCAGATTGTCAACACAGGCATTTTGGGACCTCTGCTCATGAACAGTGTCACTGTGATTTTCTTAATTTGTCCTGAACACTGATTTCCCACAGCGACCACGCATTTCTGCGCTGGAAGTGCAAAAACACATTTCGGCCAGGGTGTGAAAAGTGACAGCTGTACTGTTCATAAGGAGGTGTGGAAAAATGCCAGTGTTAAAAATCTGGACTGAAAATATTACAAATTTGTGAACTGACGAGGGTGCATGGAAACTGGACAATGCACACTCGTAACACAGTCATTTTATGGACTTTTGTCACCAAATTTTTAACATTGCCATTTTAAGACCTCTGTTCATGAACAGTGCCACCATGATTTTCTTAATCTGTCCCAAACATTGATTTCACACACCGATTGCGCCATTGTGCACTACATGTGTGAAAACACATTTTGGGTAAGATGTGAAAAATGACAGCTATACTGCTCATAAGGAGGTGTGGTAAAATGGCAATGTTGTAAATCTGGAGTGAAAATAGTAAAAATTCTCAAAGTTATGAGTGTGCATAGAAACTGCGCAATGCACACTTATAAAAGTCATTTTGGGGAATTTCTTCACCAAATTTTCAACATAGGGTTTTGGGGGACCTACCTCATGAACTGTGACAGTGTTGTTTCTTTACTTGGTCCTGAAAGGTGGTTCCGCGCATTGACCGCAAAATTACCTTTTGGGGCAAAATTACAAAATGGCAGTGGCTGAGTTCATGAGGTGGGGTCCCAAGAACCCCATGTTGAAAATGTGGTGAAAAAATTCCCCAAAATGGCTGAGATATGCACCAAAGTTGAAAAAAAAAACATTTATGTCATCATACAGCTTACCGGCATTTCTTCCGTTTGCAGTCGACTTTAAAGAGTGCAGACATGTACCTAGCTCACCGAAGATCGTCGCACCGGCCTCTGGAGTTAAGTACGGGGTGAGGGGTGTGTGGGGAGGTGGGGTACGCAGAGGATGGGCGCGGGTTGGGTTGAGGGGGCAAGAGAGTCAACGAGGGGCTGTTTTCTTCTGTTTTAGGTTTTTTTTTTGTTTTTTAAGACAACGTAGGACTTTTGCCACAGTGGGGTGAGTTCCCAGCGTGGCACCTGCAAGTTTGTTGGGATAGAGGCAGTGGAGCCAATGGGAGATTGGGCACCCCATGGGCCACAGACTTCGGCCACGCTGGGGTGGGCTCCCAGCATGGTACCAGGAAGTTTGCTTTTGGGGGGCGGTGGAGCTGACGGGGGATTGGGCACCCCCGTCAGTCACACGGTGTGCGGAATGGAGGGGAGCACATGAGCACACTGGGGTGTGCTCCCAGCGTGTACAGGACATGGGACTCTTGCTACGCTGGAGTGGGCTCCCAGCATGGCACCAGGAAGTTTGCTTTTGGGGAGGCAGTGGAGGTGACGGGGGATTGGACACCCCTGTTGGTCATACAGTGTGCGGGGGTGGAGGGGAGCGCATGAGCACACGGGGTGGGCTCCCAGCATGCTACCTAGGTGTTCGTGGTGGGGGACGAACTGTCTATGAGAGTTCAGATGCAGTGCTGACATGTAGGCAATCTGCATACTGGCCACAGCAGTGTGCAAATTGCCTACACGTTACCACCGCTGTTTGTATTGGTGTTTTTCTCAGAACTGTATGCCACTGCATCTGAACAGCTGTCATAGACAGCTTGGACATTCCTTGGTGCGGTGCAGCCACGCCTGCAAAAAGGAGCAGGGCATTGGAGTGGGGGAGGCACACCTACGAAAACTCATATGGTGGCACTATGTTTCTTGCACATGTGTGCAAGCAAACATAAGAAAACCACAGTGAGTTTGCAATTGCAGGTTCCCCTTCCCTTTCACTGCCTGGTCATTAATTTCCATGGGCTCTGGTTCTTTTTCAAAGCCTTCTCTGCTTCCAGAACTGGTAGCTATATTACCTGCACTCAGCAAGTTCAGATGCTGAATCAGCTGCTGAAGAATCACTGTGCCCCCTCACTAGCCTTAGGTGCTTCCCTACATGGTGCGGAGTATGTCAGTGGGGTGGAAAATGAGGGTCGCTTTTGGGGGCAATGGGGATGGGGCTGGGGCTGAGGGGGGAACAGAACCAAGATGGGAAAACGTAGATAAAATAAGAGAGAAGAACAAAAAAACACCTGAAGAGTCTATCTGTCCCAAGATTCCCTGCTTGGAAATGTTAATTATTTCCCTCATCTTTCCCTCTTGTTTTTATCCACCAAACTCAGTGACCCCTAGTCCCACAGGGACACCTCATACAGGTGGCCCCAAACTCTTCACCCTTGCTGTTGATGGGGCTCAGTTACACAAGGAAAAGACGGGCCCTTGGCACTCCAAGTACCTGCAGCACTGCATGCTGCCCTCTAGCAGGCTCATCTTCCATGGCCTCTCTCCCTTCTGTACTCAAGGGCAGACACAAGTGAGAGTAAAGCTGGAGGGATGATGGACCACATCATGTAACCCTACCAGTCGGGGGGAGGGAATTACATACAGATCAGTATTCTGTGCAGTATTACAAAAATCATTAAGAAAGCAAATATAACACAGTGATATGCCCCCTGTAACAGTGCCCTGCCTGAGGACAACTAGTTTAAACTCACATCGCCATTACTGCTGCCAACCTACTGCAAATTTACTCTGGGCTTTTCCATTCTCCTCCCACTTTAAGTCCTTGCTCAGACTGTACAAGGCCTCTGGATACTGAAATCCCATTTCACTTTCAGACACTCCACAAAATGCTCCTGTAGTAGAGGCAGTCTCACTATAACTTGGTACATGATCTTTTATTTTATTTATTTATTAAGTTCTAGGATTACAAATACCTTTCAGCTGCAAGCTCTTTTACAAAGGTTCCACGTAGAAATGATGAACAATACATACATTTTGGGTTGAGGATGGTATCCGGAGAGTATAGCGACTGAACATGAGCAACCATCAAAATGGCGACTCATATTCAGCGCTATCCCCATGGGTTACCCTGCAAGGGTAGTGACCCTACGCAAAAGCGAGCATAGGGAAGGGTGACCGGAAGGGGGGGATAGCAAGGGGAAGGATAGGGAAGGGGTTTGTAGGGGAGTGGTGCGCCTGCTGCAGCCAAGCTAGCCATGTGGTGTGGTGCAGTGGTGAGGGTAGCTAGCTCTGGTGTAGCAGGTACTGAGTTTGGGGCTGGAGACCGAGAGACACTATTTTGTCGCTGCCTGTGGCTGCCTTAATTTTTTGTGCCACAACAGGAGTGTCGCCCCCTTCCCAACATGAACCCCCCCCCCCCGGAGTTATGAATCTATAGTCAGGGGGGTGCAGGGCTAAGCCTCGAGAGGTGGGGTAACAGCCCCGCAATAAAACATAGAGTGTTGTTGCTGGATGTCTTTGTCTTCTCGCCGGCATGTGTAGACTGTTGATTTGATTTTCGTCGATATACACTCACCATAATAGTGATCGCTGTTTTGCAATCGCTATTATGACATGGATCCATTGAGGACATAACATGGGTAAGAAGTATTTAGCAAGTGCAAAGAACAATGGTCAGGAGAGAACAAAGAAATCATAGCATACCCATACATTTTAGGAAGGCAACATAACAAACAGGGATGCCATTAAGCACACTAAATGACAAGCACACTACCTAGATAGATTTCGACATAGATGTCAACTAAAGGATCTGCCCCGATGGCTTTGTCCAGGGGTAAAGGAAGAGATGGGGAAGAAAGAGGTCTAGTAAAAGGTGAGGGGGGTTAGAAGGGGAGGGTATAATATGATTTGAGGTAGGGAGATAGGAGGTAGGTAGGCTAGCTGCTAAGTGCTGTAGTGGGACAAGGAATTGAGTTTTATGGGAATTTGTGCAGTTCTACAAGTACAAGCTAGGTGGGCAATAGCAGCCACAGAGGGCAGAGATGTGCCTGTAACTTGCATTTGAAAGGACCTAGCTTGGATTCAGAGATGATGTTGTAGTGGAGGAGTTGAACCAGTTGGGGGCACAGTATCCAAATTACCTCTGTCCCTGCGAGGTAGGCGGCAGAAGGGACCCTTGTACAGATGACTGCTGGATTTCTGTTATGATGTGGTTGAACATGAGGCACAGGAGATTCTGAACACTCAGTGGGTTAGGCCCAATAATGTTTTTAGCAAACAGGCAAGTCTGGTACTTCAACTTGCCTTTCAGATGAAACCACCCAGTTTGAGCATACAGGTCACAGGTGTGCATGAGCCTGTGGGCTTTTGTAGTAAGCCTGCAGGCTTTTTTTTAGGCTACTGTAACACTTTTGAGGGTAGTGTCTCACACAGCATCATAGACAACCAGGCCATAATCTATTATGGATATAACTGAACTGTCTTCTGCAATCTGAAGTGGTGCCTCATTGGTCAGGCAGTGTTTATGTCTGTGTAGTAGGCCTAGTCTAGTGTTGGTGGCTTTGATGACATGTTCAACATGGTTTGTGAAAGAGAGGGTGCTGTCTAGGGTAACCCCCAGATCTGAATGTGTGGACCAGGTCAAGGGGGGGGGAGCTAAGGCTATTTACTATTGTGAGCTGGTATGCTCTGTGTTTGCTGTGGGGATCAATGAATGTCATTACTTTAGTCTTTTCATGAGCAGCTGGTACTTCAAGAACCCATTCTAGACACAAGCAACTTTCAGCTGAAGCTGCTTCTCCAGGAGTAATGGGTTCTTGCTGCTGGTATAGATCACAGCACCATCTGCATAGGAGCATTCTATCAGGGCATACAAGAGGGAGGCAGTGAAGTAATAGGCTGAAAAGTAGGGGACCTAAGATAGATCCTTGGGGGATGCCAGTGCGCATTACCTGACTTGCTGAGAGGACTCCATTTATCTTTACCTGCTGAGCTCTATTTGCAAGGTAGCTGCTGAACCAACATACGGCACCATCAGAGAGCCCAGAGATGGATAGTTGGTTGAGCAGCAGTGCATGATTAACCATATCGAAGGCCTTGGTGAGGTTGATGAAGGCCATCCCCACCATCAGGCCACAGTCTAGGGCATTATGTATATAGTCGGTGAACTCAGTTAGTGAGTGCAGTGGTAGTACTGTGTGATTTTCAAACCCATGCCATTGGGGACACTGAGTCTGGTTATTTTCAAAGTAATCTGAATCTCAGTCTGATCGTGAAAAGGTATCACAGAATCTGGCAATTAAAATAAATTACCTGCACCTTGTACACTACTGCACAGTCAGAGATATATTAAATATGCAATATTTAATATCTGTGTAACCCTCCCATTTTGGGCTACCTGTTTGCCCCTCAGGGCAAAGTCTCCCATTTCCCATAGTGTCCCCTCCCTGACACAGGTCCTGTTGTGCCCGAATCCTCCTTTTGTCCCCTGCAAGGTTTGCTAGTGGGATGGGCCAGAAGAGCTGAACTGCAAGGCCATCACTCTGCCTGGAGTTTAAAATGAGTAGTGGCAGCCCACACATGCACAGTAGCACATATTGATTTTCATACCACCATAGTGGTAAAACGGCAACCGTTGGGTTGGTCTCGTTCCCAAATTCAATTAATCATGGACCGGAGACCTGGAGAAGGTACATAAGGAGCCTCTAAGTGTTTTATTTAAAGAGCACCAATAGCTCTGGTCCATGGCTCATGAATATTGATGAGGGGCAAATTAATATGGATGGGCAAGTCTGCCTAGCACCTGGGGACAGTGCAAATCGGTGCTAGTGACAGGCTGGGGACTGAATGTAAATAGTAAACTCTGCAGCAGGATAATAGGACGGAAGGAGGGCTACAAGACTGTGGTGCAATAAATAAATAAAATTATTTATTTTGGCTGCAGCAGGACTAAAAAGTTGGGACTGTTGGTGGGCTGTATATGAACTGTGTTAGCAGAGGCCATGTTCAGCAGCCTTTGACTTTATGATAGCCTGACGGAGGGCCAGGATTGCTGCATGGGACTCTGGGGCAGTAAATGGACTTGCAGGGGAAAAATTGGGGAAATACCTGGCACCCTTTTACACAGCCAATCAGGCACCGAGAGAGCCTGTTGCATTTTAATTTTAAGAAAGGACAGTGGTCTCACCCAATGGGGAGCAGCCAGAGAACTCCCAAAACCCAAGAGCTGTTGGTTCTGTTCTCAGTTCAGTAGGAGCACCTCCAGAGGGAGGGAGGCTCCAGCCCCTTTGTAGAAGGATGTGGTTTCAAGGTTTGGAAAGGCCTGCCTGGGGCTGCCAGACACCTGTCCCCCAGGGCTTACAGTTTCCCATGTTTTGGAGGAATGTTGGTTGAGGGATTCCTGAAGCAACCTTCAGCTGTGAGAGAGCTGCAGAGCTCAGCAACATCCAGCTGTGAGAGAGCTGCAAGTGACTGCAACCTCAGCGGTGAGAGCACTGTGATGGCTTGTGACCTCAAGAGGTTTGAGGTTCCAGAGGGAGAAGGTCGACTGGAATTTCAAGGAGATGGAGATCTTGGGAGTTGCAGAGCCCTTAGCTCAAGAAAAGGTTAAATTCTGTCTGTTACCCTAGATGGCTCAGCATCACAGAAAAGGGGATGGACATTTGGCCAACGGCATGGAATGTTATAGTTCTGGCTTATGGAAAATGGATTCATGGAAAATGGAAGGTTCTGGTTTATGGAAAATGGTATGAGAGTCTCCCTGACCCACAGGGACTTGGCAACATTGCCAAGGTTGGTCTTTAAAGAGGAAGAGAGAGCCTCTTCTTGTTCGTGAGCACCTGCATGGTGATGAAAGAGTTTTCAGTGTCAAGTGACTGGATGAGCAAAGGTGTGTTTGTTCAGTGCCAAGTTCAGCATCCTCGGAGGAACCCATGGTGTGTGTACCCCAGCCTCACTGTGACTGTGTCTCCAGTGCACATCTAGAGACTGTCACCTGATTTCAAAGGGCCATGACTGCCACACTGGCAGTGTGGCTCAAAATGCCTTTAATATCTGGATGTGACTAAACTTCAAGATTAAAGTTGCAACTTGATGTGAAGCTAAAAGAGATTGTGGAAAAGGATTGGGGTTACAGGGAGATATGGGCGCATGCCTGGGTGCTAGGTAGGGCCAGATTAATGCACGGGCTTAAAGGCATGGGCCCAGGGCCCTAGGAAAATTAAGGCCCATGACTCAGCCCAGGCAGCAGGTACTGGAAACGCTAGAAGCCAGAGGAGGGAGGAGACGAGGCCCCTTTAAGTAATGGGCCCCGAGTCAGCCCAAGTGATTGGCTGCTGCTGTGCTTAGTGTGCTGTGCAGTCGTCAACACTGACTGGCTGAGTCAATTGTTCAGCCAGGTCGCGGTGGGGTCGGCGGGTCAAGCTGGAGGTGTTAATGAATCAGACAGGGGCATGGGTCTCACTAGAGAGCCAGCAGCCAGCATGGAAAGTGCAAAAACAAAAGAAAAGCAGCACACGGAAGTATTCTCTGTAAAAATTCTTTATTAAACTTTGTAAAAATGAAATTTCAATGCAGAAATAAATACACTAAGGCAGCACAGTCGAGCTAATGTATTCCCAGTGCTTCGACTCTTAACAAGTCTTCATCAAGGGGTGGCATTAGTGGGAAGACTTCATTAATTTATACACAGTTTATTAGTGGTACACACAATACATATGTTAGAGTGATTATCTAATGATACCAAAACAAATCAACCAAAGTAAAGAGAATCAAACATGTTTTAAGTGGTGTAATACAAAAAACAGTTTCACATTTATCACTTTGACCTTTTTCTGTGACATTTATATAAAGTATCACTATTTGTTATATACCCTGTAAATAAGTAAATTGTTCTTACTATACAGCATAGCTGCTATTTTAATAAGCGCTTATAAGAAAATGACAGAAGAGTGGTGAAAAAGTGAGCAAACACCTGACTATTGTCTGCAGCTGGATCCACACAGGACCCCCTATAAATTGAGGTGGTGGATAGCAATACAGTGTTAAATCCAAGACAGTGGTGGGGTCAGCAGGTCAAGCTGGAGGCATTAATGAGACAGACAGGGATGTGGGTCACACTAGAGAGCCAGCAGCCAGCATGAAAAGCGCCACTGCAAGTTTAAACGGCACTGTGTGACCACTGATTGACCATGGATTATATTGCCAGCTGACAGCAGCACATCAGTGAGAGTCTCTACTGCACCACTGCATGAGTGCGCGAGCTCTCTCTCGGCTGTCCTGTTGGTCGGGCTTGTTTTTGGGCTTAGGGGTCGGGGCCAGGCCAGTCTGGCAGTGGTGGCGGCGCACTCTGTGGGGCAGGGCAGCAATCAAAGAAGCTAGTCAAGTGTGCAGCAAAGAAAAACACTTCAGCCTTACGTCAAGATCAAGAGTAAGGTAAGCCACAGCACAGCAGCCAGCAGCACGCACACAATAAGTGATACATACAGTTTCAATCAAATGTATCTTGAGCATGCGATTGTTCTGAGCCAAAGCACTGTCTGGAGGGGGGGGGATTTATTGTTGTGTGGGACTCCTGACACAGTGTCACAGCGGAGCGTGCAGCAGGCAGGCTTCAGTGGGCATAGCCATGATCCTGGCAAGTCTTGCAGTAGCAGGGAGAGATGGGTTCCCGATTCCACTTCTGGTAGATTTGGTAATATTCTCTTCATGTTTTTTTTATTAGACAGATTAGTTAATACATAGGGTAGCAGCACAACAGGTTGCAGATAGTGCAGAGGAGGCAGCCTGAGTCAGCTGCCACACTCAACAGGGTCATGTCACGTCCACGGTCACATGCAGGGCAGAGGGTGTTGGTGGGAAGCTTGACCCTTGCTTGCTGGTGGTTTGTGCTTTTTTTGTTGTACTGTACAGTCAGCAGCCAGTGGGCAGCAGAAGCAGCAGGTACCCAGGCAGTCCAGAGATCTGTGTGTGTGTGTGTGTGTGTGTGTGTGTGTGTGTGGCGCGCGCGCGAAGTGTGTCGCTTGACTTGTGATTATTCTGTTCAGTAATCATCCTGGATCCATCTCCTGACACTGCTATATCTCCACTGGTCATTGTTGTGGTAAATTAAATGCTATGGATTCCTTTAGTAACCATTGTTATCTAATTGGATGTGCGAAGAGAAAATTGAAAAAAGAAGGGGAGATGAAGGGGGTAGCTTTGCTAGACAAGCTCCCAAAAATAAACCAATTCTTCAAGGAGCCAGAGAACTCTGAGAAGCAACAATTATTTGATGATGACAGCGTCTGCAATGAACCCAACCCAGCCAATGGTGTTTCTGAGTCTGACAATGTGCAGCCGCAAGGAGGTATTGTAGAAGTTAACATGACTACTAGTAGTCCAGCTCTACAAGATGTGGATGGGGAAGTGGTGGCCCTGATTCGGATGATCCTCAGGAAGAGGATCATGACTCAGGGTTGGGCTCAATGAAGGCAAGAAAATATTATTGAAGCAGATCAACTCTACCAGTGATCCGCATTGTGGAGTAACATTGATGATAGTTTCAGGAGTTTTGGATTGCTAATGGGTTCAGCTGCTTGTCGGAATAAAAACGTACCAGGAGAGATCACGTGATGTCTAGGCTTGGATGGTAGCTCTGACTTCAGGCTCCCTCCTCTCTCTGCCAAATAAGTGCTCTCTAAGCTGATCCAAGTTTAATTTTAACAAAATTTAGACTGCCTGCAACTGTGCTCTACTAACAGTCTACAATAATCTCTGATTTTTCGGTATTTCCTATCGGGATCCGAGGAGATGGTAGAGGATATGCGGCAGGCCCAACCGAGGCATACTCCTTCTGCTACTCCAGAAAAATCCTCTAGGAAAGCAAGAGCTCAAACGCAGCACTCAATTCGCCAAACTTCCTCCTTTCCGACTGCAATCCTCTAACTGAGGATCGATTTTGCAGGAACTACAGCCTTTTAAAGAATCCTTGCAATCCATTACTTCTAAGCTAAAGTCGCTACGCATGGATCTCGGAGACTTAGGCCGACGGGTTGGGGATACGGAGGCCCACACTAGCTCTCTTGAGAGATGGCAGATGCAAATGGATCCAGAAATCACCCGCCTCCGTCAGCAACTCAAGCAACTGCAAGATAAAATTGAGGACCTCAAAGGAAGAAGCCATAGGAACAACCTGCTTATTTTCAGATTACCCAAAGCAGCTGAAGGTTCCTCACCAGTCATATTTGTGCAGAAATTGCTGACCAAAAGTGTTGGTCCCTCTCCCCACAATCCTACCTATCTAATTGAGTGGGCACATCATTCTCTTCATCCATGTCCTAAGAAGGGCTCCCCACCACAACCTTCTGTTTTTAAATTCCTCAACTATTTAGATCGGCAGCATGTCCTACACAAGTATAGAGAGCTGCAGAGTGTTACCTGGGAGGTAACTCACTAAGAATTTCCCAGGACTTACCGGCTGAAACCAGGAAAAAACGGGCGGCCTTTCATGACATTGTCTCAAGTTAATAGCAGCCAGCATCAAATTTAGAATGCAGTACCCCGCCACGCTACAAGTTCATAATGCGGGCCAGTGGCACTCTTATGAATCAGGCGGATCAGGCCTCCCAAGATCTGGCTACTCGCTTCCCAGACCTTTTCAAAACTCCCTGAAGGACTGTTTCTAACAATATGGGCTATGGTTTTAAGATCCAAGAAATAAAATAAATCATACCTGGTTTGGAGTTGTGGACTCTGAGGATGGACAACCTTTGGCGAACTGGCTGCGTTACTTTCTTTTTTCGACCTGGGAGAACCTTTCCACCTAGATGCTGGACATTCCTGGATCAGGAACTATATTCTTCAGCAGATGGGACTATTTTCTGAACGGACCATTTGGGTTCACTCTCTTTACCTTCCCCTGGGAAACACACTGCCAGAAGTGATAGTTTGTGATGCATACCTCATTATCACATTGTTCCACAAGGTGGAGGGTGTTTTCCTTAATTTTGCTGCAGTCTTGTCTCCTGTAATTTGTAGTTCACTACCTTAGGTCACTAGCAGTAGCCACAGAATAAGGTAGGGTGGCATCTCAATGATAGCATGATAGTTTCCTCACTACTGTTGTGGAGTGCTTCAAATTAAACTATCAGCCTGGAAGTTTGTTTAGGAATAGTGATTTGTTCGGTTATCTTTATTGGGCAGTTGATTACCTCATAGTTAGCCTGGGAGGGCATGGAGGGGTAGGGGAGGGGACCACCTAGGCTCTAGCTGCTGCTATGCCGGAGCACATCGCACCAGTTGGGGGGCTGGAATTTTACTTATGAGTGGGTTTATCTGACCTGTTGTTCTGTGTTTTTTCTGATAGATTTTACCCACTCTTGTAACTTTTATTTAAGAAAGATAACACTGGGTCCCAATATTGGACCTGTTCTTTAGCTTCTTTCCATAGATCTACCTGATTGCTACATTTTTTCTTTTACTGTAGCATATTGGTATGCATAGTAAGCAATATCACCAGGCACATTGGGGTAAGTGAAGATTGGGGTTCTTATTCAGGTTGCTGTGTTCTTTATTTCGGGCGGAGGGTGGGAGTTTAGGGTACGGTTCCCGTTTTGGGGAGGGGAGGACCAGTTTAATCGGTTTTCAGCTATTACTTATTGGATTTGGGTACAGTATTGGGAGGGTGGTTTAATATGGTGGGCAACTATTTCATAGATGTGGTACATAGTCCTTATCACTTCTGGTTCTAAATTTCTGGCACATAAGGATGGGGATTTGGGAGGGAAGGGTAGTTACGGAGTGCACTTAGGGGGAAATGAAATACTATTTGTATTTCTTAATTATTGTGATTATGGCTAAAGGTTTACCTAAGTTCTTGATTTGGAGTGTCAGAGAGCAATCAAAAGTATATCAAGTCCTTAAACACAACTCGCTGTTACATGCTCAAATTTCTTTCATACAGGAAACCCATCTCCTTCCTCATGAGGTGCTTAGACTCCGTAGGCAGGACATTGGCCAGGTCTTTGCCTTTGAGGCCTCTACCTCAAGTAAAGGGGTAGCTATATTAGTTAACCGCTCAGTCCCCTTGCAGGTGGACCAGATTGTTTCTGACCCACAGGGAAGATATATTTTCCTGAAAGGCCTTCTAGAGCATAGGGAGCTTGTTCTGGGAAGTATATATGATTCAGTAGGGGGCGATCCAGCTTTTTTTACCAAGTTATCCAATGTATTAACCCCCTTCCTCTCCCTTCATTTAATACTGGGAGGTGATTGGAATATTCCACTCACCCAGGATCTGGACTGATCTAACGACTCCCTTAGACCCCCTTCACAAGCACAAAGGGCTTTACAAGAATTTATGGATCTGCTGGGCCTCTGTGACCCATGGAGAAGTTTGAACCCACTAGCTTGTGTCTACACATTTTACTCAATGGTCCATCATACCTCTTCTAGACTAGACTATGTTCTTATTAGTAGTTCTCTTATTCCTAGCCTCTGCAACTCTGGTCTAGAATCTATTGTCTTCTCTGACCATGCAGCAGTCTGGGTGACTATGGCTCTAGATAACAATTTTACATCGTGACACAGCCTGGAGATTAAATCTTCAGCTCTTAAAAGATGAGTATGTAATCTCCAGAATTTCCTCTCATCCAATCATTTATCCCTGCTAACCAAAACTCAGTTCTCAGGGTGGATCACGAGTGGTGTGCCCTGAAATGTTTCTTAAGAGGGGAGCTCATTCGTCTTGCCTCTACCAGGAAACATCATAGGGAGTCAGAAGCCCTTTCCCTGTTGACCCAAATCTGGATTCTAGAGAAGTCTGTCTTGGATAACTCCACCCCAGATTCTTTCAAAACCCTGCTTTCTCTTAGAGACAAATATGCTACTCTAATGCAAGAGAAAGCAGAATTTGCGATCTTTAAAACTCAAACTAAATATATAGAAGAAGGAGAGAAGGTGGGCCACTTGCTTGCACTCTGTTTAAAGAAACTGGAAGCTTCGAGAATCATTCCCTCTATTAATGCCCCAGACAGATCACCTAAAACTCATCCTCGACATTGTACTACTTTTGAATGATTCTACTCTACTTTATATGGCGAGCGCATCCCCCATCTCAAGAAGAAATATCCACATATTTAGACTCCTTAACACTACTACAGCTCTCACAGTATTATCAAACCCTCTCTCCATTACTATCTCCTTGAAGAAATAGAAGCATCCATAAATAAGTTAGCATTAGACAAAGCACCAGGACCTGACAGCTTTCCTTCAAACTTTTATAAACTTTTTATTAAAGATCTTGCACCTATATTGCTTCGCCTATATCATTTCATTCTGTCCTCGGACACTCTTGACCCCTTGTTACTGGAAGCTACCATTGTCTTACTTCTCAAACTAGATAAGCCACCCACTTGCCCAACTAGCTATCGCCCTATTTCTCTATTAAATTGTGACATTAAGATTCTTACTAAGATCCTAACCTCTAGAATAGAAAAAGTTTGGTCTTGTTTACTCAGTCCCGAACAAGTAGGATTGGTCTCTGGGAGGTCCTCTGCAGACCATCTTTGTAAACTCTCCCATATTTTTCAGGCAGCTGGATCTTCTCCCTCTTCTATGGCCTTGGTTTCTCTAGACACCGAGAAAGCCTTCGATAGGGTGGACTGGCTCTTTCTGTGGTCCACCCTACGCAAAATGGGGTTTCCTCTTTCATTTCTGCAATGGCTTCAGGAGAGCTATTCTTCTCCGACTGCTAAAATATATTGTAATGGTGTATTTTCTTCCCCCTTCTATTTATACACTGGTACACGTCAAGGATGTCCCCTTTCTCCTTTTCTTTTCAACCTGTGTCTTGAACCACTCATTAGACTACTGAAATCTTCCCCCAGCATAACTGGCATTCTGTTTGGAGATCTAATGCCCTCGCTTTCAATATATGCAGATGATATTCTTCTTCATCTTTTTAACCCTATCTCTTTCCTTACAGAGGCCCTAAAAATAATAGATAACTATGGCAGATACTCCAACTTCAAACTGAACCTCAATAAAACGGAAATATATCCCCTCAACATATAAACTAGACCGTATAAACAAGACCCTGCTTCATTTGGTATGAAGTGGTCCTCCCGTTACATTAAATATCTCGGTATTTATTTAACCACTGACTCTGCGTTATTACGTAAATTAAATTTAGAGGGCTTGTGGAATGCTATCTATCAAGACTTAGCCTGCTGGAAGAGTCTCCCTCTTTCTTTATGGGGTAGAATTAACACTATCAAAATGAACTTGCTTCCTAGGCTCTTCTACCCATTAAATGTGCTCAATATCTGTCTTCTGCTCTCCTTTTTTAAAAGTCTACACTCCAACATTACTTCATTTCTTTGGTTGGATAAAATCCCTAGACACTCCTATCTCAAGTTAGGACTACCAAAAGAATCTGGTGCTCTGCGTTTGCCTTACTTTATGTTATATTACTGGGCTAGCCATCTTTATAAATGTGGAACATGGCTTTCTGCACCTCAACTTACAGTAAATAAAGAATATGTCCCTATCTGGTTGCAGATAGAACTTCATCTCATGTCTACTTACAATTTGAATCCCACCTCTATCTTCTTTTCACCGTGGAAAATCATGCAGAAGGCTCTAAGTTCTTCTCTGATAGGCTCATCTCTGGGTACTTCTACAGCTCAGTGCCTGCTTGAAGCTGCCTCCCGAGAGACTTTTTCCAACCTATCTTCTAATTTAAATATTAAAATAGAGGTCAGTCACTGGTCACTACTTTGCCCCGGTACCCCCTGAATTGAGGGTCCCAGAGTTCTACTCTCAGATGTCCATACTCTCTTCACCCGAGGTCCTTACTAAGTTTCAACTGGCACCTACTTATATCTTTAAAATTTACCAATTACGACATCTTCTGGCAAAACATTTTGGCACCTCATTACAACACCCCCTATTTGGGGATTTCCTACAGCAGATTCGGGAACTGGCTTGTAAACTACATGGTGTCTCCTCTTTGTAGCTGTACTTGCTTCACCATTCCCGACCCTCCAACCCAAGAGGGGTCCAAGGTCTGGGGATCTTTTCTTCCAGATCTTGAACTTAACTGGGCATGTAACTGGAAGGATTTGTACACTTACTTGTCTCAAGACTGCCTTAGACTTACTCAGTATTGTATCTTAAACAATATGTACTATACTCCTGTTAAATTGGTTAAAATGGGTAGTCTCCCCTCTTCTACTTGTCTCAGATGTGGCAAGGAAGAAGGCACCTTATTACACATATTTAGGTCCTGTGAAAAATATGTTCCCAGTGGGTACAAATTGAGGAACGATTGGATCCCGTCTTAGGTCTGCAAGGTCTCTTTTCCCTGGATGTTTTTTATAGTGGGTGATTATTTCCAGATACAGGTCAGAGAAAGGAGATGTCACATGGCCATTATCTCTCTAGGAGTTAGAAAGGTTGTCCTCGGGCACTGGCTAGACCAACTACCCATAACATATAATGAATGGTTACGAGAACTTTCTTTCTCGCTAAGAACCGAACAATTCATTGCAAGTATATGACACTGTATGCCTTTATTTAACAAAAAATGGGACAAATTATATGCTCTTTATCTTTCTTAAATACCATCAGTTCTCTGATTCCTCAATGATGAGCAATAAGCCATTTACAACTTTTATTTCTGTATTCATGTTGGTTATCGCCTGCACTCCAGGGGGAGGGAGGTGGAGTATGGGGTTTTAGGGGGGTGGAGGGGTGGGGAGAACTTGCTTACTTCAGTATTCCAGTTTCTGTTGGATTGTAATAACTGTTGCTTTGTTACATTTAAAATTAATAAAGCTTTTTCGATATAAAAAAAAGAATAAAAATGTACCAAACTTCTCTGCTTCTGCTTGGGTGATTGCTAGAAAGACTTGGATGCTATCCAGAGATCTGTTTTCATGTTGACTGCACAACAGTGAAGAGGTAATATGGTAATGGCTCATTTATTCGCTATCTGCTGGAAATGTTTACTGGTTTGCCAGCAAACATTTATCAACAAGATTTCATGCCTTTACTGAAGGGTTCAGCAGCTTGAAACACCCCAAGTGCATTTTTGAACATAAAAAGCCTGAACACTGAAATTGTATGCCAGCGTGAATAGGGCGGTAAAGGTCAACAGGTACAGTAGATGCAGATCTAGCTTGGCAGTTTTCAGTCAGAATGCCAATAGTGGAAAGATGTTCTTAAACATGTTGTGGCAGTTATCAAGTTTTTAAATGAGCGTGGACTTGCATTCCATGGTGAAGATGAGCTGTTAGGGTTACAACATAATGGAAACTATTTGGAGATTTTAGAGCTGATCACTCAGTTTAATCCGTTTTTTGGCTAATCGTATGGCTAAGTTTGGACACAAGGGTAGAGGTAATACCTTCTATCTGTCATTAACTATTTGTGATGAATTCATTGACTCAATGAGGCAGAAAGCTAAAAACTCAATAGCCTGAAAACTGCAATAAGCCAAGTATTTTTCAGTGATTGTCGATTCAACACCAGATCTGTCGCATGTGGATCAGTTGACTTTCTTATTCTGATTCAGCAGTTCAGATGGACACATTATGGAATGATTCATTGGATTTGAGCCACTGGAGAACCATATGGGTGCAAGTCTGGCTGACACTGTGCTTGCTATGGTAAATAACTTGGGTTTGGTCATCTCTAACTGCCACAGACAATTACAGAATAATGCCAGCAATATGGCGGGATGATACAATTGACTGCAGGCACATCTAATGTGAGTAAACCCGCTTGTGCACTACATTCCATGTGCTGCACATTAATTGAACTTGGTGGGAGTCAACAGTGTTAACAACAGCTACACCCATGTAATTAATCTCTTTGGGTTTCTGCAGTAGCTATATGCTTTCTGCTCAACATCAGCATATCACTGGAAGCAAATTGTCGGCAGCTCTGATGAAAGCCAGAGATTTTTGACACTCAAAAGTCTCTCTGACTCGAGGTGGAGTAGCTGTGTTGATTCTATGAAAGCTTTGCATCAGAACTATGAAAGAATTTGGTAAGACATACAAAACATGTCAGAAGACATGAACCAGTCAGCTGAGACTCAACAAAAATTGGCTTCCCTTCAGAGCAAAATGGAGCAGTTGGAAACAGCCTTCATGTCTCAATTTTGGGACACTGTGCTTCAGCGGTTTAAAATAACCAGCATGCAGCTACAGAAAATGGAAATCGATCTCAATACAGCAGTTCACTTACTGCATTCATTTGTATCATTTGTGGCTGCCCTGCGAGATCAATTTGAGAATTTTGAAAATGCTACCAAAAAGATATGCAAGGCTGTTTCACAAAAATATCAAAGTGATCTCTGCTGTATACAAAAGAGAAAAAAATTTGCAGATGAATCTGGAGAGCCTGACACCTTATTTGAAAGAAGACGAAAATTTATATTGAGACATTCTATGTCGTAAATGACAGCTTGTCTTCATCATCGACTGAATGCCTATAAGATGCTGTGTGACAGGTTTGGAGTTCTGTTTCAACTAAGCTCATTGGACATCATTGATATTCACAAGCATGCTGCTGACCTTGCTGCAGTTTACCCCCAGGACTTGGATAATCAGACATTTCCTGATGAGCTCCTATAGTTTAAATTCTTTGTACAAGATGAGCCAGATAAGTCTCCAGCTAAATCGCTGCAAGATTTAAGGCACAATGGCCTTCAGTCAATGTTCTCTAATGTGGAAATTGCCCTTAGAATTTTCCTGACACTGCCAGTGACAAATTGCGAAGGAGAACACAAGTTTTCAAAGATGGCAGGGATAAACAAGCATTTGTCAACGCTGAATGTTGATTGCGTTGGTGTGTTGTGCACACTCACTGGCCCTCTGTCAGTCGCTCAATCTGTTTCGTCCGGTGCTGCAGGCTGCTGTTTTGTACTGGGCTCCTGCCTGCACTTGCACCTTGTTCTGCCCACTAAGAATTCTGCAGCTGTCCCGACAGAACTCTGTTGAGGTGGCTCACTCCCCCCTCTCACTCGTTCATTCTGTGTCTCCTGGTGCTGCAGGCTGCCCTTTTGTACTGGGCTCCTGCCTCTGTTGGTGGCTTTTTCTGCCCACGAAGAAATCTGCATCAGTCCTGACACAGGTCTGTTGAGCCTGCTGACTCCCCCCTCTCACTCACTCATTCCATTTCTGCTGGGGCAGCAGGGTGGCCTTCTGTACAGGGCTCCTGCCTGCCTTGGCACCTTTTTCTGCCAACAAAGAAATCCGCAGCAGTCACGACAAAGCTCCGTTGAGGTCACTCACTCACTCCCCCTGTGTCACTCACTCATTCTGCCTGTGCTGGCGCTGCAGGCTGCCCTTTGTACTGGGCTCCTGCCTCTGTTGGCGCCTTTGTGTGCCCACAAAGAAATCTGCAGTAGTCCCGACAAAGCTCCGTTTAGCTCGCACGCTCCCCTTCTCTCATTCACTCATTCCGTTTCTGCCGGTGCTGCAGGCTGCCCTTTTTTATTGGACTCCTGCCTGCGTTGCCGCCTTCTTCTGTCCACAAAGAAATTTGAGTAGTTACAATAGAGCTCTGTTGAGCTTGCTCACTCCCCCTGTCTCACTCGCTCATTATGGGTACCCCGCCAGTGCAGGCTGTCCATTTGTACTGGGCCCCTGCATGCACTGGCACCTTTGTCTGTCCACAAACAAAGCCGCAGCTGTCCTGACAGAGCTCTGTTGAGGTTGCTCAGTCTCCCTGTCTCACACGCTCATTCTGTTTGTCCTGGCACTGCAAGCGCCCTTTGTACGGGAATCCTGCCTGCATTGGCACCTTTTTCTGCCCACAAACAAATCCGCAGCAGTCCTGACAGAGTCCGCTGAGCTCACTTGGTCCCCCTGTCTCACTTGCTCATACTGTTTCTCCCACCGCTGCAGACTGGCTTTTTGTACTGGGCCCCTGGCTGCACTGATGCCTTTTTCTGCCCACAAAGAAATCCGCAGCAGTCCTGAAAGACCCCCGGTGAATTTGGTCACTCCCCCTCCATCACTCGCTCTCTAGTTCTGTTTCTCCCAGTGCTGCAGGCTGTCCATTTTTACTGGGCCCCTGCATGCACTGGCACCTTTGTCTGTCCACAAACAAATCTGCAGCTGTCCCCACAGAGCTCTGTTGAGGTCGCTCAGTCTCCTGTCTCACATGCTGATTCTGTTTGTCATGGCACTGCAAGCGGCCTCTTTGTACGGGACTCCTGCCTGCATTGATGCCTTTGTCTGCACACAAAGAAATCCTCAGCAGTCCTGACAGAGCTCCATTGAGCTCACTCAGTTCCCTGTCTCACTCCACTGACTGTTTCTCCCACCGCTGCAGGCTGGCCTTTTGCACTGGGCCCCTGCCTGCACTGATGCCTTTTTCTGCCCACAAAGACATCTGCAGCAGTCCAGAAAGAGTTCCGGTGACTTCGCTCACTCCCTCTCTCTCACTCGCTCTCTCGTTCTGTTTCTCCCAGTGCTGCAGGCTGCCGTTTTGTACTGGGCTCTTACGTTGGGCCCTTTCTCTGCCCACAAACAAATCTCTTGCAGTTTAACTCAAAAGAACCAGATTACAGATTGACAAAGTTGATCTTTCATGGTCAGCTTTATTACAACTCCTGAGTACCAGGGCACAACTTACAAATATGCTACAGACTGTGACTGTCCATGGCATATTTGTAAGTTGTGCCCTGCGACCGAGCACCAGTACCAGTAGTGCTTCTATCCAGTCCAGTAAGTTGACGCTATTGCCTTGCCTATTATAGTCATTGCTTCACACCAAGCTTAATACTGAATTTCTCAGCTAGGCTTAGTATGCCTTTCCTCATTAAACAGTTTCCCCCCTTTCAGGTCTAAAAAAAAAAGGGCTTCTGTGTGCATGCTTCTAAGTTGTACTCCATTTCTAACTTGTCTCAATATGATATGATGATTACAGTATTGACTGAGTCCGTGGATGGACCAATGCCATTGATTATGGTCCATCCATGGACACTCAGTGTAAATGTACTGTAATCATGCAATTTCAGACATTCTAACTTTCCTTTCCCCACTACAAGATAGGGCAGTCAGAGTGCCTGGAAAGCCCTCCAAATGCATTTTTAGGCATTAAAAACCATTCGACTTTCTGAGGCCTAGGCGGCCCCCAAACCCCCGGCCTATTAATGAAGTCACAGGGAGCCCACTATTTCACATAGCACAGGGGCCCCATTACTTGTTAATCCAGCCCTGGTGCAAGGGCATCTTGGACCCATTTGGGGAGCCAGACCGTGGGGTCACTCCTGGGTCTGGGTTCCCTTGTGGCCTGGTATGCCTTGTGTTTGAGCCCTGCAATCTGCTTGCTTTGGTGGGCTGAAGGAGACAAGCTGCTAGATTCTACAAGCAAGTAGAAAGGTGCCAGTTTTTCAAGCTACAAGAACCTGGCAAAGGAAAGGTCCAATCTGCAAGTGCCTGCCGCACATCTACACATCTCAAGCTTCTCAAATTCCAGAGTTCTGCTGTTCCATCTACCCCAGAGATACAGTCCCAATGCCACCCAAGACTGTCAGCAGAACTGTGAGTACATGCAGGATTGCCCTGCACCTTGGGAACTGTAAATAGTTATTTTCAATCTTGCCCAATGGTGTAGTAAAATCTTAAAGAAATCAAGAGAAAGGTGAAAGCTGATTTTTTACACCGAGTGCACCAATGCCGGCGAATCAGCTGCATCACAGGCCTGTAGTGAGGTAGTGCTGGATACCCAGGGACAGAATAGTGGGGGCTGTATCTGGTCTGGGGACTGGTACCAGTTGGGGTTGTGTAATTGTTAACACCCAAGCAGCTAGTTAGACAGAGAACTATATCTAATTCCACCTAAAGGTTGGTGGGTGGAGTACATAGAAAAGGTGTTGAAACTAAAAAATGCAAAATGATTGTTCCTGATGCTAATTGCTAAAACCAATCAAAGCTGTTGTTTAAACCCTAACTCCATCCAACTCTTTCATAACCCTCCCTTGTAAATAAATGGTGTTTAACTGTTTTGGGAAATGTTTAATCTTAAGCATATTATTAGCTTAAGCCAAAACTTCAGTGTTGAAACTGGGGGTTTGATGTATGGCAATTCCATGTGTTGGGGTGACTGTGTGGGGAGGTGGGTTGGTACAGCATCCCAGGGGGTTGTACTGCTGAATATCAGACCCACTTAAAATATTTACTCTGGGTGGAGGCATAGTGCTCTTTATTGTTAATCTTGGGAAAGAACCCCTGTAATATCCAAAATGGGAACCCAGACCCCTCAACCTTGTACTGCGCAGCAAGGCAGGGGTAGCAGCCTGCAGAGGATGATGAACCCGGGTTACATCTATAAACTTTTCACTGTAAACACCCCCTACTTCCCTGTCTAGGGGTAATTTGTGATAGTAAAGTTTGTGGGGGGGGGAGCACTGTACAGCCAAGAAAACACAGTCCAGAAATAATACAGGAAAACAATACCTGATTCTCCATGGGTGTAGCAGGTGATGGATTGGTTCCATCAGGGTGCCCTTTCAGACCTTCATGGTGCTGAGGTGGTACACGGGGAATGAAGCCCACTGACTCTTCACCTTCCTGGCCTTGCCCTCTCCACCCAAAGGCTTTTGTAGACAGTCTTCACCAGGTAGGCCTCTCAATGTCTTCCTCTGTGGTTCTCTGGTTCCCCTGTTCAGGATGCCACCCTGGAACACACAGGAGACTGGGCATATGACTGTGGAGGCAACTTCTTTTAGTAGCAACACAGTTCTCTTCAAGACAAGAGACAAACACCAAAGTTGCAGAAAATAGGGGATCCCATTTAATAAACAGTTAAATTTAACAGAAACAGCCACTCCATGAAACAGTAAAGCACAACAGGTTGCTCAGGACCAGGTGGTCCCATCTGAAACTCACAGTGTCACTTTGGACCAAGGGGTCCTATCAAAAGCTCATTAGTACATCTGGACAGAGCAGTCCCATTTTATGTAGTGAAATCCAGGCGACCACCCTAAAATCAGGGGCAGCCAGAGAGTCCAAACACAGGCAGTAAACTTTAGGCTGAATAAGGCCCTCAATAACAGGCAGCTTTAATGATATGTCTCTCACCTTCATATAGCCTCGCAGGAGCACAGACCTCAGGTGCTCAGCACACTTACAGCACCCCCACCGTCCCACCTCCTGCACAAGCTTTAATTGGTTCTGCTTTCTTGAGCTGACTGGTTTCCTTCTTCCACCAGAGCAGTAAGCCACAAATGACCAGGGCAGGATGAGACCTTCAAAACTGTCCAGCACCCGATCACTGATGCATGCCAGCTCCAAGCATCCCAGGGGTTCTCCTGATGATCCCAAAGACTCAGGGCAATTCCCACATGCAGTGGTCCCAGTCCAGGATGGCTCTTTTGTGGGGCTTAGCCGAATTGCCATGAGAAATCAAAACACAGCCTGCCACTCTGCCTCCTGCCCCAATGACCAACCCACAGGTCTTCTCCTGCCTCCTGTGGATGCATACCTCATGGAGCTCCTCTGCATGCAGCGACTACCTTGTCCAAGTGACCCTGAGACCTGCTGCCACCATGGTAATAGCACATTCTGGGCTGCATCACTAGACTGCGCACCCAGATCCCACCTGCCATAACAGGTCCAGCCACAAGCCTTCAACTTTGACTCCATGCTGCACTCTTCTAAGGATTTGGCATTGCCCCCTGGGACTTCCCTCACCTCATGGTTCTGTTTTAGGCTGGGATCAGCTTTCTTCCAGTCCCTCATGGAGACTGTCTTTTCTTCTTGCCCCAAACACAGGGCTCCAAAGTATCAGCAGCTGCCACTTACTGTTACCTGAAACTGCCACCGAAAAGAACAACCACAGCCGCATGACTGCATGGCCAAGCGGGCGAATGCCCCACCCCGACCTCCTTCTCTTCTCACTCCCTCATGAATTCCCTTCTCTTCTCTGCACTCCCCTTTTAAATCCTTGGCTTCCCTTGGCATCTAAAACTCAGATCCAGTCACAGACCAGTCCTCACTGGTGCCAAGCATGCTGTCACCCTGCATGCCTTGTGGGACTTGTAGTCCTGATACAACTATTAATAATATGTGCCCAGCAGTGCCAGCTGGCACCAAAGCTGCTTGTCCTAAAAGGAGCACTGGCTCTTTTAAATTTCACCCAGGCAGTGGCTGCACATGTGCATTGCGCGTGGGTCTGCCATTTTTCCTTAAAACTTAATTATTTAGTTTACAAAATGCTGTCCCAAGCCCAGCCTGCCCAAAACCGGACCCAAGAACCACCACTTACGCTGGTGCCCATTGGGGCAGCACCTGAGCTGCAGGGTCCCACAAGTAAGCCCACTTTAGAGGGCTTATATCAAGACAGACAAACAGGAAATGAGGAAATCCGTAACACTAAGGGTCTGATCCGGAAAGTGCCTATGTTGTTTCCTTACCTGTGAATGAGTAGATATGCGGGCATGTGATACACAGAGGTACCACTCTGTACATACAGGGACCTTCCTGCATCCACAGTCCTGCCTGCAGGCCTCCGCGCACCTATCCTGAGTGCTGTGTGTGTGTGTGTGTATATATATATAAATATATATAGGCAGGCCAGGGGTGAGTGCAGGCTTGTCTACATCCCTGAAGAATTCTCAAGAGTGGGGAGGATTCATGGAGGGGAGGCTACACCAGCCTAAGAGCAGCAGTAATGGTTACACCCTTCCCCGCCTGGCAACAACTCTGTCATCTAGAGCTTGATTGGCCCCCTTCTCCAGCCCCTAGCCCTCAAAACCTCCACAGTGGGCTGGCATGGTACTGGCCTCAGCTGGTGTCTTTTTTAGTTTTCTATATTCTGTAAGGGATGTGAAAGTCCTTGGAGGACTTCTGTATCTTGTCATCCCCTGTTCTCTGTGGAGGCAGGGATCCACTGATCCATATTAGTGGAGAACAGCAAGACAGGCCCTGTCCCTCTCCTGAGACCTTAGCAGACCCCTTAAAGGGACACTCACAGTCCCCTTAGGCCTCAAAGTGTCTCTAGTTAAAAAAATGATTGGTTGCATTCTGCAGAGATTGCAGACGTATGTAGCTAATAGTTTTGATTCCTTTTTCTTTTAAAACTGAAAACAGATTTTCCACCAAAGCGGTGTTACCACATAAAACATGTTTGTTTACAGTCCTTGATCAGTTCCTACTGCATCTTTCTTGGACTTGGGAGCACCTTCAGCAGAGTCTAGCCACTCACAATGCCTCCAGACTCACTCACACATGTGAGCTGTATACCCTGGCTACCCTACTCAACCTGGACGAGCGTCTCATGTATCAGACCTGCCAGTTCACATTTAAAGCCCTGCAGGGCCTATCCCCCATAGGCCTGTCCAACACAATTCGCAGATCTGTACCGACCCTAAACACCCGCAGCTCCTCAAGAGCAACCCTAGTCATTCCGCGAGCCAGGACCCTCTCAAGGGCAGAGGGCGCCTCTCTACCATGCACCCTACTGGTATAACTCCTTCCTGCCAGTGTCTCAAACTCACCAACCTTAGCTTGCTTTAAGCCCAGGCTCAGAAATTTCCTACTTGCCTCACGCAAATGCAACTGCCGCTAACCTAAAAAAAATAATAAAATATACGCACTGCTGACAATGCTCACTGAGCGCTCCCACCACCCCCTTCCCTCCCTTATTAATCCCTCCTCACCTGTCACTCTCCCTGCTTCCTCTACCTGCACCCCCCAACCCCCGTTGCACCCTAGGCTGTCCTGCTCATGGGTTATGTGTTCTACTGTAACAAAAGTGTAACTGAATTGTATCTTTTTTGTGTAATTGCTGTTGTCCCTTGTACTATTGTTCTTATGTCCTCTGTGTGACGAGGTACCTTTGTAAATGAGCCTCTGGCTCAAAGGTTTCTAAACTGATGTTTAAATAAATAAATAAACAATGCAGTGGGAGGAGAGAGGTTATTGCATCATGCGTAGCTGCACTGTTGGGAGGGGGTCTGGTGTTCAGGAAGTATACAGTAAAAGTAGATACATTATTTGAAGCAACACAAAGCGGGTATAATTACACCTTTAAGATACATGTCAGTTCCATGAAGAAAGGAAGCAGATAAACCAACCAGCAACATGAATGAAATTTACAAAAAGTAAGCAATCATAAAATGTAGATTTTCAACTAGAAATAATGATTAAAAAGTGTTTACAGTATACCTTTCATTTGGGTTAGCCCAGATTCTCACACACTATTCCAGCCGTAACTGGGTCTCCATGTAACATAGAAACATAGACTTTGACGGCAGATAAGGACTGCTTGGCCCACCTAGTCTGCCCATTTCCCCTACCTAGAGGATAAGCTGCAGATCCTATTTAACCAACAGCCTATTTCTTTCTACCCCCACAAAATTGCCTTATGTCTGTCCCATGCATTCTTGAATTCTCCTACAGTTTTAGACCCACAACCTCAGGAAGGCTGTTCCATGCATCCACCACCCTCTCTGTGAAAAAATACTTCCTCACATTGCCCCTGAACCGTCCTCCTTCTATCTTCAAATTGTGTCCCTTGTTCTTGCACATCTCTTTTCTGAAAGATGCTACCCTCTTGGACTCTGTTGATTCCACTGAGGGATTTAAACGCTTCTATCATGTCCTCCTTCCTCTCCTTTCTTCAAGGGTATACATATTAAGCTCCTTTAGTCTCTCCTCATATGGCTTCTCTTGCAGACCATGCATCATTTTAGTTTCCCTTCTCTGAACTGCCTCCATCCTGTCTATGTCTTTGCGGAGATGGGGTCTCCAGAACTGGACACAGTACTCCAGATGGGGTCTCACCAACTGTCTGTACAGAGGGATAACAACTTCCTGTTTTCTGCTGGTGATGCCTCTCCCTATACATCCCAGTATCCCCCCAGCCCTCCCTACCACCTTCTCACATTGCTTGCCAACCTTAAAGTCATCTAATATGATTACCCCCAGGTCCCTTTCCATTTTTGTTGTTGTTGTTACTACCTCCCCGCCCATTATGTAATCTTCCCCTGGGTTTTTGTTTCCCAGGTGCATTATTTTGCACTTCTTTGCATTGAATCTTAGCTGCCATACTTCTGACCATTCCTCCAACCTTGCCAAGTCCTTTCTCATCCTTTCTACACCTCCTTGTTTATCAACCCTGTTGCAGATCTTTGTGTCATCTGCAAAGAGGCATACTTTTCCTTCCAGTCCCTCTGCAATGTCACTTATAAAGACATTAAAAAGGACTGGACCCAGTATTGAACCCTGCAGTACCCCACTAGTAACCCCTCTTTCTTCAGAGTGGACTCCATTTACAATTACTTTCTGTGTCATGTTGTCCAGCCAATGTTTTACCCAGGCTACCACTTTGGGACCCACACCCAGGCTGATTAATTTGACTATTAATCTTTTGTGTGGGACTGTGTCATATGCCTTGCTAAAGTCTAGGTAGGCCATGTCCACAGCCCCTCCCTGGTCTACTACTTTGGCCACCCAGTCAAAGAAATCAATTAGATTCATCTGACATGACCTTCCCGCTGTGAACCCATGCTGCCTTGGGTCCTGTGCCCCACTGGCCTCTAGATACTCAACAATTCTTTCCTTCAGAAGTGATTCCATCACTTTCCCTACCACAGAGGTCAAACTGACAGGTCTGTAGTTTCCTGCCTCTGTCTTGGTCCCACTTTTATGAAGGGGAATCACATCTGCCTTCCTCCAGTCCTTAGATGCCACACTATCCTCCCATGATTTGTTAAAAAGGGTAGTCAGTGGTGTCACTAGTTCTCTGCTTAATTATTTTAGAATTCTGGGGTGAATTCCATCTGGCCCCATTCCTTTGTCCACCTTCAGTTTTAGGAGTTCTTTCAGAACCCTTTCTTCTGTGAAAGGACTGGGACCGACCCCTCTATCCAGAGTGCTTCTGTTAATTGGATTAGGCATCTCCCCCACCTCCTCTTTTGTGAATACTGAACAGAAGTATTTAATCAGTATCCCTGCTTTTTCACTGTCCCTCTCTGCCCACACACCATCCATTCTATTCAGCCTCACTATCCCTCCCTTTGTCTTTCTACGCTCCCTGATATACCTATAAAAGGTTGTATCCCCCTTCTTAACTGAGTTGGCTATCTTTCCCTCAGTTTGGGCCTTTGCTATTCTTTTTTTTTAAATTTGGATTTTTCACCTTCCTAGCTGCCGGCCACCCAATGCTCAGCCCGGTCAAGGGCCGACGGCTTCCACCCCCACCCCGGCCTCGGGTCCTCCGATACCCCGTGGCTTACCCCCCACGGTGGGGCTGCGGGATGGAGAGGGCAGACATCCCGCAAGGAACGTGGTGGTCGGGAGGACTGGCTTGGGGGCTAATCAAAACATGGCGGAGCTTCATGGAGGTGGCCGGCAGTCCATTTTCCTCTTTTCCGGGCGGGGGTGCGTGCAATGGCGTCCAGCGTCCGCCCGCCTCCTACAATCTTTTGAGCGGCAGCGTGGTGCTCCTGGCCTCCGCTTAAGTCCCCATCACCCGGATGCTACCCATCCCTCCCCGAGAAGGAAGCAGTCCCACGGACGCTCAATCCTTCTCCCCGGCAGCCCTCCGGCCGACTCGGGTCCGTTCCCGAACCCGGTGCCGGCGTGCTAAGCGGAAATCCAACCGCTGCGCTCGATGTCGGGTTTGGGCCTTGCTATTCTGAGTACCTCCTGCTTCATTCTGCCTTAACTGGTACAGTTCTCTGTCCTGCTCCTTCTGTGTTTCCTTATACTTCCTAAATGCTATCTTTTCTCCAGAACCTTCACCGCCACCTCTTCTGAGAACCGTAGTGGCTTTTTCTTTTGTTTTGATTTTTATTTGCTTCACACACAGGCTTGTTGCCCTGTGATGGCAGTTTAGATATTTCCCATTGTTGCTCCACCCTCCTTCTAGCCTGTTTGATAGTGCTTTTCTAAGGCACTCTCCCATCTTGCCAAAGTCAGCCCTCCTGAAGTCCAGAATCTTCACTTTTGTATGGCTTGACTCTGTAGCTGAGTTTGTCATGAACCACACTGTTTGGTGGTCACTTGTTCCCAAATGGCTACCCACTTCTAGCTCTGAGATCCTCTCACAGTCCCCTTTGAGAGTACGAGGTTTAAGATTGCTCCCTCATGAGTAGATTCCAAAACTAGCTGTTTGAGTCATGCCACCTGAAGGGCATCAAGAATGGCCCTGCTTTTGGATGTGGCTGCAGCAAATGTGTTCCAGTTGACGTCCGGCATATTAGGTCCCCATCAACAGTATCTCCCTTTCTCTGCCATCCTAAATATGCCTTCTATCATATCCTTGTCCATTCCCTCCCCTGTAATGGGGGTCTGTATACAACCCTTGTGTGGATTGTGGTGCCATTTCAGTCTCTAAGGTGACCCACAGTGCCTCCTCTCCTCCCTGTTTGCTCTTTTGTTCAGTTGCTTTTATCCCTTCCCTTACATAGAGAGCTACTCCGCCCCCTCATCTCCCCTCCCTGTCTCTCTTGTAGGTTGTGTACCCTGGTATGTTAACATTCCAGTCATGGTTCTCTGTGTACCATGTTTCTGTGACTGCTACAATATCCAGGCATCCCTCTTCCATCAAGGCCACCAGTTCAGGGAGCTTGTTGCCCAGACTACGGACATTGGTACTCATTACCCTCCATTTCTTGATGGCCTTACCCCTTTTTGCCCCATCCCTGTCCTTATTACATTTGTCACTTTCTTCATTTATCCCAGCGCTTCTCCCTATCGACATCTCTATGTTGGTGTCTACCTCACTTAGTACCCTGATTTTTTTGGGGGGGCTAGGATTTCCCTGCTCCTCTCCAGTGCTTCCCCCCTTGGCTAGTTTAAATGCTTGCCAATAAAGCATTTAAACCTATCACCTAGGATCCTGGTTCCCCTCCTGGACAGATGCAGACCATCACGCCAGTATAGGCCTGCATCACTCCAGGTGGACCCCCAGGCCCCAAATGAAGCCAAATCCCTGAGCTCTGCACCAGTTTTTCAACCACTGATTGAATCTCATGGTGTGGAGCACCCCAGTCTCACCTGTGCCATAGACAGGCAGCACCTCCGAGAAGATTACCATGCATGCTATTTGTCTAAAGCCCCTCCCCATCTCCACAAATGCTTCTTGCACTGCTCTGATCCCTTTTCTTAGCAAGGTCATTTGTTCCTAGGTGGACAATGACATCAGCTCCCTCTCTGTGCAGCTGCTCACTGCGATCCTAAGGATTAGCTCCCTGTCCCCTCAAGCCATGGCGCCAGGCAGGCACCTGCCTCCTCTCCCCTTCCTCCCCAGTTCTACCTTCCTAACAATGGAGTCCCCAACAGGAGTTGTTTCTTCCCCAGTGGGAAATGGAGAAAGTGACAAATGTAATAAGGACAGGGATGGGGCAAAAAGGGGTAAGGCCATCAAGAAATGGAGGGTAATGAGTACCAATGCCCGTAGTCTAGGCAACAAGCTCCCTGAACTGGTAGCCTTGATGGAAGAGAGATGCTTGGATATTGTAGCAGTCACAGAAACATGGTACACAGAGAACCATGACTGGGATGTTAACATACCAGGGTACACAACCTACAAGAGAGACAGGGAGGGGAGATGAGGGGCCGGAGTAGCTCTCTATGTAAGGGAAGGGATAAAAGCAACTGAACAAAAGAGTAAACAGGGAGGAGAGGAGGCACTCTGGGTCACCTTAGAGACTGGAAATGGCACCACAATCCACACAAGGGTTGTATACAGACCTCCATGTCAGGGGAGGGAATGGACAAGGATATGATAGAAGGCATATTTAGGATGGCAGAGAAAGGGGAGATACTGTTGATGGGGGACCTTAATATGCTGGACGTCAACTGGAGCACCTTTGCTGCAGCCACATCCAAAAGCAGGGCCATTCTTGATGCCCTTCAAGTGGCATGACTCAGACAGCTAGTTTTGGAACCTACTCATGAGGGAGCAGTCTTAAACCTCGTACTCTCAAATGGGGACTGTGAGAGGATCCCATGCCACCCTCCTGTGGGTCTCCTTTGTGGAGGTTCCCAGCATCCCCCTTGGTCTCCACTGTGGGTGCCTCCATAGAGGAACCACACTTTTCCAGAATGGCATAGAAATTGTGGAGAGGTACAACTGGAGGGATGCTTCTGTTCCACCACCCTCACCCTCCCTGAGCCCACTGTGGTGCAACCACTCCTCTTTCTTGGCAACCTCTGAGGCAATGGCAGTGACCCTGGTGGTCCCTGGGTGGGCGAGGAGGTCCCACAAATCCTGGCCAATTCAGCCTGGAGATGAGCAACCTCCTCCTTCAGCCCAGAGAGGTGCCTACAGATGGGACAACACCGCATCCTCCAGAACGTCTCCCGGAAGACTGCTGCACCACAGCCACTGCACTGCACCACTCCCATCACGTCTTATTTCTGGCCCCCTAATTGTTGTTTGGAATACTTACTCTTTCCTCTGTTTATTTATTTCTTTTTTCTTTTCTGTCCCTACTTACACCTCTGTGCCCTTTTAGTCCTGATCTTCCTGTTCTGAGACAAGAAGTTCCTGTATTTCTCAGTGGTCTTCTTACTTGCTCAGAGTCAGACCTCCAGCAGCTGGGGGGGAGGGGTGGAGAGCTACTCTTGCCCTTTTAGGATGGTGAGTCTTTGGTGGCTCTGTGATCACTCATTTCCTGCTCCCAAACAGGAAGTTCCTATTGTCAGTTCAATCCTGTGCCTATAAAAGTAGAACTGCCTTTGAGGGTTGGTGGGGAGGAAAGAAGGTATACAGTCCAAGTAGAGAAGTTTAATTATACCAGCAGGTCCTTCCTCCTGGTGCTCTGCTTGTTCTCTGGCAGAAGCTATCTAGGGCAGTGTGTAAATCTGGTTTTAACCTGGCTCCTTCTAGCTGCCACTCCCCTACTTTGCAAATCTTTCTACACTTAGTTAATTTCATAGATAATTCCCTTCAGCCACCTGTGACAAGCACCTAGATAACTACACAGATAACAGATAACAATTCACTTCAACTAACTCTGACAGACTAGCTTTTTCGTTACCCTAAACTGAAGGTCCCAGTGCAAGAGTTCTAGTTCTTAGTCCAAGTAGAGAAGTTTAGTTATACCAGCAGGTTCTTCCTCCTGGTACTCTGCTTGTTCTCTGCAACTTTTGGTTACTACCCCCTGTCTTGCGGGCTCAACAAGGTTAAGGGGCCTGGGCTCTGTTTCTGATGGCAAAGGGGGGTTCTTTCCCAGATATAAAGTAAGTAGCATGGTGCCTCCACCCAGAGTAAATTATAGTGGACCAGTTGTCTGTGTGGTACAACCCCCTGGGATGCTCTATTCTATCCACCGCCCTCACAGTCACCCCACACGGAATACCACTTTAAATCATAACACTTCACAATACATGCAGTTTCAGGCTATCACTAATAATATGCTCATAGACAGTATTGACAACAGCAATAACGAATTTATTAAATAGGGAAAGGGAAGAAAATGGATGCAGAAATAAATAACAACTTGGCAGATTTGATTTAACTAGAAATAATGGCATGAATAACAAACGTCAACAGTGCCCACCTCCAACATCAACGCAAAGTAAAGGCCCACCTCCCCACTTCTACCAGTGCCCTCTAAAGTCAGTCTGGTTACCCAGGTAGGTAAGCTGCAGGCCTGACCAGAGCAGCTGGGTGGTCAGCACTGGTGCACTTTTAAAACTGGAAATAAGAAACTGAATTAACTTTTTTTAAACTCCTCAGGTCACGGTAGGCTCTTTGCTTACTCACAATTCTGTAGCCAGTCTCACAGGGTCTGGTAATGATGGCAGGTGCAGTTAGTCGAGCTGGGGAGCCTCAAACTGTACACACAGGGTGGCAGCTTACTTGGCTGTGGCAGGATTCTGGCAGCTTGTCACTTTCAGAGCTGTTGGCAGAGTCTCACAGCTTGTAGACTTCTAGGTCACTTCTTCAAGGATGCTGGATCAGGCCAATACTGGGGATCAGGCCACATGCTTACCACGTCCAGGCATATAACTCCCAGGGCAGACAATGGGTAATGCCCAGATATGGTACTACCTGGCTGATTTCCTCAGACCATCCTTGAAGATAATGACTCCTATTATGGGCTCAGGAATCACACAGTTGTTGTCTCTCTGCAGCTAGCAGACTTTTACTGTCTCGGGAACACTAGTTCACCCCTTAGGGTTAGGTAGCAGTCTTTCAAGCAGTCCCCAAACTGCAGGCTCGAACTGCAAAATGGCTTTCATGTCAACTGTAATCCCCAAGCAATAGGAATTTTATGAGGCGTCTCTACTCTGGCTGTTTGACCAAGGCAGCACTTCAGGCATTTAGCAGAATATAGTCCAACCTCTCATAGGCTGAGGGCTTCTCTCAGATGCTGCAGAGTTTTAGTTACAAACAGCTCTTAAACATTTGCTCTGGCTTTCCAGGTGATAGAAAGATTTTAGCAAGTCTCCTGGAATTTGGCTGTGGAAGCTGTAGGTCGACTTTCAAACTTTTTCCTTGACTTACTCTGCACCTCCACTGCTTCACTCAGAGCGCCTCAGCTAGAATTGCCTCAAGTTGAATCTGCTCCCCAATGGATGAGGAGGAAAGAATGACAGTATCTATTGGCTGGCACGGCTGTCCAGCTATAAAATTAATATGCATAGGTGTCATCGAGGCACAGGTCAGGAAGCATACGAATAACCAGGAGCAGTTGTAGAATTCGCAAAAATTGTTTATTAGTACTAGCAGTAACATAAAAAAATAAACTTGTTCAGTATAACTATTTACAAAGACAAAATAAAGAGAAGATCAATCTGAGTTTTCCTTTAATCTGTGCATGTCCTCAAAACATTGTAGCTCTCTCTCTCTCTCTCTCTCACTTATAAGTCTTTGCAACCCCTCTCCTCAACAAGCATCCTGTTCTTTTCTAAATTGTTCTTGTATAGTTCAGGCAGGTGCAGCCAGAACACAATGTCCTAGAACTGAGGCCCCTTTTCCACAGCTTCTGAAAAATGGCTTAAATATTGCATTCAGGTTAACCCCTTGAGTTCCCAATAGTTTTTTGAATCATCTCAAACTATAATTATATACATTTTATATATAATTATATATATTTCAACAGTAATACTGTTTTCATACGTGACACTATTGTTGGTCATGTCCTCCCTGCCCCCAAACTCGAAAATGGAGCCCAGACCCTCACTCTCAAAATCATCCCTGATCCCTCCAGGGGCCCGCTCTACATCACGGTCTCCTATGTTCCCCCAAGGAACCAGAACCTGCCAATCTCATCACTCACAGAATATCTCTCAACTGTCCCACACAAAGCAGAACAAATCCTAGTAGGGGACTTGAACGTCAGTTGGCTTGGTCCCTCTGCCTCCCAAGCTAGGGATGTCTTTGACACCCCTGACCTGACCCAATTAGTCTCCCAGCCCACTAGACTCAACCCCTCTAGTGGAACCAGCATCATCCTGGATGTCATAATCTCCAACCGACCCCACAAAATGCAGGACATAAAAATTCTCCCCGATTATTTAAGTGACCACTCCCCTATCCTATTCCTCTGGTTCTCTTCCACTCTCAAACCAGTGGCTTAAACCACTCTCCACAGGTGCCTCCACCCTGGTGGCCTGAAAAAACATAGGCAATTTCTTGCCCAGATTAACTGGTCCCCCATCAACCTAGCTCCCAGCATTGACTCTGTGCTTGACTTCTCCACACAGGCTTTAACAAGGCCTGTGATCTCTATGCACCATTTACCAGACTCTGCACCAAAAACGAAATGTGCTATGGGTCTCCCACCCTGCTTCAAAAACTCAGGAAGAGGATAACCTCTGGCACATAGCCATGGAAGACTGGCAGGGTGTCAGATAAACAAGCCTACCAATGCTGCGTGCAATAAGTGCACTGGGCTATCCAAGGCCCAGGCGGACTACTACCAGGCCACCCTTACCTCTTCCTTAGGGTCAGCCCAGACCTTCTGGATAATATTAAAGAGCTGAATGGGAAATCACACTCCCCTCATCCCAGCTCTCTATTGACGGTTCTGTTACCATGGACCCCTAAACATAGCAAACTGCCTTAACACCACCTTCACAGATCTTAGTTCTGTCCTTCCTGGTAATTTCTTTGACCCCTGCACTGAATCCCAGCCCCTGTCCTGCAATGCCCTAGGTTTCGCCTATGCAAAATATCTGCTCTGGATACCAGGCTGTTCCTGTTAAAAGCACTAGGCAGCAATAGCCCCAGCAATGACTCCCTGGACACCAGAATCCTAAGACTGGTCCTAGATGATGTCCTAGTCCCCAATGGACTTACTAAACCAATCCCTTTGCCTGGGCCAATTCCCCAGTGTTTTGAAAATGTCTGTTGTCACACCCATTCATAAAAGTGGTGTCAGTTCCTCCTCCCAGTAACTTCCAGCCAATTTCCATTTTTCCCCCACTCTCCAGAGCTATAGAAAAAGTCGTAGCCACCAGCTCACCGAATATTTAACTAAATATGCCGTCATATGCCCTGAGCAGCATGGCTTCTGCCATGAGCCATAGCACTGCCACGCCCTCCTAGGTTCTCCAACTTCTTGCGCTCCTCTCTAGACTCTGGCAACCTTGCTGGAGCAGTGTTCACTGACCTCTCCAAGACCTTTGACACTGTCTGCCATCCCCTTTTACTTGACTCCCTTTACCAAATCGGTTTCTCCACTGGTCCCCTCGCCTGGTGCTCTAACTACCTCACATACAAACAGAACTCCTCAGCGCTCCAACAAAATAGTCATCTGCAAGCACCACCAGTGAGGTGGCCAACCTCCTCAAACCAAAACAGTCCAAAGATGTGTGGTGTGCAAGGAACACAGGAAACAAATCTGCCAGTTAGCAAATGTTTTTACTGCAAAGGTGAGTACAAAATTACAAGAATACAGAATGTTTAATGTGGTAGCCCCTAGCACCTCGACCACAATGGTCTTCAAGGGGGTTAAGACACACAAGTGAAACCAAACCTTATCAAACAAATCAGTGCTTACATCATAATTAAATGGCCATGCTAATTACCTTATAAAGGGTTACTAAATTATTAATTAAATTCTCATATCTACCCTTAATACAAGAAATCTTATAAATTCAAAAACAAAATTAGCTTAACACTCCAAACAATGAATTATAAAATATCTTAAATCTATATGGTTGAAAAATGTCAAGTACACTCTAGAATAAATTCCTTTCTGAAAATACTTGATACTGACATTTCACACTTTCATATATATCTCAACTACAAAAGACAAAATAGGACAGTAAGTCCAGACAAAGACCTAAGCAAAATCTTATTAAATGAACATTCCTTAAGGGAAATCTAAGTGTAGATATAAAAATATAGATTAGAGAATTTAGAGACAAACGTCACTCATCCACATCCTAGGAAATTCCAAATTCTGGGACTAACAAGTAGTTAGTATGCCACACTCCATACTGGTAAGTGCCAACCGGGTAGGTAGGAGCCCAGCAAGGATGGGTTTAGTGACACCTGAGAGACAGAAAGAGAGAAAGAAAAAACATGTTAATTATACTGTCACATTAGCATTTATTATCAACACAACTATATATGCAAATTAATATCTCCTTTTGTGTAAGAAAGGCTCAATGTTCCAGTTATTATTTAAACCTTTGGATTTCACAGTATCCAACTTAAAAATCCACATGCTCTCCTTTTGTAGCAATTTATTTGCTCTATCACCACCCCATGTGTTAAATAATGCACAATCGATACCCTGAAATTTCAAGTACTCTGGTTTCGAATTATGGTACTCAAAAAAGTGTGTACCTACAGGGGTGTCATTCCTGGTGTTGACAATCAATCGCACGTGCTCTTGTATGCATTGTTTAAGTGGTCTTACTGTTTTGCCTACGTAAACAAGACCACAATCACACCAAAGAGCATAAACTTCTTGTGTGGTGTCACAAGTAATGAGATCACGGATCTCTACTGTTACCTCTGGTTTACAGGGATGTATAAAACTACCTCCTTCCAGTCCAGATTTGCATATATTACATCTTTTGCATATATTACATCTTTTGCACTTATACGAAATGCAACTCTTGGATTTGGTCCCACTGCAGAACTTACATTCTCATCACTATTCAATTTTGTTTTTGAATTTATAGAGATTTCTTGTATTAAGGGTGGATATGAGAATTTAATTAATAATTTAGTAACCCTTTTATGCACATATCTCTTTAAGTAGAGTTGAATTTACAATGTAATTAGCATTGCCATTTCGTTTATGATGTAAGCACTGATTTGTTTGATAAGGTTTGGCTTCACTTGTGTGTCTTAACCACCTTGAAGACTGTTGTGGTTGAGGCGGTAGGGGCTACTACATTTCATGTTCTATAGTCTTGTAATTTTGTACTCACCTTTGCAGTAAAAACATTTGCTAACTAGCAGATTTGTTTCCTGTGTTCCTTGCACACCACACATCTTTGGACTGCTCTAGCTACCTCTCAGCTCGATCCCAATGCATAAAAATCAATGTGACTCTCCATCTGACACCCATCCAGTCCACTCCAGGGTTTTCCAGGCTCCATCCTGGGCCCCTGTTCTTCAGTCTCTACCTAAACACTCTGCCCAGTGCCTGCTCTGGCAAAATTCTCCTATACATGGATGATACCGTTCTACATCTCACACCGTTAATCTGCCTCCTCCAGGACTCTCTCCAACACACCTTCAACCAGGCAAAAAGTAGTTCAAGGATCATAGGCTTGTTACTAATATAAAAAGATTAGTTGATGCTCTTCTCCCACCTCAAAACAAAGCATAAAATGCCCCCTCCTTACCTCTCCCAGCACTCAGCACCCCTTGAGCAGGTATCCACCTACAAAATACCTAGGGATAACTTTTGACACCATCCTCACCTTCCACACCACATTAATGCCCTCTCGACTACCACTAACACCCAGATTGACATCCTTACCACCACAAGGGCTGACTGCCACCCGATGCTGTCCGGTTGGCCATCACATTATCTGTCCTGTCTCTAGTGGACTATGGCCTGCCTATTTACAGAGCCGAAATACTGCACTCAGTAAGATCCAACTTCACTCAACAAAGCCTGTAGGCTCTTACTGGTGCCCCTAGGCTTACCCACACCTGCCACCTCTATGCCAAGTCCACTGCCAATTTTCTCAACTTTGAAGAAAGACTCCACTACCAGACCTGCCTACTAGCCAAGAAAATTCTGCTCGAGCTCTCCACCCCGGTGTGTCTGCCTCCCTTCAGCAGGTCTCCCCTACAGTCTCCACCCGCAGCTCTGACAAGACCACCCTAATAATACCCAGAACTAGGACCTCCCTAGCTCAGAGATCTTTTTGTTACAGGATCCTCTCCTGGTTCAACTTTCTTCCTACCATAGTCACAAACACTCCCAGAATCGCCCATTTAAAATCGCTCTTCGTAACCACCTTTCCAACACCCGCTGCTGTAAGTGCCACTAACTGGCGCTCGCATGCCCCCTACTACACTAAATTCTCAACAAAGTCCTTCAGACTGCTTCCACACTCCCCATCCTCCTCCCTTTGCTCCATATCCCTTCCCTTCTAGACATCTGTATATCTGGGTGTCATATATGACCAATTGTAACAATGTACCAAATGCAACTAAGTACACTAAGACTGTACAAAATATGTAACTCTGTCTGTCTACACTCTGTAACCTTGTATTACTGTTTTTGTCCTCTCCTGTGACGGTGCCTTTGTAAACTAGTCTCTGGCTCAAAGGTTGTAAAGGAAGGAAGGAAGGAAGGAAGGAAGGAAGGAAGGAGGGAAGGAGGGAAGGAAGGAAGGAAGGAAGGAAGGAAGGAAGGAAGGAAGGAAGGAAGGAAGGAAGGAAGGAAGGAAGGAAGGAAGGAATCCCAATATCAGTCACATTTCCACATAATGGTTTGCATATATTTTTATACCAGCAGATATCACTGGCAGGAGGGGGGAGGGCTAAGCAGGAAGAAGAAGTACCGGAAGTGAAAATCACAGCAGAGAGAGTGAGGGAAGCCCTCAGCTCCCATAAGACAGAGAAGGCACCAGGGCCAGATAAATTACATCCCAGAGTGCTGAAGGAACTTGCGGATGTCCTGGCGAAACCCCTGGTGTAGCTTTTCACCATCTCTCTGAGAACAGGGTGGGTGCCCCAGGACTGGAAGGTGGTGCATATAGGGCCTATCCACAAGCGGGGATCAAGGAAAGTGGCAGGGAACTACAGGCCTGTCAGTCTGACATCGGTGGTGGGAAAGGTGATGGAGGGCATTGTCAAGGAGAGGCTAGGGGGAGACCTGGAAAAGTCAGGGTGCCTGGACGATAGACAGCATGGATTCATCACTGGGAAATCGTGTCAGACAAACCTTGTGGAGTTCTATGACTGGGTGACGAGTGCCTTGGACCTGGGTAGACCAGTGGACGCCCCTCTTTCTAGACTTCAGCAAGGCATTTGACTCTGTTCCTCATGTGGGCCTGTTGGATAAGCTGGGAGAAATGGGGTGGGGAACCAGATGATCAGATGGATAGGCAATTGGCTCCAGGACCGGACCCAGAGGGTCGAGTTGGTGGGATAGTCTCATCCCCAAGGAGGGTCATTAGTGGGGTCCCACAGGGATCAGTAGTTGGGCCCTCCTGTTCAACGCCTATGTCTCTGACATAAGGACAGGAATCAGGAGTGAGATGAGTCTCTTTGTGGATGACTCAAAACTGGGGGTGGTGGTGGATGGGAGGAGGGGAGGGTGACCCTACAGGGGGACCTGGAGGCTCTGGAAAGATGGTCTAGAAAGTGTAAGCTGAGGTTCAATGCAGGAAAATGCAAGGTACTCCACCTGGGGACCAGAAACCTGGGCCAAGTGTACACCCTGGGGGAATGCTACAAGTCTCGATGGCTGAGAGGGACCTGGGGTGGTGGTGGATGTCAAGATGATCAACTCTGAGACTTGTGGACGGCAGCAGCCAAGACCCAACAGGATGGTGGGATGCATCGCTAGGGGGATCACCTCCAGAAGGAGGGAAGTGATACTCCCTCTGTATAACTGCTTGGTGAGGCCGCACCTTGAGTACTGCATGCAGTTTTGGAGGCCACACTTAAAGAGGGACGTTAAACTCCTTGAGAGGGTCCAGAGGAGGGCAACCAAAATGATTTGGGGCTTGGGGGACAGGACCTATGAGGAGAGGCTCGAAGAGCTAAATATGTACACATTGGAAGAGAGAAGTGACTGGGGGGACATGATAGAGGTCTTCAGGTACTTGAAGAGTGTAAATAGGGAAGGAACAGTCAGGGTGCTTTGGAGGAAGGAGGAGGGGGCCACTAGAGGGCATGGGTGGAAGCTGGAGGGGGGAAGATTCAGGGGAGAAAGGAGGAGGTGCTACTTCACTGAGAGGGTGGTGGAGCCATGGAATGCACTGCCTAGGAGGCTGGTGGAGGCAGAGACGGTGGAGGAGTTCAAGAGGGGGTGGGACAGGTACAGGGGAAGGGTTCTGGAAGCAAAATCCAATGCAGCAAGAATATCCGGAACTGGGAAGGGAGAAGCCAGAGAAGGCGAGGGGGGCAGCAAGGTCAGCACCCAGGGTGGGGGCTGACTAAATGAGCAGACACGAAAGACCGTTAGGCCTATTCTGCTGGCATTTTAGTATGTTAGTATATGCAAAGGAGGAAAAGACAGAACAGCAAGGGAAGACTGAGAGACAGGGAGAGATGAAGAATCAAGACCGTCAGGGTGATTAAATCTAGGTCTCACAGGAAAATTTGGTTGCGCAACCAGACAGACAAAAGACAGAAAAGGAGAGAATAGAACAGATACCTGCATTCAAACTCTCCATAACAACTGGGACAGGGTCCTATCCAGCCCTGTCACAATAAGGTTCACCTGACACCCAATTGGCTGACACTAAAGGCATTGTCCAGTCCCCCTTCCCAGGAGCCATAGCAGCAGTCCTTGGAGGTCCTTGAGTATTGACTGGGCAGAAAAGGGTCAGGGGTTATCAAAATGGCATCCATATACACAGTTTATAGAGGGTCCCAAGTTCAAAGTCTTTTTACAGATAGAGCAGCTTTAGCAAATAATTGCCCCACAGTCCAATAGCTGACACTCTGCCCTGATACTCGGTTGTGGAATTGATGCTGTGAAAATCTCTATCTGTCTGTCACCAGTACTGTAACACTAAGTCCCCCAGCAACATGTAGAAACATACAGTCCCAGTGCAGCCACAGCTGTTCTTAAAGCACAGTACACATATACACGTGAACATTAATACAACAGTTACTTCTTTGACTCCCAAAAGTGTACTTCCAAACCCCCACTTGTTCTGGGATCCCAGAGGTTGGAACACACACACACACACACACACACACACAGGAACACTTGTCATGAGCTGCAAAGGCGGATTTTAATAAGGATTCTGCAGTACTAACAGCATATGCAAGCAGTCTGCCAACTTACATGTTCAAGCAGGAGCCAGCTTGAACATGCACAACCTGAGCTGAATGGCATTTTACTGCTTGCTCAGCACTAGCTGCACTGTACCGCTGGCTGTCAGTTTTAACTATTTACACACAGCTCCTCCACACCCCCAGAAAGCAGGCAGACAGGGGCTAGCAGGAACAATAAATGGGCACCAAGGGACCCAGGATAGGTGAGACCAGATGGCTGAGAGGCAGACCAGGTAAACCCCACCTGGGAGGGATTACACCAGTGTAGCCCAGGTGCTATATACCAGTGGGCTACCCCCCCCCTTGCCTGCTGTCCCTGGTACAGGTTAAAGGTCCTAGGTCCTGCTACAGTGACAATTGAAGGTTTGTTCCCAAAGATATAGCGAATAGTGCAGTGCCTTCACCCAGAATAAATTATAAGTGGGCCAGGTATCCACTTGGTACAGCCTCCCTGGGATACTGTACCTACCCACCCACCTCCTCAACCCAATACTCTGCACACTGAATCCACAATAACCTTGTTCCATCATAAACCATAAATCTCAGCAATGGGCAAATGCAATGAATCTCACTAACACAGTAGTTCCAACAAACAAACTCACAGCTTTATTTGGGGGTAAGGGCTAGGAAGGGATACCAGGACAAAGGATGGCTGTGAAAGGAAAGAAGGTTAGTGAAATATCTGACAACATAAACATTAGGGCCCACAGGCCAAGCTCCACCCTCACTGGTACCAGTGCCTCCAAATTGTCTCTATGGGTACTCACTAGGTACAAGCCTGATCAGTGCTGCAGGTTGGCCAGCTGTTGGAGCCCTGAAATATTTGCAATGATCTTTGTTTAAGAACAAAAATCAAATTTCTATTTTCCCTCTGCAGGAACCAGGTCCTGGGTACTCATGGTTTGTTGATCTCAATGACCTGGCATATGAAGCTCTTTGGTCAATGCAGCACAGAACAGGAGAAGGCCGGCCTGGTCCCTCTGACAGGATGGAACTTGCTTGAGAATCTTGCAGCTGGTCACCTTGATTGTAGTTCTGGCTGCTTGTCACCTTCAGCCACTTCTGGCCCATTGCAGAGCTCTGTGATAGGACAGCCCCTGCCCCAGAAGGCCCAGACCCAGGAGTGGCTCCACAGCCCTACTCCCCCAATGGATCCTAGGTGCCCTAGCACCACAGCACACACCAGTGACCTCCTGAGACAGTGAATCCCACTTAGAAGGGGTTAGCAGGTCCTCCCTGGCTCTGGGTGAGAACTCCTAAATGGTGGGGATCCTCCTGCAGTCCCTGTACTGAGTTCAAAGCATGAAAAGTTCTGTAACCCTTCCCTTCCTGCCCCATCTAGGGGCATACTTTAACTCACTGCAGGTGATCCAGGTAGGAAGGAAGAAGCCACTCCAAAGAACTAGCATACGAGAAATTTCAATACTGGACCAGGGAAACTGATGGTCCTTACCTGCTGATGTCTTCAAGGTTTCTGGATTACCTCCTGAATTCCCAGGAAAACGATTCTCTCCCAAGCCACCCACCAGACCTGGACCTCCAAATTTTACCTGGAGACCTATGGAGCCCCTGCAGCTCCCAGAGGTTGGTTTCTTATCCCTGGAATGTAACTTGAGAAAATTAATCAGACTGCAAAATATGTGAGCAGACAAGTATTTCATTTCATTTAAAGATCCCTCTCAGTCAAATAAGGCACAAACCACTATTCTCCCCAAATGGCTTTATTTTCACCTGCATGGCAAATTATTTCAGCGATGAAGGGGTCACCATTCCTTTATAAAAAATATATCTATGATCAGCTCCATGGGGCTATAAACTGTTTACACTTCGGCTGGACTTAATAGACAACAGGACAACTGATGTAGCAGACACCAGAAGGATTTTCATTTTCTACCTTACTATCTTGGATGATCTACACAAAAACCTGGAACCCAGATCCCTGCAATCTCCTGTCATGTAAGGATCCAGTAAGCCAAGCCTTCACTTTTACCTCGTTTTCCACCGGGTCTTTGACAGGGTTGAATAGGACCCTGTCTCAGTTGTTATGCAGAGTTTGAATGCAGGGCTCTGTTCTGTTCTTTCCTTTCCTGTCTCTTGTCTGTCTGGTTGCGCAACCAAATTTTCCCGTGAGACCTAGAATTTGATCACCCCAACAGTCTTGCAGTTCTTTGCCTCTCACTGTCTCTCAGTCTTCCTTTACTGTTTCTGTCTTTTCCTCCCTTGCATATTTGCTGGTATAAAAAGATATGCGAATCATTATGTGGAAATGTAACTGATATTGTGATCCCTTTGTCTAGAAATTATATAGTGTTACTGTTGAAAGGATATATATTATAGTTTAAGTTGATTGCAGAAGCTATTGGAAACTCAAGCGGTTAATCTGAAATGCATTTTTAAGCCTTTTGCAGAAGCTGTGCAAAAGGGTCCTCAGTTCTGGGACAGTGTGTCTGCACTGCACCTGCCTGAAACATACTAGAACATTTTAGAAAAACAGGATGCTTGTTAAGGAGGGCAGTTGCAAGGACTTATAAAAACAAAGCTGCAATTTCTTGCAAAGAGACACACGGAGATTGAAGAAAAACTCTGATGGATCTCTCATTTATTCTGCCTTTGTAAATAGTTATATGGAATAAGTTTATTTTTTATGTTACTGCTAGTACAAATAAATACTTTTTAAGAATTTTACAACTGCTCCTGGGTTTTTCCTATGCTTCCTGACCTGTGCCTCAATGACAGATGGTGTCACCCTTAGTGGGATTTACACCGTGCATACTCTAAGCCAGGAGTTTTGTGCATGGGTACTGGACCTAGTGCCAGACAAGCATAGAGAAAGGTATGGATTCTGCAGCAGCAAGTCCAGGAGTGGTTACCAGGAGAATGGCAGCCAAACTAGCAGAGACAGAAGTCCAAGCTGAGATTGTACAGCCAGCACAAGTTATGGAAAAAGAACAGGCAGTGACAGAACCTGAAAGCCTGAAGGACTTTTTCAAATGGTGGGCTATACAACAAAAAGAAATGGAGAGACAGAGGAGAGAAGTGATGCAAGCGACAGGAGCAGCAGAGGAGAGAAGAGACAGCAGATGAGAGAAGAGATGCAGCGACAGGAGCAGTGATGGCTGGATGCCTTGTAAGCTATCAAAGGCAGAGGATCTGGCACAGATCCAGATGAGCAACAAAACACAAGTAACTTAAAGGCGAATTAAACTTACAGAGTTGTGTCCTCGGATGATATCGTGGGCTTACCTGACAACTTTTGAAAGAGTTGCCATAGCTCGCCAATGGCCAAAGCAGCAATGGACAATCAGACTGGTACCCTACCTGACAGGGAAAGCCCAGCTTGCCTACAGCAATATGGACATTGCACAGTCAGAAAACTATGGCCTGGTAAAAAGCAAAATCCTGAAAAGGTATGACATCTCAGGACAGACCTACAGGCAGAGATTTCAACCTCTGAAGTACAACTTAGTCGACAATCCTCAAGAAGCCTTCACCCGTTTCAGAGAACTCCTGATAAAATGGCTCCAACCAGAGGACAAAACAGTACCACAGATCATCGACACATTTGCAATAGAGCAATTCATCAACATCCTGCCTACAGATGTGCAGCTTTGGGTAAAGGAACACCAACCAGAAAGTGGGGAAAAGGCTGTTTCTTTGGCCGAGGACTACCAAATGGCCAGACAAGTGCCACAGCAGTGAGGTAACAGCCAAGCACCAGTAAGACACTCTTTTTTCCCATTTAAACTCCAAGTCTGATAAGAACTCTGGTGGGGTAACAAATCTGTGCCCAAAGATGTTATTTGCTATAACTGTAATAAGCCAGGCCATACTGCAATAAACTGCGTAGCAAGGAGAGTGGCACTGGAGCAGATTTGTCCTTGATAAATTGGGGCAAGTACTTAACAGATGTGAAGGTGGGGATAAGACTGTAAAGGACTCATTGATTAGGGAAGCAGACAGACCCTAGTGCATGTTGAAGTGCTGGGAAAGATTGTGCAAAGAACCAGGTACTGGTGTCATCTGCATCCACGGGGCACTAGATACTATCCCACCACTCAAGTGACTCTGACCATTAAGGTGTGTCGCACTCGTGAAAAGGGGGGTGGACTTGTTACCTCTACACATGATCATTGGAAATGACTGTCCTGGATTTACTGAGTTAATCTCTGAGGAACTGAACCCTGCAGTTTCAGTAGCTGTGGTAACAAGAGCTCAGGCAAAGGAAATCTCAAATGATGGGGACACTTTTCCTTTCAATGATTTTGACTTGTACTTGTTTGAGCACAGCTCCAAGATCTGGAAATCCAGGAAAGAAAGACTATACCTGAAGAAACTGTGGCAATAAATGACTGATGGACATAAATGGTTAAAATATGAAAATGCTGAAGCTAAACTGATAACTGATTGTGATTTTGTTTCAGAGCAAGCTAACAATGTTTCTCTCCTGGGTTATTTTAATCAGCTGGGGGTGAAACCAAAACAGGGTGGATCAATGTTTTAAAAAATGTAATGGGTTACTGTACAGAGTCTGGGTTAAACCTCAGTCACAGAACAAACAGAACAATTGGTTATACCTCAGAAGTATAGAACAGAGTTGTTACAGATAGCACATGATAGTCCTATGGCTGGCCACTCAGGGAGGGATCGCACCCTTTCCAGATTGCTGTACAGATTTTACTGGGCTGGAATTCATGAAGATGTTGCTACCTATTGTAATTCCTCTGCTGAGTGTCAGAAAGTAGCCCTAGTCACTAGAAAAGACAAGGTGCCCCGATACCCTTGATGTGCCTTTTGAGAGAATTCGATGGATGTGATTGGTCCTTTAGACAAAAGTAAAAGGGGGTAATATGCATTATGCTACTCGACACCCAGAAGCAGTTCCACGCGCATTGTCCCAGCTTCAAAAGTGGCAGCAGAGCTTGCAAAGTTTCAGCAGAGTGAGCATACCTAAAGAATTATTACTGATCAGGGTAGTAATTTTGGTGCTGCATTACTTAAAGAGCTGTACAGACTACTAGGTATCACTGCTATAAGAACCTCCTCCTATCACCCTCAGGCAGACAGTCTTGTTGAGTGTTTTAACCAAGCCCTAAAATGCATGTTAAAAAGGTTTGTAAAAGGGGAAGGGAAAGACTGGGACCAATACTTGCCTTACCTACTTTTTGATTACAGAGAAGTGCCACAGGCATCAACAGGGTTTTCACCATTTGAAATGCTGTATTTTTTTTTTTTGCACTTCTTCTTCCCTCCTGTCACGGCTGCGGAGCCTCTCTCAGGCATCCTGCCTGTTCCTGCCCACCTGAGGTTCTCTCTGCCCTAAGCCTCCTCTCTCCCCCCCTCCTCCCATGGCCAGTACCCCCAGCTTAACCCCTCCAGGGTGGGGCCGCCCCTCCTCTTGAGTGCACTTTCAAGTCAGACCTAGGCTGTAGGTGAGGGCCCGGGCGGAGGAACTGGAAGGCCAGGCGAGACAAACTGGTGGTGGGCATGGGGGTCAGGTGCTGTCACCTACCCCGCAGAGCCAGGCTTTTCCATATTCTGGTGTTCTCCCACCCCCATGCATGAGCACCCCGATGCCATGGCGCATGGCAACCCTGCCAACGCCGGCCACCTGATTGATGTTCTGTCTTGCATACTGCAGTGTCACTGATCTCCACTGGTAGCCACTGGTATGCTGGAAAAACCCTAACCCTCCCCCAAGGGGAAGAGAGCAGCCTTGCAGGCGCTCAATCCTCTCCCCATCCCTGCCGACCCCCGGCGCCCGAGCCTGCTTCCGAACTCAGGTTGCCAGTGTGGCGTCCAGCGCCTCAACCTTCAGCACCACCGGGACGGCTGTGAAATGCTGTATGGTAGGCAGCCAGAAGGGCCACTGGATGTGGTAAAAGAAATGTGGGAAGATAACTCCAGTCAGAAAGAATCTATATGGTGCAGAAATGGACATAAGTCCCTTTACACGAGAAAGGGTCCTGAAGGAACTGGAAGGAACAAGAGTTGATAAAGCAATGGGGCCAGATGGGGTGCACCCCAGGGTCCTTAAAGAACTAAGAGAGGTGGTGGCTGAACCTCTGGCAATCCTGTTTACCCAATCACTGGAAACAGGGGAGGTACCCAAAGACTGGAGGATAGCAAATGTAGTTCCCTTATACAAAAGTGGGAACAAAGAGGAAACGGGGAACTACAGACCAGTCAGCCTCATCTCAGTAGTGGGGCAGATTATGGAAGCACTACTGAAGGAGAGATTGGTGGAACATCTGGTTGCCAATGGACTACAGGACCTAAGGTAGCATGGTTTTACCAGGGGGGAGGTCATGTCAGACCAACCTCACTGAATTTTTCAACTGGATGACAAGGGAGATTTATCAGGGGAGGGCAGTGGATGTGGCCTATCTGGATTTTAGTAAGACCTGTGACACTGTGCCATGCAGAAGGCTATTAAACAAACTAAGGAATATGGGAGTGGGCAGGATAGTAGTGCAGTGGGTAGGTAACTGGCTGGGCGGCAGGACACAGAGGGTGGTGGCAAATGGCTGTCACTCCACAGGTGGAAGGGTGACCACTGGGGTACCACAGGGATCAGTGCTGGGACTGGTCCAATTCAACGTTTTCATCAGTGTTATTGTGCAGGACCTAGAAGGCAGAATTTCCCTGTTCGCTGATGACACACAGCTCTGTAACAAAGTGAACATGCCAGAGGGTGCAGACAGAATAAGGAGGGACCTGCAGAAACTTGAAGAATGGTCAGGGGGTCAGGGGGTTTGGCAGTTGAAATTCAATGGAAAGAAGTGCAAGATAATGCATATGGGGCACAGAAACCGTAGACCAACATATCAGTTGGGGTGGTGAGGATATAGCATGCTCCAAGCAGGAAAGGGATCTTGGGGTTGTCATCTCTGATGACCTCAAGGTAGGGAAACAGTGTGACAGGGCAGCAGGTAAAGCAAATAGGATGCTGGGATGCATAGGCAGGGGCATCACCAGCAGGAAAATGGAGCTCATAATCCACTATACAAGACACTCGTGAGGCCCCACCTGGAGTACAGTGTACAGTTCTGGAGACCTTACCTACATAATGACATAGACAGGGTAGAGAAGGTTCAGAGGAGGGCAACAAAGATGGTACACTGATTGCATCACAAGTCCTATGAGGATAGGTTGAAGGACTTGAATATGTACTCCCTGGAGGAGAGGAGGGAGAGAGGAAGTATTATAAAGACATACAAGTATCTTACAGGGAGGAACAGAGTGCAGGAATACGCTATTTTTCAGCAAAAAAAGATGTTCCAGGACTAGAGGGCATGGGATGAAGTTGGAGGGAGGGTGATTCAGGGGAATCGTGAGGAAGAATTTCTTCACAGAATGGGTGGTGGACAAGTGGAACACCCTGCCAGAGGAAGTAGTGGGGGCTGACACAATCACAGGATTTAAGAATGCATAGGATAGACATAAGGGAATTCTGGTGGTCAGGGTAATAGGCAACAGACTTCTAAGAAAACAAAGTGAACTTACAAGCACAAATGGCAGACTGGGTGGGTTGTAGGCCCTTATCTGCTGACAGTGTCCATGTATCTATGTATCTATGTCATATGTGTGCCCTAAGAAAGAAGCTGGCAAAATATTTTGAAATTGCCCATTGTAATCAGGAAAAGGCCCAAAACCAGCAGAAGGTATATTATGACCATGGGGTAAAAGAAAACATTTTGAGCCTGGTGAAAAGGTTTGCTACCATTACCCACAACAGAAAATAAACTGTTAATCAAGTGTCAAAGGTCTTATAAAGTGCTTAGACGTACTGGCACCATTAACTACGAGACTGAGACCCTGACAGGAAAATCCTACTAAGATATACCATACTAACCTCCGGATGAAATAGGTTGAAAAATGCCAAAAGCTGCTTTGCTAGTTGTACCAGAAACTGATAAGGAAGATATTGATGTAGCTTATGATAGACTGGAATAAACTGTAAATGCTGATGCTGTAAAGGTGAATGTTTCCTTAACCTCAGGACAAACTGCAGACATTCGTAACATGCTAAAGACATCTAACAGTACTTTTACCACAGTACCAGGCCAAGCAAAAGGGGTCAAGCACGCGATAGTGCCAAGTAATGCTCGCCCTATTAGGCAAAAGATATACAGGTTACCAGAGCAGATAAGAGCTGATGTGGTTAAGGAAATACAAAAAATAAAAGAATTGGGTATCATAGAAGAGTCAAGGAGTGCTTGGTCATCTCCAATGATAATTGTAAACAAAAAAGAAGGGAGTGTTAGAATATACCTTGATTTTAGGAAACTTAATCAAGTGTCAGAATTTGATAGTTATCCTATGCCAAGAATAGATAATTTGGTGGACAGACTGGGGAGTGCAAAATTTATCAGTACCCTCGATCTCACCAGGGGTTACTGGCAAATCCCTTTAGGTAAAGAATCCAGAGACAAAACTGCATTTGCCACTCCTGTTGGATTCTATCAGTTCACCGCCATGCCATTTGGTTTACATGGTGCGCCAGCTACATTCCAGCGGTGCATGGTTGTAATTTTATCCCCTCACACTGGTTATTGTGCCTGACCATGACCCCTCACACCCCACCATTTACTTTAGCATGTCTTCTCCACTCAGCCTCCCCTCACCCCACCATTTATTCCTATACCTTATCGCCCTTCTTCCACCACCTTTCACCTTCACCACATTACATACCTCTCTCTCGTACCTCCCTTTCTTCACCCCCACTCCCAGCTATCCCCATCATCTCTGAACTACTGACAAGCCAGTTTGTGGCTGCTTATCACCCCCACCCTCATAAAGTGTTTTTCTTGTTATTTTAACTTGTACCTATGTTTTGAGTTATTCTGCAAGTTCTGAATCCAAGCTGTATAGTTCATTGTAATGTACCTTTGCTTTCTCCTATTGTTCTTTGTTTTGCATCTATGACGTGGAACCTTTGTAAAAGAGCTTGATCAGCGTCTTTTTTCAAATCACTAAATAAATAAATACCTGGATGATGTTGTGGTGTACAGTTCAGACTGGAAAAGCCACCTGAACACCTATGAGCAGTTGTCCAAGCTGTCAAAATGTAGGTCTGACTAATAATTCGACCAAATGTGCATTGGGCATGCAGGAAACCAGATATTTGGGCTATGTGTTGGGAAATGGAGCAGTTAAACCAGAAATTCTAAAATAGAAGTTGTAGTTAACAGCCCTGTCCCTAGAACAAAGAAACATGTCAGGTCATTTTAGGGCTTGGTTATTATCAGAGATTTGTTTCCAATTTTGCTGAGTTAGCCACTCCCTCACTGAACTCTCTAAAAACAGTACATAAATAATGTGAAATGGACCCCAGAGTGTGTTGAAGCTTTTCAAGCCATTAAGGCTGCATTACGTTCAGCCCCTGTTTTAAAAAGCCCAGACTTTGAGAAACCATTTTTGTTACAGATGCATCAGAAGTAGGTCTAGGTGCAGTCCTGAGTCAAAATATAGATGGGAAGGAATATCCTATTCGGTACATAAGTAGGAAGCTGCATGACAGAGAGAAAAGGTACTCCACCATTGAAAAGGGATGTTTAGCTGCAAAGTGGGCCATGGAGTCCCTTACATTTTATTTGCTAGGAACTGACTTTGTACTTATAACAAATCACAATCCTCTCTGTTGGCTTAACCAAATGAAAGATAAAAAATTCCAGAATCACAGGGTGGTACCTGACCATTTAAATTCAATGTGATACACAAATCTGGTAAAGATAATAGCTAAGCTGATTTTCTGTCAAGATATGGATCAGGAATTGAGAGTTCTGATGGTTGAAAAACAAATGTATGAGTTTAAACTTTACTGTTTGCTGTACTATTATAGAGAAAAGGATACTGCACATGTGCTTAATTTCTGAAACTTAGAAGCTAATATTATTAGAGAATTAATAGAAAGTTTTGGAAACCTGTTTGATAAAACAGGTTCCCTCTTAAGGAGGGGGTGTATGTGACAGGGTGGAATAGGATCCTGTCCCAGTTGTTATGGAGAGATTGAATGCAGGGATCTGTTCTGTTCTTTCCTTTCCTGTCTCTTGTCTTTCTGGTTGCACGACCAAATTTTCCCATGAGTATTTGATCACCCCAACAGTCTCGCAATTCTTTGCCTCTCATTGTCTCTCAGTCTTCCCTTACTGTTTCCGTGTTTTCCTCCCTTGCATGTCTGCTGGTATAAAAATATATGCAAATCATTATGTGGAAATGTAACTGATACTGGGATCCCTTTGTTTAGAAATTATATAGTGATACTGTATATAATTATGGTTTTAGAGGATTGCAAAAAGCTATTGGAAACTTAAGGGGTTAACCTGAAATGCAATTTTTAGGCCTTTTGCAGAAGCTTTGGAAAAGGGGCCTCAGTTCTGGGACTTTGTGTTCCTACCTGCACCTGCCTGAAACATACTAAAACATTTTAGAAAAACAAGATGCTTGTTAAGAACAGGGATTGCAAGGACTTATAAAAACAACGCAGCAAATTATTGCAAAGAGAGACAAGAGATTAAAGCAATAAGGCATAACAAGGGGTTAGATTAACAGTCTATTAATCACCCACTAGGGGTGTATTGTGGCAAGAGGTGCAGCCGAGTGCCACATTGCCCCTTGGGGGTGATTACCTGACTGTTAATCTAACTCCTGGGAGTGCCTTATTGCTATTATAAAATTTATGTCGAAAGAAAAGTGTTAGACATGTACTTTTTGAATGTTTTCCTCATTAAGAGGGTGATTTTTAATAAAATAGTTCTTCCACCAACAGTTTAAGAATGCTGGTTCAGAATCAGAATGCATAATTCCAGTCATTCAGTAGTGTTAGAAGGCTGGAATGCTAACAAGAAGACCATGTTTATAATGAAGGAAAACTCTGATGGATCTTCTCTATTTATTCTGCCTTTGTAAATAGTTACACGGAACAAGTTTATTTTTTTATGTCACTGCTAGTACAAATAAATACTTTTTGTGAATTTTACAGCTGCTTCTGGTTTTTCCTATGCTTCCTGACCTGTGCCTCGATGACAGGGTCCCCTTTACTCTGGCACTGGTTGTCCCCTTTGTCACTGGTATGGAAGAGCGAGCTGCCCTCCCCACCTGGACCCCTGGGTATTGGCCCATGCCCAAAGGGCATCCAGCATTTTTCCTGACGACCTAGACTCTGACCCATCTTCCAATGGCTGGCACAGATGTACAGGCTGAGGCCCCTTCCACTGGTCACTTTTCTCCTCCTCAGCCCTCAGGCCCCCAATGTACTCTGGGGTGTTCTGCTGTTACCTTCTTCCTATGGGGAGTTCCTGCCATTTCCATATCCCTCTAATGATTCCTGGGCTTTTGCTACACCTAGCACGGGGCCACCCTCCAAGGCCTACCCAGCATTTGGGTCCTAGCCTGCCCAGCCTTGCCCCAAGACATGTCCCTCCAAACAGCCCCACATACAGTTGAAAGGCTCCCCAGCTCCCTCGACCCCCCCAGGCTGCCCTGCCACACATGGCACAAGGGGAATATCACAAGCTGTAGGTAATAATGGACCATTGAAGCGATTTTGGCAGCAAATTCAAAGATATTTATTTACAAAAAAAATTAAAATTAAAGCGAACTGAAAACGACAAAATTAAAGAGAAGCAAAACAATAATTATAGGCTAGAAAACATTAGTAATTTACAGCCCTTTATTTAGGATTTAACCGCACTTCTGGACGCAGCAAGCTCCAGCCCTTTTGTAAACAGTATAAAGGCAGTTGGAAAATGGCCGGCCAGCTCCTAGGAGACTGGTTGCAGCAGAGAGAGGATCCGTTCAGGGCTCTAGGATGCCAGAAGCACAACAGAAACCTTTGTTTTTAGAAAGTCCTAAAAAAACCCAGCTCAAAACCATACTATCCCACCTCCAGAGGGTATGTAGGGTTCATTTTACTAACATCTGGGTAAAACCCCTTCATTTTGGAACTACTAGAAGGCTAAATGCCTTTGCGACAGTGCACACATTCGCATGGTACTTTTATCAGCTCTCGCACTGTCGTGCAGGGACTCTGCGGCGTATCTGCATATAGAAAGCCGCATTTGACAGAGCTCTTGAAGAAACGAGCCTAATGGGGGTTAAACAAGAGAACCAGGAGGTTCTTTTCTTATTACTTTACAGCCTGAAAAACATCATCATTTTAAGGCATAATCACAGCCTACCAAAGTATTTAAAGCAACAGTGTCCTGCCGTAATTACTAAAATGGAGGTTTCACTTTATAGAATTTTCACACAAAAGGCAGGCATTTTATTTTTACAGATACAAGCCTGTGAAGCACTTATGGTGCTAAAACACCATTAGCGAAAAGGGAGACATTTTATTTTATTTTACAGGATCCAGATATATATATACATTACAGAGGAGTAGGATGCTTCTTATTTTTCTATTTTTAGGAGAACAGTCCTAACATCCTCAATCATTTAGAACTCCGTTTATTTGTATAGGCATGACAATGGTACTGGGATGCACTGGAAAAGGATACAGGGTTACAAACAACAGACAGGACTACAAGAAACATAGAAAACAAGGTGGGTGGCCAGCCCAACAAACAAACAAACTAGTAATAAGGACAAGAACAAAGAACAAAAGTACATCCAGGACACATTATCTTCCTAAAAAAAAATAAGGGAACGTTTCATTCTTTCCACATTCCTCCCACCTAAAACCAAACTCACAGCTTTGGTTCTAACATTGATGTGCTTGCCATCAGATCTCTGGAGGAGAGATGGAGCCATAGCCCACCCCGCCTAAGGCTCCACCACGGGTCCCTAATTACATTATACAAGAACTATGAAGGACCATTTCCTTCATAGTACAATACGACTTTACCCCAAGTCTGATGACAAGTACTATCATTGTCCATACCATATCTTGACATGAAATCGGCATTACCGCAGTGCTGTCCCTTTTCATGCTTAATGGTAAACCTATAGCATTGTAGAGCAAGATACCATTGCATGATGTGAGTGTTCCTATCTTTCATCACATGCAACCAGCATAGTGGGTTGTGGTCTGTCCATAATTTGAACTCTACACCCCATAGATAAAGCGAAGGGCCCTATGGCCCACCTAATAGCCAAACATTCCTTCTCAATGACTGAATAGTGCATTTCCTCTCATGCAGTTTTCTACTAATGTAAATTGCAGGGTGCTCTTCTCCATCCAGAATCTGAGTTAACACAGCCCCAATTCCATAATTAGATGCATCAGTCTGTAATATAAATGGCTGTGAAAAGTCAGGAGTTCTTAAAACAGGAGATGAACACAGCCTGGCTTTAATGGACTGAAATGCTTCTTCACATTCGTCAGTCCATTTAACCTTCTCAGGGTTCCTTTTCTTTGTTAAATCTGTCAATGGACCTGCTAATGTGGAAAAGTTAGGGATAAATCTGCGGTAGTAGCCAGCAAGTCCCAGGAAAGATCTCACATCCTTCTTTGTGATGGGCTTTGGACTATTAGACACTGCGGCAACCTTATTTATTTCAGGTTTTATGCATCCCTTACCAATCTGAAAACCCAAGTACCTAGTTTCCTGCATAGCTATTGAACATTTTTGTGGGTTTATAGTAAGGCCAGCTTCTGAGATTGTAGCTAATACTGCTGACAGATGTCTTATATGTTCTTCCCAGGAGGGACTAAAATAATGACATCATCCAGGTAAGCTGCACTATAAGCTATGTGGGGAGTTAACAAAGTGTCCATTACCCTCTGAAAAGTTGCAGAAGCACCATGCAGTCCAAATAGCAATACAGTAAAATGGAACACACCAACAGGTGTACTGAATGCGGTCTTGTCCTTGTCTGCAGGATCCAGTGGAATGTGCCAGTACCCTTTGGTCAGATCAAGAGTGCTGATGTACTTGGCACTACCCAGATGGTCAAGGATGTCATCTATATGTGGCATTGGGTAAGTGTCAAACTGTGACACCGCATTCAATCTTCAAAAATCTAGGCAGATACGTATGCCCCCTTTCTTTTTCCCAACTACCACCATAGGGAAACACCACTAACTATGGGAGGGTTCGATGATCCCCATTTTAGGCATTCTTTTTACTTCTTGAATTGCATTGTGTCTTATTCCTTCAGGAAGTCTATAGGGCTTCTGCCTAAGGGGTTGTTTCTCTGTTACCCTGATGTGGTGACTAACATTTTTAATCCTGCCAGGGGTATTCGTAAACATGTCCTTAAAATTAGACAACACTTTCTCTATGTCAGATTTCTGGATTTCTGTAAGATCAGGGTTGATCAGCAGATCTGTCATCTTCCCTATACCTTCCAAACATTGGTATGCTATGTCTAATTCATTATTTGACTTGGGGAGAACATAACTGGACAAAGCGATTGGTCGCTCTACCCAGGCTTTCAATAAATTTGCATGATATATGCGTTTTTTAACCTTCTTATCCGGTACTGCTACTTCATAGGTTACAGGACCAGTTCTTTGAGTGACAACATAAGGGCCTTGCCATTTCATCAGCAATTTGTGCTCTGAAGACGGTAACAGTAACAAAACCTTGTCCTCTTCATTAAACTCGTCATGTCCTGTACCTTTATCATAGTATTCTTTTTGTTTTATTTGCTGTTGCATATTACTACTATGAGCCTTCTGAACATAAGAGATTAAACGTTGACGTAACTTTTGCCAATATTCCAAGGGAAGTGTTTCTTTTGTATGTTTATTGTCCTCCCACTCCTTTTTAATAATATCTAGTGGCTCTCTTGGGTTATGTCCAAATAGCAATTCAAAAGGGGAAAAACCTGTAGATGCCTGTGGGACTTCTCTATATGCAAACATAATGTAGGGGAAATAGGTGTCCCATTTATTCCCTTCATCTACCACGAATTTCTTTAACATCTGCTTCATGGTCTGATTAAATTGCTCTACCAGTCCGTCGATCTGGGGATGGTAGGGTGTTGTAAACAGAGCATCTATTCCTAAAGCCTGGTTTAAATGCTTGAACAGTGCTGAACAAAAATTGGTACCCTAGTCTGTCAAGATTTCTCTGGGTATTCCCACCCGACTGAAAATCTTCACTAATTCATCTGCTATTCTCTAGGCCGTGACAGTTCTTAACGGTATGGCCTCAGGGTACTTTGTAGCACAATCTACGACCACTAATATAAATCTATTAACCCTTGAACATTTGGGCAAAAGACCTACTATGTCCTTTGCTATTCTTTCAAATGGGGTAGTTACCAATGGCAAGGGTAACAAAGGGACCTTATCTTGTTGTCCCAGTTTGGCTACGTTCTGGCATGCTTCACAGCTTTTGCAGTACTCAGTAACCTGCTCATGGATGCCAGGCCAGAAAAATCTGTAAAGAAAGCGACTTAATGTATGATCCCTTCCCAAATGTCCAGCCATGGGAATGTCATGGACTATACCTAATAGTTGTTTTCTAAAAGGTTGGGGTACCATTAGCTGCTCTATTACTTCCCCAGTTTGTACATTAGTACAAACTTGGTCTAACAATCCATTTATGATTTTAAACACAGGACCTTTAGATCCATCACCGTTTCCCACCCGTGAAAAAAACGTGGTTAGTGACACATCATTTTTTTGTGCTTCTTTAAATTCTGAACTATGCATTTTAGCAGGTATGTCCAAGTAATTTTTAAAGTCCTGTTTAGCAATGTTTTTATTATTATTAGTCCAGAATTCTTTTTTGTTTTCATTTTTGGCTTTTTGGCTTCCTGTCCTTGCCAACAGCTTCAAAAGTTCTTCCTCAAAGGATAAGTTTGTCCCAGTATTTCCTCACATTTGGCCTGCACACTAGTTGTAACAGCAGTAATGTTTGTGTTAATAAAGTCTCAAGTTCAGAAATCATGGCCACAACAACTGGGACAGGGAGATGGGCACCACACCCACTCTCATCTTCTGAATGTGTCCATCCACCTGTACAACTGTTTCTTTCAGAAGATAACGATGTACGCCCCATGTATACAAATAATGCCAGTTGTAGATCCTCCTGTCTCTAAGTTAATATCTAGGACAGAGGCATGCACTAAGGTTTGTTTGCTACCAGAATCTATGAGTCCTGATACCACCTTTTCTCCAAACTGTGCTGGTCTTATGTAACGCCCCAATTAGCCAGAGCCAAATGTACATCTTCTAGTGTCTTTTAGGACAGAATCTTGCTATGTGCCCTTTATTATTACAGTTGTGGCATCATGATGTCTGGTTTACACCCTTCCCAGATCTAGCACTTAATTTAGTCCCTGGGGTATTATTGTCTTGTGTATTAGATATAGGAGTATGTGAAGGTGGTCTTACCAAGACTGAGGTATCCAGGAGCTTTCTCAAAGGTCCGTTTCTGTGAGGCCTTGCTGTAATATAGTCCTCTGCTAGTCTTATGGCCACTTCTGATGTTTCTGGACGGTGCTCCTTACCCAGAGTTGCACATCTTGTGGTAGAATACTGATGAATTGTTCAAGAATAATAACTTCCAATATCTGGGTTGCTGTCCGGGTATTGAGTTGTAGCCACTTTATGCACAGGTCCTTTAGTTGAGTGTACATCTTGGGGTTGTCTGCAGTATGAAACTTGAAGGATCTAAAGCGCTGCCTATATGTTTCAGTACTAATGTCATACCCCTTTAATATGGCTTGCTTTACTTGGTCATAATCATTGGCATGAGTCATTGTTTCTACATGGCTGTAAGCCAACTGAGCCTTTCCAGTTAGATGGGGCCAACCAAATTACCCATTGGTCCCTGGGCCAGGCACAAGCAGTCGCCACCTGCTCATAAGTCATTAGAAAGGCTTCTATATCATCAGAACTGGAAAGTTTGAACAACTTGGTGTCCTTCTGCACAGTCCCCGGTGTAGGAGGAGGTCTGGCAGATCCTATGGTCTGGATTACTCTCAGGGTATCCATAGATACATAGATAGTGTCGGCAGATAAGGGCCTATGGCCCACCCAGTCTGCCCATTTGAGCTTGTAAGTTCAGTTTGTTTTCCTAGAAGTCTGTTTCCCCTTACCCCTGACCTCTAGAATTCCTTTATGTCTATCCCATGCATTCTTAAATCCCATGATTGTTTTAGCCCCCGCCACTTCCTCTGGCAGGGTGTTCCACTTGTCCACCACCCGTTCTGTGAAGAAATTCTTTCTCATGTTTCCTCTGAATCGTCCTCCTCCAACTTCATCCCATGCCCTCTAGTCCTGGAACATCTTTTCGCTTAAAAATAGTGTTTTCCTGCACCCTGTTCCTCCCTGTAAGATACTTGTATGTCTCTATCATATCCCTCTCTCCTCTTCTCCTCCAGGGAGTACATGTTCAGTTCCTTCAACCTGTCTTCATAGGACTTGTGATGCAATCCATGCACCATCTTTGTTGCCCTCCTCTGAACCTTCTCTACCCTGTCTATCTCCTTACGTAGGTATGGTCTCCAGAACTGTACACTGTACTCCAGGTGGGGCCTCACTAGTGTCTTGTATAGCGAATTATGACCTCCTTTTCCTGCTGGTGATGCCCTGCCTTACATCCCAGCATCCTATTTGCTTTACCTGCTGCCTTGTCACACTGTTTCCTCACTTTGAGGTCATCAGAGATGACAACCCCAAGATCCCTTTCCTGCTTGGTGCATGCTATATCCTCACCCCCAACTGATATATTGTGTCAGGGTTTTTGTGCCCCATATGCATTATCTTGCACTCTCTTTGCATTGAATTTCAACTGCCAAACCCCTGACCATTCTTCAAGTTTCTGCAGGTCGCTTATCATTCTGTCTACACTCTCTGGTGTGTCTACTCTGTTACAGAGCTTTGTGTCATTAGCGAACAGTGAAATTCTGCCTTCTAGATCCTGCGCAATGTCACTGATGAAGATGTTGAATAGGACCGGTCCCAGCACTGATCCCTGTGGTACCCCACTGGTCACTCTTCCCTCTGTGGAGTGACAGCCATTTACCACCACCCTCTGTGTCCTGCCACCCAGCCAGTTACCTACCCACCACACTACTGTCCTGCCCACACCCATATTCCCCAGTTTGTGTAATAGTCTTCTATGTGGCACAGTGTCAAAGGCCTTGCTGAAGTCCAGATAGGCCATGTCCACTGCCCTCCCTGATCCACCTCCTAGTCACCCAGTCAAAAATTCAATGAGGTTGGTCTGACATGACCTCCCCTGGTGAAACCATGCTGCCTTGGGTCCTGTAGTCCATTGATAACCAGATGTTCCACCAATCTCTACTTCAGTAGTGCTTCCATGATCTTCCCCCTACCAGAGTGAGGCTGACTGGTCTGTAGTTCCCTGCTTCCTCTTGTTCCCACTTTTGTATAAGGGGACTACATCTGCTATCCTCCAGTCTTTGGGTACCTCCCTGTTTCCAGTGATCGGCTAAACAGGATAGCCAGAGGTTCAGCCACCACCTCTCTTAGTTCTTTATGGACCCTGGGTGCACCCTGTCTGGCCCCATTGCTTTATCAACTCTTATTACTTCCAGTTCCTTCAGGACCCTTTTCTGTAAAGGGACTTGTGTCCATTTCTGCAACCATTCTCACCCCTTGTACTCCCTTCAGACCCATTACCCCCCTCTTCCTCAGTAAAGACTGAGCAGAAATACCTGTTCCGCCCATCTTGTTTGGTTTTCTCTTTCCATCTCCATCTGTCGAACACAAAGCCAGTGAAGTAACTCTCATAAATCCACAGAGGGTTCTTCTTCCTCAGGTTCAGCTGCTTGGGTCCCTTCCACCGGCTTCTAGACTGCCATCTTCGCTCCTCTCCTTGTCAGTTTTTGTCTTACTACAGGTTCCACACCAGTCAGCAAAGGTAGCTGAAACTTCTTGAAATGGAACCGTGTAGCTGCACCACTCCAAGCTGTCGCTTCTTCTTGCATTCAGGTCCACTAGAATCTGTGCTCAAATTCACCACAGCATCCCACTTCTAACACCATCTGTGACAGGTTGTAGGCAATAATGGACCATCTAAGCGATTTTGGCAGCAAGTTAAAATATATTTATTTACAAAAAAAATTTTAATTAAAGCGAACTGAAAATGACAAAATTAAAGAGAAGCAAAACAATTATTATAGGCTAGAAAACACTAGCTTATCAGGATGTTCACAACATCACAGCCAGGTCTGATCCCCAACATCAGCTGAACTCAACTAAACTGAAAATGTAGGATTTTATACTATTCAGGGGTCATGTGATTACTGAACTCCTCCCCTGCACCCTTCTGTTAACAACATCTCTTTCATTATACAGTATTTCTTTATTTATAACAGGAAAACATTTTTATTTCCATACAACATTGCATACATATGCATAAAAGTAATTTACAGCCCTTTATTTAGGATTTAACCACTCTTCTGGACTCAGCAAGCTCCACCCCTTTTGAAAACAGCATAAAGGCAGTTGGAAAATGGCCGGCCAGCTCCTAGGAGACTGGTTGCAGCAGAGAGAGGATCCGTTCAGAGCTCTAGGATGCCAGAAGCACAACAGAAACCTTAGTTTTTAGAAAGTCCTAAAAATAGCTCAAAACCACACTATCCCACCTCCAGAGGGTATGTAGGGTTCATTTTACTAACATTTGGGTAAAAACCCTTCGTTTTGGAACTACTAGAAGGCTAAATGCCTTTGCGACAGTGTGCACATTCGCACGGTAATTTTACTGGTGCTTGCACTGTCGTGCAGGAACTCCGCGGCATATCTGCATATAGAAAGCCGCATTTGACAGAGCTCTTGAAGAAACGAGCCTAACGGGGGTTAAACAAGAGAACCAGGAGGTTCTTTTCTTATTAGTTTACAGCCTGAAAACATCATCATTTTAAGGCATAATCACAGCCTACCAAAGTATTTAAAGCAACAGTGTCCTGCCATAATTACTAAAATGGAGGTTTCACTTTATAGAACTTTCACACACAATGCAGGTATTTTATTTTTACTAGGGCATGCCTGTAAAGCATAAATGGTTTTTAAACACCATTTTCAAGTAGGAAAACATTTCCTTTCATTTTACAGGATCCAGATATATATATATATATATATATATATATACACACACACACACACATTACAGAGGAGCAGGGTGCTTCTTACTTTTCTATTTTAAGGGGAACAGTCCTAACATCCTCAATCCTTTAGAACTCCGTTTATTTTTATAGGCATGAGAATGGTACTGGAATGCACTGGGAAAGGATACAGGGTTACAAACAACAGACAGGACTACAAGAAACATAGAAAACAAGGTGGCTGGACAGCCCAACAAACAAACATATAACAATAAGGACAAGAACAAAGAAAAAAAGTACATCCAGGACACATTATCTTCCTAGAAAAATAAGGAAAGTTTCATTCATTCACAGGGAACCTCTGCCACTGGTTCCCTCCTGAGAGGCCCTGCCTCAGCCATCCCAGTCCTGGTGACCTGAAAAACACACCTTTTGGGCATCCTAAGGGCTCCTACCTCTATCAGATGGGCTTGCTAAGCCTCCCCTAATGCCCAAGTGACACAGGCCCTGGCTACCTGTATCCCCAACAGAGCTCCATACCCCACTCTCGCTGGCCACAGTGCATAACCATCTTGACTGCACTTTACATTTGGGGTTCCCTACTGGCCCTCCTGGACTGCCAAGCTCCCTCATGTTGTCCACCTATCCTGGTCCTGGTTCTACTCTCCAGCCTCCCTTCCAGCCCCAGGCCTACTGCCTGGACTGGAAAGACCCTGATACTTCCTGTAAGCTCCTTTATACACCCTACATCTGCCCCCTGCTGCCACCTTGAGGCATCTAGAGCACTACCCCCCCACAGTGCTAAACCCATTTCCTAGCTCGGGGGGTAGGTGCCTAAACGGTGGGAATATAAGCCCCGCATTGGCAGGGGGCTTACAGTTCACAGGCAGTTATTCCAATAAAGTCCAGTGCCAGTTGAAGTGGGTGCTAGCTCTAGATCCAAGAAGCGCAGGTGAAATCAAACAGGGGAATTCAAGAATGACAGGCCCCTTCACATGAGTCTGCACTTTCCAGTTAGACAAGTTCCACAACTTTTTCTTCAGCTGTAACTGGGTCATGGCTCTCAGACACTTTAACCAGTTCACTCAGGACATGTACAGCTCCTGGCTAGCACCCCATTGCCCAGAGACGCTTTGCCTCTTCCGAATTACAATTCCAGGTCACACACAAGCAAACGAGCTCTCAGCAGCAACTGTAGTACTCAGATAATACACATAGTTCTCTCAGCCAATTCAGCCTACTAGTGCAGGATTTCTGCAGCATCTAGTTTCTCCAAGCAATAATTAAGCAACTTCTCAGTACGTGGAGAATCAGGATCACAGTTTAGTCTCTTTCTCTCTTCCCCATCTCAATCCAATTCTGCAAACAGCAATCTCCAGATAAGGCCTGGGAAAAGCCCCTGAAGTCCAAAGTCCACTCTAACAGGATACTCCTGACTTGTACAGAGCCCAGGAACAGACTCAAGAAAACTCAGAAAGTCCATACAGCTTCAGCTGAAAATCCACATTTCTGACTGACTGATGAAGCTTATCAATAATCTATATCCATAAAGATCAATATTTCCTGCTCGTTTATTGGGGCATGATTTAGGTGCCTGAATTAGTCCCCTCCTTATCTCAGGAGTTCCTTTGGTTCAGTTTTGGGCACCTAGATTACCAATTGGCTGGTGGAAAAGGTCAGAGTGTTAACAAGATGTCAACCCCCAGTCTGTCTAATGCAGTGCAATACAGTTCCTCACCTTCTGAGGTCTGGGGCAGCCCAACACAATGCCTTATTTATAAACACCCCACCAGATTGTAGCCCCAACTGTCCCCTGTCAAACAAATTCACTTTCATTCCGTTGGCCCCAGGAATCTCTTTGTCATTGCTGCCACAACACTATGCCCCTAGGCGGCAGACAGCGCTCATTAATATGTATGGTTGAGCTTATTATTATTCATGAGCCCTGCGTTATGCCCGATTTCAAACTTGTATTTTAAACATGACTGGGGCTTTTGCCCAACACTCTTAGGCCTCCGGTCCCCAGTTCAATGTGATAATGGCAAATTTAAGGCATGATTGCCGTTTGGAACAGTGTACATTGCCGAAAATGAATTACTTAAATGCACTGCAGGAACTGAAAGGCGGTGATGGATTCTAAATTTATGCAGGGCTGTGCCCTGCACACACCCCCTACTTAAAGCTTCACAACCCCAGGAGGGTGCATGTCGGGGGGGGGTGAAAATCTTAAAACCAAAAAACAAAACAGGCAGCCTGCCTGCACAAAAAAAAAAAACTGCACCATGCCAGACTCGAACCCTGTACCCTGCACACGCCAATCAACCACCCTCCCTGCCATGCTAGCAGACCAGCTTGGCAGCTACCTGCCACACCTTCTCTCACAAACCTCCCTTCCTTCTTCTCCCTGCCCATGCTCATGCGTACAAGCATATGCTTCCTGCCGCCTCACCTCGCCCATCCAGGTATCCAGTCACTATCCTGCCAGTGACTGAGTCACCCTTTGAAAGCACTCAATCATGGTTGCTGTGTTCACTGGATACCCCAGTCCCCACAGACACAAGGGGGGACCCCAAGACTACTGGAAGAGCTCTCCATTCCTGGACTTCAACGGCGGTCAGCACATCAGAGCACATCTCGTGCATGCGCGCTCACCAGCAAACCCAACAAACGCCAGCGACTAACGCTCAGGGACTTTAGCCCGAACAGGGCTGAAAATTATTACAGGGCTGCTCCCTAGGGGTCTATTGCTGCTAAATGCTCTGGGGAACACGAGGAACACCAGCATCCATCATCAGGCAAAGGAATAAATAAGGTAAGCCCCCAGAGGGGGTTACACTCCTCCCCCCTTCAAAATGCTTGGCTTCCATGGCAAGAAAATGGGAAAGATACCCAATTGAAGCATCAACCTTATTAACATTTCTAACTATACACCTGATTTCTATCTAATATGTAGTAACCATTTAGGTAGAACAAGAAAACATTCAAACACAGAACATAATGTATACACTAGTAAATTCCTTTTCCCCTTATGAGCCTATTGGCCACATAAAAAGTGGCACCCATCAGCCATAGTATACTAAAGTCCCAAAGAGTACACTTTTTTCCCCACAACCTTCCTAGGTAACATTTTCACCTCTCTCTTCTTCTTTTGGTCACCTTTCTTTCAGATCTAGGAGGCTTAGCATCAGCAGGGCACATAACCACCTACTGTAGGGTCATGGGATAATGTACACTCCCTTATGCACTACAAACAAAGGTAAGTCTGTAGGAACCCAAGGGGCATCATACATCAGTTTAAGAACAGGCCATATTGTCCTTCTTGTCCTTCTGTTGGTCTCCTGAATGCTCGGACTGCTAACCACCCCTGGGTCAGTAAAGGGTTCCTCGTCATCCTCACCCTCTCCCTGTTCATCCTGTTCCTCAGCTATTGGGGTGAATGATTCCAACACCTCTCTAACATCATTTACAGTTCCAGGGGGACTAACCTGGGCCCCTTCAGAGGACACAGTCAGATCAGTGTTCAGTTCCGATGTGGGCCCTCCAAAAGACGCTTCTTCCCCCTCGTCTTCCTAATACTGAGAACCACCTGGTGACCATTCCACAGGTGTATCTGCAGGAGAGCTGCTCCAGTACCATGCAAGCTGCTCAGCCAGACCAGTATTCAAGTCCGGAGTGGTCCGTCCGAGAGACACAGCCAGAACAGACTCCCCACTCCGCCCCTATCCTATCTCCTAGGTGTAACCCTTATCAGGGGCGGTCCCTGAAACAACCTGACTAGCTCTGGGGTAGGATAATGACCACGTGGGGTATCATCGCTTTCCCCCTCAGACTCATTACCAGTGTCCTTCTCATCTGATACCCCCTCACCCTAGGCAGGCCCAGCTCCCATGGTATCATGTCTTCCTTGCCCCCATCTCCTGCGTGCAGCAGCTCGAGTGGTGGGGGATGATAAAGAATCTTCCACAACATCTTTGGTATTTATCACTTTGTCATCAATAGGCAGCAAATGGTTATGATAAATAACCTTATGCTCTCGAGTCTCTCCCTCAGGCCAAATCTTGTACACCGGTAGGCCTTCAAGCGTCTCCAAAATGATATACAGGGTTCTCCCTCATCTGGCAGCTATCTTATGCTTCCCTGGTATGCCCAGCCATGGTGGTAACACTCTGTCACCTGCTTCCAAGTCTTGAGCCCACACTTTTTATCATAGTGCTCTTTATTAGCCTGGTTCCCCTTCATGGCCATTTCTGAAGCAAGACGATATGCATCATCAAATTATTGTTTCAGCTGCTTCACATACTGTAAGTAGTCTCCTACTCCCAGACCTTCCAAGAAGACTGTGTAGCACAAGTGCACTGGCAGACGGGCTTCCCTCCCGAATATAAACTGGTAGGGAGAGAGCTCTGTAGTGTCATTAAGTGTGTAATTGTAGGTATGGACCGGGGTGCTCACCGGCTGACTCCATGTGTGCTTGTCCCAGGGATCCAAGGTGCCCAGCACATCTAATAAAGTCCTGTTGAATCTCTCCAGTTGAGGGTCACCTTGGAGATGGTAAGGAGTGGTCTTGGACTTGCTGATGCCCCATAGTAACAAGAGTTCTTTGATGAGCCAACCTCAAAATCACGGCTCTGATCTGAATGGATCCTCTAGAGGGCACAGTAATGCAAAAATGTCACCAATACTTTACTCATGGTGGAAGCTTGCTGATCCTTGGTGGGATAAGCTTGGGCACATCGGGTGAAATGATCTGTGATAACTAGTATGTTGGAGATATTGTGAGTCAGGCTGCAACGTGAGGAAGTCTATGCATACCAATTCCATGAGGCCACTAGTTTTGATGTTGACTAAGGAGCAGCTCTCTGGGAAGTGCCTTCCTTTATAGACATCTCATGCAGCATTTCTAATACATTTCCACATCTGCTCTCTATTTTTGATCAATAGGACCAACTTTTAACCTGGTCCAAAGTGCGTTCAGTGCCCAGATGCCCCATATCATCATGTAGAGCCTTCAACACAGTTTTAACATGCCTCTCAGGTAGCAGCAACTGCTCCCGAGGGGCCCACTACTGGTCCTGCGTCTCTCTATACAACAGCCCCTTCTTCAGCTGCAGCTTAGGTCATTTGCGTAACAGGAGCCATGCTGGGGGATAGATGGTATCCACTTGATCCTGGCTCCCCTGTTGTCAGGGCACGCGTATGATCTGCCAGGTGAATGGGCTGGCCCTTTGCTCCCGTTGTACATCTTAAGTAGTTAGTTGTGGAAGTGATCTTACATCTAGGGTAGCCAGCTGGCAGTAGGCAACTGGAAGGCAGCTCTGAGGCCCCCAGACATTCTACCAGGCAGCGAGTGTCCTCGGAGGAAAAGTCTCTTCAATGTCACGCTTTCTGCACAAGGCATTCACAGCTTGTTCTGAAATTCTACCCAGCTGGAGTTCTCATCAGTGTAGGCTTGGGCCACCTTTGACAAGGCCAGCATCTACATGGTTCAGGCCCGGTAGTACTCCATGCAGTAATCATAGGTGGACAAGGCTGACAGCCTCCTATGGCCCAACCGTGATTTGCAGGTGAGGCAATTGTTATCTGTGTTCATGGTGATCTTGGCCCATACAGATAGTCATGGAACTGGTCTTCTATGGCCCATTTCAGTGCCACAACTCCAGCATATGAACAGGATACCTTCTCTGAAGGATTTAAACTTGACTGGCAAATGCAACTGACACAAGCCTTCAGAGTGCTTTTGGTATAATACAGCCCAAGTCCACTAAAACTGGTGTCAGTATGAAGTACATAGGGTTTCTGCAGGTCTGCATAGGCCAGGGCATGGGTCAAGCAATAGATGATGTCCTCAAAAGCTCTATTACTTTTTCATTCTGTGACAGGGTGGAATAGGATCTTGTCCTGCTTGTTATGGAGAAAGTGTTTAAATGCAAGGATCTATTGTTTCCTTTTCTGTCTCTTCTTTGTCTTGTTGCACAAAAATTTTCCTGTGAGACTTCAGATTGGATCACCCCGACAATCTCGTAATTCTTTACCTCTCACTGTCTCTCGTTCTCTTCTTGCTGTCTGTCTTTTCCTCCCTTGCATATATGCTAATATAAAAGTATGTGCAAATCATTGTATGAAAATGTAACTGATAATGGATCACTTTTGTTTAGAAAGATACAATATTACTGTTGAAATGTATATAATTATAATTTGAGATGATTGCAGAAAGCTATTGTAAACTCAAAAGGTTACCCGAGTTCAGTTTTAAGCCTTTTGCAAAGCTGTGGAAATGGGGCCTCTCAGCTCAAGCACACTGTGTTCTAGCAGCCCTGCCTGATATTTACAAAACAGGATGCTTGCTAAGAATGGAGATTGAAAGGACTTATAAAGGAGCTAAGCTGCAACTGCTTAAGAAGAAAAAAGGACAGAGACTGAAGGAAAACTCTGATGGGTCTTTATTTTATTTTGCCTTTGTAAATAATTGTACTGAACAAGTTTATTTTATGATAATGCTAGTGTAAATAAATAATTGTTGGTGAATTCTACAACTGCTCCTTGTTTTTCCCATGCTTCCTGACCTGTGCCTCGATGGCACATTTATCACTCAGATGGCTTGAAATAGCTGACTGGTCTAGCAGAGCCCCCGGGCAAAATGGCTTTCTTTCTTTTGTTGGTGGGCGGATACCTCTGTAACAGGTTCAAGAGGGGCCGTACTATCAGGGTGTAATCCTTACAAACCTTCTATAGTAGTCGCAGAAACCAAGTAGCCACTGTAATTCTTCAGGGTCATGGCTTAGGCCAAGTGGTAAGGGCCTCAACCATGCTGGGTTGGTCTGTATGCCTTTTCAGAAACTATGTGCCCACATACTTGATCGAGGTCCGGAAGAAATGGCATTTATCAATTGAAAGTTTCAGTCCAAATTTTTCCATGTGGTCCAACACCTTCATTAGCCAGGCCTCTTGTTCCTCCAGAGTCTTCCCAAACATGATGATATCGTCCAGTTAGACCAAACACTCCAGCAAATTCATATCCCCTACAGCTTTCTCCATCAGGTGCTGGAAGGTGGCAGGGGAACCCGAGATCCCCTGTGGCATTCTCAGGAACTCATAAAAGCCAAGGGGACATATAAAAGCCATCTTCTCCCGATCCTGGGTGGCCATCGCCATTGGGATCTGATAGTAGCCACTCTGCAGATCCAGGACTGAGAACCATTGGCTTCCATTCAAACAGTCCAGTGCATCCTGTACTCTGGGCATAGTATATTGATCTGGCACCATCCTTTTATTCAGTGTGCAGTAGTCCATGCACATTTGTATGGCCCCACTTTTCTCTCTCACCACCACAATCAGTGATGCATATGGACTTCTTGATTCCTGAATAATCCCTGCAGCCATCATCTCTTGCAAGTGCCGCCGGACGTCATCCGTATCAACTGGGGCCAACTGCTTTGACCTCTCTTGAATAGGTTGTCATCCATGAGTAGTATTCAGTTCTGCTCTCCACTCACACCTCCCACATCCCATTCGTGCAGGGAGAAAACATTCATCCAAGTAGCCAGCTTTTCCCTCACTCTCTCTCTTTCCATTCCTCCTGGATGGAGGAGTCACTCAGGTCAGACAATCCTGGATCAATTCCCGATGGGGTGTCTCTGCTCGCAGCAGTGGTGTGCACTACTGTATCAGTGCAATATATCTGGGACTTGATCCGCCCTTTCCTCACCACTACTTCCTTGTCTGTGATATTTTTCACTTGTACAGTCACCCTCCAAACATACGCATGTGCTCTGGCTGGCAGAATACTGTGTTTGACTAACAGTCCCACTGGTAACCCAATGTTCATCCAGAGCATCCAAGAACAGTATCTGACTCTTGGCATCCTTCTTTAACTTCACTACACTAGCAATGTTGCATTCCATGTTTGGCGGGAGCAAAATGTTATCTCTATCTCTTCTCCACACCATCCCCACTGGGTCCTCAGGCTCCTCAGTAGGGTATTGCCCCTTCTTTCTGTAGGCTTCCCGGATCAGGGGATGTAATGAGCATTTCTCACCATTTCTTTCAGCCACTTGAGCATGACACAGCTGGGCCAGACATCCAAACATATGGGCATTTGTGCCCACTAACACAGGCACCCCATCAAAGATTTTAGCTTCTGGGCAAATCAACACTAGGGTTTCTACAGCTTCACTCACTCCAGCCACTATGGCAGGGAAAGCCATCCATACCTTCACATAGTCGAAATAAGGGAATGACTTGTCACTGAGACCCCACACGTGCAGTCCTTCAAGTGACTGTATCTCCACATCTGATAAATGCTGATCATACCAGGACTTAAAATAATGGTAACCTGGGGCCGCTATCCAGAACAGCCCTGGTAGGGACTCTGTTGATGGTGATGGTGGTCTGTAGTTGTTGGTAACACTAATTTACACATGGTCTACTGGTGCTGACATGGTAGTTCTACCAGATGAAACCGTTGTATGAGCCATGGAGCTGGCTCCTGCCAGGGCCCCTGCACTCCTTTGACCGGCCTTCCATAGTTTCCTGTTTTCAGACTGCGTTGGTGGGCCTATCTCTGTTACACACAGTCTAAAGGCACCCTTCACCTCTTCTGTATATGGCCCTCACCCCAAACCTATAGCAAATAAAGGATTCCTGGGCCATGCCTGATCTGATGCCATTGTAAGAGACCCAGGCATTCCCACTGTGGCACTCTGAGCTGCCTGATTCCACTCTACAGTCCACTAATTTCCCTGGGCAGCAACCAGCACCTGCATCCTCTGTAACTCAGCTACCCTCCAGACTAATTCCTCTACTTCAGCCTTGATCCCCACATCAGAGAGGGGTGCCGGTGTGGGGGGCCCAGTACCGAACATTGACGGGCCTAAATTAGAGACTATACCACTAACCCTGGGAGACTCAATTGAACCCTTGACCTATAGCTAGTTTAGCTGAGGTGACTACGACATCCTTGTATTCCTCAACAAAGTCCTCAGTTCCTGCACTTTACCTGGAGGTGCCTCTCATTCCATATGCATCATGGCCATGGAGGTCTTGTGCATCCCCTAGTGGTCCTGCTCCTCTTCGGCCTCCCTGACCTCCCATACCAAACCCCAATATGGAGGGGGATTACTCTTCCTGTCTGCTACATGCAACAGTAGCACCAACAAAGGGGAATAACAAGCAACCTTCACTATGTGCTCCAACCTGTTCCGATTCAGGTCTTGGGCAGCTACCCCCCCTTCTGGAACATCCTCTACAATTCATTTCCACCGGTCAGAAAAGAAGACAACGGTTCCCCTCCCACTGCCTAGTGGTTTTAAAACTGAGGACTCAAATCGACTTTCAAATAAGCTTTCAAGGCCATAAGGTATACCTGGGCTGGGGCTTCAGGATCTGTGGCTCGTAAAGAATGTCTAATCTCCAAAGCAGGACCCTGTAAGCTCACCACTAATTGTTTCCACTTCTCAACTTCAGAACACTGCCAGTCCTGAATTAACAGTGTGGCACCATCCATCCAGGCTTCCAAGTCATCCTCACTATTCGGGGTGGGTTTTACCCCGAGAACATCCTCAATTTACGGTACGACTCGAAGTCCACAGGCAGGGAACCAGGCTGTGGTTTCTTAGACTTGGCACCCTAAGAATGGATCCAGCCCCTCAACTCCCTCCCCCCAGAGAGGTCACACTAAAGGGAGTTACCACTGGTAAAGCCTCAGTCAGTCCCTCCATCACCAAGGCATCAGGCATCCAATTGGCCTGTATTGGGTGAGTACTTTATATTAGCATAGTCAATAAAACCCTAGCGGAGTCAAACATGTTCCCTTGTACTTTTACCTTTCCCAGTCTCTTTATGGTGGATGCATTCTTTTCAACATCCCCCTCTTCTATCTCTTGGGGTACCCCATCAAAAGAAAAGACCTCTGGGGATCCATTTTCATTCCCCCACTCTATTCCACCAGCTTCACCATATCTTCTTTGATAGGCTTAAACTTGGGCTGGGGCAGAGTGAGCTTGGGGCCTGGGGACCTGTCCAGGGTCCCACCACTCAGATTTTCTGGTGCAGACATGACTGTCAAACAGGAGACCCAGCAGTGCCTCCAAGATGTAGCCCAGGTGCCATATGCCAGTGGGCTACTGCCCCCCTTGCCTACTGTCCCTGGTACATGTTAAGGGACCTGGCTTCTGCTACGGTGACAACTGGGGATTTGTTCCCAAAGATATAGTTAATAGCATGGTACCTCCACCCAGTGTAAATTATAGGTGGGCCAGGTATCCACTTGGTACAGCCCCCTGGGATATTGTACCTACCCACCTCCCCAACCAACCACTTTGCACACTGTATCCCCAATAACCTTGTTCTACCATAAACCATAAAGCTCAGCAGTAGGCATATGCAATGAATCTCTCTAACCCAGTGGTTCCAACAAACAAACTCAGAGCTTTATTTGGGAGTAAGGGCTAGGGAAGGGATATTGGGATAAAGGATGGCTGTGAAAGGAAAGGTTAGTGAAATATCTAACAACAATAAACATTTGGGGGCGCAGGCGAAGCCCACCCCCACTTGTACCAGTGTCCTCAAATTGTCTCTAAGGGCACCCACTAGGTGCAGGTCTGATCGGTGCTGCAGGTTGGCTGGCTGTTGGGGCCCAGAAATATTTGCAATGAGCTTTGTTTAAGAATAAAAACCAAATTTTTTTTTTCCCCTCTCCAGGTACCAGGTCCTGGGTACTCACGGTTTGTTGATCTCAATGACCTGGCATATGGAGCTTCTTGGTCAATGCAGCACAGGGGACTAAGACTGGCCTGGTTACCTGACAGAATGGAACTTGCTCAAGGATCTTGCAGTTGGTCACCTTGATTGTAGTTCTGTCCACTTGTCAGCAGAGCTCTGTGACTGGACAACCCCAGCCCCAAAAGGCCCAGACCCAGGAATGGCTCTAGAGCCCAGCTCCATCAATGGATCCTAGGTGCCCTAGCACCCCAGCTAGCACCGGTGACCTCCTGAGACAGTGAATCCCACTTGGAAGGGTTTGGAAGCAGGTTTCCTCCTTGGCTCTGGGTGAGAACTCCCAAACGGTGGGGGTCCAAAGCACAAAACGTTCACAGGCAGTTATTCCAATAAAGTCCAGTGCCAGTTGGAGTGGGTGCTAGCCCTAGATCCAAGAAGCGCAGGTGCAACCAAATAGGGGAATTTAAGAACAACAGGCCTCTGCACACCAGTCCGCACTTTCCAGTAAGAAAATGTCCACAACCTTTTCTTCAGCTGTAGCTGGGACACAGTTCTCATCCACTTTAATCTGTTCACTCAGGACATGTACAACTCCTGGCTAGCACCCCTTCACCCAGAGATGCTTTGCCTCTTCTGAATTACAATTGCAGGTCCCACACAAATGACCCCTCAGCAGCAACTGTAGTACTCAAATAATCAGCATAGTCTCTCAGCCAATTCAGCCTGCTAGTGTAGGGTAAGAGAGAAAGAACTGAACTGTGATCCTGATTCCCCAGGTACTGAGACGTTGCTTAATTATTGCTTGGAGAAACTAGATGCTGCAGCATCTAGTTTCTCCAAGCAATAATTAAGCAACGTCTCAGCACCTGGGGAATCAGGATCACAGTTCAGTCTCTTTCTCTCTTACCCCTTCTCAATCCAATTCTGCAAACAGCAGTCTCCAGATAGGGCCTGGGAAAAGCCCCTGAAGTCCAAAGTCCACTCTCACAGGATACTCCTGACTTGTACAGAACCCAAGAACAGACTCAAGAAAACCCAGAAAGTCCACTCAAGCTTCAGCCGAAAACCCACGGTCCTGATTGGTTGAAGAAGCCTATTAATAATCTACTGTATATACATAGAGATCAATATTTCTTGCTTGTTTATTGGGGCATGATCTAGGAGCATGAATTAGTCCCCTCCTTCTTCTAGGTGTCTTTTTGGTTCAGTTTTGGGTGCCTAGATCACAAGTTGGCTGCTGGAAAAGGCCAGAGTGTTAACAAGATGTCAGCCCCCAGTCTGTCTAATGCAGTGCAATACAGTTCCTCACCTTCTGAGGTCTGATGCAGCCTGACACAATACCTTATTTACAAACACTCCATCAGATTATAGCCCTAACTGCCCCTGTCAAGCAAACCCACCTTCATTCTGTTAGCCCAGGAATCTCTGTGTGGCTGCTGCCACAACACTATGTCCTTAGGTGGCAGGCAGCACTCATTAATATGTTTGTAGGGCTCATTAATATTCATGAGTCCCACTTTATGCCCCAATTTCAAACTTGTATTTTAAACATGACTGGGGCTTTTCTCCAACACCCTAAGGTCTCTGGTCCCCATAGACACAAGGGGGCCCCAAGACCATGAAAGAGCTCCCTATTCCTGGACCGCAATGGCGGTCGGCACATCAGAGTGCATCTCGCACATGCACAGTCACCGGCAAACCCAACAAACACCAGCGACTTGCGATCAGGGACTAGGGGGTCTATGACTGATGAAACGCTCAGGGGAACATGTTTGCTTGCTGGCATTGGCAGTGGTAGTGTAGAAGTTACAGAGCTGCGTAATAGGAATGGCAGTGAAGTATTGCACTGAAGCCAACCCCACCACCACCCTGCAGAGAGTGATAGGCATTGGGGTGTACATTTGGGTCATCAGGCATAATGGCCACGCCATTTCACCACACCCCACCCTGCAGACACTGACAAGTGTCACGGTGTTCCTTGGGGTCTTTGGCCCTTATGCGCACCCCATTTCATTAGGAAATATGGTGAGATGGGTGCGGTATAGGAGAATGGGGTGAACTTTGGGGCCGAAGAGTCCAAGGCATACCTCGATGCCTCTCACTGGCTGCAGGGTGTGGAATGGTATGAGCATTACGGCAAGAATCCCAAGTCACACCCCTGATGCCTGTCATTCTCTACAGGGTTGGGTGTTATGGTTGGAAACCCTAATACCTCAGGCATTCGTTGGTATTTTCACTCCAAATTTTCAACATGATTTTTTTGTGACCCCACCTCATGAACAGGGGGAATATCAGTTTGTTAGCCGGAAGCTGCTTATGCACAGCGACTACGGTATTTAGCACCACAGGTGCAAAAACATTCCGAACAGAATGTAAAAAATGACAGCTGTACTGTTCATGGGGAGGTGTAAAAAATGGCAATGTTGCAAATCTGCAGTAAAAATATTTAAAAAAATGGTGAAGTCACGAGCGTACATAGAAACTGTGCAACGCACACCCGTAATATAATTAGGTTGGGGATTTTTTACAGCAGATTGTCAACTCAGGCATTTTGGTGCCTCCAATCATGAACAGTGTCACTGTGATTTTCTTTATCTGTGCCGAACAATGATTTCCCACAGCGACCACGCATCTCTGTGCTGAAAGTGTGACAACACACTTCAGCCATGTTGTGAAAAATGACAGCTGTACTGTTCATAAGGAAGTGTGGAAAACTGCCACTGGTGAAAATCTGGACTGAAAATATTACAAAGTCATGAAGTTACGAGGGTGCGTGGAAACTGTGCAATGCTCACTGGTAACACACTCATTTTATGGACTTTTGTCACCAAATTTTCAACATAGCCATTTTAAGACCTCTGCTCATGAACAGTGTAACTGTGATTTTCTTAATCTGTCCTAAACATTGCTTTTGCACACCAACAGCACCATTGTGCGCTACATGTGCGAAAACACATTTTGGGTGACATATGAAAAATGGCAGCTGTACTGTTCATAAGGAACTGTAATAAAATGGCAATGTTGAAAATCTGGAGTGAAAATATTGAGAATTCGCGAACTTACGAGCGTGGGTAGGAACTGTACAACGCATGCTCATAAAACAGTCATTTTTTGGAATTTTTCACCAAATTTTCAACATAGCCATTTTAAGACCTCTGCTCATGAACAGTGTCACTGTGATTTTCTTAATTTGTCCGTACATTGATCGATACCGACTGCACCATTGTGCGCTACATAGGCGGAAACACGTTTTGGAGAGATGAAAATGACAGCTGTACTGCTCATAAGAAGATGTGGTAAAATGGCAATGTTGAAAATCTGGAGTGAAAATATTAAAAATTTGAACTTGCGTGAGCGCGCGAGGAACTGCGAATCGCACGTCAGAAACAGTCATTTTTAGGAATTTTTTCACCACATTTTCAATATAGCATTTTAAGACCTCTGCTCATGAACAGTGTCACTGTGATTTTCTTAATTTGTCCTGTACATTGATTTCGCGACACTGACTGCGCCATTGTGCGCTATATAAGCGGAAACACATTTGGGTGAGATGTGAAAATGACAGCTGTACTACCTATAAGAAGGTGTGGTAAAATGGCAATGTTGAAAATCTGGAGGAAAATATTGAAAATTCATGAACTTACGAGGTCTGGTGAGGAACTCGCGTAATGCATGCTTATAAAACAGTCATTTTTTGAATTTTTGCACCAAATTTTCAACATGGTTTTTGGGACCCCTTCTCATGAATGATGTCACTGTCATGGTAAAATTCAGGCCTCAAAGGGTGATTTCACGAGTGATCAAGAAATCACCTTTGGGCCCGAATAACGCCATGACAGTGACATCATTCATGAGAAGGGGCCTAAACCCATGTTGAAAATTTGGTGCAAAATTCCAAAAATGCCTGAGATATGCACAGTGTTGAAACCCTCTATCTAGCCCATTATACAGCTTACCGGCATTTCCTCAGTTTGCGGTCGGCTTTGAAGAGTGCAGATTCCTGGTCCACCTAAGATCATCGCGCCGAGCTCCGGAGGTAAGTATGGGGTGAGGGTGCGTGGGGAGGCAGGGTGCGCAGTGGTGGGTGCGGGTTGTGGGAGGGGGCTGGGAGAAGCGCCATGGGACCGTTTTTATTTTGCAGGTAAAAAAAAAGACGACGTGGGACATTTGCAACGCTGGGGTGGGCTCCAAGCGTGGCACAAGGACGGTTGGGATTGGGCACCCTTAGGCTATATGATCAGTTGCCACACTGGGGTGGGCTCCCAGTGTGGCACCCAGTACTCTGGAAGGGGTGAGGACAGTGGAGCCGACGGAGGATTGGGCTACCGGCTATTCTATGAGTTGCCACGCTGAGGTGGGCACCCAGCGTGGCATGTGAAACTTTAGGGGTGCAGCACAAGCCGTTTAATGGAGGATTGGGTATCCCTGCCGCTATACGGTAAAAGGGGGGCAGCATGCAGTATGCGGTATTTCTGTGTGTGTGGTGTAGGGGAGCTGCGATGAGCAGGCGGCATCTATCGCTGCTCACTGAAGCGTAGCTCCCCCTTTCAACTGTATGCCACTGCATTTTGGAGCTTGTCATAGTCAGCTCCAGCATGCATTGGCTTACAGGGGCCGTGCCTGCCAACACACTGACTGAATTGGAGGAGGAGATGACACACCTCTGAAATCTCGGATGATGGCACTATGTTTCTTGCACATGCGTGCAAGCAAACATAAAAATCAGGCAAAACTACTCTCTTCTCAGGCTAAAGCCTATCACTGCAAGTGCATTTTCTGTGTGGACTGGCTAGAGGCAGAGCAGGTAGCATTCTGTCTACCCTAGGTATTCCAGACAAGTCAGTATGACTTCTCTCTGTCAACGTGAAATGGCACTCATAGAACTAACTGTTTTGCTGTCAACAGAAGACCATCAAGGACAATGGCTTACAGTATTTCATGTAAAACAGTATATCTCCACACAGCAAATATGTTAATAGTTAACATCCCAGGTCATACTCCCTATCACTGAATAACTCTAACAGATCTAACTGTTTATTTACAATACATAGAATAATGTCAAGGTACTATATAAAACAAGCCTGTGTTTCCAGCGAGGGGTTGAGATGACAGCTTATGGACTCTGAGCACAAAACTCAAAGAGTTCCATACTCTCATCTCATCCCAAAGATTGAAACATGCCGAGGTGTGTGTGTGTTCGCGCATGCATGTGAATATATATATATATAGACACACACACATATATATATATATATACACACACACACACTCTCACACACACACACACGGACATATATTATAGTGGTGTGGTTGGGGATGATGAGGGTGTTTAGTGTTAAAGCCCAACTATTGCACTTTAATAACAACAACAGATTTCTATAAAATTTTGCTTGGAGAATCTCATTGAGTAGATTTCTTGGTGTAGCTGGATTTGTTCCAATTGGTTGTGCAGTTAGGGAGATATGGAGTTTTAAAAATTCTTTAAATTACACATTTTCTGCTGTTTCTTTTGTCCACCTGTATCTCCCAAATGGTTTGGAATTGTGATCTGAAAGGTTCAGGGTATAAAGCCCTTGCCTCACAGATGTGCTGTTTGCTGGTTTGGTGAGAAAAATATTAATCCATTCCAAAGCTATTAACTTTTAATGTTCCCATTATTTTCATCCTGTGTCGGCAATGGGGAAAGCTTTTTTCGTTCTGCCACCACTTTGTTTTTTCAGTTACTGAGAGAAAGACATTGTTTGCTAATAAGTGAACGTAGCTTGCTTATTGGAACACCATCAACTGGATTCTGTACTTAGCTGTTATAGAAATGCCTTGATTTTTTTTAACATTGCAAATCTTTTTTCATGACTTGTGATTTGAAAAAAGATTATTTTTCATATTATGAGTGATGAAAAAAGATCCTGTTCCGTCATTCAGAATACTTTCTCTGGTATCTAGTGGCACCCTCACCCTCTGAATGCTGTCCTCATGATTTCATTAATTAATCCCTGATGTCTAGTGGCACCCCCACCCTCTGATCATGTCCCCATGATTTAATTTCTAATCCCTGATGTCTAGTGGCAGCTCCCACACTACGACCACTGGTCCCATTGTTCCCTGGTGTCTTGTGGCACCTGCACCCTCCAATCGCTGGCCCCATTATTGCCACCTGTGTACTGGCACCTCAGACCCTCTGATCACTGGCCACATTGTTTTCTGATGTCTAGTGGCACCCCTCCCCACCTGCCAATCAATGGCTGTGCTGTTCCCTGGTCCCTAGTTTCACCCCCCAGCTGCCGATCTCTTTCCTGCTTTATAAAAAAAGAAGGCATGGTGGTGCCACTATAATTAGGGATGATGAGGGCATTTAATGTTAAAGCCCAATTTATGCACTTTAAAAACTCTGCAACCGTTCAATGGATTTCTATGACATTTTGCATGGATAATCTTATGGGGTAGATCTCCTGATGTGGCAACTTTTGTTCCAGTGGGTTGTGTTATTAGTGATATACAGAGTTAAAAAAAATGTTTTAGAGTATGCATTTTTTGCTGTTTCTTTGTCCACCTGTATATCCCAAATGGTTTTAAATTCTGATCTGAAATTTTCAGGGTAGAAAGCCCTTGCCTCACATACAGTGTGTACCTTTTGCTGGTTTGGTGAAAAAAAATTAATCTGTTCCAAAGTTATTCTATTTTAAAGTTCCCATTATTTTCAATGGGAATTTATAGATGTCCCACTTGAAAAAGGCTTCTTTGCCACAGATGGGTGTTCCTTTTTTGCAGATGTGTCACCCTATGTCAGAAATAGGGAAATCTTTTTCATTTTGCTGCCATTTTGTTTTTTTCAGTTAGCGAGAGAAAGACCTTGTTTGCTAATAAGTGAACAAAATGATGTCTTTACTAGACACCATCAAATGTACCTTGCTTATCGGAACCCCCTTAACTGGATTTTTTACTTAGCTATTGTAGAAATGCCTTGATTTCGTTTTTTTAACATTATAAATCTTTTTTCATGACTCGTGATATAAAAAAATATTTTTCATATTACGAGTGGTGAAAAAAAGATCCTTTTCTGTCATTCAGAATCCTTTTCCTGGTATCTAGTAGCACCCCCCCACCCTCCAATTGCTGTCCCCATGATTTCATTACTTAATCCCTGGTGTCTAGTGGCACCCCCACCATCTGATCACATCCCCATGATTTAATTTCTTATCCCTGGTGTCTAGTGGCACCCCCTCACCTGCCGATTGTTGGCGCTGTTGTTCCATGGTGTCTAGTGGCAGCCCCCACCCTTTGATCACTGGCCCTATTATTCCCTGGTGTCTAGTGGCACCCCCATCCTCCAATTGCTGACACCATTGTTGCCACCTGGGTACTGGCACCTCAGACCCTCTGATCACTGCTCAAGTTGCTCCCTGGTGTCTAGTGGCACCCCCCACCCACCGATCGCTCTCCTGCCTGTATAAAAAAAGAAAACGTCCCCATTTTTTTATTTTCTTTCTTTTGTCACAACGTCCCTCATCAATCTGACCACTCTGCACCCACCACCTCACCCAGTACACCCCCACACACCCTCACTCACCTGAACAGGTCCCAGGTTCAGGACCCACTCTCCGATCGAAGACATGTTTTGCTGCTGGAACTGCAATATGAGAAACTAAGGTAAATGAGGTTTAATGTATTTCAATGGGGGGTTCAACTTTTATGCATAACGTAGCCATTTCTTAAGATATTGACTCCAAATTTTCATCATGGCCTATTGGGGACCCCACCTCATGAACAATATGACTGTCATTATGCAACTCCTGTCCAAAAGGTGATTTTACAGTTGCTTGCCAAATTCACCTTATGGGCAGAATTTTAAAAATGTTCCTGCCCTTGTTCATGAGGTGGGGTCATCAGAAGGCTATGTTGAAAATTTGGGTCACAATATGTAAACACTGTGAAGTTATGACCATTCCTGCAATTTCCCTATGCACTTTCATAACTTTGGAAATTTTTAATATTTTGACCCCAGATTTTCAACATAGCCTTGTTATTACTCCACCTCATGTATGTCACACCTGTCATTTTTCAAATCCTAGCTAACATGTATTTTCACACCTGTGGCATGAAATAACATTGCAATTGCTCAGAATTACGTTTTGGTGGGGATTTGAAAATTTTCTGTATGGGGTACATGAGGTGGGGGTAGTGAGATGGTTATGCTGACAATTTGGTCACTGTTGTCCTACAAATGTAAACGCAGAGCCCGGATTGCCCTGTGCCTCTACAGCATATACATATATCTATGTAGGGGTGGGAGCACTGAGCCCAGAGGACCATGAGCTCCCACAGACAAATAAGGATACGATTATACTATCTCAAAAAGTAAGGAAATTCTTTGCAAAAAGTTTTATTAATGCATCAGTTAGGGATACACCATCAAAAGTATGGAAATGTGGTGTTAGGGTTTCCAACCCTAACATCCCCACCCACCACATCCTCTGTGGACTAACAGGTGTTAGGGGGTGCCTTGGGAGTTAATCAGCTCTAACGCTCACCCCATTGCCATTTACCCATCTCAGCTTCCTTATACATGGAATGTGGTGAGTGTTAGGGCTGACAACCCCAAGGCCACCCCTGACACCTGTTGGTCCATGGAGGGTGTGGGGTGTTAGGGTTGGAAACCCTAACTTCACATTTCCCTACTTTTGGTGGTGTATCCCTAACTGATGCACTAATGAAGTTTTTTGCAAAGAATATTATATATATGTAGATATTATACTGCCACGGTAGTGGTAGAATAGTTAGGGTTGCCCGACCACGTCTATGTTAAATCCCAAATTTTGCACTTTAATAACTTTGCAACCATACAACCAATTTTGCCTGAAATGTTGCATGCATGGTCAGGTACCATAGATCTCTGGCTCTGGCATGTTCCAGTTCCAGTCAGATGTGTGGTTGCGGAGCACCAAAAAATTTTGTCAAAACCCACTTTTTGGGCTAATTTTTTTGCTTGGGGCTATAGCCCAAACTGTTTGTCTGTTTGCTCTGACATATTCAGGGAATATGCGGTCTGGGTCACGCATGTGCCTTTTGAAGATTTGATGAAAAAATATCAATCCATTCAAAAGTTATTCAAATTTAAAGTTTACCATTATAGTCAATGGTAAAAAAATATATGTGCCTCACGAAAGCTGCCGCCAGTATATTTTACTGTCGCAAATGCTCTCTGTAGGGTTGTGCCGCTGCCATCTTGTTTTCAGTTAAGGGTGGAGAAAAATCACCATAATTCAAAAGTTACTGCTCCTAGAGAAACACTGACAGTTGTGTTTACCTAATTAGGGCATGAGGAACACAATGCTGGCATCGGAATTTTAAAATTCCACCCCAGAAATATATATTTTTTGGTTTTTTTTAAATCTCTTTTTATTAAAAGATTTTTAGACACATGTAATCATTAAGATATATTGTACAAGATACAGCAGTACATCTTTATACTATTTTTAACTTCATTTCTTTATACAGTCCTAGTTACAGTAGAGGATGGATTGGTCTTCAAGCATTTCCATTCTTTTATCCATCTTATTTTCCAGTAAATAAAAACATGTTAACAGTACCATTCTTCCTATTGCATTTAATTATCTTTTCCAGCTCTTAAGGGATGGACTCTGGGCCTACCCAGGAACAATGCCAGATCCAGCCTCTCCATTTAAGCTGAAACTGTGCCTCTTTGTCTTGCATTATAGCTGAAATGCTCTCCATCTGGTAGATTTTTTTAATTAGATTTCGCCAATCCACAATTGTCGGTATCTTAGGCGACATCCAATATCTGGTAATATTTTTTTTTTTTTTTGCAGCCAATAGGTAAATAGGGAGCAGTGTTTTGGGCCAGGAGGGGGAATGGTCCGGATACACCACCAGCACAACCATTTCAGCTGTGAGCTCCACTGGCTCACCAAAGCAGGTCGATAATTCAGTCTGCAGAGCTCTCTGGTAGGGCATTAATAATGGGCAGTTCCACATTATGTGCCCCAAATCTGCCTTCCTACACCCACAGTTTCTCCAACAGGTACCATATGAATCTGGTAGGTATCTGGTCAGCACAGCAGGGGATCAAAAGTATCAGGATTGGCACTTCCATGCAAATTCCCTCCAAAGGGGGGGAAGAGGTTATTTTGATGGCTCGAAGTGCCGACTCTGACCAATTCAGCTCAGAAACCTGTTTCCAAGTCCCGGTTACAACTCGTTAATATGGTCTCGGTGGAGTCTCCCTCCACCTCTCTAATAATTTTATATATAGATCCAAATGGATCCTATTATATGAGCCCAGGTGTGACCCTGTATAAAGTCTATGAAAATTTTTATCTTAGGCGGCATTGGGGCTGGTAATTTTGCTTCAATGGAGGACTGCCGAAGGATGTAGTCCCTGATTTGGAAGAAACAAAAGAGATCCTCAGTCCTGAGACCAAATTTATCTCTTATAGTCTCAAATGGAAGAATCCCATTATTATCCAGGAGTTGGAACACATAAGATAGCCCCTGGTGGTGCCATTGGTAAAATACCTGGTCTGACTGGGATGGGGTGAATAAGTCATCTTCTGAGAAGACTTTGCAGTAAGTGTGGACTGGTTTGTAAACTGCCTTTTTCTGCATGTAGTACCATATCTTTAATGTGTTTGAAGTTATTAGTGTAAAGTCTTTAAGAGGTGGGCTTTTATTTTCAGAGGAGAATAAGATCTTTCCTATGTCGTGTAAATTATTGATGAGAAATTCCAATGTCTTCCAGGGGGCCACATAGTTCCCTGACAGCCACTGGAATAGTGTTTTCAGAAAAGCCGCCTTAGCGTATTGTCTGAAATTTGGTAAGTTGGTGCCGCCATGAGAGATAGGGAGGTTTAGGATAGTTTTACAAATTCTGGGTTGCTCCCCCTTCTATATAAATTCGGAAACCATTTTGTCCCAGGATTTGAAGGAGAAGGGGGAAGGAAAAAAAGGTATGTTTTGATATAGATATAATAGTCTAGGAAGAATATTCATACGCAACACTTCAATCCGGTGGAAGAAAGATAAAGGGATTGAGGACCATTCAGTCAGGTCCTTTTGAAAGGACTGTGTCAGAGGTTCATAGTTTATTAGTTTGAACACTCTCAAATCCAGTGGAAGAATGATCCCCAAATATTTAAGTCTGGTTGTATGCCAGCATAGGGGTTATCTACTTCGAAGGAGGTTTGAGGGAACAAAATTTAGTAGTAGAACTTCAGTTTTTGCGACATTTAATTTTAGGCCTGCAGCTCCCTTGAAATGGTTGAGAATTTCCCAAACTGCGGGGATTGATGTTTCTGGTGATAACAATGTTAGGAGTATGTCATCCACAAATAAGTTAACCTTGTACTCCCATTGCCCTACAGGGACTCCCTCTATGTTCTTTGCTGTCCTAAGGACCACTAAGGGTTACATGTAGAGGGTGAATAGCAAGGGAGATAGAGGGCAGCTCTGTCTTGTTCCCTGATAAATCTGATATGGGGGGATACTCCTCCATTGATTCTGATGTATGCCTTTATGGTGTTGTAAAGATTTTTGAGCCATGTGATAAAAGAGTCTGGGAACTGAAATTTTGACATAAAAATTGACCAGGACACCCTGTCAAAAGCCTTCTCCATGTCTAGGCTCAACAGGGCTGCTGGGATTTGTCTTTTATTGATATATTCCATTAGAATGAGGGTTCTTCAGGTGTTGTCCGAGTTACTTCTATTTTTAATGAAACCTGCTTGATCTTGGTGGATGATATGGGGAAGGATCGCCTCTAATCGGAAAGCCCAAATGGCCATGTAGATCTTATAGTCTGTATTTATGATTGATATTGGATGATACACAGATGGGTCAGATGGGGTCTTTGTTCAGTTTAGGTAGGGGGGTTAACATGGCATAGTCCCAAGGGGGAGGTGCCACCTTCCCGAATCTCGTTAAACACTAGGGGAAGTTTTGGTAGCAGTTCCTTGGAGAACTTTTTGTACCATTCTGATGGGAGGCCATCTGGGCCTGGGCAACGTCCTGCTGCTAGTTTAGTTATACCCTCCTGGATTTCTTCTAATTTTATGAGTGTGGTCAGTTTCTGTTTTTGGGTTGGAGTTAGATAAGGGAGGGGTAAATTGTTTAAAAAGTTAGGACCAGAGGAGAGGAGAGGTTTTCAAGGGCCCCATTGCTGTAAAGAGATGAATAGTATTCTAGGAAAGTTTTCCTAATTTCTGAGTCCTTGTGGGATATTTGTCCTGTTTTAAGGTTTTAAATTTTTATGATGGTAGTCGCCTTTTTGCTTGTCCGAATTCGTTGAGCCAGTCAATGGGAGCTGCAGGCTCCTCCCTTGTGGTGAGAGTGTTTTAGGTAGAGCAGAGTTTGCTGGACTTTCAGGTCCATTATTTTTTGAATTGCCACCTTGGTATCTCCAATTTTTTGCTGTAGGACCTGATCACCATCTCTGTATAAAAGCTGGTAGTTCTAAAGGTTTTTTAGTAGTTCTGTTAGTTTGGTTTTCTGTTGCTTTCTTTTCCTAGTTGCATATGCTAATGCTTCTCCCCATACTGTTGTTTTGAGGGAATCCCAGATGGTCAATTCGGAGAGAGAAGGAGATGAATTTTCTAGGAACTGTGGGATCTTTAGTTTTGCCTGTTCAAGATATTGTTTGTCTTTCAAGAGAAGAGGGTTTAGTCTCCATAACGTCTATTTCTTAGCCTGACCTAGATCTATTTTGATTTGTAAGGGGTGGTGGTCAGAGAGTATAGTAGGTCCTATAGTTATGTCTTGAATCAGGGATAAGTGCTCGCAAGTGGTGATGAAGTATCCCAAACGGGAATAAGAATGGTGTCTGTGAGAATAGAAAGTGTACCCCAGGTCTGATGGGAATATTTTTCACCAGATGTCAATCTGTCCGAGGTAGTCGAGGGTGTCTCTTAAATATTCAGATGCTCTAGTTTGTCAATGGAGCCGGGGATGTGAGCAATCTTTGTCAACTGACATGGTCATGTTTAGGTTCCCTCCAAGTATCAGCTGGCCCTGGACGAGGTCCATCACTTTTTCCAGGAACTGTCTAATGGTGGGAACTGCAGATTGGGGAGGAGGTATGCATTGACCAGGGTTACTGCCTGGCCATATAGGGTGCCCTGGGGTATGATGTAATGCCCTTGTCTGTCAATGTATTTTTCTTTTACCTCTAGCAGGGTGGTTGCGGGCACCAAGATCGCTACCCCTCTCCTCTGACCGCTTCAGTGTGAGGAGGAGTAAATTGAATATCTCTGTCCCCAGTGCAGCTTTTGGTGTTCAGTTTGAGAGAGATGGGTTTCCTGTATCATGAATACATCAGCTTTTTGTTTTTTGATATATTGCATGAAACAGGAATGTTTGATGGGCTATGCAGACTGTTTATGTTCTGTGAAACTAAGTGTATTGGTTGGGTAGTTATTGTTTTAGTTGTTTGTGTTTCGTAATTTCTGCTGACTGGATCTGGGTCCCTCCCATCTCCCTCCCTGAGAGCCAACCCAAGAGTCCATCTACAATCTCAAGATTCCATTGGCCACCTTTTTGTGCTCGATCCAGTGTCCTTTGTTTTACCTTTGCACCCTCTCTCTCAAAGATACTTACTGTTAACATGCTATCAAAAAACTGTTTTTCTCTTTAAGCTCAATGAGTGTGTGTCTTTTTTCTTTTTAAACCAGTAATTTAACTGTCTAAACTTATTTACATTTAAACTCTGCCAATTATGGCACCCTCCCCCAAATCTTTCATCCTGTAACATATCAAATTATCCCCTAAAACCAGGGGGAAAACCTCTAATACACAATGTTGAGTGTATAACTATGTACAAAGTGACTCCCAGTGTGAAGGGGAGAATCCAGTGCTCCCTCCAGGTGTCCAAAATCCAGGGCTCCAACTGAGGAGCTCGGTGTGGGACATGGGTCTCGGCTCCTAAAGAGGAGTAGAGAATCCAATAAAGAGTTAAAATAACTCTACTAAGGGTGAGTGGTCGACATGGGCCATCCATTGTGTCTGGTTTTAGCTTGGTTGGTAACATCATTCAATGAGACTCCCCAGACTTAATCTAAAGGAGAGATTTAAGTGCTGCTCTGAGTTTGGGGAAGGGGGAAAACAGGCATCTTTGTCTTGCCTCTTTGAAGCTGACTTGGTTGACCATTCCTGGGTCTGGGGGGTGTTAGAGGAGAGAGAGAGAGAGAGAGATTCCTTCCTCGGCTAGTCTTCATGACTGAAGGTCTGCATGTCACCCCTGGGAATTAAGAGTTGGGGGGAAGGGATGGGGGTTGGGGAATTACCTAGGGTTGCTTCTGGTCAAAACTAATTTGGATAATGCCATCAAGTTTAATCCCAACTAAGTCCTTATAGGAAATCCAACCTGCGAGGAGGGGAAGTGGAAAGAGGGAGGTTGGGGATGGGGAGGGGGAAAAAAGGAATGGGGGAGAAAGGAAGGGGGTAAAGAAACTTTATATTGTCTTTTAGATTTGATGGGTCCTAAGCCTGTGTTGATCCTTCGAATCATGCATTGTCCCTAATCAATCTTGTTCTTTTTACCCTCTTTCAGGTAATTAGGTATTGTCTTTTCAAGCTTTTTATGTCCCATTGTTAGTCCCTTATCATTTTTCAGTCCGGTAGGAGGCTAATGGTGTTTACAAGGCACCATCAGGTAGATCCATCTGGAGTTTTCCCAGTGTCCTCCATCGGGGGGAGACAGAGGAGGGGGGTTCGGGTGGGCCTCCGTAGGGACATAGAGGAGGATAAAATTGGTAGGTAAGTTAAGCTTAGCTTCCAGTAGTTCTCAGCCAGCTAGGCTCTCTGCCTGCAATCGACTTGAGTGTAATAGGAAAGCCACATTATGTAGTTTGGTTGCTTCATACCGTAAGATCTAATAGGTACCCTTCTCTCTCTCTCCAGACGTCCTTCGTGTCTCTCAAATCCACCCTCACTACTCCTCTATACGATCTCCACACACCTAGGGAAGAAAGGAAACAATAAACAGCAACATACTCTGCTCCAGGCTTGGTAGGAAGAGTCAAGTCTGCAAGGTAAGGTTTCAAAATTGATGCAGTTTGTTATTGAGGTCCCCCAAGGAGAAGTACCAAGGCTGGTTTTCCAGGTCTGTAGGCTGTGGCCTTCTTTGTTTTTGCATATCCTTGTCCTGTAGTATGCCTCTGACTTTCATGTACTTTTCAGCTTCTTGGGCTGTTGTGTCCTTTTTTTTGCCATTTGGGTAGAGGAGAGTCAGCTTGGCCGGGTATGGGGTGCGGAAACGTAGCTGGTGGGAACTTAGGATAGGGAATAGGGGAGCGTACTCCCTATGAAGGCGTTGAGTGCATGGTGCAAAATCATGGTTGAATATCAATCGGTGAGAGACCAACATTACCTTTTTTTTCCCCATGCCTTGATTAGCAGTTGCTCTTTATTTTGGTAGCTTTGAAACCGCACAACTAAAAAGCACGGTCATGAATCTGGTTTTGCCAGTTTTGGGCCAAGGGCCTTGTGTGCCTGTTCAATATCTAATTGATATTCCGGATCCAGGTCTAGTACAAGGAGCAAAAGGTAATCCTTGTAAGCTGCAGGATCGCAGCCTTCTTCATCCTCTGGTATCCCGTAGATGAGGATATTTTTCTGCCGTCCCCTGTTTTCAGAATCTTCCTGGTGCATGGACACAAGCAACTGTTTGGTCGCTAAAGATTTAAGTTCGTGCTCCAATTCCTTTAATTGGGCTGATCTGTGGTTGATCCATTGATCTGTCTCTGTGGTGTGGGCCTGGAGCGTGGACAAATCAGTGCAGATGTCGCGTGGTAACTCTCGCATCTCGGCCCTAAATTTTTGTATGACCTGCAGTACTGTATCTTTTGGGGTTGTAGCTCCACCTTTTTTTAAGGAGGTTTTACCACCATGGTCTGCTGTGCCCCTTCTCCCCTTGAATGTTTTTGCTTCTCTGGTGGACATCTGCTTGGTTTGTGGCTCCGTGACCGACCTGCCATTTTCATCAGGGTTGTCGTCGGTTAGCAATTGGTACCGGTTTCTCTGACTCACTCGGGACATCGTTGCAACACCGTGACCATGCTCTTTTGATGAACGGCTGCAGTCATCGGTCGTTAACGGAGGTTTTCCTGTTGCTTAATTTCCATAGGTAGGTGGAAATGTGATGGTTTTTAAAGTTTTTGCCTGGGTTTGTGCTGGGGAGTCATGGCTCAAGGCATTCACTGTCCCATGCTGGAACGGGAAGTCCCCAAAAATATGTTTTTAAACATCAGACCCCCGGTATTGTCACAAATTGTGAAAGAACAGATGTAACACTTTCACAATTTGTGACACTTTTGCACCCGTCCTTTTACAAATTGTGAAAGTGTCACAATTTGAGACAGTACTGCAACAAAGAACACCATTTCTTTGTCATCTCACTGCAACTAAATGGTTAGGGCTTTTGGGCAGAAATTTGCAGGGTGGCAAGGCCTTACCCCACAGATGTGTCTTTTGATGGTTTGGTGCAAAAAACTATACCAATTCCATAGCTATTGCATTCTGAAGTTGAAAGATTTCCCATAGGATAACATTGTGGCACCCATGGCGCTTTCGGCGCCTGTACCTCAAAAACAATTTGAGATACATATTTTTCGCTCTGGGCAGCTTAGTCCTCTTTTAGGTGAGCTAAACATGCGTGGAGGTTCCTAAGTCATGATTACAACTGCAGTGTAATTTTTTTCATAGTTGCTGTGGTTACTGAGATATTGCCAGATTAGTGTTACAAGGGTTCCTTTTCATGATTCTAGGGCTGTGATATGTCGCCGTACCTTATGTGTAAGTGGAAGCGCGGGGCCCAGAGGATTGTCGCTCAGACATGTACATACCATTATGCAAAAATGGGCTGCGTGAAGGGAGCATGGGGCCTGGAGAGCCATGTGCTCCCACAACCACATACCAGTTACCAGTTACATTACACTTTCTCAAAAAGAAGGGAAATTAATTGCAAAAACTCCATTAATGCAGTAGGTGGGTGTGGTATGAGGTATTTTTTTCCAAAAATAAATATCAAGTTTTTTACTTTGAATCTGTGTAAAAAAAATATTTATATATATATATTCATTGCAAAAACTCCGTCAATGCATCAGTTAGAGATGACAGTACAGCAACAAAAGTTTGGAAATTTTATGTTAGGGTTCCGACCCCTACCACCCCACCCCATCCCCACCATCCACACACCAACAGGTGTTGGGATTTGCCATGGGGTCATCAGGCCTACCTCTCACCCCATTCTCCTATACTGTACCATGTCAGCCTGTTTACATATGGAATGGGGTGAGAGTTGGGCCTGATGACCCCATGGCAAATCCCAACACCTGTTGGTGTGTGGAGGGTGGGGGGATGGAAGGGGTGGGAACCCTAGTATCAAATTTCCAAACATTTGTCGCTGTACTATCAACCCTAACTGATACATTAATGGAGTTTTTGCAATGAATATATATATATGTAATCCCCACTCCCCTGCCTTTTTGCAAACGACAGGTGGTATGCTGTTTGAATCTGACAGCAGTACCAGGTGGGGACTGGGTTTGGGGAGGAATAGGTTACTCGGCACAAGGGCTAGGTTTGTCTACTCTGCACAGGGGCACCCAAGTAATTCCAAACACAGGAAGCATTAACTGTAATGTCCAATACCAGGAGTGGGATTTTTACACTTTTACGGCGCTGTTTAGTCACCGCGACACTCTTCCACTAAGCCAGTACATGCACTCCACTCACACTCCCTCTCGAATGCTGGGCAGTCTCTGTAGAGCTGGCTTGGGGCGGGACTGATCGCAGTCTCACCAATCACACGACACCATGCAAATGAGCCTCTTTCCCACGCGAGTGCTCTTCTCCTCATGGCAATCGTCGAGCAGGCAAATTTAAACTGCAAGACCACTTTTTTTTTCTTTAAACTGACTCCATGGTGGGAGCCCATTTCAACCATTTGTCATGGCCATTAACACAGCAAGTCTCTCAGTTCACTAAAAAGCATTTCCAACGTCCAGGGCACAATTTTCCTGTTGCTATCCCTAGTCTTCCACACTTTTCTTTATCACAACAGTTTTTAAAAGCTGGCAAAATGCTGTAAATGTTTTTTATGCAGGACAAGGGCATACTCTTTTAGGCTTTACTGCTCCTTGGTAAACAGTTGGCATTTTAACAGCAGCATATGGACAACAGCACACAGCAACACACTAGTTAAACTTGCTTCAGCTTTTTGGGCTACCCACTGCCAGATAGCCAAAATGCTAGCCCCTTGCCTGAGCACCTTTCCTCCCTAAATTAAAAATGCAAAGTGGTGCCTCCATTTTGTAACCCCCATCCCCTGCCTTTTTTCAAACGACAGGTGGTATGCTGTTTGAATCTGATGGCAGTACCAGGTGGGGACTGGGTTTGGGGAGGACTAGGTTACTCGGCACAAGGGCTAGGTTTGGCTACTCTGCACAGGAGCACCCAAGTAAATCTGAACACAGGAAGCAATAACTGTAATGCCCAATACCAGGAGTGGAATTCTAAAGTGTGGCTTTTATTCACATCTAAACTGAACAAACAAAGCATAGACGGACCCCCATGGGGCTACATTCCTGGTAATGCAGATTAAGAGGAACAGAAACACTTCTTCAACACTTCAGCCCTCAGGCTCTGAACCCATCAGGCACACAGCCCAGACTTGCATGCTGCTTTGGGTACACAGCCCGAACTTGTACACTATTCTGGGTTTTCCCTGGCTTGGCTCCCTTGCCGGCCACTTGAACATCTTCCACATGTCATGGAAACATTTTGCTGGTGGCTCCCTAAACCACCTAAGAGCTGTCGACTCCATAAGGGAGACTTCCTTTAAATCCCACATCTGGGTACTTTCCTCAGGCACTGGCCAAGTACTTGAGAGAAAGTAAAGGTGCCACAGAGCAAATCCGCAGAGGTGAATTTGGTTACTACTGATGGGGGGGATCTCTCACCTCTCGCTTTCACAATTCATACCCGGCCATTTCTCTGGACATTAAACATCTCTTTCTGGGTAAAGCTTGGCAATGTAGATTAAAGGGTAAATGCATGGCACATTTCCTCTATGTGTCTTGGCTTTCCCATTGTGCTAGACTTGAACGTACTTAAACATTTCTTTCTGTAAAGCTTGGCAATGTAGATTAAAGGGTAAATGCCTATCACATTTCCTCTACATGTCTTGGCTTTCCCATTGTGCTGGACTTGAACATATTTTTACTTGACTTAGCCCATTACTCTAGGCCTCTCATTTAAGCAGTCCGATCCCCACTTTACAACAGTTCAGGTGAAACATAGGCCCTATGTCAGAGCAGACTCACCCTTTGGTTGCAGGTGCCCCACAGGCGATTCCTCACAGGAACTTCTTCCCCACAGCTTCTGGTGCCGCAGCACAACTTGAAATAAGGCAGCTTCTTCCCTAGCCAGAACCAGGAGTGTTGCCCCTGGAATGACAGGCAAGCCTTTCCGTCCCCATCCCCTCAGGGATGGGGCACAGGGACCAGTAACAGCAGTCTCCACCACTTCACAAACAGCTTACTGTGTTCCTCTTTTGGTGGAAATACACACCTCTCCCTACAGTGCTCTATGACAGAGCTTTAGGCTCTGAGAGCCTATCCAGACTGCTGTGCTGCTCCTCCCTTCAAGACTACACACAGACTCCGCTCAAAAGTCCCCAACATTCTATCCTAACTTCCAACTGCAGATTCCAGTGTGGCTCATGTAGCTGCGAGAGTTCTATGGTGATGTCATCCCTCAGTCTCAGCTGAGACTGAGAACAGAGTGAGACGGTGTGAAATCCATTTAACTGGAGTTTCACGAGCTGCCTTCCCTGCCTACCACTAGGTCTTACTGGGATTCTAGTAGCCCTGGGTAACAGGGGGGTTACACTCACCCTGGGCCAGGAATATGACTGTCCGCAGTCATTATTTACCCGGCTTAGGCCATCTCACCCTATGTGCTACCTGCGGAGGGGGGTCATCAGGCCCCCCTCCTACCATGTGCTAGCACAGGCAGGCAACACTAAGGGCCTAGAGGCCTTTGGCTGACATATCAGCCTCTACTGTACCCACTAACTATGGGTGCCTAGTGGCTCTGGTAGAACTGTCCAGAGCATAGCCCTAATAGAGCAGCACTGCAACCCCTATTGCAGGTCAGGGCCACAGCCTGTCTATCCCCCAGCCCGCTAGGGAAAACCTATCTGTCTTTAACTCAAATCTCAAAACAAAACAAACAGGGGACCTCCCCGACCTTGGGCACCATGCAACCACACACCGAGAGCTAATACCAAACCATTACATTACTCCCTCACTCCCCCACAACCACACCTGTGGAAGAAAAGGGTTACTACAGTAACAGCAACAACAACAGTACTTTAAACACTACACACTAAAGTACTTGTGAGGAACTCCGATGAGCCCCTCCTCCTCTTCTTGTCTTCTCTTCTATCTTCTTCAGGAACACCTGCAAGAAAAAGAGAGACAACACACACTCTTAATCTGCATACACAGTCTATCTAGACGCCTACCATCAAAACACTGGAGAATCCCAAAAATATATATTTTTGTTTTAGAAAAGGTAGAAAAACAGTATATACACTAGAAAACAGTGGAAAAACAATGAGATGATTTACAATACACATTTGGGGGATGGAGTGCCCTAAAAGATCCATCTAGTGACCACAGTGCCCGAAGGCAAGTCTAATAAAGAGTCTCTCCTGGGACGGAGCCTGGTGAAGCACAGTTCTAGCAGGCCAAAGTCCCGAAAGGGAGAGTCTTTGAGGACAGTTCACACATCTGGAGTCTGCTAGTGTAGGGTGTGTACTGCAATGTCATAAGAATATAAAAGATTGGACTTACCAGCCCCTTGTAGAACGAACAACACACCGACCTGCTCCTCGGCCGAAGACTCTCCCTGGCAGCATTCTTTCGATACAGCTGGGTGGACATCTTCTGGAAACTACAGGAGGGCACATCTGGAAACTGCTGGACTGATGCCATCTCTGGAGATGGGACTTTGGAAAATGGAACAAAAGCAAAACAGCTGGTCTGATGTCATCCGGTTACAAGGTGATGAATCAGGATACAGCTGGGCTGGTGTCCTTTCTGGATCTGAAGTCATCTGGTGGGCCAGTTGATGGATTCTGGAAAGTTAGTACGCTGTAGAACTGATGAATGTGGGGCACCTGTGTCCTGGATGTTCATACTGGCGGAACAACAAAGGCACTGCAATGGCTGGAGCGGCAGCACTGACTACCACTGCTCTGCTTTCCATCTGGTAGGCATGGGCACATTTGCAGGGAGGTCTTTGCATTGAGGCCAGTAGTACAGCGGGTCAGGAGCTTGAATTATTACCCTGTCTGGGCACACATAATTCACACTGTGAAAGGTTTCACATCCCTCTCCATCTACTATTCGAACAGTGTCCATAAACAGTGCCCTGTCTCTTTTCCACTGGCTATATTTTTTCATGAAACATTCTGTTCCTGACATGCCTGTTTGCACCAGGATGCACACATTTCATTGCTTTGGCCCAAATCCAGGATTTCCTGCTGTTCTCAATCTCCTCCCATACTCTTTGAGGAAAGGTAGGAAGGGCCATCCCATAGATTTCATTTGCCTTCCTACGAACCAGTCTCTCCTCTTTACTAGCTTTCATCAACCTGAGACCACTGGCCTGGCTTGGGGGCAGCCAGTCCTGGTTCTGCCAGCTACGCATTTTCAATGAGACAAAAAATGGATCCCTGACTTCTTCTTCTTCTTGCACAGCCAGGGCAGTGGCATCACCACTCTCGTCCATGCATTCCTCTGAGGCAAGAGCTTGAGGCTGTTTACCCGTTCCTTTTTCACAAGGCCACATAGGTTCCCCCTCTTCTTCTTCCTCACTGAGAATCTGTGCCGAGGAGTGAGCAGTCGTCCTCACTCCTGAGACTATCCATTCTTTGCTGGGCACGTAGGTCGATAACTCCCATTCAAAGGCCTCCCTCATCTCATCTTCTCCTATGAGACTTGGGCTAAGCCCCCCTCTCCAAGGGTCTACTGATGCTCTGTCTGAATTGTCTATCTGCGATCCAGCATCCAAAACATCAGCATATTGTTCTGTCTGCAAATCTGCACCCTCTAGCTTTGTGCCACACTCCCCCAAGGGGCCTTTTTCAACAGGCTCCGCCTAGTGCTGTGTGCTGCCAACTGCAGATTCTTGAACTTTTGTCCATGTGGGAGCCAAATGAATCTTGGGCGGTTTAAACAAGCCGTATTTCTCTAAGCATCTCGAACAGTGAGGCACCATGAAGACGTCCCTTCCAGCCTTTTAGCATATTAAACACACTTACACTGGGTATCCAGGAATTGCCACATGAGAAGGCAGTTGTCCTCCATAGCAACACCTCTCAATGTCCCTTAACTTATTTTCTTCTGCGCTACCGCAGCCCGGGCATGATCCGGGTAGCGGGCTGGTCCTGAGGCCATGACTGCAGAGAAAAACAAACAAATGCTCACTGTTATTGAAAGTCCCACATCACTGAACACTTTCTTTAATTTTCAAAATGGCTCCTCTGCTGCTGTGTTTACATTATTACCCCACCTTGTAATGGCGGCAGCAGTACTCCTGTGCATCAATATTCTGAAATTGGGTCAAGCCACTGCGCATCCGATTTACACACTCTACTGATAACTTTGCTCAAACTGCACAAACTTGCACTGTTCTTTATCTAGCACATTTATATGATTTGCCACAGACTTTTCACTTGCTGAAAACATTGCTTTAGCTCACAGTCCCTTAAAGCCTCATTATTTCAAGCACAGGATTGCCTGTAACTAGTGCTGCATAAAATGATACAACTCACAGTCTCTCTCATCGCTTTGAAACTTTATTCTGACGCTGAACCAATAACTATGCTCACAGTCGATGGCTTAACAGCCTTGCTCTTGCTGGAAAAACTTGACACAGTCTTTATTTACAAAGCAACTACACTGCTGCACACAGATTCAACTGGCTTTTGGCAAAAAATCACTGGTTTGAGCAATTATTACTGTTGGTACTCACTGTTGTCAGTAGCTGTTTGCTGCGATGGAAAAACAACCTGCAGCCAGTCTTGGAGGCCTCGGGACAGAAGCGGGTGGGCAGTCCTGCCACTCATCCCTCTGAACATCACACTCACAATCCAGTCGATCGAGATACAGGTTGAGCCCGATTTTAGACGGAAAAGTCCGTTTTTTTTACATTTTTACGGCGCCGTTTAGTCACCGCGACACTCCTCCACTAAGCCAGTACATGCACTCCACTCACACCCCCTCTCGAATGCTGGGCAGTCGTTGTAGAGCTGGCTGGGGGGGGACTGATTGCAGTCTCACCAATCACACGACGCCATGCAAATGAGCCTCTTTCCCACGCGAGTGCTCTTCTGCTCACGGCTATCGTTGAGCAGGCAAATTTAAACTGCAAGACCACTTTTTTTTTCTTTAAACTGACTCCACGGTGGGAGCCCATTTCAACCATTTGTCATGGCCATTAACACAGCAAGTCTCTCAGTTCACTAAAAAGCATTTCCAACGTCCAGGGCACAATTTTCCTGTTGCTACCCCTAGTCTTCCACACTTTTCTTTATCACAACAGTTTTTAAAAGCTGGCAAAATGCTGTAAATTTTTTTTATGCAGGACAAGGGCATACTCTTTCAGGCTTTAATGCTCCTTGGTAAACAGTTGACATTTTAACAGCAGCATATGGACAACAGCACACAGCAACACACTAGTTAAACTTGCTTCAGCTTTTTGGCTTCCCACTGCCAGATAGCCAAAATGCTAGCCCCTTGTCCGAGCACCTTTCCTCCCTAAATTAAAAATCCAAAGCGGCGCCTCCATTTTGTAACCCCAACCCCCCTCCTTTTTTCAAATGACAGGTGGTATGCTGTTTGAATCTGACAGCAGTACCAGGTGGGGACTGGGTTTGGCGAGGAATAGGTTACTCGGCACAAGGGCTAGGTTTGGCTACTCTGCACAGGGGCACCCAAGTAAATCTGAACACAGGAAGCACTAACTGTAATGCCCAATACCAGGAGTGGAATTCTAAAGTGTGGCTTTTATTCACATCCAAACTGAACAGACAAAGCATAGACGGACCCCCATGGGGCTACATTCCTGGTAATGCAGATTAAGAGGAACAGAAACACTTCTTCAACACTTCAGCCCTCAGGCTCTGAACCCACCAGGCACACAGCCCTGACTTGCACGCTGCTTTGGGTACACAGCCCGAACTTGTACACTATTCTGGGTTTTCTCTGGCTCGGCTCCCCTGCCGGCCACTCGAACATCTTCCACATGTCATGGAAACATTTTGCTGGTGGCTCCCTAAACCACCTAAGAGCTTTTGACTCCATAAGGGAAACTTCCTTTTAATCCCACATCTGAGTACTTTCCTCAGGCTCTGGCTAAGTACATGAGAGAAAGTAAAGGTGCCACATAGCAAATCCGTAGAGGTGAATTTGGTTACTACTGATGTGGGGTCTCCCACCTCTCCCTTCCACAATTCATACCCGGCCATTTTTCTGGACATTAAACATCTCTTTCTGGGTAAAGCTTGGCAATGTAGATTAAGGGTAAATGCCTGTCACATTTCCTCTACATGTCTTGGCTTTCCCATTGTGCTTGACTTGAACATACTTTTACTTGACTTAGCCCAATACTCTAGGCCTCTCATTTAAGCAGTCCAATCCCCACTTTACAACAGTTCAGGTGAAACATAGGCCCTATGTCAGAGCAGACTCACCCTTTGGTTGCAGGTGCCCCTCAGGCGATTCCTCACAGGAACTTCTTCCCCACAGCTTCTGGTGCTGCAGCACAACTTGAAAGACGGCAGCTTCTTCCCTAGCCGGAACCAGGAGGGTTGCCCCTGGAATGACAGGCAAACCTTTCTGTCCCCATCCCCTCAGGGATGGGGCACAGGGACCAGTAACAGCGGTCTCCACCACTTCACAAACAGCTTACTGTGTTTCTCTTTTGGTGGAAACACACACCTCTCCCTACAGTAGCTCTATGACCGAGCTTTAGGCTCTGAGAGCCTGTCCACAGACTGCTGTGCTGCTCCTCTCTTCAAGACTCCGCTCAAAAATCCCCAACATTCTATCCTAACTTCCAACTGCAGATTCCAGTGTGGCTCATACAGCTGCGAGAGTTCTATGGTGATGTCATCCCTCAGTCTCAGCTGAGACTGAGAACAGAATGAGACAGTGTGAAATCCATTTAACTGGAGTTTCACAAGCTGCCTTCCCTGCCTACCACTAGGTCTTACTGGGATTCTAGTAACTCCAGGTAACAGGGAGGTTACATATATATACATATATATGTTTTTTTTTTTTTTTACACAGATTCAAAGTAGCATCCCCCAAAGTAAAAAAAAAAAACAACTTGCAATTTCTTTATGCAAAAATACCTTACCCCACACCCAGCTACTTACTGCCCACCCTGTGCCCAGAGGTGTATCTTTTTAGCTTGTAGACGCTTGGAAATGTAATTTATTCAATTGAAAATGTCAGTGTTGGGTTTCAGTCTTGTGACATTAAGTGCTTCTGTTTCAATAAAGCTGATGGCAGCGGATGCACTTAATATGGCAAGATCATCACCTGGCGTGAACTGTTCTACAATCAAAATTAAATTTATAACTTTTTCAAGTTAAAAAAGTACAGCTTTGGGCACTAGCTGATTAGGAGCAGCTGGATGTGGGGTAAACAAGGAATTTACAATTTTGTGGTACCGGGTGAAAATATTGTGGACAGAACAGTGTATGGAATACCATGCTGTAAGAAGCGCATATGGTTTTACAATGACAGGGGTCCTTTAAGTGTGTGGTAAGAACTAGTACCCCTGTCGCTATAGGGTGACATTGGCAATGGAGAAGGATGCCGCCAGGGCAGTGCCTGGTCAAGCCACTCCCTTGGTGGAGCGGCTAGAGCACCTACCTCCAGCAGCATTGGGGACCTTGGGCTGTGATTTGGTTCTTCCGAGGGGGCACGGGACCACTAGACCACCAGGGTACATTATGTGCTATATGTGCACAATATAGGTAATATTGGGGCGGAGGGTGGGTTCACTACAGTTGTTTAACATGATAGCAGGCATATCGGGGTGAGATGGAGGGACCACTAGCCCACCAGGGATAAATAAATTTTTACACATGTTTATGGGCATATTCGGGGCAAGGGGAAGGGACCGCTAAACCACTAGGGATGGAGGCATGGATGACTGCCATGTCTGCAGGAGGTTGAAGCATAACCCTCCCATGCACTAGGCATTTGTCACGTGGGAGAGGTTGCCACAAGTGTGGGGACTTAGGTGCTGGGACCCCTCCTGTACAAGAATCTGGTACAGGGTCCTTGGTGCACAGAGCTTTGGTGCAAGCTGCTGTTTGCCGCAGCTTGCACCAAACGCAGCCCCCTTTGATAATCAGGCCCCATATAGTGTCCAGCAATGGCTCATTAACAAAGCCATTGGCCCAGTTTGTGGATGACCATATTAAAATAGTAGCACAAGAGTCCATAGCTTACTTGAGAGACACTGCATATTTTGGAAATTTTGTCTGACATTGAAATTGAAAAGGACTGGATTTTAACAACACTAGATGCTAAATCATTATATGCAAACATTCCTCATGAACAACAGGGATTAGAGGCATTAAGGGAAACCTGCCAATTTGGTAACTCATTTCTCCTATACATATCCTGTCTCATTTGCCCAGCTGTATGCGGGCACTTGACCCCCTATTTCCCAGTAAGCTGTACCCTACCCACCTCATTTTGGAGTTACCCACTCCCTAGGGTGTGTCAGTGCCACTTTGTAGCTTGCATTTTCATTTGTTACTGTGTTGTAACTGTGTGCTGTGTTGATTTTCGCATGTGACTTGTATTTATGTGTTCTTTCTCATACTTGCATGTTGTACTTCCAAGTATGTGTCTGTACCATTTGTATATTTGCATTATTCATTTGTAACTGTGTTGAATTTTGTATGTGTTTATTTCTGTATTACGGTTTCTTCATACATTCACATTGTGTGCTTTCTGTGCCATCCTGTGGCTCGGGTTGTGCCTGAAAATGGTCCTTTGGATCAGTGCACTTACCCAGTAGCCAAAGACATAAATAAATGCCCTGTATGGTAACACTACTTATTCAGGGGGGTTTGTTGAATTTCCAGTGGGGCTAACAGAGCATATTCTGACCAAAAATGTATTCCTGTTTGGGAACCAGATGTTCCATCAAGTGAAAGGGACTGCAATGGGGGAAGCTATGGCCCCCACTATTCAAATATCTACCTGTCTAAATGGAAAAAGATGTATGTGTATGGTCCAGATGTCGATCCATTTTTTGAACATCTGGATCTATATAAAAGATTTATTGATGATGTATTCATCATTTGGAAAAGTGACATGGAAGAATTGAAAGCCTTTGTTGAATATCTTGAAAGAAGTAACTGCAATCTGGAATTCACCCTCACCGTTAGTTATGTAGAAGTAGCATTTTTAGATCTTGTAGTTAGAAAGGAAAATTAAGGAAACATTATAACAAATCTGTATAGAAAAATGACAGATAAAAATATAGTGTTTCACTACAAAAGCTGTCACCCTAGACACATTGTTTCAAATATTCCAAAAGATCAGTACATGAGAGTTGAAAGAAATTGCAGCTCCATAAATGATTATGAACAGGGAGTAAACATGCTGACCGAAAGGTTTGAAGCCAGGGGATATGATATAACATGTTTAACAAAGGCAAAAGCAGAGGTAGATGTTTTGAACAGGAATATGCTACTGACACCTAGAAATAAAAGAAATAACAGGTGGAGTCAAAAATCAAATGGTCCCAATTTTATAACTGCTTCCACAACAAAGTAGTGAAAATCCTTAACAAATACTGGCACATTTTGGGATTAGAACCTGCTTTACAGAAGATCACAACTGACGGCCCAGTTGTCACCTATAGAAGGGGAAGAAATCTGAAAGATCAAGCAGTGCATAGTGAAGAGAGAAGTGAAAAAGAGTGCTTGAATTCCAGCATGCCTCCCTTAACTGATAACCACAAGTGTAGAAACTGTTCTGCGTGTCGATATGTACAGGTGAGAAATAAATTTTCAATACACTCTAAGAAGTATGATGTATGTAGTTTCATCATGTGTGGAACAAAAGTGGTCATTTATTTGGTACAATGCTCTTGTAAGATCTATTATCTAGGCAAAACTATTAGAAAATTTAGAATGTACATTATGGAACATGTTAGACACATCAAGGCAGAAAATGTGGCAAATGCTCTGGCACTACATGTAAAAACAAAAGGACTGGGACAACTTGCACCGGAGGAGCTGTAATTACTGGAAAAGCAGATCCAGAGCCCGCACTGGTGGTGGAGGAACAGGTGGAATTGCTGGCCACACCAGCGGCATGAAAAGAGCACCTGGACGGCATCGGCAGAGGGAGGCAGAGGAGCAGTGGTGGGAGAGTGCAGCTTCAGGCAGCGGGCAGGAGGCAGCATCTACCAGGCTGCAATGGCAGCACAAAAGGGCAACCAGGGAAATTTTTCCCAGTGGCTGCAACGGCAGTGGGCCAAAGCAGGAGCGGGAGGGGCTACAGGAAGGAAACAGCTTGCAGAGGAAGGTGGCCCAATCAGAGGGCAGGGCACCTGTTTTAAACTCGTGGCTGGGCTATAAAGGGGAAATCCCAGCTGCCTTAATTTAACTTACACCGGAGGAGCTGTAATTTTGTCCCTCCTTCCCCCCGGCCCTGACCTCTATTAAATAGTTGGAGGGGGAGGAGTCTGGGCTGGACTAGTAGCCTGAGACCTTGGTCCTTGGAGAAATTTTCAGTTTTGGGACTGACTTCTTGCATACCGTCTCTGGGCTGAAGTGGGTGGACAAGTAGACTGTGGCCTTGGTCCTTGGAGAAATTTCAGTTTTGGGACATACTCTTTGCATGCTGTGTGGGGGATTGTTAAGTGTATTCACGGGGAGTTCTGAAACCTTTATAGCCACTTGCAGCTGTGATCACTGGGGGGCCCAGTGGGACTGTTTTTGTATTACATGGGGGCCTTTTTGTCCTATAAACCTACTAAGATGATGAGGATGGTAAGGGACCACACATCACCACAGCAGAGATCTTTGGAAGGGTGGTTGGGTACACAGGGTGTGGGGGTGGCCATGGCACTTGACTGAGCCTGAAATTTTGGGGGTTGCCCAGTGTGCTACCAGCTGGCACAGCTTAGGGAGGAGGTGGGGTGGTTTAGAAGGCAGCTGGAGGATTTGAGGGGGGATGAGCATTGAAGAAGGAGGGGGCAGGGGCAGGGATCGACAAATCCCATAGCCCGATGTCCCGGGCTACAAGAATTTGCAGTCAGACAAGCAGTATCTCACTTGCTGCTTGCCCACCGGACAACCAACTCAGAAGTGCCCAGGAGTATTTATTTTATCTTTTTCTGCTGTGACTGTTCACGATGTCCCAACCACTAGGTGCCACCAGTGCTCCCCATCATTCATCTCCAGCCACCTGGGTCACATGGTCGCTGAGTCGGCCGAGAATGCCATCACATGGGTGCCCACACTGCAATTTACTGAGAGAGCCAAGTGAGCGGTAGCGGCAGTGTGCGCGCTGTGCAGCCAGTATCAGATGCAGCAAGGACCCTCCCCGATCTCTCTCTCTCTCCACCCATCAGCAGCAGCAGAGGCTCCAGGACTGACAGGTGAGTCATTGAATCCGATATGGGAGAGTACCTGTCAGTCCTGGTAATTGGTCGCGGCAGTGATAGGGGTGGAGGTTCTCGGGGATAGAGCGGGAGACAGTATGCTAGATGTATCAGTTGGTCTGTGTGTTTGAGTGAAGCGACGAACTAAAGTGTGTGTGGCCGTGTGCTGTAGCAGTCTATGAACTACTACAAATTTCACTTCGACATCGTTCTGACTGTGCAACCAAACTAAAGGGGGAGCCAGTAAAATAAATAAATGGAGGCTTTTTTAGGGATTGCTGCAGTGCGTTGAGAGCCTGAAAGGCAGTTGGGGGGGGTTGCCGACGCAAGCGGTTGGAGTTGGACGTGGTCTGGGCTTAATTTTCTTGACAGTCTAGAGTGCAGACTAAGGAGAAAGTGAGACTGCATTTTGGGGGACAGTATCACATAATGAAAGTTTAAAGTATTACTTTGCCTAATTGCCATTTGATAGTGCAGGGCAGGCAACCGATTAAACCAAATCAACTGCAACCAAACCCAATAGCCCAACCTATGAATTAAAATGAATTATACAATGGGAAAAAAAATAGCCACCTCTCATTGGCCAGCTGGCACTATCACCCTGTTGTAAAATCTAGCATCACCAACAGGAACAAGTGCCAGCTGTGCCAAGGCTCACGCTGCAACCCATTCACAAAACACTCCGACCCCTGTTTTCAAAGGCAAAAACCGCCATCGTACATCGCGCTACTCACTAAGGCAAAACCCGGCCGTTGACCGCTAAAAATGAATATTGAAACAACGTTCGACTTAATCGACAATGACGAGCTGGAAGCCATCTTCAAATCATTAGAAGACGGCGATAAAACCGAAATTCAAACCAAAAATCCAGTACCGGAAAAAACAACAGCACAGCCACCACGAACGCTCGTTCCTCTGCCTCACATCCCCAGCCTGAACGTCACACACAGCCCGCTCGCAGCACGTCCAACTGCTGCAGAAGACGGCGATAAAACCGAAGTTCGAACAAAAAATCCAGTACCTGAGAAATCAGCAGCACAGCCACCACGAAAGCTCGTTCCTCTGCCTCACATCCCCAGCCTGAACGTCACACACAGCCCGCTCGCAGCACGTCCAACTACCGCAGAGCACAATTCAAACTCGGCACTTCCCTTCAAAGCCCCCACACCAGCCAATCCTAATACAAAAACAAAGCGCCGTCACCACAGCATCATGTCTGAGCAAATCACAATGCTGGAGCTTGAAAGGCATGAGGAAACAACACAGAAGCAAACCAGATGGGCAGTGAATGTATTCCTAGACTGGGCAAAAGAAAAGCAAATAGAAATAGATCTCAAAAATATCCCAGCCCAGCAATTAAATGACATCCTGCTCAACTACTACAGCACAGTTAGAAATACATCAGGAGAAGAATATGTACTAAGCAGCTTTGTCAGTTTGCGTTGCGGACTCAACAGATACATAAATGACCCCCTGTTGCCAGACAGCTCAATTTAATGATTGACCCAGACTTCACAACTGCAAACAACATATTCAAAGCAGTTGTAAAAAAATACCGAAAGTCAGGAAAAGACATTGCTCAACACCACCCTGCACTCACAATATCCCAACTAACAACCATTAGAAATTCTGATGCAGTTTCCCACAAACTGCAAAAGGGCTAGTTCAAAAGTCTGGCTAGACATTCAACTGCATTTGCAAGACGAGGCAATGAAGGAGTCAGACAATTCACAACACAGTCATTTGAAATAAAATTGCTGAAAATGGCTTACAATATGTCACAAAACATTTAATGAAGAAACAAAGAACCATAAAAAGTACAATGATCCCACACGCCATCTCACAAGAGGATGCATGTTTGAGCAACCTGACGACCCCTGTGTCCTGTTAAAAGTTTTCAAAGTATCTAAACAAGTTGCCACCAAACCCCACAGCATTATTCCTCCACCCAAAAGACTTCCTAACCATATCCTGGAAAAATGCCAGTATGGTACAACAACGAGCCAATGGGCATTAACTACCTGGGAAAAATGTTGCCACTCATCTGCAAGCAAGCCCAATTGCCAGGCATCTACACAAATCACAGTTTAAGAGCAACTGCAGTCACATTGCTGAGCGATGCAGGAATGGAATCTCGCCAAATCATGGCGATAACTGGCCACAAAAGTGAATCTTCACTTCGCAGTTACTGGAAGCCCAACATGGATGACTTCAAAAAATGGGGAAACATCATATCAGAAGGCAACCATCAGGAAACTGCTACCCTTCCCCCGAATCTCGCCTTCCTAAGCACAAAACACCACCAAGAAACAGTCATCTCACACATGGAATCGCCGACAATGCACAGCCCCAGAACTGACATACCTCATGATCAGCCTCCAAATCCAGAAACAAATTCTTCCAACACCGAAATTCTTTTCGAATTGATGCCACCATCATCAAGGAATGACGAAAACAGAAACACACCTCTCCATAATCAGCCCTCCCGAGTGAACATCGCAACCGGATCCAGCCAGCATGCCTGCAGCTCCACACACCGTGGATCGAACCAAATGACCTTTGGTGGTCTCTTCAATTATGGCACTGTAAATTTCTTCTACAAATAATGCAAAGATAACACAAAAACCAGCATAATCTACAAATTGCAATAAACTCTTTTAAAAAACTAACATCTTTTTTTCTCTACTTTTGCAGATTCGAAACAAATACCTGCACTCCCACCAAGCCTACTCAAAATGACAACAGCCCACAGGCATCGGACAACTAAGAAAAAAAACAACAATCATCTTAAAGCAACAGAGCACAGAAACAAAATACTATACTGAACTTTAACCTCATAACAATATTACTATAAAATGATAATACCTAATCATTTAAGACTTTTTCTGAAATAATAAAAAACATATATTATTGCTTAAAAGTACATGTTAAAACTACATCTGTTCATAACTACTGTTCTGCTTCACTGTTAAAGTTAGACACAAATGTTAAAACACAAAAAAATAAACACTTCTTTATGTTACAAGCAAACCCACTGTATGGACTATTTTTTTGAATGGAAGGATATTCCACTATTTCCTTACTTTTTACCCACAACAAATTATCACAATTAAATTACTATTCACATTTTACCACACACAACATTTGTATAATTGCAATAAACCACTCCAGGGTGTTGGTGATGCTGGTTTACCCGCCTGTGAGGTTTAGTCCTTTCGACCTCTTGACCTCGTGATCAAACCACGCCGAGTGGGTAAGCTCAGCATCCTCTTACCAAACCTGTCGTTATTGTTAAATAAAAGCAGCCAAAAAGGGCCACTGTCTGGAAGTGACAGTGTATATGCAACTACTGTACTACTGACTGAATACAGAAATTAAAAAAATATAAGAACTAGGTCAGGAAGGACACAGCACACTAGCACCAGTAGTCTGCAACAGCTGAACAGACTACAGGAGAGGTGTTGACTGTGTGGAAACTACCAGTCCCTCCTTCTCAGTTCACACAGTACTAGAGGGAGAGGGGGGAAAAAAAGGGAGGCTTGAAAGACTTTAAAGAACAAAAAAAAGAGGAGAAGTTAGAAGCCCAGTGTGTGGAGATTAGAAAAATATTTTAATAAAAGGTAAAATAAGAGAAGCCTGTAGTCTGACTGTTTGTGTGGGGAGAGAAGTGACTGTGAAGGGGTAACCACTGACCAGCCCACTGCCCAGTCTACTGACTTGTGAAAGATTAAGACCCCCCCCCAAAAAAAAGCTGCTTAAAGGAAAAAAGGGTTGTAAAACAAAATATAGGACAGTAATATAAGAGAAGGAAGCCTAACTTGGACTGTTGGTAGAGGAGATTGCTGTGAGAAAAGGAGTAAAGGGGTGACCTTGACCTGCCGGCTGGCTTGTGAAGACAAAAAAAGGACAGCATGTACAAAATAAAAGACGACTGTAAGGAAAATAAATGAGAGGGGAAGAGGAGCCTTCAGCCTAACCGTGTGGGCTGTTGGAAGATTGTGTGGAAAGGAGTAAGGGGTAGCACGGTGGACACGGCACACCGTGCGTCTTAAGGCCAACTGGCTTGAAAGACAAAAAAAAAAATTAGTAAAGAAAAATAAATAAGAGAGGAGAAGCCTACCTACTCTGTGTGTGTTGGCCTGGGCTGTTGGGAGTGGGAGATAGGAGATTGTGTGAAAAGGAGTGAGGCAAGAGCCCGGCGGGGTGTCCCACCCAGTGTGTCCTGTGGCCACCTGACTTGTGGATTAAGACACACAGAAAAGAAATAAAACTAGTAAAAAAAATAAAATAATACTGAGCGGAGCCTAACTCTAACTGTGGGTGGGTGGGCTGTTAGGAGATTGTGATGGTGTAAGGAGTGAACTTGAAGCCAAGGGGTGGGTGGCTGACCTGCTACCTACCCAGTGTCCTGCAGCCAGCTGGATTGTGACAGGACAAGACAACTTGTGGTGTTTATTTATATATATATATATATATTTTTTTTTTTAAACAGTAAGCACTAAGCACCAAGCAAGCAAGCAAGCTAGCAATACATACACTACACTATCTGTCCATGTTTGTCAGTGATTGAATCACTGTTGGTATTTCTTCCCACCCCCCAGTCAACTCATCCCACCCAATCCCTTCCACTACCTGTTGCCTAACCTTCCTGTTCTTCCCAGAGTGTGCGTTGCTTAATTTAAACAGATCCAGAAGCAAATGATTTGATACCTTTTAATGGACCAACATAGATGTAACAACAAGAACAAAGTGCTCTAGCTTTCGGACCAACCAGTCCTTCTTCAGAAGCTCATGGCAGTTGTTTAGAAAATACAATCTTGATGTTATGTAACTGCCATATTAATTTAAACAGTAGATTAGAAAGTATGATTGCAGTGACCCATCAGTGAAAAGACACACACACAGTCTTTTGATACAAAATAAGTTTATTAGTTCCATTAGCAGACTTTTAAAAAGTGACCAATTCATACAGACAATATGCAGAAGATTGTTTTTCCTGATTTATGAGGTTCTTCTACAGCTACATCCATTCATCTTATTAAATAATAGTTCAATATAAGCCCTGCCACACCATAATTTATTTTTATTAATTTGGTTGAAAATGTCCATTGAAATGCACCGGACTACCACTCGGAACTGTGGGACTACCATTTTGGTCAAGGCCAGTTGTCCTGGACTAGCATGCCATTCTGAAATTTGTCGATCCCTGGCAGGGGGGTGCCCACATGGATGCACCAGGTGCTGAAGCCTCTGGTGTAGGGAGGGGAGTGAAGGAGGGTACTCAGGGGGTACAGGGGGACCCCAGCAGAAGGGACCCAAAAGTTGAAAACTTCCAGAGAAGCAGGAAGACAAATAGGGTGGTCCAGAGGGAACTGAGATGGGGAGTGTGAGGGGGGATTAAGGGGCTGGTCTTGGGCTCTCAAATTGTTTTGACCTTCTATGTCTGGTAGTAGAGGAGGGAGTGCTGGGGAGAGGAGGTAGTAGGGAAGGAGAAGGGGAAGAGGCAGGGCGAAATCAGGATGAGCAGGGAGAACATGGTGGGCAATGCAGTGGGCGGGGAAGACTTCTGGCCAGGCAGAAGAAACGGAGGTGGGGAAGGAAGGGAGGCCCAGGTAAACTAGGTGGATGTGGAAATTGCCGGGGCTGAGGGGAACCAGGGGACATGGCAGGGGGGGGTGCTAAAATGAGGAAGGGTCAGAAGGAGCAACAAACAACCTAGACCACCAGATAGGGTAGATGGCCCAGTCAAGGGCAGGGACAGGGGATAGTTATACAAAAAGGATACTCAGGTGGGGGGATGCCTGGGACTGGAGTGGGGGGGGTGACCAGAGAAAATAGGGAGAGGGCTACCTTTGCCACCCAGATTGTGGGAGGTGTGAGGAGCCAGCTTGGGGGAGATGCCGGGAGAAAGAGCGAGGATAGGCCTGGAAGGAGGGGAGACCTACGGGTTGAGCAGGGTGGCAAGGGGGAGGTAAGAGTGCTACTGTTTGGGGATTTCATGATCAAAGGTATTGAGTGAGAGGGGCAGGGGTAGGGCAAAACCTTCCAGTAAAAACCAAATGCCACCCCGGACTGATGGTGCACAAGGCTAAGCATGAGATATATTCACTTGCAAGGGAATGTGGGGCATCCCCAGACATACTGGTGCACCTGGGTACAAATGACATAAATGGAAATAGTGAATTGGGATACAGGCAAGATTTCGGGAGCTAGCCAGGGTTTGCCAGTCCATAGGTTGCTCAATCTCCTTCTCTGAGATTCTGCCAATGCCAAGGGCTAGTGGGGAGAACAAGCAGAAAATGAGGGTGGTTAATCTGTGGCTCAGGGAGTGGTGTGAGGCTAGAGGGTATGGCCTTCTGGGGGACAGGGAGGCAACCTGGGAGGATAAAGGGCTGTATGCTAGGGACAGGCTCCACCTCAATGTGGAAGGGAGGGAAATTTTAAAGCTGAAACTAGCTGGGTTCATCAATAAAAGATGGGGTTTAAACTTGTGAAGGGAAGGGATCGAAGAAGGGGCTATTGCAGGGAGTATGATAAAAGAGGGACTCTGTCTCCATTCCCCTAAGGGGCTGGAGGGATATGGAAAAAGGCAAATAGGTAGGGTTCAGGGGAAGGGGAGCATGCATCCAAATGGGGGCACAAGGGGGGAATAGGTGGGAGGGAAGGGATGGAGGGTGGTCCTAATAAATGCAAGGAGCTTAGGAAACAAGATGCCAGAGCTCCAGGCAATGCTAGTTGAGGGGGCAGTTGATGTGGCAGCTGTCACTGAGACCTAGGTCACTCAAGGGCATGAATGCGACCTAAACATGGAGGGTTACACTATGTTCAGGAAGTACAGGGGTGAGGGAAGGGGGGTTGCACTGATAGTCAAAAATAGCATCAGTATAGGAGGGGTGGAGGAGGCGGAGGGGAGCATGGAGGTGATTTGGGTCACCCTGATATCGCAGGAGGGTAAAGGAGTGAAGATAGGAGTGGTATACAGACCCCCTGCTCTGGCGGAGGATCTGGAAGAGTTTGGTAGCTAATGTTGCGGGCCACTGTAGATTGGGCAGTGGAAGGGTAGTGGTGGTGATGGGGGACCTAAACATGCCAGGAACAGACTGGGGGACTATGATGTCCCCAGTGGCCAAGGAACAGAGTTTGCTGGATGTCTTCCAGGATGCGTTCCTGACACAGCAGGTGGGAGAGCCAACTAGGACACTAGATGTAGTCCTGGCAGACAGTGACCAGATTAGGGATCTGGAGGTGAGGGATCCATTGGTGGTGAGTGACCATGCTTCAGTCTGGTTTTTCCTGGACCTGGGGGTGAGGAAGGCCACACAAAGACAGTGGTAATTGACTTTAGGGGTGTGGGTTTCAGGGGGATGGAAAGGATTCTTAAGGGTCATTTGGAAGGGATAAGGTCAGCCATGGATGCTGACAGTAGGTGGGAGATCATTCGGAGCAGGTTTCAGGGGGCCACCAGGTCCTGTGCAAGAGAGAGGCACAAATTTGGGAAGGCCAAAAAACCCTGTTGGTGGACCCGGGAGGTTCAGGAGGTGGTGAGTGAAAAGAAAGCATCCTATATTCACTTCAAGCACTCAAAGAGCAAAAGGGATCAGGGAGAGTATGAACAATTGGCCAGGAGGGTCACCAGGATGTGAGAACAGCTAAGGTGAGGAAGGAGCAGAGCTTGGCCAGGGTGATCAGGAGGGGGGACAAGGGGTTCTTTAGCTACATTGGGGGAGAAAAGGAAGGTGAGGGGCAAGATTAGCAGGATTAGATTGGGGAGGGATGGGCACAGGATGCGGGAGAGCAGGCCGAGCTACTAAACGAGTACTTTGCCTCAGTTTTTGCCAGGGAGGATGGGGAGGCTACATCATTTGGAGAGAGAAAGAGTGAACCGGTGGAAGGGGAGGGATCCTTAGAAATCGCGAGCCCCAAGGTGGCTAGGAAGGGGCCAGCACAATTGGATGGGGGGAAGGGCAGTTCAGGGAGCAAAGGGGAGGACATGGAGGATGAAATTCTGATGGAGAGAGTGTGAAAAGCCCTCTGGTCCCTTAGGATGGAGAAAGCACCAGAGCATGAAGAAATACATCCCAGGGTGCTGAGGGAGCCGGCAGATATACTGGCAGCCCTCCTGGCGGAGCTTTTCAACATCTCTCTGAGGACAGGATGGGTACCCCAAGACTGGAGGGTCACCCATATCATGCCTATCCACAAGGGAGGGTCAAGAGAGGAGGTGGAAAACTACAGGCCCATGAGCCTGACATCGGTAGTGGGCAAAATGATGGAGGATATTGTAAAGAAAAGGATAGGGGGGTACTGGAGCAAATGGGGAACCTGAACGATAGACAGCATGGCTTTGTCCTGGGAAGATCATGTCAGACAAACCTTGTGTAGTTCTATAACTGGGTGATGAGTGTCCTGGACCAGGATAGGCCAGTGGACGTCCTCTTTCTGGACTTCAGCAAGGCATTTGATTCGATACCCCACAGTGGCCTACTGGCTAAGCTGGGGGAAATTGGGGTGCAGACGCAGATGATCAGATGGATAGAAAACTGGCTGTTGGAGCATACTCAAAGTGTGGTGGTTGGGGGGCTAGTCTCATCTCCAAGGAATGTCATTAGTGGGGTTCTAATTGTGACACTTGTAAAGCTGGTTCTGATCACTATATCATTTTTTGTAATATAAAAGTGGGTTATGGACTGTCTCTCTTGAGATATCCTGAAACAGCATGTGAGTATGACAAACACACACACACACACAGGTTTTAGATAAAAGGTGTTACCTGGAAGGCCCAAAGCTAATTATAGACTTTAACTAAGTTAATTATAGCTGTAGTTGCTAAGAGGGAAAATCATAAACTTTTATAACGCTTAGAGGAAGAAAAGCAGGTTGTGACGTTTTAGTGCGAAGTCATAAAATATGCTTTCATGCCCTGGAAGGCGGAAGCTTATCATAAGATCAAAGAGAGTCATTTGAAGAACATGAGTTATGCTGAGGTTGCAGAATTTAACACTTGGAAAAGACATCCTGATTTTATATAGATATATTTTTTATATATTCTGACAGGGAAGAGCTAGGTGACCTCATGCAAATAGGTCGGGAAAACCAACTTTTAAACATTATTCTGTTTTGCTTCAGAGACACTTCTATCTAGACTCCGACAAAGAAAAATCTATGAGCACTTTAAGCTGGTATTTAGAGAGAGAGAGAGAGAGAGAGAGAGAGACGCATTTAAGTATGGTAGTAGGAATTGCACTGTCAAAACCTGTTTTGTTTAAGAGATTTGTATGTCTTGTGATGTAATAGTTCTGTATTTTATGTGTTACATATTTTTTTATCTATTTTAATAAAATTCTAATTTTAGAGCTTACTTGGTTTGTCTTTGATTTCTTTCCTTTACAAGTAGAGTATATATGGTTAAAGCAGACACTATACATAAGCTTGAATGGTGATACCAAACTGGAAAAAGGTAAGCTTTTTAAATCTGGGGTCTTTTATTACAGTTTTTATGGGTTCATTTCTGTACACTTGGTTAGGTGCCCATAGGGAAAGATATCTGAACCCTCAAAGACAGAATTATCTTAGCCTGTACATTGGGTACGCTAGCAAAAGGTTCACAGTTTGAATCCCTCCAAGACTTGAGACCAAAGGTTGATTTGAACCCACAAAACAGACCAGGAGGGTTACCCTGTTTCTGTTAACTGTTCACAAGACTGCGCTCGGAGGTTGGCACTTTGGGAGTAGAGGGCTGACCTGCTAAGTGGGTTTGTGACAGATTGGTTGGCAGCTGTATGGATAATATTGGTATTACAAGCTTGTATTGTTCAGTGTGTCAGCTGAGACCATAAGCTCACTTGCAAAGAAAGAAAAAGGCAGTGATTTATTTTCAAAAAGCTAACAGAACAATATCACTTGGCGTACAGGCAAGTGCCTACCCGTTTTATTTTTTTTACTAAAGTGCAAGTCAGAGTAGTAGTAGTGAGGGAAGATGACTTCCGACTACAGCAGGCACACTGTAGATTCCTTAAAGCAGTTGTGCGGGGACGGAGGAGTCCCGTTTGCAGTGAAAGCCAGCAAGCAGAACCTCATAGATGCCCTGATGGTAGCAGATACCCAGAGCAGCGAGTCACAAGTTACGCAGGATGGAGCTGGAGTTCCAGGAGAAGAGGGAGCGAGAGAAGTGAGAGGCAGGCCATGAGGGAGAGCGAGAAGGCCATGAGGCAGAGCAAGAATGCCAAGAGGCAGAGCGAGAACAGAGGGAGGCAGACCATGAGGAGCATGAGCGCCAGCAAGCTGCAGAGGAGAAGTGAGAGGAGTGCCAGAGGCAACACTAACTGGAGAAGCTATGACTCTGACCAGCGGCACCAGAGCAGGTAAGTGGCTTGGGTTTAACTGGAACTGCAGGACTGGGTTACAAATTGAACTCCAAATTGATTGCCGAATTTAAAGGGGGTAGGATATGGATGCCTTTTTAAATTCTTTTGAAAAAGTTTGTATTCAGGCTAACATTCCTAGGGAGTCCTGGAGCTTCCAGCTATCCCCGCTACTTACCGGGAGAGCTCGGGATGCATTGGGTCAAATGGACAATGAGGACAGTGATGATTACAGCAAACTTAAAGCTGCACTGTTAAAAAAGTTTGAATTAACTGCTGATTCATACAGAGCTCAATTCCGTCAGCTCAGGAGAAGCCCTGACATGAGCTACGAGGAGCTAGCCACAAAACAATGTCAGTTTTTAAAACATTGGTGGGAAGGAATTGAGGCAAACTCTGTTGATAAAATTGAAAATGTGATTCTATTAGAACAGTTTTCTGGCATGCCCAGCAGAGCTGAAAACCTGGCTGGAGGACCGAGATCCCAAAACAGTATAAGAGGCTGCTGAACTCTCAGACTGCTATGCCAAGAGCAGACCTGCTCTGAGAGCTAATGGGCCGGGTGTGGCAGCGCAGAAAGGGAAAGCGTACCTTCAGGGCAGCTAAAACCCTCACTGCCTCCACCGAAACCAGTTAGCCCCAGGTTTCAGAGAAAAGATTCTTCTGAACAGAGAAGTAAATGTTGATTATGTAAAGAAATTGGGCATATTGCCAGACAGTGTCCCAAAAAAGTGAGCAATAATATTCAAGGTTGTGCTGGAAAAGAAGTGGGTTGTTTGTGTGTCCCTGGAAGCATGCCAGTGAACATGAGGGAACACATGCACCCAGTCATGGTGAATGGTGTACAGATGCAGGGGTTAAGGGACACAGGGGCATCCCTGACCTTGATAAAGGGGGATCTGGTATAGCCTGGTCAGCTTCTACCCAATAAATGTGTCACTGTACAGGACTTCACTGGTGAGGCGAAAACATTGCCCTTCACTAGTATTTTCCTAGACTAGGGTGAAACTGGGGGAATGGTGCAACAGGTGGCTATAGCCAAAACCTTAGCAGTGTACGTGATCCTGGGCAACAATCTCAAACAAGGGATGGTACGTACAGTTACCCGTAGCCAAGCGGCAAGGGAAAATTGTAGTTCCCTGAACCCCACAGAAGCCATTGTGGAAACCACTGAGAGGCTGGATCCCCAGCCTGTGTCTCCAGATGGGGAGACTAATGAAAAAGGGGGTAGAAATTTCCCCAGTAGCAAGTAACCACACAGCTACAGAGGGTTACTCCGAAGAGGGAGGGATGACCCATTGTCAGGGGCTGGAGATGGACAATGATCCTGAGTGCCCTGATGCTAGTGCTAAGGACCCTAGTTTAGCGACTGAAGGGGACCTGTCCCATGTCTTGGGACTGTGTGAGGGGTTTGCAGCTGCTCAGAGGAGTGATCCTAGTTTAGAGGCACTGAGGGCTTGGGCAGACTCTGACGGAGCACAGGGAAGAGACAACAGACATAAGGTTTTTTGGGGAAATGAACTTATATATAATCAGGCAGTACAGAGGGAGGGAGGGATGCCAGGCAGGCAGCTTGTCATTCCCCAGGGGTACTCAAAATTGCACATGATATTCCCTTGTCTGGTCATCTGGGAATCGCACGCACTATGCAGTGGTTAGCTCAGAATTTCTATTGCCTAACTTCACCCAGCAGGTGAAGGAGTGATGCAGGTCCTGTCACCAGTGCCAAAAAAATAGGGGAGGTGAACAAGAAAACCCAAGCCGACCTGATGCCATTGCCGAGAGTGGAGGAGCCATTCCAGAGGGTGGGACTGGATATTGTGGGGCCTTTAAATACCCCCAGCTCCTGAGGGAAGACATTCATCCTGACTGTGGTGGATTATGCCACCCGGTAATCAGAGGCAGTCACCCTGTCCTCCCTGAGGAAGGACAAAGTGGCAGATGCCTTACTTGGGATTTTCTTCCGTGTTGGGTTTCCTCAGGAGGTAATCACCGATTGAGGGGGTTCCTTCATGTCGGACCTGATTAAATGTTTATGGGAGAAGTGTGGGGTGGTGCAGAGATGCACGACACCGTATCACCCACAAGCCAATGGGCTTGTGGAAAGATTCAGTGGTACCCTAAAGTCAATGTTCCGGGTGTTTGCTGAACAGCATGGGAGGGACTGGGAGAAATACCTTCCCCACCTGTTGTTTGCATACAGGAAGGTGCCCAAAGAGTCGATAGGATTTTCCCCCTTTGAACTCTTATATGGACGCCGGGTAGGTGGGCCCATAGGCTTGATCCGGGAGGACTGGGAAGGCAAGCACACCACCCAGGGAACTCTTATTATGGATTACGTCCTTAGGTTTAGGGAAAGGCTGAAGGAGCTTATGGGGACAGCCCAGAGCAACCTGGCAGCTGCCCAACTGAAACAAAAAGTGTGGTATGACCGCAGAGCCAGAGCTCACTCATACATGGTGGGTCAGGAAGTCATGGTCCTTATTCCGTCCGGAAGACAAGCTGCAAGCTGAGTGGGCAGGACCGCACAAAGTGGTTAGGGAAGGTAAATGATGTGGGAACCACATTGTGGAGTTACCTGACCGAAGACAGACCAAAGGATGTACCATGTCACATGATGAAGCCATATATGCAAATAGGGCTGACATGGTGTTTGCAGTATGTAGTCATGGGAGAGGACTGACGAAGGAGACCCCTTCTGATTTGCTGAAAGAAAGCAAGTGGGAGTCCTCTGTGGAGGCAGTAAAATTGTCTCCCCAGCTGGCCCCAGACCTGATCCAGAAAGTAAGGGAGGTTTTAGCAGACTTTGCCCCGTTTTTTAGCGCCAAGCCTGGACTAACCCCCTTAGCGACACACAATGTGGAGACAGAGACACAGATGTCCATATGGCAGGCAGCATATCAGGTGTCAGAGGCTGCCCAAAAGGACATTAGGAGAGAAATGGAGGAGATGCTGGATTTAGGTGTAATCCAGAGATCCCACAGCCCCTGGGCCTCACCCGTAGTCCTTGTACCTAAGCCAGATGGCTCTACTCATTTCTGTGTGGACTATCACGGACTGAATGCAGTCACAAACTCAGACACCCACCCGATGCTCTGGATGGATGAACTCCTGGAATGTTGGGGGCGACCTACCTTATGACCATTGACCTGACAAAGAGGTATTGGCAGGTAGAGTTGACAGACAGAGCTAGGGAGAGGTCATTTTCATCACCTGATAGGCTTATTTGAGTTTAAAGTAATGCTCGAATGAAGAAATCTTCTGGCCACTTTCCAAAGGTTGGTGAACCAGGTGTTAAATGGTGCTGAGGAGTACGCTGTGGCATACCTGATGACATTGCCATCTTTAGTGCCAGCTGGGAGGAACACCTATCCCACCTTAGGGAAGTGCTGGGCAGGATACAGAGGGTGCGTTCACTATCAAAGCTGAGAAGTGTCAGGTGGCCATGGGAGAAGTGGCATACCTTGGGCATGTGGTAGGCCGCGGACAGCTCTGCCCTAACCAAATAAAGACAGAGGTAATCCAGGCGTGGCCCAGACCCGAAACACAGAAGCAGGTCAGGAGATTTCTTGGGACAGCAAGGTACTACAGAAAATTTTTACCCAATTACAGTGCCCTGGCTGCTCCCCTATCTGACCTGACAAAGGAAAGGATGCCCAAGAAAATTTCCTGGTACCCAGCCTGTGAGAAAGCCTTTACCAGATTAAAGGAGACACTGTGCAGTGCTCCTGTTTTGACAAGTCCTGACTATAGCAAAACCTTTACAGTTCAGACTGATGCCTCAGACGTGGGTATTGAGGCAGTACTGAGTCAGACATTCAGCCAAGGGACAGATCACCCAGTAGTGTACCTGAGTAGGAAGTTACTTCCCGGGAGCAAGCATACTCCAAGGTGGAAAAGAAGTGTCTTGCCATAGTGTGGGCCCTAAAGAAATTAGAGCCATACTTATATGGGTAGCATTTTGTGGTGCAGACTGCCCACAACCCCCTGGTTTGGCTGACGCAGATGGGAAAGAACAATGGTAGATTGCTAAGATGGAGTCTTGCTTTGCAAGGGTATGATATGACAATATTACATAGGGCTGGAGCCAAAAATCAGAACTCAGATGGGCTGTCTAGGGTCTATGAAGAGTGAACTGACTTGGGAAGCTCATCCCATGCAGGGGATAAAGCCCCCAAATTCAGTCTAGGTGGGGAGGAATTGTGACACTTGGACAGCTGGTTCTGATCACTGTATCATTTTTTGTAATATAAAAATGGGTTATGGACTGTCTCTCTTGAGAAATGCTGAAACAGCATGCAAGTATGATACACACACACACACACATACACACACAGGTTTTAGATACAAGGTGTTACATGGAAGGCCTGAAGCTAATTACAGACTTTAACTAAGTTAATTATAGCTGTAGTTGCTAAGAGGGAAAATCATAAACTTGATAACGCTTAGAGGAAGAAGAGCAGGTTGTGACATTTTAGTGCAAAGTCATAAAAGATGCTTTCATGTTCTGGAAGGCGGAAGCTTATCATAAGATCAAAGAGAGTCATTTGAAAAACATGAGTTATGCTAAGGTTGCAGAATTTAATACTTGGAAAAGACATCCTGTTTTAATATAGATATATTTTATATATATTCTGACAGGGAGGAGCTAGGTGACCTCATGCAAATAGGTCGGGAAAACCAGCTTCTAAACATTATTCTGTTTTCCATGAGAGACACTTCTATCTAGACTCTGACAAAGAAACATCTGTGAGCACTTTAAGCAGGCATTTAGAGAGAGACAAATCTAAGTACTGTAGTAGGAATTGCACTGTTAAAACCTGTTTTGTTTAAGAGATGTGTATATCTTGTGATATAGTAGTTCTGTATTTTATGTGTTACTTTTTTTTATCTGTTTTAGTAAAACTCTATTTTAGAGCTTACTTGGTCTGTCTTTGATTTCTTTCCTTTACAAGTAGAGTATATATGGTTAAAGCAGACACTATACATAAGCTTGAATGGTGATACCAAACTGGAAAAAGGTAAGCGTTTTAAAACGGAGGTGTTTTATTATAGTTTTTAAGGGTTCATTTCTGTACACCTGGCTAGGTGCCCGTAGGCAAAGATATCTGGCCCCCTAAGACAAAATTAACTGAGCCTGTACATTGGGTATGCTAACAAGAGGTTCACAGTTTGAATCCCTCCAAGACTTGAGACCAAAGGTTGATTTGAACCCACAAAACAGACCAGGAGGGTTACCCTGTTTCTGTTAACTGTTCACAAGACTGCACTCGGAGGTTGGCACTTTGGGAGTAGAGGGCTGACCTGCTGAGTGGGTTTGTGAAACCCCAGGGATCAGTGCTAGGGCCCCGACCTGTTTAACGCCTATGTCTCTGACATAAGGTAGGGTATCAGGAGTGAAATGAGTCTCTTTGTGGATGGTTCAAAGCTGGGAGTGGTGGTGGATGGGGAGGAAGGAAGAGTGGCCCTGCAGGAGGACCTGGAGACTCTGGGAAGGTGGCTGAGAAAGTGGAAACTGAGGTTCAATGCAGGGAAATGCAGGGTTCTGCACCTGGGGGCCAGAAATCTGGGCCAAGAGTATGTCCTGGGAGGAGAGACACTACAAGCCTTAAAGGGTGTGTGGGATCTGGGGGTGGTAATAGATGTCAGAATGAATAACTCTGAGACTTGTAGGAGGGCAGGAGCAAAAGCAAATAGGATGATGGGATGCATTGCTAGGGGGATAACCTCCAAAAGGGGGGAAGTGATCCTCCCTCTGTATAACTGCTTGGTTAGGCCAGACCTCGAGTACTGTGTACAGTTTTGGAGACTGCACTTAAAAAGGGAGATTGCACTCCTGGAGAGGGTGCAAAGGAGGGAAACCAAAATGATCTGGGGCTTGGGGGACAGGACATACAGGGAGAGGCTCAAGGAGCTCAACATGTACACCCTGGAGGAGAGGAGGGACGGTGGGGGGGATATGATTAAGGTCTTCAGGTACATAAAGGGGATAAATAAGGGAGGCTCAGTTGGCATGTTTCAAATGAAGGAGAGGGGGGCAACTAGAGGACACGGGTGCAAACTGGAGGGGTGGAGACTCAGGGGAGAGGGGAGGAGGTGTTATTTTACTGAGGGGGTGGTGGAACCATGGAATGAGATGCCCAAGGGACTGGTGGAAGCGGAGACTGTGGAGGGGTTTAAGAGAGGCTGTGACAGGTATAGGGGAGGGTGAGGATGATGAAGTCCAATACAAGGGGAACACCCTGGGCTGGGGACAGAGAAACCCAAGGGGTTGGGGGTGGGGAAGAAAAATTGGTGCCCAGTATGGGGGCTGACTATCAAGCAGACATGAAAGACCATTGGGGCTCTTCTGCTGGCTTTTTAGTATGTTAGTATACCTTCACATGTTTGGGTGTTGAAAAAGTATCTTTGGGCCTCGGGGGACTTGGACAACAGTCTGCTATGCTGAGAATCCTTTCGGCAGTATAAACTGAAGTCTGGTGTATTTCTAGGCTTAAATGAACACTTTCAGTTAGCGCCTCTATTACATAGGAGATGATTTATAAATTAGTTCACTGTAACAAAAGTATGATATTTATATGTAATCATCATAAAAAATGTATTTTGGTATTTATTTATTTACTAGTAGTCTACAAGAATAATGTGGATAGACACTTTTTATTATATTCTGTGTTTGTGTGATAAAATGGGGGGGTTTGGGTTGATTTGTTCAGCATCAAAATGGTGATGTATTTATTGACTTTTTTTATTTTGCTAGCAATGCACACATGTATTCATATGTTTAGGTATACTCACAGGTGAAATTGTGGCTCCAGTGAAAACTTTTTGAATCCATGATCGTATTTATGTGTGTAATCTGTGTATAATCTTTATATATGTGGGTTTGTGCTTTATTATATAATTATGCATCTCACTAGTAATTTTTTCATTAATATAGGAGTTTGGATAAGTAATTATGGTAATTTGTGTATTTATGATGGCCACTAGAGGGAGCAATTGTCTTGAAAAAGCACACGAGAAGCGTATCAAATTGATGTGCACGGGGCTGCTACTTTGCTTTATAGTAATGAAATCTTTTTAACATTTCCTAACATTGAATTTTGTGTGTGGATCATACATGCAGCAGTGCAGCCTTCCTTTTTATGCTGTGCCATTTTGTTTGTTCTGCACTCAGCTCCGTTTTGGTATTTCCTGAACTGCCAATTTGGTCGAAGTTGTATATGGGCTCCCATATTTTATTTGTTATAGTGCATGGTTAAAAAACAAAAGCGACTGGCATTTCTTTTTATTTAATCACAAGATAAGGTTGCAGTATAGTGAACAGAGAAAGTGAACCCAGGCAGTGGGAGTCAGCGTGAGGGAATCACAGCTGCAGTTAAGGTTAGAGCGTGCACAATAAGGTTTTTAGAACATGCACAACAACTTCAGAAGGTGCACAATAACTTTAGAGCATGCACAACATAGTTGCTAATATATGGGCAGCAATAAACAACAAACCTGTGTCTGCATCGAGAGGTTTCTTGGGCAAATCACGAAACTCAAGAGTGAAGTTTGAGAGGCTCACTGGTTGCCATAGAAAACTTAAGATGAAGATACATTCTTACCTTTGTATGGATGTCCGTACATTGTTTTATAGTGTATGGGCATCCATGCCCATTCTACACTCCGCTTTCTTTCAGTGAACTGGTGGTTGGGGGGGGAGTCACTTGAGGGTTGTTCAAGTTTAAATAAAACAGCTTCCAGCTGGATTAGATAGAGGGAAGCAGCTGTGTGGCGGCATTTTAAGTTGTTGCGTTGCTGCAGTTACATCACTACTATGGCACAAAAACATAACGATGCCAGTCCTGTAGCACAACAAGCTTACAGTATATGGGTAAGGGCTATTACGAATGGAATTCAGTGAATTCTCAGAGTTGCACCCTAGTGGTGACATCAAACTGTTGTTGTACCATCTTGAGTACGTTACTGCTAGGGTACAACAACAACAAAGAACGTTCATGCACTGCCCTTTCTCTTTCCACATCACTGATCACTCTTTTCTTTTTTGTCAGTTTCAGCATTCTGCAGTAATTACAAGAATAAGTAGTGGCTGCCTACTCTAACTGCATTAAAAATTTACTTTGAGGGGGCACTAGACAGCTATCTGTCAGGCAGGATGTACCCTTACTGAGCTCCCTATAGCAGGGCTAAGTTTTCAGATAAAATCTGTTTCTAAAGTCGAAACTTTGCTTTTTAAAATATATCATTCTCTGCAGCTCTCTATCCTGAGCAGAACAGTCCATTTTGAGACATGGGTAGACCAAAGGGACAGCAATCTGGTCAGTCAACATATCCACAGCCGCCTACCACTAAGGCCGCTGATGCTCCCGGAAATACAACTGCCACACCCATGGAACTTCCCTGGCAGGTTATGTTAGAGTCCATGCAGACCATGGATTCAAAAACTGAAAAATAAAACCACTACAAAAACTGGAAACTCATGACTGACACTGTAGCTGAATATGAAAAACAGATTACAACTACCCCAGCTGCAGTGGCTACTTTGACAAAAGAAAATGGGCAGATCTGTTATTGAATGGAATCCCTGGAGAATGAAATCTGCTCTGGCAACATCCATTTGATCAGGGTACCAGAGGGCTTTGAGGGTTCCACGTTATTGCAATATTTAATATCTTGGCTGCAAGGAGCCCTGCCGGCTCTGGAGGGATTTGACAGGTCAGCTTTTAAAGGAGATATCAGGTGTACCCCAATGTTTGTCCTGCCTCACCGACCCAGCCACGTACCATACTTCTCAAAACTTCCAGTTCGGAGGTCCGAGACTTGGTGATAAATGCACCCTATTCAGCATACCTTCCACTAGATCAATAGAGCAGATGTTAATTTGTTACCGGATCTCTCTTTCCAGACGAGGGCTCATTGCAAACGATTTGATGCAGTGTGGCAATGCCTTAGAAAGTTTGGAATAGTGCATTCCTTTCTTCTTCCAGCCAGGCTCCATGTGATCTATGGTGGAAAATCGTGGCAGTTTACTGACCCTCAGGATGTGGGTCGGTGGACGGAAAAAACAGAAGCTGAATTTGCAGTGTGGCAAGGGTCACAGGAGACCCAGGAATCAGCAGATGCTGAGGACTGAGTGATGTAAGAAGATTTATGTGAGACATATTTCATCTAAGCTTGGGTGCACTCTGTTTATGGACTGTTTCCTCTGGTGTATAGCCACTCCCTCATTGCAAATATTTCTAGGTTCGGAATATTTGTGAGAGGGGCCTTCTGTATATGTTAAGTACCACTTAATTCTGGGATTTTTGATTGTATGTCTTGGCGGGCTTCCCCGTCATTTTCGGACCCTTATTACAAGTAATTTTTGAGCCTAGTCACCCATGAAAGACACAATGTAGGATGAGACTGCTTTCTTCTGTTCTTATGCAGTTCTTATGACTTTGTTAATGCTGCAGTGTTATGTTTACATTTTTACACTCTTTTAACTTTTTTCCCTGTATGTATTTCATGTTTAACTTTATTTACTTGGGATTTCTGAAACATTTATATGCCTATAGGGGCTATTAGATAGGGTCCTCACTTGTTATTTAACTCCCTATACTTGTTACTCTGGTTTAAACAGCAATCCAATTAGATTGCATTATTACTTTTCCCTGTTATTTCTCCCTTATGGAAGTACCTATAGCCTTTGAAGAGGATGGTATTTCTTGGAATTCTAATGAATATGTTACAAGGATTCCCCCTACTCCTATTGTACTACAATATTTAGTAAGCTAATATGTTAGTCAACAATATGTGGATGCATTTCGTATTTTTGTCCATGTCCACTCTCTTTCCTTCTACCATGTATGAGCATACTGAATAGTGATTGTTTGTTTATTTAGAAACTGATAAATAAAAAGTAAAAAAAAAATGATTTTGATAGTCGGCGTAGTGGTGTAGAGGGCTAAGGTGTTATGTGCCTTACGTCTCTCCACACCTGCAACCTGGGTTCAGGAATGAGCTCAGGTTGCCGGGAGTTGGGGGATTGAGCCTCCGATGGATTGCTCCTCTCTCCCAGGGTGGGTGGGTGGGTGGAGGGGGCCGCTGTCTCGCTCCTTGGCTGCCATCTGGTGGAGGCCAGGTGGCAGTGCTAGAGCTCGAGCAGTGCAGATGTAGGGCTGTGGTTACATTGTGTGTGTGTGTGTGTGTGCGCGCCTCCACATGCTCACGCACACGGCCCACTATGGCAAGGGGAGAAAAGCGGTGGAAAATGGCAGTCGTAGGCTACATGAAGCCCTGCCTGCTCTTGCCCCACACTGTCGCCAGCTCACTGATCCCCCAGTCTGGACGCAAAATCTCCAGGTGGGAGGAGGATGGCCCTCCCCTTTCTAGCCCCGCCACAGAGGGCAATCCATGGGGGAATGGGGCTCAGTGAACTGGAGAGGCAGTAGCCAGGAATCAGAAGATGCTAAGGACTGAACACCGCACCATTTGCTAAGGGGAAGTGTTGTACTTGATTTCAGAGTTCCAATCTGCTCGTTGACCTGTGCACTATTAGTGTATCTGCATGCATGCTGCACTTTATGTATCATATCTGAGACTTATGTTTGGTCTCTGTGTTTTGTAACTTACATTTCAGCTTGTTGCCTGGCCTGTGACTGTGTATTTTTGACCTGTATGCTGGCCTTCTTTGAAAACCTTGTATTCTTATGTAATTGCACTTTATGTAATGACTCCTTGTTCTGTAATTTCCTGCACCTCACGTTGAGGCCTGTGTTTACTGTTGTTCTCCACACCTGTATTGCTTAATGTGCCATGCTGTAGCTCAGGTCGTGCCTGAAAACAGTCCTTTGGATCAGTGCACCCACCCGGTTATCAAAGACATAAATAAAAATTAATAAATAAGTAGCCAGGTGAGGGGAGCATGGACAGGGCTGAACAACTGCCTGCAATGCACCCAGAGGATAAAAACCTGTATAAAAACAAACATTTTTTACTTTGAAATCGTGAGTGGTGCTGTCCATGCTGTGTGCTCTGTATATGTGAGGCAGATGTGGGGGCTCAATAACATGGTGTGTGAGTCAGACTGGCAGCACTGAATGACATCCATGTGAATGGGGAACAGTGAAAACAAGCAAGCTAACATCACTTTTGGCTGTTGTGCAAAGGTGCCCATATACTATAACGACAATGGATGGGCAACAGTGAACAACAACGCTGAGTTTACGTCTTGAGGTCGTCATGACAACCAGAGACCGCTCAAGTTTCATTCTTGAGGCCTAATGGTTGTCATGACAACCTCTTAAAGCAAACACAGCATTCTTGTTCGCTGTTGCCATCCTTTATCCTGTATTTGACAGGCATGGAATTTCATGCATAACAGGGTTCCATCGTACAATATAAGGATTCTGAGCAGGCCAATTTTTGTACAGAATAATAGCTAACCTCATACTCTATACAGGATAGTGGATGGGCAACTACGCACAACCAGTGTGTTGTGCCACCGAAGGGTTCTGATTCCCTGTGACCTCGAGAGCGATGCTCGTGAGATCTGTGGGGAAACAGATCCCTGAGGTGGCACAACACGCTGGTAATGCATAGAGTTGCCCATCTGCTATTCTGTATAGTGTATGGTGTCTCACTGCATCTATTTTTTGTGCTTTGAGTGGAATTGTGATTGCTTTTTGCTGACGTCACTAGCTGCAAAGTTTAGTGCATAGTGGGGGAAGGGTGCTAATGGTCTGACCAGGGGCCTCAGCTACCTGATTGTTTCTGGAAGGCACGGGCTGGTCCCAGCCTCCCTGCCTCTCACTCCACCTGCCTCAGGTCTGTGATTTATTTTATACCAGGGGATCTGACATCACTTCCTCAAATGGGCAAAGGACATGCACCTGTCGTAGCAGAAGTAGACATCCAGGAAAGGAACAGCAGCGAGTGAAAAGGTGACTGCTTTCTCAGTGGAAGGGAAGGGAAGTAACTGCAAAACAAGGAGCTTTCATTGTTACTTCTTTGCATTGCTATTTGCATTGTGGAATAGAGGCGTAGGAGTTTGAAGAAGGTTGTGCAATAGTTACTTAAAGTCTCTTTTTGGGTGTGAACAGGAAGGATAGGAATGTAAAAAGCAGTTGCTCAATCTATCTAGACATGTACGACAAAGGGGGTAAGGGAAATTAAGAAAAGGGAAGAATGTTTTGCACTGATAGAGTGGGGGAGAGGGGAGACTTGGGGGAGTGTTTGGTATCCTTCGTCTGGAAGGGTGGGGGGTCACTGGTGGGCAACAAGAGCAATGGGTAGGGTGGTAGGCTGCAACAACTGCGTTGCACCAGTCTTTCTAAAAATTGCCTGAAGGGTGGGGGGATGTTTAGTGTGCAACCACATAGAGAAACTTAGAAAGGAGATCGAGGCTCTGCAGGAGGAACTAAGACAGGCAAGGCAGACTAGAGGCAGGTTTAGACCAATACTGGGGGAGGAGGAGGGGAGATGAGGGAGGGCAATTTCAGCCAACAGTGGTGAGGAGAGGGTCAAAATAAGGGAAGTGGAGACAAAGGGGCCTAGGCCAGGAAGAACGATTGCCGGGAAAACCAGGTCAGGAGACAAAAGACAAATGGAAGGAGGAGACAGGGACTTGTGAGTGGAGGAGAAGAAGTGAAACTGTCATGGAGTGGAAAGGAGGAAACAGTTTACTATGAAGAGAGAGGAAGCGGGCGTTTGTGAAGGGTCTTCAGAAAATAGTTTTGCACTGCTAGAGGGGAAGAAGGAGAAGGGAGGTGATGCAATTGGAGGAGTGATTGATAAATGCCTGGACCAAACCAGAGTAGGGGGAAGTTCTGCTGGAAGAATTGCAATAGGGCAAAAGGGGGAAATGATGTGCAGGAGGAAGAAGAGGAGCTGGGAATGAGAGATGGAGATGAATGAAAGCAAGCAGGGAGTAAGAGGGGTGGAATCTTAGTGCTGGGGGACTCAATACTAAGAGGAGTCAGGTGGGGTAGCAAGGGGGAGAGGCATAGTCGCATTTGGGTGGAGGCCATGCCAGGAATGACAGCAGAAAGGGTGGGACAGTCTGTTCTGAAATATGCTAGAAGGGGTAGGGACAAGCCTCATTTAATTATACATCTTGGGACGAATGACCTGGCTGACAAGACAGGAGATATAGCCCAGAGGAGGTTTGAGGAACTAAGACAATTATGTGAGGGGGCAGGAAGATCAGTAACTTTTTCAGAGATACTTCCAGTGCCCAAGTCAAGCACAACAAGAAAGCTGAGAATAGAGGAATTTAACGGATGGCTAAGAACCTGGTGTTGTGCTAAAGGGTATGGGCTGTTGGGGGGGTGGGGAGAGACCTGGGAGGACTGTAATTTCTATGCCAAGGACAGACTACACTTGAGTGAGGAGGGAAAGAAAGCGTTGAAACAGAGGATGAAGGAGTACATAGAGGATGTTGGGAATTTAAACTAGGAGCGGGGGGTGGCAAGTGGGCAAGAGACATGCAGAGACCACAGATTGGGAAATCATATGAGCTAACCCCCCCCCCCATAACAGTGACAAAGGACAAATGGCAAGTACTATTGGTGATGTTAGTAAGCAAGGGCAGGATGGGAGGGGGAGGAAAGGGTGGAAGGTGGTTACCCTTAATGCTAGGAGTTTTGGGAGGAAAACTGCAGAGTTACAGATGCCCATGGCAGAGGGAGAGGTAGACATTGCAGCCATCACAGAAACATGGGCCACCCAATACAATGACTGGGACCTGTCTGTACCAGGGTACAGGTTATTTCATAGGGACAGGGTGATTGGGAAAGGAGGGGGGTGACACCATATGTGAAGGAAGAACTGAAGTGTGTAAGGGAGGAAGGGGAGGAGGGTAGTGAGGTCACTTTGGATGCAAATCCAGGATTCCACGAATAGGATTCTCAGAATGGGAGTGGTGTACAGGCTGCCCTCTCAGACAGAGGAGTTAGAGAGGGAACTAGCGTGACAGATCAGGAGGACCTGCGATAAGGTTAGTGTGGTGATTGTGGGGGACTTCAACATGCCAGGAGTGGACTGGAGTACCCCAACAACCAGTAATAGAAGAGAGCAGGTACTGCTGGATGCCTTCCAGGACAGCTCCCTGCAGCAAATGGTCAGTGAACCAACCAGGTTAGGGAATACCCTTGACCTTGTGCTGGCAAATGGGGAGTGTGTAAGAAAACTTAAGGTGGAAGAACCACTGTTTAGTTTAGTTTAGTTTATTGTTCTAGGAATTACTACCTTTGAGCCAGAGGCTCTTTTACAAAGGTTCCACGTCAATTAGGTACAGTACAAAAGGTTACATAGATAACACAACAATTTGTGTTGTGTCAAGAGCAAGAAAACATATACAAATACATATCAAATCACTTGTGCAAAAGGACATGAGATATCAATAATCACATTATTATTACAAGAAAGAGGTCATGCCAGATTAGGAGAAACAAATAGGAAAAAGTCCAGAACAGAGAGGTTAAGTAAAAGGTGTGGGGAGCAGACAACAGCAGGAGAAAAGGTTTCCCAAACATGTCTTTGTCAAATAACAGAACAGGGTGGGTAGTGAGAAAATAGGAGGTTTAATCAGGGCAGTCACAGGAGCTGGAGGTGGCAAGGTGAGAGAAAAGCCTTGATTTGAAAATACCTAGAGAGGTGGAGGCAGTAATATGAGTGCTGAGAGCATTTAGCCAGCTGGGGGTATGATAGGCAAATGATCTTTGTCCCTGAGAAGTCCGGCATCGGGGGACTTGGAGAGGCTGGTGTTCTGATCTTCTGGTAAAACGGGTGCTAGCGCTCGGGCATAACAGGTCTTGGATACAGGGTGGAGTGAGGCCCAGAGTGGATTTTTTCACCATCAGGCAGGTAAGTACTTTATCCAGTTTGAGAGTTGCAACCAACCTGAGTCAGCATAGAGTTCACATGTGTGGGTGCGTCAATGTGCACCAGTGAGCAGCCGACAGGCCTTATTTAGGATGTTGTAATGCGACTAAGTGCTGTAGTAGTGGCAGATCCATATATAACTAGCCATAGTCAACGACTGAGATGATAGAAGATTGGATGGCAATCCTCAGTGCAGAATGGGTAAGAAGCTGTCGGTTCCAATACAGAATCCCAATTTGCTGAGTAATAGTTTTTGCTGTACTATCAATGTGAGTTGCAAAGGTTAGGCCTTGATCAAAGTTGATTCCAAGATATTTGAAAATTGGCACTTGTTCAAGGGTATTTCCCAGGTATGTATTAATGGTGAGTGGGACTTGCCGTTTCTTGTTTTGCAGGTTAGAGAAGAGCATGGATTTAGTTTTTTTGTGGTTTAGAACCAGCTTATGTTCAAGGAACCCATCTCAACTTGGAAAAAGCATGCTGAAGGTTGAGGCGTAAGAGGTTCGGATCTTTATGAGTGGCAAGAATCACGGCATCATCGGCATAGAGGATTAATTGTTCAGGGCAGGATTTGGGGAGGGAGTTTAGGAAAAGGCTGAAAAGGAGGGGGCCCCAGATGGATCCCTGGGGAACTCCTCAGCGAACTGGTTTTGAGTCTGAGAGAACTCCAGCTACTTTTACAGATTGAGAGCACTGAGCAAGGTAATTTTTTACCCAGTCACCAGGACCCTGCGAGAGCCCTAGGGATAGAAGTTGATTGATAAGTAGGCCATGGTGAACTGTATCAAATGCCTTGGTTAAGTCAATGTAGACTGCTCCAGTTAGGTTTCCTTTGTCCATGGCATTGTGGATTGCTCCTGAGAATTCAAGTAGGGCAGTCGATGTGCTGTGCCCTTTCCTAAATCCATGCTGCTGAGTGCATAGGATGTTGTGCTTTTCCAGGTAGTCTGAAAGTTGGTCCGCCACCAGCGTTCAAGGGCCTTGAGAGAGGTGGTAGTATTGCTATCGGCGATAGTTACCAGGCAGTGACTTATCACCACTTTTGTGCACCAGAGTGACAACTGCAGCCTTCCATTTCCTAGGGAATTGGCTGTAGCAGAGGAGAGATTGAAAATTTTGTGAGGGGAGCAGTACTTCCTCCAGAGTGAGGGACAGAAGTTTAAGGTCAATAGTGTCGCTGCTTGCTCGGAACTTAGAAATGGCCTTCTTTACATATTTATAGACTTCATGTGCCTTTACTAGTTTGAAATGGAAGGGTGGTTTGGTTGGAGAGCAGTAGTAAGTAGAAATTGGAGGTCAGCATCAGTAAAGAAATCAGATGAGAGGACACCACTAAGGTCCGTGAAGGTATCATTTAGGGTGTTTGCAATGATCTCTGGGTCTAATGTAGTGGTTCCATCCACATGCATTATTGTAGGAGAGGATTTGGACTGCTGACCCATGATATTCTTTATGTTGTCCCAGAAGGATTTCCCTTCGCCCCAGGAGTTGGAGAGGGCATTCTTGAAGTAGGAGCTCTTCATCAAGCGGATCTGTTTGGTACAGTGGTTGCGAGCCTGTTTATACTTTTGAATGTCCGACAGAGTGCCAGTAGCTCTTGCAGTGGCCCAGAGGTGATCCTACTTTGAGTTGTGCCAATAGCTTTGCCGTGAGCCAGGGATTTGTGAGTGCTTTGATTTTGCTTTTTACTGGTGCATAGGTGTCACAGGCAGTGTTGAAAGTAGTAATAAGTAATCAAGGACTAGGTCAACATCTTGAGTTTTGTAAATCAAGGACCAGTCTATCTGCCCTAAGACAGGTCTTGAGATGAGTAAGGTTGCCTAAGGTAGGACTCTGCTATAGATGGTTTTGGAGGCGTTGACGAAACTTATTTGTCCAGGTACATATTATTGAGAGTGATCACTGAGCGAGTCAGGAGAATACTTACATTGGTTATACGGTAGGGTGGCTGGTAAGGATCCAGTCAATGAGGGTGCTGGTCCCTGATTTGTAGTTTTTCCTGGTAGGGGAGTTTACCACTTGTGTTAAATTTGCTGCTAGGATGGCATCTTTGTTTGACCCTGCATCAAAAGCAAGCCAATTTATATTAAAGTCCCCAAGGAGAAGGAGTTCGATGTCAGAAGGTTGTGTACTTAGAACTCGAGGACAGCTTGTAGGCCGGAATCAGGATCTTTTGGTGGGATATAGACAGCAGCAATCGTGAGGACTTTGTTTTGGGCACCAAGTAGTATCTTCATAGGGAGGAGTTGCACTGAGGTTTCTGTGGTGGGATAAGAACCAGAGAGACAGGTGAGGTAGTCCTTTATGTAGATTGCACATCCACCACCCCTTTTTGAGGTCCTATCCAGCCTGAATATCGTGTAGCCTTGTATAGAGATGGCATGATACGGAGTATTAGGTGTTAGCCAAGTTTCGATGATGGCAAGGATATCCGGTTGTGTTGGCTGGCAAAGATTTGAAGGAGGCCAGTTTGGGAGGAGACTGCAGATGTTTAAGGTAGCAATTTTGAGCCCCCCCCCCCTCCATTTGGCAGGCTTTGCTGTACTGTAGGAGACAGGGCCAGAATTTGAGTGGACACTTCCTGATATCAAGAGGAGGAGGAGTAGGAGTTTAAGAGACAGTTGCTGTACTTTGTAGTAAATTGAATTACACTTCTAAGGTTTATGCGGCTTGGACCAGTGCAGGCGTCTAGGGACCCAGAGCAAGGAGATTGTTAGTAATAGAGAATGATATGCCCATTTATCCTTGTTGTAGCTTGTCAGTTGCACCCGGTCACTTGCAGATAGGTTCCTGGTGGTTAAGTCAAAAGCCAAAAGAATGATCAACAGCTGAGGTCCAGAGTCACTGAAATGTTAAAATTCCTGAAGGTGATTAACTTTGCCTGCACATATGCAGGATGTGAAATCCTTTGTCTGTATGCTTCTTGTCATTCAAACAGGTTGCTGAAAAGCCACATACAGATCATGGAGCAGGTCAGACGAAAATGTGGATTCCAGCAGGACCCAGAGTCACCAAGTTTGTCAGATGTAGTTGCTTCACTTGTGTTTTGCTTGGGATAGCTTCCATAAAGTTGATTTTAAAATGAAAATAAAGATACCTGATGATTTTTTTGCAGAAATCCAGTCCAGGAGACTTTCACAGATGTAGTGAACAAGAATGGTGTAGTTACCACAAGCAGAAAAACATGTAAATCCACAAAAACTAAGCTACAGACACAGACAAACGCAAGCAGTCACCACACAGACCCAGGGGGCGTGGCTCTTGTGGTTGAGCTGTCAGGGAGTAACCACCACTCAGTATGGCTCACAGTGGATATGGGCAAGGAAGGAGTGGAATCTGGCACAAGATTGCCAGACTTCAGGAGGGCTGACTTTGGGAGGATGGGGGAAGTGGTAAAAGGGTACCTAGCCAGAATTCAACCTAATATGGGCAATAACCAGAGGTGAGAGCTCATAAAGCTGGGGATAGTGGAGGCAACCAAAACCTGCTGCAAGGCCCAGGGCAAGAAAGCTAGGGCTAAGAAACCAAGCTGGTAGAGCAAGGAGATAATGGAAAAGGTAAGGAGGAAAAGAACTGCTTTTAGGAGGTACAAGAAAACAGGAAGGGGAAGACAGGGAGGAGTGCCTGACAGAATTGAAGAAGGTGACACGGGCAGTAAGGGAAGCCAAGGCATCTACGGAGCTCAGGCTGGCACAAGGCATTAAGAAGGGGGAAAGGACATCTTTAGGTACATCAGGGAGAAAAGGAGCTGTAAGGACCACATAGTAAGGATTAGAAAGGAGGGGGGTTGAGTGGAAGCAGGGTGAGATAAGGCAGAAGCGCTAAATGATTACTTCCACTCTGTATTTACTAAGGAGAAGAGGGGGGTGATACCCAAGGGGGAAGGAATGGCAGAAATGGGAGGGAAGGGGGTGACAGATGGGGAAATCATGGAAGGCAGAGTTCGGGAGGGTTTAAAGACACTGAAGGTGGACAAGGCGACAGGCTTAGATGGCATCCACCCCCAGGGTACTGAAGGAGCTGGCAGAGGTCCTTGCAGGACCTTTGGCAGACCTATTTAATGCCTCACTATACTCAGGGTGTATACCTCAGGATTGGAGGATGGCACATGTGGTGCCCCTCCACAAGAGTGGTCCCTAGGATGAACCGGGGAACTACAGACTGTGAGCCTCTCGTCCATCATGGGTAAGCTGATGGAGACTATCCTGAAGGAGAGGCTGGTGGCCCTCCTAGAGTCCAAAGGACTATAGAACAGCAGACAGCATGGCTTCATTCATAGCAGATCCTGCCAAACCAACTTGGTGGAGTTCTATGACTGGGTAACTAGGCAACTGGACAGGGAACATGCAGTGGATGTCCTGTTTCTGGACTTCAGTAAGGCATTTGACTTGGTGCTGCATGGGAGGCTGGGAAGTAAGTTAGAAGGCACAGGGGTGGGTGCAAAGCTGGTGAGATGGGTAGGGAACTGGCTTCAGGGAAGGCAACAGAGGGTGGTGGTGGGTGGGAAGCTCTCACACCCAAGGGTAGTGATGAGCAGTGTTCCACAGGGCTTGGTGTTGGGACCAGTGTTGTTTGGGATATTCATTGCAGACATATCATTGGACATCGAGAGCAAGCTCAGTCTGTTTGCTGATGATACCAAGATGGGAGCGGTGGTGGATGACCTAGGGGGATGGAAGGGGTTGCAGGACGAACTAGCAAAGCTTGAAACCTGGTCAGACACCTGGCAACTGGGGTTTAATGCCAAAAAGTGCAAGGTGCTGCATTTTTGGGTGAAGAACCCAAGAAGGAGTTACCAGCTGGGGGGAGTGCAGCTAGCTCAGACAGAAGAGGAGAAGGATCTGGGAGTGCTCATTACAGGGTCAATGAACAACTCGGCACAATGTAGGAAGGCATCTGCAAAGGCCAACAAAATGCTGGGCTGCATTGCAAGGGGTATATCCTTGAGGAGGGGTGAGGTGATTCTGCCACTGTATAGGTCATTAGTTAGACTGCATCCAGAATACTGCATGCAGTACTGGCGCCCATATCTGAGGAGGGACAATAAGTTACTGAAGGGGGTGCAGCGCAGGGCAACAAAGATGATCAAAGGGCTGGGGGACTCATCATACAAGAGGAGGCTGAGGGAGCTGAACATGTACTTGCTGGAGGAGAGGAGGGACGGGGGGGACTTGATTGAAACCTTTAAGTACATGAAAGGAATAAACAAGACAGGTACAGAGGGGCTGTTCAAAGTAAGAGGAGAGGGACACCATGGGCCATGATATGAAACAGGAGGAGGAGGGTTCAGGAGGAGATGAGGAGACACTTTTTACAGAGAGGTGATAGCTGGGTGGAATCGTTACCTGCAGAGTGGTATCCAGTACAACAGTGGACTGCTTCAAAAGGGGATGGGGCAGGACAAGGGGGAGGGTCAATGGAAGGGAAGGGTGGAAGGGAGTGGCAGCTGCAGAATAAGGGATGCTAACTGCACATTCGAGCAGACTAGATAGACCTCTAGGCCTTTATCTGCTGGCAAATTTCATATGTTCATAAATAGATGTATTTTTTTTTCCAAAACTAAAAAACTGAATCTGTAATTTCCACTGAAAGTGCTGAAAGTTAGGATTGTTGCTAAGGTGAGGATTTGATATTGCTAGGGAGCAGGCATCCATCATTTGGTAGCACAACCTTCGATTGGTTGCTAATCCGGTGTGGGTGGGATTTTCTAAAAAAAAACATGGCAGCCAAATTCCTTGCTTAGCGAGAGGTGGTGACCTTGAGGAGACTCATGCTGTGAGTACAATTTAGATATCTGGCTGATCCTACCTGTTTTTTAATGCTACATATCTGATTGATCCTACACTTCTAGATTTTTGTTCATCTGTGCAGGTTCGGTGTTCGCGCTGCTACCACCACCACCACCACCACCACTGTTATCTGGCTGAGCCAGCCATTTTTGTGGTGATCGTTGTTGTATGATGTCCATAGTAAAGCAGAACAAAAAGTCATTCTGCTGCACTGCAGATGTCACTACTGCAGCAGAACAACATTTTACAGCCAGTGGATTTCGGTGGAGGATGACGTTCCACCATACACTATAATGAAACACTGGGAAAGGCCATCAAATGGTCTAATGGCAGTGCACTACGCTGCCATGACAGTGACTGGGATTCAGGAGTAGACTCAGGGAACTGGGTTAGGTAGGCCTGGGTTGGAAGCAGTGATGCCACCAGCAGCAACTCCCAGTTTAGAGAGAGCTGGCGCTGAGTCCCATCGCTCCTGTGACCCCAGCAGTGGGCCTAGAAGCTTGTTCTTCCACCGGTATTCATTGTATGTGTGCCCAAAGGAAGCACTGCTTGGCACTGTGCAGGAGGCAAGAGTGTTAGTGTAACCCCTAGGTGGTCGCTATCCCAAGGGCTACTACTCCTGCCTGCTTAACTACTAACAGGTTGAGGGGCCTAGGTCCAATGGCAGTTGCCTCCACCCAGATGTCAGGGTTTGCAGTAGTTAAACTAACTTGGTCACAGCCCTCTGGGACACTGTAACCCCCCTTTCTTCTCACTAGTGGCCCTTCACAATGCATTAGGAATATCTTCACAATGTACACTTACATCCAGTATTGGCTCTGTCGACTGGACTCTGGGGACCCCCTGTAAAACAAGATGAAACAGTGCAAAAGCCACAGTACAATACTTTGTCATAAACGAATACCTCAGTCAGTGTAACTCTGCTGAAACAAACAGATCTGATTTATTTAAGGAGTTGTAACAAGGAAGGGGAAAATCAGGTTAATTATGTTAAACACATTAATAATCACAGTACTGTGTGCATATTCAGAGTCCCAAATTGTCACTTTCACTGGGTACCCAGGATGGGAAGGGGGCTAGCCAGGATTGGTGCAGCTGGTTGGGGCCCTGTGATGGAAAAAAACACTTGCACAATACCCAATTGTAATCTGGAGCCGGAGGGCTCAGTTCGTGAAGAAATGAAAAAAACAATTAGATGACACACTTGCAGGTCGATAAACAGATGGCAGGGAGCTACCCTGCTTTGTACTCACAAACTCAATACTGGGAACTAGATGGAAGGCAGATTGTCCTAGATTGCCAGGAGGAGCAGACCATATGGACAAGGTCCTTGTGACTGGACCCCACTGCAGTTTAGAGCAAATAGATGTAATCTGGATTAAACTGGGATTTACTTCCAGCTTCATGCACTCTATTTACTGTACAGGGGATTGGAAACTCGATTCCCCACAAGCACTACACACATTTATATGTAAAAAGAAAGTACTATACCAGGCAGGCTGCTTCTTTATCCCGACCGCATTTACTGCACAATACCCGGGAGAACACACAGCAGATTCAGTTCCTGACAGATGGAGCGCGATTCAGCAATTTCTCCAGTCTTCTATAGGGTGAGCCTGGTTTCTACTCTTCAGATCTCCTTTCTTCTCCTACAGGTCGGATTCAGTCCGACCGGGTGCTTGCACAGGCTGCAGACCGAAAACTCAGGGCCTTACACGCACTTCCCATGCTAAAATTATACACCAAAGAAGCACAGAGCTCCTTGTCTCTTCACTGCCAAACTCTGATCTAACTTCTCCAGTCCCAGAGCCGTGCATTTCCTTTAGCTCCACACTATTCTGTTCACTGGTTTGGCTGTTGCTCACAGTAAACTCCCCTTGTTGGTGTAAAAAGGCGCCGAAGTCCAAAATACAATTCCCAGAGGCATCCACCATACAGTCCCATTGTGGCTGGCTCCAGAGGAGAGTCCAAGTTCTGATTCGCCCAGAACAGGCTCCATTTTAAAAGATCCCCACAATGATTGGTCCAATTCGGCAGTTCAGAACCAACATGAGGGAGCTACTCTGCACTGTCCTTGCTACAAGAAAGCAGGTTAAAACAAACTGCATTTTCATTATTACTCTAACAGGTTACAAGTAAATAATTACATCTTTGAAAAGTGCTCCCTCTGCCCACTTAGCGACGGCAGAAACAGAGCGATTTGGCAGTAGCTCAAGCAGGACTCGAGCAGAGAAACACACAGACCCCCATCCAAATTAATTATGTCTGCAGGCAGACAGCTCATAAAGAGACAGCACCAGAGGCTCTAAAAGCACTCACAGATAAACGGCTTGGAGGCTGAACACCATCCAGGCTTGGAGCATTCAAGCAAGCTCCTGGAAGACTTCTGGGAACCCCCATTTGAAGGGGGGTTACATTAGGCAGCACCAGGGGAAAGAAACACAGCAGGAAATGGCAGCTGATAACATGAAGGGTTCAGTATTCTCAGGCCCTACCCTCCACCAGATCTCCGGCACTGGGTAAAGCTAGGTGGGTGACAACCAGGTTGGGAGATCACCAGAGTAGATTGAGGGCATGCTGGCTAGAGGATAAAATTCTGTATAGCAACAACACGGTCGTTAAACACTCTTCAAACCCTCAGCAAGGAGTCAGCTGATACTTCCTTCTGAATATCTTTACTTTTGAAACTATAGTTTTCCCTGGGATCATTTTTCAAGAATATCAGTTTTTCAGAATTGTGCACTGAGACAGGAGATCTGTTCTGGGAATTAGAGTACTGAATTAGAATTACAGTAAGTACTGTAAACAAGCATTTGTCAATGCTGTTTGCTTGCTTGCTTGTAGTTGCTGTGCAGTTGTTGGTCATAGGTAGCACAGAGGGTAAAATTAACAAATTAATAACACGAGTTATGATAGTGAAATTGTGATGATTGGAAAATGAAGAGGTTCGCATGTAGCGCTGTTGTTTTCTTGAACTGTGGCCCTGAATTTTCAGAATTTTACTTTTTATTACCCCAGCATATAACAATGACAGCTGTCATTTATTAACTGCACCCAGAATTTTTTTTTTGTGGAAAACAGGTTTTGGAGGGAGATTTGATAATGATGCTTGCCATGTTTATTCAGTGGAGCTAAAAAACGTGTAGCTTTCCCCTCCCCGGAGTCTAGGGCTATGTAGGTGGAAGTATGCGGGGAGGGGGCACGTACAGCAGAAGAAGAAACACACTCACACGATTATGCTCATTTACCTGGTTCAGTTAAGCTGACATGGGGGGTGCAGGCAGTCTCTTTACCGGGGGGGGGGTGCTATCAGCTGAGTGAGCAAACTGGTTAGAACAATCACAAGGGGTTGCATTGATTAAGTCCACTGTCCACAATGATCAAAACTGTAAAAGTGATTTAATAGCAACTAGAAAATGGGTCCAAGAATCCTAGCTTTCTGATTGGCTAGGGTATCGATATCAGCGGGTGGGTATTTTTAAATAGAGCCCGCTGTATAACTAGATCCTCATTGGGGTACCCCATTACTGTATGAATTCTTGGGCACCTCGAATTTTCAGCTCGGGAAGCCACCATTTCTCTCTGCTCACTAATAAACACACAAACAATAGCGGCTCGACCACTTTCCTCCCATGACTCAAAGGACAAAAAAAAACCAAACTGTTTTGCCATTAAATAGCATGGGGTAGTAAATGCTCGACTCCAATTGTAAAAGTGCTGATTCTAGTCAGACAGAGAGAGCGCTATCACTGAAACAGCGACTGAGCACAAGAGCAGTGGCATTTCCTTGACTTTCCATACCACACATGGACATCCAGCTGCGGTATGAAAAATAAAGGAAATACTGGTCTTCTCATGCACAGTAGCGGTGCTGGAGATATCGCAGTCTCTGCTCTTCACCACAGTGAACATTTTCAAAATTGGAAGGCATTTTTCAAGCTACTAGTTTTAATGGTCAGCAAAACAAAATACAAATAAACCCACTTAATAAAAGCAAGTTAATTAGCGTATGGTGAAAAATCATAAGCAGTCCCAAGCTGAGTTGTGTTACAGTCCACTTAGTTGCGAGAGAGATACATAGAGGGAAAATAAAATAAGAAACTAGACAGTGAAAAAAAGTGCTGCAAAACTAAACAGGGGAGAGAAGGTCGGGGCAGTAACTGCATACAACTGGCTTTTTATTAAGCTACATTGTTCATAATAATGAAGGCGTAGGAACAATTTTATCACAAAACTTAACTTTAAATTCATTTTCTATTAATTTTTTTGCATCGTTTTTTTTTTTTTTACACAACCCATTTTCTAAGCACAATAATACCCTCCAGGGTGGGTATTATTGGGAAATACTGGACTTTCCAGGGGCTATAAGGTCCTTCGCCTGTGGCGTCGGGCCTCATTACACCACGGGCAATCCAATATTTCCCAATAATGCCCACCCTGTTGGGTATTATTACTTACATAATAAAACCAAGCCACTCTATGGACCATGGGAAAACAGTGTCCACTGGGTGGGCTTCATAACACACGGCCAGGGCCAAGATTACATGCTTCACAGAAATTGATCCATGAAACCAAATTGCACGGTGCTCCTCAGAGCCAAATCAGGCTCTAAGTGACGGTGGCAGCAATACATTCAGGCTAAAGTTACATTCTTCACCAACCACTTCAGCCACCATGACTCCCTCCTGCACAAAACTTGGGGCACAACTACAGTACTTGACTGCCTCTCACTTACCCGCTGCCTGGTGAGCACCCCATGAAACAGCATTTACAGGAGCTGCTCCTGGTGGTCTCGCACACCCGCAGCGCTGGGACTTCGGGGGCCATTCCCAAGCTGCTGAACAACAATCCAGCTGGACAGAGGATAAGTCCCAGCGGTGACTGTAAAGTAGGCTGCCACCACTGCTACCCCACAAACTCGGGCTCTCACCACCGATCCACATACCAGGACCCTATGGCAGCTGACTGGCCTTGCGATACCAGAACCCCTCTACTACGCTGCCCTACCTCAGTGCTGGGGATCATGAGGGAGTCTCCAATTTACTATGAGCCCCAGCTCCCACTCTTCCAAGGTGCAGAGGTCCCCAGGCATGCAGCTGTTAACAGCACACTCTCTCTCTCTCAGCCCCCCTCCCCCCACAACACTCACTACTCCACCAAATGTTTTAGGACAGTAAGATGGTGGGCCAGGGTGGCCCTCACCCCACCCCCGAACCTCAGCTCACGGCTGAACTGGCAGCTCTTCCCAAACCAGGAGACATCTTCCTCTGTCCTCCCCTCTTTTGGCACCAAAAGCCCTTACCTTTATACCACCTGGGCCCCAGGCCCTGCCTGCCAGCAAGTGGTCCTAAAATCCCAGGCAGCATACCGTGGGACTAAGACTAGTAAGGTCCCACACGGGGGCTTACACTTTCCCACCACACAAAACTTTCACCTCCTGGTGAATGCTAGGCCAGTTGCCAAGATGGCCCTCCAGGAGAAGATATGCACACTCCCCACTCTCTGGATGCCATCTTACAGAGCTGGTCACACCACTGGGATGGTGGAAACCCAAATCTCTAACCCCGGGGAGAAGGCAAACTACCCATAGCCTAGAGGTCCAACTACTTTCCTGGGGGCCCTGGCAACCCACTCCCCATTCCCATGGACGGATTGCCAGGTACTGGGGCAGTGGTGTCCTAGGCTCTCCCCCATACACTAACTACCTATCCTGCCAAAGTGCTGCTGCCACCACCAGAGGACTGAAAGCATACCCCACATTTCCCACAGGCACTTAATATTTAAACAGTGTCATAAACCCTGGCACCCCAACCGAGGGTGACTAAACAGATTATTAAGTATAAAGCATTGAACCAGTACATCCTCACACTCCACCTGGCACCCATACACACACAAACACACACACACGCTCACCCCCCCACACACACACACTGTTAAAACATACAGCACCACAGTGCTGACAACAGAACCAGATAACTGGAGTCCAAGTAATGTCTCTAAACGTCTCTGGAATGCTCACTCTTTTTGAATGTTGCTGAACCGCTGGGATGCACACTGAGCTAACCCACAGTAACACACAACCGGGTAAACATAGAAACAGAGTCTGTCGGCAGATAAGGACCATACAGCCCACCTAGTCTACCCATTACCCTACTTGGTTTGGCAATCCCTACTCTTATCTGGACTGCCTTTCCCCCGCTCTGCTGTACAGCAGGGTGCCTTTATGTTTATCCCATGCACTTTTGAATCCCAGTACGGTTTTTGCTTCCACCACCTCTGCTGGTAGGCTGTTCCACGTATCCACCACCCTGTCTGTGAAAAATTACTTCCTAACATTCGCCCTAAGCCTTCCTCCCTCCAGCCTCATGTTATGTCCCCTTGTCTTAACATTAACAGCATTTTAATTGAATAAAAGGAGTTGATCTTGCCCAATCTATGCGATGGGTACTGCAGTCCAAACACTGGGATGTCCATACAAGGGTCAGCAGCTATACTTCATATTTTAGGACCAAGGGGCCGGAGGGTCTGAGGCTGTCCATGTCCTTACGATGCTTCTTGCAGGCCTGGGCCAGTAAGGGCACCGTGTCAGGGTATGAGAAGGTGGGGAACTGGTAGGGCTTGGGAATCTCTCTCTCGATTACAGGGTCCTCAAATATCAAAGAAGTCGGGGTGACACTGGGGGCAGCTGCTGCAGCACTTTGTCCCTCCAAAGTCTCTGCCTCCGAGCTGGAACCTCTGTCCGACACCGTCTCCTCAATGTCCACATCAGGCACCTCCCGCTTACAATGTGGAGTGTCAGTTTCCAGGGTCTGTTTTGGTATTACTGCTGCCACAGGATCCATGTCAGTCTGTTTAGGGCCCACTTTCTTGGGTGCTGATGGCCTCTCCCTCTGTCACAGAGAGGAGCAGGATCCGATGCCAGAGAAGGGCTGGGCAGATGTCTGTTGCCCTTCTCCACTGGGGCCACTTCACTCAACACCCTCTCAACCTCTTCCCATGTTTCCATGCTGGTGAGGGTGGCAGTAGTGCTGAGTGGCCAGCCATGGTCTCTCCCTCTGTCACAGAGAGGAGCAGGATCCAATGCCAGAGAAGGGCTGGGCAGATGTCTGTTGCCCTTCTCCACTGGGGCCACTTCACTCAACACCCTCTCGACCTCTTCCCACGTTTCCATGCTGTTGATGGTGGCAGTAGTGCTGAGTGGGGTGGGTGGTGCTGGCCAACCCCAGGATGGTAAATAGGGCTGCATAGTTATGCAAAGCAGTGGGGCAGGTCTGCGGGAGCAATTCAAGCATACTGGCAGGTTCCTTACTTCAGTTCCAGAACAGTTACAGATGACACACATGTCCTGTGAGTTACTTTTCTCCATGATGCCCCAGAGCCAGGATAACAGTGACACTGGGACCATCACCTCCTTTGCAGATTTAGTGGGGGCCTCTGCCATAGCTCACAATTGCAGTTCCCAATTTTACTTAATCCACACAGAATCTCTCCCTCTTCAAAAACTGTGGCACAGATAAACTCACACCATCCCTCTCCACACTGAAATGGTGCTTCTTCTCTCATGCCCTGTGACCTCTCACACAGCTTCAGCCTTGTCCTAGCCAATCCACATAGCTCCCCAACATTCTGCATGGATTATCACATGTATGGCAAATGTCCCGACCAAGACCGCGTAGCACTGCTTCCCAAAAGGCTCAAAAAGCTAGAGTCCAAAATGGCGGAAACTCAGAAGGGAAATCTAGTTCTGCAGGTTCCAAACAGTCTCCCTCAGCTGCAGCACCCCAATTTTCAGTCCAAGAAATTACATGCACCCCACAAAACTAATCCCAGATGAACCGACCCATTGTAGCCCCCTCCCTGGTGTCCAGGGGTATATAGGTGGAAGTCTGTGGGAAGGGGGCATGTACAGGAGAAGAAACACAGTCACAAGATTATACTCATTTACTTGGTTCAGTTAAGTTGACATGGGGGGGTGCAGGCAGTCTTTTCACCAGTGGGCTATCAGCTGTGGGAGGAAACTGGTTAGAACAATCACATGGGGATGCATTGATTAAGTCCACTGTCCACAATGATCAAAAGTGCAAAACTGATTTAACAGAAAATAATAAAACCAGGCCACTCCATGGAGCATGGGAAAACAATGTCCATTGGGTGGGCTTCATAACACATGGTCAGGGCCAAGATTACATGCTTCACAGGAATTGATCCATGAATCCAAACTGCACAGTGCTCCTCAGAGCCAAATCAGACTCTAAGTGATGGTGGCAGCAACACATCCAGGGTAAAGTAACATTCTTCGCCAACCACTTCAGCGACCATGACTCCCTCCTGCACAAATCTTGGGACACAACTGCAGTACTTGACTGCCTCTCACATAGATGTACAGGAGAAGAAACACAGTCACAAGATTATACTCATTTACTTGGTTCAGTTAAAAGAACTAAGGGTAGAACTAGTGACACCACTGACTACCCTCTTTAATAAATCATGGGAGGATGGGGTGGTACCCGAGGACTGGAGGAGGGCAGATGTGATTCCCCTTCACAAAAGTGGGAGCAAGGCAGAAGCAGGAAACTACAGACCTGTTAGTTTAACCTCAGTGGTAGGGAAAATGATGGAATCACTTCTGAAGGAAAGAATTGTTAAATTTCTAGAGGCCAGAGGGGCACAGGACCCAAGGCAGCATGGAGTCACAGCAGAAAGGTCATGCCAGACAAATCTGATAGATTTCTTTGACTGGGTGACCAAAATAGTTGATCAGGGAGGGGCTGTGGACATGGCCTACCTAGACTTTAGCAAGGCATTTGACACAATCCCACACAAAAGATTAACATACAAGTTAGCCAGCCTGGGAGTGGGTCCCAAGATGACAGCCTGGGTAAAGAATTGGCTGGAGAATAGGACACAGAGAGTAATAGTAAATGGAGTCCACTCTGAAAAGGGGGTTAGTAGTGGGGTACCAGAGGTTCAGTATTAGGACCAGTCCTCTTCAATGTCTTTATAGTGACATTGCAGAGGGACTGGAAGAAAAGTATGTCTCTTTGCAGATGACACAAAGATCTGCAACAGAGTTGATGCACAGGAGTGGGGTGGAAAGGATGAGAAGGGACTTGGCAAGGTTAGAGGAATGGTCAAATGGCAGCTTAGATTCAATGCTAAGAAGTGCAAGGTAATGCACCTGGGAAACAAAAACCCAGGGGAAGAGTACACAATGGGGGGTGAGATACTAACAACAACAAAAATGGAAAGGGACCTGGGGGTAGTCATATCAGATGACCTAAAGGTGGGCAAGCAATGTGAGAGGGCAGCAAGGAGGGCAGGAAGGATACTGGGATGCATAGGGTGAGGCATCACCAGTAGAAAACAGGAAGTTATCCCTCTGTACAGACAGCTGGTGAGACCCCATCTGGAGTACTGCGTGCAGTTCTGGAGACCCAATCTCCGCAAAGACATAGACAGGATGGAAGCTGTCCAGAAGAGGGCAACTAAAATGGTGCAGGGTCTGCACTGGAAGACATATGAAGAGAGACTTAAGGAGCTTAATATGTATAGCTTCAGGGAAAGGAGGGAGAGGGGGACATGATAGAAACTTTCAAGTACCTCAAGGAATCAACAAAGTCCAAGAGGGTAGCATCTTTCAAAAAAGAGGTGTGCAAGAACAAGGGGGCACAATTTGAAAATAGAAGGGGCGCTCAGAGGTAATTTAAGGAAGTATTTTTTCACAGAGAGGGTGGTGGATGTATGGAACGGCCTTCCAAAGGAGGTTGTGGAGTCACAAACAGTGGTGGAATTCAAGCATGCATGGGACAGTCATAAGGCAATTCTAGGGGTTGGGGGTAGGAAGAAGTAGGCTGCTGGTTAACTAGGATCTGCAGCTTATCCATCAGGTAGGGAAATGGGCAGACTGGGTGGGCCAAGCGGTCCTTATCTGCCGTCAAATTCTATGTTTCTATGTTTCTCTGTTTCTATGTTAGTCACTGCCTGGTGAGCACCCCATGAAACAGCATTTACAGGAGGTGCACCTGGTGGTCTCGCACACCCGCAGCACTGGGACTATGGGGGCCATTCCCGAGCTGCTGAACAACAATCCAGCTGGACAGAAGGCAAGTCCCAATGGTGACCGGGAAGCAGGCTGCCACCACTGATACCCCACGAACTCAGGCTTTCACCACCGACCCATGCACCAGGATCCTATGGCAGCTAACTGGCCTTGTGATGCCAGAACCCCCTCTATACCGCCCTGCCTCGGTGCTGGGGATCATGATGCAGGCTTCAATTTACTCTGGGCCACAGCTCTCACTCCTTCACGTTGCAGAGGGGATGCAGCTCTTAATAGCACACTCTCTCGACCCCCTGAACGCTCACCACTCTGCCAAACATTTCCGGACAATAGGGCAATGGGCCAGGGTGGCACCCCGACCCTGAACCTCAGCTCACAGCTGAACTGGTGGCTTTCCCCGAACTGGGAGACCTCTTCCTGCGCCCCCCCCTTGGCACCGCACCAAAAACCCTTACCTTTATACCATCTGAATCCCAGGTCCCACTTGCCAGCAGGCAGTCCTGAAGCCCCAGGCAGCCTACCACAGGAGTAGGACTAGTAAGCTCACACAGGGGACTTACAAACATGACTATGTTGAAAATGTGGTTTCAAAAAGTAAAACTATTGCAACCATATGAGTAAATGGGTAAAAATGTCAACGTTTTCTCATAACTTTGTTGTTTTTTGAGATTCTGAGCCCTGTATTTTCAACATAGTGTTTTTATGACACCACCTAATGAACATGATTCTTATTATCTATGAAATACGGGTCCTTCATGAAAATGGGTGTACAATGCCCTGAGTTATCCAGTCATCAAATGTAAGTATGATGTTCTGGGCAGGATTTGAAAAAATGACACTTATCATGTTCATGAGATGGGGTGATAAAAGGGTTATGTTGAAAAATTTGAGTCAAAATATCCAAAAATAACAAAACATTGAAAAAAGTCAGCATTGCCTGATAACTTCCATGTTTTTTTTCACATTTTTACCCCAAATTTTCAACATATAGACAGCTGAATAGCAGACATCAGTAACACTCGGACTGCTGTTGTCAACTAAACAACGATCAATAACACAAGCACAGCTGACCTTAGGTCCCTCCCCCCAACTGCTGCACTACTACAACCTGCTTCTGACCCATGTATCACTACAGCTGTCTGTCCTCCACGTGCGGTGTAGTCCACACAGTGCAGGAAGTCTCACACCATCCTAAATATCCCCTCATAAACACCATCTCCACCACCACCCCGCACACACTCTTCTCTCCTATCAGCATCTCAAAACCAAAAACAAAAGGAGACTCTTGAGAGAACTGAACAAAACTGGAAAATGCAAACCACCCCGCCCACTGTCACCCATGGAAGAACAGTCTGGAAGCTGGTGAGGTGACACGCATGGGTGGGGCACAGCTGCCGACAGGAGAAGGCCTGTTGTGGACTGTCCAGCAACAAGGTGAGCACGCTTTAGCTAACTCATGATCCACGTAACCCTAGTGCTGGCAGGCTATGAAATGGCAGTCTTGGCTCATGCCAGTTTTGTCCTCCTCCTCTCTCAGCCCTGCTCGCACTGCTCTTCTTCTGTAATCGTTCTGGTAGATGAAGGTGCACTGCTGACCCACCCAGTGCCTGTGGCAACCCTTTTAGCACCCCAACTATTGCCAACAAATGCAGGGGGCCCTTTAAAATCATTTTTCAACATTTATCATCCTGGGCCCCCCAAACACACACACACTGCCTAGCACATCGCCCGTTCCTTCTACCATAAGGGTTGGTTCCATGTTTTAAGGGCCCTCCTTTCTACTCTCCAAACTGAAACAACCACTGGTGCATTCAATAGTAGCTATTAACAGTCAGCTGAACAAAAGACGCCAGTGTCCCTTGGCCTAGCACTGTCAACCAAGCAACCAATGATACGGGCACAACTGATCTTACATACCGCCCCCATCGGTTGCATGACTAGAACCTGCTTCTGACTGGTTTATCTTTTTAATATTTAATATTTATATGAACATGTTTTCCACCTAGAATCCACAAGTAAAATATCATTTATATACAGATGATACTAGGATTTATACAGCAAGTTCATCTGCAAACTAGATAGAGATAGTGTTGTAGGAAGCTTTTGATGATTTGCAAAGTTTTTCATTAAATCCAGACTTGCTTTAAATGCAACAAAAAAAATCATGTATGTTAATGGAGTTAAAGTATCAGATTCAAATGATATAACCTTGCAAATCAAACTGTCAATGACAAAATACTGCAACAGGTGCATACCTCCAGATATCTGTGAGTCTGGCTAGATGACAAAATCAAGTGGAATGTTTATATTGATTACCTAAGAAAAACCTATGGAGACGTGTTGGAGCTATGTACAAAATCAAGCACTGTATGAACAAAGAAGTTGGAAAGCATGTAGTTAATACTATGATTTTGCCTATTTATGATTGTGGGGAGTTGATGTTTGCTGGGGCATTGGGGATGGAGCTGGCAAAGCTGGATGTTATGTGTAACAGGTTTGCCTGCTTCATCCTTGACCCCCCCCACACACACACAAACAGTCACACACAAGACTCACAGATGTGAGTTATGTAAAGAATTACAATGGATGAATTTAGTGGAAAGTAAGAGTTATTACTCTATTTCCTTTATGTACAAATACTGTAACCAATGTAAGTGACCAGGGATAGCACTGATTCTCAGCACTTTATCCCCCCTTAATCGCTCGCTGTTAATCCTTCTTCCAACGTCCCTCACATTCTACCCATCCAGCACCCACCTCACCCAACCTTCCCTTCTTTTCTGCTCCTACACTAACATTTTCCTATCTCAACTTCCTACCTCTACTCCCCCTGACAAAGGTAACTGGCTCTGCTGGTTCCCTGCATTCTGACCTATTAACTTCCCTACCCTCACGTACGTAAAGATGTCTTGTAAATATGAATGCCTATCATGTTCACAATCTCAAATCGTTACTTATTGTTGTTATCCTACCGATAATAAGTCAAGTTATTGTTTGTGAATAAGTTTCTGCTCTGTTATCTTCAACTTTGTTACATGTAAAATGTTGTTTTGACTGTTGTTCATGACGTGAAACCTCTGTAAATGAGCTCCTAGCTCAAAGGTTGTAATCCAAGACTGAAATAAATAAAATACATGAATAAAAGTAATACATTTGTACCTGAATATTTATTGGAAAATCTGCATAGGAGAAGTATTAAAACTAGACTCGAATCTTTACTGTTATTTTTTGTTGTTAATGCTTTTTATTATTTGTTTTAACAACACACTTACACACACAAATACCAATACCAAGCAGGAAACAACACACATACCTGTACACATACAAATACCAGTACCAAGCAGGAAACAACACACATGCACACACAAATACCAGTACCAAGCAGGAAACAACACACATACCTGTACACATACAAATACCAGTACCAAGCAGAAAACAACACACATACACATACAAATACCAGTACCAAGCAGGAAACAACACACATACACATACAAATACCAGTACCAAGCAGGAAACAACACACAGCATGAATACAGAACAATAGAACTGGAACTTAAAGGTCAAGAAGAAATAAATTCCCAGAAGTAGCTATACGACTACACAGTTCTTAAATAATGAAGGCGGCCCATGGGAAGGGTACATCAGATAAACTGTGTCCAAGGAGCTTGCTGAACAAACTATGAACGTATAAGAAAAACAGCAGACTAAAGGACAAGGTGCCCAAAAACAAAAGAAAAAAATGTTCAGAGTCCAGAGGATGATGAGGGCACCATATATCAATTTGTAAAGCAAAAACAAACAGCAACTCTAACAGTGATATCTCTTATCTCCTAACCGTACTACCCAAGGGGAAAATCCAAGGAGGGCTGGCTACTGTTAACAAATAGCCACAGGGGGTGGGGGTGTTATCCCATCCCTCTAGTGACCTTACAGGTTCCTTTGCACAGAAAAAACGACCAAGCACACCTATCTGGAGTTCATCCAATCCCTGCACGGGGGTTAGGTAGGCCAAATAGGGAGCCCAACAGAGATGGTACTGTGCAAGAGTGTTGGAAGTAAGGTGGGAGAGCCTGTCCAGTACAGCCACTTTAGAAAACGAGTTCAGTAACTCAGAGATGGTGGGGACTTCCACGTTCTCCATCCAGAGGATGAGTCGTTTAGCTTGAACATGTAGCATGGAGAACCATTTCAGCTGCTGCCTGTTTAATTTCACAGAAGAGGGGGACAGGCCAAGGAGCCACACCAAAGGGCCTGCTTCTGGCTCTACACCCAGGATTTGTAATGCCAGGCATTGGACGGCCGACCAGAAGGGCTGCAGCTTAGGGCAGGACCAAAGGATATGAGCCAGGTCTCCTATGTTTGAGCAGTCTCACCAGCATAAATCACTATCCATTAGGTGGAGCTTGTGAAGGACTGAGGGAGTATGGTACCAGTGGGGTAGAATTTTGTTTTGGATGAGCCTGCTTTGCGCATCCGGATACGAAGAGTGGGCTATTTTCCAGCACAATGCCCATTGGGATACTGACATTTTCTGCTGGAGAACAAGCTCCCACTTGTCTTTGGCTGTTGTGAAATGGGATAGTAATTGATCCATTAGAGTGGCGTAGATAAGGCTGGCTCTGCCAGTTGTAAGGGAGAGCCACTTGGCTAGAGGGGATGCCATCTAATATGATAGGGAAGGGCAGTTTGTTATATAGCTTTTAACTGTACTATGAAGTTGTAGATATTGCCAAAAGGTTGATTTCCCCAGTTGAAAACCCTGGTCCAGCTCGGAAAAGGATTTGATCGTGAGCCTGTCTTCCTCCAGTTCATCAGCCAGGGTCCAGATCCCTTTCTCTTGCCACTTTGACCATAGTAGGGGTTTGCCCTCCACTCGGATAGCATTATTTCCCCAAAGAGGAGTGGCAGGGAGTGGGTGAGGGTTAGCCCAAGGCTTCTTATGCACCAGGTGCGAACTGAGTTGGCAATGGTGAGGTACTGGCCTAGGTGTTTAGGAAAGGGGTTAGAGATATTTACTGTTATGATACTCATATCTGTATGTTATCATACTAGTTCAGCTATAATTTGATTGAGTTTTCCCAATTGTACCGCTTGCACGCTGTGGAAATATTTCTGGTATGAGATAATTTCATTGTCTTCGTTGATGGTTGTGATTTGTCATAATAAAAATTCAACAAAATATTTCTTATACAAAAAAAGTCTAGTCTCAGATCAGCAAGTGAAGTAGAATTCCAGCCAACAAAAAGAAATGTAGAAGTGGGAAGGATACCTTTGTACAGTATGAACCTTATTCACTGGAGTAATCTTCCATCTGTAGTAAGACCCTTGCAGGGTAAAATCTGTATGAGAAAATAAATAAATGGGTCCAGATCCAAGTAACAGGGAAAACTGTGTTGCCAAAATCTAGATTCTGGTTGCCATCATATTAAGATTAATTAAATTCAGTCTTGTATGATCGTATGATAATTAATACACTTGTTTGTAGAGTTGAATAAATTATTTTCTATCATCAAAATTTGATATAATATGTATATGACATGTAAATATCTACAGTGTGAACCTATGAGTTCTTTTAGATTCAAATATGTTACAGTACTTCTATTTCTCATATTATAAGTGATGTTTTACATGATTGTCCTTGACTTTTATGTAACTTTCTATTAAGTAATTGTAACAAGGGTCTCCACCCACTGTCACCGATAGAGGAACAACCTGGGAGCCAGTGAGGTGAACAGGATCAACAACAGCCTCTTCCTTTATTTAATGAACACCTATCTGGGCCAGTGGTGGGAAGCCTGCTGTGGAAAACCCAGCAAAATGTGATTGCTCCCCACCTGGCTCATGTTCCGCTCACCTCTAGTGCTGGCAGGCGAAATGCGGTCTTGGCACATGACAGTTGGGTCCGCCTTCTCTTTTGGCTCCACTAGTGTGGCTCTTCTTCTTCTGTAGTCTTGTGGATGAAGGTGCACTGGCAACCAGGAGTGCCAAAGGTGTTGAATCCGGTGTGCTGCTGTATCAGGGAAGTGTGGCCCACCTGCCATCATACCCATGGAGAAACAACCCAGAGTTGGTGAGGTGACATGTGGTAGGACAGAAGCACCAGCCTCTTCCTTTATTTACTGTTTAAGTCCCCATCCATTTATTGGGGGCTTACCTGCTGAGCTGCAGGTCCTCAGCTGCTCTTTCCCCACCAGTGTTTGATGACCTTCACCCTTTGGAACCAAAGGACTGTAGTAGCGGAGACCAGTAGGGCTGTGCATGCCACATCAGTGGCTCTGGGGGGAGTTGAGTATGGCTCCTCACCAGAGCACTGTGTGAAAGGGTAACCCCTGTCATAGCGGACACCCCTGGGATAAACTGAAACCCTTCACCAAGCAGTTTATATGGAATGTTTTGTATAATGTCCAACATTATACAAAATGCTGGTTGGCTGGTTATAAATTAAGTGCTTATAAGACTTTCAGTGCATATTAACCTAAAAACAAAACTAAGAGCACAGTTACAAAATGAGAGGGATGTCTTAATATAAGAATAACAAAAACTTGTGTTTGCTTTTTCCAAGATGTTTGCAGCCCCCTTCAAACACACATTTTGCAACAGACAACGTGAGATAATAGCATGAGGTAATATGACCCTGCAGGAGAGTTTAAGAGCACACAGACTGTTCTGACCGTGGGTCTGACCTTTAACAATGTTGTAAACAAGTTATGTAATGTTCTCCAGATGCCAAATAACTGTTCTCTGTGGTGCAACAGTGGCCCCAGTGGCTAGTTTCATGTTATATCTGCTGTTAATCAAAAGGCAGGGGAAATTGTTTTTCCAGCTTCTAGTGAGCTTATAAAATGCCCTACCTCAGTGCTGAGATAGGTGGGATAGATAGGAAGGTGAAAGACCTCCTTGTAGTGTGTGCTTTCACAGTTTGATTCATCCTATGCTGAAGAAAAGTCTTAGACACTGTTAAAGCTAAACAGTTTCTGACTTACCATTTTGCTTTCTGTATATTTTACTTGATGAAAATAAATTGACAAATGCACTTGTGCATTTTTTATGCACCTGACTTGTGGTCTGCCTGAAATTGTGTTATCCTAAATCCATGCCTGATGACACACTGCAGCTGAAACCACCCTTGTGTCCCACAGTCCAGGCTCCTGGACTTGCAGGCAGAGTCATGACAAGATAGGACAAGTGCCATCAGGGGCCTTTGCAATGCTTCCAGACCCAGAGGACTGAAGCAGTGTAGGGACTGGGAGTGAAATCAGTTGCTCTGATGCACCATTGTGAAGTTCACACATACTAGTGTGATGGCCACAGGCACATCTAAATAAGAAGTTGTGGCATGCTAGGAATACGTGTTTAAAAGCATATTGTTAGGTAATTAAAAAAAATCATCATGTGCCAAGTCCTCGTTGGGGACATATCTGTCGACCGAGGAGGGTCATATGACTGAGCGCTGTTCTCCTTAAAATAAAACAGACAGCAATGCTTTGCAAAATCAAAACCCAAACCTGAATTGTTTTGGACCTCAACTGAGGTATTTGTAATTCCTGGTTGGATGCTTCCCAACTATTTCACAGGTTGCAAGCTGTAGGGTTAAGCCCTAAGTTTAATCATGGTTCCTGAACCAGGAGCTCTCCTTGCTGTTTGGGGGTGGGGGATAGAGCAGTTTTCAGTGATCCGTCTCTGGCTGATGTCCTCACTCTCTGGTCTCTCTCTCTGACACTCTCTCATTCCTCTATGTTGGCAGGTGGTGTCACTGGGATTTGGCTGTCACTCTGATGCAGGTCAGACCTCTCCTGGCTTCAGTAATCAGTGGTTGAGTCCTCTGGTTTATTTATTTATTTAGTTTTTGTTGACCGGGTAAGTGCACTAGACAAATCCTGCCCATTTTCAGGCACGTCCCGGGGGAGGGGGATACAGCTAAATGCCAACTGACCTTGAACCAGATCAAGCTGTTGGTGGTATTTTTAGTGAAACCAGTTTACAGGCAGCTCCCCCGGCTATAATCTCTATGATTCTGCCCCAGCCAGCACGACCTGGTATTCAGTCCTACAGGGGTGGATATAAAAGCAGCATCTGACAGCAGTGCTGATTAGGCAGATTATGTTGCATTCTCAGGCTCCAGCTGCAATGCAAGAAGAAGACCATTGACTGCAGCTTTCAGCTTCAAATTCTTGTAGCACTCAGCATGCAATTACCTCTCTTTCTTGTAGGCAGGAATTTTACTTCCCACTTTACTTCATCTGAAGCAGAATGCACTGTATTTCTCAGCAGCACTCAGCCCCTGGTCTGTTCAACAGATGCATGCAGACTGAGTTAGGTTCAGAACAGCCCCTGCTGTTCACTGGAGAATCCACAGCGTACAGCGGTAGCTTGAGCTGTCAGTCACTTGAATGCAGTCTGAAGTCTGTCACTCGACAGGCAATTGGAATGGCAGCTGCAAAGGTGCCTAAACTAATTAGATCTCCTACAAATCCAGGAACCCGTGTAGGGCTCTTCAGAAGCAGATTCTCCTAACTGGTTGGCCATTCATCTTCTGACCCCAAGGGCATGGCAAGGAGTGTCAGACGTGATGAAAATGGCTGCCATTCTGTAATCCAAAGGCATTCTTCCAAAAATGTCCTTATTTACATAAACTTAACAGCTTAAACATGATTCCACACCCTGAACCAGTCCTGATCAGGTGCAATCTCACATCTGGTTTAGGCGGTGCAACGATTAGGCAATTCTTGGCCTCACTGTAGGCACTTCGGGTCTAGTACATTTTCCCGACATCTAACTGCCTGGTGCATGTTTTCCCGATGATGAATTCTCAACTTGCATCTTAGCGACGGGTATTTATTACCAAGAAAAATAATCCCGGAAGAGATTAGCAGTGCCTTTTTTTATTTGCACATAATCGCTGGTAAAGTGAAAAAAACAAACAACCAAACAAACACATAGCTGAAACCTGCACAGGATAGCTGATAAAATAAAACAAAACAGACACAGACCTAAAACTGTAAACCCCTATGCCTATTATCAAGACAGAATCAAAAAGACTTCTCGATTTCTCTCCTGTCTGATTTTCTCTCAGTTTTGCACAGAATAGCTGGTTAGGTTAAAAACAAACACAGACCTGAAACCTTAAACCCATATAGCGGCCAAATACTAAATGAAAATGAAATCCCAGCAGCAGTCAGCAGCGAATAGCTGGTAAAGACTCCTTGTCTTTTAAGCATGTTGTAATGGATGTAATGAGTGACCTGTTGCAATTAAAATGATACACCTGCGATTGTAATTACAGGCAACCACAAGTAGAGTTTGCTGCTATTACTGCCTCTTTTAGGGACATTTTGTTCTATTTAGGCTATTGGGAGAAAGTTGGGCTAATTACGGACAGGGCAATTGTTGTTGGGATCGAGACCTTGACAGGATTGCAGAGTTGGGCAAAACATTGTCAGGTATTCGAGTGTCGGGAAAACGTACAGATCCTGGAACTTCTGACTCACTCCATTAGTGGCAGCTGATACCTTTGATGTATGAGTGCAAAGGGAGTCTCAAAGGTACAGTAGCAGCAGGAGGGTTACACACAGAAATTAGATATTTCCTTACGTCTGTTTTTCTGTGTCGAGAAAGCTATGAAGAAAGTTACAAATGCTTCAGCATTGATGTATTCTTTCTAAAGCCCTACCCAATTATTATTTCTAGATGGAATTCTATGATCCCTCATGCCTGGCACTGTTCTTAAGCCCCTGCACACATTTTCTCCCACAGGTGTACTTGAATGTGATCATTTTCTGACAACGAGTACCATTATATGGCACTACAAACACCCAGGATTTCTTTATATTCCTGGTTCACACTGTCCCCATCCTCTGGGTGGACACATCTTGACCACATTCTCATCCTGGCAGCTTACCAGGCAGGCAAACCTGTGAAACAGGCTCTAACAGTCTCTGATGGACATTCAGTTTCCTGCTCCCCATTTCATCCTTTGTATGATCTTTTATATCTGGAATCCAGACTACTGGATGAGGAGAGAGCACTTGCACCTCCCTTTCTACCAGATGCCAAGAACTACTTGAGCCACTACCCTTGGTTGTAGGGTCAGGATTGTGACAATGGTGAAGCCATCTGGAGGAACCCCTTTAGGAGAACCTTCACACAAGCTCCTCACTGTCCCATGGGTATCATATTAGCTTTATCTGCAGGCTGGCATATTGAGAACTGGACCTGAGAGAAGATCTGTGCTGCACCCAAACTCTGGACCCATACTGCCACCCCTGAGTCCTACATGTACCCCACAGTCAGCTGCAACCAGAGCTATGGGCAGAGTCAGACCCCTCTTAGTGAGTTTCAAGTTTAACTTGAATCAATGGGCAAACTAGAACTCTTGTGCCATTCCCACCAAATATCTTTTTACCACAAGCCGTATACCAAGGCAAGCTAGCCCCACCGTAGGGAGATTTTTGAATGCTACTAACAGCCCCACATTACAGTTAGAACAAAAATAAGTATGGCAAAATCTAAGTTTCACAAAACACAACAGAATTCTTCAATAAAAGAAGGCAAAAAAGTCTCAAAATTTGGGACAAAAATACCTCAGTATCCCAATATTTTCTTGTAACAGTGTAGGACAAGGCCCTGCCCCATTTGTTATGCAGATAGAGTTACATGCAAGGATCTGTTCTATTCTCCTTCTCTCCTTTTCTCCTTTTCTGTCTGTTCTCTGGTTGTGCAATCAAATTTTCTCGTGAGACCTAGGACTTGATCACCCTGACAATCTTGCAGTTCTTTGCCTCTCACTATCTCTCTGCCCTAACTTGCTGTTCTGTCTTTTCTCTCCCCTTCCATATCTGCTGGTATAAAATATATGTGAACCATTTTATGGAAATGTAATTGATACTGGGATCCCTTTGTTTAAAACTGTATATAGTTATCCTGTTGAAATGATTACAAAGCTAAAACTGTATGTAGTTTTACTGTTGAAATGATTGCAAAGCTATTTGGAACTCAAGGGGTTAACCTGAGATGCAGTTTTTAAGCCTTTTGCAGAAGCTGTAAATAAGAAGTCAGTTCTGGGTCACAATATTCTTTTTGCTGCACCTGCTGAAACTGACAAGAACACTGGAAACTTACAAGAACACTGTGTGAAAAGCATGCTATTTTCTTAACAAACTCCTTGCACAGACTTATAAAAAGGAGCTGCAATGTTTTGCAAAAGAGGGAGACAGAGACTGAGAGACTGATTGGCAGTTGAGAAGAAAAATACAAAAGGACTCTGTTTTCTATGTTTCTACTTCGATTGTAAATAGTTATTCTGAGCAATTTCAGTTTTTCTTATTTTACTGTTATTAATAATAAAACTCTTGTGAATTTTACAACTGCTCCTGGTTTTCCTATGCTTCCTGACCTGTGCTCTGACAACATTTCTCATTACATTTCTGTTCTGAATTACTTTATTTGTTGAAGCAGGATTTCAAATTTATCTTGTGAGCATGGATCTGTCGATTCCCCAGTGCTCCATCTGCAGAGGCCCACACACTCACTGTCAATACACTCCAGCTCTGGACCCTGCTATCAGCACTGAACACTCCACTGCCATCCGACATTTCAGATATCTGTAAGGATGTTTGCATCTATTAGAAGTATTCACATAGATGGATGCACTGCACCATTTACTAGACCCCACTACCACTCAAGCTCAGGTACCATTCACCCGAAGGATTAAAGACTTTGCCATTTATATCATTACCCGCGTAGTTAAGGGTGGTTACATTTATACTGTTTTATAAAGCACTCGAAGTCTAGTCATTTGGTTTAATTTGTTGTGCGCCTGGAATTAGTAGGCAAAAGCCCTTTAACTGCAAACAAACTGTACATTCCAACCATTCCATTTTGTGGACATTCGTCCCCAGCAAGGCCCTATTTTCATAAAGTTGCCTGCACTGCAGCCTTACATAAGTATATGCCTCAAAGGGGAATGACTCTTATCTAATATAATCTTATTTATTTATTGAAATATTTCAACAGGAGGGAACACTGAACAACAAGCTGCTCGTCTCACAGTGCAGTCTACTCTTCTTACTGTTAAAACAGTTGGTGCTTAAGGATCAATCAGTATGAAGATGGGATCTGTCTAGGTGCCTGATCAAAACCAGTCCTAAACCTTACTCCATCTTGTACTAATTATTTGTCAATTACCATAAATCACTACTGTTTAGCCTTTAGTAAAATAATTATCTGTCTGCTGTTACTGCGGGGGGGGGGGGGGGGACTTTTCAAAAGCAGGTCCAGTAACCAATGATGTGACACGTGAGAACTGCAGAGGTAAAGGGATTGTTTTTGCACATTTTTGGGGTGGTACCTGAGGACTGGAGAAGGAGGGCTGATGTGATTCCTCTTCACAAAAGTGGGAGCAGGACAGAGGCAGGAAACTACAGACCAGTTAGTTTGACCTAAGAGGTACGGAAAATGATAGAATCACTTCTGAAGGAAAGAACTGTTGAGTACCTAGAGGCCAGTGGGGCACATGACCCAAGGCAGCATGGATTCACAATGGGAAGGTCGTGTAAGATGAATCTATTAAATTTCTTTGACTGGGTGACCAAAGTAGTAGACTAGGGAGGGGCTGTGGACATGGCCTACCTAGATTTTAGCAAGGCATTTGATACAGTTCCACACAAAAGTTTAATACACAAGTTAGCCAGCCTTGGAGTAGGTTCCAAGGTGGTAGCCTAGATAAAAAATTGGCTAGACAACAGGATGCAATGGGTAGTAGTAGTCCACAGTGAAGAAAGGAGGGTTACTAAAGGAGTACCGCAGGGTTCAGTACTGTGACCAGTCCTTTTTAATGTCTTTATAAGTGACATTGCAGAGGAACTGGAAGGAAGAGTATGTCTCTTTGCAGATGACACAAAGATCTGCAACAGGGTTGATACACAAGATGGAGTGTAAAGGATGAGAAGGGACTTGGCAAGGTTGGAGGAATGGTCAAATGTATGGCAGCTCAGATTCAATGCAAATAAGTGTAAGGTAATGCACCTGGGAAACAAAAACCCAGGGGAAGAGTACACAATGGGGGGTGAGATACTGACAACAGTAAAAATGGAATGGGTCCTGGGGGTAATTATATCAGATGACCTAAAGATGGACAAGCAATGTGAGAAGGCAGTAAGGAAGGCTGGGGGTTACTGCGATGCACAGGGAGAGGCATCAATAGTAGAAAACAGAAAGTTGTTATCCCTCTGTACAGATAGTTAGTGAGACCCCATCTGTAGTACTGTGTGCAGTTCTGGAGACCCCATCTCCTCAATAACATAGACAGAGTGGAGGCTGTCCAGAGTAGGGCAACCAAAATGATGCAGGGTCTGCAGCAGAAGACATACGAAGAAAGACTAAAGGAGCTTAATATGTATACCCTTGAAGAAAGAAGGGAGAGAGGGGACATGACAGAAACTTTCAGGTACTTTAAGGGAATCAACAAAGTCCAAGAGGGTAGCATCTTTCAGAAAGAGATGTGCAAGAACAAGGGGGCACAATTTGAAGATAGAGGGGGGATGGCTCAGAGGTAATGTGAGGAAGTATTTTTTCACAGAGAGGGTTGTGGATGCATGGAACAGCCTCCCTGAGGAGGTCGTGGAGTCAAGAACAGTGGGGGAATTCAAGAATTCATGGGACAGACATAAAGCAATTCTAGTGGGTGGGGTAGGAGGAAGTAAGCTGTTGGTTATCTAGGATCTGCAGCTTATCTGTTAGGTAGGAAAATGTGCAGACTGGGTGGGCCAAGTGGTCCTTATCTGCCATCAAATCTTATCTTTCTATGTTTCTTATTTAATCCCAGGAGTATATTTCCAAAACAAGATGTATTTCAGGTGTAGTTTGGTAACTTCAACCAGATTTCACAGTGTTATCGGAAGCCTGGCTTAACCACAAATCCTTGAGCTCACCAGTTCTTTCAAAAGACTGACAGGATTACAGGAATGATATTTACCTCTGGGAGCACTACAAAGTAAAGAAAATGGATAAATTATTTCTCATTGTAAAATAGGGTGACAACCACCAGGTCAGGAACCCTTCTGACAACCGGGAATGTGGTGCACCTAGATATCCTGATATCCATGCCGGCCAGGAATAAAAAAAAAAAAGATTTTTTACGAACCATTTTTGTAAGGTTAAGTACCTTAAGAACCTTAACATGCCATAACTGTAAAAAACTCATTTACACATGTTTTAACCTCCTAGCCTCAGACTATCACCACAAACATATATTCACCCTGAAAATATACTGAATATGATATCTCTCACCTTCTGTCCTTTGTTTGTTTTTTTGTCTCTGCTTCCATTAGGCCTCTCAGCCATTGATCTCCAATCTGAAGGTTGTCCCATGCACTTGTCCATACCAGTGCTATTCAGATCCCACCCACCCCGGCTCTGTTCAACAGCTGGCCAGCAGAAATGACTTGATCAGTCTCTACCCTCCTCCCTCTGCTTAATCGACTGTTATTTTTTATGTAAAAGAAAATCACTGTTTGATCTGTGTACTGACCATGCTTCCGGTCACACAGTGCAGTATCTCTCAGTAGCTGTGAAGCAGCCAGCTGCATAGTGCACTTGCTCACTATCCCAACTGCTGGCCGCACAACATGCTCTCTCTTGCTGCAATGGTGGCTGGCCACATATCTTCAACTGACAGACTCTAAGTAGCACTCAGCTCTGTTTTGAAGAAACTATCCAAGCTTTGGCAGCGTGTGTGTGTGTGTGTGTGTGTGTTGTGGCGTGTGCGTGTGTGTGTTGGGGGGGGGAATGCTGAACAAAAAAAAGCCTTTGTGTGAAGCAAACAAACAAAACAAAGTAAAAAAACACTGTGGTTCTCAAAAGAGGTGACAGGGAAGAATAGGGAGAAAAAGGCAGCATTCAGGAATTATAAGGAATCACAGAAGGAGCAGGACAGAGAACTGTATCAGTTAAAGCAGAATAAGCAGGGAAGGCACTCAGAATAGCGAAGGCCTAAACCGAGGAAAAGATAGCCAACTCAGTTAAGAAGGGGGATAAAACCTTTTATAGGTATATAAGGGAGCGAAGAAAACTAAGAGAGGTATGGTGAGGCATAATTAAGAAGAGAGGAGGTGGGCAGATGGTGACAGTGAAAAGGCAGAGATACTGAACAAATACTTTTGCTCAGTATTCACAAAAGAAGAAGAGGGGGAAGTACCTAAACCAAATGATAGAAGCACTCTGGACAGGGGGGTTGATACTAGTCCATTCACAGAAGAAAGGGTCATGAAAGAACTTCTAAAATTCAAGGTGGACAAAGCAATGGGGCCTGATGGGATTCACTCTAGAATTCTAAAACAACTAAGGGGAGACCTAGTGACACCACTGACTACCCTTTTTAACAAATCATGGGAGGATGGTGTAGTATCTGAGGACTGGAGGAGGGCGGATGCAATTCCCTTTCACAAAAGTGGGAGCAAGGCAGAGGCAGGAAACTACAGACCTGTCAATTTGATCTCAGTGGTACGGAAAATGATGGAATCACTTCTGAAAGAAAGAATTGTTGAGAACCTAGAGGCCATTGGGGTACAGGACCCAAGGCAGCATGGATTCACAGCTAGAAGGTCATGTCAGAGGAATCTAATAGATTTCTTTGACTGGGTGACCAAAGTAGTAGACCAGGGAGGGGCTGTGGATATGCCCCCTAGGCTTTAGCAAGGCACCTGACACAGTCTGACACAAAAGATTAATAAACAAGTTAGCCAGCCTGGGAGTGGGTTCTAGGGCGGTAGCCTGAGTAACAACTTGGCTGGGCAACAGGACGCAGAGGGTAATAGTAAATGGGGTATATTCTGAAGAAAGGGGGGTTACTAGTGGGGTACCGCAGGATTCAGTACTGGGACTAGTTCTTTTTAATGTCTTTATAGGAGACATTGTGATGGGGCTGGAAGGAAAAGTATTCAGCCAAAAGTTCCAGCACTCACCACCTCGAATTTGAATTAGGATGCCTCCATGAAGAGAGCTTATAGCAAAGTCATTTATTACTCAAAAAGCCACACATTCCCTGCCTGACATGTTTCGGATGACTTGTCCTTTATCAAAGGCTGTGGAAACACCAGATTAAACCAATTTAAATAGTACAACACTTGATGATGTCACAATTAAATCCAGAACTGATTGGTCAGCATAATTTCAAATAACTTCAATGTCCAATCAAGCGTTCTTTAGCTTAAATATATATATTAAATAAACTGTCACATTTCTAACCCATATATAAATATTTATAATGCACCTATGTCCAATAAATAGTGAAGCTATAATAAATAAATGAAATAAGGAAACATTAGAACAGGCAAAGGTGGGGGGGGGGAGGATTTAATAAGAAGTGTTATGAACTTCTTTTAAAGTGCCTACATCCTTATAAAGTATTTTATAAGCCATAATTGTAATCAAGGCAAAAAAGCAAAGGTAAACGGGGTTGGGGGGGATATGCAAGGGAGGAATATAGGGATAAAGACATATATAAGAACATCAATCTTTACCTACAATTAACAATATTATTAAAAAATATTAAGGTGGTATAACTATGGCATAATTTGCGTATTGAAATCACCAAAAATAGCACATTATAACCCACAAATATTCACTTATTGTAAGTATTACAACAAGCATTTGTCAATGCCGAACGTTCGCTTGCAGGTATTTGCAGTGGTATTTGGCACTTGGACATGGCTTAAAAAAATCAGTGACAAAGAAGTACAAGCATTTGTCATTGCCGAATGTTGCTTGCTTCTATTTGCTGTTTAGGTATTTGGAAGTCATTGGAGGGCAAATATTGAAAATTCGCAAACTTACGAGCGTGCGTAGGAACTGCTCAATGCACGCTCATAAAACACTCATTTTTAGGAATTTTTTCACCAAATTTTCAACATAGCCATTTTAAGACATCTGCTCATGAACAGTGTCACTGTGATTTAGTTAATGTGTCCCATACATTGAGTTCGCACACCGACTGCGCCATTGTGCTCTACATGGGCGGAAACACGTTTTGGGTGAGATGTGAAAAATGACAGCTATACTACTCATAAGAAGGTGTGGTAAAATGGCAATGTTGAAAATCTGGAGTGAAAATATTGAAAATTTGAGAACTTACGAGCCTGCGTAAGAACTGCGCATAGCATGCGGCTCGTAAAACGGTCACATTTAGGAATTTTTCCACCAAATTTTCAAAATAGGCTTTTTGAGAGCCCACCTTATGAACGCTGGCACTGTCGTTTCATTAATCGGGCCCAAAAGGTGATTTCGCGCAGTGACTGCGAAATCACCCTTCGGGCCCGAATAACGCCATGACAGTGACAGAATTCATGAGAAGGGGTCCCAAAAACCCCATGTTGAAAATTTGGTGCAAAAATTCCAAAAAATGCCTAAGATATGCAACAAAGTTGAAAAAACCCCATCTAGCCCATTATACAGCTTACCGGCATTTCCTCAGTTCGCGGTCGGCTTTGAAGAGTGCAGACGTGTTTCCGGTCCAGCGATGATCATCGCGCCGAGCTCTGGAGGTAAGTATGGGGTGAGGGAGTGTGGGGAGGCAGGGTGCGCAGTGGGTGGGTGCGGGTTGTGGGAGGGGGCGGGGAGACTGCGTGGGACCGTTTTTAATTTACAGTTTGTTTTCTAAATTGATGACGCGGGATGTTTGCCACACTGTGGTGGGCTCCCAGCATGGCAGAAGGATGGCTGGGGCCGTGGAGCCGACGGGGATTGGACACCCTCGCTGGCAGATGATGCGGACGCCGGTTACCGCTGGGGTGGCCCCCAGCGCGCAGGTGCAGGGAAAGCTGTTTTGTGGGAGTGGAGCCAACGGGATTGGGCACCCCGCCTGCAGACGACGCAGGATGTTTGCCACACTGGGTGGGCCCCAGCGTGGCACCAAAGATTTGGGGTGACGCGCTGCAGCACACAGCGGTGGTTTTCTTTGAAGAGAAGACCACCGCTGTCATACACAGCACCACATCGATTGGTGCAGGACGGCCACGCCTGCTCAACGGAGCAGGGGATTGCACAGGACATGCACACCTCCAAAGTGTCCCATTCTCCCAAGACGTTCTTTTCGCATGCGTGCAAACGAATGTAAAAACCAATAATATTGATTCTATCTCATGTCTTAGTATGACTGCAAAAATAAAAAAACTGTAGTCCCATGCATAAACCATCAGTATACAATCAGACTTTCTTCTTTTCCTTTTTCTCTAGATAGGGGTGTACATCTAGACTATAATTTAGACCAGGTTTTTTGTGTGCCCCAAGTTCCAGAATCCAGAAATTTTCTCTTTTTAAAAGTAAATTGTCATAATTTCCACCTCTCTGATTTCTACTCACTCTATCTACTGCCATAAAGGAGAAAAAGTGTGTAAAATCATTCTTATTTTGCATAACATGTGCTGCAGTAGCATATGTTGTGTCTCCCCTGGCAATGGCTCAAACATGTTCCCCCAATCGTGTCTTGAAGGCATGTTTTGTTTTTCCAACATAGAAAGCTGTGCATGTACATTTGATAACATATATAATGCCATCTGCACTGCAAGTTATACGCAAGCAATAACACATGACAAGGTGTGGGTTATCTCGTGATAAGAGCATGCCCAGGTGGGTTATGAGGCACGAGGTGCTTGCGCTGAGTGCCTTACCTACCTGGTGTGTTTATCAGAGATAACCTACACCTCGGAGTGTGTTATTGCACTTATAAAAGGAGTCTTACTAGTAAATTAAAAAAAAACAAGAAAGAAAGAAAAATCCTCATTTTTTTTTAAAAAAGGAGCTTTTAGCAGTGGTAATAATGAAAATAGTTCCTTGTACAAGTATTATAACTATATGATGGCCACTAGAGGGCGCTCCTCCCCCACACCAACACAGTGATGCTGACTCATGTAGTGTCTGCCTCCCAAACAGATACAACATGGTTTTATTTTACTCAGAGGGAGTGGGTGGTTTTATTGTGAGGGACGCTGAGAGAAAGCAGGTGGTTTGTGCTGAGTGATGATGGTGTAAGGAGGCACGAACGTGTCCGCCCCCACTCTGCACATACACATAGAAACATAGACTTTGTCGGCAGATAAGGACCGCTTGGCCCATCTAGTCTGCCCATTTCCCTACCTACAGGATAGGCCGTAGATCCTAGTTAACTAACAGCCTATTTCTTCCTACCCCCCACAAGAATTGCCTTATGTCTGTCCCATGCATTCTTGAGTTCTCCCACAGTTTTAGACCCCACAACCTCCTCAGAAAGGCTGTTCCATGCATCCACTACCCTCTCTGTAAAACAATACTTCCTCACATTGCCCCTGAACCGCCCTCCTTCTATCTTTAAATTGTGTCCCCTTGTTTTTGCAAGTCTCTTTTTCTGAAAGATGCTACCCTCTTGGACTTTGTTGATTCCACTGAGGTACTTAAAAGTTTCTATCATGTCCCCCCTCTCCATACATACAGACATAATCGTGGCAAGTATGTTTAGTTTATATATATTTTTTTACATTCATTAGTTTCCTAGGGCCAGATATTCAAAGCTTTGTGCTGGGCAAAAAACGTTTGTGCGGGTTTAGCGTGGAATTAGGGCGGGTTTGCTATATTCAAAAGGCCAAATAGCACACACAAACCCATTAGCGCTGGGCAAACCATAAGTATATGCAAAGGGCAAAGTGAACATGAATACAAGTGCAATGAGATATTCAGCGACTAGCACCGCACTAAGGTGTTTAGCGCGACTTAGCGCGACTCATAGCGAGGTACAAATTACCACCCAGGAAAAGCTGGTCTTAACCCTGGGCAAACAGCTTTGTGCAACATTGTTGCTTTGTGCAGTGCTATCACGGCATTAGCGCAGCTTTCGCAGCCCTAACATATGAGTATGACACTTAGAAACTGCCAGATATGGTGGACACATGCCACTCACTGATGGCACCACAATGATGCCATCAGCTGCCACAGGTCCAAGCCATGCACAGGCAGGAAGGGGTGATCAATCCCACAGAGGTCACCATGGTAATGTGGCCATACAGCACACTCCTGCAGACTATATGTCTGTAGTGCCCGACAGATGCCAGCACACACGGGAAGCACTGTGGGCATGGTGGCCATTTGAGGGGAGGGTGTACAGGTGGCCAGACCTCACCACAGCCCAAGTGTGGCCACTAGACTGGGACACATCATGCAGTGCACGTGGGCCAGTAGTGGGAATACCCCACCATCTGTGTGTCTGTCGGATCCCACGTGCCCCCCCGCCACATACAGTGCAACTGTACAGGTGCCACAGCACACACAGCTGGCCATGTATATGTCACTGTGTGCATCCCATGCCACAGGTGCAGCATCTGTGGATCACACAACAGCGTAACAGTAATGTCCACAGTCAGTAAACACCTGCATGTTGGGCCTGTCACTGTTTACAGTGCAGTGAGCATCACTGCCCTACACACCATAGGCAGTGCTGTGTCCCTCACACTACTGGCCCCCCTTGCTACTGTAGTGTCTTCAGTGAACTGTAGCATGCCCTACAGTGTGACAGTTGCATGCAGCACCACCACCACCTGTGCCTATGCTGTGTTGTCCCCTGGGGTGCAATATGCTATGCTATGCGGTACTGTTTACATGTAGCCTGCAGCTATTTATTTATTTATTAATTTATTTCAAACAATCAGATTTACAACCTTTGAGTCAAAGACTCATTTACAAAGGTACCTTGTCGCAGGGAGGGTAGACAAACAAAAATGTGAGGTGAGACATTGGTAACAATACAGGTGAGATACAAGGTGTAAAACAATAAAGTAAACACAAGATGCACTAACTATACAAGGCTTATTCGTACTTTGTGACAGAGACCAGTGCTTAGTAGGCTGGGATGTTCAGGGGTACTCTGGGAGGTACTATTCAGGACAAATACAGCTCCGATTATCAACAAGGTATTTTCGTAGGGCTATTTTGAACTGGCCAATTCTGGGGATGTTTGTGATGTGTGCAGGGAGATAGTTATACCAGGCAGGTGCTCTATGGTGAAAGGATCTTTGGCAGAGTGAGATCCTGGCTCTAGGTATTTGGAAGGTGGCTTTAGTGGCATTACGGGTGTGTGCCGGCCGGGAGGCCTGTTGCAAGGGTGCAATAACCCCTGGAGGGCATAGCCCAGATCGGGCCTTTTTGGCCAGCAAGCAGGTGTGATATTGCAGCCGTTCATCAAAGGTGAGTATGTTAGAGGCAGAATAGAGTAGACATGTATGAGTTCTGCTATGGGCACCGGTCAGGAGCCTGCAGGCTTTGTTGATAGAGGTCTGGACTTTAGTGAGGGTGGTAGGGTCGGCAGCTGCATAGGTAGGGAGTCCATAGTCTGCCAGGGACAAAATGGACGAGGTGATGGCAAGTTTTAGGGCAAACTCAGGGAGGCAGTCTTTGTGGCGATAGAGGAGACCAATCTGGGCATTCATGGCCAATGACAGAGCGTTAAGATGGGTGTGGAAGGTAAATGCCGAGTCGAAAGTGATGCCCAGATACTTGTAGGTTGATACCTGTTTAAGGGAGTGGAGTGTGCTGGGGGTGATGTGAAGGGGAGCATCGCTGGAGTTATTTTGGCGGTGTGCAAAAAGCATAGATTTCGTGTTTTTCAGGTTTAGGACTAGACGGTAGTTGATGAACCATTTTTCTGCTTGGCTGAAGGTGCATTGCAGGGTGCTTTGGAGCGAGAGTGGGTCCGAGTGTGAGGGATGAGGACAGCGTCATCAGTGTATAGAAGTATTTTGCCTGTGCAGGAGCTAGGGAGGGTGTTTAGGAAGAGGCTGAAAAGGGTAGGTCCAAGGATGGAGCCTTGGGGGACTCTGAAGTGTACTGGTAGGTTTGTTGACAGGGTCCCATTCAATTTGACCCTTTGGGATCTATTCTGGCGGTAGCTTGAGAACCAGTTCAGAGGGCCAGGTGAGAATCCCAGTTGGCTAAGGGAGTCTAGCATTAGTGGGTGACACACAGTATCAAAGGCCTTAGATAGGTCGAGGAATACTGCACCAGCAATTTTCCCAGCATCAAGTGCAGTGTGGATTTGGTGGGAGAACTCCAAAAGGGCTGTGGAGGTGCTGTGACCTGGGCAGAAACCGTGTTGCTCAGGGCATAGTATGTTGTATTTAGATAGGTAGTCCATGATCTGCGTGGATACTATTTTCTCCAGTGCTTTTGAGAGGGGGGGAGGATGGAGATGGGCCTATAGTTGTTTGGTAATGTTCGGTCTCTGGTCTTATGGATGGGGGTGATTTCAGTCTGTTTCCATGCACTTGGGAATTGACCAAGGCATAGGGATCGGTTGAGCAGATCCGTGAGGGGGGCTAGCATGACGTCCAGTGTGAGGCAGAGTATCCTGGAGTCAAGGGGGTCACCGCTCGGGTTGTGGGAGGAGAGGGCTTTTAAGAGGAAAGATTTGACATTGCGGGGTGAGATGGTCCTGAAGTGGAAATGGGGCTGAGAGGTAGTAGAGTGGTTGGGTGGGAGGATGGGGTCAAAGAAATGGGCAGGAAGAACTGCACTTAGGTCAGAGAAAGTTGTGTTTAGGCAGTCTGCGATGCATGTTTGGTCCATACTAACCGTGCCATTGATAACTATCTGGGGGGGGGGAGCAGGTATTCCCATTAAGTTATTTTATATTATCCCAAAAGGCTCTGGCAGAGCCCCAGGATGAGGTTAGGGCTGTTTGATAGTAGCTGGCTTTTGCTTGTTTAATGGCCCAGGTGCACTGGTTACAGGCTGTTTTAGAGGCTTGCCTATCCTCAGTTCTGCCGGACTCAACTGCAATGTGCCATAAGTTGTCCCTATGTTTTAGTTGCTGGATCAATGCGGGGGAAATCCAGGCAGCACTCTGCCTCCTTGGATGAGATTTGGTGATGGGGGCAAATATGTCACAGGCCTTGCTGAAGGCACTGGTGAGGTAGGTTAAGGCAGTATCTATGTCTAGTGCAAGGGTGATTGGGGACCAGTTGAGCTGGGCAAGGTGCCGCTTGAGATTGTCAAGGCCCCTAGGGCGGAAACGGTGACCGGGGGGGGGGTGGTATTATACTCAGGACTGAGTGTGGGGGAGGACCAAAAACATAGAACAGGAGAGTGGTCACTGAGGGAGTCTCCTAGGACGTTAACAGACTTTAATTTGTGTGGTCGATTAGAGAGTACTACGTCTAGGAGGGAGCTGGTCCCCCTAGCTTGGTTAAGTGTAGTGGGCTGGGTGACCAATCGTGATAGGTCAAGGACCTCGAAGTCATCCTTAATGTTTCCTGATGTGGGGCTGAGCCAGTTGGTGTTAAGGTCTCCTAGAATAAGCTGTTCAACCTTGTGTGGCAAGGTGGAGAGATAGTCTGTGAGGGAGTGGATAGCTAGACTTTGCGCTTGTGGGGGTATGTAGGTGGTAGTCAGGTAAAGCGTGCCATGACTGGGGTGTGGAGTAATTTTCAGGGTGATGGCTTGTGCCCTGTGGCCAAGCTCAGGGGTTGGTAAAGCATGACCTAGGATGGAGTCGCGCAGGTAGATGGCACACCAACCTCCACGCTTACCCCCCCCCCGAACAGAGTAAAACCTGGGAGGGAGACAGCTGAGTCTGGGGTAGATTTGGAGAGCCAGGTTTCTATTATCGTAAGGATGTCAGGTGTGTGCTGTGCTACCCAGCATTGGAGTGCTGCAGTTTTCTTAGGGAGACTGCATATATTCATAAATGCAATGCGGAGACCATTACCAGGGTGGGGTGATGGTATTGCAATGATGCCCGGCCCAGGGTTAGGGTGCACATTCCCGGAGAGCATGAGGAGTAGGGTAATAAGATGTAGTGAAGGCCTGTGGTTGTTGTGGAAAAGACACTTGCGGAGATGCCAAGATCTCAGGGGGGTAGCGCAGGAGATGGGGAGTGAGATGAGGGCAGGTATAGCTAGTGAGGAGAGGGACCATCGATAACAGTGTTCAGGGGACAGGGGGGTGGGCGTTGACGGTGGGTGAGGGGGGGCAATGGGGTGGTCCAATGTGCGAGGTAGATTAGCGGAGAGGGACAATAAGGTGGGTGTGCTGTGAAAACAGGGGCAATCTGTCTGAAGGGGCTGGGATTCAGGCAGGGGTGCATTTATAGGAGAGCTGTAGGGATCCACAGCGGTGGGTGGGTATAGTAACGAGGAATGATGAAATTGTCCAGAGTATTGTCAGAGTCATGTTTGTGTGTGGATTTTGAGCAGGGAGAATAGAGTTAGAATGCAGGGTCCCCCTAGTGTTGAAGAAATATAACCTGCAGATGGAAAAGTTGGCTGATTGCTGTCTTATTCCAGGGCTACGTTTGCCCTGCACTCCCAGCTATCAACGTGCACTGCCAGATTGATCTATAGGTGGAGCTGTGTTCGGACCTGGCCAGACCCTGTACTTCCAAACTGACCTACAGGTGGCTCTTTGGGACCCTGCAGTAATGCTGCACAAACGGCATGCAAATCAGGGCATGATGAGATGCTAATCAGGCTGTTTGCCCAGAGTCTGCCTAAGTAGGCTCATTTGCATGTCACCTTTGAATATGGCAAATTTTAGCACCGGGCAAACAGCTTAGCTCCGCATTAAGCGCTAATGGTTCGGGGAATATTTTACAGTTTTGATCACTGTTCTTTCACATCTGCTGCTGCCTGCAGCTGTACTGAGTCCAAGCATTTGCTGGCACACACATTGGCCACATAGTTCGTCTCTACCTGCCCTCACGTCACTGTGCACTGTGTTGTTGTTGTGGTTTGCACTTCCTGGTTGCTATATTCAGTGCTGTCTTATTCCAGGGCTACGTTTGCCCTGCACTCCCAGCCCAGTTTGCATGGCCTCATTCCCATGTTATATGGGGAATGTGTGGAGGATGACAACAGTAAAGCTGACATATTGAACAGGTATTTCTGCTCAGTCTTTACTGAGGAAGAGGAGGGTAATGGGTCTGAATGGAGTACAAGGGGTGAGAATGGTGCAGAAATGGACACAAGTCCCTTTACAAGAAGGGTCCTGAAGGAACTGGAAGTAATAAGAGTTGATAAAGCAATGGGGCCAGATGGGGTGCACCCCAGGGTCCTTAAAGAACTAAGAGAGGTGGTGGCTGAACCTCTTGCTATCCTGTTTAGCCGATCACTAGAAACAGGGGGTACCCAAAGACTGGAGGACAGCAGATGTAGTCCCCTTATACAAAAGTGGGAACAAAGAGGAAGGGAACTACAGACCAGTCAGCCTCACCTCGGTAGTGGGGAAGATCATGGAGCGCTATTGAAGGAGAGATTGGTGGAACATCTGGTTGTCAATGGACTACAGGATCCAAGGCAGCATGGTTTCACGGGGAAGGTCATGTCAGACCAACCTCATTGAATTTTTTGACTGGGTGACTAGGGGTGGATCAGAGGAGGGCAGTGGACATGGCCTATCTGGACTTCAGCAAGGCCTTTGACACTGTGCCACATAGAAGACTGTGCACAAACTGGGGAATATGGGTGTGGGCAGGACAGTAGTGCGGTGGGTAGGTAACTGGCTGGGCAGCAGGACACAGAGGGTGGTGGTAAATGACTGTCACTCCACAGAGGAAAGAGTGACCAGTGGGGTACCACAGGGATCATGTGCTGGGACCGGTACTATTCAATATCTTCATTAGTGACATTACTGGGACCTAGAAGGCAGAATTTCACTGTTTGCTGATGACACAAAGCTCTGTAACAGAGTAGACACACCAGAGGGTGTAGACAGAATGAGAAGGGACCTGCAGAAACTTGAAGAATGGTCAGGGGTTTGGCAGTTGAAATTCAATGCAAGGAAGTGCAAGATAATGCATATAGAGGCACAAAACCCTGGCACAATATATCAGTTGGGGGGTGAGGATATAGCATGCACCAAGCAGGAAAGGGATCTTGGGGTTATCATCTCTGATGACCTCAAGGCAGGGAAACAGTGCGACAAGGCAGCAGGTAAAGCAAATAGGATGCTGGGATGCATAGGCAGGGGCATCACTAGCAGGAAAAGGGAGGTCATAATTCCACTATACAAGACACTAGTGAGGCCGCACCTGGAGTACACTGTGCAGTTCTGGAGACCTTACCTACGTAAGGACATAGACAGGGTAGAGAAGGTTCAGAGGAGGGCAACAAAGATGGTGCATGGATTGCATCACAAGTCCTATGAGGACAGGTTGAAGGCACTGAGCATGTACTCCCTGGAGGAGAGGAGGAGGGGGATATGATAGAGACATACAAGTATCTTACAGGGAGGAACAGGGGTGCAGGAATGCACTATTTTTCTGTGAAAAGATGTTCCAGGACTAGAGGGCATGGGATGAAGTTGGAGGGAGGCGATTCAGAGGAAACATGAGGAAGAATTTCTTCACAGAATGGGTGGTGGACAAGTGGAACACCCTGCCAGAGGAAGTGGTGGGGGCTGAAACAATCACGGGATTTAAGAATGCATGGGATAGACATAAAGGAATTCTGGAGGTCAGGGGTAAGGGGCAACAGACTTCCTGGAAAACATAAACTGAACTTACAAACTTAAATGGGCAGACTGGGTGGGCCATAGGCCCTTATCTGCTGACACTGTCTATGTATGTATCTATATAGTCAGAAGCTGTTTACCCTGGGCTATTCCTTTTGAATATAGCTTGCTTTGTGCTCCAGGCTAAGTTTGCCCACTGGGCAGTGTTAACTTAGCCCAGGGGTAAAGTTTTGAAAATCTGGCCCCTAATGATTTTTTTTTTTTTTGAAGGAGTAAGTAGCAATTCCAGGAAAAATGAGTAGGAGTGCTTCCGTGTTTGTCACCCATATGAGGAGCGAGTGTGTCACTCACCGGCAGCTGTAGAGAGAGTTTTTAATTGAAGTGTTTCAGACTGTAGTGGCAATGCATTGCAGTACTGGATAAGGAAACAAGCAACTTGTTTGTGGCAATGGCAGTAATTAAATAATTGCAACAATAGTACTGGCACTAGACTGTTGGAGGCACGGGTCTGAGGTTTCATTTCATGGCAGCATAAAGGGTGGATTGAAGCAAGACACGACAGTCAGTTGATCCGTTGCTCATCGTCTGAGTCGGCAGGTCAGAATTCGTTTTTGAATTGGTTCTGTTGGGGACTTGTCTGTCTGTAGTTAAATGCAGTCACTGCGAGATAGTAAATGTGTGTCAGGGGTGTGGGCAGGGAGTGTTGTACAGCAACTCCGTACCCAGCTTCTTGTAAAGGTAGAGGTTGGCATAGTGATATGTGCTGTTGTCCATCCTGACTGGCTGAAGAAGTGCCGGTTGGCACAATACATGCTGATGAGGACATGGCCATGCGTGCGTCTTCGCCAATCAGCACAAAGAAAATTGTAGACCCATTTTATAAACTGCCTTAATGTATACTCTTTTTCTGAATTACAGGATCCAAATGTTTTGCCTGTTTTTACTGAGCTGCAGTGTACACATTTTTTACACTGAAAGCAACCTTGGGCTTGTATCAGCCAGATAGAATTTTTTTTCTACAATATGCGTACCAGGTAAAGAAAAAGTATGCTTTTTTTGTAGATGACACAAAAATCTGCAACAGGGTTGATACACAAGGGACGAGGGTGGAAAGGATGAGAAGGGACTTGGCAAGGTTGGAGAAATTGTCAAAAGAATTGCAGCTTTGATTCAATGCAAAGAACTGCAAAGTAATGCACCTGGGAAACAAAAACCCAGGGGAAGAGTACACAGTGGTTGGGGGGGGAGTACTAACAACAACAAGAATGGAAAGGGACCTGGGGTTAGTTACATCAGATGACCTAAAGGTAGGCAAGCAATGTGGCAAGGCAGTAAGGAGAGCGGGGGGTACTGGGATGCATATGGAGAGGCATCACCAGTAGAAAATAGGAAGTTGTTATCCCCATGTACAGACAGTTGGTGAGACCCCATCTGGAGTACTGCATGCTGCTCTGGAGACCTCATCTCCTCAAGGACATAGACAGGATGGAGGCAGACCAGAGGAGGACAACTAAAATGATGCAGGGTGTGCAACAGAAGCCATACGAAGAGAGAGACTAAATGAGCTTAATATGTATACCCTTGAGGAAAGGAGGGAGAGGGGGAACATGACAGAAACTTTCAAGTACTTCAAGGGAATCAATAAAGTCCAAGAGGGTAGCATCTTTCAGAAAAAGAGATGTGTAAGAGCAAGGGGGCAGAATTTGAAGATAATGGGGAGACAGCTCGGGGGCAACATAAGGGAATATTTTTTCACGGAGAGGGTGGTGGACACATGGAACTGCCTTCCTGAGGAGGTTGTGGGGTCAAAAATAGTGGGGGGATTCAAGAATGCATGGGACAGACATAAGACAATTATAGTGGGGGGGATGAGAGGAAGCAGGCTGTTGATTAACTAGAATATGCAGCTCATCCAATAGGTAGGGAAATGGACAGACTGGGTGGGCCAAGCGATCCTTATTTGCTGTCAGAGTCTATGTTTCTATGTTTATAAGGCCATCGAGGTTTGAAGTCCGAAAGCTCATTCTACCACACTCTTCCTCTGAACTCTGCTCTCACCTAATGGCCTCTGTAGTAGCACAAATCACAAAAGTTTATTTATTTATTTAGTTTTTGTTGACTGGGTAAGTGCACTAGACAGATTTTGTCTATTTTCAGGCATGACCCGGGGAGGGGGATACAGATGAATGCCAACTGATCTTGAACCAGATAAAGCTGTTGGTGGTATATTTTTAGTGAATGGGGGGAAATTTGGCCAGGGCACTGGGTAAATTCCCCTGCTCTCAGGTGGGGGTGTACTGTAGGCCCTCTTCCTGCAATGAGGGAGTCAGATACAATTGACTGGATGGAGTAAGAGCAGCACACTGTGACACCAGGCTCCTGCAATACTTGTGATAATGATTGTTTAGACTCTGAAATGGATACCGTGGTGCCAGAGCCATGAAGTGAGTCTATGGAAACTTCACCTCCGATGACTGATCTGGAAGTATGTACCAGGGAGACAGCAATGGAGGTAGTTGGAAATCTACCTGAGGATCAGGAGCTAGAGGAAAACCTATGCTACTGGTGACATCAGCTGGAAGCAGAGATGGAGTGCGCGGCAGATGCTGCGCCGCTAGATCGGAGGTCACACAGGGTTTTGTAAGAACCTAAATGGCGCAAAACAGATGAAGACAAGGTTTCGAAGGAGTCCAGACCGAAGGGGCCATCTGGGTCTCAAGGACCGATGGATATCCCGACAGTGCAAGACGCAGTGAAACATGCCTTTGGTCTTAAATCTCCTCATGATTCTGAGCCCGACTGGACCCCGGAAACAGCATTAGGGAGAGCTGGATGGCAGCAGAAAGCAAAAGGTATATGGATTCCTGATGACTCACCAGCTTTTGCAGGTGAATCACCGCAACTTTTTCACGGTGAGACCGTTTTGGATGGCGAGGCTTCTATGCATCTACGGGTGACAATGGATGGCAGCAGTAAGTGGGACCAAACTAGGGTGACTAATGTCTTTTGTAACCCAAATGTTGTGGTTGACCATGATATTACTGCAAATAGTGCCCCAAGGGATGACCCTGCTCCCTTTATTTTTATGGGTTCCTTAACAGACCCAGGGAGAGCAACAGACAGTTCCGGTCAGGTGTGTGAGAAGACACCTAGGCCAGACATATTGACACAGCCCCTTGTACATGATTCCAGGCATTTAGGGGAGACCGTGAAGTCCAGACATATGAATGACAGGGAGGGGGAGACCTAAGTAGCTCCTGAGGCTGAGACCACAGGTGAGCAAGAACAGGAACAATTCCATAGTGCAGCCAGCACTAGTGCTGGTGAGGATCAGGAGCAGAGGCCCAAGTCTCCCCCAACTCAGAGACCATGTTTTTCAGAACTACACCTAAACCCAGGAGGAATGCAGTATGCCTACAATATAGAGGAGGGTTGGAACATTTCTCTGATAGGGAATTCATGGGGTGCACCCTTGTAAAACAGTCTCTCAATTTCTCCCCAGGAGACGTCCATGCTGTAATTCATATATCTGGGGAGGAACACTTTGACATTAGCTTTCACACTCCTCTGGGACTGGAACGTTTTGGAGCTAAATATAATCAGATCAAATACTCACCTGTATGAACACCATTTATTGTCATTCCCCAAACGATGCCACTGTCAAAACGAATAGCAGTCATGTTCCGAAACGAAGGGGTCAGTGTGAGTGACATAAACCACTGGCTCCAGAGAAAATGCACAGTTCTTGGACCCCCAGAACCGATAATCGACTCGGAACAATTCTGGACTAGAGGGAGGCACTTTTATGTCAGACTAGAACAAACGAATGATGGCATACAACACATACCAAACAGTTTTTTAATTGGGAAAAGATCACGGTGTTTGTTTCTATGCGGGACAACCCAAAGCATGCCACAAATGTGGGGATCACTCACATCTTGCTAGTGCATGTGACAAACTGAAGTGTATATTATGTGGGGAATTCAATCATATCAGTACAGCATGTTCTAATGTGGCCAAGTGCAACTTATATGACTCAGTGGGTCATGCTTTCCGAAAGTGCCCCATGGTTTCCCACAATCAGACGAATGGCTTTGACTCAGATGTCCTTATCAGAGATGCTCAGACCTTTGCAACACCTCAGGCACAAAAGAAGACAGGCTGTGAGCCAGGACCTGCACCTAGCAGGGAGATAAACAAGCCTCAACCTCAAGAGGTGCAGCATCCAGATCAAGAGGGACAGTCGCGGTCCAGAGAGACCCAACATATGTCACACCCTACCCCACTCCTTAGTCCCTCTCCCCCTGCCTCCTTAACTGCTCATGAGGCTGCAGGATAGGGAACAACTGAGCCCCAGGTTGTTCAGAATATGCCCTCTCCCTTGACTGAATGGTCTAAACCAGCCCCACAGACTCCAGGCAACTCAAATCCCGATAGTTCATACTGAAAATCAGTTTGAATCCCTTGCTACACACAAAAATTGGGAAGACACCAACTGTGAAGGGTTGGAGTCAGATAATTCAACACATTCCTTTCCTTTACCTAAAGACAATGATGGAAGAAAGAAAAAGAAAAAAAAGAAACATACGACATCTGGGACTAGATCTCGGAAATGAATGGAATCTTGTGCATTTTCGGACTCCATTTAACATCTGCCAATGGAAGCTATCCATTTCACTTCTCTGAATGCTAGTAGCATCAGGAATCAACAGAAGAGGACAGCATTATTTTTGCATTACATCTGGAGCGAGTGGACATTATCTTTTTGCAGGAAATCTGGATGCAGGATTCTAACCAGAAGAACCAAACAAAAAAAGCTTGGATGTGGGGCCCTTCCTATTGGCCGTTTGGACTTGGCAAGGCAGATGGAGTGGGCATATTATTTTCAGGGACTGGATTCAAACTACAAAAGCTTATAGATTTGATTCCTGGCAGGGTACTGATTTTGGATGGCTTATGGGAGGGGAGGCTGTTCCGACTGATAAATGTCTATGCTCCTCAAGTGAAATAAGACAGGATAGATTTACTAGATGCAGTTCAACCATATTTAGCAACTGCTAGAACTGTGATTTTTTTTGGGGGGGGGGATTTTAATTGTTCCCTTGATACTGAAGACAGGAAGAATTCAGGGAAAAAGGTCTATTGCGATTCAAATGCTTTGCTCCAGTGTTTAGAGAAAGCTGGATTGAAAGATGCTCATGCAGTAAAAGGCATAACCCCAACAAACACTTATTTCTGAGGCACCTTAGCCACAAGGATTGATTTATTTTTCCTATCCCCTTTCATCCATATCAAGATGCTTAGTACTCTTTCCTGTGAATTCTCAGACCATTTACAGTTAGTCTTACAAATACTTTTGACCCAACATCCACCCCCGCACAAAAGTAGATGGTGAGCAAACATGTCCCTTTTTACAGATACAAAGATACAGTATATAAGGGTCTCTCCAGGGAACTAGCAGCAAGAGCCTCCATCCACTGTTTATATGATTCAGCTGGGGACTGGTGGGAGGATATGAAAAATGTAATTCCAGCATGGCTTCAAAAACAAGGAGCTTACAAACAAAATGAGAACTTTTTGAAACATTTATCGCTTAGAAGCCAATTGCAACACCTATTTCCCCTGACGACGCTGACTGGGAACGATTATTATGACCAAATCTCACACATTAAAACCCAAATGAAAAACTACAAATATGATAGGGCAGTCACTAGGACAACAGAATTGAGTTTTGGCACAAAAAACAACCCTTACAGTGATCCCTGTGCAGCCTGTAAAACCCGATTAGACTCCTTGCAGTTGACTATACTGAAAGATAGTGTGTGCAAGACATGCAATACAAAAGAGAAGACAGAACAAATTATATGAGATTATTTTACACATCTGTCTGACCTGTAGCCTACAGGAGCGTTCAGATTATTTGGAGTCATCTCTGTTTCACTGAGTAGAGAGGAACAGACTGCTTTAATAACTCCCATTTCTCTAGAGGAAATCCAATCAGTCATCTCTGGTATGAAGAAGAATAAATCACTGGAGGAGGATGGCTTCCCATAGAATTTTTTCAGTTATTTGAACATGAAATAGCAAGTATGTTATTATAGGTGTTTCAGGAAATCTCAGTAGAAGGGAAGATTCACCCAGAGTTCGCCAAAGGATTGTTAAGATTTCTATATAAATCAGGGGTTAAGACCCAGCTGAAGAATTGGAGACCAATAGTTCTTTTAAACACGATTGGAAAATTTTCACAACAATCCTAAATAAAATATTACAAAAGTGTGTAGCTAAATTGAGTCATCCTTCACAAACTTGTTCAGTGCCATGGAGGACAATCCAGGAAAACCTTTGGGTGATTAGGGATGCTTCAGAATTTTGTAATATACATAACTTACAAGGGTTTTTGATTGCAATGGATCAAAGTGAGGCTTTTGACCGAGTATCACATCCTTTTTTATATCAGATTTTTGAACACTGTGGGATTCCTAAACAGATGATTACATGGATTAAAACATTATACAGGGCAGCAACCATAGTACCCTTACTTGGGGGAGCCTTTGGCAAACAAATACAAATCGGATGTGGGGTAAGACAAGGCTAACGGCTTAGCCCCCTATTACATGTGTTTTACTTGAACCCATGTATTAGATACATTATTAATAATGGGGACATAATCGGCTTCCAGAACCCTAGGGTGGTCATGCTCTTAGAGCATTGGCCTATGCAGATGACCTCTTATTGTTCTGTCGAGATGAGTTAAGTATTGAACACGCAGTTGATACTGCCACTTGTTTTTCAAAAATAGCAGGGGCTAAAATTAACCCAGACAAATGCAAGGGGGTCAGTTTAGGAAGTTCACAGATGGATTTTACAAGTGCTGGGATTTCTATACAAACGGCTCCCATAAAAATTCTGGGAATATACACAGGTAAAGGGGGTATGGCCTACATGAATTGGCATGAGGCTCTACAGAGATGTGAATGCAAGGTGGACAGATGGAAGGGCTGGTCTCTCTCGTAGGCTAAAATAATTTTTATGAATAAACAGTTTTTGATCCCTATTTTGTTATATACAGCTTGGGTTTACCTGGAGCCCCTTCTACTTAACAGTGGGTCAACTGGGTTGCTTGACTACCTGTTGAAATTGGTGGACATGGGCTCCTGAGATATAGAACTAAACATGTTGAACCACTGGACTTGAAGCTCCTGGCTTTACTGGAGGGCAAAGTCTCATTTGTACAGTTAGAAATAAACAGACCCAAAGACGGTAGTTCATTGGCTCATATACAGTTCCTTACAGTAACTTGACTTTACTGGTATCCAGTCCAGCCCTTGTCTTAAGCAACACAGTATACTAGCCATGTAGCAGCCACTTGCTGTGAAGCTTTTTATACCATCTTACTCCTAGCAGTTCTCCCTTAGAGCATGGTCTCTGACACTACGTATCCTTTTGTTTGACATACAAATGTCTACAGCTGGCCTACCCATATTTTGTGAGCAACACATGCATGGGGGATTCCTTATTCACTTCTGGCACTGAAATCCAGGCTTCTCTGCCCTTTGGTCTATTGGTGCTACCTGCACACATAGCCTATTTCTTGTTACAGAATCCATCATGCTGACAAGGTCCCCTACATTATTAGGGTGAAAGCACAATTCCACATTGGTGGCTAACATTGCCTTGCTGGACATCACCACACCAGTTCCTCAGTGCATACCAGGGTACACCCTATGACCTACGACCTACTCCACTGAGACAGTATTCCAACAGCTAATCCATGGATGCCCCTGACATTGTACAGGGATTCCCCCTTCTACAGACTTCTTGGAGGTTCATCTTCTGCCTGTCTCAAGGCTGTGCCTGCTTCTTCTGTTCCTCAGGTGCTCGATGGTTCACAGTGGAGATCTCCAAGGACCTCCCGTTAATATAATGCCAGTGATGACTCTTCAGTGAAACCCACACTCAGGCTCGAAAGTCATTAAGAGCTGATGCAATCATGCCAGAACTTCAGCTGGTATGTGTTTACATGCTCGGTTTAGGTGCACATTTATTTGTTTGGCCCTGGATACCCTGCATTGCTGGGGAACAAACTGGGACTCATTGCAAGTCAGTTTCCATAGAAAGTCAACATATGAGACTGGAGTTATACTTGGAGTTTACAAGACAGTAGGAGACAATAATGTCCATTCTTCACCGGTTAAAAATTGAAGTAGTTGTTTAAGTACTGTACTTGTAACTTTCTTTGTTCTTCATCTACATTGCCATTACATATCAATAACTTACATTTCAAAAACATCACACATTTACATACTGTATACATACCATACTGTATATATAAAAATATATATAAATAAGGGATATGCCACACTCCCATTGAAAACGTGTGCTATTTTCCCTGATTGCAGCTTGACCTGATGACATCATTAGTGGCGGAGCCACGAGTGATATTAGAGGTCAAACTGTTTGAGGGGAAAATAACATGCATATTCTCAATGGGGGCATGGCATATTCCATTTGTGCAACACCCCAAGTTTCTGTGTATTGTAATTTTTAATATTTAAAAGGTTACTTTTTGAGTTTGTGTCTTTTCAGATGAACGAGTGTGGTTATCAGGATAATAGAGCATTTTTTTTTCATGCTCATTGCTTCAGCGCATGATGACATGGTGGCATCTGTAAAGATTGAAGTAATCGGGATTGAGCAGTGGAGGATGTAGCTGTGTTTGGCAGCAGAGCGGCTTGTGTGGTGACACTGTGTTTGTGACCAGGTTTGAGATGTTGTGATTAGTGGAGTACTGCTGGTGGATCACAGAGATAAGCCGTGACTGAGATGGAGCCTCCGTGAAGGGAGGTAGTTGTTCTGTGGTGTAGAAACTTCTAACGTAAGGCAGTTTCAGGGGAATCTAATTCTTTTTAATGAATATCAATAGCCAGAAACTGTTTAAATTTTGTTACTGCAGTGAGGAGGTAAACTGGAAGTGCTGGAGCAAGAGCTGGCAAGCGACTGAACAATTGAGGTACAGAAATAGAATTCTATTGCTCATGCTGCCAGCTCCAGCCAGTGGGGACCTGCAGTGAGAATATTTTTCCTCCTTGGGGCCTAGAGTGAGAATATTTTGATATTCTCACTCTAGGTCCCAGGAAAGAAAGAAAGAAAAAATCTCATTGGTATGTGCCCTTAATTATACCCATAAGTATTAAATAAATATAATTATGAACGGGATGAAAAAATGTAAGATGCTGATTGGCTGAGAGGTATTTGAAGCCATGATTATATCCCACTACATAATCATGGCTTCAAAAAGCCTTTGGCCACCAGCCTCCTCACTCCCAATGAACTCCTCCAACTGGAATGTTCCCCACATCCCTCACTGTGCAGCATCCAGACAGCGTGGTTAAAGTCACGGTCAGCAACAACGTCAAATACAAAATTAAAAACAAACTCTCGTCAGTGCATCTACGTCGGTCCTAACACTGTGGTATTACTAATGCACTCCACATCTTAACCCAGATGGCATGAATTAGAGCATCCAACAACAATTTTAATGTCACAAAATGCCCTCCCAAAGCCATTACTCAATCAGCGTCTCAAACCGCAATCAATGCCACACACCAACAGCGGAACCAAAACTCCTTAATCATTGAAATTCTTAAGGTTACCACCTACTCGGTTTTTGACCAAATGATTCATTTTTCTAAGTCCAGATTCGATCCTCCTGTTTTCACCATTGCAAATTCGGTTTTTATGGTGGGTCAAGCAGCACCTGTTAGATTCCTCACTAACTGTTTCATTTACTTCTCATCTGACTGTAAGCAAGTGTCTGACATTAGTGTGATTGCTTGCTTGCAGTGCATGCTAATCAGGAAGTGCCTTCAAGAGCAGGGCACTTAAAGAGCCAAATGTTTCCCTGTCTGCTCCGGTCCACCTCTAACTTCACACCAGCAAACTGGAAGATTATTCAAGGGAAGGGTAAACAGTACCACCGTAATTAACACCTTCATTTTTCTGAAACCAGACAGGCACCACATTAGGGTAGCTTCCTGTCCCAGTATGGACTGTGCAATGTGTTTCAGAAACTTTACCTGCTAATCCAGTTTTATTCAGAGGTAGTACTTTTTCAGTCATTTTGAATGCTCACATGCTTTTAAAACAGATTCTGTTAAATCCTTCACAATTTTACTTGCATGGTCAGATTACAAACAAATTCTGATGTCATGCAGACCTTTGTTTGTATACCAGTCAGTCTGACAGGTGTAAAGTAGGGCTATTAAGACCATTAGCAGCAAATCAAACTAATCCTTTCCAGGCTGCATTGTGAGTATGGTCTTTGACTGCTGTGATAAGGAATACTTTTATACCTTTAAATGTTCACCATTTTTTCTTTTATGGTCTGTCTTATATTTTAATATTTGTTACCCCTTTTGTTGTTAAATGAATAATCTAATATTTTATTTCATTTCTAGCAATACTATGTCTCTCTCTCTCTCCTTAGTAGTTATTGTTGTCAATTTTCATACTACTTGGATATTCAGGAAGACCAATCCAGGCCTTTCAGATCAACAGCACAGAATAATGTGGCCAATGTATGCTAAGCTACGAGAGAAAGAGAAGAAAGCGAGCAGTAGCTGAAGAGATGACAGGAACACAATCTAGATTTTATGGCACTGCCAATTTAGGCAATTTATCAAACATTTTCAAAACATTATTTTTTTTACCATACGAGACACACTAAGCTAAAGCTTGTTTACAGGTGCAACCTGAGAGCAGAAGGGAATTAAGTGATTTGTGTAGGGTCACAAAGTATGCAAGTTTGGGCTGTAGGATTCAAACCCTGGTCTTCAGAATTGCAGCTCAGAGCTTTAAACCACTGCGCTATACTGCCTCCACACTACATATCACATATCATGCTATCTGCTATGTATGACTGACATGGAAAACAAAACAGGGTATTTAACAGCATAGAATAGTTCCTACCACTTTTAAAAACTTCTCTGACATTACAAATAACTTTAGGTAGAGACAATGGGAGGACAGTAGCACATCTTAAAATGGCAGATGATATTTGTAATTACATCTAGTCCACCATTACTGGTGTGAGCTTATTTATTTATTGAAAGAGTTTTACCAGAAAGAGCCACCTGATCCAAACTAGCTAGTTGTCAGAGGTGTCCTTGTAGTCACTCGATTTGTCAGCTAAGCTGTGTTCACAGGAAGGAAAGTCCCCTGAACCCCCCTCTCTAACCCCACCAAATGTTAACACACACTGAAATTTAAAATATTTAAATCTAAATCAAATAAACCAAAAATAATAATCATGATGTAATTTAAAGAAGTTGTACACAATGTTATATCAGCAGCAATTCTGAATAAATCAAGTGAATCAGAGTCCAAGCGATGCACTCATTAGTCATAAAATGGGCGGGGCTAGGGGTGGAGTTTGGGGGTGTGGTTTAGTATTCGGTTTTCATCTCCTCCAAAGGTGGCAACCCTAGAAATTCTACGATCGAGACCGCAGCTATTAAAAAAATAAACTGTGATGTCTCGATCAGTGTTTTATCCATGATGCTTTTACTTAAAACCAAAGTGGGGAATCCCCAGGTAGAGTCATTGCAAACCAATGGCTTCACAACAAAGAAAATATTAGGGCACCACTTTGAAGCCACGGACATAGTCAGCTGAACCCACACTTTCAGTAAAAAAAAAGTTTGAAAGCACTATACACTTACAGACTGCAATCCTCACTCAATTTGTGGAACTCCATGTTTCTCCACAGCCCACTTAGAAAACAGTGTTGGGGGAGGCAATACAGTGGACCAGAGCATCTCAGTACTAATACTGCTCTATTCTCTCCACAATACTGACACCTTCTGGACATAACAAAAAGCTACAGGACTATTTTATATAGAAACATATACACATACTCATTTAAAAAAAAAGATAAAGAAACTGATTTTTTTTTTAATCTTTAATATTAAAATGGACCCAGTTCATATTAGCAATAATATACTCCAGGCTGTGGTATATCATGGGATATTGTCACTTCTCGGTGCATGAGGCACTTGGCCCATGGGCTTGTGCTTCACAGCACACCCAAAGTGTAATGATATCCCATGATATACCACACCCTGTCATGCATTATTGCTTAAATATTGCACATGAAACATTATAAATATTCCAATGGGTAATCAGCACAGTATGTCTAAGGGAAGTTTGAGATACCAATTCTTTATATTGATATAGACAGAGACTAATACTTCCCATGCAACTGTTTTATAAACCTCATCATAATCATAAGCAAGTTTATAAAGATGAAGTGTGTTGGAAGATGTTATCTATCTAGTGTGTAAATACAGTATCTGGTAATCTCCTACCTTGCTGACTAAACAAGTCCTTTACTGAATTTACTGGATTTGTAGGACAAAAGAAGATGTGTGGCCCATCATGATTGTCCCCCACAAGTGTGGGACATTAGCTTAAACTTTAAGGATAGTTTTTGTGTAGCCAATTATCAAGATTTAGTTTGAAGGTGTCAAAGTTAGAACAATTTATTAAGTCTTTAGGTAATGCATTCTAGCCTTTAGCTGCTCTAATGCTAAAGAAATTGTCTCCTTATTGGTATTAGCCCAGTTGATAACCAATTGCTTATTATGTTGCCTACCAGCTATGCATTTAGTGGAAAGTGATAAGCCACACTGAGCCATTAAGATCGGTGGTTTTAGGATTTTAAATGAGGACAAAATGTCTCCTCTATGTGTTCTAAGGTGCAGGGGGAAGAGACCAGTGGCCTTCAACCTAGAGTAATAGTTTATAGAAGATAGTTTGGGGATCATTTTTGTGAGTCTTCTCTGGATCTGTTCCAGTCTGTCAATGTCTTTCTTGAGATGAGGGTTCCAAAAAGGGGACCATAGTCAAGGTGAGATCATATGTATGTCTTATACAAAGGTATAAGGCAGTTCTTAGTTTTGCTAATAAATGTTTTTTTATTTGCTTTAGAATAATGTTGGATGTTGGAACAGAAAATTCTGATTTCTAATCAGGAGTCAGATAGCTATCTAAACACACAACTGTGTCGTGAGTGGAAATTTCAGCATTACAAAATTCTGCCATAGCACCATGTAATCCAGTTACTTTACTAGAAATCCCAAATCCAAAAGGAAGAAGGCCCATATCTTGAAAAAATAACAATCACCTTATTACGCTTGTTTGTGAAACAATTTTTTCATTTATAACCCAGGATGTCAAATTTATAATGTAGGTGTACAAACAGAATATGTTCATATCATAGAGCACTTATTTCCACTAAAATGACACTGAACAGAACAGAACAGTATGCTGAAGTATTTTACACGAATATAGAAACATTTTCTATGTAAACCTTTTCTTTAGCTTTATAATTATAGTTAGAAAGTGAGCACACTTCATAGTTAACACTGGATGTTCTCCAGAAAATCGTTTATGTAGCCCCTATCCATTAATGCATCTAGTCTCTTTTTAAAGAGTTGAATATTACTGCTTCTGCCAACCACCAAACCTGAAGCAGGAACTGGTGTAAAGCAAACTTCCCACAGAGCTCCAGCCAAGCGACAAAGGTACAAAACCATGCAAAGCACCTCGCTGCAAACTATGTACACTTATCTCTCCTGAGACATGTGTCATTCGTAATGGAAAAACATTTAAAATCCAAAACTCATATTCTTGTTCTTCTAGCAACATAGTATATATGGTACAATGTAGAAAATGTGAGGATGGCTGCTATATTGGTGAAACTGGACAGAAGCTCAAAGCAAGAATGAATCACCACAGATTCCCAATCACCCACAAAAATGAAAATACACCAGTAGTGGAGCATTTCTCAAGACCAGGCCACTCCCTCAGTGATTTTACTGTCAGAGTGTTAATAGGTAACTTCAAAACCAGTCAGGAATGGCACACATTTAAATTAAAATGATACAATTTTTTGACACTAAAGAAAAAGGACAATAAAGACATTGTTTTTTTAGCACATTGCTAGAGATGATGCCTTTCATACTTGAACCATCACATCAGCACCCTTCCCCAGACTAAAATGTAACTATCACTCCCTTTGATCCTAATGTTGGCTCTTTTAACAGGTACCTTCTAGTGACAATGGGATTTTTCCTCTGTCTTGTGTTTTGTTTTGGTTTTTTTCACAAATGTGAATTGATGGTCCAGGCTAAAATGTAAGGTGAGCTCCTCAACAGACACACTCCAATGACAATTAGGTTTTTCCTGCCTTTTTGTTAGGAATGTGAATTGACTGTAATGCTTTGATGTGTAAACTGGCTACTCCATGTCTTGAATTCACATACAACCTTTATATCTGCCATGCTATTCAGCTCTGTTTTCACTGACCTGATGTGAAGAAGAGATTATTATCTCTCAAAAGCTAGTTTCAGAAATAATTTTGTTAGTACAATAGAAGGTATCACCTGCATCACATTTGTTTGTTTTTTTCCCTCTACTTTGTTGACTGGACCAACATGGGTACCACATTTCTGTTTTCAAATATTACTGCTGGTAATTATTGCTTCCAGTAATGAATTCCATGTATGTGTGATTATTTGTGTATAAAACATCTTCCTATTATTTGTTTTGAAGTCAGTATTTGTATTTGCTTCAAGTGTTTTCTAGCTATATGTATTTCTGCTCATACGGTTATGTTTAAGTCCCCTTATAAATCATTTTATTTGTGGACGTTATAAAATGGAAGATTGCCACTGATTCTCCCCCTGTGTAAACTATGCAACAATCTCATATCATATGACATGTTCTCCATTCCTCCCATAATTTTTGTTGCCTTATACTGTATTCTTTCCAGCTTACCTTTCTCACCATGGTTTAAGCTCCCCCAAAAAAACAAAAAAAAACTGGAAGCAGTAATCTGTAATGGATCAAATATATGACTCACATACACAGATTAATGCTTCCCTCAATTTATGGCTGAAATACCTCCTGATGTTATTCAGGATACACTTTGATTTTTAAAACGCCTTGTAAAACATTTAAATAAATAAATAATTTATATGCTCTTTACATTTTAAGTCTGCTGATACCTTCACACCCAGACAGTTTTGTATTTTCATATAATAATTCCTCTGGGGGTTGTTTATTTCCTAAGTGCATGACTGTGTATTTCCCCTCATTGAACCTCATACCTCAAGCGTCAGCCCAGTTTACCATTAAGGGTAAATCATTCTATAAGTTTTAGTGTTCATTTAGGTTATTTACCACGCCACCTAGTTTCGTGTCATCTGCAAAGCTGTTGCACCAGTTTATTACATTAGTTCTTGGGTCAGCAATTAACATGCCAAAAAGTTCTGGCTCCAGCAATGACCCCTGCAGAACCTTACTCTTGACACCAACCTCCTCAGAGAAATATCTGTTCAATCTTACCCTCTGCATTTTCCCCATCAGCCAGCTGTCAATCCAACTCATAATGGTTTTATTTTGGTATATTGTGTTATTTGTTTAGTGATAAGCTTTTGATGGGGTATCACATCAAATGCTTTACTTAGATCTAAGAATATTACATCTGCTGAATTTTCTTCATCTAAGGCTTTACTGGCCAGTTCATAAAAACGAATTCGATTTGTGTTACATGATCTCCTCTTTCTGAACTCGTTGTAGATTGCCTGTGATTCCTATTTTTCCATTATTTTTCCTTCTACTTTGGTGATACTTACAGGTCTACAGTTTTGTGGGTCATTAACACTGCCTTTTTTACAGATTGGTACCACCTCTGTCTTCCTCCAGTCCTGTGGTACTACTCCTGAGTTCAATGATTTGTTAAAGATGAAGACTAGGGAACAACAATATAACTGGCTAGTTCTTTAAGGCTATAAGGCGAGAGTTCATCTGGTCCAGTGGACTTACCTGTTTTTAAAATTTTAAGGGCTAATAACACATCAGATTGTTTTATTAGATCTCATCCTTCTACAGCAGCTATTTTTTCAGAAGTTTTTTTTTTGTGGGGGGAGGGCACTGAGCAGAAGTACCAATGTAATTTCTCCACTATTTTATCTTCCCTGGTGATTAATTCTTCATTTATTTTTAATGGCCCCACCTGTGCTTTGTGTTTTGTGTTTTTGTGTTTTGAGTCTAAGTGTCTGTAGAAAGTCTTTGTGTTCTGTTTCTTGCTAGTTTTACTTTGTAATATCGTGTTGCCCTGTTTATACTTTAAGTTGCCTTAACATTTTTTATGATTTTTCTACATTACCTTTACAGAGGTGGTGCCTCATCATTTTGTAAAAGATTGGTTTAAATGATCTAAGTATGACATTTGGTTTTGCAGATGTGGCATGAAAAATGAATACACCTAAAGTAAGAAGCCAGATGTTTTTGTACATTTCTTAAAACTGCCCAGTTTGTTGCACAGATGTACTTATCCTGTGGGCTATCGCTTTCTCAAGGCTTTATCCACTTCACCTCTTCCTTGAGCATTTGATGATCTCAGAAGGCAAGTCTCTGAGGCTGCCCCTCCACCAGGACGCCCATGATTACTTTTAAGGGGAACCCGCCCTGGCCAGAATGTCATCAGGGGATGTCCAGAGAAGGGGATAGCCCCTGGTTTTCACCATTCCTCTCTGAAGTCCATAACAACTCCCAAACTATGGAAAATCCTCAAATCCTCACCCACAAGTCCCCTTGGTATGGGACATGTATTGGGTGCCCAAGTTCCCCCCTGGCCACTTCCAGGGTCTCTGTGATGACATCTTGATGTCCTTACCTCAGCAAGGTGTCACAGATCTCGTGCCATGCTTAGGACTCTGACAGTGACTGACATCTGCACCTTGGGGGATCTTCTGTGCTCCTGGCATGAATACTGTTGCCAACCACTTGGTGGACACAACATGTACCCACCTCTGCTAAGCATATAGGCATACAGGAGTACCCCTGACACACCAATGCCCTTCTGGCTCTGCCTACAGCTTCCCCCAATTGATACCCATGCCTTGGGTGTCCCAACCAGCCCCTCACTAATAATCTGTGGGGCACCTTTCCAACGAGAGCACCTGGAACATGGATGCTCTCTGCCTAGTTACTGACATCTACTGCTATTCAAGGATGTCCCACCGAAAAGCCTACTCTTCCTCCTTGATCCCTGGCACCTTGAGAGTGCCCAATCTATATACTGTTCAAGCTCCACTCATACCAGCCTCACCCATAGAGGATGGTGTTAGGGCTCCATTCCCCCACTGGCCACATATTGTATCAACCACCTCCCCATGCTGTGAGGAGGGATTGTTTCACTGTCATACACCCATGCACAAAAAAGAGGAGGGCAATAACAGACCATACCCCTTGGTACTCACTCCATCTCACTGAGATCCAAAAAAACAGAGATAACTCCTGGTGGAAGGGCATGAAAAAACTCTCAGTGCAACTGGATGGATTTCAAAGCCCTAAAAAGCAAATACATACAAGAGGTTGGGAGGGTCAAATCCCAATTTTATAAGAGCAGGTTAACCTCAGCACATTCTTCAAATCCAGAAGCATTTTGGAAAATAATGAAATTTATTGGACACATCTCAGACATCAGCTCACCACAATACTTTCTTATAAATCACAAAATTATAAACAGCAGGAATATAACTGTTGATGAATTAAATGATTTCTTTAGCAATATTTTTAAGACACTTTATTTATTTATTATGTAGAAATCGGAATTGCAACCCTTTGAGTCAGAGACTCATTTACAAAGGCTCCTCATCAAGAAACAGAAAAGCAATGACACATACAAATCCAGTAAACATACTATACAGTAAACCATAAGGGATACTTTACATATATGTACATAGTTACAGGGGAATAGAGTCCACATGGGTGTGACAATCTATGTAGGTCTTATACAATATGGTAGCTAAAATACCATACAGTAAACAAGGGACTACAGTTTCCAGCTTGATCATACAACCGTTAGACTCAGAGACAAGCTGGGTCCATTGGGTAACTGTTCTTTTTCCTTTAAACCAATGTTTGACCCAGGTGTCTTTATTTACTTATTGATCTATGTATGTATGTATCTATGTATGTATCTATGTATCTATGTATGTATGTACTGTATGTATCTATGTATCTATGTATGTATCTATGTATCTATGTATGTATGTACTGTATGTATCTATGTATGTATGTATGTATCTATGTATCTATGTATGTATGTACTGTATGTATCTATGTATGTATGTATGTATCTATGTATCTATGTATGTATGTACTGGAGTTTGTTAACAGCTAGGCTCACTGAGACAAACGTTCCTTTTTTAAGAGTGACACAGTATTAATTATATACAGGCAGGAGAAGCGCATACATATTGATTACATACAGTGCAGGAGAAAAACATAAACATACAGTAGTGTCACTCTTCTAGTAAGACATTCCTTGCATTCTGGATTTGTAATATTGAATGTACAGTTTGTCACACTGTAGCCACGTCACAAAGAGTATACACGTAGACATGTATATAACCAGGTGCACTTAATGTATAGGAAATACAAAGAATAGAAAGCACGTGAAGGTGCCAGTCCATGCAGGTCTCAGCAAAGGGAGTTACAGTGATTAACAGGAAGAATGAGAATAGTGTGAACCTCTCCTGAATAGAGAGTGGAAGTTCATTCCACAGTCATGGGGCTTTGTATGCAAAGGATCGTTGACCAGTAGTTGTCAAAGCCCTGGGTACTGCTGAGAGCAGTTGCGAGGAGAAATTAACATGTCTCCTCTGTGGTCTTTATTACAGTGCATCCCTTCAGTTTGGAAAGTACAGCAGTCACTCATAATCTTGTAGGTCAAGCAGAGCAAAGGACGGAAAAGTCTCTTTTCCAGGGATGGCCAGCTTAGAGTGGCAAGAACAGTACAGTGGTGTTCTCTGCTATTAGCACTCACGGCATCCTATATATATACTTCACCCACACATTCAACAAGGCCTGTGATGCTTTTGCCCCACTCACGAAGGTGCAAACCAAAAAACTAAATGCCCCCTGGGTTACACCTGCACTGCTCAATCAGCTAAAGAGGCGGGACGATCTCTGGTACAAAGCAACCACCTCTGGGGTACACGCGAACAGACTGGCCTATAAAATGGCTCACAACAAGTGCACCTGGGCTATTAGAATGTCCAAATCCTGCTACTACAAGTCCACCCTGGCCTCTTCCTGGGGCAATGCTAGGTTGTTTGGGGACAACCTAAAGGAACTAAATGGAAAGTCCAGGATGCCTCCCCCTGCCCGGCTATCTGTCAACAATAATATTACAACAAATCCACTCGCTATCGCCAACAGTCTGAATGCAGCTTTCTCTACGATCCTGGCGCTGAGATGCAGCTTTTTGATCCACCCTAACTCCCTGGTACCAAAAACACCTACCCCCCTTTCTACCTCAAGGTCATTACTATGAATGAAGCAAGCCTCTATCTTAAAAAAGCACTAGGGGGCTCAAACTACTGTGCAGACTCCTTCGACATGAGAATCCTTAATTTGGTTCTTGACTTGGTGCTAGCCCCCCAATCTGATCTCCTCAACCTCTCCCTGTGTCTTGGACAGTTCCCAAGCAACTGGAAGATGGCCACTGTCACTCCTATACTGAAGGGTGGGGACCCCACATTGCCCAATAACTACAGACCCATCTCAATACTCCCACCCCTCTCAAAAGCCCTAGAAAAAATTGTTGCAGACCAACTCACAGACTACCTACATGCACACGTCCGCCTATGCAGGGAACAACATGGTTTTAGAGTCAGACACAGCACAACCACTGCCCTCATAGAGTTCTACAACTCTCTGCACAGTGCACTAGATAAAAAACCGCTAACAGGAGCTGTATTCGTAGACCTGTCAAAAGCATTCGACACAGTCTCTCACCCCCTCCTCATAAATACTCTTCGCAGAGCAGGCCTGTCCCCCGGACCCATCGCATGGCTCACAAGCTACCTTACAGACAGGTCCCAACGTGTGAGGATAAACAGCACCCTCTCACCCTCACTACCAGTCTGCTCTGGGGTGCCCCACAGCTCCATCCTTGGCCCATTGCTATTCAGCATCTTCCTGAATACCCTGCCCAGATCCTGTCCTTGTAACCTTCTTCTCTGTGCAGATGACATGGTAATGTATGCCTCTAACTCAGATCCTGCAATCCTTCAGTCCTCCCTACAACTTGCCTTCAACCAGGTTGAACACTGGTTCACTGACCACAGACTTGTGGTCAATATAAATAAAACTAAATCTATGCTCTTCGCCCACCGACAGAGTACGATCCACAATACCCAGCTTACAATCTTCTCCAAAAATCTCCTCCCACTGGAACAGGTCTACACCTATAAATACCTGGGCGTAACCTTTGATCCTAACCTCTCATTCCACCCACATATAAGCAATCTTCCTCCGCCATAAACATCGCACCGGAGCTGCTGTATCGAGCATAAAACCCACCCCAGAGGCACTAAACATTGCTGTTACCTCCTCTGTTCTCTCCCCTGTAGACTATGGGCTAACTGTCTACTCAGCCGCTGACCACACAGCGCTAAACAAAATCCACCTAGCCATTAACAAGGCCTGTAGACTCATTGCTGGAGTAGCTAGGCGTACCCTCAGTTGTTCCCTATATACGCTAACAAAGATTCTCACCCTAGACGAATGACTACATCATCAGACATGTCTCCTTACTAAAAAAATCCAACTAGGCCTTACCCCCACTGGAGACTCAGCCTCCCTCCATGCTGCACATAAAACAACTAAAACCCGATCAGCAGACAAATCAATATGGGCTGTTCCCAGAGTCTCTACCACACTGGCACAACGGTCCTTCCCCTACAGAGCACCCTCCTGGTACAATGAACTCCACCTAGCCATCACCTCCATTCCCAGACTAGGCCCCTTCAAATCAGCCCTCAAGAACCACTTAATTGCCACCCGCCACTGCCTCTGCCCTCACTAAAGCTATAGACATCAGCCACAGACGGTAGTCCCTGGGCTAAGATAACCCTGATCCACTTCCACCACTGTGTACTAAGACAACGTTGGTTTCCCAACAGCTCATCACCTACCAGCAATTAGGCCTTGCATAGATTTGTTGATGTACTACTCGTTGAAGTGCTTACGCTCCCTACAAAACTGTATAGCTACCAAATCTGTATAGGTCTAACAAATCAAATCTGTATAGGTCTAGCAGCACTATCTGCTGCCTACTTATAGTACTCTGCCCATATGTAACTCTTAATGCATATACCCTGTTGTCTCTGTCTCCCCCATCTGTAACTATGCTCAATGTCCTCCCCCCTTGTATGTTTTGTGTTCTGACGTGGAGCCTTTGGAAATGAGTCCCTGACTCAAAGATTGTAATCCGATTGTTTCAATAAATAAAAATAAATAAAATATCCTGTGATACAGTACTTTGAGTTTGTTTAGTTCTGTTTTTCTCAGTGAGGAGAGAACAGGCACCCTGAACAAAGGGATAGGGAGTAAGGCACTGTTGGCTACACAGACAGGTTTCATTAGTACAGTAGGCTCGCAATCTGTAGAGTAAGTCCAAGTTTTAATTGAGAAGCTTGGTTACCCATTAACTACTGCCTTATAAATAAATCTTCACATTATGGGAGGCAGTATAGCGCAGTGGTCTAAGGCTCTGAGCTGCAAATTTGGTGATATCCAGCAGACCTGACCTGGGTTTGAATCCCACAGCTTCCACTTGCATACTGTGTGACCCTGAGCAAGTCACTTAACCTCCCTTGTGCTCCCAGGTTGCTCCTGTAAAAAAGCTTTCAGCTTAGTGTGCTATACCTGGTTAAACAACTAAATAAATAAATAAATAATTAAAGTAGGCTTCTCCAGTAACTGGATAGAAAATAGCTCAAGTGGTGCCTTCCTACCCATAAAAATGGCCCCAGAAACCGAATAAAGGAGCTATAGACCCATCTTCCTTCTTGCATCTGTATCCAAAATTCTAAAAAAGCTGATATCTGAGTAACTAACTGGTCACTTGATAATTAATAATCTGTTAAATACAAATAATTTGGGTTTGGAATATTGCACAGCTCTGTTACTGCAGCCACCAGTGTGTGCAATAATCTATAAATGGCCAAGGATGAGGGTATGTTATCGGATGGAATATTTATTGACTTTTCTGAGGCCTTCAGCACCTTAGAGCACATGCCACTCATTGATAAACTGGCCCTCTTAGGCTTGTACTATGATGCTATGAAGTAGCTCACTATTTGTCACATAACTCTCAGTTCATGGTTATTGAAGGTGTACGATCTTGCCCACTGCTGGTCATTAGAGGAGTGCATGGGTGTAGCCAGGCATACTCCAAGTACTCCACGGTGTGCAATTTTATTTAAGGGGGGCAGCAAATAGGCTCTGAACTGCTTCCTTTTTCCATGAAAACTAACAAAGAAAATGCTGAACCTCTCTGTAATTTTATTTATAGGAATTGAAACTAGAAGGACTGGTCACTAATACTGTCTTTGCATCCCAAGGACAATGCAACTTTACATGATCTGGGCTGCTATGTGGGTGTCTTAGGGAGCAATGCATGGCATTTGTATTTACCCATGCATGGCACCAACCATTGTCATGGAATACAAAAGTTGTATTTATTGCGCCAAATGAGGCAACAAACACAGTACTGGTGTACATTTCTATATTGTCTGGCTTCACCCGGGGGGGGGGGTAGCAGTGAGTCCACTTGGTGTGCAGATCTGAAATTCCTGGCTACACCCCTGGAGGAGTGCCACAGGGTTCTATTTTAGGCCCTCTCTTGTTCTCAGTGTGTATAAAAGACACTGACAAGCAAATATTTGCATGAAAACACACCTTTATGCTGACAGCTCAGTGCCATATTGTAGCAGGAAGGATCTGGACACTGTCAGAGCTAACCTTCAGGAAAGGTTTGATGTTATGAACGCAGGACACTGCACACGCAGCAAGGGGTCTGCTGCAGTAGTAATGCAAAAGCCAAGCCAAGAAACTAAAACTACACACTGCAGTGTGCAAATGAATCAACTGACGGTTAGTTTCAAATAAATTCAAGTAATTTACTGTGGCAAAATATGGGGGAAGCTACAACAGAAATACCCCAGCACTTTGAATCCTGAAATTCTCCATCAGGGAGCCAGAGCTGCTAGGCACCACACTGCTTAACTGCTCAGTAATTAAAGGAAAACTACACCCAAAACTTGAAAAAATATATGCTGTGCAGAGTGTTTTAATTTGTATGTGAAGTTCTAGTGTTTCCTTCCCTCTGACTGGTATTAGGAGTTTTTACTAAATTAGCCTGCTAGCTTTAGGGTAGTTTTACGACCCCTGGATATCTCCATATCAAATAGGTTTATTGCATTTCTTTGTCCTACAATGCACCTTGTTTCATGTAATGGTGATGTAGCAGAGCCCATAAATCCAGCAGAAAGCATTGCTTTACAATCAGTTCACAACAACAGAGATGGCTATATTTTAAAATCTGTAGAATTCAGCTTGGTGACCACCCTCATCCTAAAGGTTTTACTGTCCTGAAAAACTTTGCTGCTGGTAATTCCTGTGCAGCTTGTAAAGCTTCCAAGATATTTAGTTTGTTTGGCATGTGTGTGCTGAATGTTGGGTCTCTCTTACATCACAGTAACGTGAGACAAGAAGCACTGTGGGAACAAGAAATACAATTACACTATCAGGTATGAAGATCCCCAGGGTCGTAAAACTAGCATAAAGCTAGCAGGCTAATTTGGGAAAAACTCCTAATACCAGTCAGAGGGAAGGAAACACTAGAACTTCACATACAAATTAAAACACTCTGCACAACATATATTTTTTCAAGTTTTGGGTGTAGTTTTCCTTTAAATAGACAGTGCTCAGTTTAAAAAATGAAAAGCAGATGCACAGTTATGCATCACGTATCATTACAGTTGAAGCCCTGAGCACTCCTAAATCCCACAAGCATCTAACCAGTCAAACCCACAAACCTAGTAATATAAATACTATTCCCAAAAAATTGGTGTGTGATGAATAATTATTGGATAATCATCTTCTGTTATAAATTAATCTGAAGAGACATTATTAGTTGTAACAGGAGAATAAATATCTACTTTATATTACTGTTAAATAAAGATTTAGTCCACAATTCCATTGCTATAAATAGTCAAAAGGGCAAAGTCATATAACTTCCACTACTAAAACACTACTAAAAGAAAGGATTGGGGAATACCTTGCAATAAATGGATTGCAGGATCTGAGGCAGCAGGGGTTCACAGGTGGAGATCTTGCCCAACAAACCTGATAGATTTCTTTGACTGGGTGACCAGGGAAATGGGTCAGGGAAAAGTGGTGGATGTGGCCTACCTAGATTTCAGTGAGGCCTTCGACACTGTTCAGCACAGAAGACTGGTAATCAAGCTGTGCAACCTGGGAGTGGGTCCAAAGGTAGTAAAATGGGTACAAAGTTGGCTGCGTAACAGAAGCCAGAGGGTGGTGGTAAATGGGGATCACTCGGAACAAGGCACAGTAACCAGCAGGGTACCACAGGGGTCAGGTCTGGGTCTGGTCCTCTTCAATGTCTTCATTAGCAACATCACAGTAGGACTGGAAGGGAAAGTATGGCTGTTTGCAAATGGCACAAAATCTGCAACAAGTGAGACACACCTGGGTGGGGGGATGAGGGAAGCCCTGGAAAAATGGTCAAGGGTCTGGCAACTAGGCTTCAATGCTGAAAAGTGCAAAATTATGCACATTGGGCACAGGAACCCAAGAGCAATGTACCAATTGGGGGGGGAGGTGGTAACAACAACAAAACAGGAAAGGGACCTGGGGGTCATCATATCTGATGACCTGAAGGTATCAAAGCAGTGCGATAAGGCAGTGAGAGAGGCTAGTAGTATGATGGGGTGCATAGGGAGGAGTATCACCAGCAGAAGGAGGGAGGTGTTGTTACCCGTGTATGAATCGATCATGAGCCCTACCTGGAGTACTGTTTCCAGTTCTGGAGGCCCCATCTTAGAAAGGACATAGATTGGATGGAGATGGTATAGAGGAGAGCAACCAAAATGGTGCATGGCCTACATCAGAAGCCCTATGAGGAAAGACTCAAATAATTAAATATGTACACCCTGGAGGATAGAAGGGAAAGGGGAGACATGATAGAAACATTCAAATACCTCAAGGGTATTAATAAGGTACAGGAGGGTAGCATTTTGCATAGAAAAAGATGCTCAAGAACAAGGGGGCATGATATGAAGATGGAAGGGGGTATGCTCAGAGGGGATGTGAGGAAGTATTTCTTCACAGAAAGGGTGGTGGATATCTGGAACAGACTCCCAGCAGAGGTGGTAGGTACCAATATGGTAGCAGGATACAAGTATGCATGGGATAGACCGTGGACCTCAGAAAAAGGGAGGGGGTAAGGCCGGAGATCAAGTAGGGTCTGTGGTAATACAGTAGGTAGGGAACTTTAGGGCAGACTAGGTGGGCCAAGGAGCCCTTTTCTGCAGACAGCTTCTATGTTTCTATATTGCCAAAACTGTAAAGATAGCTACAATGTCTTTCAACTAATAGAACAATCATAAATCTAAATATATAAATCAGCTTTGTCTGTAAAAGGGGATTAGCAAAACTTCATCGGAAATCTGAAACAGAGAAAAAGGAGAAACAAATAGCAGAATAAGCATATATTTACTCACCAAAAGAATCATGTTCAACTGCTAATGCACAAAGGAATGGGATAACGTCCAAATATTCATTGAGACCAGATGGGTACAATGTTCCCAAAGTGTAGATCAGTCTATTCTCACGTTACAGTAGAATCCTTACTCTGTTTTCATCATGACTGTGTGGTATGACATGATCCAAACCCATACACTGTAACTGTCTGGGCTGTGTTTCTACAGTAGATGCATACTTGCTCCTTGTCAATCTGATGGCAGCTGGTTCAGGTGGTGAGTGGAAGGATTGTACTGGTCACCATTGATGGAGCTCACATATTACTGGAGTGAGTGGGGGCGGGGGGGATGGAGGGTCCTGAGTGGGTGGGATAGGGAACAGGTCTGACAGCCAATTGTGGCATGGGAGGGGAGATCAGATCAGAAACCAGGAAAGTGGGTGGGGGCCACTGGATATGAGGGAATGAGGCTATTACAGTTTTAAGTGTCAGATCACAAACAGGGAGTGGGGGTCCACTAGAGTCAAGGAGCTGTGACTGTATACAATAGTGATCAGAGATGGCATCACAGCTCTGCACAATGTTTCTGCGCTGTTGTGTTTCGCAGCACTGTGCAGCATGTTTAAAAGCCCATAATAGGCATGCACCCTTTAGCACCTTGCATGCTCCATGAGCTTATTAGCATGCTGTGACTGAATATGGTGCACAGGAGGCATGGCATTGTTCCATTTGGGATGCGCTATCTCCATTCTCTCCTGTGGGCCATATTCCAATAGGTGGTTATGTGTGCTCAGCGTACAGCCACCATATGTTATGCTGGCACACCCTATATTCAGACTGCTGGTGCACTCGGGATGGAGTGCGCTAGCTGTCTGAATATTACCCACAAGCCAGCCATGCTGTCTCACACACAGCATTACTGGGTGTACAGTACACATGGGTGGCCCCAAATATGGGATCCAAAATCTCTATTTAAGTGTAATAGAAAATATGTATTTATTCTCCTGCTATAGCTAACTAGTCTCTTCTAATTAATTTAGAACAGAAGATGATTGTCCAATAAGTTTTTGTCACACACTGATTTTTAATAGTTATATCACTGGGTTCTGGGATTTGGCTGGTTAGACGCTTGTGGGATTTGGGAGTGCTCAGGGCTCCAGTTATAATGATACATAATGTTTAATCATGCATCTGCTTTTCATTTTTTCTGAGTCATCTGTCGTTTTATATGGGGACGACGCTGTGTTATATGCTGCAGATAAAAACATTGGTATGCTCCAGGAGAATCTGAATAAGGAGAATAATAAATTGATATGCTGGTTAAAGGACAATCGACTTGTTTTAAATAAAAAACAAACAAAAGTAATGTTATTCTGTTCCTCCTTAAAGTCTAAAAAGTTACAGGAAGCCTTTACTATTATTACAAAGGACAGTACCATAGTTGATGTTGTTTCTAATTTTAAATATTTAGGAGTGACTTTAGATAGTGAACTGGGTTTTCAAGTACATATTGATAATGTAACTAAGCAGCTACATAGGAAACTAGGGGCCCGTTATGTTGTTAGGAACTATTTAACTGATGAGACCAGGAGGGCTATTGCCACAGCTTGCTTGATGCCTATACTAGATAATGGAAGTTTAATTTTGGGAGTGGGGGTTCAGAGAAGATTAGGCATCAAAGAATATTTATTTATTTATTAGCTTTCAGTGACCAGGTAAGTGCATTAGGCAATATTTCTTTCTTTATTTATTTATTAGCTTTTGGTAACCGGGTAAGTGCGCTAGGCAACAGACCTGCCTATTTTCAGGCACGACCCGGGAGAGCACGGGACATTGGTTACAATATGCAGAAATGCACAGACATAATATAGGTGTACAGGAGCAAAACAAGATATACATTGGGTAGCACAGTAATGGTTACATAAGGGTACATTTTAGGCATAGATCATAATAAGGATGTAAAATAAAACAATTAGGGTAACTATAAGACAGCTGAGGACAATAAAGACATCAAGGTTCATAGCCACCTAGACAAGTGTATTGCATGGGAGAACATTAGTGTAGTACTCAGGGTCAGACCCGACAGCCTGCAGCGGGACAAAGCAAATTAAGAGCATTTGCATTGGCCAGAGGCTAGGAGGTGGGTGAACAGCGAGTTTTTGAATTCTCGATGGGAGGCTGATGTTTTCACCATAAGGGGGAGTGAGTGCAACTGCTTCCACTAAGCCTAGTCCCTTCTTACCCTTTACCCCCCTTTTTTTTCTTCTCTCTATCTCTGTTTATATACTTTTAAACTTAGCTACATTATACCCTGCAATCCATTGCCATTCCTTCTTTATTCCCCATATCTACTTCCTTAAGTTTCTATCCAATTATAACACACTCACTTTACAATCCGAATACCTCACAGTTATTTGTGTCAAACCTGTCTGATTTATTGTTTAGTTGTACAAAACCATTAGCTACCTTGCCTGTATATATGTTCTTTATTACTGTACCTATTTATTTATATAAAATCTTTGCCTCTTCTCTGTATTTGTTTATGTATTATACTGTACTTTATTTTTGATCTTGACCTATCAGGTCCATCTTGTAAATGAGCATTGCTCAATGATGTTCGCCTGAATAAATAAAGATTTTGATTGATTGATTGATTGATTGATTGATTGAGTTCCAGAATTTGGGAGCAAAATGGGCAAATGCCTGTTCACCCATTTTTGTCATGCAAGGTCTAGTGGAAAGCATGGGGACAGAGGAAGACCTGAGGGTACGGGTGTGTGAGGCAGGAGTCAGGAGGTTGGCAAGATAGACAGGGCAGGGAGGTCTAGACAGGGAGTCGATAAAGCAGCCCAGGGGTGGCTCGAATATCCTTGGGTGACAGCCAATTTAAGCCAGCGTAAAGGATGGCGATGGGTAGGACGTGGGGCAGTTAAGGCGAATCTACAGATGTTGTTGTAGACAGTGTCCCATTTGTGGAGTGTAGCAGAGTTTGCAGCAAAGAGGAGGGGCAGAGCATATTGGAGCTGGAGTAAGAGAATACCTCTCGCAACAGAAAGTCTAGCGGAAGGAGTGAGGGAGTGGCGCACGCGATAAGCTCCGCCAATTTTAGCATTGACGGCACGGCACACCATATTGACATGTTGAGACAGGTCAAGTGTGGGATCAAGTGACCCCAAGGTACTTGAAGGACTCAGTGTTTGAGATGAGGGAGCCGTCAAGGCATTGAACCCGGAGCCTGTTCGCAGGGGCAGACAGTTTTTTAGAGGATCCGAATAGCATAGCACAGGTTTTTTCTAGGTTCAGGACTTGGTGGTTGCTACAGAGCCAGGTCTGCAGGGATTGGAAGTCATTAGTGAGAGTGGAGTTGATGGCAGCAACCAATTTTGACCCAGAGTAGAGAACAAGGTCATCTGCGTACATAAGAGTGCAGCTGTGCTGGGGCATAGAGGGAATATCATTTAGGAAGAGGGAGAAGAGTAGAGGTCCGAGAGTGGATCCCTGGGGAACTCCACGGGAGATGTTTAGGGGGGAGGAAAGGGCCTTGTGAAATGCTACCACCTGAGTCCGATTGTCAAGATAGCTATGGAACCAGGAGAGGGCTTGGTCAGATGCTCCAATGGATTGGAGCTTCTTTAGCATGAGAGGATGGTGTACCATGTCGAAGACTTTAGACAGGTCGATAAAGATGGCCCCAGTGGTGAGCCACGGTCCATATTATTTCTGATGTCATTTGTAAGTTGTGTAAGTGCAGAGGTGGTACTGTGACCAGGCTGAAAACCATGTTGGCATGGGGTTTGAAGATTAAACATGTCAAGGTGAGCAGCAAGCTGGCGGTGGACTATTTTTTCAAGCAGCTTACTGAGAGTGGGCAGAAGAGATATAGGTGGTAGTTGGATATGAGTTTGACATCGCCTTTTTTGTGTATAGGGATGGTTCTGGCAGTTTTCCAGGTGGACGGGACAGTAGACGTATGAATCGAGAGGTTAAAAAGCCAGGTGATAGGTCTGGTCAGCCAAGGTGCACACTGCTTGAGTATGCAAGGATGGATGCCCTCAGGCCCTTGACCTTTGCGTGCCGGAAGAGTGTTAAGTAGCTTGCGAACTTCAAGGTATATGGTTGGAGCCAGAACGAAAGGGAGGCGTGGGAGGGGCGAGGGAGGAGAAGAGGGACAGTCAGGTTGTGGGTTAGTTAGAGTAGCGACTGGTGGAGAAGAAAAAAGGGCATTGAAGGCGTTGGCAATGGTGTCATGGTTGGTGCATTGAACACCTTGAATGTTCATGTCAGCTGGATTCTGTTGCTTGTCGTTGCCGAGAATGTCCTTAATTTTGGACCAGTACCTGCGCGGATTTGTAGAGGATGTTATTAGTAGGTTCTATAGTAGGTGCTTTGGCAATGAATTTGTCTTTGCAGTTGTTACATAATGTACGATAGTCTTCAAAGTCTGCACGAGGTGGAGATCTTCCACCTGGACCAAAGTTTGTCCCTAGATTTGAGAAGTTGAAGCAGGGGCGTGTTAGCCACTTGCTTACTTCCCTGCCATCCTATGTGTGGTGACCAGGATGTGAAGGTTTTGAAGAGAGAGGAGGATGGAGTTGAAATATTCTGTGGCTATGTTAATGTCCTCTGTTTGGTAGAGGGACCAGTCAACCTGGTTAAGGTCAGTTAAGAAGTCCTCATGACTTAGGCGGGAGATTAGGAAAGGTTACAGTTTTAGCAGGGAGGAGGAATGACAGTGTTCTAGACACAGTAGATGGGATAGTGGTCACTAATTGTGTCAGGTAGCACACCGGCTGAGGCAACATATTCCATCCTGTTAGTAAGTATCCAGTCAAGGAGGGTGGCACAGTTGCCCCCATGTGAGACCCTTGTGGGTTCATGTATGAGCTGGGATAGATTTGCCTTGCTAGCTAAGGAGGATAGGTTAGCTGAGTTTTTCTCGGACCAGTCAAGGTTAAAATCACCAAGGCAGATAATGTCATTCTTGCCTGTAACTGTAGACAGATTTTCAAGCATGACCCAGGAGAGTACAAGATGCAGTTATACAAACAAAACTCAGGTAGGATACATATAGTCCTTGAATACATACAACATATATCCATGCAGGGATAGTCAGGTAATTATACATACAGCAGAAACCATCCTCACAGGGATGAAAAGGACGGGTGAAGACAGGCCAGGTGGTACACTTGAAGTTCTGAAAACCAGTCTTTCTAGGCAGGAAAGAGCAGGAATAGAGGGTCAAGTGAGGTTAAGTACAGTTGCAAGTATCACGCGCATAAAGATAGGAGAAAAGTGCAGTCTTGAAGGAGGAGTGAGATAAGTTACACTTCAAACTGGGAGGAAGGGAGTGCCAGAATTTGGGGTGAAGTGAGAGAATGCCTGCTTCCCTATTTTTGTTGAGCAGTGCGGGACTGAGAACAGTGGAGAGTTAGAAGATCTCAGAGGGCGGGACTGGACCACAGGGGTAAGTATATCCCCAAGACAGTCAGGGCGGAGGGTTCTTATCATGGAGTCGATAAAACAACCCAGGGAGTAGGAGCAAAAGGATTTTGGAGACAGCCAGTGTAGGGTGGAGAAGAGGAGGCAATGATGAGTAAGGTGAGGGGCCAATAGGGCAAATCTGGAGATGTTGTTGTAAGTGATGTCCCATTTATGAAGAATACCAGCAATGGTGTAGGAAAGGATAGGGAGGGCATACTGTAGCCTAGGGAGTAAGACACTTCTAGCCACAGAGATCCTGGCAGCAGGGGTTAGTGAATGCCACACATGGTAGGTGGCACCAATCTTAGTGTTAACTGATCTGCATACCTCGTTTACATGAGTGGAGAAATCCAGTACGAGATCCAGCATCACACCAAGGTATTTGAAGGAGTCAGTGGACAAAACTGCTGACCCATCATGGCAAAGCACACAGAGCTTGGTGGACTCAGCTTGGACTTTTCTAGAGGACCCGGTAGACTGAGGATTAGGAAGTTTGAGGAGAGCCAGGATTGAATCAGTTGTAACGCAGATGATAAATGAGCATTAAGGTCAGGGATGGATCGAGAGGCTGCGTAGAACACTAAGTTGTCTGCATACATGATGGAGGGACAGTGGGGTGAGAAAGTAGGAATATTGTTAACAAAGATGGAGAAGAGCAGTGGTCCCAGAATGGACCCTTGTGGGATGCCACAGGACATAGGAGCCGGAGATGAAAGAACCTTATAAAAGGGGACTGATTGTGTTTGGTTATCAAGGTAGCTGCTGATCCAGGATATAGTGGATCCAGAGGCACCAAGTGAGATCAGTTTGTTCAAGAGCAGTGGGTGATTAACCAAATTAAAAGCTTTGGTGAGGTCAATGAACACAGCACCAGTAAGAAGGCCTTTATCCATGTTGGACTTGACCTCACTGGTGAATAGGACGAGAGCAGTACAGAACACAACTGCAGCCTGTACAGCAGGCCGGTGTGGTTATCCCAGAATTATAGAGATATATGTCAAAAATTGTGTTTCGTATATAAAACAGTTAATTGCATGGGATTTAATCCTATGCATAATTATTTTCAGCAGAGTTTTGTCTAGAAATATATGATCCCAAAATTCAATTCAACTGACAGTTCTGATTTTTAAAACCTCTAAATATCAAAAATCCTTCAAACAAAGTGCAATAAAAACTTGGAATGAACTATCAGTTGAAATATAAAATGTTTCGAATTTTCATCAGTTTAGGACAATTTAAAAAAAAAAGAGCTTTATTCATAGATACATAGATACATAGACAGTGTCGACAGATAAGGGCCTGTGGCCCACCCAGTCTGTCCATTTGAGCTTGTAAGTTCAGTCTATGTTTTCCTAGAAGTCTGTTGCCCCTTACCCCTGACCTCCAGAATTCCTTTATGTCTATCCCATGCATTCTTAAATGCCGTGATTGTTTCAGCCCCACCACTTCCTCTGGCAGGGTGTTCCACTTGTCCACCACTTGTTCTGTGAAGAAATTCTTCCTCACGTTTCCTCTGAATCATCCTCCCTCCAACTTCATCCCATGCCCTCTAGTCCTGGAACATCTTTTTGCTTATAAATAGTGTATTCCTGCACCCTGTTCTTCCCTGTAAGATACTTGTATGTCTCTATCATATCCCCTCTCTCCCTCCTCTCCTCCAGGGAGTACATATTCAGTTCCTGCAACCTGTCCTCATAGGACTTGTGATGCAATCCATGTACCATCTTTGTTGCCCTCCTCTGAACCTTCTCTACCCTGTCTATGTCCTTAAGTAGGTAAGCTCTCCAGAACTGTACACTGTACTCCAGGTGGGGCCTCACTAGTGTCTTGTATAGTGGAATTATGACCTCCCTTTTCCTGCTAGTGATGCCCCTGCCTATGCATCCCAGCATCCTATTTGCTTTACCTGCTGCCTCGTCACACTGTTTCCCTACCTTGAGGTCATCAGAGATGATAACCCCAAGATCCCTTTCCTGCTTGGTGCATGCCATATCCTCACCACCCAACTGATGTATTGTACCAGGGTTTTTGTGCCCCATATGCATTATCTTGCACTTCTTTGCATTGAATTTCAACTGCCAAACCCCTGACCATTCTTCAAGTTTTTGCAGGTCCCTTCTCATTCTGTCTACACCCTCTGGTGTGTCTACTCTGTTACAGAGCTTTGTGTCATCAGCGAACAGTGAAATTCTGCCTTCTAGGTCCTGTGCAACGTCACTGATGAAGATGTTGAATAGGACCGGTCCCAGCACTAATCCCTATGGTACCCCGCTGGTCACTCTTCCCTCTGTGGAGTGACATCCATTTACCACCACCCTCTGTGTCCTGCTGCCCAGCCAGTAATCTACCCACCACACTACTGTCCTGCCCACACCCATATTCCCCAGTTTGTGTAATAGTCTTCTATGTGGCACAGTGTCAAAGGCCTTGCTGAAGTCCAGATAGGCCATGTCCACTGCCCTCCCCTGATCCACCTCCCTAGTCACCCAGTCAAAAAATTCAACGAGGTTGGTCTGACATGACCGCCCCCTGGTGAAACCATGCTGCATTGGGTCCTGTAGTCCATTCAAGATCTGTATGCACTTGCACATAATTTTATTACATATGATCAACTTCTGTATTTTCAAGTTTGATGTGTATTTACGTCAGTTAACATGATTTTCATCTTTTGTATTATATGGTACTATTGTATTTCATTTTTGTTGTAATGTGTATATGAGTATCATTGACTCTCACCGGGTCAAGTCTGTAAAAGGCCTATGTGGCCCAGTTGCTTTTAACCCGGTTACCAAAATAAAAATGAAAGAAAATAACATTTTTTTTAAATTGAGCATTGTCTCTTTCATTATTGAGCAATTAAGCAGTGCGATGTCCAGAAGCTTCCTCTCCCTGAAGAAGAATCCCATGATTCGAAGTGCTGGGCATTCCCTTGGCAGCTTCCCTCATTGTTTGCCAGAATAAATGCCTTGAATTTGTTACACAGCTTCAGTTGATTAATTTGCAAACCACAGTTTTGCTTTCTTGGGTTTTATGTTATCCACTGATTTCCAGCTAGCAGAGGGTTAGTGGTACATGCCCAGAAGACTCAATTTATGCTTTTTGGCTCCAAATTAATGTTGAGAAATGGTACAGCTAACTTGGAAATCACCATCTCTGCGGGTCATATTTTAAAACAAGTATCCAGCTTCAAATACCTAGGTATCTGGCTGGACTCCAATTTGAGGTGGGATGTTCCTATGCACAAGTTACTTAGTAGAATAGGGCCTGGGTTGAGCTACCTGTAAAGACACAATGACTACTTCTTCCTAGAGATAAGAAAGCACAGAAAACATTGCTATCGTGCCCCTTTTTGACAATTTGGACTTTCTGTGTGGCACAACTGCCGCAAACACCCCCTGTCTAAATTGGTTACAGTCAGTGACAGACTAGTAAGACTCACCACATAGAGTTACTCACCACCGTTTGCTGTATACTATTGTAGATGGACTGGGCACCACTCAAAGATTGCAGGCAACTTCACCTGTTACAGCTGATGCACAAGTGTTTGTTAGCACAAAGTCACAGGTTACATCAATGGTATTTTAATATTAATAGGAGCATGACTGATCTATATTTCTCCATGTGTATCAAATTTTCTGCACCTAATATCCACTAACATGGGCCAACAAAGTGTTGTTTTCATTGGCTTGTGCTGTTACAACCATCTACCAATAACTCTATCTGATTCTTGTACAGTGTTATTTGTACTTGTAGTTGGTTTATGTCCATTTGTTTGTAATTGTTTATTGTTTATTTAGTTTTTGTTGACTGGGAAGGAGGACTAGACAATTCTGCCTATTTTCAGCCTCGTCTGGGGGGGTGGCGGTGGGGAGATGCAGATGAAAGCCAACTGAAACTGAACCAGATTAAGCTGTTGGTGGTACAGTATTTTTTGCGAATGGGGGAAACTTAGCCAGGACATTGGGGAAATTCCCCTACTTTTACCAGTAGGGGGCTATCAGTTGTCTCAGCTAAGATGGCTGATGTTGTCCCGGAGGAGACGGGTGTGGAGGATGGTGGTGTAGCTCGGGGGCCAATCTCCCCCCTTGTTACTGGAACTCCAGAGATCACCAAAATGAAGACAGCAACACCGATTGTTTTTGATGTCCCAGAAGCACTTTGCAGGCCATGAGGATGAATTCTGCTACAGTGATGAATAGTCTTGTACAGCACTGGAACAGACTACCAGGAGTTCACTGGTACAGCACATTTGTGAACCCATGACACCTGCAGAGATGGATATGCCTTCAAATGTCTACAGTATGGATCTCAGGGAAGACATGGAAGCAGTGCTGAATGCAGTGATATCTGCATGGAAAATCCACCTTTTACAGATCCTGGCAGAAGAAGAGGAAAACAATTGCTTGCAGGCAGTCCCAGACTGGCTTTGCTATTCCACAGTGGTTGTCAGAGAAAAAGCTGGCAGAGGGGAGTTTACAGTGCTTTGTCTGCCAAAGTGCTATGTCAGCAAGCAAACAGCTTGGTGTTTGCCAAGGGAAGTTTGGTGGTCTCGCAAAACAGAATCCATTGGCTAGCAATGAACCTACATGGAGTCCGCACTCAGCCTTGGAAGCAGTGGGCTGGAAGAAATCACAGGACAAATCAACCTGGGAATCAGAGGATGTCCCACAAGCAAAAGATATCATCACATAAGCTCACCCATGGTCTGAGACTCAGGTCAGAAAATTGCTTCCCAATCCTGCAGTATGTGATTTACCAATGACGGACATTGGGTCAGGTTCCCCTATACCTCAGACTGATACTGTTACTGCTGTGTCTACTACCTTTGTACCGAAGCCTTGAGAATCTCTTTCCCAATCCAGACCCACTGTGGAAATCTCAAGGGCTATAACACATAACGACTCTTCCTTCCCAAGAGTCAGTCCCCTCCCCTTCAATGGAAACAGATGCTATATCAAACCCCCCCACCCCCATTGCTTTAGCTGTCTCACTTGCACAGTTTTCCCATTCTGCCTTCAGCAGCTGCAATGCAATCAGTGACTGTTGGCATTATTACTGAGGGCAGTGCTTCAGGCCCTGTGACAGGGTTGAATAAGGCCCTGTCCCATTTGTTATGTGGAATGCGCTAAACACAATTATCTGTTCTATCCTCTGCCTTTCTGTCTCTTGTCTGTCTGGTTGTGCAACCAAATGTTCTCGTGAGACCTAGGAATTGACCACTCTGATGGTCTTGCAATTCTCCACCTCTTGCTATCTCTCTGCCTTCACTTGCTGTTTCTGTCTTTTCTCTACCTTGCATGTCTGTGGTTATAAAATATATGTGAATCTTTATATATAACTGGGATCCCCTGGTTTGAAAATGTATATAGTTATACTGTTGAAATGATTGCAAAATAAGGTTACCACCTACTTGGTTTTTGACCAAATGATTCGTTTTTCTAGGTCCAGATTCGGTCCTCCTGTTTTCACCATTGCAAATTCGGTTTTTATGGTGGGTCAAGCAGCACCTGTTAGATTCCTCACTAACTGTTTCATTTACTTCTCATCTGACTGTAAGCAAGTGTCTGACATTAGTGTGATTGCATGCTTGCAGTGCATGCTAATCAGGAAGTGCCTTCAAGAGCAGGGCACTTAAAGAGCCAAATGTGTCCCTGTCTGCTCCGGTCCACCTCTAACTTCACACCAGCAAATTGGAAGATTATTCACGGGAAGGGTAAACAGTACCACCATAATTAACACCTTCATTTTTCTGAAACCAGACAGGCACCACATTAGGGTAGCTTCCTGTCCCAGTATGGACTGTGCAATGTGTTTCAGAAACTTTACCTGCTAATCCAGTTTTATTCAGAGGTAGTACTTTTTCAGTCATTTTGAATGCTCACCTGCTTTTAAAACAGATTCTGTTAAATCCTTCACAATTTTACTTGCATGGTCAGATTACAAACAAATTCTGATGTCATGCAGATCTTTGTTTGTATACCAGTCAGTCTGACAGGTGTAAAGTAGGGCTATTAAGACCAATAGCAGCAAATCAAACTAATCCTTTCCAGGTTGCATTGTGAGTATGGTCTTTGACTGCTGTGATAAGGAATACTTTTATACCTTTAAATGTTCACCATTTTTTCTTTTATGGTCTGTCTTATATTTTAATATTTGTTACCCCTTTTGTTGTTAAATGAATAATCTAATATTTTATTTCATTTCTAGCAATACTATGTCTCTCTCTCTCTCCTTAGTAGTTATTGTTGTCAATTTTCATACTACTTGGATATTCCAGGAAGACCAATCCAGGCCTTTCAGATCAACAGCACAGAATAATGTGGCCAATGTCATGCTAAGCTACAGAAATGAGAAAAGGAAGAGAGCGAGCAGTAGCTGAAGAGATGACAGGAACACAATCTAGATTTTATGGCACTGCCAATTTAGGCAATTTATCAAACATTTTTCAAAACATTATTATTTTTTTTTACCATACGAGACACACTAAGCTAAAGCTTGTTTACAGGTGCAACCTGAGAGCAGAAGGGAATTAAGTGATTTGTGTAGGGTCACAAAGTATGCAAGTTTGGGCTGTAGGATTCAAACCCTGGTCTTCAGAATTGCAGCTCAGAGCTTTAAACCACTGCTCTATACTGCCTCCACACTACATATCACATATCATGCTATCTGCTATGTATGACTGACATGGAAAACAAAACAGGTATTTAACAGCATAGAATAGTTCCTACCACTTTTAAAAACTTCTGACATTACAAATAACTTTAGAGTAGGAGCAATGGGAGGACAGTAGCACATCTTAAAATGGCAGATGATATTTGTAATTACATCTAGTCCACCACTACTGGTGTAGCTTATTTATTTATTGAAAGAGTTTTACCAGAAAAAGCCACCTGATCCAAACTAGCCAGTTGTCAGAGGTGTCCTTGTAGTCACTCGATTTGTCAGCTAAGCTGTGTTCACAGGAAGGAAAGTCCCCTGAACCCCCTCTCTAACCCCACCAAATGTTAACACACACTGAAATTTAAAATATTTAAATCTAAATCAAATAAACCAAAAATAATAATCATGATGTAATTTAAAGAAGTTGTACACAATGTTATATCAGCAGCAATTCTGAATAAATCAAGTGAAACAGAGTCCAAGCGATGCACTCATTAGTCATAAAATGGGCGGGGCTAGGGATGGAGTTTGGGGGTGTGGTTTAGTATTCGGTTTTCATCTCATCCAAAGGTGGCAACCCTATTGCAAAAAGCTATTTGGAATTTAGGGGTTAACCTGAGATGCAGTTAGAGCTCCTCTCAGGCTTGTTTGCAAATTCTTTTGCAAAGCTGTAAGCAGGAGGCCAGCTTGGGACATTGTTCTGTTTGCAAGCCTGCTCTGCCAGGAAACTGGCAAGAACATTTTATGAGAAACAGGATGTCTCTTATTGAGTTCCCAGGCAAAGACTTATAAAATAAGCAGCAATGCTTTTGCTAGGGAGAGTGAGAGACAGAGACTAAAACCTGGAATTAGAGACACCCTCAGATGAAGGACTTTGTTTTCTATGTTTGTACTGCCTTTGTAAATAGTTATACTTAGAGACCCGTGCATTTCATATTTGTGAAATAGTGTGAAATAAAATGAAAATGACACTGTAAAAAGATTTTGGAGCATAAACGTGTGAAATAAAATGAAATTCCTTCATTTAGTGCTGCATTCTCATTATAAGTCTGCCCTGGCAATTAACAAACCGCTAACTAACATTTACGTGCTCGGTTTGATCTCAGTTTGTCCAGTTAGCCCATTGTTAGCCTTGTTAGCCGTGTAACCCAAAGCTAGTTTCAATTCCGCCTACTCGCTTGTCCGCTCGCTTATTAGCCCTGATTACCTGCTTCTAAATCAGCAATTAAAATACCTTCCTGTGCCACGATTGCTTATACCTGGTAAGAATTAAAGAATGATGTACTGGAAACTGCTTTAGCGCATACCTTCAGGTATTGCAATCATAGGCTGTCAGTGCATCTGTTGAACGCTGTCCATTTCTAAGCAGACTGTTCTTTGATTTTAAAAATGCCTAAACCCCACACATAAACATAACCCAATGATGCAAGGAGTTTGCCACAGAGAGGATGTATGTATCGGAAGGTAGTATTCTGATGTGTAGGTATTGTAACTGCCGCCTTGAGTGGGAATCCAGAGATACCCTGGTTAAACATTGCCGTTCTGTTAGCCACAATGAGAAAAAAACAAGATCTTCTGCTGACAGTGCCAAGAAAGCTTTAATGCAGTCCACAATCGGAGAATCAGTTCAGCAGTGGAAGAATGCTAAACTTGACAAGGCTTCATTCATTGAGGAAACAGTTTTAATGTGCTCTGCAGCTAACCTTCCTCTCGAAAAGCTGGACCAACCAGCGTGAGAGTATTTAAACAAGTACATTCAAGGTGAGCAAAAGCTAAATGTATTTGAAGCTACGTTTGCTCAACATACAGTTTTAATGTTAAATTGACGTTTAACAGAGAATGTAATGTTAATTTTAGATGCCGGTGACCTTCACACTGCAGACCACCTGCGGAGAGAATATGTACCTAGAGCAGGACAGGTTGCAAAAAGATGAAGTTCTCTCCGGAGTGGCAGGGAAAAGAACTGCTGTTATCTGTGATGAGACAACAGATTGCAAGGACATTGTGTGTTTGCTGTGTTGTTTAAAATGCTTGAATCATGTACCAGCACCCACCTTGCAGCAGTATATTTCCTGGAGACAGCGAGTGCTACGACATGCTCACGGGCAATAACTGAGACTTTAGAGCATTCTAATGTGCTAGCAATTGTTAGGGACTCAGCAGCTGACATGATTAAATGTTTCAGTGCACTGGAAATATTGTTGAGGCCCCAGATTTTACATATGACATGCTGGGCACATAAACTTCACTTGGTTGGCAATGTATTTGTTAAAAATTTGTCAGAATTGAACTCTGTGATGGCCAAAATAAAAAACACAGTTTTCATTCTCAAGAAAACTGAAGTCAGCCTATTTAGTACACCTTAGAACAAATCATCCTGAACTACCAGCAGTTCTGTATCCACAGCCTGTTCTGACCAGGTGGAACTCCTGGTTTAGGGCAGTATTTTATCTTCATGATTATCTAGAAGCTTTAAAATACTTTTTTGCACAAAGTGAAATGAAACCAGCAACCACTGAAGCACTGAACAGTTTACTGGCAGATGATGATTTTTACTCAGTTATTAAATTCCAGTGTAGTTTCATAAAGGCACGCTGTGCCACAGTAGCAGATCTAACAACAAAAAAACCTTGGTCTCATTTCATACTAGCAAAAATGTAGATGTTAAAATGAAACTTCAAGATTCTTATGACAACTGCTGAGGCTGAGACCTATGTGGATGGGACAGGGCAACAGGTGAAAGACAGGCCAATTCTGCAACTAACATGGCACTTCAGAAATCTGTACAAACAATGAAGAAACATACGCCAGTTAATTCACTGCCAGTGCAGTTCCTGATGGCTGTTAACTGTCTCTTTCACCCTGTAGAGATTAGCACACGTCCGAGAACTGAAAAAAAGTGATTTCAAAATTGCTTTCAGATGAGCCTTTGCTGAGAGATGTTGACATAAATGATTTTCTGTTGTGGTATATGTCATTCACAGACAGTGTTAAAGATGCTGTAATGCACAATTTGGATGGAGCAGTTGATATTATAAAAAATTGTTATGGGCTGAGGTGACAAAATGCAAGCATATCTAACATTGTTATTTATTGCTTGATGCACCCTGTTGTGAGTGTAAATTGTGAGAGGTTTTTCAGCAGGTACACACTGATCGTAAATGACAAAAGGCAAAACATGAAAAAGGAAAATATTGAATATTGCTGTATGCTAGCATTCAACTACTAAAACTAAGATGACCGTTACTGGTGGTGTCTGCTTATGAATTGAGGTGTTTTAGAGATGACTTTTAACTTGTTTTGTACTTGTTTTGTATTGGTGAACCTTCATTTAAAATAACACGAAATAAAAAGAAATTTATAAAAAAGAACAAGAAATAACAAGAATTTATTTAAAAATATCAAGAAATTGGGGGAAAATAAAAAGAAATGCACGTGTCTAGTTATACTGAACAATTTTTATTTTACTGTTATTGTTAATAATAAAATGCTACTTCGATGAACCTATGCAACTTGGTATAGATTTATGTTTGTGCAACTTCGATAATCTTTGGCTGTTTGCCTCTCTTATCCATGGGATATATCACCCTGTAGGGGTATGAAGGCAAGGAACCCTTGAAGAGGTTTCCACCCCTAGAGGTGCTGTGGGATTGATTCCCTTGGCTAAAGGTACCTTAGGAAGGAGCCCACAGAGAGAGACAGAGAGACAGAGAGACAGAGAGAGAGAGAGAGGAGGGGAGGATGGTGGGGCAATGAAGAACGATCGTGGCGTGAGGTAAAAAGGAGGTGGCCTTTTATGGCCTGAGTGGGAGGTGGTTAGTTGCTCTGCCCCATTGAAATACAGACATAGCCTTACAATTCAATGGGCCTACTCAACTTGGTATAGATTTATGCTTGTACAACTTCAATGACCTTTGGTTGTTCGCCTCTCTTATTTGTGGGATACACCACCCTGTAGGGTTACGAAGGCAAGGAATCCTAGAAGAGGGTTCCACCCCTAGAGGTGCTACAGGAATGATTCCTTTGGCTAAAGGTACCTTAGGAAGAAGCCCAAAAAGAGTGCTGAACACCGCAATGAGGTGACGAATGCTTATCTGAAGTGAAGACTTGTATGTAGGTCAGTGGGTGGTATGGACAGGAGCTTGAGTAGTGTAGGCAGGAGACAATGGATAAATATTGATTCACTTGTAGGTCTGCCTGTAAGGCATGGAGGCATGACTTCCTAAGGAGAGAGGGAACAGCTACGGGGCCACCATCCAACTCCATCCAACAGCGGAAACCTGACTATGTGACCTATGGAATATTACTACACCTATCTAGGCATTATGACCATTGGCAAGGGAGAGAGGAAAACCCCCCTTTGAAGAGGAAACCTCTGGGGATCCAAGGCCTAGGTCACCTTCCCTCCAGGCTTTGGGACATTTTAGTTTAGTGATGACTCTGCTACTGCAATTTAGTAGGCCAAATTCAGGAGTGAAATTCCTATTTAGGGGAAAATTCTCACTCTATCCTTCTAATGGGAATGCCGGAAGGGTTGCGAGCGATCTCTGCAACATGGGGTATGCTGCACATGGTACCAACCTCCAAGGTGGGAAGAGGAGAGTATTGACCTCCAAGGCACTCAGTCGGCCTACCTATCTAAGAACAAACCAGGTGAACCAGAGGCAGTCATAGGGAGAATAGCTTAAAGGGTGCCTCCGAACCCACTCGGACAGCTAAAGAGGCCCCACTGATGAGCCCCACCCCTCGTTGCTGAGTCCTAATTTTTATATCTATAGGTGCCATCAGTACAGTTGATGACTGAAGGTCCACCCAGAGTGAGGACATTCCCACTATGGACCAGATGAGAAGGACCCTGCTCCAAGTTTCACTTGCTCAAGATGCGGACTTTGTGGTGTAGAGCAAGACCATTGGCTACAGGCAAGCCCTGAGCCATGGAAGTGGTGGATATGGTTGGCATGTGTCTGAAGTGGAGAGAACATGAAGTCGAGATGTACAGTAGCAATGGACCTGCACGTGGGTCATGCTCAGATATTCGATCGTGATGATTAGACCTTCATGTAGGTCATACTGAGCAATGGGGACCCTGACATGGGTCTAGATAAGGCAAATAGCAATTTGTAACCACAGGAGTGCATGCAATCCAGGTCCATTAAAAAGCCAAATTATGAGGGAATTGAACTGTATGAGTGGGAGAGATGGTAATGGCCAGGCAAAGCCCACAGTCGACGGTTAGGTAGGAGGAGGCTGCGAAGTCGGTATGTGACGCGGTGAAGGTTCAAGAACAAATATACTTGATATGCTGATTACGTTAATGCCTGATTGCATTAATGCCATGAAGGCTGGTATGGTGAGGGTCGGTGAAAACCAGATGTATTGGTATGAGTGTGAGAGATAGTGCCAGTGGCCATCGGTTAGGGAGGATGACTTGAAATGCTGAGTGCATTACTGCCATAAAAGCTATGTGGAGCAGCAGTAGAAGGCTGGGCAAGCCAGTGATTGACTGGAGCCACGATGCCCACTGTGACAACGCAGTTCCCCATCATGGGCAAAGCAAAGAAGCCACAAATGAGGCACCATGACACCAAACAGCTAATTAAACCAGTACGATAAAATAAATTGATTAATTACCAGCAGCTGGAGCTGGGCTGACAGCTGTAGCTGGGCTGACATGCCGGCTGGGTTGCATGTTGTGGAGTAAACACATAGCATGGTAAATACAGATGAACCATCAAAGCATTTAGATAAAATAAATTAATTAAATACCAGCAGCCAAAGCAGGGCCAGTTGAAAGAGTACAGTGAACTGACCCCAAAATATTAAGAAAAATTAAATTGAGTGAATGCCAGCAGCAGTAGCTGGCTGACACGGCAGCCGTAATAAGGGCTGACATACCATGGAGTGTACGAAGAAGGAGTACCTGAATTAGGAGGAGAGCAATCCATATGAGTCCGGAACCTAGGATGGTTAGGTAGGCAGGGGAACCCCAAAAGAATGGAAAGCCAAAGAGCAGAGGTGATCCATTAGCCAGGTTTGTGGACCAGAAACACAGCAGCATGGAGGACAACAACAGGGGGCAGGGGCGGCGTGACCAAAAGCCCAGTGGACGAAGCAGGTGAGGAGAGGAGAGGAAGAAACATTAGAAAATGGGCTTTAAAAATAAAGAAACCTGATTGGCTGGCATGGGGTACATTAACTTACAGTGAGAGCCTGGTAAGTTAAAAGTGCCAGCCATGCCAACCCAGTAAAGTATCATTGTACCCTGTCCTCCTCTCTCATTGGCTGAAGCACCTTCTTTCAAATTATACTGTAATCACCGCCATTTTTTTCTCTCGCTTAGCGAGGCGTACTGTCCCCAACAACCTCAGCTGGCTTTGTTTCTAGCAACATTTCTTTTTCTTTTTTTTTTAAACAATAAGTTGTCTATGACAGCGCACACCCTCCTTCATCCTCCAGCTGCCATTTCCTGGGTCTTGCTTAGCGAGAATATTTCTCTTCATGACTTCCCTAAATGTGTAGCAGCAAACACCTCCCCCAGTCTGCCTCCATTTCCACTAGTAAATGCATTTTATTTTTAATTCAGAAACAGGACATTCATTTCCCTTACCTGTGCTACTGTTTCAGACTCTAACAACTCCATTGACGGTGACAACACCGGACTGCTCGCGCTCCATTCATTCAAACGAAACAACCTATTCGCAACAAGCACTTCCATGTCTGCGACGTGTATCGGCATCAGAAACAACTTCTCATTAGTTAAAGAGAGTTGTGCAAGTAGGACAAAAACTTTTTATTTTTGATTCTGTAGTAAAACATGGGTCCCGAAAGACTGCTCGGGAAACACTTTACAAAACATTCTGTCTCTTGTTTGGGGCAGTACAACAGAATTGCTCTCTGGAGCAGGCAACAGGACATAAAATAAAACAGAAATGGAGGGACTACTTTACAAGACAAACAGTTAAGCTTCATTTTTACTTTATTTTTTTACATTGTTTCTTTAACTTTTTTAAATCGCCCATAAAAGTGGCACAGGGAGTCCATTTTCTAAGCGCAGTAATACCCTGCAGGGTGGGCAGTATGGGCAATAACAGACCTTCCAGAAGCTATAAGGCTCTCCGCCTGCAGCATTTGGCCTCATTATGCCCATGGGCAGCCCAATATTACCCAATACCACCCACCCTGTCAGGTATTATTGCTTGCAGAGACAACGCAGGGAAAGGTGCAGGGACGGAGAAATGGAGAAGACTCTGGGCCGTGAAGCAGCGACAGGAGGGGAAGAAAAATGGAGCGGAAGGGGGTAAGAGGAGGGAGGGATGGAGAAAAAGCTGCAGATCCAGTGGCAAGAAAAAGAAGGGGAGGAGATAGCCACCAACAAGCAGCACAAGAATGAGAGAGGAGGGAGGAAGAAGTGCAGGGAAATGAGCAGCAATGAGAGGAAGGGTGTGAGAGCAGAACAATACAAACAGATTTAGAATGAGCAGTGAACAGAAGGACAAAATGAGAGAGGAGAAGGGACCAGTGGCCAGAGGCACAAGAGAGAGAGAGAGAGAGAGAGAGAGAGAGGAAACAGGATGAGAGGCAGGAGAAACAGGGAAGGAAGGAAGGAAAGCAGCGCCTCTGACCGCAATGAAGAACTATCGCGGAGTGAGGTAAAAAGGGGGCTGCCTTTTATGGCTCAAGCGTTGGCGTGGTTAGTTGCTCCGCCTCATCAAACTACAGGCATAGCCTTACAATTGTTAATTTTACAACTGCTCCTGGTTTTCCTATGCTTCCTGACCTGTGTTTCAATGACAGGCCCTCCTCCTCCTTCAGACCCTTCTAGGAGCAAGAAAGACAGAACACCTGCACAGCCGGGATTTCTATATTCCAGATACCTCCCCAGGCTGACTGCTTTTCTTTTGACAGACCTGCTCCACAGGCTTCTTCCAGAGGGGCTCCTAAGAAATAAGCTGGGCTATTCCATGCTCCACTTCTCCCTGCCAAACAGCATAATGAGTTCTGGGTACATTATCGAGGGGGTTTGGAAGATGTCCCTGACAGGTGCTACATTTCTGAAACCTTGCTTCAGGACTCTATGGGGTTTTGTGCTAGTGAATTACATGCCTTAATACATATGTCAAATGAATCTACTTATGATGTTAGTTTTAAACCCCCTGGTGGTCTGGATAAATTTTGGAATAGATATCAGCAATTGCAAGATACTCCTCTATGGGTTCCACTTACGGTGATACCACTCATGAAACTCTCCTTTAAGACTATCACAGTGCTGCTTCATATCGAAGGGTCGGTATGCCTGATATGATATATTGGTTAAACAAAGATATCACATTTTGGGGGATCCCACCCCAGTTTTGGATTCTGAAAAAATTTGAACTGGGGGTTGGAGTGTTATATGTCAATCTGTGACAAACAGAAGTAGGGGTACAGCATCTCCCAAACAGTTGTTTTCTCGGGAGGGATAGAGGGGTTTTATTTTGCCCTGGACAACCCAAGATGTGCTACAAATGCGGATCAAAAGATCACTTAAGTGAGGCCTGTGACCAGCTAAAATACCCCCTTTGTGATGAATTGGGGCATACTTGTTTTCATTGCGTGAATAAATACAAATGCAGTCTCTGCAATTTATGTATTTATTTATTTATTTAAAAGTTTTACCAGGAAGGCATACTGAGCGGTGCAGCGCTCAATTCCAGATGCGTCCTGGGGAAGGGGGAAGTTTGGATAGACAGTAATCAGACAAACATTACATGATGTGATACATTACATGGAATGATAGAAAACACATTGTATAAGATACAAAGAACACATTGTACAAGATACACCTGCCTCTTGGCAGAAGAAATAGATACTAGTGCAGCGAGGGGGTTAGAGCACACAGTGAGGCTAAGTGCCGCAGCAATAGAGGATTGTTAGCAGTAGGACCAAACATACAAGCAAACCTACAGACATACTGCATTTGGCTGCCTATGGGGCTAGCTGCACATGCAGGTGGTGGCGAAATGCTGTTTGAGGAGAAGGTTGAGCTGCTGAGTGGAGGTGAAGTGTCTGAGCTCAGCGGGGAGGGAATTCCATATGTAAGGTATACGGTACTTGAAGGCATGCTGACCTTTGTCAGAGGACATCCTTGGAAGGGAGAGGAGCCTGGAGTCGGTTTTATGGAGGGCATAGGTAGAAGGGGTTTGGGGAACTATGGTGGTTGCGAGGTACAGGGGGAGGGACTGGGTCCAGTATTTTGCTGTTAGCCTAGCGCAATGCGCCATTCTCCGATCCTGTAAGGAAGGTAGATTTAAGGATTTGTAGAGGTCACAGTGGTGAGTTGTGGGTGGGCGGTCCTGGGCAAAATGGCAGAATTAATGGAAGAGAGGGTCCAGTCTGGCAAGGGAGGACTTGAGGGCTGTGCAATAAACTACATCCCCATAGTCAAAAAGTGGGAGTATCATTTTCTGAACAATTTCTTTGCGGGTTGTCGGGGAATGCAATCTCTGTTCCGATAAAGGGCCCCCAGTTTCGGGTGGAGTTTTTTGTGGATAGCATCAATGTAGGCTGAGAAGTAGAGGTGTTGGTCGAGCCAGACCTCGAGGTATCTGAATGAGGTGCAGGACTGCAGGAGGGTCCCATCTAAAGTGTGGAAGGTAGGGGTTGTGGAGATCCAGCACAGCCTTTGCCTGGTCCTGAAGGTGAGTGAGACAGTTTTCTTTGGGTTGAGAAATAGCTGGTTAGAGAGGAACCAGAGCTGGATAGCATTAAAATCCTCCTGGAGTCTGGGTGACACTGCGGCAGGGAAGGGACCTGTGGCATATAGTACAGTGTTGTCAGCATACATGTGTATGGACAAGAGAGGGCATACTGAGGGCAGATCATTTAGAAAGATAGAGAAGAGTAGCAGGCCAAGGACTGAGCCTTGTGGCACCCCTATTGTGACAGGAAGTGGGACAGAGGCGTGTTCCAATTCTTACTGCTTGTTGCCTCCCTTCCAGGTAAGAGTGGAATCAGCTGGTAGCCTCACCTGAGAGGCCGGTGAGGGTGAGTTTAGATAACAGGAGTGAGTGGGAGACCGTGTCAAAAGCTTTAGCTAGGTCGATGAAGATAGCTGAGGTGACATGCCCTTTGTCCATGCCAGTGAGGATGTCGTTGGTTAGCCTTAGTAGGGAGGTGATAGTAGAGTGTGATTTCCGGAAGCCAGACTGGTAGTGTGAGAGAAAGGAGGAGGAGTCATGGAAGGTGGATAGTTGAGTGAGAGTAAGTTGTTCCTGGACTTTGGCTAGAATAGGGAGAAGGGAGATAGGATGGTAATTGCCCGGTGAGGAGGGGTTGCCACCTTTGGGGAGAGGGATGACTGTGGCTCATTTCCATTCAGCCGGCATTTTGGTGAGAGAGAAAGAGAGATTATAGAGGGAGGTCAGTGGGGTGGCGATGGTTGGGGCAGATAGGTATAGCATCCTGGAGTCAAGGCCAGAGGGACTTTTACCTTTGGAAGGATTGAGTGAACGAAGGGCTGTTAGTACTTCAGCTGGGGAGACCAGGAGAAACGAGAAGCGGGAGGACCTAGGTGGGTGTGGCAAGGGTGGTGGTGGGATCGTGGGGGAGCGTGTTTGTGGGTAGAAGGGAAGAGGCACCGCTAGTAAAAAATGAGTTGAAAGCAGAGGCCACTTTTGCCTGAGTCAGTGACCATGGAGCCATTTATATTTAGGGCCAGGGTGGGTGGGTGGCTTGGAAGGGGAGAAAGCAGTGATTTCATTGATTTCCAGAATTTCGCTGGGTGGTTGAGGTTTGATTGGAAAGAGACCTTAAAGTAGTTTGCTTTTGCCTGATGAATTAACTTAGTGCATACATTTTGAAGTGTGCGGTAGTGTTGGAGGGCTGCCTGGGTGCCAGCAACCTTGTAAGATTTCCAGGCTATGTCTCTAGCATGGAGTTGTTCAATGACATTTGCATTAAACCAGGATAGGTGGGCACCCCTTACACGGGCTCTTCTGAGAGGTGCGTAGTGGTCCCAGATTGCCAGGAATTTGGATCTAAAAAATTCCAGGGCCGGGTCAATGGAGGAGGCATGTTGAATGTCTGACCAATCAGTGTTAGGTCGGTTAGGAGTGCAGCAAGGTGTAGGGATTTGTAAGATCTAGTGAATAGTATTCATGGGGGCGTAGCCTGGGGCTTGAATATTTTCCTTACTACGCAAATCATGTGGTGGTCACTTAGGGATTCAGGTAGTGTACCAGCTTCTATAACCCGATGAGGGTGTGTGGTGAGGGTTCAGTCAAGGAGAGAGCGGTTAAGGGATTTGTGATTTAAGCGAGTGGGTTTAGTGATTTGTTGGGATAGGTTTAGTGCAGTCTCCTGGTTTTTGAGCTTAGAGTTTGTGGTAGAGAGCCAGTTGACGTTGAAATCCCCAAGGCTGTATAATTCTCCCCCCGAGGCGAGCGACTTTAGGGTGCATAGACGTTCTAGGATGGCATGCTGGGGGGTGACTGGAGAGCTGTAGGACCCCACTATAAATAAAGGGATAGAGTGAGGGAGGGATATTTTGAGTAGGAGGGAGTCTATAGGATGCGTTGCGCATGGGAGTTGGACTGGTGCAAATTGTAGCTTGGTGGAGATGAACATGGCAATGCCCCCACCCTTCTTTTTCTCTGGGCAGTCATGTCGAGTGAGGGAATAGCCAGGGATGGATAATTTGGCATCCAGGTTATGAGGTTTCAGCCAAGTTTCTGTGATAATAAGGATATCTGGGCGTTGGGAGAGGACGTGCAGTTGAAGGGTGGTGATTTTGTTCAGGAGGCTGCAAATGTTAAGGTGTATAATTTTAAGTCCACATGGGAATTGGAGAGTAGGGGAGGTGCTGTTGTTTGGGGGGGCAGGTGGCCCGGGATTTAGTTCAATATCCTCTACTAGGAGTAGTAGTAGTAGTGGTATTAACTGCTTTACTATGAATGGCACCCATTTCGCCTTGCGTGGGGTTGGTAGCTGTTGTGGGGTCGATGAAAAGTTTTTTGGAGGCAACGGGTGTAGTACTGACAGCCCAGCATGGAAGGAAGGTGGCAGGAAGGTAGCACTTACTTTCCAATTAATTGAAATGGCATGTGGGGATGGACCAGGGATGTGGGTGGTGTGGGGGGGGGATGTTGCCAGGTGGAGCCTGTAGCAGGGGAAAAGGGAGCTTCAGGGTAGGTGGCAGGAGGGAGGGATGTTAGAGGGTAGACACAGTAAAGTAATAAGCAGAGGCAGCATGATGGGATGCTGGGTTTAGGCAGTTGTGAGAGTGGGATGCTGGGTTTAGGCAGTTGTGAGAGTGATAGGGTGGCTCTTGTGTCGAGTTAGTATAACCTGCTAATGAGGAACTAAGCTGATTGGTTAATTTAAGCATGGGACCCAGCCTATAAAAGGTGGTGCTCACCAAGGGTGGTGGTGGGGTCAGTGGGGAAGCCGGGCGACAGCTCGGGCGCGGGTCCAACACACTAGCTGGAGCTTATGGAAACGGGCTGCCTGGGCTCAGTAATTGTCATTTTTATGTTGCTTGCACGCATGTGCAAGAAACATAGTGCCATCATCGGAGATTTCGGAGGTGTGTCACCTCCTCCTCCAATTCAGGCAGTGTCCTGGCAGGCGCGGCCCCTGTAAGCCAATGCATTTCGGAGCTGTCTATGACACGCTCCAAAATGCAGTGGCATACAGTTGAAAGGGAGAGCTACGCTTGAGTGAGCAGCGATAAGAAGCTGCTCACACGCAGCTCTCCCCCATTCCACAGGTGCCCCTGACGTTGACTGCATAGCCGACGGGTGCCCAATCCCCATCGGGCTGAGCCTGTGTCGCTCCTCCCCCCAGTAGTTGAGTGCACGCTGGGAGCCCACCCCAGCATGGCACCGTCCTTTTGCCGATGGGGGTGCCCAATCCTCGCCAGCTGAACGCCTCTAAAGTCCTTGTGCCACACTGGGAGCTCACCCAGCGTGGCAAACGGTCCCACAACGCCTTTTTTTTTTTACCTGTAAGACAAAACTGTCCCACGGTGCATCTCCACCCCACCCCCGCAACCCGCACCCACCCACTGCGCACCCAGCCTCCCTCACACCCTCACCCCATAACGCATTCTCTGACTCCAGCGCGACGATCTTCGTGGACCGGGAACACGCCTGCACTCTTCAAAGCTGACCGCGAACTGAGGAAATGCGGTAAGCTGTATAATGGGCTAGATAGGGGGTTTCAACTTTGTGCATATCTCAGCCATTTTAGAATTTTGCACCAAATTTTCAACATGGGTTTTGGGACCTTCTCATGAATGATGTCACTGTCATGGCGTTATTCGGGCCGAAGGGTGATTTCCTGAGTGACTGAGAAATCACCCTTCAGGCCTGAATACCACCATGACAGTGACATCATTCATGAGAAGGGGCCCAAACCCCATGTTGAAAATTTGGTGCCAAAATTCCAAAAATTTACGAAAGGCATTGCGCAGTTCCTACTCAGGCTGCTGTAAGTTCGGAAATTTCAATACTTTCACTCCAGATTTTCAACATTGCCATTTTACCACACCTTCTTATGAGCAGTATAGCTGTCATTTTTCACATCTCACCCAAAATGTGTTTCCGCCCATGTAGTGCAGAATGGCGCAGTCGGTGTGCGAAATCAATGTATGGGACAAATTAAGAAAATCACAGTGACACTGTTCATGAGCAGAGGTCTTAAAATGGCTATGTTGAAAATTTGGTGAAAAAATTCCTAAAAATGACTGTTTTACGAGCGTGCGTTGCGCAGTTCCTACGCACACTCGTAGGTTTGCGAATTTTCAATATTTCCACTCCAGATTTTCAACATTGCCATTTTTCTACACCTTCTTATGAGTGGTACAGCTGTCATTTTTCACATCTCACCCAAAATGTTTTTCCGCCATGTAGCGCACAATGGCGCTTGATCGTTATGCGAACTCAGTGTATGGACACATTAAGAAAATCACAGTGTCACTGTTCATGAGCAGAGATCTTAAAATGGCAATGTTGAAAATTTAGTGAAAGAATTCTAAAATGACTGTTTTAATGATGCGTTGCACAGTTCCCACGCACGCTCGTAGGTTTGCTAATTTTCAATATTTCCACTCCAGATTTTCAACATTGCCATTTTATCACACCTCCTTATGAGCAGTACAGCTGTCATTTTTCACATCCTGCCCAAAACATGTTTCCGCCCATGTAGCGCACAATGGCGCAGTCGGTGTGCAGACTCAATGTATGGGACACATTAACTAAATCACAGTGACACTGTTCATGACCAGAGGTCTTAAAATGGCTATGTTGAAAATTTGGTGAAAAAAATCCTAAAAATGACTGTTTTACGAGCGTGCATTGCGCAGTTCCTATGCACGCTCGTAAGTTCGCAAATTTTCAATATTTACACTCCAATGACTTCCAAATACCTAAACAGCACATAGAAGCAAGCAACATTCGGCATTGACAAATGCTTGTTATATCTGCAGCAGTCTCCAGCTTTGAATACGATCCTAATTTGGGGGAGGGCAGGACACTCGATGGCCCTCATGACCACTGGCTGTGAAGAGGAGACAAAATGCACAGATTATAACAGGTAGGAGAAGGAGGGGCTGGCACAGCTTAATCACATACTTGAGTTCGGATTTGCTATATTTCTACCGGGTAGGGGGAAGGGGGGCTGGCTTATCTAAATGGGGGTAACAGCATTATGCAGTACTGTGGAGTTAGGTGTGCTTTCCAAAGAGGGCTGTGTCTGAGACAAGTCTTTACTAGCGTACAAAGATTCTGCTATCACATATTAGGTGGTACCAGACACTGCTGCGTAGTTAAACCATGAAGTTCATTCCTGTGTTAAACTCTCCTTTACTAATTTGTAGAACCCAATCACATAAGCTGTATAAAAATTGCAGGAGCTGTTATATGCTGCACTGTTAAATATCAAGCAGTTTCATGTGTTAAACTCTACTTACCTAACTTGTAGATCGCAGTCACATAAGCTGTATAAAAATTGCAGGAGCTGTTGTATGCTGCACTGTTAACTATCAAGCAGTTTCATGTGTTAAACTCTACTTAACTAACTTGTAGATCGCAATCACATAAGCTGTATATAAATTGCAGGAGCTGTTATATTATGGAATGAATAATCAATACTGTGGATTAAGAATGTTCTTTAACTCTTTTAACAGCAGTTCACCTCCTGTAGGCAGGGGCCCAGTAGTTAGGTACTCCTGTGTGGGGAAAAAGCCCAGTAACTGCCAGTGGCTAAATTAAGGGGCCCCAGTGAGTACGGCACAATCACAAGTTTTTTGGAGCTTGGAAGTAGTCTAAACCTCCAAATTAGAATTAAGGTAAAATACTAAGGCAGGGTGAAATACAGCTGAACTGGGTTAGCAAATAAAAGTACCAAGGAGTAAAGGTAAAAAACACAACTTCCTATAACAGTGTTACAGCAGAAAATAAACCATCTACATTGCTCTGCCAACCAGGAGCATTTGTAAAATGGCACCAAAAGCACAAAGTCCTTTGTCCAACACGCGTGGCTGGAGCTTTCAGGAAATGGCTGCCTGGGCTCAGTAAATCATCGGTTTCGTACCTGCAGCAGTCTCCGCCTTCGAATCTGATCCTAATTTGGGGGAGGGCAGGACACTCAATGGCCCTCACGACTACTGGCTGCAGCAGTCTCTGGCTTCGAATCCGATCCTAATTTGGGGGAGGGCAGGACACTCAATGGCCCTCACGACTACTGGCTGCAGCAGTCTCCGGCTTTGAATCCGATCCTAATTTGGGGAAGGGCAGGACACTCGATGGCCCTCACGACCACCGGCTGTGAACTTGGACATTTTTACTGTAGCTGCCCCTGGGCAGCTCACAACCAGCCTGGGGAGGCTGACAGCCTGGAACAGGCTCTTTTTGTTACCTTAGCAAAAAAATCTGCCCAGTGCTCAAATGTTGTGCCACCAGATTCTGTGAAACCTACATCTGTACCTGAACAATCCCCTTTGGCTCCTCCTCCTCCTTTTACAGCTGAAATGGAGGAAGCTGTGGATGTCTTCTTGGAGGAGCCTCTTGGAGATCAAACCCTCCCAGAAGGGGGCCTACCTATTTCCTCACAGATCACAGTGATGCCAGTTTCAACAGAGCTGGTTTTTCAATCTATTGAGGGCAGTATAGCCACTGATCCGGTAAAGAAGGGGATCACAGAGGAAGACCATGATACACTGGCACACGCCATTCTCCCCCACATCCTTTAAACACAAATACATTACAAATGGTCACTAGCTGGAGGAAACGTGGGGTAACTCCAAAAACGAAAATGTGGAAGACTGGCTCCTTGCCCCTGCCCACCAGGTACCATACTTTGAGACATATTCCTGAGTGGGGAGATACGGAGAAGGACTCAGATGCCTCCTCTGTGGTCTCTTCACAGGTGGACCCATCTTCAGATGTGGAAGATTTACACTCAGATACTAAAGGGAAACATAAAAGGAAGATAAGATCTAAATGAGCCTATACAAAAGTGACTAAGTAATGACTGGGGTGTTGTAATACCTTTGTTGTTTTTATTTGCTTATAATGGCATCTTATCTACATATTACCTCAGCTTCAGCTAATATTAATATTGTGAAGAATCTAAAAGGACACTTAACTGCTTTCTTTTTTGGCACACACATCAACTGATATTATTCTTTTACAGGACACCAGACTTTTACTATTTCAGACATCTCTCAAGCTCAAAAGGCCTGGTATAGTGGTCCTTCCTTCTGGTCACTGGGGCAGGACCCTTGTTCTGGTGTAGGCATCTTGCTTAAATCCCCACATATAGAAGTAATAAAACTCTTGGATTTGAGTCCCAGACGGGCTGTACTTCTAGATGCCAAAATTAAAGGGACGGTTGTCTGACTGATTAAAATTTATGCCCCTCAGATTAAGGTGGGATGGATAGATTTCCTTAAAATTATTCAGCTGTTATCTTTTTACCAGGAAACCTGTATTTTTTGGTGGGGATTTTAACTGTGGCTTTATGAAGCTAGACAGAGGATTTCAAACTCAGACTACTGAAGTTTTTTGTGACATGTCTTTCCTTCAAAATCTCATTACCACAGCTAAATTGGAAGATGCCTATCTATCTCGCACTGGGAAGAAGGATAGAACATACTATAAGGGGTCATTGGGAACTTATAGATTTTGGGTCTATTTCTTCTTATTTACCTCTGGCTTTGGCTTCTTTGTTACCCCTTGAATATTTGGACCATGTGATGCTCAGTCTATCTATTAGCGAGCTTTCCAATATTAAGTTAGGCCCAGGTACATGGAAATTAATTCAGACTTATTATGTAATGAACAAGTTGTTTCTGGTTTTGGGGAATTAATAGCTGACCAGGAATCTCTGTATGGCATGTTAAGATACTCCAGTTCAGTGGTGGGAAGATTCTAAACAGGATTTCAGGGAGTTTTTTCAGAAGAGGAAGAAACTCTTACAGAATCTGACTAATTATTTTTCACAAAGACATCTGTTACAAAAACTCATATCTATTATGAATAATACCTGAACCAGTTATGCTTCTCAAATTCAAAATATTAAAAGTAGTATTCATTCTTTCCATCTCTGGAGGGCACTTTCATTACAAAAAGAGTAACAATTTGATATGCAGGGTAAACTCCCGCAGGCCTGTCCTTATGACAGTTGCTCTGCAAAGGTGGAGAAGAAAGTCTTTTCAGGTTTAACTGATTCAGGGAGGGGGGTTTTGAACAGACCAGTTGTACATTAGTAATATTGTTATGGACTATGGGCAGGATTTTCTAATGCGCTAGATTGCTACAAGCCCCAGTGTGCCAACAATACGGCACACGGGGCCTGCGGCGATCTAATGGGATTTTCTATCCTGTGCAGCAATTGCAGTAAGTTAGAACATCTTCTTCTGGTCTAACTTGTGGCAATCCTGGGGGCCTTTTTTATGGAGCGTGCACCAGACATTTGGCACAAGCTGCTGAAATTTATGAAAACTGTCACAACTGCATCCGAGATTGTAAAATTGGGTGCAGTTGTAGGAGAAGGGTTTGGCGCACCGCCAGAACCAAAGTGTCATGGCACAGGGCTGGACGCAAGCCTTGTGCCACGTTTTGAAAATCCTGTCCAATGTTTCCAAGACTTTTGGCCCAGTTTTAGCAGATAACTGCCACAGACAAGGTTTTTTTTTTAAATTTGGGAATTCCTTCTTTGTCCCAGGCTTCTTTAGATACCTTACTGTCTCCTTTGCAGATGGGAAGACTGAACACGCTGGGAAACTGCTGAATACATCTTCAGCGCCTAGCCCAGATGGCCTTACTGGAGAGTTTTATAAATAATTTTTTTCCTCACTGTCATCTAAACTCACTGAAGTATACAATTATATTATGATTCACCCCATTGTGTTTTTCTATAGTAGTTTTGTATTTTTTTTATCTTAAACCTTTGCTTCTCCCCATTAATTTACAATGGGCAAAATGGGTGGAATTGTCCTGTGCCCCTTGGTTGGCTACTTGGGATATACTATCGTTATGCTGTCACTCTCGGCTAAATGTGAAGGGTAATCAGAAGCACAAAAGTGTTTCTGCACACACTTGTACCAGGCCCACTTGTACTGTACGACTGGCAACTATGGAACTTTTTTTTTTTCCTTGTTCTTTCATTTCTGGGTTTTGGTCAGCAATAGCGGTTAAATGACAAAAATCCTTATTTTATAGAATGACCTATGATATTTTGATACATACGGTGGTCCCTGGCCTATGGTCCAGGTAGAATAAGAGTACTCTTTTTGTGATTTTTTGCATGCTTTAAATGGCACATTTGGCTAGCTAGATGCCATTTTTCTTTACAACACAAGGACTGCAGCATACACAATATTTTGACAAGAGTATGCTTCCAGAATCAAAACTTCCCAGACAATGTCTGGAAGAACAAATAGAATATGTAGATCAGGGTCATACGACACCTCTGGCCATTGTAATTAAAAAAGAGCTCTTTCCTTTGAGCCTTAGCTCAATTTTAAATGAAATATACACAAAATCTTGGGAAGAAATCAAAGGTACTGTAATAACTCAGGTAAGCGATACTGATACAGCAAAACATTTTGAAAAATTAACTAATTATAAATGTTACAGATGGTGCAAACAAATCAAATCAATACATAAACTAGAAACTTACCCAATAAAGCTGACAAATCCAGAATCTCGGCACATAATAACAAAATATAGAATGGAATTATATAAAGCAAATTATTTGTATTTAATGCAGAAAAGGCCTGATACTCTTACGCCTCATTGTAAGTGTGGAAAATCATTGGAGGATGATTTGAAGCACGTCATTTTAATGTGTCCATTGTATAAGGAAAATAGAGATAAATGGCTGAGGAAAACCTTGCATACATTTAGCATAGCAGCTGACGAGTTCATTGTGGAATTCCTCAATACCCAAGATATAACTATACTATCAAATGTAGTTAGCTGCTTACATACAATTCACCTGTAAATGTTATAAGAGTTACTACTAGAACTAGGAGTATTTTAACTGAATGTGAAATACGGAAATGTGATGTATTTATTTGTTTTTACATGTGTCTATACATGCTTATAGGGTTTTAGTGTCTTATATTGGTTTTAAAATCAATAAATAAACCAATTGAATTGAATTGAATTGACAAGAGTAGAACAGGAACTGAGATCTATTTTTTATTAGAAGCTAGCTGCGTACCACCACTGAACTGTGAAATAAATGGAAGCAAATTCCTTGGCTATATTCTGTTTGATCGTGTTTGTTATGCAGCTATTCTCAGATTCTGCTCATTATTTTATTTTTTTTTCTGATCAAAATGTATTTCGCTTTGGGAGAATTGTGGGTATGTCCTTTTGAAAATTCTATGGCTATGTTTTGCTTGTTTTTTTTCATGCCCTGCTCCGTATTATTTGCCTTGATGCCCTATAATTACCAGTATTAGAGTGTTACTGAGATATCATTTTCTAATTTATCTATTATTTTGGTGTATAGCTGGTGTTTTTCATTTGTATCTCACTGTGTTTGTTTTTGAATTGTTTCTTTCCTATAAAAATTCCCCTACTGTTTTTGAGAAGTGCCATGGGATTTTAATGTCCACCTGAACTACCACCAGAACAGGCAGGCAAGATCTTGGTTTAATGTTTCATCTGAAAGACAGCACCTCAGGAGTATAGCACTCCCTCATGCTGCAGCACCCACCTTATGCTGCACTACAGTGTCAGTATTGGGATTTTACCCCAAGTTTCTGACATGAGGCTAGAACTCACAGCTTTCCCCTTCTGGCCTCAGAGGCAAGTGTGCAGCCTGCTGGACTGTTGATCAGGAAAGGCCCACTTAGCTGTGATAGCTTGTTTCCAGGTGCTCCATGGGGGTGGGTTACATGAACCAGTTTTAGTAATGAGGGAATATTGGCCATGATACTAGGAAACTCCCTTACTCTTCCTGCAGGGGGTGCTGTCTGCTTCCTGCAGGTGGATGGAGGACCCTGTAGAGGAGCATGATGGCATCTCCCAGGTGGTGGAGCCTGCTTCTCTTCCCAACCAGCCCTCTGAGGAAGCTACCCTGTCGTTTGTGGTGGATAGTGTTCTGCTGGAGAAACAGACAGTTTTTTGTACTGGAGAGGAGAAACCCCATTTGATACCAGTGGATGAGAATGCTGCACGTTTGTATTGAAAAAGGCTGCTGATCCTGTTTTTGTGGAAAGCAGATTAAATGTTGCTGCAGAAGGAGATCTTTATGGAAACAACAACAAGAAACATTCAAATACCTAACAGGTATTAATAAGGTACAGGAAGGTAGCATTTTCCATAGAAAAAGAAGCTTGAGGACAAGGGGTCATGCTATGATGTTGGGGGGGGGCTCAGAGGAAATGTGAGGAAATACTTCTTCACAGAGGGGGTGGTGGATGACTGGAACAGCCTTCCAGTGGAGGTGGGGGTGCCAAAATGGTGACAAGATTCAAGCATGCATGGGACAATTACAAGGGGACCTTGCTTGTAAGGCAAGGGGAGGAGATGATTGGAGATCAAGTAGGGTCTGCAGTGGCACAGTAGGCAGGGAAAACTGGGCAGACTAGGTGGGCCAAGAGGTCCTTTTCTGCTGACAATGTCTATGTTTCTATGGTAAGGACTCTGACAACACCCATGCTAGTGTGCCTGCTATGGACCCCAAAGGAACATAGAAACATAGAATTTGACAGCAGATAAGGACTGCTTGGCCCACCTAGTCTGACCATTTTCCTACCTAACAGATAAGCTGCAGATCCTAGTTAACCAACAGCTTACTTCCTCCTACCCCCCCCACTAAGACTGCCTTATGTCTGCCCATGCATTCTTGAATTCCCTCACTGTTCTTGACTCCATGACCTCCTCAGGGAGGCTGTTCCATGCATCGACAACCCTCTGTGAAAAAATACTTCCTCACATTACCTCTGAGCTGTCCCCCCTCTATCTTCAAATTGTGCCCCCTTGTTCTTGCACATCTCCTTTTCTGAAAGATGCTACCCTCTTGGACTTTGTTGATTCCCTTGAGGTACTTGAAAGTTTCTATCTTGTCCTGTCTCTCCCTCCTTTCCTCAAAGGTATACATATTAAGCTCCTTTAGTCTTTCTTTATATGTCTTCTGGTGCATACCCTGCACCATTTTGGTTGCCCTCCTCTGGACAGCCTCCACTCTGTCTATGTCTTTGTGGAGATGGGGTCTCCAGAACTGCACACAGTACTCCAGATGGGGTCTCACCAACTGTCTGTACAGAGGGATAACAACTTCCTATTTCCTACTATTGATGCCTCTTCCTATGCATCCCAGTATCCCCCAGCCTTCCTTACTGCCTTCTCACTTTGCTTGCCCACCTTTAGGTCATCTGATATAATTACCCCCAGGTCCCGTTCCATTTTTACTGTTGTCAGTATCTCACTCCCCATTGTGTACTCTTCCCCTGGGTTTTTGTTTCCCAGATGCATTACCTTGCACTTCTTTGCATTGAATCTGAGCTGTCATACATTTGACCATTCCTCCAACCTTGCCAAGTCCCTTCTCATCCTTTCCACTCCATCTTGTTTATCAACCCTGTTGCAGATCTTTGTGTCATCTGCAAAGAGACATACTTTTCCTTCCAGTTCCTTTACGTCACTTATAAAGACATTGAAAAGGACCGGTCCCAGTACTGAACCCTGCAGTACCCCACTAGCAACCCTCCTTTCTTCACTGTGGACTCCATTTACTACTACCCTTTGTGTGCTGTTGTCTATCCAATTTTTTATCCAGGCTACCACCTTGGGACCCACTTCAAGGCTGGCTAACTTGTGTATTAATCTTTTGTGTGGGACTGTATCAAATGCCTTGCTAAAATCTAGGTAGGCCATGTCCACAGCCCCTCCCTGGTCTACTACTTCGATCACCCAGTCAAAGAAATCTATTAGATTCATCTGACATGACCTTCCCATCATGAATCCATGCTGCCTCGGGTCCTGTGCCATACTGGCCTCTAGGTACACAACAAGTCTTTCCTTGAGACGTGATTCCATCATTTTCCCTACCACCGAGGTCAAATTAACTGGTCTATAGTTTCCTACCTCTGTCCTGCTCCCACTTTTGTGAAGAGGAATCACATCCGCCCTTCTCCAGTCCTCAAGTACCACCCCATCCTCCCATGATTTGTTAAAGAGGGTAGTCAGCGGTGTCACTAGTTCTACCCTTAGTTCTTTTAGAATTCTTGGGTGAATCCCATCATGCCCCATTGCTTTGTCCACCTTCAATTTTATTAGTTCTTTCAGAACCCTTTCTTCTGTAAATGGACTGGTATAGACCCCCATATTCAGAGTGTTTCTCTTGTTTGGTTTAGGTACCTCCCCCTCCTCTTCCTTTGTGAATACTGAGCAGAAATATTCGTTCAGTAACCCTGCTTTTTCACTGTCACCCTCTACCCACATTCCTTCCCCTTTATTAAGCCTCAGTATCCCTCCTTTGGTCTTTCTTTGCTCCCTAATATACCTATAAAAGATCTTATCCCCCTTCTTAACAGAGTTGGCTATCCTTTCCTCAGTTTGGGCCTTTGCTATTCTGACTGCCTTCCCAACCTCTTTCTGCTTTAACTGATAAAGTTCTCTGTCCTGCTCTTTCCGTGTTTCCTTATATTTCCTGAATGCTATCCTTTTCTCCTTAACCTTCCCTGCCACCTCTTTGGAGAACCATAGCGGCTTTTTCCTTCGTTGTGTTTTGTTGATTTGCTTTACACAAAGGCTTGTTGCCTCTGTGATGGCTGTTTTGATTACTCTCTACTGTTTCTTCTCCCCTCCTTCTTGCCTGTTTGCTAGTGCTTTTCTGAGGCATTCTCTCATTTTCCCAAAGTCAGCCCTCCTAAAGTCCAATACTCTTGCTTTTGTATGACGGAAGTGCTACTTGCAAAGAAAGAGCACCTTCTTGCATGGATCACAGCTGAAGCGGCCATATGCCAACAGCAAATGCTATAGCTGAGAGTGGGCCTCTGCTCACCCCCATTCTCAGGAATTGATGTAGTGAGCACATCACTGACAGCAAGTTGCCAGGATCAGTTGTCAGGAACCCCCCAGATGTGACTGATCAGTGACAGAAGAGTGGTGGCTGCAGCTGAGGATGGCAAGGTCTAGAGTTAGTGTTGTTAACTCTGAACACCAATGAAGCTCTGACTAGAGCCGGGTGAGCAAGTTGAGGCACTGAGTGTATCTCTGACCCCAGAGTCCTTTTACCATTCTGCTTAGAGCCTATGCTGACAGTAGTGTCTGTACAAGAAGAAACTTCAGGGGAAGAAGAATTGCAGGCACCATTTGGGTTTTGTTTTTCTTAAGCCCCGGGTCTGCACCCAGCCACCCTCTGAAAGCTATCACCAGCAATTTGGTGTTTGGGCCAGAACCTGTATATTATTTACTAGAGAAGGGTCATCTACAGGGTCAGACCCTGGATTGCAGCCTCTGAATACAGAGCAGTTCACTGTACCTAATGCGGGTGAACCTGAGGGAAATTCAGCCCAAAGTGACATTCAGTCTGTAACACCAGCAGCTATGGACACTGTGCCTTCTTCTGGCAAAATCCTCACTGTAAGTACACAGGAGGCAGTGGTCCCCCATCATGTGCCCTTTCTGCTACCCTCCTAGGGTCTAATACTGGCTCAAAATCTGCTGCTGTCTGTCCTGACATAACACTTTCTGAACTACCTCCTGTACGGCATAATACCCAGGCAAACATCAGTGCTGGTACTGACTGTTCCCCAAAGGCTGAGCCTCCTAGTACTGAAAACACTGGTGTTTTCCACAGAGCAGTATGCTCCTTACACCACCCTCTGAGGAGAGGCCCTCCACCTCTGCAACCAGGGAATCTCACTCAAAGGAGGGTCAATGCCCAAGTTCAAGAAGTAGGGGTAGGATTCGGCACAGTCTGCATCTGGGTCACAACAACAAAGACACGTTGCAGACTTATTTAGGCCCCTGTCCTCCCTGCTAAAAGAAGGAATACAGTTAGTCTTCACTACAAAGGAGGACTCCCAGAATTTCCTGACCACACTCATGGTAAGAATTCTACTTAAAGATTCTCTGCATTTTTACGTAATGGAGATATATGCAGGAGCACTGGAAAATTGCACCCACATTGTTTCCACAATATACAATATTTTCACCATTCGCAGTACAAAAGCTGCTATTTCTTGCAATTGATTGGATTTTTGATTGACGTTATATCAAAATTAAATTCTCAAAGAAAGGTACACAAACATGCTAACAATTTTGCACACATTTGGCCAAAAATTCACTGTGAGGTGAGGAGGGGTCTAATGTGACTCTGCTTTCATCTGATTCACTTTCCTGCTTTGGTGTCAAAATCCTGTGGCCATGCACGTGTACTCTTAAGCATTCAAATTCTGTGTTGAAGCAGATTATCAGAAAACTTTTTTTTTTCTCCTTGTGGACCCCGACCCTTCGGGAGCGCCAAGGAGTCATCCCCCTGCCTCTCTCTCACCCTGCCTGATACTTACAACCCAGTCCCCATGTAGCTGTGGCTTCTCCCCTGAGCGGGGTTGATACTGTAAGTGGCGTCAGATTGGGGGTAGTCAGGCAGGCGAGAGCATATTGGGGCACCCTCCGGGTGCTGTGTCTTCCGAGGGTCCACAGGCATTTTCACGCTTTCCTAAGGAGGAGTGGCATGCTCCTATGCCAAGGCATTGCTGCCGGCATCGCCACTCCCCATCCCCAACATCAACTCTGTGCCTGCCGTGCCCCCAGCTTCTGCCAGGGGCCAGTCGGGCACCGAGTATAGATCCCCCTCCCACAGAGGAGAGGAGAGCTCTCCTCTGGATGCTCAATCCTCTCCTTCCACTGCCGATCCCCAACATCCCAGGCTCACTCTCGAACCCTGGTCGCCGGTGTGGCGTGAGGTGTGGCATCCAGCGCCTCAACCCTCAGTGCCACCGGGCCAACAATTATCAGAAAACTTTTTGCTGCCACAGAGACTGAAACAATAGGTGTAAGAAAAGATGCAAATTGCCCCATTCACATGTAGCCTTCCCCCCCCCCGTCTAGGGGCATGTATTGATCACAGTTGTACCAGGGGAAAATGGAAGGGACCACAACAATGTGAAACAACTCCGAGCTAGTTCACCCAAACCAAGATAGGAAATCATATGTCCTACCTCTCGATGGCTTCAGCATGCAGTGCATTCTTGATCCGTACCTCTGTATTCTGGTTCAGCCCCAAACCTCTTGCCGCCAGATCCAGGACCTCCAATCAATCTGCAGCCTTCAGCTCCCCCGGGCCCCTGAGTCCCATGATCCTGGTGCAAAACTGATGATCACCTTCTGAAATTACAATTTATGGAACAAAATAAATAAAAGGGGCCTTTCATTTCATTTACCCCCCTTCTAACTTAAATAAAAGAGAATCACTACTGAATTTCTTCCCAAACAGCTCTTTATTTCTTTTGCCTGCACTCCAAATGATTTCAGAAGTACAGGGGTCCATCTTACTCCAAGGAAAAATAATGCAGCTCCATGGGGCTATCAAAACTTTATACAAGCTCACCCATGCTGGAACTCTCGAGCAGACAAACATAGAAACATAGAAAGTGATGGCAGAAGGGGGCCATGCAGCCCGTCTAGTCTGCTCATAATTCTACCCCTTCCTTAACTGCTTTTCAGTGTTATGGTGCCTTTGTATCTATCCCACACCTTCTTGAAAGTTTCAACCGTTTTTGCTTCCACTGCCTCCTGTGGATGGCAGTTCCATGGTTCAACCCCCAGTGTTGGCACTCTATGAAAAAAGAGGTACCCATGCTCGTCTGCACATTTTAGAAATGATACCTTTCTTTGTTTTTGCTGTAAAAAAAGCAGACCCCTATAACATAAAAATAAGGAGTCAGTTATGACCTCCACCCCCCCATTCGCTTCAAGTGAGGAACATGATTATGGGTTTGCATCAGATGTACACATAATATTGTTAAACAGTAATCAACTGTATGTAAAAGCTTGTTTACATTTTTTGAATGTGTGCTTTCTTAAAGATATTTATAGTGTAGTAGACAGTATACCCAGCTTTATGCTTTTTATTATGGGGCCTAAGCCAAGCTTATATGAGCTTCATGGGACCCTGTAATAAAGCTTCGCTATGCTGCTTTATAAAGGCAGCAGTATTTGCTGGTTGGATAACGTATTTAAATTGATGTTTATGCCAGAAATACGTTATTACTAACAAAAAAAGACAAAAACTCATGAAGCCTAACAAACACTGTTGCGCTAAAAAGGATCACTTTTAAATATTTAAAACCTAAAAAAAAAAAAAAAACTGCCAACATAGAACTGAGATGGGAAATGGGTGGAAGGACACTCCAACATTGAATAAAAAGATGCGGGTACAAAACATTAGGCATTAATCACGGGCTGATACTTTGGGTAGTATAGCATTAAAATATACCAGCCTTGGAGCAGTTAAAAGAAGTTTGAGATGTCAGAAGGTATTAAGTTGTTTTTTGGTAATATATGCAGTTTGCTTGGATATAAGTTGCTGAACAAGTGCTACCTGAAGGATACCCCAGGAACATAACACAGAATGATTTAACATGCCACTTTGGTGTAATCCATTTACTTCAGATCCCAGCTTCAGATACACTGCAGAAGTCAAACTTACATGAGGACATGAAGCTATTGGTGTCTATGCCCAGACCTGTGAAACATGGTTCAATGTGCTTACACAACTGCACGAGATGAGATGAGATGAGATGATGCTTGTGTAATTTGATTTGCTTTGTGGCTTTCCGCCTCTCCATCCATGGGATATACCACCCTGCAGGGGTACGATGCAAGGAACCCTAGAGGAGGGTTCCCCTACAGGTGCCGCAAGAATGATTGCATCAGCTAAAGGTAGGTTAGGAAGAAGCCCACGGGTAAGATAGATGAGCCACTGGAGAAGGAGGGGTGGATGGTGGGCAAAAAAAAACAGATCTTGAAGGGGCCCAGGATGAGTGACCTTTTAAGCTCGATGGGGGAGTAACATTGTTGCTCCACCCATCGAACCTCGGGCTTAAAGCCCTCCCATTCAATGTACTTATTCAACTGGATGAGATGAGATGATGCCTGTGTAACTTGATTTGCTTTGTGGCTTTCCACCTCTCTATCCATGGAATATACCACCCTGTAGGGGTACGATGCAAGGAACCCAAGAGAAGGATTCCCCCCTACAGGTGCCGTGGGAAAGATTGCATCAGCTAAAGGTAGGTTAGGAAGAAGCCCAAAAAGAATACCCAAAGATGTCGAGCATCAAAAAGACGAGGATGATGAATGAATGAATTCTGAGAAGATGATAAGGGTTGACTTCCTAATGAGAGAGGGGAAAGCTGGGGCCACCATCCGCCTCCATTCAACAGCGAAACCTAACTAATTAACTGAAGAAAGCACTAACTAACTAATATTATGACCATTGGCACAGAGGAGAGGAAAAACCCCCTTTGAGGAGGAAACCTCTGGGGATCCAAGGCCTAGGTCGCCTTCCCTCCAGGCTGACGACATTTGATTTGAGGACGTATATCGTTAAATAGAAGGGTTCATTAATGAGAGGGATATGAGTAGGGAGGATGATGATGGGATAGGGAAAAACTCCAAAAGAAAGCACAGCTCGAAGAAGGAACATGAGGCTGCAGGGACCAGAGAGGGGTATACTCGAGTAGGCGATGGGAAGAAGTAGATCCATGTAGAAGTCAGAGGAGCAAGGGGTATCTGTTCGTGTGAATGAGGTGACTGAGGCTAATGCAGACTGGCATGTTTGAGCAATACAAATGAGCAGACACTGAGGCCGATAAGGCATGCTTGAATATGCAATGTGAATAATTAAACCCTGAGGTAAGATTTGAAGAGGTAGTATAGGATTCAATGATAGGAATGCTAAACTAAGTGATGTAAACAGAGAAACTGTGAGGTAAGGATGAGTGAACGATGACCAGAGTTATGAACCTGATACATGCGGCAGGATGGCCACGGGTCGATGAGTCATGATGGGCGCGCCCAAAAGAAATATCGATTGCAGGCCTCAATTGGAGGGAATCCTTGATGGCCAATACGGAATGTGAATAAGAGGAGATGGGAATGAACTTGAAAATGAACTTGGATGAAGGTAGCATGCTCAATAGAGTGATGCGAGTAATGAGGCTCCCTGAAAGGAGGGAGACTCCGAGGCCAAGAAGGCATGTCTGGAACCAGAGGGTATGCAGATCAGAGGGTATGCTCAGGAAGAGCGATCGAGAGGAGCCAAATTGGACGATGTACAATGAGGAGTGAAGCCATGAGTGGAGAGAATCCATGACGGCTGGGACAAGAATAGGCACTAGGCTGAGGAAGGTAACATAGGAACGAATGAGGTATGATGATGGATTGAAGCCATGGAGGCTGGTACAAGAAAGCGAGGTACGAAAGGACGAAGGATGGTAAGGAGGTCAATGGGATAGCGTAGAATCCAGCCGGTATGGGATGAGAACTGCAGGAAGGCGAGTTGGATGAGGCCAGACAAAGTCAGCCAGAGCAGATAATTAAGGATAGGTATGCCCAAAAGGAATATATGTGATTAAGTAGGCTCCTCGAAAGGAGGTAGATTCGGTATTGAAATGGAACTTGAACGATAGTGGAGAGCTTCCAGCCAGCCCTTAGCAAAGGGCAATGGACAGGAAGGCATGGCTCTGGAGTGGAGATAGAGTCGAATCGAGGTAGCAAGGATAGATGAGGAGTGAAGCCATGAGTGGATTGAATCCGTGATGGCTGCCCAGGAGTAGTAGACGTAGGAATGGCAAAATTGAGAGAGCGCTACGTGGCTGCACCCTGAGCAATGACGTGGGAGGTGAGATAGGAATCTAGATGATATATGGGGTAGTGCAGGACCCAGGGAGAGCAGGATAGGGGGAAAAAAACTTAAAATACTGGTCAGAGAAGCTCTTTGAGAGGGGGGAGACCTGAGAGGGCTAGTGATAGGGATACAGTATGCAAAACCACTAGGGGATTGCGATGATCGGTGAGGAAGTGGACCCTGAGGGCCTAAACCAAGTGGAAAACGTACAACGGTGCCCAGGAGAATCACAAGAGAGAAGAAATCCAATGGGAAGTCGATGAGAGGTAGACTGAGTGAGCGAGGTAACTAGATATGTAGGATGAGCTTATTGAGATGTCCCTGGAGCCAAAACCCATAGCTGACTTAGATGAACTGGTATGCGAAAGCAGTAAGAGGTTGCAGAGACATTTAATATATGCAGTTTATGTAGGTAGCCTGACTGGGACAATGGAGTCATGGCACATCCAGCAGTGAAAAGCGGGAGCACAGCATAATTTGAACCTCAACGATGGTGGAGAGCAACCATCCAAGTAGCAGTTCGATGAGGCAGTCAAGCAACGGTTTGATGAGCCCGACAGAGTGATGTGAGTAAGGAGACTCAGAGGCCAATAATACGATGAGAGAGGGACACCTTGAAGGCTGGAATAGGAAGATGAGGTATGATTCATAAAAGGTATGTCCAAAAGAAATAGCTAGTGCAGGCTGTGATTGGAGTGAATCCGTGATGGCCATGCTTAAGTGTTCTATGGGAATGGCAGGAGAGTGAATAGAAGCATTGACAGAGCGATGTGATGAAGCAGACTCCTCGAGAGGAGGTAGACTTGGAGGCCAAGAAAGCATGTCTGGAACTGATGGTAGGTACCCAGACAGGTGAGAAGACAGATGGGAGAATAACTGCAGGAGAGCTGCAGTTTGAGGAGGTAGCAGCGGGTCGATATGCACAAGCAGGCGATGTGATGCAACAGCCCAACATGAGGGCTCAGATCGGGCGATCTGTGGGAGCAACAGGATGATGAATGATGATGGAGTGAAGCCATGATTGGAGTGAATTTGTGATGGCTGGTACAAGAAAATCAAAGATGGATGATGACCGGAGTCAGGAACCATTGTATTTTAAAAGAAATATTGATTGCAGGCCAGATGGAGGCAGCCGAGGCATACTGAGTGAGCGATTGAAATAGATGAGCAGGTTGAGGTGAGGTATCGTGTACCTGAGAGGGCTATGATAGGTATGTTCAAAAGAGTTCTCAATTACAGGTTTGAGACAGTGCTCGAGTAAGTGATGGAAATAGATTAACCATGAGGTAAGGATGAGGGAATGATGACTGGAGTCAGGAACCTGATACATGCGGCATAAGAGCCGAGGGTAGCTGAGGTGGCATATGATTCAGGGTATGCCCAGAAGAATGGTCTGTGATAATTACTACAGGAGGATTAATCGATGTGAATGAGTAGACCTGGAGGTCAGACTGAGCGAAGGAGAAATGGACTCAGGCACCTGGATGCCAGATGGACTAAAGTAAGAATAATAACTGTGGAAGGGCAGTGATGTGATTAGGTAGCAGAGGATTCAAGGAGAGAGATGCTTGAGGAAGCAATGGAAATAGATGAACCGTAAGGTCAAAACTGAGCAAACTGATGACCGGACCCATGAACCTGGATGCGTACAAGTGAAAGACGAGTACGAGAGGGGAAGGTGATGGCAGGATAGGGAAAGAATCCTAAAAGAAATGCACAGGTTGAAGCAGAGGAGGAGAGGAGAAGTGCAGTGATCGAACGATGGAAATGGGAGAACCATGAGAGTGATGGAGGACCAGTAGCTGAGACAAGGGGTATGGCCCAAAAAGAAATATCGAGTGCAGGCCAGACGGAATTAGTCAAGGCACACTGAGGGAGCAATGGAAAATAGATGAGCAGGACCAGGCAAGGTATCGGGGACCTGGGAGGCAGTGAGGGTAGAGGGCGGAAGACATAACTGAGGAAACATGAAATGAGGAGGGAAAAGAATAAGGTTGGGAAAGGGTAGCCTCCACGACCGATAACAGTGGGAGAGCAGTGAGTCGATGAATAAACCAACACTGGATATGCATGACAAAATCCAGGAGCATACGTGCAAGAGCAGAGAAGGTACACAGCCAGATCTACATGGACAGAAAGTGTGCATGAAATTGGACAAAACGTACAGAGCAAAATGTGACCCCAGCAACCCAAACACTGCCCCGCAAGAACACATCAGCCCACCATTTGTAGACAGAAGAATGGGAAATAAGAACGTGCCACACCTCCAGACCCACTATAAGATTTGAGGTGACAGGAATCACAAGCCCACGTTATAGGCTGATGAGTCACCGTGTGAAAGTAATTCCCCAGAAACATCAGTTCCAGCATTGCTGAGAGGATTGCAGCTGAACAAAGAGGTATCAGGGAACGTACAAAATGGACCCCACCAGTTGTAGACAGCATTGAACAAGAAGAAGAAGGCACCATGCAGACTGTCAGACCCCATGCTAGGTCAGGACAAATGATAGGGAATATTGAGATGATGAACGGCAGGTAGCACAGCGGGAATGAAAGAGCCACCTCGGTAAGCTGGTGACATCACTAGGAAACACCATTGAGGAGTAGGGGTTGCAGCCACAGGGTGAGAAAAAGCCAGAAGAAACAATAGGCAGAGAAGGAAGTAATGATGCTGCAAAGAGGTAAGCGGCTACCCGAATGAGAGGCCGGGGAGGGACAGATGGGGGGAGGATGGGGAAATGACAGAGCGTGGTCCAAAATGGCCAGGCAGGTAAGACTGGAGCGCAATGAGGCAGCAGGGCAAATAACAGGGTGTCTCTAGCAGATGCTGGGCAGGAGACGCACACCTAGAGAGCAAGACCTGTGCCACGTCGGGTGAAAAAAAAACAGAGAAGCAGGCGGAGACAGGAAGAAAAGGCCATACAGAGTATGGGACAAGGAGGCGGAGGAACGAGGTATGGGAGAGGGGAATGAACAGAAGCAGGAGACAGGACCAGACAGCCACCAGACGCAGCAGAGGAAATAAACAAAATAGCTAGGAAAGCAGCAGCAAAGGTATGGTGTGCAGGCTGAGGAGGAGAACGAGGTACGGAACGACAAAATGAGCAAGGGAGGGTGGAGAGAAACTAATAGGCAGCCGGAGATGGCTGCCCAACCTGGGAAAAGCAAATACGACAGCAAGCCAGAAAGAGTGGTTGCAGAGCAGCACCTCTGGTTGCAATGAAAAACGGATCTTGGAGGTGCCCAGGATGAGTGACCTTTTAAGCCCGATGGGGGAGTGACGTTGTTGCTCTGCCCATTGAACCTTGGGCTTAAAGCCCTCCCATTGTGTAAAAGTGCTTTTACAAGTTACCCTTCCCCCCATGCATGTGCAATGCTGCAGAGATTCTATTGTGGAGGGCCTGATGAACAGCTGGGTGAACAGCAATTACTACCACAGTTTTCAAAGGTCTCTCTGAAAAGCAGTTCGATAACAGTTCAAGGAAACCGACTGTATAGTCAGAATTGCTACATTTCTTGGGTTCTGCATGCACAGATGGAATGAAAAGGAAGTGTTACCCCCCCTACAAATGGGGGTTCCTGAAAAGTCTTTCTTGAGCTTGCCTAAATGCTCACTGCCAGGTTGGTGTCCTGCATTTTAACAGTTTAAATGTCATTGCCAGAGAGTGCCTGTATAGCCTCTGTGTACTGTCTCTTTAAGAGCTGCTTGGATTGCAGTCATAAGTAATCTGAGAGGTAGCTCTGTTGAAAGATGTAATTATCTGCTGAAAATCATTTAGAGTGATAATGATAAAGTAGTTTGTCTAACCTGCCTTCTTTACAGCAAGGACTGTCTTGTTTATCCCCACCATTTGGCCCGGGACTGCGAATTGGACCAATCAGTTCTTGTGGGACCTACAGGAGCTTTCTGGAGTCAAAATCTGTAGGAATTGTAGTTTTGGGCTTTTGGCTCCTTTTTGCACCTGAAGGGGAAGCCTTTGTTGTGACTGACAGACAGATCAGCCAACCGAACCCTTTGGATCTTGGGGAAATCTCAGACTGCTTGCAATTTTCAGTTAGTTCTGAACTGGGAAGTGAAATGAGTAAGATCTCAAGTGTTTTTGAACAGCAATCTTGAGTGGATTTGCTTGGGAGAACTGTGGAAAGGCCTGATTCCTGGCCTGCATGTCTGCCTACTGCTCTGAGAGGGAGAAAAAATTATTTTCGGACTGAATCCGAGTGTGTATGATTAAAGTAAGCTACTGAAGTGGGACCAGGCTCAACCTGAGTAGGACCGAAGATTGTGCTGAATGCGATCGGCCTGCCAGACATCCCATTCACTTCAGAATTTCTGACTTGTGCAGAGAACTGTGCGATTGGGACCAAAGAAGAATTGCCTGGTACTGTAGAATCCTTTGCATATAAATGTGCTGTGTATTGAAAGTGGGTCGTGACTTGTTTCCCCACTGTGTGAACTGTGTCCTACTTGCTGGTAGCTGTATCCAGCTCAAACGGACTGAATCCGCGCTTAACTCCATGCAGCTGGGCCTTGCCACGAGGGTCCTGCCAGACTACCCTACTGCACAGAGAAAAGCTATCAACGAGAGACCTGCCTGGAGATCAGCCCCCCTGCTCCACGCTTGAACGGGAACGATGCCTCAGCGAAATCGTGTGGTCCCTGCTTCTCCTGGCAATCCAGACCAACCACCAGCTGTCTCGAATTTCATCCAACCTGTGTCCAGTCTTGGGTACCGTGAGTAACTATCAGGGTAGCTCCCTGCACCTACAATATAATCTAAGTGTGTCATCTGATTTCTTGGTTATTTCTCTTTATTCACGAACTGAGCCATCAGGCTCCGGATTACAAATAGTGTGTTGCGCATGTTGTTTTTCCATCACAGGGCCCCAACCAGCTGCGATGCCGGCCTACCCCAGGCAACGATCCTGGCTAGCCCATCTGCCTACTATCTGGGTACCCAGAGTGTGTGACTGTGTGGGGGGGGGTTCTGAACTGCATGCATAACTGTTTGATTAATGTAGCATGTAAGCCAATCATCCTGATTACGCCCTTTCCTTGTCCATGTCCCCTGAATAAATCAGATCTTACTTTTTCTGCATTTAAACTGACTGTGGTTCCAGTTTGTGTTTAAAGTACTGTACTGTTGCTGTCTGCTCTGTTTAACCTTGTTTTACAGGGGGTCCCCAGGGTTGAACCACAGGAGCCAGCCCTGGCGGTAAGTGCAACCAGAGTGGGTACTTGCAAAGTGTATCAGGGGTTTTGTGAAAGTGATTATTGTGTACTGTTTTGGCCACTAGTGGGGAACGAGGGGGGTTACAGTGTCCCAAAGGGCTGTGCCTAGGCTAGTTTGACCACTACCAACCCTGACCTTCGGGTGGAGGCACCCGTTACAGAACCTAGGTCCCTTAACCTGTTATTAGCCAAGCAGGCAGGGGTAGTAGCCCTTGGGATAACGCCACCTAGGGGTCACATCGTGGAGGCTCACCACTGGGATTTTGTACCTGCTAGTGGCCGAAATTATGAATTGTTGTCAAAAATAAATGGCTACCCCAACAGAAGTGGCTGCACACCAGTTGATGGGGTGGTGTACTGGGCAGGAGATGGACCCCCAAAATGCTATGCTTTTATACTGGATATTCTCCTGGGTACCAGTAAGGACACAGTAGGAGGTCACGTGATGCAGTGTGACTGAAAGCAGCTCTCTCCTGGGCTCCCGTCCTCCACCTACTAAAATAGCTATTTTCTACTGAAATATCGATATCTTACTATTCTACAGCGACCCTAAAGGCTTTCTGACTACCTCCAGTCTCTTTTGGCTGATTTTTAGGGCGCTTTAAAGATTTTACAGCGATCAGCAGCGATGGAGGCTGACATGAAGATATCCAGTGTAAACACACTCCTCCAACAATGCCTGAAAAGGCACCTAAAAAGGCTAGGAATGCTAACCCAGCTTACTCTTCAAAACAAACAACTCCTGCAACTTCAAATGCCTTACTAACTGAAGATCGTTTTCTTCAAGAAATGGTACCTTTCAGAGAGACTCTGCAGGAGATATCAAACGAGATTAAATCCATCAGAAACACTTCTCAGACTTGTCAAGGAAAGTGGGGACCTGGAAACCAATGTTACTTCACTGGACCGCTGGAGAAATAAACTGATCCTGAGATCATTAAGCTAAAACAGCAGATACAGAAATTACAGGCCAAAACAGAGGATCTGGAGGGAAGGAGCAGGAGGAATAATGTCCTCATTCTGGCGCTACCGGAATCCGAAGAAGGGAACGACACCATTAGGTTTGTCCAGCAATTCCTAAACAAAGTTGTTGGTCCCTCTCTGATAAACCAGTGCTATCACATCAAGAGAGCTCATAGATCGTTGCAGCCTAAATCTCCATCGAGCTCTCCCCCCAGACCACTCATCATTAAATTCCTAAGTTACATCGAACGTCAACACGTTCTAACCAAAATCAAAGAACTGGATTCTGTGCAGTGGAACCATGTAAAACTAAGAATTACACAAGATTTACCGTATGAAGTCAGAAAGAAGAGAGCAGCATACCACCCAACTGTTAAAAAACTAATTGCAGCTGATGTAAGATTCAAGATGGTTTACCCGGAGAAATTCTTGGTCTCCCTGGACGGTAACTGGCAAGCCTACGAAGACCCGGACCACGCTCTAGCAGATCTGTCGAAGAAGCTCCCAAATTTATTCAAAGGGGACTGAAATGCTTGTCTGGGCTTTTGGGTGTTCGGTGTTCTTACTAATTTTTAATCTGGGTTTTGCTTTAAATGTTCCCTTGCGCTCCCCTCTTCTAGCTGCACGAGGTTATTTCTTTGGCGTGGCTTACCTGGGCCTTGATGGGTACTGTCCGATCTGGGGCAGCAGGTACGTAGAGGCCGGGATAGGCCACGAGGCCTATGAAGCCAGCTAGGCCCGAGATTCAGAAGCTCCACACTTGCTTGCCCTCGCCTATGAGGCCGGAACGCATGTGAGGGTTCAAGTCTGGGGTCTGATTAGCTCGACGCTTCGGTCCGTCTCCCGGCTACTCCGACTTGGCGCCTCCTCGGAGCTTTCTGGTTTAGCATCCAGCCTCACAGGGGACCATGTTCTGACCAGCCCTCCTTACGGGTCTTCCTGCAGGTAATGACCCCACTTTAACTGTTCGCTTGTCTGAGCTGCTTTAATTTGCTGCTCGCTATAATTTTCGATTACCTTCGGAATAAAGAGCGGGAGTGGTAGGTTTTTACTCTGTCGGGCTATACTGCCATTACTTTGGAGATGTTTCTGTAATTCTCATGATGTTGTATTACTCAGATTATTGTGGGGGCGGGAGGTGGAAATAAGCTTTTAGAACTTGCCTCACGACTGTGGATCGGGATTTGGATACCATGGTCATTTTATATTATCAGACTTAGTTGCTCCAGTAATGAGCTTAATGGCCCTGGCAAAGGGTCTCTTAGTTTGGTCCACATCCAAGTCACCAAGGAGCTAAAGGCCTACCATGGTATCGGGGAACCTGAAACAAAATGTTGTACCCTGGCTTTGCAACTCTACTCGTTATGGGGGTGGTTTGTACATAGTTTTTGGGCTTGAGGGAGGGGCAGGGACGGTGGGATAGGGACTGAGTGGGTAAACCCTCGCTTCCCGTTGTTTGTATTTTGGCCAATGACTTTCCTGATATTTTGTTTAACCGTATTATGTTACACTCTATCTTGTCCTGAAGCTGTTTTTCTGCAGCATAAGAATCTTTGGATGGTCAAAACTGTTTATTCTGGGGATGTCCCGCCAATCAGCCTTCTAGACAGTACCAGGATGTATCTTGATTATGAATATTTTAATTACTGTTATCAATGGCGTTAAACCACGTTAAGTTTGCTACCTGGAATGTTAGGGGGTTGAGGGAAGTATCCAAGAGGGGTCAGGTTCTTTTAAACTGCTCCTTAGCAGGGGTGGATATTCTTTTCCTTCAGGAGACTCATGTTATGGTAACAGAAGCCAATTTACTATGGTTTAAAGGCTTCTCTCAGGTCTTTGCGTCAGGCCAGGCTACTAACAGCAAAGGGGTTGCTATTTTGATCAGACGCAGTGTTCCTTTTATGATGAACAAGCATGTTCAGGACACAAATGGCAGATATGTATTTGTTCATGGAATGCTCTACAACACTGAGGTTGTTCTAGGTTCCATATATGGTCCTGTTGGTGGTGATTCCAACTTTTTGATGGGTCTAGCTGACTTACTGAGTGCCTTTTTACCATCTAACTTCATTTTGGGTGGTGACTGGAACATTGCACCTTCACAATCACTAGATAGAACTGTTAGATGCACTAAAACCCGTCACCTGCCCAGTTAGCACTAACTGAATTGTGTTCTTTGCTGGGTTTGGAAGATCCTGGAGACTTCTGAATCCTTCTACTAAGACTTACACCTTTACTCCTCCAACCCACAATTCCTGGTCAAGGATAGACTACATCTTAGTGAGCACCAACCTTTTAACTAACATTTCTTCCACCGTATTGAACCCATTGTTATCTCGGACCATGCTATGGCATGGTCAAACTGCTCCGGGACCTCCTGGACAATGAGACACCTCCTGGAAGCTCAATAATCAGATTTTAAAAGACGACAGATCACCTCACTTTTAAAGCTCTGATCTCATCCTTTCTGAAATTAATCAAAACTCGGTTTCTAGATACAACCTAGTTTGGTGCTCACTGAAATGTTTCCTCAGGGTGAATTTATAAAAGAATCATCCAGACGGAAAAACTGAGAGTGGAAAAATTAATCCTTAGCTAATCAGATTAAGGTAGCTAGGCGGCCCGCCGGGCGCAGCGGTGGATTGCCATGACGTCAGCACCAAGTTCAACCCGACCCAGCCGCCGGAGGGCTGGCCGGGGGAGAAGGATTGAGCATCCCATGGACTGCTCTCCTTCTCCGGGAGGTCGAGGCAGCATCCGGAGCGATGGGGACCTCTGGCGGAGGCTGGGGCACTCATGCTGCGCGCTTACATCAGGAGGAGAGGCGGGCGGATGCTGGCGCCATTGCACGTCCCACCTCCGGGAGGAGGAAAACCGAGGAGGAAAAAGAAGGAGGGGAGGTCCTCGTTTCAGGTGAAGCCTCGAGGCTTTAATGCACCCCGCCGCCACACTCCCAACCAGATATTGGTTCCACAGCACTGGAGTTGAGGGGTCTGGTGTGCAGGTCTCCCCTCCTGGGGAAAGCCGGGGGTGACCGGGAGGGGCGGCAAATGGGCAGGCGGTGGAAGCTCCAGGGGCCATGACCAGGCTGAAGGAGGACGGAGGACCCCCCATAAAAAAAAAAAAAAAAAGATTAAGGTAGCTGAGGAGAAACTCTCTACTTCATACTCTCAAGGTATTCTGGAGAATTTATATAGACTCAAGGACGAGTACGAGGATCTAATCCTGGAGAAAACAGAAAATATCATTTTGAAATCCAAAACGAAATACCTTGATCAGGGAGAAAAGCCAGGTAGATTATTAGCGCTTAAACTTAAAGAAGTGGAGAGTTTTAGATTGATCCCTGGCATTATAGCTAGAGATGGATCCATTAAAACAAACCCGAGAGACATTGCCGAAGTCTTTGAAGCCTTCTACAGGGACCTTTATGGGACCAAAACTCTTTCATCGTTACTTTCAAGAATAATAGATTTTCTCGAGAACACCCCTCTCCCCAAACTTCACACTGTTCACTGTGAAACCTTATCAGCTCCCATCACTTTAGAGGAGGTTGTAGATGCTATTCATGGTCTCACCCTGAACAAGGCTCCTGGCCCAGATGGGTTTTCTCCAAATTTTTACAAATCCTTCTGTAGTGAGCTAGCCCCCGCTTTATTAAAACTGTTTAATTATATTCTCACTTCTGGACCTTTAGACTCTTCTCTGTTAGAAGCAACTATAATTTTAATACCTAAATTAAATAAGTTGGCCTTAGACCCGGCCAACTATAGACCAATTTCTCTGCTTAATTACGATATCAAAATTCTGACCAAAATCCTTTCATTGTGAATTAAACAAGTTTGGCAATCACTTCTAAGCGTGGAACAGGTAGGCTTTGTCCAGGGGAGATCAGCATCTGACCACATGAGGACTCTCGCGCACATTTTTCACTCCGCCCAGGATTCCCAACTTCCTATGGCTCTTGTAGCCTTAGACACCGAAAAAGCCTACGATCGTGTCAGTTGGGAATTTTGTGGGCTACTCTTAGACAGGATGGGCTTTCCGCACAATTTATTCAGTGGGTCAAGGCGATCTATAGCTCCCTCAGCGAAAGTCTATTGCAATGGGGTGTTTTCTTCAGATTTCCCTATATTCGGGCACTTCGTCAAGGTTGCCCATTATCACCATCTTATTCAATCTCTATTTGGAACCCCTATTGTGCGTATCAAATCTTCACCTGATATCACGGGATGTCTTATTGCCCAACAAACACTTACCATATCGGTATTTGCAGATGACATCCTGTTGCACCTCACTAACCCGTGAGATCTATCCAAGAGGTTTTAAAGATTGTCACGCAATTTGGTGAAGTGTCAAATTACAGATTGAACTTGACCAAATCTGAAATTTTTCCATTAATCCACTCACAGAAACCCTGTAATCCATTTCGAATGAAATGGGCCTCACCACCTTAAATACCTAGGTATCTATTTAGCCCGTGATACAAACATGACTAGGAAACTTAATCTGGAAGATCTGATGGATAGGATTCAGAGCGACCTTAACAGATGGACGAGCCTCCCCTTATCTATAGGTGGGAGAATTAACATAATTAAAATGAATATACTTCCGCGTATCTTTTACCCTTTGAGCCTTTTAAACATATGGCTACCTAAATCCTTCTTTCAAAGGGTCCACTCATCCTTAACTAAATTCATTTGGAAAGGCAAACAACCAAGGCGATCTTTTTTCAAACTGTGTGTGCCTAAAGCAAATGGGGCCTCAGCCACCAATTCGAACTCTATTATCGGGCCAGTCACCTGGCAAAATGGGCAAATGGCTCTGTCCTCCCAATGATCATTATAGACCCAAATGTCTGCAGCTCAAGATTGAACTTTTGAGAGATCATAATATAGATCCTCAATCCATTTTTATTGTAATCTCAGCTCTACCAGCCCGAATAGGTGACTCCGTGATAGGGACCTCAGTTAAGGTTTTCAGTCAATACTGTATGGCTAGAATTACAATTCTAGGGACCCAGCTCAACCGCTGATCCTCAATCCCAACATTAGGCTCGGACCCCACTGGTTGCTCCCATCTTGGTTGCCGCAAATCCGTGACTGTACTGTGGAAGATTTTTATATTCAAGACTCACTTGGCTCCTCTCGGGACCTGATGACCAAATTTAACATCGCTTCACAGTACATCTTTAAGGTATACCAACTGAGACACCTCATAGACAAGGTTTTTGGTTCGGTGAAGACTACTTCCAGCATACAACCCTTTCTGGATCTGCTTAAGACCCATGTAACTGAACCCCATACCATAGCCAAGCTCTACGCACAGCTTCTCCTCAGCAAAGCCCCTGAAGCTTTAACTGGCTCTAAGGTGTGGGAACCATTGATTGCTGAATCTCCTATATCCTGGAGTCAGGTGTGGACAGATTTACACAGATTTCTCTCTCTGGATAGGAATAAGCTCACGCAATTTTACATAGTTAACAACATGTATTATACTCCGGTGAAATTAGTTAAATTCGGGAAAGCTAGCTCTGCTAAATGTACTAGATGCGGTGAGGATCAGGGCAACATTTTGCATGTATTCTGGGCCTGTGAGAAGGTTGCCCCCTTGTGGAGGTACATTTGTAGTAGTATGGATCCACTGTTGGGTTTAAAAGATTTATTCACACCCGAAATTTGTATACTAGGAATTTATTCCAGTATTAAGATTAATGAAAAGAAATACCACATGGCTCTAATCTCGATGGCTGTTAAAAGATTAGTACTCTGTCACTGGTTAGATCAATCCGAAATCTCATACCAGGAATGGGTGGCGGAAATGTCTCAAGGTTTCAAAATTGAAAAATTGATTGCCAGTTCCAGGCATGCCATGTCAACATTCCACAAGAAATGGGGCAAATTGTATGCCTTGTATCTTCACTAGGATCCTTCTTGGGATCCCTCATAATCCCTCTCCCTCCTAATTATTATTATTATTATTATTATTATCATTTTAGCACTCTTCCTTATTTTTACTTTAGGTTAAAATTCGTTTAGATTTGACTCTGATAGCTTTCTTTATCTTTTTTTTTTCTTTATCCCTGGGCATTAGTTGTTTTACTCGGGGTTACTTGCTACTGGTGGTGACATCTTTCTGGGGAAGGGGGTGGGGAGTTGGGTGTGGGGCCTCTTGTTTTGTATTTCTTTGGATGTGTTTTTTCTTTTATTGTATTTCGTTGGCCTACTATGTTAATTGTTACTGGATGTATTTTGATCTTTGTTCATTTACTTGTTTGTTAAAACAAATAAAGTGTGAATTTCAAAAAAAAAAGTAAGGACACAGTAGAGGGGGTACTCTCCAAAGTTGAGTGTTTAAAAAACCCTGTGGTGGTGGGTCAACAAGCTGATTTGATTGCCCAAACATTCAGGGCCTTAGCAGAGTGTAGTGACCTGATGGACAGCTCTAAAGTGCCACAGACTATTGCCTCAGACATAGCCCCAGCTGCCTGGAGAGTGATAACAAAAGACAGTAAAGACCCTGGGGAGGATGAGCTCCCACCATTATCTGAGACTTTTGAGGAGAAATTTGCTAAGTTGTTGCTGGAGGAAGGGAAAACCGTAGAGGACTTTAAGAAACTATTCCTGCCACCTGGCGGCATCCTTTCAACAATACCCCTTCCCACTCTAGCACCTGTTACTGCCCCGCCTTCTGTGCCCGTACCAGTGCTGACCCCTATATCTGTACCTGCCATTAATCACGACTCCTACCGAAGGTTGAGAATCTTCTCGGGCACCCTCCCCACCCCACCAGGGGGAGGATGACTGGGAGACCTGGATGGACTATGTTGCCCCTCTAGTACTTGAATGGCAATGCTCAGAAGCAGAGAAATGAAAGAGGTTGAGTGGGAGCCCCCGGGGTTCTGCACTGGCTACAATCCATGCTAAGCGGGCCAATAACCCCGAAGCAACTGCACAGGACTATCTTGGAGCATTGGAGAATGTGTATGGGAGCCCAGATTCAGATGAGGACCTGTGGTGGAGAGTAAGAAATGCCCAGCAGTACTCAGGGGAGCCATTGTCTGTGTATGTACTTCGGCTTGAAAAGCTGCTGCAAGAGTGCCTCAGAAAGGGTAGTTTACCATCAAATGAATTAGATCGAGCTAGGCTGGACCGGATCCTTAAGTCTACTCCGTTTTTGGAATTGTCATTGCTTCAGTTGCGCCTCACCAACTGACTGGAATCGCCCCCCTCCTATGATAAGCTAATGAAAGAAATTCGGGGGGCTTGAGCTAAAGCAACCCCGTGGGAAAATTGCACCAATATCTGCTGCTACTACACAAGTGACAGAGAGTGATCAGCCAAGTGGGGTTCAGGGGCAAAGGTTGGCACCTAACAAGCACTCTGAGAATGCAGACGACTTCCTGCCCTGGACCCAGTTTTTGAAAATCGAGCTACTAAAGGAAGTCTGAGAGTTGAAGGTGGGCACCTCTGCAAGGGTTCCTCCCATGGAACAAGATTCTGGTTCCTCACAGGATGTGACTGCCATGGGGGTGGGGGTGCACCCTCAGGCATCCTCTACCGAGGGCAGCTCCCAGGCTGAAATCAAAGAATTGACTGCCACCCTAAAGGAACTGTTAAGACACGTTGCACCACTCTCACCAATGCAAGCAGATACAGGACCCGAACCACTTGCTACTGCTCCAGTCCCTTATGCAATGTTCTCCCCAAGGATGATCCAGGACTCCATCATTTGTCACAACTGTGGGAAGGATGGCCATATGAAAAGAGAATGCTGGTCTCAGAAAGACTTAGAAAAGAAAGGTAGCAAACAGACTCCAAGGGGAGCTTCAAAAAACAAATCCAGGGTTCAACCTTAACATTGTTTTACTAGCCCTAAACCTAGGGCAAATTGGCCATGGCTAGTACAGCTAACCCTCTACTTGTCCGTCTTGACTATTGCAGGTTTTTCATGGCTATTAATGGAGTTGAAAAAGTCCCTGCTTTAGCAGGCTGTAGTCATTTTGCTAATCTCCCTCAGTCTTCCAGGTGGCCTGGTGCTATTAGCAGCTCATTAACAGCTGCAGTTATCTGGCAGTTCAAGAGGGGGATCCAACAAAAGACTCCATGTGAGTCATTATCACTCAGTTGTTAGGACATTCAGCTAGTGTGCATGCTGTGATTAAGGGTAGAGTAGTTAAGTCACTAGCTTCTAGTTTGCTGAACTTGTCTTTGATTTGTCCCACAATATTAAGACCAGTGTGCCTCATTTCACAACCTTTTGAGTGTCTGTTTCCAATACTGCAGTGACAGAATGCTATGATGTATAAATGGTATGCCCAACCAGGTGGTCTGTCCACTCTATACTTTCCCTGGACACCACTGCAGACTAGACTCTGAAGTGGCCATCCATAGACCAATAGCTGCCATTACTGACTGGTGTAGGGATCCACAACTCCTCTTAATGGATCACACCAGTCAATGCCATCCATGCAGTACCACCCTTATACCACCAGCATGTCATTTCATCCTAAAAACAATGCTTTGGAGCATGTATGGTACAAAGCAAAACCTTAGTAAAATATAGAATTTTAAAAGTTAAAATAGGTATTCCCGGTGTGCATAGATCATCCTATATAGAAAAAGAGATAATACAGCATCATGCCTGTATACTGCTCCCCCTTTGACTGATGAAAGGACACTGTTATGAAAAATCTGTTGTTAGGGCAGAGCATGTTAAAGCAGCAGTACAAGAATCTAGTGTAAATGTTAACCTATTCTTTTTAATGCTATTTTACACTGCCACTTACCTCCTGAGTCCTGACTTGTATGAAACCCTACTTTCCACAATTCTAGTCTGCTGTAGCACTTTTTTCACATTTGAAATAACAAAAGGAGCGCTCCTTTTAATATGGCTCAGACCAGGTTTTCATCAATATTCTCAGCTGTTTTTGAACATCTATTGTTCCATAAGGTCAGGTAGCACTGCCTGGTGCATAATGTGTCATTTTAGTCACAACATAAGTGATATTTAAACAACTGATGGACAAAACAGATGAGAATACTGATGAAGACCTTTTCTGAGCCATATTAAAAGGACAGCTCCTTTTATTATTTCAAACATGACAAAAAGGACTAAAGCAGACTCAAATTGTGAGCAGAAGGGTATCATACAAGTCAGGAGATAAGAGGTAATCTAAAATAGCATAAAAAAGTATAGGTCAAAATTTTCACCTTATTATTACACTGCTGCTTTAAATCAATACTTTTGTGCCTGGTGTATATAAACAGATATGTCAAAGTTTTTTTTTTTTTTTTTTCAATTGTTTAACCAGGTGAGTCACATTAAACTGAAAGCTTGTTTACAGGTGCAACCTGGGAGCACAGGGAAGTTAAGTGACTTGCTTAGGGTCACACCATATGCAAGTGGGAGCTCTGGAATTCAAACCCAGGTCTCCAGATTTGCAGCTCAGAGCCTTAAACCACTGCACTATACTGCCTCCCTAAGTTTCTTACATCTCAAGTCTCCTGTTTTTGTTTAACTCTCTCCAAAGAAATCTAAGAACTGCCCCTGGCCCACTTCGCAGTGTAAGAAAACTTCCAGAAGTGCAAGTCTGGTTAATCACAGGGTGGGGGATGAGAGTGTCTTTCTCTGCGTGACTCTTTTCATTGCCCTGCAGGTCAGGGTGGGACTGTGGTGAGGTGCATGATGATGATGGTTATTGTGTGTGCAGAGCTAGAACTGCTTGATTGAACATTTGCTATTATGGTATTCTCTGGTTTGGTGGGGAGGAGGTGAAGAAAGAGGAAGCTAGGGGCACATGGTAATACAGTGGGAGTACACACTGCATATGATTGTACTGCAGGCTTTTTTTTTGCAGGGGCAGGAAGCAATGTAGGAGCAGGATAAATATGCAATAATCAGTATTTCTTGGCTTGCATTTTTCCTGTATAACCAAATTTTAACATTATTATTGTGGGCTAGTGCAACCATCTGCGGGCTAGTGCAATTTTTAATTAACTTGTCCGGCTAGCTAGACCAAAAAAAGTTAAGGATGACCCCTAAACAAATCAATGGCCAAGGCGTGCCCGAAATGTGCAGTGCGGGTTTAAGAAATACTAACTTAAATTTCTTTGTGGCTAAATCATCTGTCCAGGCCTCTGCTACAGCCTCTCCAGACTTGTCCAACATAGTGGGCCCTTCAATAGAAATGACAGTGAAAGTGAACGGTGTTTCCACTCGAGCTGTGCTTGACAGTGGGTCACAAGTGACCATTGTATTTCAGGACTGGTATGACAAACACTTATCTGCTGTGCCATTACAATCTCTGGAAGGCCTACATGTGTGAGGTCTGAGCGACAAGTCTCATCCCTACCTAGGATATGTCTGCCTCTGGTTGTCATTTCCTGCAGCTGTAACTGGTGTAGAGGAGCAAGTCGAGACACTGGCTTTAGTGCATACCCCTACTGGACCGTATGATGGGGTTCCCCTGTTAACTGGGACCAATGTCCATATGTTTGGGAGACTGGCACAACTCTGTCATGAGAAACAAGGGCGATGGACTGGGAGGGGCCCTAAGAATTCCAGCTCTGATCAAGGGGGCCTATGATTTGCAGCAGAAACCCGAGGAAGTAGATCAGGATGAACCAGTAGGGGGTCATGTGGAAGAAGGATCCCGATTCAATGGTGTTGGCCCCAATGCCCAGTGTACCCTTCAAGGGGAGGTCTGCCTGAGGAAAGATGTCAAGAATAGAATACTAATGTTGGATGCGCCAGGCAATGGAAAATTGCCAGAAGGATTATTGGTCAAGCTCAGCATCTTGCCAAGCTTGTGCTCATGCCTATGCATGGCGAGTGATGGTCCAGATTCACAATGTGTCAGATCGGTAGATCCGGGTCAACAGAGGCTGCAGTCTAGCTACAGTACACTGTGCAGACACTGCAGTGTTGCCCAGCAACAAGCACCATGGTACGACAGATAAAGTGAACCCAGAAGTGTTTGACTTTGGTGGCTCCTCGTTGCCAGCTGAATGGAAGACTAGAATTAGCCAGAAACTTGCCAAGAGAGATCAAGTGTTTTCATTGAAAGAATAGGACGTAGGACATGTCCAGGGTGTGGAGCATCACATACGTCTGCACGATGAACGGCCCTTCCGGGAAAGGTCTCGATGCCTAGCTCCAGCAGACATAGATGATGTGAGAAGACACCTGCAGGAAATTTTTGCAGCTGGTGTAATACAAAAATCCAGAAGCCCATATGCTTCGCCCATTGTGGTTGTGCATAAGAAAAATGGGGCTGTGAGGATGTGCGTTGATTATCGAACCCTGAACCGATGGACCATCCCCTACCAATACACCATGCCCCATATACAAGATGCTCTGGATTGTCTAAATGGCAGTAAGTGGTTCTCGGTGTTGGATCTTTGCAGCGGATACTTCCAAATTCCAATGGCCCTGGAGGACCGTGAGAAGACAGCTTTCATTTGTCCCTTGGGGTTCTACAAATTTCTGTGAATGCCACAGGGGATATCGGGCACCCCGGCCACCTTTCAGTGGCTGATAGAACGTGCGGTGGGAGATATGAATTTACTGGAATGTCTGGTGTACTTGGACGATGTCATTGTGTCTGAGAGCACTTTGGAGGAGCATAAGAACAGACTGTTTAAAGTCCTAGACCGACTTGAAGAGTTCGGCCTTAAGTTGTCCATCGACAAATGCCAGTTTTTTCAGACCTCCATGAAATATGTGGGACACATAGTATCCACAGAGGGGATAGAGACTGATACCAGTAAAGCTGAGGCTTTGACCACTTGGCCCCAGCACCACAATTTGAAAGAACTACAAGGTTTCCTGGGATTCTATGGCTACTACCGCTGGTTCATGAAGGACTATTCCAAAGTGATTCGGCCACTCTTGAATCTTACCCAGAGTTACCCTCCCACCAATTGTAAATACAAGAAAGGGGCCATGCCCAGACCAGAAAGAGTATATTTCCATCCAGGTGAACTTTTCGGATCCCGTTGGACACCTGACTGTGAAGCAGCCTTCCACTAAGTCATATACCAGCTCAACCACACCCCCATCCTCGCTTATTCTGATCCCACCAAACCCTGTGTGCTGCATCCTGATGCTAGTCTGCAGGGTCTAGGAGCTGTGCTGAATCAAGACCATGAGTATGGTTTGAGACCATTGGCATTCACCAGTAGAAGCTTTACCCCGTCAGAGCGAAACTACCCTGTGCGCAAGTTGGAGTTCCTTGCGTTAAAATGGGCCATTGTCGACCAGTTTCATGATTACCTCTATGGGGCAAAAATATTGGTGAGGACTGACAATAACCCATTGACCTATGTACAGACTTCAGCTAAATTAGATGCCACTGGGCACCGGTGGCTTTCTGCATTGTCAACATATGATTATGCTGTCGAATACAGACCGGGCCTGAATCATGTTGATGCTGACGCTCTATCCCAGAGGCCCATTGCCAAGAGTGACTGGGTCAGGCTGTCTGAATCTGACATCCGAGCATTGTGCCAAAAGTTTGATAGAAATGAACAGATGTCGTCTACTGACACAGTGGACTGCTAAGTAGATTGCTCGGGCCCTCCTCACGCCTGCATACCGGCTGCGTATTGCCATTTTTCTGCTCTAGATATTAGTGCACTGCTCAATTCAACAATGACAACATTCAGTGGGCTCAATCCCAAGATCCTATGATTCAGCCAGCCCTTGGTGCCCTCCGTGCAGGGAAAGATGTGTCCAAGTTGCGTTCCTCTGATTTGCGAACAGCTTTATTGTTTAAAGAAGGCCCCAGGTTGAAACTGATTGATCAATTGTTGTATAGATAGACAGTAGATTGGGGTGGCCAAGTAGACAAGCGACAAACAGTTCTGCCCACAGCCTTCAGAGATTTGGTGCTGAGGTCCCTTCACAATCATATGGGCCACCTCGGTATCGACCGAACCCTTGACCTAGTACGATCTCGAGTCTACTGGCCCAAGATGGGGGCCAATATTGAGCACCATGCAAGGACTTGTAGTCGCTGCTTGCAGAGAAAGGCCCTGCCTCAGAGGGCTGCCCCCTTATCAACATTACTACCAGCACTCCAATGGAATTAGTCTGCATAGACTTCTTGAGTTTGGAGCCTGACCAGCGAAACATTGGTACTACGTTAGTGGTTACGAATCATTTCACACGGCATGCACAAGCTTTTCCCACCAAAGATCAAAAGGCATCTACCGTGGCCAAGGTGTTAGTGGAGAATTTCTTCGTCCACTACAGAGCCCCCCAGTGAATTCACTCTGATTAAGGTAGAGACTTTGAGAGTTGATTAATCAAAGAAATGCTCTCTCTATGGGGGGTGCAAAAGTTAAGAACTACCCCTTATCACCCGCAGGGGGACCTACAACCAGAGCGCTAGACATGCTAAGCACCCTTCACCCAAAAGACAAGCATAAATGGAGCCAGCAGGTTAGCACCTTGGTATATGCCTATAATTGCACAAAAAATGATGCTACTGGGTACTCTCCCTACCGTCTCATGTTTGGGAGAGAGGCTCGATTGCCTGTGGATGTCTGTTTTGGGGTCTCTCCGGATGGGGTTCAAGCTGAAAATTATCTGCAATATGTACAAAAACTGAAAGCTCAATTAAATCATGCCTACCAACTGGCCCAGACAATGGCCGCCAAGAGAAATTTAGCCAACAAAGAGAGGCATGACAAAAGAGTAAAGGCTCAAGAACTTCGACCTGGAGACTGTGTGTTGTTGTGAAATTTTGGACTGCATGGTAAACATAAAATTGCTGACCAATGGCACCATCTTGCCCATATAGTAGTAGGCAAGTTGGATGATTTACCCGTGTACAAAGTGCGCCCTGAAAACAACTCCAAAGCTGTCAAGACCATGCACCGCAACCACTTACTACCTATTGGCCAAGTCATGATTGAGGCTGAACCCCCCAAGATTGTTCCCCCTGGACCGGTGACTTGTGCTGCTGCAAGAAAGAGATAGGGCCAACCTACCCCAGTAGTCACAGATTTAAGGTTTCCTCCGCAGCAGGCCCAGAATGATAGTGACTGTCAGTCCACTTCTGACAAAGTGAATGTGACTATGCCTATTACCCTTCTTATGAACTGAGTCAGCTGTTTCGGGGGTATCCCATGACTAATCGTGGGGATGAAGCTGGGCCTTCTGGACTGCCTAACCCCCCTGGCTTTGTCCTTGGAGCCGATGCTTCCTAAAAGTGAAGTGCAAAGTATCACGTCTGAGGATGCTGAGTCTCTGTGTATTGTGGAACTGCATGATTTGCCTGAGGAAGGGGCTGATGGTATGAGTTTCTCTGGTGACATGCCAGAACTTGAAGACTGCCATGAGAGTGCTGACAATTCTCTTTCAGTGCCAGAGTGCCTTCCAAGTGAGCAAAGTTGTAGAAACAGAACTTACAGAGCCAGGGGCTGACAGTGCTCCAAGTCTGGACATCTCTGCCCAGGCAGAGGCACCCTCACAAGTGATGAAAGCCCGAAGAATGTTGCTGAAAGTACAGAGACTGTGGTTGTTCCCCCCAGAAAGACTGGCCGAGCTGTCAAACCAGTAGTATGCTTCAGCTATGATTCCCCTGGGAGGCCAGTAGATTTGCCTCTCAATGTGGTCCACAAGGGGGTTTATGTTTCCCAGAGCTCACTGCCCAAACTAAGTCTAAGTACCAATTCCAGGTTGATTGTTCTGCCCTCTAGGTATGGTGCCCCTGTCCCATCTAGCCCTAAGTTAGCTGATAAGGAAGGGCCCCCTCTCACATTGTTTAATGTACAAGAAGTTATTACCTGATTTAGTATAATAATGTTCAACTGACTTGTGCGAAATATGCCTAATGTATTGTCAAAATGCATATAGTATTATAAAGTGTAGTAAAAATGTGTAGTAAAGTAGTAAGTTTATGTTAACTGATGCAAGATGGTACAGACTTGACGCGGACGCCAAGCTTTCTCCAGGCAGGGAAGGGTGTAACCCCCCTACAAATGGGGGTTCCTGAAAAGCCTTCCTTGAGCTTGCCTAAATGCTCACTGCCAGGTTGGTGTCCTGCATTTTAGCAGTTTAAATGTGATTGCCAGAGAGTGCCTGTATAGCCTCTGTGTACTATCTCTTTAAGAGCTGCTTGGATTGCAGTCATAAGTAATCTGAAAGAGAGCTCTGTTGAAAGATGCAACTATTTGCTGAAAATCATTTAGAGTGGTAATGATAAAATAGTTTGTCTAACCTGCCTTCTTTACAGCAAGGACTGTCTTGTTTATCCCCACCATTTGGCCCGGGACTGCGAATTGGACCAATCAGTTCTTGTGGGACCTACAGGAGCTTTCTGGAGTCAAAATCTGTAGGAATTGTAGTTTTGGGCTTTTGGCGCCTTTTTGCACCTGAAGGGGAGCCTTTGTTTTGACTGACAGACAGATCAGCCAACCAAACCCTTTGGATCTTGGGGAAATCCCAGACTGCTTGCAATTTTCAGTTAGTTTTGAGCTGGGAAGTGAAATGAGTAAGATCTCAAGTGTTTTTGAGCAGCAATCCTGAGTGGATTCTCATGGGAGAACTGTGGAAAGGCCTGATTCCTGGCCTGGGAGTCTGCCTACTGCTCTGAGAGGGAGAAAGAATTATTTTGGACTGAATCCGAGTGTGTGTGATTAAAGTAAGCTACTGAAGTGGGACCAGGCTCAACCTGAGTAGGACCGAAGATTGTGCTGAATGCGATTGGCCTGCCAGAAATCCCATTCACTTCAGAATTTCTGACTTGTGCAGAGAACAGTGCGATTGGGACCGAAGAAGAATTGCCTGGTACTGTAGAATCCTTTGCACTTCAGTGGTCTCTCCCCTCCTTGAACTCCAAGGAGGGAACTAGAGACACAGCTAAACCAATAGCTCACCTATATTGTGCACATGAATAATTCAATTGCATCCTGCTATGTTAACACATTTTACTGCTATATATCCATGTAGACTGTTGCACGCCAAACAACCTGTAACTGTAAGATTGTTTACTGTTGCCTGCCAAACAACCTGTACCTGTATGACTGTTTACCTTGTATTTTCCTGTAATCTCCCGGGTCGCCCCTGAAAAAGGGACCTCTGGGGCCCAGTGGGTCTACCTGGTCATCAAAATTCAATAAATAAATAAATAATATAAATGTGCTATGTATTGAAAGTGGGTCATAATTTGTTTCCCAAATGTGAACTGTGTCCTGCTTGCTGGTAGCTGTATCCAGCTCAAATGAACTGAATCCTCGGTTAACACCACGCGGCTGGGCCTTGCCACGAGGGCCCTGCCCAACTACCCTACTGCACAGAGAAAAGCTATCGACGAGAGACCTGCCTGGGGATCAGCCCCCTGCTCCACGCTTGAATGGGAATGATGCCTCGGCAAAATCGTGTGGGCCCTGCTTCTCCTGGCAATCCAGACCAACCACCAGCTGTCTTGAATTTCGTCCATCCTGTGTCCAGTCTTGGGTACCGTGAGTAACTATCAGGGTAGCTCCCTGCACCTACAATATAATCTAAGTGTGTCATCTGATTTCTTGGTTATTTCTCTTTATTCACGAACTGAGCCATCAGGCTCCGGATTACAAATAGTGTGTTGTGCATGTTGTTTTTCCATCACAGGGCCCCAACCAGCTACGATGCAGGCCTACCCCGGGCAACGGTCCTGGCTAGCCCATCTGCCTACTACCTGGGTACCCAGAGCATGTAACTGTGTGGGAGGTTCTGAACTGCATGCATAACTGTTTGATTAATGTAGCTTGTAAGCCAATCATCCTGATTATGTCCCTTCCTTGTTCATGTCCCTCGAATAAATCAGATCTTACCCTTTTCTGCATTTAAACTGACTGTGGTTCCAGTTTGTGTTAAAAGTACTGTACTGTTGCTGTCTTCTCTGTTTAACCTTGTTTTACAGGGGGTCCCCAGGGTCGAACCACAGGAGCCAGCCCTGGCGGTAAGTGCAACCAGTGTGGGTACTTGCAAAGTGTATCTGGGGTATTGCGAAAGTGCTTATTGTGTACTGTTTTTTTCCACTAGTGGGGAACGAAGGGGGTTACAGTGCCCCAAAGGGCTGTGCCCAGGCTAGTTTGACCACTACCAACCCTGACTTTCGGGTGGAGGCACCTGTTACAGAGCCTAGGCCCCTTAACCTGTTATTAGCCAAGCAGACAGGGGTAGTAGCCCTTGGGATAACGCCACCTAGGGGTTACAGAAGGATGCTATAGACAGCAGGAACTTGCATTTTGGAAAGTAGATTTTCATTGCCCTGCTCAGCAAAGAAAGTGACTTGTGACAGTATTTTCTACCTATAGTAACAGTGCCAAGATTATCTTTCTTACTATAGCCCATTCTGAAGTTCACGGACTTATACTGTTTATATTTGTTTTCCTAAGTCAGACATAAGCATTCTGGAAAAAAGGCACCTCACCAAATAAGACAATGCAGTCCTATCAAAATCCAATCAAGACTACTTAATACACTGTATCAGAATCAACTGCCAGGTATAAAAAAATGCTTAAAACAAGTGTAACTTATTCTCCAGGCTTATTCTGTACTGTGCAACCTGGGTGTGCAACCATCCCAGTACTGTATGCCCGACTGTATGACAGAAAGGGACAGTCTAATTTATTACACCTTTCAGACAGTGGTAACTGCTTAAAGCAGTCAGTAGCCTTGTAATAAGCATTAAACAGGCTTTTTCATATTTCTGTGATTCTGTAAGTATATTTTTTAAACTTTACTTTCATGCACTAACATTTCACAGGCACATTTCTGTATTATAAGCCCTGACACAGACGGGCTGGGATGCCTCAAAGCCACACTTCCTGGACATGGTTTGGGCAGATGTTTGGGAATGTAGCTGGAGGAGGAGCAGCTTGCTGACAGCAGTGCCAGGCACCCGGACTGGGCAGCAGTATCAAGGGGATCAGACGGGGGATCAAATATATTTATTTATGTCTTTGGTAACCGGGTAAGTGCACTGATCCAGAGGACCATTTTTAGGAATGACCCAGGCCAACGAAGTGGCAACAAGCATGGAAGAAAAGTGACATTGGTACATACAGAGCATTAGTACACACCCCAAACGTGGGGTGGTAAAAAAAAAAAAAGTGCAGGAGATACGTGACTATATACAATAACATTAGGATTGTTTTACAGTAGACATATAGTGCAAGTTTATATACAGAAGTACAGAAGCTAAGTAATTATATACATTAACATTAGGATAGTTTTACAGTAGACAAATAGTGCAAGTTTTATATACAAACAGTGCAGGTTAGAAAAACAATGACAGCTAATGACGGCTAACTAGGAATCAAACTGTAAAGCTAGTGAGAGGGGTTTGTGGGGGAAGGAAGGGGGATAGAGGAGTGAGAAGGGGATGGAAGAGGAGAGGAATGGTGAAATCCAGAAGGGGAAAGTGGGTTACAAGACCCAAGGTTATTTTAGAATGCAATGACAGCTTGCAATGGTCATGAGTCAGGTTTTTAGGTTCCGTTTGAAGGCCATGTGAGAGGAAGACAAGCAGACTGATGGTGGGAGCTTGTTCCATAGGGAGGGAGCTGAGATGGAGAAAGCTCTCGTACCCATGGCAGTGGAGGTACAGGGCACATCTAGCGGGGGGACAGAGGATGCTCTAAGTGACCTCAAAGCCACTCTATCCATTAGGAGTTTTGCATGGGGGACTGGTCCCGGTTCCTGAGTGAGTTGTCCACTAGGCAGCAAAGAGTGTAATCGAAATGCTCTTGTAACATAGAAACATAGAAACATAGACTTTGACGGCAGATAAGGACCGCTAGGCCCATCTAGTCTGCCCATTTCCCTACCTACAGAATAGGCCTCAGATCCTAGTTAACCAACAGCCTATTTCTTCCTACCCCCCACAAGAATTGCCTTATGTCTGTCCCATGCATTCTTGAATTCTCCCACAGTTTTAGACCCCACAACCTCCTCAGGAAGGCTGTTCCATGCATCCACCACCCTCTCTGTGAAATAATATTTCCTCACATTGCCCCTGAACTACCCTCCTCTATCTTTAAATTGTGTCCCCTTGTTCTTGCAAGTCTCTTTTTCTGAAAGATGCTACTCTCTTGGACTTTGTTGATTCCACTGAGGTACTTAAAAGTTTCTATCATGTCCCCCCTCTCCCTCCTTTCCTCAAGGGTATACACATTAAGCTCCTTTAGTTTCTCCTCATATGTCTTCTCTTGCAGACCCTGCACCATTTTAGTTGCCCTCCTCTGGACTGCCTCTATCCTGTCTATGTCTTTGCGGAGATGGGGTCTCCAGAGCTAGACACAGTACTCCAGATGGGGTCTCACTAACTGTCTGTACAGAGGGATAACAACTTCCTGTTTTCTGCTGGTGATGCCTCTCCCTATACATCTCAGTATTCCCCCAGCCCTCCCTACTGCCTTCTCACATTGCTTGCTAACCTTAAGGTCATCTGATATGATTACCCCCAGGTCCCTTTCCATTTTTGTTGCTGATACCACCTCCCCCACTGTGTAATCTTCCCCTGGGTTTTGGTTTCCCAGGTGCATTATTTTGCACTTCTTTGCATTAAATCCAAGCTGCCATACTTCTGACCATTCCTCCAACCTTGACAAGTCCCTTCTTATCCTTTCCATGCCTCCTTGTGTACCAACCCTGTTGCAGATCTTTGTGTCATCTGCAAAGAGGCATACTTTTCCTTCCAGTCCCTCTGCAATGTCACTTATAAAGACATTAAAAAGGACTGGACCCAGTACTGAACCCTGTGGTACTCTACTAGTAACCCCTCTTTCTTCAGAGTGGACTCCATTTACAATTATCTTCTGTGTCCTGTTGTCCAGCCAATGTTTTACCCAGGCTACCACTCTGGGACCCACTCCCAGGCTGGTTAATTTGACTATTAATCTTTTGTGTGGGACTGTGTCAAAAGCCTTGCTAATGTCTAGATAGGCCATGTCCACAGCCTCTCCCTGGTCTACTACTTTGGTCACCCAGTCAAAGAAATCAATTAGATTCATCTGACATGACCTTCCCACTGTGAACCCATGCTGCCTTGGGTCCTGTGCCCCACTGCCTTCTAGGTACTCAACAATTCTTTCCTTCAGAAGTGATACCATCACTTTCATTACAACAGAGGTCAAACTGACAGGTCTGTAGTTTCCTGCCTCTGTCTTGGTCCCACTTTTGTGAAGGGGAATCACATCTGCCTTCCTCCAGTCCTCAGGTATCACACCATCCTCCCACAATTTGTTTAAAAGGATAGTCAGTGGTTTCACTAGTTCTCCCCTTAATTCTTTTAGAATTCCAGGGTGAATTCCATCAGGACCCATTGCTTTGTCCACCTTCAGTTTTAGGAGTTCTTTCAGAACCCTTTCTTCTGTGAAAGGACTGGGATTGACCCCCCACCCCCATCCAGAGTGCTTCTGTTAACTGGATTAGGCACCTTCTCCTCCTCCTTTTTTGTGAATACCGAGCAGAAATATTCATTCAGTATCCCTGCTTTTCACTGCCCCTCTCTGCCCACCCACCGTCCATTCTAGTCAGCCTCACTATCCTTCCCTTTGTCTTTCTATGCTCCCTGATGTACCTATAAAAGGTTTCATCCCCCTTCTTAACTGAGTTGGCTATCTTTTCCTCAGTTTGGGCCTTTGCTATTCTGACTTCCTTCCCTGCTTCCTTCTGCCTTAACTGGTACAGCTCTGTTCTGCTCCTTCTGTGTTTCCTTATACTTCCTGAATGCTGCCTTTTAGTCCCTGACCTTCCTCACCACCTCTTTTGAGAACCATAGTGGCTTTTTCTTTCCGTGATTTTTCAGATGTGGATGCATACCTCAGTGGCCAGAGGAGTTCCACCACTGGGGTTCAACCACTCTCTCGGTGAAGAAGAACTTGCATATGTTGCCTCTGAATCTGCTCCCTCCAACTTCATGTTGCACCCTCTGGTTATTGAATACTTTTTGATATGGAACAGGTCCTGGACCTGCACCTTGTTTATTCCTTTTAGGAATTTGAAGGTTTCGATCATGTCTCCTCTGTCCCTCTGCTGCTCCAGGGAGTACATGTTTAATTCATGCAGCCTCTTCTGATATCATTTGTCGTGCAATCCATGTGTAACCCCAAGGGGATGCTATCCCAAGGGCTACTACCCCTGCCTGATTTGCCACTAACAGGTTGAGGGGCCTGGATCTGATGGCAGGTGCCTCCACCCAGAGGTCGGGGTTAACACAGTCTGATATGACTTGGTCACAGCCCTCTGGGTCACTGCAACCCCCCTTTCTTCCCACTAGTGGCCCACACAAATCAATCACAGTACCCTTGCAATATACAATTACCCCCAGGATTGGTTCAATCAGCTTGACTTTGGGGACCCCCTGTAAAGTAAGATGCAGTTATACAATAACCACTGTACAGTAATTCAACATAGACACATAGTTCAAGCAGTGTAACTTTGCTAAACAACCAAATCTGATTTATTTAGGGGATAGTAACAAGGACAGGGAGAAATCAGGTTAATTGATTCAGTCACATTAATAATCACAATATTGTGCACACATTTCAGAGTCCCAAATATCACTCTTACTGGATACCCAGGCAATAAGAGGCTAGCCTATTTGGTGCAGCTGGTTGGGGCCCTGAGGATGGAAAATATATGCACTATACCCACTTTGTAATCCAGAGCTGGTAGGCTTAGTTCGTGAAGAAAGAAAGGAAAAGTAATCAGATGGAACACTTGCAATTAGATGATGGCAGGAAGCTGCCCTGATTTGTACTCACAAATTCAATGCTGAAACAGAATGGAAGGCAGATTGTCCTGGATTGCCAGGAGGAGCAGACCATGTGGACAAGGTCCTTGTGACTGGACCCCACGGCAGTTCAGAGCAAATGGATGTAGTCTGGATTAAGCTGGGTTTACTTCCAGCTTCAGGCACTCAATTCACTGTACAGGGGATTTGAAACGCGATTCCCCACAAGCACTACACACATTTATATGTAAAAGGAAAGTACTGTACCAGGTAGGCTGCTTCTCTGTCCCAATCGCAATTACTGCACAATACCCGGGAGAACACACAGCAGATTCAGTTCCTGACAGACCGAACGCGATTCAGCAATTTCTACGGGGTGAGCCTGGTTTCCTCACTTCTGGTGCTTCTTTCTCATTACAACTCTGATTCAGTCCACACTGGCACTCACAAACAGTTGTAGGCCAAACTTCAGGGCCCCACATGAGCTTCCCGCGTGAAAACTCAACAGCACAGGAGCCCCGAGCTCCTTCCCTCTTCACAGTCACAACTCATCTGATCTTTCCAGTAGACAGAGCCAGGCATTTCCTTTGAGTTCCTCCCAGTTCAGTTGGCTGGTTTGGCTGTCACTCACAGTAAACTCCCCCTGTTGGTGGAAAAAAGGTGCTGAAGTCCAAACTACAATTTCCAGAAGCATTGGCCATACAGTACATAGGTGGCTGGCTCCACAATGAGAGTCCAAGTTCTGATTTGCCAGCAGCAGGCTCCATTTCAAAGGTCCCCCCACACTGATTGGTCCAGTTCAGCAGTTCAAAACTAGAATGGGGGACTAGGCAAACACATTTATGACTGCAAAGAAAAGCAGGTTAGACAAACTGTATTTTTGTTATTACTCTAAATGATGTCTGGCAAACAGTTATATCTTTGAAAAGTGCTCACTCTGCCCACTTAGTGACGTCAGAAACGGAGCGATTTGGCAGCAGCTCGAGTGGGACTCAAGCAGGAAAACACACAGACCCCCATCCAAATTAATTATGTCTGCAGGCAGACAGCTCTTAAAGAGACAGTACCAGAGGCCCTAAAAGCACTCACAGATAAACGGCTTAGACGCCGAACACCATCCAGGCTTGGAGCATTCAATCAAGCTCCTGGAAGACTTTTGGGAATCCCCATTTGCAGGGGGGTTACACCTGAATCATTTTAGCAGCCCTCCTCTGCACTGTTTCCAGTCTGGTAATATCCTTCTTGAGGTCTGGTCTCCAGAATTGTACACTGTACTCCAGGTGTGGCCTCACCATTGATCTACAGAGTGGAAGGATGACCTCTTTTTCCTGCTGGTAATCCCCCTGCTTATGCATCCCAACATACCATTTGCCCTCAGTGCTGCTTTCTTGCATTGTGTGGTCATTTATAGGTCATCTGTTATAATTATTCCCAGATCCCTTTCCTGTTTAGAGGCTTCCAGTTTTTCACTTCCTAGGTAGTAATCCACTCCTGGGTTAGTCCTTCTGAGGTGCATGATTTTGCATTTTTAGTATTGACGTTTAGTTGCCATGTTCTTGACCACTTTTCTAGAGATTCCAGGTCAGCCCTCATCTTCTCCACTCCTCTCTGGTGTCCACCCTGTTTCCTATCTTTGTGTCGTCTGCAAACAGGATGGAATACAGGTAGTACAAGCAGGTTGTTTTCATTTCTGGAAGCTCAGCTGTTTTACCTAAGCAGATACTTTATACCTGAAAAATCATCAGGCTTCTGTCTCACTGGCACTGGTAAGCCAAACTTTTTTCTTTTCTGTGGTTACCATTTCCTGATCTCCCTTCCTGGCAGTGGTCAGCTGCACTATCTGCGGCGCAGAGAAGCAAGCTGCTTCTCCCACCTGGACCCTGCACTTTGGCCCAAATCTCAAGGGGTCCCAGGATTTTGTCCTTTTCAACCCAGGCCCTGCAACCCTTGTCTTCTTTCCTCTAGTTCGAGCCTGAACTCCCGGTGTACCAACAACTCCCACACTGGTTCTGTCCCACCTTCAGTCCTCGATCTCCTGCTTCCACTGGTGCTGAGGCCTTTACCATGGCCCAGCCCCCAATGTCCCAGCTGCACCTCTGAGCTGCCCTGTCACGAGAGAGACCTGGGACCTTCCACCACCCAGGCCCTCTGAGCAGCTCACATTCCTCTTTGGCACCCATGGCATCCTCTCTCTCTCTCTAAGGTGCCCCAGATGACCATCCAGTGAAGGCCCCAGCCTCCTCTTTGCATCCCTGCCATCACATCCTGGGCTTGAACTAAGCTCCAGCCAAACCCTGCCCTCCAAGGCCTCTCAAAAAGACCTGTGGCCTGCCCGGCCCTGAATGCCAGCACCCCAAGACCTGCCTCTCCATGCAAGTCCCTTTTTTTGGGGTGAAGGACACTCCTGGGCCCCCCCATGCCTGGGCTGCCCTGCCACATTGGGTACAGGAGCGGTCCTCTGCCACTGGACCCTCGTTTGTGGGGATCCTGTCACAGTCCCCACAGTCCTGGCAGCCCAAGTTACATGAGCATGGGATCCATATGGGGCTCCTACCTACATCTGCCCACTAACTAGGCCTCCCCATCCCAATAACACAGTTCAGGCTAGCTGACCATCCTCCCTTGGAGCTCCCATCCCTGCTCCTCACCACCACATTGCTGAAGAGGCTGTCCCTGACTACTGACTTTGGGGGAGGAGTTCCCCCACAGGCTCAACCTGGACCATCGAGCTCCTCCTTGCCTGCCTCTCCTGCTCTTCCAGCCACTCCCTTCAATCTCAGGCCTACTGCCTAGGCTGGAAAAAAAACAAAACTTCCTGTTTCCTCCCCTTTTATACCCTCCTTAAACTAACCTCTGCTGCCACCTTTAGGCATCCAGCAGGGATTAACCCCCAGAGCACTAATAAATCCCTAAGCTCTGGGGGAAAGGAGGTGGAAGGGGGTCCCTAATGGGAGCATGAGCCCCTCTGAAGACAGGGGGCTTACATTAGCAAGAAGAGGAAGATCAACAGGGGGATAACAAGGATAAAAGGTGAAAGGGGGAGTGGTTAGGAAAGGGATCAAGGGAAGGCGGACGTATTGAACAGATACTTTTGTTCAGTATTTACGATAGAAGGGGTGGATAAGGGCCAAAGATAAAGAAAAGGGGCAGAATTTGTAGGAGAGGTGGACATTAGTCCTTTTACAGAGGGGGAAGTCCTCAGGGTACTAACAAAATAAAAAGTGTACAAGGCGCGGGCCCGGTGTCGCTGAGGTCTGAGGTGCTGGTGCCTTACCTCACGCTACGCTGGTGACCCATGTTTGGGAATGAGCATGGGCCGCTGGGGGTTGGCAGGGATGGAGATGGATCTAGCATCTGATGGACTGCTCTCCATCTCTAGGGAGGGAGAAGTTCAGTGGCTGGTGCACACTTGACCCCTGGGGGAGGATGGGGCTCGGTGCCACAGAGCTGCTACTGCATGGGGGGTAGTGCAAAGCAAATGCTTGATGGGGCTGTGCGCTGGAGCATGCACAACCCCATTGCAGGCATCATTGCAGCCGCGTGACTTCAGGGGCAAAGAAAACCTGGAAACAGCTCCCAGAGAATGATGGTGGAGCTCGGAGGCCCCACACCTGGCTAGCCATAGCACAAAACATAGATCCAGATTCAGTAGGGGAGGGCCCCCTCTGCCAACCCTGCCAAGGGGGGGTAAGCCCTTGAGCTAGCACCAGATGGTGGACTCCAGGGTGATGGGGCTGGGGCTCCCCAGAATGTGAGGGCCACAGAGCAGAGGAGTATAAATTAAAAAAAAAAAGTGTAAAAGGCAATGGGACTGGATGGGGTTCACCCTGGGATACTGAAGGAGCTCAGAGAAGTGCTAGCTGGATCCCTGACAGCTTTGTTCAACTTATTTCTGGAAACAGGAGTGGTTCTGAGGGACTGTAGAAGAGCAGATGTGGTCCCACTTCACAAAAGTGAGACTAGGGAGGAGGCAGGAAATTACAGACCTGTCAGCCTCACTTCAGTAGTGAGCAAGGTTATAGAATCACTATTGAAGGAAAGGCTAGTGGAATACTTTGAAACAAGTGGATTGCAGGATTAAAGGCAACATGGTTTCACAAAGGGAGGTTTTACCAGACAAAACTGATTGAGTTCTTTGATTGGGTGACCAGGGAAATGGATCAGGGTGAAGCAGTAGATATGGCCTACCTGGATTTCAAGAAAGCCTTCGACTCCATTCCACATAGAAGACTGGTGAACAAGCTAGCCTGTCTAGGAGCGGGACAGAAAATAGTAACCTGGGTAAGAAGTTGGTTGAGCAACAGGAATCAGAAAGTGGTGGTAAATGGAGTCCACTTGGCAGAAGCCAGGGTGACCAGCGGGGTACCTCAGGGGGTCAGTACTGGGCTCTGTCCTCTTCAGTGTCTTTATTAGTGACATTGCAAAGGGGGCTAGAAAGGAAAGTCTGCCTGTTCATGGATGACACAGAAATCTGCAACAGGGTGGACACACTGGTGGGGTGAGAAAAATGAGGAATGATTTGCAGAAGTTAGAAGAATCACCAAGGGTTTGGCAGCTGGGATTCAATGCTAAAAAGTGCAAAATCAGGCACTTGGGGCACAGGAAAAATGGGGAATATGTACCAATTGGTAGGGGAGGTACTGGCAACCACCAAACAGGAAAGGGACCAGGGAGTAATCATTTCTGATGACCTGAAGATAGCCAAGCAGAGTGAAAAGGTAGTGGCAAAGACTAGTAGAATGCTGGAGTGCATATGGAGGGGTATCGCCAATAGGAAGAGGGAGGTAATATTAACCCTGTACAGGTCACTGGTAAGACCAAACCTTGAGTACTGTGTCCAGTTCTGGAGGCCCCACCTCCAGAAAGACATAGATGGGGGGATATAGAGGCAGGCAAACAAAATGGTGCAGGGACTGTAGCAAAAGCCCTATGAGGAGAGACTAAGAGAACTGAATATGTACTCTCTGGAGGAAAGAAGGGGAAAGGGAGGATATGATGGAAACATTCAAGTACATAACAGGTATCACTAGGGTACAGAAAGGTAACATTTTCCACAGAAAGACAGACTCGAGGACAAGGGGTCATGTTATAAAGCTGGAGGGGGGAGGCTCGGGGGGGTGAGAAAATACTTCTTCACAGAGAGGGTGGTGGAAGCTTGGAATGGCCTCCCAGTGGAGGTGGTAGGTGCCAAAATAGTTGCAGGTTTCAAGCATTTATGGGACAAATACAAGAGGATCTTGGAAGTAACACAAGGAGTGGGGATGAGCGGAGATCATGTAGGGTCTGCGGTGGCACAGTAGGCAGGGAAACTGGGCAGACTAGATGGTCCAAAGGGTCTTTATCTGCCAACAACTTCTATGTTTCTATGTGATCCCTTACTGAATGATCTACCACACCTACCGGCAAACATACAAAGCCTACAACACAATCTAACATTTCTGAAAACACACTGATAACACAGGTAAACTATATTTAAACAGTTACCTTCAAATAGACAAAAATCATTGCTACATGATAAGTACCATGTACTAATGATGGACCCTGAGAGCCATCTCCAAAAAACTGCCCCAGTACATTACAGACTGTCTTCCTATAAAACCAATAGGCAATTATGCCCTGAGAAGTTGCAAATCTCTCCTACTGATGGTTCCCAAAGTTAACTCTCTCTTTGGCAGGGGTGCTATAAGCTTTACACTGTCCTCCTTGTGGAATAAATTGCAAAAAAAACAGAAACTGAGATCTCCCATCGGCATCTCATCTTTCAAGCTCTTATATTCACGTCTCAGAAATGATCAGTGCAATTGTTTCCCATGACCATGAATTGTCATCATGCTAACCTGTACCATTTAACCATGAACAAATTATTTCTAGTGCTTGTCCCCTCCTTGGCCCCGGTCTGTCATCATGCTTTCATGTATCACCTTGATGCCTCTGTCCTCCCTTTGATACTGGTCTATCTTCCTGCTTTCTCCAGCCTTCTTTTCACAACTTTATACAGCACTCATCCTCAATCTACACGCAATCATACTATAAAAGTCCTAACTCCCCTTTCCCTCTCCCCATAGGCCTCCACTGCCGCATCAGTTCTACCGACTTATCCTTGGGACTTCACTTCTCATAATGTTTATCCTTCGCTTACATATTACATACCCCTCTTGGTACCCTATCTGCCATTAGTTGGCGGTTCTCCAAGCCATTTTCATGGCTAGTACTAGTGACTGCCCTTGGTAAATGAACTAACTGGTACTTCTATACAGAGAACATGGTTTATATACAGTTGCATGGTTCAATGGTGGACCTGCCCCCTTGTATTTGAGTCCTTCTCTGTTATGTCTTGCCTTGTCTTCCTTTTAATCATTTGACACTCCTATTACTGCACCATTGTGTTTGTGTTTATATACTTATTTACGTGTATTTATATGTTTTTATGATGTATGTTACCCTGACCCTGTTCTAACCAGGTCCATCTTGTAAAAGAGCTCTGCTCAATGATGTTCGCCTGGATAAATAAAGATTTTGATTGATTGATTGATATTACAAACTATTGTATGATGTAGTAAAACACTACTGGTATGAGTTAATAATTTTATCATGTGCTTTTAAAAGTTTTGTACTTACAGTGCTGATTAAGAACAGTAATTATTTTAACAAAATTGTTTTTTACTAGACCTTGATTAGCCACCCCGGCTATCTGCTCAATTTTTCTTACACCAAAGTAAGTAGTTCTTAAATAGGCTTTATTATTTTACATCTAGAAACAGGCAAAATATGTTTCAGGATTTATTCAATACCGACTTACTGTGATTTACTAAATAAACTCTAGTTAGCACTGCATGAGGTAGATGTCTTTAGATTTTAAAATATATGCTACATAATAATTAATTTGTGTTTCAGTTCCAAAACTCAAGCATTTCTTCATATTGAAAGCATATCCAAGTGGCAATACATTTATCTAACTATTTGTGCACTCAAGACACTCTGCAACAAACAATAAAAGATTTATCAGGGAGCACTAGGGATGTATAGTTAACCCTTGCAATTTCCCCACTGTTTATTCATAAAATCTCTGCATTTTTGGGTAATATTTTCCACAACTTTCCAGTGGCCCTGGACATGTGCACTTATTCACATATCAGAAGAACCTGCATTGATGTTAGTTTCAAGATTGCTAGTGCATTAGAGTGTTTTTGGCAGAAGTATCAAGCCTTGAAAAATACTCTGTTGTGGGTGCCCTTTACTGCCATACATCTAACAAAATCATGTCACAAAACTGTAACTATTCTTTTTAGTAATGAGGGGATAAATACTAATGTGAGATACTTGGGGACCCAGAACCTATTCACAATTCTGAGAATATATGGACTGGGTGGTGGAGATTGAAGGTCAGGCACTGACAGGGGGAGCAAAGCATCCAACGTCTCCTTAATAGTTTCTATTTGGGGAAGGATAGAGGAATTATTTTCTACCAAGGTCAGCTCAAAGTATGATACAGGTGCGGATCGGATCCACCTAATATCTTAACAATGCCTATGACCAGATTTGCTGTACATTGTGTACTGAGCTGAGACACCCCAGCCTGAGCTGTCAGAACACCATGGGGTGTAATTTGTGTGAGGAACAGGGTCACTCATTTAGATCCTGTCCATGGGCTTCACACAGTAAAGATGAACTAGGTGTTAGTGCCCATTGCACAGTGTGGTTCAGGTTGGATTTGGGCAGGGAAAGCATCTCCACTAAGACCAAAATCCTGGATTTTAAAAGGGTGGACTTCAGGAAGATGGGCAAAGTGCTAAAGAGGCACCTGGTGGGCATCGGTATGGATGTGGGGGTGGACCAAAAATGGTCCATCATCAAGGATGGAATAATGGTTGCCACAGAGGAGTGTGTTTAACTCAAGGGGAAGAACTCAAGGGCCAAAGCACCCAGCTGGTTCATCTATGAGGTTGCCCAGGCAGTGAGGGACAAGAGATCAGCCTATAAGAGATACAGAAAGACCAAGAGAGAGGTGGACTGGGAAATTACCTAAGGCTGGCCAATGTGGCAAGCAAGGTAGTCCGGCAGGCTAAAGTACAAAAAGAACTGCAGATAGCTGAGGGACTCAAAAGGGGGAGATAGCCTTCTTTCTCTACATAAGTGAGAAAAGGGACAAGAAGTACAGGACTGTAAGGCTCCGTAAAGGGGAAGAATGGGTAGAGGAGAATATGGGAAAGGCTGAGGTACTGAATGAATACTTCTGCTCCATCTTCATCATGGAAAAAGACAGACCGGTGCCTACAGTGGGGAGAAGGGAAGCAGGGGGGAAGGGAGCATGGATATGTTGATAGAGGAGGATAGAGTGAGGGAGGGGCTGCTAGTATTGTAGGTGGACAAATTACCAGGCCCGGACAGCATACACCCAAGGGTACTGAGGGAGCTGACAGGGGAGCGTGCAGGGCCACTTTCAGGCCTGTTCAGTAATTCCCTGGAGTTGGGCATGGTACTGCAGGACTGAAGAACAACACATGTGGTGCCCTTCCATAACAGCAGTCCCAATGATCACCCAGGGAATTACAGACCAGTCAGTCTGACCCCAATCATGTGCAAGTTCATGGACACCATACTTAAGGAAAGGTTAGTTGGGTATCTAGAGGAGAATGGTCTCCAGGATGAGAGGCAGAAGGGGTTTATAGGAAGGAGATTGTGTTAAATGAATCTGATTGGCTTCTTTGACTGGGTCACTAAGTCAATGGATAGGGGCCAGGCAGTGGGCCTCCCTTACCTGGACTTCAGCAAGACCTTCAATGCTGTACCCTGCAAGAGGTTGATCAGGATGTTGGTGGATCTCAAGGCTGGGGAGAAGATGTCCAGGTGGGTAGAAAGCTGGCTGAGGGAAAGGACTCAGGGTGTGGTGGTAGGGAGAGCATTATCTAGCACCAGGTAAGTCACCAGTGGGGTTCCACATGGCTTGGAGCTGGGGCTGGTGTTGTTCAGTGTCTTCATCAGTGACATTGGGGATGGCATTAAGGACAAAATGTGCCTATTCGTGGACAACACCAAACTCTGTGGGAGGGTGGACATAGTAGAAGGGATACAGGACCTGCAGGAAGACTTGAGAAAACTTGAGAGGTGGTCCATGACTTGACAGTTTGGCTTCAATGCCAAGAAATGCAAAGTTATGCACATTGGAGCCAGTAATCCAAGGATGACGTAATACCTGGGAGGGATCTGAGTAGTAGCAACAGAGGAGGAGAAGGATCTGGGAGTGATGATCACTAGTGACCTGAAGCACTCCACAGAGTGCAAAAAAGCAAGAGCAAGGGCAAATAAGATGCTGGGTTGTATAGCCAGAGGAATCAGCAGTAAGGGAAAGGAGGTTATACTGTCTTTGTACAAGTTGCTAGTGAGGCCACATCTAGAGTATGGAGTAAGATACTGGTGCCCAAACCTCAAGAAAGACATCAACCTGCTGGAGATGGTCCAGAGGAGGGCAGCAAAGATGACTGCAGGTCAGCAGGGTAAAAAAATATGAAGAGAGGTTGAGGGCCCTGAATATGTACTCCCTGGAGGAGAGAAGGAACATAATAGAGGCCTTCAAGTACTCGAAAGGGATATATACTGTAGGGTGGGTAAGGAGGGTCTCTTTAAGCTAAGAGGCAGCTGAAACATGAGGGGACACAGTCTAAAGCTGGAGGAGGGGGAGGTTTAGGAAGGAGGTTAGGAAGGAAGCACTTCTTCATGGAGTGGGTGGCGGTCTGTTGGAATGTGCTGCCAGAGGAAGTGGTCTTGATGAAATCAGTGGGCAGCTTCAAGAGAGACTGGAATAGGTATAAGGGGAAAGTATGGGTCATGGTGTGACAGATGGAAAGAATTGGAGGATTAGGGAGTGGGGCAGGGTCAGTAGCATAAGCTATGGCCCCTGCAATACGAGCAGACTAGATAGACCATATAGTCTTATTCTTCTGGCTTCTTCATATGTTTGTATGAACAACTTGATCAACTAGAGCATGATGTCTATGTCAATCAAGTATAGACGGCTGCCACTAGGCAGAGACTCGCTAGGCTCCCTTCCCTCCCTTCCATACCCTTGACGGGATAATCCTTGAGGACACTTCATCTTTTAGGTACCTCGGGATGTGGCTTGACCAACACCTCAGTTTCTCCAGACATCCTGAAAAAGCTGTGCCCCAAGCTAGGTGCATCATACAGGAACCATAGCTGCCTCCCACTACAGGCCTGATGTAAACTAGTTCAGAAGATGATACTACCTATCTTCAACTACTGTGATGTAGTCTACAGTGATACTCCCAAGTCTGCTCTACCCAGATTGGACACCCTTTTTTTTTTTTTTCCCTCGCCTTACTTGCCCCCTGGCCTGCCTCTTCTTCCGGCTGCTCGTGACTCCCAGACACCCTTTTTAACTCCTGTCGTTTCACTCTGGACTCTCCCCCTTTCATCAGTACAAAAGGTTTGCAAGCTCAACCCCTGTATTTACAATACAACCTAGTAAAATTGGCGAGGTGGCTTCTGGTGTGTGACCGAACAGAAACATACAGGTAAAGTACCAGAGCACTCCCCCCCCATTTGCTGCTTTTAAAGCCTGCCATTTTCAAAAAAAAACCTCCAATGTTCTTACTTTTCATAATTTTCGGAGGGACTCTTAGTTCTCATTTATTATTTTTATTATTTTATTTAGCTTTTGTTAACTAGGTAAATACACTAGACAAGACAATTGCCTATTTTCAGGTACGACCCGGGAGAGTACAGGAATTACACATGAAGTACATAGGACGACATGGTACAGATTAAGAACAGCTAATAGGACAACAGTGCACAACATAATACAGACATTAGGCATTTTTCAGTTCGAGGGCAATATAACATTGATTAAGGTAGACTGCAAACCATCAGTTTAGTGCAATATAACCACAGCAGCCACTAAGCGAAGTACAGAAAGGCACAGTTATGATGCAGCAGCAACACACTATCTACTGTACAACATATGCCCCTATTCCAGGGAAAATATCCCAGGTAGTGGAGCATAGTGTGAGATCATGGGGGTTTTGGGCACCCACAGGCCGAGGTGAGTTTGAGGTGATTCCATAGGGAGGACCGCAGGCAGCCCTGTGAGGGGGCAGCGCGGATCTGGGCCAGAAGGGCATTCCAAAGTCTAGGGGCACAGGCTGCAAAGTCCCTATCACCCATTTGGGTCCGGGTGGTGGGTACCTTAAGCAGGGCAGCCCCCTGAGACCTGAGAGGATAGGATGATGAGGCAGCGTGGGTCAGGAATTTAACCAGCCCCGGGATGGTGCCAGTGCCAAGGACCTTTCCTGTGAAACACCCTAGAACATAGTCAATATGATTTAGAGGGGAGAGCCAGTTAAGTTTGCTGTATAGATCACAATGGTGAGTGAGACGGGGGGGCAGCCAGAGCAAAGCGCAGACATTGTTGTATGCAGTAGACCACCTAGAGAGATGGGCTTTAGTGGATCGGCCAAACAACAGCAGCCCATAACAGAATGACGGGAGCAGCACCCCACAGGCAAGGGCAACACGTGCCGCCGGGGTAAGGTTGTTTTTGGCTCTGTAGGCATCCAGCATCTCCCCAAGATATTTGAAGTTGTCCGTGACAGGGGTTGGGGTGCCATCAGTACCTGATACGCAGAACCGGACAGGGGAGGCCTTGATCTTGGCCTGAGACCCAACGAGCATGGCCTGGGATTTTTTAAGATTAAGGACCTGCTTATGGGCCGAGATCCACATCTGAATGTTCACCAGGTCCTCGCTCAGATAGCGATAGATGACCCCCATATCTGTGGAGTGTGTCAGGATGACCAGGTCATCAGCATGTAGGATTGGCTTGCAGTGTACAGCGACTGCCGGGAGATTGTTTACAAAGATGGAGAATAGCAGGGGCCCCAGGACAGAGCCTTGGGGGACACCCATGGTTACCGGAATAGGGCCTGAGAGCTCCTTGCCATATTTAACCAGTTGTGTTCTGCCAGATAAATAACTAGAGAATCAGCTGAGCACACCCGAAGATAGACCAAGGGATCTAAGCTGTGTGGTGAGCATGGCACATGACATGATCAACTAGATCGAAGGCCTTGGATAGGTCTATAAAGATCGCCCCCGATAGCTTGCCCTGATCCATGAAGTTACAGTGACAAGGGCAGTGGATGTGCTGTGCCCTTTCCTGAACCCATGCTGTATGGGTGACAGTAGATTGTGGGATTGCAAGTGCTCCGAGAGTTGCCCTGCCACTACTTTCTCTAGTAGTTTACTGAACGCTGATAATATGAATATTGGACGGTAGTTCTCTATTAATTTGGGGTTTTCCTCTTTAAAGATCGGTACCACCCTGGCAACCTTCCATATGTTGGGAATAACACCCGATGACAGGGACAGATTGAAGATGTGTGCCACCAGTGGAGCAAGCCAAGGTGCACCAAGGCTGAGAAGCCTCGTTTCCAGCCCATCCAGGCCAGCACTCGAGAAGAGGGAGAGGCCCGAGAGTAGTCTCTGCACCTCATTTACCATCAATGCCCTGAAGTGAAAGGGCGGACGGGGTAGTGGCGGCGCTGTGATCTGTTCACCATTTTCCCCACCACCCGGGGGAATGACGAGGTGAAGGCAGAAAGGTCAGAGAAATACAGGTTAAAGGCATTAGCGATAGTCACCGAGTTGTTGCAGCTGGCACCAGCAATAGACACGTCAGTGGTCTCAGCACACTGGGAACCACTAACTATGTTTTTAATGTTTCTCCAGTACCTCCTGGGGTCCCTGGCAGAGTTCAGCAGGGCAATCTTGCAGAACTCACTCTTAGCCGCCCTTATGCTCCTCTTGCACTCATTTCTGAGTTTCCTGTAATTCTGAAAAACCACCTGATCCGCCTTGGCCTTGAAATTTGCCCAGCAGTCATCTCTGAGCTTCACGAGGGCCAGAAGGCTCCCATGTAGCCATTTGGTGGCCGATCCCCTCACCCACCATCTAATGAGGGGGGCGTGTTTATCCTGCAGGGTTCTGAGAAAGATGAAGAGGTGATTTACCACGGATGGGGAGTGCTGGGCATTCCATACTACTGACCAGTCAGTGTGTTGGATATCATCATGAAAGGCGCCAAGATGAAATCTGGAATAGTCTCTGACCTGAATGATTTTGTGCGGAATTTTCAGGGGCTGAATCTTCCACACGCAGAACACTGTGGAGTGGTCTGAGATAGAGTCTGGAAGGATGCTCAATGAACTGATCCTTTCTGGTCTGTTGGTTAGGATCAAGTCCAGAACGGAACTTGCACCACCACGGAGTGAGCACCTAGTAGGATCCTTGATTAGCTGCGATAGGGAGAGACCCACAAGCAGTGGCTCAAAGGCTTTGGTATTGCAACCCAGCCAGTTAAGGTTGATATCACCAAGGATGATTAGTTCATTTTGACGGGTCACAGTGCCCACAGTGTCAATGAGGCCGGACAGTCCCTCTATGCCCCCCTTAGGAGGGTTGTAGGAAAATACTACATGTAATTTTTTGGCCATCCCAAGCAGTAGTACTGTGTGCAGTACTTCACAGGGTGACTGCACTGTCTGTAGTTCAGGTATGACTGATAGGTTGAGGTGGCTCCTGTAACAGACCAGGATGCCACCCCCCTCTTTTTCCCAGGACGATCCCGTCTAATGAGATCATATCCAGGGAGGACACACACAGAATTTGGTGTGGCAGATTTGAGCCAAGTTTCTGTTATACCAAGAATGTCAGTACCCAGCTGAACCATGATTAAGCCTGACCACTTCAGCAAAGTGACCACCTCCATTGATCCGGTAAAAAGCATCACATTTTAACTTGCCATATCAGAGTTGAGGACTCCTTGCTTCCTCAATTTTTAATGAAGAGACCACTCTCCTGGCTTCATTACTTATAGTGTGCTCTGGCCAATGAAAGGCTCACAGGTGTTTAATGGGGAGCTTAGCAATTAGAAGAAGGTCACAATTCTCCTACAGTCAAATCAGTACAAATATGTAACTTAAATCAAATATTGCTGGTGTTTTCAATTCATTATTGACATGCTGTTAACATATTTGATGCAATTCAGTGATCAGAGAATCAGAGAGAGATCAGAGGGCTGTGGGTTCAGTTCCCACATCTGGCACTTGGGTTGCTATCCCAGTACTGACACTGTAGTGCAGCATGAGAGGGGTGCTGCACTTCTGAGGTGCCGTCTTTCGGATGAGACATTAAACCGAGGTCCCATCTGCCTGGATTGGTGGTAGTTCAGGTGGATGTTAAAGATCCCATGGCACTTATCGAAAAGAGTAGGGAAGTTTCCCCGGTGTCCTGGCCAAATTTCCCTCATTCACTAAAAATACCACCAACAGCTTAATCTGGTTCAAGGTCAGTTGGCATTCATCTGTATCCCCCTCTCCCGGGTCGTGCCTGAAAATAGGCAGGATTTGTCTATTGCACTTACCTGGTCAACAAAAACTAAATAAATAAATAAATTATACTTGCAATCTGCATGCTGACTGCTGTTTCCCACTTGGTCAAGTGCTTTCAAAGAGACACTCTGCAGAACTCTATCTGTAATTAGGGAAAATCACTAAAAGTAGGGGAAACACACACACATACACACACACACTGTGAGGCTTGATGTTCAACTTCAAAGTTGCATATGGGGCACAAAAACCCTGGCACAATATATCAGTTGGGGGGTGAGGATATAGCATGCACCAAGCAGGAAAGGGATCTTGGGGTTGTCATCTCGGATGACCTCAAGGTAGGGAAACAATGTGACAAGGCAGCAGGTAAAGCAAATAGGATGCTGGGATGTATAGGCAGGGCATCACCAGCAGGAAAAGGGAGGTCATAATTCGCTATACAAGACACTAGTGAGGCCCCACCTGGAGTACAGTGTACAGTTCTGGAGACCATACCTACGAAAGGACATAGACAGGGTAGAGAAGGTTCAGAGGAGGGCAACAAAGATGGTGCATGGATTGCATCACAAGTCCTATGAAGACAGGTTGAAGGCACTGAGCATGTACTCCCTGGAGGAGAGGAGGGAGAGGGGGGATATGATAGAGACATACAAGTATCTTACAGGGAGAAACAGGGTGCAGGAAAACACTATTTTTAAGCGAAAAAGATGTTCCAGGACTACAGGGCATGGGATGAAGTTGGAGGGAGGACGATTCAGGAAAACATGAGAAAGAATTTCTTCACAGAACGGGTGGTGGACAAGTGGAACACCCTGCCAGAGGAAGTGGTGGGGGCTGAAACAATCACGGGATTTAAGAATGCATGGGATAGACATAAAGGAATTCTAGAGGTCAGGGGTAAGGGGAAACAGACTTCTAGGAAAACAAACTGAACTTACAAGCTCAAATGGGCAGACTGGGTGGGCCATAGGCCCTTATCTGCCGACAATGTCTATGTATCTATGTATCTATGTAAAGCTTGATGATGATGCCTGTTAGCTGGCTAATGAGTGGAAAACCACTGTGATTGGTGGGGGCTACATCCTTTGAACTACACAAAGTTTACACCCATCAACCAGCTAATCACTGCCATCATCAGCCTTCTCAGTACTGGATTTTGAATAGCAACCTCCTGTATTTCTTCATAAATTGGCTTATACAGCACACACTTCCACAGCCCCTACACTGCCTGAGTACCACCAATATGTTAGCTTTGTGCATGCCAGCAAGCAAACATTAAAAGGAAAAGCAGTAACAGACACACTGGGAAGTGGTCTAAAAAGAAATGAAAGCTTAAAAATACACACTAATGTCAGGTGGTTTGTTTTCCCTTTTTCTCTTCTATCTTTCTGTTATGGAGAATACCTTTCCATTAAGCTTTGCTTCACTCAGTGCAAATAGCTTGAAGAATGTTAAAAGCAGAATCACAACATATGCTGTTCTACATGTAACCCCCAAGGGGTGCTATCCTAAGGGCTACTACCCCTGCCTGCCCTAACTGTAGCAGGGTGAGGGGCCCAGATCCGTTGGCGAGTGCCTCCACCCAGAGATCGGGGTTAGAACAGTCGAGGTTGACTCGGTCACAGCCCTCTGGGTTGCTGCAACCCCCCTTTCTTCCCCTAGTGGCCCACGCAGTTCAATTTCAGAGTCCGTACCATATACACTTACCCCGGCTCGAACCAGTCAGTTCACTCCGGGAACCCCCTGGAAAGTAAGATACAGTTACACCACATTCACTATGCAATATTTCACCATTAATACACAGACAAGCCAGTGTACTTTTGCAAAACAAACAATCTGGGTGAGACCACGTGATGGCAGCCTAGGGTGAGCAGCACATCTGAACAGCTCAGCTCGCAGCTAAGATTAATTTTCTCCAACCCCGAGATTTTTGGCATTTTCCCGAGCCTTAAACATCGTTTCTGTGTCGGAATTAGAGCTTATCACCGGTCCAGTGGAAAAAAAAGATAAAAATGGAAGCTTTCGTTAAAAAACAGTCGGCGAGACACACGCCGCCGTCCTCCCCTGAAAAAGAGCAGGTCGCAAAACGCCCACGCCAGGGATCCAATAAATCTACCCCGGGTTCTTCCGCACTGACCGAGGAGAGATTTCTTGAATTCCTCGCTCCACTTCAAGCCTCCATCCAAGAGATATCAACCGAAATACAATGTTTTAAAGGAGCCTTAACTATTAGGGTTGGAGACAACGAAGTGAGATCTAAGTCGCTTGAAAAGAGAGTGGATAAACAGGACCTCGAGCATGCCTCCCTGATTAAACGATTTAAAAGAATGGAAGAGAAGCTGGAAGACCTGGAGGGGCGAAGTAGGAGAAACAACTTGGTTATTATTGGAATTCCTGAGAAGGAAGAAGGCTCTGCGGCTATACAGTTTCTCCAAAAGCTTTTTGAAAAGATTGCTGGGCCCTCTCTGAACGGCAGCTATGTGGTGGAAAGGGCACATAGATCGTTGCGTCCACCCCCCCTCCCGAATGCTCCACCTAGACCGATGATATGTAAACTTTAAATTTTCTGGACAAATATCACATTATGAGCAAAGTCAAGAATATGCAGGAGATCACTTGGGAAGGCAAGAAAATTTGAATCGCTAATGATCTTCCTCACTCGGTGCGACTTAAAAGGCAAGAGCTGCACCCTGTTATCTCAAAATTAATTGCTGCAGGGTTCCAATTCAGGGTTCACTGCCCTGCCCTGCTTCAGGTTAAAATTAAAGATCAGTGGCTTTCTTATGAAACGGTGGAGATTGCACAGGCCGAGCTCAAGAAAGCACTTCCAGACCTGTTCAAGTGATCTCGGGGACATAATGAACACGCTGCAGCCCCGTAAGAGAACTGATTCAGGAATGTTTGCTTTAAAGGGCTAACTGGTGTTTGTGTGTCGCAATGACTTTTAAGTTCTGCCCTGTAATTTGCTGGCTATTCTTCTCTCCTGTGTGTCACAAGGGTCGATATTGGACTAGTCGTTTCACGAGGCCACGCTAAACAAAACGGATAAGAGACCCTAACGTAATCTGCCTTAATCTTAGCAGAGGAGAGCTGGAGTTTTTGGTTTTTTTTTCTTTTCCTGGTGAGCAACAACCGATATGAGGCCTTATGCAGGATCACCCCCTTTGTGCTTTTTGGTGCTGTAGACCTGAGTAATATGGAAGAACAATCAAGGGGCCTCTTAAAGTATTGTCTTACTAAGTTAGCGACGGGCTAAGTAATAGTACGACCCTAATACAATCCCCCGACAGATAATGGAACTGCTTCTGTTGCTGGCTCCGTTTCATTGCCAATTTCGGTTTCCTGGCGTGAGTAACGCCCGGGATGTTCTTGCTATGGTACAACGGCACGGTCTCCTGGAGGCGCTATTACACGCACTTATTAGTATCCATTAAGTAGCAAGGTTGCAATAAAATAAAAGGGGCTCGTAAACAACAAGCACCTTAGCTCCACCTGGATTCCATCTCCTGGACTTACTGGAATCGTTTCCTACATCCTAGTATTAACTTATGGAATGAGCATAATAGGGGAACACCTGCAGTATCATATATAATATTGGTGCTGACGCATATAACTGGCCTCAACTTAAACTGGGGGGAGTGATACGCAATCTAATAGCTGCTTCTCCTGGTTTGATACACTGTGGAAAGAGCATATGTACTGTCCCATCCTTGGGAGACCCCCTCGTTTTAACCTCTAACCGCGGAAGGAACATAAACTTACATTGATCCTGCTAAATTGATGATATAACTAGTCTACTTGTTGGACTAATTACGCAGGGGGCTGGGGTTTGTCTCTCCCCCTTTTTTTTTTTTTTTTTGCACTAATTCATGCCTCCTCATTTATAGAAATAGTGATTAATGGGCATAGTTGGGTTGCTTGAACAATAAGTCTGGGAGCTGGACTGGGGAATGGGTTGGCTTGCAGCTAAGCTGATTGGGTCATCGTAAGGCGGTTTAGTAGTGAGTATGCAGTTGTTCGAACTGGGGTGTTTGAGTGGGGGAGGTTAGTTGGTTCATAAGAGGGTTAGGAGACTCGGGAGGCCTAGCATCCACATCCTACGTAAACCGGCAACAGGTAGGGCGGTATTAACTTTTATTTATTTGCCGAAAAAGCGTAAAAGGACAGCATTAACCTTATAAGTTGGAATGTCAAAGGGGCCCGGGATAGGTGCAAGAGACAAGTTGTCTTGAAACACCTTTCTACCCTTAATTGTGATGTAGTATGCTTGCAAGAAACACACTTGCAGAGACAAGATGTTAAGTTTTTTGAGAGATATTGAGTGGGCCAAGCTTTTGGCTCTGGATACTCTACAAACAAGGGGGGGGGTAGCCATCTTAGTTCACAAAAGGGTCCCATTCTCACTGGAGAAAGAAATTTGGGATACTCAAGGCCGTTACATCTTTATAGTTGGGTCCTTAGGGTGTGAACAAGTTGTTATTGGATCAGTTCACGGCCCCAACTCTGACTCCCCACTTTTCTTTACACATTTACTCTATGTATTAAATAATTATGTCTCCTCGAAATTGATTATTGGTGGAGACTGGAACTTGACGCCCAACTTGTATATGGACAGGTCTGATAACAAAGGGTGGGACTCTCTCCTGCCCAAAGGGCATTGAAAGAGATGATGGAATGTCTGGGGTTGGTAGATATATGGAGGCTATTTAATGGGAAAGCGAGGCAGTATACCTTTTTCTCTACCCCACACAGATCCCTTTCTAGAATAGATTATTTTCTAGTCAGTACCGGTGTGGTTCCCTCTGTGCTTGTGGCTAGTATTAATCCTAGAGTTATATCGGACCACTCCCAGTTTCCATATTGTTTGAGCCAGGCTACTCCATTAAAAGGATTTCATGTGGAGGATTAATAATCAGCTACTTTATGATCCTTTTATCCAGGGCAACTGAGGAGCTTTCTATCTGATTTCCTTAGTTTTAATCTTGGCCCTTCCCCCAAATTGGATATTATTTGGGCAGCCCTTAAGTGTGCGGTTAGAGGAGAGTGCATTAGGCTTGCCTCTACTAGAGCTAGGAAAGCCAGAGAACATTTGAACCAGGTTTTAAATGCCATAAAGTCGATTGAAATTAACATCTCGCAGCGTTCCACTGAAGCGGAATGGGTGAAATTACAACAACTCCAAGCTCAATACTCAGCAATTATGATGCAAAAAGCAGAATTATCCCTCCGTAGAACTAAAATAAAATACCTGGAATCTGGAGATAGGGCGGGTAAGCTTCTCGCTCTTAGACTAAAGCAGATGGTCTCTACTCGGCATATTGCTGCTATTCAAAGGGGCAGTGGTAACACTGTGGTTTGGGACCCCAAGGAAATCCCTGAGGTATTCAGAGAGTACTTCCAACAGCTATACTCTACTGGAATATCAGAAGGGGTATCCACCGCAGAAATTCAAGACTTCTTAGATTTGACACCCATGTGTAGGTGTGTACCCTCTAATGTAGAGGGGTTAAGGTCATTAATACAGGAGAAAGAGGTAAAGCAAGCGATCTCCCAATTGGCTGGGGACAAATCTCCCGGGCCCGACGGTCTATCTACTAATTTTTATAAGATATGTGAACCTATAATTACCCCTATTTTAACCAAAGTATTTAATTTCTGGTTCAATGAGGGCTCTCGGACCTCCTTTCTGGAAGCTCTGATTGTCCTCATTCCTAAAGCTGGACGAGATTCTGTGTTACCGAGTAGCTATCATCCTATATCGCTCTTGAATGCTGACATCAAGATTTTGGCCAAAACGCTAGCCAACCGGCTTACTCCTCTAATGGGTAGTCTAGTCAGCAATGAACAGCTGGGGTTTATGAGTGGTAGGCCGTCTAGTGACCATCTGCGTAAACTTCACCATTTAATTATATGTGCACAAAACACAACTCTTCCCATGGCACTTTTAGCACTTGATGCTGAAAAAGCATTTGACCGTGTGTCTTGGGAATTTCTATTTGCAGTGCTTGATAATTTGGGGTTACCCAAAGACTTCCTAAATTGGGTTCGGATTTTGTACAGGGCACCGTCTGCACGGATTTGGTGCAATGGTACATTATCAGCCTCCTTTGCACTGAGGTGCGGTACGAGACAGGGATGCCCATTGTCCCCACTGTTGTTTAACTTATACCTTGAACCCCTGATATGCAGACTAATCATTTCTCGGGAAATCAAAGGGATCAAATTGGGTGATAATCGATATTTAGTCTCTGCTTATGCTGATGATCTCCTTATCCACCTTGACGATCCGGAACAGGGCATCTCAATGATACTTAGAGAGATTTCAAAATTCTCAAGAGTTTCTAACTATAAGATTAACGTCTCTAAAACTAAACTTTTCCCGCTTAATGTTAGATGCTATCCGGGTATAGCGAGAGAATACGGATTGACATGAGAACCAAAAATTTTGACATATTTGGGAATCAGAATCACTAGAGGTTTGACCTCTATGATTAGAGAGAACCTCCAGGGGTTAATTAAGGTTGTAAAGCAAGACTTAACAAGATGGAATGCAATGCCACTATCGTTAGGGGCTAGAATACATTCGGTTAAAATGAATATCCTACCCAGGATCCTTTACCCCATAAATATGCTGGGATGTTATCTACCCAAGGTATGGTTTGGGGCCCTGCAAAGAGAAATTAACGCATATTTATGGAAGGGGAAGTCGGTTAGGCACTCCTATTTGAAACTCACGATCTCAAGAGAGGCAGGAGGCCTTGCGTTGCCTTCCTTTTATAAATACTATATTACCACACATATCAATAAAGTAACACACTGATGCAAATCGATTTTTCCTCCAACCTCTGGTTCCTATGTGCCTTCCTGGTTAAGTATAGAGAGAGAACTGGCATCTAGATATTCGATCGACCTGAGCTCAATCCCCTATACCAATCTTAAACTCCTTCCTAAGCCATTGCGGGATACTCCCATCGGATGGTCCCTTAAAGTGCTACAGCAAGTCCAAGGCATCCTTAAAGTTGACTGTCGCAATTCACCAGAACAAACGGTGATGCAGAAATGCACTTTCTAATCCAGCAAATTCGATTCCATCTGGTTTTTAGGTCCATTAGAAGGTCTAAAATTAGGGGACCTGCTCTCAAGGAAGACCTTATCATATGAACAGGCTTGTTTCTAAATTTCCAGAGATAAAATCTCACAGCTTCAAATTTTGTCAAGTTAGAGAAGTGATAAGACCCACCTTAAGGGAACAAAGTGGACACAAAATAAAGCTGAATTGTCCTCTTTACTTAAGGTGGCTGATCAGCCCATTCTATTTCTAAAGTTTATGTTGTTACAAAATTTGGATGAAGGTCTTCCTTCGGGGTTTGTTATTATTGGGTGATAAGCTAAGGATACCGGAAAGCTCAAGCACCTGGAAACAGATATGGGCTAGCAATTATAAGTGCATTAGACAGGATAAATATAGATTGCAACAATTTCATATATTGTACAATTTGTATTATACCCTGTTAAACTCTGTAAATGGGTAGGTTGGTCACCCTTATGTAACAGATGTGGGATTAAGGAAGGGGACCTGTACCATATACTATGGGACTGTACCCAAATTCAACCCTTCTGGCGAACAATCAGGTCTTCCCTCTCACAGATATCTGACATACCTGATTTGTTTACCTCTGAAGTTTGCCTGTTGAATAGACAGCAGGAGGACATGACTAAGAGAGCCAAGTTGTATATGGGCATTATTTCAGCGGCTGCAAAGGCAGTACTTTTAAGACACTGGAAGGACCCAAGCCCTCCATCAGTCATAGAATGGCATAGAGAAATGGTCCTTGCATTACAAGTTTAGCTGTACATTGCTAGGATGAATCGCCTGAGACATTTTCGTGATTCCATCTGGGAGCCTTTGAGTACTGCCCTATCTACGTGGTGTAGTCAAAACACCCAATAACTGGGTCTGCCCCTTTATCTGGTGCTCTATGCTTCTATGGGTTTTCTCTCTCATGTAGAGTTTGAGGATTACCGCAAGTAGGATGTGGATGATATGGTAGGATGGAGGGGTCAGCGGGAGGAGGCCACACTTAGCCAGTTGATTTAGCCCGGCTTCTTATTTCTTTTCTTTCTTTCTGCTGTACTCTGTAGAAATTGGTAGTATGTGGCCACCTGTGGCCGCTCAATATTCCTATTGTACCTTTATCTCGTTATTGTTCTCCATATCGTAATACTTTGTGTGTTTCTAATGATACCAGTTTAAAATGAATAAAATATATTGAATTAAAAAAAAAAATCTGATTTATTTGAGGGAGGATAACAAGGACCGGCGGGAAATCAGGTTGATTAGCTTACCACCGTGTATGAAAGTCTACCTATGGCTCTGTGCACAGGCCTAACCTAATAATTACTGTCTATGGGTACCCAAGCCCTAATGGCTAGTTCCTTGATGCAGCTGGTTGGGGCCCTGACACAAACGAGCATTTATTTTTTTGAAATTCAAGTTTATTGATTTTAACATAACCAACATGAACAAGATCATTACATAGCTTATGCCAGGTACCCATACATGGTATAAAGAAAAAAAAAAGGAAAAAGGGAAACCCTCCCTCCCCCCAAAGCAAACATTACCCTCCCCAAAAAAACCCTATAGAATGTGCCGCATAACTATGTAACTAGTCCTATTAGCGAGTTCATAAATACATCAAAACTCAATCCTGCCTTCAAAATCCAAGGAAGCAGATGGGAAAGGGAAAAGGGAAAAAGAAACCACAGTGGGCATCAGAGAGGAAGCCAAGAAATCATTGGTGCAAATATAGTGCATACAAGTTTCCCAATTTTTTGTGAAACAGATCCATGCGATTACGTGAGCTGGCTATCAGCCTTTCCATGTTAAGATAGGTTGAGAGCTCCGCCAACCATTCAGAATAGGTCAGGATCAGCTGGTCGGTCCAATGTTTAAGAACTAGTCTCTTAACCACTATAGACACAAGGGCGATGTGGTATCGGCGTTCTAAACAATCTATGCCAGAGTAGTCCCCTAGAATACAAATTTCAGGAGTAAAAAGGTTGGTGAGGCCAAGTAGAGGGTCTAGATTGTCTTGGATAGCAGACCACAAAGGGGCAACCTTATTGCAGTACCAGAAAATAGGTAGGGAATTCCCTTCACTGTGTGAACACCTGGAGCAGAGGGAGAGTGATAGTTTTTTAAGCTGGAAAAGTTTCTTAGGGGTGTAGTACATATTATTCAAAATATAATATTGGGTAAGTCTAAGCCTATCTTGGGTATGGTATTTGTGCAGGTCCTTCCAAATATGGGCCCAGTTGAGGGTGGAATCTGGGAGTAGGGAAAGCCAGATGCTAGAACCTTCGATCAGTTTCGGGAATTTGTAGTCAAGTAGGAAAGAGTATATTAGCGAAATGGAGTGTGGTTTAGTGGCGAGGGTAAAGGTGAGAGAGAAAGGGTTGAACCTTGGGTTCTCTAAACTGTGAGTCAAATTTCGCAGCAATAAGATGCCTTAATTGATATACTTTAAAAATCTTATTATTGGGAATATCAATTTAGCTAAAACATCAGATGATGAAAGGAGGGATCTTTGGTCGTAGTAGTGTTCTAGGTTAGTTTTTTAATTTGTGGGAGCCACTCAGGGTAATCATCGAGTTGCCCAACTTGATATTGGGGTTAAGGATGATAGGTTGTGCTAGATCCATTTTAGGAGAAATTTTAAGGAAATATAGACATTGGGAAAGAGATTTAAGGGATGTGAGAATTGTTTGGTCAGTTATCCACTGTGAAAGCACAGAGGCAGGAGTATAGAAAATTGCATAGGGATCCATTTTAGACTCCGAAAGGATCAGTTTCTCAATTTGGAGCCAAATCGGGGAAAAGGGTTCAGGGTGGGTTGAGAACCATCTACCTAGTTTAGAGAGGTGGGCAGCCCAATAGTAAAATACTATGTTGGGAAGTCTGAGACCACCTTTATCCTTAGGGAGAGATAGTTTGAGAAATGAACGGCGAACTGCTTTCCCTCGCCAGACAAACTTCGAGAAAATTGCGTGAAATTGTTGTAGATAAGACAGCGGCAACCAAAGACCTAATAGATTAAGAGGATAGAAGATACGGGGAAGAATATTCATCTTAATAATATTAATCCTGCCCCACAGGGAAATAGGAAGATTGGACCATCTTTGTAAATCTAGCTGGATATGAGTCTTAAGGCTATCTAAATTGAGTTTCCTGAGTAGAGAAGGGTCTGAGGTCAAATGAATACCTAGGTATTTAATCGATTTAGGGGACCATCTCATGCCAAATTTAATAAGTTCGTGTTTGTATGTATAGGTATTTAAAGGGAATATTTCAGATTTAGATATATTCAATTTATATTGAGAGAGGTTGCCGTATTGAATGATGAGTTGTAGTGCATGTCCTAGGGAAATGGCGGGATGAGTAACATGTAGAAGTATATCGTCAGCATAGGCTGAGAGGACTAACTCATGCTGATGCACCAAACAACCTTGAATAAGTGGGGAGGATTTAAGCTTAAGAAGAAGGGGCTCGAGATATAAGTTGAACAAAAAGGGTGAGAGAGGCAGCCTTGTCTGGTACCAGTATAAAGTTGGAACAGTGAGGAAAAAACACCATTACGATATATCTTGGCCGAGGGGGATTTGTATAAAACCTGGATCCATTTGAGAAAAGGAATTGGGAAGCCCATCTTGGCCATCGTAGCCCAAAGAAAAGACCAATCAACTCTGTCGAATGCTTTCTCTGCGTCTAACGAAATCAGAGCCATTGGGAGGTGGGATGATTGGGCGAGATGAGAAATATGAGAGAGGGTTCTGAGGTGGTCTGATGGGGCGAGGTGGGCGAATCAACCTGTTCCGGGCTAAGGAGATGGGTCCAGTTTTTCTTAATCCATTCGCCAAGACCTTAGAAAGAATTTTCATATCGCAGTTTAGAGATATGGGTCGGTAGCTCGCTGGGTCAGTGGGAGTTTTATCCGGTTTAAGAATTAGGATAATGGTGGCTTCGAGAAGTGTGGGGTCCAAAGTGGTGGAAGAGAAGAGGTAATAGTATAGTTTGAGGAGTAAAGGGGCAAGCTCTTTGGAGAAAACCTTGTAAAAATTTGAGGGGAACCCATCTGGACCTGGTGCCTTATCTGGGGCCATGGAGGCGATAGCTTTTTCTATTACGGAAAGTGAGATGGGGGCGGTCAGGGTTTCCTTATGAGAGGGCAAAAGTTGGGGAATGTCAAGATCTGCCAGATGGGCTGATATGTCTGAGAAAGAGGCGGAAGAAGAAGGCATACTATAGAGATTCCTATAGTAATTCTCAAAAATCTGTGCAATTTCTCTGGGAGAGGTTTTAATGGAGCCTGCAGGAGATTGTAGGGCTGGGATTATTCTGGAGCTTTCTAGTGTACGAAGTCTTAAGGCCAAGAGCCTGCCAGCCTTCTCGCCGTGCTCAATATATTTGGTTTGAGTCTTAAAAAGGCAATATTCAGCTTTTTCTTTAAGGAGATCAGTGTACTCGTTTTTGACTGCCAGGAGGGCTTCGAGGGATGACAGAGCAGAGGAGAGGAAGGGGAATGAGAGCTTTCTAGCTCCTTGATTTTGTTCATTAGTAGGGAGGCACGAGATTGTCTAGCCCTTTTCCTCGTCGAGGCTAGTTTGATTAATTCGCCTCTTAGATAGCATTTTAGGGAGCTCCAAATGATGTCAAATCTTGGGGTGGAGCTAAGATTGATCTCAAGGAAGTGAGAAATGAGGGTCTTGATGTGGGTCACTGAATGGGGATCCTTAAGGAGTTGAGTATTAAGCTTCCAGATGGTGTCCCTTTGGAAATTCGGGTCTGGGGAAATTCTTGCCCATACAATTGCATGATCGGAGAGCACAATCGGCTCGATATCAGATTGAAGGAGACCGGGGAGAAGGGTTTTGCTAATCAAGATATAGTCTATTCTAGACCAGGATCCGTGGGGTTGAGAGAAAAAGGAGAAGGACCAAAGGGAGGGATTGGAGAGACGCCAGGGGTCACATAGCCCTAATATGTGCAGAAAATCTAGTAGGGACCTTTCAAGGGTATAGCTACTGATACTCCAAGTAAGCCATGGCGTATCAAGTTTAGTAACAGAGAGTAGCAAACAAGCTGGCTAGCATCACTCTGCCCTCTCTAGTCCATCACGTTTAAATTCCTTTGTTTGGCTTCGCAGGCTTTTTCTTTTCTCTTTTAGCTTTGTTTTGGGGGGGGGCTGGCAGAGTGAACAATGAAGCTGAAGGTCTCAGTTAGGTTTGCATGGCCTGCCTGTATAGTGATTGGGTGTGGCAACTGGTAGCGGGTGTGTCAAGTCTTGGGCAGCGAGTTTAAATGCCCCAGCAAAGTTAGAAGCTATACTATTAGTTCAATTGTACTGGGAGTGAGAGAAGCACTCACAGAAGATTGCTGGGTTCTACAATTGCTAACATTCCCCTTCACTATATATTTACTTGCCCCGAGTCATGTGGGGGGGGCAGGCATGAACAATAGTGGGGGAGAGGGTAGCAGTGTGGCAGGTTGGTGTACAAATCTGAAATGACTGGCTACACCCCTGGGACCTTTGAACTGGAGTAAGCGGACGGCTTGATTGAGGGTCTTTGTCTAATAGGTGGGATGGTGGAACGCTCCAGTCACCTCCTAGTATAAGTTGGGAGGGAAGTAGGGTACTTATTTTATCTGCTAGGGTCATAAAAAATTCGGAGCTACCCCCTATTGGACCATAGATTGAGCCTAGAATGACAGTACCACCGTTGAGGGAACCCTTGATCAATATAAATCTGCCTTCTGGGTCAGTTATTGTTGTATTTACCAGGAACATGATGTATTTTTTAATGAGTATGGCGACACCTCTACTAGAACTGGACCCATTTGCAACAAACACCTGCAAAAAACCAGATCGAGACAGCCATTTAGCCTCTGAGTTGGTTAAGTGGGTTTCTTGTAATAGTAGGATATCAGTCTGAAATAAGTTGCAATAGTTAAATACTTGATTCCTCTTGACTTTCTCCCTGAGCCCACGCACATTCCATGATGCAATTTTGACAGTGCTTACAGCCATTTTAAAAACAGGATAACAGAAAGGCAGTTACTAGAACGCACACCTATAGCCCAGTAGAAAAGGCACACTCGAAACCCGAAACTCCAACCCGCTATGGTCTGCCAAAAAGGGTTTACCAAAAATAGCAGTGTCTCAAACAAACAGAACAGATCTGGTTTAAAATAGTACATGTGAAGAGGCAGACAGGTCCACCCTCCCGGCTCCCTTCCCCTATTGAATCCCCTGAATAAGACAAACCAACTATATACATCCTGGTGCCAGGCATGAACATTCAAAAGTTGAGAGCAATTATGACAAAAGCCTGAGAACCAGGTCCCTGTTGCAAACCCAGAAAACCCTATAGTATTAGGATCTTTCAGATTAAAAGGTCTCCAAAAAACCAAAAACAAAGACAGGAAAATGATTTCCATCTGAACCAGATGAAACAAGGGTAACCTTATATATGGGACTGGGTTTACACACCTTCCTTCTATAAGCTCGCAATGCAACTTACAGCAGTTACAAAGGGCTCAGGAGTTATCCCCCCCCCCATCAACTAGTTTCGTGATCTTTATATTAGGGATTGCGATTCCACAGAATAAATCCCTATTATTTTCAAAAAAGAAAAGAGCCCAAGGAAAGGGGGTTTACTCACCCCCTAAACCGGGCTGTAGGAGAAAGACAGGAGAATGGCAGGATGGGCCGCGAGATGGAGGTACTATCCCACCAAAGCCATATTGTTTCCCCGGGGAGCTATTTTGGGGTGGGACCAGATTGATCCCTCACTGAAAACAGCAAGGCTGAGACCTGCAACCACCCCTGCTTGGTTCCGGGTAGATAGCGAGAACCAGAAGCATCGCAGTTCACCCCAGCCTCCGCCCGGGCCACCGAGGGTCTCCGCTCACCACTGTAACATCGGAATCGGCCACTCAGGTAAAGAAAACAAAAGCAAAAAAGAAGAAGAAAAAAAAAAGGCATCAAAACCTAGAAAAAACAATTTAAGGCCTCGCCTTAGAGCTGAAACTGGGGGTTAAAGGTTCAGCCGTTTGTTTTAAAAAGATTGGGAAGTTTGGCAGAGAGGTCTTTATAGGCCAAGTCCGGGGAATCGAGCTTTGGGAGTTGTCCCCAGTAGTAACTTTGAGGGTGGCAGGATACACCATTCTGAAGGGAATGTCCGCCGCAATTAACTTCTGGACGACGGGATGGAATGCAGTTCTCTTCATCCTGGTTTCTTTGGGGAGATCTTGAGCGATACGAAGTTTGGCCGGTCCCCACATGATGGATTGTAGCTCTCGGGATTTAATAAGGACATGTTGTCTTTTGATGTAGCTAAGGAATTTCATGATTATTGGTCGTGGGGGGGAGCCCGGCAGAGGTCTGGGTCTCAAAGATCTGTGTGCTCTCTCCAGGTGGTAGTGGGGGTTAAGAGGTGAAGGGCCAACTGTTTTGGTTAGGAATTTCTGAAGAAAAGCTATGGGGTCCGATCCCTCCTCAAACTCCGGTAAACCAAGAATGAGCAGATTGTTTCTCCGGTTGCGACCTTCCAGGTCTTCCGTTTTTAGTTGCAGCTTCTTGACCTGTTGATTTAACGTGGTCAGCTCGGATTCCGCTTTGGTTTCCCACTGTTCTAGGGAGTGGATTCTAGCCTCCGAATCAGACACCCTCGTGGTGAGAGAGGAGAGGTCCCCCCGAATAGATTTAAGGTCCGAAGTGATGGTTTGCAGTACGTCCTTCAGAGGAGCTAGTTCCTGTAGAAATTTTTCCTCAGTGAGAGGATTAGGCGGCTGAGCTTTATCACCCATTTTATCAGAGGTAGAGCCGGGCTGGTTCCTCAGTTTTTTAGGCAGCTTTTCAGGAGTGGCTGGTGGTGTGTGCCTAATTGCGGCCTGTTTTTTCTCCACCTCCATCCCCTTATATATTCGAGGATTATAACAAGAAAATGCCCTGAGGCCAATAGGTGGAGTGTAGTCATTCAGATGAGGGGTAAATTGCTGGAGTTGTTTTTCACGAAATCGCAGATTGAAGTGGATAAAGTTGATGGGAGTAGAGAGCTCCAAGCCCCTGCTGCTGCTTAGCAAGCTAGCATCACATGACCATCCACAAGCAGGCATTTAATCCCTGAGAAGATCAGATGGAGCCAGAAAGCTCAATTAGTGCAGTCAGCAATACAACAAAATTATTTTTGCCACTGTCTGTAAGCTTTAACAGGGAGCTACCCTGATCCAGTACTCACGACTCCAGCAGATAACCACTCCTTCACCACTCGCAGGGCTGAGCCTGAGCTTCAAAGGCCTTCTCACACATTTATATGGAAAACAACAGAGGGGTACCATACCAGGCAGCTGCTTCCAGGACCCAAATGAAATCACAGCAATTGCGGGTGTTACACTGCAGCTTCAATGTCCTGACAGACCGAGCTCGATTCAGCAGATTCTCCAGTCCTCTTCGGGTGAATCCTGGTAGGTAGCTGTGTTTATACATAGCCTCCTCTGACTGCACACCGGTGGATTTAATCCGTGGAGCACTGGCAAAAAAAAAGGCCGCCTCAGGCCTTTCACGCGCTTCCCGCGCAAACACTCAATGGCGCAGAAGCTCAGAGCTCCCCTCTCTTCCACAGTCACAGTGCATCTGCCCCTAACAGCATGGAACAATCCTCACAGTTCGGGCGCTACCCGATCTCATTGGCTGGCTACACCTGCCAGTCACTTACTTTTGCTCTCAGTGGTGCAAAAAAGCGCCATAGCCCATAATGCCACTTCCCAGTATTACTAGCTGTATCTTCATTGGTCAGTTGACTCCCTAGAGCATCCTCACGATCCGATTGGTCCACTTCAACAGTTCAGGACCAACATGGTGGGGCACAACAGAAACAGTCCAGGCTGTAAGAAAACAGGTTAGAACAAACTGTATCTTCATTATCACTCTTAACAATTCCCAGCAAGTAGTTACATCTTTATAATGTGCTCCCTCTGCGCAATCAGCGACAGCAAAAACGGAGCACTTGGGCAGCAGCTCAAGCGGGACTCGAGCAGGGAAACACACAGAACCCCCATTCGAACTAATTATAACAACCAACAGGCAGCCCTTAAAGGGACAGTACACAGACGCTCTAAAAGCACTCACAGCATTGCCATTTAAAACAGCTTAAGTGCCGAACGCCAACACCAGGGGGAACACTTAGGCTGCTCATAGGAGGCTTTTAGGAACCCCCATTTATAGGGGGGTTGCACCCTTTCTGGCCTAGAAAGAACTTGGCATCCGCATCAAGTAGTTATCCTTAAATTACTTCAAGGCAAACAGCTTAATTAACATTATATCACACTTTAGATTACATGCATTGATACTGTATTCACAGTGTACTACGGTCTATGCAACATTACACCCACATAACCTTTTCTTTTTAAATCATGTCATTACTCTCTGCCCATGACACCTGAAAAGAGGGGGCCCTTCCCTTTCAGCTACTGGCGGGCTAACTGGGGTAGGAGTACCACACTCAAAGGGCAACACTAACAGGCTGGAGTTATCCCCCAAGGCTAACTTAGGCAAGGAGCTCAGGGACACATACACCCTTTTATGGACCACATTTAAGGGCAGGTCCACAGGCTGACCCAGAGACTCATACCTCAACTTTACTACAGGCCGTACTTCTCGTCTGGAGTGTCTAGGGGTCTCGGAAAACCCTGCTACAGGCCCCGATTCCGTTTCAGCCTCATTGAGATTAGTAGGGGAAACCTCCACAGGGGAAGGGGACCCAGTACTCATAGTACTTTCAGGGGCATGACCCTCTGTATCAGGACCCACACTACTTGGCTCAGCTGGGGACTGTTCAGGCACTAGTAAGGAACCATCAGGGCATTCAAAATATTCTTCAGGTTCCGGCACATCACTGGCTTGTTCCCCCACATCACTTTCTTCTTCTGAAAAGTCATATGGTTCAGCCAGGCCAGACAGTTCAGCCAGGCTCAAGGATCCCACCCCTTGGGCTTTGCTGCTACCCAATTCATCCTCTGGAAGCATTGGTTCCGGAGACAAAACTGGGGGCTCGGACAGTCCAGAAAGCCCAATCTCATCTCCAGAGTTAACGAGGGGATTGCCCCAAAACAGCTGGCTCAGTTCATAAGAGGGATAGTATTCAATATTATTTTCATTGTCTTCAGACACAGAGTGGCGATCATCTTCATCAAAGGGGTTTGGACAAGGCCCTCTTATTTGGCTTGCTGAAGAATCAAGTGGTCTGAGTTTTTTCTTGGCAGCAGATCTAGTCATAGGCCTGGGGGGGGGGGGGCATTGAGAGGTTCAGCTTCAATCAAGATTTGCCCGATTGGCAGCAGATGATTTCTGTGTATAGTTTTCACATCTTTTGAATTGTTTTCAGGCCGCACTTTATATACAGGTAAATCTGCCAGTTTTCCCACAACAATATGAGGGAGGTGATGCCATCTGTCAGCAATCTTATGTTTGCCATGCAGTCCCAAATTCCTCAATAGCACTCTATCCCTTTCTCTCAGTTCCATTGTTTTCACTTTCTTATCATACCTCTCCTTTTTGGCCAGGTTTCATTTAGCAGCCATAGTCTGGGCCAGTTGGTAGGCATGGTTCAATTGGGCCTTCAACTTCTGTACATACTGCAGATGATTTTCTGCTTGCACCCCATCAGAGGAAACCCGGAAACACACATCCACTGGCAGTCTAGCCTCTCTCCCAAACATCAACCGCTACGGGAAAAATCCAGTGGCACCACTTTTGGTGCAGTTATAAGCATGAACCAGGGTGCTAATCTGCTGGCTCCATCTAGGCTTGTCTTTGGGTTGCAGTGTGCCCAACATATCAAGCAATGTGCGGTTAAACCTTTCAGGTTGGGGATCTCCTTGGGGGTGGTATGGGGTGGTTCTTGATTTTGACACTCCCCACAAAGATAGCATTTCTTCAACCAGGCGGCTCTCAAAGTCCCTCCCCTGGTCAGAATAGATCCTCTGGGGGGCCCCATAGTGAACAAAGAAGTTCTCAACAAGTACTTTAGCCACCATGGTTGCTTTCTGATCTTCAGTAGGAAAAGCCTGTGCATACCAGGTAAAATGATTAGTGACTACCAATATGTTACTGATGTTTTTTAGATCTGGTTCTAAACTCAGGAAATCAATGCAGACCAGTTCCATAGGGGCACAGGTAGTGATATTGACCATGGGGGCAGCTCTCTGAGGTAGGGCTTTTCTTTGCAAACAGCGGCCACAGGTCTTGACATACTGCTCTACATCTGCACTCATTTTTGGCCAGTATAATCGGGTCCGTACCAGGTCAAGAGTTCGGTCTATGCCAAGATGCCCCATGTGATTATGCAGGGACTTCAAGACCAGTTCTCTAAAAGCAGTAGGCAGCACCAGTTGTTGTTTGTCTACCCGGCCTTCCTTATCCACAGTCTCTCTGTATAGTAGTTGGTTAATCAGTTTTAACTTTGACCCTTCTTTGTATAACAAGGCAGTTCTCAGGTCAGTGGAACACAACTTGGACACATCCCTCTCGGCTTGCAAAGCCTCCACGGCAGCTTTTATCATGGGGTCTCGGGATTGAGCCTGTTGGAGACTATCATTGTTGAAATGGGGCAGTGAACTAGTGTCTATTGCAGAAAAATGACAGTAAGCGGCAGGTATGCAGTTCTTGGATGGCCCTGAGCAATCCACCATGCAGTCCACAGCATCAGGAGACACCTGTCCCTCCTTGTCAAATTTTTGGCAAAGGGCTCATATGTCAGGTTCTGACAACCTGACCCAGTCAGTTTGTGGCATAGGCCTCCGAGAGAGAGCATCCGCATCTGTATGGTTTAGACCTGCTCTGTACTCAACAACATAGTCATAGGTAGCCAATGCAGAGAGCCACCTATGGCCAGTGGCATCCAACTTGGCTGAGGTCTGCACATAGGTCAGCGGATTGTTATCAGTCTTTACCAATATCTTGGCACCATACAAATAGTCATGAAATTGATCAACGATGGCCCACTTCAGAGCCAGGAATTCTAGTTTGTGCACTGGATAATGTTTTTCTGAAGGAGTCAGACTTCTGCTGGCAAAAGCTACAGGTCTCAGACCATTTGAGTGCTCCTGGTATAAGACAGCCCCCAATCCTTGTAGACTGGCGTCAGTATGGAGAACGTACGGCTTGGCCGGGTCAGCATAGGCCAGCACTGGGGCATGGGTAAGTTGATATATGATGTCATAGAAAGCTTCCTCACACTCAGTAGTCCAGCGATTTCCAAACACATCATTTGGCCGAAAATACTTCTTCTCCATCTCAGAGGGCACAACTCTCTTATACTTTTTGTGCGTGGGAGGGTACCCCTGAGTAAGGTTGAGGAGGGGGCGGATCACCCGAGAATAATCTTTGACAAACCGCCTATAATATCCACAAAACCCCAGGAACCGTTGCAGCTCTTTCAAATTCTTTGGCTGAGGCCAAGTAGTCAAAGTCTCCACTTTGCTGGAGTCAGTCTCTATGCCTTCAGTGGATACTATGTGGCCCACATACTTCACAGAAATTTGGAAGAGTTGGCATTTGTCTATAGATAGCTTGAGACCGAAATCCTCCAGCCGATCCAGGACCTTGAACAATCGACGCTCGTGTTCTTCCAACAAGCTGGCAAACACTATAACATCATCTAAGTAAACCAAACACTCGAGCAAATTCATGTCCCCCAGTTCCATCAGGCGCTGAAAGGTAGCTGGGGCACCTGAAATCCCTTGAGGCATCCAGATAAACTCATAGAAACCTAGGGGCAAATGAATGCAGTCTTCTCTTGGTCTTCTGGGGCCATCGGGATCTGATTGTACCTGCTGCGGAGGTCTAACACAGAGAACCACTTACTGCCATTTAGACAATCCAAGGCGTCCTGTATGCGTGGCATGGTATACTGGTCTGGGATGGTCCGCCAATTCAAGGTATGGTAATCTACACACCTCCAAACCACTCCATTCTTTTTCCTCACCACTACAATGGGGGAAGCATAGGGGCTCCTGGACTCCTGTATCACACCAGCAGCAAGCATCTCTTGCAAATGCTGCTTCACATCGTCTATGTCAGCCGGGGCCAGGCACCGAGATCTCTCTCGAAAAGGCCTTTCATCCTGCAGCCGGATGTGGTGCTCAGCCCCTTGCACACATCCTACATCCCATTCCTTTAGGGAAAATACCTGGTCTCTTTTGGCAAGCTTCTCACTGATCCGCACTTTCCATTCAGCAGGCAACGGGGAGTCACTGAAATCAAACAAGTCGGGAGTTACTCTGTCATCCTTCCTCGAACCCTTGCTATTGGGCAGCACTGCAGTATCTGCACAATGTACACTTGCCAGGGTGCAACCTCTTTTTATTCGACTCTCCTTGTCAGACACATTATGAACTTGAACCATCACCCTCCTGGCGTAAGCATGGGCTCTAGCAGGCAAGATACTGGGTTTAACCAGAAGTCCCTCAGGCAATCTTCCCTCCCCGGGTGCATCCAACATCAATAACTTATTCTTAGCATCTGTTCTCATTCGGACTTCCCCTTGCAAAACACACTGGGCATTTGGAGCAAGTATCAATGGTGCTGGATCCTTCTTCCATACTACACCCACGGGGCCTTCAGGTTCCACCTGGCTAACCTTCCTCTGAGTTTTATAGGCCTTTTGGATCACAGCTGGTATTCTTAGGGCTCACCCAGTCCTAAATGCTTGCTTTTCTGAACACAATTGGGCTAATCGACCAAACATATGAGCATTTGTCCCAATCAATATTGGTACCCCATCATACAGTCCAGTGGGAGGACAGACTAAAGCCAAAGTTTCCACCTGTTCGTCCACCCCAGCCACAGAAGTAGGAAATGATAACCAGATCTGGATATACCCCAAATATGGATAAGTCTTGTCACTTAGCCCCCATACATGTAGACCATCCAAGGGTTGTAGTGACACCTCAGGTAGGTGTGTCTGATATCAGTCCTGAAACATGATGGTTACCTGAGAGTCACTATCTAATACCACCTGGGTGGGAATCCCATTTACTCACGCTGGGGCCTCCATCAAGGGCCTGACCACATCAGACCATTCAGGAGGTGCAGCATTGACAGTTGCTTGGGCGTTGGCCCGGGTCACAAAGCCCTTCCTGGGAGGTCGGATGTGGGCCCTACGATGCCACGTGATCAGTCTGCTGTTGACCTTCCTTAAATTCTCCGGCAACTGGCACTCAGTCTGAAAGTGCCCATCCTCCCCACAATGGTAACAGAACTTGGGGTCCCAAGGGTCTCTATTGGGAGGGGAATACTTTATCTGCTGGGGGCCCTCCTGGGGGCAAGGGGTTCCTGGACCAGGGCATTGGTTTCTATATAACTCAGGTTCCCCAGACCTAACAGGGTGGGTAGTGGATCGCTTCAAGTCCCACACCAGTTCTTGTAAATTCCTGACCTCAGCCCTCAACTCACTTTCTACTTGGGGATCAGAGGAAATAGCACGGACCCCCACCCCTCCCCATATTTCGGGGGACACATCAGGCCCCCCTGAAAGGTGGGTCTCAGCGGGTGCACTAGACTCAGGGGTTTGGCTCAGATTCACAGCCCCCACATAGGTTTCCCACCCCTCCTTATCAGTCTCTACTTCTCTAATCTCCCTCATCAATTGACAGTATTCAGGTGGGGCAGCCCGTCTATCATGTAACTTAAGTTTTAACAATATCACACTGGAAAATCTAGCAGACTTCAAAACATGTTCCAACCTGACCTGGTTCAAGGCTGAGGCTGTGATCCCCCCTTTTTCGATAGGCCTTCTGTAAGACCCGTTCCACCCTAGTAACAAAGGCGGACAACTTCTCATTCCTCCATTGCTTGGCAGACTTGAATTTCCAAAATAAGTCTTCCCCAGTTTCTGTACTCCAGAACACTCCCTCTAAAGCAGAAAGGTACTCTGCTGCGGTAGCTTCTGGGCTAGTGGCCCGCAAGAACATAATGGCTTCCAAAGCTGGACCCCTCGGACTCTCCATCAGTCTCTTTCATTTCTCCCCCTCAGAGCACTGCCACTCCTGAACTAGGGGGATGGCATAGTCCATCCACGCCTCCAAATCATCCTCCCCTGAAGGCACTTCAAAAGTTTTAGCCTACGGTAAGAATCTAGCTGTATAGGAGGAACCACTAGGGGCGGTGGAGCCAAAATAGAACTCTTGAGGGGACAGGGAGAGGTACCAGGGGAAACCTGGGGGGTGGGTTCACTAGAAAGGTCCAATGCCTGCAGTAATTCTTGGATAGTCCTCCCCTCCACAGCCAGTAATTTAAGCAGTTTATCTTTGGAAATTATTAGTCTGGGGAGACCCCCCAGGAGTGACCGGCCCACTCCGGATGTGGACAAGCCTCCACCCCCGTTGAGCACCTTCCAGGTAAATCACTGAGGGTACCCTCTCGGGGTCGATGGCTAGACTACACAGAAGTAATACCTGCAAGGTCTGATCGAGCAGGTCAGCCATACGCCCCTTCACCTCTACCTTGCCCAAACATTTAACACGCTCCGCGGTAGAAATAATATCAGCGGTCGTGGTCCCCAGAGGTACATCGAGTAGCAACACAACTCTCTGGGAGTCCAGCTCTTCGGCTTCACCCCACCCCATCAGTTTGTGTACCATTGTCTTAATAGGGTCCAGCTTAATCTTAGCCATGATATCCCCTTCCAGTTTTTCCTTTAACTGATCCATATTTGTGCATTTCACCCACTCGGCCACTAGGGGATGCTAATCCCAGTGGTGCCTCCAATTTGTAACCCCCAGGAGGTGCTATCCTAAGGGCTACTACCCCTGCCTGCCCTAACTGAAGCAGGGTGAGGGGCCCAGATCCGTTGGCGGGTGCCTCCACCCAGAGGTCGGGGTTAGAACAGTTGAGGTTGACTCGGTCACAGCCCTCTGGGTTACTGCAACCCCCCTTTCTTCCCCTAGTGGTCCCACGTAGTTCAATTTCAGAGTCCATACCATATACACTTACCCCCCCGGCTCGAACCAGTCAGCTCACTCCGGGGACCCCTTGGAAAGTAAGGTACAGTTACACCACATTCACTATGCAATATTTCACCATTAATACACAGACAAGCCAGTGTACTGTTGCAAAACAAACAATCTGATTTATTTGAGGGAGGATAACAAGGACCGGCAGGAAATCAGGTTGATTAGCTTACCACTACCGTGTATGAAAGTCTACCTATGGCTCTGTGCACAGGCCTAACCTAATAATTACTGTCTATGGGTACCCAAGCCCTAATGGCTAGTTCCTCGATGCAGCTGGTTGGGGCCCTGACACAAGCGAGCATTTAATCCCTGAGAAGATCAGATGGAGCCAGAAAGCTCAATTAGTGCAGTCAGCAATATAACAAAATTATTTTTGCCGCTGTTTGTAAGCTTTAACAGGGAGCTACCCTGATCCAGTACTCACGACTCCAGCAGAGAACCACTCCTTCACCACTCGCAGGGCTGAGCCTGAGCTTCAAAGGCCTTCTCACACATTTATATGGAAAACAACAGAGGGGTACCATACCAGGCAGCTGCTTCCAGGACCCAAACGAACTCACAGCAATTGCGGGTGTTACACTGCAGCTTCAACGTCCTGACAGACCGAGCGCGATTCAGCAGATTCTCCAGTCCTCTTCAGGTGAATCCTGGTAGGTAGCTGTGTTTATACACAACCTCCTCTGACTGCACACCGGCAGATTTAATCCGTGGAGCCCTGGCAAAGAAAACGGCTGCCTCAGGTCTTTCACGTGCTTCCCGCGCGAACACTCAATGGTGCAGAAGTTCAGAGCTCCCCTCTCTTCCACAGTCACAGTGCATCTGCCCCTAACAGCATGGGGCAATCCTCACAGTTCGGGCGCTACCCGGTCTCACGATCTCATTGGCTGGCTACACCTGCCAGTCACTTATTTTTGCTCTCAGTGGTGCAGAAAAGTGCCATAGCCCATAATGCCACTTCCCAGTATTACTAGCTGTATCTTCATTGGTCAGTCGACTCCCTAGAGCGTCCCCACGATCCGACTGGTCCACTTCAACAGTTCAGGACCAACATGGTGGAGCACAACAGAAACAGCAAGAAAACAGGTTAGAACAAACTGTATCTTCATTATCACTCTTAACAATTCCCAGCAAGTAGTTACATCTTTATAACGTGATCCCTCTCCGCAATCAGCGACAGCAAAAATGGAGCACTTGGGCAGCAGCTCAAGCGGGACTCGAGCAGGGAAACACACAGACCCCCCATTCGAACCAATTATAACAACCAACAGGCAGTCCTTAAAGGGACAGTACACAGAGGCTCTAAAAGCACCCACAGCATTGCCATTTAAAATGGCTTAAGCGCCGAATGCCAGCACCAGAGGGAACATTTAGGCAGCTCCTAGGCGTCTTTTAGGAACCCCCATTTATAGGGGGGGTTACATACAAACATTCAGTACACATTTTTTTTTCTGCAAGATAACAGACTGCAGTCAACTACAGATGCATCCGTGGCTAGGAAAGTCTGGGTTCCTGTTCTCTCTTTCTTGTCTGTCAGTAATGAAGGCGGCACTGGGTTAAGCATACTGTTTAAAGATCAAAAAGTTGATATTACTAAATTAATTGGCACTTCTGCTAGAGCCCGTATGCTCAATGTTAGAGCTGCTGGTCATACATTTTGGCTCATTACTATCTATGCACCACATATAAAGCTGGAATGCACTATTCTTATGAAATTGATACAATTGCATCTTTACACCTCTAAGACTGCTTTTAGGAGGAGTGTTTCAAATCCCATACCGTCTTCAAAAAATAATTATTCCATCGCCTCAGGTCTTATGAAACATGTTCATAAATCCCCAAACCTCTACTCTCCCAGCACTTCCTCCCTTTGTCCTACAATTGTTTACTTGCAATTCTAGACATATAGCACGTCTTCTCATTGTCTGACACTGCTGTTATGCCATTCTAAGTAATTAGCGTTTGCTGTAATACCACTATATTGTAACACCGTATTACTGTATTCTAAACTTTTCTGGGATGTAGCTGTTTTAATTGTAACACCATATTACTGTATGTCTAACTTTTCCAGGATGTAGGTATTGTTGTGTTTTCATTTTTTGCATTCGGGTCTTTGATGCACTGTGGCTTTAATTTATGTATTCCATCCTCTGTACTACTGTATGCAACCTGTAATGTAATGTACTCTTCTGGGTCGTGCCTGAAAATAGGCTGTTTTTTAGCCTACTGCACGTACCCGGTAAACAAAAGCTAAATAAATAATTAAATAACTAAATTACCCATATCTCTTTTTAATCTTACAGTTCGTCTCCTTTTCCTTATATACCTAAAACATGTTTTGTCCCCTTTCATTACTTCTTGGGCTATTATTCTCTCTTTGGTTTTTGCCTTTGCTCTCCTTACTGCTTTCCCAGCTTCTCTTTGCTTCTGCCGATACACTTCCTTGTCCTCCTCCTCTGTGTCTCCTTATATCTTCTGAAAGCCACAGTTTTAGCCTTCACCTTTCCAGCCATCTCCCTAGAGAATGAGGCAGTATAGCCTAGAGGTTAATGCACCAAGTTGTGAACCTTGAGAATTCATCAGACCCGGGCTTCAATCCCACAACCTCCACTTGCATACTGCATGACCTTGAGCAAGTCACTTCCCAGTGTTTAATGCTCTCCTAGGTGGCACCAGTCAAAAGCCCACTCCTGTGGGGCGGGATTTTCTGCATCACAGCAAATTCCTCTTGTGACAGGGTGAGTCAGGGATACCCTTCCTCTGTCCTTTTATTTATTTTTTTTACAACTTTATTTATTCACCAGTTTACCAAGTATCTCTCAGAGGTGCCCTCTAGACACTAGCCCGTCTACTCCCCTCCATGACAGGCCACCCCCGGATTGCCCCTCACTCAAGGGACTTCCCAGCACCCTGGATCAGTCCCAGTGGCATTGCCTGCCCTCCCTTGGTGGCATCCGTTTGAAATTAGAGGGTCCATCCCTCTCATGAAGTCAGCTGTGGATCCCCAGTGTGGTCTGCCTGGAATTGGGGATGTGAGGGAGGTCTCTGGGGCCCTCATCACCTCCTCAGGAAGCCAGGGTTTTTCTCTGGATTTTACACCCTCTCCCCTTCCCTTCCCCTGCAGAGCCCGAGCGTGCATTGATGCCAGGGGCATCCGTCGTGGCACTGTGTCCCACTTCTTTGAGCCCTGAGTGTTGCAGTGCCTCGAGTCTCCACTGGGCACTGCTGCAGTGCTGGGCTTAACCCTAGATCCCCACCCCGAGAGAGGAGAGCAGTTCTCCAGATGTTCGATCCTCTCTCTCCCCTGCTGACCCTTGGCAGCCCAGGCTCATTCCCAAACCCAGGTCACTGGCATGGCCTGAGGTGTGTTGTCCAGCTCCTCATCCCTTAGTGCCACTGGGCTGGCTTCCTCTATCCTTTTAGCACACTCACTGTCTTACAACTGAATCTATGCCAGAGGATCCCAGGGCACCCTCTCTCCATGCGAGGGGTTCAAATATAGTCTCGAGTCTGTGTTCCTGGGACAGAACCCTCTTGGCCACTGCACAATGAACCAGAAAAGCTACAGGTGTGTATAGGCTTCAGTGGCCTTATACATCCTATTATGTGTCTTTCCCCAGAAATGCAGAGCTCGGTTCAGACCCCCACAGACTCCTCCTGAGACCCTCTGTATTTCCTCCCTTCCCTTTGTCACACAGAGTCCCTAGTGGTTCTTTCTTTTGGTAGTGTTTTGGCCCTTAAGCATTCACAAAGGCGTAGCATAGTTTGAACAACTCTCCCCAAGGCAACACACACAAACGACTCTAGCAGAATTATCTTAAAAGTAAGCCACAAGCTTTACTAATTAATTAATAAATGCAGAAAATAACCATAAAGACAAATAATGTTAGACACTGGTTACAGGATATTAAAAATAAAATTGAAAATATACATAAAAACCTACACCTTAAAACTCTGAGACTAAATTCTACCTCAAGTCCTTAGTTGTTGAATTTTGAAGTGCAAAGTGTGTACAAAGGCAGTTGAAAATCTTCGTTCTTGATAGTGCAGAAGAATTCTTGAAGAACATGTCTCTGCTCTTTGAAGCAGGCAGGGTCCCCAAATGCAAAAAGGCTAAAGGTTCTGATGCAGTCTTTGCACCCTTGTTTTATGGGCTTCTCAAAGGGCAGGTCCCAAGGACAGTGGCCTGTCCTGTGATTGGCTAGCATTCCAACGCTATGGCTACGCAACCAATCAGCTTTTAGTATTTTATTACAAACCACAAATGTGCATTTCTGAATATGAGAGAAAAAAAGCTCAGAGGTCAGCTAGTCTAAACCAGAATACTAGGGGAAAATCCAGCCTCCCTCCTTGGAAATGGCTATAATTAAGCTATCCTCTGTATAGCCATTTACTTAAATGGTAGCCCATTCATCTGTAATGGGATTATCTAAGGGCAGACTTGCAGAGACATAAGAAATCTAGACCAAATGGCACCAATGGACGTCCTGACCTTTTACAAGCACAAGGGATGTACCTTGCTTCCAGCTCTGCTTAATCATTATTTTGCCTCCTTTTAAATGATTTAATTAAACTCCAGCCCCTGGCTAGCGGCTGACAGATTATCTGCCCAGTAACAAGAATTGAAACATCATTCCCCAGGGCCCATGTCTTTGTATCTATGATCCTTTGCAACTTGACCTGGCTTTTTATGGTCTTCCCTAATGTATTATATACATAAAATTATATGAAATATGACCAAAACAATAAGGTATGTCTCTATGATGCCACACTCCTCCCTCCTTAACAGAACCTGGGGGCAACACACCCCTTTATAGTAAGGGTTTCCACCAGTTCTGTCCCTTACTCCGATTGGTGGGATAGGCTATCTGCATTGGCATTTATTTAGCTTTTGTTAACCAGGTAAGTACACTAGACAAGATGATTGCCTATTTTCAGGTACTGCATTAGTAGACCCTGACCATTGTTTAATGTCCATGTCGTAGGCCTGTAGTGCAATGCTCCATCTAAGAAGTCTCCTATTTGTCTTTCCCATTTGGTTTAGCCACACCATGGATTTGTGTTCTGTCTGTACCTCAAACACCTCCCATAGAGGTAGGGCTCTAGCTTCTTAAGTGACCACACCAGGGCAAAGCATTCTTTTTCCACAGTGGAGTACACCTGCTTCCAGGAAGTAGCTTCCTACATAAGGTACACAATTGGGTGATCTTTCCCCTGTTGGGATGTCTGGCTGTGGATGGGAAAGGGGAAGGGGAAATTGTTTAACCAGGAAAGGCACACTAAGCTGAAGCTTGTTTCCAGGTGCGACCTGGGAGCACAAGGAAGTTAAGTGACTTGCTTAGGATCACACAGTATGCAAGTGAGGACTGTGGGATTCAAACCCCGGTCTGGTCTGCTGGATGTCACATGATTTGCAGCTCAGAGCCACACCAATCCCCACATCTGAGGCATCTGTTTGCACCACAATTGGCCTAGTGTAGTCAGGGCTGGCCAGCACTGGGGCATTGCACAGTACGGCTTTTAGCTGGGTGAAGGCCCTGTTACATGCTGGGTCCCATTTTACTTTCTTGGGTTGCTTTTTCTTTAACAGCCTAGACAGGGGTGTTGCCAGGGTGCTGTAATTTGTTACAAATGTTCTGTAGTATCCTGTAGTCCCAAGGAAGCTCCTGACCTGCTTCTGGGTCTCCGGCATGGGCCATGCCTCAATGGCCTTGATCTTGACCTGGTTTGGATGTAATTGTCTCTTCCCTACTACATGTCCCAAATATGACACCTCAGCCATGGCCACCTGCCACTTTTCAGCCTTGACAGTGAGTCCTGCCTTCTGTATCCTGCCCAACACTTCCCTAGTTCTGGCAGTCAACTTCACCTGCCAGTACCTTTTTGTCAGGTCTATGGTTGTTAGGTAGGTCACCCCCACAACTTGTCCAACTCATTTGTCCAGGGCATTGGGTGGATGTCGGACTTCGTGTGTACGTTGAGTCCAAGATAGTCCACACAAAGGTGGGTAGACCCATCTGACTTGGGGACGAGTACAATGGGTGAGGCCCAGGGACTGTGGGATTTCTGGATTAACCCTAATTCCAGCATTTCCTCCACCTCCCTCTTAATGTCCTTTAGGATGGCCTCAGACACCTGGTAAGCTGTCTGTCATATGAGTGTTTGCGTCCCCGTGTCCACATCATGGGTTGCTAAAGGGGGGGGTTCATCCAGGCTTGGCCAGAACTAGACTCATAGTGGATTCCCTGCAGGGGGAGGGCCTCAAACAACTGGTACAGCAACCCACAAGAGACAGGGCTATCCTAGATCTAGTACTGACTAACAAAGAAGGGATCACAGATCTCCAGGTAGAAGGTCACCTGGGGGCCAGTGACCATCACATGATATGGTTCAATTTGGCTACTACATCTAAATCATCCCATTCTAAGGCAAAAATATGGGACTTCAGAGGAGATGACTTTGATAAGATGGCCAACAGAGTTAAGCTAGCCCTGGCAAAAAGAAACACAGGTGAGGAGGTACAGGCAAAGTGGGCAAGCATTAAGGATGCAATACTTGAAGCAACATCCCATTGTGTTAGACAGAAAAGGAAGTGCAAAAGAAGAAGGAAACCACTTTGGTTCTCAAATACAGTAGCAGAAAAGGTCAGAGCCAAAAGGCTGGCCTTCAGGAAATATAAGGGAACACAGCGGGATGAAGATAGGGAGGCATACCAAACTGCCCTAAGGGAAGCAGGTAAGGCAGTAAGGCAGGCAAAGTCCCAAACTGAGGAAACACTAGCACAAACAGTAAAGAAGGTGACAAGACTTTCTATAGATACATTAGTGAAAGGAGAAAGTCCAGAGGGGTATTGCAAGCTTAATGGAGAAAAGGAGCATGTGAGGAGGAGGACCTGTAAAGGCATCTATCTAAATAGATACTTTTGCTCAATATTTACTGAAGAGAGGTAGGGCAGGGCCACAGCTCAGCATCATGGACACAGGGGAGGGAGGTGACACTACTCCCTTCACAAAGAAAGGGTCCTACAAGAGCTTCTAAGCTCAGGGTGGATAAGGCAATGGGACCTGATGGCATACATCCTAGGGTACCTAAGGAGCTAAAGGAGGAACTAGCAGAGCCATTAGCAGAATTGTTTAGTGAGTCTCTGAGCACAGGAGAGGTCCCAGAAGACTGGAGAAGGGCTCATGTGATCCCGCTCCACAAGAGTGGTAGCAGGGAGGAGGCGGGGAACTACAGACCGGTCAGTCTTACCTCAGTAGTGGGCAGATTATGGAGGCACTCCTTAAGGAAAGGATAGTGCAACACCTGGAATCCATAGGGGCACAGGATCCAAGACAGCATGGGTTTACAAAAGGAAGGTCCTGTCAAACTAATCTCATAGATTTCTTTGACTGGGTAACCAGAGTGGTGGACCAAGGGGGAGCAGTTGATGTCGCCTACCTTGACTTCAGCAAAGCTTTTGACACTGTTCCACATAGAAGATTGATAAATAAGCTGGGTAGACTCGGGGTGGGTCAGAAGTTGGTCAACTGGGTGGCAAACTGGTTGACTGGCAGAAAACAGAGAGTGGTGGTAAATGGTATACAGTCAGAAGAGATCACGAGTCACAAGTGGGGTACCTCAGGGATCAGTCCTGGGGCCAGTCCTATTCAACATCTTCATTAGTGACCTCGACAGATGGACTAGAGGGTAAGGCTTGTCTGTTTGCAGATGACACCAAGATCTGCAACAGAGTAGATGATCCAGATGGGGTGGGCAGAATGAAGAGATCTGGATAAACTAGCAGAATTGTCAGAAGAGTGGCAACTGGGATTTAATGCAAAAGTGCAAAATCATGCACATAGGGAAGAAAACCCTGAAGCCACTTATAGGCTGGGAGGAGTTGCTAGCAGTCACAAAGGAAGAAAGAGACTTGGGCATCATCATCACTGATGACCTAAAATCATCAAGCAGACCTCTAAAGCAGTAGGTAAGGCTAGGGAGTGTTAGGGTGTATTAGTAGGGGTATCACAAGTCGTAAGAGGAGGTAATAATCCTCTGTGGAAACATTGTTGAGGCCCCATCTGAGTACTGCGGTGCAGTATTGGAGGCCACACCTTTCACAAGGACATTAACCAAATTGAGGCAGTCCAGAGAAGGCAACCAAATGGTGCAGGGACTGCATCAGAAGACATATGAGGACAGATTAACGGAGCTCAATATGTATACCCTTGAGCAAAGGAGGGAGAGAGGTGATATGATCGAGACATTCAAACACCTTAAGGGCATAAACAAGGTGAAAGAGTCTAACATGTTTAAATATAAGAAAAATAGCAGGACAAGAGGACACAGCATGAGATTAGAGGAGGCCGATTAAGGGGAATGTGAGGAAATTCTTTTTCACAGAAAGGTGGTAGATGCATGGAATGGCTTACCACAAGAAGTGGTGGCTATGAATACAGTGCAGGGCTTCAAACAGGCATGGGATAGGCATAAGGGAGCAATACAAATGACTATGAATAGATAGGTCACTGACAGAGCAAAGGCCAATGGCACATTTATAAGGTAGAAAAAGAAATGGGCAGACTGGATGGGCCTTGTGGTCCTTATCTGCTGTCAACTTCTATGTTTCTATGGCCATAAATAAAGGGGCAAAGTCCTCTAAAACCTCCCTCACTTCCTGGGCCTGTTCCGGGGCCAGCTGGGATGACAGCCTGATTGTCTCCACCGATGACTCCCACTTGCTTTCCTCTAGAAAGTCAGGAAGGGGTCTTCTTTGTCTGTCCCCTCCCCAGGACTACAAACAGCAAACACCATGTCGGCCCTGTTTACATATGGCTTCATAATATTGACATGGCACATTCAAAGGGTATGTCTCCTGTCAGGCAGTTCCACAATATAGTTCAAGTCATTTACCTTTCAGATTACCTTGTATGGTCCCGCCCACTCGGCCTGCAGCTTGTCCTTCCAGACTGGAATGAGGACCATTACTTCTTGGCCTGCACTGTACGAGCGAGTTCTGGTGACGCGATCGCACCAGACTTTTTGCTTCTGCTGGACAACTGTCAGGTTACTTTGAGCCACCCCCACAAGCTCCTTCAGCTTCTCTCTGAACTTAAGGACATACACCACTATGCAAGTTCCCTGAGTGGCATGCTTGTCTTCCCAGTCTTACCCAGATCAAGTCTAGGGGTCCACGCACCCTACGTCTGTATAAGAGTTTGAAGGGGGAAAAACTCTGTCGACTCTTGGGGTACCTCCATGTATGCGCACAACAGGTGGGGAAGGTATTCCTCCCAGTTCCTCCCATGCTGTTCATCAAATGCTTGGACCATCGATTTTAGGGTACCATTAAATCTTTCCACAAGCCCATTGACTTGTGGGTGATAAGGTGTCATGCATCTCTACACCACCCCACACTTCTCCCACAAAGACTTCATCATGTCTGACATGAAGTTACCCCCTTGATCAGGTTTAACCTCCTGCAGAAACCCAACATGGGAGAAAATCCCTAGCAAGGCATCTGCCATTTTGTCTGCCTTAATGGAGGAGAGAGCAACCGCCTCTGGGTATTGGGTGGTGTAATCGACCATCATCTGGATAATTTTTTTCCCAGAGGAGCTTGGGTTATTTAAGGTCCCACAATGTTCATTCCTACCGTCTGGAATGGCTCCTCCACAATGGACAAGGGAAGTAGGGCAGCCTTTCTTTTACTACCTGCCTTCCCTATCTGTTGGCACCAGTGATAAGGCCTGCAATATACTTTCTCCTGATGGGTGAAGTTGGGCCAATAAAAACTTTAGGCCAGTCACTGCCTGGTGCAAGTGATGCTCAGCTGTCCGGACATGAGGTTATCATGGGTGACCTTGAGCAACCGCTCACAATACCCCTGGGGAACGGCAAGCTGCCTGCCCATCACGCCTCCCTCTGTTCTCACTTCCTATGTATACAACAGTCCATTGTCCCAAAAAACCCTGTCTCATGTCACCTCCCTGTGTACCGTCAGACTCTGCACAAGCCCTCAGCATCTATAAACTATAGTCAGTCCTCTGAGCAGCTGCAAAATCTTCACATTTTCCCAAAGCATGGGACATGTCCCCCTCAGTTCCTAAAGTGGGGTCCATAGCTATAGCATCAGGGTATTCAAAATCACTGCCATCCCTAACCTTCTGACATCCCTAACCTTCTGACCATTAGTTACCCCTCCCTACTCACAGTAACTTCTGTAGGTGTTTGGTGAATAGCTACTTGAGGAAGTCCTACCTCCCTACCACTATTCTCCATTTCAGGAGACATGGGCTGGGGCCTCCTATTATTTTCCACTGGGGCTTCTGTGGGGTTCAGGGACTTACAAGTGGCCTTTGCCATCTGACTGTGGGAAACTGCACAAACCACCCCCTGCTGTAGATTATTCTCTATAATCACATACAGGGCAAGGTTGTCTTGCACTACCACTTTTTGCACCCTCTCTTCTGTCTCACCCAAATCCAGGAGAACACTAGCTAGTGGCGGAGTTTTCTCCTCCCCTGTGAATCCCCTCACAGTGACAAACTGATTAGGTATAAGCTGTCCGGGCTCAACCAAATCCCATTTTACCAGGGTAAGAGTCCCTGTGTCCCTTAACCCATGGGTCTGCACCCCATTTACAGTAACCGGGTGTATGTGCTCCCTCATGTTCACAGGCATACTCTCAGGGATACTCAGTTCACATACCTCCTTTTGAGGGACACTTTGTCCTCTTTGCACCTTTTTAGGACACTGCCTAGCAAAGATGCCCTGGCTGCTTACAAAACCAACATTCATTATTCCTTTTTTTCCAAGACATCCCTTCTTGGTAACTTGGGCTTCCCCTTTCTGCAAAGACATTGAGGGTTTTACCTTCCCTGAAGGTACGCTTTTCCCTTTTTTCCCTCACCTGCTCCCCCACTTCCTTTCAGAGCAGGTCTGCTCCTGGCATAGTGATCCGAGAGCTCAGCAGCTTGCTGTGCTGTTTTTGGATCCCAGTCCTCCAACCAGGTTTTCAGCTCCGCTGGGCAAGCCCGAAAGAACTGCTCTGAAAGTATAACCTCCTCAATTTTACCCACAGAGTTTGCTTCCACCCCCTCCCACCAATGTTTTAAAAACTGCTGTTACTTTATGACTAGTTCTTCAAAGCTCATCTCAGGGCTTTTTCGGAGTTTACGGAACTTAATCCTGTAGGCCTCAGGAGTTAGATCATACTTTTTAAGTAAAGCAGTTTAAGTTTCTCATTGTCTTTGCTATCCTCATTGTCCATTTGGCCTAGTGCCTCACATCCTGTTCCAGTAAGCAGCAGAGATAGCTGAAAGCTCCAGACCTCCCTAGGTATCTTGGCCTGAATACCGACCTTTTCAAAAAAAATTCAAAAATGCATCTATATCCTCCCCCTCTTTAAATTCAGCTATTAATTTGGAATTTCATTTGTACCCCAGCCCTGGAGTTTCAGGTTCACCCCTGCCACTTATATTCTCTAGTGCTGGTCGATGGAGTCTTACCCTCCCCAGTTCAAACTCTCTCTGGCACTGCTGTTCCTCAGCCTCTATCTGGTACTGCCTTTCCTGCATCTCCTGTTCAAACCGTCTCTGCTCTTTTCTGCTGGGCTTCAAACATTTTCTACACCAGCTCCAATTTCCTCAGCTCAAATTGTAGCCTGATCTCTTCCAGCTCCAGCTCTGTGATTACCTTCCCCTGGTGCTGTGGCTCTGGATTCACTCTGATCTCACTGTTCTCCTCCCTGGGACTAGACACTGCTATGGCCCTTGACACCCCCATGCCTATGGTCTGGTCCCTTTCAGTCACTGGCTGTGACTCAGTGCCCTGGGCTGCCACCTGCTCATTGGCTGCCTGAAAGACTTCCATGAGGTGCTTGTTAATGTGCCCCTCGTACTGGACTTTTCTCTTCTGGCACAGCTGTTTCAGCTCTTCTACTGTGTAGTCACTGTACTTGGAAGTTATCTTTCTTCCCTATGCTACTACTAGTCTGCCTTTTACTTGCAGCAAAAACAAACAAACAAAACAGGGTAAGGAACTATATTCCATGACAAATTTTCCCTTTTTCCAGATATCTGCCTTCTTTGTGTGTGGTTGTTCAAACAGTTCGCCAACCCCACTGTTGCTCACCAAAGCTGTCACAAACCCACTCCCATGGGACAGGATTCTCTGTGTCACAGCCAATCCTTCTTGTGATGGGGGAGGGCAAGGATACCCTTCTTGTATCCTTTTAGCACACCCGCTGTCTCACAACTGAATGTATGCCAGAGGATCCCAGGGCACCTTCTCTCAGTGCGAGGGGGTACACATACAGTCTTGAGTCTGTGTTTCTGGGACAGAACCCTCTCAGCCAGTGCACAATGAACCAGAAAAGCCACAGGCATGTAAAGGCTTTGGGAGGCCCTATACCCCCTATTATGTGTCTTTACTCAGAAATGCAGAGCTCGGTTCAAACCCTCACAGACTTCTCCTGTGACCCTTCATATCCCCTTCATCACACAGAGTCCCTAATGGGTCTTTCCTTTGGTAGTGTTTTGACCCTTAAGCATTCACACAGGCGTAGTATAGTTTGAACAACTCCCCCCAAGGCAACACACACAAACGACACTGGCAGAATTATCTTAAAAGTAAGTCAGAAGCTTTACTAATTAATTAATAAATGCAGTAAATAACATAAAGACAAATATCATTAGACATTGGTTACAGGATATTAAAAATAAAATGGGAAATATACATAAAAACCTACACCTTAAAACTTTGAGATTAAATTCTACCTCAAGTCCTTAGTTGCTGAATTTTGAAGGGCAAAGTCTTTACAAAGGCAGTTAAAAATCTTGGTTCTTGGTAGTGCCGAAGAATTCTTGAAGAAAATGTCTCCTGCTCTCTAAAGCAGGCAGGGTCCCCAAATGCAAAAAGGCTAAAGGCTCTGATACAGTATTTGTACCCTTGTTTTATGTGCTTCTCAAAGGGAAGATCCTGAGGACAGCAGCTTGCCCTGTGATTTGCTAGCATTTCATCTCTATGGCTATGCAGCCAATCAGCTTTCAGTATTTTATTACAAAACAACAAATGTGCAATTCTGAATATGAGAGACAAAAAAAGCTCAGAGGTCAGCTAGTCTAAACCAGAATACTAGGGGAAAATCCAAGCTCCCTCCTTGTAAATGGCTGTGATTAAACTATCTTCAGTACAGCCATTTACTTAAAGAGTAGCCCAATCAGCTGTAGGGTTGTGCAAAATTGCGGAATTTCACTCCATGAAATATTTTACTAAATTTGCACCTTTTATGAAATATGTTGCGCGTGCAAAATGTGACATTCTGCTGATGAAATGCATAATTTTGCCAGCGAAATGTGAAAATTCACCCAAGAAATGCAGAATCTCACCACTCACAGGTGAAATTCCACCACTCATGAGCAAATTCACCATTTTGAGGGTGAAATTCGCATTTGCACCAGTGAAATATTTCATGGAATGCGCAGAATTTTGGCAAAATATTTCATGCAGCGAAATTTGTGATTTTGCCAGAATTTCACTGGCAAAATAAAATTTTGCTACATCTCTGTTCAGCTGTAATGGGATTATCAAAGGGCAGACTTGAAGAGACAAAATAAATCCAGACCAAATGGCACCACAGGATGTCCTGACCTTTCAGAAGCACAAAGGGATGTGCCTTGCTTCCAGCTATGCTTAATTATTCTTTTGTCTATTTTTAAATGATTTAATTAAACTCTAGTCCCTGGCTAGCATCTGACAGATTCTCTGCCCAGTAACAAGAGTTACAACATCATTCCCCAGGGCCCATGTCTTTGTACCCATGATCCCTTGCAACTTAACCAGGCTTTTTCATGGCCTTTCCTGGTGTATTATGTACATAAAATGATATGAAATATGACCAAAACAATAAGGTATGGCTCTATCATGCCACAGCACCTGGAGATGAGCCTTGACTCAATGGGACTTTCCCTACCAAAAATTCCAAAATTAAAAATAAATAAATACAATGCCCACTGTCTCCATGGTTGATTGTTACGTGGGTTCACCACCCAGAGGGAGAAGTGTCTCTTAAATTTACTCTTGAATTTATCACCTCTGAGCTTCAAGGCATGTCACTGGGTCCTGCTGCAGGCCATCAGATCAAATATCTCTGTCTGCTTAATCTTGTCTGTACCCTTGAGTATGCTGCAGACTGAGATCATGCCCCCTCTCAGCCTCCTTTCCTCCAATGTGAACATATTAAGGCCCAGCAGCCCCCCCTCCTAGCTTTTGCCCTCGATACCCCTCATCACTTTCAGGATCCCCCAATGAAGGCTACAGTTGAAGTGCTGGGGTATCCTGTGGCTTAGTGATCTCACTGCAGCACTGTGTTTTAGTATCTGTTTTTCCACAAAAAATGCCTTTGGGTGTGCAACTCCAGTATCCTGTGGATTATTTTTAAACAGGTGACTATCCTGTCCTCAAGTGTCCGGCTAGGACTGTGTTTACTTAAAAGGAGAGTCAACTCCTGTCTGGCACCAAACACCACCGCCACTGAGCACAATTATTTTTGTTTGGTTTCCCTGAGATCAGCTTCTCCCTGATCCATTTTACTTAGCTATTTCTTTTAAAACTGTGATGCACTTGGTTCAAAACAATGTAGACTAAACAGTGTTAGAAACTAGTGGCTAAACTGAGACTATTCTTTTTATGTTCATGATTAGTGCATGGTACCGATTTTTACTTAAGTGCTTATAACATAAATTGTTTAAGACAGCCTGACATGATACACTGTTGACTACCCATAAAGAAACCAGACGAGGAAAAGCAGTTAGAGATAAACAGGAATTTCTACAATTCACCTGGAGGCTTGGAGACTAGCTCCAAGATCTTGCACTACTGGTGCAAATAGGAGCACTGATATGTGTACCCCATTGCTTCAGTAATCTCCCCAGACATTCCTCTTGACATTTTGTCAATGAAATGTAGGACACAGACACCCACAATGTGGGACATTGTGGTACATTGGCCCTTATGTGGGTCTCATCATCAAACATGGAGATATCCGCTCAGAACCGTGTGGAAACCAATGCCTGTATTTGTGCAAAGTTTAATTTTGATTTAGCATCTGCAAATATTATACATTTCTGCTTCAGAATCTGAGTTTTCAGCACCTTCTGTGTGAATTTTGAGGAGCAAACTAAGGCATGGCCCTTGTAATATGCTTACATTGATAGATATGCCCGCAAGGGAAACGTTCATGTTCCCCCTGAGAAGAAAAACTGGCAGAATCTTCAAATTTTATGTTGCAGCATCTCTGCCTGTTCTTTCACTGGGAAAAAGCCCTCATATTCCGATAGCTGCCACTGAGGTAATCTGGAGAAAATTAGTACCCAACATGACTGCATTATATACTGCTCCCTCCAGGAGAAGGAACAATGATCAGCTCATTCTGGAATCTTCCATTAGAAAGCCTTGGGACTGATTATCCTTTGCAAGGGTCTGGCACAAATGTGCATGTATTCTTCACCAGGGGCCAAGTGAGTTACGTCTTTCTAGTAACATTGTAGTGGTCAGTTTTATTTAAGTGCTGTGCCTTTGATTTGGGACTCTTCTCCTTTACTTAGAGTCTCACTAGGCACCCCAAACAGTTTAGTGCATGGAGATATCCAGATTCACACCAAACCAAAATACTCTGACCCCAAAACTAAATGGGGAATGAAGGAGAGTCCGCCCATCCTGAGAGGGAGCGAGGACTGGGGAGAATATAACTTAGTCCCCCACCACCGCCACCACCAAACTCATGCTTTTACTGCGGGCCACTTCAGGCCAACCCTTAATATTTTTTATGTTTAAGATTCTTCAGATTTTTTTTTTGCCTTCTGGCATAAAAGTCATGGGTCTGAAGTTCTGCTAACTGTGAAATATTTTGGCTGGTACATCTGTGGGAAGCTGGAATCATGAACATTTTATATCACTGTGCTGCCTTCCAGTTCTTAAATTATTCAACAGCATGCAAAGAGAGAAACTGGCTAACATGCCGCATTAGCTAGAATTAGTTTTGCCACATTCTGATTGCGCACTCTATAGGGACTGCTTACAGACTTCTGGCGCAGATTTTAGCCTGATGATCCATAAAAATGGCCCTCCTGCCAGCCAGTAATTCAGCAGTGACCAAGTTGCTCTGGGTGAATGGAAATAATTATAATTCTGTAAATCAACAGAATCCAGTGCACGTCCCACCCCAACCAAATAGCTGCTCAAATATGCCTGCAATCCTTTAAAAGATCCCCACTTGCCCATTGACACCCTTCTCCTTTTGGCACAACTTCCCTATCTAGCTGACGGATTTATCCCTTGCTGATGCTGGGGAGAGTCCTGACCTTCAGTTGCACTGACATCTCCATTGGACTGGCTTGTTCCTGCCAGGGGTCTGCATTGGCCTGGTAGAGGTGTGCTTCTCTCTCCTGAACTGTTCTCCTGTGCCAGCTTGTCCTTGCTGGGGGCCTCCCCTGGACTTAGAGAAGGGAGGGTTTTTTGCACATCTGAAGATGTCAGCTGGAGGAATCCCCTATGGTGTGCTGGGTGGGTCCACTGGTGTGGGGGGGCACCAGAGGCAATCATCAGGTACACTTGTGCAGTCTTTTCACCGCTTTATTTCTTCCACTCCTCCCTACTGACTCACACATGCTAGCAGCTGACCTGGGGAGTGCCCAATACCACATGGTCCCCCATGCCATTAATGTCACCTCCACCATGCCAGCGCCAGAGCCACTGCTAGACTGGCATGACAAGCACCCTCCTCAAGAGGAGAATGTCCAGTGGCACTCTAAGCCCTCCTGCTGGCCACTGCTTCTGATGTCCTGGGCTCGGAGAGTGATTCTAGATTGCCAGCATGCCAGAACAATCCCCTATCACACTGATTCATGGAGTCTGCCCCTAAATACTGATTTTTAAAGGGGGTGGGGGTCTCAGTATAAGATGTAATTTTATATGTAAATAAATCCAACAACGAATGGCAAAGTGAACTTCATGGTTGTATGGCTAACGTTTTTCAGTTTCCCAGTTTATGTCTCCATGCACAGGCCATGCCTCTTTCCTTTCCAGACTCCATAACCCTATCATCCAGCTTCTCACAGGCTTAACTCTACTATGTCCCCCACAGCTTGCTCCTTGTGGTGGAGGTGGCAGGGCTCCCCAAACTCCTAACACAATTCTGGACCGATCTTGGAGGACTGCCAAGTCACTGGTGCAGCACCTGTTGAGGACAGATTATCATCCTGCTTCTGGTTAGGGGATTTACCACTTTTCTCCATCCCTTCCTGTGGTATGCTTGTGACTAGTACATGCGCAGGCATGCAAGTATGTGTAGCATGGCACTAGTTGGGATCCCCCCCTCCCCGTAGCTGGTCCAGATGCACCTGTGGCCATGCACTATGGCAGTGGAGACAGCTGCCCTCCCTCTCTGTCTGGAGAAGGATGTCCCCTGGCATGATCCTCTCCCCCCTCTGACAGGTTAGCTTGTGCACTATCATTTAAACCTTGATTGCACTTATCTGAACTGAAATCTGACTGCTACTCCTTTTGTGTCAGACTAACTCTGAAGCTTCCCAGAGTGCTGTAAGGTTGCTTGGAATGCAATCAATTGAATTGGCTGCATTTGATTCCAATCTATCTTTAGGGTTTAGGATTTCCAGAACTGAAGACAGATATTCCTAAATCTGTATTATAGATCGAGGGAGCACTCTGACCAAATCGAGCGCCCTTTTCTTCCATGTGAAACACTCTAATCTCTATCAAGAGTGTCTCACGTGCAGTGCGATACCGAGACCAGGTATAGCCCTACAGACCACTGCCAGTCTAGACCTGGTGTCAGTATAGTACTGAGACATCTACGATTAAAACCGGAGCTATTAAAGTTATCAGTATACATAAATGTAATGGAAGGACCCGTGGCAGCTCCTTGCATGCTACATCATTCTCAGGACAGCCACAGGTGGTTGTGGGAATGCTGTTTGGGGCTACTATTCCTACAATGTTGGGTGGCGAGGGAGGCAGGATCAACCAGATATATTTTTAAAAACCAAAACATCACAGAAGGTAAAAATAATTACTTTTTCTGGCACTCCTAATCAGTCTTTCTGACACTTCTAATCAGTCCCTGCCTCACACTGAGGTGGGGTCCGTTTTTAAAAGGATGTTTCCCTTTAACATAAAAAATGGTTAAATCAGAGTCTGAAATGGAATCTCATTCTGAAATCTGATTTTGGAATCTGAAATCTAATTTTTTTTTGTACATTTTCTTCATGCTCCCACATCACTGGCCACCAGGACTCTCTCCAGTGTGACCTCTTGGTTCAACCTCTCCTGCCCCACCTGAAGTCCCCAGCCTTATCTCCGGTTTGGGCCTGTCTCCACTCCTTGCTCCTCTGATCGCCTGACCCCACCCCAGCTCTGAGCCCTCCGGGATGGGTCTGCTGACTCTTACTGGTGCTCTATCTATAATCTAGTGGAGCGACGAGGGAGTGGAGGGAGAAACGGACGCAGGCTGGAAGGACCCAGCTGTGGGCACGGGGGCTGTCCCTGGACCCACCTTCGCCTACCATGCAGCCAGGGATTTTCCTCTTTTGTTCCTCCCCTTTGGCTTGGACATGCAATGCATTCCAGCACATGCATGCACATTTCCGCACACGCTCACAGGAATGCCGCTGCAGCCAATCCTCTGCCAGAGATCCTGAAAGGCTGCCGCACCCCCAGTCACCACTGGGAGTCACCAAAGCCTGGGGTCTGTGGCCCCCCTCCCTCCCAGGAGAGCAGAGCAGTCTTCTGAACAATCAATCCTCTACTCCCCCGCCACCCTCATGCCGACCCGAGTCCCCTCCCAAACCCGTGTCACTGGCATGGCGCAAGGTGTGGCATCCAGCGCCTCAACTCTCAGCGACGCAGGGTTGGACCGAAATCCAATGTTGATTGCATGCATGAAGCACAAACCTCTACTTCTTGTCTGCTAGGATTTGGGATTCTGATTCAGAGTTTCCTAAGAAATATTATTGGCAAATTTCAGCAAGAGACTCACTGGTGGTCTATGGGGAAAATTCTAATGGTGAAGGTCGCATGTCCCCAAATCACTGGGCAAATCAGGATGTAGCAAGCTATCTATATCAGTAAACTAAAGTAATGCATGAAATCAAAAGGGTATTCTTGCATGAATTCAGGGTTTTAGATAAAAGATCCTTTGATCTTTACTGGAAAGGAATGGCCTCTGTAATTGAAGGAACTGACAGAACTGGGATAGGCTGATTGATATCTGGTCCTGTACATATAGGGAAGGGACTGTTGGGTTTTCCTTTTTTACATTCGCTTGCATGCATGCACAAGAAACGTCTTGCAACAGTATGAGTTTTGGAGGTGTGCTACCCTTCTCCCCAATGCAGTGATCAGTGTAGCAGGTGCGACCCTAGGGGACTGATACATGCTGAGCTGTGTATGACAGCCAGTTTGGCTGTGTTGGTCTTCACATCAAAGACAAGGTCCGCTGCACAGCTTGGCAATCCCTCCTGCTTCCTCCCTCTGCTAATGTCCTTCCCCTTCCCTCCTTTTGTCCCTGGCCCCCACCTTGTGTGCCAAGCAGGGTGACCAATCCTCCTCAGCTCATGAACCCCCCCAGCACACAGTGTGGCCAACGGGGGTGCCCAATCCCTGTTGGCTGCAGCCCCAAAAACAATTGGCGCTGAGGTCCACCCCAGTGCACTCCGCCCCAAAACATACACTGTATGGCTGGCGGAGTGCCCAATCCCCACCAGCTCCACTCCTCCCAACAAACAGGTAGGTGGCATGCTGGGAGCCCACTCCAGCGTGCCAAAGCGTCCGCTTTAGTCTTTCTTTTTTCATTCCTGTAAAACAAGAAAATGGCCCTCGGTGAGTCCTTAGCCCTCCCCGCCAACCCGTGCCCACCACCCTCTGTGCACCACCCTCCCCACACTCCCCTCACCCCATACTTACCTCTGAAGGCCAGCGCTGATGATCCGGTGGACCGGGAACACGTCTGCACTCTTCAAAGCTGACTGCGAACTGAGGAAATGCCGGTAAGGTGTATAATGGCATAAACAGGGGTTTTCCAACTTAGGTGGATATCACGGCCATTATTTTCGACTTTTAGCACCTCATTTTCAACATGGGGTTTTTGACACTCCTTCTCATGAATTCAGTCACTGTCATCTCGTTATTTGGTCCCGAGAGTTGATTTCACAGTCACTGTGTGGAATCACCTTTTGGGACTGATTAATGAAATGACAGTGATGGTGTTCATGAGGTGGGCTCTCAAAAAGCCTATGTTGCAAATTTAGTGAAAAAAGTCAAAAAAATTACTGTTTTACGAGTGTGCGTTGCGCAGTTTCCACACACACTCATAAATTTGCAAATTTGTCATATTTTCACTCCAGATTTTCAACATAGGCATATTTCCACACCTCCTTATGAACAGTATAGCTGTCATTTTTCATATCCTGGCCGAAATGTGTTTTCACGCTTCCGGTGCAAAATATCACAGTCGCTGTTGGAAATCAGTGTTTGCTACAGAGTAAAACTATCACAGTGACACTGTTCATGAGCAGAGGTCCTAAAATGCCTATGTTGAAAATTTGGTGGCAAAAGTCCATAAAATGGCTGTTACAAGCGTGCATTGCACAGTTTCTATGCACACTCATAAGTTTGTGAATTTGTAATATTTCCACTCCAGATTTTCAACATTGCTATTTTCCCACATCTCCTTATGACCAGTACAGCTGTCATTTTTCACATCGTGGCCGAAATATGTTTTCACACTTCCGGCGTACAATAGCGTGGCTGCTGTGGGAAATCATGTTTTCATGCTTCCGGTGCAAAATATCACAGTCGCTGTTGGAAATCAGTGTTCGCTACAGAGTAAAACAATCACAGTGACACTGTTCATGAGCAGAGGTCCTAAAATGCCTATGTTGAAAATTTGGTGCAAAAATTCCAAACAATGACTGTTTTATGTGCGTTGTGCAGTTTCCACGTGCACTTATAACTTCACGAATTTGTCATATTTTCACTCCAGATTTCCAACATTTGCATTTTCCCACACCTCCTTATGAACAGTTCAGCTGTCATTTTTCACGTCCTGGCTGAAATGTGTTTTCACACTTCCGACACAGGATAGCGTGGTCGCTTTGGGAAATCAGTGTTTGGTACACAGTAAGAAAACCATAGTGACAATGTTCATGGCCAGAGGTGAGAAAATGCCGATGCTGAAAATTTGGTAAAATAATTCCACTGAATGACTGTGTTACAAGCATGGGTTGCACAGTTTCCACACAGACTCATTCCCTTGAGCACGCCCAGGGTGTTAGGGTTCCTAAGACAGACACTTAAGAAGTATGGGAATGAAATGTTGATCAGATGCAAGAGGAGTTGCAGAGAGGTACTCTGTTGGGATATGGATGCTAAAGGGACATGGATACGACTGGGGGGCCTGCATAAATGCCAAACGCCAATGCAAATAGTGGAACACCCTGCCAGAGGAAGTGGTGGGGGCTGAAACAATCATGGGATTTAAGAATGCATGGGATAGACATAAAGGAATTCTGGAGGTCGGGTTAAAGGGCAACAGACTTCTAGGAAAACATAAACTGAACTTACAAGCTCAAATGGGCAGACTGGGTGGGCCATAGGCCCTTATCTGCCGACACTGTCTATGTATGTACCTGCAAGCGAACATTCGGCATTGACAAATGCTTGTTATGTGTTTGTAATTACTTTGAAACCTGAAATTGCTGCCATTCATTTTCATTTTGAATTCCTTATGTATTTTTTCTGGTTTGATTTGTCTCATTATTAATTTATTGCATTTGATTTCTTTTACTCAATAAAATTCCCCCACTCTTCATTGATAAGTGCCATGGAATCTTTTATTTCTACAGTGACCAGAGATGGGCAGAAGGAACCTCTGTTTAATGTCTCATCCAAAGGACAGCATCTCAGTGACAGTAATGGATATTACCCTAAGTACCTGGTGTGGGGCTAGAACCCACAACCTTCTGATCTTCCAGTTCCAGAGGTGAACATGCTACCTACTGAACCGCTAACACTATGTGCTACATGTTTCCTATTGCTATGATAATTGCTTATTGTATGTACTCCTGTATAGTCCTCTGTAACGTCCGGCACCCCCAACCCCTGGTCACAAATGGAAATGAATGTTCCAGGGCTCTGCTTTTTAATTTGGTGAAATACAGTATTGTATGTTTAAATAAATAAATAGTCTTGAGCTTGGTTAACTGAGAAGGCTCTATCTTGTACTAGACGTCTGGCTTGTTAGCATGTTGCAAAATTCAGTAATGTAATAGGTTACTTCTAACTGCAAATAGCTAATCCAGGTTGGGGGGGGGAATTGTCAACATAAAACTTGAACCTCTCTGTTATCACTAATTCAGGCATGTTTTTGCCTCACTGCGGTGTGGTGCCAGAGGTGTAATTTTTGTTTTTATATATAGTTTTGATACATTGATTATAAATGCAGAGCCTCTTTTTCAAGCATTCTGCCTTTACAGATTAGGGACATCCCCTGATGCTATGTCCTACTGTAGATGCATGACATTCAGTGATCCAGTGAATTAGAAATAATATGGACTGGGCTGGGCTGCCATCTCTGGGGAAGGGAAGTAGCAGGCACTGCTACAATACTGCCTCCTAGGTGACCGCAAGTGGCAGTAGAACAGCATGCAGGACTGACTGGCAATGTGTTTGGTCACACAGTTGCGTGTGCATGCGCACATGAAGGCCTTGTTACTGACATACAAAGAGAATTGGTGAAACAGCAGCAAAAACCCTGGCATGAACAGGAGGACAACACCACCTCTCGGATTCCGACAAACCTACTGGCCAGTTCTCACCCCACACTTGAGGACGGGAGGTGGAAGGGGATCCCTGCAGCTCTCACTGGACTCCGCTTTACCTGCAGGAGTGACATGTTTTAAATAGAGGCATGTGCAGAAGCAGTGAACAAAGGGGGGCCAAACATCCTGACAAACTTAGGGAGGTCCAGGGGCATGCCCCCCAGGAAATCTTTTTAAAAAAATCACTGTGAATGGTGTATTTCATTGTTTGCATTTTAGAGTTAGGCAAGATATATCACAGCCCAACATGATGAAACCCTATTTTATGAGGATGTTACATTTTCTTGCACATCTGAAGACATGGGGCAGTGCACCCTATGGAAGTAACTCCCACCCCCAGCAGCACATCAGGAAATGCCTCGGAGAAGCTGAGAGAAAGTGTGGGAGAGTGAGAGAGCCAGCCTGGAATGCAGCAACAACAGAGGAACAAAGAGTCAACATGAGGGAGAATGATAGCATAAGTGGTAGTAGTGGTGGTGGTGGGGGGGGGGGTGAGAGAGAGCAACAGTGTATGAAGACAGGCCAAAACTGGAGAGATAGCTATAGCACTGAGGTTTTCTTGTTTTTATGTTTTTTGTTTCGTTTTTTGGTCGGAGAGTTTAGAGTGAGCAGAAGAGAGTGCCCAATCCACAAAGCAGTTTGCCATGTATACAGAGTGGTATAAGTCTTTTTTGTGGAGAGGGCTATTACAAACCAAAGTCTAAATGTCTATTTCCAGTAACAATAAATTCACGAAGGACAGCCTCGATATACAGAGCATCAGCCAGGTCCAGGGACCCTGGTTTCTCTTCTGCCAGTGGCCAATGTGGGGTGATTGTTCCTGGTTTTCTGGTCTCTGTTCCTGAGGACACTGGCACTAGAGGATATCTAAGGAGGTAGGTCACGTAGGGACATGCTACTGCTCCAGATCCTGGCTAGTGTCCTCCCCTTCTGATCACTCTGTAGCACCATTGCACCACAACCCGTGGCCACACAGGTGGTGGTAAAGCAGCAGGACCTGCAGCCCACCCTCCCCGGAGGAGGAAGAGAGCAGTCCCCCAAGTGCTTGATCCTACTTCCTTGGCCAGACCTCCAGCAACCCAAGTTCGCTTCCAACCCTGGGTCGCTGGCATTGCAAGCAATAGTGCTACCGCAGCGCCAGCAGGCCTGCCCAGATTTCAGCATCTTAAAATGAATGCTGCTGTGCTTCGCATTCTTTCTGCTTTGCTGCATATAGAGTCAGTAAGGAAATCACCTGCACTGCTTTGTTGTAATCAGCCATTCAGTTTAACCACCCATGCTTCCCACCAACGTCTCCATCACCTGAGGACTGCTTTCCATCCTGAAACTACGGTTTTCATGTAGCATGTGCCTAAGAGTCTTTTACTATTTTTTTTTTTATTTAGTTGTTTAACCAGGTATAGCACACTAAGCTGAAAGCTTTTTTACAGGAGCAACCTGGGAGCACAAGGAGGTTAAGTGACTTGCTCAGGGTCACACAGTATGCAAGTGGAAGCTGTGGGATTCAAACCCAGGTCTGGTCTGCTGGATGTCACCAGATTTGCAGCTCAGAGCCTTAGACCACTGTGCTATACTGCCTCTTATATTACACTGTATAATACAAAAAAAAAAATACAAGTATCGGCACACATGGGCAGGGCCACTGGAAAATTGCAGGAAAAGTAACCTGAAATTGCAGAGATTTTTTGCAAACCTTGCTGGGAAATTGTGGGAGTTCTGCTATAGATCCTGAGTGCTTCACAATAAATCCTTTACTGTTTTCTGCAGCATATATTAGTCAGCATGAACTACTAAATGAATACACTGACACTTGAATATGTTTTAAATATGAAGAAAAACTTCTGTTTCTAACATGAATCCTAAATGGATAAGATGTGTTGCTTCTTCCAAAATGTAAAAACATCTGCCTCACACAGTGCTAAATTCTATTTAGTGAGCCACAGAAAATCAATATTAAATAAATCCAGAATAAACAAATGTTATCTGTTTCTGGATGTAGAATAATGAAGCCTGATCAAAAGCTATTTACAGTGGTCTGTGAACTATTCACCCACTTTGGTGTAATAAAAAATAAGCAGATGGAGTGGCAAATAGTTCAGTTTTAGTAAACTGTTGTAAAGTGTTTCGTGTTCATAATTTGTACTGTAGGTACTGTACACTACTATTAAAATCATATATTAAAACATTATATATGGGTGTTATTACAGCTGGCAGTACAGCTTAGTGGTTAGAGTGACAAACAGTGGTTGAACTGGGTACATCAAGCAGACTTGGGTTTGATTCCCACAACCTCTACTTACATACTGTGTAACTGCAAGGAAGTCACTTAACCTCCCCAGTGCTTCTAGGTCACTCCTGAAAACAGGCAGTTCTGCCTAGTGGGCCTTACCTGGCTTACAAAGAATACATATTAAATAAGCATTTGTCAATGCCGAATGTTTGCTTGCTGGCATTGGTAGTGTAGAAGTTACAGAGCTGCATAATAGGAATGGCAGTGAAGTACTGAACTGAAGCCAACCCCACCACCACCCTGCAGAGAGTAACAGGCATTGGGGTGTGCCTTTGGGTCGTCAGGCATAACGGTCACACCATTTCACCACACCCCACCCTGCAGACACTGACAAGTGTCACGGTGTGCCTTGGGGTCTTTGGCCCTTATGTGCACCCCATTCCATCAGAAAATACGGTGAGATGGGTGCGGTATAGGAGAATGGGGTGGACTTTGGGGCCGAAGAGTCTAAGGCGCACCTTGATGCCTCTCTGGCTGCAGGGTGTGGAATGGTATGAGCATTACAGGCAAGAATCCCAAGTCAGCACTTGATGCCTGTCATTCTCTACAGGGTGGGCGCAGTGGTTGGAAACCCTAACACCTCAGGCATTCGTTGGTATTTTCACTCCAAATTTTCAACATGGTTTTTGTGACCCCACCTCATGAACAGTGGCAATATCAGTTTGTTAGCGAAAACTGCTTTTGCACAGCGACTACGGCATTTAGCACCACAGATGCAAAACACATTCCGAACAGGATGTGAAAAATGACAGCTGTACTGTTCATGGGGAGGTGTAAAAAATGGCAATGTTGCAAATCTGCAGTAAAAATATTAAAAAAACTGGTGAAGTCATGAGCGTGCATAGAAACTGTGCAACGCACACCTGTAATGTAATTAGTTTGGGGATTTTTTACAGCAGATTATCAACACAGGCATTTTGGGACCTCCGATCATGAACAGTGCCACTGTGATTTTCTTTATCTGTCCCGAACAATGATTTCCCACAGCGACCACGCATCTCTGTGCTGAAAGTGTGAAAACACATTTCGCCATGTTGTGAAAAATGACAGCTGTACTGTTCATAAGGAAGTGTGGAAAAATGCCACTGGTGAAAATCTGGACTGAAAATATTACAAAGTCATGAACTTACGAGGGTGCTTGGAAACTGCGCATTGCTCACTCGTAACACAGTCATTTTATGGACTTTTGTCACCAAATTTTCAACATAGCCATTTTAAGACCTCTGCTCATGAACAGTGTAACTGTGATTTTCTTAATCTGTCCCAAACATTGCTTTCGCACACCGACTGCACCATTGTGTGCTACATGTGCGGAAACACATTTTGGGCGACATGTGAAAAATGGCAGCTGCTCTGTGCATAAGGAAGTGTAATAAAATGGCAATGTTGAAAATCTGAGTAAAAATATTGAAAAATTAGTAAACTTACGAAGGCATGAGAACCGTTAATACACGCCAGAAACAGGCATTTTTAGGAATTATTTCACCAAATTTTCAACATAGCCATTTTAAGACCTCTGCTCATGAACAGTGTCACTGTGATTTTCTTAATGTGTCCCATACATTGATTTTGCACACCGACTGCGTCATTATGCGCTACATGGGCGGAAACACATTTTGGGCAAGATGTGAAAAATGACAGCTGTACTGCTCATAAGGAAGTGTAATAAAATGGCAATGTTGAAAATCGAGTGACAATATTGAAAATACGCAAACTTACGAGCATGCGTAGGAACTGCGCAATGCACGCTTGTAAAACAGGCATTTTTAGGAATGTTATCACCAAATTTTCAACATAGCCATTTTAAGACCTCTGCTCATGAACAGTGTCACTATGATTTTCTTAATGTGTCCCATACATTGATTTCGCACACTGACTGCGTCATTGTGCGCTACATGGGCGGAAACACGTTTTGGGCAAGATGTAAAAAATGACAGCTGTACTGCTCATAAGGAGGTGTGGTAAAATGGCAATGTTGAAAATCTGGAGTGAAAATATTGAAAATTCACGAATTTATGAGCGTGCGTAGGAACTGCGCAACTGCACGCTCGTAAAACAGTCATTTTTAGGAATTTTCCACCAAATTTTCAACATAGGCTTTTTGAGAGCCCACCTTATGAACAGTGGCAGTGTCATTTTATTACTCAGTCCCAAAAGGTGATTTCATGCAGTGACTGCGAAATCACCCTTCGGGCCCGATTAACTCCATGACAGTGAGAGCATTCATGAGAAGGGGTCCCAAAAACCCCATGTTAAAAATTTGGTGCAAAAATTCCAAAAAATGCCTGAGATATGCAGCAAAATTGAAAAAAACCTATCTATCCCATTATACAGCTTACGGCATTTCCTCAGTTCACGGTCGGCTTTGAAGAGTGCAGAGCGTGTTCCCGTCCACCGAAGATCGTTGCGCCAGAAGCCGGAGGTAAGTATGGGGTGGGGGTGTGGGGAGGCAGGGTGCGCGAGTGGGTGGGCTGGGTGAATGCCGAGGAACATTTTCTTGTTTACGTTTTTTTTTTTTTTAACAGGAAGACGATGCGGGACGTTTGCCACGCTGGGGTGGTCTCCCAGCGTGGTAGCTAGAAGGCTGTTTGGGGGGCTGGAGCTGATGGGGGATTGGGCACCCCCATCAGCCATATGGACTTGTGCCATGCTGTGGTGGGCTCCCAGCATGGCAGCTGTAAAGCTGTTTGGTGGGGTCTGGAGCCGACGGGGGATTGGGCTCCCCCGTCGCCCATATGGATGTGTTGCCACGCTGGGGTGGGCACCCAGATTGGCATCTGGAACTCTGTTTGAGGCGCAGCACAGCCTGACGAGGATTGGGCACCCCGTCGGCTATACAGCTATGTCGTGGGGGTGAGCACACAGTATCGTACGTACGCGTGGTGTAAGGGGGGAGCATGCATGAGCAGGCGATATCTTATTGCTACTCACTGAAGCGTAGCTCCCTCTTTCAACTGTATGCCAATGCATTTTCAACTGCTGTCATAGACAGCTCCAGCAGTGATTGGAGAACTGCTACTGTGCCTGCAAACACACTGACTGAATTGGAAGACGCTGACACACCTCCGAAAAACTCAGATGATGGCACTATGTTTCTTGCACATGTGCGCAAGCAAACATAAAAATACCAATATATGTTTATTACATCATAGAATAGTAGTCAGGGTACTAAGTAATTTACCTAAGTTTTACTTGGGCTGCAATGATTTTGTATAGGTAAAGATAAATGTTCAGATACATTTTATGTGTTTTATAAGCTTGTTTTTAGATTGTAGTCAGGTTTTTATTGTATTCTTTGCATATGAGCATCTAGGTTGTAGATTGCTAAACACAGGATCACTGTTAGCAACTACTGTAGCTTATTCAAGTATATAATCAGCAGGGCCATCCAAAATCCTCAGTTGTTTGAATGAAAACTAGTCTGAATGAAAGTATGTTCACAAGAAAAAACTGCCTTACTACTTATGAAAAGACTTCACAGTCAGCACCCCATTTAGGCAAATTGGATCATTTGCACCTTTTCTCCCACCTGCTGTTTCAGTCTCTGTGACAACAAAAAGTTTTCTGATAGACTGCTTCAACAAAAAGCAAATCTTAAGTATTTAAGTGTACTCATGTTTGGCCAGTGGATTTTGAAAGCACATTCAATGACATACAGAAGGTAAGACCCCAGGGGCTGTATGATGCTGGTGGGCAGAGTGGTGCTCAATTCACATCTGAGCTCAGACATGAAAACTGGGAGGCACCCTTTTCATGGACACCAAGCAAAAAAAAAAAAGCATCCACATGTCTGGGAGATGAATGAATCTGTTTGAAGGTCCTCCACTAATCACGTGTGGATTTTTTAGGTGAAGACACTTTATTTCAAAGAAGCAAATTCAAGCATTTTTTTTGTTCTTCCTACCCCCCTGGCCATCCACTCCTTCAGGCCTGCCAAGGCCCCCTAGCACCGCTGCTGAGTCCCAACCACCATCCACTGCCCCTTACTGCTGTGCTACCAGGTAACCCAAAGTAACCCTTCATTGAGTGGGCCCCTACCCTTGTGGGAGGCTACCAGGGGAGGAGAATTGCCCCAAAGAGCTTCCTGTGTATCTTGGGCATGGCACGGGTCAGAACGGACACATGTCTGTGGCTTCCAGCTTATGGAGGGAGCAGCAGCCATCCTCCGGTTGGGCAGTGGGTGTTTTCCCATTTTCTTGGGAGCGTGACAGGCCACATGATGTCAAGGCACAAGCCGACGTTTGTCACGCTCCCTCCCGCAGTGAGGGCTGATGTGTTGTCTTGCCTCTGGCCTCTACCAGGGGGCCAGCAAATGCTGAGCCATGAACTCACCCTCCCTCCCTCCCAGGAGAAGGTCGTTAGACACTCAAGCCTTCACCCACCAGCTGGCCCTCCAGCACCCAAGTCTGTTCCCTAACCTTGGTCAGTGGTGTCACAGAAATCCAATTCAGGCAGTTAAATTATAGAGAGGAAAAAACAAAGGTAGTCCACCTTAGCAGTGATGATTCAAATTAATTCACATCTGAGTTCTAACAAGCAAAGAGACCAAGTCATTTGTAACTTGTGCATGTGGGGTGTGGGTGTTGAAGAAAGAGGATCATAGTGCTGTCACTACTGCCATCACCCCAGAGGGATATGGACTGCATTGTTGCTACTGCCATCACACTGAAGGGGTGGGGGCTGTAGTGCTTCTGCCATCACCACTGGTGAATGGGGAATGTAGTACTGCTGCCATCACATCTAAGGGAAATGAACATATGAATGTGCCAGTAGAAACAGACCACCCAGTCTATCTAAGTCTGCTCAAGTGTGCAGCCAACACCCCTAGTTTGCAGCTGACCCAACCCCCTCCCACACCCCATGCACAAGTTACAAATGACTTGGTCTCTTTGCTTGTTAGAACTCAGATGTGAATTAATCTGAACCATCACTGCTAAGGTGGACTTCCTTTGTTTTTTTCTATCTATAATTTAACTGCCTGAATTGGATTTCTGTCTGTGACACTGCTGACAAAAAGGGATGGGGGCCGCAGTGCTGCTGCTTCTGTCACACCTGAGGGAGGGAGGTTGTAGTGCTGTTGGTGCTACCATCACACTTGAGGGAAGGGGCCATAGTGCTGCTTCCATCATACCTTAGGGATGGGAGCTGTAGTGCTGCTGCTGCCATCACATCTTGTACCTAAAATAACTTTAAATTGGTACAAGGATGGAAGGATGTGTAATAGTGGAGGTCAACATTGCTAAAATGTACATTATCAGAGCTAAAAATTGTTAAATAAGGTACACAGAACCAAATACCGGTAAAACCGGATTTTGGCTTAGCAGACACCAGTGACAATACCGTTTTTTACAATGTGCAAAACGGAATATGCCCTTTCTCAATCCTGGTAAACCAATGTCCCTGGCTAGGTCCTGTTCTATATACATAGTCATCAAAGTGAGCATATGTGGCTAGGTCATGGTAGAACGTAGTTTATTCTTCAGAATTCCCATTTTGGAGAAACGGTGCTTACAGCTTGCAGATGTAATGGGCAAACTACCCAAGACTTGCAAACGTTTAAACACAGTAGGGTATACTTGGGCTCCACCTTCAGAGAAAAAGGTATTGAGAAACTCTGGAACTGTTGTGCATGCTAAGGATTCATGGACAAACAACTCCCACTCTGTATAAAGCTCAGTCCTTGGCACATTAAACCTATCTGCCAATGTCTCAATTACTTCTCTTTCATGAAGTTTTTTTTTTCTCAAGAGAAACCCTATGGAACAGTTACTTCACAAGCCTCCTTGCTGAATCTCTTTTTGAGTTCTGTTCCAACATGATCAAGAACATTTGTAAAACATTGTTCCTCTCAATTCATTGTCTTGAGATTGAAACATACGTTCTGTCACATCCCTGTTATCTTTTGGGAGAGCTAAAGCCCGAGGTTCAATGTGGGGGAATAACTCCTCCCACATTCCAAATAAAGGTCATCCACTCCCAGCAGCGCTTGCCTAGCATGTTGTGAAACAGCAGGTATTTCATGGTGCTCTGGGCTCCTGGGTGGCTAATGTGGCTGAGCCTCCTTCAATTTCTGCTTGCTTCTCCCTCTGCCTCTCTCCATGCTCCATTTTCTTTTGCCTTTCCCCCTCCCTCTCCTTCGTCTCTTGTTTGCTCATTTGTTACCTCCTCTTTGCTCCTCCCACTGCTGTTTTGTTTCTCCTGCCTCCCATTCTTTCTCCCTCCTTTTTGTTCCCATTTTTCTCTGCTGCTATGTCCCCCCTGCCTGTCCCCCTCCTGTCTATTTTTTCTGTCGTTCTGTGTCCTCCACCTCATTGGTTTTGTATTGTTGCTTCTCCATCTTCCATCTGGTTTTGTTGCTTTTGGGCATCCAGCAGCTCCTTTTTGGACTCACCGCTCCATTTCTGCGCCTGCGCTACCAGGGTGTGATGTCATCCCCCAGCGCTGGGCTCGTAACCATTAAATAGAAGATGTCAGTCTACACCTACACTCAATGCTACCCTCTGCCTACAAGTGTATCTCAGACTGGTGACTGTCCCTCATATTTTCAGGCTGCTTTATTCATGGTGGACACCATACATGACTCAGTCCATGACCATTCCACTCGATTTCTGCCTTGCTTGCTTTTCCCACCTGCAACCTCCACAAGCTACCATTGTGCCAATCACACTTTCGTTCAACCTCCATTCCTGCTCCTTTCCAATGGTTCCATCATCCTACCCAGATTTCCAGCCATATCCACATCATTGCATCCTATTGTTTTGCATTATTTGCTCCTTGTCTGCACTGTAGCCCATCAGTCCGTTCCTTCACTGTAATTCTGTTCCATGTTTTGTTACCTCAGGCACCTCCATGATTTGGCATTGGGCTCCTCTCCTATCATTCCATTTACAGTTTTACACGCCCAATTGTGTTTCCTACCTGCATGCTTCTGTGTCATCTACTGTCAGTTTGCTTCTGTTCTTCCCCCTTTTTTTAGCTGTGTATGTGTGCTCCTCCTGTTCTGTTCCCATTCTCCTCCCTGCACCTACCAATTTCCTCCTGCTTATTCTTCTGATTGGCTCTGCACAGCACCCAGCTGTCTTTTCCTTGTTCAGCCCATCCACCAGTTTCACAGCCTCCGTCCCTAACTTTGCCTAATGGGGTATCGAGTGAAGGTAGGATTGCCCTGTCTACTGGGGATGGGAGTCCTGTTTCCAGCCGCCTTTGGCCTCTACCATACATCTTACCATCTCTGTCCTTCCTTCTGCCTGATGAGGTATTGTGTGACAGTGGGCCTGCCCTGTCTGCCAAGGATAAGAGTTCTGTGCTTCATTTCCAGTTTCTGCCATCAATCCATCCTATATCTTTGTTTCATCAGTCTTGGTCCCTAGCTGTACCTAGTGGGGTATCGCGCGCCAGTGACCTCGTCCAATCTCCCAGGGATGGGAGCCTGTTTCCTTCAACTCTGCTCTCAACCAAATACTTTACATACCGCCATTTTGTAAGTCTCCATCCCTAACTCTACCTGCCAAGGTATCGAATGCTGGTGGGCCTGTCCTGTCTCCTGGGGATGGGAGTCTCTTTCATCTCTCTTTGAGGCAGTATAGCGCAGTGGTTTAAGGCTCTGAGCTGCAAATCTGGTGACATCCAGCAGACCAAACTTGGGTTTGAATTTCACAGCTTCCACTTGCATACTGTGTGACCCTGAGCAAGTCACTTAACTTCCCTGTGCTTCCAGGTCGCACCTGTAAAAAACCTTTTAGCGTAGTGTGCTATTCCTGGTTAAACAACTAAGAAAAAAAAAAATCTACTCACATTTTCTACCAGTTACATTCTCTACCAGCTTCCTCCAGTTACCATCCATTTCATCCTCTTCCTTCTTCTCGGTTCTATGGATCCTATAGACCAAGCTTCAGGTTTGCCTGCTCCCTCCAGAAATGGTACCCTGTACTCCTTCAGCCTTTAGTCTCCTGTACCAGAGTCATGTCAAAAGTCACCGTGCCTCCATTCTCTGAAGCGAGTCCTGCAAGGTCTCCCTAACCTTATTCCTCCACTCCTCGTGCCCGCCCATGGGCTTTGGACTCAATCTAGCCCAACAAAGATGGGACTGTCCTAATGTAACCCGCCTACAAATGGGGGTTCCCAAAAAGTCTTCCTTGAGCTTGCCTAAATGCTCACTGCCAGGCTGGTGTTCTGCGTTTTAGTAGATTAAATGTATTGCCAGAGAGTGCCTGTATCACCTCTGTGTACTGTATCTTTAAGAGCTGCCTGAATTGTAGTCTTAATTAATCTAAAAGGGAGCTCTGTTAGAAGATGTGCTTGTTTGCTGATCATTTGTTAGAGTACTAATAATATTGCAGTTTGTTCTAACCTTCCTTCTTTGCAGCAAGGACTGTTCTGTTTATCTCCACCAACTTGGCCCGGGACTGTCAGAATGGGCCAATCAGTACTGTTGGGACTCTAAAATGGAGCTTGCCTACAGGGGCTTGGTGGGGTCAAAACTTGTAGGAATTGTAGTTTTTTTTGCATTTTGGCGCCTAAAATAACTTGGAGGGGGAGCCCTTGTTGTGACTGACAGACAGATCAGCCAACCAAACCTTTTGGATCTTGGGGAAATTCACAAGCTCTTGCAGCTAGTTTCAGTTCAGAGTTGGGAAGTGAAGAGATGACAGCTTGAATGATTCAAGCAGCAGCCCAGGCATAGATTCACGCAGGAGACTGTTGAAAGGCCTGAGTTTTGGCCTGCATGCCTGCCTGAGATCTTGGGCCATGCCAGTTTGTTTGTCCCCAGAATATTCCTGTTCATCACAGGCCCGTGGTGTTGCGGCAGGGCATCATAGCTCCAGGTAGCTGGAACTTGTTCTTCCTTAAGCTTGCTGCTTTGCCTAGCTTTTTGAAGGTGCTCTGCTCCCTTGCCTATATGGCTTTCAATTATCTGTGTATAAATACATTATCCTCTCAGCCTTCGTGGCTTTCAAGTTATGCATTGCCTTCCATTACTGAGTTGCACGTGTTTCTTCCTGGACTAACTTAACTCTGCCTTAATGGCTTTAGGTATTCATGCCAATCATATCAATTCACTATTCATGATAATACCATAGCACTCCCTGCTAAACCTCATTGATTCAATTATGCTAATCCTCATTGAATCTATTACTGGCATGACAGCCTCACTGCTTAATCAACTACTTTCTATGTCACCTTTAATTTTGGTTCATTAATGGAATTGGACAGACTACTTTTGCTGTCTTTGCTCGTATCAGTCAATCATATTAGGCAGTCCTATCAGTAAATCTCCTCAATCAGTCTCATCAGTTATTCATATAATTTCACTGTATCAGTTAATCATCTCAGTCAACCATATCGCCCAGCATACCAATACCTAACCGACAGCCACTGGCTTTGCCCAGCCTCTTCATTTCCAATGTTTCATAATTGACCCATTCTGCGATCCTGAATATCAATACTTGTGGCTTGCTTCCCAGCTCCACCTCCTCCAGTCTCTGACCCTTCAGCTCCTGCTGCCACCACCTCCATCATCGATGCTTCAGGCATTCCTGCTTCTCCAAGTTCTCGTTCATGACTTATCTCCAGCTGCCTTCCTCCTCATGTTCGCCCCTACCACATCAGGATCCATTCTGTACTCCTATTCCGCCATGTGGCATCAGTCTCTCATCTCTGGAACCTACTTCCTTGGATTACATTGGACTTCTCTGGCATCTCAGTGCTCTCCTCCCATCCCTTCCATCATCCTGCTTTTCAGTCTGCTGCAACGGAATCTGCGGTTGCTCATCCTGCTCCACCGTTCACCTGGATTTCTCCTGAATCCTGTTCAGCACCTGCCTTTTCTACCCCTTGGCTCAGTCCTCTCAGTATCACTCATGAACCATTTTTTGGCTTGCTGTATCTCCCGTCAGCTCATTGACTCCACTGTGGTCCTCTGCTCCTGGCATTGCTTCAATCCAGCAACAGCTCTGCTTCTTCCGATCATCTCTGCACTGCCGCTGCACTCCTCAGATGCTTAGTCCCGGCTCCAGCCTCTTGACACCTGGCTTCTCTAGGGACACCGGGCCACCTTCCTGCTCATCCATCACTCTGGCACCTCTGTGGGCCTTTCAGAGAGCCCACTGATATTCCCTCGAACTGCACAGCATCTTGTACCCAGGCAGTATGGTAGCACCAGTACCTCACAATCAACTCTACAGCATCATTTCCTGGCATCCTAGTGGATTGGGACTGTATAGAAGCTCTTGCATCTCAATCACCTACACAGGATCAATCCTCCAGCATTTATTTGCCTCAAACCATATGGAAGCCATTACCTCCTGATGTTTTCCATAGGGTCCAAACTCCAGAAAAGTTCTTCGAACCATCTTCTTACAATGGAAACCTGAACTTACTTCCCTCTTGTTATACCTCAACTGCACAGAAACCATAATGGCTCAAAGGGGGTTCCTTTATGTCCTACCTATTGGCACTAGCTCCACCATTTTGATTTCCACCATTATACACAATTTTTGACAACACCTAATCAGATTGTCCTTGTCATCCCACTCGTATCTTCCTGGAACAACTATCCAATGTCCTTCTAAGACCCTTTTCCATCCTGCATCTCAGATTATGCACAAGCATATCTCTGGTACACAGCTATCCTGCTATCTTTGCACTATCCTGAATCACCACTCCTTAAGCCCCTGGACTTCATCATACTTCACAAAGTCATCTACATCTACTCTTCAAGATTCTCCAGTCATGCCAGTCACCTTCTAGGGGTCTTTGATCCCATCAGACAGTATCCATCTTCCTCATACTCATTCTAGTGAATACCATCACCTAGGCCAAGCTTTTTGTTCCAGTTTCAACACGTCGTTCATGTTCAACTGACTTGGTTATCTTGATCAGTTTCACACCGCAATGGTTCTACATTAGACTCTGTAATCAGCTCACTTGATATGTTATACCATTTCCAATGTCAAATCTTTCAATTCCCCATCAGTCAGCACTCTATTAAGAACTCCTCCTTTTTCTAGCATTCCCACAGTGTGTTGGAATTTAATCACCAGCAGTCATCGCCACTTGGGTCACTCTAGCTCCTGCCACTGAGCTACTATACTACCACATGAAACGGATCAATAATTTTTCAAATCGCAGTCCTTCCTGAATATGTGCTCATATAATCCATGTTCTAGCATTTCCAACTCATCATCAAGCTGAAAAACTATCATACAGCACAGTTCAACTATACCTATCAGGTATCCAGGTACCATCTCTACAGCATACTCCATCCTCACCTTCCTTGGTCTTCAACTCTCTGGTTACACTCTCCAACTATGTATCCAAGAGCTTCATTCACATCAAATCCCTGCTCTCTCAATAGATGCCTCCATAGTGAATCATAATGAATTTACGAACACAAATCCACTGGACTGTACTTTAACATCAAGGTTTCTTCCGCTCTGTTGTCTAGCCTTTATTGGATTCCTGCATCCTGAGGATTCATTATCTTCTCATCCTTAAAGCAATTCTAAAAAACGTTGCCAACATCCATAAAATTACCAATCCATTCTATGGGGTGATTATTCTGTCCTTCTATTACTTTCTTCAAAGTCTGATATATTACCATAAGGGATTCACATAACCTAGTAACCATACTGTAATTTCTGGAATCCAGCAGCATATCTAGACAATCCCATGCTCTTTCTCATGCTTACATCTGTCATGCATCTCTGTTGAAACGTTCATCTAATGCCATAAAATAAATCCGACATCTTGTTCAATCCTTTTTCAACAGCTGGACTTAACCCACAGACATTATCTGGGCATTCGTTTGGATTTGATCTACTTCTTCAGCCTCAAAAATTGACCTTCCTGATCACATCACCCACAAATAACCTATCTCCCATCATGTAAGTACTGGAGTCTGGCAGTCCACTTAGACAACTCATGCTTTTTCTTATGCTGAAATCTATTACATCCTCTGTGTACCTCCGAGAAATAATCACCACAAAGTAAATCCTGGAGCTTGTTCAAACCTTCCTTCAACTGCCAGACTCAGTCCATATTCATCATCTGGCCATTCATCTGGTTTGGATCTGCATCTTCAACTTCAAGAATTGACCTTCCTGCACTTATTATGAAAGGCTCAGAAGATGGATATCATCACGCCTGGAACTCTAAATCCAAACCCGCAATCAGAACTCAGTTCAAGCATAGGATCATCTCCTTTTAGATTGCTCTGAGAACAGGCAGGTCAGTAGCCATGGGTCCGCAGAGGTTTCCTCCATAGGGGTGTTTTCCTCCCCTGCGTGCTGCTGGTCACACTCTCCATCAGTTGGAGGAGGTATCTTGGAGAAAGGTAATCTTTCAAACTGCTAATAACTTTTTTTGGGCCTTCTATTCCCTACACACTATCCAGCTTACCTACCAAGGGTGCGAATAGAGAAAGGCCAAATTCAAAATTCAGTAAGTGTACTCAAGCGCTATGCTATGCACCAAACATTGAATGGGAGGGCTAAAGCCTGAGGTTCAATGTGGGGGAATAACTCCTCCCACATTCCTAATAAAGGTCATCCACTCCCAGCAGCTCTCGCTTAGTGCATTGTGAAACACCCACCATCCTCCCCTGCCTCCTCCGGCACTCTGCTCACCCTTAGAGCTGGGCCTTCTATTCCCTACATACTACCCCACTTACCTACCAAGGGTGGGAACAGAGAAAGGCCAAAGTCAAAATTCACAAGTATACACAAGCACTATGCTATGCACCAAACACTGAACTTTTGTCTTGAGACTCTTGTTTCAGTGCTGATATCAAGATTTTCATACTTCTGTCCCGCTTTTAATAAGTACCCATGAAATTTTGCATCAGTTCAGCTACTCTCTATCCAGGTTTCAGGAACATCAGTTATTTCAGTTGCACAGATGATATCTAATTCAATTTTTTGCACGTAGTCATTGACAGTGCAGCATTTGCCAACTGTCTGTTTCAAAACTTCGAAATAAAAAATTAATTCAAAAGTTGTAATCTGAAACAACAAATCTCTAGCATCTGCAGAAATTTTAGCAATTCCACAGGTTTCTTCGATTTCTTCCAAGGCATTCATAATTCCTTCCAAGTTTTCATTTTCTGCAGTAATAGCTTCACTTCTACAACTCCAGCAGCTATCACTAAGACTCTTAATTGTTTCAGCAGGGGTTGAACCCTTTACATTAGTGTTGCTAAGATAGTATCCTAGGAATTAGGATACCAACAGATACCTCCCATTTGGCCAGATAGCTGCTGTGGTAGGATAACAGTGCTATCTGATCATGCATCCTACCCTCAAGAATCCAGTGCATGGATCCTACAAATGTTGTGGATCCTGTGGATCCTAGCAATAGATCCAGCTCGGATCCTAACTATCTGACCTAGGATCTCTGGATCTGACCTAGGATCCATCGCTATCTTACCCCAGACCATAACAATCTAAATTAGGACCCCTGGATCTGACCTAGGATTCCTGGATCCTAACTAGGATCCATTGCTATCTGACCCTGGATCCTAACTATTTGACCTAGGATCCCTAGATCCTAACTAAGATACCTGGATCCTAACTAGGATCCATCAATATCTGACCCTGGGTCTTACATCTGTCTTTGCTAGGATTTCTAGTAGGATCCTAGGTAGGATACCAGCACTATCTGACAGACAGTGGTAGGATCCACAAAAGCACTATCTGAGCAACACTATTCTACAGATCTTAGTGTTTCTAAGTACACTGTGTCTTTGTAGACTGCCCTCAATGAAAGCATAAAGGGTTTACAGAGTACCAAAGAAATTCCAAAGAAATTCCTTGCATGTGTGTTTTCTGTTATTGTTGAAACTGAAACCAAGTTCAAAGAGTGAGCAAAAAAGTGCAAATAAAAAGACTTTCAGCAGCATATTTGTCACTTGAGCACGCAAACCACTCGCTTCACCATAGCATTGTGGAATCATTTTTTTCTCATCGATTTTTACCATATTTAGTGTTGATCAAAGAATGTTGAACAAAGTGTCAGTGTCATTCCTGGATTCTGCAGATACTGTCCACATATCGCATCACTGTACTGACTTGCTCAGCATTGCTTACATCACTTGCCTCATCCATTATAATTGTTATAAACTGAGCCTTGCTGAACTCTCTGAAGCTGATGTAACGGCAGTCCGTATGTTGCCTATATCACATCATTCCAACTTCTGTTTGAAAGATATGTTGCATTTTTAGAGCAGACTCTAAGTGTTTCTTTAATACAGGGTTATAGCAAGCTAGCAATTGTGTTAGCTCTAAAATAGTCCTCTGCCATGAGATTCTGCATGTTCACGATGCCCTCTCAGGGGCTGTCCACACCTCCCTGGTGTTACCACAATATTAATCAATCTTTTCACTGCATTTTTTTTTTGTCCTTCCTTTCTAGCTGAAGATGCTGCAGCCACCTAAACATCTAACTATCAACTGGGATAGATTTAATGAATGTAATTTATGCAAGGGCTGCATGCTTATGGACTGCAGAACATTCATGTTCTCATATTGTGCCCCTTGCATCTTTTCAACCACTTGCTTGTGTTCCCAAAGTGGTGAAAGCAGTACTAACCAACCTGGCCCACTGAACAGGTAACATTTTTACTGAGGCATCTACAATAGAAACAGTACATTTTGTCTGTTACAGGTGAGTACTCTAGCCGCATGGATAATCACTGTACCACATGTAAGGCCTCTCTCCTTTAGGAGGGGCTTATACTTGCCTTAGAAACTCCTTCCCTCTTCCCCTGGAGCTTAGTTTTCCTGTTTGTGCTCTGGGGAGAGTAATTTCTGTCAGCCGTCACTTGGTAGCAGCAGAGAGTGGTTAGCTTGGAGGGTGTTTAAGGGAGGGACAGGAAGTTTTCTGCGTCTTCGTTCCTTGGAGGGGGCGTAGAGACCAGTGATACTGCTAGGGCAGTAAGCAGGAGAGCTCCTCCCCTCCCCAGGTAGGATCAACAGCTGGCCGATGCGGCGGGTATCCACATGGAAGGTGATCAGCTAGACAGTTGTGTGCATGTGGGTCCAGGCCCTGGGAAGGTCCAGTTGGGAGGGAGGTAGCGTAGGAGCAGCAATGAAGGTGAGTGGGACCCTGAGGTCAGTGTAGGCCCTTGTTGTGGAGTTTGTGTTCCTGGGTCATCAGGGCGGCAGTTGGTTGTGGCAGGACTGCTGCAGCTCAGTGTGGTAGTTCAGCCCAGGGATGCTGGTGATGAGGCCGGGGGAAACCTCTACCTGTTAGGAGGGACAGGCCTCGGGGCTGCCGGATTTGCTGAATGGGCTGTGGAGTGCCCTGAAGGTCTTCTCCTTGAGCTGGATTGCACTTATCGGGCAACAGGATGGAGGTGAAAAGAGTATGTAGCAGCCTTAGCAATTTGGAGCCACACTCCTGGAAAACAGTGGATGGTGTAAGAGAGAGGGGAATCACTTTTGGGACCAGGGAGGCCAGTGTGAGATGCTCTGGGGCAAGACAGTGGGCTGCAAGGATGGAAGCACCCTGGTGTGTAATGGCTAGATACAGGGTAGCTTGGGGAAAACTTACTATTTCCCTGCTAGGATAGTGCTCTGTGAAAAAAGTTAAGGGAGCACTGCAGCCGGGTTAAAGGAAAGTAGCCTTCTTTGGTAGTGAAGCAGAAGCTGGGTACTTACTGGTGCAGAAGAGTTCAAAGGAGCTTCATGTTCTAGTAATTTAAAGGTTTTGCCTGGTGGAAAATCTCTGCCATGAAGTTCTGTGTGTGATATGTTGTCCTGCCTCATAGAACACCACTTTGATAAATTCTCCCTCCATTCGAGATGTAAAGAGTTAGCCCAATGGAGCTGCTGAATGTCTTTCAAGAAATGATGCCCCAGAGCTTGTGATCATTTAAGAGCTCCAGAGAAACAAAGTTCAAATGTTGGGAGAAAGTTTTGATTCTGGTGGGTTTATTTCCAAAGGCAATTTAGAAATTGAGATGTTTTAGTATTAGCAGTCTCTGGAGGTTTTCTGATAACAGGAACCCATCTTATATTAGAAGATCCTTCATCTTCCAGCTGCCAGTGTGGTGGGGGTTTAAGACGGCGCTGCTGATTAAATTTGGGGTTGTTGCCCACTGTGCCCCCTCCCAGAATGCTGAGTGTCTGCTGTAATGCCTCAAGCACAGAGAAGAAGATGACTTGAGATAGGCAGAAAACTATTTTCCAGCTAAAAGTATGTGTATGCTTCGGAAGTTTTGGTTGAGATTACTTCAGTTGCAGGCCCCTCCCCAGAAAATCGTGTTGGCCCATAGATAGTTCAGGGAAGGATGGCTGCTCACACTTTTTGAAAACTTTGTGAATGTTTCCCTGCACCGTGTGATGCTTTTTATATTCTGTTAACACTGGCTGAAATGGTCCCTTTCTTTACACTCACTTTCTGCCTCCTTGCCACCTTTGGCCACCCTGTCCATCGCATCCTACTTGGGGATCCGGCCACCGTCCATCTGTACCACAGCCTTACGCTGGCACCCTCTAACCCCCTGGTTTTCTGCCTCGGAGGCAGGGTGTGCAATGCTGGCAGGGGCATACTGCGCATGTGTCCGCATGCAGCATGCCTATCGCCTGCCCCCTCCTGCCCCTTTCTATCAGGACAGACGGTCTACACCCAGCTCCACTAGGTGTCAGGCTACGCCTGTCTCTGTACCCCAACCCACCCCAGGAGTGGATAGCTATCCATCGGACGCTCCATCCTCTCCCTCCCCTGATGACCCCCAGCAACCTGAGCTCACTCCCGAACCCGGATCACTGGCATGGCGCAAGGTACAGCGACCAGCGCCTCAGCCCTCAGCACCACTGGGCCGGCCAGAATGGTCCTTTTCTAATTGTTAAATCACATAGTTCACGGTTTACTGAAAGTGATTTTCTTGGATTGCTTTCAGAATCATACAGACTATGTTGTTCCAAAATTAGTGGTTGCTGATGTTGATGTGGTACCTCTTGTTCTACGTGTTGACTAGGACCTGATATGGGTGTTGTAACAGCCTCATGATTAATTGTAGGAGTATGCTGATACAGCTTTGGAGAACTGTCAGCATTATCTTTAACTCTGAAAAATTGTCATATATCCATTTTTTCCTATAATTGAGCACTGCACAATTATTATTTTATACAGGGCTTTCCTCCTCTAAGTTATTGTATGAAATGTGCGTGTGTTTTACCTCAGTCAATAAAATGTTTTCTAGGTAGACTGAGCCTGTTGTTTGTGTTCTTTATTCAGGATATTTATATGTAACCCCCTACAAATGGGGGTTCCCGAAAAGTCTTCCTCGAGCTTGCCTAAATGCTCACTGCCAGGCTGGTGTCCTGCGTTTTAGCAGTTTAAATGTGATTGCCAGAGAGTGCCTGTATAGCTCTGTGTACTGTCTCTTTAAGAGCTGCCTGGATTGCAGTCATAAGTAATCTGAGAGGGAGCTCTGTTGAAAGATGTAACTATTTGCTGAAAATGATTTAGAGTGATAATGATGATGTAGTTTGTCTAACAAGCCTTCTTTGCAGCAAGAACTGTTTTGTTTATCTCCATTATCTTGGTCCTGGACTGCGAATTGGACCAATCAGTACTGGTGGCACCTAAAATGGAGTCGGACTACAGAAGCTGTCTGGAGTCAAAATCTGTAGGAATTGTAGTTTTGGGCTTTTTGCGCCTTTTTGCACCTGAAAGGAGAGCCTTTGTTGCGACTGACAGGAAGATCAGCCAACCGAACCTTTTGGATCTTGGGGAATTTCCCAGGCTGCTGCAACTAATTTCAGTTTTGAGCTGAGAAGTGAAGAAGTAACAGTTCAAGTGATTTTTGAGCAGCAGTTCTGTGTAGTTTTGCATGGAAGAACTGTGAAAGGGATGAGTTTTGGCATGCCTGTCTGCCTGCTGTCCCTGAGAGGGAAAATAGAGTTTATTCGGACTGAATCCGAGTTGTGAGGGCTATTTAAGCCACTGGACTGTCACCAGGCTTTAACTTGAAGAAGACAGATGATGTGCTGAATGCGATCGGCCTGTCAGGATTTCCAGCTGCTTTTGAATCCCCGGTTTGTGCAGAGACTTTGCGATCGTGACGGAGAGCGGTTTGCTTGGTACAGTAGAATTTCCTTACATGTAAATGTGATTTGTATTGAAAGTGGGACGTGATTTGGTTCCCCACTGTGTGAACTGTGTTCTGCTTGCTGGTACTGTAGAATTCTTTACATGTAAATGTGCTGTGTATTGAAAGTGGGTCGTGATTTGGTTCCCCACTGTGTGAACTGTGTTCTGCTTGCTGGAAGCTTTATCCAGCCTAATCGGACTGAATCCACGTTCATCTCCATTTGGCCTGGGCCATGCCATGCTGGCCCTGCCAGACTAACTGCACAGAGAAAGCCACCGATGTGAGATCTGCCTGGGGATCAGCCCCCTGCTCCACACTTGAACAGGAACAAAGCCTTGGCGAATCGTGTGGGCCCTGCTTCTCCTGGAACTCCAGATTAACCACTTGTTGTCTTGATTTTCATCCAGCCTGTGTCCAGTCTTGGGTATTGTGAGTAATCATCAGGGTAGCTCCCTTCAACAACAGTATACTCTAAAAGTGTGTCATCTGATTGTCTTGTTGTTTTCTTTTCACGAACTGAGCCCTCCGGCTCCGGATTACAAATAGTGTGTATTGTGCATGCTGTTTTCTTCTATCACAGGGCCTCAACCAGCTGCAATGTTCCTGGCTAGCCTACCATTCTCCATCTGGGTACCCAGAGTGTGTGACTGTTTATGGGCCCTGAAGTGCATGCATAACTGTTTGATTGATAGAGTCTTTAAGCAAATTAACCTGATTATGCCCCTCCCTTGTTCAAGCCCCTTAAGTAAATCAGATCTAACTCTGTTGCATTTAACCTGGCTGTGGTTCCAGCTTGTGCAAGAGTACTGTACTGCTGTTATTTGCTGTGTATAACCTTGTTTTACAGGGGGTCAAGTGAACAAAATATGGTGTCACTCTGGTCTCCAAAATTACTGCAGTGAGTCCTTTGTATTTTGTAAATCAAATTTATTAAGAAGACCACAACACAATCGTGCTCCTATTGTTACCCAGCGCTTCGACTCCTCGCGACCCGTGAGGAAGACTCGCGAGGAGTCGAAGCGCTGGGTAGCCATAGGAGCACTATTGTGTTGTGGTCTTCTTAATAAATTTGATTTATAAAATACAAAGGACTCACTGCAGTAATTCTGGACACCAGAGTGACACCATATTTTGTTCACTTTATTCAGCTTCTATTTACGAGCTGGCTGCTCGTTTTGGTGAGCACTGGGCACAATTGCCGATCGTGGCTGTTGTTCTTTTGGATCTATTCACTTTTACAGGGGGTCCCCAGGGCTGGGCCAGAGGAAATCCCTGGTGTTAAGTGCAAACAGAGTGGGTACTGTGTAGTGTATCAGGGTATTGTGAAAGTGATTATTGTGTTTTGTTCCGCCACTAGTAAGGAAAGAGGGGGTTACAGTGTCCCAGAGGGCTGTGCTCAGGTTAGCTGACCACTACCAACCCTGACCTCCGGGTGGAGGCACCCATTTCAGAACTCAGGCCCCTTAACCTGTTACTAGCCAAGCAGGCAGGGGTAGTAGCCCTTGGGATAGCACCACCTAGGGGTTACATGAGCTTCACAGAGGCTTAGGCAATGCAACACACATTACTGTATGTTGTATCCCATCAGAAGAGGACAGTTTTGTTTGCCAGAAGGCCATATTTGAGACCTGTCTGGAAAACACTTTGAGCTATAGACTGTCAGGCAGTTGGAAACAGGCACCATTTGACACTAAAGGTCAAGGCCCAGCTTTGCACACTGAGGGAGAAATCAGGGAGGGTCTAGTCGTACTCCTATATTTGAATCTGCTGACACCCTTGAGTGGGATTCATCTTTACAGGTGATGGAGAGCTCTGAGGGGTAGCACAGAGTTACTGCTGTTGTAACTTGTAACAGCATGCAAGCAAACTTGTTTGGCACTGACAGATGCTTGTATTTATTCTGTTTGTCCTCATCTCTCTTGCCCCCCCTTGTTATCAAGGTGAGCCAAATTGCCTCCACAGTTCCCTCCGCCTCTTCCACTCCTCTTATGGCAATGCAGTTTTTGACTATTATTGCTACCCCTCCTCCCCTTCCCTCCCCTCTGTCCTTCCTGAACATGATGTAACCCTCCAGGTTCAGGTCCCAGTCGTGCCCTGCGGTGGCCCAGGTCTCAGTGACCACTGTCGCATCCACCTCTCCCTCAGTTAGCATCACCTGGAGCTCAGGCATTTTTATTGCCCAAGCTCCTGGCATTTAGCAGGACTACCTTCCACCCTTTCCCTATACTTTAATTTCCCCTGCTCGTATTCCCATGGGGATTCTGTCTTCCCCTGGTCCACACCTTACCAGTCAGCCTTTTCCTGCATTCTTCCAGCTCCACACGGGGGTGGAGACAGAGTCCCTCCTTATCGGACCCCCCTCAACAGCCTTTTTCCCCATCCCCCTTCGCAAGTGTAAACCCCACCTTTCACAAATTAACCCCTCTATTTTCAACTTAAGGATTTCCTTCCCATCCAAATTGAGATGGAGCCTATCTCTAGCATACAGCTCCTTATCCTCCCAGGTCTTCCCCCATCAACCCATACCCTCTGGCCCCACACCACTCCCTGAGCCACTGGTTTATCACCCTAATCTTCCTCTTGTATTCCCTACTAGCCCTTGGCACCAGCAGCATTTCCGAGAAGGAAATTGCTCATCCTATATCATGATAGACCCAGGCAAGCTCCCTGAACCTTGCCTGTATCTGTAGCTCACTATTTCCTCAATGTCATTGGTACCCAGGTGGACCAGTATGTCTAGGGAACCTCCACAATATCTTTGCCAGCTAATATACCTCATGCTTGGCCCCTGTGCAGCATTAGTCCAGGGAATCATTTTGTTCTAACCGGGCAGGCTTCTCTCTGCTATCCTTTGATCCCCTGATCATGGAATCACCCAACAGGAGCACTCTGGCTGCCTTTTCTCCATTTCCTCTTCCATGTCCCTCATCCTTTCTACCAGACTGCCCCCAGCTGGCTCCTTGCTCCTCCCCCTATCTGGGTGCCACCTGCCATCCCCTCCTCATTTACCCTGGCCATCCCTTCCCCTCCAATCCTATGCCTCTCTTCCTCCTGAGCATCCTTCTGTACCTCGCTCACCCCCAATCGCTATTACTCACAACTGGTCCGCCCATCTGCCAAACTAGCCTGGCCTGCCCTCCTTCCTTCCATCTCTGTTCAGCCCCTCCTTCTGTCGTGCTCCCCTGGCCCAAACCCTCAGCTGCCTTTACTGTATCCTCCTTGTACTTCTGGTCCTTCTCCTTGCCCTTCTCCCAACTGGTCCTTTCTTTGCACTTTCCTCCCTCTACCCCCTCCTTCTCCTGCTCTGATCCCCTGCTCTCCCCGCTTTTCCACATTCCAAGTTCCCCCTGTTCCTCCTGCTATCCAGCTCCTGCCTCCTGCCCCCTATTCCCTTTCCATCTCTAACTGCCCCTGTCATGGTTACATCATCCCCCCAATCCACAAGAAGAAGAAGAGAATTGAAGTGGTTACTGAGCTTAAGGTCCGATCCATCTCCCCCATTGCTTCCTTGTGTTCAGCCCCAGTCATCTGCCTACTTCCCTGAGAAAGTCCTCCCTTTGGCCCCTCCATCTGTGAGGGTCCCCAGTTACCTGCCTGCTTCCTTTGTAGAATCCTCTTTTTGGGCCCCATCTGCCAGGGTCCCTATGCGACTTCAGAGTACTCTCCTGCACTCCTTTCCCTATGCCCCCACCCCTAGTGCTTGGTGCAACACCGTGGGAGAGCCCCTGCCCTATTCCCCAATCATACCTCCCCCCTTCCCCCAGCTGTCTCCTAATCCCCTCAACCTCCTCCCTAAGCTGTGCCAGCTGGTAGCACACTGGGCAACCACTGAACTTCCAAGCCCAGTCCAGTATCATGGCTGCCCCACACCCTGTGCACCCCACCACCCTCCCAAAGATGCCAGCCCTAATGACATGTGGTCCCATCCCCCTCCAAGTAGGTTTCCTTGGGTGAGCCACCAGGTTCTCCACTAGTCCAAGACTTTTAAACTTGCAACACTTGAGTGGTTGAACTTTTCCCTACCTGACTATTAGCCTTAAGAGTTTGCTCACAGGGGAAGTTTGCAATTCCCTAAACTCCTCCCTCCCAGCCTTTAAGCTCAACCCCCAGTGGCTCTTCTGTATTTAAGAAAGGCTAATGCAAGGGGGTGGGAGGTGGAAGGGCTTTCCAGAAAGTTCTTAAGGAGTTAGGCCAATTTTAAAACACAACTTACAAACAATAACAACTTACAGAAACTTATGACAAAGTTAGCTTTCCAGAACCTCATCACATTTTCAAACTAAAAACTGCTACCTCTGCCACAGCTTGTACATTAAACAATGTAAGATGGGACCCTTCCCTATCAGCTAACTTGGGGCTAGATGGGGCAGGGAAACCAAACCTAGAAGGCAGAACAGTCAACCTGGAATTGGCTCTTAGGGGTAGTTTGGGCAGTGAGCTCTGGGAAACATAAACCCCTTTGTGGACCACATTGAGAGGCAAATCCACTGGCCTCCTGGGAGAATCATAACTGAAGTGTACTACTGGCTTGACAGCTCAGCCAGTCTTTCTGAGGGGGACAACTACAGTCTCTGTATTCTCAGCACTGGTCTGGGGACTCTTGTCACTTGTGAGGGTGCCTCTGCCTGGATAGGAATGTCCAAACGTGGAGATTGTCAGCTCCTTGCTCTGTAGGCTTTGTTTCTACAACACTTGACTCATTAAACAAAGGCTCAGGCACAATCAAACTTTGAGGCACTGAAAGGGGGTTGTCAGCACTCTCGTAGTGTTCTTCAAGTTCTAGAATGTCACCAGAAAGACTCAAACCATCAGTCTCTTCATCAGGCAAATCATACAGTTCCACAATATACAGAGACTCAGCACCTTCAGACGTGATATTTTGCATTTCACTTTCAGGGAGCATTGGCTCTAAGGACAAAGCTGGGGGGTTAGGCAGTCCAGAAGGCTCAGCTTCATCCCCACAATTGGTCATAGGGTTACCTCGAAACAGCTGACTCAATTCATAGGAGGGGTAATAGGCATTCTCACACTCACTTTCATCAGAAGTGGACTGACAGTCATTATCATTCTGGACCTGCTGCGGAGGAAACCTTAAATCTATGACCACTGGGGTAGGTTGACTCTGTCTCTTTCTTGCAGCAGCATGAGTCACCGGCCCAGAGGAATCAATCCCTGCTGGTTCATCCTCAATTATGACTTGGCCAATAGGTAGCAAGTGGTTACAATGCATGGTCTTGATAGCTTTGGAGTTATTCTCTGGGTGCACTTTGTACACTGGTAAATCATCCAACTTTCCAACTACTACATGAGGAAGATGGTGCCATTGATCAGCAAATTTGTGTTCACCATGCAGTCCCAAATTGCGCAACAACAAACGGTCTCCAGGTCGAAGCTCTTGAGCCTTTACTTTTCTATCACCCCTCTCTTTGTTGGCTAGATTTCTCTTGGCAGCCATTGTCTGGGCCAGTTTATAGGCATGGTTCAATTGAGCTTTCAGTTTTTATACATATTGCAGGTAGTTTTCAGCTCAGACCCCATCTGGAGAGACCCCAGAACAGATCAACTGGCAGCCGAGCCTCTCTCCCAAACATGAGACTGCAGGGGGAGAACTGGGTAACATCATTTTTCGTGCAATTGTATGCGTGTACCAAGGTGCTAATCTGCTGGCTCCATTTATGCTTGTCTTTTGGGTGGAGGGTGCCCAGCATGTCTAGCAGGGTGCAGTTAAAACTTTCTGGTTGAGGGTCTCCCTTCGGGTGATAGGGGGTAATTCTTGACTTTCGCACCCTCCGTAGAGAGAACATTTCTTTGATTAGCTGACTCTCAAAGTCTCTGCCTTGATCAGAGTGGATTCGCTGTGGGGCACCATAGTGGACAAAGAAATGTTCCACTAGCACCTTGGCCATGGCAGATGCCTTTTGATCTTGTGCATATCATGTGAAATGATCCATAGCCACTAACACATTGCCTATGTTCCGCTGATCAAGTTCTAAACGCAAGAAGTCTACGCAGACTAGTTCCATGGGGGTGCTGGTAGTAATATTAACAAGGGGAGCAGCCCTATGAGGCAGGACTTTTCTTTGCAGGCAGCGACTACAAGTCCTTACATGGTGCTCAACATCGGCCCCATCTTGGGCCAGTAGAATCGAGATCATACTTGGTCAAGTGTCCTGTCAATACCAAGGTGCCCCATATGATTGTGGAGGGACCTCAGTACCAAATCTTTAAAGGCCAAGGGCAGGACCAGTTGCTGCTTGTCTACTTTGCCGCTACGATCTACTGTCTCTCTATACAACAACTGATTGAGCAACTTCAACCTGAGGCCTTCTTTAAACAGTAAAGCAGTTCGCAAATCGGAGGAACGCAACTTGGACACATCTTTCCCTGCACGATGGGCATCAAGTGCTGGCTGAATCATAGGATCTTGGGATTGAGCCCACTGAATGCTGTCATTGTCAAACTGAGGTAGTGTACTAATATCTAGAGCAGAGAAGTGGCAATACGCAGCCGGTATGCAGGTGTCAGAAGGGCCCAAGCAATCTACCAAGCAGTCCACTGTGTCCGCAGACATCTGTTCATCTCTATCAAACTTTTAGCACAATGCTCGGATGTCCGGTTCAGACACCCTGACCCAATCACTCTTGGAAGTGGGCCTTCAGGATAGGGTGGTCAGCATCAATATGGTTCAGGCCCGGTCGAGAGCATAATCATAGGTTGATAATGGAGTAAGCCACCGGTGCCCAGTGGCGTCTAACTTAGCTGAAGTCTGCACATAGGTCAATGGGTAATTTTCAGTATTCACCAATATCTTTTCCCCATAGAGGTATTCATGAAACTGGTCAACAATGGCCCATTTTAGTGCAAGAAACTCCAACTTATACACAGGGTAGATTCACTCTGACGGGGTCAAGCTCCTACTGGCGAAAGCCATTGTTCTCAAACCATCTTCATGGTCTTGATACAGCACAGCTCCCAAACCCTGCAGACTAACATCAGTATGCAGCACACAGGGTTTGGTGGGATCAGCACAGGCGAGGATGAGGGTGTGGGTGAGCTGGTATATGACTTCGTGGAAGGCTGCTTCACAATCAGGTGTACAGTAGAGCCCAAAAAGTACACCTAGGTGGAAGTATACTTTCTCTAGTTCTTTGGTGTCCCTTTTTTGTATTTACAATTGGTAGGAGGCTAACCCTGGGTAAGATTCAAGAGTGGGCGAATCACCTTGGCATAGTCTTTTATGAACCTCCGGTAGTAGCCACAGAACCCCAGGAAACATGGTTCTTTCAAATTATGGGGCTGGGGCCAAGTAGTCAGTGCTTCAACCTTACTGGAATCAGTCTCTATCCCTTCTGTAGATACTATGTGCCCCACATACTTCACAGAGGTTTAGAAAAACTGGCACTTGTCAATGGACAGCTTGAGGCCAAAATCCTTCAGTTGGTCTAGGACTTTAAACAGTTGGTTCTCATGCTCCTCTAAGGAGCTCCCAAACACAGTGACATTGCCCAAGTACACCAGGCATTCCAGCAAATTCATATCTCCCACCGCACGTTCCATCAGTCACTGAAAGGTGGTTGGGGTGCCCGATATCCCCTGTGGCATTCTCAGAAATTCATAGAACCCCAAAGGACAGATGAAGGCTATTTTCTCACGGTCCTCCGGAGCCATCGGAATCTGATAATATCCGTTGTGAGAATCCAACACTGAGAACCATTTGCTCCCATTCAGACAATCCAGAACATCTTGTATATAGGGCATGGTGTATTGATCGGGAATGGTCCACAGGTTCAGGGTTCGATAATCAACACACATCCTCACAGACCCATTCTTCTTATGCACAACCACAATAGGAGAGGCATATGGGCTCCTGGATTCTTGTATCACACCAGCAGCGAGCATTTCCTGCAAGTGTCTTCTCTTCTATGTCTGCTGGGGCTAGGCGTTGGGACCTCTCTCAAAATGGCCATTCATCGTGCAGGCGTATGTGATGCTCCACACCCTGGACACATCCCACATCCCATTCCTTCAACAAAAACACTTGGTCTCTCTGGGCAAGTTTCTTGGTAATTCTAGCCTTCCATTCAGGTGGCAACGGGGAGTCACCAAAGTCGAACAAGTCTGGGGTCACTCTCTTCTTCTCACCAGGGTGCTTGTTGCTAGACAATATCGCAGTGTCTGCACAGTGTACCATAGCTAGGGTGGACCCTCTGTTCACCCGGATCTCTCGATCTGACACATTGTGAATCTGGACCATCACTCGTAGTGCGTATGCATGAGCACAAGCTGGCAAGATGCTGGGCTTGGCCAATAATCCTTCTGGCAATTTTCTATTGATTGGTGCGTCCAACATCAGTATTTTGTTCTTGACATCTTTCTGGAGGTGAACTTCCCCTTGAATGGTACTCTGGGTGTTAGGGGCCAGTACCATTGCATCGGGATCCTTCTTCCACACAATCCCACCGGTTCATCCTGGTCTACTTCCTCAGGTTTCTGTTGCAAATCATAAGCCCTCTTGATCAGAGTCGGAATGCCCTCCCAGTCTGTCACCCTTGTTTCTCATGACAGAGTTGTGTTAGCCTCCCAAACGTGTGCGTTTGTTCCAATTAACAGGGGAAACCCCATCATACAGTCCGGTGGGGGGACACACTTGGGCCAGTGTCTCTACTTGCTCCTCTGCACCAGTTACAGTTGCAGGAAAAGACAACCAAAGGTGGACATATCCTAGGTAGGAATAAGACTTGTCGCTCAGCCCCCACACATGTAGGCTTTCCAGGGTCTGTGATGACATATCAGATAAGTGTTTGTCATACCAGTCCTGAAATACAATGGTCACTTGCGACCCACTGTCAAGCACAGCCCGAGTAGGAATACCATTCACAGCCACAGTAGTCTCCATTGAAGGGCCCACTATTTTGGACCAGTTGGGAGGGACAGCAGCAGGGACCTAGACAGACAATTTAGCCACAAAGAGGTTTGAGTTAGGATGTCCAAAGCCTTCACTGCGATCATTTCGTACACCCCTTGACCACTGATTCAGTTTCCGAACCTCCGCTCGAAGCCAGTTTACCACTCTCTCTAAGTCCTGCTGAGAATGGCATTCCCTCTTCATGTGACCATCCTTGCTGCAATTGTGACAAATGACAGGCTCTTGGGGCATCCTTGGAGAAAACATTGCAGGGGATGCTGGAGCATCGACGGGAGATTGTGATCTGGCTCCTGCTGGAAGTGTGCCATGTCTCAAAGGTTCCTTTAGGGTGGCAGTCAATTCCTTGAGCTCAGCTGAAAAGCCACCCTCAATAGCGGATGCCTGAGGATGCACACCCACCCCCATGGCAGTTACGTCCTGACAGGGGCCAGGGTCTTTGTCATCAGTGGATACCTCATTGATAACACCTGGTTGCACCTTTCTGACTTCCTTCAGCAACTCCTTTCCCCACCATTTAGCCCATGGCGGGACACTCTTAGTGGTCTCCATTTTGGACGGGCCTTCCGGTGCCATGATCACTTGGGCTGCACTCACCCCATAATTACAATCTCCCTCTTCACGTTCAACCTCCCGGAGTTCTTTTATCAAGTCACAGTAGTCAGGTGGGTTACCTTTCCTATCCTGGAGCCTTAACTGGAGGATCTGCAATTTAGAATGCTTTGCATGTTGCAATATGTGCCCAATCTCACACGATTCAAGTCACTGGCGGCTACCCAACCTTTCCGGTAAGCTTTCTGCAAAGCTCCTTCTAGATGAGTAACATGCGCAGACAAACTGTCCCCTTCCATTGTTTGGTACCTTGGAATTTCCACATCAAATTCTCCCCTGACTCAGTGCTCCCAAAATTGCCTTTGAGCACAGATAGGTACTTCTGAGCAGATGCATCAGGGTTTTTGGACCTCAAAAATGTAATGGCTTCGAGGTGGGACCCCTCAAACTTTCTATGATTCTTTTCTGCTTCTCAGCCTCTGAACACTGCCACTCGGGTACCAAGGGGGTAACATAGTCGATCCAGGTCTCCCAGTCGTCCTCTCCCAGTGGGGTGGGAAGAGTGCCTGAGAACATCCTCAACTTGCAGTATGTGTCATGACTAACTGCAGGCACGGGCGGGGGTAATGGCACAGGAGCTGGGGCAGGACCGGTACTGGGCCGGGTGGAAGAGTGGGGGAAGGATCACCCCCAGGCAACAGGAATGGTCTCTTAAAATCCTCTACAGTCTTTCCCTCCTCCAGCAATAACAGCCAACTTTCCCTCAAAAGTCTCATATAGTTGTAGAAGCTCATTCCCTGCAGGGGCTTTACTGTCTTCTATCACTCTCCAGGTTGCTGGGGCCCCTTCTGAGGCAATAGTCCGTGGCACTTTGGAAATGTCCACTGGATCACTACACTCTACTAAGGCCATGAAAGTTTGGGTGGTCAAATCAGCCTGTCACCCCACCACCACAGCGTTTGTTAAACATTCAACTTTGAAAAGTACTCCTTCCACAGTGTCTTTACTAATGCTTAAGGGAATATCCAATTTAAGCAGGGCATTGTGAGGGTCAGTCTCCTGCCCTGTACACCACCCCACCAACTGATGCACAGCCACTTCTGTAGGGGTAGCCATTTATGTTTGACAATAATTCGTAATTCTGGCCACTAGGGGGCACTAATCCCAGCAATGCCTCCAAGTTGTAACCCCTAGGTGGTGCTGTCCCAAGGGCTACTACCCCTGCCTGTTTGGCTAGTAGCAGGTTAAGGGGCCTGAGTTCTGAAACGGGTGCCTCCACCCGGAGGTCAGGGTTGGTAGTGGTCAAGCTAACCTGGGCACAGCTTTCTGGGACACTGTAACCCCCCTCTTCCCTGCTAGTGGCCAGAACAATACACAATAATCACTTTCACAATACCCCTGGTACACCATACAAATACTCACACTGTTTACACTTACCACCAGGGCTGGTTCCTCTGGCTCGACCCTGGGAACCCCCTGTAAAACAAGGTTATGCACAGCAAACAGCAACAGTGCAGTTCTCTTGGCACAAACTGGAACCACAGTCAGGTTAAATACAGAAAAAGTTAGATCTGATTTATTCAGAGGACTTGAACAAAGGAGGGGCATAATCAGGTAGATTTGCTTAAAGGCTCTATCAATCAAACAGTTATGCATGCACTTCAGAGTCCCTAAACAGTCACACACTCTGGGTACCCAGGTGGAGAAGAGGTGAGCTAGCCAGGATCATCGCCCAGGGTATGCCGGCATCGCAGCTGGTTGGGGCCCTGTGATGGAAGAAACAACATGCACAATACACATTATTTGTAATCCAGAGCTGGAGGGCTCAGTTCGTAAAAGAAAAGAAACAACAAGACAATCAGATGATACACTTAGATTAAGCTGTTGTTGCAGGGAGCTACCCTGATGGTTACTCATGATACCCAAGACTGGACATAAGCTGAACAAAAATCAAGACTGCAGGTGGTTGATCTGTAGTGCCAGGAGAAGCAGGGCTCACACGATTCACCGAGCCATTGTTCCTGTTCAAGCGTGGAGCAGGGGGCTGATCCCTGGGCAGGTCTCTCATTGATGGCGTTCTCTGTGCAGTGGCGTAGTCTGACTGGGCCAGTGTGGCAAAGCCCAGGCTAAATGGAGATGAATGTGGATTCAGTCTGTTTGGGCTGGATACAGCTTCCAGCAAGCAGAACAGAATTCACACAGTGGAGAACCAAATCACGACCAACTATCAACACACAGCAAATTTACATGTAAAGGATTCTACTATACCAGGCAAACTGCTCTCTGGTCACAGTCGCAAAGTCTCTGCATAAACTGGGAGTTCAGAGGTAGCTGGAAATCAGGGTGGGACAAATAGGGTAGCCAGGTGGCCAATGGCTACTTAAAAAATTGGTTTGGCTACCAGATTTTGAAAGTTATTGGCCAACTTGGCTACTTGCCTACAAAGTGATTTTTGAGCCCTTAAAAAGAATGACCTCTACAAATATTAGTCTGGCTGTCAGATTTTGAAAGCTAGTGGCCAAACTGACCACCAACTCACAAACTGATTTGTCCCACCCTGCTGGAAATCCTGACAGGCCGATCGCATTCAGCAAATGTTTGGTCTTCTTTAGGTTGAGCCTGGTCACAATTCAGTGGCTTGCTTCATTCTCAAAAACTCAGATTCAGTCCGAAATAATTCTCTCCACCCTCTCAGGGGCAGCAGGCAGGCATACAGGCCAAAACTCAGGCCTTTCCACAGTTCTCCTGTGTGAACTACGCAGACGGCTGCTCGACTGTCTCCAGCTGTTGCTTCTTCAACTCCCAACCAAGATCTGACCCAGACAGCAGGCAGCTTAGGGAATTTCCCAAAAATCCAAAAGGTTTGGTTGGCTGATTCTTCTGTCAGTCAAAGTAAGGGGTCCCCCTTCAGTTTCATTTTGGAGCCAAAGTCTCAAAACTACAATTCCTACACGTTTTGCCTCCACAGAGCCCCTGTAGGCAGGCTCCATTTTAGGTCCCACCAGTACTGATTGGTCCAATTCAGCAGTCCAGGACCAAGATGGTGGAGACAGACAGAACAGTCTTTGCTGTAAAGAAAGCAAGTTAGAACAAACTGCAATATCATTATTACTCTAGTAGATAATCAGTAAACAAGTACATCTTCTAACAGAGCTCCCTCTGCGCAATTAGCAATGGCAGAAACGGAGCGATTATCAGGCAGCCCGGGCAGGGCCCAATCATGGGAACACTCAGCTCCCCTCCCAGATCAATTATAACTGCAAACCAGGCAGCTCTTAAAGAGACAGTACACAGAGGCTTTACAGGCACTCTCTAGCAATAACATTTAAATGGCTAGAATGCAGGACACCAGCCTGAAAGTGAGCATTTATGCAAGCTCAAGGAAGACTTTTTGGGGACCCCATTTGTAGGGGGGGTTGCACCCATATGCAGCTGTCTGCTCTACATTAGCCTGGGCTGGCCTTCCCTTACTGGCCAATGTTCAATTGCTCTGGGCCATTTTATGGACACACTCCTTCGAGCAAGCTCACCATCTTCCCTAGTAAGGTATCTGTAGTAGCTGTCCCCTATATACTCAATAAGATCTTCGGACTCCCATCCTCTCCTTCAGTGCTGGTGCTCCACTGGCCTGGGCTTTCACAGTCTATACCCTACCTACTGTACCTCCTTTTCCCCAGAATTATGCCTCTCTCCCAGCGAAACGATCTTCTGCAAGGCTCTAAAGGACTCAATGTGTCTTCCTAGCCCTTGTTCCTGCTAGAAACAACAAGGCTGGCTGCCTTAACACTGTTTTCCACTCTGTTTGTCTGATGTGTATTATCTTTTAAACTAAATGTTATTGCACGGGTGCTCTCTGTATTTTGTACCTATACCCGTAAAGTTGATATCACTGATTTTCACTGTGTCCTGTACTGTGTTTCCTTTTTTTATTGCAAGCACATTTTTCGACTGCACCGACTACTGTAATTTTTGTTTGCACTTCTGCTTATTCATGATGTCTATTAATCGTACCCCGATGACATTGCTCTCAATTTATGTGTACCGTTTGCTGTATATTGTTTCTTGCTGTTAGCCTATAATTCGCTCAGGTCATGTCTGAAAATAGGCATAGTGTATGCCTACTGTATGTTACTTATTTATGTATGTATGAATGTATGTAAAAATTGGTAACAGGGACAGGCACACTGAGCCGGGCCTCATTTCCAGGTGCAATCCTGGAGAAAGGGGGAAGGGTGGGCAGAAGCACAATATCAAACAAAATCCAGCCAATCAGGTGATGTTGTTACAATAAGAATGACATAAGTTGAGTGTAGTACAGACAAAATGCCAAAACTTTGCATATGGAGGACAAATGAATTAGAATACAAATCATATGTGTAGATTGGGCAAACTCAAAGTGCATAATGCCAGAATGAAGGGAAGCTTAGCTGGTGCTGAAAGTAGGAGTCAAAATAGGTTCATAAACTTCAACTAGGTTGACAGAACTATGAGGTTAAGGGGAAGGGGTAGGTAAGGGGTGGTCAAAAGCAAGACAGGGGTAAGAAAGAGTTCAGGAAGAGGGTTGGCAGAAGCGGGGGGTGGAGTTTTAGATGGCATCTAATGGAGGGAAGGGAGGGGGAGAGACTGATGGAAGAGGGTAGCTGGTTCCAGAGGGAGAGGAGGTGGTATAAGAAAGCAGATTTTGCGGTTGAGGAGTGTGGGTGGGGAACAGAGAATGTCTGTGGGTCTATTGACTGCAGGGAGTAGGAAGAGGAGGGGATGGGGGAACCATTTTACATGCTATCAAAAACAAATAAATAAAATAATTGGGGTTATGCTGTTACATGTTTTACCTCTTTTTCACCCAGGACAGCACAACTAAGATGCAATATCATGCTTTTGATGGGGTCCTAATCTGAGCTCCTCAATGCAAGTCGGCTTAGCAAGCAGTAACAGAGGTTATTCATTGCTTAGTAGCTCACACGTTTGTCCTCAACCATCAAAAGAGTTTCCTGACTACAGATCAGACACTAAACCATCAGGAGGCAGATTTTAGACTAGCCAGGGCAATGCTTTTCCCAACATTGACAAAATTCCAAGACTTACAAACACTTTTTCAGAAGTTTCAGCATGCCACTCGTCTACCAATCCAGGTGTTCATGCAGCTTATAGGGATGATGGTTTCTCTAGCGGGCACAGTTTCATGGGTCACTCATGATTCACATGCATCCAACACAAGTGATCCTCCTCAGACAATTATGGTTCCCCCAAAAGGACAGCAGGAACCACTAAGTGACAATCTCACAGTGGATGGAGGACAGACTTTTTTGGTGGACAGTGAGGTCAAATATAATGAAGGGCTGCAGGGTGGGCCATCCACAGCAGGTATGGATCATCACCAACACGAGCCTCAGAGGTTGGTGTGCTCACCTGAATCAACTCTCAGTTCAAGACACATGTACATTACTGGAGTCACGCCTCAGCATCAGTGTGTCGTAAATGCAAGCAGTTCACCTGGTGCTACAAATGATCAAATGCTCCATTCACAGCAAAATGTCTTGATCCTTATGGACAACAGGTCTATGATGGTGTACATCAACCCCAAGGGGGCACAAAAAGTACGTACATGCTGAAGGAAACTGCTATTACTACACTAGGCCAAATTTCACCCTTTCAGCCTTGCCGCCATTTATATCCCAGGACAGGACAACATCACGGTGGACTGGCTCAGCCTCAGGACATTCTGCAGGGAGAGTGGGAACTGAAGGACAGCAACTTTCAACAACTCACATGGTGGTGGGGAACCCCACACATAGATCTCTTTGCCTCCAAACAAAACATCAAGGTCCCACAGTTCTGTTCGCTAACAAGGGACGACCAAGCAGTGGCAAGAGGCACCTTCTCCCTTTTCTAATAACTTCTGTATGCCTTTTATTCAATTCTATCCTGTCCAGGGTATTATACAAAGCAGCACAGGACAAAGTGGCGCTGATCTTGTTCTGCCCATACTGGCCCCGTTGACTGTGGTTCCCCCATCTAATCTGCAGACATGGGATCCACACTTTGTTTCACTTTAGTCCAGACCTTCTTCTCCAAGAGGGCCCATAGCTCACCTGAATCTCCACTATCTGTCCCTCTCAGCCTGGACTGTGTGGGAAGCTCTCAAAGACTTAGGGTATTCCACAGAAGTAATGGAAATGATAATACACTCCCAGCGTCAATCTTTGTCAAAGGTGTACTACAGAATTTGGCAGAAGTTTTTATTCTGGCTCCAATCCAAACAGATGGATGATCAGACAGTTTCATTAACAATCCTCCTTCAATTCCTCAAGGAAGGCATCGACAAGGGCCTACAGCCAAAAACCTTGAGGATGCATGTCTCCACCTTGGGGCTCTGCTCCTGGCAGAATCTGGAGAGTCACTCGGATCATACTCTCACGTCAAACACTTCTTATGAGTGTCTACCCTGAAACGTCCTCCAGTAAAGTCAACTGTAATTGCATGGCATTTCAGTCTAGTCCTAAAAACTCTAACTAAAGCACCCTTTGAACCTCTGGGAGAGGTGTTCCTTCTCCATCTCACAATGAAGATCACCTTCTTCATTGCTATCTCCTCAGCCAGAAGAATCAGCAAGATCGGGGCACTCTCTTCCAAAGAGCCATATACAATTTTTTTTTCTTTATCAGGATTTAGTTGTACAGACCCAGGATTATTATCGAAAGTAACCTCTGCATTCCATTGCAGTCAAGAATTGGTCCTACTCCTACCTTCCTTCTTCCTTAAGCCCAGAAATCACAAGGACAGAGAATTGCATACTCTGGATCCTAGAAATTACTTAAAGAGGCATCTCAAATGAACTAAGCCGCTGCACAACTCTTCAAAGATTCTGGTCCTCACGGCAGGCCAAAATCTGGGTAAAAAGGCATCTGAAGACTCTACCTTCAGACGGATCTAATCAACCATCATCCTGTCCTACAGACAAGCTGGTGTTCCACTACCAGGTATAGTAAAAGCTCATTCCACTCAAGCTATTTAAACTTTATAGGTGGAACTCAGGGATGCGTCCCCAGCTGACATTTGTGGAGCTGCCACATGGTCATCTCTGCACACTTTTAAGAAGTTTTATAAGCTGGATCAGGTGCTACAGATCATTATGGACATGTGCTATTCTGATTACATTTGTCCCACCCTGGGGTATCCTAGTCTTGCTGCTGTTTTAAATCTCAGTAGTCCTAGAGCCCTGCAACCAGCACAAGGAGGGAGAGATCAAAATTTAAATACCTGTAAATTTTATTTCTCCAACTGTTGGTCACAGGTCTGATTCCCTCCTAAGAATATACATAGTTAACATATGAACCTTCTGCTTGGTTCTGGACCATTCTCTAATGTTATGTTTCTAGTTTTACTTTTAGGTGGATTATATGGTTTGAGCATCAGACTTGTCTACTTGCTTTGGAAACCACTGGCACAGTCCACAACAGGAGGACCTGATGTCCAGGATGCTTCCCCTCTACATCTTGCCTCCAAGAGAGCATGAGTGAGAGAGAGAGAGAGAGAGAGAGAGAGAGAGAGAGAGAGAGATCCCAGTGGTTCTAGAGCCCTGTGACCAGCACTTGCAGAAAGAAAATTTTACAGGAATTTAACATTTCTATTTTTTTACCCTTTTTGACCCCAGATTTTCATCATAATCTATTTATGAACCCACCTTATAACTAAGACAGGTGCAATTTTTGATATGCCATTGCTACGGCGAAAACTTTACCATGACCGACACTACAGCGACAACAGCGCCAGGATGCTGTAGTGTCGGTGTGGGGCCCCAGCATTGCTTTCTGGGAATATTGCACCCCCTCCCTGAAGCAACTCCGACTCGGAGTTGATTAATTTAGTAGTGGGGGTGCAGGGGGCAGAGCCCCCAAAGAAAACACAGTTTGAAGTGACTCCCTTTATGCCAACCGCAAATGCGGTCAACATAAAGGAGTCGCTGTAACATCGGTGGACAATGAAATTGTCTATCGACTTTAATGGATCCGAATTTTTATGTTGATTGTGCTCTCATAAGTTCATGAATTTGCAATATTTTGATGCCAGATTTTCAACATTGGCATTTTGTCACACCTCCTTGTGAACAGTACAGCTGTCATTGTTCACATCCTGGCAGAAATGTGTTTTCACACTTCCGGCGCTGAATAGCGCGGTCGCTGTGGGAAATCAGTATTCGGGACACATTAAGAAAATGACAGTGACACTGTTCATGAGTAGAGGTCCTGAAATGGCTATGTTGAAAATTTGGTAGTGATACTCCATAAAATGACTGTGTTATGAGCGTGCGTTGCGTAGTTTGCACCACGCTCATCAGTTCGCGAATTTATAATATTTGACTCCAGATTTCCAACATTGCCATTTTCCCACACCTACTTAGGAACAGTGCAGCCGCCCTTTTTCCCATCCTGGCCGAAATGTGTTTTCACACTTCCGGTGCAGAATAGAGCGGTCGCTGTGGGAAATCACTGTCCGGGACAGATTAAGAAAATGACAGAGATACTGTTCACGAGCAGAGGTCCTAAAATGTCTATATTGAAAATTTGGTGATGATAGCCCATCAAATGACTATGTTACAAGTGTGTGTTGCACACTTTCCATGCACCATTGTAACTTTGCAAATTTGTAATATTGTCACGCCAGGTTTTCAACAGTGGAAGTTTTTCACACCTCCTTATGAGCAGTACAGCTATCATTTTTCACATCCTGACCGAAATGTGTTTTCACAGTTCTGATGCAGAATAATGCAGTCGCTGTGGGAAATCACTGTTCGCGACAGATTAAGAAAAATGGCAGTGGCACTGCTCATGAGCAGAGGTCCTAAAATGCCTATGTTGAAAATTTGGTGACGAAACTCCATAACATGACTGTGTTACAAGCATGCATTGAACTGTTTCCACGCACCCTTGTAACTTCGCAATTTTGTAATATTTTCAAGCCACATTTTCAACAGTGGCATTTTTCCATACCTCCTTATGAACAGTACAGCTGCCATTTTTCGCATCCTGGCTAAAGTATGTTTTTGCACTCCTGCCGCAGAATAGCATGGTCGCTGTGGGAAATCACTGTTTGAGACACATTAAGATCGAACGAGGGGGGTGACCAAGCTCAACTGAGCTCTGTCGGGACTGCTGCGGATTTGTTTGTGGGCAGACAAAGGGCCCAACGCAAGAGCCCAGTACAAAAGGGCAGCCTACAGCACTGGGAGAAACAGAACGAGAGAACGAGTGATGGAGGGGGAGTGAGCGAACTCAACGGAGTGCTGTCAGAACTGCTGCGGATTTCTTTGTGGGCAGAAAAAGGCATCAATGCAGGCAGGGGCCCAGTACAAAAGGCCAGCCTGCAGCGGTGGGAGAGACAGCACAAGCGAGTGAGACAGGGGGACTGAGTGAGCTCAATGGAGCTCTATCAGAACTGCTGTGGATTTCTTTGTGGGCAGAAAAAGGCGCCAATGCAGGCAAGAGTCCCATACAAAAGGGCTGCTTGCAGCGCCAGGACAAACAGAATGAGTGCATGAGAGGGAGACTGAGCGATCTCAATGGAGCTCTACTGGGACAGTTGCGGATTTGTTTGTGGACAGACAAAGGTGCCAACGCAGCCAGGAGCCCTGTACATAAGCGCAGCCTGCAGCGCCAAGAGAAACAGAATGAGTGAGTGACAGAGCGGTAGTGAGCGAGCTCGACGGAGCTCTATTGTGACTGCTGCAGATTTCTTTGTGGGCAGAAAATGTGGCAATGCAGGCAGGAGCCCAGTACAACAGGCCAGCTTGCAGCGCAGGCCGAAACAGAATGAGTGAGTGAGACAGCTCAATGGAGCTGTGTCGGGACTGCTTCAGATTTCTTTCTTGCCAGAATAAGCCACCAATGCAGGCAGGAGCCCTATACAAAAGGGCAGCCTGCAGCGGCAGGAGACCCAGACCTAGCGAGTGAGGGAGGGGGAGTGAGTGAGCTCAATGGAGCTATGTTGGGACTGCAGCAGATTTGTTTGTGGGCAGAAAAAGGCAGCAATGCATGCAGGGGCCCAGTACAAAAGGGCAGCCTGCAGTGGGGGGGAAACCAGAATGAGCGAGTGAGAGAGGGGGAGTGAGTGAGCTCAGTGGAGCTCTATTGTAACTGTGGCAAATTTCTTTGTGGGCAGAAGAAGGTGGCAACGCAGGCAGGAGCCCAAAGGAAAAGGGCAGCCTACAGCACCGGCAGAAACGGACTGAGCGAGTGACAGAAGGGGAGTGAGCGAGCTCAACGGAGCTTTGTCAGGACTGCTGCAGATTTCTTTGTGGGCAGAAAAAGGTGCCAACAGAGACAGAAGCCCAGTACAAAAGGGCAGCCTGCAGCGCCACAAGAAACAGAATGAGTGAGTGATACAGGGGGGAGTGAGCGACCTCAACGGAGCTCTGTCGGGACAGCTATGGATTTCTTTGTGGGCAGAAAAAGGTGCAAATGCAGGCAGGAGCCCAGTGCAAAAGGGCAGCCTGCGGTGCTGGGAGAAACACAATGAGTGACTGAGAGAGGGGGAGTGAGCGAGCTCAATGGAGCTCTATCGTGACTGCTGTGGATTTCTTTGTTGGCAGAAAAAGGCAGAAGTCCAGTACAAAAGGCCAACCTGCAGCGCAGGCAGAAACGGAATGAGTGAGTGAGAGAGGGGGAGTCAGCAGGCTCAATAGACCTGTGTTGGGACTGCTGCAGATTTCTTTGTGGGCAGAAAAAGCCACCAACAGAGGCAGGAACCCAGTACAAAAGGGCAGCCTGCAGTGCGAGGAGAAACAGAATGAGCGAGTGAGAGAGGGGGAGTGAGCCACCTCAACAGAGCTCTGTTGGGACAGCTGCGGATTTCTTGGTGGGCAGAACAAGGTGCCAATGCAGGCAGGAGCCCAGTACAAAAGAGCAGCCTGCAGCACCAGGAGAAAGAGACTGAGTGAGTGACACAGAGGCAGTGAGCGCGCTCAACACACCAACACAATCAACATTCGGCATTGACAAATGCTTGTTCAAGTCCTGTTCAAAAGGTGATTTTGCAGAGCGACTGAAAATATGATTCACAGGGGATTTATAAAATGACACCTGTCATGTTCATCAGGTGGGATAACAAAAGGACTGTGTGGCACATTTGGGACCAAAATCTGCAAAATGAGTAAACATTGAAACAAATCAATGTTTCCCCATAACTTTGTTGTTTTTTGACATTTTGACTCCAAATTTTCAACATTGTTATTTTTGGCCCTATCTTATGATCAAGATATGTGGAATTTTTTAAATCCCACTTGAAAGGTGATTTTGCAAAGTGGCTACAAAAACGTGTTTCAGAAGGGATTTAAAAAAATGACACCTTTCACGTTCATGAGGTGATGTATAAAGAGGACTATGTTGAAAAGGTGGGCCAAAATCTACAGAAATCATAATGTTATGTATAAACATTGGAAACAGTCACTGTTTCTTTATAACATCATTGTTTTTTGACATTTTGACCTGTCTTTCTATGACCCCACCTCAAGAACAAAACAGGTGGAATTTTTTTGATTTCCTCCAAAACGTGATTTTGTGGAGCGACCGCAAACATGTTTTTTTGGGGGGGCCTGAAAATTTCACCCACCTCATTGTTCATGAGGTGGGGTCCCAAAAAGGCTATGTTGAAAATTTGGTGTAAAAATGTTAACAAATGACAAAGTTATGTGTAAACGTTCCAAATGTATTAAAAAGCCATTAACTGAGCTTACCTTGTTTTTCTCTGTTCTCATTCAGCGTTGGAAGCAGCAGGACATACCAGTCGGAGGAGGAGAACTGGACAGGTTAGTAAGGGATGTTGGGGGGTGGGGTGGTTGGTGCTGAAAGGGGTCAGGGTAGGGAGTCAGGGGGGATGAGACAAATGATGAGGGATGGCAGACAACAAGGGACTGTTTTCTTCTTTCCAGATACTTGCTTGGTGGCACCAGGGGTGTGCACCCCAGTGTCACATTCAGTTTGGGGGGCCAGTGGGCATGGGAATGAAGGACAAGACAGCACACAGAGGGAGCAAGTGGGATGGTGTTTCTGTTGTACAGTAGGGCTGGCAGGGATGGAAACGGAGGGTCAGACAGCAACAGAGGGAGTGATTAGGAGGGGGTTCTGTTGTACAACGAGGCTGCTGGGGACAGGAACGGAGGATGGAACAGCATGCAAAGGAAGCAAGCAGAAGGGGGGTTCTGCTGTACAGTGGTGCTGATGGGGATGGGAACAGAGGGCAGGGCAGCACAGAGATAGAGAGAGCAATTGGAAGAGGCATTCTATTGTACAGCAGGGCTTGTGAACATGGGAGAAAAGTGTGGGACAGCACAAAGAGGGACAGAGCAGGAGGGAGATTCAGTTGTGCAGTTGGGCAGCTGGAAAAGGAATGGAGGGCAGGACAGCTGCATAGGGAGCAGGCAGGAGGCAGGTTTACTTGTAAAGAGGCAGACAGCAGGTATGGGATTGGAGGACTTGACAAAATAATCAGAACTGATGGTCATGCCCAGCTGGTATGCTAATGGGTTAAAATGTCTTATGATATGAGCAGCTTTGTTTTTTCATATGCAAGAAGTCCCCCTCCCCCCATCAGCAAGTTAACTAGGCATCATTACCTGCCTTCTTGTCATATGTTCCTCACAGTCCAGCCTTCCCACCACTCAACTGCATTGGCTCCAACATGGCCGCACCTGCAAAATGCCCTACAGTACTAGAGTGCTGCCAACATGTTTGCTGCGCATGTATGCAAGCAAACATAAAACAAAGCTAAAACACAATTACATCACATATCAGAATTGTTAAACACAGTAATAAACCAAACAATTAACAATTACACACAACCTGGAAGATTGATTTCAATCCTGCTTAAAATACATTTGTGGATGCCACAAGTAGTACTTCCTCATATCTAGGCTTACATAGAAACATAGAAACCTAGACTTTGATGGCAGATAAGGACCGCTTGGCCCACCTAGTCTGCCCATTTCCCTATCTGCTGGATAAACTGCAGATCCTAGTTAACCAACAGCCTATTTCATCCTACCCCCCACAGGAATTGGCCTGCCAGGATAAAATAAATATCAGTAAAAAGTGATAAACATTGATTTTTTTTTTAAATCCTGAAACTGATGAAAAAAATTTACATCGATATTGATCTACTTTTGAATCTGCCCCACTGCTGCCGCTCACATTGGGGAACTCTACCCCATTGCTGCTGTTCACATCAAGGACTCTGCCCCACTGTTGCTGTTCATGTTGGGGATTCTGCCCCACTGCTGCCGCTCACGTCAGGGGACTGTGCCCCACTCCTGCCACTCATGTCGGGGACTCTGCCCCACTGCTGCCACTCATATCAGGGGACTGTGCTCCACTGCTGCCACTCATGTCAGGCACTCTGCTCCACTGCTGCCGCTTGTGTCATGGACTCTGCAAGAATGAACTGTTGGTGAGTAGGCACTTGAGTCTGAGAGAGAAACCACAGGTGGGCAACGGAAGAAGCGGGGGCAGGCAGTTAGAAAATAAAAACTATCTAAAATATCTAATTGTCTAAATTTTAGGGGGGCTTTCCCATCTAAAAAATCATTATTCTAGCTGGCAATCAGCATTTTTACAGCTTGGTGAGAATATTTTGAGATCTCATGTTTTTCTCCAGCGATTCCTTGTTTCAAACAAGGTGTTTGGCATAGTATTTTCACAAGCGGAGCAGCCGTCAGGAGAGACTCAGGTCGTAAGATGCAGTCTATGGACTGTGTACCTTTAACTTCATCATAAACTGTGCTAATACAGTGGATCTGATAAATCAATAAAAATCTTAAGATTGTGTTAAATAGTCAGAATTTCTCCCATCTGTGAACGATTGCATCGATAAAAATTGGGACAAATGCTAAAAAATAAAAATCGATATTTTCGGTCGAAAATAAAAAAAAATAAAAATCGAATCCTGGCAAGCCTCCTCGTATCCCTCTTTAACTTCCCCCTTCCAGCTTCATCACACCCACTTCTCCTGGTGCTGTTCCTCCTTGAAATGGATTCCCCTCCCGCACCCTGTTCATCCCGTCAGGTATTTGTAGATCTCTATGTATGTAGATCTGATTTCTCACTTTCTTCTCTTCCAGGGTGTACATGTTGAGATCCCTCAGTCTCTCTTCGTAGATCTTTTGGTGCAACAGATGCAGAAGGGGAATGCGCTTTCCCCATTGTAGTAGTACAGCCATCATAAATGAGACTCTGGAAGAAACATAGCAGCAGCGCACAAGAGCAAAAAAGGACAGTAGCCATGAATCCAGCTTAGATAGGTTTTATATCCAAAGGTACTGGTGCAAAAATAGAGAGCTCTGCAGAAATTACAAACCTCGTCACATCACCTCTACATCATTGAGGCTTTGTCAGAGGGGCAACCTCTGTACCATTTTAGTTGCCCTCCTCTGGACTACCTCCATCCTGTCTATGTCCTTTCTGAGGTGCAGCATCCAGAGCTGGACACAACGCTCCAGGTGGGGTCTCACCAATGAGTGACAGAGTGGCAATACCTCCTCCTCCTCCTGCTGGAGATACCTCTCCCAATACATCCCAACCTCATACTGTGTCAACCTACTGCTTTATCACACTGTCCTTCCACTTTGGGGTCATCAGGTATGATAACCCCAAGGTCCCTTTCCTGCTTAGTGACTGACAGTACCCCCCATCCTGTACTCAGTTTCTATGTTCTTGTGACCTAGGTGCATAATTTTGCACTTTTTGGTATTGAACCCCAACTGCCATGTTTTTCGCCACACTTCAAGTTCCCCAAGGTCCTTATGCATTCTATCCGCACCTTCCTGATTGTCTGACCTATTACAGATTTTGGTATCATCTGCAAAAAGGTATATCTTCCTTTCTAGTCATCTGCAATGTCACTTATGAAGACACTAAAGAAGACCGGTCCCAGTATTGAGTCTTACCGCACCCCACCCCCCGTCACGCATCCATACTTAGAGTGAGTGCTGTTAACCACCACCCTCTGACTTTTTTTTTATTTAGTGTGCTTTATCCGCAGCTCACTCTAAGCTCATCCCCTATTCTCCCTGGCCCCCACCTTGCCCCTGGGACTTACCTCTGCTCAGCAATCCTCCTGGTTTACCCCCCAGGTTGGGGCCGTCTTGCCAGCACAATTACTCATGACACTGGTACAATGATACCGGCAGGGGACACCTACCAGCATTGCCTCCCTGGCTTTCCCCCCAGATCAGGGTATGGAGTCGGGCTGGGGACGATGGACACTGGAACTAAGTCTAAAGGCAGGAGCCTGGGGGGGCATTCAGGGGCCAGAAATGTGGGGCATCATTGAGGTGGCCGCCATTTTTGTGCTGGATCCCTGGGGGCGAGGACATGCAATGACATCCAGCCTCGGCACTGCCCCCCCAACCTGACGGCGTCAGCCACAACAGTACCCCCAGCCTCTGCCAGGGGTCCGGAAAGCACCGGACACTCTTTCCCCTCCTCTTGGAGAAGGAGAGCAGTCCCCAGGATGCTTGATCTTTCTCCCCCCAGCCGGCCCCCTGACTCCCGGGCATGTTCCCAAACCCAGGTCATCAGCATTTTAAGCGGAAATGCAACCGCTGCACCAGTGGGCCGGCCACCCTCTGACTTCTATCTGTTAACCAATTTCTAACTCAATTCACCACTTTGGATCCCACCTGTAATCCTGGCACCTGGTACCTAAGGGCTACACTACCCCTGCCTTGTAGGCCTAACCAAGGTCGAGGAGCCTGGGTTCCCATTTTACTTTTAAACTGGTTCTGTCCCAACATTACAATATTGTGCAGTGCCTCCACCCAGAGCATACCTTTATGTGAGCTAGAATAGAACCTGGTACAACTCCCTGCGTTGCTGTAGCCACCCACAAAATCATAAGGTCACTCCACACATGACCTGATAACCAGAACCCCACATTTCAACATTTTAGGAATTATCACATACGAACATACGAAATTTGCCAGCAGATAAAGGCCTAGAGGTCTATCAAGTCTGCTTGAATGTGCAGCTAGCACCCCTTATTCTGCAGCTGCCCCTCCCTTCCACCCTTCCCCTTCATTAACCCTCCCCCTTGTCCTGTCCCATCCCCTTTAGAAGCAGTCCACAGTTCTACTGGATACCACTTCTGCAGGTAACGCATTCCATCTAGCCACCACCCTCTCTGTAAAAAAGTGTCTCCTCATCTCCCTGCTGAACCTTCCTCCCTCCAGTCTCATATCATGGCCCCTGGTGTCCCTCCCCTCCCTTACTTTGAACAGCCCCTCTGTACCTGTCTTGTTTATTCCTTTTCATGTACTTAAAGGTTTCAATCATGTCCTCCCTGTCCCTCCTCTCCTCCAGTGAGTACATGTTCAACTCCCTCAGCCTCCTCTCGTATGATAAGTCCCCCAGCCCTTTGATCATCTTTGTCACCCTGCACTGCACCCCCTCCAGTAACTTAACGTCCCTCTTCAGATATGGGTGCCAGTACTGCATGCAATTCTCCAGGTGTGCTCTAACTGATGACCTATACAGTGGCAGAATCACCTCCTCCCTCCTCGAGGATATACCCCTTGCAATACAACCCAGCATTTTGTTGGCCTTTGCAGCTGCCTTCCTACATTGTGCTGAGTTGTTCATTGACCCTGTAATGAGCACCCCCAGATCCTTCTCCTCCTCTGTCTGGGCTAGCTGCACTCCCCCCAGCTGGTAAGTCCTCCTTGGGTTCTTCATCCCAAAATGCAGCACCTTGCATTTTTTGGCATTAAACCCCAGTTGCCAGGTGTCTGACCAGGTTTCAAGCTTTACCAGATCATCCAGCAACCCCTGCTATCCCCTAGGTCATCCACCACTGCTCCTACCTTGGCATCATCAGCAAAAAGACTGATCTTCCTCTTGATGTCCAATGATATGTCTGCAAAGAATATCCCAAACAACACTTGTCCCAACAGTGAGCCTTGTGGAACACCGCTCGTCACTACCCTTGGGCGTGAGAGCTCCCCACCCACCACCACCCTCTGTTGCCTTCCCCGAAGCCAGTTCCCTACCCATCTCACCAGCTTTGCACCTGCCCCTGTGCCTACTAACTTAATTCCCAGCCTTCCATGTGGCACCGAGTCGAATGCCTTATTGAAGTCCAGATACAGGACATCCACTGCATGGCCCCTGTCCAGTTGCCTAGTTACCCTGTCATAGAACTCCACCAGGTTGGTTTGGCAGGATCTGCCCCGTATGAAGCCATGCTGTCTGCTGTCCTGTAGTCTTTTGGCCTCTAGGAGGGCCACCAACCTTCTTTCAGGATAGTCTCCATTAGCTTACCCACGATGGATGTGAGGCTCACTGATCTGTAGTTTCCCGGTTCATCCTTGGGGCCACTCTTGTGGAAGGGCACCACATGAGCCATCCTCCAGTCCTGAGGTACACACCCCGAATGTAGTGAGGCATTAAATAGGTCTGCCAAAGGTCCTGCAAGGACCTCTGCCAGCTCCTTCAGTACCCTGGGGTGGATGCCATCTGTGCCTGGCACCTTAGCCACCCTCAGTGCCTTCAAACCCTCCCGAACTCTGCCCTCCATGATTTCCCCATCTGTCATCCCCCCCCACATTTCTGCCATTTCTCTCCCCGTGGGTGTCACCCCCCTCTTCTCTTTAGTAAATACTGAGCAGAAGTACTCATTTAGTGCTTCTGCCTTATCGCACCCTGCTTCCACACAACCCCCCTCCTTCCTAATCCTTACTATGTGGTCCTTACAGCTCCTTTTCTCCCTGATGTATCTAAAGAAGTCCTTCTCCCCCTTCTTAATGCCTTGTGCCAGCCTGAGTTCTGTAGATGCCTTGGCTCCCCTTACTGCCCTTGTCACCTCCTTCGATTTCGTCAAGTACTCCTCCCTGTCCTTCCCTCTCCCCTGTTTTCTTGTACTTCCTAAAGACAGCTGTTTTCCTCCTTACCTTTTCCATGAACTCCTGCTCAACCAGCTCGGTTTCTTAGCCCTAGCCTTCTTGCTCTGGGCCTTGCAGCAGGTTTTGGTTGCCTCCACTATCCCCAGCTTTATGAGCTCCCACCTCTGGTTAGTGTCCATACTAGACTGAATTCTGGCCAGGTACCCTTTTACCACTTCCCCCATCCTCCCAAAGTCGGCCCTCCTGAAGTCCAGCACTCTTGTGCCAGATTCCACTCCTTCCTTGCCCATATCCAATGTGAGCCATGCTGACTGGTGGTCACTCCCTGACAGCGGTTCCTCCACTGTAAGTTCTCTCATAAAGTCCCCATTTGCCAGCACAAGGTCAAGGGTATTCCCTACCCTGGTTGGTTCACTGACCACTTGCAGCAAGAAGCTGTCCTGGAAGTCATCCAGCAGTACCTGCTCCCTTCTGTTCCTGGTTGTTGGGGTACTCCAGTCCACTCCTGGCATGTTGAAGTCCCCCACAATCACTACACTACCCTTCTCACAGGTCCTCCTGATCTGTCCCGCTAGTTCCCTGTCTGACTCCTCCGTCTGAGATGGCGGCCTGTACACCACTCCCATTCTAAGAATCCTATTCTTGGAATCCTGGATTTGCATCCAAATTGACTCCGTACTACCCTCCTCCCCTTCCTCCCTTACATACTTCAGTCCTTCCTTCACCTATAGTGCCACACCCCCTCCTTTCCCAATCACCCTGTCCCTACGAAATAACCTGTACCCTGGTACAAACAGGTCCCAGTCATTGTATTGGGTGACCTATTTTTCTGTGATTGCTGCAAAGTCCACCTCTCCCTCTGCCATGAATACCTGTAACTCTGCAGTTTTCCTCCCAAGGCTCCTAGCATTAAGTGTAACCACCTTCCACCCTCCCCCCCATCCTGCCCTCCTTTACTAGCATCACCAACAGTACTTGCCAGTTGTCCTTTGTCACTGTTATGGGGGGTAAGCTCATCTGGTTTCCCAACCTGTGGTCTCTGCATGTCTCTTGCCCAATTGCCACCCCCCTGCTCCTAGTTTAAATTCCCTACTTCCTCTATGTACTCCTCCATCCTCTGTTTCAACACTTTCTTTCCCTCCTCACTCAAGTGTAGTCTGTCCTTGGCATAGAGACTACTGTCCTCCCAGGTCCCTCCCCCCAACAGCCCATACCCTTTAGCACAACACCAGGTTCTTAGCCATCCGTTAAATTCCTCTATTCTCAGCTTTCTTGTTGTGCTTGTCTTGGGCACTGGAAGTATCTCTGAAAAGTTACTGATCTTCCTGCCTTCTCACATAATTGGCCTAGTTCCTCAAACCTCCTCTGGACTATATCTACTGTCTTGTCAGCCAGGTCTTTCATCCCAAAATGTATAATTAAATGAGGCTTGTCCCTACCCCTTCTAGCATATTTCAGAACAGATTGTCCCACCCTTTCCACTGTCATTCCTGGCATGGTCTCCACCCAAATGCAACTATGCCTCTACCCCTTGCTATCCCACCTGACTCCTCTTAGTATTGAGACCCCCAGCACTAAGATTCCACCCCTCTTACTCCCTGCTTGCTTCCATTCATCTCCCTCTCTCATTTCTGGCTCCTCTTCCTCCTCCTGCACATTATTTCACCCTTTTGCCCCTGTTGCAATTCTCCCAGCAGAACTTCCCCAGCTCCAGTTTGGTCCAGGCATTTATCAATTACTCCTCTAATTTCATCATTTCCTCCTCCACCTTCTTCCTCTCTAGCAGTGCAAAACTATTTTCTGAAGACCCTTCACAAATGCCGCTCCTCTCTCTTCATAGTAACCTGTTCTCTCCTTTTCCACTCCATGACTTTGCTACTTCTTGCCTCCCTCACAAGTCCCTATCTCCTCCTTCCATTTGTCTTTGTCTCCTGACCTAGTTTCCCTGGCAATCATTCTTCCTGGCCTGGGCCCCCTTGTCCCTGCTTCCCTTCTTCTGACCCTCTCCTCACCACTGTTGGCTTAAATCGCCTTCCCTCAGCTCCCATTCTTCCTCCCTCTAGTATTGGGCTAAACCCACCCCCAGTCTGCCTTGCCTGTCTTAGTTCCTCCTGCAGACCCTCAGTCTCCTTTCTGAGTTTCTCTATGTGGCTGAACACTAAACATCGTCCCACACTCCAGGCAATTTTTAGAAAGATTGGTGCACCGCAGTTGTTGCAGCCTACCACCCTACTGATTGCTGTCGCTGCCCACCAGTGACCCCCCACCCTTCCAGATGCAGGATACCAAACACTCCCCCAAGTCTCCCTTCTCCCCCCTCTATCAGTGCAAATCATTATTTTCTTAATTTCCCTTACCCCCTTTGTTGTACACATTTAGATAGATTGAGCAACTGCTTTTTATATTTCTAACCTCCCTATCTAAACTCAAAAAGAGATTTTAAGTAGCTATTGCACAACCTTCTTCAAACTCCTACTCCTCCTTTCCACAATGCAATAGCAATGCAAAGAAGTAACAATGAAAGCTCCTAGATTTGCAGTTACTTCCCTTCTACTGAATAGCAGTCACCTCTTCACTCGCTGCTATTCCTTTCCTGGATGTCTGCTTCTGCTATGACAAGTGCATATCCTTTGCCTGTTTGAGGAAGTGATGTCAGAACCCCTGGTATAAAGGAAATCATGGACTAGGGGCAGGTGGGGTGAGGGGTTGGGGGGTGGGACCAACCCAAGCCTTCCAGAAACAATCAGGTAGCTGAGGCCCCTGGTCAGACCATTAGCACCCTTTCCCCACAATGCACTAACCTTTGCAGCTAGTGAAGCCAGCAAAAATGAATCACAATTCTACTCAAAGCCCCCAAAATAGGTTTGCTACCAAAAGAAACAGGTCTCTAATTCAAACAGCTTCACCAACAACATATCAAAATAGGCTTGAAATTAGAAGATATAGGTCTCTGATTCAAAGAAACAGCCCCAGTTAAATCACACCAAATAGGTTTTAAATCAGAAGAAATATGCCTCTACAAATGCAGCCTGCTACACAGTGAAACATTAAACAAATGAGCCCACTTATAGCCACCAAAACAGTTTTCAAAATTCCAACAGCCCCAAAACAATACCCTGCTAGCCCCTTAGAAGTAGTAAGAAAGAAAAGAAATAACTTTCTATCAAGTAAAGTCCACAAGAAACAATGTAAAAACAACAAGAAGCTACTGTACTGTAACAAATCTGATCCTTTCCCTTCTAGTTCCTTATTGACTCTCACTAATAATATGCTCACACCGGATATATTCAAAAAACAGTAAACAGCAATTTATTTACCAGGGGAGGGGTTAGGATATGGAGAATGGAAACAGAAGTTAAATATTTACAGTTGGTTTGATTTGACATTAGTGGAGATTGCAATTAAAGTTGGCCTCAGAATAATCATTAATCAAACATTAAACACAGTGGCCCCCCCACCAACCTTCTGATGTATTCAGCATATCTGATCTGGCTATCTGGCTAGCTACATTGGATGGCAGAAATATATGCATAAGTTTTATGCTCTCCATAAATGCCAATCTTCAATCTGATTTTGACTGTCTGCAAACATATCTTTATTTTTTTTTATTTAGTTGTTTAACTAGGTATAGCACACTAAGCTGAAAGCTTTTTAACAGGAATGACTTGGAAGCACAAGGAGGTTAAGTGACTTGCTCAAGGTCACACAGTATGCAAGTGGAAGCTGTGGGATTCAAACCCAGGTCTGGTCTGTTGGATGTCACCAGATTTGTAGCTCAGAGCCTTAGACCACTGCGCTATACTGCCTCTACTAAATAAGTTTCCTCTAAACACAAAGAAAACAGTGGCCATGCTTTTTGGCTCCTCGCCTAGAATCAAATCTTGTACCTCTGCCCTCTCAATCCAGGGCCCGGAAGGCTCCCCCTGGAGACGGTCAACTCATTCAGATATATTGGGGTCACACTTGACCCTTCTCTGGATTTCAACCTTCACATTGCAGCCACATGTAAGGTGGTTACCATAAAAAAGGGCTGGCCTATAAAATCTAGTACTCCTTCAATTCTGCCACCAGGCTTGCTATAGCTCAGGATATACTCTGTCCTTGTCTTACATATGTCTCTATGGCCTATCTTGAAGTGAGCAAAGGAGCTTTCCAAAAATGGAGCACATGCTACAATAGCATATGCCGATTTGCACTCTCTGCATCCAGACTAACTCATCGCTGCCAACTCTACTCCCATCTAGGCTGGTTCTCCACATCCTAACATCGGCTCTACACTACTGGCTGTCTGATTGATAACATAGTCAGATCTGGAGGTCCTGAGACCCTTTCCAATATGTTAAACCATCCCACTCTAGCTTACCCCTGAGATCTTCTGAACAATCTCCTCTTGAAATCCCTAGAAACTCCACAAAAAAGGGGGAACTTTCCTTTGCATTATCTGCGCCCAAAACTTGGAACTCCCTTCCTCTAAATGTCAAATTCTCCAAATCCCGTCAAGCTTTTAAAAAGGATCTTCGATCCTTCTTTAAGGACTCTGGCATTTGCTCCTACTCTGACATTCATGTGCCTCCCAACTAGTTGCTATACCTGCGCCTGTAATGGCACTTGCTCTCATATCTGCACTTGTATTCACCTGCCCGAGTACTGTCTCCTCAATATTGTATCAAAATGTTATTTGACCCACTGTATTGACTGTCCTATGGACACACTGCTGCATAAATCAGTTTGTGGCTTGGATACTGTACTCCTGCCTGTACTGCTGCATGCCATTCTGCCTGATTATCTGCCTGAAAATAGTTAACATTCTTGTCTAGTTCACTTAATTATTGTATTTCTCTATTCTTCCTGCCATTTTAACTGTCTTGATTCCAATTGTAAACACTGCTTTGTTGTTCAAATGTTGCTTAATTCCTGTTGTGATATGCCCATTGTATTTCCTGTCTGTACAATGTTCCATTGTTTGTAACTCTCCCAGGTCATGCCTGAAAATGGGCAACATTCTTGTCTAGTGCACTTACCTGGTAAACAAAAACTAAATAAATAAGATGCCCACACTAATACCAGCCCCAGTATAAATTAGAACCACACAATTCTAAAACCTATATCTGGGTACCCAGAAGTAGAGTTCTTTAAAGGTGCAGGCTTGTTACATGGTGCAGCTGTGGTGGCCGGCCGTTGGGGCCCTTTGGAAGAAAATCAAGTTAGCATGCTTTCTTTCAGTTAGCTTTAACTGATCCTAGCTTATCTTGGAATATGGACTTTAAACTTTGACACTTTGGCCTGACGCACATAGAAAAACTTGGTTTAACTATTTACAGTTTCTCACAAGGTGGCAGAGGAAGCCAGGAAGAGACTGGTCCAAACCACATTCCTTACCTTATTGGACTACACAGATTTCCTTTACAGCCAAGGCCCATGTCTTTCCTAGCTAAATTAGATACACTGTACCATCAGGCCTTGAAGTTCATAACTGGTCTCCCATACTCCACACACCACTGCTCCCTTTATGCCGCAGTAGGTTGGTCATCCCTTAACTACAGAAGACAGAGGAATGCAGCTCTTTGGACATTTAGGGCCATCACGAAGATGTTGCCTCAGTGCATCACAGATTGTACTAGGTGTGACAGGTAAATTTGTCTTAAGGAGTTCCTCCATTATCTCCCTTGTTGTACCAAAGTTCAAGTCACGCTTCGGCAGGTCTGCCATATCTCACACTTTACCCTCTCTCTGGAACAACTTGCAAAAAACCCTGAAGTTGGCTTACCCAATCAAACTAGCAGCCTTCAAAGCACTTTATTCTTACTCTATCAAGGAATCCTCTGATGTCTCTTTCCCCTAGCCTCAGCTCCATCTGCTCCAGTGCATCCCTTTACTGGTACTTCTTTCCCACCCCTCTTGGGTAGTTTCTGAGGCAGGCTTCCGTTTCTTTAAAATCTGTCCTCCTAAAGTCTGGGATCCTCATCCTGGTGTGGTTGGCCTCTTCTCCTTTCTTAATGTTAAATCACCCTGTACGGTGATCACTGGTACCTAGCGGACTGCCCACCATGATGTCCGCAGTGCTGTCCCTGTTTGTAAGCAGCATGTCCAGCACTGGCTCATCCCTAGTGGGTTTGTTAACTGTCTACCTGAGAAAAGCTTCTATTAGAGAGTAAAGGATGTCCCTGCTCCTTGCCAAAGCTGCAGCTAGAAGGCTCCAATCCACATCTAGCAGATTGAAGTCCCCAACTAGTGGCGCTTCCCCATTATTTGCCATTCTGATGATGTCTTCCCCAAGTGTCTTATCGAACTCCTCTCTGTATACAAACCCTGTATGGATAGCTCCTGTCTACAGGGTGACCCACAGCTCCTCCAGCCCTTCCTTTTCCTTTGGGTACCCCTGTATTTCTGTAACCTTGTTTCTCTTGCTCACATGTAGTACAACCTCCCTCCTTCCTTCCCTGTCTTCCCTGTCTTCCCTGAACAGCGATTAACCTGGTATGGCCTTATCCCAGTCATAACTATCAGTGCACCATGACTCTGTAATGGCTGACAAATCCAGGCTAACCTCCTCCACAAGAGCCTGCAGGTCTGGGATTTTATTTCTCAAACTCCTAGCATTGATACACATGGTTCTCCATACCTTGTTACCTCCCAGTCTGCTTCCCTGTTTCTATTACTAATTTTATTTCTGTGAAGTCTGTTTATGCTTCTAAATCATGTTTCTAGAAATTAATGTACTTCTAATGAGAAAAACAAATGAAATTTGCAGCAGCCTTGCAACTTGGCATGACAAACACCAAGTTAGTTTACACTCATTGGAAGACTTTTCAAATGACTGGAGCATTAATTGACCATGGGAAAAGACAGAGAGAGAAAGAGAGATTGTCAGACTGAAAGCACGGTAGAACACTGAAAATGAAAGAGACTTCAGTGCTGTAATCAGCTCTAGCAGATGAATTCCCTTTGAAAAGAATAGTTAGGTAAGGCTTTGGAAAGAATGCATCAGTGTTGGAGTATTTGTAGCTTTCTTTTTCAACTTTCATAGTACAGGACAACAGATGTAAATGACATTTTTGATTTTTGTGGTCAACAGACTAAGCACGCAAACTGTTCCTGTGGTTAAAGCTTTGCACAATTGAGTTAGTCCATGTTTGTTTTTCCAGCAGACCCTTTGCACCAGTAATTCGCATCCAGTACTGCACTTCTCCAAGTAGATCTTCTGTCTCAGCATACCTCAAAGTACCAAAGGTACTGAAAGGCACCAAACCCCCCCACCCTCACCCATTCCCAATCTTATGAATAAGATTAGCAAGCCAGCTCACCAAAGTATTGGTAGTGCTACTGCTTGTGACGCTGATGAACCAGGTTCTGGAATGTGCCTGAGTCACTGGAGGGTTGGCCAGGGAGGAGAGATTAAGCATTACAGAGACTGTTCTCCTTCTCCAGGGGGTAGGGGAGGAGGTTCAAGCACCCAGTGCATGACTACCATCTTGTGCAAGCCAGTTCCTAATGCAACCATGTCCCACTTCAGGGGGTGGTACATACAGACACTGATTCACTATATGTGGAACCACATGCCAGTGTGGCTGGGAGTCATTACATGGGCAGCAAAAGGGGAGAAAAAAGGGGGAAATGCCAGGCAACTAGGCAGAAGAAGCCTCACCCTGCCCCCCCCCCATATCCATTACTGGGCCTCTGCTGCCTAACAGTGGTTGTATCTCTAGGCTTCACCACCAGTTTTGGCAGACTGGATGGTATGGTAGAGTCACTGAGGCACATAATACAACGCTGTTGCTGAGGGCAAGCTGGAGAGGTCCATGCAGAGGGGTTTCATAGGTGGTCAGGAGCTTCAGGATCCCAGGTAGGACATCTCAGTGGATGGGACAGTGGTGCTTTTTGCAGACAAAGCAGGCCCTGTTTGGTGTGTGGAGGAGGGGAATAGAAATGAAAAAAAAAGAATAAAATTAGCCCACAGACTATCCCTGGTGTCAGTGGTTCTATTCCCCCCTCGCCCAGTCCTGATCTTAAGAATAAAACTAGCCTGAAGGCTATCCCTCATGCTAGTGCCCCCCCCCACACACACACAACATGCAATCCCAGTGATAACCACTTATAACATGGGTTGGAAATGTTTTGCTTCCTGTTTGGCTAAATAAGTTCTGAGACTCATATGCTAATTCCCCAGACATGCACAGGTTGGTACAGGCAGTATTTGGGCAAATCATCACTCTCCCATGACATCCTGAGTGACCCGAGTCTGTCACCTAACCCAGGTCTCTGTTGTAGTGAGCAGTAGCACTACTGCCACACCACTGAGCCAGTTATATTTACAGTTTAATCCATGTTGTTTCTCTGGTGACTCAGAAAACTCCTCCCCCCCCCGTACTTCCCCACTTAAATCAGAAATCTTCCTATCCAGCTGCCTGTGGTTATCTGTTTACAGTGAAGAAATTACAGTGTCTCTGTGTAATAGTGACTGAGGAGCAGATATACGAAAGCATGTGGTACAGCTGCTTCTCATTCACTATTACACAGAGAAGAAGCTATGCTGAAACATTTAGGACTCTGTACATACTAGTTCTGTTGACTTTTGAAAGCCTTTGAGTGCGTTGGTCCCTAACTGAAGACAGCTGCTTAACCTAGCCAAGGTCCAAGTCCATTAGCAGCATGAAGGATTGGGCGCTGTTTCCTAGCCAAAAATCTGAAGTACCATGAAGCAGTGATCTTTTGGTAGATGTCTTTTAAAATAAATGCACTCTGGAAGTTTACAAATGGACTACCATATCCTTCCTAAACACTTGGGGGTATCTGAGCTCAGAATCTGTTGTTTGCTCCAGTAAACCCGGTGACTCTGACAAATGTGACAGAGCTCCAGATATGGTAATGGCAACAGTAGCATTTGTGTCAAGAGTAAAGAAAAATAGAAAAAGAGGTAAAAAAAAAATTTCAAGTTTAAGTTTGGTTTATTGTTGATCGGTTAAAAAAAACATTACATTACAGAAACATCACAAGCATATTAAAATACATCTCCAGCAGATGCATAAATAATACATATCAAAATGCTTATTGCAAAAATTAGTCTTATTTAACCAAGACAATAACTCAGATGAATTAAAAATTGAAAAACCAATTACTTATAAATGTATTTTAAAAACACCATTATACTAACTGGGCCTCTGGTATCAGAACATAACCCTAAGAAGGAGTCCAATGGTATAAAAGTCCTATTGGGTTAGAAGGCTGTAATCAAGTAGGATTACTTAATTTTCCTAGGGTGCGTTTAGTTGTACTCTCAATCAATATTTCCATACCACAAGCCATCTTCCAGCTAAGTCTGAGAACAAAATCAGGCCACAATAATTAGGTCCCAGTTTAGGGAACCAAGATATCCTGTGGAAATACTGTAATACCAACAAAAATGAAAAGGCTCAGTCACTGAACCCTCATTTAAAAATCCCATGTTGCCAGTAATACTTTCCCATTTTTGGTGAAACTCCAAGGTGCACCCCCCAGCGCATGCTGCCCCGTACTCCTTTTGTCACCAGGTATGGGAGGATTTATATACCAGCTACATTAAGAAATTGTTTGTGAGTTTTCCTAGATCATGCCTATTTCCATTTGTACACACATTTCTCTTCACGTTCAGGCCTCAGAAACCCATTATTAGGCCCATTTGTGGCTATCATTTCTTATCCAGGAACAGAGACACACCATTATAATTAGGTCCCATTTGGGGTACTGAAATATCCTGTTGAAATACTATGTTACAAACAAAATGGAAAGGCTCTGACACTGAACCCACATTTGGAAATCCTGTGCTGTCAGTGATACTGTCCCCTTTTTGATAAAACCCCAAGGTGCACCCTGCAGCGCATACCGCCCTGTGCTCCTACTGTCACCAGGTATGGGAGGATTTATATGCCAGCTACAATAGTATAACCCCCTTTTCACCTGGGGTTACTATAATTCCACTTAGATCTAGTGGCAGGCAGGGAAAGGCAGCTTGTGAGACACCAGTTAAATGGCTTTCACACTGTCTCACTCTGTCTTCAGTATCAGCTGAGCTGGAGGGATGGCATCATATAGAATTCTCGCAGCAGCATAAGCCACAGTGGAATGTTGCAGCTGGGAGTTAAGTTAGAATATTGAGGTTTTCAAAGTCAGGAGTCAAGTCAGGAGTAGTCTTGAGCAGTCTGTAGTAGAGGGAGGAGGAGCACTGCAGTTGGCAGTCCCTCAGAGCTCCCAGCTCTAAACAGAGCTACCACAGAAGAGGGTGTATGTTCTTGCCCTAGAGAAGGACACAGAAGAATACTTACTGAAGTGGTTGAGACCATTCCCCAGTTGTTCCAGTGCCCCATCCCTGAGAGGGATGGTGGGGAACAAGACCAGCTCTGCAGGGGCAATTCCCCTGGCCCTGCTGGAGGAAGAAAAGCTGCCTGAAGAAGATTTGTGCTGAGGCACCAGAAGTATGTTTTTTTTTTCCCTGAGAGAGAAAAACCCGTGGGCACCTGCGAACCATGGTGAGTCTGCTATGCCAGAGAGCCTATGTTTTCGCCAAGACCGTTGTGTTAAGTATCTGCTACTGTGGGTCAGAAAAGGATAGCCAAGTACAGTATTTAAGTTATGTGTATGATCTGAGATACATCTAATCAGCGGGGGTCTACAGGGATGGACATATCCACTTAAAGAACGTTACAAGTCAGGGCACCAGTTACCAGAGACAGTAGATTGTTAAATGTGACATACATTTCGAGCTAGCATTCTACAACCATAGAGTTTCAATGGAAAGGTGTTGACTCCAAATGAATGGCCAGGTATGGATTTGGGGACAAGAGGTGGGAGACCCCCCCATCTGGAGTAACCAGATTTACCTCCACGGATTCACTTTGGGCACCTATAGCTTTCTCCCAGGCACTTGGCCAGTGTCTGCAGAAAGTACCCAGACATGGTATTAAGATGTGTGTTTTCCCTTAGAACTTGGAAGTGCTCATGGATGGTAGAGGGAGCCACCAGCAGAAGTGTCCATGCCAAATGGAAGAGTGTACCAGTGCTGGCCGAGGGCCATGCCAGGAAACCCAGGATAGAGAGAGTGTACCAGTTCGGGATGAGAGCCCAGTGTGTTCAGAACCTGAGGGTAAAAGTTGTTGTGATGATGAAGAAGATGTGTTCTGGCCTCTATAGTTCTGTGCAACCAGTGAATGTAGCCCCGTAGGGGTCCATCCTGCTTTGTATTCCTGTGTCTAAGTGAATAAAAGCCCCACTTTAGAATCACACTCCTGGTTTGGACATTCACAGTTCTTGCTTCCTGTGTCCAGAGTTACTTGGGTGCCCCTGTCCAGAAGTACAAACCTAGACCTGATGCTAAGTGAATGTTTTCTCCTTGAACCCAGGCTCACCAGGTAATGGGTTATAAAAATGGAGGCACTGGGCACTAAATAACATCAACAAACCCTTTATACCAACACCTGGTTATAATAGGAAATCTTTTGTGGGTTTACCTGGACCATGACTATTTCCAAATGTCCACACTTTTCTTTCAACAATCAAACCTCAAGAGCTCATTATTGGGGCCATTTGTGGCTATCAGTTCATAGTTACCTGTAGGATCATATTGTTTAAGCATGCCCATTAATTCTTTCTGATCCCACTTTTTCTCATTATTCCAACATTTTATGCATTTCATTCTGAGATAGAAGCGGTTCAAGTAGGTTTAATGTGGGGGCCCAAAAAATTTAGAAAAAGGTCTGGGGGTCGGGGGGCCTCCTAGGCCTCCATAAAATGTTACCATTTTGGCAGTGTTTTTGTGCCTTTTTTGTTGTCACACAATGTTTTATTTCCTGTAAATAACTTATACAACTTCAAGAATTTATTATAGAATAATCAGGCTGACATTACAGGAGAAGTACAAGTAGCCGAAACAGAGGAAGAGAAAGACCTAGGGGGTGGCAATTACTAGTGACCTGAAAAAGTTCACGCAATGCAAAAATGTGGTGGCAAAGGCCAACAGGATGCTGGGGTGCATCGCAAGGGGTTTCAGTAGCAGGCACAGCCAGGTTATTCTGCTGTTGTAAAGATCACTGGTGAGGCCTCACTTGGAATATGGGGTGAGGTATTGGCATCTGTACCTAAAAAACGACATTAAATTGCTAGAGGGGGTGCGGAGGAGGGTGACTAAAACGATTAGGGGAGTGCAGTCCAGATCATATGAGGAGAGGCTGAGAGACATGAGGATGTACTCATTAGAGGAGATAAGACAGAGGGGGGATATGATAGAGACCTTAAAATACCTGAAGGGAGTAAATAAAGTAGAGTGTGAGGGTCTCTTCTACAAGAGAACACACCACTACTAGAGGACACAGCCTAAAGCTGGGGGATATAGGAGGGATGTGAGGAGACACTTTTTCACAGAAAGGGTGGTGTCAGCCTAGAATGAGCTGCCAGAAGGGGTTGTGGCAGCAAAGACAGTGGGTTCATTCAAAAAAGCCTTGGACAAATACAGAGGAAAGTCATGGGGCACAGGAAAAGGAACAGGAAGGGGAGAGGCAGGAGTAGAGACACTAGAGTAGGAGTAAATAACGAATGCCCCAAAAATCGGGCAGACTAGATAAACCAGGTGATCTCCTTCTGCTGGCAACTTCTTAAGTTCTTATGTTCTTATTACCTCGAGTATAGATGGGCAGTACATTACTTTTTACATTTAGTAATCTTGTATTGAAAAAAAAAGCAAATATGCTTACAACTCTATTACAAAACCTTGTGTTTTTTTCTGCCTTTACTGTCTCTAGGTCACTGCCCATTAGCTTTTGTATGCACTGTTATCTTGATTTACTGAAATAATAGGGTACAAAATTTGATTACATAGAGCAGGACTAAATGTCATAATAAAGTTATAACATAAAGTAGAGCTAATACAAATCAGGGACAACAGAGAGACACTTCCCTATTTGTAGACAAACTGGAGCCAAGCAGGTACATGACATCATGGGAAGTAATCCTCAGGAGGACTGGGAGGCTGAACCGTGGCCAGTCTGACGTCATCCTGCAGGAGTTAGGCAGGCTTCCTTTCTGGGGCACGTTTGCTATGCTCGAGAGCCGGTTGCTCATTCATTATTAAAATTAGCCGGCACAGCTGCCATGCTTTCACAGAGCCCCATTTGGGCTGAGCCACCTACAATAATACATCCAGTGCTAGGAAAATGCAGGCAGAAAGGTACTGCACTTTATTTATTATTTTAGCCCAAGTCTTCACACTAGCAGTAGATTTGTATCTTCACTGATAATTTTTCAAGCTTGAGTTGATAAAGAACAAGCTGCAACTCCTGTAATTCACGGGGTAGGGGCAGATGGTAGGTACTGTACTCACGGATGGGAACCTGGCATTGTAGTTCTTCTTGCTTGGCATGCTTAACACCTGGGCAAGCTCACACAGCCCCTGCCAGACTGTTGTGATGGCCAACAGCAGTGCCTGTTTCAGGACCTCCGACCTTGTATTCTGCCACCACGGTTCCGTTGCCAACCCACTACCAGTAATCACCAGGGATTCCGTTGATCTCACCGTGTCGCCCCCCCCCCAACTAAGCCTCACAGGAGAAGGAAGTTCAACAATGTCACACTGCACATTCCTGTGTCACCTCTGCCCAGTCATACTTACTTGGTACTGACCTGTGTGCTGCTCTGATCCTGGTCACCCACTCGCTCTCTCAACATCTCCCTCTCTCACTGCTCTTTGCCTCTCACTCTCTGTTGCTCGCTCCCTCTATCTACGCAGTGCCCTGTCATCACGGCTCTGACTTCAGCAACTAATCTCTTGTTAAAATTGTTATTGTTGGGAAGTTGCATCTCTCAGTAATCCCCCTCTCTTTCTTGGGCTTGCTGCTCTGCAGATAAAAATGATTTAGTGCCACCACCACAGCCATCTCACTGACACCAGTCCATCATGCTCTGGCTACACACTCAACTTTCAGTACAGGAATTAAGCACTAAATCAATCAGCAGTCAACTCATAGAAATCTAGACAATTGTATGGCAGCTCCCATGTTATTCTACTGTCATGTGGAGATGATAGAAACCGCACACACTCAAAGGCCCCCCCCAAATAACACAGAGCCCAACGTACACATGGATACCTACTTTGAAATTTACTGTCCCTGTTCTGGAATTCCTTTCTATTTACTAGAACAAGGTAAATTGTTAAAATACTGTTAAACTTATTTTTTCTACCTTTTCTCCTCACACGACCTCCATGCCGTGAATTTCCTGTGACCACCTTCACAGCACAGTAATCAAGGTCACACTTAGTCTAACCATTCATTTGGCTCACCCACAAAGATGTGACTGTCAAGCACTCAAGTTTAAATTGGTCTACAGATGAAACTCTTCTATTGATTCTCCTCTCCCAGTATTACTATGGAGACGAGGGTATTCTGCCAAAGTCACCATAGTAACACAGAGTAAATAGGAGAACCAATGGAAGAGTAATTTGGTGTCAAGTACTCCATTCATGGCAGGCAGACAGAATAGCAGGGAGATTTTTGTAGTCGGACGTGGATGTCACTTTTTTCCGTGGCACAGTCTTCTGAAATGAAAATTCATCATGCACTGCCAGATGTAGATATTAACCAACAACAGTTAACATCCATACATCAAAAAAACAAAAGAGTAAAAATGTGAGGGGGGGGAATACATATGTGGCTTCCCCTATATTATGAGTGGAGGGGCCATGGCCTGGTCACCCTTCCCCCTCCCGATTTAGCCACCTCTGTTCTGAGGTTACCTTATTGTTCAAAAGGTCCAAACAATGATAAATTATATTATACAAAAAATAAAAATATATACTAATACTGTATCAGAATATCCAGCAGTAGTAGAATAAACAATATAGTATCCTCATCAGTTTCCAGCTTATGGAGGTGAGAAGACCCCAATGAAGACAGTTCAGAATGGCCTGCACAAAAAAACTTTTCAAGGCAAATATGAACCAAATCTCAAATTCTTTAAAACGCTGAAGCACTGAAGCAGCAAAAGACAAACCCCAGCCTTTACAGGGACATATCTCCCACTTATATTGCCATAAGTCTGTATATTCACAGTACTGTGTAATATTGAGCAGACAAAAACAAAGCCCCAACGCACGCAAGGGTCTCTTGAGTTAAAACTGAGTGTTTAAGGCTCCAATAGATCAAGAGTCCATTAATTTTAAACCAGGCACAGTTACCAGAAACTAAAACATTTGACTATCTAAATAGCAATAACCTTTTTTAGTATAATGCTTTTTATGTTATTGTTTGTTACATATAATTTTAAAACAGTTTCTGTTCAGGCAATCGCCCTAAAAAGGATCCAGTTGCCACATCTCCAGGCAGTAATATAATATAAAGTTCACTGACCTATGCAGCCAGTATAGGGTTATGCTTGTGCCACTGTGTTAGTTTGGTTTTGGCCGTTCGCACTCTCTATTCCAGAGGACTTACCACCCTGTAGGGGTACAAAGGCAAGGAACCCTCAGAGAGGGTTCCACCCCTAGAGGTGCAATGGGATGGTTCCCCTGGCTAAAGGTACCTTAGGAATCCCCTAAGGAGAGAGTGCTGCTGCTGGAGGAGGAGGAGGGGAGGATGGTGGGGCAAAGAAAAAGTGCTTCACAGTGAGGCTTAGAGGAACTGCTTATATAGCTCAGGAAGTGGGAGTGGCTGGCTGCTTGGCCACTGAACTACAGGCAAGCCTTTCAATTCACTGACCTATGCAGCCAGTATAGTGTTATGCTTGTGCAACTGTGTTAGTTTGGTTTGGGCCATTCGCACGCTCTATTCCAGAGGAATTACCACCCTGTAGGGGTACGAAGGCAAGGAACCCTCGGAGAGGGTTCCACCCCTAGAGTTGCAACGGGACAGTTCCCGTGGCTAAAGGTACCTTAGGTATCCCCAAAAGAAATATAGTATCATCCCAAAAGGAGGCAACATGAAGCATATGAGCAAGCAGTAACTGTGACATAGGAGCAGTAACTGTAACGTAGTAGCAGAGAAGCATAGGCAGTTTGATAATGCAATGAGATGTTCAGTTGGATAACATAATGACTGCCCAGGTTTGCGTAGCATAATACTGACATTTTGCTTTGAGATTAGGGGATCCCCTAAGGAGAGAGGGAACGGCAGGACATCCTCCACCTCCATCCAACAGTAGAACCTACCTAAGAAACTAGAGGAAACAACTATGCTAACTAAGTGTTATGACCTGAGGCAACAGAGAAGAGGAAAAAAATCCTATGAGGAGGAACTCTCTGGGGATCCAAGGCCTAGGTCACCTTCCCTCCAGGCTTGGGATAGTTTAATTAGTGATGGCTCCGCAGCTGCAATTTGGAAAACCCAATTAAAGAGAGGTGGAAAATATTCTAATTTGGAGGAAGGCTCTCATTCAAACCCTCTAGCAGGAACACCGTGGAAGGCTGCGAGAAAACTCTGCAACAATACATGTATCCAAGGTGCAGAAGGAGAGCAACAACTGCTGAGGCACTCACCTGGCCTACCTGCCCTAAATCAAACCAGGTGAACCAGAGGCAGTCATAGGGAAAATTTGGTGAAGGTGCCTTGCTAGGGAAACCACTAAAGTCAATGGCTAACCGTTATAGTGGAACACTAGAGCCAAAGAAGATTGTCATAACCACCCTTCACCGCTAGTCTTAAATTCTACACTAGGAGCTGCTGTCACATAGCAGGCAGCTAAAGCCAAGCCCGGGGCAAGAACATTCCCAGCTAGGGGCCAGGTGAGAAGGATCCCGCCCCAAGTTGGACACGCTCGAGATGCAGACTAAATGCAGAGCGAGACTGTCGGCTGCAGGAACCCTGCGCCAGAATAGAATGGCTGGCATGCCCCAGAAATTGATTGAGAGCTGAAGCTGGTGAGCTGAATGAGCACAGCGAGCTGAGATCATAATGAGCATTGAGTGCTGAGACCTGCAAGGTCAAATGCAGATTGAGTGCAGCAGAATCCCAGAGGCTGAAACTGAGGGGATGGCAATAGACATGAAGCAATGGGTCGCGTAAGCAAGGAGCAATGGTTACGTAAGCAAGTGTGGTCCTGCATGTAGGTCAGTAAGCAGTTGTAGTGATAGGTGGACCTGCATAAATGCTGTGTAGCAATTAAACAGCACTGAATTGGGTGCAAGTCAGCCAGACATGAATAGACAAATCAAGGTGACAAACTCTGAGGATTTTCAGTGGCAAAGACAGGATTTAGAACAGAATTAATAGCCACATAGGCCATGACCCCCCAAACACCTCCCAGTCCCTGCTGTAGGACAAACAAGGAAGCGATGGAAAGGCCGAGAACCACATGCAGATATAAAAGCTAATTTAATAGCCTCAGCAGGAGCTTCAGCTAACCTCAGAGAAAAACAAGGTACAATAGCAGTGGGAGTAGACAAAGCAGCAGCAGGAAGCAAGTAGGCCTGTATAGCAGTAGTAAAAACAAATGAGTGCACCGAGTTGTAAGTGCAAAATAAAAGGAGGCATAATGCTCTTAAGCACTGTCAACAGGCAGTGCAATGAGACTGCAGCAATGAGGTAATTAGAACAAGCATGCGTAAGCTGTATAGCTAGGTTCAAGTAAGTATGAGTCAGGTGAAAGTAATAGAATATGCCACATGGACCAGCTATAGTTGAGCTGAAACACACGGATCTGGTTTGCAGTTGCAGTGCAAGTAATTTGAGAGTTGTGAATAACTGAAAGCAAGCAGTATGAGCACTGAAATAGCAGTATGCTAGGAGCTTAGAAAAGCCTCCCCCCCCAAAAAAAGGAAGGAAGCACACACAGCCGAAGGCAAAATACAAACCAGAAGCAGTAAAATAAACACGGAAACCCAGCAGAGACAAGCAGAAGTAGCGGGGGGGGGTGCAGGCCCCAGCAAGCCAGGGAGGCCCGACCAGCTCAGAGGACAAACCGACAGAGCCTTCGCCTGCAAAGAAAAAATGTTTCACAGTGAGGCTTAGAGGAACTGCTTATATAGCTCAGGAAGTGGGAGTGGGAGTGGCTGGCTTCTTGGCCACCCACCAAACTACAGGCAAGCCTTTCAACTGATTTCCAGACTCTCCTGGCAGTTTTAGATACAGTAGTCCTGGCAATTTGCCAGCCAAACCAAACTGACCGAACTTCAACAACGTTTAGCCGCTGTCCTCTATTCCCATCTTCCACTTTATCTTTGGTCAAGTCAAGGGTATAATCACCAGCTTTGTCCTTGGGCTGTTCCATTCCTGCCTTCTCCTTTGATCTCTGCTCTTTCTCCCCCACCTTGTCTGGTCTACTGTTCTGTGGCATATCCTCCTTTTCTCTCTTTAACTTCTTTTCCTCCTTGCTGCCTTTGAACTTTCTTTTTCCGTTCATGTCTTTCTTTTTCTCAGATGGCTGCTCACATGGGTGTTGAAATGTGATGAAAAGCGGAGACTCTGAAGTTCTGGCGGTGTCTTCAAGATGATCCTTCTGCTCTGCAGTCTTTTTCCTCTCCACATCACCCTGTGGGAATTCCATATCCCACTTATACAGCAATAACAGTTTCTTCTTTGGGATTTTGTATCCTATTGAAACCATGGTTTTATAATTCTGCACCGTCACTTCCCTGTGAAGCTCCTTCTCCCGTTTGCTTAACATCTTCCACTCCTTATCTGAAAAAGTGACAGCAATATCTTCAAAGGTTTCTGGTATCTCCAACTTCATGATTCTTTGCTTCAATTTCCAACACCACGTCCTCAAAATATGAAACCACACTGTTTAGAAGTGTGAGCAGATGTATGCATAGTTCTCCAGTTTTTGGAAGCCTTTGGACTTGGAAAATAATTACAATTCACAGAAAAAAGTTTCCTCTGCAGCTCCATTTGTACTTCTGTCTCTAGCTGCTCTTGTAAACTCAAAAAAAAAAAAAGATTGGGGAAATTCTTAAATACTTATATGCAGTCTGAAGAGGCAATGCCCAAAGCCTACAGTACATATAGACTCTTGGCTGTAGAATTTTAGTTTCTTAGCTCTCTGCTTTACAATGCATGGTATACTGTGACCATTCAGTGATCATGTTTGTGGTTACAGTACAATCAAACTGGCGCACACATCCATCTGACCTAAATCACAAAAAATGTTATTCTAACAGGCACATAAATACCACTACAGACTTGTTATTAATTTTTTCTTTTTTTTTCGATTGTTTTAATCATAAATTTACCGCCTTGTTGCCTAAACATCATTCTTTGAGCTTAAAGAAACATTGCTTAGCTTTCCAACTCATTCGTATATTTGTTATAAATTCACTGACATAGTGAACTCATTCATAAGCCTAAATATTTACCTCCCCCCATATACTCTGGACCCAATATTTAAAAGTGACTGTTTGCAACACCCATATCATGGTGCTCTGTGCAGAATAGTGTGCGTCTATCAGGGTGTCATATTTGTACAGGCAGCACACCCTCTCCAGCGCATTGCCTGTATGAGTATCTGGATGTGTTAGTGTCCCGCAAAGTGTATATGAACGGTATTATCACAGCCCCCCCTTGCTGGTAATAGATAACCAGAAGCAAAGGGAGATAGCATGTCCAAAATGGGATAGTGTTTGCTCCTGCGAGCCATGTTTAATGGCTGGCGTGATAGCAATCAAATATGTCTTGCAACATGCTAAGAAGACATTAGCCTGCCAAGGTAACCTGCGAACAAGGCGACTGCAATTGGGAGCCGACAAAAATGGTGGCTCAATTACAGTGCCTGTGTTCAGAGCTACCTGGCAGGGGGGTGACCGAATACTGGTGTGGGCAACATATGGGATGTAGTATTGTATACGTGCGTGTACACACACGCGGGGGGGGAGGCAAGAGAGGGATGGTGTATGGGAGGGGGTGTGGCAGGCAGCTGCTGAGCTGGTCTGCTACAGTGGTGAGAAGGGTGGTTAGTTGGGAGGTGGAGGGTGCAGGTTTGGGTCTGGCATGTTTTTTTTCCCCAGTAGGCGGCATTCACTTTTTTAAGTTTTTAACCCCCCCCCGTCATGCACCCCCCTGGAGTTGATAATCCTTAGTAGTGGGGTGGGGGGCAGAGCCCCACATTGAAAAACAACTCGTGAGGTCTTGGGTGCCGATTCTCCTTTCTGCAAGTGTGCATTGTTAAAATTATCGGCGATGTACACGCTCTGTAATGGTGATCGCTATTATGTGATCGCCATTATCACATAGAACTGCCTGCCATAATGTGGCTAGTAGCCGTTCTGTGCAATTCCTCTGCATGCAAATACATGGAGGCTTGTGCAGAGCCATGGCCATTTTCCCTATCCTCACCTGCTTCAAGACAAAAACTCCCAACTGTCTATTGTTCCCTCCTCCTATGTGATCACTAAGATAATATTAGCACTATCCCTGGCAGTTTAATGGTCACCCCCACCACAATTGCTGAAATAATGTCAGTACCATCGTTGGCAGTCTGGTAGTCCTCCCTCCCGCCCTGATCACCATTATATTGTTTATTTATCACCTTCCCTGGCCCACCCACTTATCGCCCACCTTCACCACCCCCAACCACCACTCGATTTACCCAGTAGTGTGTTACCATGTAATTCCCACCTCCTGATGTCGAGTAAAATGATTGGTAGAGCCAAGGGATTCCTTTTGTAGCTTCTCCCATTTTTTTGCCACAATTAATGCTTTGACTTTATTTGCTATTTAGCTTCACTTGATTCATTTGCAAACCACAGTTTGGATTTCTTGCATTTAATGTTCTTTGTTGATTTCTAATTAGCACAAGATTAGTGGTCAAGTTGTACCACCAGGGCAGTCTAGCATTCTTCCCTCCTGCCCCAATCACTGTGGTACTATTCAAACATCTCCCTTCCTGGCCCACCTACTCAGACACACTGCCTTCACTCCCCTTCACCAGTCAGCTCGCCCAGGAAAGATAGTACCAGTCCGTGTGCAGTGCAGTACACGGTGACTGGCACAGACTCTTCTCTCACCAACATGGTTGGCCACAATCTGAATGACAGGGAACAAGCCTATGCATACTGTAGGAACAGTGGTTTCCAAAGCATGTGCACACTCACTCGCTATCATTCAGATGGTCAGCTGTGGTGGTGAGAAGAGGGTGTGAGCTGGTCACCATCTATCGTACTGTATTGGATGCCAATGAGTACAGACTTTCCTGGGTGAGTCAGGTGGTGGATGGGGTGTGGGGGTAGTAGGTGCTGAGTGGATGGTCTGGGCAAGGGATGCGTGAATGATATCATGATGCTCAGGGCAGAAGGTGGGACCAATAGACTGCAAGGGTTGCTACTAGCATAATCTTGGCAATCAGGGGAGTGTGTTGCCAGTACCATTGCTGGTGGAGGAATGGGGGTTGTAAACCACTATGCACCTTGTTGATGGCAGGGTTTTGGAAGTGGTAATTAGCACTATCATGGTTGCCTTTTTACTGCTTTCAAAATCCTCTGAATATACCACTGTGCCATGTATGCAAGAGATTTCCCTCATTTCCCTCACTGGCTTCATTTCCAAGTACTGGTTTGGCTCCCTGCCAGCCTATCTAACCGTTCTCCTCTCTCCTGTCCTGTCAGCTCCTTTCTCCCTCTGCTAAAGAGACGAGCATACCTTCTCCACTCCTCACCCTCATTCCTCTGCTGGACAATCTGCCTTCTGCTGTCCCCTGGCACTTCTCTCGAACCTGCTCCCTCATGCCACTCCTCACTCCTATCTCTATATGTTGCCTCAGACATCGGCTACAAGTTCTTTTTCAACTGAGCTGCACCTGTTTAGTCTGATATGTTTTGTGTGTTGACAATCTCAGATTGTACTTGCTCTAGATTTTATTCATGACATTGTTTACTTAGCACTTTATTCCTGCTGCCTGTTTGCACCATTACCGTACTTTTATCAAACTGTACATAATTTCTCATCATTTTATCTATTGTACTGATGTACTGTCTACCTAGATTACCCATCCCCTGGGCCGCGCCTGGAAATGAGTCTTGGTTCAGTGTGCTTTTCCCGGTTACCAATTTTCAAATAAATAATTACATTTGCATGGGTGCAGTTAGGTATTAAGCATGATCACAAAATCCATTGAGTGACATGCACCAGGGTCCTTTGAGTATGGTCCCATCCCATTCAGACATGCTGCGTCCAGTTAGCACTATGCAAGTTAGCCCCATGCTAACCTTCTGAATATTAGGACCACTGTCTATTAACTGTTTGGCATTTTTATCTGTTTTTAATTAATGGGTCACGTTTTTTCCCATACAAATATCCGTGTATTAAATACCATAATACACAAGTGTTAATTATGGCATTTACTACACGACTCTTTATGTGAGAAAATGCGGTGAAAAAACACAATCACTTAATTAAATAAAATAAAGTATGGGATGCAGTGTGTAAACTCAAATTTTACACACACCTTCATTGGTGGATGGCTGCATAAACCTGTGCCATCCCAGAACTCAGGTGTGTGTAAAATTCTCATTACACACTGCACCCCATACTTTATCCTATATTTAATGTTTTCATAACCTAGTATTCTATTATACATGAACTGTTAATAAAAAAGCCCAGCAGATGCAATATTTAAATGCTAGTGTCCAAAAGACACTGTTTGGCATTGCAGGGAGGGTGTTGAGGTTGAAGGATTGGGTGCCCAAGATTTTTGCTTTTGCCTTTGATAAATTTACATAACATATTTTCTGACCTAAGTGGCTCCTGTCTTTTTCCCACATATTTTTGATTTGATTTTGATTAATAATGCATGCATATTTCATGTGGTACAAGATTAACTTGGTGTCTTACTTATAATGGTAAACATGGGTATAATGTGAGTAAATGTGTCTCTCCACATTTGCCAGAAACATTCAAGTGACCCCTTTTCATTGTAAGAATGAGGTCAGTGAGTACAGACAGTCTAGCCTTCATCCCAAACACTTTTCAGCACTGCTTCAGGTTGGGCTTGTTATCTTTCTGTTTATTTATTGTTTATTTATTACTATCCCTACCGCCCTACTGGCAAATTGTACACTATAGATATGTCAAATTTAATTTAACTTAGTCAATTACTGTAATTGTTTGTTACTTGAGAAGCTCAGCTTTGCTGGGAGTATTAGCTATAACTTTTGATCTACTCCTGTCAGTAGAATCTGCTGTCAGACTGAAGCGGGAGTTTCCATTTTCGTATTGAAACAATCTTTAACTTTGTTCTCTTATGCATAAAGCAAGTTTTCATCCCAACGCAGTAAGTTCCCAGCATAACTAATCTAGATAAAGGCTAGGAAACTCTGCTGCTTACCCTAGCACAGACAAAAACTGAGATTCTGGCTCCATATAAGGCTTTCTGTTGTGTGATGGTGTGAACATTCTGCCAGAGAAATTCTGCAGATGTTTAAGTTTCTGTATTGCATGATAAACGAATATGCTATCTACTGAATGTATGGAAAGACTGATGACTGACAGGTGGGAAGGGAATACTTTTCTTTCTCTAGTTACTTTTAACAAAAAAAAAATGTTTCTGAGAACAGAGCTGGTATTTTTTTGTTTGTTTTTTAAATTGTTTCTTAGTTTACCCATGTAACACCCCCGCCCCACGAAGGTTACTAGCATTTGCCATTTCAGGGTTTGAGGCCCTTATTCGGCCCAGTAAAAAAATAAAATCCCCCTTGTCACCAGGGTGGAGCTTCCTTAAGGTTAGGAGGTCATCGCAGGTGCTCGGGGGCATAAAAATGGCATTTTTGCTAGTGAAAGAATGGGAGAGAGTGTTCCGGGGCCAGGTGGGGGTGACTGCATGCTCTGGCCCCTGGCTGACATCTAGTGGCCTAGCAAGAGGAGGATAGAGAGAGAGAGAGTGTTCCGGGGCCGGGTCTCAAACCATGGATGGTTGGCATTATTCTTTGGAGCTGAGGAGCCCCGGAGAGAGAGAGAGAAAGCAAGGTGGGGACCCTTCTGAGTGTGTGATGGCTTGGTACATGTCCCCAGTCTAGCGGGGCAGTTGCCAGACAACTTCTCCGCTTGGCTAGAGTTATTTTGCAGAGCCACCTGGTCCCCAGTCCGGGTGGACTGCAGTTCTATTAGGACTTTTGGCCAGAGAGAGAGGATCAGGGAAATGAAGCTACAGAGGAGATGTGTGCCTAGGAAGAAAGGGATTGCCAGGCGTTGGACTCTTTGCTGCCTGAGAAGGTGTGACCATATTGATGTTGTGTGAAGCTGGTAGATTGTGTGACCCCAGTGGTCCAGGATTAATTTCTGCTGCTAAGTCCATCTCAGCCGTAAAATCACAGCTGCTGCCTGCACCAATTGGATTGTGCTCCACAGAGCAGTGAGTGTTCCTATTCAATAAATTTTGGGATCCCACCAGTCAAAGAAAGTTGTGTGGACATTTGTTTTGTTAATCAGCACTGTAATGGAATCTACCTTGTTTTATTTGCTAGGTCCTGACAGTTTGGGACACCCCTCAGGACATTAGAGCCTGGGTAAACATGGCAATTCTGGAAGTGTTTCTGCTGCCATGTGTGCCCCCTCCCCACAGACAATTTCATCTTCATACTCCTAGACACGGGGGGGCAATGTGGGGTCTCATGTGGGATCAAGGTTTTGGGGTGTCCTTGGGTTGGCTTGGATTGTCGGTGCCTCCATTTACCTTTATTGCATCAGGATTTTATTTAAAATTGTGAAATCAGCATGGCGCTTGAGACTGGCAAGTTCTCACCCTTGTGGTCCTGTTGGGCATCGGAGTGTCTGCTGCATGAGGGCTCCAGTGTCTGGGACATGTGATGGAAATGCAAATTTGGCCCATGGATAAGTCATGGATTGGGCTGTTTGGTAAGGAAGAGGAGGAGCTGGGCCTCCTGTGCAGTGGTGGCTGCCCTGAACTTTGGGAACAGGCTGATTAGCCCTGAGACCTGAAGACTGTGTTGGTGATTTTCTAGAGAGAGAGAGAGAAAGAGAAAGAGAAAGAAAGAATCTGAGTTGAGACAATGACATGAGCACCCACACCTTGGGAGCGACTGTCCCTCCAGAGATGTTTGCATGGATGTGGGCAAAGTTGGACCGAGCTACAGTGACAATGGAGTGTGCCCTTTGTCACTCTAAGGGCCCTGGAGCACAGCTAATGCCTGTGTGTGCTGTTTGCAGTGGAGTCAGCATGGGTGTTACAGGAACAAGCCTTTTGAGTACCTCCGTGACCTCCAGTGATCTCAGCCTGGGAGGTTGGGAGTGTGTGTCCGCTGCTCTGATCAAATTGCCTGAGGTTGCCCCCACCAAGAGAAATCCCAGGGATTGGGGTATGGGATGCAGGCTGATGTCCTCCTATACCCACCTGTTGACATCTACTGATTTTCATCCAATTGGATCCTGTGAGGAGAATCATGGTCTGGTGCCAGAACATAAGCATTCTCCCCTGCATTCTGTTCAGAAAGAAGAAACTGGGGAAGTGCCCATTCAGAAAGCACTGCCACCCCCAAGACCTCTGCCTAGCCCACCAGTGGAGCAAGCAGTCCCTAGCCAACAAACGAAGCCACCCAGTGGAGGTCCAGTGTCTGTGAAAATTGAGGAGGAGGAGGAGGAGGAGGAAGGGGACTGGAATGTGAACAAGGAGGGTGCCCATCTGTACTCGGCCCAATTGTTCCAGCCACCCAAGAAGCCCGAGGTAGAGGATGCATCTTCTGCCTCATCTACTGCCAAAAAGGGCCAGGCCAAAGAGAAGCAGTGGCAGAATCAGAAATACGAAACTGGAGTGTGGCTCCCGCAAGGACAGGCACCAAGGACCACCCTGAGGAACCTCCTTGAATGGCCCCAAGCAGAGCAATCATCTGTAAGTGTGTTAAGCAGGAATTTCCCCAGTACGATTACTCGTACATGCCAGAAAAAGTCTTGGACCTTGTGGAATGTAAGCTGGGTTTACCAAGGCCTTTTGGGCAAAGTGTCCTGCTGACATCATCTCAGTGCACAGAGTGAGACCTACCAGCTGCAACAGGCACAGAGGATTGTAAAGGGAATCTATGCACAAAGTGGGTTTGAAGGACTTACCCTGTATAAGAATTATACCATTATATAGGACATTATGGATGATTGGAAGAAGTTCAGTGTGCCAGCTGTGGATTCCTTTGGTCAACGCTGTACAAAGCTGGACCCACAGTATTACTTCAGCCATTTTGAAGGACACCCCCAGCAGGAGGCCCATGCCAGAGCCCACAAGTAATGCTGAATGAACTGTAGCCCCCCCCGGACTGTTTCCCCATTGGATGCATGGATTGCATTTGTGCCATGGGACTGTAGCCTCCTCAGTGTTGAATGAGATTAACCCTCTTTTCTTCCTTTGTTTTCAGCAAATATAATGACTGCAAAGTTTGCCTGTGAGAATTATTTTGATGCACTTTATAACCTGCACCAGTGTATTTACGGGGGGGAGGGGTTAGTTGGGGCACATATTAATTTTAGTGCACTGTTATACTTTGAAAGAACTGCTATTGGAATATAGCCAGTACTACTGTTACAGTGTGTATTAAATTGTTGGGAGTAGCCAGGTACAACTTTAAGAGTATTATGCATGCTATCGTTTGACATGATGAGTGTAAGAGTATAGCTAGCAATGTTTATTCTTGTTTACTGTCTTATTGCAATTTATTGCAATATGTTTTTTATCTCTGTCTATGGTAGGAGGTAATGTGAGTGGCTTGGCAGCCCCAGGACAGTGCAGGCATCACTTCTGGGAGTTTGTAGGGGGTCTGGGAATAGAACGCTGCCCCCTGTAGCCAGGCAATCTGCCCGAGGGTGCAGGTGGTTGGTTTGCCACAATCCAAGAGTATTAGGAGTGTTAGACCCCTTCTGAGTGGGGTATCTGGGGGGAGAGTTTTCACCATCTCGATGGTGTGCTCTGCAGAGCCGCGCCATGCCATATGTGGGGAGGGAGTGCGCAAACTTCCTCACATTGGTAGGTGGGTAGCTGTGGCTAAAATACTCACCAGGGTCAGTGAGTGTTTTAAGTGAGGGAGGATAGTAATTCCCTCCGCAGGGAGGTTACTAGCTTTTTCCATTTCAGGGAATTAAAGCCTTACTCGACCCAGTAGAAAAATAGTTGAGTCTCCCTTGTCACCAGGGTGGAGCTTCCCACTGGTTGAGAGGTCACCACAGGTGCACAGGTGGATACAAACAGCATTTTGGCAGGAGTAGGGGCCTGCCCTCTGGGTAGTGAAAGGAGGGGGGAGAGAGTGTTCCAGGGCCAGGTCTCAAACCACGTACTGGCCAGTGCTATTCTTTGGAGTTGAGGAGCTCCAGAGAGGGAGAAAAAAGGAGTGAGCTGGGAGCCCTTCTGAGTATGGGATGGCTTGGGATATGTCCCCGGTCTTGCAGGGCAGTCACCAGTTAACTGCTCCATCTGGCTAGAGTTATTTTGTGGAGCCACCTGGTCCTCAGTCTGGGTGGACTGCATTCCCATTGGGACTTCTGGCCAGAGAGAGGATCGGGGAAATGAAGCTGCAGAGGAGACATGTGCCTAGGAAGAGAGGGGCTGCCAGGCATGGGACTCTGTTTTTGTGCCTGAGAAAGTGTGACCATATTGGTCTTGTGTGAAGCTGCCCAGATTTTGTGACCCCCCATGGTCCAGGATTAATTTCTGATGCTAAGGCCATCTTGGCCACAAAATCACAGCTGCTGCCTCCGCCAATTGGATTGTGCTCGATGGAGCAATGAGTGTTCCTGTTTAATAAACTTTGGGATCCATCATCCCACCAATCAAAGAAAGTTGTGTGGACATTCGTTTTATTTATTGGCACTGTAATGGATCTACTTGTGTTTTATTTGCCATCTCCTGACAGTTTGGAACACCCCTCGGAATATCAGGTCCTGAGTAAGATGTGGACGTTCTGGAAGAGTTTCAGCTGCTGTGTGTGCCCCCTCCCCATGGACAATTCCATCTTCATACCCCTAGACACAGAGAGGGGGACTAGACCCACTTTATAAGTGCAATAAGACAACCAGTGTTGCTGGTTATCTGAGGTTAATGCACTTCCAGGTGTTGAAGGCATGAGGTGCTTACTACCCACTAGTGGTGGACGAAGTGGCTAAAATTTGCAATGCGTAGCATTTCACGTATAACCCAAATTTCACGTAATGCTATGCAGCTCGAAGCTAATAACTACACATCTCAAAGTAACGCGAAGTTCTCATCGTTCTCTATGGACTTCGCATTGCTTCGCCTTATATTTTTGCTGTTTAAGACAAATTTTGCAGTGATTCATGGGATATAAGATCACATGGGCTCTATATTGTCTTGCACAGCCACATTTCATCATAGTGTGTATAGTGGAAAGCTGGAGACAGTTTGCTCTCAGAGCTCTGAGATTCAGACCCTCTTCAAACCTTGAAAAATGCCTTTTTGCCACAGAATTTTGTGACAAAATTTAGTAGATCGATTGTAGTAAACCCTGATGTGGTTATGTCATCGAGCATTTATTGATGTTTTGTGAGTATTGAATGTTAATTTAGTTGATTCAGCCTCTTTACTGACAGACACTGTAGGAGTGTGCTTTGGGGGAGGGGCAGATCCGTGGTGTAGAAGGCAGATTAGTGAGAAAGGGAGTTTTTCCAACCATTGTTGGCTATTGTTTTATTATTTTTGTGTTCCTGTAGACACACTACAACTTAACTGAATTGTTTCTAAATATTTTCTGATTGCTGAGCAGCTTCTCAGTCTTTTTGCTGGACTGTCTGTGTTGTACGTATACTGAACAGTTACAGTTTCTGTGCCTGACCTTTAATCTGCATGCGTACTGCCTGTCATTTGATATGCATGTCATCGCGTGAACGCAGTAGCAGTACTCTGAATTTGTAATCCTGTCTGCAATATATTTCCCCTGCTTCTGTAGCTAGGTACTGTGCCCCCCCCCCATGAAAACATAGTATCGGTTTGTGAGTGTCTGCTTTTTGAATATTGGCTCAGGATTCAAGGACAGGTATTTTGTTGTGCCTGTGTGGCTGCAATTACTATTTTTCTTCTCGGCCACCCAAAAGTGCCGAAATATCAAGTTGCCATAAATTGTCTGTGTCATCTGACAAAATGCCAACAAAGAGACAGTCAGGCAAAGCAGTTTCTGTATGTGGCACTGCTGCCAAGAATATTATTAGCAGTGGTTTTTGTGATCAAGGTGAGTCAGATTCATAGGGGGTACCAAGGCTAGCAGTGTTAAGAGTGGTCGTGATTGTGGTATTACGCAGCAGAAGGGTAAGGTAGTAGTTGATGCAAATAAAGGGATTTCTCCAACTGTTTTTCACAGCAAAATCAGTCGCTTCAGTGATGGTTGATGGTGTTGTCCCTGCTGTTGGTAAAGTTAGTGAGGGCATGGTTGATAACATGAGTTTTGCTACAGTTTTGACCCTGTTAAACTTATCATGTGGGCAAAATGTAGTTGAATCCACAGACTTGAGTGCAGCTGATGTCCCACTCCCGAGTGTGACAGTACTTGAACGTGATTCTGTTTCTGATCATGCTGAATCACAGTCTCATGTTTGCACTGATGTTGAGATTAGCCCATACAAACATTCAGACATTGACGAAAAAATTGTGAATGATAATATTGAGGCTGCTGTTGAACAAGGAATATCTCCACAGGAGGACAGCATCCAAAGTGCATTAGGGGCTGATGATTATGATAATGATGCTAGTGACCCCATATGTGAACTGGAAAAAAGGAAAGTTAAGGTGGCTGTTTCTAAACAGTCTGTTTAGTCTCCCCCCCCCCACCAAAGTTCTGCTGTACCTATTTCTGTTGATGATGACCTGGAGCTAATAGTCAGCGATTGTAATGTCCAGTCAAAGTCACATTGTAGTGAACAGCAGAAATCATGCATTACACCCCCATTTCAACGGCACCAAAAGTGCAATACATACAGTATGCAGCAGGAGCACCAACAGTGACCTGTGAAGAGTAGGGCATCCAAATCCCTAGTGTGGGATTTTTTTGTACATGACGGCAATGATGAAACAGTGGCAATACAGTAGAATAAAGCTGGCTTCTGAAAAAAAAAAAAGACAAAGGAACACAACACGGAATTCGCTGTATCTAATTGTACATCAGATAGAGTTCTTGCTCCCTCTAAGCGCCAGTGATTTCTCTCGCCCATGTCCTCACTTCCATGGTAAAGTGCTAGATCTTGTGGTAGCGTTAGAGCATTATAGCATGTGTAAATATCTAGAAATATGAATTAGACAAGCACATTATTCCCGGTCCACCTGAAATGTATGCGGTGTGCCTCTGCAAGCATGAACGGCGCCAGCCTCAGGTAAACTCGTTCATGAACGAGTTGGTGTTTTGAGGTCACATAATAGAACATCGATTATCGATCCTACTGTGAACTCCAGGGATCTATTCAATGTGATTTCTGTACCAAAACGAGTACTCTATCCCATTTTATTGAGTTTTTTTAAAACTTGAAGCCGTGCTTCCAGGCATGTGCATCGACTACAATGCGCATGCCCGGAAGCACGCCTTCAAGTTTTAAAAACAAAATAAAATATGATAGAGCGCTCGTTTTGGAACAGAAATCACATTGAATAGATCCCTGGTGTTCACGGTAGGATCTTCCACGATGTTCTATTATGTGAGCCCAAAACAACAACTCATTCATAAATGAACGAGTTTACCTGCAGCTGGCGCTGTTCCTGCTTGTAGAGGTGCACAGGTACATTTCAGAAGGACAGTCCAGGAATAATGCACATCAAAATTATGCAACATCTTAACAGTGTTTAAAAAATCCATTAACATAAGTGCTTTTTTTAATGCCACTGCTTCCTATTGACACATGCAATGGCATCGCAATCAAATTTTGGCAGTGAAGAATGGGGGAAAAGCAGCAGTTTATAAATAACTTGTATGACTTCCTACTTAATTATAGTAACTCATACCCCAAACATAGAAAACCCCTTACCTGACCCAAATTTTACAGGAAGATGTTTTCAGGTTAGTCAACAGTCCATGTATATTTGGGGTTGGGTTAGGCTGTAGTAGACATTCAGGTTTTTCAACGGCCATGTAAAATAATTAAAAAATAAAACAGGTAACATCTAACATTGTCACTGTTGTCAGTGCTGTTTTTTATTCCACAGACAGACTAAATGTATTACAAAAGTGACAATTAAGCCCTACAGTTAATATTTACAATGAAAACTATCTCAAATGTAAAGAATGGCACTTAATTTAATATGGCGGAGGGAATATTTTATGTCACTTTTTCACAAAATTAGCAAAAAATATTTAAAAAAAATTTTCAAACTACAGTAACAGGTAACCCAATTATAATAATAGCAATAATGAACTCTGGGGATTACATTAATGTTCAAGTTAATCACCCCCTGGGGCAATATGGCACTCGGCTGCGCCACGTGCCACATTACATCCCCAGAGGGTGATTAACTAGAACATTAACGTAACCCCTATCGTTCATTATTGCTTAATTGTTTATTGCTTTCACTGCAACTGTTTCTTTGCTGACAGTCAAAAATTCCCCTTCTATCTTTACTTGCTTATCAGGGAACCCTCTTCTTCTTGCCCTGACAGTGAGATAACTGAGTCTCTGGCTGTAACATAGAGGATAATGTATGGTCTTTGGTTAATAACCACGCTGTAAACTCTTCGAGAGGTTGCCATAACATCACTGTAAACCTCAAGAGTGCAGCAATATTTTATATTGTATGGGCTACCGAGATTGTGTAGCCATGGATTGAATTACTTTAATTTACTGAATTACTTTATAGAACACTGATTTTTGTGAGCATTCCGTTTTGTTATACCACTGATATGACATACTCAAGAAGGGTTAACAACAGAGTGATGTCATAACAATTGCATAACATAGAGGATAATGTATGGTCCTTTATCGGTAACCGGTCTGTTAACTGTCGAGAGGTTGCCAGGGCGACCATGTAAACCTCGAGAGCGAAGCTCGAGAGGTTTATGTCGCCATGGCAACCTCGAGACGGTTAATGACTGACTGCCGATGTAAGAGGACCATACATTATTTTATAGTGTATGGTCCCACATAAAAGGAAAACAGCTGCTTACTTTTGAAATATAGTCACCGCTGTGGCTGTTCAGTCCTTCCTAACCGCTGTGTTCATCCATGGTTCCCAGTGTAAAAAAAGGCATACACATGCGCAGACCGATCGCCGTTGATAACTTATCGATGTGACGTAGCATCGATAGGTTAACAACATTTCTACGTCACATCGATAGGTTAACAACCTTAGGAAATGATGATTTCCTAAAGTTAACAGCGTTCTACCATACATTACATGTAGAATAATGCATGGGGTGGTGTGTTTAATGAGATTTTACACACACCCCGAGGTGCTGGATGCTACATAAACCCCAAGAGCGAAGCTCAAGGGGTTTATTTAAGCATCCAACACCAAGGGGTGTGTGCAAAATCTCAAGTTAAACACACCACCCCATGTTTTATTTTATATAATTGTTGGGGAGCATTTTCTCGCCACACCAATTGTATAAAATAAAACAGCCACCATACGGTGTGGATGAAGTGCATTCTGCGGCCGAATGCCTCCCAAATACTTTGTTCTTTTCTCTTTTTTTTTTTTAAGAATAGCCGAGCGATTGCTTACTCTAGCAAAGTGAACAGCTGACAGGCAAGTTTCTTTTTTTTATTAACTTACTGCCGAGTAATACTGGCAGACCCAGTGTCCAGTCAGCGGAGTGTCCGGCGCCCTGTAAGTGGAGAGGAGTGAGCGGAGGCAGGCACATGCATGGAGCATTGGAAACCCGGCGCATGTTTGCCATTATAACCCACAAGTTATAACGGCAAATTATAACTGGGTTTCCCTATGGAAGAACACACTCCCCAGTTATTATATAGAGAATAAAGTATGGGTCTGGGTTTGTAATGAAAATTTACACACCTGAGGGGTTTGATGCTACATAAACCCTGAGAGCGAAGCTCGAGGGGTTTATGCGGTGCATCAAACCCAATAGTGTGTGTAAGTCAGTTTCAACATCAGACCCATATTTTATTTTATATAATTGTTGAGTTTCTCTTTCCCTCAGCAATTATATAAAATAAAAAAGGCTGCTGTGCCGCCACAGTCCGATCACATCATGGCGCATAGTCAGCTTTCACTTTTATTTTAAACTATTGTGCAAGATTCAGTTTCACTTTAATATAAATCATATATTTTAGTTAATAAGGTTGATGGCAAAATTGGTCTTTCAGTGAAAGGTACACCTATCTGCACTGGATGTGTGGACCCGATTTTTTTTAACTTAAGCACAGCAAAACACCCCGGTATCTCTTCATCTCCCACCGAGTTCAATTTAATACTGTTCATAGTAACGCATTGTGTTTTTAGACAATCAATACAATGTTTTCACAGGATGAATCTAAAACATAAACTACTCGGGAACTGATTTACTTTAAATGTTAAACTGCCTGCTGAATCCACACACACATACAGTTGGGAAGGAGATGGCGATCGAGCATTGAGGAGCGCGAGGAGGCGCATGCGCAGAGTGGGGGAAACTGTGCGCATGTTTGCCGTTATAAACTCTCCTTTATAATGGTAAATTACACCACGGTTTCCCTATGGGAAAAAGAGGAAGCCATTAATTATAAGGTTGTAATCTGCTTGATTTTGGTTAATAATAAGGGGTCCCCATAGCTTATAGATGCCTTTGTTGTCAGTGTGTACAGTGTGTTGGGAGAGAAACATTCTGCTAGTGGAACCAAGCAGAATTATGAATCAATGTATTCCATGGTAAACGTTCCATAATAAACATGCCATATCTTGAATGTAGAGAACAGCAGAGAACAAAAACAGGAAGAAGAAAATAGGCAATAATACATTGACATCATCAATGACATCACTTGCAGTGGGCGGAAGGACTATTTTGCCACAAATGCACACAAGTAAATCTATTTTTTCTACATATAAACATGCTTTTCCCAATAGTCAAAAGTAAAAAAAAAAAAAGGAGCCAATTTTGTAAGTGCAATAAGACACTCAGGGGTGTGTGCAAACCATATTTTATACCATGGCGCAGCTGAAGGCATATTGCCTTTGGCCTCATGCCTAAGCCCTGGCCGTGCTAAAAAATATGGTTTACACACACCCCCCTTCGTGCCTTATTGCTTACATATTGGCTTGTCACCTGTGCACCCACCATCACATGTACCACTTCAGCCAAGTGGTCCTGGCACTGCTACTTGCTGGTGGCCAGACCTCTGCATCCAGCCCGCCACCCCCTGAACAAGGAAAGCAGCCACAAGTCCAAACCAGGCTCTCCACTTCAGCTGAGTGGCATTGGCACTGCTGCCTGCCGGCGGCCAGACCTCTGCATCCAGCTCATCACCCCCTGACCAAGGAAAGCAGCCACAAGCCCAAACCAGGCTCTCCACTTCAGCTGAGTGGCACTGGCACTGCTATCTGATGGCGGCCAGACCTCTGCATCCAGCCCACCACCCCCTGACCAAGGAAAGCAGGTACGATTGGTCCGCTCCTAGCTCTGAGCTGTCAGTCTTCAATCCCCATAATTGGACTGGCTCCTGGGGACTGTGGTCGCTTCCCAATTGGATGCTGCAGATCCCCATTGAGAGAGCAAGCACCCAAGGCACCTTTTTCAAAACATAGCTTGGCCACACATACCCACCCCCTCATCCCTCCTTTATTAAATACACTTCCCCTGTGATCCCCACCACCTGAGGCCTCACACTAGTCAATTACAGCAACTTCTTAAAGTGGTTCTCCTTCCTGTAACTTCTTAAAGGGGTGATCCTCTCTCGTACTAAAATTTAACTTATCGTCCTCAATGCATCCGGGATCATGTGCATTGACACAGACTATGGTCCTCTTCCTACTTCCTACACCAATCCCACCTCACTTAGGACCATCACCCTCTACCCATAGTAACCCCCCTCTTATCTACAACACCTCTACCAGACCCCCCTCTTATCTACAACACCTCTACCAGACCCCCAATGCTCGAAACCACCTCCCCCTCAGTACCCCCTACACTTCCACTCCTGCTACCTCTTACTTCCCCTCATACCTTGGTCTCTTCTCCTCTATGCCTTTCCCACCCTTCATACTCTACCCACCCTGCACCCCAGCACCCGCACCATGCCCAATCACAAGGGGAGATGCAACAATCACTACCACACTTTGGTGCACCTAATCACCCTCCTGTTGCTTCTATCAGGTAACATTCATCCAAACCCTGGCCCCGTGCCTAACCTTATGAACATGCCTACCCAGGCTCAAGGACTCCGCATAACTTCCATGAATATTCGCAGCCTCCTTAAGAGGGCTGCTGCATTCCAGTGCTGGGTTACTCAGCACCAAGTGGACATTGTCGCACTCGTCAAAACCTTGTTATCCTCCACATGATCTGGGGGAGGCGATCCAGGTGACGTCGGACTGGGGTGGCCTGGAAAATAAACAAAAAAATAGTGAAAGTCAGAGACTTAAAATGACAACAAAAGTAATAAGCATTAAACTTAAAACAGTAAAAAGAGAATTAAAGAACAATAAACCCAAATGGCTTCCCAACCAGTAAGGATCTGCTCCGTAAATGTAAATGGCCTCCATAATCCCATCAAAAGATTGCGAGTGATGCAGCACTTAAAAAAACAAAAGGCAGATGTTATATTTATACAAGAATTACACCTTTCAGACATTGAACATCAGAAATTAACATGAGGGGGTCGATACACCATTTATTCCTCATCTCGTCTGAGTGGACGTAAAAGGGGTGTGGCAATAATGATCCCATCTACCACTCAAATCAAAATAAACAGTATACAATCCGATAGATTAGGATGCTATATCATCATTCAAGGCTGCCTATACAATCAAGATGTGACATTAGCCAATATATATCTACCTCCACAGACTAAATCATTAATAATTCGGCAAATATTAAATAAAATATTGGACCTCCACCAGGGGCAATTACTAATAGCAGGAGACTTCAATATGACAATCACTCCAAATCTTGATTCATCTAATCCTAAAGTCTACCATCTATCTACCCCAGTAAAGCTTTTTAAAGCACAACTTGAAAACCATGGTTTGGTAGACATCCGGAGGAAATTTTTTCCCTCAGCCTCAGGTTTTGCATACTACTCGGGAAGATTCCACTCATATTCTAGACTAGATTATTTTTTCACCTCATGTGAACACTTCTCCTCAGTGAGAGACATAACTATTTGTCCAAAAATAATGTCTGATCACCACCCTCTACTGCTAAAAGTAGATGTGGGTAAAAAAACAAAACAAACACTCTGGAGACTAAATCCCTATCTTCTAAAAGATAAAGAATTCACTGACCAAATTAAAAAAAGAATTCCACAATTTTTTGAAGAAAATGCATCATCAGCGGTCTCAGAAACCACATTGTGGGATGCCATGAAGGCCACTATCAGAGGCGAGGTCATTGCATATGCACCTAGGAAAAAAAAGAAAGGGAGAGAAAATACAATGATCTTACCAAGACCTTACAAACTCTTCAACTGCTCTACAGAGAGGGGTACAAAAAAACACAAACAAAAATTAGAGAAACTACATCAGCTATCCAAAAAATAATAGACAAAAGGATTCAAATGTCTCTAATATACTTAAAACAAAATAATTATGAGGGTGGATCCAGGGGAACATGCAGGATGGCGCAGATGTTGAGAGCAAGGAAAAATGTAGTAACAATATTAAAAATCAAACATCCCCAAACTGGTAAGATTACCCACAGAGAAGAAGATATAAGATAGGCCTTTGCTTACTATTACCAACAGCTTTACACAACACAAAATACCTCTTCCCAAGAGGACAGACAAACTTTTCTAGCCCAGTTACAACTTCCAAAAATCTCAACAATACAAGCTCAGAAATTACAAGCCCCCATAGTAATTGAAGAAATAGAGGCCGCAGTTATTAAACAATCTTTGGGTCATTGCCCCGGCCCCGATGGATACGTTAACAAATAGTATAAAATCTTTAGTAAAGAATTACGCCCAAGACTTCTTAAGTTATATAGAGAAACAGCTACGGGAAACATAGCCCTGCCATCATGGGATTATGCCACAATTGCCACTATCCCAAAACCTAATGGAAACAAATTAGACCCCTCCTCCTACTGCCCGATATCTGTATTAAACTCAGGCTACAAAATCTTCATGATCATTTGGGCCAAGAGAATAGAAACAATCGTCCCAACAGTAATACATCCAGATCAAGTGGGTTTCATAAAAAACAGGTCAACTATGGACAATGTTAGAAAATCCCTAATATTAATGGAATACATTCATACTCGGAAGATTCCAGCAGCCTTCATAAGCCTTGATGCAGAAAAAACATTTGACAAGGTTTACTGGCCCTTTCTTTGGGATACATTAAAAACCTTCGGTTTCCCTGACTCATTGCTACATTGGCTGAGCTAAATATACCTCTCGCCAAAAGCTTATATTCGTATAAACGGAGGACTCTCCTCCCCAATCTCAATAGGTCAAGGCACAAGGCAGGGCTGTCCTCTCTCCCCTCTACTGTTTGTATTATATCTTGAACCATTAGCAAGGGAGATAAGATTATCAAAAAAAGTAGAGGGCATTCCAATGCAGCAATCTGAATACAAGATTAGTCTTTTCACTGATGATATACTCCTTTGCACTTCTATCTCCTACTGATTCGATCAAAGAGACATGGAATATTCTATCCCAATTTGAGGAATTAGCTGGTTTTAAATTAGATATCTCAAAAACCAAAGCCCTCTTATATTATTACACCCCTCCAAACACCTTAAAACGAAGTCTAATCATTAAATGGCACTCAACCAAAATAAAATATCTTGGCATACATATTCCTCATAATCTTCATGTAAGTGAATTAGTCAATTATGAGTCAATCTCCATAGCAATCAAGAAAGACTTGGATAGATGGACCCACCTTCCACTCTCCTTGTTTCAACGCATTGAAACTATTAGAATGAACATCTTACCCGGCCTACTGTACTTGTTCTAAAATATTCTGTATTTCCCATCTCAATACTATTTTAAGTCATGGGATAACATGATATCAATGTTTATTTGAAACAAACAAAAACCACGAATCTGTCTTTAATACTAAAATTATCATTGGCTCAGGGTGGTACTAACCTCCCGGACCTTAAAAATACGTAGAAGCCGCATTTCTGAAAATTCTTCTTTTATGGCTCTCTGAACAGTTTGATTCCCTATGGAAGAAACTGAAGTTTCATCTGAATGATATGTACGACATAAAAAAAATATATTTTTTCTTCTTCAGGGAGGACTCCTCCTTTAAGAGACTTTACCAATATCACCTCCCAGGTCTTAAAAATTTGGTTTAAAATGCGAGATAAAGAGCCACTTCAATTAATCAATTAGTATTGTAAGATCATTTCAGAAGATGACCTTTTCATTCCATCCCATACTGACCTAACTTTTTCCCGTTGGCGTAGATTAGGATTGGAGCAGGCGTTCCAATTTTTAGGTACACATGGGATCCTATCATTTGAAGAACTAAAACTAAAATATAACCTACCAAATGCTGATAATTTTAGATACCTCCAAAGCAGAAACCACCTACTACATAACAGAATTATTCAGGTTAAGTTGACTCCTCCCCTTCCTCCCCTCTTAAATCTTTTTTCTGATCAATCCCAGGGACAACAATGGAATCATTTAATTGGAAATCTATACAAAATGATGCGAGATCAAACTAAAGAATCAACAAACTCAATACTAACAAGCTGGAACAAAGATTTAGACCTCATTGTACCTAGAGAAGAGTGGTCCTCTTCATCTCTGCGAGCGGTTAAAATCACCCAATCACATATTTGGAGAGACTACTCATGGAAATGTAGATCCAGGTTTTTCAGGTCACCGGCAAGTCTGACTAAATACCTTCTGATTAAATTTGGGGCTTGTTGGAGGGAGTGTGGAGCCGAGATGGCTGACCTGGCACATATAATGTGGTTATGTCCATGCTTGATGCCTTTCTGGATATGTATACAAAATGAAATCAGTGAAGACCTTGGGGAGTGCGTTGAGCTCACAGCCGAGGTGGTCCTTATGGCTGTCTACCCGAATCGTTCCCCCCATGGACAAAAACCCTGCTTCCCATATTGTTGTTGTCTGAAAAAAAATCCTTAACAAGGAAATAGATGACCAAAGAAATCCCGACCATACAAGATTGGAGGCAAATAGTGAAATCTATATATCAGATGCAAAATATCACTGCAAAACTTAACAATCAAACGGATAAGTTTGCCACTCTCTGGAAGAGATGGTCAATTTATCATGCAAGGGTCGATCCTGACTTTTGCCCATAGCAGATGGGAATCGGGGGGGGAGAAGAAATGAGATTAGAGTGGTGTTGCAAAATTATTCGATTTCAGCAAAGAATATGAATAAGCTTTTTTAACCCTAAACTGTATTAAAAGCAAAAGATCTTCATGCATAAATGAACAATGTAAATCTGTACAACTACAAATCTGAAGTAAGCATGGAAAATATTCTGATTGTAAAATGTCTCCTGACTTAACAGAATAAATTCAATAAAAAATATATTAAAAAAAAAAAAACTGGTTATCCAAATCCACCCCTGACTCCTTCATCTCCTTCCCTGGTTACACCCTTTTCAGGGAAGATCAGGTGGGTAAGCGTGGAGGTGGTTGTGCTGTCTACATGCGTGACTCCCTCCTTGGACATGCACTTCCACCACCCAGGCTTGATAACGGGGTGCAAGCCCTCATGCTAAAAATCTCCCCCAACCCTGGTAAGGGCCCATTCTTTCTCACCATTGCCTATACTCCCTCCAGAAAACAAGACCTTGCCATTGAGGCGCTTGCTCACTACCTCTCTGGCCTACCACACAAAATGGCCCAGATAATTGTTGGTGACCTGAATATCAACTGGCTCTCTGCCACAGCCTCCCAAACCAGAGATATCTTTGCCACCCTTGACATGTCTCTGCTTGTCACCACCCCAACTAGATTCAACCCCTCTACTGGCACCAGAACCCTCCTGGACATCACCATTACTAACCGCCCCCAGAGGGTGCTCGATATCAGTGTACTTCCCAACTCACCTAGTGACCACTCCCCGGTCATGTTGTTTTGGTCCGCTACCAACAGCAAGCCTGCACCTCAAACCATCCAGCGATGTCGCGTACTCCCAGGTGGCCTTCATCACCTTAAACTGTACCTCTCACAACTGGATTGATCCCCAATCAGGCTTGCACCATCCATAGATGAGGCATTGGATTTTTTCACTTGTACTTTTAACACTGCCTGTGACCTCTATGCACCTTCGCTAGAAATCGCACCAAAAAGCAAAGCACGCCCTGGGTTACCCCCTCCCTCCTTCACAAACTTAAAATGAGAGTCATCTGGGCTTTTCATGACATTAAAACAAGGGCCAAAAGCACCAGCAGCAGCAAGTGGCGTCACAAGGCAATGATGCCACTTAACACACTGCGACCCATTTCTGGAATGTTAGTTTTCATCTAGGCTTTTCATGAAATTAAAACAGGGACATTCAAACACAAGATAGCACATTGGTGGAGGGCATGCTAGGTGGTACATGGTATTGTGAATATTGTGCTGGTGCTTTAACTAAATGTTCTGAAAACTAACAAGTATTTTCGTGGTTGTTAGTTAATTTGCTTCCTTTTTTACATGACTGATGGTCAGGAAAATGGTGGATGCTGTGTGTTTTCATTACAGGTGAAACTGTCGTGCCACTACACACAATGCAATAAAAGTGACTCGAAGACGGCGTTTTGGTGACACAATTTAAAATGAAAGGAAAGAACACAGTGTCCGCCAAGTTGACAACCACATGACTTATTATTACATTAAATAAACTAATGAGTAAGAACCTAAAAAAATTTTTATGGTGGAAAACATAATGGCATGTGTGTGTGGGGGTGGGTAGGTGGGGAATGGGATTTACCATTATGAGGGACAAGAAATACAGGACTAAGAAAAGTAACATCACAAAGAAGACATGAACCGAACATAAATGTCATACTATATTCTGTAAATATAATATTTTTATTTATTTATTTAGTTTTTGTTAACCAGGTAGGTACACTAGACAGCATAGCTGCCTATTTTCAGGTATGACCCGGGAGATTACAACAAAGGATACGTAGACTGGATTAAGAAATCAATTAAAAGCAGAGAAGAGCTTTTTTGGGGGAAAATGTTCGTAATCCTGTATTTCTTGCCCCTCATAATGGTAAATCCCATTCTATATCTACCCCAAATGTGATCCCCCACCACACACACACCATTATGCTTTCTGCAGTAACCATTTTTGGTTTACTCATTACTTTATTTTATGTAATAATAAGTCACGTGGTCTCCAACTGCGCGTCCACTCGTGCTTTCATTTCAGTTAAATTGTGCCACCAAAAAGCTATCTCCAAGACACCTTTATTGCAGCATGTATAACGGCATGATAGTTTCACTTGTAATGAAAGCACGCAGCGTAGGCCGTTTGCTGACCATTAGTCATGTAAAAAATAAAGTAAATTAACTAACAACTGCGAAAAATAACAAACAAAACATTAACTGAACAGAAATGTCATACTTCGGCAGGGAGAAAAAATAAACATTACTTGAGGAAAAACTGAAAAGTAGAGAAGACGTTTTTTGTGGGGGAAATTAAAACTTATGATCACTTTATTAAGGGGCCGGTGGGGGCTGTTGTTGGCCACCGACACTCATGCCCTGCAGCAAGCAGATAATTTCTGCATTCTGCCTCTCGATGTGGCTCAGCTGCTGGATGGCCCCCTCCTCAGCCATTTTCAGATCCACCACTTCCACCCATAGCACAGCCAGGTCCACCATGCTCACCAGATGCTGTGATGGGTCTTCTTGAGCATGGACCGCTGCGGCTGCGGAACCTGCCACCTTTGGCGTTTCAGTGACCGGGGCCCTATGACAGTGGCGAGGTGCAGGCAGATGATTGCCCTCAGCCACAGCTGCAGGAGTGGCTGCTAACTCCTGCAGCTTGGTGTCCCACTCATCATGGTGGTGGACAACCATGTGCGTCCTTGGCCCACTAGTGCCTAAGTGGCCACCCTTGCGCCCCTGCTGGACCAGCACACTACATATCTTGTGCCGCTCTACCATGGGGTCCCAGGCATGTTATCAAAAGATTGCCACATGGGAGAGCTACGCGCAGGGCCCAGTACAGGCAGTGGGGGCACCAGATGCAACCATCTGGGCTACCCGTGGCGGAGGGGCAACCACCTGCTGTGCTGCCGGTGGTGGCTGGGCAACAACCTCCTGCTGCGGTTTTTGAAGCTGCTGCTCAGCCTGCTGCTGCTCTGGCTGTGGCTGCTGCTGCTCAGCTGGTTGCTGCTGCTCCACATGCTGCTGCTGCTCTGGCTGTGGCTGCTGCTGCTCAGCTGGTTGCTGCTGTTCCACATGCTGCTGCTCCGGCTATGGCTGCTGCTCAGCTGGTTGCTGCTGCTCCACATGCTGCTGCTCCGGCTGTGGCTGCTGCTGCTCAGCCTGCTGCTGCTCTGGCTGTGGCTGCTGCTGCTCAGCCAGTTGCTGCTGCTCCACATGCTGCTGCTCAGCCTGCTGCTGCTCTGGCTGTGGCTGCTGCTGCTCAGCCTGCTGCTGCTCCGGCTGTGGCTGCTGCTCAGCTGGTTGCTGCTCCGGCTGTCGCTGCTGCTGCTCTGGCTGTGGCTGCTGCTCAGCTGGTTTCTGCTCTGGCTGTGGCTGTGGCTGCTCTGGCTGTGGCTGCTGCTCAGCTGGTTGCTGCTCCGGCTGTGGCTGTGGCTGCTCTGGCTGCTGCTCAGCTGTTTGCTGCTCTGGCTGTGGCTGCTGCTGCTCTGGCTGTGGCTGCTGCTCAGCTGGTTGCTGCTCCGGCTGTGGCTGTGGCTGCTCTGGCTGCTGCTCAGCTGTTTGCTGCTCTGGCTATGGCTGCTGCTGCTCCACATGCTGCTGCTGCTCCGGGCGGACCTCTGCTGTCTGTAGCCACACAAAAACTCATCCGGTTTAGACTGACTGGGTGGACAAGGCCACCCCACATTCATGGCCCGTGCTGGCCACCACCATTTCTCCCTCCATGATCAACATGATCCATCACAGTAGAAAAAAATACTAGTAAAAGTACTAGTTAGAAAGAACTTATATGGACGTAGACTAACTAAAACAAATGCTTTTTTAAAACAAAAAAAATTCTAATTAACAAAAAAAACCTGCTACAGAAAAGTTTTAAACTCACAAATTAACTACAAAAGAAAACCACCACTAACTACAAAAACAAATCTATAGAAATCTCTCTCTCTCTCTCTCTCTCTCTCTCTCTCTCTCTCTCTCTCTCTCTCTGGAGTCTAGCCTCTAGCCTACCCATCTCCAATAAAGTCAGTGAGCTGCTGGAACAAGTTCAGACCTTCAAGTACCTGGGGGTCACCGTTGATGACTGCCTCACCTTCACCCAACACATCGACACAGTGGTAAAGGCAGTGAACACCAAGCTGGGTGTACTATATAGGCATAAAAAGTATCTCACTCCAGAGGCCCTCCGTCTCTCAGTCTCCAGCTCCATCCTTTCTACCATCGACTATGGATTGGTGGTCTATGGCACAGCAACAGACACTGCACTAAAAAGGATTCACATTGCCCTCAACAAGGCATGTAGACTCACAATGGCTGCAGATCAAAATACCCACACCGGCTCCTTATATAAGGAGACCAATTGGCTGCCACTAAAGAACAGGATTATATTCCAGACATGCCTCCTTGGAAAAAAGGCACTAATGGGTAAAACCGCCCCATGCATTTCTAGCATCCTAACACCAAGTGCTACCAGCTATACCACCAAAGGCAGGATGAGGGGGGCTCTATCAACACCTTTCCGTCGAACTGTGCAGGGACAGCGTGCTTTCAGCTTTAGGGCCCCCCAATGGCTCAATGAAATCCCAGTGCACATTCTAAACTCCCAATGCATCTCGCAATTCAAAAATGGCCTAAGGCAACACCTTCTTACTAGGACAGTTTGTGACTGCCACTAGGACTCTAACACCCATAATGCCCACTCACCCACACTCTCTTTCCCCTTCCTTTTACACCCACTCTTCCCTATTGTCCTATCCCTCTGTCTTCCTCTCCCCCCTGTGCCTTTTCTCCCACTGGATCAACCTTAAAACCAACATACTACCACTACCTCCCCAACCTCCTAGACAAAGCCACTTCTTCTGGCTGCCCACTCCCCCCCGTCTCCCCTCCCCCTCACCTTGACTCCTCCTCGGACTCTCACACTAGGTGTCACACCTGTTTATCTCCTTCGCTACATATAAACACTGTCCTTTACCCTAGTTGAATGCTCTTGACGCTGTACTATCACCATTGGTACTATGAATGACATTGTATCCTTACTGTATACTAGCTACCTACTATTCGAGTATTGTATGTAAACTGTTTGTTATTGCTGTCATTGTCACTGTTTGACGTGGAACCTTTGTAAAAGAGCTCTGAGCTCAAAGGTATGATCCAAATCCCTAAATAAATAAAATAAATAAATAAAAATAAATAGCCTACCACTTGCTCTTTCTTGAGAAAGTGAAAGTAAAACACTGACTTCCTGTCTATTTAACTCCCTCCCTGCATCATGTGACCTGCATAGACTGTAAAACATGTGATCTGTGGGCTTTTTCTTACTAACTTCACCTTATCAAACTGTAACTCAAAGTGAACCCGAAGTGGACAACGCAAAGTCCATTAAAGGTGAATTTCGGCTTTTTAATGGATATTTCATGCAGTGTTTTGCAAACTCGAAGTGGTCCACTTCGGGTTCACTTTGAGTTTGTACTGGAACTTCGCTGCATCTCTACTACCCACCTGGGTGTACATGAACCCGAGAGAACCAATGTCCTGTCATGTCTTATTGCTTACAACCTAATATTAGGTTGGGGAAAAAGGTGGAATCTCAGCATCCTTTAAAATTAATAGGGGTGTTAGACAGGACTGCGTTCTTGCACCGCTGCTATTTTCCCTGTATATTGATCAAATGCTGAGGGGTAGTGAAACAGAATTCACTGATATACCAAACATAAATACCTTTAAATGCCCTTTATTAGCCTATGCAGATGACATAGTCTTATTTTCATTAACAAAAGTAGGAGTACAAAAAAATATTGATAATATTCTAGCAAAATCATCTGCACTTAAATTAAAAATAAATATAAATAAAACAAAGGTCTTAAATTTTTCAAAAGGACAAAAGAATAGTTCTATTTTTTGGACACTGGGAAAGGAGAGACTAGAAAAGGTCAAGGGGTATTATTTGGGAGTTCATTTCCAAGAAAATAAGAATTGGATGGTGCATAATCAGAATTGGTTAGATAAATTAAGAAGTACAGTAGCGGATTAATCCGTTTTAACTGGAAGTATGGTGGGATGACCATAAAACCTCTGATACAAGTTATAAAAGCAAAATTTGATTCTCAGATTCTTTATTCTTCTGAAATATGGGACATAAGTAACTTAAATAAACTATTAGTTCCCCTATATAAATACCTACGTACAACCTTACGGGTTGGTCGTTCGTGTCCGGCAGCGTATCTGAGATCAGAACTAGGACTGAACAGCTTGGAAGCCGTAGTAGAAACCAGGAAAGTAAACTACTGGCTTACTCTGAGCAGAAAAGATTCCTCTACTGTGTCATTTATAGCCGTGAAGGAGAAATAAATGTGGTATAATATAGGCATTAAACAGAAACTATGGTACACAAAAATTTTGAGGATAATGAGAGATAATAACTTGCAAAACCTTAAAAGGGTATCAGAGAAAGGGATTCTGATTAGTTTAAAATATAGATCATATATTAGAAAGAAAATTGTAAACAACTGGATTGCTAAAGATTTACATTCGATCAGGTCTTCCCGCTATTCAAAATGGTTTGCAGAAAACAATTATTATTTTGGGTTGAAACTGTACTTAGAACTCTTGACAAATATTACGATGAGAGCCATCTTCTCTAGTTATAAATTTGAACGAGCAAAGAACAATGTGTTACTCTATCGACACAAAACAAAAGGATTTACTTCAGGGGAGTGTGATTGTGCAGTGGGGGGTGAGAAAAATATTTTACATGTATTATGGGAATGTTCTTGGTACCAATTGCAAAGGATTTATTGTTTGGGACCTTTTTTGAATGTTGTCTACCCAGTAGACAAAATTTTATTAACTAATATTTTGATACATACTAATGATGTCTGGTCAGTGGAACGACTTGCCAAATTCTTAATGTCTCCAGATAAAATTAGGAGGAGCTTAAATGTTATTTGAAAATATGCTATTTTTAGGAAGATCAATTTGTTGAAGTAACTATGAAAGGAAATGATAACTGTGTATAATGCTTGTTCTTGTACTTTTTGTATACTTCTTTTTTAACCATGGTTTTGTAAGGCTTTTTAGTCACACAATAAAATTTTGATGATGAATACATTACCACTCCCTGGTAGTACAGTGCCCCCCCCCCGGTGACCACCTACATTCCTAACACCCCTCCCTGCCCCCAAGACAGTGGACTGTACTTACCTTCTGCTCACCTCTGTTGCCAACTGCTGTTTCATTCACACAAGTACAGTCACTGTAGTTGTACAAGTCACAGCTTCACTATTGGACTTGTGTGAGTACAATAATGATGGCAGCTGGCAGAAGAGTGAGCAAAGGGTAGGTATCAGCTGCTGCCTTGGGGCTGGGTGGAGGAGTGCTGGGGCCGGAGACAGGCAGCAGGAGGGTTTGCGACACTAGACTACCAGGAGTAGTAATGCGGTAACAATGAGGTAAGGGTGAGGAGAACCACTGGCACCAGGGATAGCCTTTGGGCTAATTGTGTTGCTTGCACGCATGTGCAAGAAACACATTGCATCAGATTTCTTTCACAAGAGGATTGTGGAGGTGCAGCAGTGTTGTGCTGAATGGCAGCAGCCCATTCAGGGGCTGGTCTCTGTCTCAGCCAATAGAGGAGTATGCTGTCGATCACCGGCAGTTAATGAGCAAGCCACTAGATCAAAGGAACTGAGTCGCTGCAATCAGGGAGTGCCCCGTCACTATGCAATCAGCTATTTTTTGCTGTGGGGCATCCCTGACTGCAGCAGCCAATTACACAGCTCCATTGTACTGTATTCCCATGGCGACGGCTTCTCCGTCGGCCTCTTACAGTCCTCAGGAAGCCGACGGAAATCCGCCGCCTGCCGTTCAGTGTGCCTTAATGGTGAAACATTCAATGGAAAAAGCAGACAGGGTGCCCAACCCTGTCAGCATGCCCTTTCCAGTTCAATTTGCCAGCAGGGAGCCTCACTCCCATCAGCATAATATCCTCTCCAAATTTGTGTGCGAGGTGGGGGGTGCCTAACCCTTGGCTCTTCTGACCCCCTCAAGATTTATATATGCCAACAGGGTGCTCAATCCTCTGTCGGCATGCCCCTTCCTGGTAATTTTGCCAATGGGAGCCCACTCCCGATCAACATACTACTCCCCCAATTTCTTGTGTGCCAAAGGGGTACCCAATCCCCCTCGGCTCTTGTTTCCCCAGCATTCAGTATGTGCTGATGGGGGTGCCCAATCCCCATCGGCTAAAGCCCCCAAACACTCAGGGTGGTATGCTGGGACACACCTTAGCGTACAAATTAAAAATGACTCCTGCAAAATGAAAACCTTCCCACAAGGTTTTTTTTTTTAAATATACCTATAAATTAGAAAATGGTCCCTCGTTGATTCCAGTGGTGCAACCCCCAACCCACACCCACCCTCTCTGCATACCCCTCCTCACCACCCTCCTCACCCATCTACTTACCTCCAGAGCCTGGTATGGTGATCTTCAGTGTACTGGGAACATGTGTGCACTCTTCAAAGCCGACCGTGAACTGAAGAAATGCTGGTAAGCTGTATAATGGCATAAATGTTTTTTTTTTTTAACTTTTCCATGTATCTCAGCCATTTTTTGGAATTTTGTCACCAAATTTTCAACATAGGGTTCTTGGGACCCCACCTCATGAACTCAGTCACTGTCATTTTGTCATTCAGACCTGAAAGGTTATTTCATGGTCACTGCATGGAACCACCTTTCTCAACCTATTAATGAAACAGCAGTATCACAGTTCATGAGGTAGGCCCCCAAAAACCCTATGTTGAAAATTTGATGAAAGAATTCTCAAAAATTACTGTTTTACGAGTATGCATTGTGCAGTTCCTATGCATGCTCATAACTTCGAGCATTTTTAATATTTTCACTCCAGATTTTAACATTGCCATTTTACCATACCTCCTTATGAACAGTACAACTGTCATTTTTCACATCTCACCCAAAATGTGTTTTCACTTGTGTAGCGTGACTGTGGCATGGTCAGTGTGTGAAATCAATGTTCGGACAGATTAAGAAAATCACAGTGACACTGTTCATGAGCAGAGTCGAAATGGCTATGTAAAATGTGGTGACAAAAGTCCATAAAATGACTGTGTTACGAGCATGCCAGCAATTTCCACGCACCGTAAATTCATGAATCTGTAATCTTTCAGTCCAGATTTGCATTGCCATTTTTCTACACCTCCTTATGAACTGTGTAGCAGTAATTTTTCACACTCTGACCAAAATGTATTTCACACTTCCAGCGCAGAATAGCACAGTCGTTATGGGAAATCAGTGTTCGGGATAGATTAAGAAAATCACACTGACACTGTTCATGAGGGGAGGTCCCAAAATGCCTATGTTGAAAATCTGCTGTAAAAAATCCCAAAACTGATTACATTACAGGTGTGCGTTGCTCAGTTTCTACGCACACTCTTGACTTCACCAGTTTTTTTATATTTTCATTCCAGATTTTCAACATTACCATTTTTTACACCGCCTCATGAACAGTACAACTGTTATTTTTCACATCCTGTTCGAAATGTGTTTTCACACGTGTGGTGCCAAATGGCACAGTCGCTGTGCAAAATCACCTTCCGGCTAATGAACTGATAGTGTCACTGTTCATGCGGTGGGATCACAAAAAGCCCATGTTGAAAACCTGGAGTAAAAATACCAAGAAACTCCCAGGGTGTTAGGGTTTTTGACCATAATGCCCTACCCTGTAGGGACTGACAGGTGTCAGGGGTGTGACTTGGGATTGTTGACAGTAATATTCATGCCATTTCACCCCCACCCTGCAGCCAGTGGCAGGCATCAAGGTGTGCCTTGAACCCATTGGCCCTAGAGTTCACCCTATTCTCCTATACTGCACCCATTTCAGTGTATTTCCTTATGGAATGAGGTGAGTGTAAAGCCCGAACACTTCAAAGCACACCTCGACACTTGTGTCTGCAGGGTAGGGTGAGGTGAAATGTCATGACCATTATGGGCACCCACCAAAGGCACACCTCAATGCCTGTCCATCTCTGCAGGGTGGGTGAGATGGCACCGGTTCAATACTTCACTGCCATTCCTATACTGCATCTGTCTAACTCCGCACTTCCACTGCTAACTACTGCAAGCAACACTTGGCATTGAGAAATGCTTGTTTTATTCTCTTAGACGGGGGATGGGACCGCTGGCACCAGGTGTAGCCTTCTGGTTAATTTATTGTTAAGATCAGGATTGTGTGAGGATGATGGGGAACCACTACCACCAGGAACTTTGCAATCAGCCACATTTCAATATTTTAAAATAGACTCACATTTTAATTGCCACTGCATTTAATTTCCACTGCACCCCTGGGAGTGAACTGGAAGTAAGCAAAGAGTTCCTAGCACATAAGAATCAGCTGAGTAACAAAACATCCCAAGCACCAGCATCCTTCCAACTGCGTTTTTCCAACCCAGACACACTTTAAACAAGGAGAAAGCATCCAAGAACTTAACTTGAAAAGTCTGTCGGCAGTCCAAGACAAGAATACAGAGACTTCGGAAGACATACAACAGAACTGACTGACAGTAGCACTTCTGCTGGCGTGTGCATGTACTCAGCATCAACTCCCATGATGCCTTACATGAATGGGGCATGACCTCTGCAATGGAGTGGAACAGGTTTTCACACCAGGGCAGAACAGAGTGAAGCAACTTCATTCAAATGTTAATTAGGACGAAATTATGGGGATGCAAGAGAGGGAATCATTGTTCATGCTTACAAGTACACAGGTATACAGAAAATAGTTGAGGGAACTTTCCCTTTGACAACTTCCACCTATCAATAACTCCTGCCTCAGGGCATGACTGCCACTGGAAGTCCCAACGAACCTTTCCACAGAATACAAAAGGAATCTGTTCAGAAACCACTGGGGATCATGGGGTTACATATATCGACAGCCTGATTCAAACCTGGGTCTTCAACCTGGTAAGCACAGCATTCACCTCCAGGCTTTCAGGTAGCCTAATATTACAACCTTTGAAGGAGAGAGAGAGTGAGAGAGTGAGAGAGTGAGAGAGAGAGAGAGAGAGAGAGAAGCACATGTAAGGAGATAACAGGCAGCATATTCTGATTGATAGTACTGTACAAAGAGACTTTGTGTCATGCTATGCAGGCCTAGCAAGCTCCATCTGTAGATAGTGGAACACTTGCCCTACTGGACATCCGTGGTAGGTCAGCACACAGTCCCGTTGAACCCCACAGCTCATCATCGGATTGTACACATGTAAATGAGGGGGTGCCTGCACGCTATGGGCAGTGCCATATTCTTGATACACTTGTTATCAACTGGTGACATTTTTGCTTTATTGCTGTCTCACTTGCATTAACTATTCTGTGCACATGTTGATCCTTACCATGTATGCAATTACCCCATTATAACCTTGATCCCATGTCGCACCTGGAAACAAGCCTCAGTTCAGTGTGCCTATCCCGGTAACCAAATTTTAAATAAATGAAATATTCAATGCTGTAAGCAGGCATTATCTTGCTATGTGGGTTGTCCACATTAGCACATTTCACAGGCATGTTTTGATGATGAACAGAAGCGTGCAAAGCACTGTGTGGGCTCTGTTACCAAGCAACACTGGAAACACCAATACATACTGGAGCAGAAGGAACATACTGCTGTGAAAGCTGTTACATAGACATCAATATGCCATCAGCACAGTGAGACCATTACGATGATGGCAATGTGGGCACTGCAACCTCTGCAACAGTCATTCTGGTGACGGGATTTCACAGCGCCCATTGTCATTGCTGCACCAGGAGTGCTGTGCTTTTTCCCCCCTTTACCTCTAACCTACAGGTGATTATATTATTTTTCAGGGGTGTGTGGGGGTGAAGCCTCCCTCAAACAGCCAGGATGTGCCTCGGTGCTTTGTGCATGATTGCGGTTGGGCAGCACAGTTCCTGGGTGATGTGGTCGCCATCGGCATTGTGTTGTCACTGTACTGATGGTCACCATATGCGTGTCGAACTACATTACAGTGTGATCACTGGGAGAATACCTGTTTTCTTTACCTAGGTAATGCAGTCTCTCTTCTCAGAGAAGCTACGTGATACAAAGGGTCTTATACCCTGATAATAACTATGGCAACGGCTAAAGAAGATACATAAAAAGTATATAACTGGACAAAAACAGGTGGTCTGAGTAACCATCCTAAATAGCATGAAAAGTTGCATGGCTTGCAGAAGATAGCAAACAATGGACCTCTATAATCCAAGGTCATTTGTAGTGACGCACAATTACTAAAGATGGCACTGTTGCCTTACTTATGAAAATACAGTAAGAATAGGGCAAAAAGCATTTCTTATGGCTAATATATCAGTAAAACGTAATAGAACACAGATCCTGACACTTATGCTTATATGATAAGTGTCTTCGCCCTAAGGTTAATACATATACCTACATAAGTTGTTGCCCGCGAGGTGGGGGCACCATCAGGGGTGCTGGACCATGGATAAGAAGCTCAGTAAACTGAAGGTGGACAAAGCAATGGGACCAGATGGCATACACCCAAGAATATTAAGAGAACTGTGAAGGAAGATAGCAGAACCTCTGGCAGCCATGTTCACCAAGTCATTCAACACAGGGGTGGTACCAGATGATTGGAGGAGGGCACATGTGGTCCCACTACACAAATCCAGCAGCAGGGAGGAGGTGGGGAACTATAGGCCAGTCAGCCTCACCTCAGTAGTGGGGAAGATCATGGAAACATTGCTTAAAGAAAGCATAGTGGGGTATCTAGAAGTCATCAGAGCCCAGGACCATAGGCAACACAGATTCACAGCGAGGAGGTCATGTCAGACAAATCTAGTTGATTTCTTCGAGTGACAAAGGAAGTAAATTAGGGTGGGGCAGTGGACTTTGCTTACCTTAATTTCAGCAAAGCCTCTGACACTGTCCCACATAGTAGGCTGATAAACAAGCTGGATAGGCTGGGCATGGGGGACAGGGTGGTAAACTGGGTTAGAAACTGGCTAACAGACAGGAGGCAGAGGGTTGTGGTAAATGGGGTGCAGTCTGGGGAGAGGGGGGTGACCAGTGGGGTGCCTCAGGGATTGGTTCTGGGACTAGTCCTGTTCAATGTCTTCATTAGCGACATTGCAGAAGGGCTGGAGGGAAAGGTCTGCCTGTTTGCAGATGACATCAAGATCTCTAACAGAGTGGATACCCAAGAGGGGGTGGAGAAAATGAGGAGGGACCTGGGAAAGCTTAACAAATGGTGTGAGGACTGGCAACTGAAGCTTAATTTATAATAGTGCTAAATTATGCACCTGGGACACAGAAATCGTGGGAAAAGCTACAGGATGGGGATGGGAAGGGGGTTGCTGACAGTCACAAAGGAAGAAAGGGACCTGGGGGTTATTATTTCAGACGACCTGAAAATTTCAAGGCAGAGTGCTAAGGCAGCTGGGAGGGCTAGTGGCATGCTGGGGTGCATAAGCAGGGGTATCACCAGCAGAAGGAGAGAGATAGTGATGCCATTATATAAAACCATGGTCAGGCCTCACATGAAGTACTGTGTGCAGTTCTGGAGACCGTACCTTCATAAGGATATTAACAGGCTGGAGACAGTCCAGAGAAGGGTGACTAAGATGGCACAGGGCTTGCAACATAAGACTTAGGAGAGGTTAAACGACCTCAATATGTACTTGCTGGAAGACAGGAGGGAAAGAGGGGGACATGATGGAAACATTCAAGTACCTCAAGGGTGGCCCGGTGGTGCTGAGGGTTGAGGCACTGGACGCAACACACCTCACGCCACGCCGGCAACCCGAGTTCGAGAGCGAGCTAGGGAGTCGGGGTCGGCAAGGGAGAGAGAAGGATAAAGCTCCCGCTGGGCTGCTCTCCTCTCCCAGGTGGGAGAGCTTGGGTTGTCCGGTGCTCTGGTGACCCCTGGTGGAGACCAAGGGGTGCCACAAGATGCCAGGCTGCACGCAAGGAGCGTGGCTGACACAGGCAGGGTTGCCATGCGCCACAGCGTCAGATGTGCATAACGCGACAGGGGCTCGTCACATCTAGAAACACCTCCAGCCCAGATAGGTAATGGCCTCAGCAGTGCCGCTGCCACGCGGCTCAACACTGGTTCCCTGCCACTGCCCCTTCGGTCTCCTCGGGTTGTAGTCCCCCGACCCGGGGAACTGTAATGAACTTGAAGATGGCTGGGGAACACAGCTGGCGGTAGAGCTACATGGTGAGTGCAGTGGCCTGAGAGAGTTCCAGGCTGGAGGGCCAGAAATAGAATCAGGAAAAAAAAAAAAAAAAGATACCTCAAGGGTATAAACAAGGTGCAGGGGGGAGACATTTTCCAATACAGGAGGAGCACAAGAACGAAGAGGCATGACATGAAATTGGAAGGTGGAAGGTTAAGAGGGAATGTGAGGAAATTCTTTACAGAGGGGGTGGTGGACGCATGGAATGGTCTGCCTCAGGAGGTGGTGGGAGCAAGCACTGTGGATGGATTCAAGCATGCATGGGACAGGCATAGGGGAACCATAGAGGTACAGCAGAAGGTGGGTCGGAAGTAGTAATCCAGTACAAGGGTTCATGGGCAGCCAAATGGACTATGCAATCCTTATCTGTCAGCAATTTCTATGTTTCTATGTTACAGTGGTGTTTGCACTGCGCAAACGTGCTCTGCACTGTGCAAGACATTCTGGATACTCTATTGAAAATGCTATCATGGGATTTTATTCGAACTTTCAGCCTTTACTTCAAAGCCCAACCCCTTAACCCCTATGGCACAAAAAGCTGATCAAAACAGAAACAAACAGACGAACAAGTCCATGTTTGGTACAGAATGGGGGCTACTGCTACGGTGGCAGATAGCACCTAAAACTGACCCAAAACAGCCAAATTAGCAGCACTCACCCCTGAGCAGAAGACAACACTGGAGAACACGGTTTCTGTTTTTAGTGATTGCCTTTATTCAGCAAGTACTGGTCAGTGCCTTAATGTTTGCTTGCAAGTTTTATTAGTAAAATTGTTATGCTTAGTTAGGCACAAGGTAAATTATTTTACAGAAGGACTTAACTGTTGAAAAAGCAAGTGTGAGGTTAGCAGAACTGGAAAAGTTGGGCAACTCTCAGCAATACTTTTTTTTCTTTTTTCTTGATTTTTATTCAGAATTGCCCAGCTGAGATGCAACGTCTCATTTCTGCAGCGTATTCACCGAGGATACTCCAACTGAGATGCAATATTGTATTTTTAGAGGGGTCTTGATTCTAGCTACAGCATTACCACCTATGGTTTGAGTGGAGCACTGGAAGGTTTAGTGACTTGCTCAAGGTCATACAGTATTTGGCTGTAGCAAGGTGTGAACCTGCAGTCCTCTGGTTCCAACAATATTCCAACCACTATACCTTACTGTCTGCATGGGGTAGGGAGGAATACCAGGAAAGACCAGTGGCCACTGGCCATGTTTTGGCTTTTTTTTTAAACAATTCACTTACCCAGGATGGCCCATCTAGTTTTAGCCATCTCTTCAACTGGGTAGAAACAAGATGTTGTACCTCATCTGGGCTGTTGTGGGTAACTACATTGTAAAAAAAAAGAAAAGTTACCAGCAGTTACTATCCTTTTGGGTCCCTCACAGGTGGTGTAGGCAGTTGTTCTAGTAGTTGTTAGAGCAGTGCTGGGAACTGGGAAATCACAGGTTTGAACCCTGCAGGAACCAAATACTCAGTGTGTAACCCTGACCACACTGCCTCTGCTACCTGTAGGGGTTAACCAAGAAAAGTTGTTGACTGCTGACAGTTCTGTGTTTGTTTATGACTGCCGACAGTGCTGTTTTGGTTATTACTGCCAGCAGTGCTGTGTTTGTTTATGACTGCTGGCAGTGCTTTGTTTGTTTATGACTGCCAGCAGTGCTGTGCTTGTTTATGACTGCCGGCAGTGCTTTGTTTATGACTGCCGGCAGTGCTGTGTTTGTTTATGACTGCTGGCAGTGCTGTGTTTGTTTATGACTGCCAGCAGTGCTTTGTTTATGACTGCCGGCAGTGCTGTGTTTGTTTATGACTGCCGGCAGTGCTGTGTTTATGACTGCCGACAGCGCTTTGTTTGTTTATGACTGCCTGCAGTGCTGTGTTTGTTTATGACTGCCAGCAGTGCTTTGTTTATGACTGCCAGCAGTGCTTTGTTTGTTTATGACTGCCGGCAGTGCTGTGTTTGTTTATGACTGCCAGCAGTGCTATGTTTGTTTATGACTTCCGGCAGTGCTGTGTTTGTTTATGACTGCCGGCAGTGCTGTGTTTATGACTGCCAACAGCGCTTTGTTTGTTTATGACTGCCAGCAATGCTGTGTTTGTTTATGACTGCTGGCAGTGCTGTGTTTGTTTATGACTGCCGACAGTGCTGTGTTTGTTTATGACTGCTGGCAGTGCTGTGTTTATGACTGACGACAGTGCTTTGTTTGTTTATGACTGCTGGCAGTGCTTTGTTGGTTTATGATTGCCGGCAGTGCTGTGTTTGTTTATTACTGCTGACAGTGCTGTGTTTATGACTGCCGAAAGTGCTGTGTTTGTTTATTGTTCACAATTTATTTACCCCGGACAGTCCAGCTGAGATGCAGCATCTTACATTTAGTGGGGTCCTGCTTCTACCCATTTCTGCAGCTGGGTTAACCAGAGCAATGAGAGGTTAAGGGACTTACTTAGAGTCGCACAGTGAGTAGCTGGCTCTTGCTGGGTTTGAAACTACAATCTTCTGGGTCCTAAAAGTGCTCTAATCACTAGAACTCACTGCCAGCGGTGAGGGACTGGACCAGGAAAGGTTGGTAGCAGCTGGCAATATATTGGTTTTCTTTGTTTATTTTACAAGTTCTTTACTCAGGATTGCCCAGCTAAGATTCTGCACCTCATTTTCAGTGGTGTCCTGCTTTTAACCATTTCACAAAATTTACCCAGGATAGCTCATTTGAGATGCAACATCTAATTTCCAAAGGGATCCTGCTTCTACCCATTTCTGTTGCTGGATGGACTGGAAAATGGGAGGTTAAATGACTTGCTCAGGGTCACACAGTGAGAATGCAAATTGTAGCAGGGTTTGTACTTGCAGTCTCCCTGACTCTAATAGTGCTTTAACCACTACGTGTGTGTGTGTGTGTGTGTGTATACGTGCATGTGTGTGGTGGAGGGAGGGGGAGAGCCAGAAAAGGCCAATGACTGCCCACAGTGTGTGTGTGTGTGTGTGTGTGTGTGTGTATGTATATATATATATATATATATATGTGTGTGTGTGTGTGTGTGCATGTATATGAAAGCAATAACCCTTAACAGGGCATGCGTTTCTTGAGAATTAATGAGCACCCTGGGTGAATTGGAAGGCACAAGGCCAACAGTAAAGTGACTTTCCATGCATTTGGGAAGTGCACTGGGTTATTGTGTTTATAAAATGGAAAAAATAGGTTAATGGAGAGAGGTTTTATTTTCCATTAGTTAAGTTGTTGCTATGTAGAACGTGTGAGTTTGGTAACAAGGGCCAAGTGCCTTTAAATAAACCTGGGAAGTACATTTATTTTGAAAAAACCTATGCCCTGTTTTGGGGTTTTGGGTTTAAAAAGTGGGAAAAAATGTATTTTAGTGGAGGAAAAAAGATTTATTTTCATTTAGTTAGGTTATTACTAAGTAGAGTAGGGCAGGTGAGTTAAGTACTGTTCATATGCCAGAGATTAGTGAATGGTAAGATGATGTGCTTCGACCAGTGAAATTACTAGGATTCTAAAGCCCATTTTATTTAAACATGCAAGTAATAGTACACCGACATTTGTTTCTAGAGAATTAATGCATGCCATATGTTAATTGGAAGGCATGAAGCCAACAGCAGAGTGACTTTTAACACCCGGGAGTGTATTAATTCTCAAGAAATTCTTGCCCTTGAATAGGTTACTGCACTTATAAAAGGGAATTATTTTAAAGGAAAAAGGCTTTATTTTCCTTTAGTTAGGTTGCTGCCAGAAAGAATATGTGAGTTTAGTAACAAAGACTGAGTGCCTTTGAATGAAGCTGGGAAGCGCACTTATTTTGAAGAAACCTATGCCCTGTTGTGGATTTTTGTGTTTTAAATAGTGGAAACTTTTTTCATTTTAATGGAAAAAGGTTTTATTTTCATTTGGGTAGGTTGTTGCTAAGTAGATTAGGGCAGGTTAGTTAAGCAATATACCACAACAGGGTGTGGGTTATGACAGGATTTACCACACCAGAAGTGGTAAATCCTGCCATGATCCACACTCTGGAGTGGTATATTGTGATTATACAATGCTTCCCTTCAGTTATAATAGCAAAAAAATAAAACAAAATACTGTATTTTAGTACTTTAAATAATTTTTTTTAAATGATTGTTCCGCCAAAAAAAATAGTTCCTTGTTGGCAGGTAGTATAATGCTTCACTCCCATATGGTTACAAGAAGAGAAAGCATGCCAGGCATTCTTGTTTGACCCCCCTCCCTGCCACCTGCAACTGATATAGTTTAGAAGAACAGAGAGGATAGTTGCAGTTGCTTTTTTCATTTTCTGAAACACAGAGTCTGATTTTTTTTTCTATGTGTTTAAGAGTGTGATGTAATCTTTAGTATTGTCCTCAGTGCAAATCCCCTAGCTGTATTGCTATGTGTATGCAACAAACTCTTAACTATTCCACTTTCTACAGCTAGGAATTTGGGTTTTGTGACTAGATACCCTAACACTGGTCCATGTTTTACTTCTAAGAAATGTTCTATTAAGGATACTATGTTTGTCTCTTTCACTGTCTCTCTACCCGTTTTGATCCTATTACAGCTTTATTTGACAAACTTGCAGCTGTACATTTGATAGGGCACCTCGATGAAGATATCTACAGAGAACACCTCGACTTGCCTACTCTTCTGGTCTTCCATCCTATTCTGGACACCTGAGTCTCTCCGCACACAGATTGCTGTGCGAAGAAGGGTTACATTTACTTGTGTTGATATGATGTATTTGATGTTATTAAACCTGTATGTGGCTATTCCGCAGACAGTATTGATTGATCCTTTTCCATGGACGATGACATCAGCACTGATGGCACAGACTTTACGGACTCAACTTCGGCTCCAGAGAAGCTTTACCAATCTTATCGAGAGGAGGTTCATCGCCTGTCAACATAGATTTCCAAGACGACCTACACCTGCCCAGTACAGTTGCAAAAATGGAGACTTACCACTGTTAAAATGCAATATAATTCTGATGGGAAGTACTGTGTAATAACTAATGTTATGTCATATGTGTATAGAATGAAAACAGGTGCTATAGATAGCCCCAACTTGTGTTTCGTTCCCCACCAGAAGTCAGTTATTGGACATACCCTTATTACCCCTGTCCCTCGGACGCTGATACTGTTGATGGTAACCCTGATTATCTGCTCACCCTTTCAGAGTATTTACCGTATTTTAATGTACATATTGATCCCCTCACATTGACATTGAAATCACTTTTAGAGAGGAAAGACACACATCTCTTCCACATCAGCAATAATATTACTAAAGTTAATGAAGTTGTCCTTGCACTAATTTATGATGGTGATATGAATAGTGCATTAACTAACACTTGGTTAGAGATTACATTCAAAGGTTTTGTTATTATACAAGCATTTCTGACATTTTTTCTGATTATTATGCTTTGGTGCCTACGGCGCACACTGCGCCAACACCGTGAGCACTTGGAGTTCCTTTACAAGGCTCGCACATCGGGTCTGTAAACGTCCCCTGCTCCCTGTCCATTTCCCTATTTTGCTGTGTTGCCCTGAAAGGCAACAAGGGGGGAAATGTTACATGAGGTCCCTGCACCCTTATTGGTACCCCCAGAGGTACACTGTAGACAGCTAGTATTTAGGCATTTGTTATACTAACATATAGGGCTAAGGGCATCTACCATGTAAGAGTAGATGTCAGGATATGTATGCATATTATTGTTATACACTTTACTTTCTAATACATATATGTATTTCTTGCTTACAAGATGTTAGGACACCCATGTCCTTGTAATGATTATGATATATAAGTCGGCAATGCCATCTTATGATGATTTGTAGTATTACACTGCTATATGTAGAACTGTACTCCTTTGTCTTTACAAAGTGATGACTACTACAAAATTGTATAATGTTATCTTGGACTATGGAACCACCTCTAATTTAGCCAATAGGGCTCATCTCTGTAACTAGAAATGTTTCCATCTTACGGTAACTATGGTAATTATCATAGGTATGTAATGTAAGACATTACGTCTTCTACCTCTGAGACCCCAAGAGGCACGGAGAATCCTCGAGGCATAGGGAATGCTTAGCATTGGCTCCCAGTTTGTAGTGGTAAGAACTGCTTAGGGCAACTGTGATTATCCTTTTTGGTAGCAATAAACAAGTTTATTACTCTTATGCAATGTGTCTGTGATTCCTTGCATTCCCATTATTGCCAAGAACCTGAGAGTGATGTTTAGACCTCCTGACAAACTGATGGTTTATGAGGTCAAAAGCTTTCGTTAGATCGAGGTAGGCAGCACCTACCATGTGCCCTTTGTCAAGTACCACATGCAGATGATTGGTATACTCGAGGGCAGTGCTGGTGCTATGAAATTTCCTAAAGCTGTACTGTTGTTTACAGAACTTGTTGTACTTATTAAGGTAGGAGACTAATTGGTCAGAAGCTATTTTTTCCAGTGCCTTGAACGGGGGGAGGGGGGAATAGAGACTGGCCTATAATTGGCCACATTTGAGTGATCCCCACTTTTGTGCACAGGAGTAATCAAGACAGTCTTCCATAGATCAGGGAACTGAGAGAGATTTAAGAACTTATTGAAGATTTTAGCAAGGGGGGGTGTCAGTGTGTCAAGAGCTAGACAAATTGTTTTTTACATTGCACTACTACAAAAAAATTAGCACACAATGGAAAAATACATTTCATGAGGACTCTAAAATATGCAGTCTTTGTCTGGCCACAGCCCTTTATGCCTTTCCTTCTCCTGTACCTTTGTGCAATTTTCTCCGTGTACAACATTCATTTGTACTTTTTTTTATCCCCTCCAACTCTAGTTTGAGCTTTTCATTCTTTTCAGCAAAGTTATTAATAAAAGAACAATAATAATGAAGTAAAACACTTAAAACACTTTAAAAATTAGTGCATTTGTTCCAGTTATACATATATAGCCATAACTTCATGTAATTAAACCACAATAATAAAAATATTTACATTTTTGTGTTGTCTCCTTTTCCATAGAAACGTTTTCTCCCCTCAACCCCCTCCTCAGAGTGACAATGTCGAACCTTGGATTCCCTTGTGTTCATTCACCAGATCTTTTTTTTTTGCCCACCCCCACAGTTGTTAAGAGATCACTCCTCCCCCCTCATCTAAGTGTCTTTCCATGTAGTTAGACCACAGGGCCCAAGTTTCCATACATTTGTCTTCTGCTACTCTAAGGGTAGCTGTAAGGCACTCCATGTTTTATATATATAGGGGATACATGATGGGCATGAGTGGGATATGTAAAATATTGTCACTCCTGCAGAGTGAGATATCCATGACTCACGAGGCATGAGTGACAATATGTTACATATTCCACTCATGCCCATCATGTGTTCGATTTATACAATAGGGTAGCTTTGTTACTTGTTGCTGAATTGCATGTTTAAGTGATGAAAATGGGTGTTATTTTGTGTATAAGTGGTGCTCCATTGTAATGAGGCTGTTTTGGTACTGCATAGTGAAATATTTTTATGAATGGATGCTGTCTGTGTTGTGTGATTGGCTGTCTTTGCGTGTGCTGAGTTTTTTATTGGTTGATGTGTGTGAATCGGAGTAGAAATGCTGCTGATTTGTTGCTGTTTCTATGCAATGATTGGTTGCCGCTTCTGATTGACAGTGGGGTTTGCAGTTTGATTGGGTTGTGTTTGTGACTGGGCATGTCTTTATTTAGAAGAACATTTCCGGGTGTGCAGCATGTCGGTATGTGGTTACAGTGCTAGAAAGAACTTTATTTACTTTAAGGATGTGTTTTCATATTTTATTTATTTATATGTGATGCTTGTGAGACTTTATTTTCACTTTGTGAACGGAGTCCTTTCATCTCTGGAATTCGGAGAATTTCACTGTGTGCTGCCTGTCAGGTAACAGTTTCTACTCCAATTCGGAGTCTGAGGACATCTGCCTAGCAGCTCTGTATCCAGCTCGAATTGCAAGCAGCTCATAAACATTTTTTCCTTGCTCATTTACAGGGTCTACTTTTTGTTCCGATTTCTTCGCCGTGAATGCTTCTGCATCGCAATGTAATATAGCGGTTTTTAGATACTTTTCCATGGCTTTCAATTCATTGTACTGTGTTGCAATCTGCATAGATTTTGTGTGTTAGTGAGTACTGTGTACTGTTTTACTACTCTGATTTATTGGTTTACTAGTACTATTGTGTTTAATTAATAGTAGCTGTGCAATCCACAGCTCAGAAAACTCGTGCTTTTTCTAAGGCTTTCATTATTGTAACAGGTGAATGTAATTTCTTTTAGTTGCTAGGAAACAATGCTGCCTGCACCTCTTACTCTTCTGACATAGGAACTGTGTGTGTAAATGTAAATATCTACCACAGTTCCTACGTCAGCAACATTCATCTCACTCTTGTGAGAATACATGTTTTTATCTGCAATGTTTATCAGCCACCCCATTGTATAAATATATATATATATATGTGTGTGTGTGTATATATATATATATATATATAGTGTTCACTCTCTCCATGCATTCAGTTATTGTGTGGGGGGATCCACCATTAGCCATCTCACAGTGATAGCTTTAAGAGCAGTCAGTGTCATACAATTAAGCAATAAGACACGACAGGGTGTGTGTTATTGTGTAATAACGTCACTCCTGGGGTGGGTCAAAGCACAAGGCGAAACCTAGTGCTTCCACCACCCAGAGTGACGTTATTACACAACACACATCCCCGGAGTGCCTTATTGCTATTATACAATGGTTTGTCTGCAACAAAAAGAAAAAAAAGGTATGTTTTTATGTATTTTATTACATTTTTCTGTGGGTAACTATACATTTCAAAGAAATCCTATTTTTTGGCACCAGTGGGTGGCGCTGTTGTGACTGCTGCTCTGTGCACAGTCCTGAAGCGCTTCTCATTGAGGTTATTTTATGTGACGTGAGGGACGTTGAAAAGTCGTTTGAGGTCACGGGTTTATTTGACTACTTTGTTTTATTTTAATATGGAGAAAGGACAAGTAGCTGTGGAGCACGGTAAGGAAAGTAACAGTTGCCTATGTAATTGGAGGATGGTGGTTTAAATATGAGTTCCGTTTTGCAGTTGCGATGAAGAGCGAGGGCACAGAGGGAATGTGTGAAGCTGTGACGGCTTCACTACGAGAGCGGTCAGTGCGGTTTAGTCAAGCTACTCGCTTCGGGTAGAAAATGCTGGCAGGAAATCTATTCATTTAAAATTCAATTCTGAGATTCAATTGTGGTACTCGATTGTCAATGTTGAGCGCGCAAAAGAAAATGAGAGGCGGTGGCGTTAAAGCTGTCACGGCTTTACTGAGGGTTTACAGCACCAGTACTTGTAGGAGTGGTAGCATGATTTCTGTTATGCGGTCATATGTGTGTGCCTGGACTTAATACAGTGATGTTATAGCTTAATATCATCACTGTCTGAGGCACACACTGACCAATCAGAGTCCAGGATTCTTTCTTGCCATTGTATAATTAAAGACATTCAATCTCCTTCTGATTTTGATTCCAGGTAGTGGAGCATCCAAAAGAAAATGCTGTGCAGCTTCTGGGATCTCTACTCCCCAGATCCAGGCCAGCTCCTGTCTGATGTCTGTCCAATGTTGATTTAATGCAGGGAGTCCCAAAATGTGTAGCAATGTGTGCCCCTGCCACCACATCTCCTCCAACAAGCATCCCCACCCGTGGAGCCCAAATGCTTTGTGACAGCTGGTACATGGAAGAATCTGATAGCTGCCTTCCACTTAAATTCCCTCCAGTCCTGAGAGGAGGATACTTTCCACCCCAAATGCAATCAATTTTTCCATTGCTCCTGTAATAGCTCCCTTGCCGTTTGCCTCTGATAGATCAGAAGTTGTGCCCCTCTCCTATATGAGGATTCTGTGTGCCTGAGAGACATAACACATTCAATTTCTGAGCATGACTGCTCATGACAGAAAGTCCTCCCGCCTTGTTTTTGCCCATTTGAGAAGCTGCATGTTGTTACCACTCTGAATGTAGTTTCTAACCTATAAGAATCTATGGAGATAATTTTGTTCTAATTGGAATTTTTCTTGCAGTGTCTGAAAAGAAACACAATATCCCCTGCTCTACAAACTGTTCAAATCTAGTGAGTGACTTCCTGAGCTTATATCCAGAGTCTTGTCTCACTGGCTCAAACCCTGAGTCCCCAGTGATAAGCATCAAGTGTCCTAAGTCATGTGGTGTAGTAATTGCTCTACGTAGGTGTAGTAATATTTTAAGGAAGTGCTTGACTCATGGATTGTTTATTGTCTTAAGCATTTTGGGTGTAATTTTAGTTGTCAGAATAGCATATATGGGCATGGGAAGAGATTTTACGTTCTCAGTGGCATACCATCTAGATTATTGTCTTTGTTTTGCCCAAGTCACTAAGTAGGTAGCCTGTGCAGCTAGGTAATATAATTTGAAGTCAGGAGCTCCTACTCCTCCTCTTTCTTCTCTTAGCAACACCAGGGTCCTTCAGTTAACTGTAACTCTTTTACCCACCCATATGAACTTTACTATTTGGCTCTCAAATTTCTTCCAATAATTTGGTGGTACAACTATAGGAAGGGTATGACACATGAAACATTTGGAGGTTTTGAGAAGTTTAATACTTTGCCTTATGGGGGTCTCCAGTTTTTTGCTCTTGTTACCTATAAGTTTCTTGAAATGAAGTGTGTTCAAAACCGGATCCATTTCTGTCAAGCTCCTCCTCTCCCCCTTTCCTCCGCATACAAGTTTTGATAGTAGCTATGTCAGTAGGGTAAGTGGGCATGTTACCCTGGTCCTCTGCTGATCTAACCTTGAGGACTGTGTTGTTAAGTGCTTGTTGACATAGTTGCCATGCTAAACATTTGCCCACCCTATTATCTTTCTCATAAAAGCACTGTCGGGCATACTTTGATTACCTTGTTTTTTTTTTTTCTCTGTAACAACCCTATTAATCTGTCTCACAATTCTTTTAGTTTAACTTTCAGTTGTGCATTCAATGTGATTTTATGTTCAGCTTCTGTATCAAATATTAGTCTATTCTTTGGGTCACCTGCTCCTTTTTATGTTGGCTTGCCGCACCTGCGTGCAAGTCAACATCTTGCGGTAGTGCAGATTTGGAGGCTCGGCCGCTGTTGGGCGAATGCAGGGCATGCATCAGTAGGTGCATCCTTCATTCCCCAATCAGCGGCACCACACCATGCATGCTAATGTGGTGAGCACATCTAAGGAAAGGTGTTCTGCAATCCAAGCAAAGCTCGTCAGACACAGCGAACCCTTCCTGTGTGCTCGCCACATTAGCAGCATGGCGGGCGGCTGCCCAACGGCCGACTTCGGGGGTGCCCAATCCCCAAGCTGGCTTACTGTGGCTGCACAGATTTGCAAGGGGAGTCCACTCGTCGGCATACAGAATTCCCCCATTTATATGCTGAGGGGGTGCCCAACTCTTGGTTCTGCCTCCCCGGTTTCATTGTGTGCTGACGGAGGAGCCCACCTGTCAGCATAAATCAGACCCCACTTTTCTTATATGCTGAGGAGGTGCCCAATCCCCCTCGGCTCTTGCCTCCCCCCCGGCTGTCATTGTGTGCACCGATGGGGGTGCCCAATCCCCGTCGGCATGAATTCATCCCCCAAGCCCCCACTGTCTGTCGATGAGGGTGCCCAATCTCCCGTCGGCTGCAGCAACCCCCCAAAACAGTTAGGTGGCACTCTGGGAGCCCACCCCAGTGTGCCAAGTCCCCTGAAAAAAAAACTGTCCTCGCGAGTTAGGTTTTTTTTCTTCCTGTAGCATAAAACAGTCCTCGTAGTCTCCTGCCCTCACCGCACCCACCCACTGCGCCCTGCCTCCCACACCCCTCACCCCTCACCCCATACTTACCTCCGGAGTCTGGCGTGGCGATCTTCGTGGACGGAACACGTCTGCACTCTTCAAAGCCGACCGCGAACTGAGGAAATGCCAGTAAGCTGTATAATGGAATGAATAGGGTTTTTTCAACTTTGCTGCATATCTTTGGCATTTGTTGGAATTTTGGCACCAAATTTTCAACATGGGGTTTTTGGGGCCCTTCCTCATGAATTATATCACTGTCATGGTGTTAATTGGCCTCGAAAGGTGATTTTGCAGTCACTGCGTGAAATCACCTCTCGGGGCCCATTAATGAAATGACAGTTCCAGTGTTCATGAGGTGGCCTCTTAAAAACCCTATGTTCCAAATTTGGTGGAAAAAATCCAACAAATGCCTGTTTTACGAGCATGCATTGCCCAGTTGCTATGCAGGCTCATAACTTCATGAATTCGCAATATTTTAATGACAGATTTTCCACATTCTCATTTTTGTACACCTCCTTGTGAACAGTACAGCTGTCATTTTCCACATCCTGCCCGAAATTTGTTTCCACACTTCTGGCGCACAATAGCTCAGTCGCTGTGGGAAATCAGTGTTTGGGCCAGATTATGAAAATGACAGTGACACAGTTCATGAGCAGAGGTCCTAAAATGCCTATGTTGAAAATTTGGTGATGATACTCCATAAAATGACTGTGTTACGAGTGTGTGTTGGCAGATTGCACGCACGCTCATACCGTCGTGCATTTGTGATATTTTCACTCTGGATTTTCACCATTGCCATTTTTCCACATCTCTTGATGAACAGTACAGCCGTCATTTCACATATCCGGCCCAAAATGTGTTTTCGCACTTCCGGCGCAGAATAGCGTGGTTGCTGTGTGAAATCACTTCTTGGGACACTTTGAGGAAATAACAATGACACTGTACATGAGCAGAGGTGCTAATATGCCTACGTTGAAAATTTGGTGCCGAACGCCCATAAAATGGCAGTGTTCCAAGCGTGCGTGGCATATTTCCCACGCACCCTTGTATCTACTCAAATTTGCTATATTTACATGCCACATTTTCAACACTGCCATTTTTTTACACCTCCTTATGAACTGTACAGCTGTCATTTTTCACATCCTGCCCAAAATGTTTTCCCGCGCTGCACTACCAAAGTTAATGCCAGCGCACAACATTCGGCATTGCCAAATGCTTGTTTGAATTTTGGCTCCAGATTTTCAACATGGGGTTCTTGGGACCCCATCTCTTAATTCACATGCACTGTCATTTCGTTACTCAGTCTCGAAGGTGATTTTGTGGTCACTGCGGCACTCTACCTTGGGATCAATTAACAAAATGACAGTGCCATTGTTTATGAGGTGGGGTCCCAGAAAGCCTATGTTGCAAATTTGGTGAAAAAATTCCAAAAGATGACTGTGTTATGAGTGTGCGTTTTGCAGTTTCCACACATGCTCGTAATTTCAGCAGTTTTTAATATTTTCACTCCAGATTTTCAACATTGCCATTTTTTCACACCTCCTTATGAACAGTACAGCTGTCATTTTTCACATCCTGCCCAAACTGTGTTTTCGCACATCTGGCGCACAATGGCTCAGTCACTGTGGGAAATCAACTTTCGGGACAGATTAAGAAAATTGCGGTGCCACTGTTTATGAGCAGAAGTCCCAAAATGCCTATGCTGAAAATCTGGTTAAGAAATCCCCAAAATAATTGCATTACAGGCATGCATTGCCCAGTTTCTATGCACGCTCATGACTTCATCAATTTTTCATATTTTCACTCCAGATTTTCAGCATTACCATTTTTTTGTACCTCCTCATGAAAAGTACAGCTGTCATTTTTCACATTCTGTGCAAAATGTGTTTTCACACCTGTGGCGCCAAATGGCACAGTCGCTGTGCAAAAATCCCCTTTTGGCTAACGAACTGATAGTGCCACTTTTCATGAGGTAGGGTCACAAAAAGTCCTTGTTGAAATATTGGAGTGAAAATGCCTCTGGCATTAGGGTTTCCAACTGTAACGTCCTACCCCGTAGAGACTGACAGGTGTCGGGGTGTGACTTGGGATTGTTGGACATAATGCTCACGCCATTCCACCCCACCCCACCCCACCCCTACAGCCAGTGACAATCATCAAGATGTGCCTTGGACGCTTTGGCTCCAAAGTTCACCCCACTGTCCTAAACTGCACCCATCTCAGTGTATTTCCTTATGGAATGGGGTGAGCGTAAAGCCCAAAAACCCCAATGCACACCACGAAACTTGTCGGTGTCTGCAGGATAAGGAGAGGTGAAATGGCCAGAGCACTATGGCCAACACCCAAAGGGACGCCCCAAAGCCTGTCAGTCTCTGCAGGGTGGGGGTGGGTTGGCATCAGTTCAATACTTCACTGCCATTCCTATTATGCATCTCTCTAACTCCTGCACTACCAATGCCAATGCCAGCAAGACAACATTCAGCATTGACAAATACTTGTTTCCCCTTGCAGCATAGACAGTAAAGGAACTGGTTAGATTGGCTTTCCACCCATCCTACCTCATGCTCTCTAATGTTTCTCCTATTTTGTTTTTAGTGAGAGATTCTTGTATATCCTGTTGGATCTTTTCATAGAACTGCTGGTCCTTGAGATGTGAAACATTCATATGCCAGATCGAGTTCTTAAAGACTGTTTCTACTAATAATGCTATAGTCACTTGAGCATGGTCAGAAGCTGCCATTGGTTTAATTTGACTAGATGTGATTGTATGCAGTAACTCTTGTGTGATTAAGAAGAAATCTATTCTGGAATATTGTGAGTGGTGGTTGGAGTAGAAGCTATAATCTCTCACTCCCAGGTTCAGAAAGCACCATACATCGTTTAGACCCACTTCCTGCATTAGCCTACCTAGTTGCCTCCCCCCATTGCCTTACCCTCCACTGTTATCTATCTGTGGCTGTGGCACACAATTGAAATCTCCCCCATGTAGTAATAAAGATCCCTGCTCCTGCTGGGGCCTGATGAGATGTTTCTTCAGAAAGGGCAGCCTATATTTGTTCTCATTTTGGTGCATAAATATTAAGCAGGATACAGTTTACCCACATGTATTGATCTACCACCTGAACAAACCTACTGTCTTCATCCTCAGTGACTTTCAATGGTACATCCCTAAGAATATAGATTGCCACCCCTCTCTGATGTGGGTGTGCTGCGTAAGAGGATGAATGCACCTCACCTACCCAGCTTTGCTTGAGTTTAAGTGCATTTCCTGTAAAACCGCCACTGATGCCACCAGTCTTTTGATTGCCTGCAAGATTCTGGTTCTTTTAATTGGTGAGTGTAAACCCTTGACATTATAAGCCATCACACATAAATCTGACATTTTATATATTTTTTATCCTTTCAGATAAACCCTTGGCTTGGCAGGAGACAGCTCGCAATACTTTCATTTTCATTGAGTAGTCTACAAAACGAGCCACTATAGACCTCTGTTGAGTTTTGGTATCAGAGGGCTTGGGGTTAAGGGTGCAATGAGCTCGCTCTATTTGCAGAGTAGTGTTTTTGTCCCAGCCCAAAAATTTGAGCAGAAAGGTGGAGACAAGCCCCTCCATTTTACCTTGTTTTATGCCCTCTAGCACTCCATGAACCCTAAGGCTGTTTTCCTGGGCTCGCTGCTCTATACCGTCCAGCTTCTCTGTGATTTCTCTCTCTCTGTAACAAATGTAGGAAAGCCACATTATGGTTATTGCTCTGCTCCTCAACCTCTGAAAGGCTCTTCTCTAGATCCAGCATTCTGCTTGGCAGCTCTCACGCTTCTCGACGAGTGTTTAATGTGTTGCCGATTTTTTTAAATTCCCTGGTTAGTTTACTGGAAGTAATTGTGTAACCTGCCTCCTCCTCCAAGTCACTGAAGCAGTCATCCTCCTCCTCCCTTCCATGTGGGTCGAGAGACTGGGGCCTGGCTGGCTGTCTTTATGGATCCGAAGCAATCTCTTTAGCGGTGAGTTCTCCACACCAAAATCTTTAAGCCATTGCCTAGCTGACATCTTTATTCATTCTATTCTCTGCTGTTTGTCTTCCAAATATGTGGTGGGGGAAGGATTTTGGGTGATTTTGGGAGTCTGCTGATGAAGCTGGTCTAACTAGCTGTTCATGTCTAGATGATGTCACTGGAATTCCCAGTCACTGTATGTCTTACGCCTGTGGATGCTGAAGCACAGGCCTATCAAGTGCGTGTATTTATTTATTGAATTTTGTTAACCAGGTAAACCCACTCAGACAATGGAGTCCCCTTTTCAGGGGCAACCCAGGTTAGTTACATAGCATAGAAGCACAACAAATTACAGTACATGTCTAATTCACACAGGAGGGTGAAGCAAAGAACAGAGGTTGAACATAGTAACACCCACATTATCAATTAGTTACAATCAATCAGGTATATCAAAGCAACAGATAGATTCAGGAACAAGGATGACAGTGACAAAGTGCTGGGGTCCACAGGAGATATTTAAGCCTCCTCTTGAATTGCAAGAAAGTTGGACTCATACGAACGTCTAGGGGACTGGAGCTCGAGAGGCATGGGGCAACTGTTTCGAATGATCTACTCCTGATGGCAGATTGGACCCTGGGAGTGTCCAACAGTGAGTTGGAGAGTGATCTCAGTGGCCTGACAGGCTGCCTAACTTGAAGTAGGGTAGTGAGGCTGGGATGGAGGAGAAGTGTGTTGCAGCTGCTTATAAGGTATACAGTACAGAGGGAAGTGCAGCCTTACTTCAAAGGAGAGCCACTCTAGGAAGGCAAGGACATCACAGTGGTGTTCCCTCAGATGGGTGCCACCAGTAAAGTGTGCCATTTTGTTGGAAACGATTTTTAGTTTGGTCAGGACAGAGTCTTGAATGGTTTGTTTTGTTGGGGCAGCATAGAAGGGAGTTGGTAAGAGTGTGGTTCTAATTATTGCAAGCTGCATGGGAGCTGAAAGGTAGGGGGAAAGTCTGTACAGCAGCCCAAGCTTTTGGTTTATGGATTTGGATAGGGCGTCTATGTGGGTATCAAAGGACATCTCCTGGTCTAACACTACGCCTAGGTACTTGAATGACTGTACTACCTCCAGGTTGATGCCTGTTTTGGTGGAAAGCTTGAGAAGGTGATCTCTGCAATTCCCCAGCCTTTTGCCACCAAATAGCATGACCTTAGCTTTTTTGCACTGAGTACTAGGTTGTATTTCCAGGAGTTGAAAGTCTTTTCCTAGCTGGAGGTTGATCCAGTTGATATCAGTGCCAGGTCTATAAAGGATGGCATCATCTGCATATAGCTGTATGGCTGCATTGCCACAGTGAAGGGGTAAATCATTTATGAATAGCTAGAATAATGAGGACCAAGAATTGGACCCTGTGGTACCCTGGTAGTTATTTACTTTAGTGCAGAAGCTGTGCTTTGCCATCTCACACAATGCTTCATGTCTGATAAGTAGATTGTGAACCATTGATGGGAGAGAGTATCTAGCCCAAAGTTTTGCAGTTTTGTTAGGTGAAGATCGTGGTTGACCAGATCAAATGCTTTTGTCAGGTCTGCAAAGACTTACAAGGGATTGGACAATGACAGATACAACTATCTTGAGAAATTTGAGTTCCAGACCATCAAAGCATGGAGTGCCATCAGCTCTTAGGTCCCCGAGTTTTTTAAGGACTTAGTTTCTAGTAACAAGTTTGAAGTGGAAGTTGGGTTGTGGAGGGCAGATTGGGGGACAGAGCGAAAGGTGGGGACAGGCTGAGTGTCCGGTAGGGGGAACCTTATATTTCTCAAGGTCTAAGAAGAAGTTATTTCAGCAATGTGTGATATCCATAGGGTTGGAGATGACTTGGCCGTTGACAGCCATCTCCCCATAGACATTTCAGGGCAGCCCTTTAGAAGTCAGTTTATTTGAGCCCAGAATGTTCTGGGGTTGGACAATTTGGATGTTTGTGGTGATTTTAGATATTTCATTTTGGCATTCCTAAGTCCATCCTTGCAGGTGTTCCTCAGACCTGTAAAGGTATGTCAACCTCCTGGCTGACCAGATGTTTTAAACTTTATCCAGGCATTATCTCATTGCCTCATTAGTTTCCTGAAGTCACTAGAGATCCATATGGTGCAGAGCCCTTTTGCCTTGCATTTTTTCAGGGGGGCAAGTTTGTTGAGCACATTATTAAAGTTGCAAGTTAGGTGGTCTAGGGCTTGGTTAACATCTGGGAGAGCTTTTATTATTGACCAGTCTACCACTTTTAGATTTTCAATGAATGCTTTTTCATCAAAGCCAGTGATGTCCCTAACAGAGAAAATCCTTGGGGGAGGTACGATAATTGTTTTTCCATATGCAAAATATCAGGAATGATCACTTAGGGAATCCATGAGAGCCCAATCGAGGAGGGAGTGGTTGCCAGATTTAGTGGGTACCGGGTCAATATAGCGATTCCAAAATCGCAATAACCACGCCGTGTAAAGCACTAAAGGATTTAGAGTGACAGGGGTTTAATAGTGATAGGGAATTACCGCTAGCCATGTCGCTCTGCGCTGATAACTGTAATGAATCAAGTTGCCATGCGTGTGGTGCATGATTGAGCTGCTCCCATGGTGGAGTGGCTAAGGCATCAGCTCACGGCAGGACTGGAGACCTAGGACCACAGTTCAGTTCCCTGCAGGTCTCCTGGTGTTGCAGCAATTTTTTTTTGTTCAAAAAATAAATTATTCCCCCACCAGAGTTTCTCCCCATTCCTGGAGTCCACACTGGATATATTGGATTGTTTTGGACAAAAAGGAGGTGCAAGCCCATCAAGATTTGTCCCCCACATTAATGGGTCATAAGTTAGAGGGCAAATTATTTAGTCATATATCTAATCACACCCCCTGGGAGTTAGTTATATTAAGTCTGGGGGGTGTGGGGGGACGAAGCCCCCAAGAAAAACATAAAGTTCCATTAAAGTGAATAGTGTGCACTGTTTTTGTAAGATCAGTGTTTTTCCCAACCTTTTTTTCATGCACAAGATTTTGCTTGCAGCACTGATTGACTCGCTGTTTATATCGGCAACATTATGACCCCGTACTGATTTAGTATTTGACCTGGTAGGATCTTTTATTAATTGAGACAGATGAGTGTTTGTGAGAAGGGACTTTGGATCTTTCAGCGGGGGGCTAAGCCAGTTTGTATTAAAGTCATCACAGATTATTAGTTCTTTACGAGACAGGTCCACAAGGCTATTGCTGAGGTCTGTCAGGGCTTGGGTAGATGTATTAGGGGAGTGGTAGACAAAACCTATGCAAAAGTTTTTTATGTTACCAAGGAATAAGGAGACAAAGATCACATCACACTGGTAGTCAATCGGGTACGATAATTCGATCTCCCTAAACTGTAAGGTGGACCAAACGTATAGGAAGACTCTGTCCCCCCCTTCTTTTGGGGGCAATTCTTCCTGAATACAGCATATCCAGGGATATCCATTTCATGTGTTTGAATGTGAGGCTTAAGCCAGGTTTCAAAAACATGCAGGATATCAGGGGTGGAGTGCAGTATCCAAGCTTTTAGTTCTGATATTTTTGGCTGAAGGCTATTGATGTTCATATTAGCTATTTTAAGTTCCTTGATGGTGTACCAGTTTGGGATTATGGAGGAGAAAACCTTAGGAGTGTGTGGCATGGGGCTGTAACAGGGTCCTGTTATGAAGAGAAATATCAAGAATTTACAAGATGCCCCCCCCGCCATACTTTTCAATTTTCACTCTATCCTGTCTGCTTCTATATTCGTATCTATCCTAATTTTCTTGTCAGGGTGGCCAACCTGGCAATCTTTAAACCTTTCTTTACTGTCCCTGATTATCTTTAAAACAATCTGGCATCCAAATCTTGATAAGCTGAAAAGCAGTCAGCTGAAATTCTAGCTGTGAGGAATTTCATAAAAACAAGCATTATGCAGCACATATAAAGAAAATATGTTAGAGACTACTGTGTAAAAGATTTACTAGAATTATTGTCTTAAATAAATGCATGTTTACTTTCTGGCAATTACATTTAAAAGCAAATAGAATCCTGAAGCCTTGCAAGGAAGACAGATAGGGGCGCCCCTCATCATTTTCCTTGCCAAGGCTCTGAATTCAATTCAATCTTTGACAAGTGTTTCTTTTCTTTCTGTATTAAAACAAAATGAATGTGTACCTGAATGTCTTGCTTCTCCTGCTGAGGTCCTGCTATAGGGATGGTAGCCTACAAAATGGCTGCTTTTATAGTATTCAGGTAATGTGATGTCACAATAGGGGAGGGCTCAGTTCAAGACACACCCTTCTGGAAAATATATAAACCCTCCACTAGGAGACCTGTGTAGATGGATAGAGAGGAGAGTCAGTATTCGACTGACCACAGAGCAAGAAAGGTTGTGTTGTGTTTCCACACAAAGTGCTGTACAGACAAAAGGAAAGGAAAAGGCAATTCAGAGTCTGTGGAAAGAAGTATTTCCTGTTTTTGGGTGTGAAGACTAACACCGATTGTTTTCCTTTCTATGAACTTTAAGTTAAGAATATTTTTTGTTTTGTTTTGTTTTGTTTTTGAAATAAATTGACAAACGCATACCGTTGCATTTTTATGCATCTTAAACCTTTGGTCTGGACATCTGTTATTCCACGCTTCTACACTGGTGTTAGAAGTGGGATATAACTACACGCGTTGAGACTGCCTGGGAGGCGTTGCCAGGGGGTACTGAAGTTAAGTACCCTAACAGATGGAGGAAGAGGACCTGACAAAGAAAGATGTATATCATGTCACTAGAGCAGTGACTGAAAAAACTGGTATTCAGTTATTGCCTGGCCTAGAACCTGGAGCAAGGCCTAACATGAGAAGAACAGAGGAGGAGAATATGGATACGGAACCCCTGAAGCAGGAGGCAGCCCAGGTGACCCCAGTACCAGATGACCCCGGAGAATTATTAAAGTGGCTGTGTATTCACCAGATCAAAATGGATCGTCAGAGGAAGAGGATCGTCGCCAGAGATGAGGATCATCGCCAGAGGAAGAGGACAGGTGTGTCCAGGCTGAGGAACATCGGCGACAGGATGAAAATGGACGGATACCCTGAAGGCTATTCAGGCACTTGCACAAGGTCAGTCTGATCGAACTATACCCAGAGACATTAAATTAACAAAGCTGTCAGAGTGATGATATAGAGGCATACCTCACCACTTTCGAGCGGATTGCCCAAACTTGCGCTTGGCCCCAAGATCAATGGGTCATAAGACTGGTCCCATATTTAACTGGTAGAGCTCAAATGGTGTATAGCCAGTTAAGTGGGGTGGACTCAAATAATTATGATCGAGTAAAGAAGAGATATTGCGGCTATGATATAGCGGTGAAACCTATAGACAGCGGTTTCGTACCCAGAGAATGACTATTCATGATACACCGAGAGAAATCTATGCAAAATTAAAGGACTATGGTGGGAAATGGCTACAACCTTTAGTAAAAAGTAAAGAGCAGATGATGGATATGATTGTCATTGAACAGTTTATTCAGGTGTTACCTCATGATGTCCAGCTATGAGTGAAAGAACATCAGCCTGAATCTGCAGAGGATACAGTGAAGCTGGCAGAGGATTATATAGCTGCTCGACCCACTAGACCCAGAGGCAACAAAATACCCCACCTCAGACATCAGAAATGGTAAGGCCTTTTATTCTAATGCCGTCAGAATAATTACAGCAGGCGAGACAGAGGGGAAGAATACCATATTCTGAACTGATTTGCCATGGGTGTCTTGGCAAAGGCAACATAATGAGAAACTGTCCAAATAAGAAAAGAACTGACATGACTCACCTAGCATTGGCTAATATTGGGTATGTTGCAAATGTGGGGATTGGAGACCAACAGACATTGGGTTTATTAGATACAGGAGTAAGCAGACCCTGCTGAGAGCAGATCTGGCCCCGGACAGTAAAGTTACCTCAAATGATACAACAGTAATGTGCATACACAGGGATATTCATCAGTACTACACTACAGTGGTTGAAATGACTGTCAATAATAGAGCACCACTGTATGACTGTTGGCCTGGTACCTCGATTGCCAGTTCCAGTGATTATAGGCCAAGACTTTCCCCACTTTAACTCACTGGTGCAAGAACAACAAGACTATGTAAAATCAGTAAATGTGGTAACCCGTGCCCAAGCAAAAAAACAACAGTCAGAGCCAGTGTTTTCTTTTGAAGAGGATTTCTTTGAAGGAGCTGAAGGTTCAGGGAAACCCAGAAAATCAAAAAATCAGAAGAAAAAAGAGCAGAGAAAGTGGGCAGAACAACAAAGAACAGTATTGCTGGCATTTGCCAGAAGTACCCTTTCAAGACATTATTAAGGAACAACAAGCTGATGTTTCCTTAAAACCTTTTTTCACAGGCTCAACAAGTAAAACACCCTGGACAATCTCATTTTATTGTGAAAAATAATATCTTGTATAGAGTCACTGTTGATACTACCATAAATGAACCTGTAAAACAGCTAATGGTACCAAAAATGTATAAGAAAAGGTCATGCAGTTAGCGCACAATATTCCAATGGCAGGCCATGAGGGAGGGATGAACCTTGCAAAGATTACTTGCACGGTTTGGCTGGCCAGGTATACATCAGGATGTGGCTGAATATTATCGTGCCTGTAAAGAATGCCAATTGGTTGCACAAGGGAAAAGAGATCAGGTGCCCTTCAGCCAATACCTTATGTCACTACCCCATTTGAACGAATCGCAATGGATGTTGTAGGCCCTCTTACCAAAAGTTCTAAGGGTAACGGTTCATATAGTGGTATGTGATTATGCCACACGTACCCTGAAGCCATTCCTATGCGAACAGTTACTGCACCTCGCATAGCTGAAGAGTTAGCCAAAATATTCAGCAGAATGGGAATACCCAGGAGATTCTCACAGACAGAGGTAGTAATTTTACTTCTGTTATGTTGAGGGAGTTATATCACCTCCTAGGGTATCTGCTGTCATATTCATCTTACCACCCCAAACAGATGGTCTTGTGGAAGATTTAACAAAACCTTAAAAAATGCTACAGAAGTATGTTCAGGAAGAAGGTAGAGATTGGGACAAATATCTCCCTTACCTCCTGTTTGCCTACAGAGAGGTACCACAGGCTACAACTGGGTTTCACCTTTTTCCTTACTTTATGGTAGAAATCCCAGGGACCCTTAGATGTGGTAAAGAACACTGGGAGGATGGTAAAAATGTTGGCTATAGTAACATCATAGATTACATGACTGCATTAAGAGAAAGATTGGTCAAATATATAAATATGGCTCATTTAAATGTGACCCAGAAACAAATGGGACAAAAGAAGCATATAGCGTGGGGTTAAAGTGTAAAAGTTTTATACCTGGAGAAAAAGTGTTGTTATTATTACCTCAACAGAGAACAAACTGTTGATGCACTGGCAGGGTCCCTTTGATGTAATCAGACAAACAGGAAGTGTCAACTTTGAAATTGAAATGCCTGGTCATCGACCAACTAAGAGGGTATACCATGCAAATCTTTTGAGGAAATGGATAGAAAACCCAAGGTCCAAGCACTCTACATTCACCCTGAGCCCCAGCAGACAGAATTGGAGATTGCTTATGAGAGCCTTGACTGGCCCATGAATGATAAAAGTATACAAATAAATCCTAATCTAAGCCCTGAACAAAAGGTGGAGATAGATCAATTGTTACACTATTTTCAGGACACTTTCACATCCACCCAGGACGAGCTAAGGGAGTAGAACATGACATTAAGGTCAACCAGCAGAAGGCCCATACACCAAAAACCTATAGATTACCGGAAAAGATTAGGCAAGAGGTAACTGATGAGATAAAAAATGGAACAGTTGGGGTGATAGTCCTTCCAAGAGTGCATGGTCTTCCCAATGGTGGTAGTGAACAAAAAGGAAGCAGGAATAAGAGTATGTTTAGACTTCGAAAAATAAATTCTATTTCAGATTTTGATGGGTACCCCATGCCCAGAATAGATGATCTGTTAGATAGAATAGGAAATGCCCACTACATCAGCACGTTAGATTTAACCAAAGGTACTGGCAAATTCCTTGCCCCCTCTACCCAACAATAACAGCTTTTCCTACACCAATTGGATTGTACCAATTTACCACTATGCCATTTCAACTCCATGGGGCACCTGCCACATTCCAACGGTACATGGACCACATCCTAAGAGCACATGCCCAGTACAGTTCAGTCTACTTGGATGATGTAGTCATTTTCAGTCATGACTGGCATTCACATTTGGTGCATTTAAGTGCAATTATTCAGACCATTAAGGATGCGGGATTAACAATAAACCCTGCTAAGTGTGCCATAGCAAGGACAGAGACCAGATATTTGGGTTTCATAATTGGGAAGGGATCCTTGAAACCAGAGATTGATAAAGTGGAGGCAGTAGCCAACAGCCCCACCCCCATTACAAAGAAACATGTTCGATCTTTTTTGGGTTTAGCAAATTATTACCGTCGATTTATCCCAGATTTTGCTACTCTGGCAACTCCTTAACAGAGCTGACCAAAACAAATATCCTAATAAGTTAAATGGACGCTTAAGCATGTGAGGAGACCTTCAGGAACATAAAAGCGGTCCTTTGCTCAGCCCCTGTGCTAACTAGCCCAGATTTTACAAGACCGTTTGAAATTCAAACAGATGCCTCAGAGACAGGTTTGGGGTCTGTGTTAACCCAATATGATGAAAAAGGAACATCCAGTATTGTATATTAGCAGGAAACTTCATGAGCGTGAAGGAAGTACTCTACGATAGAGAGGAATGTTTGGCACTGAGTGGGCCATAGAGTCCATAAGTATTACTTGTGGGGAAATGATTTTGTAGTGATGACAGATCATAATCCGTTGTTGGATAAACCAGATGAAAGATAAAAGCATACGGATTATGAGATGGTATTATCTCTACAACCATATAAGTTTACCGTAAAACACAGGTCAGGAATGAAGCATTTAAATGCTGATTTTCTATCGCGATATGGTGCTGCAAGAATACCAAAGTAAAATGAATATTGGTGCTAAGTAAGCACTAGACACCTCAGGGAATTGTTTTGTACAGTAGTTCTGATAAGACAGTAAATATTGTTTCTGTACAGAACTAATTATAAGGGTCCCTGAGGTGGAACTTCTAGTAGGGTGGGTGGAAGTTCCAACCCTTTCAAGGTGAAGGGTCTCAGCCAACAAATAAAAACTTATTATGTTGCCTTCTTGTGGTGGGAGGTGTGTAACAGGGTCCTGTTATGAAGAGAAATATCAAGAATTTACAAGATGCCCCCCCCCATACTTTTCAATTTTCACTCTATCCTGTCTGCTTCTATATTCGTATCTATCCTAATTTTCTTGTCAGGGTGGCCAACCTGGCAATCTTTAAACCTTTCTTTACTGTCCCTGATTATCTTTAAAACAATCTGGCATCCAAATCTTGATAAGCTGAAAAGCAGTCAGCTGAAATTCTAGCTGTGAGGAATTTCATAAAACAAGCATTATGCAGCACATATAAGAAAATATGTTAGAGGAGACTACTGTGTAAAAAGATTTACTAGAATTGTTGTCTTAAATAAATGCATGTTTACTTTCTGGCAATTACATTTAAAGCAAATAGAATCCTGAAGCCTTGCAAGGAAGACAGATAGGAGGCGTGCCCTCATCTGTTTTCCTTACCAAGGCTACAGATTTAATTCAATCTTTAACAAGTGTTTCTTTTCTTTCTGTATTAAAACAAAATGAATGTGTACCTGAATGTCTTGCTTCTCCTGCTGAGGTCCTGCTATAGGGATGGTAGCCTACAAAATGGCTGCTTTTATAGTATTCAGGTAATGTGATGTCACAATGGGGAGGGCTCAGTTCAAGACACACCCTTCTGGAAAGTATATAAACCCTCCACTAGGAGACCTGTGTAGATGGATAGAGAGAGGAGAGTCAGTATTCGACTGACCACAGAGCAAGAAGGTTGTGTGTGTTTCCACACAAAGTGCTGTACAGACAAAAGGAAAGGAAAAGGCAATTCAGGAGTCTGTGGAAAGAAGTATTTCCTGTTTTGGGTGTGAAGACTAACACCGATTGTTTTCCTTTCTATGAACTCTAAGTTAAGAATATTTTTTTGTTTTGTTTTGTTTTGTTTTTGGAAATAAATTGACAAACGCATACCGTTGCGTTTTTTATGCATCTTAAACCTTTGGTCTGGACATCTGTTATTTCCCACGCTTCTACAGGGGCCAGGATTTAGTTCAATGTCTCCTGATAGAAGGAGACGAATACGAGAGATGCCATAGGTATTTATCGAGAGGGGAGGCATTGTGGGCTTCCAGGACTAACTACTACATGCCATTAATATGTAGCCAATGCCTTTTTTATGTTTGCTTGCATGCATGTGCAAGAAACATAGTGCCATCATCCGAGTTTTCGGAGGTGTGTCACCCCCTCTTCCAATTCAGTGAGTGTGTTGGCAGGCACGGCCCCAGTCCTCCAATGCATGCTGGAGCTGTCTATGACAGTTCCAAAATGCAGTGGCATACAGTTGAAAGGGGGAGCTATGCTTCAGTGAGCAGTGATCAGATATCGCCTGCTCATGCGCAGCTCCCCCTACACACACACACAGACACAAACACACACACGCATACTGCGTGCTGCCCCCCCCATGCACACACTGTATAGCCGAGGGGGGTGCCCAATCCCCCATCGGCTGTGCTGCGCCCCGCCCAAAGCCTTCCACATGCCATGTTGGGTGCCCACCTCAGCGTGGCAAGTCGTCATATAGCCGACGGGGGTGCCCAATCCACCACCCCAGCATGGCAACTTATGCTATGGCCGACGGGGGTGCCCAATCCCCAGTCGGCTCCATGCCCCACCAACCAGCTGTCCTTGTACCACGCTGGGAGCCCACCCCAGTGTGGCAAACGTCCCGTGTCTTCATTTTGGTAAAAACAACCTGTAAAGAAAAAACGGTCCCACGCAGTCTCCCTGCCCCCCTCCACAACCCGCACCCACCCACTGCGCACCCTGCCTCCCCACACCCCATACTTACCTGCTGAGTCCGGCGCAACGATCATCAGTGGACCGGGAACATGCCTGCACTCTTCAAAGCCGATCGCAAACTGAGGAAATGCCGGTAAGCTGTATAATGGGATAGATAGGGTTTTTTCAACCTTTTTGCATATCTCAGGCATTTTTGGGAATTTTTGCACCAAATTTTCAACATGGGGTTTTTGGGACCCCTTCTCATGAATGATGTCACTGTCATGGCGTTATTCGGGCCCGAAGGGTGATTTTGCAGTCACTGCACGAAATCACCTTTTAGGCCTGATTAACTAAACGACACTGCCAGTGTTCATAAGGTGGGCTCTCAAAAAGCCAATTTTGAAAATGTGGTGCAAAAATTCCAAAAAATGACTGTTTTACGAGCATGCGTTACACAGTTCCTACACAGGCTCGTAAGTTCGCAAATTTTCAATATTTTCACTCCAGATTTTCAACATTGCCATTTTACCATACCTTCTTATGAGTAGTGCAGCTGTCATTTTTCACATCTCACCCAAAATGTGTTTTCACCCATGTAGCGCACAATGGCGCAGTTAGTGTGCAAAATCAATGTACAGAAGAAATTAAGAAAATCACAGTGACACTGTTCATGAGCAGAGGTCTTAAAATGGCTATGTTGAAAATTTGGTGAAAAAATTCCTAAAAATGACTGTTTTACAAGCGTCGTTCACGCAGTTCACGCGGCTCCGTAAGTTCACAGAATTTTCAATATTTTCACTCCAGATTTTCAACATTGCCATTTTACCACACCTTCTTATGAGCAGTACAGCTGTCATTTTTCATATCTTGCCCAAAATGTGTATCTGCCCATGTAGCGCACAATGGCGCAGTCGATGTGTAAAATCAATGTATGGGACACATTAAGAAAATCACAGTGACACTGTTCATGAGCAGGGGTCTTAAAATGGCTACGTTGAAAATTTGGTGGAAAAATTCCTAAAAATGACTGTTTTATGAGCGTGCATTGCGCAGTTCCTATGCATGCTCGTAAGTTTGCGAATTTAATATTTTCACTCCAGATTTTCAACATTGCCATTTTATTACACTTCCTTATGAACAGTACAGCTGCCATTTTCATATATCGCCCAAAATGTGTTTCGCACATGTAGCGCACAATGGTGCTGTTGGTGTCGTAACAATGTTTGGGACAGATTATGAAAATCACAGTTACACTGTTCATGAGCAGAGGTCTTAAAATGGCTACGTTGAAAATTTGGTGACAAAAGTCCATAAAATGACTGTGTTCACGAGTGAGCATTGTGCAGTTTCCACGACCGTAAGTTCATGACTTTGTAATATTTTCAGTCCAGATTTTCACCAGTGGCATTTTTCCACACTTCCTTATGAACAGTACAGCTGTCATTTTTCACAACATGGCCGAAGTGTGTTTTCACACTTTCAGCGCAGAGATGGTGGTCGCTGTGGGAAATCATTGTTCGGGACAGATAAAGAAAATCACAGTGACACTGTTCATGATCGGAGGCACCAAAATGCCTGAGTTGACAATCTGCTGTAAAAATTCCCCAACCTAATTATATTACGGGTGTGCGTTGCACAGTTTCTATGTGCGCTCGTGACTTCACCAGTTTTTTTAATATTTTTACTGCAGATTTGCAACATTGCCATTTTTTACACCTCCCCATGAACAGTACAGCTGTCATTTTTTACATCCTGTTCAGAATGTTTTTGCACCTGTGGTGCTAAATGCCGTAGTCGCTGTGCATAAGCAGCTTTCGGCTAACAAACTGATATTGCCACTGTTCATGAGGTGGGGTCACAAAAAAAACAGGTTGAAAATTTGGAGTGAAAATACCAACGAATGCCTGCGGTATTAGGGTTTCCAACCATAACGCCCAACCCTGTAGAGAATGGCAGGCATCAGGGGTGTGACTTGGGATGCTTGCCTGTAATGCTCATACCATTCCACACCCTGCAGCCAGTGAGAGGCATCGAGGTACGCCTTGGACTCTTCGGCCCCAAAGTTCACCTCATTCTCCTATATCACACCCATCTCACCGTATTTCCTAATGGAATGGGGTGCGCATAAGGGCCAAAGACCCCAAGGAACACCGTGACACTTGTCGGTGTCTGCAGGGTGGGGTGTGGTGAAATGGTGTGGCTGTTATGCCTGACGACCCAAAGGCACACCCCAATGCCTGTCACTGTCTACAGGGTGGTGGTGGGGTTGGCTTCAGTTCAATACTTCACTGCCATTCCTATTACGCAGCTCTGTAACTTCTACACTACCACTGCCAATGCCAGCAAGCAAACATTCGACATTGACAAATGCTTGTTATAAAGGCTATAGTATATGAAAAGAGTGGGGCAGTTCAACTGGTGACCATTAATTGTACAGGGTTCAATTAGGGGACTTTCGAGGTTGTGAGGATGGTCATAGATTGTAGTGCCTGCAACCAGGAGGTCACAGGTGAGACACAGGACAGCATACAGGGAGGCTAAGGATACACCTAGGGCAGTCATATTGGACTATATTAAGTTGACGGTATAGTGTATAGGGTTCCTGTGGGATGCTCCCCAGAGGGATGCTAACCTGCGGTTTGTTGTCGGAGGCTAGCCTTTACTTGCAGGGCTTGAGGGTCCGCGGTTTAGTTTAGCCCTGTTGCGGATGTGTCACGGGGAGAGGGGAAATTTAGGTTTTCAGGTAATAGAATTAAATATAATTACTGGGAACCAGTGTATGTCTTACTGTATGCATGAGCACCTGCGGACACAGAATGTTGTCCCCTTACGGGCCTGCACTTCTGCAGACAAAAGAACTTGTAATTTGGGTATCATGGATTTGTATCTGTGGCTGCAGGGCCCTCTGCTTCTGCACACAGAAGCAGTGTTGTGATTTGAGTATCGTGGATTTCTTTCTGCAGCGGCAAGTGTACGTGTATGTCTTCCAGTGTGCATGCCACAGATACTGTACAAATCCACAAAAGTAGTACATCAGTGCTACTTCATTTTTGTCATCTGGAAAGAGTTGTATGTTAATTGCCTTACCTGATGATGGTTAACTGTGGCTGCTTGTGTGGTCTTGTCCTTTTGCTGCATGGGGAAGTGGGAAGTTAGAGTTGAAAATCCCAGTGCCGCATTTCCCTACTTTTATTGCCATTAATTTGAACCTTAACTGGTGCATTCATGAAGTTTTTTTCAAAGAGTATATATATTTATATGTTTTGCACTTAATTTACCCAGTATAGGCCAGCTGATATGCAACATTTCCTTTCCAGTCTGTCTTGCTTCTTCACATTTCTGTAACTACAAAGACTGAGGTACTGGAAGGTTAAGTGACTTGCTCATAGTCAAACAGTAATTATTTAGTGTTAGCAGGGTCTGAGCCTGTGACTTCCTGGTTCTCAACAGTGCTCTGACTACTATGGGGGAAGGAGAGACCCAGAAAGTGGATGGCTGCCAGCAATTAAACTATATGTATTTGTTTCTCTTGTTATAGCTGTTTTTGGTTTTTTTTTGCCAGGATAGGCCAGCTGAAATGGTACATCTTGTCTGAGTGGGGTCCTGCTGTTACTGATTTTTGCAATTTATTTATGCATGATAATCTGGCTGAAATGCAACATCACATTTCCAGTGGGGTACTGCTTTTACCCATTTCCACAGCTGGGTGAACTGGAGCACTGGGAGGTGAAAAGACTTACTCAGGGTCACACAGTGACAATCTTCCAGTTTGCAATGGGGTTCTAACCCACTAGACTTCTCTGCCTGTAGGGCAGGCCAGTGGCTGCCAGCAATTTTCTGTTTGTTATTTTACAGTTTATTTACCCAGCATAATCCAGTTGAGATACATCTTGTATCCCAGTAGGGTCCTGCTTTTATCCATGTTCCCTTTTACTCACCCACCTAGCAGTTAATAAGTAGGGTCTTGCTTACTTAGGTCCTGATGGGTCTGGCATGAGGGTCTTGGGCAATGTCTGTAAAGAGAAAAATGGGTTAGTATGGGGAACAAATAGTAGGGAGAGAAAAAAGTGTAGTAGACAGGACAAGATGCAGAATATGCACGGAAACTAAATAAAAGGTATTTTAGAGAAAATGTACAGTTTAAGGGAAAAGTATGAGAGAGTGAAAATGGAGAAACAGAAATGAAGAAAAAAACAAAGTGATAGGCCAGCCCTCTGGGGGAGCATACACACACACACACACACACTTATCGTTTCTTCAGATTACTAAACACAAATGCTTTCTCCAGACTACCTTAGTGTAAATAAATAACCCTCCATGGTTTCAAAAGGGACTATCGGTCACTCTACACCCTAGCACTAAGTCTGTCCAGATGTGACTGGCAGAAGGGGAAGCAAAATAAACAAGCCTGCTCAGCGGGCAACAGAGTAGCACTCCAGCTGCAGCATTTAAGCAAGCCCACTCATCTGTTTACATTATAAGATTTGCTGCCACCAAATGTCGGTGTTTTGAGGAAAACTGGAAACTCACTTTAAAGCTGAGGAGCCTGAGACTGTTACTTCACCTACAGACAGGAAGAAACATAAAAACATGTAATTTATTGGCAGAAAAGGACCGCTTGGACCATTCAGTCTGCTCAGATGTTCCCTGTGTCTTCTGTCTATGCAGACCCTACCTAGTACCTGGTAACCCTCTTCCTTCCCTGCCTATTTACCAGTATTCCCCTATGAGTATCCCATACATGTTTGAAGCCCCCCACTATTTGCACCCCCACTACCTGTGCTGGCAGACTGTTTCAGGTCCAGCACTCTTTCAGTAAAGTAGCACTTTCTGACATCCCTCTTAAATGCCCCCTCTTCCAGCTCCATTACATGCCCTCTTGTCCTGGTGCACTTCCTCATTTGAAACAGACTCCACATCTGTACCCTGTTCACCCCTATGAGGTACTTGTGGGTCTCTATCATGTCCCACCTTTCCCTCCTCTTCTCTAGGGTGTATGGTATATGTTGAGATCCATCAGTCTCTCCTCGTAGGGCTTCTCATGAAACCCCTGCACCATTTTAGTTGCCCTCCTCTGGACTGCCTTCACCCTGTCTATGTCCTTTCTGAGATGTGGCCTCCAGAACCAGCCACAGTGCTCCAGGTAGGGTCTTACCAGTGACCTATACAGTGGTAAGACCACCTCTCTCCTCCTACTGGTGATACCTCTCCCTATGCACCCCAACATCCCACTGGCCTACTGCCTTGTCAGACTGCCCGCCACTTTGAGGTCATCAGATATTGTAAGCCCACAGTCTCTTTCCTGCTTAGAGACTGCCAGTACCCACCTCCCCCATGTTATACTCAGCTACTGGGCTTGTATGCCCTAGGTGCATCATTTTACACTTTGTGGCATTGAACCCCAGCTGCCATACCCTTAACCACCCTCAGGTTTTCTAAGGTCCATACTCATTCTCTCCACCCGGTCCTGAGTATGCACCCTACTACAGATTTTGTTGTCATCTGCAAAAGGCATACCTTCCCTTCCAGCTCTTCTGCAATGTCATTTAAGCAAACATTAAAGAGGACCAGTCCCAGTACTGAGACTTGTGGCACTCCACTGGTCATGCTGCCCTCATTAGAGTGCCATTTACCACCACCCTCTGTTGCCTATTGATTAACCAGTTTTTTATGCTGTTTACCACTTTGGATCCCACTCCTAGAATGTTGAATTTATTTATCAGTATCCTATGTGGCACAGTGTTGAAAGCCATGCTGAAGTCCAAGTAGGCCACATCCACTGCCCTCCCTTGATCTGTTACCCTTTTCACCCAGCTGAAGAAATCAATCACATTAGTCTGGCATGACCTCCCCCCACCATGAATCCATGCTGCTTTTGGTCTTGTAAACCACTGCATTAAAGATATTCCACTAGCCTTTCTTATAAGAGGATTTCCATTAATTTTCTCACCACTGAAGTGGGACTGACTGGTCTACAGTTGCTAGCCTCCTCCCTGCTGCCAGTCTTGTGGAGCAGGAGTATGTCTGCTCTCCTCCAGTCCTCTGGAACCACTCCTGTTTCCTTTCAGCTGTTCAATAAGGCAACCAGTGGTGCCACAAGCACGCCTCTGAGTTCTCTTACCACCCTTGGGTGTATCCTGCCTGGTCCCATGGCCTTGTCCACTTTCAGATTTGCAAGTCCCTTCATGACTGTTTCCTCTGAAAATGGACTTGTGTCCTCCTCCCCACCAGTGTTCCTGCTGCTCTTTGGTAGTCCATCCCGCTCTCCTCCATTGTGAGCAGAAATCCTGGTTCAGAATGTCTGCATTTCCCTGATCTTCCTCTGCACAGTCTCCCTCTGCTGTCATTCTTATCCTCACTCTCTCCCCCTTACCTTCCTTTTTTTGCTTATGTACCAGAAGAAAGACTTGTCCCTTTTGCTACCCCTTCCCTCTGTTTGCACCTTTGCACCCCTCACTGCCTTACTTGCGTCCCTCTTATTTATCTGGTACACCTCCCTGTCCTCCTCCCTCTGCATTTCTTTGTACCTCCTGAATGCTACCCTTTTCCCTTCGGCTCCATGGACACTTCCCTGGATCACCATACTGGTATTTTGTTCTCCTGTTTTTGCTGACTTACTTCATGCAGGGGCTGGTTGTCTTCACTATGCCTTTCCTTAATTTTCTCCACTGTTCCTCACCCTTCTTTGGTATTCTTCCCTGCTAGGCTGCTTCTAAGGCAGTCTACCATCTCTTTAATATCCACCCTCCTAAAGTTCAGGACCCTCGTCTTTGTGTGATTTGCCTCTGCACCCATCTTAATACTGAATAACACTGTATGGTGATCACTGGTCCCCAGGGAACAGCCCACTGTGAAGTCTGCAATACCGTCTCTGTTAGTAAGCACCAGGTCCAGTACTTCCGTGTCCCTAGTGGGTTCACTGGCTAACTGCCTGAGAAACATTCTCTCCCTGCAGGGAGTAAGTATGGCCCTGCTTCTAGCTGAAACTGCAGCTGGAAGGCTCCAATCCACATCTGGCAGATTAAAGTCCCCAACCAGCAGCACCTCCCCTTTATTTTTGTTGTTAATCTTTTTGTTGAAAATGTTTCCAACAAACAAACATACAGACACAATTCATATATGGTAACCTAGTTACAGACCAAATAAAAGGCACGTAAAAGAGTACAATAGGCACGTGGTGTAACTACAACAGGAACTGATGAAATAGCACCTTTCATATTGTTCAAACAAACACCGAGTGCACACCTACTAAAGGTATGGGGTCAACAAGAGAAGGACATAGTTGGACTATATTAAAAAACTTGCTTAATTCCAGCTGTGGCCTGTGGAGGAGCTGACTGTAAGGGTCTCAGCAGGTAAGCATTTGACCTATCTAGAACTATAACCTATATACAGTGCACACAACACAACAGAGCAGGATGTGTAAGCTACATAAGCATCTGTATCTAAACAATATACAGTAATAATACACCTCTGCACGTCCACCACAAAAATGAGATGAGATCTTGGTTGAATATGTGTGAGCAGAGTGGGCTAAGCTACTCCAGTGGCTGGTAGTGCACTGTGTGTGTCTGGTGAGCCAGTAGAAGATTGGAGGACATGGAAGAAAGGGGCTGACATGTTGCAGTATTCGGCAAGGGAGCCAGAGGTAGCTCATACACTCAAAGCTAGCTTGCTGGTAGATGGAGGCTAAACATTCAGCCTGATTAGGTGTCTCCTTGGTTCTCCACCTTCGCAGTAAGAGTCTCTTGACTTCAAGACAAGCCATTTGCACCCATTTCTGCTCTTTCATCTGAAGACCTGAAGATGCACTAGGGGAGCTCAGTAGTACAGTCTTCGGTGAGGGAGGGAGGAGGATTGCATGACAGGGTTAAGTTGATAAGTTGAATACTTGTTCCCAGAATGGGCAGATTTGAGAATATTGCCATAGCATGTGGTATAGGTCTCCTCCGGGCTGGTTGCAGCACCAACTGTGGTCATTAGGCAGCAGATGTGCCTTATATAGTACCGCAGGAGTTCTGTACCATACATGCAATATTTTGTTTTGAAGCAGTCTACTTCTGGAATCCTGGACAGCCACGTGAGCCATCTGCCAACAGGATTTCCACTCCTGGGATATCAATTCATTTAGAAGCATGTCCAATTGCCCATGGCAGTAAGTGACTGGTCAGGTTGCATGTCTCTGACCACATTGTAAATGAGGCCTGCTCTCCCTTTGGGGAATTTAAGTCAGACTCTCAGTTATTGATCATTGTTCAGAGTCTGGGTATTTTTGAGCTGAATTAGTAGAGGGGATAATGCACTTTGAATCTGCAGGTATCAACAAAAGTCTCCTTTGTTGATACTGTGTCTCTGCTGGAGGATAGAAAATAAGACCATGGGTAGGTGGTCTGGTGCTAGATCTTTGAGCTGATGGATGTTAGCAGATGCCCATGAGGGCCAGTTAACATAGAATCTGAAACATGAAATATAGAATTTAACTGCAGATAAGAACCACTTATCTCCAGTTATCTTTAATTGATCACAGTGCCCCTCATCCTGATGGCCAGTATAGCGGGGGTTAATGCTGGATGGGCTAGCCATAATGACAGGTGTGCCTGGAGCCTGGACCATATTTGCAGAGGGTGTTTGATTGTGGGGTACGGCCTAAGTTCTGATATACCAGAGTGAAAAGTTCTGTGGCAAGAACAGATCCATCAATACAGTGTGCCTTTAGGGGTGCCCATAAGGGTTAGTGATCCCCTGGCCTGGGAAACAGCACAGGATCCGAGCTGCATGATAGGTCCGGTGATACCGCTTGAACCAAGGGAGGTTCCATCCCCCATTTTTCCAGTAGTTATGAAGTTTTCCACAGCTGTACTGGAGTGGTTTTCCTTCCCAGATGAAATTGTCGATCATTGCATCAGTTTGGTTGAACCGTTTTTGTGCTGTGGTAAGGAAATATAGGAGAGGAGCTGGACACTCTTTGGGGCAGTTGCCATCTTAACACCTTCAGCCTTCCTGGACATGGATGTCTGGAAAGTCTTCCACTGATTGCATTCATTCTCCAGCTTCTGTAACAGCAGGGAGGTAGGAGCCACCTTGATGCCAAGACAGGTTGTTTGGGTTGGTGCCCAATGGTAGCCCACCACCTGTTTGTGCTGCATAGTGCAGGCTGAGTTCAGGGGAAGGACCTCAGTTTTATAAAGGTTTACTTTAAGGCCTGAGACTTGGGAAATTTATTAAGTAGGGAGACCAAGCAGGGAAGGGAAGGGAGGTGTTGCCTTCCTTAGTGAGGACCAGCAGATCATCTGCATAAAGTAAAGCTGGACAACTCTTCTACCCAGTTTGGATCCCTGAGATACCAAGGTTGTGGCAGATTGCAGACTATAAGGACTCAATTGCCAACACAAACAGGGGAGGGGACAGAGGCAGCCTTGCCTTGTCCCCTTTGCTAGCTGAAACTCCTGCAACAAGCAGTTGTTTGTGAGTACCTTAGCGAGGGAGTCGGTGAATAAGGTGTGGGCCTGATTTAGAAAATTAAGATCAAACCCCATTTTGTGCAGTACCCTGTAAAGGTACCCCCGCTCCACCCAATCAAAAGCTTTTTCAAAGTCTATGTCAATAGCCGTCATGGGAGTGGGACTGGGGAGTGGGGGCACATCTTGCCACATGAATGAAGTTTGCCAGTGTTCTAAGGTGATCTGAACTCAGATGCCCCTTAATAAACCCTACCTGGGATGGGTGAGCTAAAGATGGAAAGAGGTCTTGCAGTCTCAAGGCTAAGAACCTAGCAAAAAGTTTGCTGCCAGGTGTTTTTTTTTTTTTTTGCCATTCACTTTTTATTAATTTTAACAAATCAATACAGAGACAATGAGAACAAAGCAGGAAAACCAGGTGAATTGACACATACAATACAACAAGACCGCGACAGACACCACCATAAAATACAGTCTCTGTACCCCCCTCCCCGAACCCCCACGCAAGGTACTGTGCTGACCTCCACCATACATAGAGAGAGCTGCCTGCTAGGTTATGAGTAAGCTATCACTAATGGGGACCAAATATCTTCATAAAGGGGCAACTGATTACGAAGGATAGCAATCGATCTTTCCACCCTCAGAGATGCTAAGAGCTCAGATAACCACTCTGAGTAAGAGATAACAATGGAATCCTTCCAGTGTTTAAGGACGAGTCTTTTCACAGTAATAGAAATCAGAGACATATGATATTTCCTTGGTCTAACCGGGAAGTCAGACATCATGCCAAGCAGACACACCTCTGGGACAAACATGTCTTCAACCCCCAGTAATGGGCTAACTTTCTCCTTAATCTCCCTCCATAAAGGTGCAACTTTTAAACAATCCCAGAATATATGGAGTGGATCGCCTGTTCCTCACACATCTGAAACACGTGGGATCTGAAAGGACCTTCAGGTCAGCTAGCTTCTGCAGAGAATAATAAATATTATGCAAAATCTTGAACTGAGTCAGCCTGAGGCCATCCTGCTTGAGAAATCTATGACAGTTAATCCAGATATGTGACCAATCCAGCCTAACCTCAGGAAATGCCCCAGTCCAATACTGAGACGAGGCTGGATTCTCGTCGAAAGCCCATTGGAGCAGCACCTAATACAACTTCGAAACCACATGGGAGGCACCAACCAAGGGACTTATAGTGTCCCAAAAAGGGATACGGGACGAGGGAATTCCACTTGGCCCTATTCTCTGCATAAGCAAGTGATGCAGCTGGTAGGCTCTAAAACACTCCTTTGCAGACAGATTAAACTTATTTAGAATTTGAGGAGATGAGATAAGTTTACCATTCTCATCCAAAAAATCTAGCATCTTGCAATCCCCTAGTTTCATAAGCCAACCCTGCTTGATAATTTGACACCCAATTAGCAACTGAGGGTTGCAATTGGTTGAGAGCTATCCCTGACATGTTCGTATTTTAGGAAGTTACAAAGCTGGTTGTGTATCCTCAAAGAGACCCCTATAGGCTTAATCCTTATTAAAGAGAGCACACTAGGGTGCTATAGTACAAAGCTGTTGGGTTAAGGCCCAAGCTCTTAATTAAACTCTCGCTCTAGGTTAACCCACATTGGTACATAATCCTTGACCAGAGAGGTTGCCTGCCCCTGAATCCACCTACCATATTTGTTTACGTGAGCGGCCCAATAATAAAGAGCAAAATGGGGTAATTTCAGCCCCCCTTGTTTTTTGGGCACCACAAGTTTAGCGTAGGACATTCTTGCTTTCTTATAATTCCAAATGAAATCTGCAATCAACCTATGGACTTCATTAAACCACGCCAGAGGAATCCAGATGTTGAGCATGGTCAAGGGGTAGAAAAGCCTAGGAAAGATATTCATTTTAACAATGCTTATTCTACCCCACAATGATAACGGCAGCTGTGCCCACCTTTTCATGTCTATCTCTAAAGTATGCACTAAGGTATCTAAATTCAGCTGACGCAAACGTTCTGGACTACTCACCAAATTGAGGCCTAAATATCTAAGGGACTTAGAACACCACCCCAGGCCTAACCTTGTAATATCGTCCTTGTGAACTTTGCCATTCAGAGGAAATACCACCGTCTTTTCATGGTTTAATTAATAATTAGACAGCCTGCTAAACTCCTGGAGTACTTCCAACAACGCTGGGACAGAGGTGACAGGATTGGTCACATAAATCAACAGATCATCCGCAAATGCGGTAACCTTTGCAACTTGATCTCTAATCTTAATCCCTTTGACCCTACTAATAGATACAATCTGCCTTATCAATGGTTCCAAATACAGATTGAATAACAACGGTGATAAAGGGCACCCTTGTCTAGTCCCCACATAGAGATGAAACGGTGACGAAATCACACCATTGCATGCCACTCTCGCCATTGGGTTTGTATATAGGGCCTTAATCCAATTAACAAATTTGACTGGGAATCCTACATTTTCCATCACCCGAAACAGGAAAGACCAGTGGACCCTATCAAATGCCTTCTCGGCGTCCAAGGAGACCAGCGCCATCGGGGGACCAGCCTCCTCAGACACCGAGAAGACGTGAGACAATGTTCTAAAATGATCTGCTGAGGATCTGCCCTTCATAAAGCCCACCTGCTCCGGGCCTATTAATTTAGGGAGAAATTTGTTAATTCTCTCTGCCAGAATTTTAGATAAAATCTTTACGTCATAATTAAGCAGAGAGATGGGCCTGTAACTACCAGGATTCTCAAGGGGCTTATTTGGCTTCGGTATGAGCACTATAAGTGCCTCAAACAAACTTCAATCTGTGTCTGCACCCGAGAGAATATGTTGGTATACCCTGAGTAGTAAAGGAGTCAACTGAGAAGAGAAAGATTTATAGAAATTAGGAGAGAACCCATCTGGACCGGGAGTCTTGTCCATGGGCAAGCCCCTAATAGCCGATTCTATTTCACTGCTAGAAATATCAGCTAGGAGCAAGGTATGATCCATCTCAACCAACTTAGGCAAAGACAGCCGGTCCAAATAGTCTTGCATTTCAGGTTGGGCAGGTGGAGACTGCATCTCCCTGTATAAAGTTTCATAGTAATTCCGAAAGACCAGGGTTATGTCCTCCGGGCTAGTCTTTATACACTTTTCCTGCTCTGACCAAATCCCCTCTATTAGTCGAGATGCCTCCAGCTGGGCTATGCGCCGAGCCAAGAACCTGCCTGGCTTCTCTCCTTGATCGGTATACCTGGCCTTGGTTTTAATAATCGCCATCTCTGCCTGGTCGCCTAGCATTTTAAGATATTCATCTCTAACTTTGATTAACTTAATCTCAGTCTCTTCTAGCGGATTAGCTACCAAGTCCATTTGCAAGCCCTTAATCTGGTTTAACAAATCTAACATAATGGCATTCTTCTCTTTCTTAGCTCTGGTTGCCTGGCTTATCAGAAGACCTCTTATGTATACCTTAAGCGCAGACCATAAGATGTCCGGACGTATACCTTCCTTATCATTATACAACATGAACTCCTCGATTTGAGAGTTTAGAATATTTACTGTTTGGGGAGCCCTTACTAACTGGTTGTTAATCTTCCATCTATTTCCTTTACTAATAACGGAGGGGAGGGAAATAGTGGCCTCCACTGCTGAGTGGTCCGACAAAGGAGCAGCCACTATCTCAGCCCCAACAATCCCTTTCAAAAGAGAACGGGAAAGAAGTATATAATCAATCCTCGAACCCGATTTATGTACCGGTGAATAAAAAGTAAACTATTTTGCTTGGGGATGGAGCACCCTCCAAACATCTGCTAAGCCCAGGCGGGCCATCAGGTCCTCGAGAGCAAAGGCAGCAGGGGTTGGGTTTACATGTGTACTCAATGACCTATCCAAGCGGTGATCTAGTACCAGATTAAAGTCACCCCCGATAATCATGGGAAGGTGGCTAAAGGACAGTAACATCTTCATTAAACATGTCATAAATTCCTATTTGTCAGAATTAGGCCCATATACAACTCCAAGTAACATTTCAACGTTGTATAATTTTCCTTTGACCAGCAGGAATCTCCCTTCTCTATCTGGAATAACTTTTGTGGGACAGAAAGGGATCGATCTATGTAGTAAAATCAGTACCCCCTACTTTTTGAATTCCCTGAGAGAAAAGACTGATCCAAATTGCATTTTCTCAAACCTCCAACTTCCTCTTGGAGCAAGTGAGTCTCTTGCAAAAAGGCAATTTTAACCTTGACCGCCTCTAGATACCTCAATATTTTGTATTGCTTTGTCTTGTGTCTAGCCCCATTCACATTCAAGTGAAAGTTTAATTAAAATGTCAGTCCCATAAATAATATATGACCAAACAGGCCATACAGGCTCTCCCAGAGTACTAAATACATTACAGCACCAGTAACCTAGCCCACCGCCTAAGGACCCCTCTCCCCCAAAACAGGTCCAAACAAAGCCCCTCCTCCCAGCCAAATCCACTGAATACAAACAAATTCCGCCCCTTTTAGCCAATCCCATGCCCCCCTCCCACCCCCAGCCCACCACATCACTCCACGGCCCATGATGTCAAGATACCTAGCCCTTCCTACTTCGCTCCATAATCTACACCCTAATTAAACCCAAGCTAATAGTAATCTCCTTGCAATAACCGAATCCCGAATTCAGGGTCTGCATTTACCAGCATATCTCTCAACCGTACCACATTACGAGGAACGTTCCTCATTTTACTTCTTAAAAGCTCCCTGTTCCACATTGTGAGGACTTGTTCCACATTCAAAATCAACATTTTAAAGCAAAAATCCATAGTAAATGATGCAAAAAATATATTATTCAATTCGTAACAGACTTTACATAAATGCAACCTGTTAACAGTGTTTTGAGCTTCTTAGGTAAAGATTTGATTAAGTGTTCCACATTTTGCCCACTTGTTCCACATTTTGACAGGCAATGTTCCACATTTGGGGGACAAAAGGTTGAGAGGTATGTTTACCAGCCAACAATTAAACATACAAGAACAGGAAACAATTAGAACCTCCAGGCTCAAGCAAATGCCCGGCATAGCTAACTACGACATTAAATCCCTCTTGGCATTCCCAATTCTACCAGTGTACAATACAAAAGGAAAAAATGTACAAAAAAAAGAGCTCTGACCCTCCTGATAAACTTCACATTGGCCAAACCCTTTGGTTCTTAAGCCCCAATATTGCTCGACATACTAAATAAAAGAGAAGGGTCCTAGAAATACATAGGATTATGATGCCCCCACCACAGTAATATACCCAACATTGGAACTATATATCAATTAACGACCATGAGGACCAAATGCCCTACAAAGTGGACATCGCCGTGCCTCAGTCCAGAGTCCTAAACAAAGGCCCCATTTCTAGTCCCCACGATGAGCTGCAAAGTTACTCAAAAAAAAGTAAATAGATAAGTAAATAAGTAAATTAAATTTGGGGCACCCCATTTAGAGTCATTACTCAACTCTAGGCATAAAGTCCTGCCAGAACATATCAGTCTGTATTAAGTACATCTTATAAGTAAGGTCCGCTCTTAACAATAGATCCACATCAGTTAGGGCCCTGCAAAGAGAGAAAACAAACAAAAAAAAAAAAAATATTTTGTCCCAATCCAATCGCCAGGGCCATTATTATACAAAGATAGATAGTCCAAAACAGGGAAAGGGCCCGGCCTAATCCGCCTCCATCCGTCACAGCTTCAGAAAGTTAACACCCAGCAGAGGATGTCCATAATAAGCAGGATTATTGTAAGATATAATCCCCATCCAATTCATGGGTCCTTAAATAAATCCGGAAAGGCTATCTTCAGGGCTGTGGATGCCAGGTCAACAGAGTCGAAGGACTTCCAATCATTATTTATGGAGACCTGGAGCCTCGCCGGGTATCCCATTCTAAATTTGATCTCAGCAGCTATTAGGCGTTTAACAATAGGGTGGAAAGTGGCCCTTTTGCCTGACAGACAGTGGAAGATCCTGAACCACCCTGATCTTGACCCTTCCCAATATATATCTTTATCTTCTTTAGCTTTATCAATCAACAGTTGTCTCTCCTGATAATTTAAAAACTTGATGATGAAGGGCCTGGGCGGACGATCGGGGGAGGGCAGGGGTCTCAGCACCCTGTGGGCTCTTTCCACCATGTATCTGGGCCCAAAAGGCGAGGGCCCAGCTATTTTCTCAGTAATTTTTTGTGCAAACACAAGTGAGTCATTGGCCTCAGCTTTTTCAGGCAGGCCAATAATTACAACATTGTTTCGCTGACTTCGGCCTTCTAAGTCTTCCACCTTAGCTTCAAGCTTCTGTAATCTCTGGGAAAACCTGGTCACTGAGGCATCAGTCACCTCCTTGCTCCTCTCTAAAGATTTTAATCTAGCCTCGTTGTCAGTTGTTCTCCTCGATAGTTCTTCCATGGCACTATTAATACTTTTAATCTCACGCCACTTCTAAAATCATTGTCTTCATCGGCTCCTATCTCTTCAAGGAAGCGTGACAGCGTGGGGGATCTTCATAATACAGCCCCGCTAGCCCCATGCCCTAACGCTTGCCCGAGGCCCGACATTTCTTTGACGCTTTTCAGGGGTCGCGGGCGGCGTGCGTTTAGGTAGCTGCTTCCTCATGTCCACCTCCATAGAACGCCTGGGCACAGTCTCCTTCCACACTGCAGCAGAATCGGAACAAAACTCCAAGTAAAAACGGAGATTTAAATCAAAACGAACGGGCGAGATACGGAGCTCCGCGGAGACCCAGCTATTCGGCGTCCCGCATCACGTGACTCCTCTGCTGCCAGGTGTAATAAGAGGGCTAGGCCTACTGTTGGCTGGGAACGCGGGGTCCTTTCTTGGGCATGACCATGATTGTGGCTGAGTGCATCATGGGAGAGAAGATGCCCATACGAACATACGAACATACGAAATTTGCCAGCAGATAAAGGCCTAGAGGTCTATCAAGTCTGCTCGAATGTGCAGCTAGCACCCCTTATTCTGCAGCTGCCCCATCTGCATTTCTTCTTTAAAGAGCCTGCAAAGGATGGGACAAACAATGTAAGAAAGGGCTTGCAGGAAAGCCACAGGGAGGCCATCATGCCTAGTGCCTTCCCTTATGAAAATTAAATATATTTTAAATTATATTATTGACAATATTGTTACAGATAGTGAAATATATTCTACTCTACTTGTTTTATAATATATTGCAATTCACTGGAAAACCAATATATTTCAATATATTTAAAAATTTGCAAATATATTGCAATGTACTGTAAATACATACATTATGGCCACTTTTGTATATTCCATTTATTGTACTCGCTGGCTGTCTAAAGACTTACTTGCAAAAATGAAAGAAAGGGACAACACATGGAAGCTCCACAAGGCGACCCCCTCCCCTCAATCATGGAATGCCTATAGACAGCTGCGAAACTACTGCAAGAATGCTGCCAGATTACTAAAAAGGAAATATCACATAAACCAGCAAAAAACTGCCCTCGACAACTCCCGTAATTTCTGGGCCTCCATTGGGTCCCTCCTAAATCCCAAGTCAAACAAGCAAATAACACAGATCACATCAGCCTCAGGTCCGATTTCTGACCCTGCAAAAATTGCAGACCTATTCAATACTATGTTCACGGACCTCACCCCACACCTAAGCAAGCTGCCACCTCAGCCTCCCACTACCCGTGTAAATCTCCCCTGCAACCCACAGGCATCAGCAGATGGTAACACTCATCCATGGTTCTACTTTAGGGCCATCGGCTGCAGCACAACCATCAAATTACTAAAGAGTCTCCCAACCCGAGGTAGCCCAGGGAGTGATGAGCTATACGCTACATTTCTGAAACTCATCTCCCCAGCAATTGTCAAACCCCTGGCCTTTATTTTCAACCTTGCATTCTCAACATCCACAGTGCCAAACACATGGAAACATGCACATGTGGTACCCATCTTCAAATCTGGTGACTCCCTCACCCCTGAAAACTATAGACCCATCTCCCTCCTCCCTCACCTCAGTAAGTTACTGGAAAAAATAGTCCATCATCAATTGTCTGAGTATCTATATAAATATAATCTTCTGTGTCCACTCCAGCATGGCTTCCGCAAACATTATAGTACCTCCTCTGCCCTTGCCCTTTTTTTCTGACCATGTCCTGAGTAACATGGACATAGGCAAGGCCACAGGTGTGGTATTTGTAGACCTATCAAGGGCTTTTGACCTAGTGGACCATCACCTCCTACTCTCCACCTTACGTCATTATGGTTGCTTGCCAGACACTGCTATGTGGTTGCACAACTACCTGTCAAACAGGTCCCAATCTGTGCTGCTAGGAAAGGCATCCTCTGCATCACTACCCACGTGCACTGGAGTACCACAGGGCTCCATACTTGGCCCACTACTGTTCTCTATGTTCATAAATGTGCTCCCCTCAGAATGCCTTAACTGCAACAGGCTCCTCTATGCCGATGACTTGGTTCTGTACCACAGTGACAAATCCCTGGATCAAATCTCATCCACCCTAACCATCAACTATGGCACTGCCCATGGCTGGTTCCTCTCCAGGAAACTGCTTGTTAATGAAAACAAAAACAAGGCTATGCTGTTTGGCTCAAAGCCTTTTCTTGCCAAGGTTGCCAAGTCATGCACATCCCTACTCATACTATCCCCTGCTGGTCCACCGCTCGACACCGTCTCCTCCTTCAAATACCTAGGGGTGACACTAGAGCCCTCCCTAACATTTAATGAACACATAACAAATACCATAAGCAAAATCCACCAAAAACTTGGGTCGGCCTACAGAACCAAACTATTTCTGTCTCCAGAGGCCCGCCTTGGCACAGCGCAAGGAAACCTCCTCCCACTGCTTGATTACTGCTCCCCTGTCTACTCCTTCACCGCAGCCTCCTTGCCTTGCTCTCACCTCACTGCTATGTACAACTCCATCTGCCACTTAGTTCTCCAAGTGCCCTATTCTACTCTCCACTGCACACTCTACAAATCCTTAGGGTGACCAAACCTCCAGGGGTGTTTTGACCTAGCCATGGGCTGCCTAGTTGATAACTCTCTCAGAAATCACCACTTGTCCCCCTTCGCCTTATTACTGATTGACAAGTTGTGCCTAGAACCCTCAGGTCATCCTCCTCTCTTTCTCTGGCAGTCCCATGCTCCCACTCTGCCATGGGCAGTAAAGCCTTTTCTGCGTCAGCCTCTTCTCTCTGAAATAGGCTCCCACAAACTATCCGCTCCTCCCCTTCACACATGTCCCTCAAAAACAACCTAGGAGCCTGGCTGCTGATGGAAACCTCCTGCAACTGCTCCCGAGACCATGTCTTGGCCCATGGTCCACCTTAGCCACTTTACTGCACCACCTTTTTGCACTGCCTCTACCCAAGACTTTTACTTGTCAGCTTTCACCCCTGCCTTCTAGTCCCTTTTGGGCTTATCTACTTTTGCTTTATGTCCCTGCTGTCTTATTTCCTTGGGGTCAAGCAGGGCTGCCTCTGTCAAAATAATCTGCTGTATTGTATAAGTGACAAAATAAACTGCTGTATTATAGTCAAATTTTTTTTTTTTTTTTAGCAACCCTGTCTAAATATATGACAGCTCAACTACTGTAAATAAGCTTTTTGTTCCGTAGAAGTATACATAACCTCCTTTTGTTACCCAGTCTCTGCTTCTCTGTGTCCTAATTGTTTCACTGTCCTTACATGTACTTGTATTACTGCTGGATATGCACTTTTGTACAATCTTCCAATGTCCACCTTGCTGCCTCTCTCTGGGGCTCGGGTCATGGCTGAAATCGGTCCTTATGTATCAGTCCACCTACCCGGCTATCAAAAACATAAATAAATAAATTTTGATAATATTCTAAGTATATTGAAATAAGTATGGTAAATATATGTTATTGATATATTGCCAATATATGTAAAAAGGTATTTTATTTTACATTTCAAATGTTGTTTCCTATATTTACAAATATATATAATGTACATGTGGGCCCAGATATTCAAAAGAGATGCACCCTTGAGACATATTCAAAAGGCATGGATGTACCACGCTACCCTGGATGCACTGCAGTGCAAAGATAATGTGTGCGGCACATCCAGAGGGGGCGTTTCCATGCATATGTGGCACATCGGGATGATCACCCGAGATGTGAGGTGCAGCTGCCCGCACATCTCGGTGATGTGCCGCACAAAGTTACATGTGATACAAACATGTCTAACTGCTAGCCACCCACTGGTGGGCTGCTGTACTGCACAATGCAACACAGCAGCCGCCAGCCCCTAGGTGGCTAGCCCCCCCACTCCCCGATCGTGTCACAAAACAAAAGTATTCCCTGATCCCTGGTAGTCCAGTGGTACCCCCTCCCATCCCCGAACCCTGACCATGTTTAGATATCACACCCAAACCCTCCTTGGTAGTCTAGTGCCCCTTCCCCCCAGCCCCGATTGTAACATGTCAGATAAATCCTGTTGGTACCCTGGTACTCCAGTGGATCTCCCATCCCCCTACCCACTGAGGCACCCCCCCACCCAGCATGGCCAAGTAGCTGGTGGGCAGCACAACCCACCTGCACACCGCCATGGCTGTCCACCAACTGAGCTGTCACGGAATGACAGCATACAGTAAGCACTACAATTCCACTAGTGGACACTGTCGACTAATGGGCTTGCAGTGTGTGCTGTATACTTTCATTCACAAAGTTGTCAACTTTGTTTATGAAAGCTTACAGTACACTGCAAGCTCGTGACCGACAGTGTCAACAATGAGGTGGTGCTTGTATACTGTCATTCTATGACAGCTCAGTCAGTGAGGTAGCCCTGGCAGTGGTGGGTGGGTGTGCTACTGCCTGCCGCCTATTGGGGAGTGGGGTGTGGTGGGGGTGCCTCAGTGTGTGGGGGGTATGGGGGTCCACTAGAGTAACAGGGTACTAATGGGATTTATCTGACATGTTATGATCAGGGCTGTGTGGGGGGGCACTAGACTACCAAAGAGGGTTCGGGTGTGATTTCTAAACATGGTCAGGGTTCAGGGATAGAAGGGAGCCACTCGACTGACAGGGATTATCGGGGTGAATTTTTTTTACTTACATCAGGGTCGGGTACAGGAGGGGGGCCACTAGACTGCCAGGGATAGGGGGATAGGGTATTCTTTAACAGGATCAGGGATGGAGGGGCCACTAAACTACCAGGGTGAAGGAATGGGAGTTTTTATTTATTCGGGGATGGGGGGGCACTAGACTACCAGGGTGATAGTGTGCTGTTTGTACTGCAGCATTTGCAGGGCGCCTGGCGCATTCTGTCAGACGCACCCCTGCCTGAGACATGCAAATGAGGCCATAATGACATGCAAATGGCCCCATTTGCACTTTGCATGCATTATGGCATAATTTGCATGTTTTGGTCTGAACATCCGGAATTTACGCCCGGTGTATCTCCAAGATGCGCTGTGAAGTCCCATTCCAGGTATTCAGACCTGACAGGGGGATGCGCCAGCACATCTTTGGTGGCCCCCTTTGAGCCACTCACATCTTTTGATATATTCAGATGGGATGCGTGACTGCACATCTCATTTGAATATTGAAATTTTGCACTCCAGTGCAGCCTAGTTGCGTGGCACAAACACTTACGCCCTTTCTGGGCGCAGTTTGAATATGGGGCCGAGTAATAGATATTAATATAGCTATTAACTTATCCAGACAAAAACAAAATACATTATTTACACATACCTCTATCTGTACAACTGGAGTTCAGCTTGTTATTAAACATGAAGATATTTACATGGAATTATCATTTTACAGTGCAGCTTTAACTCAAACATATACTTTATACTTACGCGTATGACTTACTTCACAAGCTCATGCTTGTTAAAGGCTCAGATTGGTATTTATACCATCCCATTTTGTTTTATTTTTAGGCCAGGGTGAGAGCCTACATGTACTTGCTTTATAACTTGCACCTTTCTTTTCAGTCTGTAAGATACTGTTGTAAATTCAAAAGTATTGTAAAACCAGAAATTATCATGATTTTCTCTGATAAACTATGTTTTTGAAATTTGTAAATTAGTTATGCAAAGATGCACATGGGACGAAACTAAACATTTACACATTTAGACATAAAGGAATTCTGGAGGTCAGGGGTAAGGGGCAACAGACTTCTAGGAAAACATAAACTGAACTTACAAGCTCAAATGGGCAGACTGGGTGGGCCATAGGCCCTTATCTGCTGACACTGTCTATGTATCTATGTATTTACAAAAATACATGTAAAATACATAAAAAATATATGTAACGTATAAAATATGTGTAACATATATAAAAAATATACGTAATATACAAATAATTCAGTATATATTTTGAAATATACTAATAATATATTTCAGACAATGTATTACTAAATAGATTGACATGCTTTCAAGCAATGCATGAGGCAGAATATGTGGTTTCATTATATGCTGAAATACGCATTGTGTTATATTTCATTGAGTCAGTGTATTTCTCAACATAGTGAGATATATTTTTGCATACTATGGGTTAGAAATATAGTATGTCAGTATATTTAAAAATATATTTCATAATATATTACATTCGGACAATGTATTTCTCATTGTATTGGCATACATTAATGCTTATTTTTCAATATATTGCAATATATTCCATTTTCTTTTTTTCTTCTTTTTTTCCAGATGCACTTTACTGCTTCCGTAGACTCAACAGGGGCTATGATCCCTCCCTCAGAGGGGTACATCCTCCGGCCTCGATTCCCAGTTCATTCATCCCTCATTCCCCTTCTGCAGCAGGGCTAGGTTGGGGGGTGCCGGCATCCCCCTTACCCCGGTACGTCATATCTGGTGACTGGGGGTGGACTCATCAGAGCGATCAGGCCATCATGGGTCCTGTCAAGCCCTGGCATTTTCCTCCAATTTTTGCCCATGCTCATGTCCGTGTAATGTGCAAGCAGGTAGTCTCCACATCCCCAGAGGCAGTCAGTTCCCTGGATGTGGGCTAACCCCCTTTACGTGGCCGTGTGCCTGTGGCAACCCCCAGCAGCCACTAGGTGTTGGCTGACAGCGTGCAGTGCAAATCCCCCCACCCTGAGAAAGGAGAGCAGTCCTCTGAATGCTCAGTCCTTCCTCCACCCAGCCAGCCTCCGAATGACCCAAGTCCATTCCCGAACCCGGGTCGCCGGCGTGGCATTAGATAAGGCATCCAGCACCTCAACCCTCAGGGCCACCGAACTGGTAATGTATTCCATTTTCACAAGGATTGTGTGGCCTAAGAGCATTAAGGGTGACCTCAATCTCTGTTAGGGTGAATTTGGATTCCAAAGCAGCTGACTACTCTTGTGACAGGAATGGGGAGAGAGAGAGAGAGAGAGAGAGAGAGAGGGGGAGAGATGTCAGGTAGAGAGGGAAAACTATAGCGCTCACTGTAGAAGCTACACATGATATTGCTGATGTGATCAGCAGAGGTCCCAAATAGACCTTGGGAATTAGTAGGACTGGGATGTGCCTTTCTAATAGTTGCTTCTTGAGATGGTAGGCTAAAATTTTCCCAATCTCTCTCCCAACCCCTCCAAACTTCTGTTTTAATCTGAGCAAGGCCATCTCAGTTTTCTGTGCCAGGAGTGGAGTAGTGTCCAGTTGGAGCTTGATAACTGCCTGGTGTAAGGCTGACTTTGTGACTGGTTTAGGTAGACACTCGAATTCTTTTAGTTTAAGCTGTTTTTCTAAGTCTGCGAACTGCTGTTATCTTTCATCTCATCTACAAATGGCCTAACAGATTATTTGGCCTCTAATGGTGGCTTTGAAGACCTCCCATAAGGTGACTGCACTGGTGGTCTCATTATCATTAAACTGCAAGAAGGTGAAGGATTGCTGCTTTAGCCAGTCAATGAACTTCTGGTCCAGTAAAAGTAGGGGATCCAGATGACAAGAGAGGAGAAAAGGTGGGATGGGCCCCATATTAGATCTAATTGCACAGAAGCATGATCAGAAATAATGAGGGGATTGACAGTGGCTGTGGTTACCATTCCAAATGCTGATGCGGATGTTAGACATAAGTCAATTTGGCTGTATGAGCCATGGGCTGCAGAGTAGCAGGTATAGTCACCGGATCTTGGGTGTAGTACGTGCCACACCTCAATGAGTCCCTCATCCCTCAGCCAAAGAGCAACAACTTGTGCAGCTTTGGTATGAGATTCAGCAGTGCCTCGACTCCTGTGTGTGGCTGAGTCCAAGGTGAGGTTAAATCCCTCTCCCCCCAACTGTCGAGTAGTAGAGGAGCACTGCCTGTGTTAAAATGTATTAGTTTGTCTGCTAATGAATGGAAGAAGGGTGGAGAGTCCAAGTTGGTGGCACATAGGTTACTGATAACTGAGGGACTGACTGGTATGTCAGATAGGCCCAATACCCACCTACCATCCCTGTCTGCAGCAGAATCCATTAGTTTCCAGTTTAGAGCCTTAAGGCTTATGTATCAGAATGAAGGTCCCCCTTTTCTTAACTGTTGCCGAGTTGTGAATCTCAATGCCCACCTACTTCTGTTTTAGTTTTAATTTTAGTGCTTCTTTATGTTATAGATTTGTTTCCTGTAGTAACACCACCTGAGACAAAACAGGAAACAGGAAATTGTTATCCCTTTGTACAGACAGTTGGTGAGACCCCATCTGGAATACTGTGTGCAGTTCTGGAGACCCCATCTCCACAAGGACATAGACAGGATAGAGGCAGTCCAGAGGAGGGCAACCAAAATGGTGCAGGGTCTGCAAAAGAAACCATATGAAGACAGACTAAAGAAGCTTAATATGTATACCCTAGAGGAAAGGGAATCAACAAAGTCCAAGAGGGTAGCATCTCTCAGAAAAACAGATGTGCAAGAACAAGGGGCACAATTTGAAAATAGAGGGGGGATGGCTCAGGGGCAATGTGAGGAAGTATTTTTTCACAGAGAGGGTGGTGGATGCATGGACCAGCCTCCCTGAGGAGGTCGTGAGGTCAAAAACAGTGGGGGAATTCAAGAATGCATGGGACAGACATAAGGCAGTTCTAGTGGGGGTATGAAGAAGTAGGCTGTTGGTTAACTAAGATCTGCAGCTTATCCAATAGGTAGGGAAATGGGCAAACTGGGTGGTCCAAGTGGTCCTTATCTGCTGTCAAAGTCTATGTTTCTATGTATTTCTAGACACAATCTTTTTAAGTGGTTTAGCACTTGTTTGCATTTCTTGGGAGAGTTCAGACCCTGGATATTCTATGTGTGCATGCGCAGATCGGCCATAACTCAGGGTAAAAAGCAAATCGGCCGTTGTCCGAGCAGCCATTTTAAGCGTAAATAGGTACAACCCCCTGATTGGGGGGTGACACAAAGACTGTATGTTGGTTAGTACAGATCATAACAGATGAGAATCCTCACTGCGAGGATAGTAGCATGTGAATTTTAGTGCTAATTGTGTCCCTGGTAATGACAAAACAAACACCTCAGCCATAAAAAACACAATAGGATAATGCTGACAGCAAAACTATATACAAAATATAAACCTTTAGACATAACCATTGCAAAGCTGTCATTTCCATGACCCCGGGACTTGTAATTACATCTGTGGAGCATGGGAAATCAGGTTGGAGTACACTAGATTCTATGAAGTCCCCCTGCCCACCCAGCCCTAATAATTGCATAAGATAAGGTCTCTAACTGAAGACTGTGGTCCCCTACCCAGATGAATGCAGGCCATCACCTCTGTAGAGGCCCATAGAAACACAGACTTTGATGACAGATACACCCAGTCTGCCCATTTCTCTACCTATTGGATAAGCTGCAGATCCTAGTTAACTAACAGCCTACTTTCTCATACCCCCCACTAGAATCGCATTAGGTCTGTCCCATGCATTCTTGAATTCCCCCACTGTTTTTGACTCCACAATCTCCTCAGGAAGGCTGTTCCATGTGTCCACCACCCTCTCCGTGAAAATATACTTCCTCATGTTGCCCCTGAGCTGTCCCCCCTCTATCTTCAAATTGTGCACTCTTGTTCTTACACATCTCTTTTTCTGAGAGATGCTACCCTCTTGGACTTTGTTGATTCCCTTGAGGTATTTGAAAGTTTCTATCATGCCCCCCCCCCCTTCCTTGAGGGTATACATATTAAGCTTCTTTAGTCTCTCTTCATATGGCTTCTGGTGCACACCCTGCACCATTTTAGTTGCACCACAACCTTATCCTTCCAGGTTAGCCCCAGTCCCAAATGAAGCCTAAACCCTCCTCCCTGCACCATGCCTTCAACTAACTGTTGAAGTTCCTGGTGTGGAGTGCACTATCCTCCCCTTTTCCATACACAAGTAGCATATTCACGAATGTCACTGTTCATGCTACCTCTTGAATGCCCCTCCCCAGTTCTCTGAACTGCCTCTGCCAGGTCATTAGTCCCAAGGTTACCCATGACATTCAGCTCCTTCTCGTGACCTTCCTCCTTAATGATCTTCAGGATCTGCCCTCCTTCTCTCCAAGCTGGAGTGTCAGGTAGGTACTTTTCCTTCCTCTCCCTTCCCCTTCCTGCTCCCAAGTCTATCACACTCATAATATAGTCCCCCACTAGCAGCTGCTTCCTCCTCGGTTGGTGATCTCTACCTCCCACCTTGGGGCCTCCCCTTCCAAGGACCCCACATCCTTCCTTGCCACCATGTTGGGTACCTCCTCCCAGCTGTCCATCCCATCAGAATGGTAAAGGAATTTTGTAGTGGCATAGGCTGAGGATTGTGTACCCAACCCACCACCCTCCTGGAGCCCACCAAGGTTCAGCCATCCCTCCTCTGCCTAGGCATCTTTGAGGCAATGGCGGCAGACTCAGTGGCCCCTGGGTGGGGCAAATGGTCCTCTACATTCTTGCCAGCATGGCTGTGGTCCAGCGTCTGCCACCCTCAACCCAGAGAGGTGCATGCAAATGGGGCAGCACCTCAGTCTCCAGAATGTGTTCCAAAAGACTGTGACACCACACTCATTACACTGCACCAAGCCCATATTTGTTTATCTGCTTACCTTCATTACTACTGAACCTAGTCTGTCCCCTTCTGCATCCTTTCTATACCCATTTTATTGCTTCCCTTCTTTTCTCTATTTGAATTTGGTTTATCACCCTACCCTAGAGAGGGTGCTACCAACTTTTCCTTTTATCTGTATTTTTACAGATTAATCCCTTCCCACTACCCCACTGCCTCCTTACTCTGCCTTTTCAACTTATTTCCCTTCCTTCACTTAACTGAACTTGCTAAGTCACCTTATCCCAAAAAGAGTGCCTTCTGTTTTCCTTCTGTTAGCAACTACCTGTGCCTAAGTCCTGCAGTTTTTACTCATTGCTCTTAACCCACCACTTCTAGCTACTTACCTTGCTTCTTTAACAATAGGTGTACACAGAGCTTGGTTTATCTTACCTTGTTTTGTGTCTCCCCAACAGAACCCCTTTAGACTACAGCTGACCTACAGAAGCCTGCAGATGCATTTAACGCCTTAGAACTATCTGTTCCATGCCTGCTCTGTTCCACTCATGCCCTGGGACACAAGCATGATGAGAGACACTGGAGCAGCAGACTTTTATCCCATTGCTGTCCTTTCCCAATTGGCTCCTGCCCCAAAAAGTCCTGCCCTAAGATGGTCGACTTTCTGTAACCTGAAAAAAATCTAAGTTAGCCCCAAACACTAACAAGCAGTCTTTTATTTATTTTATTTAGCTTTTGTTGACCGGTAGGTACACTAGACAAGTTATATGCCTATTTTCAGGAACGACCCGGGAGAGTACAACAAGGATACAGATACATCAGAATACATAACAGTGAGTAGAATTGAGTACATTGAGTCACGAGAAACAGTCTAACATAGAATAGTCTACTGTAAGCAGTATTAGTTAATATACATATGTATAACAATAAATAATCTAGATCATTCAACGGCACAGACATTTGCCATAGTGTGCATAAGAACATTAGGAATGTACGTGAGAATATTAGCAGATCCTCAGAAACAGATTAGTTCCGAAGTATGTAGTCAAGTAAATCTCGTGTAACCAAGTGTGAGTCCAACGCAGAGACCACTGAGTTAAGGAGGCTTGGGACACTCACACTCAGAGGTCAACTTCAGATGCTCCCACAGGGACTCCTGGAGGCACTGGTGGGAAGGGGCAGAGTGAACATGGTCAGGAAGGGAGGTCCAGAGCCTGGGAGCACATGCAGCGAAGTCCCTATCCCCCATGAGGGTTCAGGTAAAGGGGACTTTAAGCACCCCGGGACCCTGAGACCTGAGGGGGTAGGAGATGGGGTCAGGAGGTGAGAGAAGCTGTGCCAGCCCCGGGGGGGTGCCAGTTCTGATCACTTTACCCACGAAGCAGCCCAGCCCAAAATTCAAGTGATTTGCCGGGAAAAGCCAGCCTAGTTTTTCGTATAGCTCGCAGTGATGGATGAGGCGAGGTGCTGCCAGGGCAAAGCAACAAATATTATTGTAGGTCATGTGCCACCAAGTAAGGAGAGCCTTGGAGGTGTGGGCAAATTGGTGAAGGCCATAACTGAGCAAGGGAAACAGCACACCTCTGGCAAGTGCCAGACGAGCAGCAGATGACAGATTTTTCTTTGCCCTGTAGGCCAGACCCAGTTTACAGTTTACAGTTCTGCAGACATTTAGGATGTGACTCCCTAGGTCCAGTTGGGGGTCAAGTGTCACCCTAAGGTATTTGATGGAAGTTACAGTTAGGAGGGGAGCACCATCTACACCATTGATGCACAGAGGGGCAGGAGAGGCTTTTATCTTGGCCGATGACCCAAACAGCATGGCCTGAGTTTTTTTCAGGTTGAGGACCAGCTTGTGTTTGGTTACCCAGAACTGAATATTCTTAAAGTCCTCAGTCAACTGATGGTTGAGAGTCGCAATGTCTCAGGAGTGTGCCAGGATAAACAGATCATCCACATAAAGGGTGGCACTTAAGCAATAAGGCATGACCAAGGGTTATGTTAATGGTCTGTTAATCACCTTCTAGGGGTGCACTGTGGCACGAGGTGTAGCCGAGTGCCACATGCCCCTAAAGGGTGATTAACTGATCATTAACATAATCCCTGGGAGTGCCTTATTGCTATTATAATAAAAAAATGTTTTTAAACAGTGTTAAACCTTGTTCAGCATATGTCTAAGCTCTACATGTATATTAATAAAAGATTAACATAAGGCTGTTAGAATGTTTGCAGCCAATCAGAAAGCTCCATTTCTCAGAGTCTTTTTTATAATACAGGTTGTTACTGTGGCTGGGAGATGGTTAACAAATAGAGAGAAGAGAATGGGCCCCAAGACAGAGCCCTGAGGGACACCTGAGGTCACCGGAGTAGGATCGGAGAGGACCTTGTTGAATTTGGTCAGCTGTACTCTGCCCTGAAGGTAGTTTGTTAGCCATTTCAGGGCAGGAGGGGACAGGCCAAGAGACCCCATCTGAGTGCAGTGCAATGCATGGTCTACAAGGTCAAAGGCCTTAGATAGGTCTATGAATATAGTTCCAGAGAGTTTACCCTGGTCCATGGCAGCCCTGATGCTAGATGAGATGGAGACCAGGGCCGTGGATGTGCTATACCCTTTTCAAAAACCATGCTGAGCTGGGGACAGCAACTCATGGACCTGAATGTATTCTGAGTTGTTCAGCCACAGCTTTCTCCAGGAGCTTACTAATAGCCAACAGGATGGCGATCGGCCAATAGTTATCCAGGACTTTGGGATTTCTCTGCTTCAGTACAGGTGCAATCTTTGCCATCTTCCAGATGTCAGGAATAACCCCCGTGGCAAGGGACAGGTTGAAGATATGCGCCACAGTGGAGGCAATATGGGGGGCACCTAGCTTCAGAAGCTTGGGCTCAGATTATCAAGGCCAGCACTGGAGTGCAGGGAGAGACCAGAGAGAAGTCTGCATCTCCATGACAGACACTTCCCTGAGAAAGAATAATGGATGGGAGGGCTGAATCTCCTGCAGGGCAGGGGACGAGGGGCCACTGGTGCTTTCACTGGCAGGGAAAAGGGAGATGAGTGCTGATGGGTCAGAAAAGTGGGAATTAAAAGCATTTGCAGTCATGAGTGGATTGTTGCAAGTGACACCACCAATGCTCATGTCAGATACCCCAGAATTAGAGGAGCCTCTGGCAAGGTTTTTTATGTTCCTCCAGAACCTATGTGGGTCCTTGGCAGAGCTAAGTAGGGCAGACTTACAGAAGTCACTCCTAGCCACCCTGATGGCTTTTTTGCACTCGTTTCTGAGCTTTCTATATTGTTGAAAGATGGACTGATCTAGGGTGCATTTGAAGCAAGCCCAGCACTTGTCTCTAGTCCGCATAAGGGCTCAGAGGCTCCCATGCAACCATTTTGTGGCAGACCCCCTTACCCTCCGCCTATTAATGGAGGCATGCTTGTCCTGAAGGGCACCAAAGGTAATGAGAAACTGGGTGGCAGCAGTAAAGGGATCGGGGCACTAAACACCCCAGACCAATCAGTGAGCCTCAGATCCTGAAATGCCACCAGATCAAACCTAGAGAAATTTCTGATATGGATGATTTTGTGGGGACTTTTTGGGGAGGGGATTTTCCAAACACAGAAAACCGGGGTGTGATCTGAGATGGAGTCGGATAGAGTTCTGGCAGAGCTGATCCTCTCAGGATGATTAGTCATAATCCAGTCCAGTAGAGGGCTTGTGGTACCATTAGCCGACCATCTAGTAGGCTCCTGGATAAGCTGTGTTGGGGCTAGATTTGCAAGTAGAGGCTCAAACTGCTTTGAATTTCCTCTGGCCCGGTTCAGGTTCACATCTCCTAGGATTAGAAGTTCATTGTCTCCAACATTGGGACTGACAGTATCCAGGAGGTGGGTAAGGCCAGGTAGACCACCCCAGGGGGATTGTATGTACATATAACATGTAGCTTCTTAGTATTCCCAAGTAGCAGCATAACATGCAGCAGCTCACATGAGGACAGAGAAGACTGCTGATGCGCCACCAGAGACACTTTAAGATGACTCTTAAAGTATATTAGAATGCCTCCACCCCGCTTGTTTCGTGGCTGATCCTGTCTTATGAACTCAAAGCCAGGAAGCAGACAGACTGAGTCGGGATTGAGGGTCTTGGCCAGGTCTCTGTAATGCCAAGAAGGTCAGGCTTATAGTGTGCAGCCCAGGTGGCAAGTTCATCCAGGTTGGGCAACAGACTGCGAATGTTAAGGTGAGCAAATTTTAACCCCATGCCCAACCTCCATTCTATGGGTATTGAGGAGGCCTGATAGGTAGGACCAGGATTGAGTTCAATGTCACCAGCCAGGGCTAGTATCACCAGGAAGAGCCAGAGAAGATGCCATCTGGAGGTGGTACCTCTGGTCATGGGCTTGTGGGCTGGACATCTCCTCACCAGGGAGGGACACAGTAGACATCTGAGATCAAGGCAGCAGGTAAGGCAGGGGGTGGCCTATCATGTGCCAGGAGGTTAGAGAAGGTGAAGTCAAACACCTCATAGGGGACAGACATGCTCCAGTTGTACCCCGCTAACTGAGAGGAGTCAGGGACCATTTGGGAGAGAACTAGACTAGAGAGAAGACCAATGAGGAGGACAGTACTGGGTGAGGAAGGCATGACACAATCCCTGGTAGTCTTGGAAGACTCCATTCCAAAAGTGGAACTAAGCAGTACCCAGTGGCACCTCGACAAGGTGACAGTAAAGGACCAAAGGGATGGCCTTGAGGGAGACTGGTCAGTGTGAACAGTGCGTAAGTAAAGTTGATGGGACAAGATAAACATGGGTGACTTGGACAGGCAGTCAGCGGCTCAGGAATAAATACCAGAGCACTCTCCCCGGAAATTTGCAGGCAGATAGGGATATGCCTGTCAGGACCCAGAGAATGCTATTATTCTATTTGGTAGTCCAACAATCGCTCTGCACAACAAACTTAGGAAAGTGGGCAGGAGAAAGCAGAATACATAAGACAGTGTATATAGTAACACTACACAAGGCACCCCAAACAAGTGAGTAAGTTCAGAACGTCATGAAACAAAGTCAAGAAATAAAGCTTTTTTTCCCACTTTACCACACCCATCCAGCTAATAGGATACTGCAGACACTAAGGGGAGGGGCATACGAGCATTTAACGGGAGTCTATTTGGTCTCAATAATTTTGCAATTCCTTTAATGACTCCACCACCTGTTTGGTGCACCTATCACCACCTCTGTGCCTCAAATCACAAATAGTTCTACTTTTTGATCCTGGTGCTACTGCTTCCTCATAAGCTACTGCCCCAGGAAGTCCATCCGTAAGATGGCTGACTTCCTATAATTTGAAAAAAATCTGAAAGTAAGCCCCGAACACTTGTAAACAGCCTATTTGGCCCCAATAATGTTAATGGAATCTCAACATTATTTGGGGCCAAATATAGACTGTTTACAAGTGTTGTTTGATTACGAGCAGACCTAAAAGTTGCCTAAGGTGTTCAACCTCTGCTCTGTGGTCATGTTCCACCCTGCCTCCTAACATCAGATTTATTTCTTCGCTGAAGAAAGCAGTTGCCCCAAAGTACAATGCAACACTTCTGACTGGTCTCTGGATTATTTGTTTTATTTAAAGTACTTTGTTAATTCTTCTAGTTATTTCTCAATAACTCTGTGTTATTTAGGGTGTATTTAATAATAATTTGTTTAAATTAGCAGTTTCTCTGGTTCCCCAGCAGTTCCCAGGACTCGGAGAAGGCTGTGAGTCAGTGCAATTCCCACTTTTGGGAAACTGCTATATTTTGTTCAATTTTATATAAAAAGATTTTCTGCCACAACCACTTTTGTGGTTTTCATCTATTTCAAGCTTAGTTCCAATTTCTGGGGAACAGAGATGTTCCACAAATTTATTACCTTAGTACTTTCTGAGACGAAAAAACTGTAGATGTTCTTGCTTAAAAAGGAACTGAACTGCATTTAAATTTAAGCCCTTGTTTTTAACATATTTGGGCTTGCTGTCAAACTAACTTTTTGTTATTGGGAACCAGTAATTAATTTTTTTCTTTGGTTCTCCATTATTTGGCATGAAAAAGAAACTAAAAAAAACCTAACAAGAAATCTAAAAAGAAAACAGTACCTACATGCTTTAAAAGCTGTGCTATTTGTTTTCTGCTCCTGGCAAAGGCAGACTGCCACAAGGTTTGTCTAAGATGCCTGGGTCCAAACCACGATTTTGTAAATTGTGTTCTATGTAAAAGTTTTGCCCTAATACAAAAAAAAAAGGGCTAAAAAAAGAGAAGATATTATGGCTTCTCAGCCTGCCCCCTGTGCCACCTAAAAGTTCAGAGAAGGGTCTTTCCCCTCAAAGTAAGCAGCAGTCCCTGCCAAAGGGAACAGAAAAAAAGATAATGTTTCAAGTTTCAAGCTTATTTGCAGGAAAACTCCATTGAGCATGCTCATTCACAAGGAGGTCCTGGTAAAACAGCTTGGTACAGTATATAAAAGTGTTACAATAATATGCAAGCAATAACACACAACGAGGTGTGGGTTATTGCCTGATAAGAGCACACCCAGGGGTGTACTAAGGCATGAGGTGCTTGCATAAACAATGTACAGTAAGAGTTGAGATAAATTAACTTTTATGCAGAGCTAAAGAAGCAGAGTTAATGGGCAAGAAGGGAGAAAGAGGGGATCTGGCTTAGCAGTCAGAAAGGTAGAAAGGATGGGACATAAAAAGAGTTTACAGTCAAGTGCTTTAAGGGTTGTAGGGGTTCTCCACTAGGAGTACTGCTTAATATTTTGGCAATGGCAAGGACTGCTTGCTATTTTGGCAATGTCAACTTTCAGCAAGCACTTTGTTGGCCATAGTTTTGAATGTGTTCAAGGAAATTGGTTCAGGAAGTTTTAGTATTGCTTGGAGTTAATTCCAAGTGGACAGGATAACTGTCTAAGTGCAGCTTTGCCATAGAGTGTACGGAATTTGGGCACTTCAAATAAAATGTATTCATTTTTTCTAAGAGCATAGGTGCAGTTGTATTGGTGTAATAGGGAGGTGATATATGAGGGAACTTTGTTCTGGAGTGCTTTAAGAGCCAAGATACTAGTGTGAAGTGTCCTTCTTGCAGCCAAGGATGGTTTGCTTGCCGCTGAGTAGAGGGCACAGTGATGGGTTCTATAGGGTGCGTTGGTTATGAACCAAATTGCGTGGTGAAATAGTGTGTTCAGCTTTTGAAGGTTTGTTGCTGTGCTACTATTGTAAATGATATCTGCATAGTCAAGTAGAGGGAGAAAGGTGGCTTGGATGAGTCTTTTCCTAATATGTAATGGAAAAAGGGATTTGTTTCTGTAGAAAAAGCCAAGACATATTTTCAGCTTCTTAGCAAGGGATTTGATGTGACATGAGAAGGATAATCTGCTATCTAACGACACCCCAAGGTATTTGAACTGGTCAACTGGCTCTATCGAGTCTCCAAATAAAGCTGCTAAGGATGGTACAGAAATCAAGGTGTCCGAAAGGGGGAATGTTAAGTCCAGCAAAACCAAAAGAGCCTCTGAGCAACCACTGGAAACAGTGTCTGCTGAGAAAAAAAAAACAAGAGAGAAAAATGTCTCTCTCACTCATCCTGAAAAAGTAAAAGAGCAGACAGCTGACCCTAAACAAATGTCCTCAGCAGAGGACATGACAAAGGCATGGCAATTTTTCCAGGCATTCCAGACTATGGGAACTTTTATTAATATTCCTTCACTCTCCCCAGGCTATAATTCCATACCCAATGCCTGAGAAGGAGAAGGAAATGTATTATGAAGTTAAGAAGGAAAGGGAACCCCGGAACCAGATGGTTCTCCTGAGCAAGAATTTCGCTCCCCTCCAAAGTCTTCAGAGGATTACACTTCTCATTATTCCTTTGTAAGACAGTTGGTGAACACCCCAACATCTCCTCCCATGAAATTAAGAAGGATGAAGAGGAGGTTGAGTTCATGGATATGATGGGATTAGCCCCCACAAGGAGATTGCTTCTTCCCATTCACAAACCTTAATGTCAGATTTATTTCTCCGTGGAAGAGAGCAGCTGCCCGAAAGTACAACTCTACACTTTCTGGCTAGTCTATGGTTTACTTATTTTAAGTATTTTGTTAATTCTTCAACTTATTCATTAATAACGCTGCATTAATTAGGGTGTATTTTATAATAATTTATTTAGAGAGTATTTTATAATAATTTGTTTAAATTAGCTGTTTCTCTGGTTCGCCCTCAGTTCCCAGGAATCAGAAAAGGCCACTGGTCTGCTCAATTCCCACCTTTAGGGAACTGCTGTATTTTGTTAAAAAGATTTTCTGTCACAACCACTTTTGCTGTTTTTTTGTCTATTTCTCACTCAGTTCTGATTTCTGGGGAATCGAGACGTTTTTTCCATAAATTTATTACCTCAATACTACTTAGAGGAAAAAAACTTTAGCTGTTCTTGCTTAAAAAGGAACAAAACTGCATTTAAATGTAAGCCCTTGTTTTTAACATATTTGGGCTTGCTGTCAAATTAACTTTCTATTATTGGGAACCAGTAACACTTCTTTTTACGGTTCTTCAGTGTTGGCATGAAAAAGAAACTAAAAATCCTATCAGGAAACCAAAACAGAAAACAGCACCTACAGGATTTAAAACTGTGCTATTTGTTTTCAGCTCCTGGCGAAGGCAGACTGATATGAGCTTTGTCTAAAATGCCCAGGTCCAAACCATGATTTTGTAAATTGTGATCTGTGTAAAATGTTTTGCCCTAAAACATGAAAGAAAAGGGCTAAAAAAGAGAAGTTCTTATGGCAGCAGTCCCTGCCAAAGAGAACAGAAAAGAAAGAGAAAGCTGCTAAAGATGGTACAGAAATCAGGGTGGCTGAAAGGGGAGACCCCCGGGTCCAGCAAAATCAAAAGAGCCTCTGAGCAGCCACTGGAAATGGTGTGTGCTGAGAAAAACCAAAAAGAGAAAAATGTGCTAGATTTCTTTGGGGGGGAAGGGGTTAACGTCCCCAGCCTTGTTACTCTATCCTTCAACTCCCTCTGTCGACAGGAGGTATGATTCTTCCAAATCTACTTTTTTTTATGCAAGGGCCACTCATTTAAGTAATATTGTCACGCGGCTTCTCCCCCAGGCTACCCCTGCCAGGAAAAATATAGAACAGACCATAACTGACTTGTTTGATTTTGGTTCTCTTCTTTTTTCCACCCAGACCCTCACTCCCAGCCTTACTCCCTTTACCTTTTTCACTGCTCAGACTCTGAAGGTCTGGATTAGCATTAAGCATCATCCTTCTTTTGCCCTAATTTTTTTATTTTTGTAGAATTCTGGCTATGGATGAGGACTTTCTACCCTCAGCTATGGATCTCACATTTTGTAGATGGAGACACAGTGGTCTGTCACACATATATCAATTTTTAACCAGTCATGTGGTAGTCCCTTTAGAAAAACTTGAAGGCTTCCAGGATGTGTTCTTAACACAGCATGTGATGGAGCCCACAAGGGAGGGGCATGTCCTGGATGTGGTTCTGGCAGATGGGGATCTGGTAAGGGACATGGTTGTACAAGACCCCCTGACTGGGAGCGACCACAATACTGTCTGGTTTCAAATAAGCATGGGGGAAGGGGGGGAGATCTAGGATACTGGCAGTGGACTTCAGGGGGGCAGACTTCATGGGCATGGGAAATATTCTCAAGGATCACTTGAAGGGCATTACCTCAATGACAAGTGTGGAAAGGAGATGGGAGGTCATAAAACGGGGACTTCACGGGGACTTCATGAGGCAGTCAGGATCTGCACTAAGTTCAAGGTCACATAAACCATGCTGGTGGTCCAGTGAGGTACAGGTAGCAGTCAGAGAAAAGAAGGCGGCCTACAAAAAATATAAAACAACAAGAGGGGATAGGGATAAGGAAATGTACCAGCTTACATCTAGAAAAGTCACCCGTATGGTGAGGGGAGCAAAGTCCAGTAAAGAGCAGCGGCTGGCTCAGGGATACATGGAGGGAAAAGAGGTTCTTCCGGTACATTGGGAGCGGAGAAAACTAAGGGCCATCTCAGCAGATTGAGATCAGAAGGAGGGTGGTGGAAGAGGCGAGGACCAGGCAGAGGTATTAACGAGTACTTTGCCTCTGTGTTCACTAGGGAGGGGATGGGATATCTACAAAGCAAGGCATGAAGGGATAGAAACATCAGTAAGTGGGATCAGGGGAGCAACAAAAATGGAGCAAGAGGAGGAGAGGTACCCCAGGGTGTCACATCTGGTAAAGATAAAAGGCCAGTAAGGTGGAGGACGGATGATGCTATATCTCCACCAAAGGTGTGGTTAGCCCTCAAGGCCCTAAAGAAGGCAATCTCCTGGGCGAGATGGCATTCATCTGAGAGTACTATGGGAATTGGGTGGACATGCTGGCTGCACTCCTGGCGGAGCTTTCAGCAGGTCACTTGGACAGGGGAGAAGTACCTGAGGATTGGCGAGGCACATGTGGTACCAATCCATAAAGAAGTCGGGCAGAAGTACCAGGTAACTATAGACCCATCAGTTTGACCTCAGTGGTGGGAAAATTAATGGAGTATACTAAAAGAAACGATTGGGGTGTACTTGGAGGAGGTGGAGGTCTGGATAGTCGGCAACATGGGTTTGTGCCAGGTAGATCATGTCAAACCAACCTTGTGGAGTTCTATGAATGGGTAACATCAGAACTGGACAGGGGTAAGCCTGTGGATGTAATTATTCTTGGACTTCAGCAAGGCGTTTGACTCTGTCCCCCACAATGGTCTGGTGGAGAAACTGATGGGGTTAGGAGTAGGCCCTTTGATGGTCAGATGGATTGAAAACTGGCTAGCTGGACGCACTCAGAGAGTAGTGGTCTGTGGGGAGCTCTCAAACCCTAGAGAGGTTGGTAGTGGGGTACCGCAGGGCTCGGTCCTGTGTCCGATCCTGTTTAATGCATACATATCGGACATCAGGGAGGGTATAGGGTGTGAAATGAGTCTCTTCGCGGATGACTCCAAGATGGGAGCAGTAGTTGAGGGAGAAGAGGGGAGGTTGGCCCTGCAAGGGACCTGGACACCCTGGAAAGCTGGGCTCACACATGGAAATTAAATTTCAATATCACCAAGTAAGGTGTTGCATCTTGGTCGGGAAACCTAAACACAGGTACACCCTGGGAGGAGGCACTGGAGGCCTCAATAGGGAAAAGACCTAGGGATCATGGTGGATGCATGTATGAATAACTCTGAGCAGTGCAGGAGAGCGCTAACAAGGCAAACAGGATGTTGGGATGCATCATAAGGGGATCACCTCTAGGAGCAAGAAGTGATTCTGCCACTGTACAATGGACTGGTTAGACCACACCTTGAGTACTGTGTACAGTACTGGAGACCACACTTGAAAAGGGACATACAGCTCCCAGAGAGGGTACAGAGGAGGGCAACAAAGATGACACGAGGGCTAGGGATTTGACGTATGAGGACAGACTTAAGGAGCTCTGCCTGTTTTCATTGGAGGAGAGGAGAGACAGGGGACATGATTGAGGTCTCAAGTACCTCAAGGAATAAATAGGTAAACATGGAGGGATCTTTAGACTAAAGCAGGAGGTATCACCAGAGGGCATGGTTTGAAGTTGGAAGGTGGAAGGGTGAGGGGGGAAAAGAGGAGGAGGTTTTTCATTGAGAGGGTGGTGGACCCTTGGAATGCACTGCCTGGTGAGCTAGTTCAGAGATCCACAGTGGAGGGCTTCAAGAGAGGATGGGACAGACACAGAAAGTGGATGTATCAGATGATGGCCTGTCCCAGGGGGGTGGGGATGGATGATATGTGTTTCTGGAGCACAAGGGATGGGAGGGTCTTGGCACCCAACTAAGGATCTAAAGTTCGAGCAGACTCGATAGACCGTAAGGCCTAATCTGCTGGCAAATAGTATGTTGGTATGTTAGATTTATGATCTTACCAGTAGAGAACATTACCAATATTTGCAAGTACACACATACCTGTTACATAAACATAGTGAATATACTGAACTTGCCACCGTACTCCCTGTACTATTAGCCATGATAATGGACTTCCAGAATGACCGCTCTGGGAGCATGTGATTGGGAACATATATAAGCAATTGCAAGAATTCAATACCAAATCAACCCAGTTGATCTTGGACAAATGGAACCAAGAACTTCAAGTTTCCATCAATTATGCCCAATGGCAGAGTTCGGCTATTGCAGCCTACACAATTATCTCATCTCCGCTATGGCACGAATTTGTGTGGAAGTGTCATTTACAGTACAGTTAAAACCGTTTAGTACAGGTGCATTTGTGCTCTTCCATTCTGTCCACTATACAGAATGGACGTATTAACCAGAAATCAGATTTCAGTGGTACTTTTAAGAAACAAGAAGCCCTGGGTGCCGAAGACTCTAGCGTCTGCCTAATGCAAGCACAGACTTGAATATCACAACATTTACTACAGTCTGCTTTAGACTTTATTCTGACATTAGCAAAAAGTAAAATAAAAGGTACTGTTGAATAAATGTAAAATATTCACAGGATGAGAAGGGCTGAAAAGATGTGGCACTTATGTGAACTGAATAGGTGCTAATTATTTGCTACTGAGATAAGCTGAAAGCAATTAACTTAGCTTAGAGTGCTAGTCACTAAGTAGGCACTTAATAAAATAAACCTGTGTGCTATTGTTATTTGTCTACTATTTTAGAACAGTAAAAAAGCACTCCAAAGTGATTTACAGTGTAGTGGAACTGTGATAAAAATGGACGAAAGAGACAGCTAATAACATCCATTTTAAAACTATATTTTTATACATCTTTCTATTTAAATGGCAAATGGCATTGATAAACTGCCTGCTGAAACCAATTGCCCACATTAACCACGGGCACTATACATGGCGTCAACTGTATTTCCACACCCCTGCTATTCTTCGACATTTTCTTCCTCATCATTTTGGGGACTGTTGGTGGCACAGTGGGTGCAATCCAGCTGATCAAGCAGACATTTTTTTATTTTTGTCCCATCCGCCACCCTTTCTGGTCATCAGCACTGACTCAGATAGATCTGCTGACTCTCCGATCCTTTGAGGTGACTCCTGAATTTATTTTGATGTTGGTACTCCCTCCTAATCCGCATTTACCCTGTAAGTCCTTGCTTTGGATATACTGTACATATTGGCTGCTAAAAAAGCAATTACTCACTTATTGATGAAACCTGCTTCACCAGTGCTGAAGATGTGACATTCTATTACGTTAGAGATATACCACATGGAAACATTTATAGCAGTTCAACAGAAATGCCTTGAGCATTTTGAGATACGCTGGAGACCCTGTTTTTTTTATTATGCCTCTGTAAATGAACATTGGATTCCATAAAACCACGCAGAAGTTCTGGACCCATGGTTTGCTTCCATTCTGAAGGGGGTATATTATAATGGGATCTCTTCTGCAAAGAGCGTTATTACTTTTTCTTGTACTGGTTGATGGCCCCATCCAGGTGCCCCCCAATTCGATAGTGATATAATGTTTGAATATTTTTAGATTACGGTCTTATTCAATTCAGTTAATTGTCACAGGTTTTATGTTTGGTACCTACAATGAGTTTGGGGCAAACTCCCCTTTTCTTTTTGGTTTTTCCTTCTGAACTAGCTTGTGTACCATTTATCAGTTGTTTGCTTATACATGTTTTTTGTTGTGTAAATAAAATTTAAGAATAAAAAAAGAGAACAATGTCTCTGTCACTCCTCCTGAAAAAGAGAAAGAGCAGACAGCTGACTCAAACCAAATGCCTTCCGCAGAGAACATAAATAAATAATAAATAAATAAATCTTTATTTATAAGGTGCCTTTCAACCATCAAGGCACCTAGCAATTAAAACAGAATGATTCATAAAATCCACACATCATAAATAATATAAAATGCAACCAATGCAGATAAAACCATAGTTTGAATCAGCTATCATATGCTGTTTTTCCACAGACAAGTTTTTAAGGCCTGTTTAAATCCCTCCACAGTCGTGCACTCCCATAGCTGATGGGGAAAAGAATTCCAAAGGGTAGGAGCCACATGCATAAATGCCTGGGCCCTTGAATATTTTAAACAGACCCTTGGAATCTCCAGCAACCCCTCATCTGCTGAGTGGAGCGATCACCCAGGGCAGTAAGGAACCAGAAGCTCTTTCAGGTAGTCCGGGCCCAGTCCATATAGGGCTTTATAAGTCAGAAGTCTGACTTGAAAGATAACAAAGGAATCAGGCCCATTGTCATCTGGGATTCATCTGGTTCGAATTACCCCCCTTTTAACCTTCTCTTTTTTGTTTGTTCCATTTTTGTTACTGTCCCTTTAAAAAGTTGATGGGGGGGCTTCAAAAGTATACCCAATTTGCACCTGAGTGAATGACATGTACCCCCGCACCAACACCACTGTCAAGCATTTTTTTCAGGTCATCCCTTGTGAGCCAGTGACAAGCGGTGACTCCCCTGAGCCTCCCTGGTCTGCCAGTCAGCTCACATCCCTTCCTATTACTGAGTTGTTCAGTCTTTCACGCCGCTACCTCCACCAGAGACCATCTCAGCAAATCAGTAGTGTGATAGGCATGTAAATGTGCTCATAATGCATCTGTTCTCACCCGAATTTTACACAGTGCCACTAGCCAAGCAGGAGCTGCTTAAGATGGAGCATGGATGCATCAAGGCGAAGGTTCAAGATTCGTCCGCTGCTAAAAGAAAAGCAATGTGGGTATGGCACTGATTCGGGCTAATTACTGACTATTTTAACAGTCACCAGTCAGTCCAGTCAGGTAATAAATTTGCTTGGTGCCTCCTGGATTAGTTTGTATTTAAGTGGCTGTGACTGTTGGTCATGACATCGAGGACTGGGTCAGGTGGCACGGGGTCATAATGTTGCATGACAGAATGCCACAACAATATACAGTACTGCACTACCAATCCAGCGCAATATATTGCCAGTGGCATTTCTCTATGTTTTGCAGGGGGCTCCACCCGCACCCTCTATTATGGGGGACTGCACCCCGAACCCCTACTCAACTAAAATAATCAACTCTGGGAGGGGTTGTACACTTACATCTCATAAAGTGCAAAATAAAGAAAAGTCCATATGTCTGGGACTGGGATTCGATACCTGGTCCACAGACACACCACTTCCCTTGCTGCCTGTGGCTCATCCTATCGAGCCACAGCAGCTGCTCAGTGGACCCTCCTGCCAGCAGAGGACTTACCTTCTGTGAGGGACCATTTACCGGTTTTCCACCCTGTCGCTATTCCTGCCCAAGCTGTGTCTGTTAAGCGGTATTGTTATGCACCATTCTACATACAGCTAACTGACCCAGTAGGGGGTCAGGTAAGAGTCGTCCAGTGGGGCTAAGCAGCAGCCAAGAGAACAAGTTCTGGGCAGATCCACCACTGCTGCATAATGAAGTTAGTGAAGTTGTGTGGAATTGTTAAGGAGCTATGGAGAAACAACACAATGATTTGTAAATAGTAAGATTTGTTTTAGTTTCTGTTCTAAGGGAGGCATACACATTATTAGAAAAATATATGGAGGTGTACATTTTAATGGAAGGAAAAGGAAGTAATATAAGTTTACAAAAGAACCCCAGAGCAAATGCTACTTAGGTATGTGTTATCCCGGATGATATTGGTGAGGCCGCACCTCGAGTACTGCATGCAGTTTTGGAGGCCACACTTAAACAGGGACATTAGACTCCTGGAGAGGGTCCAGAGGAGGGCAACCAAAATGATTCGGGACTTGGGGGACAGGACCCATGAGGAGAGGCTCGAAGAGCTAAATATGTACATATTGGAAGAGAGAAGGGACCGGGGGGACATGATAAAGGTCTTCAGGTACATGAAGGGGGTAAATAGGGGAGGAACAGTCAAGGTGCTTCAAAGGAAGGGGCTACTAGAGGGCATGGGTGGAAGCTGGAGGGGGGAAGTTTCAGGGGAGAAAGGAGGCGGTGCTACTTCACTGAGAGAGTGGTGGAGCCATGGAATGCGCTGCCTAGGGGGCTGGTGGAGGCAGAGACAGTGGAGGATTTCAAGAGGGGGTGGGATAGGTACAGGGGAAGGGTTCTGGAAGCAAAATCCAATGCAGCGAGAATATCCAGAACTGGGAAGGGAGAAGCCAGAGAAGGCGAGGGGGCAGCAAGGTCAGCTTCCAGGGTGGGGGCCGAGCAGACACGAAAGACCGTTAGGCCTATTCTGCTGGCATTTTAGTATGTTAGTATATTGGCTGGACAGCCAAATTTTAAAGAAAACACAATTGCACATACCCCAATAATGCAAAGCATCATGGGATACATATGCAAATCCCCATGATGGTACAGAAGGTGGCAGTACATGAAAAAGTAATGGCTGGCATATGTTCAGTCTTGGGATCATTTACACACTTTTTTAGTTAGAGAAACAGGGTTTTTGCCCATGAGGTGATGTAAGTTATATTTAAGCAATGTGATGATGTCAGGAAGTCAGGTGTAATGATGGACTGTTAGCAGAGAAAATGTGATAGTAACTTTCAGAGGGGGTCGCTTTTGATAAGGGTAAGGTAGTTATGGTTGTGATAATGGGAATATTAGGAAAGTATGAGGTCTATGCAGAGGTGGAGTACAAATATGCACCGTTTCATAAGCATGTGCTCAGAGTGCAGGCAAATGTGATATGCAGGTTTGTTTTAGAAATAGGTAAAAATAGCTACATGCAATTGATAGAAAGATAGAGAGAGAGAGAGACACACACACACACACACACACAGACAAACAGGCAGAATAGGAATGGCAGTGACGTTTTGATGTGACGCCAAGGCATCAGGGTGTGCCTTTGGATCGTTGCCCATAATGCTCACGCCATTTCACCTCACCCTATCCTGCAGACACAGACAAGTGTTGAGGTATGCCTTGGGGTGTTCAAGCTTTACCTTCACCCCATTCTATAAGGAAATATATTGAAATGGGTACAGTACTGTATAAGAAAATGGAGTGAACTTTGAGGCTAAAAAGTCAAAGGCACACCTCAATACCTATCACTGGCTGCAGGTTGGAGATGAGGTAGAATGGTGTTAGCATTACTGTTGACAATCCCAAGTCACACCCTTGATGCCTGTCAGTCCCTACAGGGCAGGATGTTATGGTCAGAAACCCTAATGCCCTTGGTGTTGTTATGTGACTTCTTAACCTAGCAACAGCATTTAATGCATTACATTATAAGGACAAGCAAATGTTCTTAATACATTTACAGACAGTTACATAAATTTAATTTTCTTCATAGAATAATTTACATTCAGTAACAGTGGTAATACAAAGCAATTACCCAGACAACTTGAAAACTATAACTGCTTTATATTGTACGTGGACACCCCATAAGGACCTCCTTGAAATTGAAATGCAAATGTCACACATTTATCAGTTTTCTAACAGAAATATTTTTCTATCCTAAATACATTTCTTGCTTCAGTAACTGCTCAGCACATCTATTGCATGACCTACTTGTTAACATTTTACACCTGCTATGCAATGTACTGCTGTTTACTACACCAATATCATAAACCATAAAACAGACAACTGCCATAACTAGGAAGGCAGTATAGCACAGTGGTTTAAAGCTCTGAGCTGCAAATCAGGAGATCTGGGTTTGCATCCCACAGCCCCCACTTGCAAACTGGGTGACCCTGAGCAAGTCACTTAACTTTCATGTGCTCCCAAGTTGCCACTGTAAACACACTTTCAGCTTAGTGTGCCACTCCTGGTTAAACAATTGAAAGAAAAAAAAACACAAGGCATTATTTTTCTTGCTTTATTTTGCTACTACAAGCTTTGACTAATACATCCATCCTTAAATGTACTTTTTATAGGTTATGTGTCTGTGACCTAGGCAGAACTACACTTAAAATCTTACACATAAATAAATAAATCATCAGAATAACATTTATTTCAGTAGTATCTCCTTTCCTTTCAGGTGCCCATGATGCTATGTGTATATCAATCAAGTCTTTATTTAACCAGGCGTTCATCGTTGAGCAGAAGCTCATTTGCAAGATGGACCTGGGTGGAGCATGAACAATTGTATATACAGGTCAACACAGGTATTTACAAGGCAATACAGATAATACTGTTTACAGAAAGGAAAAAAGAAATTCATATGTACATAGAATTATACAGACATTGTACAGATTGCAGGGTATCTACATACATAGCAGTGTCTACAGGAAGTTAAAGGCAGGTTATATAAGGTTGCAGGAGGAAGTAAAGGAAAAAAAATAAAAATAAAAATATACACCAGGTAAAGGTGAAGGTAGTGGGGAAGGGAGGGAGGTAGGGGGAGAAAGGCTAGGAGGGCACAGTGCACAGAGAGAAGCTGGGAAAATGGGATGTAGAGATGGTGGATGGAGGAAAGGAGTATGTGTTAGCCCTGGGACTGTATGCTATAAAGTACGGGGCATGGTTGGATGTCACAACCCAGGGTAGTGAGCTCCTATCTGAAATTGGAAACAAAAAATTAGGGGAAGCCTGGGCCTAGTGTTGATAAGTCAGGGGGATATGAAAGATAGAACATTTGGGCTTGAGGGGAGCATGCTGGGGGGTCAGTACTTAAAGTTGGGTCTAGGCGGGGCTATATACCAGTGCAGGCTGGGTCTGAATGGATGAAGCAGTTACATGCTTCTCTGATTGTATGGAAATATAGCATCTTTAAGGCATTTAAACCGATTAGAGTGCTTAATTTGAGGTTTTTTTGCAGGTCATTCCATAAGGTAGGTAGCACGAAGCTTATGGCTGCCCTGCCGAAGTGGGATTTTGCTTTGGGTACTTTAAGTGTAATAACTGAGTAACCTCTTAGCACGTAGTTCCCAATTATACTCAGGGGGAGACAACAGGAGATATAGTAAGGCAGTTTATTAGAGATGGCTCTATAGGTCCAGAGAGTGGCATTTCTGTGGCGCCTGAACTTTAGTGATGTCCACCCCACTGCCGCATATAGGGTACAGTGATGTGTGTCGAAGGGAAATCCCATTATAAACCTCAGTGCTCGATGGTAGAGTGTGTCCAGCTTTGCCATGTAAGAGTTGGGGCATTGGCTGTAGAGGAAATCAGCGTAATCAACCAATGATAGGAAAATGGATTGGAACAGTTGTTTTTTGGCATCTCTGGTGAGGAATTGGTTGATTCTAAAAAACAGGCCAAGCCTTTGCCGAAGTCGTTTTAGCAAGTCCTCGATGTGTTCCATGAAGGAGAGTCTTTGGTCTATCCAGACTCCCAGATACTTGAATTTTGTAAAAAATTCTAGTTTTTCACCTAGAACTGTGGTAATTTGGGGAACTGTCCCACTTGACACAGGGTTAGCTGTACGGATGAAAGGGAAGAGGAACATCTCTTTAGTTTTTTTGGAATTGAGGAGTAGCTTTTTTTGGAGAAGTTGGCTTTGCAAAAGGTTGAATTTTGACTGTAGATCATTGCAGGCAGCTTCAGGTGTTGGGCGACTCACGTAGAGAACTGTATCATCTGCAAACAGATGGATGTTGGCTTCTTTTATACAGTGGTCGATGTTATTAATGTAGATTGCAAAAAGTAAGGGCCCTAGTATAGATCCTTGAGGTACCACTCTTTGCAGAGTTTTTAAGGGAGACATGCCTCCTTCGGCTTTAACTTGCTGAAGGCTCCTGTAAGATAATCTGTGAACCAACACAGTGAAGAGGGGTCCACACCTATGTTTCGTAGGGAGGAGAGGAGCAGGCTATGGTCAATGGTGTCGAAAGCCTTGCTTAGATCAAGGAAAATAGCACATATAAAGTTTTTGCTCTCAAGATTATGCTGCCAGTCATTGGTTACTTTGGCGAGGGCTGAGGTAGTGCTATGTTTAGCTCTGAATCCGGACTGCATGGGGTTTAGCTGTTCCCTGGACTCAAGGTGAGTCCTCAGCTGTGCATTTGCAATTTTCTCTAGAAGCTTGGACAGGACCGGAAGGAAAAAAATTGGACTGTAGTTATTGAGATCACCGGGGTCACCTGATTTGAACAGTGGTATGACATGTGCTGTCTTCCATATAGGTGGTAAGGTGCCCTGAGACAGGGATAAGTTAAAAAGGTGGGTGATGGGTATTGCTAGTATGTGGTAGGCAATTTTTAGGAAGTAAGGGTCAAGGGTGTCAGCCCCAGCACTTTTTCTGATATCCAACTGAAGCAAGAGGTCCTCTGCCTCTTTCAGTGAGGCAGGTTGAAGCGAGAAAGGAGGCGAAGCTATCGGTGTTTCAGACAGTTGGCTTGCACTCTGAGAGTGAAGTATGTTTGCAGGGGAGTTATCAAATGCCATGCCTGCAGTAGCAAAGTGGTTATTAAATGCATCAGGCATATCCATCTTTTCGGTTATAGTCAAGTTGCCAGAGGTAATCTTGGTTGGGATTGAATTTCCTGGGGAGTGGCCTAGCAGATCGTTGATTGTGTTCCAGAGCTTGATTGGGCTCTTTGTGGCAGAGTCGAGTTCAGATCTGAAGAAGGTAGCCTTCGATTCTCTGATTGTTTTAGTACATAAATTTCATAGTCTCCAGAACTGGTTCCAGTCCTCGGCAGTGTTCAGTCTGTGCGCTTTTTTCCAGAGCTTATCTCTTTCTAGGAGCAAGGACTTGATCTGAGGGGTGAACCATTTACAGGTTTTGGTCCTAGTTCAAACTTTAATCAGGGGAGCATACTTATTAAAGGCCCTCGATAGAATGTCATGGAAGATATTGTAAGCTGACGTAACCGTTTTGGCCAGGTAGAAATCTTGTCACTGAGGGGAGTACTTAAGCTTGTTTAGATAGGAATGTTCATTGAAATTGCACCTGGATCTTTTCACAGAGAACTTGCTGATGGGTGATGAGTTGTTGGTAGATCTTACTCCCGCAATAAAACAATGGTCACTGGCGTCAGAGAAGAAGACATCAGCGTGGGAGAAAAGATGAGGTTTGCTCATCATTAGCACGTCCAAAAGTGTGCTTTTACTGGGGTTCTTCACGTTTGGGCATATTGGTTCAGTAATAAGTTGTGTTAGCCCATGTGCATCACAGAAGGATGCAAGTGGGGCAGCTGCGTTAGAGAGCCAGTCAAAGCTGAGGTCTCCTAAGATAATAGTTTCTGGCAGCCCCTGTCCCAACTTGTCACTTAGATATGACACAAGCTGTAGGCCAGCAGACAGTGGTCTGTAGCATCCTACTACGCAGAGTGCAGTAGTCTGTGTCATTTCCACTTTGAGAATCAGGCATTCAAATTCATTGGTGACAGATGCCGAGGATAAGCAGCAGGCAGAAAATTTGTCTTTAACATAGATGGCTACCCCTCCTCCTCCTCTGGTATGCCTATCAGCTCTGAACAAGGCATAGTTGGGGATGTTTACTTCTCTGTCAGTGGTGCTGGGTCTAAGCCAAGCTTCAGAAATCACAAGTATGTCAGGAGAGGTGTGGTTTACCCAGGTTTGTATTAAGGTTATCTTTTTAAGGAGGCTACGTACGTTAATATGCAGAAAGCTTATTCCTTTTAAATTTGCTAGTTCTGCTGGTGAAGGAATAGCTTCTGGGGGACCAGGGTTGAGTTCTACGTTGCCTGAACATAGCAGGAGGATAAATAGGATTTTTCTAAGTGCGCCATTTGTAAGCTTGTAATTTCTGCCTTTTTCCCGTCTAGTAGATCTGATGTTTTTAGGGACTGGAAAGTAGCCACCATAGAAGAGCTGACCTGTTGTAACAAGAACTAGTACCCTGACCGCAATAGGCAGGGAGAAGATAGAAGTCTGCATAGTGGGAGGTGGGTCTTGTGGTGGGGGAGTGTTATAAGTACTGCTGGAATGTGTGGGCCAAGAGCAGGGTTCAAGGTATTGGTGCTTGGATATATTATTTTATATTTAATTTCAAAGCACTAAACCTATTCAAATGCACAAAACACAGAACTTTATTCTCTTCACACATTACTACTAAACTTCAGGTCCCAGAGAATAAAAATGTAGAGCTTCCACTAGCTATTTGAGTGGGTGCTGCAGCTGTGTGTGGGGAAGGGGGGTTATAAAAAGCTTTTAAGAAACAGTCACTCTAGTATCCAATATGGGATAGTCTTCTTTGGGTGACATATTTTATTCCTTTGTGGGCTTATACCTTAATTGTCATTCTTGTGTTGCAAGTGCTTGCTTTCCTCAGGTGCTGTAATTTCAGGATGCAGTTTCACAAATGCTGTATAAGGATGTAGTTTCAGGCACTCCTTAATTACTTTTTCTTTCCTTCTGAACCTTAAACTCTGATGCCCCAGGCAGCTCTGATAGTCAGTTGTTCCAACATGATAGATCCACCTCATGACCCTCCCACATGAACCAAAAAAAGGTGGGGTGGATCTTTAAGAGTTTCTCAGGTGGAGGTGGGGGTGGATCTTACCAAAAAAAAACTAATGCTGCCTCCCACTGTTCAGGTTCTAGTTCTTGTACCTCCCATTTAAGAAAGAAAATAGTGCCCTGCAACCATTGGCTAACATGAAAGTGTATTTATTTGAGGGCAGAAAGCATTTCTTGGAGGCGGGTAAGGCGGAGGAGACTATTTACACCTTCAGCCTGTTCCATGGGCAGAAAACATGACATCAGCATTTTTGTACATGCAAAACATCTGCAGGCTTCACCCACTGTAGCCGTAAAAATGAAAAGATAAGAATATTGAACAAGTCCTCTGCCTCCTGTATAAAAAAATAATGATGTTTTGAGCTCTTAGTCTCAGAGAGCTCATCATTCCTGTGTGGCTGCCTGAATAATTTTGCTCATCCATCTCCAACCTCCACAGCAAATTAAGGGGCTAGCAGCAACAGTCATGATAGAATTAAAAAAAAAAGAAAAGAAAGATTGAACTCCTCCACAGTTTGCCTCCTGTAAATCTGAGTGTGTTGATCTCTCAAGAGCCTCATCACCCTGTGGCTGCCTGAATTTTGCTCAGTGATGCTGTTTTTTTTTTTTAAATTCTGGCCAGTATTGCTGTGTGCAAATAATTTTTTCTATATTGTTATTTTTAAATTTCTGCAACTTCTTGGTCAAAATAGTGATTGCTTGAAGAAGTATCCTTTTGTCCTGACTGTAATATTATGTGTAGACATTTTTCTGCAGCTTTTAAGTGAAAGTATAACAATCCTCCTACAGTTTTTCCTTTGACTATGTGTCCAGCCCTGTGACCTAGATACAGTGGGTCACTGTTTGATTAAGTAGGTTAGGCACAGTGTGGTAATGGTTTTTGGAAAGCGCACCAGCTTGTGAACTAGAGATAAATTAACATCCAGAGCCAAATACTGTGTGACATTGGGTAAGTCACAGTAAAATCCCAGTGCTCCAATCTCCCAGATACATGCAGTATTCAGAGTTCATTTCAGACATTTATCTATGTAGGACAAATGAGCCACTGGGTAGACAAAGTAAAGGTCAATGAAACAAGCATTTGTCAATGCTGAATGTTTGCTTGCTGGTATTGGCATTGGTATTACATGAGTTGAAGAGATGCATAATAGGAATGGCAGTGAAGTATTGAACTAATGCCAACCCCCACCCCCACTCTGCAGAGACTGACAGGCATCGGGTGTGCCTTTGGCTCATCGGCCATAACATTCATGCCATTCCACCTCTCCCCACCCTGCAGACACTGACAGGTGTCACAGTGTGCCTTGGGGTCTTCGACCCTTATGCTCACCCCATTCCATAAGGAAATAAGCTGAGATGGGTGCAGTATAGGAGAATGTGGTGAACGTTATGGCCGAAGACCCCAAGACACACTTCAATGCCTGTCAGTGGCTGCAGGGTGGTGGTGGTGGGGGAATGGCATGAGCAATACAGCTAGTGACCCAAAGCCACACCCCCAACACTTGTCAGTCTGTACAGGGTGTGGCATTACGGTTGGAAACCCTAACCCCCCCAATGTTTGTTAGTATTTTCACTCCAGATTTTCAACATGGGCTTTTTGGGACCCCACCTCATGAACAGTGGCACTATAATTTTGTTACTCAATCCCAAAAGGCAATTTCATATAGCAAATGCGCCATTTGGTGCAACAGCTGCGAAAAGACATTTTGGGCAGGATGTGAAAAATGACATCTGTACTGCTCATGAGGAGGTGTGGAAAAATGCAATGTTGAAAATCTGTAGTGAAAATATGAAAAAGTGGTGAAGTTATGAGCACGCGTAGAAACTTCGTAACACACGCTTGTAACGCAGTCATTTTTTTAAATTTGTTCACCAGATTTTCAACATGGCCTTTTTGAGACCTCTCCTCATGAACAGTTGCACTGTGATTTCATTAAATTGTTCCAAAGTTGATTTTGTACAGCGAATGTGCCATTCTTACTCACTTACTCGCAACATATTGATAACGTAGTTCAAGCTGTCAACATAAGGATTAGCCTACTCCACAGGCACAAGCATAGCCTCACTCCCAAGGCATCAAGAATAGCAATTTTCAGCTCTGTCATTACCATAATCAATTATGGGCTGGTTGTTTATGGCTCTGCCTCTGCTACATCCCTTCACAGGATCACTGTTGCTCTTAACAAAGTATGCAGACTCTTTACCGGGGCAACCACCTCACATTCACGTGTGACCTATATGCTCAGACTGGGTGGCTTCAATTATTCAGCAGGATCCAATATCAAACCTGCTTACTTGCCAAGAAGGCACACCTTGGTTTGTTACCCCCGGGGTCCAACAGCTTCTTAGCCCTTGTCACAGTACCCAACATACTCGCAGCTTGGCAACTCAGGTCTTTACTGTTCCCAGATGCCGCACCACCTTAGGCCAGAGGTCTTTTGCTTGCAGAGCCCCCCTCTGGCTCAACTCCCTGAGTAGGGACATCTCTGCTGAGTCAAAACTCAGCCCTTTCAAACACAAACTCCGACAACATCTATTAGCAAACAGTATATGTGACTGCCGCCCTTAGCAGCCTTCTGCTTATTTTATCATTTTATACCTTTCAGTACTTTTAACTCTTGGCATTTCATTTTGATCCTACCCTCGAGCCTTTTCCCCTACCCCTCACCCCTGTTTCTTCTCTGTTCATGCATTTTCAAGGTCTTTCCTTGCTCCTCCTCCTCACCTTCCCTCTTCCACCCTCCACCCATTCTCTTATCTCATGCCGCCTCTTTTGCAACTTCTTCCCCTCCTTCTCCCTACATTTCTCTCTCTTACCTCTCTCCCACCCATATTACTCTCTCTCTCTCTCTCTCTCTCTCTCTCTCGGGTTTTCGACAAGGCCTGCTAGGCTGCCCCTTCTCCTGACTCAACACCACCTTTCTCCTTATACTATTAATTTGTCTTCCTCCCCATCACTTCACCAGCACTCCCCCCTTCTCTCTGCACTCACCCCATTTCCCTTCTTCCACCTCCCCATCCTCTCATCTCTCGATCCCTATTAACTTCTTTGCAACTCCGCTCCTTCCCACTCCACCTCCTGTGCAACTCATTTCCTTCTCACTCATGTTTCTCCCATTCCCCACCTTACACCCCATTACTTTCTCTCCTAGATTTTGACAAGGCCTCCCAAGCTGCCCTCTCTTCTAGCCAACTCTACTGTTATACTGAGCAACATTCAGTGCTAATTTGATTGCTTTTGATGTATTCATTTTTTTAAATATATTCTTGATATCTGCTATTTACTTATCTATTGTTTACCTTGTTTTGTTTCTGTACTACTGACGTGGAGCCTTTGTAAATAAGTTGTATTGCTCAAAGGTTTTGTAATCCAAGACTCAATAAACAAAATAAATAAATTCTGTGCCACAGATGCAAAAACACGTTTTGGGCAGGATACAAAAAATGACAGCTGTACTGTTCATAAGAAGGTGTGAAAAAATGGCAATGTCGGAAATTTGGAGTAAAAATATAAAAAATTGGTGAAGTTATGAACATGCATACAAACTGCACAATGCACGCTTGTAACACAGCCATTTTTTGGAGTTTTTTCACCAGACTTGTAACATTGGCTTTTTGGAACCCCACCTCATGAACAGTGGCACTGTCATTTGGTCAATCGGTCCCAAAAGATGGTTCCACACAGCGACTGCAAAATCACCTTTTAGGACCGACAAACACAATGACAGTATCAGTGGTCATGAGGTGGAGTCCCAAGAACCCCATGTTGAAAATTTTGGGCCAAAACTCAAAAAAATGGCTGAGATATCAACCTAAGTTGAACCCCTTCCCCCATTGACTCCCATTATAGGGCTTACCATGATTTTCTTCAGTTTGCGGTCAGCTTTTGAAGAGCGCAGACGTGTTCCTGATCCATAGAAGATCACAGCGCTGAACCTCTGGAGGTAAGTATGGGGTGAGGAAGGTGCAGGGAGGTGGGGTGCGCAGAGAGAGGGTCGGGATTGGGGGAGGGGCAGCTGGGACAATGAAGGACTGTTTTCTCTTTTACAGGTAAAAAAAACACATTGGGGGACGGTTTTCTTCTTTTACAAGTGTAATTTTATGAAAAATAGATTTCGACACACTGAGATGGGCTCCCAGTGTGCCAGACTAGTGGAAGGGGGGGGGATCAGTGCCAACCTGGAAATTGTGCACCCTGAGATCTGTTGAAAAAAAGGGGGCATGGGGTGCACATCTGACACTGGGAGTGGGCATCCAGGTGTCAGAAAAACATAATGTTTACTTTGGCACAGTGGGGTGGGTTCCCAGCATGCCACAATAGTGGGGGCTGACATGGGGATTGGGCACCCTGTTGTTGGCAAAAGATAGCTTGAGGAGGCATGCTGACATTTGGATTGGGCACCCTGATGTCAGCTTTGGGGGGAGTGTATGGTGAGCGGCAGGAGCCGCCAATTATGCAAAGCTATGCGGCTTTTTTTTTATTTCACCAGGAAAGACACAATGAGCAAATGAGTTGCTCAGAAGTCCAGCCATGTGCATTACTGTGCACTGTAATACACATGGCTGGAATGTTCCTGGTTGCCGGGAAGGGGGGGGGGAAGAGATCTACCGCTGCAATGACAAAACTGTCCATGATTGGAGTGGCAGATTTCTTTCAGTTTTGGTGCTCACTCTGAATCTGCCATCATCAGCAGCTTCCTAGTTGATTGGTGGCCAAGGGACATGCCCCTGAAAGCGTTCCCTGGATTTGCCAAACACTACCACACCTCTGCAATACTCTACTCTCCTCAAAATGTTTCTTGTATGCTGCACACACAAGCAAATATAAAAAGTAATGGGCAGGGCTTGTATTTAACACAAGTAAAATGGTGGTCATGACCCTCTGCTTCAGATTTTGGGGTCCAGCTCTGAAAATTTCATACTAACATACTAAAATGCCAGCAGAATAGGCCTAACGGTCTTTCGCGTCTGCTCATTTGGTCAGCCCCCACCCTGGGAGCTGACCTTGCTGTCCCTTGCCTTCTCTGGCTTCTCCCTTCCCAGTTCTGGATATTCTCGCTGCATTGGATTTTGCTTCCAGAACCCTTCCCCTGTACCTGTCCCACCCCCTCTTGAACTCTTTCACCATCTCTGCCTCCACCAGCCCCCGAGGCAGCGCATTCCATGGCTCCACCACCCTCTTAGTGAAGTAGCACCTCCTCCTTTCTCCCCTGAATCTTCCCCCCTCCAGCTTCCACCCATGCCCTCTAGTGGTCCCCTCCTCCTTCCTTCAAAGCACCCTGATTGCTCCTCCCCTATTTACCCCTTCATGTACCTGAAGACCTCTATCATGTCCCCCGTCCCTTCTCTCTTCCAATGTGTACATATTTAGCTCTTGAGCCTCTCCTCATAGGTCCTGTCCCCAAGCCCCAAATCATTTGGTTGTCCTCCTCTGGACCCTCTCCAGGAGTTTAGTGTCCCTCTTCAAATGTGGCCTCCAAAACTGCATGCAGTACCGAGTGGCCTCACCAAGCAGTTATACAGAGGAGTATCACTTCCTCCTTGGGAGGTGATCCCCTAGCGATGCATCCCAGCATCCTGTTGGCCTTGGCTGCTGCCCTCCTACAAGTCTCCGAGTTGTTCATCTTGACATCCACCACCACCCCCAGGTCCCTCTCAGCCATTGAGACTTGTAGCATTCCCCAGGACACTTGGCCGGGTTTCTGGCCCCCAGGTGCAGTACCTTGCATTTCCTGCATTGAACCTCAGCTTCCACTTTCTAGACCATCTTCCAGAGCCTCCAGGTCCCCTGTAGGGCCACCCTCCCCTCCTCCCCATCCACCACCGCCCCCAGTTTTGAGTCATACAAAGAGACTCATCTCACTCCTGATACCTGTTCTTATGTCAGAGACATAGGCGTTGAACAGGAGGAGCCCAAGGACTGATCCCTGTGGGACCCCACTAATAACCCTCCTTGGGGATGAGACTATCCCTCCAACTATGACCCTCTGGGTCTGGTCCTGGAGCCAATTGCCTATCCATCTGATTATCTGGTTCCCCACCCCCATTTCTCCCAGCTTATCCAACAGGCCCACGTGAGGAACAGAGTCAAATGCCTTGCTGAAGTCTGGAAAGAGGACATCCACTGGTCTACCCAGGTACAAGGCACTCGTCATCATCCAGTCATAGAACTCCACAAGGTTTGTCTGACACGATTTCCCAGGGATGAACCCATGCTGTCTATCGTCCAGGCACCCTGACTTTTACAGGTTCCCCCCAGCTTCTCCTTGACAATGCCCTCCATCACCTTGCCCACCACCGATGTCAGGCTGATAGACCTGTAGTTCCCTGCCACCTCCCTTGATCCCCCCTTGTGGATAGGCACTATATGCACCACCTGCAGTCCTGGGGCACCCACCCTGTCCTCAGAGAGATGGTGAAAAGCTCCGCCAGGGATTTCGCCAGTAATTTATCCTGCCCTGGTGCTTTCTCCGTCTTAAGGGCTTCCCTCACTCTCTCTGCTATGATTTCCACTTCTGCTACCTCTTCTCCCTGCTTCTCCTTCCCCCCTCCTGCCAGTGATGCCTCCCCCTCTCCCCAGACCCACCGATCGGTAAGGGTCCCCCCCTCCTCAGTATCACTGTCTCCTCCCATGTATGATGCAGCACCCCCATTTCCCTTGGTGAAAACTGAGGTGAAGTACTCATTTAGTACCTCAGCCTGGTCCCCCGGGTCTTGTGCCCATCTCTCCCCTGTTTTAATCCTGCTAATCTGCCCCTTCACCCTCTGTTTTTCCCCAATATATCTAAAGAACCCCTTGTTCCCTCTCCTAATTTTCCTAGCCAGGTTCTGCTCCTTCCTTGCCTTAACCGCCATCACCACCCTAGTGGCCCTTCTAGCCATCAGCTTGTACTCCCCTCGATCCCTTTCACTTCTTGAGCACCTGAATTGCCTATAGGTTGCCTTCTTTCCCCGCACCACCTCCTGGACCTCCCTGGTCCACCAGCAGGGTTTTCGGGCCCTACCGCATTTTCATCTTATTCTTGCACAGGTGCTGGTAGCATCCTGCACCCCTCTCCTGATGATTTCCCACTTACTGTCAGCGTCCATGTCTGACCCAATCCCATCCAAATACTCCATAAGGATCCTTCCCATTTCCTTAAAATCCGCCCCCCCTGAAGTCAGTTACCTCTGTCTTTGTGCAGCCTTCTACCACTCCTAGGTCCAGGCAGAACCAGACCGTGGCATGGTCACTCCCCGCCAATGGGTCCCTTACCTCCAGGCCCCCAATCTGGTCACTGTCTGCCAGGATCACATCCAGTACCAGCGCCTCCCCGGTCGGTTCCCCCACCTGCTGAGTTAGGAACGCGTCTTGAAAGACATCCAACAACTTCTGTTCCCTGGCCACCGAGGATGCCATAGTCTCCCAGTCTGTTCCTGGCATGTTTAAGTCCCCCAGCACCACCACCCTTCCCCAGCCCAGTCTGCAGTGTATCCCAACATCTGCCACCAGTCTCTCCCCCAGCTCCTCCACCAGTGCAGGGGATCTATACACCACTCCTATTTTTACTCTCTTGCCCTCCTTTGTTATCAAGGTGACCCAAATCGCCTCCACGGTTCCCTCCACCTCCTCTACTCCCCCTATGCCAATGCAGTTTTTGACTATCATTGCTACCCCTCCTCCCCTTCCCTCCCCCTGTCCTTCCTGAACATAGTGTAACCCTCCAGGTTCAGGTCCCAGTCATGTCCTCGGTGGCCCAGGTCTCAGTGACCGCTGCCACATCCACCGCCTCCCTCAGTTAGCATTGCCTGGAGCTCAGGCATTTTGTTGCCCAAGCTCCTGGCATTTAGCAGGACTACCTTCCACCCTTTCCTATATTTCCATTTCCTGCTCGTGTTCCCATGGGGATTCTGTTTTCCCTGGTCTGCACTTTACCAGTTGGCCTTTCCCATTCCTCCAGCTCCCCAGGGGTGGAGACAGAATCCCTCCTTTATCGCCCCCCTCAACAGCCTTTTCTCCCATCCCTCCCCTTCACAAGTTTAAACCCCACTTTTCACCAATGAACCCTACTTTCAACTTAAGGATTCCTCCTTCCAAATTGAGATGGAGTCTATCTCTAGCATACAGCTCCTTATCCTCCCAGGTCTCCCCAATCCCCATCAACCCATACCCTCTGGCCTCACACCACCCCTGAGCCACTGGTTTATCTCCCTAATCTTCCTTTTGTGTTCCCCACTAGCCCTTGGCACCGGCAGGATTTCTGAGAAGGAAACTGTGCATCCTATGTCATGACAGACCCTGCCAAGCTCCCTGAACCTTGTCTGTATTTCTAGCTCGCTATTTCCTTCAATGTCATTTGTATCTAGGTGGACCAGTATGTCCGGGGAACCCCCACAATCCTTTGCCAGCTGATATAACTCGTGCTTGGCCCTGTGCACCATTAGTCCAGGGAAGCATTTTGTTCTAACTGGCCAGGCTTCTCCCTCCCTATCCCATTTGATATCCCTGATCATAGAATCCCCCAACAGGAGCACTCTGACTGCTCCTTTTCCTCCATTCCCCCCCTTCCATGTCCTTCATCCTTTCTACTGGCCCATCCACCCAGCCGGCTCCTTGTTCCTCCCCCTATCTGGGTGCCACATGCCTCAACCTCCTTATTTACCCTGGCCACCCCCTCTCCTCCAATCCTATGCCTCTCCTCCTCCCGAGTATCCTTCTGTACCCCACTAACTCCCCCCTCACTGCTTGTGACTGGTCCTTCTCCCCCATCCACTAAACTAGCCTGGCCCGTCCTCCCTTCCTTCCTGTCTCAGTTTAGTCCCTCCTTGCTTGTCATGTTCCTCTGGCCTAAACCCTCAGCTCCCTTTACTGTATCCTCCTTGTACTTCTGGTCCTTCTCCTTGCCCTTTCCTCCCAACTGGTCCTTCTCCTTGTGCTTTCCTCCCTTTTCCCCCGCCCGTCCTGCTCTGATTCACTGCTCACCCCATTTTCCTGCATTCCAGGTTCCCCCTGTTCCTCCTGCTATCCGGCCCCCGCCTCCTGCCCCCCTCACTCCCTTTCCATCTCTAACCACCCCTGTCATGGCTACATCACCCCCCTCATCCTCAAGCAGAAGAAGAGAATTGAGGCAGTTACTGGAGTGTAAGGTCCAATCCACCTCCCGCCTTGCTTCCTTCTGTCCATTCCCGCCATCTGCCTACTTCCTGAGAATGTTGTCCTCTGGCCCCTTGTGAGGGTCCCCAGTTACCTGCCTGCTTCCTTGGTAGGTGTCCTCCTTTGGGCCCCTCTGCCAGGGTCCCTATGTGACCCCAAGTATTCTTCTGCACTCCTTTCCCTATGCCCCCACCCCTAGTGCTTGGTGCAACCTGCTGGAGAACCCTGCCCCTTCCCCAACCATACCTCCCCTTCCCCAGCTGTCTCCCAATCCCCCAACCTCCTCCCTTGTTGTGCCAGCTGGTAGCACACTGGCCAACCACCGAACTTCCAAGCCCAGGGTCAGAAATCTGCTGCAGTGTCATTGTACTACATTACCTAGACAACTTTTCTGCCTACAGTTATAGGTGCAAACCTATCAATGTAGTGGTTCAGTGCTGAAGCATTACTTTTATTTTTGTGCTTCAAAATCCTCAAAAATGTAATTTAGGGACTTCAGTAGGAGGTAAATGCGAGCCCTGAATGGGTCATATTTAATTGAACTGAACACAGATTAATAAAACAGCAGTTCAAAACCATGTCCCAGTAGAAGAAAAGATGGGTCAAAAAACTATGTGCTGTGAATTGTCCCAATCCCCCACCCAAATCAAGAAAAGCTGCAGAGTAATATCTGAGGCAGCAGACATTTTGAAAATTGAGAAAAAAAAAGAACCCACTGGGGGATGGCACACACTGTCAAGTTACCCCACTATTAATGCCCACCACATTTGAGAAATATTAATTTGCTCGATAGTGTCTGTTGGAAAAGTTACATCTCCGGTGGTATTAGTGTTAATGTAGGTAATGTTTTTGTGTTACTGTGAACGATGCCATGTCACTGTCAAGATGGGTGCTGTGTACTGAACAAAGAAAAATTGTTCATTTTTTTATTTTTATTTGTTTTAACAAGTGGGGTGCCTGGTATACCAAATTAGGGGTAGGGGGTGGGCATTGGGGATGGGTTGGAGATGGTAACTTTGCACTGGGATGGCACGGCACTATCAATTTACCTTTGTGCTCACTCCCTTGCATGCCTAATACAATGTGGAACCCCATGGGAGGGGGGACAACAAGTGGGGTGTCTGGTAGTGAACCAAGAATTGTGTCAGTGTATATTTGTACAACAAGTGGTGTGCCTGGTATACTAAGTTGGGGGTAGGGGTAGGCAATGGGGATGGGTTGGAGATGGTAACTTTTCAATGGGATGCAATGCCACTGTCAAATTACCCTTTCCCTCACTCCCTTGAATGCCTACCACATTGGGGAACTGGGAGGGGGGCAACAAGTGGGGTGCCCGGTATTGAACCAGGAATTATCTTTGTGTAAATTTTTAAAACAAGTGGGGTGCCCAGTATGCCGAGCTGGGGGGGTAAGGGTAGGAAAATGGGGGTGGGTCAATTACCAGTGAACTGCGATTGTAGTTCAGAAGTAATATGATCTATCAATGGTATAGCCAAGTTTCGCAAATAGTATACTGTCAAGACAAAGTTGTCTTTTCCCTCACTCCCTGACGTGTCTGCCATATTGGGGACCTGGGAGGGGTGGTAACAAGTGGGGGTGCCCAGTACTGAACCAAGAATTGTGACAGAGTAATAGGTTGCTTTTTTAAACAAGTGGGGTGCCCGGTATACCGAGTTGGAGGGGTAGGCATTGGAGGTGGGTCAGAGATGGTAACTTTACACTAGGATGCTGTACCACCATCAAGTTGCCTTTTCCCTCACTTCCTGACATGTCTGCCACATTGGGGACCTGGGAGGGCGGGTAACAAGTGGGGTACCCAGTACTGAACAGAGAACTGTGACAGTAATAGATTGCTTTTTTTAACAAGTGGGGTGCCCAGTATACCGAGTTGGGGAGGGGGAGGCATTGGGGGTGGGTTGGAGATAGTAACTTTACACTGGGATGCCATGCCACTGTTAAGTTCCCTTTTTCCTCACTCCCTGACATGTCTGCCACATTGGGGCTCTGGGATGGAGGTAACAAGTGGGGTGCCTGGTACTGAACAGAGAATTGTGACAGAGTAATAGGTTGCTTTTTTTTAACAAGTGGGGTGCCCGGTATACCGAGTTGGGTAGGGTTGGGATAGGCAAATGAGGGTAGTTAATTACCAGTGAACTGCAATTGTAGTTCAGAAGTAATCTGATCTATCAATGGTATAGCCAAGTTTTGAAAATAGTGCACTGTCAAGATAAAGTTGCCTTTTCCCTCACTCCCTGACGTGTCTGCCATATTGGGGACCTGGGAAGGTATGTAACCAGTGGGGTGCCTGGTACTGAACCAAGAACTGTGACAGAGTAATAGTTTTTTTTTTAAACAAGTAGGATGCCCGGTATATTGAGTTGGGGGAAGATGGTAGGCATTAGGGGTGGGTCGGAGACAGTAAAACTGGGATGCCACGCCACTGTTTAGTTACCTTTTCCCTCACTCCCTGACATGTCTGCTGCATTGGTGTCCTGAGGGAGGTAACAAAGTGGGGTGCCCGGTACTGAACTGTGAATTGTGCTTTTGTAACAAGTGGCTGCCATGCCTACCAGACTATTGTGTAACATGCAACGGTGAGAACTGGTTCAATTTGTCTAATTCTGCTCAGTTCAATATATTGATTCAGAACTTATGTCAGATCACATTTAACAATATGAAGGGGGCCAACAAGTGTGGTCCAGGTACCAAACCGACTAGAATCTGTTACTTTTATTTTTTCAAGTGGGGTGCCCGGTACATCGAGTTGGGGGGAGGGGGGAGCCATTGGGGTGGCCAGAGATTGTAACTTTACACTGGGATGCCATGCCACTGTTAAGTTACCTTTTTCCTCACTCCCTGACATGTCTGCCATGTTGGGGACCTGGGAGAGGGTGGTAACAAAGTGGAGTGCCTGGTACTGAACCGAGAATTGTGACAGAGTAATAAGTTGCTTTTTTAAATAAGTGGGCTACCGGCATACTAAGTTGGAGGGGTAGACATTGGAGGTGTGTCGGAGACAGTAACTTTACACTGGGATGCCACGCCACTGTTAAGTTACCTTTTCCCTCACTCCCTGACATGTCTGCCACATTGGGGACCTGGGAGGGGGCAGTAATAAAATGGGGTGCCCAGTACTGAACCGAGAATTGTGACAGAGTAATAGGTTGCTTTTTTAAACAAGTGGGGTGCCCAGTATACCAAGTTGGGGGTAGGCATTGGAGGTGGGTCAGAGATGGTAACTTTACACTGGGATGCTACGCCACTATTAAGTTACCTTTTCCCTCACTCCCTGACAAGTCTGCCACACTGGGGATATGGGGGGTAACAAGTGGGTTGTCGAGTACTGAATCAAGAATTGTGGCAGAGTAATAGGTTGTTTTTTTAAACAAGTGGGGTGACTGGTATACCAAGTTGGGGGAAGGGGGTAGGCAATGGGGGTGGGTCAGAGACAGTAATGCTGGGATGTCACGCCACTGTTAAGTTCTCTTTTCCCTCACTCCCTGACATGTCTGCCACATTGGTGACCTGGGAGGGAGGAAACAAAGTGGGGTGCCCAGTATTGAACCAAGAATTGTGACAGAGTAATAGGGTGTTTTTTAACAAGTGGGGTGCCCGGTATACCGAGTTGGGGTGAGAGGGCAGGTATTGGGGTGGCCAGAGACGGTAACGTTACACTGAGATGCCATGCCACTGTTAAGTTACCTTTTCCATCACTCCCTGACATGTATACTATATTGGTGACCTGGGAAGGGTAGTAACAAGTGGGTTGCCCGGTACTGAACTGAGAACTGTGACAGAATAATAGTTTGTTTTTTAACAAGTGAGGTGCCCAGTATACCGAGTTGGAGGTGAGGGGGTAGGCATTGGGGGTGGGTCAGAGATAATAACTTTACACTGGGATGTTACATCACTATTAAGTTCCCTTTTCTCTCACTCACTGACATGTCTGCCACATTGGGGACCTGGAAGGGGGAGTAACCAGTGGAGTGCCCAGTAGTGAACTGAGAATTGTGACAGAATAATAGGTTGCTTTTTTATCAAGTGGGGTGCCCGGTATACTGAGTTGGGGGGGAGGGGGGAGGCATTGGGGTGGGTCAGAGACAGTAACTTTGCACTGAGATGCCACATCACTGTTAAGTTCCCTTTTCCCTCACTCCTTGACATGTCTGCCACACTGGTGACCTGGAAGGGGGGTGGTAATGATGTGGGGTGCCCGGTACGGAACTGAGAATTGTGTTTTGACAGCAACCCAAAAATTGTTTGCTCATAAAACAATACTGGCCTAGTAGTCATCAATACTCTGCAACATAAAAAAAATGTAAGGCATGCCACTTACAAATCAGAGCTTATTGTGCAATTATATGACTGAGAAAATATTATTTTGCTGTGGACATCATGTGAATCTTGAATACCAGAGTTTTTGTTTTTGTGCAGAAATGAAATGACATGCAACCACAGATTTCAAAAATGACAGAGGTAAATTTTGTCTTCACCTCTTTTATTTCATAAAATAATACATGCACATTCAGCAATATTTATTTGGGAGTGCATGTTATGTTACTGGTTAAATGGTTACTTCTTGGGGGGGAGGGGGCTGCTTGCTTAACTCATACAAATCATCGTGAATACCTGGAAGTAAACCCTATAAGTTAACCTTCTAACATACAAAGCAAAAGTACATACCTTGTCTTGTGTGAGAATGAGATTGTATGCAGCTACTGTACCTCAGCTTGGCTTCCTGTCTGACCTCGGAGGAGCGCACTGGGATGGCAGGTGTGAGGACTTCTCACACCTCCCATCCTACTGCGCTCCCTCCACTCCTCCACTGAGGACCTCCTAGCAGTTCTGCGGGCCAGGCTGAAGACCTCAGGTGACCGTGTGGTTGTGGTGGCTGGCCCACTCCTGTGGAAGGGGCTCCCCAGATCCCTGAGGGGGCTCCCTTGGTGGAGACATTTAACAGGGGGGGCTGAAAATGTAGCTCTTTAATGAAGCATATCCTCTTGATTTTAAATGTTACTTATTTTTATTTATTTATAATTTAATTTACAGTATAAATGATATCCCGTGTTTGCCATTTTGCAGTAGCCCTGCCTGTTTGACCCTTGTAAGGATCCCAGAACCCCAGGGATTGGGTGCCATATAAATAACCTTTTGTTTTACATACAGTACCTTACTATTCATGTTGAGTCAGGGAATGATGCCAAAATTCTGTATTGTAATCATTATGATTACAGTGGCATTAATATCTTAAATATTTTTGGTACCGGAAAGGAAAGAAGCCATGAGGAAGCAGAATCATCACCATCTTGTGACAGCATCATCCGCAATTCAGAAGCTGAAAGAAGTAACATCAACAATGATGAAGAGGAAGAAATTATCTGTCTCACTCCTGAAAATGAAGAAACAAACATGTCCATCCATACTGAGGAAGGTGACATGACATCCACCCGTAATGAGGATGAAGAACCCCACAGCGCCTCACTTTCAGTTGATGATGACCAACCAACCGTCTCCAGCCATGCTCAAAATGAAGAAGCTGTGTCTCAACTTCAAGATGACCGCATATCAGGGTGTTCAAAAGACTCTGAACCACTGGCAACAAAATGTTCTCAATGTTCTATGACGCAGTCAGAAACACCTACTTGTCTCTCCCAATCAAGTAAGTCAAATACTATTTGTCTCATATTTGAAAAGATAAAGTGATGTGTTATACACCTAGAACAGGGCACACATGTTATATGTGCACAGTCTTGTCGTGCCTACTGGTTTCACAGCATGTTTGGTACATTTTTACACTTTATGTGTTGTTGATGAGACCACAATAGATTGTGTGCTCCTCTCCATTCCCAGGCCCAGGGTGTGACACAACTGATAATCTCACAATACCACACGTACTGGGCAATATGAAGGAACCACTTAACTTCACCTGGTTCTTTTCAAAAACACACATAAAGTCCAAAAATGTCTCTCACATGCTCTGTTACTCCTTCACCTCAAGGGTGGTGAGTAAATTGTATGCAAGGAAAACATCATGTAGTGCAGTTATTTTTTTTTAATGGTTCAACTACACTGGTATGCTGTACTGTATCTGCCCTCACGGATCCATGACTGATCGTCGACAACATTTTGTCAAACTACCAGACAGCGAAACTGGCAGGTTGACTGCTTTTTGTGGTCACCTGCTGGTTCCAAAGAAAACAAAGTGTTTTCTTCAGGGGGACTTTGCCCCCCAAATCCTCCACAAAGGGGGCTGCGCACCCTGCACCGCCCCCACTAAGGATTATCAACTCGAAGTCAAAGCTGATTTGGGGGGGTGCAAGACCCCCGACAGACAGTGCTGGGTTCCAGCATGGACACTACAGTGACATGGCACATGTAGTTACTGTAGTGTAGTTCGCTGTGCCAGTGTCGCTGTCGGGGGGTATACGGCCCTCAGCGATGTCATGCCTTATTACCTTCAAGTCGGATATAGCCATGCCAAGTCAGCACATTGTCTCACAGGGGCATGTTTCCATATGTCAGAATCAGGAACGACTGCCTTTGCTGAGACAGCTGGCAAAGCCCATGATTTGAATTTACCTGCAAAGTTTAAAGAGTACTTTTGTTAGTGATTTTAAAAACATGGAGCTCTGCGATAATACGGAGCAACAAACAGAAACAGTACACCGAGACAACAAACATATGGGAGAAGCTATGGAGGCTCTGCTAAACTTTACAGAAACACTAAGGGAGAAATGTCTGGATCTAGAAGCATGGTCCAGAAGGGACAACTTAAGAATTGCTGGACTCCCGTAGGACAGTGAGACCTCAGATATGTGTATCTTCTTACAGGACATGCTGACAGATGTGCTGGTATTGCCCACCAGCTATGAAATAAAAAGTGAAAGGACACATCGAGCACTATATCCAAATCCAACAGACCCCAGTGTTAGACTATGGTCAGTAATATTCAAATTCCAGAGCTACCAGGTAAAAGAAGATATCCTAAAACATGCTTGGCAGCAAAAAGTAGTCACATACAACACAGCGAGGCTGTACTTCAATCAGGACTACCCCTAGGAAATACAAAAGCAAATAATGAGGTACCTGGACATTATAAAAGCCTTAAAAGCTAGTGGAATCTGCTGCCAAACACCCTATCAAGCCAACATCTGAGTTTTTTGGAAAGAAGGCATCCGTCTGTATCACACACCGGAGAAGGTGACTGCGGCCCTGAAAGAGCACCAGATCCCGATGCAGCAAAGGTCTAAACCATGAGGAGCATCAGAGCAGAGACTAGGACCAAAGATAACAGGAGCTGAGCAGCAAGGAAACTTCCGGACGGATGGACGAGGGACAGCGAGCACCACGGTAGAAGAAATCAGAGGCCTACTTCACTTTCAGATGGAGAGCAGTTGTTCTGAAGACTCAAGGCATCCAAGAAGACCTGAAGGACTGAACTAAAAACTTTTAAGAAGGGAACACACGGGCGAAGTTGTAGTGCTACAGAAAGCCCGGCATGCAGTCAGATGAGTGAAACTCTTTCTCCTGTTTCTTTTCTTTGGGGGGGGGGGCAGCTCTGAAACAAATGTCTAAGCAGGAGGAGGGAAAGAGGAGGTAAACATGAGACCATACCTGTGGGGATGAACAAGCTAAATGGCCCATAAAAAAAAGGGAGAGGGAGGGGAATCAACTGTGTAAATAAGGGTGTAAAAATAAAGAGCCAGACATGGGGAAACAAATGGAAATGACAAACATCACAAGAGAGTATCGGGGGACTCTCAAAGAACATGGGATGAGAGGGAGAAATAGTTCATTAGATATCAGAGAGAGACAGAAATAAGAATGAATGGATATAATGGAAGGAAGGGGAGGGAATAATGAAAACGGGAACAGGACACAAGGAGTCTGAATGGAACAATGTCAGATATAAATAAAGTAGAGCTGCAACATAGGACAGCAAAGGATAACTAGATGTGTCACAGAGAGGATACAAGACACTTAGGAAGAAGACTGAAGCAAGCAGGTAGAAGATGGGTAATTGAGAAGGATGGATGGGACGAAAGAGAGATAAATATGGAGGGGAAGCAGAGGGCAGAGGTCAGGAGGGAAGGGGGAGCCAGGATGGGGAGGAGATTGTAACAGAGGGAAGGGAACTAAGAAGAGGAAACTGTGCCAGACAGGACCTTAGATGCTTAGATAGAGAAGGTCAGAATGCCTGGGATTAGTAATTATGAACACATGAAGAAAATGGGGATAAAAAGAAAGGCTGGAAAATGTATTTTACTACCCAACAGAGGTTGTTGTGCCCTCAGTTCTTTTCTGGGACTTCTCTCTCCATTCCAGGTTGCAAAAAACAATGAAAGAGGGACTCGGAGCTTCTTTGGAGACTGATCCAGTAGGAAAATGCATGGACAGATTACACTGAAAAGGTACTGGAGAACGAGTGACCCAGACGCAGAGATGATGAAGCCCTGAATACACCAAAGCGAAAGGTAAGAAATGGAAGGGGGCCAGGGGAACAAGGAATCCCACATTTAGGGGACAGAGAGATTGTGAAGGGGAGAGAGGAAAGAAGGAGACCAGAAAAAAATGAAATGTAAGATAAACTGAGGGAAGAGAATTGGAGAATCAAGATGCGGAAACCAGGTAATGGATTATATGAGGACACAAAGAGCCTGATACAAAATAATAGATTTGTAAAATCAATGTCTGATGGGTAGGGAGGGAGGCAAGTGATGGGGAAAAGAGTAAAGATAAATGGTTTTGACGTTCATTTTTGGTCAAGGGGCAAGAGGAGAAGAAGGGCCCGAGAGGGACCCATGACCATGGCGATGGCCCCTATGTATAGGGGAAGTGGCACCACTGCTATTCCAGATGGGGTGGGACCAATTGGCAATGAAAGTCTGGAACCAGGGAAGGTGAGACTACCTTTCTCAAGCTTGGAAGCACACTGCATTATAAAGCACCAGTTGGTGCACTAATTCGCTGATATGACAAGTTTGTAATGCTTTACAAGTTTGTAATGTTTCATGATTTGCAGAATTGTAGGAAGACAGAGTCACTGGGGTATAGGGGAAAAAAGAGATGGGGGGAGGGTGGGAAAGGGATATCAGAGACCGTCTAGACAGATAGATGGTTACGTAGATAAATGAGTAATATTAAGAATATGACAATAATAACATACAACGTTAATGGTCTGTCAAGCCCCATAAAATGGAAGAAAATTATGACAGTGGTGAAACAGCTTAAGGCAGAAATTGTATTCCTACAAGAAACACACCTAACAGAAAAAGAACATCAGAAACTCAAGCAATTTGGCTACAAAGAAGTATATGCCTCTTCTTACAAGACAGAATGGAGGAGAGATGTAGTCATACTTATATTTAGGAACACTCCATTTGAATGCACACAAAAAGACATAGACAATGAAGGAAGGAAGATATGTAATTCTAAAGGGGAAATTGCATGGCCAGAAGGTAACACTAATGGCAGTTTATGCACCCCCAGGATGAAAATTTGATTTTTATAGGAAACTGTTACTTGTGGCAACAGAAAAGATGGAAGGAACATTGATATGTATGGGAGACTGGAACCTAACATTGGATTCAAGAGTTGATAGCACATCAAGAATACTTAGGGCCACACACAGAGTAGCAAAACAACTTAAAACACTACTACATCAATTAGGGTTACAAGATGGATGGAGATTCTTGGAGGGAAATGACAAAGGATATACATACTACTCACAAGTGCACTGCATGTACTCTAGGCTAGACCTGTTCCTGTTGCCACAGGAAGCACTCTCAAAACTAGAAGGGGGGGAAGGTGGGCACAATAGGAATTTCAGACCATGCACCATTATTAATAGAAATGCACTTACAGGAAATACCCAAAAACAATTTCTGGAGATTGAACCTATCACTGCTTAGGGACGAGGAGGTGATAGAGCAGATTCCACATGTGATAAAGCAGACCTTGGAAGATCATAAAACCACAGAGAACAGTACGGCAATGCTATAGGACACCCTGAAAATGGTGATACAGGGAAAACTTATCGCTATTGGGGCAGAGAGGAAGAAAGAAAGAATGAGGAAACAGAGCGAAATAGAAGAACAGATCAGGGTATTAGACACACAACAGCAGGGTAAACCAAGTAGCAAAAGAGAAAAAGAAATAATCAAAGTCAAACAAGACTTAAACAAATTAGTGGAGTATAAAATAGAACAAAACCTTGCTTTTTTGAGGCTGAGATATTATGAGGGAGGCCCCAGGGCTATGAAACTACTAGCATATCAACTCTGGGCAAACAGGGTGAAAGCAAAAATCCTGAGAATTAAACACCCTGAAACAGGAGAGCAGATGCAAACCATCAACAAAATATTGGAAGCATTCAAAGTATACTATAAGAAACTTTATTCACCCAAAACTGAAACCCCACAGGCAGTAATAAATGCATTTCTAGCACAATTAAATCTACCCTAACTAATGAAAGAACAAAATGACAGGATATGCAGACCAATTGGAGAGGCAGAAATCAAACAAGCTATAGGAAGAAATAAAACAGGGAAGTGCCCAGGGACTGACGGCCTACAGGCAGAATTTTAAAAGAAATTTACAGATGCATTTTCCCAGTACTGGAGGTAACATTTAAGGATATCATGAAAAAAGAAGGGCAGACACCACCATCCTGGGCACTGGTGATAATTTCAGTGATTCCCAAACCAGAGAAAGACCTCACCAATTGCGGTTCATATTGCTCAATATCTATCCTAAATGTAGATTACAAATATTTTATGGGAATAATAGCTAAAAGAATGGAAGAATTAATACCCTTATTAATACACAAGTATCAGACAGGATTTGTCATGGGGAGGCAGGCGGCAGACAACATAAGGAGAACCCTATATACAATTGATCATCTTAACAACACAAAAACACCTGCATTCATAATGAGTATGGATGCCAAGAAGGCGTCCAGTAAGGTGGATTGGCAATACCCGTTTCAGACATTGGCTCAATTTGGGTTTCAGAAACAGAACATAGAGATTCTAAGGAGACTCTATTCATCCCCCCAGGCATATATAAGAACAAACGGATACCTGTTGGATAGATTGACACTGGGAAGAGGCACAAGACAGGGCTGCCCATTATCCTCACTTCTATTTGCACTCTATCTGGAACCACTGGTACAATGGTTATGGCAGGATCCAGAAATACAGGGAGTGAGGGTGGAATGTATTGAGCACAAGGAAGCTCTCTATGCAGATGACATTTTGCTTTACCTAACGAAACCAGAAACTTCAATACCCCAGATGATGAAGCTGGTAGAAGAATTTTCAAAAATATTTGGATACACATTAAATATAGGTAAAACTGAGCACCTTAGAGTACAATATAATCCCACACCCCAACTGAAAAATAGACACCCAATAAAGTGGAATTTAACAAAACTGAAATACCTGGGGATAACCATTAGTAACACTAACAAGGACCTAGGTAGGGATAATTTAGACCCCTTGACGAAACAACTTAAGGAAGACATTGAGAGACTGGGGACAATACCAATAGCAATGTGTGTTAGGAAGCAAACAGTAAAAATGAACAAGCTACCGAGATTACTGTACATCTTTCAATGTGTCCCTATAAACATGAAAATAGCAAAACTACAGGAAATACAAGAAATGATATACAACTTTATCTGGACCAGGAAAAAAAACAAAAGTAGAGAGCAAAATATTCACCACAAGGAAAAAATGGGGTGAGTGAGCCCTTCCGAATATCAAAGAATACTGGTTAGCAACCCAACTGAGATGGGCACTTCAGCGGGGAAACTCAGAAATAGATGCACACTGGAGGGATCTAGAAGAGCAGGCAGCAGGGGGAGAACCACTGGAAGAGAAAATATTTGTTATAAAACCAACAGCTGACCTAGAAAATAAGGGAAATATAGCACTGAGAGTGACAACAAAAGCCCTACAGAGATGGTACAGATATAAAGGAGTTAAGAAAGAGAAGTGTAAATATATGAGCTGGTCACAGAATAAAGAATTCCAACCAGGGCAAATAGACCAGTGGTACGGGCAGCAGAAACTGGTCTGTTGTAAATACCCAGCTAGTATGATGAGGGGTGACTCTATAATCACTTTCGAAGAAGGACGTACCAGATTCAGTTGGAAGGATCAAGATAAACTTAAATACTATCAGATGAGGGGGCACATACAAAAAAAAAAAAAGAACCAGAAAGAGCAATTAGAATTAGATGGAGAGACAAGACTAGAACACCTTATAATGAAACATGACTCGAAAGGTGCAATGACAGTCATATATCAGTTTCTATTAGCACATAAAGGATCGAATACTACACATATACTAAGAAAATGGGAGCAAGGGACAGGGACACACCTAACAGAACTGGAATAGGTAAAAATATGGGAAGGGGGTTTTAAAGTAACTTCAGCTCCAAGGTGCAAGGAATTCCAATGGAAAATAAATGCCAGATACTTCATAACACCACACATGAAGGTGAGCTGGGGGGATGGAGGAGGAAATCAGTGTTGGAGAAAATGTGGAGAGAAAAGCCCCAAACATGAACATATTTTTTATTCTTGCCCAAAACTGCAGCAATACTTGAGGGAGATAAAGAAGAAGCTAAAAGAGATATTCCAAATAGAAAGGGAACTGGATATTCAACATTGCATATGGGGATTACCACAACAAGAAATTAAGGGACTCAATGTGAAACATCTTTGGAGAATTTGCATAGCAGCACTGGGAAAAACAATCACTAAGCGGTGGCTAAATCCAGATGCACCAACTCTATCTGAATGGGTCAGTGTGGTGAATAATATGCAAGAAATGGAAAGACCAACTCGCATGACACAGGACAGAATGGAGAAATTCATAGAGACATGATCAAAATGGATTATGGAACTGGAACAATAACCTTAGAAAATAAGAGGGACACTAAAGAGAGACAGAGAAAGAACAGGGAAAACAAGTAGGGCCGTAGTGCTGAAAAAAGCACAAAGAAAGAAACACTCAGTACATATAGGAAATAATCCCTTGCACGCCCCCCCTAAGGACCCCCAAGAAGTTGAGATAAAGATGAAAATGAGAGACATTGACTTGTGTACTCACCCCAGGACTCTGTCAAGTTTATATTTGTTTATTTAGGTGTGTTACCAAAAAAAACATGCTGGAAAAAACCAAAAAAACAGAATGTTATATTGGAAATAAAAACTAAGAGAAACAGATGGGATGAAGGGAGGGGAACTGTAATGGATACATGACAGTAGAACAGAGAAAAGTAACAGTATTGTTATTATGAACAGAAACAACTGGAACAGAAATGTAAAAATGTATGCATGTAATGAATCTTTCCCAAATAAAGTAAATGCACCAAGAAGTGAACAGAACAGGCCACACACATTGTCCATATACAGATACTGTATACGGAGATCATGGGTGGCAGGCTCAGTTTGCTTTTGTGGAGTGTCATTTCTAAACCATATGTACCAACTTTACATGAGTCAGAACATGTTGGTGGAATGGGCAACTAGGAAGTGGAAACTGAATGTGAACTGCTGCCAGCCATTTGTTGGTAAATTATAATCCCTTCTCTTCCTGTGAGGGCTACCCAAGAAAATAATTCCATACCACAGAGGAGCTCCAATTCAGGGAAGAGTGGGATAACCGGCCCCTGTTCTGTATTACTAGCATCTTAAACGCTAATACAGTACTTAAGTTACAAACCTTGTTTTTGGATGTAATGTTCATTAGCAGGCAATAATGTTTGATAACAGTTCGGCTTTGTGGTGGTTGCTGCAGCATTATAGGTGCTGTGTCATCCTTTCACATTGTCCATTACAGTTAGTGTGAAGTAGATGGCAGTCTTCACCACTGTAACAACCAACAGGACCGTCACATTGAGAGGTGGGATAAATCACTATGTGCTGGGTTCACCTTGGTTGCTGTTCGGTATGTGGTAGCTCAGCTCTACGGAAGCTGAATTATCTCATATCACACAGCACACTGAGGTGTTGTATTTTAAAAATTGTTTCCCATCAAACATCTACATAATGATAAATTGCATTACAGTGGTTTGTTAACTTTATTATGTATGCATTACTTGAAATTTTAGATTATGCTGATGAAACTCTGAGTCTCGATACATCACACATTTCTGTGTTTTTTTTTGAAAGTGGTAGTGATCTTATTTTGGCTTTGCTGAGTTAACCAGCAGATCCCTTCCACTTCCCAGCTGATCAGTCCATCAAGTCATGATGTGTACCCGGGACAATACGCAAACAGTGAAAATGAAAGACACAGAACTCAGTACTGATTCCAGTATTCACCTTTTCCATGTTAGGATGGAACTGTGTGTCTGCACAGCTCACCCAGCCCAACATTCATTGTATGTTATGCGAGTCACAGTCGTTATCTGGATCTTGATTCTCTTTCCAAAGAGATGTGCTGTGCTCGCACAGGCAGCACACTGTGGTCTCTTGACTTCAGTGATTGCTTCAGGCCTCGTCCCATGCAAGTGCATACTGTGCTCTTCAGTTCTGTTGCATCTGTACCTCCTTACTGGGTTGGCCCAGTCCCTCTATTGATCCCCATGTTATTACATGTACCAAGAAATAGAAAACCCTGTATTAAAAGTCATGCACCCCTGCAGTCTCACTTGGCACACACCATCCTGCCTGAGAAGTTCAGCCTGTGGCCGATCAATCAATCCGGAAGTGGAATGTATTGGCTGGCTACCTTGGCGGGGCCAAAATATGATACTTCCCACTTGCTGAAACTGAAAAGAAAAGTAAACACTCTGGGACAGACTTTCACTTAGATAAGGTTCAACATCATCTAAAGCATATTCACCTAATCATTGGAAATAGCCATTGTTGGGAAGCATATTTGGGACAAGATAGGAAGTGTGACTATAGCAGACAGTAGTTTTTTTCTTGTCAGGACTGTAACTCACATTTAGTAGGTAACATAGGAACCTTCATTAACGCAAAAATGTGTGTATCAGAAATAAAAGTAACAGCAACACTATCCGTTGGACACAAGTATTATTTATTGAGGAACCATTTTAAGTCAAGCAATGACTATTTATATCTGTCAGCTTACATGCATTGATGTAACTGGGGATTCAACAGTGGCAAGTGGCTAAAAATATACAAGTGGCTAGCATGCAGTCCAAAGCTTGATGGGGTGTTTTGACTACCATGTGCACTGTTTGTACATAAGTGTGACAATAAGGGAATTCTAGTAAACAAACCTATTTACAATATGGACAAAAATATCAGACACCGTAAGTGGACATGCCCTGAAGCTATATCATAGACTAGCATTACAGGCAGCTGATTCATTCGAAATGCGAATGGAGAAGCCAGAAACCAGTATTCCAGTTATTCTTGATCAGCGAAAGGAGGAAAACATTGCACAGAATCATCATATGTTGAGACTAATTGCTAAAGCAGTCTTATACTGTGGAAGACAGTGTGAGGGGTAGCAATGAAAGACTATCAGATGGTAAACATGAAAACTTCCTAGCACTGCTGCAGCTTCTTGGAGAATCCGATACAATTCTGAATCAGCATATTGAAGCCTGGAGGAAAAAACAAATTAAGAATAGGCTTAGTCAAGTACATTACATGTTACCTATGTCACAGAATGAAATGATTGAAGTGATTGGTATACACATCACTCAAAAGGGCATTCTAAGTGAAATTCAGAAAGCACAGCACCTTTCAATACTGGCTGATGAGGTTACAAGCCATAACCATGAACATATGTTATTAGTTATATGGTCTGTGGACAAGTAAGGGAGGGGAGGGACACCAGGGGTCTTGATATGAGACTGGAGGGAGGGAGGAAGGAAGGTTCAGGAGGGAGATGAGGAGACACTTTTTTTTACAGAGAGGGCAGTGGCTGGGTGGAATGCGATATCTGCTGAAGTGGTATGCAGTAGAACAGTGGACTGCTTCCAAAGGGGATGGGACAGGACAAGGGGGAGGGTCAATGAAGGGGAAGGGTAGAAGGAAGGGGCAGCTGCAGAATAAGGGGTGCTAGCTGCACATTCGAGCAGACTTGATAGACCTCTAGGCCTTTATCCACTGGCAAATTTCATATGTTCGTAATAACAACAACATTAGAGAGGAATTAATTGAATTTGTTGAGCTCAAGGTTACAAGAGGTGTCGCCATTGTTAATGAAATCATACATGTTATTGAGAAGCAGGGGTGTAGCCAGGGATTTCAGATCTGCACACCAAGTGGACTCACTGCTACCTCAGCACCCCTTGTTAGGAAGAGCTCCCCCGGTGTAGCCGGACAATATACAAATGTACGCCAGGGCAGTGTCTGTTGCCTCATTTGGCACAATAAATACAACTTTTGTATCTCATGACAGTGGTTGTTGCCATACATGGGTAAATACAAATGCCATGCATTGTTCCCTAAGACACCCACATACCATCCCAGAGCCTGTAAAGTTGTATTGTTCTTGGGATGCAAAGACAGTATTAGTGACCAGTCCTTCTAGTTTCGACTCCTATGAATAAAATTACAGAAAGGTTCAATATTTTCTTTGTTAGTTTTCATGGAAAAAGGAAGCAGTTCAGAGCCTATTTGCTACCCCCTCTAAATAAAACTGCACACCATGGAGTACTTGGAGTATGCCTGCCTACACCCATGTTGAGAAGTGTGGACTGAACTCAAAGAATGTTAGAGGGCAGGGGTATGATGGTGCCCCAGCGATGTGAAGTGACAGAATTGGAGTGCAGGCTCAGATTAAACAACATTCACCTTTAGCAACCTATGTCCACTGCAGTGGACATTATCTGAACCTTGTGATTGTTCACTCTTGCAAAATTCTGGCAGTACGCAATACATTGGATATGATGAGAGAAATATGCATGTTTTTCAACTACAGCCCAAACAGAGTGGGATTACCAAGGTGTATTATCTTTTTTTTTTATTATTTATAAAGTTTTATGATTTTACAGCCAGCTGTAACTCATAAGCATCAAGAAAATGAGGTATGCAGACCCCTGCATTACATGTACAATAAAGTTTCAAAAACCTTTTAAGAAGATTATGAGTTCATGTATAAGAGAAGTCGCCAAATAATATTATAGGAGTAAGGTCCAAACTGAGCTGCTTGTAGGGTGATGATCCTTTCACCTTGAATTAAATGTCCAGGAAATTAAACCATGGAGCCAGTTCCCCTGAAGAACCTGCAGGTGACAGGTAAAAAAATAAACCGATATACTGTAAACTTAACTTTTAAACCAGACTGTCTGGGCTCAGTTAAGTTGAATTACTACCCTCTAGATTTTTGCATGGAATGGCAACCTGCTCTAGTGGGAAATTAAATTAAAAAAAAAGATAAATCTCAATACAGTTAACAAACTGAGAAGTGCTCTTAGCACTAAACATATACTAGTTTACAGTTAGGTATATAGGATGTAATACAGTGCTATTATATAAAGCAGTGTCTGGAGCAACAACTAAGGTACAGCAATCAAATTACCTCAAAAGCCTGTGTTACTGTATAGAGAGTATATTTACAGTCACAATAGAATGAATGGCGAATTCTTAAAGCAGGCATTGTAAGTAACCAGGAGATCAAATTAAGGAGAAAAAAAAACAGTACTTTCCCATCGATGATACTATAGTAAAATCAATAATTCCAATGTCACCATCTCGATTGCAGAGGCTTCAATCAAAAAATACAGTAACTCCACGGTACCTTCAACCATCCTCATCCGAAACATCCTCTGCAGGCTTGAGAGTATCAATAAGTTTTTCAGCGTAAATTAAGGCCGCTGCAGGATCTACAAACACATGGGTTTTTGAGGCATGTTTAATTAGGAGCCTCGCCGGAAAATTATGTCGGGCTTCAATACCAAGGGAGAAAAGGTATTTTTTGATGAGCTGCAATTCCTTCTGGGGCCTGGGTCTGTGCAGACAGGTCAGAAAAAAAGGATAGATGATGCCCTTCCCAGAGCATTTCACCTCGAGAGTGAGCGGCCTGTAATAAAGCAATCCTGGCCTCAGAGTTAAAAAGAGTTGCTATTGCTGTGTGTGGTATTTGCTGCCCTGCTGCTCGAGATCTCTGACGCTGAGGGATTGAGAAGACTTTCAGGGTGTGAATCCCTGCATCGCGGGGCAATAGCTGCAAATTCTGAAAAATTAATCGTCACCGTAGGTAGTAATTCAGTTATGCCAGCATATTTAGGAGGAAAGCCTACAATCTGAATATTAGATTGTCTTCGGATATTCTCCAACATCTCAATTTTGGCTTTCATCTGATTAAGATCTTTAATGTAGGCTGCATTACATTCCAATTGACACTCTCTATCTGCCTTAAGCTCTTTGATAACAGATGAATTATCTTGGATCAAGCAGTCATTTTCAGATAACTTGGCTTCAACTGCTGCTAAACTCTTGTTGGTCTCGTCACCTGTAGCTTGAATTTTAGTCAGCATAGCCATAATCTGTGTTGTCAGAAGCTCATGAGAGCCCAGGTCCTTAGCTGCAGAAGGCCCTGCACTGGTTGTAGCACCCTGGGAGGATAAGTACACATCCAGACTTTGAGATGTACGTTTGGAGTCTTTTTTTAGGGCTAATTTTCTAGCCAATATATTCCAATTTTCAGTAATATCGAAATGGATTAAAGTACCTGGCATTTTCCAGAGTTTTTTAAGAGTTTTAATTACTCAATGCACAAGCCCATTCAGAAAGCTGCCGTCATGTTGCCGCTCCACAGTACCCCCCTGCTGCTCCACAGCACTCCCCACTAAAGTGCATTATCAACAAACACGTCGAAGGAGAGAAATCTCGGAAGCCATTATTAGATTTGTGCCAGACCAGATGAGCAGAATGTGATGAAGCATTTCGACATTTCTACCAAGGATTTATTTACATGGTGACTGCTATTGAAGTAAAAGCATATGGCAAACATGCAGAACTGTTTGATGAATTATTTACCAGGAGCAACTGGGACCCAAAGACAAAGTCAGAGGCATTCACACTTCTTCATACTCTAACCACCTTTGACTTCATCATTACCTTTACAACAGTATATTCAACATTATCCCATCTGCATGGCATTTCTGTGAAACTTCAAAGTACCACCAAAGACATTATCAATGCATACTCGATGGTGAGCAGTAATTTCTGTTACTAAGTGCCTGCACAGTTTGAGAATTGTTTCCAATTAGAATTACTTAACTATTTGTAATTTCCATAGGTATCTGAAGTGAAGCAGACGTATGCTGCTCTTCGAGAAGATGTGCAGGCAACTTTCAAAAAATATACACACAGAGCATCAGACTAGCAGAAAAGGTAGGAGTGGAACCTTGTAGACCAAGGATGACTGTGAGATAGCAGTACAGAGCTAATGCAACAGCTGAGACAACAAAAGAGTACTATTTGTGAAACTTGGCTATACCATCGATAGATCATATTACTTCTGAACTACAATCGCAGTTAACTGGTAATTGACTGTTCACAGTATTACATAAACTAAAATGAAAATGTAAAATGATTCAGTCATATCTGATGGAGTCTTTTCTCCTACTTTCAGGTTTCTCCATCACAGCCAGTGAGATTATGCATGTGGTCCATTCAGTCATGTGCGCTCCAAAAGCGGAACTACCAAATGTAGATGAACTTTTTAATGTTTTGAGTGATGGTCTACCTTCTCCAGAACTGTTACAAGAAGACCTTTTCCACTGGAAAGTCAGCTGTTGTAACAGAAATACTACTGTTAAGGACATGCCAAATACTGTTGCACAGAGCATCAAAATTTGTGACCATGATATGTTTCCGAACAATTATACACTGCTGAAGATATTTGCAACTTTACCAGTGACTTCTTGTGAAAGTGAAAGAAGTGCTAGTACCCTGAGGAGATTAAGTACTTATCTTCATGCAACAATGGGAGAGCAATGACTAAGTGCTCTTGCACTCATGCACATTAACTGTGACTTACATGTGGACATTTACATGTCCGTAGACTTGTTTGCGAAAATGTACCCTTGCAGAATGCAGCTTTCATCTGTTTTTTAGATACTGCTAAGAGTCAAAATAATGAGTGAAGTTTACTACCATATATTTTCTGTACTGTTTCAGTACACCATGTACCAGTGTTTGAATCTGTGGTTTTTCACTTAACCATGAAAAGGTGTCTCCCCTCCCACTCCCCAGACACCTTGTTCATTGGATATAGCATTCGTTATCTCTTATTGACTGTTGGTTCAGCTCAGACTTCAGCTGTCTGCACCTCAAATTGATCCCTGCCTATAAGAGCTGTCCTCATGCTTGTCTCCTAGACCGATACTGTCAAGCCCTTAATACAACTTAAGCTGCAGCATTCGCCTGCTTCTTCGACTAATCCCAAGAAGTCCACTACAGTTGCAATATATCGCCCTTTTGCTACTCTAAGCAGACCCACAATCCCTTTAAACTGCTATCTTGCACAAGCGGTGAGCCTAAACCCAGCAACACTAAACTAGTCAGTCCTTCTGAGCGTAAATTGTGCTCACTGCCATATCCGGCATATTGTTAAACTTGCTTAGTACATTCCCTCCCAGGGACCTCGGAAATCTGTCCATCAGCCTTGATGCAAAATGAAGATCACCTGCAGTATGCAATCATTTTTACTAGTGCTTACATGCACCTTAGGCATCCTTCCTCACCAGTTGGAACCTGACACCATATTGGAATACACAGGCTCCTCCAACTATACCCTGCGGAATTCATTCTGCACATTGTCCTGCTTCCTTGTTTTTCAGCCATGTGTGCAATTTACTGTTGTACTGGATCACTCCATCCAATACGGCACTTTACCTACATCTCTTCTACTCCCTCATCATGCACGTTCTCTACCACATGAACTTATAGACACCAACTTCTTCATGGTCAGGATGCTAGTACATGCTCTCCTGGGCCTGAGTAAAGTGCAGCACATGCTTTCTACACCCATCTCCGACCCTGGCCACAACAGGGACTGTATACGCGCTTTCAGGCTATTGCTAAATGCCCTAAAAAATACTTCTGTTGCTCCTTCTTTGTGCCAGCAATATTGAGTTGAACCCAGGACCTCCTCAATCTATTCCCTCACCATCGTCTCTCTTGCTACTAAAAGGTATGACCTTCCTGCATGTCAATGCCTGTAGCCGCCTGAAAAAATTTGATGCCTTACAGGCGAGGATCTGATATGCCAAACCAGATCTTTTTGTGGTCACTGAATCATGGCTGAGAGCATCCACACAGGACCACAGCATTAACATTCCTGCCTATAACATCTTCTGTGCTGATAGACCTTCTCGGGGGGAGGAGTAGCTATGTATGCAAGGGACAAATATACTGTAGCTGCAATTGGTTCTACTTCTGCTCCCAAGGAATTTGAGTGCCTGACTCTAGAGATTCAACTCTCTAAAACAATGTCCCTGTCTATTTTAGGCTGCTATAGACCCTCTTCAGCAGGGCTCTTGGTAATGGATTATCTGCATGACCTACTAGCTTGGACTCCCTCAGAACTCATCATACTAGGTGAGCTCAACCTGGATTGGTTTGTGAGCTCCTCTAAACCACTAAAAGATCTTTGTAATGTCTTTGGACTCAGTCAACTTGTTACGGAAGCCACATGTCTGAATGCAAAAAATCTGGAACATGGCACTCTGCTGGATATAATACTTGTAAACAAACCTCACCTATATGACCATTCTGGTGTCCTCTGTGATGACCTCAGCGACCATTGTCTTACTGCCTGCATCAGGTCTCTTCCCAAATCTACTACAACTTCCGGGTTTGTCTTCAAAAGAAGCCACAGGAACTTTAATGCAGCCGCCTTCTACTTTGATCTACAGAATGCCAACTGGCAACATTTCTATTTGGCCGCCACAGTGGAGAAAGCCTATGAGTTTTTCCATAGCATCCTGCTTGACACCATTAACAGGCATGCCCCTCTGATTAAAACCCACACAAAAAGAGATGTTGCCCATGGTTCACTATTGAGCTAAAGGAGGACTTACTCAGTAGAGATGCCTTATGGGAGAAAGCTAGAAAAAGCAAGAATCCAGGTGACTGGACTGCATTCAAAGTAGTGAGAAATATTAGCACCAAACTAGTAAGGAATAAAAAGGCTAGTTATTTTCTGTGTCAGATGGAAGACTCTTCTAAATCTCCTTCCAAATTCTGGAGAATGCTCAAAGACCTGGAGGGGCACAGCCCCACCAACTCACTACATTCTAAAATTTGCTCTGAGGGGCTGACTTCACAGAAAAACATAGCATACTTGACTTACTTAATAATCACTTCACCACTGCAAGGTTGGCTTTTAACACCTCACCAGCCAGTGCCCTACTGGATCAGCTGATCCATTCTACCATGGCACCTGCCTTAAACCCTGAAGACCATCCCATCTCCTTTTCCTTTAACCAGGTGTCCATAAAAACTGTGGAAGACCTCCTCATGGAGTTGGATGTAAGGCAAAATGCAGGTGCGGATCTCTTAGAGCCTTACTTTCTAAAACTTGGCTATTTTGCTCTATCCTCTCCAATTGGCCATCTATTCAACTTATCCCTGTCCCAAGATGCACTACCTGCCAATTGGAAAATAGTGCATGTAATACCTTTATTTAAATCTGGTAGCAGGAGTGATTTAAATAATTATCACCCTGTTTCACTGCAACCCATCCTATCTAAACTACTGGAAAAAGTGGTCAACACACAGATTAGGAGCTTCCTTGAAAGTAATAATCTCCTCAACCCTTTCCAATCTGGATTCAGGCCTAGACATAGCACTATTTCAGCACTGGCCAAAGTCTCTAATGATTGGTAACATCTCTGGATACTAAAATGCATGTCTGTGCTTTATTCTTAGACCTGAGCAAAGCATTCGATACAGTTTACCATGATCTGCTCCTTACCACTGTAAGGAACCTCGGTCTTGACTGCCCAGCAATGTCCTGGTTTACAAGCTATCTCACTGATCGACAGCAGTGTGTTAAAGTGGGCGGGGACTTCTCTCCACCTAAACCACTATTAAGGGGAGTACTGCAAGGATCGATCCTAGGCCCCTTGCTATTCACCATCTACATAAACAATATTGACATAGAAATCAAACCAGCTAACATACATCTGTTTGCCAATGATACGGTCCTGTACCTTGAAAGGCCCACCCCTGCACTAGCATGCTCGGACTTGCAAGCTGACTTTAATACATTAAGAATAACCTCCTGTCCCTAAAGTTATTACTGAATGCCAAGAAAACCAAGGCAATCCTATTCTCGCCTCCTGCCAGCACGCCAAAAGTGCTTACCCCCTCTATGGCCCCCCAGATTCTCACTCTACTAGGGTAATCTTTAGAGTTCATGACAAAGTTTAAGTGCCTGGGAATGTGGTTTGGCCACAAACTTTCATTCAGAGACCATGTGATTGAACTGGCAAAGAAACTGAATATGAGACTCTGCCTATTTTTCAGAATAAAGAACCTACTTACTCATGAAGCCAAGGTTAGGCTAGTCCAAACCATATTCCTACCTCTATTGGATTATGCTGACCTTATCTACAGGCAGTGCACTACCTCTGCTCTATCCACATTGGACATATTATATCATAAGGCGATCAGATTCATCACGGGAGCACCGTACTGCACTCACCACTGCACACTCTATGCCATTATGTGGTGGCCTTCACTCGTCTTAGATGACATAAGAATGCAGTGCTTTGGATGTACAGAGCTATAATCAAAAAACTCCCACAGTACATTTCCAACAGCTTGCCTGTCTCTCCAGTAAGCTGCTACACACTGAGGAGTCTCTCCTACATTTCCCTGGTAATCCCAGAGGTCAGGACATGCTTCGGAGCCACTGCCATAAGCCATGCTCTGCCTGTAATTTGGAACAATATACAAAAAAAACCCTAAAACTAGTATCTCCGGTAAGCATGACCTTATTTAAGGCCTTGATCCAGCGAAAAATTTCTGAATCGTGTGATTGCCAACTTTAAGTGCATTCATCTTGACCCTGGTAGCTCTGTGCAGAAGGGACATCCCCCTCTGTAGCTCCCACCCCTCAACTCTATGTTTCCTCCGGGGTCCCCACCCTGCCCCCATCCCTGACCCCAGTTCTTGCCATACCTTCCCCTCCTCTTCCTGCCTACCCTGGTCACCCCGCCCCGCTCCTCTCTTCTCCATTATTCCTAACCCTCCTTAATCCCCTTTCCTTGACACAGGTGAATAATATGTTTTACTGTCCTTATTCTAGTGCCATGTATACCCATGTAAATGCATTATTTATTGTTAACTGTCTAGTCCACAAATATGTTGATGAATACTGTATTTGCTTGCTGTTATGCTTCTGAGTCTCTCCCCACTATCTATTATATATTATGTATTTTATTTACTGTCTTTGTTGACCACCCCAGGTCTACCTTGTAAATAAGCTAGTCCTCAATGATGTTTTTGCCTGATAAAATAAATATGATTGATTGATTGAGACACCAACTGTTTTGAAAGACATATAGTAAAGCAAGTAAGTGAAATCATCAAAACAGCAGGCAATGAGTTAATGCCTGCTATTTTACTGGTGTCAGTTAATTGCTTTTCTATATGTCTTTCAAAACACTCAGTACTCTCACAATCATTGCAACTGTTAAGTTATATCAAAATTGATGCAAAAGTCTGGTCAACATCCTTTTCTTGATCACAACCACACTACAGCCAATATACAGCAAGTCTTTGGTGGCATATCAGTTGTGATTAGAAATCACAGCTGAGATGACACAAGCATGGCTGTATATGTAGCATAATGTCAGTTCTGCCACGTGCTTTGCACTGAATTGGCAGAGTAACTTGTCATGTAATAAATTGGATACTATATATGTATAATTCAGAAAAGCATGGCATTCATAGTATCACATTGATGTTATTTCACACTGTTGGTCAACAGCTATGCTTTCAATTGGCATTCATGATCTCGTTACCTGCAGTAAGAGTTAAAGAAAATAATACCACTGCAGATGTCACGCTACCTACTTTGAAAGTGAACGTAATACCTGTAGAGATGTAACATAGTTTAGAAGCAGATAGTAAAGGAATATTTCCAGAATCTGGTGGGAATGTTAAGAAGTGGGTGGAAAAAGGTAACTTGACAGTACTGTGGCATGCCAGAGCAAAAAGTCCCAGACCCAGTGCAACAAGGTACTAACTTTTATGTCACTTTTAATTTTTGTGGGGTTTAAAGGTCAGGACTATCATGTCACTTTCGACCATATTGACTGATTTTAATGTTTGATTAGCCCATACCTTGCTGTTGGCTACTACTTGCTGCTACTATTGCAAGTAGTGCAGTACAGCAGGCAGTGTGGTTGGTGTACTGCAATTACTTCCACCTGCCACTTAACATGTCAGAGGTAGCGATTCCATTATGTCTATTGCTCTATGTGTGCATGCTTCTTGCCTTGCAGTAGTACTTGTGCATAACCCTAACATACATCCTGATGTATTAATTTAGCATTCCTTACTGCTTTGGCTATTTGTAACATTGCAGTTGTACTGTCTGAGAGACAGACAGTTATGCTAATCAAATGTAACAATGCCTACTTTAAGACTTAAAGAAAGTTTTATAACTTCACAGATTCAACAACATTCAGAAATGATTGAGTAAAAATATTCCTGAGTCTGGTGCCCATGTTGGGGAGGAAAGGTAGCAAGACAGTAGTTTGGCACCTAGTACAACGTTACCTTCTCTATAACAGACCCAGTGCAACAACTGGGTATTATTTTTGATGTCATATTTAATTTTTGTGGAGTTTAAAAGATCAAGGGCCAGCTATGCAATGCCTTGCACCAGGCGTAAACTGTTTTCACCAAAATTGCACTGCATTTGCGCCTGGTTGCAATATTCAAAAGTGTAAATAGCATTGGCGCAATGTGATAGCTCCGGTTCTAAAAAATGATGTATGCTGGAGACCAACTGATGAATACTGGTGCACCTGGATATTCAAAACAAAAGCACCGTGCTACAGGCATTACAGGCATGAGCACGACCTGTAGCGCTGCACTATATACTGTCACTGAAAAGTATGCGGTAACTCAGGGCAAACATGCAAGTGGCCCCCCTGATACCTGATACATGTAGGTGTAATAGAATGCTTATTTCCTGGTAGTCTAGTGCCCCCCCAGCCATAAACTCCATGATGAAATATTGTAACATCCTGGGAGGTCCCTGTGACAGCTCCAATCCCAAATCCATGGCTGGCCATCGACAAAAATTTTGTCGAATGACCAGACAGTGAAACCAACAGGTCGACCGCATTTTGCAGTCTGCTGCCGGTTTTGGACAAAAACAAGCGTTTACTTTAGGGGTCTTTGCTGTCCGAATCCCCCATGTGGGGGCTATGCCCCCCCACACACCCCCACTTAGGATTCTCAACTCTGAGTTGGAGCTGATTTGTGGGGGGGGGTGCAGGACCCCCCGACAGACAGTGACGGGTTACAGTGGGTTCCCTACAGCATGATGGCACTGTAGTCACTGTAGGGGACTGCGCTGTCGAAATGTCACTGTACCTGTGGTATACCCCAGTCCCGACCTCCAGAACTCATGATGTAAATATCCCTGGTGGTCCCATGCATAGCCCCGGCCCTGATCTCCACATATTGATTAGTATGTTTCCCCAATGGCTCTGTGCATAGCCCCAGACCTGCTTTCCACATATTAATTAGTATGTTTCCCCAGTAATTCCATGCATAGCCCCAGCCCCGATCTCCACATATTAGTTAGTATGTTTCCCCAATGGCTCTGTGCATAGCCCCAGACCTGATTTCCACATATTAATTAGTATGTTTCCCCAGTAATTCCATGCATAGCCCCAGCCCCGATCTCCACATATTAGTTAGTATGTTTCCCTAGTGGTCCTGTGCATAGCCCCAGCACCAATCTCCACATACTAATTAGTATGTTTCCCCAGTGGCCTCCTTCACTGACCCAGCCCTGATCCCCCATAGAAATCAAATCCCAAATACCTGGTGGTCTAGTGGACCCTCCTACCCCCACTCTGCAGTGCCTACCACCCCGCACCCCCCATCCCATAACCAAGCTGGTGACTGGCTCAGCCCACAGCTCACCTCCACAGCCAGCTGCTGACTGAGCTCTGAATGAGTGCATACTATTTACGCGGCTCAGGTCCAATGCCAAAAAGTGCAAAGTGATGCAAATATGGGCCAAGAACACAAATACAGAGTACTACATAGAAAAGGTGCAGGTAACTGAGTCTGAAGAGGAAAAGGACCTGGGGGTGACAATTCCTAGTGACCTGAAACATTCCACTCAATACAGAAAGGTGGTGGCAATAGCAAACAGGATGCTGGGTTGTATCACTAGGGGATTCAGTAGTAGGTGGAGTGAGGTTATCTTGCCATTGTACGGGTTGTTGGTGAGACCACATTTGGAATACAGAGTGAGGCATTGGCATCCGTATCTGAAGAAAGATATAAATATGCTGGAAGGGATCCAGAGGAGAGCAACTAAAATGATCAGGGACAGCAGGTTAAGTCTTATGAGGAGAGGCTAGGGGTCCTCAGGATGTACCCCTTGGAGGAGAGGAGGCAGAGGGGTGCTATGATAGAGACCTTCAAGTACCTGAAAGGAGTTAACAGAGTGGCATGGGAGGACCTCTTCAATAAGAGAGACAATACTACCACTAGAGGACGCAGCCTAAAACTGGTGGGGGGAAGATTCAGAAGGGACGTAAGGAAGCATTTTTTTCACAGAAAGGGTGGTGTCTGCTTGGAACGAGCTGACAGAGGAGGTGGTGGCAGCTAAGACAGTAGGTTATTTCAAGACAGCCTGGGACAAACTCAGTGGAAAGTCATGGGACCAAGAAAGTGGCAAGGGGAAGGGGATAGAAGGGGGGACGGGTTCACTGGTGTAAGCGTAAGGCCAGGACCCTGCCTCAATTCAAGCAAACATGATAGACCAAGAGATCTCCTTCTGCTGGCTACTTTCATATGTTCGTATGTGGAGATCAGGGCTGGGGCTATGCACGGGACCACCAGGGAAACATACAGAGATCGGGACTGACGCTGTGCAGAGGATCACCGGGGACACACACAAATGTATTTATGGAGATCAGGGCTGGGGCAGTGCACAGGACCACCAGGGATGTTTATAACTCTTTACTGAGGATCAGGGCCGGAGCTGTGCAGGGGACCACAGGGGTAATTTACAGATACATTTCTGGCAATCGCAGCCGGGGCTGTCAGTGGGTCCACCGGGGATGATAACATATTTTGTAGTGGGGATCGGGACTGGGGGGTGGGGCACTGGACTACCAGGGAAACTGTATATATGTGTGTGTGTGATCATATATATATATATATGTATGTCTGTATATATGTGTGTGAATATATATTTATATGTATATGTTTAGATAAAGATATGTATAAATGTACTTGTATGTGTGTGTGTGTATGTATATGTGTGTGTGTGTATATATGTGTGTGTGTGTGTGTGTATGTGTGTGTGTGTGTATATATATATATATATATATATCACAACATGTTTGTAGGATTAGGGTTGGGGGGCACTGGACCACCTTACAGAAGTCCATGCACACCAACATTAGTGCATGCAGGCTGGATCAGGTCACTCATGAAGTCATGGCCTCTTAGTGTAGCACCCACACATCTTCCAGAGACCATCCACGGACCCACACTAGGGCATCCAAGCAGGGGACAACAGTTCTTCCAGTACATTAGGCTCTGCTTCTGTTTGTTTCCCTGGCCTGGGGCTCGTGTTGCCCCTGGGCATCCCAGTGTTGACTGTTCTCTGCAGGGTACCCTGAGTAAGCCTGCCAACACCCATGGCCTGCAGCTACCGAACTGTTGCTTGGTCAGATATACAGGTGGAGCTGTGTGCACCATGCAATTGCACCAGGCAAACTACATGGTAATGTATGCAAAGCAGGCCATAATGAGATGTTAATTTAGCTGTTTGCACAAAAATTGCCAAAGTAGGCTCATTTGAATAGGTGCTTTGAATATAGAAACATTTAGCCCCAGGCTAATGTGTTAGCCCGGTGCAAACGGGTTAGTTCTGCTGTGTTTGGCCTGCGATGTTGTTTGCAGTTGTTGTGCAACACTTCATTGCTGTCACCCACACTGGCCACCTACTGCAACTCTGCCTTATTCCACCTCTTTGTGCACTGGGCTGCCGTTGCAGCTTGGCCTTCCCAGTTGCTATATTCAGAGTTGTCTTATTTGCTGGGCTATTATTGCACTGCACTCACAGTCCTGTTTGCACGGATGTGAGTACACGGCTCCTTTTGCATGCTACATTCAACTGATTTAGCCCCAGGGCACTTCCTCTGAATATAGCGTACAAATGGATCCGGGCTAATTTTGCACGCTGGCCAGTGCTAATTTTGCCCAGGGCTGAGTTTTGAATATTGGCCCCAAGTGTATAATGTCACCTTCAACAATTGTGACTAGTTTTAATGTTTGGTAAGCACAGCAATTACAGTTGGCCATTATTTGATTATGCTATTGCATGAAGCACACTAAAGCAGGTCCTGTCGTCAGTATGCTGTAAATGAATCTGCCTGCCACTTAACTTGACAGAGGCAGAGATTCCATTACATCTATTGTAATGTATGCATGCTTCTTGGCTTGCAGTGCTACTCCCGCATAACCATAACATACACATCCTGCTGTATAATTTCTCATTGCTGCTTTGACACACAGTTTACATTGCATTTCTACTGTTTGAGAGAGAGTCAGTTACGCTGATCAAATGTAACAATACCTACTTTAAGAATTGCAAAAGAAAAGAATAAATTCACATATGTAACACAATTCTGAAGCAACTAAGTACAATAATATTTCCAGAATCTGGTGGGCATGTTCAGGAGTGGGGGAAAGGCAGCTAGACAGTGATGTAACATCCCAGTGCAAAGTTAACTTACAGGCCCAGGCCCAGGGTTCATTTTTGGGTGGGGGATTGGGACACTTCACAGCACACAGTTTTCCGACCCATCTTTTCTTCTACTTAGATGTGGTTTTAAACTGCTGTTTTACAAATCCAGGCTCAGTGAAACAATTCAATATGACCCATTATCTTTTTAATTTGACCATTACTTTTTATAACCAGTGTGTCAGTGTCCAACATAGATACATTTCTGAAATGAACCTTGCAGGCCCAGTGCAACAAGGTAGTAACTTTGATGTGACTTATAACTTGTGTAGCTTTTAAGATATCAAGTCTATGAAGTCACCTTCATTATGAGCTGTCATTACGGTGTGATTAGCACACTACCACTTAACATGACAGAGGACACCAAATATGAAATTATACTGTACTGTGGAAGAGACAGTAAGGTATGCTAATAAAAATAAAAACATTATTTAACATCAACCACATTGGTGTCTTAATAAAAACCTCTGAGAACTGAACATTTGGTCTGTTGTCTTCATTAGTTCAGGTATTTATGCAAGTCTTGATGTTAGAGTGTTCATGGAAGTAACCCTGATTCCACTTGGCTCATCAATTAGTCTTTTATTGCTAACACAGATCTATCCTAGAAGACAGGTAAGCATTTACTAAAGGTCATTAGATCACAGGGAGAATCTACCTGTGGGTAACATCATAAGAAACTAATAATAATTCTGTTATTATTTAGTTAAGGTGTTACCACATGGAGACTTGATTGTTTACGAGGGAGAAATATGGGTCATTACATTTTGAGAACACTGCCGATTGCCTTTGTCATGGACACTGAACGTACAGTATGACTGAAGTACTGCCTTGCTGCTGTGTCGGCTTCTGATTCTGGTGTGGCCTAACAGGAATTTCATCTGTGGTCACACCACAACCATAAGCCATTGGGCATAGCAGCAAGGTAGTAGTTTGACGCATTGAGTCTTTGGCTGTGGTTGGCTGGATATTGTGCTATCAGCTTTTTGTAACCCCATGGTACTGCATATGTATTTAACCTGCAGCCAGGCATATAACAATATTTTTTCATAGGGGAAGGAGGGGGGCTCAGATATGAGTTATGTACATTACCCACAAAACAGACCATCTGTAATCCATGGCTTCTGGGAGCCCAGCAACCCCAAGGCCAATGCCCTAAAAGCAAGCTGGCACAGCAACAGTTCAAAACTGCACAGTACCCAGCCAAAACCAGCTACAAACTCTGACATGAGGTACAGTACACTGACTCTTGCTGTCCTCAGGTAATGAATATATTATTAGTATACAATTGTGAGCCACACAGATAATAATAATAATAATCTTTATTTCTTAAGCGCAGTTCTATAACCAAAGTGCTGTACAAGTTAAAACAACTAAAAACAGATACATAATAAAACATACAAATTCCAAACATTACATTAAAATACAGTCAAATTATTTTGTCTACTCTCCATATGCTTGATGAAAAGATACGTTTTTAAGGCCACCTTAAAGCTCTCCACGGTCCTGCACTCTCTAATCTGACGAGGTAGAGAATTCCACAGGGTCGGAGCTGCATACATGAAAGCACAGGCCCCAGAGGTTTTAAGCCATACCCTGGGAATCTCTAACAACCCCATATCAGCTGAGCGGAGAGGTCGGCTGGGACAGTAGGGATTCAGGAGCTCTTGCAGATAGCTCGGACCCTCTCCATGCAGGGCCTTATAGGTCAGAAACCTGACCTTGAAGGTGAACCACCACTGAATAGGCAGCCAGTGCAGTTTGCACAGCATGATAGTGATGTGACTCGAATGAGGGGTTCCCATCAACAGCCGCACACAGCATTCTGCACCAGCTGCAAGTGGCAAATATCAACCCCCGGAAGCCCTAGGTTCAGGGAATTACAGTAATCCAGGCATGAGGTCAGAAAGGCATGGATCAGTGTCGGTAGGTCGCCGGGGGGGGAACAAGGTGCTTAATCCTGGCGATGTTCCTGAGATGGTAAATGGAAGACTTGATGACTGCCGACACCTGCGAATGCAGTGTCAGCCCATTATCAAGAGCCACCCCCAGGTTTCGTACCTGTTCAGAGGAAGGCATCTGGGCACCTCCGAGCCACAGTCCAGAGGGCAATCCTGCCATCAATCCCTCTGTCTGGCAACCTGGATCCACAACCAACACCTCAATCTTCTCGCAATATTCAATTTCAACCAGCTGGATTTCATCCGATCCTGGATTTCTACAAAGCAGTTGTTAAAGACCGAGATTGCGCAATCTTGATCAGGTATGAAAGACAGGTAGAGCTGGGTATCTTCAGCATTGTAATGAAACCTCAGCCCATACCATCTTACAATGTCTCCAAGGGGCAGCATATACACCATGAACAACATAGGGGACAGCACCAAGCCCTGGGGAACCCCACATGGCAAAAAGAGAATGGGTCTGAGGAAAATATCCCCAACACCACCCTCTGAGATCTGCCAGTGAGGAGAGAATGAAACCATCTGAGGACTGAACCAGCCAGGCCGCAGATGACCCTTGGGTGCTCGAGCAGCACCCCATGGTCCATGGTGTCAAAGGCTAAAGAGAGATCAAGGAGCACCAAGATGGAACTGCGCTTCTGATCCCTTGCCATCAGATCATTGAGTACCCAAACCGGAGCAGTCTCAGTACTATGCCTCTTCCAGAAACCGGACTGGAGAGGATTGTAGGTATCGTGGATGGTAAAATGGTTCTCCAGCTGTAGCGCAACTACTTTCTCGATCACCTTCCCTACAAAGGAAAGGTTAGAAATAGGTCTGTAGTTAGCAAAGCAATTTGGGTCATAGTAATTGTCCTGGTAGCCAGGAGTGGAGGAGAGATGACAGATGACGTCTTGAGCTTTAAAATTAATCACAAAATTAACCACAGCACATAAAGTAACCCAGGGCTTCTATGGGTCTAGCAGCCCCCAGACCCCTGATATCTGGCTGGCTGCAGGGTGAATTCACACTTCAGTTTTATACGTGAGGTTAGCAAAATGCGGATATTAGCCTGACCTATGTCAAGCCAGCAGGTGACAGCTGCAGCCAATGTATGTATCACTTACAGTATACTACAATATCAGCATTTTGCTAACCTCATGTACAGAATACAAGTATGTATTCACCCCACAGCCAGACACATCATCATTTTAGAGCAAGAGGGTGGAGGAGAGTTCAGATATTAGTCATTTAGCTTCACAATAAGCTAGAAAATGCACCACAGAGCATATAGAACCCCTGGGTAACAGTCTATAAAAAAAGGGACACCCCTTGAAAAAATCCTGGTGAGTGCCTAGCAGCACCAAGACCCCTATTATCTGGCTGGATGCAGAGTGAATACATACTTCTATTCTGTATGTAAGGTTGGCAAAATGCTGACATTCATGGCCTGGCCTATGTCAAGCCAGCAGGTGACAGCTGCAGACAATAAATATATATATATTTATCACTTGTACTACAATATCAGCATTTTGCTAACCTCACATACAGAATACGAGTATGTACTCACCCTGAGCCAGATACGTCATAATTTTAGAGTAAGGGGGTGGAGAAGAGCTAAGATATCAGTTATTTAGCTTCAAAATAAGCCAGAAAATACACCACAGAGCATCTAGAACCCCTGGGTTTCTGGGGGCCTGGCAGCCCCCAGAACCCCAGCTTTTTTGAAGAAGTCACAGATTCGTAAAAATGAACCCCCTTGTAAAACTCCTGGCAACATATGCCTGCCCCCTCCCCAGGCTCCAATTCCATACCCAATGCCTGTGGAGAAGAAGGAAATGTATTATGAAGATATGGAGGAAAGGGAACCCCTGGAACCAAATGGTTCTCATAGAAATATAGAATTTGACAGCAGATAAGGACTGCTTGGCCCACCCAGTCTGCCCATTTCTCAACCTGATGGATAAGCTGCAGATCTTAGTTAACCAGCAGCCTACTTCTTCCTACCCCAACCCCCTAGAATTGCCCTTATGACTGTCCCATGCATGCTTGAATTCCACCACTGTTTTTGACTCCACAACCTCCTCTGGAAGGCCATTCCATACATCCACAACCCTCTCTGTGAAAAAATACTTCCTTAAATTACCTTTGAGTCGCCCCACCTTCTATCTTCAGATTGTGCCCCCTTGTTCTTGCACACCTCTTTTTTTGAAAGATGCTACTCTCTTGGACTTTGTTGATTCCCTTGAGGTACTTGAAAGTTTCTATCATGTCCCCCCTCTCCCTCCTTTCCTCGAGGCTATACATATTAAGCTCCTTAAGTCTCTCTCTTCATATGTCTTCCGGTGCAGACCCTGCACCATTTTAGTTGCCCTCCTCTGGACAGCTTCCATCCTGTCTATGTCTTTGTGGAGATTGGGTCTCCAGAACTGCACGCAGTACTCCAGATGTGGTCTCACCAGCTGTCTGTACAGAGGGATAATAACTTTTGTTTCTACTGGTGATGCTCTCCTATGCATCCCAGTATTCCCCAGCCTCCTTACTGCCCTCTCACATTGCTTGCCCACCTTTAAGTCATCTGATATGACTACCCCCAGGTCCCTTTCCATTTTTGTTATTGTTAGTATCTCACCCCCCATTGTGTACTCTTCCCCTGGGTTTTTGTTTCCCAGGTGCATTACCTTGCACTTCTTAGCATTGAATCTAAGCTGCCATACATTTGACCATTCCTCTAACCTTGCCAAGTCCCTTCTCATCCTTTCCACCCCACCTTGTGCATCAACTCTGTTGCAGATCTTTGTGTCATCTGCAAAGAGACATACTTTTCCTTCCAGTCCCTCTGCAATGTCGCTTATAAAGACATTGAAGAGGACCGGTCCTAATACTGAACCCTGTGGTACCCCACTACTAACTCCCCTGTTTTCAGAGTGGACTCCATTTACTATTACTCTCTGTGTCCTATTCTCCAACCAATTCTTTACCCAGGCTGTCATCTTGGGACCCACTCCCAGGCTGGCTAACTTGTATATTAATCTTTTGTGTGGGCCTGTGTCAAATGCCTTGCTAAAGTCTAGGTAGGCCATGTCCACAGCCCCTCCCTGATCAACTACTTTGGTCACCCAGTCAAAGAAATCTATCAGATTTGTCTGGCATGACCTTCCCGCTGTGAATCCATGCTGCCTTGGGTCCTGTGCTCCTCTGGCCTCTAGATACTCAACAATTGCCTGAGTTGTCCAGCTGACAGATAACCTCATAGTCTTCAGGTGAAGCTACCTCTGGCTGCAAGCTGCAACACTGGACTTAAGATTTTCAAGAAAGCAAGTAGTGCTCACAACAGAGGGAGGGGAACCTTACAATTTACAATTGTCTTTGGTTTGAGGCAGATTCCTTCCTCTGTTAGTTTAACCTTGCAGGCAATTCTTCTGAGCAAGAATTTGGCTATCCTCCAATGCTTTCAGAGGATTATACTTCTCATTATTCCTTTGTAAGGCAGATAGTGAAAACCCTCAATGTCTCCTCCCATGAAACTGAGGAGGATGAAAAGGATGTTGAGTTCATGGATATGATGGGATTAGCCCCCACAAGGAGATTGCTTCTTCCCATCACAAATCTCTCAAGAAAGCCACTAACAAGGTCATGTCGGCACCTACCTCTTCTGCTGGCATTGGCAAGAAAACTGAAAAAAGTATCAAGTGGATAGACGGGGGTTGAGTACATGTATCCCCCACCCTGATCATGAGGGGGTGGTCCAGAGAGCCGCTTGTGATAAGGCCAAAATGCTCCTCTCCTCCTAGCCTACTGAGAAAGATTCCAGAAAACTGGATAGTATGGGCAAAAAGTTTTATACATCAGCTTGCTTGGTGATCATGCAAGCAGCTTGCATGGCATACACAGCTCAGTCAGTACTAGAAGGCACCTTGGAACTCCATATTGGCACTGAGAGAGAAAGCAACTGGTGATTTAGCACAGTATATGGCTGACACAGCTAGATCAGCCATGGATGCTACAAAGTACCAGTTCCATATGGCAGTGGACATGAAAGACACTGCATCAAAGGTTCTGGACCATACTGTGTCATTAAGGAGGGTTGCCTGACTTAGGACTACCAACCTATCACAGGACACACAAACAAAGGCTATGGATTTCCACTTTGAGGGAAACTCCCTATTTGGTGACAAAACAGAGGCTTACATGGAAAAGTTGGAGGAGTGCAAAACCAGCTACAAGAGCAATACTGAGAAAGAAAAGGTCTCCACTTCCTACAGGCCTTATGGAAGGGGAGGTAGGGGTAGGGATTACTATCCACAGTCCTACGCTCCCTATGAGTACCTTGACAACCCTCTCTCTTTTGGCTGTAACTGCCTTTGGAGAGTTGTCTGTTTCCTTGTTTTTCAGCTGCCACCAGCCTGGTTGTCCAGGACTTCACTTCTCTCTGCACAAGGCTAGGAAGGTCACCACAGGTTAACTTGGGTAGTATGCTCTTCTGATGATGGATGCCAACAGAATTTTCCATTAACCAGAGAAGATAAATCACTACCTTGCAATTAAGACACAGTCACGACTGTTGGATAAATAAAAAAAATTTACTTTAGGAGTCAAGGTGCAATTCCAGGATATCAATAGTAGAAATGAGATGAAAACACTTTTACAGGAAAAATAAACAAATGGTTTTAAATAACAGAAGTCAGAAAAGAGAACAACTACAAACTGCTTTAATCTAACATACAAAGGTATTTGCCTTTCTAAGGTGAAAGAGAAACTGAAATCTAAGCTGTCTGTCTCCATACACAAACCTTAGCTGAAGGCAGGCTCTCTTATCTTCACAAATGGTATCAGGCAAAAGCCCCGCTCAAGAGGAATGCTCTAAATTTATAGCCCACATTTGAAACTGCATGATTAGGTAATTCCTCTGAATTAACCAATCATTTTACTTCTGTACAAGTTTGAGTTCTCTTGCCTCCAATCAGATTCAAAACCTATAGATGCACAATAAGATCCATTTAACAACCAGTTTGTATTTGAATGGTCAAATCCTGTCCAAAATCTGTGTGTGGGGATGTCCTCCCTCTTTGGTCTCCTGAGATATATTACCTACTACACTGTCCAGTGGGATGGTCTGCTAGTGATGTAGAATCCCAGTGTTTTCCCTTCATTGTTAGCAAGCCCAGGAAAACTCCTGATGCAGAATACCAAAAAAATAGTTTTAGTAAATCCAAACAATTAACTACTTAGTTCCCATTTCTGTCACATCATTTCACATCTCCCCCACCACCACCAAGTGATGAAGGCATGTCCTTTGGGCCACCCCAAGAGACACGGCCGTTCATGCAAGTTTTGGAAGTGCCAAAAGTGTTCAGCCCTGCTGTTAGACCTGCCTAGACAGCCCATCCGGATTGGCATTTTGTTTACCACTGCAGTGCTAAATGATCATTTTATAGGCCTGCAGTACCAAGCTCCCGCGCAGTAGTTTTCTATTTTGCCCTCTTGACCTATGAAGCCAGATCAAGGGGTTATGATCTGTTCTCTCAGTGAATTCTCACCCATACAGGTAAGGCTGAAGCTCTTAAAGGGCCCATACTATTCCCAAGCACTCCTTTTCAACTGTGGCATAGGCCTCCTCCCTAGGTAGCAGCCTCCAGCTAAGATACACTACAGGGTACTCCTTCCCGTGCAGTGCAGCATGGCTCCCAGCCCATGGTCTAAGGCATCCATGTAGAAATACATAAACAACAAATGTAGTAGTACACCTAATGAATTCTCTAATTTCTATTTTGTTTCTAGTATTCAAAACTGTGAACTCTTTACCTGTCTGCATGTACTGGCATACACTGCAGTTACAATATTTCAAAACCTCAGCTGGCCTTATTGGGAGTCATGTTTTCTGTTCTCTTTTGTTTATTTTGAACTGGCTGTGCACAAGTTTGACTCTTAACATTGTTGTTTTCTTAAAGGTAATCCTGAGGTTGTCTCTAACACATTTTGTAGGATACCGTCACTTTTTAATATAGTCCAGTTACACCAGATGACATTCCCAATCTTTTCTACAACACTATTAAATTCAGTGGAACATGTGATGGGACCATTGACATTCTTCTCCACTCTTACTTTTCTGTCCCATGACTTATTTACAAATTGTTCTCCCTGAGATTTATTTTTTTGCTTTATAGGATGCCTCTGTCAAAACCTGTTTGGAATGTCCCCTTTCCCTGAATCTCTCCATAAGTTCAATGGTCTATTCTGCAAAGACATTATGGTTCGGAATAATTACGTCTTATACTAATGAGTTGATCATATGGAATAGAATTCTTTAACTTAACTGGGTGTGAACTGTCATTATGTAATAAAGAGTTAGTGGATGTCATTTTTCTAAAACCTTTGCTTGTACTGGCCCAGTAGCACTGAGGGCTGAAGCGCTAGACACCTTACCTTGCGCTACACTGGTGACCCTGGTTCGGGAACAACCTCAGGTCATCAGGGTGCCAGCACAGAAGGGAGCAGGATTAAGCAAGTCAGCAGTCTGCTGTCCCGTCCTGCAGGTGGTGCGTGTGGATTGTCGCCCCCTCGTAATCCCACCACCACTGGGTGGAGGACTGGTGGGGTAGTGTAGGTGAGGAGGTGGTGACAGTACAGGTGGGTAGATGGGGCTGAGCTGGCTTCTGGTGTGCGAGTATGCCTCCACATGCATGTGCAGCCGTGTGCTGGGGGAAAGCAGGAGAAAACCTGTGAAAAATATGAAAATCTCTATTAAAAAAAAACTTTGGTTCTAATTTCTCCTGACTCATGGCTTCCCATGAATGTAACATCCAAAAAATAAATTCCTTTACTGTCCATTGTCGATATAAATCTTAAATTCCAGTTATTGGTACTCAGACATTTTATAAATTCAGTGGCACACTCCAAATTTCCATTCCATACACATAGGCAGTCACCAATCTAATGGCCCCACTTTACTATGTTTTTTGTGTGTGGTACTACTTCTCAATATGTGCTGCTTCATTCAGCAGACTCTTCTCCCAAAACCCCATGAACAAGTTAGCATAGGTGTTGGCTATAGAGGCCCCCATGGCCATGCCATATTTCTGACTGAAAAACTCACCATTGAACTCAAAGTATTTATGAGTCAACACAAACTCGAGACTTTTCTTTAGAAAATCAAGTGGAATTTGGTTCCCCATGTTTTCCGCCCCTAAAAAATGCTCCATAGCTCTGATGCCAATCTCATGCTCGATGGATGTGTATAACGCCTCCGTGTCTACTGTTATCCATTAATACTGCTCATGCAATTTAATGTCTTTGAATTTCTTAATGGTATCACTGCTATCCTTTAGAAAAGATGGCAATTTCCTCATACTGTTTTGTAGAAAGAGGTTCAGAAATTCACATAATGGTGAAATCAATGAGCCCACCCCTGACACAATGGGTTTCCGGGGGGGGGGGTTCCTAAAGTCTTTGTGTACTTTAGATAGTGCATGAAAAGTAGGTAGGATGAGGTATTCACAGTACAAAAATTTAAACTCTTCCTGAGAAATAATGCCATCTGACTCTGCCTCTTCTAAAAGTACCAACAGCTCCCTCTTAGAAATATGTGTGGGGTTACTTCTGAGTTTTCCATAATTATTCTCATTCAATAAGAGATCCTCTAGCATTTTTTGATACTTATCTATATTCAATAAAACACCATTTCACCCTATCTGCTGCTTTTATAATGATTTTGTCATTATTTGACAGTTCTTTCAAAGCATATTTTTCTTGGGTAGTGAGGTTGCCGCTAACATTTTCATTCTCATTCTTTAATACCTCCCTGACCTCATTCAGTACTGATTTTTCAAAAACACATATACTGCTGTTCTGTTTATTAGGACAGAAGTTGGACTTACATTTAAAAAATATTTCTCTTAGGGGCTTAAAATCCCATGTTGTTTCCTTTGTCTCTGACTCCATTTCAGTCTGCTGTTCTTCCAATAGTTCTATTGAGATATTCAAATTTCGATCATTTGCTGATGTGTTGTCCCCAGTTAGTTGATTGTTCATCTATTCCACATTTCCCAAAGCTGAAATCAGGTAACCCAGGTTTTCTTCAGCTATAAATCCCACTCGGTTGGTGAACTCCATGTTTAAATTATTTGCTTGTTGTTTCTTGAATTAAAAAAAAAATTGCAGATTTTAATCTTTCTAAACAACTTGAATAAATTGACAAATATTGAAGAGTTATTAATTCCTGGTGTTGGGACGAAGTTTAAACCTTTCTTTAATAGTGATTTTTGTGCATCAGTTAATTCATAGTCAGAAAGGTTTATAATTTGTAATTGACTTTCGTCACTGTGGCTCACAGTGCTCTTTTGGCAATGTCAACTCTGTCCTCCTCTTTTTCCTCTCTTCGTACATCTCCCCCTCCTCCATCCTCTCTCGCTCTGCGCTCCACTAATAACGGCTCTGTTGTGGTATTGTTTAGTCAGGTCAAGTGAAACTGTTTTATTTTGTTGCCCTTTGGAACTCCTCTGCTCCCTGGGATTAAAGTTACATCTGTTTCTAGATCTCGAGAAATCAGTATTACTTTGTTGGCTAAAGGCAATTCCTTGTTCGTAGTCCTTAGTGTCCCTTAATAACTTGGTTTGTTTTCTTTCCAATATATTTTCTTGTGTTTCAGAATTTTATTTGTAACCACTTTATCTAATTGTTAAAAGTCTTTATGCCCTTTGTACAACAAAACTTCAGCTCTAAACTCTTGAAGTTCCTCAGTCAGTTCCTCAAACCTTTCAGTGTCATTCTTTATCATTAGCTTAGTGTGATCAATCGATGCCTGTTCTGATATTTGTAACTAGGATTCTTTGTGTCTAAATGAATCTAGGCCACAAGATGGTAATTTAAATGCTCGTAATCTCCTTGACACTTAACCTTACTCAATATGAGTCTCTAAGGTAGCGATATTATACCTCAAGTTTACCTCTTGAAAAAGAAGCTTTTCCAGTCTGCTAAATTCTGTTTTGATGTTGCCTCCTGTGTCTGGTGCTGTTGCTCCTTCTTGAATCAATCAATCAATTAATCAGTCAATCAATCTTTATACAGGCGGTCACCGTTGAGCAGAGTTATTTTTCAAGGTGGACCTGTTTGAAACATGGATACAGGTTATACAAGCGACATACATTAGTTACAGTATACATACCTGTCGATACCAGTCCATTTACAGAAGAAAGGGTTCTGAAAGAACTAATACAATTGAAGGTGGACCAAGCAATGGGCCCTGATGGGATTCACCCAAGAATTCTAAAAGAACTAAGGGTAGAACTAGTGACACTGCTGACTACTCGCTTTAACAAATCATGAGAGGATGGGGTGGTACCTGAGGACTGGAGGAGGGCAGATGTGATTCCTCTTAACAAAAATGGGAGCAGGAAAGAGGCAGGAAACTAAAGACCAGTTAGTTTGACTTCAGTGGTAGGGAAAATGATGGAATCACTTCTGAAGGAAAAAATTGTTGAGTACCTAGAGGCCAGTGGGGCACAGGGCCCAAGGCAGCATGGATTCATGATGGGAAGATCGTGTCAGATGAATCTATTAGATTTCTTTGACTGGTTGACCAAAGTAGTAGACCAGGGAGGAGCTGTGGACATGGCCTACCTACATTTTAGCAAGGCATTTGATACAGTCCCACACAAAAGATTAATACACAAGTTAGCCAGCCTTGGAGTGGGTCCCAAGGTGGTAGCCTGGATAAAAAAGGATGCAAAGGGTAATAGTAAATGGAGTACACAGTGAAGAAAGGAGGCTTACTAGCAGGGTACCGCAGGGTTCAGTACTGGAACCAGTCCTTTTTAACATCTTTATTAGTGACATTGCAGAGGAACTGGAAGGAAAAGTATGTCTCTTTGCAGACGACACAAAGACCTGCAACAGGGTTGATACACAAGATGGAGTGGAAGGGATAAGAAGGGACTTGGCAAAGTTGGAGGAATGGTCAAATGTATAGCAGCTCAGATTCAATGCAAAGAAGTGCAAGGTAATGCACATGGAAAACAAAAACCCAGGGGAAGAGTACACAATGGGGGTGAGATACTGACAACAGTAAAAATGGAAAGGGACCTGGGGGTAATTATATCAGATGACCTAAATGTGGGCAAGCAATATGGGAAGGTAGTAAGAAAGGCTGGGTGGATACTGGGATGCATAGGAAGAGGCATCAATAGTAGAAAACAGGAAGTTGTTATCCCTCTGTGCAGACAGTTGGTGAGACCCCATCTGGAGCACTGTGTACAGTTCTGCAGACCCCATCTCCGCAAAGACATAGACAGAGTGGAGGCTGTCCAGAGGAGGGCAACCAAAATGGTGCGGGGTCTGCACCAGAAGACACACGAAGAAAGACTAAAGGAGCTTAATATGTATACCCTTGAGGAAAGAAGGGAGAGAGGGGACATGATAGAAACTTTCAAGTACCTCAAGGGAATCAACAAAGTCCAAGAGGGTAGCATCTTTCAGAAAAAGAGATGTGCAAGAACAAGGGACACAATTTGAAGATAGAGGGGGGACAGCTCAGAGGTAATGTGAGGAAGTATTGTTTCACAGAGAGGGTTGTGGATGCATGGAACAGCCTCCCTGAGGAGGTCGTGGAGTCAAGAACAGTGGGGGAATTCAAGAATGCATGGGACAGACATAAGGCAGTCCTAGTGAGGGGTAGGAGGAGGTAAGCTGTTGGTTAACTAGGATCTGCAGCTTATCTGTTAGGTAGGCAAATGTGCAGACTAGGTGGGCCAAGCAGTCCTTATCTGCCGTCAAATTCTATATTTCTATGTTTCTATGTTATACAGTATGGGCAGTGCCCCACCACTGAGTTTATATACAAATATACATAAATATATAAGGCTTAGGATACCGGTTAGGATTGGTCAACAAAGGATAATTGCATAACAACATTTGTGGACTACAGACCCCATGTAGGCTTATGGCTGTACACCGGCTGGTGCTAAGAGGCAAGGATAATTTCATAAAAGCTTGTATGGATTATAGACCCCTAGAACACTTAGCTAAATGGGAGGAGTACGGCAGCATGCTTAAGTGGGGCAGAATAATGGGTGTGGAGTAAGTGGGTGTAGCATTGAAGCTCAAGTTAGAATATTATCTTGACATACAGACGATAGAATGGTAGCAACCACCATGGTTTAGAGGTGGTTGTGATCATGGTTCAGACCTGGCGGTGAGCCACGAGTGGTTTAGGAGCTGTTTGGGGATGAGCAAAGCAGTTGCAGACTTCACGTACTGCATGCGAGTATAAAGCCTTAAAGATGGGCAGAGGGACAAGGGCATCTAATTTAAGAGACTTTTGTAAGTTATTCCAAAGGGTCGGGAGTGTGAAGCTAATTGCTGCTCTACCGAAATGTAAGTTTACTCTAGGTATTGCAAGGGAGATGAAGGAATGGCTTAGAAGCGTTATATTTTCTTACTGTGCATAGGGGTAGGCAGTCAGAAATATATTGGGGTAGTTTGTTTGTGAGGGCACGGTAGGTCCAAAGAGCAGCATTTTTGTGGCGCCTAAGTTTAAGGGATGTCCATCCCACGGTTTCATACAGGATGCAGTGATGAGTAGAATTTGGGAGACCTGTGATAAACCTTAGAGCACGGTGGTACAGCATGTCGAGTTTGGCTAGCTGGGAGATGGGACACTGGCTGTACAAGAAATCCATGTAATCCACCAGAGATAAGAAAGTAGATTGGACCAGTCTTGTTTTGGCATCAATAGTGAGGGAGTGGCTTAGCCTGTAGAAAAGTCCAAGCCTTTGACAAAGTTTTTTCAATAAGTCTTTTGATGTGTTCTGCAAAGGAGAGTCTGTTGTCAATCCATACTCCCAGGTATTTAAATTTGGTTACAAATTCTAGTTTTTCACCTAGTATTGTAGTGATTTCTGGAGTGGGTCCACCGTCTGTATGGCTAAGTGAGTGGGCAAGTGGAGAAAAGAGCATTGGTTTTTTTTTTGGCATTCAATAGTAGTTTTTTGTGGATTTGCTGACATTGCAGGAGGTTGAACTATTTTGAAGGTCGTTACAGGCAGCCTCTGGTGTGGGTCGGCTGATGTATAAGATGGTATTGTCTGCAAACAGGTGGATATTGGCATTTTTTATGTGGTGGTCCATGTCATTTATATATATTACGGACCTAGTATAAATCCCTGAGGGACCCCTCTTAGGAGCGGTTTAAGAGGAGACAGCTCACCTTCTGCTTTAACTTGCTGGAGACATCCTGAGAGGTAGTCAGTAAACCTGAGCGCAAGGTAGGGTCCCCTCCTATGGTTTGAAGTGAGGTGAGGAGAAGGCTGTGATCGACGATGTCAACAGCTTTGCTTAGGTCCAAAAAGACCGCACAGGTGAAGTTCCTTGAGTCAAGGGCTGTCAGCCATGCATCTGTGACTTTGGACAGCGCTGTAATAGTACTATGTTCGGCTCTGAATCCTGACTGCATCGGGGTCAATTGATTTGTTTCTTCGAGGTAGTTCCTTAGTTCTGTATTCATGATTTTCTCCAGTAATTTAGATAGCACCGGGAGTAGAGAAATGGGTCTATAATTGTTGAGGTCCCCTGGGTCACCTGATTTAAAAAGTGGTATGAAATGGGCGGTCTTCCAGACCGCTGCTAGGGTGCCCTGTGAGAGGGACAAGTTGAATAGGTGAGTGATGGGGATGGTGAGGACATGGTATGCGATTTTGATAAAGTAGGGGTCCAACGAGTCAGCACCTGCACTTTTCTTAGTGTTCATCCATAGTAATAGGTCTTCTACTTCTTTTAGCGAAGTGGGTTGTAACTTGAAGAGGTTGGGGGTAGCTGGAGGTATTTGAGGGGCGTAGTTTGATGTAGAGCGTATCTTGCAAGCTGGGGAGTTGTCAAACATCAGACCTGCAGTTGCGAAGTGGTTATTGAAGGAATCTAAGATCTCTGCCCTGTCATTAATGATATTATTTCCTGAGATAACTTTGTTCAGGAGGGAGTTACCTGTAGGGTGACCATCAGATTCTTGACAGTGCTCCAGAATTTGCATGGGTTTTTGGAAGAAGCGTCGAGTTCTATGCTCTAGACAGAAGCTTTTGCACCTTTAATAGATTTGGTGCATAGGTTACCTACCTTTCTGAATAGGTTTCAGTCATTAGGCAGGTTAGATTTTCGTGCCCTTTTCCATAGTTTGTCTCTTTCGAACAGCAGTGCTCTAACCTTGGGGGTGAACCATTTATTGGTTATAATCTTTGTACGGAATTTGGTCAGTGCGGCATGTTTGTTGAGAGCTCCTGATAGTATATCATGAAAGATATTGTAGGCGGTGGTGACTGTTTTAGCAAGGTAAAACTCCTGCCAACGTGAGGAGAAATTCAGGTCAGCAATGTAGGCAGCTATGTTAAAGTTTCGTCTTGACCTCTTCTGGCGAAAGTTAGAAGGAGTGGAAGGCTTGCTGATAGATCTTACCCCTCTGATGAAGCAATGATCACTGACATCCGAGAAGAAGGTGCCAGCATGGGAAAAAAAGGTGGGGTTTGCTTACAAGCAATACGTCCAGAATGATACTCTTAGCAGGATTTTTTGTATTTGGGCATGTCGGATCCTTGATGAGCTGGGTTAGGCCATGGTCATCACAAAAAGAAACTAGCGGTTCAGATGCTTTGGACATCCAGTCAAGGTTAAAGTCGCCAAGAATGATGGTTTCAAGTGATCCTTGTTCTAAGATATCACTTAGATAGGTTAGGAGCTTTAAGCCAGCAAAGGGGGGGGGGTCTGTAGCATCCTATAAGCTGAAGAACACATGACTGGGTGATTTCCTCTTTGAGGGGTAAGGCACTCAGACTCGTTGGGAATGGAGAATGCAGCTGTACATGAGACTGAGAATTTATCTTTGACATATATGGCCATGCCACCTCCTCTAGTGTGCCTATCTGCTCTGAATAGGGCATAATTAGGGATGCTTACTTCCATGTCAGTAGTTGTTCTCAGCCAGAATTCAGAGTTCACTAATATATCGGGGGATGTATGGGATACCCTTGCTTGGATCAGTGTTAGCTTTTTGTGCAGGCTAAATACGTTGATGTGCAGAAAGCTCAGGTCCTTAAGTAAGGGCAAATCTGAGGGTGAAGGATTGTTGCTGGTGGGCCAGGGCTCAGTTCTACATTGCCTGAGCATAGGAGGAGGAGGAGTAGGAGTAGGAGTGTTTTTCTGAGAGTGGCAGAGAATAGCTTTAGAGTCTTAGTTATGTTCCATTTGTAGTATTTAGTAGCTCTGGGTGATACGTTGTTCCCATTGCTGAAGGCGCAACCAGTAATTGCTGCTGTTAGTACTCTGGGTGAATACAGCCTGGTGGTGCAGGAGTGCTGCGTGAAGGGGGTCTTATGCTGAAGTGAGTGTATCAAACTTGTGCCACCTGAACTAGGAGGCCCTATGTAATGGTGTAATTGAATGTCCATAACCATACAGGGGCAGGTAGGCTTTAAGGTGCCAGAGGACGTATGGCACAGGAAAGGATTATAATCCATGCAAGGTATCGGTCCATCGGGTAGGTATCGGCTGACCAGGATTCCAAGTAGTAGAGGCAATAGACATAGCTGTAAAAGTCTCCACATGAAGAGGCTTAGCGTAGACAGAAGGAGCCAATAGCAAAAGGGACGGGCAAGATGATCTATATAGAAATGTGCCCGGGGATGGGCGGCTGGTGAAATTTATGCTTTTGCTGCACTTCCTGCAAGCTGAACTGCCTTGAGGTCTCTGGCATCAGCCTCTGCAGCAACGACCACCCGGTGGCTGCGGTTCGAGCGTTGGAAGGGCTGGGAGGGTGTCAGCATTTGAGGAGGGAAGGAGAGAGGAGATGATTTAATACTGGAGAGGGCAAATGAGTCTCAAAGCCAGTGACAATTAAATTTCCAATTGAATAGGGACGATTTCCTTGGCACCTGGGAGTCTGGCTGCAGTACTAAGACAATGAAAGGGCTGTAATAACTGTATTCTTAGGTAACTTTAGCAAGTTAAGACAGCTTTTTTAAGAAGATTTTAGCAGATTCTAGGCATATAAAGCAATAAACAGTCTAGACAGTTAGATTACAGGCAGATATGCTATAAAAATTGCGCCTTTTCGCTTCGCTAGCTAAGGAGAATGGTTAAAGTAAAAAGGGACCAATCGAAGTGAGCCTGGTGAAAGGTGCTCGCACTCCGATTGGTTTGCGGCTTTGCTGTACCTCTCAGTGAGTTGAATCTGACCTTGAGGTCTCAGGCGTCGGCCTCTACAGCGCCTACCACCACGTGGCCGCGGTTCGAGCGGCAGAAGGACCGGAAGCCCTGGGAGGGTCTCGGCAGCTGAGGAGGGAAGGAGAGAGGAGGCAATTTAGTACTGGGGAGGACAAAAGAGTCTCAAAGCCAGTGACAAATAAATTTCCAATTGAATAGGGGCGATTTACTTGGTGCCTGGGAGTCTGGCTGCAGTACTAAGTAGGGTTACCACCTGTCCTGATTTTCGCAGGACAGTCCTGATTTGGGCAGCTGTGTCCTGCAAAAAAATATGAAAATTACTAAATGTTGATTTTATTGTAGAAAAAATATTTTCTAACTTTCCACTAAATGTTCTAGAAAACTATAATATCTTAACTAGAGTACCTTAAAATGATAAGAAACAATAAAAGCAACTATGAAACTATAATGGCTAGCCTTTATTCTGATTATATAGAGAAAACAAATCTGTTGCATTGGTCGAGGTTACATACTGTCCTGCGAAAAATCATGTTTCAGTAAGAAATGTCCCACTTTGGGCTTCTTAAAAGGTGGTAACCCTAGTAAGACAATGTAAGGGCTGTAATCACTGTATCCTTAGGTAAGTTTAGCAAGTTAAGACAGCTTTTTTAAGAAGATTTTAACAGATTCTAGGCATATAAAGCAATAAACAGTCTAGACAGTTAGATTACAGGCAGATATGCTATAAAAATCGGGCCTTTTCGCTTCGCTAGCTAAGGAGAATGGTTGAAGAAAAAAGGGACCAATCGGAGTGAGCCTGGTGAAAGGTGCTCGCACTCCAATTGGTTTGCGGCTTTGCCATACCTCTCGGCAAGCTGAATCCGGACTTGAGGTCTCAGGCGTCGGTCTCTGCAGCGCCGACCACCCGGTGTCCGCGGTTCGAGCAGCAGAAGGGCTGGGAGCCCTGGGAGGGTCTCGGCAGCTCTCAGTGAGCTGAATCCTGCCTTGAGGTCTCAGACATCGGCCTCTGCAGCGCCGACCACCTGGTGGCCATGGTTCAAGTGGCGGAAGGGCTGGGAGCCATGGGAGGGGTCTCAGCAGCTTAGCTTTCTGTTAGTTCCTTCCTCTGTTGCAGCGTGTGTTCCCCAGGCTAAACCTTATCTCTTCATCCATCAGCTCCGCCGCTAATATTCCTGAGGCAATTACTTAATCAATCACACGTGATAGTGATCACCATGGATTCTGCCATTTCACTTTCAATTAGAGTTTTCAACACAGAAAAGTAGTTATTTCACTGGTTTAGGGTTTTCACCCTTATTACCCCCCAACAATACAAGTATACATTGTGTGAGCCTATGTAAGAAATAGGTATAGAAGTCTGCTCCTTCAAAACTGGTAAGTCCATCTGGTCACAGGAATGTATTAGCAATTTAATCAGTTCCAAAATGAATAACCTGCGCTCACACAGATGGGAGCAGGGCGCTCAATAAGGGTTGCGAAGCCAAAGTGAAACTAAACGGTTCAAAGGACTAGCACCTCCCATTCTTCACACACAAGAGATTCCTGAGACGTCTTTCTTGTTCAAAAAAGTAAATACTTTATTCCAAATGGAATCAAATTAATTATCCACCGATGCATACACTGCCCCGCTGCTTTGGCTACAAGTCTTCCTCAGGGTGTGTGGCCTATTTTATAGGTCAAAAGACAGTGACATCATTCAACATTTCATTTAGACTTTTTTCTGTCTCTATTAAATTTCTTAAAGGACCGATGCTCCACAAGGCTATTTAGCCCATAACTCAAAGTGTAATATGTCCACCAAAATTATTGTCAAATTATAAAAAATGCATACTAAAGGTCTGCAACAACAAGGGTTAGACAACTGCTACCTTTTATAGCTGTATTCAGCCTAAGAGGTGAGTAGGGAAATGGGCAGACTAGCTAGGTGGGCCACATGGTCCTTATCTGCTGACAGATTCTATGTTTTTATGTTAAACATGGTATAATGTGATCTTCTAAACAGCATGTACATCAGGGATCAAACATCATAATGTATTTGATTATTTCAGCCACTGAATTTAATAGTGTTGCAGGACAGATTGTGAATGTCATTTGGTGTAACTGGACTATACTAAAAAGTAATGGTATTTTAAACAAGCATTTGTCAATGCTGAATGTCTTGCTGGCATTGGCATTGAAGTTAGAAAGCTGCATAATAGGAATGGCAGTGAAGTACTGAACTGACACTAACTCCACTCCCCACCCTGCAGAGACTGACAGGTGTTGGGGTTGTGCCTTTGGGTCGTCGGCCATAACGCTCATGCTATTTCACCTCCCCCTACCCTGCAGACACTGACAGGTGTTGCAGTGTGCCTTGAGGTCTTCGGGCTATATACTTACCCCATTCCATATAAGGAAATATACTGAGATGGGTGCAGTATAGGAGAATGGGGTGAACACTGGGGCCAAAGACCCCAAGGCACACCTCGATGCCTGTCACTGGCTGCAGGGTGGGGGTGGAATGGAGTGAGCATTACGGCCGATGATCTCAAGTCACACCCGATGCCTGTCAGTCTCTACAGAGTAGGGCATTATGGTTGGAAACCCTAACACCCTGGCTGTTTGTTGGTATTTTCGCTCCAAATTTTCAAAATGGGATTTTTGTGACCCCACCTCATGCACACTGGCGCTATCATTTCTTCACTCAATCCCGAAAGGTGGTTTTGCACAGAGGCTGTGCTATTTGGTGCCACAGGTGTGAAAATACATTTCTGGCAGGATGTGAAAAATGACAGCTGTACTGTTCATGAGGTAGTGTGAAAAAATGGCAATGTTGAAAATTTGAAGTGAAAATATGAAAAATTGGTGAAGTTACGAATGCATTAGAAACTGCGCAACGCATGCCTGTAACGCAATCATTTTTTGGAATTTTTTCAAAACATTTTTAATATGCCCATTTTTCAACCTCTCCTTATGAACAGTGGCTCTGTGATTTTGTTAATCTGTCCCAAAAGTTGATTTCACACAGCAACCGTGCCATTCTGCACCACAGGTGTGAAAACACATTTCAGGAAAGATGTGAAAAATGACAGCTATACTGTTCATAAGGAGGTATGAAAAAATGGCAATATTGAAAATCTGGTGAAAAATATAAAAAAATTGGCAAAGTTACGAGCGTGCATAGAAACTATGCAATGCACGCTCATAACACAGTAATTGTTTGGAATTTTTTCACCAGATTTGCAACATGGGATTTTGGGACCTCTCCTTATGAACAGTGGCACTGTTGTTTCATTAATTGGTCCTGAAAGGTGATTCCGCACAGCAACTGCGAAATCCCTTTTCGGGACCAAGAAACGAAATGACAGTGACATGTTCACAAGGTTGGGTCCCAAGAACCCCATGTTGAAATGGGCCAAAATTCCAAAACATGGCTAAGATATCAATCTACATTGAAACCCCAATTGCCTCCCATTATAAAGCTTACCATCATTTCTTCAGTTTGCAGTTCGGCTTTGAAGAGTGCAGACGTGTCCTGGTTCAGAGAAGATCATGGCTCCTGACCTCCAGAGGGTAAGTATGGGTAGGGGGGGTGCAGGGAGGTGAGTGTGCGCAGAGAGAGGGTGGGGATGGGGGAGGAGGACGAGTGAGACAACGGTGGACCATTTTCTTGTTTGCAGTGGGAAAATAAAAGACTGCAAGGGAAGATTTTCTTCATTTACAGGTTATACACACAAAAAAAAATAGGCACACTGGGGTGGGCTCCCAGTGTGCCGCAATTTTGGGGGGATGCCAACATGGGGATTGGGCACCCCGATGTCAGCAAGGCATATAGAGTGGGGGTGCATCTGACACTGGGAGTGGGCATCCCAATGTCAGTAAGGAAAGGGGAAACTGATTAACCAGGAAAGACACACTAAGAGGAAAGACACACTAAGAGGGGGGATTCCGACATGAGAATTGGGCACCCCGATGTCAGCTTTTAGGGAGTGTGTGGTGGGTGGAGTTGCCATGTTACAGTGTACCACATAATGGGGGGGGGGACATGCCGACATGGGGATTGGGCACCTCGATGTCGGCTTTCTGGGGATTGTGTGGCAGACGGAAGGAGCTGCCATATTTATTGAAATGTTTCATCAGGAAAGGCATGTAATGGAGGCATGTCATCTGCCGCTGCCATGACAATCATGTCTCTGATTGCAGCAGCAGATTCGTTTCAACTCTGTGGCTGTCTCTGAAACTGCTGTCATCAGCAGCATGCTCACTGATTGGCGGCTGAGGGACACACCCACTAAAGCATCCCCTGCACTGTCCAACACTGACACACCTCTGAAATACGCTACTACCGCAAGATGTTGCTTGTGCATCTGCGCAAGCCAGCATAAAAATGTGTTGGTGACAACCCCAGGTTTACCTTTAAGAAAACAGCAATGTTAAGAGACAAACTTGTGCACAGCCAGTTCAAAATAAACAAAAGAGAACAGAACACATGGCTCCCAATAAGGCCAGCTGGGGTTTAGAAATGTTACAACTGCAATGCATGGCAGGACATGCAGACAGGGAAAGAGTTTACAGTTTTGAATACTAGAAACAAAATAGAAATTAGAGAATTCATTACGTGTACTACTACATTTGTTGTTTATGTATTATAGCATGGGTGCAATTTATGTTATATAGGGAAAACAGAGCCCTAAACTAGAGTCCAGGAGCATATATGCACCATCATAAACAAAAGGCTGGACACTCCAGTTGGGAGACATTTTGCTAAAAAACATGACTTAAATGTGAACCCTTTGAGATATATGAGACTGGAATGTGTCAAGAAACCACAGAGAGGAGGTGACGGACAAACTTGCTGTTACAGAGAGAAAGGTCCTGGATTTTCTCATCAAATACAGTTAAACCCAATGATCTTAATGACTTACTTGAGGGCCAAAAAATATTAAAATATTGAGATACCCTGACCATCCCCATCCCTATTTCTTTCCTTCTAATCCCCCCTCCCCCACCAACCCCTACATTTCCTGGTTCTATCAGACTATAATGTCTGTTTAGTATGTTTTACTGAGTTCAGAATTAGGATTTAGATGTTTGAATGTTATATATAATAACTAAATGTATGCTTTTTTTTTGGATGGTCAAATTGATAACCATTTCTCAATTTCTACACTCCAGAGGCATAGCCTGCCACATGGACTAATCTTCTTGGTATTTAGCACAGCTTTATCTTCCATTTCTCCTTTTTTCTTTCTCCTTATAGTCTGAAACATAGAAATTATGGCTGAAATACATAAATTACGATGTCTGATCCCTGATATACACGTTGTTTAGGAGATCACATTATACCAAGTTTAGGATGAATACACCTATACAAGGGAGCACCTTGTTGTTGCAAAACTTTAGTATGTATTTTTTATAATTTGACATTACTTCAACTATTAATTTACTTTATAAATAATTTTGGTGGACGTATTACACTTTGACTTATGGGCTAAATAGCCTTGTGGAGTATTGCCCCTTTAAGACATTTACTAGAAACAGAAAAAAATCTGAATGAAATGTTGAATGATGTCACTGTCTTTTGACCTATAAAATGGCAATGTGTGTAACATAGGCCACACCCCCTGAGGAAAGCTTTTAGTCAAAGCACTGGGGCAGTGTGCACACTGGGGAATTATTAATTTGATTCTATTTGGAATAAAGTATTTACTTTTTTGAACAAGAAAGAAGTCGCAGGAATTTCTTGTGTGTGAGGAACGGGAGGTGCTAGTCCTTTAAACTGTTTGAAAAAGAAAATCATCCATCAATGTCCATTGCTGCCCTACCCTTACTGTCCCCCAACTCGACCCTTTCATTCAGCACCCCCACCACCACCCCACCAATATAACATCAACAGTGGGGGTGTCCAATCCCACCGTATCACCACCTGAAATTAAGAAAATTGTCCCTCATAGTTTTTTTTTAAATGATACACCCTGTGAAAAAGAAAGCCATCCATCGATGTCTGTTGCACCGTTATTCCCCCCACTCGACTCTCTCTTTCAGCACCAACAACCCCATACCCACCAATCTTTTACTTACCCACCGGGGGTCCAACACCGTAATCCTTTCTGGACCGCAGACATGTCTTCACTCTTCAACACAGAACCGTGAACTGAGGAAATCAGATATGTAGTTCAGTGTATTTATTTTTGCCATATTTTCCTTTATACTCCTCTGGCAGACTAGGCAGCTGTATCAGCCCATCCCTTCTGGCACCTTGGCAACCCCGAGTCTCTGACTTTTCCTTGCTCTAAGCTGAGGCAGACCATCGGCACTATCTGGGGGGCTTCATTAAGTCTCACCCCCCAGTTTTTTCACTTATTTTCTCCCCTTATTCCCCAGAGCCCCAGATAAGGATGTGCATGAGTGTGGAGGTGTGCATGCATGCCCTGGCCTGAAACAACTCCACTCCTCCTGCCCCTGGCCTAATGCCAAGCCTGACTCCGACACCTGCACCCCCACCTGCTTCCGCGTGGTGGTTGTCAAAGGCTGGAAGAGCTAACTCCCAATCTGGGAGATGAGAGTTGCCTGGCTGCAGTTCAATCCTCACCCAACCCCCCCCCCCAGGCTGACCCCAGCAACCCGTGCTCATCACCAAACATGGGTCACTGGTGTGGCAGGAGGTAAGGCACCAGCACCTCAGCCCTCCACGCCACTGGGCCGGCTTTTGGTTCAGTGTCTTTCAATGGGATTTGGAACTTAGTGGCAGTCACAGTCATTCCCAGCAAAGGAAGCCCTCTCCCAGAGAAGCCCACAGAGCAGTCATTCCGGTGGCTCCCCCAGGGTCGCAAGGGCCAGCGAAGGAAGCCCTCCTCCACAGAAACCCACAGGTATGAATCCATTTCCCAATGGCTCTCAACGCAGCATGAGGACTCCTTGGCGCCTTTTACTTTAAACAGTGGAAGGGTGACTGAGCACCTTTAAACAGATTTACAGTCGCCACAGCAGTGAAAATAGATTTTATACCACCACAAAATTAGTCTGTTTGATAGTGTTTTTCTCTTCCCGGTCTTAGTTAATTAAGCCTGCAATTTACTCTGAAAGCTGCTTTCTTGTAGTGCTTTAAGGCGACTGTTGGTAAATGCATGCTGATTTCTATGCCAGACTTTAAATTTCTCATTATGCTACCTGTTTGCACTGTATTTTAAGAACAACTGAGCACCCTGACCTCCTGAGTGTGGCCACTGAAACCCAAGGCTTGTGTGTGTGCCCCCCTGTTTGTTTTGTAGCCCCTCCTTCTCCTACCTGTAGCTTAAATTTGTTCCTGTCTCCTTCTCCACAGAGCAGTCATTCCAGCGGCTCCCCCAGGGTCATGAGGGCCAGCGAAGGAAGCCCTCCCCCACAGAAGCCCACAGGTACAAATCCATTTCCCAACAGCTCTCCATGCAGCATGAGGACTCCTTGGTGCCTTTTACTTTAACCAATGGAAGGGTGACCCCACTGATGCTCTTTGTCGGCTCTCCACCGCCCCCTCCACCACCCTTGGTCAGCATCATACCTCTCAACCTTTTCTCCACCAAATGTGGAACATTGCCTCTCAAAATGTGGAACAAATGAGCAAAATGTGGAACACTTAATCAAATCTTTACCTAGCAGGCTCAGAACACTGTTAAAATATTTGCATTTATGTTCAGAAAGTCTGTTTTTAATTGAATGATATATTTTTTGCATCATTTACTATAGATTTTTGCTTTAGAATGTGAATACTGAATGTGGAACAAGTCCTCACAATGTGGAACAGGGACCTTTTGTGAAGTAAAATGAGGAACGTTCCTCGTAATGAGGTACAGTTGAGAGGTATGGTCAGCATTGCAATATATAGCAGTGTCTGGAAATCAGGTGATTGACAAAAAACAATCAGTTTATCCATTAGCAGGTTATCTCAGTTTGCCACTAGAGGCCGCTACTTGATACAAACCTCAGACCTAGTGGCCTGCTGCAGTCCTAAACCCAGTTATACTCCTGCCCTCTAAGCCACAATGCTGCTGTCCCTGCCACTATGCTTCCTCATAATATTTCCACTCTCCTCTCTCACCCCTTCTCTCCAGTCACCCCTCCGGTGAACCCTCTCCTCCCTGCCACTCATTCTTCTACCTTACCATGTCCCAAGAGCCACCTATAACCACCCATGCCTCAACCACCCCAATCATATCACCTCCCCTCTCTCCTCATCAAGCGTTTCCCTCTCCCCTCCCTCTAAACCAGCCCCTCCAACTGTCCCCTACCATTCACCCAGCACTGCTCCACTCACACTACCTAAACCTGGAAGCTCTCCGGTGCCTAAACCTCTTAGCTCCCCCCTTCTAAGAAGAGCCTCAGCAGACAAAAGCAATCCCCTTTTCACACCCTCTCTCTTTTACTGGTCCTAACTGGAGATGTTCACCCTAACTCCGGACCTTCTGCACCAAACAATTCCTCATCCGCACCTCCACCCTCTTCCAGTCTGCCCTTAGTCACTCTCCCCAAGGGCCTCCGCATAATCCACCTCAACATCAGGAGCCTCCTCCCCAAATTGGACGCCCTCTCCACTTGGGTCACCCAGTACAACCTGGATATACTCTGCATCATGGAAACTTGGCTTTCTCCCAAAATCCCCAACCCACAACTGACCATCCCTAACTATGTCCTTTCCCGCCAAGACCGGGTTAAGCGAGGTAGGGGGTAGCTTTGTAAATCAGGGACACCATCCCTTACTCCATTTTATTCTGGGAGTCCTGCCACTCCTCCCAAAACCATTGTTGCGCACCTTACCTTTCCATCGTCAAATCCCCTCTATATAGGGGTTCTATATGCTCCATCAAAGACCTCCCCCGACTCCCTGGTCAAAGTCAACTCTGAAATTTCAACTAAAACATCAAATGGAGAACTCATACTACTAGACGATTTCAATCTCGACTGGCTCTTCCCCTCCATAAAACCCACTACGCTAAGGGTTGAAGCCCTAAACCTCTCTCAGCTAATCCAGAAACCAACCCGCCTTAACCACCGGTCCTCAAACCACACCCTACTGGACTGGATCTCATCCTCCCATCCTCACAGGATCACATCAGCTGACACCCTCTCCGATGCTCTGTGACCACTGCGCCACTTACTGCATCCGCAAAATTTGCACCCCACATTCACATCCCAAATGTATTTTGTCCCACCCACTTCGCCTCCTAAACAATCTGCCCTGCAGCATGACCTGACAAACGCATACTGGAGTCCAGTCTTTTCCGCCTCAGACGTCAACACACCCTATCACACTTCTGTGACACCTTTCAATGTACCTGGGATCACCATGCCCCCTCAGGAAAGTTAGAGTTAAAAGACATCACCACGCTTGAATCACATCTGACTTCATCACCCTGTGCCAAGTCAGGGACAAGGCATGGCAGCTTTACAAAGCCACCCAGACCACCCACGACCTCCAATCCTACAAGCACTTCAGAAATAAATGCACCTCAGCTATCCATCAATCTAAATCTTCCTACTTCCAAGCACAGCTCACCCAGCACCAAAACTCCCCTGCATCCTTCTGGAAGATGATCAACTCCATGATCAAACCCCCTCCCAAGCAGTCCTTCCCTGTCCTTAACATTGATGGCAGACAGGATTCTTATCCTGTCTCTGTAGCTGCTACTTTCAACTTGTTCTTTGTCTCATGCACCCTACCCATCTCCCCCCTCATACACCTGACCCTACCTAACTCCACCCACCTCTTCCCATGGTTTCCTCTTTCCTTCTTTCACAACCCAAGAAGTCTACAATGCAATCATCTCTCTCAACCAGTCCAAAACCAGTCCTGATGGATTGCACCCCAGACTTCTCTGCATCTCAGCCTCCGCCATCACAGCACCTCTGACACACATACTAAACCTCTCTCTCTCTCCCCACCACTATGGTTCATCAGCTTGGAAATTAGCCAAGATCCTACCCCTGCACAAAGGCGGTAACCCCTCTTCACTGGGAAATTACAGGCCCATCTCGCTCCTTCCCTCTCTCGCCAAAATCCAAGAATCCCTCACCCTGTCCAAACTGTCCGGCTTTCTCTCCTCAGACAGCTCCCTCTCCCCCTAACAGTCAGGCTTTAGAAAGCACCACTCCACCATCACCGCCTTGCTGAGTGTTACAGACTCTATTCTATCGGCTATAGACAACAGTCTGACCACCACCGCCATTTTTATCAATCTGCCAAAAGCTTTCGTCTCTGTCTCCCACACCCTGTTGCTCCATAAACTCAGCCACTTTGGCCTCGCCCAACCCACCATAAACTGGTTCCACTTTTACCTTCAGAATGGACAGCAATCCATTCAAATAGGGGATACCCTCTCCCCCCTCTTCCCATCCTCTCTGGCATTCCTCAAGGTTCAATCCTTGGCCCCATCCTATTCTCCTTATTTATAAACGACCTCCCCTCTGCCTGCCTCACAGCTAATGTGCATCTGTATGCTGACGATGCAATCATTTTTGCCTCGGGTCCCTCCCATGATAGTGTCTTCCTGGGTCTCCAATCTGACTTCAATAGAGTACAAGCCTGGTTCCTGAAAAATCATCTTAAACTAAACGATGAAAAGACAGTCACCATGGTCTTTGAAACTAGAAAAAACCTTACTTCCCTTCCGACACCCCCAGTGATCTCCACCCCGGATGGCTCTCTCTCCTAGACCTTGTCCCCACGTTCAAATACCTAAGAATCTGGCTCAGCAACTACCTAAATTTCTCTACTCACATAGAGGCCACCTGTTCCAAACTCAGGTCCAAACTTGCCATCCTCTATCGACACAAAGACAGGCTTCCCCTTCCCGCCCGCTGTGAAATCATACATAAAACTATCCTACTAATACTAGACTATGCAGACATTATATATTGTACTGCACCAACCTCATCTCTCTCCAAACTCGACATCCTTCTAAACGCATTCTGTCATTTTGCCACTGCCTCCCCTTCACTTACTCACCACAGCACCCTATATTCCACTCTCTCCCTGGCCTCGGTCTCCCACAGGAGAATCATCCATAGTGCTTCCCTCATAGCTAAATGCTAGCTGGGCTCCCTACCCCCTTACCTTACTTCCTGCCTCGTGCCAGATGACGCCCTAGGCTACTCTCTCCACCACAGTGATGCCCACACTTTCGACATCCCTCGCCCTCACACTGCCTCCAGCCAAGCCGCCTTCTCTTACCGCCTTCCCTTCCTATGGAACAACCTCTCACCCATCACTCACCAGGCCTCCTCCTTCCCAGAATTTAAGTGACTCCTCAGACTCCTCCCAACCACACCTTGCCTAAAGTGCGTTCAGGGACCCACCCCATGCAGGTTCCTAAACCGCTCCATTTTTAAATTTCCCAGTTGCTCACTTTCTCTGCCCATGTCTTACCACAGGTAATTATACAATTTCCTAAATCACTAGTGTACTACTCCTGGATCTGCCTTTAACATATTGTAAAAACTAAGTTGCTCCTATTTTTGTAAGCACTGTTTGTTATCTGCTGCCTGTTACCAGCACTCTATGTACAAGTCCGGCCTGTATTGGACTTGAATGTATTTATTGTACTAATTCTCCCCTGTAACTTCTATGTACTTCTCTGTACCCAGGTTGTGCCTGGAAACGAGCCTCGGCTCAGTGCGCCTTCTCCGGGTCAACAAATTTTAAATAAAAATTAAAAATAAAAAGCCTACCTCCTAGACCACTGTCAATCCACTTTCTATGGCCAAACCATACTCACTTCAGACTAATATATTCAGTGACTCCCAATACATCCCTGTCCATAGTATATGGCTACTGCATCTGGCATAATCATGGTCATGTCTTGTATCCTTGTATTTCTATAGATTGTCTGATCATTGGATTTCACATATATTGTCTTATTCATGAGTAATTGTTGTTATAATTTATTGTGCGATATACTACATGTACCTAATCTCTTGCTTCATTACCCACATTTGTACCTTTTTTTTACAATTTCCTGTTTTCCATGTACCTTGTAATTTGTTGCTTGTAACTAATCCTGGATCGCCCCTGAAAAAGGGACCCATGGTCTCAGTGGGCCTACCCGGTTAACAAAACTCAATAAATAAATAAGTATATTTTTCAATATTTTTGCTCCGAATTTTCAACATGCCTTTTTTGGGACCCCCACCTCTTAACCGATGGCAGTGAAATTAGGCAAATCTGTCCAGAAAGGTGATTTCACAGTAATTGCACAAAATCACCTTTCAGACAGGAGTTGAAAGTTTTCTTCACCCTTGTTCATGAGGTGCGGTCATAAAAAGGCTATGTTGAAAATTTGGGTTAAAAATATTAAAATACAACAAAGGAGAGCCTACATTGAAATTTGTGAACGCAGGCTCATAACTTTGGTCATTTTCAATATTTTGACCCCAGATTTTCAGTATAACCATTTCTTCACAACACCTCATGAATGTGACAGCTGTCATTTTTCAAATCCTGGCCAAAATGTGTTTCCGTGTCCTGAAAAGTGATTTCGCCGTCACTGTACAAAATCACCTTTCAGGCAGGAATTGAAAATTTTCTGTGCCCTTGTTCATGAGATGGAGTCATAAGAAGGCTGTGTTGAAAATTTGGGGTAAACATATGAAAAAAACAACAAACTTAAGAGCCTTCATTGAAATTTACCAATGCAGGCTCGTAACTTTGGTAATTTTCAATATTTTGACCCCAAATTTTTAACATAGCCATTTTTTCATACCATCTAATGAATGTGACAGCTGTCATTCCTCAAATCCTACCCAGAATGTGTTTTTTAACACCTGTGGCACAAAATGACGTTTCAGCCACTGTTTTATAAATAACACATGTTATGATCAGAAAGAGTGGTCATAGCAGATTTAATGTTAATGATTTCCCTATGTAAGCCAGTATTTTTAGCACCTGTGTTCACATATAGGTTTTCTTATTCCTTTATATTTTTTTCTAGGTGACCTAGTTCAGCCTCCTTGAGTCTTTTTTTGTGTGAGGCGAAAGAGATTATATGGACCCTGATGTAAGTTTTAAATAAATCCCACAGGTTGGCTGTAGTGACCTCGACATTGTCCTTGAGCTCAAAGAAGAATTGTATTTCCTCTCTTAACCAGGCCAGAAAATCACTGTAATTTAGTAACCTACAGCTGAATTTCCGGCTTCGTTCCGAAGGCATACGTTGATCAATGACAAAATCCATAGAGACAGGAGCATGATCAGAGGTGGTAATATTCCCAGTACTGTTTGGGAGCGACTTGATGAGAAAAACATAGTCTAGTCTACTGGAGGAGTGATGCCTGTTAGAATGGAAAGTGTAGTCCCTGCCTTTAGGGTGAATGATTCTCCAGGCATCTGTGAGGCCAAATTCTGCACAAAAAAGCTTTCAAGGCATTAGAAGTAACAAGAGTGTGCTGTGGGATTTGTATAGGTGCTGTCCACATAAGGATCTAGCTTCTTGAGGAACAGAATACAAACACCCTTACTTTTTGTATTAAATGAGCTCCCATATATCTTACCCACCCATGACCTTTTGAGTTTTGCAGTCTCTTCTACAGACAGGTGTGTCTCCAGAATAAAGGCAATATCAGCTTTTAAAGTCTGTAAATATGTCAAAACCACAGACCCTTTAATAGGGTTGTTGCAGCCTTTGATATTCCAAATAACAATTCGTAAAATTGATTGTGATACTGACATCTTTAGAGCCACTTAAAAACCAAAAAGAGAATATGCAGCTCACTTGCTTATATGCTACTCAACAGGCTGTACTAGGAACCTAAAGCTAAACTAATATTTTATTTCATTTTATTATTTTATTGAAAAGTTTCACCAGGAAAAGCACACTAAGCAAATACAATTGCTCATCTCCCAGTCGTCTGGGACAGGAGAAGCAACAACATAGCAGTGCATAACAATGTAATATATCATATGCAATATGAGATTATACAACAATATATGGAAAGAGTGCAAGGACAAGAGTATAGACAACAAATAAAACGAGTAATATACGGTGTTGAAAGTGCTGGCAAAAATCAAGCGCTAGAGCAGAGAAGGATACCCAGTTAAGTTAGATGATGAGGAAGAGGGAAGGGGGTGGAGCCAAATAGCACCAAAGGTGAACTGGAATGGTAGAAACTAATGGATGGAGCAAACTAGAAGCAGGAGCAGTTGGTAGAGAGGAAGTTGTACTGGGAAGAAGAGAGGGAGTGGGGGCTGGAGGAGTGTCTAATTTGAGGGATAGTTGGTTCCAGAGTTTATGGAATCAGTGCAAAAAAGTAGCTTGGCCTGCTGAAGTTGAGCAGCATGGAACGGCCAAGGTACAAGTATCCTGTGATCTGAGGGAGGGGGGAGCAAGCTAATAGAGGATATGAGATAGGGTGGGAGAGAGACAAACTAATATTTGGAAATGGATTTAACACAGTTAGATAGGCGCCAGTTGTCAAGAGAGGGAAAGGCTAGAGAGTGATATAAAGCGCAGCGGTGACTCTGAGTGTGGAAGGGAGAATCCAGGGCAAAGCAACAGAAGGCGTTAAAGAGGGTGTCCAGTCTGGTTAGGGAGGTCTTGGGAGCAGCACTGTAGACTATGTTACAGTAGTCAAAAATGAGGAGAATCATTTTCTGCACAAGTTTACGCCTTACCGGTAGGGATAGACAACTATGATTCCTGTACAAGGCACCTAGTTTGGGGCGCAGTTTTTTCAGGATGACGTGCACATGAACAGAAAAGTTAAGGTGCTGGTCAAGCCATACACCAAGGTATCAAAAAGAGGAGGTATCCTCTAGAGTAGTCCCATCAAGGGTGTGAAAACGGGGTAAGGAGGGGAGCTTTGAGAGTCTCTGCCTAGTGCCAAAGGTCATAGAGACGGTCTTCTTGACATTTAGAAAAAGCTGATGTGACTAAGCCAATGCTGAACTTTATGAAAGTCTGGTAGTTACATCAATGGGAGACTGTCCGGTAGTAAACAGGACAGTGTCATCAGCCTACATATGGATAGAGGAGGTGCAGAGTAATTTGAGGAAGATGGAAAAAGGCATGGGGCCTAGCACCGATCCTTGCGGCACACCAGTGTTAATGGGGGGACAGAGTCAGCAATTTTAACTGACTGAGACCTTCCAGCTAGGTAAGCACTGAATCAATTTATTTTAGAGTCCATTAGGCCTGCAGCAGTTAGATTATTTAGAAGGAGAGGGTGAGAGACAGTGTCAAAAGCCTTTGCAAGGTCAACAAAGATAGCGGAAGTGATTAGGCCACTATCCATCCCTGAGAAGATGGAATCAGTGAGCCTAAGCAACGAGGTGGTGGTGGAGTGATCTTTCCGGAACCCAGACTGGAAAGGTGTGAAGAAGAAGGATTCTGAGAGGAATGCAGTGAGTTGAGAGAGGACCAAGTGCTCCTGTAGCTTGGCAAGAATAGGGATGAGAGAGATTGGACAATAGTTGCCAGGTGAAGTGGGGTCACCGCCCTTGGGTAGTGGGAGGACAATTGCATACCTCCAGGTGGTCGGTGCAGTAGCAGATCAGAAGGATAGATTTAGTAAATCTGCTAGTGGAGAGGAACTTGCTGGAGCAGATAAGAATAATAGTTTAGGATCAAGCCTATTTTTTTATTTATCCAGGAGAGACACACTAAGCTGAAAGCTTATCTACAGGTGCAACCATACCTCTCAGCCTCCTGCTTTGTAAATCAGGGACAAGGCTTAAAAAAATCAGGGACAAAGAACCAAAATCAGAGACACATTTTCAAAATTGGTGTTATCCACTCAGGAAGCTGGTGAAATAAAGGGCTTAGTGTAAAATGCATTTTCTAAGAAAGAACAAGTTTGTAACTTTAATGTTTGACATTATTTTGTGCTTACAACTCCCACTGTTTGGTCACCGGAAACACAATTTTTAGGAGGGACACAGTAAAATTTTGAAGCAGAATTAGGGACGTCCCTGAAAATCAGGGACAGTTGAGAGGTATGGGTGCAACCTGGGAGCACAAGGAAGTTAAGCAACTTGCTCATGGTCACACAGTATGCAAGTGAGGACTGAGGAATTCAAACTCAGGTCTCCAAGTTTGCAGCTCAGAGTCTTAAACCACTGCACTATACTGCCTGGCGAACTACCTTTAGCAGGGTTGATTGCTTGGAGGGCTGCTAAGGTTCTGCAGGAGAGACAAGTGTGAAGGAGAAGGAGTCACACTTAGGGTTGTTGCTATGGGGGGAGGTGGGGAGGAGGGTGGAGGAGGGGGAGAAGGTGGAGGAGGAAGGGTTGATAGTAGAACAGTAGCTAATATCTGTAACTATGTAAAAAACATGCAACTGTCAGTTTAAACAAGTTTAACTATACTTTATTAACTTGGCTATACGCAATAATGTCTACTATAAGATCACCCAACTATTACTAATATGGCAATGAAGAAAATAGTGTTATCAGGCTGCTATTAGAACACAATTCATCCATAGCAGTTTGCTTTGTCAAATCTAGAGGAGCAGAGAAAGAAGTGGCCAATGATGAGGCTTCTCTACTGTACCCATTTGCAACTATGTAAATCTGCACAGTGAAATAGCAAGAAACAAGCATTTGTCAATGCCAAATGTTGGCTTGCTGGAACTGGCATTGGTAGTGCAGGTGTTAGAAAGATGCATAACAGGATTGGCAGTGAAGTAGTGAAGTGACCCCGACCCCAGCCTCACCATACAGTGACAGGCATTGGGGTATGCCTTTGGGTCGTTGGCCATAATGCGCATGCCATTTCACCCCACCCTACCCCGCAGAGACCGACAAGTGCCACAATGTGCCTTGGGTTCCTCGGGCCTTATGTTCACCCTATTCCATAAGGAAATATACTGACATGGGTGCAGTGTAGAAGAATGGGGTGAACACTGGGGTCGAAGAGTCCAAAGCACACCTCGACGCCTGTGTGGTTGCAGGGTGGGGGTGGAATGGCGTGAGCATTACAGCCGACAGTGCCAAATCACACCCCTGATGCCTGTCAGTCTGTATAGGGTGGGGCATTATGGGTGGAAACCCTAATGTCCAAGGCATTTGTTGGTATTTTCACTCCAAATTTTCAACATGGGCTGTTTGTGACCCCCAACCTCATGAGCAGTGGCATTATGAGTTTGTTTGCCAAAAGGTGATTTTGTACTGTGAGTGTGCATTTTGGTGCCACAGGTGCGAAACCACATTTTGGGCAGGATGTGAAAAATGACAGTTTCACTGTGCATGAGGAGGTGTAAAAAAAATGGCATTGTTGAAAATCTGGAGTGAAAATATAACACATTGGTGACATCTTAAGTGTGCATAGAAATTGTGCAACGCACGCCCATAATGCAATTATTTTGGATTTGTTTAACCGAATTTTCAACATAGGCACTTTGGGAACTTGGATCATGAACAATGTCACTGTGATTTTGTTAATCTGGCCTGGACATTGATTTCCCACAGTGACTGCGCCATTGTGTGACATGTGCAAAAACACATTTCGTGCAGGATGTGAAAAATGACAGCTGTACTGTTCATAAGGAGGTGTACAAAAATGACAATGGTGAAAATCTGGAGTGAAAATATGGGAAATTGGTGGCGTCATGAGCGTGTAACGCAATTATTTGGGGTACTTGCTTACCAAATTTTCAACATAGGCATTTTAGGACTTCCACTCATGAACATTGTCACTGTGATTTTGCTAATGTGTCCTGAACATTGATTTTGCACAGCGACCATACCATTGTGCGCCACATGCGCGAAAACACATTTTGGGCAGGATGTGAAAAATGAGAGCTATACTGTTCATAAAGAGGTGTGAAAAAAGGACTATGCTGAAAATCTGGAGTGAAAATATTAAAAATTATTAAAGTTATTTTCGTGCGTTGAAACTGCACAACACACGCTCCTAACATGGTAATTTTTTTTAATCTTTTAACCAAATTTGCAAGATATGTTTTTGGGACCCCACCGCATGAACAGTGGCATTGTCCTTCTGTTAATCAGTCCCAAAAGGTGATTTTGCGCAGTGACTGCAAATAACCTTTCAGAGCCAAGTAACAACATGACAGTGCATGTGTTCATGAAGTGGGGTCCTAAGCACCCCATTTTGAAAATTTGGAGGCAAAATTCCAAAAAATGGCTGAGTATGCACCTAAGTAAAAAAAAACTATTTATGCCATTATACAGCTTACTGGCATTTCTTCAGTTCGTAGTCGGCTTTGAAGAGTGCAGACATGTTCCCAGTCCACCAGAGATCGCCGCACCAAACTCCTGAGGTAATTATGGTGTCAGGGGGGTGTGGGGAGGTGGGTGCACAGCAGGTGGGCATGGGTTGGGTGGGGGGATGCCATAGGCAGCGTCGCACCATTTTTTTCTTTCAGGTACTTAAAAAAGAAAAAGAACGCCGTGGACAGTTTCCTTTTTTACAGGTGTGTAAAACTGTTCTGCACACTGGGGTGGGCTCCTGGTGTGCCCCATGACTTTGGGGGGGGTGATGTTGGCCACACTGGAGTGGGCTCCCAGTGTGGCACAGAATGGGGATGGTGGCAAAACATGCCTGATGACGGTCAGCTTTGATTATGGGGAGGCACACTGGGGTGGGCTCCCAGTGTGCACCACAGTCTTGGGGAGGTTTATTTAGCATGCTGACAGGGGGATTGGGTACCCCTGTAGTCGGCATTGTGTGGCAGGTGGTGGCAGTTGCCGTCATGTTTACTGAAATACTTCACTAGGAAAGGCACGACGGGAGGTGTGTTGTGCCAATGCATGACAAGCTTGTCTCTCATTGCAGTGGCACTTTCCTTACATGTCATGACCACTTTGCATACTTTGTGTGTCAGTGCTTGCATGCTAGCTTATTGGGGAATGAGGGATGCACTTACTAAAGCATGCCCTGCATTCACCCACACAGATGCACCTCCGAAATCTGCCATTACTGCAAGATGTTGGCTGGGGTGCAGGTGCAAGCCAACATAAAAAGGCTTTGACAGAAAAAAAACCTTAGGCAGAAAGGCTAAAAAGTTAAAGTGTTATCTCCATGTAGCTATAGAGAGTGAAACTACCAAATCATCAGACCCACTCAACAGCCCACCCAGGCAATGTGGCTTAGAGAAAATTATATAGCTGTGATACACCAGATGTCTCAATTAACCAAACTAGCTATTGAGGAGTGAAATTAAAGACAAAGAAAAACCAAAATGAATATCAGATCACTTGGCAACCAAAGGAATGATGTCCTTCTCTGACAGTTATTTATAGTGCCCTTAGTTTATATTAGCTAGAGTAACACATACTACAGAATTTAGCAGGTTGTCACCTCTGTGTTCTCATCATAGTGACCAACCTCCTTGAGGCTAAGAAATTAGCTGTGGAGAGAATTTGTTAGTTTGGAAAGCTGAGTATCCCATGAGCTGCAGGACAGTGAGCCACCTCGTGGCTGACTAATTAATGAGGAGAGGAAGTATGTGAATTTAGTATACCGATACCGCCCTTGAGGTTTGCTTTCAGCAAGTCAGCACGTGGCAACAGATTTGGCCCTGCACTTGTATATTTGCAGACTGCCTTGCTAACATAAGTTGTCATTTCCAGATCAGACTCCTGTAGTCTAGTAGCGTAAAGGGTCAAACACTACCTACCTGCTCCATCATTTATATTCAGATTAATGTATGATAAATGAAAGTGCAGAGACCTATGCATCAGTAGCCAATAAGATATCCCCACCCCCTTAAAAAAAGAAAAAAAATATACAACTAAGCCAGTTAAATTGTTTGGTCTGTGAACTGTTGCATCTGCTTATCATAAACCTTTAAAACAAATAAAGGGTAATATTTATTTTAAAATAGAGTGTCACCCCCTTAGACATGCATGGCTACACACTTAAGTTATACAATGCATTGAGGTAAAATAAACGTTCTTGTCTGTGTACTAGATGACTGTGTTTGACAGGTAAAACTGCAAGTAGGTATAGTCTGCCTTATCATTAGTAGAAAACCCTGTGCAGCTTCACTAACATGTTACCAGTCACATTTCAAGACCATTTCCTGTTTCAGCATGTGGGGAAACCCAACAAATGCAGCTGACTAAAGGGAGTTTATACATTCGCAAACCTGGTAACCCCTGCCTTGTTTACAAAGAGTGATTAATCATGACTCACCCTCTCACTGGCCATTACCACTAGAGCTGATGATGCATACAATCTTGGCTGATGTATGGAATGCAGGAGATAGAGAATATGGGGCCCAGTATTCAGAACTGCGCCTGGCAATGGCGCAAGTGATGGTGCAGTGCAACTGAGTTACGCAGGAGCAACAAAGGGATATATTCAGAAGAGATGTGCCATGGCGCATCTCTTCTGAATATAACAAATAATGCGTGTGGCACAAATACAATGCACTGGTGCATCCCCCAGACAGGTCTGAATACCAAGAATGGGAAATGCACCAGCGCATCAGAGATACGCGAGTGCAAATTCCTGATATTCAGACACAAATATGCAAATGGTGCCATAATGCATGCAAAATGCAAATGGGACTATCTGCATATCATTATGGCCCCATGTGCATGTGTTGTGCAGGGCTGGCCAGTGAAATGCACCTGGTACCCTGCAGAGCATGCGGTTCCTGTACCAGGGACCGCAGTAGTACCCCCATCCCGAACCAACGATCACTGTAAATATGGCTCAATACAGTCCCTAGCAGTCTAGTGGTACCCCCCTACCCACCCATAACCCCGATTGACGTATTATAATAAATTTAATCTCCCTGGTACTCTAATGGTATTCCCCCTGCCCTCCTGTACCTCCAATCCCTGTACTATAATAATGTTAATCTCCCTGGTAGTCTAGTGGTACCCCGGTAACCCCAATCACTGTAGAAATGGCAATGTCCAGCCCCTGGTGGTCCAGTGGCCCCACCCACCCACACAGGAACCCCAGCCCACCCAGCCCCCATCGGCGGGCAGCAAACTCAACCGCATTCCTCCATGGCTGCCTGTTGAATGACGGCTTACAGTATCAGCTGCAAGCCCATTGGTCCTCATTGTGGACCAATGGGCTTCTGGTCTATACTAATACTAGTCGTCACAACTTTGACTGACAGGCATTGAAGTTGTGACTTGGAATTATGCCTGTAATACACATGCCATTCCACCCCCACCCTACAGCCACTGACAGGCATCGAGGTGTACCTTGGGGTCTTCGGGCCCAGCGTTCACCCCATTCTCCTATACCGCACCCATTTCAGCATATTTCCTTATGTAATGGGATGAGTGTAAGGCCCAAAGTCCCCAAAGCACACCGCAACACCTGTTAGTGTCTGCAGGGTAGTGTGAGATGAAATGGCGTGAGCATTATGCCCGATGATCCAAAGACACACCCACAATGCCTGTCACTCTCTTCAGGGTGAGAGTGGGTTGGCAAAGGCACACCCCCAATGCCTGTCACTCTCTGCAGGGTGGGAGTGGGTTGGCAAAGGCACACCCCCAATGCCTGTCACTCTCTGCAGGGTGAGAGTGGGTTGGCAAAGGCACACCCCCAATGCCTGTCACTCTCTGCAGGGTGGGAGTGGGTTGGCAAAGGCACACCCCCAATGCCTGTCACTCTCTGCAGGGTGAGAGTGGGTTGGCAAAGGCACACCCCCAATGCCTGTCACTCTCTGCAGGGTGGGAGTAGGTTGGCAAAGGCACACCCCCCAATGTCTGTCACTCTCTGCAGAGTTGGGGTGGGGTTGGCATTAGTTCAATACTTCACTGACATTCCTATTATGCATCTCTCTAACTCCTGCACTACCAGTGCCAATGCCAGCAAGCAAACATTCGGCATTGACAAATGCTTGTTAAAATGTATAACCATACTGTATATACAAATATGATAAATTACTAAATGGTGTAATATTCATTTTGGATTACAAAAGCCTTCCCCCCACAATTTTCCACTTATGGTATTAAATATTATATGCTAGATATTAGCTCCAAGTACCTATACATGACATTTATGTGCAGGATGTAATACTATACCATGAGCATATTTTGACCTGAATGACCTTATGCTTGATTATTTTATTTGGGGTCCAAAAAAAGTCAGCTCAGAGCTTGTAGTGCCTTCACATAGACTTATAAATTCATCTGTGAATAGAAAATGTAGGATACATTTTTTTTGCATAAGATTAGGATTTTAGAAGTTAATTTTCACAACAGACATAAAAAACAAATACAGACACACATAACAGTCTGGTGCAATAAAAGGAAAAAGTGTACATTTCCTTAGACAACACAGTATTACCAGATCTCTAGATCATCCAATACAAATAATATACGTCAGGCACACCCTTACACACATGGGGTCCCAAACCTCTAAACCAATAGGCATGTGGTAATTTCCGTACCCTTCAAACCTTTACCCACTGAGGCCTCCCCTTAGTATCATTTCCTCTGCTGGACTCAGTGAAGATAAAAACGGAGACCAACTCTGAAGAAAGCTCTCCTCTCTCTCTCTCGGACTCCCATTGTGAGCCTTTCAAGTGCTAGGGTCTGCAATATCAGAGTACACCATTGCTGTATTGTAGGTTTAATCTGGGAGACCCACATATTTTGTATACAATGGTGGGCCAGCACAAATAATGTTCTCTCCCATTGGGGAAGAGGCACCCACTCACCTCCCTCCTCTTCCTCCACTCCAAATAAGCAAGCCAAAGGGTCCCTCTCCAAGTTTTTCCCCAACATTTTTGTAGCCTCTGAGACCACATCCCCCCAGAAACTTTGCAATGCTGGGCAAGTCCAAAAACAGTGGATATATGTGCCTCTCTCTACCCCACACCTGCCACACATAGGAGATACCGATGGATGGGCCGTATGCACTATAACTGGAGGGTAATGCAACTGGTGTACAAATGTAAAAAAGGTTTCCTTAAATTTATTGCAAACTATTATAGCAGAGCGCATCGGGAGCACCACCCCCCAGTTCTTGCCGGAGATAGCCCTAGCTAAGTCCCTCTCCCACAATCTCTTTGCTTTCTCAGTCAAGTCTGGGATTAGTTGTCTTCCATGCTTGGCTGCCTTCCCAATAAACCCTTTAGGGTCAGTCTTGACTTGGTACACAAGGCTCTCCACAGGATCTAGTTTAATCCATCTGAATTCTTCTCTTCCTAAACTATTCACAAAAGCCCTAGCCTGCCAATATCAAAATTGATGTTGCCTCCCGAGCTTTAAACTGTGTTGCATTTGAGCAAATGTGCACATCTTCCCCTATACTAGTAAACTACCCACATTATGAATTCCACCCTTCTCCCAATCCCGAAAGCCTCCATCCTCCACCCCGGGAAGAAAAAAGGGATTTCCCACAATCGGCAGTAACATTGTCTCTCCCCTGTGAGCATCCTTCTATTTCCTAAACTGTACCCAGGCCTCCAGCACCATCCCTACCAAGGGGTTACCAATTCCTACCATTTTAAAAGCTTTAGGTCCTTTAGTGTGGAGATACGCCGTGAGCCTGCCAGCATTGCTCTTCTGCTCCAGGTCCACCCAACTGGCAACCTTCGGTTGGTGAACCCAATCTGTAAGGTACCGTTGTTGCATTGCAAGATAATAGTTACTCAGATCCAGGAAATTTAGTCCACCCTTACTCTTCTCTGCTTTCAACCTTTGGAGACTAGCCCATGATCTTTTCCCTCACCAAATAAAGTTGGTGAAAGCACTTTCCACCTGCTTCAGGTCCCTTTTTGTTAACCCCATATAGAGCATTTGCATCTGATAGAGGATCCGACGGAGGACGTTCATTTTAATAAGATTGACTCTCCCGAGCCATGAAACTGGGATCTGCATCCACCTTCTAAGGTCTGCTTCTATCACTTTAATCAGAGGGCAGTAATTCAAACTATACAATGAGCCCAAGGATTTTCCCACCTTAACCCCAAGATAGGTGAAGCTGGTTCGTACCACCTTCAAACCCCACTTCTCCTTTTCCTGTCCCAGACCCGGGAAATGAAGCAATTCAGACTTCACCAGATTGATCTTGTACCCAGAAAACTCAACAAAGTCCCTTATCAATGCCAGCAAAGGAGGCATCGTTTCCTTTGGGTTTTGAACAAAGAGGAGCATATCGTCCGCATAGAGCGTGACTTTGTGTGGTATTACCTTCTCCCCCTGTATCCCCTCAATACCATTGTGTTGGCGAATTGCCACTACTAGTGGTTTTATAGCCAATGCAACAAAAGTGGGGATAGCAGACATTCCTGTCTGGTACCCCTCTCAAGATGGAACTGGTCTGACAATGCCCCATTCACCAAAATTCTTGCCCTGGGATCAGCATACATGGCCCGTACCCACCACATGTATTGTTCACCCAGACCAGACCGGGACATAACCTCAAAAAGATATTCCCATTCAACTCTATCAAACGCTTTTTCTGCATCCATAGATACAATGCCCATACTCTCCCGGCCCCGGGACGTTCTCCACATCACATTGAGGAGGCGGCGCATATTGTGGTAGGACTGTCGCCCTTTGATAAACCCTGTCTGGTCTGGGTGAACCAGGTCCGGCAGGACATCCACTAGCCTGGTAGCCAGGATCTTCACCAGTATTTTCACCTCGCAGTTAAGCAGCGATATAGGCCTATAAGAGGCGCACTTGAGTTCATCTTTGCCCAGTTTAGAAACCAGACATATCGCTGCTTCATAACAAGTATTAGGCAAGACTAACTCCTCTCTCTCAGGCTTTGCAAACACCTCACAAAGGACTTTTTCCAGTTGCCCCCTCAACAGTTGGTAGTACTCTATCGAGAACCCATCTGGTTCCTAGCTATATCCCTCTGCAATTTTTGTATAGCCTCCCCTATCTCCACCGGTGTGAGTGGTCGATTCAGCAACTCTCTTTCGTCAGATGTAATGCTTGGCAATGGTGTTCTGTCCAGAAAGTCCTTTATCTGTTTCTCCTCCCCCTCATGCTCCACTCTATATAGTTGGCTATAAAACATTCTGAAACATTCCCTAATCCTCCTGGCATCTGTACACATGGTCCCTCCTGTATTCCTGACCACTGTGACCCTAACAGGGCACCACCCTCCCTTCATGAGATGTACAAGCAGAGGCCCAGGCTGGTTACCCCACTTGAATATCTGTCATTTACAATAAAACCAGGACCTCCCAGCTTCTTCTCTTAGCAGGGCATTCAGAGCCTCCCTAGTTGTTTTCAGTAACTGCTCTGCCCTGTGCTGTTCACCAACTGCAACCCTCTTTTCCAGGTCCTTCAAACGCAATTCTAGTTCCCCCCTTTGCTCCTGCTTTTTCTAAGTCTCGCCATATATTCAATAATTACTCCATGCATATACGCCTTCCCTGCATCCCAAAAGATCATTTTGTTTGTGTCCTGTCCTATATTTGTCTCAACATAGAGCCACCACTGTTCCTCTAAGTGCTCCCTGAAATCCTGATTTCTGATCATGTATGTGGGGAACTTCCGGGAGGGTGCCCTCTCGTCCATCCCTACAAAATATCTTGATAATCACCATCGCATGGTCAGATAGATGTATGGGGCCATGCAATACATCTTGAACCCTCCCACACCAGTTCTGGGCATAAAAATATAGTCAATACGTGACCATACTTTGCGTGGGTTAGAAAAAAATGTATACTCTTTTGCTCCCAGATTAATTGAACGCCATCCATCCACTAGTTCTAGGTCAGCTACACCTATCTGCCACTGCCTCATAATCTCTGATGTCCTCCCCCTGCCCTATGAGTGATCCATTTGGGGATCCATTGTCCAATTAAAATCCCTCCCAGCAGTAAACCCCAGAATTGTTCTTTGGTAAGCAAATCCTGCAAGAACATACAGTATAAAACATTGGGTCATAGACCACTGGAGCGTATATGCTTACATATGTAACTTTTTCTCCATGCAGTTCCCCTGATATGAAAACATATCTGCCCTCTTTCTGATCTTTTACCACTTTCTTTATTTCAAGTGGGAAGGCCTTATGTATAAGGATAGCCATCCCCTCTTTTATGAGATGAATAAGACGCCGCATAGCATCTTCCCACCCAGCTTCGCACTAACTTGGCGTGCTCCACTTCTGTCAGGTGCATTTCTTGGAGTAACGCCACGTGTCTCCCTACCCTTTTTAGAGCTGTCAACAGCGATGTCCTTTTCACTGGATTAGCTATTCCCTTTACATTCCATGAAACCACATGAGCAGTTTGTGTCTTAGCATTATATTAACATATGCTCCCTCTTGATTGCCCCACCATAAGAATGAACATAGGAACAATCCCACTTGTTCCATTGGGACTCATAGTGTTGTTCAGTCAATATTGCATGAGCCTGTAAAAGTTCATGTACACATAAAACATCTAATGCACCTGAAAATATTAAAACAGCAACAGTTAAAACAAGAACTGCATAACCAATAACGTATAGCCTCCCAACTTCTCTCTCTCTCTCTCTCCCCCCCTTGTCCCCGCCACTCCCTCCCCTCTCATCCCCATTAATTCTTGATTTTGTATTGTCCGATTCATGTACCCTCTCAGTCCTTCCCCATGCCTCTTTAGCACCTCCCCAGTGCTTAAATCACCCCATTTCTCACTTCCTCTCAGTCCTGATCCTCTCAACCCTCACTGCCTCCCCTCCTCCCTTTCATTCCCCATCACTATCCTAATCTGTGACACTAACTGCCACCTGAGCAAGAGTGTCATATTGATCCCCACTTTTGACATGTTCGCCCCACCGCCCCACCCGACAGCTGAAATCGTAATCACTATACCCCTTCCTAGCTTTAAACAGTGTGTGTCTTTCACAGGATGATTTTGATGCCTTCATAGTTCCATCCACAACAGAATTGTCATGCCCCAAATCCAGTACTTCACCTCCCATTTCCCTCTCATCTAGATCCCATAATAATCGTGTAGAAAAAAACTCAAACAGAGGAGAAGAGAGAACTCTCCAGCATATCCCCTTCTGGCTTCCCAATCTATGTTCTATATTTTAAACTTTTAAATCCAGCGTGCACCCCCTCGATTACGCAGCTCTCCCATCCCTCGATCCAGCTCCCGTGTAGTTAGGAAGCGAGGAGGCGGGAAAGGCCTCATCCAACAATTCGCACAGTGGCAGCAACCCTCAGGAAAGAAGGAGGACAGTCAGAAGAGGTGTGAGGGCACAACTAAAATTCACAGTTGCCATTGCAGGATGCCTATTCCTCCCCCGCTCCACCCCCGACCATCCATGAATTTAGTCCTCTGCTCACCGGAGTCTCCAACCTATGGCCCACAGAGTTAATCAAGATAAAAGTTCAGACAAGGAATCTGGACCTTCATAATCCATCCTTCAGGGCTGTAGCATCGAGAGGCCTCGTCCTCCACCTCCCACTGTCCACACCAATGATGGTGAAAGCACGCCACATCCATAACAACAACGAAGCACAAAGTCCAACAAGAATAAAGTCAAACAGTCTCACAAGTAGTAAATTAGGGGAAATGTCTACTCAGCCTGGTGATCCTCAGCCCACTTTTGACTGCAGTGATTTAACATATTGTTCAGCTCTAGCAACCTCCCAGAATGAAAATGTTGCTCCTTCGTACTGAATTTTCAGAGCTGCAGGATAGGTTAAGAAGTTGTCCACCTTCATGCTTCTTAGCTGGGCCATCACTCCATTAAACCTTTTCTTCCACTGAAGCAGTCTGGCTGAGTAGTCCTGCGATAAGAACAAGTGGACCCCATCATTTTCCAGACTCCTCTTCTCCCTGTACACTCTCAGGATCTCCTTGCGATCTTGGAAATTATGAAACCTCATTATAATCTGCCTCGGGGGCTGATCAGGTGGAGGTCTAGTCATAACAGAGCAGTGAGCTCGCTCCATCTTTATGCACCCATTTTTAGGTTGGAGGCCCAGTAATTCTGGCATGATTTTCGCACAAAACACCAAGACACTTGCACCCTCTTTCCCCTCTGGGAGCCCCCTCAGGCATAAGTGAAGGCGTCTTTGATCATTTTCTTGATAATCAAACACCTCTTTAAAGTCCTCCAGCTCCTTTTGTAAAGCTCTCATTTGCCCTGATACTGATGCCAGCTCATCCTCCAGATGGGAAATTCTTTCTTCAGCTTCGGCCAGTTTATTTGCCTGGATGGTTTGCTGCTCCAGAATGTCCTGTAATTTAGAATCGAGCTTGCCTTCTAGTTTGATGAGGCACAGCTCTAATGCTGTAATCACCTGCCCCGTAACTTCTCTACTGAGCGCCATCACCTCTGCAGCCGACAGGGAGACTAGGCTTGGATTTTCGGCCACCGCCACCTTCTTACAACTTTTGTTCACCAGCCTCTGACTTTCTGTAGGGTTTGGAGTCAGATATTCATCCATGACACTTTCTGGTACCTCTCCACGCACTTGTGACTGGAAGTTCGAGGTATTTAGATAATTTAATTCTTTATTTTTCAGCCGTCGTAGCGGAGCAGTGAAATGGCATGTCTCTCCGGTTAGCTGCTCATTAGCGCCCCCAGGATATGTTTTTTAGGCTTGGCGCATATCTTGACTTGGTGACCTCCCACTTTAGATATATCGTAGTGTGATTTAAGCGCAAAAAATGGTCATCCATTTGGATTGATATAGTACAATGAAGCTCCTAAGGAGAGCACATGTGTTTTGTTCTACTTTTTTTTATTATTAATGTGTAGGATGTCAGATTACAATTTGAGCATATTTTTATGACCTCCTAGTTTATAAATTTAATTTGGAGTCTAAATAAGTTAGCAAGGAGATTACATTGATTATATATGAATAGTAAGTGCAGGATATGAATTTTAAAGTACTGAGCATATATTGACCTTAGTGACCTCCCACTAAGGATATATTGTAGTGTGGTTCAAATAAGTTAAAAAGGTCACCTGTTCAGAATTTTAGCACTCCAGTGGAGCTTTAACTATAACACTAGATTATAGCGCCTAAACATTTATGTAGTTTGGTGGGAGCACTGTGTAAAGTATCAACTAACATATTATATTCAAGGCTTTTGAAATTATGCTTAGACTCTACATGCAATGTCTGATGTACTATGGCATTCTGTTACTAACAATTTATGTAACGTTACAATTATTGCCACTTCTTATAAGTAAGTAAGTAAAAGTAAGTCAAAATTAATTTTTAAGCTCTTTTCCAAAAACCAAAGCGCTGTATGCATTAGCAATTAAAAATAGACATTAAACAACAATAAAATCAATCACCATAAGTTTGCCCTAGCGAAGGGTGTGCTCCTTCCCTCCCTCAGCTATGGGCTGCACCTATTTGCTCGCTCTCCAAAGACACATCTCACCTGGTGGTACACTGCTTACAATAACATTTGTCGTTTTGCCTTGGCTGCCCCCCAACTCACCCCCCACGCTGTAGCTATATGAGAACTCTGCTAGCTCTCACCAGCTAGATACCTTGATTTTGGTTTGGGATGCCTCTCTGGGAAAGTGATCAGAACCCCCCAGGGCTGGCCCAGCTTCTGCCTAAAGCTCAATCCACCCCCCTACCAACCTAAGGTCTCTCACATCAAGGATGCTCAAAGTCCCTCCTACCCGGACCCTCATGGGGGATCGGGACTTTGCCATAAGTGCGCCCAGACTCTGGAATACGCTGCCTGTGGATATCCAAGCTGTCCCCTCCTATCTGAGTTTTCAAAATTCCCTGTGGGGTTTCCTAAAACTAGCATCAGAGTGTGACTGCCCCAAACCTCCCTAGAGTAAAGTGTCAAATTGTGTTGTCTGAACCTCCCCAGGGTGTCTCCATTGAATTCCTGGAGACACTGTCGCCACTGTATCAATGACTTCTGACTACTCCTGCCTAAAAAGCCTTGGGCATTTTTACACCCATTATTGCTCCACGATCATAGGCTAACCATGACATATTGCACCTAGGTCACTTGGTAGAAACTTGTACTACCAAGTGTTTCTGTTTCTGTCTAACACGTGCATATTTAGAAAAATGTGATGAGCTGTATATACCTGTCCGTGATCCAACTAGCCTAGGGGGTGTATACGACAATGTTATAAGTTATATATGACCAATCTAGTCCATGAGCTATGCTCCACTCCTATGTATGATGACCTGTATTTATCTGTCAGTTGAACTAGCTAGTCTACAGTGTATAATCTGAAATGTGCTTACTACTATATGTTTCCCCTAGCGTCAAATGATGTATTTCCCACGTTTGTTTACTGTGACAAAAAACTGTACTCTCTTCGCCATGTCTCCTTGACTGTTGTTCCTCATGTTGTACTCTCCCGGGTCGTTCCTGAAAATAGGCATAATACTTGTCTATTGTACTTACCCGGTAAACAAAAGCTAAATAAATAAATTAAAAATAGAAATGTTTTTAATTCTGCTTTAAAGCTGTCGACGGTCAGGCAGCTTTGTATCCGACAAGATAGAGAATTCCACAGGGAAGGGGCAGTATACGAAAACGCATGTGCCCCAGATGTTTTCAAACGAACCCTGGGAATCTCTAGTCTTCTTGGTGCATGGGGGTATGTGTTCACAAGGTTGTGATTGCACCCAGCTGTGAGTGCCTTTAAATATTTTGAATCACCACATGGCCTGCCTCCCTGAGGAAGCATACAGGCGCAAAACTGGTCGAGGCCACGGGGGAGTGTTTCTCACCATTTGGAAGCATTGTATGTTCAGTTTTTTTTGTAACATGTGGTAAATAAAATATTTTATTTGAATATCCTTGGTGGTTGGTGCTCTTTTTCCAGTGGCCACATTTTGATTTTTAAATGCAGCACAACTTGTACTGGAGTAGCTTTTTCTTGTATCCAATAGTGGAATAGGGCAGTGGTGTGCAGATTTTGACAGTTTTCTTCTCCGCTGCCTGTCAGATGTCCTGCGGCTGCTCAAAACTGTTGGCATGAGGGAGGGAAGGAGGGAGGGTGTGGAATTTTTAGAGAAGAGGTTGCTTTGCTCATGCACTCCAAGTGAACATCCTATTTTATTCAAAATGTCTGTGGCAGTTTTTTCTGAGTACCTGCTGGTTAGGTTGTCTATTAGTGTCCAAACATGCTGTGGATGGTCACAAAACTGTGGACGTCCTCCCGGGACAGTGACTACAAGTATAGCTGGATACTTGAAATAATACATACAGCCCAATTTTTGTAGTTGCTTTTTGACATTGTGAAACAATTTTCTTTTTTCTACAATTTCTGTAGAAAAGTCCTGAAAGAGATGTACGTTTTTCCCCTGCCAGTATTGCTTGCCAGTACAGTTTGTGGCCCCTTACCACCCTCAAAATGTCTTCTTTAATGGAGAATCCCAGAAAATGAACTATAATGGATCTTGGTCTCCCTCCGGCTGTGGTTTTATATTTAGTGATCTGTGCACCCATTCTATTTCTAGAGGCCATGGCCACTGGTAATTTAATAGTGCTGGAATCATTTTTTGCAGGAAAGATAAAATAGCATTTCCCCTTCAGACCCTCTGCAATCCCCACTATCCATAAGTTATTACATCTGCTCTATTTTCTAGGTCATCCACCTTTTTCAGTGGATACTGAATTTGCCCAGTTTGTTGCTCAATCTTGTCTTCAAGAAACACCATCACATCTCCAAGTGAGATTACTTTATTTTCTGTGGCATCGAGCCTATTGGAGTTGCTTTCAATATCTTGTTTAAGGGACCCCACACCTTGTTTAACTTCAGAAATGTTCAACTGTATATTTTTAGACATTTTATTAACTTCTTGCATGTCTGACTTACTGTTTGGGGTGGCCCCGTCTGAGCTGCTATTCTTAGAAGACTTGAAAGGGTTAGCCACAGGTTTTCTGGCCACCGGCAACATAGTGCAGTACGAGATCACAGGAAATTTCTGTCGATGGGAAAACACACTAAATAAGCTCCAATTGTGCAGATTTCATCACAGATTTGCCATGAAACATTAATATAACAAATAAAGTAAAATAAGTTTGGTAGAGAAAAAAGATGCAGTTGTTTAAGCAGTGTTTTAGGTACGTAGGAGCTGTCAGATCAGGCGGCCAACATTGTCATTGCTATCAATACTATTTATAACCAGAAAGCTGAATATGCTCCATTCAGACTAAAACAAGCTCACTGTGAAGCAGCGGAGGTGCAAGGAAGATTACTTGCACCTAAGCTGAATAAGATGTCAGAGGTGCCCAAAACTGCATCCATCAAAAACAGGAATGGTAAACCAGAGTTTACAACTAATCTAATTTCTGACACCTTTAGAAATTGCTACTCATATAAATCTGAGGCCTGCTTTAGTCAAGACAAATTAGATGCATTCCTACAAACCCTCAAATTACCATCCATTTCAGCACAGGACAGGGAACAAATGAATAAACCCATCTCCACAGATGAAATATTAAAAGCTATTTACTCCCTCAGCTGCAGAGAAAGCTCCTGGCCCTGATGTTCTCTCAGGGGAATTTTATAAAGTGACTTCCCAAAACCTTACTCCAACTCTGCACAGGGTTTTCTGCATTGCTTTCAATCTAGGAGCTTTGCTTCCCACTATGAGAGAGGCCACCATAACTGTACTGCCCAAAAAAGATAAAGACCCTATGCTGTGCGAAAACTAACATCCAATTTCCTTAATAAATGTGGATTGCAAAATTTTGGCAAAAAATTTGGTGAATAGGTTGAATAGAATTATTCATCATCTGGTACAAACAGACGAAGTAGGTTTTGTAGTAGGATGTCGGAGCGCTGACGTATTCCATAAAATCACACACATTATACATGCAGCCATGATCAGCAAGTCACAGACTATGTTGCTATCATTAGATGCCAAGAAGGCCTTCAACAGGGTGGAGTGGGACTATCTAATAAAAATTTTGAACAGATACAATTTAGGTGAATTCTTTAGTAAATGGGTACATTTCTTCTATACCGAAGTGTACACTAGGGTGAAAAATTAATGGGTTCTCCTCTTCCTTATTTCCTATATTTCATGGTACAAGACAAGAGTGCCTCCTACCTCCCCTCTTATTTATTCTGGCCTTGGAACCTCTCCTCAGCAAGATTAGGGCAACAGCATCTATTTCCGGCATAATGGTTGGCAAGCCTCAAAAGGTCTCTGCTTATGCAGATGATGTGCTGCTTTCAATTACAAACCCCCAAACCACCGTCCCCTCATTATTAAACCTGATACAAGAATTCTCAAGCTTTTCAGGGCTTCAAATTAATTTTGAAAAATCAGAAACACATTCATTAACAAAGGATATTGCCAAGTCAGTTTTTACCTGGCACAACATCAAGATCACAACAGGTGATATTAGGTTCTTAGGTGTCAATCTAACTTCAAACATCTCACAAATGGTCAATCAAAATTTTAAAACACTTATAGATAACATGGAATCAGAGCTAGCAAGATCGAGTAAAATGTTTCTTTCAGGTGGTTTAGATCGTTCCTCACTGGCAGAACCCAGAGGGTGGTGTCAGGGATAAATTCCTCAGGCCCAGTCTCTCTGTCATGTGGGGTTCCTTAGGGTTCAGTATTGTCCCCCATGTTGTTCGCAGTGTACATGCTGCCCCTCAGAGACATTGTAAGAAGGTATGGGCTGAGGTTTCACTGCTATGCAGATGATACCCAGCTCTACCTATCTTTTGCACCCAACCAGGATAGAGCTATCTTGCTATTTAACAACTGCCTCACTGAAATCCAGAATTGGATGAATTCAAGCTGGCTGAGGTTTAACTCGGAGAAGACAGAGGTGATGGTCATGGACCTGGGCCGCCGGATAGAGGGGATGGGAGCCAGTTTGCCTTCAGGATTATTTCTGGGTGACTCCCAGCTCCCAATCTCTGAACAGGTGCGGAACCTGTGGGTGATTTTTGATGACGGGCTGATGCTGTGATCGTGTCAGCAGTCATCAAATCATCCTTTTACCATCTGAGGAACATCTCCAGGATTAAGCACCTAGTTCCATCCGGTGATCTGCCTACATTGGTCCACGCCTTTGTAACCTCGCGCCTTGACTATTGCAACTCCCTTTATCTAGGGCTACCTGAGTTTGATGTGCACTACTTGCAGCTCATGCAGAACACTGCAGCCCAGCTATTGATGGGTACTCCTCATGCCTGTCATATTTCTCTGGTGCTGCATGAACTGCACTGGCTGCCAATACAGTGGCGGATTAATTAAAGTTGGTCTTCTGACTTACAAAGCTCTACATGGACTGGGCCTGGACTACTTGAAAGAGCTCCTGGTACCCTACTGCCCTAAGTGATCACTCTACTTGGCAGATGAGGGGTTGCTAGAGGTTCCAAGGTTTGCTTTGGCCCCAACCCTCTGGAATTCTTTACCCCATCCGTTGCGGGAATGCACGTCTGTGGAGTAATTTAAATGGCCTTAAAGACCCATCTGTGGTTGTCAGCTTTCCCCTGATGATGATGTTTTAAAGCATTTTATGAATTCAATATTATTGTATTGTACTTTATTTATTGTTTTATGAAGCTTATTATTATGGCGCCTTGGTTTCAGAAAGGCGCGATATAAATAAAGAATATTATTAATATTATTGTTATTATTATTCTGGGGCAAAATCCAGGCCTTCAACATGAAGCATGCTCCTAAAGTTTATTATCTTAAGCAACACCTACCAGTACACGTTCCATCCCATTTCTTTAATAAAATACAGGCCTTGGTCAGGAAATTCTTATATGAAGGTAAGACCCCAAGAATGTCTATGAAAAAGCATCAACAGTCTATAGACAAGGGTGGTTTTGGATTGTCCAACTTTAAAATTAGGCATAGTGCATTTATTGCAGCAAAATGTGTTAAATCTCTTTGGTTAAATGACAAGCAGGGCACACCAGGTTGGGTAGGATTAGAAAGAGCACTGTTGTAGGGGCATCACCCTAGGACAGACTTATTTGTGAACTCCTTCAGATTGTTTAATTCGAACCCCATCCTGTGCCAAGTAAACATATCTTGGAAAGAGGCAGCCTCAGTCCTACAGTGGGACACCTTTACCTCTACTCATTGCCCATTATGGGGTAATCTCACCCTAAGTCATAATGGTACATGCTTAAATTGTGCTGTGTGGAAACTCGAAGGCATCCCCTTCTTGGATGAGATTATTGGTTTAGAGTCAGCCTCCTTGATGTCCTTCGCCCAGATTTCTCAAAAGTTCCAATTACCAAGGACCAAATTTCATAACTACAGGGATATTCGTAGGACTACAGTGAACAAGGATGTTGTCTTCCCGGCAGGCCACATCTTAGATCAAATTTGTATTTCTAATCATGGCCACAACCACCTTTACAAACTGATTATTAATTCCAAATATGACCCTCTAGTATCTTTATTAAATAAATGACAAGAGGAATCACAAGTCTCAGTTACACCAAAAGAATGGAGCCAGATTTGGTATATGACACTAAAAGTAGGTAGAGAAGCCAAAGGCAGATTGATACAATATAAAGTTGTTTACAGATGGTACTATACCCCTTGCAAATTGGTAGCTCTAAGCTTATCTACAGATAACTTGTGTTGGAGATGTTTAGCTGAAAAAAGTACATGTTCGCACATCTTGTGGTCTTGCTTAGCTTTACTCCCATTTTGGGATGGCATAAAGGAAATAGAAAAAATAATCAAGACACACATGGTATTTTCATCCAAATTAGTAGTATTGGGAATCTGTTCCAATGTTCTACAGTGTTCCACAGTTTAAAAATTCTGGTTATATGTGGCCCTGATCATGGCTAAAAATGTAGTTTTAAGGCATTGGAGTACAGATACACTCACCATAAGAGAATGGCTACAGAATCTCTCTATAAGAGTCAGCTATGAAAGGATTGCATATATTAACATTAATAGGCTTGACAAATTTTGTGACATTTGGAAACCTTTCTTAAAAGCTTTTAATTAATACGTGAGTACTTTACTCTGTCAGGATGTTTAGTTGTTTGAGTAATTATTCCTATTCTCTCAAGGTTCTAAAATGCTCTCTCCGAGCTAGCATCGGTAACCTGTGGGGTGTCTCAGGGTTCGGTCCTTGGCCCCTTACTGTTCTCCCTCTTTATCAATCAGCTGCCTTTGGTCGCTGCCTCTGGACATGTCACCCTATATGCTGATGATCTTGTGCTTCTTGCTAGCTCCCAGAATATCGGTGACACAAACTCCAGACTCAACTCTGATTTAGACCACATCCAATCCTGGCTCAAGGTAAATAAGCTTGTCATCAACCTTCATAAGATGGAGGCTATGTTATTCGGCTCCCTTGCTAAGGTCAAAGCACACCCGGCTGATCTCAAAGTTGTTGGTACTGATGGCAACCCTGTGTTGGTGGTAGACTCCTTCAAGTACCTGGGGGTAAGTCTCAACCCTCAGTTGGATCTCTCCCTGCATATACGTAATTCCTGCAAGGCCACTAACTGTAAGCTGGGTCTAGTGTACAGAGTAAAATGCTGCCTCACCCCAGCTGCCAGACTTGCCCTGGCAAAAGGGGTCTTTCCCCCCACGCTTTGCTATGTGCTCACCTCCTTCATGAATGCCCCTAAATCCTGGCTCTCGAAATGGGACACCACGTACAACAACATGTGTCACTTTGCCCTATCAGCCCCTCTTCTCACCCATCACTGCCAGCTCTACTCCACATTGGGGTGGCTCTCTCCTAGTAACCATCAATCCTTTGTAATGGGTAACTTTACAGACAACATTATCCGATTGTCCACTCCTCCGGCACTTGCTGAACTGCTCCAGCTTACCCCCTCTGGCTATCGGCTGAGGTCCATCGACTCCCAGGCACTTATGGTCCCCAAAACTTGTTCTGTTGTGGGGATCATGGCTTTGCAGCCCTTGCCCCCAGAGCCTGGAAACTTCTCCCTGCTCATGTAAGAGCTACCCCCTCCCACAGCTGTTTCAGGTCCTCCCTCTGGGGCTACTTAGAACAAGCTTCAGACTGCCTCTGCTCTTAGCCATCCTACCCTTTGTGTTGTGCCTGTGCCTACTCTTGACTGTGCATGAGTGTACTGCTGATATTTGTTTTGCTTCCCAGGCAGCCTTCTATGGGTGCCATGCCTTAACACCGCAATTGCATTGTAATTGTTCTATGCCTGTACCTGACTGTAGCTCTGTGCCTTACCTGTCTGCTACCATGTTTTGATTACTGCCACCTTGACTCTGTACTTGGTGAATGTCGGACTTCTCTGACTATACCTTGTTGAATTGCTGTTATCCTGCCTCTGAATTGTTATTGCCTGTATCTTTGTAATTCTCCCTGGTCATACCTGAAAATAGGCACTTGACTGTCTAGCGTACTTATCTGGTAAACAAAAGCTAAATAAATAAATAAAATAAATATAGTAAATACAGTAATGAACAGATTCACTATATCCATTGTTCTTAGCTCCCCCCCCCCATGGTAGATAAGAATATCAAGTACGTAGTACAGTATATATAGTTTGTTATTGACCTTACATGATATGTATGAAGAACAAAGAAAAAAATAGTCAAGTGCGCACTGGAAGTGGCAGTGCACGAGCAGAGCTGCCGGCTCAGAAACACACAAATGGTAAAGAAAGCTTGACACTCATGTAGTGGTTTGAAATCATTCAGCCAGTGCTAGTTTATTTGGCAAGAAGCCTTTGAGATAACTTCAAGTTGATTAAGTGATGAATTATCTCCAAGGCTTCTTGCCAAATAAACTAGCACAGGCTGAATAATTTCAAACAACTCCATGAGTGCCGAGCTTTCTTTAATATTGATGATATGTATATGCTTTTTTGACTCATGTAATATTCTTATGTATGTATACCTTAAAAATTTCAATAAAATATGGATTACAGAAGAAGTGGTCATAAAAAGATGATGAAAATTTGGGGTAAAATTAGTGATGGGCGAACCAACTCTGCCACAGTTCCAGAACCCCCCAGACTGGGCTGACTCGGCTTTGACTGGGCAAACCAAACCCTTTGTGGCTCGACCCGAATTGCCAAGTTGGCCTGGTTTGGAAGTGCAGTCTGGTCTGGGGATAGCACTCTTACCACCAGTACTACATGGAAAAGGCAGGGCATGGTACAGAATTTTTTAAAAAGTGTTCCCTCCTCCCGATCTCTGATGAATACTCCCAAGTCCCTAGAAATGCACATGGCCAGCAAAGGCAAACACTCATACACTGGGGCACTGAAGGAAGCCAACCAATGAGGGTCACTGTTCTGTGACTGACTCATGTTCTAGTCAATCCTTGTGTCAGCCACCACAAGACATCCCTAGGAAACAGTGTATTGCGTGCATTAGGGCTTTGCATCTCAATGTACAGTCGTGGGTTGGTGTGTGAATGCAATTTTAAAACGGTGAAAGAAATGACAATGCTTTATTTTGTTAGAGAGGGGGAGTAGAGAGACCACAAAAATCCAACAGGACACAACAACAGAGTGCAGATGTTGCAGCAGAGTAATCTGTAAAAAAAATTAATTTTTCTGTTTTGTTACAGAGAGAGAGAGAGAGACCAAAGAATTCAACAGCAGATGGCAGAGTAGACAACAGTAAAGTGCAGACATTGCAGATTCCACATTAAAAAACAAAAAAATACCCATTTTTCATTAGTCACAGAGAGAGAGAGAGAAAGAGAGAGACCAATGAATTCAACAGTAGACAACAGCAGAGAGCAGATGTTGTAGCAGAGTACTCTGTAAAAAAGTGAAATGTTTCTTTTTCGTTACAGAGGGAGAGAGGGAAAGAGACCAATGAATTCAACAGCAGATGGCAGAGGAGACAACAGTAAAGTGCAGATGTTGTAGGTTCCACACTAAAAAACAAAAGAACACCCATTTTTCATTAGTCACAGAGAGAGAGGCCAATGAATTCAACAGCAGACAACAGCAGAGTGCAGAAAATAAAAAGTAAAACAAAATCTTAAGGAGAGCAGAGTCAGACAGGACAGGAGGACTCTGTCAAGATCATAGTGCCCCAGTAAATATTTTTTTGGGGGCTTATACTGCCATGCAGATTTGGAAGGGGGTTGTTACCCACATCTCAAATTCTATGTTGCCCATCTCTGTGCTGCATTGAAAGCTCATACTGCCTTAGGCTCTGTATTGCCCGTCTTTGTGCTGTGCTGAAAGGTCATACTGCCATAGACTCTGTGTTGCCCATCTCTGTGTCTGAACTTCTGCTAGGTCATAGTACCATACAGATTGAGAAGGGGGGCATATCTCAGACTCTGTGTTGCCCATCTCTGTGCCTGAACTACTAGTAGGTCATACTGCAGCAGTATAGACTATGTTGCCCATCTCTGTGCCTGAACTACTACTAGGTCATACTGCCATAGTATAGACTCTGTTGCCCATCTATGTGCCTGAACTATTACTACTAGGTCATACTGCCATAGCATAGACTCTGCGTTGCTCATCTCTGTGCCTGAACTACTACTACTAGGTCATATAGTGCCTCATGTATTTTGAGGGGGGTGTCATGCCTCAGACACTGTGTTTCTCATCTCTGTTGCTATGTAAGCAATTAAGTTGGACCCAAAAAATGGATTCAGAATCAGAGTCTGTTATGGAAATAAAACATGTGGTCAACACCAGCAGTATGGCTGAAATTGGTACACATAACAATAAAAATAGTTCCCAAAAAGAAATTCAGGAAAAAAGGAAATTTACTGCTGAAGCTATAATTATTGATGAAAATGAAGCAACACAGCCAGAAAATGATGAAGCAACGCAACCAGAAAAAGAAAAGAATGTTGGTGAATCCCCTGAACAAGCTAGTGCAGCACTGTTAGCATTGCCAGAAAAATCAGATAAGAGTAAAACACAGAAACAGGTAGCCAAAGCAGTTAGGCATTGAAAGTCAATGATTAAGGAAAAAGCTCTGTCTAGTACCACTAGATGTGGCACTCTATGATATGCCACTCATATATATCAGGCTCCTTCATCAGAAAACAGTGCCTCTGATGAAGAAGAGGTTGTGAATGTACAAGAACAAGATCACAGTGTGTCAAGGTTATGCGCTTCCAAAGGTGAAGAATCAGAATGTGATACTGATGAAGTAGAAGATGCCACCTGGGTTCCCCCACCCAAATAGAAAAAACACACACAGCAAGCACCACCAGTAGCCACAGCCAGTAGTGGAAAAACAATCAATAGTCATGGTAGCTCATCTGGGGACAGTCACAGTGTGCATGAATCAGGGCCAGAAACAACTGACACCAAAACTGCTGCAGTCTCACATCAAGAGCTATTTTCATATTAGTCCCAAAAATGAATGTTTTGCTGCCTGCACCTTTTGTCATCAGGAAGTTAGCAGGGGGAAGTGAAGGGCCATTTTGGGACAACATCACTAAACAAGCATTTGCAAAGAGCACATCCAATCATTCAGCTGGGCAGCAGTCCTGAGCAAGGGAAAAATATATGTGATGAAAAAAATCCTACAGACAAAAGTGATGGTGAAGAGACTGAGAGACCGGGCAGAATTGTAAGCACCCTTTGAGTGCTTATTAGTTAAATTTTGGTTGCTAGAGGGTAGATAGGAAGAGAAAGAGAGAGAGAGAGAGAGAGATGGCTGTGGTACCACTGAGTCTGGGATGTGGTGCTGCCTGCTTAAAGCAGGTGGGGCCCCTCCATGATGGGTATAAATAGCAGGGGATTTTGTAACCAAGAGAGACCCGGGGGGAGGACAAGGAGAGAGAGAGACGGGGGGGGGGGTTGGCCCACAAGTTCAGTCGGAGGGCCATGGCGGGGACAGGGTGGTCTGCTTGCCACCCAGGCCTTCCACCCTTGAAGGCCCGTGAGATGGAAGTTGGCAGTTCAGGTGCACAGAAAGGTGAGCAATGGAGGAAAGTGTAGGGGCCTGTCAGAGCATTTAGGAGCCAGAGCCTGGGGAGAAGAAATGAAAATGAAGGCCTGCCAAGTGAACTACAGCACCTTGGTTGAGTAAACATCAGCAGGGCTTAAAGCCTTAAAAGAGAGAGAGAGAGAGATTGCCCATGAGTGAGTTCAGCTGTTGGGTCAGAATGGTTTACTGTGGGCGGGCCTGCTATGGCAGTAGGGTTTGGGGCATGACTTGGAATAGCAACCCTTGTAGTTGAGGGTGTAACGGTGGAAGAGTTACCTCTGATCCTCAGGCTGGAGGCTGCCACACAGTTGGGACCCATGCGGTGAGCCGCTTATGGAGGTGGGGACAGTCCATTTGGGGGAATGATGTTTGGGACCCCAACGAGGTGGCAATACATTGGGTGAGCTGGTGTAGCACTGGTAGAGTTCCTCCTGATGAGTCAGTTTAGAGGTTGGAATCACTGCATGAGCAAAGCATGCCAAGTAGTGACTGGGATCAAGTCCAGGGACTCCAAAATCACCGGAATAAGGCCCAGTCACCTGCTGAGGCATAAACTGAATGTCTGGAAGGGTTCTGGTGATTTGATTCTTGCTATAAGAACATCAAATGAAATGTACATAAATAAGACCTTAAAGGAACAGAAAGGTATGCTCCATCATTCATAGTCCTGGGTGGAGAAGGTATAAGAGCAGGCTTGTGGAAATGAATAGAAGAGAGTGAAAGGGTTTGGGATGAGAGAAACGTCTCACACTGTCATAAGCTCAGAGGAAAAGTACAGGAATGGAACTGCCTGACGAGAGAGTAAAGGGAAAGGAATGTAACTGCCAGAGAGAGAAGGCAAGGAATAGGATGTGAGTTGCTGACGTTATCAGTACCAAGCTACCTCAAGTGGAGGCCCTGTTTCAGCCCCAAGAATGCTGCTAGGAATTCTAGCCTTTACAGCTTATGGGAGATCTGCATGAAATAAATGGTCTGTTAGCACAAGAGACTGTTACAGTAGATTTTTCAGCTGTCTGTGAAAGGAAACCCATTGTATTTAATAGCCCCTGCTCCATGGAGAAGATGTTACTGTGTTTCAAGTTTAATTAAACAATTTTGCATTTTGATCTTGGAGTGGACAATAAACTTAGTCAATGTGACTGTGCATACTTGCCTGCTAACCAATCTTCCCCTGCAGCCTCCAGAACATCCTAGCAGCAGATTTTGGTTTCCCTGCTACCATGATCTCCAGTCACAAGAAAATCCACAAACCAGGTAACAAGTTATTCTATTCTATCCCTTTGGTCTGTGGTGCATAGGTTGTAAAGTGCCCCCCCCCCCCCAATTTTTATCACCTGGATACCCCTAGATGGGGATGGGGGGCTTACAGAAAAAACAAGCATTTGTCAATGCCGAATGTTCGCTTGCAGGTATTTGCAGTGATGTTTGGCACATATGGTGCTTTACCCTAATGCCCCGTGCGACTGCTGGTATTTGCACAGTAAATTAGCATGACCTTTTTGTTACGCCCATTATGCGCTACATAGGCGGAAACACGTTTTGGGTAGGATGTGAAAAATGACAGCTGTACTGCTCATAAGGAAGTGTGGTAAAATGGCAGTGTTGAAAATCTGGAGTGGAAATATTGAAAATTCGCAAACCCACGACGTAGCGAAGCGTGGAACCGCGTAACGACGCCCGTAAAACAGTCATTGTTAGGAATTTTTTCACCAAATTTTCAACATTGGCATTTTAAAACCTCTGCTAATGAACAGTGTCACTGTGATTTTCTTACTGTGTCCCATACATTGATTTCGCACACTGACTGCGCCATTGTGCACTACATGGGCGGAAACATGTTTTGGGCAGGATGTGAAAAATGACAGCTGTACTGCTCATAAGGAGGTGTGGTAAAATGGCAATGTTGAAAATCTGGAGTGAAAATATTGAAAATTCGCAAACTTACTGCGTGGTAGAACCTGCATAGCATGCGCTCGTAAAACAGTCATTTTTAGAATTTTTCTAATTTTCAACATAGCCATTTTAAGACCTCTGCTCATGAACAGTGTCACTGTGATTTTCTTAATGTGTCCCATACATTGATTTAGCACACTGACTGCGCCATTGTGCGCTACATGGGTGGAAACACATTTTGGGTGAGATGTGAAAAATTACAGCTGTACTACTCATAAGAAGGTGTGGTAAAATGGCAATGTTGAAAATCTGGAGTGGCTATATTGAAAATTCGCAAACCTACGAGCGTGCGTAGAAACTGCGCAACGCACGCTATATATAGTATAGTATAGTATATAGTATAGAGGAGGCAGTATAGTGCAGTGGTCTAAGTCTCTGAGCTGCAAATCTGGTGACATCCAGCAGACCAGACCTGGGTTTGAATCCCACAGCTTCCACTTGCATACTGTGTGGCCCTGAGCAAGTCACTTAATCTCCTAGTGCTCCCAGGCCGCTCCTGTAAAAAAGCTTCCAGCTTAGTGTGCTATACCTGGTTAAACAACTAAATAAAAAAATAAATAAACAGTTCTGAGTGGTTAGAGTCCCTGGGACTTAATACTGAATTTGTGGTTTCAGACAATGATACCAATATTGTTAGTGCATTGAAATGTGGTGTTTTTACTCACATTCTGTGCTTTGCACATTCATTAAATCTGTTAGCACGAGCTTTCTTTTCCAGTGTCAACAGTATTATAACATTGGTGGGAGCTGCAAAGAAAATCTGTGGCCATTTTAGTCACTCTGTAAAATTATATGGTAGTCCTGGCTGATCTCCAGAAAAAAATGGCTTGCCAATACAAGTAAAACAAGATGTTCCGACATGATGGAGCTCAATGTTTCCCATGTGTGAGAGACTTCTCACACAAAAGAAGGCAGTACCATGGAGCACAATGTTGCAGATGGTGTGGTGCTGAATTAATTCCAGTGGGGCCTCATGAAGCATCTTACATTGCTCTTAACTCCCTTTGAGGAAGCAACTCGACAGATTAGCAAAGAGAATGCTACTCTGAGCCAGATTATTCCCATTATAAATTTATTGAACACGGAACTCAGGAGGCTGTGTAGAGGTTTTGACAACAAGGGAGACCAATCTGGTGTATCTCTTACGGACTGACTGATACAGCAATGCCAAAAATGCACAAGATTTCACAATATCACAACAGATAAACATTTTCTGCGTTCCACTCTTTTTGACCCTTGGTTTAAGTTGCAACAGCTGCCTCCTTCAGAACTTGGTCACTATTACCTCGCATACAAAAACATGCTGATTTCAGCAATTGCACAGCAAAAGGACGGGACTGTATTTGACAATACAAGTGAATCATGTGATGTGGATGCTGCATCTGATGATGCAACATCTGTTGGTGGTGACAGCAATAATTTCCACTTAGTGCCAGCATGTACTCCTTCATCAACAATGGGTTGTCCCACATAAATTCTTCTTTCACGATTTTTGAAAAAAGGCATGTCATTCTGAAAAGCACACAGATGACTCTCACACTTTTTGGTCAAAACTCATGGAAACTGATAATTCAGATGTGTCTGTCATGGAGCCATCTTCTTTGTCTGATATTGTGGATGCCTATTTATGAGAATCACTCATTAAGATATTACTGATGACACTTTTGGGTACTGGCTGAAAAGAAAAACATCTGGCCTGCACTACCTACCTTTGCTATTAAGCTTCTTAGTGGCCCTCCCACTAGTGTTTACTGCGAACATATATTTAGCACAGCTGCAAATGTTGCCTCTGATGGCTGCACAAGGCTTATTCCTGAAAATGTACAGCAACTTGTCTTCCTAAAAGTCAATCTCAAAAAGTTCTCTTACCGGTTCAGTGAAGAGTGGCAGGAACATAAAAGCGATGATGATGAACAGCTGCAACTGCTGTCTCCCAGTAAGGGTGCTTCCTTGGTGGTGTTTGAAGACAATGGTGATGATATTATTTATTTTAATGATTTATTTCTTTGAATGCAGAGAACAAAAGTCAGCAACCTTAACAGAACGATCAAGTAAAAAAAAAATTCCTTCTTGTGAGGTCACCGTGTATATGATATCATATGTATTGCTGTATGTGTTTTTCAAATTCAGTTTGGGAACCCAGGTGGAGTGTACCCATACCTGGGACCAGGGAGGATGGTCAGGACCTCAAGCTGGAGTCCCAGGGAAGGGGCAATGTACCCTGGAGGAGGAGGAAGCTTGTCTAGTGGGGGACTGTATTGTATGGGGTGTGAAATTAGGGACACCTAGCAGGGGGGAGAGACAGGTCAAGTGCCTCCCAGGAAGTGCTGAACGGAAGGATGGGAAGCGAGTCCATAGGATTGCTAGGGCGATAGTCTGGAGGGAGGAGCTGGATGTCATTGTCCACCTGGGTACCAATGACCTGGTGAGCAGAAACGTACAGTTAGCTAGAGACCAGGAGGATTTCAGGAAGCTGGGAGGGGACCTGAAACAGGTAGCACATTCTGTCTCATTCTCGGAGGTGCTACCTGTCCAAGGCATGGGGGAGGCCAGGGCATGCAACATCCGAACCGACAACTCCAGGTTGAAGGATTGGTGTGGAAGGGAAGGATTTGGCTTCATAGGGGACTGGGGCCCAACCTGGGCAGTTGCAAGCTTGTATCAGGAGGAGGATGTCCTGCATCTGTCCAGAAAGGGGACCTCAGTTCTTCGTGGGAAGTTGGAATGCTTCAGTGGAGAGCATTTAAACTGGTCAAGGGGGGGAAGCTAGGAGAGACAGGTAGCTTAGGAGCACCCCCCGGAGAACATGCAAAAGTACAAGTTGACAACAGGAACAACTGAAGCGAGCAGTGAGGCAGGTAGGAGAAATGTTTATAGGGGGAGGCAAGAGCACATGAACATGAATACTGGGGTGGGGGAAGAGGCAAAGTAGAGAAAACAGGAACAGAGGAAGGGCAGAGAGTAAAATATGAAAGGCCATGTTCACAAATGCCCGTAGTCTGGGAAATAAGGTTCCAGACCTGGAAGCCTTGATGATGGATGCAGACCTTGACACAGCAGCAGTAACAGAGACATGGTATTCTGCTAATCACAGCTGGGACATCAACGTGCCAGGTTATATACTGTTTAGAAGGGACAGAGAAGATAAAAAGGGAAGGGGTGTCCCTGTATGTCAGAGAATGCATAAAGACTACAGAAGTACAAGGAAGGCAGGGGGAGGCTGAGGTCACCCTTGAACCAAAAAACAGCACAGCAATATGTACAGGTGTGATCTACAGACCTCCCGGCGCAGAGGGAGGAAGTGGACATGGTACTAGTGGAGGAAATTCACAACATGGCAGCTAAAGGTGAAATCCTGTTGATGGGAGATTTCAATATGCCAGATGTGGATTGGACCATCCAGGCAGCTGCTTCAGCCAGAAGCATGGCCAACATGGAATCCCTGCAGGGGGTCGGATTCAGACAGCTGGTACATGAGCCCATCAGGGTCAAATCAATTCTAGATCTGATATGGACCAATGGGAACAGAGTCGAAAGAATCCAGGTGGAAGGGCAGCTGGGGTCCACCGACCACCACATGGTGTGGTTTGACATGGAGACAGGGACTCAGTTAAGCCACACAAGGGCAAAAGTATTAGATTTCAGGAGGGCAGATTTCAAGGAAATGGGTAGATGTTTAAGAGCAGCCCTGGAGAAGGTAGAGGTAATGGAGGGGGTGGAGGAACAGTGGGGGAGACTAAAAGGATCCATTATGGAGCTAACTAACCAACGCATCAAGATAGTGGCCAAAGGGAAAAGAAGAAAGAAACCACTATGGTTCTCTGAAAAGGTGGGAGACAAAGTAAGGGCAAAAAGGGCAAGTTTCAGGAAGTATAAGAGAACTCAAAGGGAGGAGGACAGGGAGGTGTACCTTGAATGTCTAAGAGAGGCACAGAAGGCTGTTAAGAGAGCCAAGGCACAGACAGAGGAGGGTTTAGCACAGACCGTGAAAAAAGGGGACAAGACATTCTATAGGTACATCAGCGGTAGAAGAAAAAATGGGGGATTGTGAGGCTCAAAGGTGAGGAGGGAGAGTGCAAGGAGGGGGATCTAGACAAGGCAGAAATACTAAATACATTTTATTTATTTTATTTAGTTTTTGTTTACCGGGTAAGTGCACTTGACAAATCCTGCCTATTTTCAGGCACGACCCGGGGGAGGGGGATACAGATGAATGGCAACTGATCTTGAACCAGATTAAACTGTTGGTGGTATTTTTTTTTTTTTTTTAGTGAATGAAGGAAATTTGGCCAGGACACCGGGGAAATTCCGCTACTCTTTTCGACAAGTGCCATGGGATCCTTAACATCCACCTGAACTACCACCAATTCAGGCAGATGGGACCTCGGTTTAACGTTTCATCCGAGAGACAGCACCTCAGAAGTGCAGCACCCCTCTCATGCTGCACTACAGTGTCAGTACTGGGACATTAACCCAAGTGCCAGATGCAGGAACTGAACCCACAGCCCTCTGATCTCCCGGCCTCAGAGGCGAGTGTGCTACCTACTGAACCACTGACACTGCAGCAAATACTTCTGTTCAGCATTCACTGAGGAGGGAGAGGGTCAAGGACCACAGCTGGGGAGCAGAAGTAATCGGGGGAGAGACGTGGACACCAGTCCATTCACAGTGCAGAGAGTTTGAGAGGAACTCACAAAGTTGAAGGTGGATAAATTCATGGAGCCAGATGACATACACCCGAGGATATTAAGGGCGCTGTGGAGGGAACTAGCAGTGCCTCTGGCCACCCTGATCACAGAGTCACTCAATACAGGCATGGTTCCCGAGGACTGGAGGAGGGCACATGTAGTTCCACTGCACAAAAGTGGCAGTAGGATGGAAGTGGGGAACTACAGGCCAGTCAGCCTCACCTCAGTGGTGGAGAAGATCATGGAGACACTGCTGAAAGAGAGGACAGTGGCACACCTGTAATCCATTGGTGCCCAGGATCCGAGGCAGCATGGATTCACATCAAGAATGTCTTGTCAAATAAATCTGATAGACTTTTTTGATTGGGTGACTAGGAAGTGAATCAGGGAGGGGCTGTAGACATCACCTACCTAGATTTCAGTAAAGCCTTCCATACCGTCCCACACAGAAGGCTGGTTAACAAGATGAGTAGGCTGGGCATGGGGCATAAGGTAATACACTGGGTTAGAAACTGGCTGATGGACAGAAGGCAGAGGGTGGTGGTAAGTGGGATCCAATCTGGGGATAGAGGGGTGACCAGCGGAGTGCCACAATGATCAGTACTGGGACCAGTCCGGTTCAATGTCTTTATTAGTGACATTGCACAGAGGCTGTAAGGAAAGATCTGCCTATTTGCAAATGACACCAACATCTGCAACAGGGTGGATACTCAAGAAGGGGTACAGATAATGACGAGGGACCTGCCTGGTGAAACTTGAAAGATGGTCGGAGGTGTGGCAACTGAGGTTCAATGCAAAAAAGTGGAAGACAATGTACCTGGGTAGGGGAAACCTGGGTAGGGCTACAGGATGGGGGGAGGTGTTAACCATCACCAAAGAGGAGAGGGACCATGGGGTTATCATATCTGATAAACTTAAGGTATCAAAGCAGTGCGCAAAGGCTGCATGGAGAGCCAGTGGCATGCTGGGATGCATAGGTAGAGGTATTACTAGAAGGAGGCAGGAAGTGGTGATGCCATTGTATAAAACACTTGTAAGGCCTCACCTGGAGTACTGCATGCTGTACTGGTGACCACACATACGTAAGGATATAAACAAGGTGGAGGCTGTCCAGAGAATGGCAACAAAGATGGTGCATGGTTTGCACCACAAAACATATGAGGAGAGACTAAGAGGCCTCAATATGTACTCACTGGAGGAGAGACAAAGGTGACATGATAGAAACTTTTAAGTATCTCAAGGGCATAAACAAGGTGCAGGTGGAAGATTTTTTTCCAATATAGAAAAGATACCAGAACGAGGGGGCACGAAATGAAATTTTTGAGGGGGGTTAAGAGGTAACGTGAGGATGTTTTTCTACACAGAGGGGTGGTGAACGCTTGGACTAGTCTGCCACAAGAGGTGGTAGGGGCAAGCACAGTGGAGGGGTTTAAACATGCCTGGGACAAGCACAGGGGAACCTTGGGTGGGAAGGCAGTGATGAAGAGCCATTGACCACTAGGGGTGAGTGGATGCATACATGTATAGGACCTACGTGCAGACTGGATGGGCCTAGTGGTCCTTATCTGCTGACAGTTTCTATGTTTGTATGTTTATTCAGCAAGTTAAAAATACAAACAGGCAGTGAACTGCTGGATGTCTTGGGTGGAGGGCAGGACCAAGGGGAAAACACAAAGGAAAAATATCTATATGCATGCACGGCCACCGTGAGCGCTGGTCCCCGCAGTCCTCAGGTCCCGCACTGTGCAGATCCCCACCAGCTTGACAATGGGAGAAGGAGTAGTGACAGGATGGGGACTGACAGGTGAGCTTACTGGCAGGAGTAGGTGGAGTTCTGTGGCCAAACAGCTCTATAAAAAATTGACTGCAGTTATTAATTGTGGAAGCTTGTATGATATAGTCAAAAACTGCAATGCCAGGTTTGGGGGCGCAAGATCAACCAGATAGAAAGTCAGTTACAAAACACAAGTGATAAAAAAAATAATTGATCAGTCAGGCAAGAGTGTGTGGGATGGTTTGGTGCCCATGATGCTTGCTATGACATCAAGCAGGCAAGCAAGATAATTACAAATAAAAAAAAACACATCTCAAGTCAAAAGGGCGGGAGGGTTGGCTGCTCGTGCTGCTTGTCTCCCACAAAAAAGATCTGCACTCTGCTGTTGTCTCCCTTGCTCTCTCTCCCTCTGTGTGTGTCTCTCTCTCTCTCTTTTGACTAATGTTTGACACACTGCTTCCTTTCACTGCAAAGCCCCAAATGAGCACAATACAGTGGACTGGATTCACAAATATTTTTAGGACTAAGTCCCACACCACAGCTCCACTTGTGGTCCGAAATCTCTGCAGCTCTGGAGATAGCTATTCACATCCTCAGCAGCTGCGGAAGATGTTATCGCTGGTCCCACCGGCCGTAACATTTTTCTGCAGCTGCTGAGATTTCCACCACCACTGCAAGATGCCGTAATAATGGAGCCAGTTATAAACCGGCTCTACTTTTGAGAATACCGTAGCTCTGGGAGAAACTGCAGTTCTTCGAGTGGCAACCCACTTGTGTCGAGTTTTTCCCACAGTTGTGGGATTTTCAAGTGTTTTGTAAATCCAGATTACTGTTTTTTGTAAATGTCATGTGGAAGCTGATGCACAGAATTGGCAAGAACAACAGTCAATTTATTTTTTATTGCTGTTGGCTGCTTGCTGACATTGAAACGACATTAAATACATACACAATGTTTTTAAAGTTTTTTTTTTAAAACAGAGGAATCTAAAAGAATAATACTGATGCATTACTCATACCCAAATTGACTAAAATAGGTCTACAATTCATCAGAGTAAATCAGAACATTTTGGAAAAAATTAAGAGTCGGAATCAGAACTGGGTCACAACCAAGCTGCCCATCCCTAGTAAAAATGTAAAAAAACAACTAAGTTATGAGGAAACAAATTGTTCCAACATTTACTCTTAACTTTATTTTTTGCAGATTTTGGCCTCTAATGTTCAACATATCCACGGTGTTTCCCCATCTCCTGAACAAGGCAGGTGTCATTTTTCCAGTCCCTTCCAAAACTTGTTTCCATGGTCACACAGCGAAAACACCTTTTGGATGGGATTTTAAAATTTCCACCTGTCTTGATCATAATGTCAGATCATAAAAAGACTGTTGGACATTTGGGGTCAAAATGTGGGAGTCCACTTAAAAATAGAATATTGTTTCTCAGCTGCCCTGTCCTGGGTAATTACAATCTAACAAAGTTTCAAAGCAGGACACCCCTGAAAATGAGATATTGCATCACATCTGCTCTATCCTGGGTAAATGTATAGTAAAAATGTGTACAAGCATGACCTGGTACAACACCAATGCCAGCAGCAAACATTTGGCATTGTTCTCTGTCTGTTTTTATCTCTGGCCATAATTCACTCACATGCCTGACTGCTCGCTCTGTCAGGCTTCTATTCAGACTCATGCCACTGTATTCCACTGGTTTTACCCTCTCTGTGTATTCTGGCATTCCTGCACCCTCCCTTCAACGCTCCGGTCTCCGGCTCCTCTGTTGGCTCCTTCAGCTTCCAGGGCATGTAGCTCCCTCCTAACGCTGCGAGTATGGCTTCAGTGCTCCCATATAAAAATAGAAAAGAACACCAAGTGCAGATAATTATCCTCATAAAAATAATAGAGATTAAACAAGATAAAAGCTCAAAGGCTTATCAGTGTACCAGAGTGAAAATACAGTCAAGCAATCAAGTTTGCAGCTGGACTGCTTCTCCTTAGTTCTCTCAGCTCAGCTCTAGCCTGCCATCTTCCATCATTCCCTCAAGAATTGTTCAGTCAGTTTTTGGCTAAAGATGAGAAAAAGCACGATAAAGACCAGCCTTTTCAAAAATGAGGTTGATTCTCTAGTACTGCCTCCGACACGCACAGAGCAGTCTGAGGCGTGTAACAGAACAGTAAGGTGCGATAATTACAATATTAACAAATAATGGGTGCTTTGAGTACATAAATCAATAGACGTTCAAGAGCCAGACTCACGGTGCAGAGAGACACAATTCAGTACAGAGCTGAAGGAATACAAAATTGCACCTGTGCACAAGGCAGTTGTAGAGCGATGGCTGTAAATTGCAGAGGACTGTACTTTCTTTTTATGTTTGCTTGCACGCATGTGCAAGAAACATAGTGCCATCATACGAGTTTTCTAGAGGTGTGTCAGCCTCTTCCAATTCAGTCAGTGTGTTTGCAGGCACGGTCGCAGAGCGCCAATCACTGCTGCAGCTGTCTATGACAGCAGGAAAATGCAGTGGCATGCAGTTGAAAGGGAGAGCTCCGCTTCAGTGAGCAGAGCTCTCCCCCCGCACACACACACACACACACGCAAGCACGCATATTGCGTGTTGATGCCTCCTTCCCCACCCCAGCGTGGCAATAAGTGTCACAGCCAACAGGGTGTCCAATCCCCCATCGGCTCCACAGCTGCACGCCTCCTCCCAAAATAAAAGTTTTCCATGTGCCACACTGGGAGCCCACCCTTGCGTGGCAAAGCATGTTATGCCGATGGGGGTGCCCAATCCCCTGTCAGCTCCAGCCCCCACAAACAGCCTTTCCAGCTGCCATGCTGGGAGCCCACCCTAGCGTGGCAAACGTCCCGCGTCGTCTAAACACCTGTAAAGAAGAAAACCTTCCCTCGCAGTATCCCTGCCCACTCCACAACCCGCACCCACCCACTGCGCACCCTGCCTCCCCACACCCCCCTCACCCCATAATTACCTCCGGAGCTCGGCGCAACGATCATCGGTGGACCGGAAACAAGTCTGCACTCTTCAAAGCCGACCGCGAACTGAGGAAATGCCGGTAAGCAAGTATAATGGAATAAATAGGGTTTTTTCAACTTTGTTGCATATCTCAGGCATTTTTGGGAATTTTGGGCCCAAATTTTCAACATGGGTTTTTTGGGACCACTCCTCATAAATTCTTGCACTGTCATGGAGTTACTCGGGCCCGAAGGGTGATTTCACAGTCACTGCACGAATCACCTTTCGGGACCCATTAACGAAACGACACTGCTAGTGTTCCTAAGGTGGGCTGTCAAAAAGCCAATGTTGAAAATTTGGTGAAAAGATTCCTAAAAATGACTGTTTTACGAGCATGCGTTGTACAGTTCCTACGCATGGTCGTAAGTTCACGAATTTTCAATATTTTCACTCCAGATTTTCAACATTGCCATTTTACCACACCTCCTTATGAGCAGTACAGTTGTCATTTTTCACACCTTGCCCACAATATGTTTCCGCCCATGTAGCGCACAATGGCGCAGTCGGTGTGCGAAATCAATGTATGGGACACATTAAGAAAATCACAGTGGCACTGGTCATGAGCAGAGAAGTTAAAATGGCTATGTTGAAAATTTGGTGAAAAAAATTCCCAAAAATGACTGTTTTAGGAGTGCACGCTGCGCAGTTCCTACGCACGCTGGCAGGTTTACAAATTTGTAATATTTGCGCACCAGATTTTCAACAGTGCCATTTTACCGCACTTCCTTATGAGCAGTATAGCCACCATTTTTCACATCTCGCCCAAAATGTGTTTCCGCACATGTAGCGCACAATGGTACAGTCGGTGTGCAAAAACAATGTTTGGGACAGATTAAGAAAATCACAGTGACACTGGTCATGAGCAGAGGTCTTAAAATGGCTATGTTGAAAATCTGGTGACAAACTCCATAAAATGACTGTGTTATGAGTGAGCATTGCGCAGTTTCCACGCACCCTAGTAAGTTCATGAATTTGTAATATTTTCAGTCCAGATTTTCACCAGTGGCATTTTTCCACACCTCCTTATGAACAGTACAGCTGTCATTTTCCACAACATGGCCAAAATGTGTTTTCACACTTTCAGCACAGAAATGCGTGGTCGCTGTGGGAAATCATTGTTCAGGACAGATAAAGAAAATCACACTGACACTGTTCATGATTGGAGGTCCCAAAATGCTGTGTTAACAATCTGCTGTAAAAAATCCCCAAACTAGTTACATTACGGGTGTCGTTGCACAGTTTCTCGCGATGCTCGTGACTTTCACCAGTTTTTAAGATTTTCACAGCAGATTTTCAACATTGCCATTTTTACACCTCCCCATGAACAGTACCGCTGTCATTTTCATCCTGTTCCGAATGTGTTTTTGTACCTGTGGTGCCAAATGCCGTAGTCACTGTGCAAAAGCAGTTTTCGGCTAACAAACTGATATTGCCACTGTTCATGAGGTGGGGGTTACAAAAAAACCATGTTGAAAATTTGGAGTGAAAATACCAACGAATGCCTGAGGCGTTAGGGTTTCCGACCGTAATGCCCCACCCTGTAGAAAATGACAGGCATCAGGGGTGTGACTTGCGATTCTTGCCTGTAATGCTCATACCATTCCACCCCCACCCACACCCTGTAGCCAGTGAGGAGACATCAAGGTGTGCCTCGGACTCTTCAGGCCCAAACTCACCCCATTCTCTCTACGCTTCCATCTCACCGTATTTCCTGATGGAATGGGGTGCGCATAAGGGCCAAAGACCCCAAGGCACAGTGACACTTGTCAGTGTCTGCACGGTAGGGTGTGGTGAAATGGCGTAGCCGTTATGCCTGATGACCCAAAGGCACACCCCAATGCCTGTCACTCTCTGCAGGGTGGTGGTGGAGTTGGCTTTAGTTCAATACTTCGCTGCCATTCCTATTATGCAGCTCTGTAAGCAAACATTCGGCATTGACAGATGCTTGTTACACTTCCTGACATAAATAAAATTACTGCCACTTCTACAGAAATACACTGTAGGAAATACAAACTATTCTGAGAAGCCAGAAGCTATTGTGCTGAGCTAGGAACTTGAGAAAGTCTAAAACCACAGACACACTGTGTACAGAAAGAATAGCAGAAGTTGTAAAGATGAGCTGCTGTTACAGGACTGATTGGAAGGACAAGTATTTGAGGCGGCTCTAGAAAAGTGATTGGCCTTTACAGTGTTTAACAATACTAAGATGAGCTGAAGAAAAAAGTTCCAGCTGGATTGAATATGTTTGGAGGAAAAGTATATAGCTTGCTCTCTGACCCAGTTACACCACTATCGAGTAATTTATGGACACTGCGAGCAGCTTATAGAGTAACATTTTTATTTAGTCTGTGATTTACTGTTAGTGCTCCTCCAGGATTGACCACTAGTTCACATGTGGTTTCTGTGGTGGTCAACTGCAGTGCAAACTGCAAGTTCAGTATGGTCTAGTGGTGGCTAAAGCACTGAAGATTAAGAGAGGATAGTACTGCATATGCAGCAGTTGTGAAAATACATTTGGCAAGATAAACATGTTATTTTGGATCATATGAGCAAAACAGATAAAGCTGATTACTGAGATTCATTTTCCCATGTGAAATGCCATTTATTCTTTAGATATAGTTCTTTGATCATAGAACCATTTGACAGAGGGGCACACTTTACATTTTTGTTCTTGTGTTCCTTTTGTAACTGTCACCAGTTCCATCACAAAACCACCCAAACATCTGTTGTAGAAACTGAGTATGACATGACCTGACTTAAAATATCATTCTTATCTTCACTTGAGGTTAATTTTCTACTGCTCTCTCACGGGTGGCTTCATCACTTGTGATATATCAACAGACCAGTAGCCTCCCATGAAGATAAAAATGATATCTTACATCAGGCCATGTTATATCGTCTATTTCCAACCCCACTGCAGCCACAGTTTACTATCTGAACATGAGAAGGTATCAGTTCACCTCCCAGTGCTTCAGTTCTCCAAGCTGTACAACCGTGTAGATGCAAGACCCCACTGTAGATGCTATATCTCAGTTAGGCTTTCCTGGGTGAATAAATTGCAGAATAAAAAAAATACAAAAAATCCCAATGCGCCGGAGCGCATCAGTAATGTATGCAAGCACAGGTAGGGGGGCGTACCCATGCATAACCTGCACAGCCCCGATATTCAGCCTGGGATGTGCAGAGCCATGCATGCGCAACCCCTACCTGCACCTGCACAAAGTTAAGCCCCACCAAAAAATAACAAATGATGGCCACCCACAGGTGACTGCCCGCGTTGCAGGGCACAACGGCAGCTGCCACGCAGCAGGTGTCTCAATTCTGCCGCACCTGGCGCCCCTAACGCCCTACTCATGAGCATCCGTGTAAATAACCCCCTCCAAGATCCCGGTGGTCCAGTGGACTGCTATGTGCCTGATGCAGTCATTGGTATAATACACCCCATCAATATCCCTGGTGGTCAGTGGACGCTCTCTGCCGATTGTGGGCATCTGTAGACATAAAAGTCCTATTACCCTGGTGGTCTAGTGTACCCCCTCACCCGCCCACTGGGCCCACCGCCCCGCCCCCACTCAGCTGTCAGGCGGCAGCACCCACCCGCCCCGCCCGCCCGACTGACAGCTCGGTAGGGGCTACCGCCCGTGGTTCCAAGTGTGGAGCCAATGGGTGCGCGCTATGCTATACCCCTACACGGTCCAGATATGAATGAATGTTCCCTGTCACAGACACAATAATCTGATATCAGGCTGCGCCCGATGGCTGCGCCGCATGAACCAATGGGTGTGCAACTTCTGGCTTTAATCGATAAGCGGATAATGAAAGGCGGCGACGATGAGGTGCTGCCACCCGCCCGGCTGACCGGGGGCGATGGTAGGCTCAGGCGAGTGAGGAAAGGGTACGATGAGACCACCAGAGTAATAGGACTTTATGTTTTACAGATACCCACGATCAGGCAGAGTGCGGTCCACTGCACCACCAGGAATATTGGCGGGGGGGTGATTTAAAAAGATGCCCGCAATCGGGCAGCGATCGGTCACTGGTCCACCAGGGATATTGGACAGGGGGTTATTTTACCGATGCCCACGATTGGGCACTTAGCGGTTCACTGGACCACCAGGGATATTAGACGGGGATTATTGTTTAGACAAACGTCCATGATCGGGCTGCAGGGGGTGTTGGTCCCCAACGGCTGCTACCTGGCAGGGCGCCAGGCACAAGTCATCGGGGATTGGCGCATCTGCATGCTAAATGGATGCAAATGGGGCCATAATGACATGCAAATGGCCCCACGTGCGCCTTGCATACATTATGTCTCCATTTGCATGTCCCCTTTTGAATATCGCAGGTGCTGTGCATGGCGCAATGGCACTTGCGCTAGCGCATCTCTATGCCCCACTCTGGCCACCTGCGCTGGCGCAGTGCCACTGCGCCATGCACAGTGGGGGTGGCCAGGGTGCGATATTCAAAGCTGCTGTGCCATAGCGCAGCTCAGTTGAATATAGCCCAGGCCACACCCCTACGCAACCAAGTTTAGCTGCGCCCAGGCATGCGCCACAGCCTGGTGCAGTTTGAATATCTGGGCCCGTGTGTATAATTTGAGGAGCAAATGAGCCATTAGGTTAAATAGCAGGAGTTGAACCTTTGACAGACAGCAAGATATAGTAGGTTTGAAAAGGGATAAAAGAGGTGATTCATTGATTAAGAATCGTAAAATAAAAGAATTTTCACACCAATTAATGTAAACAGCCAATGGTCTACAAAATGCAGAATTAGCATAAATAAAAATTAAGAAGAGAAAATGTACAAATATGAGATACTACAGTGAGTTACTGTCAAGGTCAGTCACCCCCTCCCCCACGTCAGACAATAAAACTGACTACTTGTATTCATGTGTCTGCATTGCTTTCTGATAGCTGATGTGGAGAGAACCAAGAACTGGTCTTACTACCCCCAAGTTCTTTTCTGGCAATTCTCTGCCCTTCTCCCCTCAGACTGCTTTCAGCAAATCACAGCTGTCCATGGTACAGTAGTACCTCTGGAGGGAGCCACCAGCCCCTGGATGGCTCCCCATCCAGGTAAGGTCTTCCAGAGACATATGTTGGGCTCTTGCCATATGTCTTGAGGAGGAGTCAGGATTGGGATTGGAGAGGAGATAGGGCCCGAGGTCTTGATGCCCAATGGGATGGCTGGTGGGAGTGGCCTTTGTCTAGAGTTAGTGGCCCTTTTCACCTAATCTCCCCTGTCTCACCTCCTAGGAGTTAGAGACACATATGTAGCTCTCCCAAAGTACTCTTTGACTGCAGTGCCACCTGTTGTCAACCAGGTGGCAGTAACACAGCGGGAGGTACTGTCCCCCATCCAGTGGCATCATCACACTGGTTTTGGGGAAGCTATTGAGAAAACTTTGCTCCAGTCCTGGCTGAATAAAAATGCCATGATTTTCACTTTTCCTTAAGTTGTGGCATTTCACAGTGCCACCACATGGAGCACAATTTTGTTTTTCTCTGTTGGAGATCCTGAATGCTCGTCGAGCACTCAGGAAGTCCAACGGAGAAAAACGAAAGTAGTCCAAGACTTTTGAGTGGCACCGCGTGGGACTGATGGCTCCTGCTGAGGAAATCATCAGATCGGGGACAAGAGCCATCAGGACCAGGAGATGCCACAGAGACGAGATGTTACAGCTTAGGCCAGGGAATTGGGATCAAACAACTGAGTGGCTGGCAGGTTAGTGGGACTACTAATGAGGACTCGGATAGTAGGATATTTTTTATCAATCAATGAGTGGTGGGATGGGTTCACGGTTCAGCACAAGGGATGGGTCAGATTGTGGGTAGGGGCATCTCTGCCTTGCAAAGTAGGAGGGAAGCAGACAACTTCCTTGGATAACACGCAGTGCCAGCCAGAGACTGATTGACAAGGGGGGGGTCTGGCGACCGCTTCTGCAGCCCTGCCTGCCAACAGCATTGCTCTTGCTTGCACAGCTGAGCCAATTAGCATGCCGACATGGTGTATTTTTCTCATTTTCTGACACACACACACACACACACACACACACAGACACAGTACAGACTACTCCAAAAGGCTGTGCAGCAGTGTACAGCAAGAGACTGATGCTGTTGTTGTCAGAGTTTGTCGCTGACAGAGGATTTGCAGTTGTGTTTGTTGTGTTCCATGATACACTGATAAATAATTTTAATTTTTTTCCTACAGAGCTGGTTGAAGACAGCAGCCAGGCAGTCACAGGGGGATGGGTTTGTGTTGTGGGGGGTAACTTCAAGCTCACTAGCTCAGACAGACAGCCTGTGAGTGACACTACTTAAAATATGTTTTTACTGTCAGTAGTGTACCTGTACTATGTCTGCTGACACATAAATCAAAGGCTCGCCCAGTCCAGCTCAGAATAAAGGAGGAGGAGGATTTGGTTGTGGGTTTAAAATGAAGGCTCTCACCAGAAAATAGCTAGAGATGAGAGGCTGGAGCTCAGAAAAAAAAATAGCAGCACTTCACCTTTTCCTAATCACCTTATCCTCTGAGACAGGGTTGGTGTTGTGGCTTCGTGGCAACTTAAGGTTAGCCTGTGTTACAGACTACTACCTAAGTATAACCTTTGTTTTTTGTTTTTATACAGAGTGAGCTAGGGCAGGCAAGCAGGCTGTGAGCTAAGCTATTATCAGTCTGATTTAGTTTTTGCTTCAAAAACTTTTTTTTTGTCAGTAGTGCTTTGGAAGTTGGCATAACGTTTGGCCCTGGGCCCTGCCGTGTGTTAGGCTCAGTTCTGTCTGATAAAGGGCATTTTTCTGATAGCATACTCATTACTTTGCTCTGGGGTCCTGTAACTTTCCCAGCAGATTTGCTGGAGTAAAGCTGTCTGATTTGTCTCTCTTTTCCTCTGGGGTCCGGTCCAGTAACCTTCCCAGCAGATCAGCTGGGATGATCGTGTCTCTCTTTGCATTGTCCTTGGTGGTCTAGTAACCAAATTTTTCCACATGTACCAATAAAATAGAGGTCATGATAACCAGGCTTTTCAAAAATATATTTCACCATAAAAACACAGGAAAAGCCACCATTTGAAGGTAAAATGTCAAAAATTTCCAGGTAGGGCATGCCCCCGACCCCACTAGCTGTGCTAAGATTTTAATTATGAGGCATTAGCTCCCTCCCCAACTTTATACCTCTGGTGATGCCCCTGAATAACAGCATCTGAATGGTCTCTTATTTATTTTGGGGGACTGTAACCTTCCCAGCAGATCTGCTGGGATAATGGTGTCTCTCTTTCCGTTGTCCTCAGTGGTCCAGTAACCAAATTTTTTCACATGTACCATTTAACAGATGTCATGATAACCAGGCTTCTCAAACATATATTGCACCATTAAAATGAAGGAAAAGCCACCATTTGAAGGTAAAAAACTTAAAATGTTACAGGGGGGGGCATGCCCCCAGACCCCCCTAGCTTTGTTAGGATTTTGACTGTGGGGCATTAGCCCCCTCAACTTTGTACCCCTGGTGACACCCCTGCCCCCATCTCCAGAGGAGCAGGGCTCCCTCTGACAAGCTCAGTCCTCCTGGCCCTTCTGGCATACCGGCTCATGTGGTTTCAGATTTATACTGGAAGAGGAACAGTTTGGGAGCTGCCTGTTGTCCCAGCTGTGCTGCCATATCAATGATCTACATTTAGGAGCAAACTCAGGATGCATGCTGAGGGCAACCAAGCTGCAAAGATGCTGCTTATAACAGTATCTCCTAGCTGGGATGGGGTGGCATCATTAATCTCAGGTCTGCTCCAGTGAAGACCTTCTGTTGGGCCAGAGAAAGCTGTGTGCATACACGTCCAGTACTCAGCTGTGTAGTAACCACCATGAGATCGTAGAGCGGCAGGAGGGGGGTGGTAGAAAAAAAGGGAAAAACCTTGACAGTGTCTGTGTGACGGTACCCATACACTCAGTTTTCACACCATAGAGTCTTCTGGCTACACCAGATCCTTATCATAACAGGAAGTATGAATCACCCCGAAATCTTGCCATGGGGGAGTGCAGTCATAGGGAAACAGCAGCAGTGGAAGGAACATAAAAACATAGACAAGGATGGCAGAAAAAGATCAAAGGTCCATTTAGTCTGCTGGAGTTCACTATCTGCCCCAGGACATAATGTCCATACATGGTTTTGTCCCTCCCAGTCCATCCCCCTGCTTCCCTCCCTACAGCTACTAACCTGAGCAACCATCAGACCCTTCACTCTGTCCCAGACATGCTTGAAATAATTTACCATTTTGGCGCCCGCCATCTCCGCTGGTAGACTCTTCCATGGCTCCCCCACCTTTCTGTAAAATAGAACTTCCTCACATCCCACTTAAACTATCCCCCTGCTAGTTTCCACTCATGAACTCAGGATCTTAACTTTGTACTCCTGATATATAGCTCCCCGCATTTCACCTTCTTTATTCCCTTCAGAACTTGAAGGTCACTATCATATTCTGCTCCCCTTCACCTACTCTCCAGTGAATACACGTTCAGTTCCTTGAGATGATCTTCATAAGATCTGCCCTGTTGACCATGAATCATTTTGGTCTCCCTGCTTTGCTCTGTCTCCAGTCTGTCCCTGTTCTTCCTTAGTAGAGGACCCCAGAACTGAGCACAATATTCCAGGAGCCGCCTTACTAATGACCTATACAGAGATAGTAGTAACTCCTTTCCCTGCTGACAGTACCCCTTCCAATACACCCCAGCATCCTATTAGTCTTATTATTGGACTTGTTATACTGGCTTGATTGTTTGAGGGAGTCACTAATGATGACTTTTTGGTCCCTTTCCTCTACTATAGTGCTCAGTTTAACCCTTCCCATCCAGTATTCTGTCCTGTGTTTTTCCCTAAGTGTGAGATGAAGGAGGTAAAAAAGATTAGCACAGGATGGGGCTGGTTGGTAACCAGGACCAGAGGGAAGATCAATATATGTGCCAGCAGAGAAAAAAAAACTATGTACAGACAAAACAGAAAAGAAACAGCTATTGTAGTAGAATCATAGAATGTGATGGCAGAAAAGGGCCTCTTGGCCCATCCAATCTGCCCATTACCCCCCTTGTCCAACTTACCATATCTTGAGACACCCCCCTTCCCCTTAGCCCTATGTCTCTGTCCCAAGCAGTCTTGAATCCCTCCACAGTTTCTAAATTCACCACCTCCTCCAGAGGCCCATTCCAGTTCTCCACCACCCTCTCTGTGAAAAAATTTACCTCTCACATTGCTCTTGAAGTGCTCCCCCCAGAGTCTCAGTCCATGCCCCCTTGTTATACATAGACAGTGTCGGCAGATAAGGGCCTATGGCCCACCCAGTCTGCCTATTTGAGCTTGTAAGTTCAGTTTATGTTTTTCTAGAAGTCTGTTGCCCCTTACCCCTGACCTCCAGAATTCCTTTATGTCTATCCCATGCATTCTTAAATCCCGTGGTTGTTTCAGCCCCCACCACTTCCTCTGGCAGGGTGTTCCACTTGTCCACCACCCGTTCTGTGAAGAAATTCTTCCTCATGTTTCCTTTGAATCGTCCTACCTCCAACTTCATCCCATGCCCTCTAGTCCTGGAACATCTTTTTCGCTTAAAAATAGTGTATTCCTGCACCCTGTTCCTCCCTGTGAGATACTTGTATGTCTCTATCATATCCCCTCTCTCCCTCCTCTCCTCCAGGGAGTACATGTTCAGTTCCTTCAACCTGTCTTCATAGGACTTGTGATGCAATCCATGCACCATCTTTGTTGCCCTCCTCTGAACCTACTCTACCCTGTCTATGTCCTTACGTAGGTATGGTCTCCAGAACTGTACACTGTACTCCAGGTGGGGCCTCACTAGTGTCTTGTATAGCGGAATTATGACCTCCCTTTTCCTGCTGGTGATGCCCCTGCCTATACATCCCAGCATCCTATTTGCTTTACCTGCTGCCTTGTCACACTGTTTCCCTACCTTGAGGTCATCAGAGATGATAACCCCAAGATCCCTTTCCTGCTCGGTGCATGCTATATCCTCACCCCCAACTGATATATTGTGCCAGGGTTTTTGTGCCCCATATGCATTATCTTGCACTTCTTTGCATTGAATTTCAACTGCCAAACCCCTGACCATTCTTCAAGTTTCTGCAGGTCCCTTCTCGTTCTGTCTACACCCTCTGGTGTGTCTACTCTGTTACAGAGCTTTGTGTCATCAGCGAACAGTGAAATTCTGCCTTCTAGGTCCTGTGCAATGTCACTGATGAAGATGTTGAATAGGACCGGTCCCAGCACTGATCCTGTGGTACCCACTGGTCACTCTTCCCTCTGTGGAGTGACAGCCATTTACCACCACCCTCTGTGTCCTGCCACCCAGCCAGTTACCTACCCACCATACTGCTGTCCTGCCCACATCCATATTCCCCAGTTTATGTAATAGTCTTCTATGTGGCACAGTGTCAAAGGCCTTGCTGAAGTCCAGATAGGCCATGTCCACTGCCCTCCCCTGATCCACCTCTCTAGTCACCCAGTCAAAAAATTCATGTTTCCTTCCTTCCTGTGGAATAATTTCCCTGGGTCTCCCTTGTTCATCCCTTTGATATATTTAAAGGTCTTGATCATGTCCCCACTCTCCCTCCTGGTCTTCATTATGTATAGCCCTAACTCCTTGCATCTCTGTTTGTATGGTTTGCCCATCATCCCCTGCACCATCTTGGTCACCCTTTACTGAACCCTTTTGATCAAGTCTATATCCTTGCACAGGTAAGGCCTCCAAAACTGGACACTGTACTCAAGGTGTGGCCTCACCAGGGCTTGATACAGGGGCACCATGACCTCCCTATGCCTGCTGGTGATCCCCCTGCTGATACTTGCTAGCATCCCATAAGCCTTCCCCAGCACCGTTGAGCATTGCTTCCCCATCTTGAGGTTGCTGGAGACTGGTACCCCCGGATCACTCTCGTTCTCTGTCACCCTGACTCTCTCCCCCTTTCAGCATATACTCAGCCCTTTGGTTTCTGTGTCCCAGGTACACAACAGCACACTTCTTATGTTGAATTTTAGCTGCCAGGTCTCCACCCATTCCTCCAGGTAACTTGGGAGGTGGCGCAGGGTGGGTGGGTGGAGAACTTCAAATCAGGCAGCAGTTCCAAATTTAAATGCGGACAGCAGTTCCTCTCCACTGCAGCAGTCCAGGCACCCCCCAGCAGAGCAGTCCCAATCCATGAGTGGCAGTCCAGGCCACTCCACAGCAGGACAGAAGCACACAGTAGCTCAGGTGGATCAGCTCTTCCTGGATCTTTTTCCTCCAGAGAGTGGAAGCATTCCCCTCTGTGCTCACCTCCACCTCTGGTGGCCCTGCTCCTTGATTCTGCAGCTACAGATGCTCGCCTCCTCCTGCACGGCCATCAACTGTGGCCCGGCTTCTCCCTCAGGCCTTCGATAGTGGCCTCACTTTTTTGCTTTTGTGGCTATGGCCACTTGCCTCCTCCTCTGATCCCCCTGGATCAGCTTACCTGAGCGGTAGCCGTCGGGCTTTTAAGGCCTGACCACATGTTCAACCTTGGTGCTATCCCCCATCTATAGGCTCCCCCAGGGGCCTACGTCAGTGTTGGGTACTTCATTGCTTGGTGCTGGGTCCCTACTCCTGATTGGTGCCTCCGGGACCCAGCTTGAGCCCAATTGAAGGCAGCAGTTCCAAATTTAAATGTGGACAGCAGTTCCTTTCCACTGCATCAGTCCAGGCACCCCCCAGCAGAGCACTCCCAATCCATGGGCGGCAGTCCAGGCCACCCCTCGGCAGAACAGAAGCACACAGTAGCTCAGCTGGGTCAGCCCTTCCAGGATCTTCTTCCTCCGGGGAGCAGCAGCCTTCCCCCTTGGTGCTCACCTCCACCTCTGGCGGCCCTGATCTCCCATTCAGCCGCTGACTGCAGCCCTGCTTCTTGATTTTGTGGCAACCGCCACTCGCCTCCTCCTGCACGGCTGCCGACTGTGGCCTGGCTCTTCTCTCAGGCCACCGATAATGGCCCCGCTCTTTTGCTTTTGTGACTACAGCCACTCGCCTCCTCTGCTCCCCCTGGATCAGCTAGTAGTAGCAAATTGTTTTATTCAACAGTTTCAAATGTGAATGGGGAAGGGCCATTATTGGTTGGTTCCCACATTAGACCAGTACAAGTTACAATTTTCAATATAGTATAAAGATAGCTATTAGTTGTATAGTAACATATATATATATATATATATTATGGTAGCATGGTAGTCTATCTATGGTTCAGGTCCATCTTGTAAATGAGCCTTGCTCAATGATGCTCGCCTGAATAAATAAAGATTTGATTGATTGATTGGTAGTGCTACCATAGTTAGGGTTGAGTAGCACTTTTAAGGTTAAAAGGTCAAATTTTGCACCTTAATAACTTTGCCACCGTTCAACAGATTTGCCTGAAATTTGGTATGGTAAATCTTGGGATCTGCCAAGTTTCGTACCGGTCAGATATACAGCTGCAGAGTTATTAAGCGACAACGAATTGCACAATTACACTTTTTTGTGGTTTCTTTGCTCTCACCTACAGGTCGCACGGTTTGCATGACTGGTCCAAAAACTTCAGGGAACGTGTGGCCGGGGTCCTCTATGTGCCTTTTGAAGATTTCGTGAAAAAATATTAAACGGTTCAAAAGTTATTCAAAAAACAAGTTCCCATTATAAGTCAATGTAAAACATTAACAAAAGGTGCAACACTTTCACAAATGCAGTTTTTAGTGTCGCAAATGGCCCTAGTAGTGTCTCAAATCCACCATTTTGTTTTCAGTTGGTGATCAGAAAAACGCTTGGCATTTAAATGTGGGACCCTGTAGCAACACAATTCTTTTTGTGTTCACCTAGTCGGACCCTGAGGATGCTAGCCATGTCTTTATTTTGGGGTAAAACACTCCAGAAATACGTTTTTCAAATTTTTGGAAAAAGTACTTGCGCAAAGTACTTTCACACGCACAACACTTTTGCAAATCTGTGCGAAAGCTTTCACAAATAACGAAAGTACTTTGCTACACTATGGCCAAAATGACAGGAGTTCTTTGCCACCTTGCTGCAAAAGAATGGTTAGGTATTTTGGCCTGAAATTTGGAAGAAAGGCAACCAACACGTCACAGATGTGCCTTGCCTTTTGGTGGTTTGGTGAAAAAATATTGCATGGCTGCAAAGTTATGGTACTCCGAAGTTGGCGTTTTTTTCCCATAGACTAACATGGTGGTGTATATCGAGCCTTCCGGGGCTCATATCTCGAAAACGATGCGAGATACAGATTTTTTGTTGTGAGATACATAGCCCATAGCAAAATCCTAGCCAGGAAAATCATGATTTTTGTGAAATTTCAATTTTTTTTCTACGTTGTGTGGTTGCTGAGGTATTAGCAATTAAGTACTTCCAATGCTCGTTTTCAGCTTCAATGCCCATTACAATGCATACATTCTTTGTACACACTGTGTTTCTCTATGCACCTGTTCAGCAAAAACAGGGTATACGCTTCCGTTACTGTTGCAGTTACTGTTTCAGCTTGCGTTTCTGTCCCTGTTTGTGTTTATGTTCCTGTGTACGCCACCATGTGCGTTACCCTTTGCATTGTCATTTGCGCTTGCGTTTTCATTACTGTTACCATTTACGTTTACACTACTGTTTCTCTTTATTTGCGTCACCCTGCGCATTGCCATTTCTGTTTACGGCAGCCCTTTCATTTGTGTTTCCGTTTCTCTTTCGTTTTGCTTCTTCCTAGCTGTTACTGTTACCATTTGCTTTTGCAATTCCTTTACTGTGCCCGTGCACATTACAGTTTGCATTTTCATATGCACTTGCATTTCCTTTTGCATTTCTGTTTGCTTTGCTGTTGTTGTTGCTGTTACCATTACCATTTGCATTTACAATTGTGGTACTGTGCCTGTGCGCATTTCGGTTTGCATTTCTGTCCGTGCTTCTGTTTCCATTTCTGTTTCCTTTGGTATTATTCTTCCTGTTATCTTTACCATTTGCATTTACAATTCCGGTACCGTGCCTGGGCGCGTTACGGTTTGCATTTACCTGTGCACTTGCATTTGCGTTTCCGTTTATGTTCTCCTTCACGTTCTTTTTGCTGTGACACTTAACATTTCCATTTTAAATACCACTGCCATCACTGTTTGCATTATCAGTTGCATTTTTGTACGTGCTTCAATGTCCGTTTGCGTCACTGTTCGCTTTGGCGTCACTTTGCGCATGCGTTTCTATTAACGCTTTCTGTACCATTTATGTTTGCATTACCATGTGCACTACTGTTGGTGCTTCTGTTTGAGTTGCAGTTCCTGTTACTATGTCACAAGACATTACGTGGCTGGAGCGCGGGGCCCGCCACCGCATTACATTCACTATTTCTAGTCATCATTCTAAAAAAGAAGGGAAATTAGAGGCAAAAAACTCTGTTTAATGAATCAGTTAGGGTTGTTCCACAGCGACAAAAGTGAGGAAATTCAGTGTTAGGGTTGAAAACCCCCTTGGAACCCCACCGCCCACCCACCCAACCGGCATCATGGTGTGCCATGGGGTTGTCAGTCTAACTCTCACCCCATTTTCCTATACCTCAGATTCTTTACACATGTGATGAGGTGTGAGTTAGGGCCGACGACCCTATGGCGCACCACGATGCTGGTTGGGGGGTGGGCTGTGGGGGGTCCAAGGGGGGTTTTCAACCCTAACACCTAATTTCCTCACTTTTGTTGCTGTGGAACAACCCTAACTGATGCATTAAATGGATTTTTTTGCCTCTAATATATAATACAGGCGTGGTCACGCCTGTATATTAGAGTTGCGTAAGCACTTCTATGTTAAACCCAAATATTTGCACCTTAATAACTTTGTCCCCATTCATCCAATTTACATGAAATTTGGAAAGCACAGTCTCTGTGCCAGGATTTCTTGATCCTGTAAATTTCATGTAAGTCGGTTTGGGGAGGCAAAGTTACAGAGGTGTAAATACACATAAAAATCTCTCTTTTTATTTTTTATTTTAAGACTTTTTTTGCCACACGATAACTTAAAAAGTAGGAGCTTTTGAAACCTGAAACTCTCAGGTTTGATAGAGGTTGGTCCAAGGCGTGTGTTTTTGAGGTCCCTCAGTTAAGTAGTTTTTGAAATATTTAATAAAAATGTTCCATTTTGGAGCATGCACAGTTCAGAGATTAACATTCAATTTATAACAGATTTTTTGTGAAAGCAACAGTTTGCACTATACGATACAGCTGTCTTAGCTTCTATGTGATAAGGGCGACTGCAGGATGGCGATCCATCAGAAGGGGCAAAACCCCCAGGGCGACAAAATTACAAAATGTTTTTTAATGCAGGGGGTATAGTACTTGCACTATATGACACAGCTGTCATTAAAGACAAGTGTGCCATATAGTGTAAGCGGGTGCTTGCTGGTGGTTGGCACACTAGGTTAATGATGTGGCTACTGTCATTGTAGCCCCACTAGCCTGACAGTCAATGAGCTGACAGTCAATGAGCTGTTTTCTGCACTCTGGAGGCCCCAATCCCCAATGGCAGTTTATTTATTTATTTATTTTAAATTTGATGCCCCCCCCCTTGTAGGCTTCTCCTTGTTATAGCCACTGCTGACATCGGGGTGCCCAATCCCCATGTCGGCTTTACACACCCCCTCCCCAGCAGTGTAGAATTGAGTCCACCACCAGTACTGTGTCCTTTATCCTTGTTATTCTTTTTTTCCCCTGGAAAAAAAAACATCCAACAATGTCTTTTTTTTTTTTTTTAAACCAGGAAAAAAGAAAATGGTCCCCTGTTGTCCCTGCTGTCCCCTACCCCCACCCTGCCTCCCACCGCGCACCCACCACCTCACTCCTCCTCTTACCCTATAATTACCACCGGAAGTCAGGCGATGTCATCTTCTGCAGACCGGGACACGTTTGCACTCTTCAAAGCTGAACTGTGAACTGAGGAATACAGGTAAATGCCATATAATGTATTTCAGTGGCATTTTGAATTTATGTTGATATCTTTGCCATTTTTTGGAATTTTTCCACCAAATTTTCAACATGGGCTTTTTGGGACCCCAACTCATGAACACTGTCAATGTCATTTCGTTAATTGGGCCCAGAAAATGATTTCACAGTTGCTGTGCAGAATCACCTTTTGAGACAAATTAACAAAATGACAGTGCCAGTGTTCATGAGGTGGGGTCCCAAAAAGCCCATGTTGAAAATTTGGTGAAAAGATTCCCAAAAATGGCCACGTTACAAGTGTGCATTGAGCAGTTTCTATGCAGACACGTAATTTTAGTAATTTACAATATTTTGACTTCAGATTTTCAACATGCCCTTTTGTTTCACATCACCTCATGAACAGTACAGCTGTAATTTCTCATTTCCTGCGCAAAATGTGTTTGCACACCTGTGGCATGGAATGGCGCAGTCGCTGCGTAGAATCACCTTTTGGGACTGATTAACAAAATGACAGTGCTGATGTTCATGAGATGGGGTACCAGAAAGCCCATGTTGTAAATCTGGTGAAAAAATTCTTAAAACATGGCTGCGTTATGAGTGTGCATTGCGCAGTTTCTACTCAGGTGCATAACTTTGGTCATTTACAATATTTTGACTCCAGATTTTCAACATACCCATTTTTTCACATCACCTCACCTCATGAACAGTAAAGCTGCCATTTTTCACATCCTGAACAAAACGTGTTTTCATACCTGTGGCGCAGAATGACATTTCAGCACGGATTTGAAAATGTTCACCTATGGGGTTTATGAGGTGCAGTCACAAGAAGAATATGTTGAATGTTTGGGGTCAAAATATTTAAAAAAATTAATAATTTATTATGTAACATTGATTACATGGATGTCTGTTGCATCTCTGGGGAACATGCTGCCTTACCGTGCCAGTGTGCTGAGTTCATGTGTGAATTCAGTGAGCTGGTTTACTGGTACACGGCCGATGTGTAAGGTGCTGCAGCATGTAGCACCAGTCATGGACTAAGTAGGAGCAGAGCACCGCTTTGGCACAGGCGTCACACCCTGTGGTGGGTCAGGGAACCTCACCCACAGGGTATCGAGAAGTGTACTGTAGCCTGCTTGCCCTATGCACCGCATCATGACTGTCTTCAATATTGTATTTAGCTCATTTTGTGCGGGTCACAAAGGGACCTGTGTAAATGAGGATACAGGTACACTATCACAAAAAGAAGTGAAATTAGTTGCAAAAACTATGTTAATGCAGAGATTAGGGTTGTAAAAATGCAAAGAGTACAAAGATAGGAAATTAAAAGTCATTAGGGATTTGGGTCTCCAGAGTACTGGTGAATCAGTGGTGGGGTCTTACTTGGGGTTGTCAACCCTAGTGTCCATCCCCCCACCGTGGCACTATCCCTACCCTGGATCAGACAAGATCAAATACGATGTCTTCATGCAGGGCCCATATGGCCCTGCATGGGGTCCTGATTAGCAAGATACATGTGTTGGTGTGTGTGCAGGATGTCATTTTTGAGTTAAAAAACATTTTTTCTAATGGAAACAAGATGGCAGCCATACAAAAAAAAAAATATTTTTTCCTCATGAAAAAGGATTACCCCATATGAAAAAGGATTCTTTTTCATATGGACAAAATAATTTTTTCATTCCAAGCAGCTATCCAAAAGACTGTACTGAGCATGCTATGAACCAACATTTCTAAATTGAATAACTTTGGAACAGTTTAATATTTTTTTTGCTAAACCAGTTAAAGGCACCACTGTGGCTCACTTTGTAACATGGCAATAAATATTAGAGTTAAATAAAGACTTTTCACTAGAGGAACAGCAACAGGTGACCGAGGAGCAACCATGCATTAATTCCCTAGTAATGCCCGCGTGCTCCTGTAGTACTGTTGTGAACTACTGCAGAATCACTATGTTGCCCTGTAGAGCATGCCTGTGTCTTTTGAGAGTGCACCTGTACCTTATCAGAGCACACTCACAAGCTGCGGAGACAGCACAGTGAGAGTTCCATAGGTAGAGAGAAACACACAAAACTCCACATAACTGCTCTCCATCTTGTTTTGTTGTTTTCTGCAGTCGGGGTCCCACAGACACAGAAGAACTCATCCTTCCCACCCACCCTGCGGACCTCGGAGGATCCCACTATACATACATTGCCCCCCACTCAACCTTTCCCACATTGCCGTCCTCACTGTGATCCTTCCTACTCACCCCCCCACAGACCTCTGGGAAGCAAGCAGACACCCCCACCATCAGGAACAGAGCAACTGAGAGATAAATGCAACAGCGGGGTCCTGCAGCACACAGAGAGGGAGTGGAGTTGGGAATGGAGTCAGCAGAACCACATGTGTAGCAAGAGACAGGAAGTCAGTACATCACTCCTGTACAATCAATGGTACGATACTGTAAGGCAAAACAGGTTTACCATGCTCATCAAAATGAATGTCTGCATTGTAATTGGCTTCCTCGAAAGATCCGATTCATAAATCCAGACTGCTCCATTGAGGGTGAACCACTGACATTTGCATATCTACAGCACTGAAATACTTTTAACATTTCAATATTAAAGAATGGTGTCTAATACCTAAGTTAGCAGTAAAGATATTATTTCTGTTAGGGTCTGTTATGTATTAGACACTGTGGCCCAGATATTCAAAAGGGTTGCGCCATGCACAACAGAGATGCGCCAATGCAAGCCTGAAAATGCACCATTCTGCGATATTCAACAGAAAGCAGCTGCGCCACTGAAATTGCAATGCCCAAGAGCGCGATGGTAATGAATGCATGTGCAACCAGAGGAGGAGGAACCATGAATATATGGCACAGTGTGATATTCAACGACATGCGCCATGCGCAATAGGGGAGGTAGTGGAAGTTGCGCCTTAGCGGAAGTGAGCCAAAATAAAAAGGAGCCAGAAAGAGAGGTGCAAGAACACTACAGGAAGGCCTGCAGTGGGGGTGAGCTGGCAGCCAATCCAGGGAGAGCAACTGAGAGAGGGACAGTGGGGGAGCAGGACAGGGCACACTTGTGCCACACAGGACTGGTCTGGGGAGCCAGACAAACAGGGCAGGGACAACAGGGCAGTGGCAGGAGGCAGGACAGCAGAAGGCTGGAGGTGTACCTGGTGCAGGGGGAGCAGCATAGAGGGCAGCAGAGGGGCCGAGACAACATCTGCCGGGGGGGTGAACAATAGCCAGGGACATGGCCAGTGTCACCATACAGATGGGGGCATTAATGAGGAGCATGAGAAGGCAGGCAGCAGGGGGGGTGCAGCCATGGAAGGACCCATCAGTGGTATGCCCCCAACAGGCAGTACCGAGCCTGCATCACCTTTTAGCAGTATAGTGATACAGAGATCGTGGGCTGGTACCGCCTGAACTGGGTGATCCTGAGGCAGCTCTGTGAGCTGTGCAGTGATGAGATGCAGGCACCCACACGACGGAGCCATGCTGTGTCAGTGGAGACCAAGGTGACAGCTGTCATGTGCCTGCTCGCCACAGGCACCTTCCAAAGACCAACAGGGAACATGACAGGCATAATCCAGTCAGCCACGTCACGCCTACTCATGCAGTTCCTCAGCGCACTGCTGCCACATGCTGTGGAGTACATCCATTTCCCCAGCACACAGGCGGAGTGCACAGCACACATACAACAGTTCCACAGGGTAGCATGTATGCTTGGTGTGCTCGGGGCCTATGACTGCACGCATGTAACCATCCGCACACCACCTGGCCCAGAAGGCATTGCGTGCTGCAACTGCAAGAGAAAATCCAGCATCAACTGCCAGGTGGTGTGCGATGCCAGGGGACACATAATCAATGTCTGTGCCACACACCCTGGGGGAGCACATGATGCCTTCATCTGGCATCAGTCATCAGTCAGCACTGTGCCACAGGTTTGAGAGTGGGGCTATCCCCACTGGCCACCTAGTGGGTGAGTATGCACAACACGCAGGATGACGTGGGCAGCCGTGGGGGGGGAGGCATAGCCAGAGGTGCCATGGGTACCGGCCTTGACGGCCCACGGCAGAGTGATGCAGACCTCCATACTAATGTACACCCTCTATACACAGGTGACAGTGGATACCCACTCTGTCCCTGGCTTCTCACACCGTACCTGCGCCCCACCACCCCACCGCAGCAACGATACAATGAGGCACATGCCACCACAAGTAACATCATCGAGTGTGTGTTCGGGATGCTGAAGTCACAGTTCCGGTGCCTGGACACATCTGGAGGTGCCCTACAATACAACCCCTTGAAGGCCAGTGGGCTATTCCTGGCCTGTTGTATCCTGCACAACATGTCCAATGACTGTGGGATAGCTGTAGAGGTCAAAGAGGGGGACAGCGATGGGGATGATGAGGACGCCAGTCCAGACGGTGATGAGCAGCCACCCCCTGGGTGAAGGGACCCCCGCCTGTACAGGATGGTGCAGCTGCACTGGGACACCATCACAGAGGAGCATTTTGGCCAACACAGGTAGGTCACAGGGCCTTGTGCAACCACCACTGGCAAGGGCACAACCCACACACATACATGGACTAACACCAGGGGGTGGATGGTGACAAGGAAATGGGAATGAGCATGGATCTGCACACGCCGTCAGTGATGGGCATGGCCACACACAACACGTGCACACACACACACGCACACCCCCCACCCCCACCCCCACAACACAAGACATGCACAAGGGGTAGAAGGCATGCCTACCACAACTGCAACACCTAGTCATACACAGTCCCACACACGGCAATGCCCAGTGGCTGTCACTGTGCATGTGTCAGATGCTGGGCACCATTGCACACTGGGAGACAGTGCAACACAGGCATCATCATGCACATGCCACAGTGGCCAGCAGCTGGGAGGGTGTGCACATGGACTGTGTGTGTGCAGTGCCGGGTACCCCACCCCTACATCTCATGGTGCACAACACACTGCACACAGGGCAACAGAAGACAGTGGCCATGGTGGGGAGACAGGTCAGTCATGCGACACAGTGCCACAGCCACCACAGATGCATGGGTTGCCCTGCCAAGAACTGCCAGCCGTGTCAGGCAGACCATTGGCCTCATGGGGTGGCACAGACGTACCCCCAGGAGTGACGATGCAGGAACGCGACTGTGTTCACACAAGGGTCTGCAGCTCACCGAACATGCCTGCACCAGGTGTGCTCAGTATGCCCACAGCCAAATCCGGTGTCAACATGGGAGGTGTTGCATAATGGGAACAGGGGGGTGGACATGGCACTGTGCGGTGTCTGCGGTGCATGGGCAAATAACTGTGTGCCCATTGTGGCCGTGACAGCTGTAAATGCCTGTGTCTGCCTGTCAATGGTGGCAGTCACATCCTCCTGCAGCCAGTCCATCCCTGCCAGGAGCAGACCAGTGTCCCTGCTGCGCCGCTCCTCTGCCTGGCACAGGACCGCACTGAGTGCATCCACCGCCATCACAAGCTGCAACTGTTGATCCACTGAATCATGGAGTATGCGGGTGTGCTCATCTAAGAGGTCATCCGCCTGATTGGCATGCTGTCCCTCATGGTGTTCGTAGCAGTGCTGGGCAGCACCCCTTGAGGTTGAGCGCTGCACACCAGGACCATGCCTGGGCATGTCCACAGGTGGTGCACTGACGCTGTCCCCCGACACTGACCCCCGTCTCCATCGTCTGACTTCTGGCACTGCCCCTCTGGCCACCGATTGCAAGGGCCCACCAGTGCCGACGCATCATCCACAACAGCTTCACCGGCCTGGATGCACAACAGTGTTGCCCCACTGAGGCATACAGGCACAGGATGGGACTGTGATGTCATGCAGGCCTCCATGGTGGCACCACCCAAGGCTATGCCCGCGCCATTCCCTGCTGTGGAACCATCCTGCGTCCCACATGTATCACTGTCTGGGATGTGTGATCCATCATCATCATCAGTGCCTGGTCTGGCACCAGTCCGTGTCTCAGCATGCTGGATTCTGTGGCCGCTGTCATGCTGGGACACAGGCAGGCCTCGTCCGCACCATCACCACCATCTTCAGTCCAAACAGACAGGCAGGTATGCGGTGGTACTGACCCATAGACAGGCCCCCGATTTTTCTGCGGCATATCAGAGCAAAGTTCTGAGGCAGGGTTCTCATTTGCCGCAGAACTTCTGCGGCACTCAACACCAGTTTCTGCAGCAATTCTGCGGCACATTTTTGCCCTTAATTTTTTCCCTTTTTTTGTTTTTTTTGCCATATCTGACACAATGCACGCTCGTAACACAGTCATTTTATGGGTGTTTGTCACCAAATTTTCAACATAGCCAGTTTAAGACCTCTGCTCATGAACAGTATCACTGTGATTTTATTAATCTGTCCGGAACATTGATTTCGCACACCGACTGCGCCATTCTGCGCTACAAGGGTGGAAACACATTTTGGGTGAGATGTGAAAAGTGACAGCTGTACTACTCATAAGACAGTGTGGTGAAATGACAATGTTGAAACTCTGGAGTGAAAATATTGAAATTTCGCGAACTTACGAGCCTGCGTAGGAACTGCGCAATGCACGCTCGTTAAACAGTCATTTTTTGGAATTTTTTCACCAAATTTTCAACATAGCCATTTCAAGACCTCTGCTCATGAACGGTATCACTGTGATTTTATTAATCTGTCCAGAACATTGATTTCGCACACCGACTGCGCCATTCTGCGCTACAAGGGTGGAAACACATTTTGGGTGAGATGTGAAAAATGACAGCTGTACTACTCATAAGACAGTGTGGTGAAATGGCAATGTTGAAACTCTGGAGTGAAAATATTGAAATTTCGCGAACTTACGAGCCTGCGTAGGAACTGCGCAACGCACGCTCGTTAAACAGTCATTTTTTGGAATTTTTTCACCAAATTTTCAACATAGCCATTTCAAGACCTCTGCTCATGAACGGTATCACTGTGATTTTATTAATCTGTCCGGAACATTGATTTCACACACCGACTGCGCCATTCTGCGCTACAAGGGTGGAAACACATTTTGGGTGAGATGTGAAAAATGACAGCTGTACTACTCATAAGACAGTGTGGTGAAATGACAATGTTGAAACTCTGGAGTGAAAACATTGAAATTTCACGAACTTACGAGCCTGCGTAGGAACTGCGCAACGCACGCTCGTTAAACAGTCATTTTTTGGAATTTTGGCACCAAATTTTCAACATGGGGGTTTTGGGCCCCCTTCTCATGAATGATATTACTTTCATGGCGGTATTCAGTCCCGAAGGGTGATTTCGCAGTCACTGCGCGAAATCACCCTTCGAACCCGAATAACGTCATGACAGTGACATCATTCATGAGAAGGGGTCCCAAAAACCCTATGTTAATTTGCATCATTCCCAAAATGCCTGAGATATGCAATAAGTTGAACCCCTCCTATCTAGCCCATTATACAGCTTACCGGCATTTCCTCAGTTCGCGATTAGCCTTTGAAGAGTGCAGGCGTGTTCCCGGTCCACGAAGATCGTGGCGCGGAGTCGAGTAAGTATGGGGTGGGGGTGTGGGGAGGCTGGGTGCGCAGTGGTGGAGTGCGGGATGTGGGAGGGGGCTCGGGAGGCGCCGTGGGACAGTTTTTGTTTTACAGGGAAAAAAAAAAGGCGTCGCGGGACCGCTTGCCACGCTGGTGGGCTCCCAGCGTGGCACAATGATTTGGGGGCATTCAGCCGACAGAGGATTAGGCACCCCATCGGCAAAAAACAATTGGCACGTTTGCCACGCTGGGGTGGGCTCCCAGCGTGCTGCTGTTTTGGGAGGCGTTCAGCCGACGGGGATGAGGCACCTCCGTCGGCAAAAAAAAAAAAATATTAACACGTTTGCCACGCTGGGGTGGGCTCCCAGCGTGGCATACTAACTTGTTGGGGAGACAGTGAAGCCGGCAGGGGATTGGGCACCCGTTGGCAAATGAAGCGGACGTTTGTTCCGCGGGCGGCCGAATTCCGCTGGTGATGGAAAATTCTACGGATATTTCCGCGGTTTGCCGCATCCACGGAATCGCGGAAAACTCGGGGCCCTGCCCATAGACACCTGTGGAGGTGGATGGGCGCTCCTCTGTGTCCAGGGCCTCACCCACAGTGGATACACCCACCACCGCTGATCCATGTAGATGTTCAGGAGCTGCAAGGGAACACAGTAGTGTTAATGTCACCGCCATACCCTTTGGCACTCCCCCCACCACCCACACAGTGACAGCACAGGACCTACCATGCAGTGATGGGCTGCCACCCATCTGGAAGCCACCACGTGGAATGCCCTCAATGGCACAATGCCGCATGCTGCCAGCCATCCGCTCCTCCTGTGGCATCAGGCGAGGCACATCCGGCTGCCCACCACCGGTTGCAGCACATGCAGCCCTGATGGCAGCCACCTTGTCTTTAATCCTCCTCCTGTCTGTGCCAACCTTCTTCTAACATTCCTTCATGGAACACTGGTGGCTGCCATGCTGGTTCATGGCATGTGCAACCTCACCCCATGCTGCAGCACAGGCCTGTGATGTTCCATGCTGTCCACTGAGCAGCGGTTCCCTGTCAAGGTATGCCTCGAACAGGGCATCTGTTTCCGCCCATGTGAAATTGGGCCTCCTTTTCCTCCAACATTCCTGTTCCACCTCTTCCTCATATTCATTCATTGTAGAGCCTGTGGGAATGACAGGTGTTACCTTTAACTGTGCAGTCCCATGCAACTCCCACACACCACAGTCCACACTGGCAAACAGCATGCAACCCACCACAATAGACCGCAATGCCAGACTATGGCCTCTGCAGCCCCATGTCGCATTTATATAGCGCAACGCATGCAAATGAGGTGAGGCTCAATTTTAAGTGGATGCTAATGCAGTAGCTGTGCCATGGAATTGCTGATGAGGCGATTTGGATATGCCGGCTGAATATCGCGATGTTGCACCTTGCACAATTGTGTTGAACATGCTCAGGCAGGGGCGCAGCTCTGTGACGTGAGCAGTAGACACTGCACGGTGCATGCCCGTGGTGCTGATGCCAACACCTGCCATGCTGCTGACATCCTGAGCACGGGAGGCAGTGCTGGGCATGTCCACTGCTGTGCCAGTGGTGCTAGTGCGCTGTTCACATGTATAGCACCCTTGCCCTGGGGCGCCATAGGCATTGTGGTGCCACAGTGGCGGTAGACCACTACAGGAAATTCCACAAAGGTGCTCTACCGCACTACATGTGGTGAGTACCAGTCGCGCTGTGGCGGTCCGTGTGCAAGAGACCCTTGACCCTGTGCCCAACCTTTGCCCCCTTGGCACCATGCGTCCACATGGGTGCACCCCTATCACGCTGTTCAGTAACAGCGCGATGGGGAATGGCAGTGCAGTACTGAGCAGCAGCTGCACGTGGCGGACATGTGCTAGGGAGTGCCATTTTGAATCAGACATAGTCCAAAGATGGCATGGCGACGAGCACCAATCTGGATCCAGGTGGAACTGGCAAACCCAGTTGCACTAGTTGAGCCCCATGCAGGTGCTCTGTTTGGTGAGGCACCCCTGGACAGGGCCAGGAGTGCCATGTGGGGGGGGAGGAGGTGGCGGTGGTGCTGGAGGAGGCGACAGGGATCCAGAGGGCAGCTGAGTAGTGCAGACACCAGTATGGGGACCTCCAGCAGAGGGACCTGGACAGGCTTGCCCACCTGCGGGCACGTGCCAGGAGAGGCACAGTTCCGTGGCCAGGTAGGTGCCCCATCCATACACTGGTTGCGTCCGTACGGGTATTGCGATGTACATGTGTCCACCACATGGGGGGTGATCCATCCAGTGTGGGCAGTGGTGGTAGTGGTGGTGGTGGTATAGGGGTGGGGGCTAAATGGTTTGGCTGTGTGGAATCGCACAGACCTGGGGGTGGGGGGCCTTTGCTACTGGATTGTACTGATGTTCCTCTCTCCATGTTTGCACCCTAGGCCCTGAAGAGCGTCTCCGTGTGAGGGAGGAGAGGCAAAGGCATGAGCCACATCCCAATGCCAGAGGTCCCATACTGGCTCAGCACCAGGACCAGCCCGATGATGGTGAGTGCCTTCCATCCAGGATTTTCTGTGCATGCTGTGTAGCAGTGTGGGTGGCGGAGCATAGCCACCATCCATTGACACCACTGCCGTGCATGCCACATGGTACAGTCAGCACTGTCCAGTGGCACTGCATGTCTGGGAGTGCATCACTGGTAGTCCATGTGTGCACCGGGTACATGGTTGTGCCACTGCCTTCGCACCGCAAAACCATGTCACTGTACAGCCACGGTGATGCTGTGTGGGACTTGGGCGGTGGGTGTGTGCAGTGGTCCGCATGGCTGTGTGCACCTGGGTGGGCAGGTCTTGTGGACACAATCACTGTGGGTGGTCGCACACCATCACAGGGGCATGTCCCATGGCTGTATGCTATGCACTATGGGAGGGCTGCAAGGGGCTGTGCATTCATGCCTATTGACTCTGGTCCCTTGTCCTAGGTGGATGGCAGATGGTTCGGATTGAGAGGGCGCTGCAGGAGCTGCTTCAGGTAGCCAGGGCCTCCCTGGAAATACTGGAGAGGGTGGAGCAGCATGGAGTGAGATGGAGGCATGGCAGGAGGTGCCATAGGAGTGAGGAGCGGGGCTCCCACTGAAGAACTTCCACCCATGGACTACACAAACCCCCCTGGACCCACCCTCACACCCCTCCTTCCCTCTCCCATATGTTCATCCCTGCCCCTTACCCACCCCCACCCAGTTTGTGTCTCTCACCCCTTTTGTTCTGTATATTTGTACATAGTTTTGTTTATACTTACAATACATTTGTTTAGTTATGCCTACTGTGGTGGTCTCTGAATGGTGCTCAGCTGCAGTGGTATGCATGATGTCGGGAGTGGCGTTATCATGGGGGTGTGTGTGTGTGTGTGTGTGTGTCCCCATAGGGGAGGCAAGTTTGGTGTGGGTGTAGCTCTCAGTCACTGTCTGTGGTTTGTGTGTTGCTCCCTGTGCACTGGATGACTGTGTGCAGTGGTGCATGGTGCATGCGCTGTGTCCATGGTGCACCTGTCAGACCATCCATGGCCTGTGCAGCTGCCACCCTTGCATGTCTGTGGCCCACACAGTCCACTGGCATGTCAGTAGTGGCTGTCCATGCTGGACCCAGCTTACCCAGCATAATGCCGGGTTGCCTCCTGTCACTGGTGTGGTGCACATCTGTCTCAGTTGACACTGTTGCCTCCGCTGTTGTTGTCCCATCTCGATGCTGTCACTTGTGTCTGTTGTAGGGGATGTGCTCCACTGTCTGTCACTTGTGCTCCAGCCACATGCTGGTGGCGTATAGCATTGTGGTGCCTGCACAGGGTTGCTGGCACACCTGTGCCATGGAGGGGTTCTGGCTGTGTGTGCATAGCTGCTGTGGCCACACACCGGGGGCTTGGTTGACCCGCTACTGTGTCCCTGTGTTGGTGTGCCCTTGGGTATGGGTGGTTGTTTGTCTGTGCACTGTGTTGCATCCTGTGTGGTGCGTGCTTCCATGCAACACTGTGGGTGTCTGCGCTGGCTGTTGTGGCCAGTGCTGGGATGGGGTGTGTCCTTGGGAGGGTGTGCAGGGTGCTGTAACACTGGTGGTGGGGTCCGAGGCATGCCCTGTCATGTGTGTGGTACCTCATGTGCCAACGCATGGTCGGTCTCACAGCAGTAACTGGGGGGGCGTGAGTGGTGGCACTGTGTATGCAGATGTTGCTTTGCTGTCTGCTGCTGCCCACTGAAGGGTGCTCATGGTGGGGCTGCCTTGTATGGCTCCATGGTGCACAGGGTTGCATTGTCACAGTGGGGGTGGTGGCATGCATGGGGTGTCCTGCACTGTTGGGTGCTACTCCTGGGCAGGGTGTATGGGGATCATGGTGCAGGGTATGCTCTGCATTGGTGGGATGGTGTGGCATGGGGTGGATGGGCATCCATGTGTGACGGTCACAGCTTGCAAGGGGGTGTGCTGGGGCACCATTCCCCAGCAGTGGGTTTGTTGCTGGTGTCCCTGTGCCAGTGGTTCTTCCTGCTCTCCTCCAGTTGTGCAGTGTGTGGAATGTGGGGGATGATGTCTGTTCTGCTGTGTGCTCCTCTGCCCATCCGTACCATGGGTGGTGGGCCCCTGCATCCTGTCCCTGTGCATCCCTGGTAGTGCTGTTGCACTGCCGCCCTGCTCCACTAGGCATCCCTGGTTGTGCTGTTGTGCATCTGACCTGCACCACTGCACATCCCTGGTTGCGCTATGGTGCAGTTGGCATGATATTCAGTCGTGTGCTGCAGGCACATCTTGTCCTGCGCAGTTTTTGAATATCATGAGTGTTGCGCATTAGCGCAGTGGACTTGTGCTTGCTCCTGCTATTGCACACCTTTGTGGCACAGTTTGAATATCTGGGCCTGTTTATTAATATTAAACATTTTACTAGTATTTCAGTGCTATACATATGCAAATCTACATGGTTCACTGAGAATGCAGCAGTCCAGATCTATGAATCGGATCTTTCAAAATAGCTGATCACATTGTAAACATCCATTTATATGACCACAGGTACAAGTCTTTTGCCTTACAATATTTAGTTCTCTATGCCAAAACATGAAAACTTCCTTAATTTCTGAAGTCATGACATCAATGCATCTAGAGTGTGCAGCGTGCATGCACCCACCTACTGATGTATCACTTAGTAAGTGTGAATCATTTCTTTGGTTGTACCTGTCAAAGTGAGTAAATAAAAAACATTACGATCCTCAGGAAATGTATGTGTTTTCTGACTATATGTGTCATGTATTGTAGAATTTTTTAAACACCACTTGCCATGTTACAAGCGCATTAAACTACACCAAAGAAGGGTTCTAGTAGGGAATTAATGCATGGTTGCTTGGAATCACTTGGCCTGTGACCTCGTGCCCCAACCCCCCCAACCATGGATTAATTCCCCAGTATAACCCTCCTTTGTCATGGCTTAATGCTTACTTGTTCCCTGAAAATTTCAGACCAAAATTCCAAACCTTCTAGGCACTAGGCGATGACAAAAAAGAAGAACAGCAAAAAAACTGATTTATTTTCTTTTTTGCTATCAGGATCTCAGAACTTACATATCTAACCAGAGCAAAACTTGGTATGTCAAGAGATCTAGCCCTCAAGACTGCACATGCAAAATCTTGTGCAAATCCATTGAGCAGCTGTGAAGTTATTAAAGTGCAAGGTTTGAGGTTTAACATAGAAACCACTGTTCAACCTTAACTATAGTGGCATTCCCATGCCACTGTATCATATAATATATATCTAAATATCTGCAGTCAAGTCATGAGACAGTTAAAACAAATAGGAAGAACATCAACCAAATTCATAAGTAGGACAGCAGTTCAGTCTGGCCAGGGAAAACACAGGTAATCCCCATACTTTTGGAGAGGAGGTTACTATTGCCTGAGTGTTTATCAGTTTTAACGTGCAAGTTGCATACTTTGCAGAGACTGTGACTGCACTGAGTTGGTTAATGGGTGGTTTACCCTGTGAAGTGTTACTGTATCCTTCTGGAAGCTACACACTGACAGCCCTAGTGGCCCCAAAAAACAGACTCCCATTCCTGGCTCTATCCTGGGGACTTACTGACCCCAACTCTTAGCAGGCCCACTCTGCCAGATGACCATTCACTGGGGCTCTCCGCAAGGGGTTAAATACTGTAGCGTCTACCTAAGTTTTTCAATTTTCTCCCTCCAAGCAAATTTAATGAAGGTTTGTTCACTTGGGAACATAAGCAGGAGGCTGGTAAGGACAGAGGTTTGGGTTTATATTCTGTTTTAACTGAAATATTTGAATAGTTTTGTACGTGAAATTAGTTCTGTGTGTTAAAAATTACTACTTTGAGTTAGAACTGTTATTTGGGCTGTGATATTGTAACTTTTGGGGCTTGGAAACACTTGTTTGGCAGTGATAATTAGAGTGAAATTTAAATGTGATGTTTGCCTGGTGTTGGGGAAGGGAAAATTAACAAGAATCATCTTGTCTTTCATTTTTCACTTGGGAACATAAGCAGGAGGCTGGTAAGGACAGAGGTTTGGGTTTATATCCTGTTTTAACTGAAATATTTGAATAGTTTTATACGTGAAATTAGTTTTGTGTGTTAAAAATTACTACTTTGGGTTAGAACTGTTATTTGGGCTGTGATATTGTAACTTTTGGGGCTTGGAAACACTTGTTCGGCAGTGATAATTAGAGTGAAATTTAAATGTGATGTTTGCCTGGTGTTAGGGGAAGGGGAAATTAACAAGAATCATCTTGTCTTTCATTGTTCACTTGGGAACATAAGCAGGAGGCTGGTAAGGACAGAGGTTTGGGTTTATATTCTGTTTTAACTGAAATATGTGAATAGTTTTGTACGTGAAATTAGTTCTGTGTGTTAAAAATTACTACTTTGAGTTAGAACTGTTACTTGGGCTGTGATATTGTAACTTTTGGGGCTTGGGAACACTTGTTTGGCAGTGATAATTAGAGTGAAATTTAAATGTGATGTTTGCCTGGTGTTGGTAAGAACCCTGCCACCCACCCTGTTTTGTATGCTTTCTTAAATACTGAAGAGCCACTGGGGGTTGGTATTGAAGGGCTGTGTATTTCTGTTTGACTGAAATTTGAAGCAACAGGAACTGGTGGGCCTGTGACATCATACGGTACCTGATGTCTGCATACACACACTGTTAGTGAGACTGGACACACACACTGGACTGTATGTGTTTGTGAGACTTGGGAACTTTATTGGTGGGGTTGAAATTGGGTTTGTAAATAACTGCAGTCAGTATAGAGAGAAACTGTATTCCGGGGGAAGGGACTGAGAAAAGGGGTGTGTGCCATTATAAACAGAGCGGGACAAATAGGGTGGCCATATTCCACCATGGCAGGCATCTTCGGAAGGGTTGTAGGCTGCACAGGCTGTGGGATGGCAATAATTCTCAATTGGGCATGGAGAGAGGGAGGCTGCCCACTCTGTACACAGCTATCTTGTATCAGGAGTGAAGTATATTGGTTAAGGAGTAAGCTGGGACAGTTGGGGGGGTGTCCAAGGATAAGGGGTGTGGATATGGGCAGCAGAAGGGTGGGGCTGAGGGGAGGCTGGGGCAATGCTCTGAAATTACAGGATGTTATGTTACAGTAAGCAGGAGGGGGGATATTAGGGACAGAGGACCTTTAGATAGGGTTGTTGATGCTAAGGGGAAAGCGTACGGGGTGAACATTCCGAATACAAAGAGAGTGGAGGGGGAAGAGTCAGGAGGGGCTGTTGTGGGGAAGCCTAGCAGAGCAGACATTGAGAAGGGAGGGGCTGTTGTGGGGAAGCCTAAAACAGCAGACTATGGGAAGGGAGCTCCTAAGGAGAACAGAGCAAGAGGGGAGGAAGAGGGGCAGTTCAGAGGTGCAGTCATGGGAAACTCGGGCTACTTGATGGAGGCTGGTATACAGTGTCACAATAAATTTGAGCTACTAAGCAACCTAGAGGGGGAGGAAGGGGTTGGTGGAAATGAGGAAACTGATACAGAGGCCGGGGGAGGGAGTCAGATATCCATAGGGCATCACAGACCGGCAAAAGAAAGGATAGAAATAGTCCCAGAGGGAGAAGGGGAAACAGAAATGTTAAGCAGATGGGGGAGATGCAACATATTGCAGACATGAGGGAGGAGAGCATGACTGGAGAGAAACTGGGAGACAAGGAAGTGGGGGAGGGGCTCCCTTCAGCAGGGGGTGTCTGTACCAAGGATGAGGCCCTAGGTAAAGGGGACCCACAGAGAGCCTTTGGAGGTGGGAACTATTACAAGGGGGATGGCAGTGTGGGAAGGGAAACCATCACTGCCAGGATAAATGGTTCGATAAGAGAGGTTAAAGGGACACCTATTCAGAGGGGTCTGAGTTAAGTGGGCAAAATAACGAGGGAGGCAGAAAGGAGGGTGACAAGGGGTCTCTAAAAGGCAGGAAGACTCCCATGGAATTGAGATCATGAAAAAGGGGGATGGGGGCTGAGAGTGCATAGTGGAGGTAACCATAAGGATGATAGCAGTGTTAAGGTTCTGTTATTGGGAGACTTGATGATTAGGGGTATCCAGTGGGGGTGGATGCCATAGCCAGGTGAAGGTAGTGAGTATCTCTGAGCTGACAGTGCACAGAGCAAAGTTCATGGTGTACGAACTGGTTAGGAATTGTGGAGGGAAACCGGATTTCCTGGTGCATTTGGGAACTAATGATCTAGAGGGAAATAGCGTTTTGGAAATCCAAGCAAGGTTCCAAGAACTTGCCAGAGTCGGTCGGGATAATGGATACAACATTTCCTTTTCAGAGATATTGCCAGTACTAAAGGCCTCAGTGGAGAAAACAATGAAGATCACAGAGGTTAATGACTGGCTCAGGAAGTGGGGTGAAGAGAGTGGGTTGGGGGTGTTAGGGAACTGGAAAGGAGTTTGGGAGGATAAGGGACTGTATGCCAAGGACAGGCTTCATCTTGCCCCATTAGGGAAGGAAGTCCTTAAACAGGGGATGGCTGACTACATTCAAGAAAGGTGGGGTTTAAACTTGTGAGGGGGAAGGGATAAGGGGGCTGACCGAAGCCCTGTCCTCCAGATGAGGGAGTAGCCTTCAAACCCTGGGGGAACAGACTGGGGTGGAGGTTTCAGGAGGAGCAGAGGAGGATGCAAGTATAAGGAACCTGGGTGGAGTTCGACAAAGGGGATCAGGGATTGGGGGTTATGCTACTAAATGCCAGGAGCTTGGGAAACAAGTTGCCAGAGTTCCAGGCCATGCTGTTCGGGGGGGGAGTGGATGTGGCGGCGGTCACAGAGACGTGGGCCAACAAAAACCATGACTGGGACCTAAACGTGCGGGGGTACACTATGCTTAGGAAGGATAGAAAGGAGGGCAGAGGGGGTGGAGTGGCTATGTTCATTAGGGATGACATAGAAGTCACTAGGGTAGAAGAGGCAGAGGGAAACGTGGAGGCCCTATGGGTCACCTTACGATCCCCAACAGGAGATAAGGTCAAGCTGGGTGTAGTATATTGGCCCCCCGGGATGGGTGATGTTCTAGAGGATGGTTTGCTGGACAACATCATTGCCCAGTGTGGACCAAAAGGGGAAGGAGTGGTGTTGATGGGGGACCTTAATATGCCAGGTGCAATCAGGGGAACCATGTCCTCTAAGGCGGCCAAGGAGCAGAGGCTGCTGGACGGCTTCCAGGATGTGTTCTTAACACAGCATATGATGGAGCCCACAAGGAAGAGGCATGTTCTGGATGTGGTTCTGGCAAATGGAGATCTGGTAAGGGACCTGGTTGTAGAGGATCCCCTGACTGGGAGCGACCACAATACTGTCTGGTTTCAAATAAGCATTGGGGGGTGAGATCTAGAACACTGGCAGTGGACTTCAGGGGGGCAGACTTTGTGGGCATGGGAAATATTCTCAAGGATCACTTGAAGGGGATTACATCAATGACAAATGTGGAAAGGAGATGGGAGGTCATAAAATGGGGACTTCATGAGGCAGTCAGGACCTGTGCTAAGGTGAAACGTAAGGGAGCAAGGTCACATAAACCATGCTGGTGGTCCAGTGAGGTTCAGGTAGCAGTCAGAGAAAAGAAGGCAGCCTACAAAAAATATAAAACAACAAGAGGGGATAGGGATAAGGAAATGTACCATCTTGCATCTAGAAAAGTCACCCGGATGGTGAGGGGGCAAAGTCCAGTAAAGAGCAGCGGCTGGCACAGGGGATACATGGAGGGGAAAAGGGGTTCTTCTGGTACATTGGTGAGCAGAGAAAAACTAAGGGCCATCTCAGCAGATTGAGATCAGAAGGAGGGTGGATGGAAGAGGCGAGGGACCAAGCAGAGGTATTTAACGAGTACTTTGCCTATGTGTTCACTAGGGAAGGGGATTGGATATCTACGAAGCAAGGCACGATGGGGATAGAAGCGGCAGTGAGTGGGATCTGGGGAGCAACAGAAATGGAGCAAGAGGGAGGAAGAGGTACCCCAGGGGTGTCACATCAGGATAAGGATAAAAAGGCCAGTAAGGTGGAGGGGACAGGTGATGCTATCTCCGCCGAAAGGGTGTGGTTAGCCCTCAAGGCCCTAAAGAAAGACAAATCTCCTGGGCCGGATGGCATTCATCCGAGAGTACTATGGGAATTGTTGGACATAATGACTGCACCCCTGGTGGAGCTCTTCAACAGGTCACTTGAGACAGGAAGGGTACCTAGGGATTGGTGAGAGGCGCATGTGGTACCAATCCATAAAGGGGGGTCGAGGGAAGTACCAGGTAACTATAGACCCATCAGTTTGACCTCAGTGGTGAGAAAATTAAAGGAGAGTATACTAAAGGAATGATTGGGGATGTACTTGGAGGAGGTGGGAGGTCTGGATAGTCAGAAACATGGGTTTGTGCCAGGTAGATCATGTCAAACCAATCTTGTGGAGTTCTATGAATGGGTAACATCAGAACTGGATGGGGAAAGCCTGTGGATGTATTATTCTTGGACTTCAGCAAGGCGTTTGACTCTGTCCCCCACAATGATCTGGTGGAGAAACTGATGGGGTTGGGAGTAGGCCCTTTGATGGTCAGATGGATTGAAAACTGGCTAGCTGGATGCACCCAGAGAGTAGTGGTCGGTGGGGAGCTCTCGAATCCTAGAGAGGTTGGTAGTGGGGTACCGCAGGGCTCAGTCCTGGGTCTGATCCTGTTTAATGCATACATATCGGACATCAGGGAGGGTACAGGGTGTGAAATGAGTCTCTTCACTGATGACTCCAAGATGGGAGCAGTAGTTGAGGGAGAAGAGGGAAGGTTGGTCCTGAAAGGGGACCTGGACACCCTGGAAAGCTGGGCTCACACATGGAAATTAAATTTCAATATCACCAAGTGCAAGGTGTTACATCTTGGGCGGGGAAACCCTAAACAAAGGTACACCCTGGGAGGGGAGGCACTGGAGGCCTCAATAGGGGAAAAAGACCTAGGGGTCATGGTGGATGCATGTATGAATAACTCTGAGCAGTGCAGGACAGTGTCTAGCAAGGCAAACAGGATGTTGGGATGCATTGTAAGGGGGATCACCTCTAGGAGCAAGGAAGTGATTCTGCCGCTGTACAATGGACTGGTTAGACCACACCTTGAGTACTGTGTACAGTACTGGAGACCACACTTGAAGAAGGACATACAGCTCCTGGAGAGGGTACAGAGGAGGGCAACTAAGATGATACGAGGACTAGGGGATTTGACGTATGAGGACAGACTTGAGGAGCTCTGCCTGTTTTCATTGGAGGAGAGGAGAGACAGGGGGGACATGATTGAGGTCTTCAAGTACCTCAAAGGAATAAATAGGGTAAACATGGAGGGGATCTTTAGACTAAAGCAGGGAAGTATCACCAGAGGGCATGGTTTGAAGTTGGAAGGTGGAAGGGTGAGGGGGGAAAAGAGGAGGAGGTTTTTCACTGAGAGGGTGGCAGACCCTTGGAATGCACTGCCTGGTGAGCTGGTTCAGAGATCCACAGGAGGGCTTTAAGAGAGGTGGGACAGACACAGAAAGTGGACATATCAGATGATGGCCTGTCCCGGGGTGGGATGATGATAGGGGTTTCTGGAACACTGGGGCGCCTGCACCCAACTAGGGATCTGAGGTTCGAGCAGACTCAATAGACCGTAAGGCCTAATCTGCTGGCAATTAGTATGTTAGTATGTTAACAGTCACACTTTATTTTAAGTGTCAGTTTAAATGTATCTGAGGGGTAGGTAGTCATTAATTACATGCAACAGGGGTGATTACACTGTAGTTACATGTTTATTGCATTCCCTGAGTCGCACTTGGAAACAAGCCTCAGATAAGTGTGCCTCTTGGTTACCAATTTTCAATAAATAAAACAAAAACAACATTGCAGATACCAGGTTAATATCCATGCTTGATCTTGGTGGCCCTCCACAACTCCCTTTTGTGCCACTGGGTTTTGATCTTCTGGTTCTTTCAAGGCTGGGTGGGGATGTAGTCTGCCTCCTCTGAACTGGAGCTCTGATGACATTCTTCCCATTAGGACCCCAACTGAGCCCCGAGTTTCTGAAGACCTCACCAGAGGGGGCCAGTGCCAGCCAGACTCAAAGACCCTGCCACCATCCCTGAGGCCATGGGTCCCCTTGGGTCAGTCACAGCCAAAGCAACTGGACTCTCCTGCTGTTCTCTACTCCCTTCTGTCTCGTTCCCCCTCCTCTGGATCCACAACTTGCCGTCCCCTCTTATAGGTTCATAGGTATTTCAGGAAAAATTAGGCACTAAACCCTTTGAGTTTGCCCACTGCTATTACAGCTGTTATGATGAGCACATACTGCTCATACAGTATGTAAGGAATAAGACACAACGAGGTGTGGTTTATGGCCTGATAAGCGCTCACCCCAGGTGAGTAATGATGCATGAGGCGCTTGTGCCAAATGCCTTTAGCAATTGGGAAGTGCTTTTATCAGGCCATAAACCACACTTCGGAGTGTCTTATTCCATTAATAAAATAGGCACCCCAGTAGAAAAATTTTCAAAATATACTGTGAACAAGTTACTGAAGTTTGGAAAGTCAAATGTAATGTATTTATCATTTTATTCACTTGAGATTGAAGAAAATCGTTCCATATAGTGGAGTAATGCAGATTACTTTTTTCAGGGAGGTAATGCCTGTGTCTCCCTGCACCCCGAACGAAACACTCTTCACACATAGACAGGGACAGATTATTTAGTTTTTGTCTTTTTCTGTTTTTTTATATGTAGTGTGCCTTTGGTAGGCAGCTGAGTGCCCTGTTTTACTTTTACCTAGTGATGTTCTTCCAGTACCCACTCCCGCCCCAACAGAAAGATGGTTTACTTTAAGGTTTTTGATATATTTTACAGAAACATAGACTTTGATGGCAGATAAGGACCGATTAGCCCACCTAGTCTGCCCATTTCCCCTACCTACTGAATAAGCTGCAGATTCTAGTTTACCAACAGGCTACTTCCTCCTACCCCCACTATAATTGCTTTATGTCTGTCCCATGCATTCTTGAATTCCCCCACTGTTTTTGACCCCACAATCTCCTCAGGAAGGCGGTTCCATGTGTCCACCACCCTCTCCATGAAAAAATACTTCCTCACGTTGCCCCTGAGCCATCCCCCCTCTAGCTTCAATTGTGCCCCCTTGTTCTTGTACATCTCTTTTTCTGAAAGATGCTCTCATCTTGGACTTTGTTGATTCCCTTGAGGTACTTGAAAGTTTCTATCATGCCCCCCCCTCTTCTTTCCTCAAGGGTATACATGTTATGCTTTTTAAGTCTCTCTTCATATGGCTTCTGTTGTGGACCCTGCACCATTTTAGTTGCCCTCCTCTGGATTGCCTCCATCCTGTCTATGTCCTTGTGTAGATAGGGTCTCCAGAACTGGATGCAGTACTCCAGATGGGGTCTCACCAACTGTCTGTACAGAGGGATAACAACTTCTTCTTTTCTACTGGTGATGCCTCTCCCTGTGCATCCCAGTATCCTCCCAGCCCTCCTTACTGCCTTCTCACATTGCTTGCCTACCTTAAGGTCATCTGATATGACTACCCCCAGGTCCCTTTCCATTTTTGTTGTTGTTAGTATCCCCCCATTGTGTACTGTTCCCCTGGGTTTTTGTTTACCAGGTGCATTACTTTGCACTTTTTTGCATTGAATCTAAGCCGCCATATTTTTACCATTCCTCCAACCTTGCCAAGTCCCTTCTCATCCTTCCCACAACCCTTGTGTATCAACCCTGTTGCAGATCTCTGTGTCACCTGCAAAGAGGCATGCTTTTCTTTCCAGACCCTCTGCAATGTCTCCTATAAAGACATTAAAGAGTACCAGTCCCAATACTGAACCCTGCTGTACCCCACTAGTAACCAGCCTTTCTTCACAGTGTATTCCATTTACTATTACCCTCTGCATCCTGTTGTCCAGCCAATTTGTTACCCAGGCTACTACCCTGGGACCCACTCCCAGGCCATCAAACTTGTTTATTAATCGTTTGTGTGGGACTGTGTCAAATGCCTTGCTAAAGTCTAGGTATGCCAAATCCACAGCCCCTCCCTGGTCTACTACTTTGGTCACCCAGTCAAAGAAATTGATTAGATTCATCTGACATGACCTTCCCACTGTGAATTCATGCTGCCTTGAGTCCTGTGCCCCGCTGGCCTCTAAGTACTCAACAATTCTTTCTTTCAGAAGTGTTTCCATCATTTTCCCTAACTCTGAGGCCAAACTAACAGGTCTGTAGTTTCCTGCCTCTGCCTTGCTCCCACTTTTGTGAAGAAGAATCACATCTGCCCTCCTCCAGTCCTCGGGTACCATACCATACTCCCATGATTTGTTAAAAAGGGTAGTCAGTGGTGTCACTAGATCTCTCCTTAGTTCTTTTAGAATTCTGGGGTGAATCCTGTCAGGCCCCATTGCCTTGTCCACCTTAAGTTTTAGGAGTTCTTTCAGGACCCTTTCTTCTGAGAATGAACTGTTATCGACCCCCCTGCCAGAGTGCTTCCATTGTTTGGTTTAGGTAACCCCCCTTCTTCTTTTGTGAATACCGAGCAAAAGTATTCGTTCAGTATCTCTGCCTTTTCACTGCCATCCTCTGTCCATCTCCCCTCCCCTTTATTAAGCCTCACTATCCTTCCCTTGGCCTTCCTTCACTCCTTGAGGTACCTATAAAAGGTTTTATCCACTTCTTAACTGAGTTGGCTATCTTTTCCTCGGTTTGGGCCCTTGCTATTCTGACTGCCTTCCCTGCTTCCTTCTGCTTTAACTGGTACAGTTCTCTGTCCTTCTCCTTCTGTGATTCCTCATACTTCCTGAATGCTATCTTTTTCTCCCTAACCTTCCCTGCCACCTCTTTTGAGAACCATAGTCTTTTTTTACTTAATTTTGTTTTGTTTATTTGTTTCACACAAAGACCTGTTGCTTCTGTGATGGCAGTTTTGATTGTTCCCCATTGTTCTTGTACCCCTCCTTCCTGCCCATTTGCTAGTATATTCCAAAGGCACTCACCCATTTTGCTAAAGTCAGACCTCCTAAAGTCCAGTACCTTTGTCTTTGTATGGATTGACTCAACGGCTGTGTTTATCATGAACCACACTGTTTGGTGGTCGCTAGTTCCCAGATGGCTACCCATTTCTAAATCTGTGATCCTCTCTCCAGCTCCATTTGAGAGTACCAGGTCTAAGATTGCTCCCTCCTGTGTGGGTTCCAACACTAGCTGTCTGAGGCATGCCCCCTGCTGGGCATCAAGAATAACCCCGCACTTGGATCTGGCTGCAGCACATGTGCTCCAGTTAACATCTGGCATATTCAGGTCCCCCATCAACAATATTTCCCCTTTTCAATTATTAGGTGGGTAGAACTAGGGGAAAAAGTGGAGAGGGAGATAAGGTGCCTACCCAGAGCCATGGCTTGGTGGGACGGGAAGCGAATCCTCAGGATTGCAAGAGCATCTGCACAGGAGAGGGAGCTGGACATCGTTGTCCATCTAGGGACAAATGACTTAGCTGGGCATGGGATCAAAGCAGTGCAGGAGGAGTTTGTGGAGTTAGAGAGGGGTCTTAGCCAAGTAGCACACACGGTAACCTTCTCGAAGGTGGTGCCTGTCTAAGACAGAGGAGAGGCTAGGGTACTACGCACCATGCGATTCAATGAATGGTTGAAAAACTGGTGCAGAGCTAGCTACCCTGTTTTCTGTGGGAGGCTGGGAATTTACTGCTTCTTATCAGTGCCTCCCCTTTGGCTAGTTTAAAAGCTTGCTAATGAAGCATTTAAACCTATCACCTAGGAGTCTGGTTCCCCTCCCGGACAGATGCAGACTATCGTGCCAGTATAGGCGTGTATCCCTCCAGGTGGAACCCCAGTCCCCAATGAAACCAAAACCCTGTGTTCCATATCAGTTTTCAACCATTCATTGAATCACGTGGTGCAGACTACCCTAGCCTCACCCATGCCATAGACAGACAGCACCTCTGAGAAGGTTACTGTGTGTGCTACTTGTCTAAGGCCTCTCCTCAACTCCACAAACTCCTCCTGCACTGCTCTGATCCCATGTCCAGCTAAGTCATTTGTCCCTAGGTGGACAATGGCATCCAGCTCCCTCTCCCATGCAGCTGCTCTCGCGCTCCTGAGGATTCGTTTCCTGTCCTTCCAAGTCATGTCGCTGGAAAGGCACCTTACCTCCCTCTCCCCTTTCTCCCCCAGTTCTACCCCCCTAATAACTGAGTCCCCCACCAGGAGCTTCTTCCTTCCCCTGTGGTGTCCCGTGCCACCCTCCTGTGGGCCTTCCTTGTGGCGGTTCCCAGCAACCTCCTTGGTCTCCTCTGCGAGTGCCTCCATAGAGGAACTATGCTCCACCAGAATGGTGTATGGATTGTGAATAGGTACAACTGGAGGGATGCATCTCTGTTCCACCACCCTCACCCTCCCTGAGCTCACCATGGTCCAACCACTCCTCTTTCTTGCCAACCTCTGAGGCAGTGGTGTTTATGTTGTACTTTCGGTAGAGTTTATGTGGATGAGCATCCTGTGTAAATGGAAGCCAGTGACACCTTTGATAGTGAGCATGACCTTCAGCTGCCACCATAGTGAGGGCTTTCTGCTTCACATTTCTGGAGCGAGCAGCTTCACGATCACTGTGGTTTCGGTGGGCTATTTGGATCACTATGGTTTCATTTGGCTGGTCACTGCAGGGGTCGCTGTAACAAACTGGTGTCCCAAAAAGTGCAGTCAAGTCTTTATTTTAAAACTGCTGTCCGTTCACTGGCTCGCTAATAATGGAGGAGTACTGCTGGATCTGGGTTGGGATTTAAAACATGCGGCACGCTCTTCGGTTTCCTCGTTGCTGTCACTATTATCTCCAGCAGATTATCCCTGTCTGCCTGCCTGGTTCCTGGAATGTTCCTGATAATGGGACCCTTAGGCAGAGTTAACCTATCTGGTAAACTAATAAATTAAATTAAATGTGTATGTTCTAGCCTGTCTATCCTTTTTAGTACACTAAACACTGTGACCATGTCCCCTTCAATTTTTATTTAGTACACAAAGGGACAACAGACTATTCAGTCTGCTTCTGAAGGTGCAGAGGCTCTGAAAATATTACTCTGCTACTTCGTATCTTGATCCATGTGCGGGGGGGCAGTGTTCTGTAGATCATCTACCGTGCTGATGCTAGGCTGACATGACTTTGGATGAGAGTGGCACACTGATATGTTTGCGTTGTGAGGTTCAGCCTGGCACAACAAGTAGTGCTGGTTGTAGGGTTATGTCCTGATAAGGACATGGCTGAAAACCTTTCAGCCAATCAGAGATCAGGACATTTTGTGCCCATTTTATAAATGTATCTAACTTATTCTTAAAGATTGCTGTATTCTTACTCTCTACCAACTCACTAGGTAGTGCATTCAATTTTCCCACCACTCTTTGTAAAAACCATTGTTTCCCTCTTTCAGAGCTGAATAGTTCTTCCTTCAATTGATATTTGTGTCCTCTTAGATGTGGACCCACCAGTTTCGGACATAAAGCTAATCACTTCTGTAGTTCACTGTCACTAGAAGCTTTATAGACTAAAATCAGATCTCTTTTGTCTCTCTCCTGTCAGTACTGATCACGCTCCCTTATTCTTGAATCATAGTCTTTCCCTCAGAAGTTTCAAATCAATCTCATTGCCCTACATTGTGCTGTCTCAGTTCTAGCCACCTCAGTTCTGTATTGTGGACTCCAAAACTGGACACGGTATTTCAAGTGAGGTCTGACAAAGAATCTGTATAATGGCATAACTACCTCCCTAACTCTACTGATGAAGTTTCTCCATATGCATGCCAAAATTCTGTTTCCTTTTTTTATTGCACTGTCACACTGTGATGTACAGTATGCTTAAATTAGTTTGTAACCAGAAACTCACAGATCTTTCTTGCATGTGCTTTCCCTAAGCTTTATTCCTGCTAGAAAGTTCTCAGTTTAGCAGTCCAGTGGCACAAAGGGCTGAAGTGCTGTACCTACATTACCTCTCACCACACCAGGGATTCAAGTTTGGGAACAAGCTTGGGCCCCCAGTAGGCTGGCCAGGTGGGGCTGGGAAAGGATTGAGTGACCAACTGCCAGCTCTCTTCTTCCAGACTGGGGTGGTGGATTATTCTGGCTCTTGGCTGCTACCAGGTGGAGGGGTGGAGGTTTGGTGGTAACACAGAACTTAATGAAGCAGATTTCGGTCAGGGATGGTGGATGGACCTGTGGTCCCAGAGTGTTAGTGCACCTCCATGTGCATGTGCCCTCCACATGGCTGTGGAGCTGGGAAGGGAGAAAAATGGAAAAAGAGGTCAGCCCAAGCTTTGTGACATCCGCCTGTCAGCCCTCCACTCTGTGCTGCTACCTGACTGGGGACCCAGAACTGGATATGGGTTTCAGGTGTGGGGAGAGGTCGGCCCTCTCCCACCTGGCCCTCCCATGGGGGGCAATCCATGTGGGAGTCAAGGAGTGACCCAGCAAAGTCGAGGCAGATAGCTGAGCGGGGGAGATGGGACCAAAGATCCCCATCCGGACAGACCAAAGGGAGAAAAGATAGGCTAACATACAAATTAAATTGGAATCTGATCCTGACACCACCCCTTCCTGCCAGATTATTCCTCAATTTAATCTGTGTATCTCTCCAGACTGGTCACATCTAGTTTGGTTCTGTGCCAAAAGTTCACACTTTTGTGGTAAGAACTAGATTTTTTGCACCCAACAAGCGTTTTTCCATGTTTATTTACCACTATTCAGTTTTTATGAACTTTTTGCCTCTAAAAGACTTTTTTACATCTGGCCCTCCTTTTTATGTTGGTGTGCTTGTGCAGCCAACATTTTAGGGTAGTGCAGATTTGGAGGCACGGTCACTGTTGGGTAAATGCAGGGCACGCACCAGTAGGTGTGTCCCTCATTCCCCAATCAGCCTGCATGCTGGCACCATACCACCCAGGCAAGCACATCTAAGGAAAGGTCTGCCGCAATGTGAGCAAAGCTCATCACACACAGTGGACCATTTCAATGTGCTCACCAGCTGGAAACATGGCGGCACAGTGGCCGCTAAACTGCTGACTCCGGGGGTGCCCAATCCCCCAGTCAGCTTACCCTGCCCAAGTATGTGTAACGGGGGAGCCCACTCCCCGTCGGCAGAATGTGTCTCCCTGCTTTCATTGTTTTCCTGATGGGGTGCATGATCCTCGCCATCATCTGTCCCCCTTCCCGATTTATCAGCCGACGGGGAGCCCACTCCCCATCGGCAAAATGTCCCTCCCTCTTCTGTGCCGATGGGGTGCCCAATCTCCGCTGGCTACTGAATTCCCAAAAGAAACCACCTGTAAAAAAGAAAAACATCCGCAATGTGTTTTTTTAGTACCTGTAAGCAGAAAACGGTCCCTCGTAGTCTTCCTACCCACCACCCGCACCCACCCACTGCGCACCCTACCTCCCCACACCCCCCTTACCCCATATTTACCCAAGGAGCTCAGCACGATGATCTTCGGTGGACCAGGAACACGTCTTCACTCTTCAAAGCCGACCGCGAACTGAGGAAATGCCAGTAAGCTGTATAATGGAATAAATAGGGTTTTTCAACTTTGGTGCATATCTCGGGCAGTTTTTGGAATTGTTGCACCAAATTTTCAACATGAGGTTTTTGGGACCACTCCTCGTGAATTATTTCACAGTTATGATATTAATCAGTCCCTAAAGGTGATTTTGCAGTCACTGCGTGGAATCACCTTTCGAGACCGATTAACGTAAGGACAGTGGCAGTGTTCATGAGGTGGGCTCTCAAAATGCCTATGTTGCAAATTTGGTGGAAAAATCAAAAAAATGGCTGTTTTACGAGTGTGCATTGTGCAGTTACTACTCACGCTGGTAACTTCGCGAATTCGCAATATTTTCATGCCAGATTTTCAACATTGTCATTTTTATACACCTCCTTGTGAACAGTGCAGCTGTCATTTTCCACATCCTGGCCGAAATGTGTTTCCGCACTTCCGGCGCACAATACTGCAGTCACTGTGGGAAATCAGTGTTCAGGGCAGATTACGAAAATGACAGTGACATTGTTCATGAGCAGAGGTCCTAAAATGCCTATGTTGAAAATTTGGTGACAATATTTCATAAAATGACTGTGTTAAAGCGTGCATTGTGCAGTTTGCACGCAAGCTCGTAATGTTGTGCATTTGTAATATTTTCACTCTGGAGTTTCACCATTGGCATTTTTCCACACCTCTTGATGAACAGTACAGCTGTCATTTTACATATCCTGCCCGAAATGTGTTTTCACACGTCCGGCACAGAATAGCGCAGTCACTGTGCAAAATCACTTTTTGGGACAGTTTGAGAAAATGACAGTGACACTGTACATGAGCAGAGGTGCTAAAATGCCTATGTTGAAATTGATTGCCGAACTCCATAAAATGACTGTGTTACAAGTGGTGCGCTGCACATTTCCCACGCGACCCAGACCCTCAAGAAATTTGCAATACTTACATGCCACATTACCACTGCCATTTTTTTACACCTCCTTATGAACAGTACAGCTGTCATTTTTTTACATCCTGCCAAAAATGTGTTTCCGCACTGCACCACCAAAGCCAATGCCAGCGCGACAACATTCGGCATTGACAAATGCTTGTTTTTAGCTGTGATTTCATGTGGAGCCTCTGGCTTAGAACAGCCACTCCCAGCCTTGATCCCGCGCCCCCTCCCTCCCCCAGCTCAGCCTAGACCTAGTTTGTTTGCCTTTTCTTTCTTCCATTTTATGCTGTGTGTGCTATTTGTTTTAGTGGCTTTCTGCCATTTTCACTGGGTTGCTATCGTTTACTGTACGTTCTGGCTTGCACTCTGAGTCTGCCCTTGTTGTGCTCCTGGGACTTGGCAGGGTGGGTCCATGGTGCCACTTCTGCCCCTAGTTCAGAGTTTGCTCATTGTCATGTTCCCAGGACCCCCATAGGATGGGTTTGCAGTGCTATGGGAAGGCAGGTGCCTTTGATCTGGTCTCTCTGCTGTTCTTTGCATGTGGCTGTCTCCACAGATGAATCTGCTTAATTACCCTTCCCCCAGTTTACCTTGTTCAGCTATGGGGTTAAGTGTCACCTGAGATTCCTGCTGGTGTGGTCTAGGCATTCCCTCCCTCCCTGTCCCTTCCCAGCTGTGGCTCAAGAACAGGAGAGGTGAGGAGAGCTGCTGTTCATCTGGTGTTGTGGCCCAAAGTTTTGTTGTTTTGGTTGGCTCTTTATGGCAGCCTGGAAGATGGTCTCACTTTTGGTTTGGTTGTTCTGTCTGAAGAATCTCGAGACTGGCAAGAATTCTGATCAACGGTGGCCCGACTTTCTCCTCATGGACTCGGCCACGCAGAGACTGTGCTGTGTGTACCTTGCCTTGCTCATCCCACAAGCGTGATAAAGCAGGGCAGAGGGTAACTTGACTCTTATGACTGTTTTTTCTCCTGCAGGAATGTTGATTTCTACAGGGAGGCCCCTTCTCAATTCTGACTGTGTTTGCTCTCATACGATGACCAGACACCCCTCAGAATGGTGCCGAGATTGGGAGAGTCCCGATCTCAGCGGCCATGTTGGATGTCCTCATCTTTCTGCCTGCTCTGCTTGGATGGCGCCGGGATCTCGCAGTATATAGAGACCCCAGAAGCCATTTTGTATTCCCATTGCATACCTCACACCCACTCCAAGATGGTGCTGCTACATCTTATGAGATTGGCAAGTTCTGGCAACCATGTTGCTTTTCCACTACTGATTGTTGCACTCAGGAATGCAATGCCTTTTCACAGTGGCAATTTTGTGATGGACTCAGCACTGTCCCATGGGAAAGGGCACTTTATTTTCACTTTCTGTCATCTGTGGTGTATGACGATGCCCCAGTTCCTTCTCCAAGGCAGTGGTTTGTTTTTTCTGTCTGGTTTTCATTGGATGGCTGGCAGGGCAGCTGCTTGTTGATCATCTGGGGGTCTTGTCATGGGAGAGTTTCTTATTGAGCTTTTGTTGGCGCTGCCATCCCCATTATCTCTTTCCTCTTGCCGAACTGGGGATCCCAAGTCCAGGTTTTCAGACTCATGAATCCAGGATTGTCATTGGTCTCATCCATCTTGCTCCTGTGTTTTGAGTCTTACTGCCCTCCTCGGCACACTCACATTTTTCCTCTTCGATTGTCCCCTATGTTAGTAGGTGTTACCTTTGTCAACATGGTCAAGACTTGATGAGTATGCTGCAAGTGCCCTAACTCCCTCTTCCTAAAATTATCCAAAGACCTTTGCTCGCTGTGCCTGGTGGATGCAGACCCCAAGGTCAACAACTTGGTTTGAAGTTCCTCTACAGAGGAAACCACAGAAGATAACGTCTTCACGGTATCACAGAGGGTCATGGTCAACATGTTCCAAAAGCTTCTAGAAAAGATAAAGGCATTGGCAGACCCTAAGCACCCAAGATCCTGACAGAGATGCCTCAAGTCTATGAAACAGAGGAAAGATGACACCTGGGAACCAGAGGACCAGGATGGAGAAAATTCCTCCAACAAGGACTACTCCAATGAGGAAGGTGAAGGACTGAGAGAAGACCTAGTGGCTCGACTATGTCCTTATGATATACTGTAGTCCCTGAAATATCAGAGTGGTCTGTGAGACCCTCACACACGAGTAACCCATGCCACCAGAGGAACAGAAGCCAGACACACACATTGGTCAGGGAAAGGAAGAAATCCTACAACTTCATGGCCTGTGTGCAAGGCCTTAGAAGACATTCTGTCAAAGGTATGGGATGCTCCAGATCTGGCAAGAACCAGAGAGAAAGCCTACTTTGACAAGATATAACCCTTACTGGAAGACAAGCAGGATACCTGGTCCAGCCCTCCCAAAGTCGATTCATAAATCACTTCTTTTAGTCATAATGCAGACTACCATCAGGGGGCTTCCCAGCTCTCAAAGATCCCATAAACAAGAAGGTAGAGGATGTGATAAAGAAGGTTCACAAAATCCTAATGTTGCCTATGAAAGCCTCCATGGCAGCAATCTACACCACCAGGACCATCCTTAGGTGGATGGAGGCCATACAGCAAGACATGCCCATAACTAGCTCTCATATGGCTATCACGGACTGTGCCATCCAGGCAATCAAGTATGTGGTGGAGTCTTCCATTGACACCTTCAGAAAGTCCTCTCAAACTACAGCTATAATCAATAGGTTTTGTTCTGTTTTCCACAACTATCCCTGCGATTTTATCTACTGGTTCTGATTTATTCACCGCTTGTCGTTTATATAACTGTGGGCCTGCTTCCTTCCTGCGTGGAGGGCCATTATCACATGTGAGTGTAACCCCCTTACAAATGAGGGTTCCTAAAAAGCCTTTATGAAGCTTGCCTAAGTGTTCCCCTGCCTGCTGGCGTTCGGCATTTAAGCCGTTAGATTGGCACTGTGAGTGCTGATAGAGCCTCCACATACTGTCTGTTTAAGCGCATTCTGCTTGCAGACATAGTTACTGCTTTTCTGTGGGGGGCTGGTGTTTCTCTGCTCGAATCCCACCAGAACTGTGGGGCAATCGCTTCATTTTGCGGTCGCTAGAGGCTCAAAGGGAGCCCTTCTGAATGATATGCTTATTTTCCTATAAACAGTTAAAGCATTCGTAATATTGTAGTTTGTCTAACTTGCTTTTGTTACACCTGGGACCCTGTGTGCATTGCCCCTCCATTTTGGACCCAAACTGCTGTTCTGAGGGCCAATTGGATTAAGGGAGCTGTAAAATGGAGACTGGACCAACCAGAATTCGGACTTTCCTGGGAGCCGGTTTACAATGGGACGTATAGCTAGTAATTCCAGGAAGTGAAGTTCTGGACCTTGGCGCCTATTTGCACCAACGAAGAGAGTTTCTGAGTGATTGACAACTGAGTCCACCAACTGGACTGGGTGGCACCCAAAGAGAATGCTCTGCCCTGCGATTGAGAGAGAGAAGGAGCTCTGTGCATCTGCATTGTATAGTTTCGTGCGGGAAGCGCATGAGAGGCCTAAAGTCAGGCCGTTGCCATTGCCAACTCGACTCGGACTGAATCCGAGAATACAGAGAGGAAGGAAGGCTGAAAGAGTGGAAACCAGGCTCACCCTGTAGAAGACTGGAGAAATTGATGAATCGCGCTCGGTCTGTCAGGAATTGAAGCTGCAGTGTGAACTCCTGGGTGTTTGCAGTAAGTGCGATCGGGACATGAAAGCAGATGCCTAGTATAGTAATTTCCTTTACATATAAATGTGTGGAATGCTTGTGAGGAATAGCTAATCTGGTTCTCTTGTCACTGTGCGGTGTAAACTGAAAGTTGAGCTGAATGTATTCGGACTGAATCCGTCTGCTGATCAAAGCAGTGTGGCCTGACCTGTAGAATCTCATCTTCCTGCTTTGTGTGTCTGGCAATCCAGAACCACCATCTGCGCCAGGTTTTCAGCATGGGGCAGTGTGAGTACCAATCAGGGCATCTCCCTGAGACCTGTTAACCATCACCAGTGTTTCGTCTGATTTTCTTTCTTTCATTTCCTCAAAGACTGAGCCATCCGGCTCCAGATTACAATTGGGTATTGTATATATCTCTCTCTTACAGGGCCCTTTCCATCTGCACCTGCCGGCCAACCCCGGGAAATGGACCTGGCTAGCCCCTCAACCTGGGTACCCAGAGTGTGACTTTTATGACTTTGTATGAGTGCACAGTATTGTAATTTATTTCTGCTAATCAGCTTGATCTCCCCCTCCCTGTGTTTTACTCCCCTAAATAAACCAGATTGGATGTTATTGACTTTAACCTGTTTAGAGTGTCAGTACCTATATAGCAGGCATTGAATTATTTTGTGTAAATTGACCAACCTTATTTCACAGGAGGGTCCTCCGAGACAAACTGCAGAATCAGTCTCGAGGGTAAGTGGTACCTTATGATTGGATCCAGGGTACATGTAGGGTATTGGCATTGCAATTCTTGTGTATTGTATGGACCATTAGAGGGAATAAAAGGGGGTCTCAGTGTCCCAGAGGGCCGTGACCAAACTCGACCAACCATTACCAACCCTGACCTCTAGGTGGAGGCACCCACCATAGAACCTAGGCCCCTCAACCTGTTGGCGGTCCAGCAGGCAGGGGTAGTAGCCCTTGGGATAGTGCCACCTGGGGGTTAAATATGTTTTGTTTCCACAGCAATCCCTGCGAGGATATCAACTGCTTATGTATTAGTTGCTGCTTGTTTTGTGTAAAACTATATGTTGTACTCTCCCAGGTCGTGCTTGAAAATAGGTAGGTTTTTGTCTAATGCACCTACCTGGTCAACAAAAGCTAATAAATAAATAAATAAATAGAACCAGATGACAACTATGGCTTCAGTTATGGCAGGCAAACCAGGAATCAAGGAACATGTCAACTAAGCTGAAGTTCAGGGGGGACATGGTGTCTGGACCGGGGTTGGAGAAGTTCTTGAACATGAAGGGAGACAACAAAGATTTACCCTGGGGACCCCCCCATCATCTTTTTGAAACTTTTCTCAAAAAGGCCACAGACTGAACTGCGCTGTTTTGGCTTCAAACAAAATGTTTTCCACTGCAAAGGTGGCCACCTGAACAACAGAGGTTGAAAAAGATGCTCCAGGGCCAGAGGAGGTTTCTGATTCAACAACGGGCACAAAAATTACCAGGCATGATGAGATGCAGGCCCAGGACTCAGACCTGGCAGTGGGGGGATCCAAGTGTTTGTAAGCACCTGAGCCAAGACGCTGACAGACAAGTGGGTGCTGGAGATAATCACCCAGGGGTACACAATAGAATTTAACACAGTCTCAAAATATCAGATGTCTCCAGCCACACATATCAAAAAGCAAAACCCCAATACACCACGTCAGAGTGCTCCTAAACCAACTCCTACGGGAAGGCGCCATAGTCCCAGTTCCAGCAGATGAGTAAAAATCAGGAATCTATTCCATCTTCTTTTTGGTCCCCAAAAAGATGGGGGATCTGCTGACATTTCTAGACTTCAAGTTTGTAAACCAGTTCATGAGGTGCAGAAGATTCAAGATGGAGACCCTGCAATCCACCATAGCAGCAATCCAGAAGGGTGATCTGCTCATCTCTATTGACCTAAAGGATGCCTAACTCCATGTACCCATTCAACTGTCACAGCACAAATTCCTGAGATTCTGGATTCTGGGACAGCACTTCCAATACAAGTGCCTCCTGTTTTGTCTAGCATCAGCTTCCCGGGTCTTTACCAAATCATGACATGTCTAGTGGCAAAATTGAGAGCAGAGGGCATCCATGTAGTTCCCTACCTGGATAACTGGTTACTTTGAGATAGAACCAGAGAAGCATTAGAAAAATGCAACAAGAAGGGCACAGAATATCCTGATACAACCTGAGTGGTTCATCAACAGAATAAAGTGCAACCTCTCACCCTCTGCAACACTAGAACACCTCGGGGCAATCTTTGGCACCACACAGACATAGTTCACTCATCACATGCCCACATCAGCAATCTGCAAGTACATTGGAACCAGATACTTTCTTGCAGCTGTCCAAGGTTTGGGACCTAATGCAACTTCTGGGACTCATGGCAGCATGTATAGATCTCCTGACTGGGCAAGATTCCACATAAGACCTCTACAGATATTCCTGTTAGACTGCTGGGACCACATAGAAACAAAGAAACATAGAAACAGAATTTGACGGCAGATAAGGACTGCTTGGCCCACCTAGTCTGCCCATTTTCCTACCTAATAGATAAGCTGCAGATCCTAGTTAACCAACAGCTTACTTCCTCCTATCCCCACTAGGACTGCCTTATGTCTGTCTCATGCATTCTTGAATTCCCCCACTGTTCTTGACTCCATGACCTCCTCAGGGAGGCTGATCCATGCATCCACAACCCTCTCCGTGAAAAAAAACTTCCTCACATGACCTCTGAGCCATCCCCCCTCTATCTTCAAATTGTGCCCCCTTGTTCTTGTACATTTCTTTTTCTGAAAGATGCTACCCTCTTGGACTTTGTTGATTCCCTTGAGGCACTTGAAAGTTTCTATCATGTCCCCTCTCTCCCTTCTTTCCTCAAGGGTATACACATTAAGCTCCTTTAGTCTTTCTTCATATGTCTTCTGGTGCAGACTCTGCACCATTTTGGTTGCCCTCCTCTGGACAGCCTCCACTCTTTCTATGTCTTTTCGGAGATGGGGTCTCCAGAACTGCACACAGTACTCCAGGTGGGGTCTCACCAACTGTCTGCACAAAGGGATAACAATTTCCTGTTTTCTACTATTGATGCCTCTCCCTATGCATCCCAGTATCCCCCCCAGCCTTCCTTACTGCCTTCTCACATTGCTTGCCCACCTTTAGGTCATCTGATATAATTACCCCCAGGTCCCTTTCCATTTTTCCTGTTGTCACTATCTCACCCCCATTGTGTACTCTTCCCTGGGTTTTGTTTCCCAGGTGCATTACCTTACTTCTTTGCATTGAATCTGAGCTGCCATACATTTGACCATTCCTCCAACCTTGCCAAGTCCCTTCTCATCATTTCCACTCCATCTTGTGTATCAACCTGTTGCAGATCTTTGTGTCGTCTGCAAAGAGACATACTTTTCCTTCCAGTTCCTCTACAATGTCACTTATAAAGACATTAAAAAGGACTGGTCCCAGTACTGAACCCTGCGGTACCTTGCTAGTAACCCTCCTTTCTTCACTGTGGACTCCATTTGCTCTTGTCTCCAAGATCTTGGTGGGGAGCCAGGATTCTGCTAGAGACCATTGTCCACACCATAAAAATTACAAGAAGAGACTACTTCTGTCACCTTTAGTAAAGACATCCATACTGTGGTGGACATGGATGGACAAGCTGATCAAGGGGGCCACCTTCAACAAGCAGATCACCAGAACCATGGACACAGATGACAGCCTATCAGGGTGGGGTACAGTCCTGGGTTCCAGTACTGTTCAAGGACAATGGTCTCTAACAGAATCTTGGCTTGCCACCAAGATCTTGGAGACAAGAGCAATCCAAGTGTCCCTCAAACATTTCAAGATTCACGTATAGAATCAACATGTCAAGGGCAAATGGACAACAACATCGCCATGCCCTACATAAACAAGCAGTGGGAACAAAAAGGAAGACAATAGCCAAGGAAGACTCCACACAGCTGACATGGGCAGAGAGACATCTCCTCAGCCTCTCAGCCAAAATGCACAGTGGTAATACTAAACAAGCAAGAAGACTGGCTCAGCCATCAGACTCTACAGCTGGAGAATGGCAACTGAACTTGCAAGTGTTTCAGAAAATTCAAGAACGATACAGTCCTTTCCAGACAGAACTAATGGATATGGCCCAAAACAAACAGGTAAAGACTGTCTTTTCAGGGTTTAAAGTAAACAGGTAATTGACCATAGATGACCTATCGACACCCTGGCAGTTTGAGAGGGCATATGTGTTTCCACTGATCTCCATGATAGGGAGAGCAATGCGAAAAATCCTGGACACTAGCAGCACAGTGCTGTTCATAGCGCTGAACTGACAATGGACATGGTATGCATCAGTCATGCAAATGACCACAGACCAACCGCTGACTCTACCTAACAAGTCCAACCTGCTGTTACAGGGTCCTGTCCTTCACCTGGATCCCCAATTACTCCAGATGACAGCATGGCTACTCATAGGCTCAGAGTGCTAAACTTGGGGGTGTCCGATAGACATTCTACAATCAAACCTACAACAGACACTGGTTCATCTTTTCCAGGTGGTGCAGAGCAAAAGTTATTAACCCCTCTAAATGTTCTGTTCTCCAGATCCTTGATTTCCTACAAGAAGATCTTGAGAAAAGCTTCCACACTGCCTCCATCTGAGTCCAAGCTGTTTCTCTACATTTTTTAAAGTTGAAGTCTGTGTTCCTAGTTGCCATCTGCTCAGCTCATAGAATTAGTGAGCCCCAGGTCCTGTCCTGTGCAGAGCCATTCCTACCCTTTCATGGAGACAGAGTGGTGCTGAGGACTGTCTTCTCCTTCATCCTGAAGGTAGTATCAGCCTTCCATCTTGCCCAGGAGATTTTCCTACCCATATTCAAACCAGATCCTAATGATCCACAAAGGCAGGCCCTCCTCCTCCTCCTCCTCCTCCTCCTGGACCCAGGCTGTACCATCAAAATCTATTTTGACAGAACAGCCTCCTTGAGGAAGTCTAAAAGTATGTATGTTCTCAGCCAAGGACCCAAGTGGGGACTGGCCCCCTCAAGATCCACCATAGCATGGTAGCTAAAAACCACCACCTCAGAGGCCTACTGTGCTTCTCCTCTCCTCTGCCCAGCTCAGGTAAAAGCCCAATCTACCAGGGCATTAGGTACCTTATGTGCAGAGCATAATGCAGCCTACCTTGCCAACACCTGCACAGTGGCCAGCTGGTTGTCTGTGCATACTTTCCCAGGCACTACAGGCTAGACACTTGGCATCAGTACAAATCCAGTTTTGGTCACTTGGTTTTACAGTCTGTTTTCAGACCTCTTCCTCCTCATCCCCATTTGCTGCTAACACTGCTTCTCAATCACCCCATTATGATGACTCGGAGTGTTGTAAAAAGGTGCAAGGGATAATGATAGTTTACGCACCTGTTAAAGGTAGTTATAGGAGCACCATTTTACAACACTCTTCTTCCAACCCAATGAAGAGGAACATGGTATCTTGTTGACTATGTAGTAGAATTACTAGTGATATGGTTAGACTTAGTCTGCAGCCATTAGTCAGGTGCTTCTTAGTAGAATGTTAGTCCTGTTTTTATTTGTGTGTTTTCGATAAAGCCCATTTGATCTGGTCCATTAGTGTGCTTCCTTTTCTGATACTTTCTATCTTTCATGTCTTCACTCAGTCCATGTGTATGGTTAACTGATTCTATCCAAGGAAATATGGCTTGGGAAGTTTCATTCTGAGGAATGATCCAGCAGGGAGGGGCGGAGTCAAGAGGGGATTCCAAGTTTCAATGTGTGCATCAGCCAGTCAGAGGATGCCTCTAAGACCCAATTGTAGTATGGTAGTTTACTCACTTTTACTAGGTGAGTAAACTACCATTTCCTCCTGAAGTACTCCTCAAGAATTTTCCCAACCACAGTAAGGCTCACTGGGCTGTAGTTGCCCTTATCATTTTCTTCCTTTTATTTTTATAAAGCAGTATGATCTGGGAAAATTCCTTCCATTACACTGGTCTCAAATATTTCAGTGATTGGTTCAGAAAGGTTAAGTTAAGGACCCCGGGGTGGATGTTGTCAGGACCAGCTGACCTAATGGAATTTAGACGCTTTAATTTATCCGCCACCATAGACTTTTTATTTTTATTTTATTCTCAGTTCTTTCAATGCTATTTAAGGTGTGTGATGATGCTGGGTTAAACACTGAGCAGAAGTATTTATTCAGGGTATTGACCATTTCACTTTCATCATTTATAATCCCTCCTTCCTCCAGTAAGGATCCCCCATTTCTGGTAGTGGTCTTTTTTGAGTTCATATTGTTAAAAAATATTTTGATACTGCTTTTAGATCTTTTCAGCAATCTGGGGGCCTATTTGCAAAAGGATATGTCAAGCATAATGCACTTGCGCCAAAAGAGAATGGCGCAAATTGCAAGTTACGCCATAAGTTGTGACATGCACTAGTTTCAAAAAGCTGTCTGTGCCATGTCATATCCCCTTATGCCAAAGATGCCTTACACCTCACTTGTGCTAAACCCTGAGATACGCATTGGCATAATGCGACTTGAGCCATAAAAAAACAGCAGTATCCCCTTTTTTGGGATTCTAGAAGCAATGAAATGCCAAGATGCACCAATACAAAGAGGTGCAAGTTACACCAGGGGGAGCAGGTGTAACTGCACTAGAGTATATAAGGGGGTCCAGTGAGACAGACACAGCAGTCACTGTAGAGCAAGCAGTGTGCAGACACTTCTGCTGGGAGTGACAGTGTGACGGCAGTACTGGTAGCTTTACTGGGCATAATGTTAGTGGCTAAGAGGTGGCGTAGGCACCGCAGGTGGCATGATGGCAGGAACTAGGGGAACAGTCAGCAACCAGCACAGCACATACCAGCCTGGCACCATGTGCCATGTGTGTACAGAGCCAGGAAGTCATACCTGGATCTCACGGAGGAGCAGTGTCTAGCATGCTACTGCCTGACAAAGGCCATCATAGCTGAGCTGTGTGATGAGCTGCAGGAAGAACTACAAAGTGCCACCTGTAGTGGACATGCTGTACATGTGGAGGTGAAGGTGAGCACAGCATTGTGTTTCCTTGCCACCGGGACATTCCAAACCCCCACAGGTGACACTGTGGGGATCTCACAGCCAGCTATGTCTAGGTGATTCAGGCAGTCCTGAAGGCGCTGCTGCAATGAGTAGACAGTTATATCATGTTCCCACAGGATGCACCACATCAGCAGGTGGTAAAGCAGGCATTCAATGATGTGGCACAGTTCCCCCATGTGTTAGGAGTTATAGACTGTACACACGTGGCCATCAGGGCATCACCAGGTGAGGCAGAGGTGTACGTCAATCGAAAGGGCATCCACACCATGAATATGCAGGTGGTGTGATAGCCAGTGCAGCATACTGGATGTGGTAGCCCAGTACCCTGGTTCCTGCCATGACTCATACATTCTATGCAACTGTGACCTACATGAGGCATTTCAGAGGGGAGAGATCACAGGTGGACGGCTGACTGGCAGGTGTTACTGGCACACATAGGAGCTCCCCTGACCCAGCAGATGCAACAAGCTGGTGCGTGTAACATGTGTCTTGTACATTCACAATGTTTCACTTCCACCCCACAGGTGACAGTGGGTATTCACAGCTGCCATGGGTCATGACACCACTATGGCACCCACATACTGAGGCCAAGGTGCGGTATAATGAGGCCCATGCATCCACCAGGGCTGTGATCAAAAGAACATTTGGCAGCCTGAGGTCACATTTCCAGTGCCTGGACTGTTCAGGAGAAGCCCTGCAATACAGCCCTGAGATGGTCTGCAAAATATTCATGGAGTGCTGTATCCTGAACAATCTGGCACTGTGAAACCATGTGTCACTTCCAGACCTGGACAATGAAGGGGATGAGGGGGATGACAATAAAGAACATTGTGATGCCCACATAGGACAGACACAGGCCTATGCTCTATTGTGACAGGCAGGGCAACGTGCCAGACATGACCTAATAGTACACTACTCACCTGAGAGACACCATCAACCTACAGGTGGCACCGACAGCTGTAGGCAATGTGCCTACAGACAGCATCTCACCACACAGACATGCTGCCATTTGCTAGGCACCCAACAAGGGGGCACTTTACACAGAAGCCAGTGGCCATGTCCAGTGGGTAGTACGTGGTGATCGTAGCAACCTGTAGTGGTGTGAACTACTGTGTTGTGGAGTCACCACATCCCATGCTGTGGGCATGGAGTAATGAAAGGGGGAAGCAGGTGCTGGACCTGTGTGAACTGCTTCAGAGGTGTGAATAAGGGACAATGATGTAGTGCGGCACAACAATATCAATAGGGCCAGGTCATGTGTAACACACGCTACACCGTGGAATACTGAACCATGGTACCTATATGACATGCAGCCCCCCTCCCCCCACCAGTGACACACATTATGACTCAAACCACAGAATATAGCACAGCAAAATGTATACTGCATGTGCTGGCAATCTCAAACGTACATATGCAATTTGCGACATAAAGCGCACACATCTGCGATATGCATGTGGATACAGATGCATATGCGGTTTGCAGCGGAAAAGTACCGCACATGTGGCTTGTGGCACCATGCACAGGACACATGCAGAAACATGTGCAGACACAACTGCACAATGCCACAGTACCGCAGAGCACCAACCAGCCATACACACCAGCACTGTAGGGCCTGTGTGAACCCTTACAGAGGGAAAATGACCACACTGAGTGGCAGAAGCCCAAACTTCACACCAGGGGAGACTGCACAGTCAGTCAACCAGTTGCAGCAGTGGAGAAGAACACTGCTGCCACTAGGGTGCAGGAGGCACATACACCCATAGAGAGGGGCTCAGTGTGGAGGCAAATAGGTGTGCACCTTGAGAGCATATCAGGAGTGAGGCGCACACACTGCCAGCTAAAGCATAAGTGGCAAGACCTCACTAGATGTGACCCCATGAGCCTGGGCCAGCTGATGGACATGGCATTCAGCAGTGATCTGGCCATGAGGACAGGCCTGCAAACTGCAGAGGTAGATTGGACACCCATAGTGTTATAAGGACCAATCCATATGGCAATTTGTGCATGTCTGTGTGACCATGACACTGACACATGTGTACCCATCATGTCTCCACAGGTTGGACCCGTGCAGGGCAGAAGAGATGGGTGGCAGGAGGATCATGCTGCGGACCAGGCAGCAGCACCCATCCGGGAAGGGCAAGGTAAGAGGGAGCCTCCCAGAGTAGAGGATCAGAGTGTGTCTGCATATGTGGATGGTGTGTTACAGCACACATCCCTGGATCTGGTTGAGGATTGTGTGCATACTGAATAATGCCTGTGAGGTGTACCCATGGACATCGGGTAATGTGTGAGGGGTTGGGAGGGACATACATATGGCCACATGGTGTACAGGCATGGTGAGATGGTGGCCATGAGGCAAGCCATACACTCAACAGCTAGATGAGGGCTTTTGCCAGTTGGGGGGGCACTGTGCAACACCACTGGACATGTGCATGGGCAACCCACCTGTCACACACAATCTGTTGGTGTACGCACATATGGAGGGGTATGGCCATGGTGTGAGCATGTCACTGGGCACACATATGTGCTGCCAGTGATGACAGGCATGGCATCCAGTGAGATACACCATGACCTACCTGTGTTAGCCATGCTACCAACGGAAATGGGAGGACATGGTGTGTGGCACACATGAGATGAGTATGTACATGTGGCACAAGGAGGTGTGGGTCCAAGAAAGGTAGGTAGAAGTACCGTGGGGCATTGCATCATGGTGTAGGGGGAGAGCACAGGGGTTGACATGTGGCAGCATGTCCACATTGGGAGAGGTACTGTAGCCCATACTGGACAGCTACTGGATGTGAGATGTTTTATACTGCCTGCCCCACGCTATCCACTCTGGACTGTTGTGTAGCCAGTGCCTGTATGGGTCACTGACATGTGTTTCATTCCCATGTTACAGGTGCCACACACTCTGGTGGACCATGGATGGACTGCCCCTGCTACAGGGCACTAGTGCACGCCATGAGGAGACAGAAAGAGAGGGATGCATATGCAGACCAGTCAAGATGATGTAAAAGTAGGGTCCAGCCACTGCCAATGGAAAGCAGTAATGATGGCAGCAATGAACAGGGCAATGACACAGCTTTCCAAACAGCTGACATAGTGGACATGGGCAGGCCACAGAAGGCTCTTGATGATCAGGGGCAACTGGACAACCAGGGTGGTGCCCCACTGGACAATGTGGGCCGGGCTCTGGTGACATGAACACTGGTGTTGGGACTGCCATGGAGGAGGAAGGACACAGTCCAGGACACAGCCTGCAGGGGAGGACCTTGCATAGGATGCAGGAGAGGAGATTGTGGAACCAGTCCTGTACTGCAGGAACAGGAGGACGAAGAGGTCCAGGTGGCTGAAATGATGCCCACTGTGAGCGAGGACAACAGACTGGTACTGCAGGCCCCGCCCCAGGATGATGGCCAGTAGGCCAGTACAGCAGGCCCCACCCCAGGACGATGGCCAGCATTCCCCTGTCCCCTTGCCATCCAGGGACAGGAACCGGGTGCTGGCGGGACTGGTAAAGTACATCCTGCATGACATGGTATGCCTGCGGGGGTTCCTATGTGCCTTCATGGTAGCACAGCAGGAGCAGTAAGGTGTCTGGGGGGTGGTGGTGGGTTAACATGTCCATTGACATTTCCCTTTTTATAATGTTTGTTGTTTTGGAGGGAAGCTGTTGGTTTTGATATGTGTTTACAGTAGTTGTTGTGGGGGGGTAGGGTGGTGTTTATATATACCGTAACTGTTTATATTGATGTTGTTGTGGGGTGGTGGGTTTACATATCTCTTTACTGTTTTTATAGTTGTTCTTGGGAGTGGGGGTGGATTTACATGTCTCTCTACTGTTCTTACAGTTGTTGTTCTGGGGGAGTGGTTATCATTTATGTGGGTGAGTAGCTGTTTATGTGTCTCTGTGGAACCTAATCAATCAATCAAGTCTTTATTTAACCAGGTGTTCATCGTTGAGCAGAAGCTCATTTGCAAGATGGACCTGGGATCTGTTGTTTGTTCTGAAACACTGTGTCACTGTGTAGTATGTGCACGGGGGTCTCAATGTCTACCCACATGGATCGGTTGCCATGGTAGGCTTGCAAACACACACAGTCACCCCATGGTGCTGTGTTCTATTTGGGCACACGCAACAGTGGGGATCTTAGGGCATCACAATGGTTCCATGTGGGATATGTCAGGCCACTATGCTGTATCACAACCATACACCACTGCACATGTTCCCAACCCCACTCATGATGGCAACCCTGCCTCCTCACTATGCACCCTGCAGGCTGGTGTTGCCAGCCTGTCCTATGGATGGTGCAGATTGCCAGCAATGGCAGCACTGTGTGGCATGGCCATGTCATTGTGTGCCATGGTGCCAGAATTCACATGTCACAGTCTACTCTCTGTTGCACATACTGTGGTGTGGCGTGTACGTCTCACTCTGCATGCATGTGCATGCCCATTCACTGGCCACACTACACTGTAAACTGTCAGCCAAGCCAACATGCCACATGGGGGCTAGTACAACTCCACTTCACCCGAGGGACACCATCACCCAACAGGTGGCACCGGTAGCAATAGGCCATGTGCAAACAAACACCATCCAACAACAGAGACATGCTGCCCGGTGCTGCCCACCTGACGTGGTGACACTGTACACATCATCCGGTAGCCATGACTGGTGGGTGGTACCCAGTGGCCACAGCAACCATCAGGGGTATCTCAAACTGGGATGTTGTGACTGCATACAACTGCAGTGGGAAGGGTGTTACACAATGGGTGTACAGGTGTTTGATATTGATGTTATATTGCAGTGGTGGCCCAGGGGGACCAGCATATGCAGTTACGCTATGACATACCAACCTACGTGCACATTGAATGACTAGTACAGTATGCAACAGTTCCCAGTGACACATGGATACTGTGGGACATGCACCCCCCCCCACCACCACCACCACCACAGCACAGTGCTGCACAACATTATTAATGTTGCATGCTGCAGCATGGGTAGCATGGGAATATGAACACATCAGTTGCCTTCAGCAGCTTTTTCTAACTGTGGCAGTGCTCTGTAGTGCAGTGGGGTAAGGTTGCCCACACACACTGTCACCCCTATGGTGTTGTTTGCAGCATTTGTACATACAAAGTGTGGATCATATGCACATCTCAGGGTATGCTTGTATGCTGTGTCAGCTCACTGTGCTGTGTCACAACATACTACCATTGCACATGTACAGACCCCCCCTCCCATGGCATACTACCCACCCCCCGCTAATTGCAGACATGTGGTGCCAGACTGTGCTGTTTCTGGCTACATAGAAGCAACAAAGACAACAATGTGTGTCATGATATGTTTTATTCCATGTCGCAGTGTTTGAAACATGTTACAGTCCACAATGAGTGTCTCGGTCTGTGTTTCCATGTGCCCATCGCACACTACATGCATGTGAATTCCCACCCCCTGTAAACACACTCCTGTCATGTACACACTGCAGCCCACATACCTCTGTACACACCCACGTGTGTGTCTTTCCCATTTGTGCCTTATTGTGAAAACACAGTTCACATGTGTCCACATTCCCCTGTCAATGATGATCCAGCATACTTCCCCGTGTCACACATGAATGTCTGTCACTGTGTGTTGGCAAGATGGTGCCAGGTACATATACCACTGGGATGAGCAGTTGGTGACTCCTGTGGTTGCATTCCCATGGCACTGTGACTCATGTCCCCTGTCACAGCCGCACCAGGGACAGTGTCCTGCACTCCTGTGTCCGCTTCTACCATTGGCATGTTACACCCTTACAGACCCTTTTCTTTGGTTGGATGTCACTGGCTTGCACTGGTTGGACCTCCCCTGTGGCCTGGCTGGCCAAGTCCTATGGACTATGCATGGCTGCCAGTCCAGTGTTGGTTGGCTGGCGTTCAGTCGACATGGGGTCCTGTGCCTGCACAGGGCCTGGTCCTTGGGTGGTGATGTTGTTGGGGCTGGGGGTGGGGGTAGGGGTGAGGGGGGACTGGTGATTGTACTGGTGCCTGCTGGTCCCCTAGGGGACATCACACTGTGTGCCATGACAGGGACTGTGGTGGCAATGTCTGACACATGGGTGCCATGGGTGCGCAGGAACAGCTCCTGTGGGTGAGTGCTGTGGTCTGCTTGTGCAGTTAGGAGTGCTGAGCATCATGGCTGGTAGTTGCCGGTTCCAGGAGTCTGCTGGTGTTGGTGTGGCAGTGTTTGTGGGGACCACCAGTGCTGCATGGTTGGGTGTTGTTGCCTCACCCACAGTGCATCAGCAATTGCCAGCAGGGAGATGGTCATGGCTTCTGTCTGCCTGTACTGTTGCACTACCAAGCACTCTATGGCCATGGTGCAGTGTTCCATGGCTTCCTGCTGCCCCTGAGCACAGTTCCACAGACCATGAAGGGCCAGCAGCATGTCGGACAACACCGCAGTTGTGTCCCATGTGCCTACTTGCATGGCACTTGTGATGACTGTCAGCTGTCCCTCCAGTCTCTGGCGATGTTCTTGTATGCTACTCCTTAGGGTAGCAATCTCCTGTGTCAGCTCCCCTTGACCCACCACCTCCAATTGGCTATAGTTGCCAATATATGCTGGTGTTGTGTCCTGCTCCTGGAGGTCTCTGACAGCCTCGTCCAGATGGGCCACCAGCTCTGTGACACTTATGAGGCTCAGTTCATCCACCACAGTTCCATGTAAGCTTGGGGTGTGCACTGTGTCCACTGCACTGCGGTGTCCCTCTGTCAGGTCCAATGTTGCTGCCATCTGGCTGTGACCCTCCTCGCCCACGTCCAGCTCCACTTGTGTGCTCTGTTGGTCATCCTCATCCAGCTCGGCACCCTCCTTTTCCTCCGCCTCATCACCATCATCCTCCTCCTCTGCCTCCCCATGTTTATCGGATGTGTCAGTTGTGGTTGTCGTGCTGCTTTCCTCATCAATGTCCACATACTCTTGACTGGCCCACTGTTTGCCTCTGCCATCTGCACCATCAGGTCATCTGTCCCTGGCCACTGCTGTGGTCCCTGTGGATTGGAAAGGATGTCAGCTATTGCTGCTCACATCCCCCTCTTGTATCCATACCCAGCTAACCACTATACATCCTTGTACAGCCTAGTGTGCTCACAGGTCAGGGAACCATAGCAACCCTGTTGCTGGGCCATGGTGGACGGCTGCTTCAGTCTCTGCCCATCAGTGTGGATTACCACTGTGGGGCCATGACACTTCCAAGCATTATCATACAGCATCTGCCTTGTTCTCCTACAGATGCATGGTTGCCCCCCCCCTTCATGGAGGTATTGATGTATTTGGTATTACAGGCTTGTGCCATGGTTGTGGTGGTGCACACCTTCTGGACTGACACGTGGTGCTAACCGGGCACTGGCCCACATTTCATCCTGCTGTACTGTCTGGGTGCATATGTCACACCTCTCACCTGCTGAGTTGCATGGGTATTGTTGTGGGGACTGTGCAACCCTTCCCACACCCCACCATGTGCCACATTGCTGGGACAGCCATTCCACAGTGGCATATTCACACATTGCACATGCCTGTGTGTGACAGCCATGCGGGGCCACAGTCATAACTGTGCCTGGCTGTCTGCATGTTCATTGTGTCACAGGCCTCACATCCCTGGTACCCATGGTGACATTGCCCTGTCATCCTCTTGCTCATGCCTTTGGGCTGCTGTATCCTGAAGGCACACACACACACACACACACACACACACACACACACAAATCTGCATTCACCCACACGGCCACACACACAGTCACATGACCTTTCACACATGCAGACATGTTTGCAGTGTTATCCCCACCCCCTTACCCGTGTAGTTGTGCTGCTCTGCAGCCTGAAGGTATCGAGGTCCATGTCACCACTTATGGTGTGGTGGCTGAGGTGTGCTGCTATCTTCTTCTCATGGGTGGTTAGGGCTTGTATCTGACTGCTACATCTTCCAGTGGCCTGGGCACAGCACTGGTTGTGTGCCAGCTTCTGCTTGCACCGCCTCTTCATGTCATTATATTTCTTTTGTAAATCTCTTATGGTGCACTTCTGGGTGGCCACAGCATTGATCTTCCTGGCCACATCCTTCCATGCCTTCTTTCGCTGGTCCCGTTTGACCTTTTCACCACCCTGGTTAGCAGTAGTTCAGCGTGTGCATCTGTTTCATTTATGTGGATGTCTGTCTCCTCATAAGTAAAGTTTTTCTTCCTCCTTTTCCTCCCACTTGCGGTTTGCGCCATTGTCTGGTTGTGCCTTGCAGCTCTGTCTTCGGCCTTTTCCAAATGTGCGGTAACAACGTTCTTTCTACGACTTGCAAGCTTTTATATGATGCAAGTCACTACCTGTGACATTCACGATTTTTCTTGGCATAAGTTGCAACTGTTCTAGAATATGGCACCAGTCACATGTCGCATCTTTTTTGGCACAAATTGTGCCTTGGCGTATGTTATGTCTAGCGTACCTGCTCCTTTCAGAATAGGCCCCCTGGTTTTCCAAACTCTGCTTAGTCCTTCTAATTTGGAATTTACAGTTTCTCTGAATTTCTTTACAGTTTTACCAATCACTATTCATGTTGTTGTGCTTTGCAATCTTATATAACTTTCTGTTTCCTATTCAGTGACTTCTATATATTTGAATTTAGCCATGCTTGCAACTTGCCCCTTCTGTTTCATTTCCATAGATCTGGTATATACCTGAGTTCCAATTTACTAAGTAAGCAATAACCTTTGACATGATGTGTTGTTATTGGGGAATAACACACACCTGGGTGTGTTGTGAGGCATAAGGCTGCAGGCCGAGTGCCCTCACAGCACTCGTGTGTGTTACTACCCCAATAACAGCACACCCTGGAGTGGGTTATTGCACTTATAACATGGGGTGTTTGAAAAAAACAAGTAAGAAAAAGTGCTTTAAAACGTTTGTAAATACAACAAATCTGTATGTATCCTTCTGACCTGTCAAATAGTCCCCAACAACTACTGCAGTTTTCACTTATGTGAGCACACAACTGCCAAACATTTACTATTGCCATGATTTCTGACATTTGGTGTTCATAATATGAGTGTCAGGAATGTAATAATCTGACCCAGTGATCACGATGTGCACATAGTGGAAAATTGCGGCTGTCATTCCAGTGATCACAATGTACAGAGGGACAGAAAGACATACACATACACGCCGAGGACAGTGCAGCAAGTTTCAATTACACGCTGTCTGTGTGTGTCTCTCTCGCTTGCTGTGTGAGTTTATGTGTGTTCAAGTTGGGGAAACTGCACTGGCATCACAAGAGTTGCAAAGTCCTACTAACTGTGACACAGAAACTTTGCTGTGCAGACTCTCGTATCAGTCCTGCTACCTGACAGCAATTAGGAGCGCGTTCTACTCTCTTGGGTGTTTCTCTCTCTCTCTCTCTCTCTCTCTCTCTCTCTCTCTCTCTCTCTCTCTCTCTCTCCCTCCACACATGCTTGAGCAAGTCTCCCACTCTCTGACTGTCGCCAGACCGCACAGTGGCAAAACAGACTTTTCCAATCTGCTCCTGCAGTGCTCTCTGCCTCTCATGTGCTGCCTGGGTGTCACAACAAAAAGAGGGCACAGTTGCAAGGTGCAACTTTGCTGTATGGAGTCTTTCTCTTCTGCTGTCTCATGCTGTTGCAACAATTTACAGGACATGTCACTGGCCACAAAGACAGGCTCGGGATCAGGTTCAGTGTCGGCAACTTCACACAGTGCATAGCTTTGAGCAACTATCTGTGCAGCAAAAATTATCAGATGCAGGAATGAGCAGAGAGACAGGAGAACAGTGAGTGATGATGGTGGTGGGAGCACCACTGGGATGCTGCAGGACTACTGAACACCTCTGTCATAGGCTAGATGCAGTATGGAACACTTGACAGTGCAGCAAGTGTGCTTTACTCCTGTCTCTGAAAGGCAATGTCTCTCCTTGCTGCAGGTCTCTCTCTCTCTTTCTCTCTCTCTCTCACCGCCACACACGGTTAAGGTACAAATAGCAACAGCCCCATGGTGAGCTGCTCTGTCTCTCTGTCATGCTGGTACTAGGAGGAAATGCTTTCTCTACAGTAATAACTGGAAGGCAAGTGAACAATTGGGCGTCCCATGAACGATCTCCATGTGCCGCAGTTTTGTGGTGCCTGTGCTCGTATAACAGTATGACAGTAGGTGCACTGTATGGGGCTGCCTCTGTGTGTTATTTTACAGATACCATGTGCGGCAGAGACAGAGAGAGAGAGAGACCCACACCAAGGAGAGACAGCAAGAGTCATAGACTGGAGTAAATCAAACTTGCTCTACTTCTGTCAACTTTTCCATACTGCATCTAGCCTTGTTGATGTTCCAGATTCCGATTTGTAAATCTCCGATAACAGAAGTGTTTAGTTAGGCTTGGCAGTCAATTCTGGCTTCACTTTGCTCTCAGATCATGGAGGTCCACAGGGCAGATGGGTGGGTAGAAACAAACCTACGCGTGGGACACAATTTAATCATGTTGACTGTGGCGGGGCAGGTGGGTGGGTACAGACAAACCTGCAGATGAACAGCATTTTAACTTATAATATGCAGTTTGTGAGGGAGTTAGGGTACACACCATGTGGGGATTGAGGAACACAGCATGTGGCTACAGCTATGCAGAGCACGTGGGTGGTGAGCCCATTGCTGCAGCTCTCACTTAGCTGCTAATTACAAATGGCTGCTTTTGATGTTCAGTCCGTCAGGCAGAAAAAAAAGAGCTGTTCTGCCCATGGATTCCTTATGCTGGGGACCCTTTCACTCTAACTGTGCCAATACTGTGCATTAATGCACTGTCACCTGACGGCACTCTACCAATCACCTAGCTCCCTCTCACTACCCCATGTTATAAGTATCTTTCACTTCAAACTCACTTCTCCAGTACCATGTTGCAAGTTCCATTTCTATGCCCTCAAAATATTGCTTTGCAAATTTTTTCAATGGCCAAAGTTTTGTTTATTAAAGTGTAACCCCTAGATGGCGCTATCCCAGGGGCTACTACCCCTGCCTGATTTGCCACTAACAGGTTGAGGGGCCTGGATCCAATGGCGGGTGCCTCCACCCAGAGGTCAGGGTTTGCAATAGTTAAACTAACTTGGTCACAGCCCTCTGGGACACTGCAACCCCCCTTTCTTCCCACTAGTGGCCACACAATATATCAGAATTACCTTCACAGTATACACTTACCCCAGGTCTGGTTCCGGCACTGGGACCTCCTGTGAAATGAGATACAGTGCAACAATCACAGTACAGTACTTTAACATAGACAAATACCTCAGGCAGTATAACTTTGCTGAAACAAGCAGCTCTGATTTATTTAGGGGGATATAACAAGGACAGGAAATCAGGTTAATTAGCTTATCACTCTAATAATCACCTATGGCTCTGTGCACTGAGCCTATCCCTATCAGTTACTGTCCTGGGTACCCAAGCCCTAGTGGCTAGTCCAAACCGTGGCAGCTGGTAGGGGCCCTTTCACACGAGAAAAGGAGAATTAAACAGTCAGCAGTACAGTAATTCCATTTTGATTTAATGTGGCAATTCAACAGGGAGCAACCCTGAATTAGTACTCACGACCTCCAAATAAGATGGGGTCCTTCAATGTCAGCAGGGCTCACTTGAGGTACACAAACCTCTTCACACATCCATATAAAAGAAAGTACTATACCAGGCAGGCTGCATCTGTATCCCGATCGCAATTACTGCACAATACCCGGAGAACACACAGCAGATTCAGTTCCTGACAGACCGAGTGCAATTTTCAGCAATTCTTCCAGTCTTCTACAGGGTGAGCCTGGTTTCTACTCTTCAGAGATCCTTTGATTCTTTTCACAGGACGGATTCAGTCCTAACAAGCTGCAGACGGAACTCTGGGCCTATACACGTTTTGACTAAAACTGCACACTGAAAAGCACAGGGCTCCTTCCTTCTTCACTGCCAAAGCTCAACTGAACTCCAACTGACGAAACCGGGCACTTCCTTTGAGTTCCTCCCAGTTCTTGACTGGATTGGCTGTCACTCACAATAGACTGCTGCTGTTGGTCCAAAAAGGCACTGAAGTCTAAACTACATCTCCCAGAGTCACTGCCCATACAATCCTCTTGTGGCTGGCTCAGATTATGAGTCCAAGTTCTGATTCGTCCAAGGCATCATTTTAGAGCTAGCTTACCCCACACTGATTGGGGAACTAGCAGACACAGTTCTGACTGCAAAGAAAGCAGGTTAGACAAACTGTAATTTCATTATTACTCTAAATAATTTCTGGCAAACAGTTACATCTTTCAGATAGGTTCCCTTTGCACTCCTAGTGACTGCAAAAATGAAGTGAATTGGCAGCAGCTTGAGTGGTACTCAGTCAAAGAAGCACACAGTCCCCCATACAAACTAATTATGTCTGCAAGCAGACAGCTCTTAAGAGACAGTACCAGAAGGCTCTAAAACACTCACTGATAAATGGCTTAAATGCCAAACACCATTCAGGCTTGGAGCATTCAAGCAAGCTTCTGAAGTCTTTGGGAACCCCCATGTGCGGGTTACACCTTCCTGGCCTGGGAAAGCTTGGCGTCCGCGTCAAGCAAGTACCATAGTTTCAACTGCAACCATATACATTTGCATTAGGCTCGCACATGTAATCATCAGTCAATATATCATTTTACCAAGAACACATTTCTGAAACATTGCATCGTCACTCTTTACACAGTATTACATACACATTGTACCATAACTCAAGTTATTACCTCTTGTACATGAAACCTGAAGAGAGGGCCCTTCCTATCAGTTACCTTGGGGCTGGATGGGGCAAGGGCACCATACTTAGAGGCAACACAAGTAACTTGAGTTAGCACTGACGCTCAGTTTGGGCAATGAGCTCGGGGACACATACACTCCTTTATGGACAACATTGAGAGGCAACCACAGGCCTCCCAAGGGAATCATAACTGAGGTGCACCACAGGCTTTACAGCTCGACCAGTCTTTCTAGGGGAACTGTTACAGTCTCTGCACTCTGAGCCTCATTTTCAGCATTGTCCACACTTGTCAGGGGAGTCTCCATGGGGTAGAGGCTAGAACTTGGGGCACTTTCAGCTCCAGGAGTTACAGTTTCTGAGTCCACAACATTTGGCTCGCATGGAGAGCTTTCGGACACTGGCAGTGGACTGTCAGGGCACTCAAAATACTCTTCTTGTTCGGTGTATCACCAGTCTGCCCCAATCTATCATTTTCCTCCCCTGAAAGCTCAAACAGTTCAACCATGCACAATGATTCCATTTCATCTGATCTGATGCTTTGCACTTCACTTTCTGGGAGCATTGGCTCCAGGGATGAAGCTGGGGGCTTAGACAGTCCAGAAGGCCCAGCTTTGTCTCCAGTATTGACTAGGGGATTGCCCCGAAACAATTGACTCAGTTCGTAGAAGGATAGTATTCAAAGTCACTCTCACTTTCTTCCGAGATGGACTGACAGTCATGCTCAACTGGGACTTGTGGAGGGAACACTTTAACTTTGCTTCTGTAGGTGCAGACTTTCTTGATCTTTTCTTAGCAGCAGCTCTAGTCACTGGTCCAGAGGGGCATCTTCTAGGGCTCAGACTCAATTAAGATTTGTCCAATGGGCAGTAAATGATTTCTATGCATTGTTTTACATCTTTTGAATTATTCTCAGGCCTTACTTTGTACACTGGCAGATCATCTAGTTTGCCCACTACAATGTGAGGGAGATGGTGCCATCTGTCAGCAATCTTGTGCTTGCCATGCAATCCCAGATTTCTTAGCAATACCGATCTCCCTCCTGGAGTTCTGTGCTTTCACCTTTATCATACCTTTCTTTGTTGGCCAGATTTCTTTTGGCAGCCATGGTTTGAGCCAGTTGGTACGCATGAGTTAGCTGGGCCTTTAACTTTTGCACATACTGTAAATAGTTGTCAGCCTGAACCCCATCAGGAGAGACCCCAAAACACACATCTACTGGTAGTCGAGCTTCTCTTCCAAACATCAGGCGGTAGGGGGAGAATCCAGTGGCATCACTTTTGGTGCAGTTATAAGCATGTACCAGGGTGCTAATTTGTTGGCTCCATCTAGGCTTGTCCTTTGGGTGCAGGGTGCCTAGCATATCTAGCAAAGTGCGGTTGAAACGTTCAGGCTGTGGGTCCCCTGGGGTGGTAGGAGTGTCTGGACTTCGCGACTCCCCACAGAGAAAGCATCTCTTTGATCAGGCGACTCTCAAAGTCTCTCCCTTGATCAGAATGGATTCTTTGTGGAGCCCCATAGTGAACAAAAAGTTTTCTACAAGTACTTTGGCCACAGTGGATGCTTTCTGGTCTTTGGTGGGAAAGCTTGGGCATATCTCGTGAAATGGTCAGTGACCACCAGCACATTACTGATATTTCTTGATCTGACTCCAAACTTAGAAAATCAATACAGACCAGCTCCATGGGTGCACTGGTGGTGATGTTAACAAGGGGGCAGCCCTCTGGGGCAAAAGCTTTCCTCTGTAAGCAGCGACTACAAGTTTGAATGTGTTGCTCACATCAGCCCCATCTTAGGCCAATAGAATCTGGATCTCACCAAGTCAAGTGTTCTGTCTATACCAAGGTGCCCCATGTGGTTGTGCAAGGACCTCAGTACTGAGTCTCGAAGGCAGTGGGCAGCACTAGTTGTTGTTTGTCTACTTGTCCCCCTCTGTCTACTGTTTCTCTGTATAACAGTTTATTGATCAGTTTCAACTTAGGACCTTCTTTGTATAACAGTGCAGTTCTCAAATCAGTGGAGCGTAATTTGGACACATCTTTTCCTGCATAGAGGGCTTCTAAAGCTGCTTTGATCATGGGATCGCGGGATTGAGCCCACCGAATACTGTCATTGTCCAGCTGAGGCAGTGCACCAATGTCTATTGCAGAAAAGTGGCAATAAGCAGCAGGTATGCAATTCTCAGAGGCTCCCAAGCAATCCACCATGCAGTCCACTGCGTCCGTGGACATTTGTTCCTCCCTGTCAAACTTCCGCAGAGTCTGAATGTCAGGTTCTGCTAACGGACCCAATCATTCTGGGGAACAGGCCCGGAGAGCATCAGCATCTATGTGGTTCAGACCTGCTCATTCGAGAGCATAGTCATATGTAGATAATGCAGAAAGCCACCTATGGCCAGTGGCATCCAACTTAGCTGAGGTCTGCACATAGGTCAAAGGATTATTGTCAGTTTTACTAGTATTTTAGCCCCATACAAGTACTCATGGAATTGGTCAACAATAGCCCACTTCAAAGCTAGGAACTCTAACTTATGTACAGGATAGTTCTTTTCGGATGGGGTCAGGCTTCTACTGGCAAAGGCCACTGGTCTCAGGCCATTCTCGTGCTCTTGTACAACACAGCCCCAACCCTTGCAAGCTAGCATCAGTGTGCAGGACATAAGGTTTTCTTGGATCGGCATAGGCCAGCACTGGAGCATGGGTAAGTTGATATATGATCTCATGAAAAGCAGTCTCACAATCAGAGTCCAGCGGGCCCCAAATACTTCACTCGGATGAAATACACTCTTTCAGTCTTGAGGGATGCTGACTTTTGGTATTTTTGTGGGTTGGGGATACCCTTGAGTAAGGTTAAGTAAAGGCGGATCACTCTTGAATAGTCCTTGATGAAGCGCCGATAATAACCACAGAATCCCAGGAATCTTTGCAGTTCTTTTAGATTTTTGGCCAGGCCAGGTGGTCAAGGCCTCAACTTTACTTGGGTCGGTCTCTATTCCCTCGGTGGATACTATGTGTCCCACATACTTTACTGATGTTTGAAAAAATTGACACTTATCAATGGACAGTTTAAGGCCAAAGTCCTCCAGTCGGTCCAATACCTTAAATAATCTGCTCTCATGTTCCTCCAGTGAGCTGCCAAACACAATAACATCATCTAGGTATACCAGGCACTCTAGTAAGTTCATGTCCCCCACTGCACGCTCCATCAATCGTTGAAAAGTGGCTGGGGCACCTGAAATCCCTTGAGGCATCCTCATGAATTCATAGAAGCCAGCGGACAGATAAAGGCTGTCTTTTCACGGTCCTCTGGGGCCATCGGGATCTGATAGTACCCACTGCGGAGATCCAGCACAGAGAACCACTTGCTCCCGCTTAGGCAGTCCAAAGCATCCTGAATGCGGGCATTGTGTACTGATCAGGATAGTCCGTCGGTTTAAGGTGCGATAATCCACACACATCCTTACTGTTCCATTCTTTTTCCTCACTACCACAATGGGGGAAGCATAAGGCTTCTGGATTCTTGTATTACACCAGCAGCTAACATCTCTTGCAGATGCCGTCTCCACATCATCTATGTCAGCAGGTGCCAGGCGTGAGACCTCTCACGAAATGGTCTTTCGTCATGCAGCTGGATATTGTGCTCAGCTCCTTGCACGCATCCTACATCCCATTCCTTTAAAGAAAACACCTGGTCTCTCTGGGCAAGCTTCTCACTGATCTTCACTTTCCATTCTAGCTGCAGCGGGAGTCGCCTAAATCAAACAAGTCAGGCGCTACCTCTGTCATTCTTCCTTGAACTCTTGCTGCTGGGTAGCACTGCAGTGTCTGCACAATGCACATTAGCTAGGATGCAACCTCTGTTTACTGAATGTCTCTTTCAGACACATTATGAACTTGGACCATTACCTTCTGGCATAAGCATGGGCTCTAGCGGCAAAATACTAGGCTTGACCAGCAGTCCCTCTGGCAATTTTCCATCGCCTGGTGCATCCAACATTAATATTTTATTCTTAACATCCTTTCTGATACGGACCTCTCCCTGTAAGGTACACTGGGCATTTGGCGCCAGGATCAGAGACTCAGGATCCTTCTTCCATACAATTCCGACCGGTTCCTCTGGTTCTGTTTTTTCAGCATCTCTCTGTGCCTCATAGGCCTTCTTAATTAAAGCCGGAACTCTTAAAGCTCTACTAGTCTTTGACCCCTGTTTTCATAACACAACTGTGCCAGCCTTCCGAACATATGAGCATTTGTTCCAATCAACAAAGGGACACCATCATACAGTCCAGTGGGGGACACACTAAGGCTAGGGTCTCTACTTGTTGGCCACTCCAGCCACGGAGGTGGGAAAGACAGCCAATCCTCGGATATACCCGGAATAGGGGTAGGCCTTCTCACTTAACCCCATACATGCAGTCCTTCTAATGGTTGTAAGGATGCGTCTGACAAATGCTTCTGATACCAATCTTGGAACATAATTGTCACTTGGGAGCCACTGTCTAATATAGCTCTTTGTAGACTCCGTTCACCTTTACAGTGGTCTCCATGGAGGGACCCACTATTCTGGACCAGTCTGAGAGGCGGTAGTGGGGCCTGGGCAACTGACCTTGCAACAAAGGGCGTGAATTAGCATTTTTGGTGCCCTCACTGGGATCATGTCGTGCACCTCTTAACCACTGATTTCTTCTCCGAGCTCTCCTTGTAGCCTATATGCAACTTTGTCAGTGTCTTTTGGGGACTGGCATTCCTTTCATGTGCCCATCTTTCCCACAATTATAGCAAAACATACTTTCTGAGTTTGAGCTGGCGGGCGCCACACTGGGAGCCAGGGCGGGGGTATTACTAACTGGAAACCTTGGTGCCATCTCTGTCTGCGGCGTGATAAGCATTTGGAGACATCTCATCAGTTTCTCCACTTCCATGGTCAAGGAATCGAGTTCGAGCTGTTATCAGCAGGAGATACATGGGTGGGTACCCCCACCCCATAGCAGATGCAGTCGGATATAGGTCAGGGCCCGTACTTGCAGGCGTGGCCTTCATAAAGGGACTGTTTTGAATTCTCGGATCTCTCTCAACAGTTAGCCCCATTGTGACATATCTTTTTCCTTGTCAGAGCACTCATTGACTGCCAACCTCTGCCCTGAGACTTCACTTGATGGGTCACCCTCAGTCATTCACTGGTCGAGCCACAGAGCTATTGGTGCAGGTCCCTCCGAGGTCGTCTTTTCTCAACTCCTCGAATTTCTCATTAGCTCATCATAGGAGGGTGGGGATTCAGTCGATCTGCCAGGTGTAACTGAAGCAACAGCAGTTCTGAGAAGGGGCAGACTTAAGGATCCTGTCCAGCCTGGTTCGGTCCAGTTCAATCCTGGCAAACTACCTTTTCTGAGGCATTCTTGCAACAATTTTTCCAGCCGAGATACATACACAGACAACAACTCCCCTTGGTACTGTTGTGCATCTCTTACTCTCCACCATAGGTCCTCATCAGAATCTGGGCTCCCATACACATTCTCCAAGGCCTCAAGATAGGCCTGTGCAGTCGCTTCAGGGTTACTGGCCCGTTTAGCACGGATGGTAGCCAGGGCAGGACCTCGGAGGCTCTCACTAACCCTCTTTCACTTTTCACCTTCCGAGCATTGCCATTCTAGCACTTGGGAGGCAACATAGTCTATCCAGGTCTCCCAGTCATCCTCCCCTTGGGGGGTGGGGAGGGTGCCAGAGAAGATCCTCAACCTTCGGTAAGAGTCGTGACTAATGGCAGGTGCAGAAATAGGAGTCTGCATTGGTTCAGCCACCATTACGGGCACTGGAGCAGGAGAGGGTGTTGGGGGAGGAACACCCCAGGTGGCAAGAATAGTTTCTTCAAGTCCTCACAGTTTCCCTCTCCCAGCAACCATTCAGCAAATTTCTCCTCAAAAGTTTCAGATAGTGGTGGGGCTGATTCCCCCGGGTCTTACTGTATGGTTATCACTCTCCAAGCAGTGAGGCTCCCTCTGGGAGTAATGGTCTGTGGCACTTTGGAGCTATCTATGGGATCCTTAAACTCTACTAGGGCCAGGAAAGTGTGGGTGAGCAGATTAGCATGCCGACCACCACCACAGGGTTTTGTAAACCTTCCACCTTGGAAAGTACTCCTGCACAGTGTCCGTATTGATACCCAGGGGATGTCAGGATAAGCATAGCATTTTGGGGTCGATCTCCTCCCTAGTACACCACTCACCAGCGGTGCACAGCCACTTCTGTCGGGTGCCATTTTTTCTTAACAGTGGTTCGTAAATATGGCCACTGAGGACACACAATCCAGCGGTGAGCCTCCAAGATGTAACCCTAGATGGCGCTATCCCAGGGGCTACTACCCCTGCCTGATTTGCCACTAACAGGTTGAGGGCCTGGATCCAATGGCGGGTGCCTCCACCCAGAGGTCAGGGTTTGCAATAGTTAAACTAACTTGGTCACAGCCCTCTGGGACACTGCAGCCCCTTTCTTCCCACTAGTGGCCCACACAATATATCAGAATTACCTTCACAGTATACACTTACCCCAGGTCTGGTTCCGCACTGGGACCTCCTGTGAAATGAGATACAGTGCAACAATCACAGTACAGTACTTTAACATAGACAAATACCTCAGGCAGTATAACTTTGCTGAAACAAGCAGCTCTGATTTATTTAGGGGATATAACAAGGACAGGGAAATCAGGTTAATTAGCTTATCACTCTAATAATCTACCTATGGCTCTGTGCACAGGCCTATCCCTATCAGTTACTGTCCCTGGGTACCCAAGCCCTAGTGGCTAGTCAAACCGTGGCAGCTGGTGGGGCCCTTTCACAGAGAAAGGAGAATTAAACAGTCAGCAGTACAGTAATTCCATTTGGATTTAATGTGGCAATTCAACGAGGAGCAACCCTGAATTAGTACTCACGACCTCCAAATAAGATAGGGTCCTTCAATGTCAGCAGGGCTCACTTGAGGTACACAAACCTCTTCACACATCCATATAAAAGAAAGTACTATACCAGGCAGGCTGCATCTGTATCCCATCGCATTACTGCACAATACCGGGAGAACACACAGCAGATTCAGTTCCTGACAAACCGAGTGCAATTTTCAGCAATTCTTCCAGTCTTCTACAGGGTGAGCCTGGTTTCTACTCTTCAGAGATCCTTTGATTCTTTTCACAGGACGGATTCAGTCCTAACAAGCTGCAGACCGAACTCTGGGCCTTACACACGCTTTTTGACTAAAACTGCACACTGAAAAGCACAGGGCTCCTTCCTTCTTCACTGCCAAAGCTCAACTGAACTCCAACTGACTAAACCGGGCACTTCCTTTGAGTTCCTCCCAGTTCTTGACTGGATTGGCTGTCACTCACAATAGACTGCTGCTGTTGGTCCAAAAGGCACTGAAGTCTAAACTACATCTCCCAGAGTCACTGCCCATACAATCCTCTTGTGGCTGGCTCAGATTATGAGTCCAAGTTCTGATTCGTCCAAGGCATCATTTTAGAGCTAGCTTACCCCACACTGATTGGTCCAGTTCAGCAGTTCAAAACTAGAATGGGGAACTAGCAGACACAGTTCTGACTGCAAAGAAAGCAGGTTAGACAAACTGTAATTTCATTATTACTCTAAATAATTTCTGGCAAACAGTTACATCTTTCAGATAGGTTCCTTTGCACTCCTAGTGACTGCAAAATGAAGTGAATTGGCAGCAGCTTGAGTGGTACTCAGAGAAGCACACAGTCCCCATACAAACTAATTATGTCTGCAAGCAGACAGCTCTTAAAGAGACAGTACCAGAAGGCTCTAAAAACACTCACTGATAAATGGCTTAAATGCCAAACACCATTCAGGCTTGGAGCATTCAAGCAAGCTCCTGGAAGTCTTTTGGGAACCCCCATGTGCAGGGGGGTTACAAAAGCTTGCACCATATTGCGGTTGCTGTTTCCCAGTGGTTCTCTGATGACACAGCTATTGAATTCATTAGGAATATTGCTGACCACAATATCTGAAGTACTTCCCCTTCGCATTGGCAGCCTAACATGGTGTGATAGATCAATCATTCTCACATCTCCAATTCGTAAGCCATAGCTTTTTATGGCTTTTTTAATATTGTGTGTAGCTAAGTTAGTAAAACAGGCATTATTATGTGAGAGAGTACAATATTGGATGTTTTTACACTTTTGTTGCAAGCCTTACAGTGTCACTTTTGCAGTTTTTTTTTTTATTTGAGGACCGTGATCCATCCTCACTCTTATACGTTTATTTTATGCAGTTCCCGCAAGGGAGGGCTTTGACATAGGAACACTTCTTTTTAATAATGCTTCCTACAACATGCACAGTGATTCATCTCTCCCTAACACCAGACAATGTCAGTTTCACCCCCCAAGCACTAGATGCATTTACACCTCCGCACCCAACCAGTGAACACACAGATTCATCCCCCACCACCACCCATTGTATGTGACCCCCCCACCATGCACACAGGTTCAATCCCCACATACCAGATACAATTACAGTTTCACTCACCCCCACCACTAAACCATCTGTAGCACCCCCATGAAAGGACATGCAGATCAAAGCCCATCTCTCTGATCACACTGAACCCCCCCACCACCCGCCCACTCTACATACAGGTGCCCTCAGTAAATAATGGAACAGGCAAGTATGAGTGAGAAAGATCATAAGTTTTGCATAATTTCTTTTTAAACTGCTCATCTTATTTTTAAAGCGATGGATACAGAGACTTAAAACATCATGGCTTGCCAACAACTTTATAATATGCCTATTCAGTGGCTGAAAAGACCACTTCTTAGTTCCTGGCAAAATACCTAGAGCCCCAGTTGCACACAAGGGAAAACTGCCATGTAGTTTAAAGGGAGTTTCATGTGCACTAAGCCTTCTCCAGTGTGCCATTTATCCATAAAGATCACGGCCCAACTTTTCAAAGATTAGAGAACCCACAAATAGACTTTGTGGGTGCGCTAATCCAGATTTGTGCTGGCACTCCCAGCCAGCCCATGTTCAGAAGACCTAGGAGCACCAGCACAATCCTGCAGTGCCAAAGTGCTATAATATCACTGCACCTAGGCAAATGAAGGGTCCCCCCAAGCATATTGGTGCAGCTACTTCTCCAAAGGTTTGTGGCAGTAGTAAACAGCCTCCACAATGGTCACTGCCAAAAATGACCTCTTAACGGTATACACAACCCCCCCAAAGGCAGAGTGGCTGTACTGCAGCTGCCCACCACCAATTCCCCATTACATTATAAGATCTCTATCCCTGGTATCCAGCGGCCTCCCACCCCCTCAAGCACCCATTCGGTGTATTTCAGAGTTATCTATGGTGTCTAGAGGCACTGCCTACCCCCCACCCAGTTGCCTGTAGGGCTACCAGATCTACAGGGATTCATAGAAACATAGAAACACGTCAGCAGAAAAGGACCGCCTGGCCCACCAAGTCTGCCCAAGGTGCCTAGCAGAAGGCTAGGACTTCCTCCCACAATCTCCTAGTACCAGACCCATGTGGCCATCCCAAAAGCTCTCTTAAAGCCCCTTACGGTGACCTCCCCTATCACCTCCTCTGGAAGTTCATTCCATTTTTCCACCACCCTTTCAGTGAAAAAGTTATTTCCAGTGTTTCCCCTAAACCTGCCTCCCTCTATCTGTAACATATGCCCCCTGGTCCTCTTGTGCCCATTTAGTATAAAAATTCCCCCTTCTGGTTCTCTGTTTATCCTCTTCATATACTTAAAAGTCTCAATCATATCCTCTCTATCCCTTCTGTGCACCAGGGAGTACATTCCCAGTTCGCTCAGTCCGTCTTCGTATGTCACGTGACTAAGCCCAGCCACTATCTTAGTTGCTCTTCTCTGCACCCTCTCTAGCCTTTCCTCTTCTTTTTTAAGGAAAGGTCTCCAGAATTGCACTCCATATTCCAACTGCAATCTTGACCAGCTGTTGATATAAGGGGATGATAACCTCTTTCTTCCTGCTAGTGAATTCCCTCCCGATGCAGCCCAGCATCCTGCTAGCCTTGGCTACCACCTGCCCACATTGTTTAGCTACCCTTAGGTCCCTGGAAACAATAATTCCCAGGTCCATCTCCTTCTCAGTCTCTTCTGGTGCCAGACCCCCCAGGTAGTAAGTCTCATTCAGGTTTCTCCTCCCCAAGTGCATGATTTTGCACTTTTTTACATTAAAGGCCAATTTCCATCTTTTGGACCAGTTCTCCAATAATCCTAGGTCCCTGTGCATATTTTCTCTCCCCTCCTGGTTTTCCACCCCATTACAGATCTTCATGTCATTCATGAAGAGACACACCATACCCCTTAGACCCTTAGTTATATCCACCACGAATATGTTAAACAGCAGTGGACCCAACACGGACCCCTGGGGAACCCCGCGTGTGACCCTTCCCTCCACTGAGGCAACACCATTTACTATTACCTTCTGACTCCTATCCATTAGCCAGTTTTGCACCCATCCAACTATTAACCATTCTCATTATTTCCTCCAGCATCTCATCTTCCGCGTCGGTTTGTGAGGGCGGCCTGTAAATCACCCCCACAAGTACTGCCTCACCCCTAGTCCCAGTCCATCCAATTTATAGATCAGTCCACCATGTGGAATGGAATCAAGCGCTTTCCAAAAGTCAAGATACGCAATATCTACTGCTCCCCCTTGGTCTACTTCCCTAGTGACCCCGATGAAAAACTTTATTAAGTTTGTTTGACAGGACCTCCCCTTGGTGAATACATGCTGATGCCTATCAGTAAGTTTATTGTTCTCCAAATGCTGCTGAATTCTGCCCTTCAGTAACATTTCCATAACTTTGCCTATTATGGATGTTAAGCTCACAGGACTATAGTTACCCATCTCTTCTCTATCACCCCCTTATGAAGAGGGATGACGTTTGTCATCCTCCAGTCCTCTGAGACCTCCCCCGTCTCCAGGGAGCTGCTAAAAAGAGCTGCTAAGGGACCTGCCAGAATACCCCTAAGTTTCCTCAACATCCTAGGATGCATCCCATCCGGTCCCATGGCCTTGTCCACTCGTTGCTGCTCTAACTCTTTCAAGACTGCCTCCTCCTCAAATGGGCTCGTATCAACCCCCATCTTTGCCTTAACTCCTTTACTAATGTCTGCAAAATCCCCCTCTACTCCAAATACTGAGCAAAAGAATTTAATAACTGTGCCTTATCTCCATCATCCTTGATCAAGACCCCCTCCTTGTTTATAAGTCTGTTTATCCTCCTACCAGTTTTCCTCCTCTCACTGAAATACATAAAAAAACCTTGTCTCCAGTCTTGACTGATCTGGCAATTTCCTCTTCTGTTTTGGCCTTCAATCTCCGCACCTCTCTGCCTGCCTCTTTTTGCCTCCTGTGGTATATTTCCTAGTCTTCTCCCCTTTGTGTTGTCTTGAATATCTTGAATGCCCTCCTCTTCTCCCTAACCCTGCCTGCCACCTCCCTGCTAAACCAATGAGGTTTCCTCTTCCTCGTGGTCTAATGAACCCTCCTGACACAGAGATTTGTTGCCCCAATTATGGCCTCTTTAATACCCTCCCACATACCATCCACCCCCCCCAGATCTCCCCCTATCAACGCCTCCCACACAGTCCCCCATGCTGGTAAAGTCTACCCTTCTAAAGTCGAGCACTTTTGCCTTGGTTCTAGTACCCACTGCAACTGTACACACAGTGAACCAGACAACACTGTGGTCTCTTGAACCAATGTGTTCTCCCACTTCAGCTTCACCCACCCTGTCACCATTTATCAGGACTAAGTCCAGCAAAGCCCCTTCCCTGATGGATTCTCTAACCAGCTGCCTCAGTAGGGCTGCCTGCAGACAGTCCACTATAGCCCTGCTCCTCCGCGATTTGGTCGAGCAGGTGTCCCAACTCACGTCAGGTAGATTCAGATCCCCCATCAACAGTACCTCGCCTTTATTAACCATTCTCATTATTTCCTCCAGCATCTCATCTTCTGCGTCGGTTTGTGAGGGCGGCCTGTAAATCACCCCCACACGTACTGCCTCCCCCTGTATTTTACAGGAAAATTGAGCCATTTACAGGGACATTGTTCCCATAGACTTGCAGTGGTTATACAGGAAAACAGATCAGTTCTGTTTCTGTAGGAAATAATGCAATGTAACCCCTAGGTGGCACTATTCTGAAGGTGACTACCCTACCTGTATGTCTAAGCACAGGTTGAGGGGCCTGGATTCAGTGTTAAGGTGCCTCCACCCAGAGTAATGGTATTGGGGTGTCTGTCTATCTATCCTGCTATAGTCCTCTGGGAAGCTATAACTACCCACCAACCCTCCTAATGGCTCTGTACCTATAACAGTAGTTAACACACAGTCAGTATATAGCAGTAACAATATGCACACTCCCTTCACACTTACCACCAGGGTTGGACCTTCAACAATGTCCCTGGAGACTCCTTGTAAAATAAGGTTAACAAGGCAATGGCACACTTTCAGTACTGTAACGCAACCATAGGTGCCGGAACAGGGGGGGCCACTAGGGCCATGGCCCTACCACTTTCATAAGCGGCCCTATCAGTTTTTGCTATCATGGTAATATATTTAATAGGGGAAAATGTACCCTTTACATCCTTGGCCCTACCACTTTTCAAACCATTCCGGCACCACTGAACACAACTAATAATACGCACACTAGCCAGGTTAAATGTGAAAAAAGACAATCAGGTTTATTTAGGGGATGCGAACAAGTAAGGGGTGTGAATTTAGTCAAATAATTTGTTTTCTGATTTAAATCAGATTTTTTTGACATGTACTTTAAGTCCCAAATATACAGTTTAACAACACTGGGTACCCAGGATGGAAAGTTGGCTAGCCAGAGGCGATGCCCGGGTGTGGCTGGCATTGCAGCTGATGTTGGGGCCCTTGATGAAAGGAAAGCAGTTAGCATGCAAAACAACAAGGTGATATTTGTAATCCGAGCCAGTTGGATCAGTCTTTTGAAAACCCAAAAAGTAAATTAAATCAGATGGTACCCCAGATGATTTCAATATTTGTTGCAGGGGCTGCCCTTAGTGTATTCATGCTATCAGGTTTCTGCAGGATGGCAGGTGATATGGAGACCTTGTGGTGTTCACCAATGACCATTGGGAAGCAGAGCTAACATGATGTACCTACTCTTCACGGCCTTTCCCTCCAGGTGGCTACAGCCTGCAAGTTGTTGCGCAGAAGCTGGATCCCCAAAGCTGGTCTCTTGCCGAAACAGTCTCTGGTGCAAGGCAATTGGTCTGGGCCAGATTGGCAAAGGCTCAGGCAGGTTGAGCAAGCTGGCAAAGTTTGTTGGGTTTAGCTGGTGAAGCCTCCAGCTGGCGTAAACAGTTGGATCGTGGGAAAACTGGTCTCGAACCATGAGAAACATTCAGCACATTCAAGTAAGGCAGCCTAACTTTGTACAGTTTGGATATAGTCCCGTTGCTAATACAGTCGATTCACTGAGCAAACCTCTCAATCCAAATTTGTCTCGCACACTAACTGGGCCAATCGCCTCACAGGAGCAAATCTTTGGTCCAAAATGCAAGTGGTGCTGGCAAACTTCTTCTTTGCTTCTGCTGCAGTTCCAGGCTTAAATCAGAAGGAGTCCAACTTCTGCAATCAGGCAGTTCAAGGCAGGAGAAAATGTGGCAGGGAGGCAAGTTAGGCCTCTTGCCCTCGAGTCCCCTATGCTCCTTTCAGGGAGCAGCTGCTCAAAAGCACGAGCTGTTCACACTGCAAGCTCCGACTCTAACTGATCCACTGTCTCAGGCAGTACTGGGGATTTCCCTTATAATCCTGGATGCAGGTTGGCTAGGGAAGCTGTCAGTCACAGTTAGGGCTCCCCCTCCAGGTTAGTTTTGGCACCAACCTAAAAACTACAGTTTTCTTTCCCATGTGGCATTTTGGTCAGGATCCATGTTAGGTCCCCAGAGTCCGATTGGCCCAATTACTGGAAGTCCCAGACCTAACATGGTGGTTTCCATTCAGAAAGATAAGCTGCAAGGACAGCAGGTTAAACAAAATCCTCTATGTCAAATGTAACAGCATATAAGTAGTAAATAAGCACAGTTTCTATACAGGCTCCTTCTGCACAAGTATCAACTGCAGAGTGGAGCAAATCAAAGTGGTGTCTGGCTGGTCGTGAGCCCTAAATCACTCAGACCCAGCTCAGATCATCCACTGTACACACATTTGCTAGTCTCTTGAAGGGACAGGTGTGGAGGCTCAGTATGGCACTCTCACATAAATGAACAGGATCCAGCAAAGACAGGACATCAGCCTGGCAGTGGGCATTGGGGGAGCCCCAGGAAAACATTAAGGTAACCCTACATTTGTGGGGTGGTTACACTCTTTCCTGCCTGGAAAAACTTGGCATCCATGTCAAGTCTATGCATAATAAACAGCTCTATATGGAAAACTAATATTATGTATGATGGTCTGCTTGAAATAAAAAAGATCTAGTGGTGTTAGCCAATAGATTGATGGACCATGGATGTAAAACTGCTTTTTCCAAAATTCTGCCCATTCCAAGAGCATCACATGAGATAAACAAAAAAATTAAAACATACGAGTGGCTTCGAAAATGGTGCCTCAAACAAAAACAAGTGTGTATTACTCACTGGGAAGAGTTCTCAAGCAGGTTTGAACTCTTCCTTGGGGATAGACTTCCCCCGAGTTGTCGGGGTAGTTCACTATTAAGCAAGCATATCCTAAATTATATAAATAAACATTTAAACTAATAGAATTGGGGAAGAGGCAGTTGTCCTCTCCTTCTCAGAACATAGGAGATTCAGAACATAACACCTGTCATGAATAATTTGAATTGTTTATACTTTAATGCCAGGAGTCTACTTAACAAAATAGATGCACTTAAAGTAAGAATAGTATCAGATAAAACTGACATTATTTCAGTTACCAAAACATGGCGAGATGATAAATCCAGTTGGAATAACCACCTACCAGGGTACACCCATATATTCTAAACAGAACAGATAGAAGGGGTGGGGGCGTAGCAATTTTCACAAGAGATACTCTGCAAACATTAGATAGCTCCAATAATACTAAAACTCCCAACAGTCCTACTGGAACCATCTGGAACAAAGTAATCCAAAATAAAATATGTTATCCTGAGGATTTGTTATCACCCACGAAACGCATCATCTGAGGCCCTAGATGCAATAATCTAGGAAATCGATACAGCATGTACACTTGGGGATATCTTACTGATGGGTGATTTCAGTCTTGGTGATATAGCCTGGAAGGATCAAATGGCCTCATCTGGGTCTGGTAAAAAATTATTAAACATATGTCAACAATGTAATCTAATTCAAAGAATAAATCATCCTACCGGGGGAATAACATTCTTGATCTTGTCATTCATAACAGAAACTTAGTGGTAAAAAATATCCATATTCAATCCCCTATTGGCAATAGTGACCATCATGCCATTAAATTCACATTACAAAACACCTTGACATTAGTTAATAATGCTACAAAAATATACATATATGAGAAAACTGACATCCTCAGTATTAAATTGCAAGTGAACAACTTAGACTGGCATTAAATATTCTCATCCATAGCAATTAGTGATCGTTGGGATAAGCTTTATAATACTCTATGTAATTTAAGGGACACTTATATCCCTACTGAAATTAAAAATATGAATAAAAAACATTCTCCTAAATGGATGAACAAATCTATAAAGAAACTCATTAAACAAAAAAATAAAAAAAAAACACTTAACTTACTTAAAATCTCAAACTAACTGGATTTCATACCTGCATTGTCATAAAAAGTGTAAAAAAAGTATCCGAAGGGCAAAGACAAAATGGGAACATAAATTAGCATCTGAAGCTAATAAAAACAACAAGTCCTTCTTTTCTCACATTAATTCACTTAAAAAACCTATATGCCAGGTAGGCCTCTCTGCAGATTAATGACAAAATAATTCATAATCCCCGTGATATGGCCAATATCTTTAATACAAAATGTTGCAAAATATTCCAGGCATCACAGAACATAGATAAACACATAAATCTGCTGGGGAAATCCATTACTATATCTAAGGACTGTGTTTTCTAGAAACTAACCTCACTTACAGGTAAAACTAGTACTTCACCTGATCAAATATCTGGCCACCTCTTATATTTGCTTGCTGATAGTCTGGCACTTCCCCTTAAGCTATTTTTTGAAAAATGTATAAACTTCAGTTACATCCCTGATCTATGGAAAAAAGCTTATGTTATTCCTATTCATAAAAAGAGGCCACGGAACAACTGGGAAAATTATAGATCTGTAAATTTAACATTCCCATTGAGCAAATTATTGGAAAGCATAATAAAGGACTTAATTTCCACAACTCTGGACAATCCGGATATGACCAGCATGGATGCAAGAAAGGACATAGCTGCATAACTAACCTACTATGCTTCTAGGAAGAAGTTAGCCATCAACTCGACAATAAAACACCATACAATATTATTTTCATTGACGCTAGTAAGGAATTTGACTCTATGCCTCACTGGGCCTTAGTAAGCAAATTATACAACTTAAATATTAACCATAACATTGTTAATTGGATTTCCAACTAGCTAACAGATAGGACACAGAGTAGTAATCACTGGACAGTTCTCTGATATCGGTTCAGTCACTAGCGGGGTTCCACAAGGCTCTGTGTTTAGCCCTTGCCTATTTCAAGCTTTTATAGCAGATCTGACACATAAATGTTATTCTACTGCCATCAGATATGCCAATGATGTGAAAATCGGAGGACCCTGTTCCAACCTTGAGCAAATAGCGTCCATCCAGAAAGATCTCTATTATATTTCACAATGGGTTACTAAGTAGGAAATTAAATTAAATTCCAACAAATGCAAAGTTATGTACCTGGGCCCAAATAACCCATGATGTATATATAAATTGGATAGTAGAATACTAACAGCAACATCTACTGAAAAAGATCTAGGGGTTTACATATCAGAGGATTTTCTTCCGGCTTCACAAATTAATGAGACTATTCTAAAAGCTAATAGACTAGTAATCTGATCTATTAAAAGAAATATCAAATACAGAGAAAACAAAGTGATGATGCCATTATACAGAGCATATGTTCGGCCACATCTAGATTATGCTTCACAATTATGGTGCCCATTTAGGAAATTTGACATTATGCAACTGGAAAAAGTACAAAGGAAATTTACTAAACTCATTACAGGTTATTGTGACATCCCATATGACTCTAGAATGAAATCTTTGAATTTAATGTCGCTATCCACCCGACGACTTAGGGGTGACCTCCTTCTTATGTATGACATCATGCAGGACCCATTTCTACTGACTGTATTAGGACTGGAATTCAAAAACAACACCTATAACACTAGAGGCCATCCTTTACACTTACATGGTAGAAACGTCAATGTAATGGCACGGAAATATTTCTACACCATTAGATCCATCAGTCCATGGAATGCTCTCCCCATAGAGGTAATTACTAGTGATTCATAGAAACATAGAATTTGATGGCAGATAAGGACCGCTTGGCCTACCTAGTCTGCCCATTTCCCTACCTAAAGGATAAGCTGCAGATCCTAGTTAACCAACAGCCTACTTCCTCCTACCCCCCACTAGAATTGCCTTATGTCTGTCCCATGCATTCTTGAATTCCCCCACTGTTTTTGACTCTATGACCTCCTCAGTAAGGCTGTTCCATGTATCCACAACCCTCTTTGTGAAGAAATACTTCCTCACATTACCTCTGAGCTGCCCCCTCTATCTTCAAATTGTGCCCCCTTGTTTTTACATATCTCTTTTTCTGAAAGATGCTACCCTCTTGGACTTTGTTGATTCCCTTGAGGTATTTGAAAGTTTCTATCATGCCCCCCCCCTTCCTCGAGGCTATACATCTTTAGTTCCTTTAGTCTTTTTTCATATGTCTTCTGATACAGACCCTGCATCATTTTGGTTGTCCTCCTCTGGACTGCCTCCACCCTGTCTATGTCTTTGTGGAGATGGGGTCTCCAGAACTGTACTTAGTACTCCAGATGTGGTCTTACCAACTGTCTGTACAGAGGGCCAACAACTTCCTGTTTTCTACTGGTGATGCCTCTCCCTATGCATCCAAGTATCCCCCCCCCCCAGTCTTCCTTACTGCCTTCTCACATTGCTGGCCCACCATTAGATAATCTGATATGACTACTCCCAGGTTCCTTTCCATTTTTGTTGTCAGTATCTCACCCCCCATTGTGTACTCTTCCTCTGGGTTTTTGTTTCCCAGGTGCATTACTTTGCACTTCTTTGCATTGAATCTAAGTTGCCATACATTTGACCATTCCTTTAACCTTGCCAAGTCCCTTTTCATTCTTTCCACCCCACCTTGTGTATCAACCCTGTTGCAGATCTTTGTGTCATCTGCAAAGAGACATACTTTCCCTTCCAGTCCCTCTGCAATGTCACTTATAAAGACATTAAAAAGGACCGGCCCCAGTACTGAAGTTTCTAAATTAACATTTAAATGCAGATTAGACAAATTATGCTCTCTGGGGCCAGCCGCCAACATTAACTAAGCTTATTAATTTAAGGAGCAATCATGGGCTTCCAAGCCTTCTAGCTACTTCAACTCTTTAGTATGATCCTTAGTATGAAACATTACACGTGACTAGAGGTACATTTTGTATATACAAGTTGCAACCATAAACTGTTTCATTGATATACTGTACCATAAATGTTCATTTCTGATGCATCAGAGAAAAGTAAGCTAGCTATAACAATAGTATTTCTATACCCATTGCGTTTTGCAATGAATACCGTATAAGAACATCCTACCTTTCATGAAACTGATTCAAGTAGCTAGACACATTGTTTGTAGAACCCTTGTTTGTATCACCTCCTGCACACTAACCCACATGGTTTGGGGAATGACCCTGTAAGCTAAGCTTGGGGTGCATGGGGGAAGGTCATTAGCATACAGACTGGAGAGCTTTACTATCAACTTAGAGGTTGTAGTGTAACCTAGTTTTGGAAGAGAATTCTGAGAAATGTAAACCCCTTTATGAACAACATTTATGGGAAGATCTACAGGCCTTCCTGGGGAATCATAACTAAGGTGCACTACAGGCTTTGTGGCTCTTCCAGACTTTCTGGGAGGGGCGGTCACAGACTCAGTTCTTTCAACAGTGGCACTTGGGTTGATCAGTCCCAGCTCAGTGTCCAGCAATAGGTTAGCTTCTGATGAAAGGGGTGCTTCTGTACTGGCTGGTTAAGAAATAGAAGGAACACTTGCATTGACTTGTTTTGTGGATTCTGATTCGGCAGAAACACTCACATTAACTTGTTCTGAAATTCCAGATTCATCATCAGGAGGAAATCCCATGGAATGTAAGCCATGCAACACATTACAGATACTGTCAGAATCATCATTTTCATTAGCATCATGGACCATCATAATGTCAGAGTTACCAATTTCAGACATTTCAGGTTCATCTGGTATGTCACCAGCTGTGCTCTCATGGTCAGGATTTGCCTCTGGAGGTTCAGTAAGTTCCATGAGACACAAAGAGTCAACTATGGCAGAAGTCACACTTTGCACCTCACTTTCAAGGGGTACAGGAATAATGGGGAGGGCTGGAGGATTAAGCAGCCCTGAAGGTCCAGGCTCATCTCCCATATTACGCAGGGGGTTTCCTTGAAACAACTGGCTCAGTTCATAAGAAGAAGAATAGGTGAACCCACATTCACTATCATCAGATTCAGACTTGCAGTCAGTTTCAAGGAATGCATGACTGGTGATAGGCTTTGGATCCCGAACAACAGGAGGAAAATTTAACTGCCTCTTTTTGGCTGCAGCTCTGGTCACAGGCCCATTTGGGGCATTGTCTTGGGGTGCAGAGTCAATGATGATTTGCCCAATTGGTAACAGATGATTTCTGTGCATTGTCTTTACAGCTCGTGGTCATTCTCTGGATGCACTTTGTATACTGGCAGGTCCTCCAGCTTACTGACAACAATGTGTGGGGTGTGATGCCATCTGCTGGCTATCTTGTGTTTTTCATGCAATCCTAAATTTCTTAGCAAAACTCAATCTCCAGGTTGCAGCTCTTGGGCCTTGATACATCTGTCGTGCCTTTCTTTGGTGGCAAAGTTTCTCTTGGCAGTCATTGTGTGTGCTAACTGATAAGCATGGTGAAATTGAGCTTTGAGTTTTTGTACATACTGGAGATAGTTGTCTGCCTTGACTCCATCAGAAGACACTCCAAAACAGATATCTACTGGTAACCTTGCTTCTCGACCAAACATCAAGTGGTAGGGTGAAAATCCAGTTGCATTGTTTCGAGTACAGTTATAGGCATGAACTAATGTACTTATTTGCTGACGCCATCTCGGCTTATCTTTGGGATGAAGTGTGCCCAGCATGTCTAGTAATGTTCGATTAAATCTTTCAGTCTGTGGATCCCCCTGAGGGTGATAAGGGGTAGTTATGGATTTCCGCACCCCCCCAGAGTGAGAGCATGTTTTTAATCAGACAGCTTTCAAAGTCTCTCCTTTGATCAGAATGAATTCTCTGTTGGGCACCATAATGAACAAAGAATTTTTCTATCAGTATGTTAGCTACAGTCGATGCCTTTTGATCCTTGGTTGAATAGGCCTGAGCGTAGTGAGTAAAGTGGTCAGTCGCTACCAGCACATTTCCAATGTTCTTTGGCCTGGTTCTAAGTACAAAAAGTCAATGCATACAAGTTCCATAGGTGCATTGGTGGAGATGTTAACCAGTGGTGCAGCCCTCTGAAGCTGAGTTTTTCTCTGTAGGCAGTGGCTACAAGTTTTTATGTGAGTCTCGATGTCAGCACCCATTTTAGGCTAGTAGAAATGGGCACGGGCTAAGTCTAAAGTTCTGTCACAACCCAGTTGTCCCATTTGGTCATGGAGGGCATGTAAAACCATGCGTTTAAAGGCAGTAGGTAGCACTAGTTGTTGTTTGACAACTTGTCCTTATCTACTGTAGTTGTGGTCTCCCAGTAAAGCAGTTTGTTATGCAACTTTAACCTAGGCCCCTCTCAAAACAGCAAGGCAGTTATTTGATCTTGGGAATGAAGTTTGGATACATTTGTTCCAGCATTTATGGTGTCCAACACAGGTTTAATCATAGGATCATGGGATTGGGACCACTGGATATCGGTGGGAGCAAGCTGAGGCAGAGTACTGAGATCCAAGGTTGCAAAATTGCAACAGGCCGCAGGAACACAGATGTCAGGAGGGCCCAAGTAATGAAGTAAGCAATCAACTGTTTCAGTGGATGGGTGTTCATCTTTACCAAACTTTTGGCAAAGAGCTTTAACAGATTCTTCAGACATTCTCACCCACTCAGAGCTGGATTCAGGCCTTCTAGAGAGGGCATCAGCATCAATGTGGTTCAGGCCTGGTCGGTACTCTACTGAATTGTCATAGATTGAGAGTGCTGATAACCACCGGTGCCCAGTGGCATCTAACTTGGCCAAGGTTTGGGCATATGTGAGGGGGTTGTTGTCAGTTTTCACCAGAATCTTTGTACCATAAAGGTATTTGTGAAATTGATCTACTATGGCCCATTTCAATGCAGGAAATTCAAATTTGTGTAATTGGTAGTTCTTTTCAGGTGGGGTCAGGTGTCTGCAGGCAGACACCACTGGGCATAGTCCTTCTTCATACTCCTGGTAAAGCACAGCTCCAAGTCCTTTTAAGCTGGCATCAGTGTGTAACACATAAGGCTTAGCTGGATCTGCATAGGCAAGTACAGGGGCATGGGTGAGCTGGTGAATGATATTGTAAAAGGCTGCATCATACTCTTTAGTCCACCTTGTCCCAAAAGGTTCATTTGTTCTGAAATAGACCATTGCCTCCTCTTTTACAGCACTCTTTTTGTATTTCAGTTTTTTTGGCAGGTACCCTTGAGTAAGATTGAGCAAATGGCGAATGACTTTGGTATAATCTTTCACAAATCAACAATGATAACCGCAGAACCCCAAGAATCTTTGCAGTTCCTTATGATTGTTAGGCTATGGTCAGGTGGTCAAAGCTTTCACTTTGCTTGGGTCTATTTGAATTCCCTCAGAGAACACAATGTGGCCTACATATTTCATGGACTGCTGGAAGAATTGACATTAGTCGATGGACAGTTTTAACCCAAAGTCCTCCAGTTGGTCTAAAACCTTGAACAAGCAGGTCTGATGCTCTTCAAGGGTCTTGCAAAACACAATGACGTCATCTAGGTAAACAAGGCATTCTAGTAAATTCATGTCTCCCACAGCTCACTCCATGAACCTCTGAAGTGTAGCAGGTGCTCCCGAAATGCCCTGGGGCATGCGTAAGAATTTACAAAAACACAAAGGACAGAAGAATGCCGTTTTCTCTCTATCTTCTGGTGCCATTGGGATCTGGTAATATCCGCTCCTGAGGTCTAGCACAGAAAACCACTGGCTTCCATTAAAGCAATCAAGGGCATCCTGAAAGTGTGGCATAGTATATTGATCAGGTACAGTTCTTCGATTCAGTGTCCTGTAGTTCACACACATTCTCACTAAGCCGTTCTTCTTTCGGACCACCAAAATAGGAGAGGTGTACGGGCTGCGAGATTCTTGTATAATTCCAGCTGCTATCATCTCCTGGAGGTGGCATCAAACATCATTAATGTCTGTGGGTCCCAGTCGGCAAGACCTTTCATGAAATGGCCTCTCATCGTGAAGTCTGATGTAATGTTCTGTACCAATGACGCATATGACATCCCACTCTCTCAAGGAAAACACTTTGCTCTGCTGTGCCAGTTTCCTGCTAACTTTTGCTTTCCACTCCTCAGGTATGGGGACTTCCCAAAGTCAAATGAATCAGGAGTTACCTCTTCACCCTCGTAAATACGTCACTTGCTAGGCAACACAGCAGTATCTGCACAATACACAGTAGCCAGGAGCAGCCTCAGTTGACTCTAATATCCCAGTCAGGCATATTTTGGATTTGCACCACCATGCACCAAGCGTAGGTGTGAGCTCAGGCAGGCAGAATGCTGGGCTTAACTAGTAGTCCCCCTGGCAGTTTCCCCCTCCTCCAGGGCATCCAGCATGAGAATCTTGTTCTTGTTCTTGACATCTTTCTTGATTTGTACTTTGCCAGTGATGGTACACTGAGCATTGGGTGGCAATACAAGTGGGCCTGGATCTTTCTTCCCTATAACTCCCATTGACTCATCTTTGTCAACCTCTTTGGCTTTCTTCTGTAGGTCATATGCTTTTCGCACCATGGCAGGGATGTGTAAGGCCCGTCCAGTCTTCCTTGCTTGCTTTTCCTGACAAAGCTGAACTAGTTATCCAAACATGTGAGCATTAGTGCTGATTAACAAAGGGATGCTATCATGTATTCCAGTTGGTGGGCACACCAGGGCCAATGTCTCTACTGGTTAATTCACACGAGCAACAGCAGTAGGAAAGGATAACCACAGTCATACATAACCCAAGTATGGGTAAGATTTGTCGCTCACCCCCAGCACATGAAGTCCTTCAAGGGGTAGGAGCGGGAGGTCAGGCAAGTGTCGGTCATACCAATCTTTAAACACAATAGTGACCTGTGAGCCACTGTCTAGCACAGCTTGGGTTGAAATGCCATTAACAGTTATGATGGTCTCCATGGAGGGACCTACCATCTCAGACCAATCCGGAGGCACAGGCTTGGTGGGCTTGTCTACAGCAGTTTTGAAAGAAAAGGATTTTCATGATGGGCCTTGTTGTGGTTTTATATTGCTTTGTCAGACCAGGCTGAGTAGCTTGGCAGTGACTCACTCTAGATCGCCTGGAGCATAGCAAACTCATCTGGTGTGCCCATCTTCTCCGCACTGGTAGCAAAATACCTTAGGTCTGGGATCAGCAGGACTGGCTGTGTCTTCACGAGATTTGTAGTGGTCGGTTGGAGCGGAGTCCTACTCTCTTCCTTTGGCTTAGGTTCAGGCTCAGCTCCCCCGTAGCCCCTCCAAGGGGCAGAAGGTTGGGTGGCATAAATGAGGTCTTTCACCATAGCTTGCAATTTCCTAATTTCTTCCACCATGTTGGGGTGAGCTAGAGACTCAGCAGCAAGGATACTGGCCCCAGCACAGAGAGGTGGGCCCTCACAAACAGGCTCAGTCTTAGTGGGGCAAAGGCCATGCGTTTTAGCCTGTTCAACCACAGCTTGCCTGCTGATTTTCAGTTCTTTCAATTCTTTCAGCAACTCACTGACTTGGTGTAACTCAGAGTTGTCCTCTTTTTCAGTAGGTCTATCTGGGGTTGGGGCAGTTCATGCAACCCTAGCATAGGGGTCCCAACCATCGTCTTCATTCTCTGCCTCCCAGATTTCTTTCATTAACAACAATATTCAGGAGGGTTGGCTTTGCAATCTTGAAATTTTAATTTCAGCATGAGCACACTCGAATAGCGGGCAGACTTAAGGATGTCTTCCAACCTTATACGATTTAGTTCACTAGATGAGATGCCCCCCTTTCGGTGCACCCTTTGCAAGGCCCGCTCTACGCAGGTCACAAAAGCAGACAGATGCTCATTTTTCCACTGTTTGGTAGACTTAAACTTCCACATCAACGTCACACCGGCGACCTGAGTTCAGGAACGAGCCCAGGCCATCAGGGGTCGGCGGGGGGGGGAGGGAGAGGACTGAGCATCCGATGGACAGCTCTCCTCTCCCGGGAGGGAGGGAGGTACTTGCTCAGTGCTTGGCTGGCCTCTGATGAAAGCCAGAGGCATAGCAAGCATAGGAGCATGCAAAAAGAGGGTTGAGAATGGCGGACATCGGCGAGAACATCTTGACATCAGGGCACCGGCCACTTCCTCAGAAAGGAGGAAAAACACACCACCGGAGCACGGGTAGACAGAGCACCAGTACCAGCCTGCCTGACCACCAGGGGACCCGATGAGACATTGAAAGTTATCGGGGCATTGGGATCCTGTCCCGTACCTGCCTGAGGGGTATAGCCATGGCTCCATGGGGTAAACCCTGGAGATTCAGGTGAGGCAGTCATAAGGTGGTACCTAGGTGTCTCCCAAAGAAGCATAGCTCCGGGGTCAGGGAGGTGGACAAAAATAGAAAATTAAAAAAATAAATAAATAAACTTCCACATCAAGTCCTCTCCTGATTCAGTACTACCAAATACTCCTTCTAAAACAGAAAAGTACTCAGCAGCAGAGGCCTCTGGATTGGTGGACCGGAGGAACCAGATGGCTTCCAGTGCAGGGCCCCTTAAACTCTTTTGCGTTTTTCCCCTTCAGAACATTGCCACTCTTAGACTAGGGGGGTGGCATAGTCAATCCAGGTTTCCAAGTCATCTTCTCCCACAGGAATAGGGACAGCACCAGAATACAGCCTGAGCCTGAGATAAGAGTCCAGGTGCACCAAGGGTATCACAATGGGAGACGCTGCAATGGGTGATGCCCTGGGCAAGGTCGGAGATGCCAGAGAAGAATGTATGGGGAGTCACAAACTGTTCATGTAGGTTGGCACCTCATCACCATCTACTCATAGATGAAAGATCCACAATTGATGTAGCAGGATAAAAGCCTTTTAATACCAGATAGGCAAAACAGTCAGCAAACAAACAAGATACATGTGGATACATGTTGCCCCTCCCCACAGAACCTCCAGCATGTATCCTGTTTGTTTGCTGACTGTTTTACCTATCTGGTATTAAAAGGCTTTCATCTATGAGCAGATGGTGACGAGGTGCCGACCTACATGAACAGTTTGTGAGTACCATTTGGATTTGGTTTTGGCCCCATTTTTGTGGCGTTTGCAGCCGCCTATATGTGTTTGTGTGGTCAATGTATGGCAGTAACCTCCACAGAATCCTCCAAGGCCTTCTGCAAGTCCTTAACAGTCTGCCCATCCGCAGCTAAAAGCCTCGATAACTTCTGTCTAAACCCTTCTACCTTTGGAAAACTCTCAGGGGAAGATGGGCCACTGTGTACGTGAATGACCATCCACCCCGTCAGGGATTCCTTCGGGCATAATAACAGGGGCTACGGTCACAGGGTCTATAGGGAGGCTACATGAAATGAGGGCCATTAGAGTCTGTTCAAATAGGTCTGAGTCCCATCCTCACACTGAAACCTTCCCCAGACACTTAACTTTTCCCTCAGGTTCCTCTACAATAGCATTAGTAGTCCCCATGGGAATGTCTAGTAATAATAAAGCATTGTGGGGATCAACCCCTTTGGCCTCACTCCACCCCATCATGCGGTGCATGATCAGTTTATGTGGCGAAATCTTCCACTTGGGTGTACTGAGACCCTCCATCTCAATTTTTTCTCCAAATTCACAACTAACTGAAATTTTATCTTTTGACCACTAGTGGGGGCTAATTTCAGCAGTGCTGCCAAGATGTAACCCCAGGCGGCGCTATCCCAAAGGATACCACCCCTGCCTGTATGTCTAAGCACAGGTTGAGGGGCCTGGAGTCAGTGTTAAGGTGCCTCCACCCAGAGTAATGGTATTGGGAGTGTCTGTCTATCCTGCTATAGCCCTCTGGGAAGCTATAGCTACCCACCAACCCTCCTAGTGACTCTGTACCTATAACAGTAGTTAACACACAGTCAGTATATAGCAGTAACAATATGCACACTCCCTTCACACTTACCACCAGGGTTGAACCTTTAGCAATGTCCCTGGAGACCCCCTGTAAAATAAGGTTAGCAAGGCAATAGCACACTTTCAGTAATGTAACGCAACTAATAATATGCACACTAGCCAGGTTAAATATGAAAGACAATCAGGTTTATTTAGGGGATGTGAACAAGGAAGGGGCGTGAATCAAGTTAAAGGGTTTGTATTCTGATTTAAATCAGGTTTTTCTGACTTGCACGTTAAGTCCCAAATATACAGTTTAACAACACTGGGTACCCAGGATGGAAAGTTGACTAGCCTGAGGTTTTGCCTGAGGGTGGCCAACATTGCAGCTGATGTTGGGGCCCTTGATTAAAGGAAAGCAGTTAGCATGCAAAACAACAAGGTGATTATTTGTAATCTGAGTCAGTTGGCTCAGTCTCTTGAAAACCCAGAAAGTAAAGGAAATCAGATGGTAGCACAGATTATTTAAATACCCATTGCAGGGAGTTACCCTGAGTGTACTCATGCTATCAGGTTTCTGCAGGATGGCAAGCAATATGGAGACCTTGTGGTGTTCACCGATGAGCATGGGGAAGCAGTGCCGACAGGATGCACCTCCTCTTCACACCCTCCGCAACCCCTAAATCACTTGGACCCAGCTCAGATCATCCACTATACACATATTAGCTAGTCTCTTAAAGGGACAGGCGCAGAGGCTCAGTATGGCACTCTCACATAAATGAACAGGATCAAACAAAGACAGGACATCAGCCTGGCAGTGGGCATTGAGGGAGCCCCAGGAAGACATTAAGGTAACCCCAAATTTGTTGGGGGGGTTACAGTAATGTACAGGAAAATATAGGGAAATTACTCTGGCGTTACAGGGAAAATGCTAAATCAATCTGGGAGCACTGTGCCTGTTCCATATATTTCAGAGCTATCCCTGGTGTCTAGTGCACCCTGACCCCTGGTCGCACATTCTGCATATTTCAGAGTTACACCTGGTGTCTAGTGGCACCCTCCACCCCCGCACAGTCACGTGTTCTGTATATTTCAGAGTTATCTCTCGTGTCCAGTGGTTCTCCTCACCCAACCCTGGTTGCCCGTTCACAGAAGTAAAAGTACTTATTGGTGGTCCAGTGTGTCCCACCACCCACACCACCTTTCATATGCCTCCACCCATCACACAGCCCTTATCAGTGTGTCTGGTGATGTCCAGCAATAGTCAATACAGTGACCGGCACAGCCCTCCTCTAATTTCCTCATCCAGCTGCCGTATGAGCTGTCACTGAGCATGTGACTAGGAGGGTAGGGCGTGCCACTAGACACCAAGGATATCTCTGAAATATACAGAGTGGGCAACCTGGAGGGTGAGAGGTGCCACTAGACACCAGGGATAATGCTGCAATATATGGAATGGATGACCGGGGGGTGCCACTAGACACCAAGAACTTCATAGAATAAACTGCAGGATGAGCACTAATGGGCTACTGTGCACATGCAAATGAACCCATAATGGGCATGCAAATGACCCCTTAGTGCCTTGCATGCCCAATGGACTCATTTACATGTTGTGGCTGAATATAGCCAACAGCAGTCTCGGTGCTGTCCATTTTGGACAGCACTATTCCCTGTGGGCTATGTTCAACCCAGGTCCATGTCAGGGTAGCACAGTTTCTATTAGTGCTATGCCAACACAGTCTGAGATTCAATTGGCTAGTGCTGGCCCCTTATCTGACTGAATATAGCAGCCACCATGTCAGGCACTAGCACAAGCGCAGCACAAATATTTGCACTGGGCTTGTGCGCCTGTTTAAATATTTGTAACCCCCCCCCCCCCGTGGGGGCTTACCTGGCTACCTATCAGGAGCTCCACTCTTCTCCCATTTTCCCCGTTACTGCTCCATGCTCCCTGCACTGGGCTTGTGCTCCTGTCTAAATACTGAAGCCCAGATATCATCTTTTCTTACCCCTTGCACTTTGTGACAATTTTATGACTCCAGTAATTCATTGAAAATAGAGCTTGCCCTAATAGTCCAAATCCTGTAAAAAGGAAAAACAAAAAAGCAAGGAAACCTTACAAAGTAGAATAGTACAGACTGAAAAAGCCAGTCGGCAAGCTTGTAATTAGAAGATGTCACAAGAATCTCACCACCACAAACAGAAAAATCTTTAAACACAGTGATGATTCACTACTTTCTTAAAAGCCACATGTTTTTAAAGAGGAACAGTCAGCACCAATAGCCCCACACTGAAGTGTGGGGCTGGTCCTAATGTGCACTTTCTGTGCAAAAACATTTTGTTTTACTTATTGTTTACGATAGTATAGTAGATTGTAACAGACTAATTTTGCTTAGTTCTAGGCTGACATCTTTGTTAACTACAAATCCCAGAATCCTTTGCAGTTGACATCAGCGCAGTAGGGAGCAGTGTCAGTTTCAATAGCCTGCAGTTCATGTTAGAGTTTATATAAGCTCTGAACTTTTGTTTGCTGGTGCCGCTCTCCTCTGTGGACTAAGTACACTGACAGAGAGCTATACTTAGCTACTGGAGAAAAGCAGAAAGAGAACACATCTGATCAGAGATTATAAAACCTCTAACATGTACTGCAGGTTATTGAATCTCTCACTACTGCTTACTGATCTGATGTCAGCTGCAGGGGATTCTAGGATTTGTAGTAACAGAAGATGCCAGCCTAGAGCTAAGCAAAATTAGTCTGATACACTCTACTATACTACAGTAAACAGTATGTAAACCAAAATGCTTTGGCAAAGAAAGTGCACATTAGGACCAGCCCTATACTTGAGTGTGGAGCCCTTTGTGCTGACCGCATCCCTTGAACAACCTGCCCATATTTTTTCTTTGTTTGATTTTGCAGTTGCACCACAGCATCCACGCAATAGCACCTGCCAATGTGCAAATGGCTAACTGACGGCACTGATATAAGCAATAACAGGTTCAAGATTTTGTATGACCAGTCAGTAAAAAAAGTATATTTTATCATCGTGGTATCAATAATGTAGTTGTGGCCAGCCTGCTGTCACTGAGGGTTGAGGCTCTGGACGCCACACCTCGCACCACGCTGGCGACCTGGGTTCGACAGCAAGCTCAGGTCGCCGGGGGTCGGCAGGGGTGGGACAAAATCGAGCATCTGATGGACTGCTCTCTCATCCCAGGGAGGGTTTCAGGGAAGTGTCCGCTCACTAGCAGCATCTGGTGGTAGCTGGGTGCTGCAAACGTAGCGACGCAGTGTATGCCTTGGGGGCGGAGTCAAGGCACTACATTGCCTTGCCGGCAGTGCTCCGCAGGGGACAGAACCACACTGGATAAAGCAGAAAAAAAACTGCCTCACTTGCGGAGATGAAGAGGGTGCCAGGGACACAGCCCACATCCCAACTGCAGGCCCTGTGCCTGGAGGACTCTGCGGCCAACCCGCCACCCAAGGTATGACCTCCCTAATTTCAGACAGGCCATCACAGGAGGACAGGCCCACCCCCAGAGGGTGATCTGGGGGGGGTTAGGTCTGCCAGGGTGGTCGGGGGAGTTCCTCCACAACTAGGGTTCAGGCAAGGGAGTAGAGGCTGGTGTCAAGTGCACACCCTGGAAGGATGCCCAGGTGAGGAAGGAACATAAATAAAGATTAAAAAAAAAATAAAATAAAAAAAAATAATGTAGTTGTGTCTTATGTAGATACCACCATATATGTTTTTACAAATATACTTTATCTGGTTAAAGTCTACAGAAAGCAGTTGGCTCCATGCAACTAAATCAAAGGGATTCTTTGGTCACAAAGGCCAGCCTGGCAACTTGCAACAGCTGCTTCTCTTTGTGCCTCATGTTGTTTCTGGCCCAGAAGTCAGGCAGAGAGACAGACAGAGCAAGGGGATCCTGAGTCTGAGCTGGGCATGCAGAACCAAGTCACAGCACCAAGATGGAGACAGAGCTTTTGCCAAAGTTGGTTCTTTGCGCCCCATTCCTCCTGAAATGCATGAAGCAAGGTGAAGCGGGGTCGGAGCCATAGGGGTGTACGTTTCAAGCAACCTCCCCTACCTTGCCTGTATGTGATCGCCGCGAGTAACAGCATGACTTTCCTGGCTCTGCAATTAGACTGTGTCACCCAGTCCATAGCAGTACTGTACTGGCTGTTCTGGAGCTGGAGTCAGCCCTAGGAGCAGCCAATCTCATCACTTCCTTCTCCAGTGACATGGATGAGGTTGGTTCTCTGGAGTCATGCAACTTGGAAGTGGGAATGTCATGCTAACAGGCACGTATGTTGTCGGGAAGCAGGAAGTAAAGCATGGACTGTTATGTTTGCCAAGTGCAATGGAGTGAGCAGCAATGGAGGGAAGGGGATACAAAAACTGCCAGATTTAATAATATTGAATTATAAAGGGTTGCTTCACCAGTCACTAGCCACTTTAGAAGAATAAAGACATACTGAGCTACAGAACCCTCCATGTTATGACAGATGATTTGAAATTTTCTCAAGGGACTTATCACAATCCCTGCTCCAGTAAGAGAACAATGATGATAGAAAGAAATGCAGATTTAGGGCTTCATCTACAGAACAGGCTGGGCTATGTGCCACACGGCTAAGCCCTGCCTCAGAGCCATGCCCATCAGAGTCTGTTTACCATATACAGTATCTTCAGCCCCTGCCTGCCACAGCCCACGAAGGAAGCACTCTGTCCAGGAGCAGGGGGCAGGAAGGGGGTGAAGCTGTGAAGGACACTGGGAAGGGCCAGCACTACAGTGGATCCCCCATTCCGGAGAGAGCTGGGTATCATGGAATCCGTCAGTTCAGCAAGGACTACCATATATATTGGGCTGGCAGTATAGCCTAGAGGTTAGAGGAATGAGGTATGAACTACCTTGATACATCCAGCAGACCAGACCTGAGTTTGATTCTCACAACCTCCACTTGCATACTGTATGACTCTGAGCAAGTCACTTAACCGACCAGTGCTCCCAGGTCACTCCTGAAAACAGGCACTTGTGCCTAGTGGGCCTTACCCAGTTGCCAAAGACTAAAATAAAATAAAAATGAATATCCTCATAGGGATGTCAAGTGATTCGCTGGTAGTGCTTGCCAGTGATGGAATGACTCCCAGACCTCAAACCTGCACAGAGGGCCAGGAGCAAGTGAAGAGGGTGCCAGTCAGGTCCCACACAGAGTCCTGTGGCTAAGCAGAGAAGGGAATGGACAGTAGGCACTTCAGCAGCTCCTCTTCCTGTATAGCCTCTACCCCTTTGCTGGCCCTCCTCAGCATAAAGTTGAACTCTGGAATCGGGGGTGGACATGCCCCTGCCCCCTTGCCTGCCCCTAACGGGGCTGGTCACAAAGCAGTACATGTGGCTCAGGACTGGGTGCAGTGGGGACAGACAGCCAGGACTGGGGATGAATTGCAGTCTCTGCACGTGTGTGGCAGGACCTTAGTGTACCTCAGACCTGGGTAGCCATCCCTCCATGGGCACAGCTCCATCTTTTCGTTAAGTCCTTACATTGTAATTAAAGAAAATGACCCTTTTGTCAATGGGAACATCTTTTGGAAGGTGACAGTGTTAATTTCTGAATGTTTGTTTAAGACTGTTCAGATTTTTCTGTTTTTGAAAAGTGAACTCCTTGTCCCATAGTCAACCTTAACATGCCCCCTTCCCCAGAAACATATGTAATATTGGACCAATAGGAAATACAAACAAGTACAGTACATGGGTATACGTACACTTTTTCTGCTTACACGTAGTAATGTATACATTTTATGCACTACATACATAGTAGTGAAAGACAGCATGGCCCCAAAGTAAGTGCTTTTCTTGTTAATCTCTCATCTGTTGTTTTATTTCCTCACACTTTCCCAGCGTACAGATGCTTGTCCCGGGAGTCAGAAAAAGCAGACCTCTGTTTTTTTTGTTTTTCTTATACTCCTACTCAACACCATTCTCAGCACAGACTACCATTTTTTTCTACTTTTACTCCCACTCGATCTCACTCTCAGCAAAGATTATTATCGTTCTCATATTTTTTTCCCTCTGACTCAGCTCACAGATGCTTGTCCTGAAAAAAAAAAAACAGCTCAGCAAGACTTCAGGAAAGTGTCCTGGAGTCCAGGAGGAGGAGGACAATTAGGATAGTAAAGTAACCCAGAGTCAAGAAAATCAGACTCTTAGCTTTTTTTCCGCTGTAGTTTTACTCCCACTCAACCAGGCAAAGAGTAGATAAAGCGAAACAGCTGTGTTAGTCACGTATTCTCCAGTCCTGCCTCTGAGCTTCCTGACCCACTGCCAGTTCTCTGGTGCTACTGTTGAGCATCTAATTCTGCTGCCTGTCCTCCTGTCCTGTTACCGGTTCTCTGGTCCTGCACTGATACCTCCAGTTCTGCTACTCGTCCTTCAGTTCTGCCACTGATCACACTGTTGCACCACTTGCATTCTCTGCTGTGGCATTTTTTTGAATCTCCTGCTGACTGACTGCAATAATACCACAGAAGCCAATCAGCAGATATGGTTTAAGCAGCACAGATGTGCATAGGTCTGAACCGAGGAATCCGTGGAGAGGAAGGATTGTTCCAGTAGAGGGTGGGATGTCTTTTTTTCTTTTTCTGAGCTGGGGAATGGGGAGTTTGGTGGGTTTTTCAGCAGCAGGTGGGATAATGTTTTGGGGGGTCTGAACCAGGAATCTGTCGAGGGGGTTAGGTTTCTTAGCAGCAGATGGGATATTTTTTGGGGAGTCTGGACTGGAGAATCTGTCAGGAAGTGGGCTGGTGGGTTTTAAGGTGCATTGGGTAGAATATTTTGTTTTGTAGCAAAGTGTGCTCACTGGGAAACAGTAACTGGGCATGTTGGGTTGTACTGTATACAGTTGTGGTTCACTGCTTGCTCATGCAGCTCTTGTGAACACTTGTCATAATACCTATTGGAAACTTTATGTTTTCAGATGATCAGCTGTGTGCTCCTGAGAGGTTCTCTGCTCACTCATTTGGCTCCTGCACACACTTGTCCTAACAGTGAATGGAAGCTTCAGAAAGTGTAGCGACAGAAGCAACAACCAATAGCAAGAACACTACTCACTGCTTGACAATCATATAAATCCATCAATTCCTGGCCCTAGTTGCATTCCTACGGCAGAACTCAAAATCACTTCCTGACTTTGATCTCACAGTAGGACCTGGTCTGCTATGCAGATCAGCCCTAAACTAGCATTTGTCAATGCCAAAAATGTTTGCTTGTGTAAGCCCCCTTCCTTGTCTAGGGGTATTTTAGATGGTAAGTTTGAGGGTGATGGGGAACATTACAGCCAGAAATAGAGCCCAGAAACCATACTGATGGAAAATAAACTTGTACCTGGGATCTGGATTCATTTGCAGATGGATGGGCTCTATCGGGGTGCTGAGTTGGTAACTGGGGGTCAGTGCAGCCAGGAAGTCCTTGGGGGAAGGGGACAAAGCTTTATTATACACTTTTCAGGCAGAATAACTGTTACAGCTCCTACTATTCACAAAAGTAAGGCAACTGTCCAAACAGGAAAAATTGGAAAAACTTTAAAACATTCGGGGTTTATTTTTTCCAGTCCCTTTCAACAGTTCATAAAGGCTTAAGCAACCAGCCCGCCGGTGCATTGGTTGGATTTCTGCTTGCGATGCCGGCAACCTGGGTTTGGGAATGGACTCGGGTCGCCGGAGGGCTGGCTGGGGGGAGAAGGATAGAGCATCCGATGGACTGCTCTCCTTCTCCGGGGGGAGGGTGGGGAAGTGTCCGGCACGAGATGGACCCCTGGCGGAAGCCGGGGGCCACGCAACTACCAGCACTCATGCTAACTGGAGGCGGGGTGGATGCTGGACGTCATTGCATGTCCCTGCCTCCAGGAGGAAAATCAAGAAAAAAGGAAGGGGAGATCCTCCGTCTATGTGAAGCCCTCCCCAGGCTTCAATTCACCACTGCCACCGCACTCCCAACTAGATACTGGTTCCGTGGCACTGGAATTAAGGGAACCAATGCTGCGGCCCCACCCTCTGGGTGGCAAGCCTGGAGTAACCGGGAGCAGGCGGCAATAGACAGTTGGTGGAAGCTCCAGGGGCTGTGATCAGGGCAGAAGAGTGACGGGTAGGATCTGCTGGATAAACAAGAAAAATAAAAAAATAAAATAAAGGATCAAGCCACATTCAAAAACAACCCCAAGGAGCTTGGGGGCATAAACTGATTTTGCACTTAGCAACAACGGCCTCAGCCATGGTACATACTTCAGGCACGCAGTCCCGAACCTCAATCCCTCCAAATTGCAGAGGTTAAGCAAGTTCCAGGCAGATGGAAGTTGTGGTGGCAGCAGTTTTAGTAAATTTCATCTACATACGATTTACTTTGCTCACTCCCCCTTTCAGCTCAGACACGGGGTTCAACCAACTGACTTCACTCACTGTAGGCCAACCTTTAATACACGGCTCCCCATTATGGTAAATGCAGCTTCAAACTTTCTACCCCCCCAATGCCAGAGCTGCATGCCTGATGCCCCAGCCAACCCCACAGACCCAATGAGGGAACCTCTGCAGGTGTGGCTTGCACCACATTCTGCAGCTCTGAGGGGGCTGATCTGGGCTCTAATCTTTTTTCCATGATGACACTTTCTATACAAGATGGACATGGAACTTCGGCATGGGATCCTCGAGCTGCCACCTCCAGGTCCCCATGGCCCAGCTTCTCACTTTCCAGATCACAGACCACATGGCAGCCACCAGTCTCTTTGCAAGCAACAGAGCTCTTTCTGCCTGGCCCCATCCCAATTATGGCACTGGCCCCCCTTCATCCAGGCCTCAGGTCCTCTCCTCATGGCAGATATAATGGCCCAGCCTCCACAGGTGAATAGAAGGCACCCAGGTACTATGGTCCTCTTCCGATGTATTTTCCTAGGGGATCTAAACTTCAATGAGTCTGGGGTGGCTATCGCTCCACCCCGGTCCCCGGGCCCATGGCCCCAACCCATTTGACTCTCCATTCCCTGAACTCTGCAGCACAGCAGGCTCAAAGACCCTTATTTCCCACAGTGTGGTGGCTTTTCTGCCACAATGCCAGGGCCCCGCCCGTACTACGGGTCCTGGCACCCAAACTGGCACTACTGATTTCTGGGCAATGTAGTAAGCCTCACATTGGGGGCTTATACTTGCATGCTGGTATGGGTTAGAACAACAGCATCTTGATACTATGGGCAGACCTTTCTTACCGCCAGTAGCCATTCCCTTGTGGATTTGAGTTCCAGCAGGCTAAGGGGATAGGCCCCCATATTTGATGTTGGCTATGTGTACTGCACTGACAGGAGTGCTGAGTGGTAATTGTGACAATAGCTATCAAATTGTTATTATTTGTATTATATTTTTATAATAACTGGTTTAAATTTTTTTCCATAGGAAAAGCTGGTTATAATTTTGTCATTATAACCAGCTGGTTATAACAACATTCACGCGCCAGCTTTCCCCACAGTAGCGTGACGCACACATACCTGGCTAAAAAACTTCTCAGTGAAAGCCACCATCGACATCTCGCAGTACAGGTTTTTCGTTTCTCAAGCCACCAACAAATTCCATAATAAGAAAAGACCACAACTCATTTTCCTCCACACGTTTAATTTACCATAATCCCTAATTTGAACTACAACTCTCATTTTTTTCAAAGGTACCATGAGAGCTCCAAGCAACTACCATACCAACCGGACGAAGAAAAACTAAATAAGAAATGAAAAGAACTCAAAGTTTAAAAAACAAGCAATGTGCTAACTTTACCAGTACAAAGCTTCACATAGTTACCACCTATACTGCGTTTGTTGAATGCTGTGATTTTTTTTTTTTTCCAGCCACGGAGCACATTACCGAACCGGACAAAGTCACATAACCTGTGAGTAAAATGTTTTAAAAAAGTTTAAAACATTATGAATTCAAAAGAGTTGCATCAATGTTTTCTATTTTAGTTTGAACAGTTCTACAGTTCACATTAACCAATCCTCTGTACTGCAAAAATAAAAAAAAAATGCTACCATTTAAATACTGCATCCTCTTGTCCAACTGAAAAGTAAACCTGCACAGGCAAAAACAAATAAACCTGAAATTATACAAAATAAAGGATGGGTAGCTAATTAAAACTTAAATTTTACACACACTCTCGGGGTGGGATGCCTTCATAAACCCCTCAAGCTTCACTCTTGGGGTTTATGTGGCATCCCACCCCCTCGGGGGGGGTGTAAAATCCTAATTATAACTAGCTACCCATCCATTATTCTCTATGATATAAATACACGTTTAGATTTCTGCTTAGAAACACAGGCCAAGCAGCAAAGCCACATGGGGTTTTTGAACAGAGAGAGAACAGAGGATCTGCACTATCCCTGACCCAGTGGAAAAACTAATTAAGAGCTTCCTTTAAACACCAGGCTGCATCAGGTTGTAAAACCAGTCACTTGTTATAAAATATTGCACTTTTTTATGACATCAGGAGGTAAGCCAGCTCTGACAGTTACCTGTGAAACTTCTCACCACTAAGAGAAGTGTTTTTCAGGATGTTCCTCTGAAGATCAAAGGGGTAATTCCGACCTGCTATAAAGCTGTGGCTCACTAATTAAAAAAAAGTATGTATTTTTTTTTTTATGTGGGATGTTTAGCAATGTGCAGATGCATATGACTGGTTCAGAATGCAGAAATGAGTGTGACCCCACAGCCAGCATCACTACAGAGCTGTAACCTCACAAGCTGGGTGGGACCTTTTCCCCCTCATGAAATTGTCAAATTTGAGAGGGAACAAGGCATACTTGTGTTTGGACTTTGAAGAGACACTTTTACTTCTGGACTCTTAAGAAGCATTTCTACCAAAGTTAGGTAATTTCAGCACCACTGTTTACTAACTGAAACTGGGGTAGGATCAGTTACTCAGTAAGAAGCATTTGGTTTTTGTAATTTCCATTTCTTTGTTTGACTGTACCATTAATGTTATATGTTCTGTGTTTTGTATTTTATTTACTATTTTTAACTCTAGTAAACGTGGTTTTCCTTGAAATCCTGCCTGAGCCATTTTCTCATTGTGAGTGTGGATGCTGGGACAGTGTTGATAATTCTGATAGAACTGTCAAGTGCTTATAGTGTGTTACCATATGCACCATGGTAAGGAAATACAGTACCTAGGTCTCAACTGAGTCAGAAGGGGGATTGTGAACCAGGTAGCATGCCCACTAGGTTAAGTATTGCACTGCATTCCCCCAAAGAGGGTGTGATATTTGGACCTATTACCTGGGTGTGCTAGCAAAAAAGGGTTCATATTAGACCCCAGGACTCAAGACTGATAGTTGCTCGGACCCAAAACAGACAAGAGGGTTACCCTTTTTGTCTCCTGTTCACATATTGCACTTCAAGGTTGGGCACTGTGGGAGCAGAGGGTCTGACCCCCAGAGTGCGTTTGTGACAGTAATAAGCACAATGGCAGCTCAAGGGCAATATTCAGACAATCGCTGTATGCACGCTGACTGAAACAAACTAACTGTCTGAATACAGGGCATTGTTGGTGCAGTGCATAGTGAGTATGTACTGCACTGACACAGGCCCAGACTGAATATGGTTCACAGGAGCCAAAGGGAGATAGCACAACCCTAACGGGACAGTGCCAGAGCACGTGTGGGCCATATTTTGCCTACCATTCTAAATTAATAATTTAGAATCACAAAAGCAAAGAGAAGAGGGCCCATGCAACTACTTTCTACAAAATAACAAAATACACACCAACATAGATCTCTAGCGTGTACACACACCCACACACACACACACACTCACACACCACATACTTTGATTTCTTTGTTATAAACTGTCACCACTGTTGCAGCCCCCAATCTTAAATATCAGCTGATTTTGTAATATAGCAATGGGGGAGAGGCCACAGCGGTAATAATTTCTAACTATACAGAAGAAGTGAAATACTGGTATGTGCTCACTCTGGGGTTAGAATGCGGAGTGTGTGGGGGTATGGGAGCCACTATGGATGGCAAGGATACCATGCGAAAAATAGAGGACTGCGTACGAGTAATCATACACAACAAGGATGTTTTTCAATCGACAGGTTTCTGTGGTAACAGGAGACCACAAGAGCGAAGCTCGAGAGGTCTCGTTACCACAGAAACCTTGAGATTTTAAAACAGCCATGTTGTGTATGATTGCTCATACACAGTCTTTTACATTGTATGGGCAATCATAAATTAATGATTTTGTCCTTATTGTTCCATATCTTTTAGCGCCGCTCTCTTCTGGGGCCAGCTGTCACTGCTGCAGCCATTTCATGAAGAGCAGAAGTTTATGTACCGTGCATACGCAAACACATTTGAATAAATGCAGCAAACTAGATGGCATAGCTACTGCAGCACAACAATGTTGTTCTAGGTATGGATTTCTACCTAGAACAGCATTCTACTACTATACACTATAATAGCAATTGTGGGGTTCTGAAGAGTTACGTATGGCATTTTTTGTTTGTTTGTTTACTAACTGTGGGTAATGACATGCACTTCTTGCTTATATTAATGGAGTGACTTTCTGCCTTATGTGTTCCTGCTCCTTTACAAACAGTAGTATGGGGAAACCATAATAAACCTCAATGATGTAACAAACTGGGCTAGGGATAAGAGAATTCTGTTTTTTATTTTTCGCAAACTTTTTCTTCTTCCCTGTCATTTTCCCCCAGTCCTCAGACATCAGGGGTGCACCACGTTGCAGTACCCCAGCCTCATTCTCTGCTCTCCCCCACTACTCCCACCAGTGGGCATCAATGCAGGCATGTCCTGAGGATACTACTGTCAGTCATCCCATCAATGATGCAGGTTTTTACCCATTTGTCTTATCTCCCACCACCCAAGCGTCAGGCATTGGTCACTGTCAGCCTTGCTAGGCTCAGCACAAACAGTACAAATGCAACTCCTGACAAGGGAGAACGCTCCCCAGTCCACCAAGAGGGATTGCTGTGCCATGGTTCCCGATGCCACCCTTCCTAGGCAGGCTCACTCTGGCCTTGGCGGCACTCCCCAACCTTGGCCTCGCTTTCTTTTTTTTTCCATGAGGGAGGCACTAAGCTTAAAGCTTGCTTACCGGTGCAACCTGGGAGCACAAGGAAGTTAAGTGACTTGCTTAGGGTCACACAGTATGCAAGTGGGGGCTGAGGGATTCAAACCCAGGTCTCCAGGTATGCAGCTCAGAGCCTCAAACCACTGTGCTATACACAGCTGCAGAGCTTCTCCCGTGTACTTCTCCTTGTCAAACACTGAGCATTTCAGAATGTCTATTCAACATTCCATCTCATTTCTCTTTTTGAATTTGTTCTTTATGCACCTTGTTAGCAGCTTGGCATATTCAGCTTGCCTCTTGGTAACCTCCCAGACCCAATGCCATCTTACACGGGGCTCCTTTTCCTCCACTGTTTGACCCCATGTTGGGGAAGACCCTTGGGACAGTTTCACCTACGAAGTACCAATCCAGCTTTGTCTCTCGGATCGTAACATGGGGCCTAAACATATTTCATTACATCATTCAACTCGGAAGAGTCTCTCCTTGGTTGCTCCCAACTAGCAGGATGTCAGTGGCCTGGACTCCAGGAATGCATGCCCTAAGTGTCCCAGTGTTGATCCAACCAGTGCCTCACTGTGCAGTGAGCCTTCAGAAGCACCTATATCTATGGTAAAGGAGCTGTGCATCATCTTATGCTCCCTCACCAGCATCTCCACCTGTGGTAAACAAGGGGTGCATCATCTTATGCTCCCTAAGCAGCACCTTCAATTGTGGTAAAGGAGGTGTCCATCATCTTATGTTCTCTCATGACCACCTCCACCTGTAGTAAAGGAAGTGTGCATCATCTTATGCTCCCTCACCAGCAACTCCACCTGTTGTAAAGGAGGTGTGCATCATCTTATGCTCCCTCACCAGCACCTCCACCTGTAGTAAAGGAGGTGTGCATCATCTTATGCACCCTCACCATCACCTCCACCTGTTGTAAAGGAGGTGTGCATCATCTTATGCTCCCTCACCAGCACCTCCACCTGTGGTAAATGAGGTGTGCATCATCTTATGCTGCCTCACCAGCACCTCTGCCTGGGCTAAAGGAGGTGTGCATCATCCTATGCTCCCTCACCAGCACCTCCACCTGTGGTAAAGGAGGTGTGAGTCAGCTTATGCTCTATCAAAAGCACCTCCACCTGTGGTAAATCAGGTATGCATCACCTTATCATCCCTCACCAGCAAATCTACCTGTGGTAAGGGAGGTGTGTGTTATCTTATCTGCCCTCAGCAGCACCTACGCCTGTGGTAAAAGAGGAATACATCATCTTATGGTCCGTCACCAGCACCTCCATCTGTGGTAAAGGAGGTATGAATCATCTTATGGTCCCTCACCAGCACCTCCACATGTGGCAAAGGAGGAATTCATCATCTTAGGCTACCTCACCAGCACCTCCATCTACAGTAAAGAAGGTATGCATCATCTTATCCTCCCTCACCAGCACCTCCACCTGTGATAAAGTAGGTATGCATCATCTTATGCTCCCTCACCAGCACCCCAGATGTGTTAAAGGAGGTGTGCATCATCTTATGCGCCCTCACCAGTACCTCCATGTGTGGTAAGGTAGCATAAGATGATGCATACCTAATTTACCACAGCTGGAGGTGCTGGTGAGGGATCATAAAATGATGCACACCTCCTTTGCCACAGGTGGAGGTGCTGCTGAGAGAGCACAAGAGAGGATGCATATCTCTTTTACCACAATTGGAGGTGCTGGTGAGAAGCTTAAGATGATGCAGACCTCGCCACCTGAGTGGAGATTGCTGGTGAGGGGTATAAGATGATGCACTTTGCTTTTTTTTAGGACAGGTGGAGGTGCTGGTGAGGGAGCACAAATGATGCATGCTCCATTGGTAAAGGAGGTACGCGTCATCTTATGTTCCCTCACCAGCACCTCCACCTGTGGTAAAAGAGGTATGCATCATCTTATGATCCCTCGTCAACATCTCCACCTGTGGTAAAGGAGGTATGTATCATCTTATCCTCCCTCACCAGCACCTCCACCTGTGGTAAAATAAGTATGCATCATCTTATCATCCCTCACCAGCACCTCCACCAGTGGCAAAGGAGGTATTTATCATCTTATGGTCCCTCACCAGCTCCTCCATCAGTGGCAAAGGAGGTATTCATCATCTTATGGTCCCTCACCAGCACCTCCACCTGTGGCAAAGGAGGTGCGCATCATCTTATGCTCTCTTACCAGCAACTCCACCGGTGGTAAAGAAGGTATGCATCATCTTATGCACCCTCTCCAGTACCTCCACTTGTGGTAAAGGAGGTGCGCTTCATCTTAAGCTCCCTCAAGAGCACCTCTACCTGTGGAAAAGGAGGTGTGTGTCATCTTATGCTCCCACACCAGCACCTCCACCTGTGATAAAGAAGATATGCATCATCTTATGCTCCCTCACCAGCACCTCCACCAGAAGTAAAGGAGGTATGCATCACCTTGTGGTCCCTCAGCAGCACCTCCACATGTGGTAAAGAAGGTGTGCATTATCTTATGCTCTCTCACCAGCACCTCCACCTGTGGTAAAGGAGGTGTGCGTTATCTTATGCTCCCTCAGCAATACCTCCACCTGCAGTAAATGAGGTGCGCGTCATCTTATGCTCCCTCATCAGCATGTCCACCTGTGGAAAAGAAGGTACGCATCATCTTATCCTCCCTCACCAGCACCTCCACCTGTGGTACAGGACATGTGCATCATCATATGTTCCCTCACCAGCACCTCCACCTGTGATAAAGGAAGAATGCATCCTCTTATACTTCCTCACCAACACCTCCTCCTGTGGTAAAGGAGATGTGCATCATCTTATGCGCCCTCACCAATACCTCCTTCTGTGGTAAGGTAGCATAAAATGATGCATACCTCTTTTACCACGGGTGGAGGAGCTGGTGAGTGAGCATAAGATGATGAACACCTCCTCTACCGCAGGTGGAGGTGCTGGTGAGGGAGGATAAAATGATGCATACCTCCCTTACCACAAGTGGAGGTGCTGGTGAGGGAACGTAAAATGATGACGCCTCCTTTACTACCGGTGGAGGTGCTGGTGAGGGAGCATAAGATGACATATACCTCCTTTACCACAGGTGGAGGTGCTGCTGAGGGAGCATAAAATGAAGCACACCTCCATTGCCACAGGTGGAGGTGGCGGTGAGGAAGCATAACAAGATGCATATCTCTTTTACCACAGATGGAGGTGCTGGTAAGGGATCTTAAGATGATGCAGCCCTCCTCTACCACAGGTGGAGGTGCCCGTGAGGGAGCATAAGATGATGCACACCTCCTTTTTCACAGGTGGAGGTGCCGGTGAGGGAGCATAAAATGATGCATACCTACTTTACCACAGGTGGAAGTGCTGGTGACGGAGCATAAAATGATGCACACCTCCATTGGTAAAAGAGGTATTCATCATCTTATGGTCCCTCAACAGCACCTCCACCTGTGGGAAAGGAGGTGTGCATCATCTTATGCTCCCTAACCAGTACCTCCACCTCTGGGAAAGGAGATGTGCATCATCTTATGCTCCCTCACCAGCACCTCCACCTGTGGTAAAGGAGGTCTGCATCATTTTGTGTACCCTCACCTGTACCACCATTTGTGGTAAGGTAGCATAAGATGATGCATACTTCCTTTACCACAGTTCGAGGTGCTGGTGAGGGAGCATAAGATGATGCACATCTCCTTTACCGCAGGTGGAGGTGCTGGAGAAGGAGCATAAGATGATGCAAACCCTCTTCACCACAGACGGAGGTGCTGCTGAGGGCACATAAGATGATGCACACCTCCTTTAACATAGGTGGAGGTGCTGGTGAGGGAGCAGAAGATGATGCGCACCTCCTTTACCACAGGTGGATGTACTGAAGAGGGAGCATAAGATAATCCATACCTTCCTTACCACAGATGGAGGTGCTGGTGAGGGAGCATACCATGACGTGCTCCTCCTTTACCACAGGTGGAGATGCTGCTGAGGGAGCAAAAGATGATGCATACCTTCCTTACCACAGGTGGATGTGCTGGTGAGGGTGCATAAGATGATGCATACCTGCCTTACCACAGGAGGAGGTGCTGGTGAGGGAGCATCAGATAATGCACACCTCCTTTACCACAGGTGGAGGTGGAGGTGAGGGACCATATGATGATGAATACCTCGTTTGCCACAGGTGGAGGTGCTGGTGAGGGACCATATGATGATGAATACCTCGTTTGCCACAGGTGGAGGTGCTGGTGAGGGACCTTAAGATGATGCAAACCTCCTTTATCGAAGGTGGAGGTGCTGGTGAGGGAGCATAAGATGATACATACCTCCTTTAACAGAGGTGGAGGTGCTGGTGAGGGACCATATGATGATGCATACCTCTTTTACCACAGGTGGAGGTGCTGGTGAGGGAGCATAAGCTGACGCGCACCTCCTTTACCAATTTAGGTGTGCATCATCTTGTGCTCCCTCACCAGTACCTCAACCTGTGGTAAAGTAGGTATGCATCACCCTATGCTCCCTCACCAGAACCTCCACCTGTAGAAAAGGAGTTGTGCATCATCTTATGCTCCCTTAGCAGCACCTCCACCTGTGGCAAAGGAGGCATTCATCATCTTATGGTCCCTTACCACCACCACCACCTGTGGTAAAGGAGGTGTGTATTATATTATACTCCCTCACCAGCACCTCCACCTGTGGTAAAGGACATGTGCATCATCGTATGTTCCCTCACCAGCACCTCCACCTGTGATAAAGGAGGTGTGCATCATCTTATGTGCCCTCACCAGCACCTCCACCTGTGGTAAAGAAGTTATGCATCATTTTATGCTCCCTCACTAGCACCTCCACCTGTGGTAAAGAATGTATACATGAACTTATGCTCCCTCTGCAGCACCTCCCCCAGTGGTAAGGTAGGTATGCATCATCTTATGCTCCCTCACCAGCACCTCCATCTGAGGTAAAGGAAGTGTGCATCATTTTATGCTCCCTCAGCAGCACCTCCACCTGTGGTAAAGCAGGTGTGCGTCAACTTGTGCTCCCTCACCAGCACCTCCACCTGTGGTATATAACGTATGGATCATCTTATGCTGCCTCACCAGCACCTCCACCTGTGGTAAAGGAGATATGCATCATCTTATGCTCTCTCACCACCACCTCCACCTGTGGTAAACAAGGTGCACATCAGCTTAAGCTCCTTCACCACTACCTCCACCTGTGGTAAAGGAGGAGTGCATTATCTTATGCTCCCTCACCAGCACCTCCACCTGTGGTAAAGGAGGTGCGCTTCATCTTGAGCTTCCTCAAGAGCACCCCCACCTGTGGAAAAGGAGGTGTGTGTCATCTTATGCTCCCTCACCAGCACCTCCACCAGTAGTAAAGGAGGTATGCATCATCTTGTAGTCGCTCACCAGCACCTCCACATGTGGTCAAGAAGATGTGCATTTTCTTATGCTCCCTCACTAGCACCTCCACCAGTGGTAAAGGAGGTGTGCGTTATCTTATGCTCTCGAAGCAGCACCTCCCCCTGCAGTAAATGAGGTGCGCCTCATCTTATCCTCCCTCACCAGCACCTCCACCTGTGGTAAAGAAGGTATTTATCATCTTATCCTCCCTCACCAGCACCTCCACCTGTGGTAAAGGAGGGGAGCATCATCTTGTGCTCCCTCACCTGTACCTCCACGTGTAGGAAAGGAGGTGTGCATCATCTTATGTTCCCTCTCCAGCACCTCCACCTGTGGTAAAGGAGGTGTGCATCATCTTATGTTCCCTCACCAGCACCTCCACCAGTGGCAAAGGAGGCATTCATCATCTTATGGTCCCTCACCACCACCTCCACCTCTGGGAAAGGAGGTGAGTATTATCTTATGCTCCCTTAACAGCACCTCCACCTGTTGTAAAGGAGGTGTGCATCACCTTATGCTCCCTCACCAGCACCTCCACCTGTGGTAAAGGAGGTGCGCTTCATCTTGAGCTTCCTTAAGAGCACCCCCACCTGTGAAAAAGGAGGTGTGTGTCATCTTATGCTCCCACACCAGCACCTCCACCTAGATATGCATCATCTTATGCTCCCTCACCAGCACCTCCAACAGTAGTAAAGGGGTTATGCATCTTCTTGTGGTCGCTCACCAGCACCTCCACATGTGATAAAGGAGGTGTGCGTTATCTTATGCTCCCTAAGCAGCACCTCCCCCTGCAGTAAATGAGGTGCGCCTCATCTTATCCTCCCTCACCAGCACCTCCACCTGTGGTAAAGGAGGTGTGCATCATCCTGTGCTTCCTCACCAGCACCTCCACCTGTGGTAAAGGAGGTGTGCATCATCCTGTGCTCCCTCACCAGCACCTCCACCTGCGGTAAAGGAGGTGTGCATCATCTTGTGCTCCCTCACCTGTATCTCCACGTGTAGTAAAGGAGGTGTGCATAATCTTATGCTCCCTCTCCAGCACCTCCACCTGTGGTAAAGGAGGTGTGCATCTTCTTATTTTCCCTCACCAGCACCTCCACCTGTGATAAAGGAGGTATGCATCATCTTATGTGCCCTCACCAGCACCTCCATCTGTGGTAATGTAGCATAAGATGATGCACACCTCCTTTACCACAGGTGGAGGTGCTGGTGAGGGAGCATAAAATGATGTACACCCCCTTTACCACAGGTGGAGGTGCTGATGAGGGAGTATAAGATGATGCATACCTCCTTAACCACAAGTGGAGGTGCTGGTGAGGGAGCATAAAATGATGCATACCTCCTTTATTAGCGGCGGAGGTGCAGGTGAGGGAGCATAAGATGACATACACCTCCTTTACCACAGGTGGAGGTGCTGCTGAGGGAGCATAAAATGATGCAAACCTCCTTTGCCACAGGTGGAGGTGCCGGTGAAGGAGCATAACATGATGCATATCTCTTTTACCACACATGAAGGTGCTGGTGAGGGATCTTAAGATTTTGCAGCCCTCCTCTACCACAGGTGGAGGTGCTGGTGAGGGAGCATAAGATGATGCATACCTCCTTTGTGACATGTGTAGGTGCCGGTGAGGGAGGATAAGATGATGCATACCTCCCTTTCCACAGGAGGAGGTGCTGGTGACGGAGCATAAAATGATGCACACCTCCATTGGTAAAGGAGGTGCATCATCATATGCTCCCACACCAGCACCTCCACCTGTGGCAAAAGAGGTATGCATCGTGATATGGTCCATCACCAGCACCTCCACCTGGGGTATAGGAGGTATATATCACCTTATGCTCCCACACCAGCACCGCCACCTGTGGTAAAAGAGGTATGCATCATGATATGGTCCATCACCAGCACCTCCACCTGGGGTATAGGAGGTATATATCACCTTATGCTCCCTCAACAGCACCTCCACCTGTGGCAACGAAGGTATCCAACATCTTAGGGTCCCTCACCAGCACCTCCACTTGTGGTAAAGGAGGTGTGTATCATTTTGTGTGCCCTCACCTCTACCTCCATCTATGGTAAGGTAGCATAAGATGATGCATACCTCCTTTACCACAGTTCAAGGTGCTGGAGAGGGAGCATAAGATGATGCACACCTCCTTTACCGCAATGGAGGTGCTGGAGAGGGAGGATAAGATGACATACACCTCCTTTGCACAGGTGAAGGTGCTGGTGAGGGAGCATAAAATGGTGCACACCTCCAATAGTAAAGGAGGTGCGCGTCATCTTATGGTCCCTCACCAGCACCTCAACCTGTGATAAAGGAGGTATGCATCATTTTGTGTTCCCTCACCAGCAACTCCACCTATGGTAAAGCAGGTATGAATCATCTTATGCTCCCTCACCATCACTTCCACCTGCAGTAATGGAGGTGTACATCATATTATGCTCCCTCACCAGCACCTCCAACTGTGGTAAAGGAGGTATGCACCATCTTTTGCTACCTTACCACAGATGTAGGTACTGGTGAGGGTGCATAGGTTGATGAACACCTCCTTTACCACATGTGGAGGTGCTGGTGAGGGACCACAAGATGAAGCATTCCTCCTTTACCACAGGTGGCATTGCTGGTGAGGGAGCATAAGATGATGCACACCTCCTTTAGCATAGGTGGAGGTGGTGGTGAGGGACCATATGATAATGAATACCTCCATTGCCGCAGGTGGAGGTGCTGGTGACGGACCATAAGATGATGAAGACCTCCATTGCCACAGGTGGAGGTGCTGATGAGGGACCATAAGATGATGCATACCTCCTTTACCGCAGGTGGAGGTGATGGTGAGAGAGCATAAGATGATACATACCTCCTTTACCGCAGGTGGAGGTGCTGGTGAGGGACCATAAGATGATGCTTACCTCTTTAACCACAGGTGGAGGTGCTGGTGAGGGAGCATACGATGACGTGCACCTCCTTTAACAATGGAGGTGTGCATCATTTTATGCTCCCTTACCAGCACCTCCACCAGTGGTAAAGGAGGTGTGCATCATCTTATGCCCCCTCACCAGTACCTCCGCCTGTGGTAAAGTAGGTATGCATCATCTTAGGCTCCCTCACCAGCACCTCCAACTGTGGAAAAGGAGGTGTGCATCATCTTATGCTCCCTCACCAGCACCTCCACCTGTGGCAAAGGAGGCATTCATCATCTTATGGTCCCTCACCACCACCTCCACCTGTGGGAAAGAAGGTGTGTATTATCTTATGCTCCCTCAACAGCACCTCCACCTGTGGTAAAGGAGGTGCGCTTCATCTTGAGCTTCCTCAAGAGCTCCCCCACCTGTGAAAAAGGAGGTGTGTGTCATCTTATGCTCCCACACCAGCACCTCCACCTGTGATAAAGGAGATATGCATCATCTTATGCTCCCTCACCAGCACCTCCACCAGTAGTAAAGGGGGTATGCATCATCTTGTGGTCGCTCACCAGCACCTCCACATGTGATAAAGAAGATGTGCATTTTCTTATGCTCCCTCACCAGCACCTCCACCTGTGGTAAAGGAGGTGTGCGTTATCTTATGCTCCCTAAGCAGCACCTCCCCCTGCAGTAAATGAGGTGCGCCTCATCTTATCCTCCCTCACCAGCACCTTCACCTGTGGTAAACAAGGTATGCATCATCTTATCCTCCCTCACCAGCACCTCCACCTGTGATAAAGGAGGTATGCATCACCTTATGCTCCCTCACCAGCACCTCCTCCTGTGGTAAAGGAGGTGTGCATCATCTTATGTGCCCTCACCAATACCTCCATCTGTGGTAATGTAGCATAGGATGCACACCTCCTTCCACAGTGAAGAAGTGCTAGTGAGCGATGAAAATGATGTTACCACAGTAAGTTGAGGAGTATAGATGATGCATACCTCTAATTATTAAGTGGAGGTGCTGGGTGAGGGAGACAAATGATGCATACCTCCTTAGGTGTGAGGTGCAGGAGGGAGCATAAGATGACATACACCTCCTTTTCCACAGGAGGAGGTGATGGTGACGGAGCATAAAATGATGTACACCTCCATTGGTAAAGGAGGTGCGCGTCATCATATGCTCCCACACCAGCACCTCCACCTGTGGTAAAATAGGTATGCATCGTGATATGGTCCATCACCAGCACCTCCACCTGGGGTATAGGAGGTATATATCACCATATGCTCCCACACCAGCACCTCCACCTGTGGTAAAAAAGGTATGCATCATGATATGGTACATCACCAGCACCTCCACCTGGGGTATAGGAGGTATATATCACCTTATGCTCCCTCACCAGCACCTCCACCTGTGGCAACGAAGGTATCCAACATCTTATGGTCCCTCACCAGCACCTCCATCTGTGGCAAAGGAGGTATTCATGATCATAGGTTTCCTCACCAGCACCTCCACCTGTGATAAAGGAGGTATGCATCATCTTATGCTCCCTCACCAGCACCTCCACTTGTGGTAAAGGAGGTGTGTATCATTTTGTGCGCCCTCACCTGTACCTCCATCTATGGTAAGGTAGCATAAGATGATGCATACCTCCTTTACCACAGTTCGAGGTGCTGGAGAGGGAGCATAAGATGATGCACACCTCCTTTACTGCAATGGAGGTACTGTGAGGAGCATAAGATGATGCATACCTCCTTTACCACAGGTGGAGATGCGGAGAAGACATAGATGATGCATACCTCCTTTACTACAGGTGGAGGTGCTGCAGAGGAGGATAAGATGACACACCTCCCTGCCACAGGAAGGTGCTGGTGAGGGAGCATAAAATGGTGCACACCTCCACTGGTAAAGGAGGTGCGCGTCATCTTATGGTCCCTCACCAGCATCTCAACCTGTGATAAAGGAGGTATGCATCATTTTATGTTCCCTCACCAGCAAATCCACCTTTGGTAAAGCAGGTATGAATCATCTTATGCTCCCTCACCATCACTTCCACCTGCAGTAATGGAGGTGTACATCATATTATGCTCCCTCATCAGCACCTCCAACTGTGGTAAGGGAGGTGGCACCATCTTATGCCACCTTACCACAGATGTATGTACTGGTGAGGGTGCATATGTTGATGAACACCTCCTTTACCATAGGTGGAGGTACTGGTGAGGGAGCTTAAGATAATGCACACCTTCTTTACCACAAGTGGAGGTGTGGTGAGGGACCACAAGATGATGTGGCCTTCACGACAGGGGTGGCGTGCTGCGAGGAGCATAAGATGATGCACACCTCCCTTTAGCACAGGTGGAGGAGGTGGTGAGGACCATATGATGATGATACCTCCACTGCCGCAGGTGGAGGTGCTGGTGACGGACCATAAGATGTTGAAGACCTCCGTTGCCACAGGTGGAGGTGTTGGTGAGGGACCATAAGATGATGCATACCTCCTTTACCGCAGGTGGAGGTGCTGGTGAGAGAGCATAAGATGATACATACCTCCTTTACCCCAGGTGGAGGTGCTGGTGAGGGACCATAAGATGATGCTTACCTCTTTTACCACATTTGGAGGTGCTGCTGAGGGAGCATACTATGACGTGCACCTCCTTTAACAATGGAGGTGTGCATCATTTTATGCTCCCTCACCAGCACCTCCACCAGTGGTAAAGGAGGTGTGCATCATCTTATGCTCCCTCACCAGCACCTCCACCTATGGCAAAGGAGGCATTCATCATCTTATGGTCCCTCACCACCACCTCCACCTGTGGGAAAGGAGGTGTGTATTATCTTATGCTCCCTCACTAGCACCTCCGCCTGTGGTAAAGCAGGTGCGCGTCATCTTATGCTCCCTCACCAGCTCCTCCACCTGTGGTAAAGAAGGTATGCATCATCTTATGCTCTCTCACCACCACCACCACCTGTGGTAAAGGAGGAGTGCATTATCTTATGCTCCCTTAACAGCACCTCCATCTGTTTTAAAGGAGGTGTGCGTCACCTTGTGCTCCCTCACCAGCACCTCCACCTGTGGTAAATGAGGTGCACTTCATCTTGAGCTTCCTCAAGAGCACCCCCACCTGTGAAAAAGGAGGTGTGTGTCATCTTATGCTCCCTCACCAGCACCTCCACCTGTGGTAAAGAAGGTATGCATCATCTTGTGCTCCCTCACTAGCACCTCCACATGTGGTAAAGAACGTATACATGAACTTATGCTCCCTCTGCAGCACCTCCACCAGTGGTAAGGTAGGTATGCATCATCTTATGCTCCCTCACCAGCACCTCCACCTGTGATAAAGGAGGAGCGCGTCTTCGCATGCTCCCTCACCAGCACCTCCACCTGTATAAAGGAGGTATGCATCATCTAATACTCCCTCACCAGCAACTCCCCTTTGGTAAAGGAGGTATGAATCATTTTTTGCTCCCTCACCAGTACTTCCACCTGTGGAAAAGGAGGTATGTATTCTCTTATGCTCCCTCACCAGCACTTCCACCTGCGGTAAAGGAGGTCTGCATCATCTTATGCTCCCTCACCAGCACCTTCAACTGTAGTAGAGGAGGTATGCACCATCTTAGGCTACCTCACCACAGAGGGACGTACTTGTGAGGGCACATAGGTTGATGAACACCTCCTTTACTACAGGTGGAGGTGTGGGTAAGGCACCATAAGATGATGCATACCACCTTTACCGCAGGTGGAGGTACTGATGAGGGAGCATAAGATGACGCTCACCTCCTTACCCTCACCAGCACCGCTAACTGCGGAAAAGGAGGTATGCACCATCTTATGCTACCTTACTACAGAGGGAGGAACTGGTGAGGGTGCATAAGTTGATGAACACCTCCTTTACCACATCTTATGCTCCCTCACCAGCACCTCCACCAGTAGTAAAGGGGGTATGCATCATCTTGTGGTCGCTCACCAGCACCCCCACATGTGATAAAAAAGATGTGCATTTTCTTATGCTCCCTCACCAGCACCTCCACCAGTGGTAAAGGAGGTGGGCGTTATCTTATTCTCCCTAAGCAGCACCTCCCCCTGCAGTAAATGAGGTGCGCCTCATCTTATCCTCCCTCACCAGCACCTTCACATGTGGTAAAGAAGGTATGCATCATCTTATCCTCCTTCACCAGCACCTCCACGTGTAGTAAAGGAGGTGTGCATCATCTTATGCTCCCTCACCAGCACCTCCACCTGTGGTAAAGGAGGTGTGCATCATCTTATTTTCCCTCACCAGCACCTCCACCTGTGATAAAGGAGGTATGCATCAACTTATGCTCCCTCACCAGAACCTCCTCCTGTGGTAAAGGAGGTGTGCATCATCTTATGCTCCCTCACCAGCACCTCCTCCTGTGGTAAAGGAGGTGTGCATCATCTTATGTGCCCTCACCAATACCTCCATCTGTGGAAATGTAGCATAAGATGATGCACCTCAGTGAAAATGCTGGTGGTATGGGCGATGCGACCTGCCTACACAGTGGAGGTGCTGGTGAGGAAGCATAAAATGATGCATACCTCCTTTATTAGCGGCAGAGGTGCAGGTGAGGGAGTATAAGATGACATACACCTCCTTTACCACAGGTGGAGGTGCAGCTGAGGGAGCATAAAATGATGCAAACCTCCTTTGCCACAGGTGGAGGTGCCAGTAAGGGAGCATAACATGATGCATATCTCTTTTACCACACATGGAGGTGCTGGTGAGGGATCTTAAGATGTTGCAGCCCTCCTCTACCACAGGTGGAGGTGCTGGTGAGGGAGCATAAGATGATGCATACCTCCTTTGTGACATGTGGAGGTGCCGGTGAGGGAGGAAAAGATGATGCACACCTCCTTTTCCACAGGAGGAGGTGCTGGTGACGGAGCATAAAATGATGCACACCTCCATTGGTAAAGGAGGTGCGCGTCATCATATTCTCCCACACCAGCACCTCCACCTGTGGTAAAAGAGGTATGCATCGTGATATGGTCCATCACCAGCACCTCCACCTGGGGTATAGGAGGTATATATCACCTTATGCTCCCTCACCAGCACCTCCATCTGTGGCAACGAAGGTATCCAACATCTTATGGTCCCTCACCAGCACCTCCATCTGTGGCAAAGGAGGTATTCATAATCATAGGTTTCCTCACCAGCACCTCCACCTGTGATAAAGGAGGTATGCATCATCTTATGCTCCCTCACCAGCACCTCCACTTGTGGTAAAGGAGGTGTGTATCATTTCGTGCGCCCTCACCTGTACCTCCATCTATGGTAAGGTAGCATAAGATGTTGCATACCTCCTTTGCCACAGTTCAAGGTGCTGGAGAGGGAGCATAAGATGATGCACACCTCATTTACCGCAAGTGGAGGTACTGGTGAGGGAGCATAAGATGATACATACCTCCTTTACTACAGGTGGAGGTGCTGGAGAGGGAGGATAAGATGACATACACCTCCTTTGCCACAGGTGAAGGTGCTGGTGAGGGAGCATAAAATGGTGCACACCTCCACTGGTAAAGGAGGTGCGCGTCATCTTATGGTCCCTCACCAGCACCTCAACCTGTGATAAAGGAGGTATGCATCATTTTATGTTCCCTCACCAGCAACTCCACCTTTGGTAAAGCAGGTATGAATCATCTTATGCTCTCTCACCATCACTTCCACCTGCAGTAATGGAGGTGTACATCATATTATGCTCCCTCACCAGCACCTCCAACTGTGTCAAGGAGGTATGCCATCTTATGCTACCTTACACAGATGTGGGTACTGGTGAGGGGTGCATAGGTTGATGAACACCTCCTTTTCTGGGTGGTGGTACTGGTGAGGGAGCTTAAGATAATGCACACCTTTTTTACCATATGTGGAGGTGCTGGTGAGGGACCAAAAGATGATGCATTCCTCCTTTACCACAGGTGACGGTGCTGGTGAGTTAGCATAAGATGATGCACACCTCCTTTAGCACAGATGGAGGTGCTGGTGACGGACCATAAGATGATGAAGACCTCCGTTGCCACAGGTGGAGGTGCTGCTGAGAGAGCATAAGATGATACATATCTCCATTACCCCAGGTGGAGGTGCTGGTGAGGGACCATAAGATGATGCCTACCTCTTTTACCACAGGTGGAGGTGCTGGTGAGGGAGCATACGATGACGTGCACCTCCTTTAACAATGGAGGTGTGCATCATTTTATGCTCCCTCACCAGCAACTCCACCAGTGGTAAAGGAGTTGTGCATCATCTTATGCTCCCTCACCAGTACCTCTGCCTGTGGTAAAGTACGTATGCATCATCTTAGGCCCCCTCACCAGCACCTCCACCTGTGGGAAAGGAGGTGTGTATTATCTTATGCTCCCTCACTAGCACCTCCACCTGTGGTAAAGCAGGTGCGCGTCATCTTATGCTCCCTCACCAGCACATCCACCTGTGGTAAAGAAGGTATGCATCATCTTATGCTCTCTCACCACCACCACCACCTGTGGTAAAGGAGGAGTGCATTATCTTATGCTCCCTCACCAGCACCTCCACCTGTGGTAAAGCAGGTGCTCGTCATCTTATGCTCCCTCACCAGCACCTCCACCTGTGGTAAACGAGGTGCGCTTCATCTTGAGCTTCCTCAAGAGCACACCCACCTGTGAAAAAGGAGGTGTGTGTCATCTTATGCTCCCACACCAGCACCTCCACCTGTGATAAAGGAGATATGCATCATCTTATGCTCCCTCACAAGCACCTCCACCAGTAGTAAAGGGGGTATGCATCATCTTGTGGTCGCTCACCAGCACCTCCACATGTGATAAAGAAGATGTGCATTTTCTTATGCTCCCTCACCAGCACCTCCACCTGTGGTAAAGGAGGTGTGTATTATCTTATGCTCCCTCACCAGCACCTCCACCTGTGGTAAAGCAGGTGCGCGTCATCTTATGCTCCCTCACCAGCACCTCCACCTGTGGTAAAGAAGGTATGCATCATCTTGTGCTCCCTCACTAGCACCTCCACATGTGGTAAAGAACGTATACATGAACTTATGCTCCCTCTGCAGCACCTCCACCAGTGGTAAGGAAGGTATGCATCATCTTATGCTCCCTGACAAGCACCTCCACCTGTCATAAAGGAAGAGCGCGTCTTCGTATTCTCCCTCACCAGCACCTCCACCTGTATAAAGGAGGTATGCATCATCTAATACTCCCTCACCAGCAACTCCCCTTTGGTAAAGGAGGTATGAATCATTTTTTGCTCCCTCACCAGTACTTCCACCTGTGGAAAAGGAGGTATGTATCCTCTTATGCTCCCTCACCAGCACTTCCACCTGTGGTAAAGGAGGTCTGCATCATCTTATGCTCCCTCACCAGCACCTTCAACTGTAGTAGAGGTATGCACCATCTTATGCTACCTTACCACAGAGGACGTACTTGAGGCACATAGATTGATGAACACCTGCTTTACTAGGTGGAGGTGTGGGTAAAACACCATAAGATGATGCATACCCTTACCGCAGGTGGAGGTACTGGTGAGGGAGCATAAGATGACGCTCACCTCCTTACCCTCACCAGCACCGCTAACTGCGATAAAGGAGGTATGCACCATCTTATGCTACCTTACTACAGAGGGAGGTACTGGTGAGGGTGCATAGGTTGATGAACACCTCCTTTACCACATCTTATGCTCCCTCACCATCACCTCCACCTGTGGTAAGGAAGGTATGCATCATCTTATGCTCCCTCACTAGCACCTCCACCTGTGATAAAGGAGATATGCATCATCTTCTGCTCCCTCACCAGCACCTCCACCAGTAGTAAAGGAGGTATGCATCATCTTGTGGTCGCTCACCAGCACTCCACATGAGATAAAGATGTGCATTTTCTTAAGCTACCTCACCAGCACCTCCACCTGTGGTAAAGCAGGTGTGTGTCATCTTATGCTCCCTCACCAGCACCTCCACCTGTGGTAAAGGAGGTGTGCATCATCTTGTGCTCCCTCACCAGCACCTCCACCTGTGGTAAAAGAGGTATGCATCATGATATGGTCCATCACCAGCACCTCCACCTGGGGTATAGGAGGTATATATCACCTTATGCTCCCTCACCAGCACTTCCACCTGCGGCAACGAAGGTATCCGACATCTTATGGTCCCTCACCAGCACCTCCACCTGTGGTATAGGAGGTGCGCTTCATCTTGAGCTTCCTCAAGAGCACCCCCACCTGTGAAAAAGGAGGTGTGTGTCATCTTATGCTCCCACACCAGCACCTCCACCTGTGATAAAGGAGATATGCATCATCTTATGCTCCCTCACCAGCACCTCCACCAGTAGTAAAGGGGGTATGCATCATATTGTGGTCGTTCACCAGCACCTCCACATGTGATAAAGAAGATGTGCATTTTCTTATGCTCCCTCACCAGCACCTCCACCTGTGGTAAAGGAGGTGTGCGTTATCTTATGCTCCCTAAGCAGCACCTCCCCCTGCAGTAAATGAGGTGCACCTCATCTTATCCTCCCTCACCAGCACCTCCACCTGTGGTAAAGAAGGTATGCATCACCTTACCCTCCCTCACCAGCACCTCCACCTGTGGTAAAGGAGGTGTGCATCATCCTGTGCTCCCTCACCAGCACCTCCACCTGTGGTAAAGGAGGTGTGCATCATCTTGTCATCCCTCACCTGTACCTCCACGTGTAGTAAAGGAGGTGTGCATCATCTTGTGATCCCTCACCTGTACCTCCATGTGTAGTAAAGGAGGTGTGCATCATCTTATGCTCCCTCTTCAGCACCTCCACCTGTGGTAAAGGAGGTATGCATCACCTTATGCTCCCTCACCAGCACCTCATCCTGTGGTAAAGGAGGTGTGCATCATCTTATGTGCCCTCACCAATACCTCCATCTGTGGTAATGTAGCACAAGATGATGCACACCTCCTTTACCACAGGTGGAGGTGCTGGTGAGGGATCATAAAATGATGCACACCTCCTTTACCACAGGTGGAGGTGCTGGTGAGGGAGTATAAGATGATGCATACCTCCTTAACCACAAGTGGAGGTGCTGGTGAGGGAGCATAAAATGATGTATATCTCTATTACCACACATGGAGGTGCTGGTGAGGGATCTTAAGATGTTGCAGCCCTCCTCTACCACAGGTGGAGGTGCTGGTGAGGGAGCATAAAATGATGCATACCTGCTTTGTGACATGTGGAGGTGCCGTGAGGGAGGATAAGATGATGCACACCTCCTTTTCCACAGGAGGAGGTGCAGGTGACGGAGCATAAAATGATGCACACCTCCATTGGTAAAGGAGGTGCGCGTCATCATAAGCTCCCACACCAGCACCTCCACCTGTGGTAAAAGAGGTATGCATCGTGATATGGTCCATCACCAGCACCTCCACCTGGGGTATAGGAGGTATATATTACCTTATGCTCCCACACCAGCACCTCCACCTGTGGTAAAAGAGGTATGCATCATGATATAGTCCATCACCAGCACCTCCACCTGGGGTATAGGAGGTATATATCACCTTATGCTCCCTCACCAGCACCTCCACCTGTGGCAAAGAAGGTATCCAACACCTTATGGTCCCTCACCAGCACCTCCATCTGTGATAAAGGAGGTATGCATCATCTTATGCTCCCTCACAAGCACCTCCACTTGTGGTAAAGGAGGTCTGTATCATTTTGTGCGCCCTCACCTGTACCTCCATCTATGGTAAGGTAGCATAAGATGATGCATACCTCCTTTGCCACAGTTCAAGGTGCTGGAGAGGGAGCATAAGATGATGCACACCTCCTTTACCGCAAGTGGAGGTACTGGTGAGGGAGCATGATGATGCATACCTGTTTACCCTCAGGTGGAGGTGCGGAGAGGGAGCATAAGATGATGCATACCTCTTACTACAGGTGGAGGTGCTGCAGGGAGGATAAGATGACATACACCTTCCTTTGCCACAGGTGGAAGGTGCTGAGGAGGGAGCAAATGGTGCACACCTCCACTGGTAAAGGAGGTGCGCGTCATCTTATGATCCCTCACCAGCACCTCAACCTGTGATAAAGGAGGTATGCATCATTTTATGTTCCCTCACCAGCAACTCCACCTTTGGTAAAGCAGGTATGAATCATCTTATGCTCTCTCACCATCACTTCCACCTGCAGTAATGGAGGTGTACATCATATTATGCTCCCTCACCAGCACCTCCAACTGTGGTAAAGGAGGTATGCACCATCTTATGCTACCTTACCACAGATGTAGGTACTGGTGAGGATGCATAGGTTGATGAACACCTCCTTTACCACAGGTGGAGGTACTGGTGAGGGCGCTTAAGATAATGCACATCTTCTTTTCCACATGTGGAGGTGCTGGTGAGGGACCACAAGATGATGCATTCCTCCTTTACCACAGGTGGCGGTGCTGGTGAGGGAGCATAAGATGATGCACACCTCCTTTAGCACAGGTGGAGGAGGTGGTGAGGGACCATATGATGATGAATACCTCCATTGCCACAGGTGGAGGTGCTGGTGACGGACCATAAGATGATGAAGACCTCCGTTGCCACAGGTGGAGGTGCTGCTGAGGGACCATAAGATGATACATATCTCCATTACCCCAGGTGGAGGTGCTGGTGAGGGACCAAAGATGATGTTACCTTCTTTTACCATGGAGGGAGGTGCAGAGGAGCATACGATGACGTGCACCTCCTTTAACAATGGAGGTGTGCATCATTTTATGCTCCCTCACCAGCAACTCCACCAGTGGTAAAGGAGTTGTGCATCATCTTATGCTCCCTCACCAGTACCTCTGCCTGTGGTAAAGTACGTATGCATCATCTTAGGCCCCCTCACCAGCACCTCCACCTGTGGGAAAGGAGGTGTGTATTATCTTATGCTCCCTCACTAGCACCTCCACCTGTGGTAAAGCAGGTGCGCGTCATCTTATGCTCCCTCACCAGCACATCCACCTGTGGTAAAGAAGGTATGCATCATCTTATGCTCTCTCACCACCACCACCACCTGTGGTAAAGGAGGAGTGCATTATCTTATGCTCCCTTAACAGCACCTCCACCTGTTGTAAAGGAGGTGTACGTCACCTTATGCTCCCTCACCAGCACCTCCACCTGTGGTAAACGAGGTGCGCTTCATCTTGAGCTTCCTCAAGAGCACACCCACCTGTGAAAAAGGAGGTGTGTGTCATCTTATGCTCCCACACCAGCACCTCCACCTGTGATAAAGGAGATATGCATCATCTTATGCTCCCTCACGAGCACCTCCACCAGTAGTAAAGGGGGTATGCATCATCTTGTGGTCGCTCACCAGCACCTCCACATGTGATAAAGAAGATGTGCATTTTCTTATGCTCCCTCACCAGCACCTCCACCTGTGGTAAAGGAGGTGTGTATTATCTTATGCTCCCTCACCAGCACCTCCACCTGTGGTAAAGCAGGTGCGCGTCATCTTATGCTCCCTCACCAGCACCTCCACCTGTGGTAAAGAAGGTATGCATCATCTTGTGCTCCCTCACTAGCACCTCCACATGTGGTAAAGTACGTATACATGAACTTATGCTCCCTCTGCAGCACCTCCACCAGTGGTAAGAAGGTATGCATCATCTTATGCTCCTGACAAGCACCTCCACCTGTCATAAAGGAAGGCGTCTTCGTATTCTCCCTCACCAGCACCTCCACCTGTATAAAGGAGGTATGCATCATCTAATACTCCCTCACCAGCAACTCCCCTTTGGTAAAGGAGGTATGAATCATTTTTTGCTCCCTCACCAGTACTTCCACCTGTGGAAAAGGAGGTATGTATCCTCTTATGCTCCCTCACCAGCACTTCCACCTGTGGTAAAGGAGGTCTGCATCATCTTATGCTCCCTCACCAGCACCTTCAACTGTAGTAGAGGAGGTATGCACCATCTTATGCTACCTTACCACAGAGGGACGTACTTGTGAGGGCACATAGGTTGATGAACACCTGCTTTACTACAGGTGGAGGTGTGGGTAAGGCACCATAAGATGATGCATACCTCCTTTACCGCAGGTGGAGGTACTGGTGAGGGAGCATAAGATGACGCTCACCTCCTTACCCTCACCAGCACCGCTAACTGCGATAAAGGAGGTATGCACCATCTTATGCTACCTTACTACAGAGGGAGGTACTGGTGAGGGTGCATAGGTTGATGAACACCTCCTTTACCACATCTTATGCTCCCTCACCATCACCTCCACCTGTGGTAAGGAAGGTATGCATCATCTTATGCTCCCTCACTAGCACCTCCACCTGTGATAAAGGAGATATGCATCATCTTCTGCTCCCTCACCAGCACCTCCACCAGTAGTAAAGGAGGTATGCATCATCTTGTGGTCGCTCACCAGCACTCCACATATGATAAAGAAGATGTGCATTTTCTTAAGCTACCTCACCAGCACCTCCACCTGTGGTAAAGCAGGTATGTGTCATCTTATGCTCCCTCACCAGCACCTCCACCTGTGGTAAAGGAGGTGTGCATCATCCTGTGCTCCCTCACCAGCACCTCCACCTGTGGTAAAAGAGGTATGCATCATGATATGGTCCATCACCAGCACCTCCACCTGGGGTATAGGAGGTATATATCACCTTATGCTCCCTCACCAGCACTTCCACCTGCGGCAACGAAGGTATCCGACATCTTATGGTCCCTCACCAGCACCTCCACCTGTGGTATAGGAGGTGCGCTTCATCTTGAGCTTCCTCAAGAGCACCCCCACCTGTGAAAAGGAGTGTGTGTCATCTTATGCTCCCACACCAGCACCTCCACCTGTGATAAAGGAGATATGCATCATCTTATGCTCCCTCACCAGCACCTCCACCAGTAGTAAAGGGGGTATGCATCATATTGTGGTCGTTCACCAGCACCTCCACATGTGATAAAGAAGATGTGCATTTTCTTATGCTCCCTCACCAGCACCTCCACCTGTGGTAAAGGAGGTGTGCGTTATCTTATGCTCCCTAAGCAGCACCTCCCCCTGCAGTAAATGAGGTGCACCTCATCTTATCCTCCCTCACCAGCACCTCCACCTGTGGTAAAGAAGGTATGCATCACCTTACCCTCCCTCACCAGCACCTCCACCTGTGGTAAGGAGGTGTGCATCATCCTGTGCTCCTCACCAGCACCTCCACCTGTGGTAAAGGAGGTGTGCATCATCTTGTCATCCTCACCTGTACCTCCACGTGTAGTAAAGGAGGTGTGCATCATCTTGTGATCCCTCACCTGTACCTCCATGTGTAGTAAAGGAGGTGTGCATCATCTTATGCTCCCTCTCCAGCACCTCCACCTGTGGTAAAGGAGGTATGCATCACCTTATGCTCCCTCACCAGCACCTCCTCCTGTGGTAAAGGAGGTGTGCATCATCTTATGTGCCCTCACCAATACCTCCATCTGTGGTAATGTAGCATAAGATGATGCACACCTCCTTTACCACAGGTGGAGGTGCTGGTGAGGGAGCATAAAATGATGCACACCTCCTTTACCACAGGTGGAGGTGCTGGTGAGGGAGTATAAGATGATGCATACCTCCTTAACCACAAGTGGAGGTGCTGGTGAGGGAGCATAAAATGATGTATATCTCTATTACCACACATGGAGGTGCTGGTGAGGGATCTTAAGATGTTGCAGCCTCTACCAAGGTGGAGGCAGAGGGAGCAGACAGATGCATACCTGCTTTGTGACATGTGGAGGTGCCGGTGAGGGAGGATAAGATGATGCACACCTCCTTTTCCACAGGAGGAGGTGCAGGTGACGGAGCATAAAATGATGCACACCTCCATTGGTAAAGGAGGTGCGCGTCATCATATGCTCCCACACCAGCACCTCCACCTGTGGTAAAAGAGGTATGCATCGTGATATGGTCCATCACCAGCACCTCCACCTGGGGTATAGGAGGTATATATTACCTTATGCTCCCTCACCAGCACCTCCACCTGTGGTAAAGAAGGTATGCATCATGATATGGTCCATCACCAGCACCTCCACCTGGGGTATAGGAGGTATATATCACCTTATGCTCCCTCACCAGCACCTCCACCTGTGGCAAAGAAGGTATCCAACACCTTATGGTCCCTCACCAGCACCTCCATCTGTGATAAAGGAGGTATGCATCATCTTATGCTCCATCACAAGCACCTCCACTTGTGGTAAAGGAGGTCTGTATCATTTTGTGCGCCCTCACCTGTACCTCCATCTATGGTAAGGTAGCATAAGATGATGCATACCTCCTTTGCCACAGTTCAAGGTGCTGGAGAGGGAGCATAAGATGATGCACACCTCCTTTACCGCAAGTGGAGGTACTGGTGAGGGAGCATAAGATGATGCATACCTGCTTTACCTCAGGTGGAGGTGCCGGAGAGGGAGCATAAGATGATGCATAGCTCCTTTACTACAGGTGGAGGTGCTGCAGAGGGAGGATAAGATGACATACACCTCCTTTGCCACAGGTGAAGGTGCTGGTGAGGGAGCATAAAATGGTGCAGACCTCCACTGGTAAAGGAGGTGCGCGTCATCTTATGGTCCCTCACCAGCACCTCAACCTGTGATAAAGGAGGTATGCATCATTTTATGTTCCCTCACTAGCAACTCCACCTTTGGTAAAGCAGGTATGAATCATCTTATGCTCTCTCACCATCACTTCCACCTGCAGTAATGGAGGTGTACATCATATTATACTCCCTCACCAGCACCTCCAACTGTGGTAAAGGAGGTATGCACCATCTTATGCTACCTTACCACAGATGTAGGTACTGGTGAGGGTGCATAGGTTGATGAACACCTCCTTTACCACAGGTGGAGGTCCTGGTGAGGGAGCTTAAGATAATGCACACCTTCTTTACCACATGTGGAGGTGCTGGTGAGGGACCACAAGATGATGCATTCCTCCTTTACCACAGGTGGCGGTGCTGGTGAGGGACCAAAAGATGATGTACACCTCCTTTAGCACAGGTGGAGGAGGTGGTGAGGGACCATATGATGATGAATACCTCCATTGCCACAGGTGGAGGTGCTGGTGATGGAGCATATGATGATGCACACCTCCAATGGTAAAGGAGGGGCGTGTCATCTTATGCTCCCTCACCAACACGTCCACCTGTGGTAAAAGAGATATGCATCATCTTATGCTCCCTCACGAGCACCTCCACCTGTGGTAAAGGAGGTATGTATCATCTTATGCTCCCTCACCAGCACCTCCACCTGTGGTAAAGGAGGTGCGTGTCATCTTATGCTCCCTCACCAGCACTTCCACCTGTGGTAAAGAAGGTATGATTCATCTTATGCACCCTCACCAGCACCTCCACCTGTGGTAAGGAAGGTATGCATCATCTTATGCTCCTTCAGCAGCACCTCCACCTGTGGTAAAGGAGGTGTGCATCGTCTTATGCTCCCTCACCAGCACTCTACCTGTTATAAAGGAGGTGTGCATCATCTTATGTGCCATCACCAGCACCTCCATCTATGGTGAAGCAGCATAAGATGTTGCATACCTGCTTTTCCACAGGTGGAGTTTTTGGTGAGGGAGCATAAGGTGCTGCATACCTCCTTTACCACAGGTGGAGTTTTTGGTGAGGGAGCTTAAGATGATGCACACCTCCTCTACCACAGGTAGAGTTGGTGGTGAGAGAGCATAAGATGATGCATATCTCCTTTACCACAATTGGAGGTGCTGGTGATGGATCATAACATGATGCACTCCTCCTTTGCCACAGGTGGAGGTGGTGGTGAGGGAGCATAGATGATGCATATCTCCTTTTCCACAAGTGGAGGTGCTGGTGAAGGAACAGAAAATGATGCACACCTCCTTTTCCACAGGTGGAGGTGCTGGTGAGGGAGCATAAGATGATGCACACCTCCTTTACCACTGGTACTAAAGAAGTAGAACTCTTCTACTGGGGCCTTTTATTTTGGGTAAAAAATCAAACAAAAAAATTAGTGTGTTTGTCTCAGTTAGCTAAATTGGTTATCTGAACAGTTATCTAGGTGTAAATCTCAGGTGGCTGAAAGGGCTTGATTGCTGTGAAGTTTAAATTACTTGTAGAAAGATCTAGTTAGTAGGGGGAGTGGCTTATCTAGAAGGAAGCTAGATTTAAACACTGCCTTAGAAAGATTCTGCCAGAGGCTTGGCAGAGGACACCAGACAGAAGGAGTGCTGTGTGACTGGACTTCTCTACTGGTACTAAAGTAGAACTCTTCTACTCTCTACACTCTTCTAAAAAACTATATTTCCCACTTTCCCTCCCCTCCACCGTCCCACCCAAAGCTAGTTCTACTTTTATAGGCACTGGATTTGACTGACAACAGGAACTTCCTGTTTGGGAGCAGGAAGTGAGTGATCAAAAAGCCACCAAAGATGCACCATCCTAGAAGGGCAAGAGTAGCTCTCGGGCCCCCTCTAGCTGCTGGAGGTCTGCCTCTAAGCAAGTAAGGGGTCTACTGAGAAATATATGATCTTCTTGTCTCAGAACAGGACAATCAGGAGCTTAAAGGGCACAGAGGCAGTAAGTAAGTAGAGAGAGAAGTAAAAAAAAAAAAAAAAACAGTGAAAAGAATAAGGATTCCAAACAATAGTGAAGGGGCCAGAAATAAGACATGATGGGAGTGGTGCAGTGCAGTGGCTGTGGAGCAGCAGTCTTCCGGGAGACGTTCTGGAGGATGCAATGTTCTCCCATCTGCAGGCACCTCTCTGGGCTGAGGGCAGAGGTTGCTCATCTCCAGGCTGAGTTGGCCAGGATTTGTGGGACCTCCTCTTCCATCCAGGGACCACCAGGGCGACTGCCGTTGCCACAGGGGTTGCCAAGAAAGAAGAGCGGTTGGACCACAGTGGGCTCAGGGAGGGTGAGGGTGGTGTAACAGAGGCATATCCCTCCAGTTGTACCTCTCCACAATTCCTATGCCATTCTGGCAAAGTGTGGTTCCTCTATGGAGGCACCCACAGTGGAGACCAAGAAGGATGCTGGGAATCTCCACAAAGGAGACCCACAGGAGGGTGGCATGAGACCCCACAGGGGAAGAGGAAACAACTCCTGATGGGAGACTCCATTGTTAGAAAGGTAGAACTGGGAGAGGAAGGGGAGAGGGAGGTAGGGTGCCTGACTGGCGCCATGGCTTAGAGGGACAGGGAGCGAATCCTGAGGATTGTTGGAGCAGCTGTACAGGGGAGGGAGCTAGATGTCATTGTCCACCTAGGGATAAATGACCTGGCTAAGAAAGGGATCAGAGCAGTGCAGGAAGAGTTTGTGGAATTGGGGAGGGGCCTTAGACAAGTAGCACGCATGGTAACCTTCTTGGAGGTGCTGCCTGTCTATGGTGTACAAGAGGCTAGGGTGCTCCACACCATGGGATTCAATCAGTGGTTGAAAAACTGGTGCAGAGCTCAGGGATTTAGCTTCATTGGGGACTGGAGAGGTCCACCTGGAGTGATGCAAGCCTATACTGGCATGATGGGCTGCATCTGTCCAGGAGGAGAACCAGGATCCTAGGTGATAGGTTTAAATGCTTCATTGGCAAGTATTTAAACTAGCCAAGGGGGGAGGCACTGGAAAGAAGCATGGAAATCCTAGCCCCCCCCAAAAAAAGTCACGGTAGTAAGTGTAGTGAACACCTACATAGAGATGTGGATAGGGAGAAGGGCAGGGGTAACTGGAGAAAGTGACAAAGGCAAGAAGGACAGAGATGGGGCAAAGAGGAGTAAGGCCATCAGGAAATGGAGTATAATGAGTACCAACGCCTGTAGCCTGGGCAACAAACTCCCTGAACTGGTGGCCTTGATGGAAGAGGGATGCCTGGATATCGTAGCAGTCACAGAAACATGGTACACAGAGAACCATGACTGGGATGTTAACATACCAGGGTACGTAACCTACAGGAGAGACAGGGAGGGGAGAAGATGGGGAAGAGTAGCTCTCTATGTAAAGGAAGGGATAAAAGCAACTGAACAAAAGAGTAAACAGGGAGGAGAGAAGGCACTGTGAGTCACCTTGGAGACTGGAAGTGGCATCACAATCCGCACAGGGGTTGTATACAGACCCCCAGGTCAGGGGAAGGGGAGGGAATGGACAAGGATATGATAGAAGGCATTCTTAGGATGGCAGAGAAAGGGGAGTTACTGTTGATGGGAGACCTGAATATGCCAGATGTTAACTGGAGCACACTTGCTGCAGCCACATCCAAGAGCAGGGCCATTCTCGATGCCCTACAGGTGGCAGACCTCAGACAGCTAGTTTCAGAACCCACTTGTGAAGGAGCAGTCTTAGACCTCATACTCTCAAAGGGGGACAGTGAGAGGATCTCAGATCTAGAAGTGGGTTGCCATCTGGGAACAAGTGACCATCAAACAGTGTGGTTAACGTTAAACTCAGCTACAGAGTCAAGCCATACAAAAGTGAGGGTACTGAACTTCAGGAGGGCTGATTTTGGCAAGATGGGAGAGTGCCTCAGAAAAGCACTAGCAAACAGGCTAGAAGGAGGGGTAGAGCAACAATGGGAATCATCAAAACTGCCATCACAGAGGCAACAAGCCTTTGTGTGAAGCAAATAAACAAATCAAAATGAAAGAAAAAGCCACTATGGTTCTCAAAAGAGGTGGCGAGGAAAGTAAGGGAGAAAAAGATGGCATTCAGGAAGTATAAGGAAACACAGAAGGAGCAAGACAGAGAGCTGTACCAGTTAAGGCAGAAGAAAGCAGGGAGGAAAGTCAGAATAGCAAAGGCCCAAAATGAGGAATGGATTGCCAACTCGGTTAAGAAGGGGGATAAAACCTTTTATAGGTACATCAGGGAGCGTAGAAAGACAAAGGGAGGGATAGTGAGGCTGAATAGAATGAACGGTGGGTGGGCAGAGGGGGGTTGTGAAAAAGCAGGGATACTGAATGAATATTTCTGCTCAGTATTCACAAAAGAGGAGGGAGGTGCCTAATCCAATTAACAGAAGCACTCTGGATAGGGGATCAATCCCATTCCTTTCACAGAAGAAAGGGTTCTGAAAGAACTTCTAAAACTGAAGGTGGACAAAGCAATGGGGCCTGATGGAATTCACCCAGAATTCTAAAAGAATTAAGGGAGAACTAGTGAAACCACTGAATACCCTTTTAGCAAATCATGGGAGGATGGTGTGGTACCCGAGGACTGGAAGAAGGCGGATGTGATTCCCTTCACAGAAGTGGGACCAAGACAGAGCAGGAAGAAAAAATTACTCACCTTAGTAATGTTGTTTCTTCTAATGGAGTCTTGCTATATTATGACAAATTGCAGTTTGTCCCACCACTAGAACTGCTCTGGAGGTGAAATAGTTAATTCCATTCTAAGAATGGAACTAAGAGCACGAGCTCTACAGAGAAGCTCTGTCTGTGTAATTTCAAAACTGAACTGTCAGATCTTTACGAGCAAAAACTCACTAAGGTCTGTGTGGAAGCTGTAACCTACACTAGCCAACTGGCTACCTAAATAATAACACCCATTGCTGGTCCCAACACAAAAGACTCAAGTCAGGGGACCAGTTTAATTAGTAGTATAATTTAACAATATAAGAGAAAATAAAACACCACACCCCCAAAACCCCAAGAAGGGGTGAAAACAGATAAAAAAGGGCATAAAATATTTGCCCACACTAGGCTGCCCACCCCATACCCAAGTAGAAGTTCTGAGAGGGCAGGCTGGGGAGGTCATAATATAGCAAGACTCCATTAGAAGAAACAACATTACTAAGGTGGGTAATTTTTCTTCAAACAACATGAAGTCTTGCTATATTATGACAAATTGCAGAACTACACAGCAGTACCTCCATGGAGGAGGAGACAGAACCTACTTAGGAATAGGCTTTGAAGCACAGCTGTGCCAAACCAAGCATCTCTTCTAGCCTGGACATCCAGGGAGTAATGTTGGTGAAAGTGTGTACCATTTTCAAGTAGCAGCCTGACATATCTCCAATATAGGGATGTCTCTGACAGCAGCTAGAGCAGGCTGTACCTCTGGTGAGAATGAGCCCTCAAGCCAGAGGGGATTTCTGCCCAGTTTCTGATAACAAAATTGGATACAAGAGACAATCCACTTGGCAATTGATCTCTTAGTGGCAGGTTTCCCTTTCCCAACCTCACCATAAGTGAGAAAAAGTTGGTGGGATTCGAACCTGTGACCCTTGGTACGTTCTATATAGTAACTAAGGGCCCTCTTAACATCCAAACTGTGCAATCTCCTCTCACCAGAAGAGGAGTGTTCAGTGAAAAATACCGGAAGGGAGATGGATTGGTTAAGATGGAAATCTGAAATCACCTTAGGCAAAAACTTCCTGTTAGTCCTGAGGACTACCTTATCCCTGTGGAAAGAAATAAAGTCAGTTTCTACTGACAAGGCTTGCAACTCACTTATACGCCTAGCAGAAGTGATAGCCACTAGGAAAACAGTTTTCCAAGTTAGATACTTAAGCTCGCAGAAACAGAGGTTCAAAAGGTGGTTGCATTAACTGGGCAATGCAAACATTAAGGTCCCAGGCAGGGGCCGGATCCCGAAAAGGTGGATTAGTATGGAGTAATCCCATAAAAAACTTGGAAAACACAGGGTGAGCAGAAAGAGAGGATGGCTTTCCTGCTGAAACAAAAGCAGAGACAGCTGCCAAATGAACTCTCAGGGTAGCTGGTCTGAGGCCCAAGGAATTAAGATGGACCATATAATCTAACACAATGGGCAAATCAGCAGATTCTGGGGAAATATGCTTCCCAGAACACCAAATGGAGAACCTTTTCCACTTAGAATTATAAGTAGCCCTAGTGGAAGGCTTCCTAGAAGCCTTTAGAATTTCAAGAACACCCTGAGAGAGGTGTAGGTCAGCAAATTCTAGCTCCTCAAGAGCCAGGCCTTGAGGCTGAGGGATTTGAGGTTCGGATACCAAACTCTCCCCTGGGCACAGGTTAATAGGTTGTGATTCCTGGGGAGACACAGGGGGAGATGGACTGTCAGTGACAGCAGGAGTGGGTACCAGGGCTGCCTGGCCCAATCTGGGGCAATCAGAATCACCCTGCAAGGCTGGGATCTGATTTTGGCTAACACCTTGAATAGGAGAGGGAAGGGGGGAAAAGCATAAAGAAACTTCCTTCCCAATCCAGGAGAAAGGGCGTCCAGGGGACTGAGCCCAACACTGGGGCCTGCAACAGAACAGTGGAAGTTGGTGATTGTCTGGGGCTGCAAAAGATCTATCTGAGGGTGCCCCATCTGGCAAAGACTATCCCCAGTACTTGAGGATCCAGAGACCATTCGTGATGGCCCTGAGAAATCCTGCTGAGAGCATCTGCTAGGACATTGTCCTTTCCTGGAAGGTGAACTGCTATGAGAGAAGTGTTCAGGGAATAGGCCAGAGACCACAACTTCATTGCCTCGGTGCACAAGGCCGAAGACCGAGTGCCCCGCTTGTTGATGTACCACATTGTTGTGGTATTGTCTGTTCTGACTTGTACCACTTTGTTCTGGACAGAAGCAGAAAACGCTTGAAGTGCTAAAAAGACAGCTCTGAGTTCCAGCAAATTGATGTGGAGCAGAGATTCCTGAGGGTACCACACTCCCTGAGTGGAGAGGTCCATGTGGGCTCCCCACCCCAGGAGGGAAGCATCCGTAGTGAGGGTCAAAGTGTGAGAAAGGGGAATGAAGGTGACCCCCAATCTTAAATTGCTCTGATCCTGCCACCACTGGAGGGCCTGGATCAAGGTTCGGGTCACTGGGACCAACTTGGAAAGGGGGTCTCTTTTCTGAGACCAATAGGCTCTCAAGTGAAACTGAATGTCCTCATCTGAAATCTTGCTCCCTGCACTACAGCTGTGGACACAGCCATGTGCCCCAGGAGCTGCAAAAAGTGTCTTGCTGGTCGGGAGACCTGCAGAGTGAAGAGGAGGCCAGAGCCACCAAGTTCCTTACCCTTTCTAAGGGAAGAAAGCTCTGGCCAGATTTGTGTCCAATTCTGCACCTATGAAGGTGAGTACCTGAACTGGTTCCAGAACCGACTCTGGTATGAGTTTGAGGAAGCCCAGGGAGGTAAGAAGCTGCTGGTGACTTGCAGGTGAGATTTTACCTGTTCTGGGGACTGGTCTACAATGAGCCAGTCGTCCAGGTGGGAAAAACAGCAATCCTTTGCCTCCTTAAGTGAGCCACTGCTACTGCCAGACATTTTGTGAATACCCTTGGGGGCAGAGGTAAGGCCGAAGGGCATTGCTCTGAACTGGTAATGACCTGAGGGCAGTTCGAATCTGAGGTATTTTCGGTGGGAGCTTCTGATTAGGACATGAAAATAGGCATCCTTGAGGTCCAGGGAAGCTAGCCAGTCCCCTGGCCTTAGAGAAGGTAGAATCATTGCCAGAGTATACCATTCTGAACTTTGGTTTCAGAAGATGCTTGTTCAGATATCTGAGGTCTAAAATGGGCAGCCATTCTCCTGTCTTTTTTGGGGTAAGGAAGTATCTGGAGTACAGACCCTTGCCCTGGTGTAGGGGAGGAACCCTTTCTACTGCTCTGAGAGCTAACAGGGTTGAGACCTCTGCTTCTAGAGCAAGGGTCTCTGAAGAGGTTGCAGGTAGAAAAGGCCTGATTCTCATCTTTGGGAACTTTTTGAAGCTGAGAACCAGACCCTGGCTTACTACTTCCAGAACCCACTTGTCTGAAGTTAAAGACACCCAGTTCTGACTGAAGTAAGCCAACCTGCCCCCTACTGGTAAAGGAGAATCGGCCCTGGGCACCCCATCAGGGTGCCTGCTTGGCAGGTGCTTTAGGCTGAGGGGTGGGGGCAGGCCTGCCCACACCCCGTCTGCCTCTGCCTCTGAAGAACCCCCTCTGAGCATAAGCAGAGGAGGCCTGGGTTTGTTAAAAAGGCCTGTGGAAAGGCCTACCCCTACCTCTGGGGGTGTGCCTCTGGGGAGTGGCTTGCCGCTCCTTAGCTTGGGCACTTTTGTAGGTAGTCCTATATTCATCCATCTTTTTCATATAATTCTCTGTCTGCTCCCCAAACAGAGAATTTCCCACCACAGGAAAATCCATAGCCTTAGTCTGGGTATCCTGTGACAGGCTAGTACACCTGAGCCAGGCCAACCTATGAAAAGCTACAGATGTGGCCATGACTCTAGAGAAAACATCATTAAAATCCACAGCAGCATGAAACTGCACCTTAGAAGCCTCAATGCCATCGGCAGCCACCTGCTCCAGCTCGCTAGCAAGCTGGCCATGGGCTTGTTTGGCTAATTCCATAACAGTATCCCATCTAGATTTCTGATACCTTGCTACATAAGCCATATAATTTGCTTGCCTGAGTCCCAAGGAGCTGCCATGTACTGTTTTTTTGCCATGGCATCAATCTTCCTGGAATCCTTGTCAGGAGGATGTGAAGCCAGGGAATATTAGCTTTATCACAGGCTGCAGCCTGAACTACTAACATGACTGCATTGCTGAGAAAGGAATTCTGTATCAGGACCTGACAGTGTGTACCTTCTGTCCATCTTTTTATCTACAGGAGGCACATAATTAGGAGTTTTAAGATTTTTATTGTTTGTTTCCTAAATGACTTATGCAAAGGAATAGACAATCTCCTTAGACTCTGGTATATCCATCATTTCTACAAAATCAGGCTCCTCTTGCTCATCCACAGCTTCTTCCAAAGGAAGCTGGAGGGTTTCAGCAACTTTTTTGTAAAACATAAAAAGAGAGGGGGACTCAGAAAGCATAGGGGGAGATTCTAAAGGTCTGTCTGGGGAGATGTCCGGTTCAATGGGCACACTCAGACCCTCCAAGTCACATTCATACTGTTCATAATCATCCTCCCCCTCCTCTGGTTCATAAAACTCCTCAACATCATATTCCTGAACCAATGGAACCGACCGAACCGACCTTTTACCAGATAGTGGCGGTTCGGACGGGACCGAAGACAGTGACTGGACAATCTGAATAGCTCTTGCTATCTCTGCAGCAGTTGGAGAAAGAATTTTGGGCTCCAAACCTGCTGACTTTCTTATTCTCTTTACTGGAACTGGTTCATCCAACCAGCTTTCGTTGCCGAGGAAGTCTCGCCTCGGTCAGAGGCACTCCCTCCGTTCGGTTGGCACCGAACCGGGCTGGCCATCCAGGTCAGCGGACTTTTGGGCCTCTCGCTCCCTGAGCCTGCCTAATCTCTTTTCCAGGGTGGCTGCAGGGAAATTCTTACAAATCTGGCAGTCTGACTGGAGGTGGTCAAACCCCAGACAATAAACAAATGTGGTGTGTGGGTCAGCCTTGGCAAAGACTTCCCCACAGACATCACAGTGCTGAAACCCAGTGGTCCCGGTTTTTCTTTTGGGTTTCTCAGACATAATGCCAGCCTAACCAGAAAACTTGCCCTTTGAACGGCAGTGCCAGGCAAGACACCCTTATCGGTTCCTAACCGTGTCACGGGTATTGGAAAAAACCGTAATAAAATCCGTTTTTTTTAGAACCGATAAGAACCGGGAACCGCACTCTAAAATGTCAAGCTTTTAAAATTTTAAAGTTTAAACCAAGCTGATCGGTTCAAAACCGAACCGATAAAACTTACAAGTTCCACACAGAAATAAATTATGAATTACTTACGATACCACAGACAGAGCTTGAACCGAACGGTTTTGCGGTTAAAAAAAAACTATTCTCGGTTGAATCGAACCGAGAAAACACTGTTTAAACCGAGAAATGAACCGAGCAGAAGGAGAAATCTCCGGAGCGACTGTTCAGTGAGGCGGAGTAAAGAATCTGACAGTTCAGTTTTGAAATTACACAGACAGAGCTTCTCTGTAGAGCTCGTGCTCTTAGTTCCATTCTTAGAATGGAATTAACTATTTCACCTCCGGAGCAGTTCTAGTGGTGGGACAAACTGCAATTTGTCATAATATAGCAAGACTTCATGTTGTTTGAAACTACAGACCTGTCAGTTTGACCTCTGTGGTAAGGAAAGTGATGGAATCACTTCTGAAGGAAATAATTGTTCAGTACCTAGAGGCCAGTGGGGCACAGGACCCAAAGCAGCATGGGTTCACGCTGGGAAGGTCATGTCAGACGAATCTAATTGATTTCTTTGACTGGGTGACCAAAGTAGTAGACCGGGGGGGCTGTGGACATGGCCTACCTAGACTTTAGCAAGGCATTTGACACAGTCCCACACAAAAGATTAATAGTCAAATTAACCAGCCTGGAGTGGGTCCCAGGGTGGTAGCCTGGGTAAAACATTGGCTGGACAACAGGACACAGAAGGTAATTGTAAATGGAGTCCACTCTGAAGAAAGAGGGGTTACTAGTGGGGTACCGCAGGGTTCAGTACTGGGTCCAGTCCTTTTTAATGTCTTTATAAGTTGCATTGCAGAGGGACTGGAAGGAAAAGTATGCCTCTTTGCAGATGACACAAAGATCTGCAACAGGGTTGATGCACAAGGAGGCGTGGAAAGGATGAGAAGGGACTTGGAAAGGTTGGAGGAATGGTCAGAAGTATGGCAGCTAGGATTCAATGCAAAGAAGTGCAAAATAATGCACCTGGGAAATAAAAACCAAGGGGAAGATTACACAATGGGGGGTAGTAACAAAAACAAAAAAGGAAAGGGACCTGGGGGTAATCATATCAGATGACCTTAAGGTTAGCAAGCAATGTGAGAAGGCAGTAGGGAGAGCTGGAGGTATACTGGGATGCATAGGGAGAGGCATCACCAGCAGAAAACAGGAAGTTGTTATCCCTCTGTACAGACAGTTGGTGAGACCCCATCTGGAGTACTGCGTCCAGTTCTGGAGACCCCATCTCCGCAAGGACATAGACAGGATAGAGGCAGTCCAGAGGAGGGCAACCAGAATGGTGCAGGGTCTGCAAAGGAAGCCATACTAGGAGAGACTAAAAGAGCTTAATATGTATACCCTTGAGGAAAGGAGGGAAAGGGGGGACATGATAGAAACGTTTAAGTACCTCAGTGGAATCACCAAACTCCAAGAGGGTAGCATCTTTCAGAAAAAGAGACATGCAAGAACAAGGGGACACAATTTAAAGATAGCGGGGCCGGTTCAGGGGCAATGTGAGGAAGTATTTTTCACAGAGAGGGTAGTGGATGCATGGAACAGCCTTCCTGAGGAGGTTGTGAGGTCTAAAACTGTGGGAGAATTCAAGAATACATGAGACAGACATAAGGCAATTCTTGTGGGGGTAGGAAGAAATAGGATGTTGGTCAACTAGGATCTGTGGTTTATCCTGTAGGTAGGGAAATGGGCAGACTAGGTGGGCCAAGCGGTCCTTATCTGCTGTCAAAGTCTATGTTTCTATGTTTACCACAGGTGGAGGTGCTGGTGAGGGAGCATAAGATGATGCATACCTCCTTTACCACAGGTGGAGGTGCTGGTGAGGGAGCATAAGATGATGAACACCTCCTTTTCCACAGGTGAAGGTGCTGGTGAGGGAGCATAAAATGATGCACCTCCACTGGTAAAGGAGGCTGGCGTATCTATGCTCCTCACCCACCCTCCTGTAGTAAAAGAGGTATGCATCATCTTATTGTAACCCCTGCAAATGGGGGTTCCCAAAGACTTCAGGAGCTTGCTTGAATGCCCAAGCCTGAATGGTGTTTGGCGTTTAAGCCACTTATCAGTGAGTGTTTTAGAGCCTCTGGTACTGTCTCTTTAAGAGCTGTCTGCTTGCAGACATAATTAGTTATATGGGGGACTGTGTGTTTCTTTGATTGAGTACCACTCAAGCTGCCTGCTAATTCACCCCATTTTTGCAGTCACTAGGAGTGCAAAGGGAACCTGTCTGAAAGATGTAACTGATTGCCAGAAATCATTTACAGTAATAATAAAATTACAGTTTGTCTAACCTGCTTTCTTTGCAGTCAGAACTGTCTGCCTAGTTCCCCATTCTGGTTTTGAACTGCTGAACTGGACCAATCAGTGTGGGGTAAACTAGCTCTAAAATGATGCCTTGGACGAATCAGAACTTGGGACTCATAATCTGAGCCAGCCACAAGAGGATTGTATGGGCAGTGACTCTGGGAGATGTAGTTTAGACTTGGTGCCTTTTTGGACAACAGCAGCAGTCTATTGTGGTGACAGCCAATCCAGTCAAGAACTGGGAGGAACTCAAAGGAAGTGCCGGTTTTTGTCTGTTGGGAGTTTCAGTTTGAGATCTGAAAGTGAAGGGAAAGAAACCCTGTGCTCCTTCAGTGCACAGTTTCAGTCAAAAAGCGTGTGCAAGGCCCAAGTTCCGGTCTACAACTTGTGTAACTGCTTGTTAGGACTGAATCCGTCCTGTGAAAAGAATCAAAGGATCTCTGAAGGTAGAAACCAGGCTCACCCTGTAGAAGACTGAAGAAATTGTTGAATACACTCGGTCTGTCAGGAACTGAATCTGCTGTGTGTTCTCCTGGTTATTGTGCAGTAATTGCGATTGGGATACAGATGCAGCCTGCCTGGTATAGTGCTTTTTTTTACCATATAAATGTGTGAGGAGTCTCTTGGAGATCAAAAGTAGCCCTGCTGACATTGAAGGACCATATCTTCTTTGGAGGTCGTGAGTACTAATTCAGAGTCGCTCCCTGTTGAATTGCCACATTAAATCCAAATGGAATTACTGTACTGCTGACTGTTTAATTTTCCTTTTCTCTGTGTGAAAGGCCCCTACCAGCTGCCACGGTTTGGACTAGCCACTAGGGCCTGGGTACCCAGGGACAGTAACTGGTAGGGATAGGCCTGTGCACAGAGCCATAAAGTAGATAGTAAAGTGATAAGCTAATTAACCTGATTTCCCCTGTCCTTGTTATATCCCCTAAATAAATCAGAGCTGTTTGTTTCAACAAAGTTATACTGCCTGAGTGTTTGTCTATGTTAAAGTACTGTACTGTGATTGTTGCACTGTATCTTATTTTACAGGATGTCCGGTGCCTGAACCAGCCCTGGGGTAAGTGTATACTGTGAAGGTAATTCTGCTATATTGTGTGGGCCACTAGTGGGAAGAAAGGGGGGTTGCAGTGTCCCAGAGGGCTGTGACCAAGTAAGTTTAACTATTGCAAACCCTGACCTCTGGGTGGAGGCACCCGCCATTGGATCCAGGCCCCTCAACCTGTTAGTGGCAAATCAGGCAGGGGTAGTAGCCCCTGGGATAGCGCCATCTAGGGGTTACATTATGGTCCCTCACCAGCACCTCCACTTATGGTAAAGGAGGTATGTATCATCTTATGCTCCCTCACCAGCACCTCCACCTTCGTTAAAGGAGGTATGCATCATCTTATGGTCCATCACCATCACCTGCACCTGTGGCAAAGGAGATATTCATCATCTTATGGTCCCTCACCAGCACCTCCACCTGTGGCAAAGGAGGTATTCATCATCTTATGGTCCCTCACCACCACCTCCACCTGTGGTAAAGGAGGTATTCATCATCTTATGGTCCCTCACCACCACCTCCACCTGTGGTAAAGGAGGTGTGTATTATCTTATGCTTCCTCACCAGCACCTCCACCTGTTGTAAAGAAGGTATGCATCATCTTATACTCCCTCACCACCACCTCCACCTGTGGTAAAGGAGGTGTGCATCATCTTATGCTCCCTCACCAGTACCTCCACCTGTGGTAAAGGAGATATACATCATCTTATGCTCTCTCACCACCACCTCCACCTGCGGTAAAGGAGGTGTGCATCATCTTATGCTCCCTCACCATCACCTCCACCTGTGGTAAAGAAGGTATGCTTCATCTTATGCTTCCTCACCACTACTTCCACCTGTGGTAAAGGATGTGTGCATCATCTTATGCTCCCTCACCAGCACCTCCACCTGTGGTAAAGGAGGTGTGCGTCATCTTATGCTCCCTCACCAGCACCTCCACCTGTGGTAAAGGAGGTGTGCAGCATTTTATGCTCCCTCACCATCACCTCCACCTGTGGTAAAGAAGGTATGCATCATCTTATGCTCCCTCACCAGCACCTCCAACTTCAGTAAAGGAGATATGCACCATCTTATGGTCCCTCACCAGCACCTCCACCTCTGGCAAAGGAGGTAGTCATCATCTCATGGTCCCTCACCACCACCTCCACCTGTAGTAAAGGAGGTGTGTATTGTCTCATGCTTCCTCACCAGCACCTCCATCTGTGGTAAAGGAGGTGTGCATCATCTTATGCTCCCTCACCAGCTCCTCCACCTGTGATAAGGAAGGTTTGCATTATCTTATGCTCCATGCTTGGGCTATGAACCCTCGTCACTGGCATCACGAGTGCACAGCTGTCTCTGCACTGATGGGCCGGCTCATCCATTATATTTCTAGATTGCTAAATATCAGTTGTTTCCCACACAGGGTAGCTTTAGAAACGTGCTTTCCAAAAGCTACTACAAACTAAAGTCTAATTCTCACGCATTTGCATTGCAATTGAGTTGTGGACATGAACTTGTTCCTATACTGGTGCAGTTAAACACTGTGTGAGCAATCTGTTTTAGCTTGGATTTCCCCTGTCCCTGTGGGCTTCTTCGCTCTGAAACAAACTCAGATACCATTAGAGTTAGTGCATGTCTGTAGAGAGCAATTTAAGCAATTTCCAGTGGTGTTGGCAGTATGTTGCTGTTTATGAGCTCAGGAGTTTTATAAAGCCCACAGTGCTGTGTCTGTAAGTGGGGCCTTGGAGGCTCTGCAAACTCTATAAACTGCACCCCCTCCCACGCACACACACAAGCAATTTTAAGGAAACGGCGGTGGTACACAAGGTACTGAGATGCCACAAATGGACCAAGTAATTCCAACCCTGACCAAAATCCTTAACTATTCGCTCATGCTTTCCTAATTTCCCCATAAATGGAAATCAGCTGCGGAGACCCCACTATACAAAAGTGGTGACAAGACTCTAATCAGCAACTTCCGGCCTATCTCCATACTCCCCCCCTCCCCAAAGCATTGGAATGGATTGTTGCCGATCAGCTTGTTGAGTATATGGAGAAATGTAATCTGCAGTGTCCCCAACAGCACAGATTTCGCAAAGAGCATAGTACCTCCACTACCCTCATTGAGTTCACCGACTATATCCAACATGCACTTGACCATGGATAACTTGTCGGCACCACTTATATCGATTTGACCAACGTGTTTGACACCGTCAACCACTCCCTGCTGATTGAACAACTATCTTTCCTAGGTCTCTCTAATGAAACCACACACTGGTTTCAGAGCTACCTAAATAATCGCACTCAACAGGTTGGGATTGGAAATGCGCTCTCAACTTCCCTTCCGGTCTAATCAGGAGTCCCATAAGGATCTATCTTGGATCCCTTTCTGTTTAGCATCTTCTTGAACAAACTCCCTGCCTCCTGCCAGGATAAAATTCTCCTGTATGCAGATGACGCGGTAATCTACACGTGTGACTCTGACCCCCTCCAACTACAGTGTCAGCTGCAGAATAGCTTCGCTGATGTTAAGGCCTGGTTTGGATCACATAAACTCATCTTAAATCATAAAAATAAAAACAATGCTGTTCCATGGAACCCATAACAAACACAAATAGCATCCACTTATAATCAACAATAGTTCTTGTCATGCGCTGGAGCAGGTATACCAGTTTAAATATCTGGGTGTTACCCTCAACTGCACTCTATCATATACCAAACATATTGACAACATCTCTAAAGCTGCTAATACCCGTATTGGACTGTTATATAAGCATAAACACTGTCTGACGACTGAAGCCCTAAATATTGCAATCCACAGCTCTGTAATTTCGATAATTGACTAAGGGCTTGTAATCTATGGTCTGTCACTGATTCTGCTCTACGACGCATTGCTATGACCCTCAAAAAGGCATGCCGGCTCCTCACCTCTGCCGCACACCTCTCCCACACATGTGATATCAACGAGCAGGCAAACTGGCTTCAGCTAACTGGTCAAGTAAAATACCAGACTTGCATCTTGGCCAAAAAGACCTCGCTAGGCCTCTTGCCCCAGGGGCTCGGAATATGCTCAAGCCATACCATGCCTCCCACCTAACAAGAAGTTTGGAAAGCCTAACCTTCTCCATTCCCCACTGCCAGACTACTCAAGGACAGTGCTCCTATAAAGTTAGAACCTCGAACTGATTCAACTCGCTCCCTGTGGAAGTCACTAACACTGCCGCGCTCGGCGCATTTAAGCATAAACTACGCCTGTACCTTGTTGCTAGTTCATCCTGTGATTGTTTCAATTAATTTGTCCAGTGCCTGCTATCCTCTCAGTTCTCACCTCCCGCCCCTCACCCACCACCCTGCCTCCCTCCTATCTATGTCTTCCTCCATTTGCACCCCACCTACTTCCCTGTTTATCCAACTTTCCTGTACATTTTCCCTCTCTCCTTAGCTCTCTACCCACCCCTACCTCCCCCTCTCACTCCAACCCCACCCTTACACCCACCTCCTTCCTCCCCTCCATTCACGTTTCCCCCCTCCCTGCTCCCCCAGTCCCTCTTTCTCCCTCCTTCCCCTTCCAAGCCAACAACTCTGTTCTGCTATCCCCTTCCTCCCAGTCTCCTGAATTCTACGCTGCTCTCTCCCCTAGCAACTCCTTTCATTACCTTGCAGGCTCTCTCTGTTAGTTACCTGGTGTACTGCTGTTCTACTTATATTTAGTCACCTTACATACTTGACAACACCTATGGCTGCTCCTTGTAAAACCACTGTATGTAACTTGTTTTAGTATTTAACTTTTGTCACGTTACACAAATGACAACGTTTATGGCTCCTTCTGTGTATTTTACTGTACGTATTATGTTACTGTTTTGTACGACTTGTTTTTTTTCTTGACGTGGAACCTTTGTAAAAGAGTCCTGGCTCAAAGGTGTATCTCCGAACTACTAATAAATAAATAAATAAACCCTGCAGTGCATACCACTCCAAAATTAAAATAAACAAACAACCTCCTGTCTGCTAATATATGACCAGAAACTGTACAGGAGATAGATATATCCTTATTCATGAAATCCCATCAGGATGGCCACAGTCTTTTTACTGTTAAGCCATAACGGTTCTATGAAACTTTTAATCAGTACCAAAAGCATTTATAGCTATGACCATTAGAAAATAAAATGACTGTTTCTCTTCCCGAGAAGAAATGCAAACTTCCAGGAAAGATTGAGCAGTCGGGGCACTGGCAAGGATGCTGCTGCAACTCCAACTGCAGTATACAGCTGGATTTTCCTAAATAACTTTTGAACTCATATTTCCACTCCTTGGGACTCATATTACAGTACATACATAACAATTCTTATTCTTCCTTTCTCTTACCTTCCAAAGTCTCCAAGTTCATCAAAGAGGAGTTCAACTGACAGTGCCATTTTGGCGACCACTCACAGGTATACTGTGGTTGTGTGTATGTTGGATTAGCTCAGAGCCCCTTGATCCTCCTGGTATAACTAACTGGTGTAGTGAGAGCACTGTGAGAGAGACAGACTCAAAACTGCGCAGGACCCAAAACTTTGCCTGGAATGTCTCTTTCTGATGACAACTAGGGGGAAGCAATCAGAGGTGCAGAATAGCAGGGGGTTGTGTTTTCAGCTAACACCAGGGGGGAAGCAATAAAAGGATGGGATGGCAGGGACATGTGTCTTTCAGCCAATACCAGGGAGGAAGCATTCGGAGGGGCAGGATGGTGGTGGGGATATGTCTTTTAGCCAGCATCAGTAGGGAAGCAATCAGAGGGGTGGGATAGCAGATGGGACATGTGTTTTTCAGCCGACACTGGAGGGAGTGAAGCAATCAGGGGTGTGGGATGGTAATGGGGTGATTTGCTTTTCAGCTGACACTCGGGGAAGCAACTGGAAGGGGTCAGGAAGCAGGATGACAATGACACCGCTCAGCTGGTTGCTGGGCGGTGTCATATAAAACAAAGAATGCAGTCACTGTCTGATAGGTGCGGCTGCCTCCTTTCAACTACATGAAGTTTCCACCCATCACCCACCGGAACAGCATCATTATTAGCCTTGCTGATTATTGGCCTGTCACTGTTGAGCCTTCTGCAGCCTGAACTGCACTGGATGCAATAGTGACATGCCTCTGAAACCCCCACTCTACTCTCACAATGGGCCCTATCCATGATCTATGCATGAATCCCACGTAGATTTCCTGCGACACTCTGCACCTCCACACCAGTGTGCACATGCCAGCATTTACAATCACTGACTGTGGAATCATGGCCTCACCCCCCCAGCACACAGCCACACAGAGGAGGTAAGGGTCTGCATGGGGTTGGAGCACAATGTGGGGGCAGGAGGGATCCAGTGGGATGTTCATCCAGGGTCAAATAGTGGATCCCTTCTGCAGATTGTTGGGGAACCTGGGAGGGTGTGCAACCTCCTTAGAATAAAAGTCGGGTGTTTGCCTGAATGGCCTCCCCCAGCCCTCCCAGGCAGCCCAGTGGGCTGCAGCAGCTATGTGTGGGGGGATCTTGATGCCACCATGCCCCACCAATAACCTGGGAAGCACCAAGTTTGGTCGACAGGAAACCTGTCGACCACCCGCAGATGATGGCACAATACCAAAGCAGGTATTGTGCTGCCCTAAGTGTTTTCTGTGGGGGGCAGTGACCCCCACACCCCCATGTGGGGCTCTGCCCCGCACCCCTGGACTTTAGGATTCTCAACTCCAGGTCAGAGTTGGTCCATGGAGGGCAGGACACTGGGAAGCGAAACTGAAACGGACCGCTACATACTACTGTCGCTGTAGTGGTCATTCGGTGCTCGCCATCAGGCAGTCAGGCAAAGGGGGCCACCCGTAATCTGCGAGGGGTGCTTAAATATTTATGGCAGGCCCCCCCGGTGTAGCCCTGGCCAGCACTCCACATCTTAGTGCATAGCATACAGCGCGGGGAATGCCCCCTGGCACACCTCTGGCTTGGCACCCTATGGCCAGTCAGGTGATCCAGTGAGCAGGGCACTAGTGCACCCATGGTGAATGCCGTGGGGGGGGGGTTGCAGATTACTGCTGTGTGGCATTCTGCTGTGGGAATGTCTACACGCTGTCCCTACACGACGCATAGGCATTTAGGAATAGACCCCAATTATGTGTACTTTGTGCATGTCTACATGCAAACATGAAAAACATAGGATTCATATTAAGATTCAGATTAAGGCCAATAAGAAAGTATAATACATAATCTGGCTGCATATGTCCTAATCCTAAATTACATATTTTAGAAATCAGAAACAACAAAAACAAGCAATTCAGAAGAAAGCCAGCACTAGTGTTTCTTACTGTGGGATAGCAGCATGCCTCAGGAAGTGAGACATGAGGCAATGTCTCATGTTTCATTTCCAGAGGCATGCCAGATGTGAGATATGCAGAAGTTAGACAGGAGGCAATGTCTTATATCCCACAGTCCTACACTCTGTTGACAGCTTTACTGTGATTTTTTTTTAATTTACTGTGCTTTAGCCCCTGTTCACCCAGCCGGCCCATATCAGCCTGACCCTCCAAACCCAGCCCTGTCACCCACCTTCTTTGGGATTTACTTTCAACCCCCTGGTCCTCTTTGACTCATCCCCCAGGGCAGAGACACGGGTTCCCCACAATGAGTTTAGTGCAGTTAGTGATGGGTGCCACAGTCGTCTGTGCGGGGCTTCAAGTGTGGAGGTGGCTTCACACTGCTTGTCCAGGGGTATTTCCTCTCTTCTTGCCCACCACCTGGGACATTCACATTGGGCCCAGAGACAGGCATGTATGTAATGCATCACAGTGCATGTCCACACTCATTATCACCCTCCCTCGATTTGATCCCCAGCTTCAGTTTGTACTGCCACCTGTGGTCACCCAGGTGACAATAGCACAGTGAAGTCTGTGGTCCCACCACCCTGAGGAGTAGCGCATCCTCTGAGATACTGAATCCTCCTCCAGCTGACCCTCCAATGACTCATTCCATTACCAGGGTCATCGGCCCTGAAGCACTAGCTACCACCATGCCAGCCCACATTCTTGTGATTATAAATTGGTTCCTCTGACTTTTTTTAAAACTGAGTAATGAGGTTCAGAACGTTAAGTATGCCTGACCTGTGCTGTTGTGCTAGAATAACAAACAGTCATGTAAACACATCTGACCAATCACAGGTCTTGATTTCTCTTACCCATTTTATAATTAAAATTGTAATATGGTGGCCAAGATAAAAATATGGAAAGAACATCAATTTCATCAATGTGGCATTTACATAAACAGCTGTGTAAATCCAAATTCAGTTGTGGGTAGAGTGAGGGCACCATTGGCCAAGACGATCAGAGGAGGCCCCTCAGTTAACCTTGATTCTACAGTATTTAGTGTCTTTGCTAAAAATAGCTGCAAGTTCCCCAGGGAGACAGGTGTTTGTGTTCTCTAGTGGCTGGCTGTGCACTGTGCCTCAGTGCTGACCTGGGAATCTGAAGTAGTCACCCTGCAATTCTAAGGAAGTCTCACAAAAGGGGAAACAGTTGCAGGTCCTGCACTGATGACACCAATGAAATCCAGTGAAATAGCCAAGAAATGGCACTCTGTTACAGCTTAGAACTTCACTCAGCACTGAGATAGGATGCCTGAGTAACTGGCTCTGTAAGATCTAGAATTCTGGGTTATCATGAGAGGGTCTGGGTCTGTAGCATTGCAATATAATAAGGGTTTATAAGGTAATAACTGGACTAGGATGAATAAACACTGAGGCCATAGGCTGAGGTGTTTGTTTACACTTCAGTTCAGTTATGTAAGCAATAATACCCGACAGGGTGGGTATTGATTGAGAAATATCAACCACCTGAGGGGCGATGAGGCCCGGTGCTGCAGGCAGAGGACCTTATAGCCCCTGGAAGGTCCGGTATTTCCCAATAATGCCCTCCCTGGAGGGTATTATTGCACTTAGAAAAGGGTCATCTTAGTAAATTTCAATTAAGTAGTAAAATAAGAGAGGAAATAAGTTTAAAAATGCATAGAAGTACTAAAAAACAAGCATTTGTCAATACCGAATGTTGCCTCGCTGGCATTGGCATTGGTAGTGCCGGAGTTAGAGACGCATAATAGGAATGGCAGTGAAGTATTAAAATGATGCCAACCCCACCCCCACCCTGTAGAGACTGACAGGCATTGGGGTGTGCCTTTGGGTCATCAGCTATAACGCTCATGCCATTTCACCTCACCCTACCCTGTAGACACTGACAAGTGTCATGGTGTGCTTTGGGGTCTTTGGGCATTATACTTACCCCATTCCATAAGGAAATACTGAGGTGGGTGCAGTATAGGAGAATGAGGTGAACTTTGTGGCCGAACAGTGCAAGGCACACCACGATGCCTGTCACTGGCTGCAGGGTGAGGGTGGGTTGGGGGTGGAATGGCTTGAGCATTACAGCTGATGATCCCAAGTCACACCCCTGATGCCTGTCTGTCTCTACAGAGTGGGGTGCAACAGTTAGAAACCCTAACACCGTAGGCGTGTGTTGGTACTGTCACTCCAAAGTTTCAACATGGGCTTTTTGTGAGCCCACCTCATGAAGAGCAGCACTATCAGTTTGTTAGCTGAAAGGTGGTTTTGCACAGCGGTTATGTCATTTGGCGACACAGGGACGAAAACACATTTTGGGCAGGATGTGGAAAATGACAGCTGTATTGTTCATAAGAAGACGTAAAAAAATGGCAACGTTGAAAATCTGGAGTGAAAATATGAAAAATTGGTGAAGGTATGAGCATGCATAAAAACTGTGCAACACACATCAGTAACCCAACTATTTTGGGGATTTTTTTAACCACGTCTTTAACATAGACATTTTGGGACCTCCCCTCATGAACAGTGGCAGTGTGATTCTGTTAATGTGTCCAAAATGTTGATTTCGCACAGTGACCATGCCATTGTGTGCCACAGGTGCGAAAACACATTCAGGGCAGGATGTGAAAAATGACAGCTGTACTGTTCATAAGGAGGTGTAAAAAAATGCCAGTGTTGAAAATCTGGCATGAAAATAGTGCAAATTTGCGAAGTTACAAGGGTGCGTGGAAACTGCGCAACACACGCTTATAACACAGTCATTTTAGGGAATTTCGTCACCAGATTTTCAACATAGGCATTTTAGGACCTCTGCTCATGAACAGTGTTACCGTCATTTCCTGAAACTGTCCCGAAAACTGATTTTGCACAGCGACCGTGCTATTCTGTGCTGGACGTGCGAAAACACATCTCAGCCAGGATATGTAAAATGACAGCTGTATTGTTCATAAGGAGGTGTGGAAAAATGCCAATTTTCAAAATCTGGAGTGAAAATATTACAGACTCATGAAGTTACGAGTGTGTGTGGAAACTGCGCAACGCATGTTCGTAAAACAGTCATTTTAGGGATTTTTTCCACCAAATTGGCAACATAGGCTTTTTGAGAGCCCACCTCATGAACATTGGCGCTGTCATTTTGTTAATCGGTTCCCAAAAGGTGATTCCACACAGTGATCATGAAATCACCTTCTGGGGCCAATTAATGCCATGACAGTGTCAGAATTTATGAGGAGGGGTCCCAAAAACCCATGTTGAAAATTTGGTGCCAAAATTCCAAAAATGCCTGAGATATGCATCAAAGTTGAAAAAAACATATTTATTCCATTATACAGCTTACCGGCATTTCCTCAGTTTGCGGTCAGCATTGAAGAGTGCAGACATGTTCCCAGTCCACCAAAGATCATCACGCCAGACTCCAGAGGTAAGTATGGGGTGAGGGGGGTGTGGGGAGGCAGGGTGTGCAGTGGGTGGGCGTGGGTTGTGGGAGAGGGGCAGGGAGACAGCGAGGGACCGTTTTCTTTTTTGACAGGGTAAAAAAAAAACATTGCGGGACCATTTTTTTTAACAGGTGCATGTGGCACACTGGGGTGAGCTCCCAGCATGCCAATAGACTCTTTTTTTAGGGGCAGCTGTAGCCGACAGGGGATTGGGCACCCCCGTCAGCACACAGCAAAAGAGGGGGGATTACATTATGCCGACAGGGAGTGGGCACTCCCATCGGCACACAACAAAAGGGGGGTGACATTATGCCACTGGGGATTGGGCACCCCCCATCAGCACACAACAAAAGCAGGGGGGGGTGTTACATAATGCCGATGGTGGGAGTGGGCTCCCCCATCGGCAACATCACTCAGTCACTGAAGCCGACGAGTATTGGGGCCCCCATCGACAATGAAAAACTGTTGGGGGGCATGTATGATGCCGAGGGGGATTGGGCACCCCCCTCAGCATACATTGTAAATGGAAGGGGGGGTTATTATGCCAACGGGGAGTGGGCTGCCCCATCAGTATTCTGACAGGAGGCAGTGGCAGTGTTGCATGCATGTCGGGAGACGTGTTGTGGTCACGCTGCATGAGAGCTCCTCTCTCATTGCAGCAGACCTTTTGTTAGATCTGGTGGCCACATTCCACATTGCTGATGTGGCGCCTGCATGCTGCCTGATTGGGGAATGAGGGACGCACCTACTGATTTGTGCTCTGCATTCGCCCAACAGTGACCATGCCTCCAAATCTGCTACTACCTCAATATGTTGGCTGCGCATGCATGAGTCAACATAAAAATGTGTTTATTGAATAAATAGTCCCTATGTTTAAAGGCTGTTCCAGCTGCTTTTGCTCCTCCCCACAGAGCTATTCTAGTCTATTGATCCCCCCCACACACACACACACACTCTGCCAGTTCAGCAACAAATGTGTAATAAAGAGTCACCCCAGCAATCTCTGGACAATGTCTGTCTCCTTTCTGCATGACTGTTTTTTTTTATTATGTAGCCATCAGAAGATGCATCTGTTAAGAGCGCGACTGACCTTGCATGACCACAGGACCGACTTTGCGTGAGCCTAAGCCCCGAGGTAAATTATCTGTTTAGTTTACATTTAAAGCAGGAGCTTGACTAACTGTGGGAACATTGTGGTATGAGGGAGTCGCTTTGTGCTATTTTTTTAAATGTGCTTCATAGTATGAAGCGAAATGGACTGACAGCTTCCTTTTCATTTTGGTTCACAGTGGTATTGCAGAAGTGCGGTTGGGAGAGTGGTGCTGTTGTAAAAGAACATGGCTTTGCGAAATCACTATTTTATCACTCTTCCTGACTGCGAACTATCTGGAGTGTGGGCTTTTTTTTGCTGGCACTGAAGTAAGGAGTGCTGGGGGGGATAGTAGCTCTCACTAAGGGAGAGAAAAACATGGAGGGGATTTGAAATTTCACTGGGTGCTTTCAGCCAGTGAGAAAGCAGGCTGGGCACCAGAGTATAACAGTACCTGGTGAAGTGGCACTTGGACTAGTACTTATTTTTACCTGGGCATCTATTGAAAAATAGATGCCCAGGTTGGAGCTGCTTTTGGCCAATCAGAATGGAGAATCCATTCTTACCATTTTCTAATACCATGTAAAACTCAGGCCATTATGCCATTAAAGCTATTACACTGAAAAAAAAGAAAAAAAGAAAAAGGTTTTAAAATAGAATGCCAAAATCCCTCTCTGACTAGCACTACTGTACATCTGTCAGAAAAACAAAACTGTTTGCCATTTTCTCAGACACTCTGTAGTCTATCTTTAGCCAATCAGAACATGAGGATTAGCATACAGTCTAATTAGTAAGTCTACTGTCCTGTTATTACAGAATAATGGGACAGTGGCTGTATGTTCTATCTTTATCCAATCAGAACACAAGGATTAGCATACAGTCTAATTAGTAGGTCTACTCTCCTGTTATTACAGAATAATGGGAGAGTAGCTCTATGTTCCGATTGGCTGAGAGGTATCTTTTTCAGCATAATCAAGCCAATAATGGTATAGAGACCTAGGTTTACAGGGGAATAACTGTACTGGATAACAATTAACATTGAGGACACAGGCCACAGTTAATCCCCTATAAACCCAGCTTACTATGCCATTATTATGTTTATACTGCAAACAACATCTCTTACTGATTTTGTAATTTGATTTGGATTCAGCTTACTTGTCATCACAACCAAACCCACTCTTCTTCATGCGGCCAGGTGTTCACTTATCCCCTCCTCCAAACTGTCATTACTTGTTGCAGAGCAGCAAGGGAGTTGTAGTCCTTCTTTTCATTTCTCCACCAGTTCCCACCGTACCCGACCCTTCATGAGAACTACAAATACCGTTCGGTATTCTCTCCCACTCCTGCTGTGACTGTGCCTAGTCCCTATCTGCAATGTGGACGCAAGTCACCCACCACTCTCCTCCACTTCCCCTTTGACCTGGGGTCTGCCCCTTCCACTTGACCCTGCAGAAATTGTAACCAGACTGTAGTTTATTGATCACTGTATTTTGATACTGTAACTATTGTTGTTTACTGCTCGCTGTCTGACTCATGCTGGATATCGCCGCCCTTGAATTTCGTTACTCGTCCTCTTTTCAACGTTGTAATATTGCTCTATTCTTGTCTTTCTTGTACCCTGTTATGTTGTTTCATTTTTGACGTGGAGCCTTTGTAAAGGAGTCCTTGACTCAAAGGTTATAATTCCGATTCTTTCAATAAATAAATAAAATCAATAAATAAATACCAGTATTCCCTTTTGTACCATCAGAGCCATAGCCTTTTTTACATCATATATCATTATTAAATTTTCTTTAAAAAAAATTACATTTATACACATAAATCACAAACAACAAATCATGAAAAAGAAGTGAAAAATGCTATTCATTTCATTATCTAAAAAGTGAAATAAAGAGGGAATGTGCAGCAACTCTGCTAATTTTGCAGAACTCTTAAGTTATCCTTATTAACTTAGCAGCTGTCTACGTCAGGAAGATAAAAGGGGTATCATTTTAATAAACATTTCCTCAAAGTCTCTTTGAAGATGCATTTCATGGCCTACATCCCGATACTTTCTCTTTGTCTTTCATACACAAGCAAATCTTACATAAACTCGAGTAAATAAATCCAGTAAAAGAAAAGGCCTATAAGTTAGGTCTATAACAAGAAAGTGAACTTTTCTCTTGAATGAGTAGTTAAATAGGATCTTTGCACCTACCTGGGTGTGGGGGTGGGAGTGACTAGGAGTAAGTCATAGTCTCAGAATTGATTGGTAGTAGATTGTATACAACCTCTCTCCATGAGCAGTCCCAAATAGTGTCCAGATTACAAACACAATCTATAAATCTCCTGGAAATTAATGGTCCAATAAAAGGTATCAAATCAACTCTTTTTTTTTTTCTGGCTATAGAAGAAATCAAGGCATTTTTGAACACATTAATCCAAAGTTGCTTGTTGAATTGTTGTGAATTGTGCATTCCCGTTCTTTAGAATATGCAGCTTATGTTAGGACTGAGGCAGATGTAATGTTTAAAAATAATTGAAATTCCCATGTAACAGGAACTTCCTTCTTGATTGCCATGGAGAGACATTGAATAGTTCCCTGCTCCAAGACCTAACCTGAGTACATTGACAGCTTTTCCACAGTTATGACTGCATCTCAAATGGGGCATTAAAGCAGACCAGTACAGTTCTCCTGGTGTCAGATAGGCCCTTGAGAAGATTTTGAACTGTCTTCATGGTGTGCTACCATATGCAACTTTTTATATTTTGCAACTCTACCCCACCCCTTCTTATTAAATTAGAAAAAGTAGGATTAAGAGCACTGTAGCACATTATACGGTACTTGTGGTCAGCCCACTAGTTTTGCAAAAGTGCTGAAAACTGTGAAATTTAACAAACACTTCATTTTTTATAGGTTCCATCTCATTCAGAATAAGTAATGCAGTTAATTTAAATAAACCCCTTTTTGTTGAGATTTCACAATTTTATTATTCCTATTCCACCAAACACTTGTTGCTAGGAAGGGTTTGTAAAGAGAGTGCCTTGCTTGATATTGCTTTATGGCATTAGACACAGAAACAATTATTGAATTCTAAACATGTCTGAAATAAAGTAGGAAAATTTATGGTTTAAATAAACTTATCTTGAAGATTTTCCCAGATAGGGGCTAGTCTCATTTTGTATAAAAGTAGTAAAAAGTGATTATGGAGAGCGAGCTCCTCCTCCAACTGTGTCAAACTAAAGTGTTCCGCGCAATGCATGGGGAGGCTCCTGTCCATAAAAACTTCTTTCAAAGATCTCGAGATCTCCACACAGTATTACACCCAGGAATGGGTATTTCACCCAATAGTGACTGAATAGAACAAGCATTTGTCAATGCCAGATGTTTGTCGCTGGTACTGCTGTTGAACTGGATCTAAGGTGCAGATTCTTGTGCCAGAAGATTAATATGGGCTGGGCTGGGCTGGGGGAGGATTACAGCACGACAGCAACAGACATCAATTGATATTTTTCTTCTTACAGTGTTTATTTAAAAAAAATTAAACTACAAGTAAGGGTTTTCTTTATTTCAGGTGGAGACACTGGGGAATAGGGCACCCCCATTGTCAGTGTTACAAGTAGCCCCCAGAAGCTCTGGGATTTTGGATGTTCTGTGGTGCATTTTAAGGCTTGTATGGAAGATAAAGCAAAGTTCATTTAGATCCCCCGACTCCAAGTAAAAAATATAATTATATGGCTGGCCTCAGATACCTAGAGACTGCATCTGGACCTATATAACCAGACTGCGTGCATGTGTAGCCAGGGAGAGAGACACACACATTAGCAAAGTGAGCAGTTTCAGGTTTCGGTTTCAATCCCTGGAATGTTACATGAAAGATAAAGAAAGTTCTGTTACGTCTCACCACACCCCTGATTCCAAGGAAAAAATATTTTATTTAGTTTTTGTTGACCAGGTAAGTGCACTAGACAAATTCTGCCTATTTTCAGGCACAATCCAGGGAAGGGGGATGCAGATGAATGCTAACTGACCATCAGCCAGATTAAGCTGTTGGTGGTATTTTTAGTGAATGGGGGGAAATTTAGCCAGGGCACTAGGGAAATTTCCTTACTCTTTTCAAGAAGTGCCATGGGATTTTTAATATCCACCTTAACTACCACCAGAACAAGCAGATGGGACCTTGGTTTAACATCTCATCTGAAAGATGGCACCTCAGGAGTGCAGCACCCCCCCCATGCTGTATTACAGTATCAGTATTGGGATTTAACCCAAGTGCCTGGTGTGGGGATAGAACCCACAGCCTTCTGATCTCCTGGCCTCAGAGGTGAATGTGATACCTGTTGAGCCACTGACACTGCTACCTGCTGAGCCACTGACTGCTATAATATGATTCTATGGCTGGCCTCAAGTACCTAGAGACTGCGGCTGGACCTGTATAACAGACTGCGTGTGTGTGTGTGTGTGTGTGCAACATGCTGGTGGAGGGAGGAGCAGGCAGGCTGAGAGCACATGATGAGATCAATTAACAGTGCCTGCTGAAAGTGCTGATATATGAATGTGTCTGTTGACACATTGTTTTGAAGTCCATGCATTTTCATGCCTAAACAGTGCCATGATCAACCTTGCTGATTATTGGTCAATCCGCTTGTAGAACCTCCTGCATTGGACCACTGTGACGCACCTCTCAAAACCCTGTTACATAGTAAAATGTTCAACTTGCGCTAGCGTGCACAGTGAACATAAAAAGTAGATGTGGCATGACAGTCACTTCCAGAGTGTCTGTTCTGCCCCAAGGAAAGTGAAAAGTCTCATTTTTCGAAAAATAAACCTATCCTAGTCTTAACAATACCAATGTTATATTGCATGGTCACTGTTTAGCAAGAGAAAAGGAAGCTGCCTAGATGTTTTATCTTTTTTTGGAATGGGTATATCCTTCTGTAGATCATGACTTAATGGTGTCAGGCCACTAACTTACAAAATGTCTGTTTTACACCTATTTATCTAACACCCAGAGACCTCCAAAACAGCTTAAATTTCCCTCATTGAAGCTGGAAAAGATATTTCAATCTTTGACAATATGGCCACTGTATCAAAGGTATATATGCTTCATTTCATTTTCAAATAATCCATGTTAATGCCTGTTATTAGTTGATTTTTTTCTAATTCCCATAAGAAATGGTTTTAATTCAAGAATGAGTAACAGTCAGACAGGGGACATCCCATTTCACCCCATTGTTCATTGTTAAGGGCAATGTTTTAGAAACGTGTTTTTTTTTTCCTAAAGGTAGCCTTTAGAGAATATTACAGTTGTTTTATTTTGTTCAAAAGGCTTGGTGGAATTCCCCATGTGTCTAGACAAGCAAACAAGCATGGGCAGATTAACAAATCGAAGGCATCAGTGCTATCAAGGGCAATCAGAATTACTTCATGAGTCAGTTCTTTTGTTGCATTACCCATCAGTTGTACTGTACTTCCCCAACTGTTTGACATAGGGTCTTCCTTTGACAAAACCTTTTTGATTTTCATGAATTAAAAGGGCATCTAATACACAAATCTGGCCACAATTAACTTTATTATGATTTTATGAGCACTATGAAGTAATGCAATGGAGCAGTACTTTTCCATTTTTGAGGTATTCTTTTGTTCCTTTGTAATGAGTATAACATCTGCGTGCATGAAGTGTAATGGAATACTTTGTTTAGATGTCAGTTCCTGAGCTAATCTCAAAAACCATGGAGAGATACCGGAGTAAAAAGCATGTCAAATGTAAAATCTGGTCATAAGACCACCAGGGCGAGCGGATTTCCTTTATTATTTTAATAGCATTTTCCACCTCTAAAATAGTGAAAGGAGAATCATTTATATTTTGCTTGGAAATTATATTGGCTCCAGAAGTTCCTGAATTCTCTAAATATCTAATTGTTTCTCTTTATAGTATATTGTACAATAGAAGTCTCAACTCCATTGTGGGTAAACTGATGGAGACACTAGTCTAAGGGACTTTGTGGAGAGAAATGGACCTAGATAAGAAGCAACATGGGTTCACGGCAAAGAAGTTTTGTCAGACCAGCCTGATAGTATTGTGAAGGACAATGAGGCTAGCTGTGCCTGGACTGTGCACCTGGCGCTGCCACCTTTGGGAAACTGGTGCAGTCCGGTAAACTGTGGTTTGGGGTCAAGTGCTGGAGACACTCCAATTGACTGAGCCATGAGGGCTTCGGCTCTTGGTGGACTCGGTAAGGAAATCATTAATTTCTCTGCCACAAAGAAGTCAACAACCAGCCCATGTTTAATGGAATAACTCAGCTTTATTAAAAACAGGCATCCACAAGAAAAAGTTTAGTGCAAATGTCAAAATTTAAACGTGGCCCTTTTAGATGCCCTCATAGGTGATCCAGATCTATCCCTTCCCACCTGGTACCAGGTTTTAAACAGACAATAGACCCAAATGGGAGCTCCATTAACTCAGGCCCTGGGTACTGCAGGGGTAGAATTGCTGCAGGCACATAGATGTTATTGTGGGTTGCCAGCTTTGGTGCACTTTAAACCAAGCAACATGCTCAATTCCCCCAAAACCTACAGGCCATGCAATTGCTTAAATGGCAGAAAACCCCACAAAATAGGGTATTTGTAATCCAAATTTAGAAACACAGTGAAACAACAGGTGCTGTTCCATAAAACAATGTCACACTGTGGCATGCTCATAGTTCCAGGACCGGATGGCTCCTCTTGATGCAGTGGGCTACTGGATTTGGCTCCTCCCAGGCCACCTACAATACAGACAGGATTCCTCTCTCTGCTCTGTGCTGATATGGCTATATTGGACACTGGATGAAGGTTCTTCCAACCTCCCTCTACTCATTCTGGATTGCTGAGGCTTCAATCTAACACACACATTCTGGCTTCCAAACCCCTAGCTCAAAGGCAGCCCAGCACCATGATGTAGTGCCTGCTACAGGACCTGGATCAGCAGCCCTTGGTTTTTCTGTCTGTGCAGGATCTTCAGCGTTGCCCATGTGCTGGCTTGCATGTAATTACCACTCTCATCCTCTCTGGAACCATTGTCTCTGTACACAGCTTGCTCTCTGCTTTTCAGACCTGGGATGGCACAACTTGCACCCACTCCCAGCACTAGAGTTCTGCCCACCACAAGATCTCCACCAGATTTGTCTGATTATAGCACAGTCCTACCTTTACAGGCCCTGCTCACAGCCTGTGTCAGTTCGTACCTGGGGCTATCACTCCATGACCTAAACAGCCCACAGAACAAAGAAAGGGTGCCAGAATCTGGTGCCCCTCCTTTCTCCAGAAGCCTCCCAGAATTCCCTCTCTGGTGAGGTTTTGAGTGTGGTGGTGGGCCTGCCTGAGTGGGTCTATTACAGTATTCCTTGACTGGGTAACAAGGACAGTGGCTAAGGGACAAGCAGTAGATCTACTCTACTTTGACTTCTGCAAGGCATTTGACTTGGTGTTACACAGAAGGTTACTTAAGACATTAGAGAATCTGGGAGCATCAAAGGACCTAGTTAGATGGGTGGGAAGTTGGTTGGTGGTGAGAGAGCAGAGGGTGGGGGTAAACTGGGTCAAATCAAGGGAAAGGGAGGCCACAAGTGGGGACAGTCCTGGAACCAGTGCTTTTTTGTATGTTTATCAGCGACATGGGAGAAGGAATACAGAAAGAAATGTGCCTCTTCACAGATGACACTAAGCTGTGTGGCAGGGTAGACAGCTAGGAGAGGTATAGTAAGTGAGTTACAGATGGACAGTCAAGCGTATAGAGGTAGTCAAAGGTTTGGCAGTTGAAATTCAACACCAAGAAGTGCAAGGTGATGCACATAGGGAACAAGGACCCCAGGATGGCATACTAGATGTTAGGGAATAAGCTGGGCATCACTTCAGAGGAAAGGGGCCTGAGAGTCATCATAAGTAGCTCCCTAAAACAAATTAACCATCGTATCAAGGCCTACAGCAAGGCAACCAGAATGCTGTGGTATTGGAAGGAATTTCAATAGCAGGAGGAAAGAGGTAATACCTTTCTATGGATCACTATTGGTAGCCTATCTGGAATATGGTGCCCCGTTCTATAATTTCCACCTGAGGAAAGACAGAGACAGGCTGGAGACAGTACAGCATAGAGTAACCAAAATGATTCAGCGCAGACAGGGCAGATGCTATGAGGATCGGTTCAGGGCACTGAACATGTACTTGCTTGAGGCCAGAAGGGAGATGGGGACGTGATAGCGACCTTTGTTTCGGGAAGGAATGAACAAGGTAAAGTGCAAGGAACTATTCACCAGAAATGGTCAAAAACAAAGCGACTCGAGTGAAAGTGGTGGTGGTGGAATTTAGAAGGGATTTTAGAAAGTTTAACTTTAAGGAGAGAATGGTTGAGCTGCAGAGCAGCCTGCTGGTAGAGGTGATCGGTGCAAAAACCATTAATAGGTTAAAGCATAGATGGGACAGGGTAAAGGGCTTGCTATATTCAAGTGAATATCAGAGAGCAAGGAGGTGGGTAAGGGTGAAAACACCATTCAGGCAATAGGTCGTGAGGTTGGGAAGGGTAAAACTGGGCAGACTGGATGGATCAATGGTCTTTTTCTGCCAACATTGTCTATGTTTCTATGGATTCTAAGGTATATTATAATCTCCTGAAGTGATTCAGGGTTCTGTGTGTTTTAGTTCAATGTCAAATTCTTTTTGTTCCTGTCTAGTCTTTTTATTTAAAGGGGAATAGTCAGCACTAAGAGATCCACACTTAACTGTGAGACTGTTCCTAATTTGCACTTTGTATGCAAAAGATTTTTTTTTACCTACTGCAGTATATAGCTTGTATCAGGGTAGTTCTGTTTACTCCCATGTTGTCATTTGCTGTTACCAGAAATCCTGTAATTCCCTAGAGTTGCTGTCAAAGCTGGGCTGCAGCAGAAGGAGGTTCAATAGCCTGTAACGTATGTTAGAGCTTTTATAAACTCAGATGTTTGCCAGTCTCCCTCTGTTCTCCCAGGGCTAAGTACAGTCCTCTGTGACTGCACTTAGCACCCAGAGGACAGCGGGACCAGCAAACAAAAGATCAGAACATATAAAAACTCTTACATACTTCAGACTGTTGAGTCTTCCACAGCTGCAGCCTAGGTCTGATGTCAGATGCAAGGGATTCTGGGATTCATGATTACAGCAAATTCAGCATGCCAGACAGCAAGATTAGCCAGATACAATCTAATACAGTATACTGCAGTAAACAGTATGTAAAAAAAGTTTCTGCACACAAACTGCAAATTGGGACCAGCTCTACTTTTGGTTGTGGGGTTCCAAATGCTGACTTTTCCCCCTTAACATCATTCTTCTCTTGATTTTGTAAAGTTTCCCCTTTTTATGTTTGCTTTCGCAAGCAGACATGAAGTGAACATATTGTTACGGGAGCATATTGTTACAATAAGGGCTTTCAGAGGCATGTCACTATCAGCTATAATGCAGCTCAGGCTGCAGGGTGCTCGGCAATGACAGGCTTATGGTCAGTGAGGTTGATCATGATGGTGTTCTGCTGCTTGCAGTAGAAACTTTGTGTGGTGAAAGGAGCCAACTGCTCCTATCACAGAGTGGCTGGCTCATGTGATCTGCATGACACTGCCCGGCAAGTAGCTGAGTGATGTCATTATCAGCCTGCTTCTTCTGTGCAAGCTGATCCACATAAATCACTAAATTCACCTCTGTGGTGTCCAATGTTACTGTGTTAGTTGATACCAGCTCAGCCTTCACATGGGTTTTCTACACTTCACTAACTGAAATTCACCTGGTAGACTTACAACTGACATGGGTTTCCTACACTTCTCTAACTGAAACTCTCCTTGTAGACTTACAGCCAACATCAGTTTCCTACACTTCTCTAACTGAAACTCTCCTTGTAGACTTACAGCCGACATCAGTTTCCTACACCTCTCTAACTGAAACTCTCCTTGTAGACTTACAGCTGACATGGGTTTCCTACACTTCACTAACTGAAACTCTCCATGTAGACTTATAGCCAACAGACTTACACCTCGTTCACATAGCCAGAATTTACATTGCAACCATGTAGACCGGTCTGTTCTGTTCTTCCTGAAACGCTGTGGATCAGTGTTCAGATGTTCCAGCTCTGCAGCGCTATAGGTGTTCTCGCATAAGTTCCGGTGTTTTGTGGAGGGTTCCAGCAGGGAGTGGGTGGTACAGTAACACGTAGTGCCACAAAAGGAACAAGGATGGGTCTTTTGACCCGACCCCAGCTACAGGTTGGTGTTGTGTTTAAAGCGAACTCAGTTGGGAGTGGTTGTTTTTAAAACCAAGGCCTCATAAAATGCAAGAAAACACGTGGTTCACAGCGAGCCGTGACACTGGGCATGTGCATTCATAAGCATACTTGCATGCCCAGTGTCATGGCTCCGAGACCAACATGTTTCCTTGCATTTCTAGCCCTTGGTTTTAAAAAAACAACCACTTCCCCTTGTTCAGCTGGGTTTAAACTGTAAAACACAACCTTTAGCTGGACTCAGATCTAGAAATGTTGTGGTTCATGCTGCAAAAAAAACACAAGTGTAGACTGGGAAAAGCCTGTCACAGTGTTGTGGGTGGTGTGGGCTGTTCATACAGCCGCAGAAACCAGTGAAAAATGTCCATACCACTATGCGATCCCAAGTAAACAGGGATCACCGTCACCCCAGAATGGCAGCCCCAAACAGTAAAACTGTGGCATTCAGACATGCAGAGCAGCAACGATCTTGCTGCTGTGCACCATCAATAATGCTGCAGATTTGACCATGTGAATGGGGCATTATGGCCAAATGCTGCCACTCCACAGTAACAAAAATGCCCAAGTCATATGAAGTAGGCTACAGGTAGACTTTGCATATGGGCTCAGGGACACATGCCCCCCCATTTCTGTACATTCACCATCACCACCATCCTAAGTGTGACATTTGGAGTGCCCATTCCCCACCAGCATATACATTACTGACCCCCCCAGAATGTCTGTCTCAATATCCCCATCCCCCAAACTCTTAAACAAAAAAAAACCCTTCCCACCCCTCTGTGCACCCTACCACCCACTTTCTTCTCCCACCCAGTAGCATCCACCTCTGTCCCTCATAGCAACTCCTATTGCCCCTCAATATCAAATCCTCAGTGTCCCTCAAAGTGCTGCTTCTCTGACAGTGACAGCTGACCACTTTGAAATGAAAGGGGCCCATTCATTTTGATAGGTTTATTCATTTCAATGTTTTTTTTCTTTAGCTGATAACTTTTTTGTGTTTTAATATTTTCACCTACTTTTTTCTGTTGAAGTCTTTTTTTAGCTCCACTCTGATGAACCCTGTGGGTATCAACTTTCAAATCCCACCCAAGAAATGGGTGTTTGCCAAGTACACTGGCGTATGCCGCAAACACCCATTTCAGGGGGGTATTTGAACATTGACACCCATAATGTTCATCAGAGTAGGGCTAAAATACCTCAACAAGAAAAGCAGGCAAAAAATATTAAAAAACAGAAAAGTTATGACTTAACAGTTATGAAGAGTTAAAGGTTATGAAAAATAATATACCCATTGAGATGAATAGGAAGTCTGTGCCCATTCATTTCAATGGGTAGGTCTTTAAGTCATAACATTTTTGTTTTTTAATATTTTGTTCATACTTTTTTATGTCTAGGTCTTTTTTAACCCCACTCTGATGAACACTTTGGGTGTCAACATTCAAATCCTCCCCCCAAATGTTTTTTTGCTGTGCACACCAGCATCCACTGCAAACATCCATTTGGGGGGAATTTGAAAGTTGACACTGATTGGGTGTGTCATGGTGGGGATAAAAAAAAGACTTTGACAGAAAAAAGTATGAAAAAATATTACAAAAAAAGTTATGAACTAAATAAAAAAAACTGGATCCCTGCCCGTGCAGGGTGTGGGTCATGGCAGGATATACAGTAACTTCTCATGAAATCAGCAACCTGTAAAAGTGATGCCTCCTAACCCTCTGAGGAGGCTTCTAGGGCAGGGACTGGAGTAGACAGGGCCGATTGGGTCCAAAATTGTGGTTTGTGGTTCAGCAGCAAAATACACAGATGCTATTTCTGCCCTTAGGCAGGCATAGCAGCTGCCCCTTCTGCTGGCCCTCTGTAACAAAGTTTTGGTTTGAGGATCAGGCTCCTACCAGTACACGCTCCTAATCTGTGCCCATCTCATCCAACTGCATAGCAGGGTGTATGGGCTAGGATCAGTTCTGGGGGGGTCATGTGTCAGCAGTGTTAGAATGTGCGGTGTGCCACTGTGGTTCACATCATGCACATAGGGAGCACTCTGCAGGTTTTCCTGGTTCTCCTTCAGGGTCCTAAGCATGAAGGTGTCTCAGTGTAACAATTTCTCTGGGAATGTGTTAATTGTTAATTACATGTATAACATGTTTTGGTATAACACCTATAAAATATTAAGCTCCCAAATTCAAGAACTGTTAATATTTTAGGGGCCAGAGCCACTGCAGGGATGTACTAGCCAAGAACTTGGATGCACTGTAGGAGCCCCTATATGTAGATACATGGTTACTAAAACATTTTTAAACAGTCCGCTATTGGCAATAAAGCTGCAGCTGCCATGAACATATTTATTGGGTAGTATAACAAAGCTATGGGTGGCCTCTGAGTAGTTTGACATTTGTGCAAAGTCTTTTGTCAGTCCTGCAATTTTGAAAACTCATTCCCCCTTTCTATCTTGTTATAGACAAGTGGTTATTTATTAAATTGGCTTACCACCATAAATATTGGTTACACAACAAAATCCAAATAGGGAATCTTGCACTTTAATCCAGGAGTATTTGAGGGTGACATCACAGTGTGGCTACACCCCCCTGAGGAAGAGGCTAGGAGACTCAAAGCAGTGGTGCATAACTTTATGCAAACTGCCACTGACTATGCATTTTGCAATATATTTGCCCTGAATGATTTTCGTGGAGCGCACCTCAAGTGTGTAAGTTACAAGTCTTGTTTCATGAGGCAGGACATGGACTTATCGTTAGTGGGGTCAGGGTTTTGATTTTCCCGTGGACCATCAAGTCCACCCAGCCCCACTTATTATTAATTGTGAGGGCCCTCATGGGCCCTTCACTCCTTCTTACCCCCTCCCCTTTCACCACCATCTTTTCTAGTCCAATGTCCCTGTCCCACTTCCAACCACTTTTGAACTCCCATATGCTGTTTCCGCACAGAATACCTCCTTTGCAGGGATGGCATTAAAAGTGTGCTGTGTACTCTGAGCACAGCTGGTGATCGCAGGAGCACATTTTCTTTGTAGAAAATTTAGTTATCTGTGCTCCTCATGGCTTTCTGGAGCACAATCAAGGGAAGGATCTCCTGGCAGTAGGAGGGCGGTAGGAGGAGTCCATAAGGTGCACTGGGACACAGCTTAGGCTTGTCTATTAAATTTTTGAACTCCAAAGCTATGTCTATAGGCAATTAAGTGAGTGGACAATTGCCAAGCTTGTAGATGAGCCAGCAGAGATTGAGTGTGTAGGTGGCCAGCTAGTTATTGTGTGCTTCAGTGTGCTACCAAGGTATAAGCATGCGGATAGACAGCACAGGTTAGTGTGTGATTGGACAGACAGGGGAATGAGCATGAGAGCAGCTGGCAGACTAATGAGCACATGGGAAGCGAGGCAGAGAATGAGGGTGTGAGGATTTGAGTGAGGGTACAGGCAGGCATGAAACAAGCATGTGGACAAGTAGTGAAGTAGTTGGACAGGTACAAGCATGTGTGTACTGTGTAGCTATGAGAGAGTGTGTGGGCAGGTGGGAAACAAGCATACAAAAGGACAGCAGGAAAGAAATGAGTACTTTGACTAGGGGCCAACAGCCGAACAAAAAGCAGGTGACTAAACAAATGAGTGTGTGGAATTAGGCAGGCAGATGAAACAAGCAGGCTGGAGGGTAAAGAATTGTGTGCAAGCAGGAGGGGGGGAAGTGCAAAGACAGGAAGCTGGAGTGAACACTTCAGAATGTGTTGACATTCTAGGTACTCTTACAACAACAAGAGCGTGTCATACGCAAATCATTCAAAAATTCTGAAGTTCTAAGTGCAGTTGGCATAGTCCGTTTCCCACACAGGGGCTTCTACAATTTTTAACAAAGTAATCATTTTTAATTTAAATTCAAATTGCATTTTTGAAACAGAAATCTTCAACATGATTTACAATATACTTACACGTACAGTTCCTGTGTCTCTTGTGGTTAAAACAGATTGTTCTTAAATCCTTTGTGTGCCGTGACAGCTCAGCTTCACTTCACATTCCTCTCACCAGAAAAACCTAAAAATGCGTTCTTATAATCAAGATACATAGTAACTGTGCATATAAACATATCTCATACATACCAGTATAAACTGCACCATGTAACACCTACATTTTAAAAATGTTATGGGGGGCATTTTCCCAGATCCCCCCAGAATGTTTTGATTATTGGACCCAAAGCAACCCCCTTTTACAAACAACTGAATCCACCCCTGGTAACCATAGCAATCGCTGTAACTGCTAATTTGCTCATCTTCGCTCGCTCACCTCACAGGTACATTCAGATTAAAAGCAGAACTTAAATTACGTTTTTGGTTAGATCTTTTTCTGTACTCCAGCATCCCACAGCTACTGACCAACTTACTTCTGGTCCTGTTGCAGGGAGGGGCATCACGACCTTAAAAAAACAAAGAAATACAAATGTTTACACATTTTTTGATAAAATAGTGGATAGTGGACATTAAGGTAAATTTTCTGTCAAAGCTGAATCTGCCATGTTGCCACGCTACCGTGCTGTTAGTGGAGCACGGGGTCAGGAGTCCAGTATTCACAGTTGCTAGCTCATTACACTGGCCATTATTCACTAAAGTCACAAGTAAACATAAATGTAAACAAAAAGTGCTAAAAGTGATAACTTGCACAGTAATACAAATACTGAATGGTATGACTATGCAGTCGTGAATGTGGGGGGGGTGGAGTTGGGGATCAAACTTATTGCTCAACATTTTTTTTCAGCGTCCCACAATGTGATGAATGGTGAGCTATAACAAACTCACGTTATGGCTCCCATTTCCTTTGTTGTAGTGAGGGAGCACTGTATCTAATATAGCCTTGTTTGGTTTGAACGTTTATTGATGTCAGTTAAATGGATGCTCTTGTGTACTGTTTATTGTTTATTACCTACAAAAGTATTCTTGCTTTTATTTTTTCTTCCTGCTGTATCATAAAAATAAGAAAGAACTAGGCAGAAAAAAAAGCTGGCAGATATTAAAATAGTTACACTGTTTATAATAGAAAAAATATATGCTGGGGTTCCGTTGGACTTGTTTCACTGCAAGTTCATGCATTGTTAAAGCACTGGCTGAAAGTGAACTCAAATGGTTGCAGAAATGAATTGTGTAGACTGTCTAATCAGAACGGCATTTTAGTTTCTAATTCAGCTATGTTTAACTGTGTGATCATTTATCATAAACACCTGAAATATATTCAGCATATTATAGGTGTGAAGGTTCTGTAAGTGAGAGGTATTAGCACCCAATAATTCAATTAGTTTAGTGTACTCTTCGGCCGTCATTGTCTATGTTTCTATGTTTCTGAGGTGGGGTGTCATAACACACACACATTTAAAGTGATCCTGATACCCATGGGAATGGGTTTAAAAAAATAGTAATATTTGGACACTATTCGACTTATATTTCATTTCTCACTGTAATTCTCACTGCTTTAGTTCTGAGGTCAGTTGCATGAAAACAGGATCTCTGCTCTCTCTGCATGTCTTCATCTGACATCAAGTTTTGTTTATGACATCACAGGGCATTGCTGTGGAGATAATTATTATGTGATAAACATGGGATTATGCCTGCATGTGTAGACAAGCACCTCGCAATGATAAAAGCTTCAGGACAGTGATCTTGGTGTCATGCAACTGAGAAAGAAAAGATAGCCGCTATTATAGAAACATGGAAACAGAATTTGACAGCAGAAAAGGACTGCTTAGCACATCTAGTCTGCCTAGATGTTCCCCATATATTCTGTTTCCACAGACCCTATTTGGTCTCCGTTGACACTTCCACCTCCTTCTATCCTGTCTAATATACCAATATGTCTATCCATAACTTCTGTTGTAACATCCATTGACAGCAGGAAGCTAAACTGTTGAACTGAACTTGTGACTGCATGTACAGCCAATTGACAGCTGAGGAGCTGATAGTGATTTTTCTTGGGAGCCACACCTTGTGTTTCTTACAACTGATTCTCGCTATAGTGCATAACTTACAGCGAAAAAGCAAGGGCACTGCTGTCAACTGGCCCTGGGTGTTAGGGACCTGCTGCTCACTCACTTGCTGCTGTTGTGACCAGTAACCATTCTGTAGCACTGGCAGCAAGCAATCAATCCATTGCAGTCTGCACATACAGAAAAATGCAAACATTCGGCATTGACAAATGTGTGTTTTCTTTAGTTGTAAAAGTTCACTATATTCATAACATCTCCAGTTCTCCCTCTTATTTATGGCATTTACTGGATTTAATGGATAAGATAGGACAAAAGAAGGCACAAGGCCCATCACGATGGTCTCCCACCAATGTGGGCCATTAGTTGCAGAGGCAGTGATGATTTAACCAGGCATCAAGTTTATTTTTAAAGGTGTCAAAGTTGGAGCAATTAACAAGTTCTTGAGGTAACAGATTCCAAGCTCTTGCGGCTCTAATGCAGAAGAAATTGTCCCTTTTGTTAGTTTTAGCCCGATGGATAACTAATTGTTTATTGTGAACTCTTCCCACTATGCGTTTTGTGGCAAGGGACAGTCCACATTGTTTCATTAAGGTGTTAGATTCTAATATCTTGTATGTAAGTAAGACATCGCCTCTATACCTTCTTTGGTGTAGGGGGGGAAAGGCCGGTGGCTTTCAACCTAGTGTCATAATCAAGATGTGAAAGTTTAGAAATCATTTTCGTCATTCTCCTCTGAACTTGTTCTAATCTATTAATGTCTCTTTGTAAATGGGGATTCCAGTAAGGGGAGGCAAAATCAAGGTGAGGACGTATGTATGCTCTATACAGTGGGATGAGACAGTCTTCTGACTTATTAATAAATGTTCTCTTAATTTGTTTTAAGATAATATTGGTTGTGTGTGCAGTTTTAATACAATATGTAGAAGAGGATAATTGTGTATTAATTTGGAACCCCAGGTCACGTTAATTTGTGAAGAACTTAAGTAGAGAGTTATTTAAGTAGAATTTATTCATTGAATTTGTTCTACCTAAGTGAAGGACAACACATTTGTCCACATTAAATTCCATAAGATTGTCATATGCCCAAGTTTCTATGGATTGGAGATCATATTCAAGTGACTTTATATTATCTCGGTTATCTACTCTTCCACCAAGTTTTGTGTCATCAGTGAATTTTTAAATAAAGTTTGAAGGGCTTACTGTCATATTGCTAATGAAGATATTAAATAGGGTAGGACCCAGAACAGACCCTTGAGGAACGCCGCTCGTCACATAACCAACTTGAGAATCGACTGAATTTATTCTAACCTTTTGTGTTCTGTTAGTTAACCATTAGCTATCCAAATGATCAGTTTATGGTTGAAACCTAATAAATGAAGTTTATTAATTAGTTTGAAGTGTGATACCTTGTCGAAGGCTTTACTGTAATCAAATAAAATTACATCAGTAGGAATGTTGGTGTCAAGCAATGCACTAATATTAGTAAGAAAGGAAATAAGATTCATGGTGCACAAGTGCCCTGATTTAAATCCATGTTGTGAGACATATTCAAGTTGTTCCTTAATGAGGCGTTCCATTACTTTACCTAAGAAGGATGAAAGGCTGATGGACCAATAGTTTTGCACGTTAGTTCTACTGCCTTTTTTATGAATAGGTATCACTATAGCCTGCCGCCATTCATTTGGGATAAGACATTCAGGCATTGATTTATTAAATAAAGTTAAGGCGACAATTAGGGATGGCGGGGCTTCTTTAATAAGTTTTGATTGAATGACATCGGGTCCTGTACTAGATGATTGTTTGATAAATGATAAGGCTTCAATAACATCATTTTGGGAAAAAAGGATTGGTAGGTCAATTTTTGTATTTATTTTTGGTAGGGGCCCACGAACACCCAAAACTGAGCAGAAATATTTATTGAAGTGGTTAACTGTTACAGAGAGATTATTTATAGTAGTTCCATTTATACATATTGGTCCAACTGACCTACTGTTACCTTTTTTACTGTTTATGTATGAGAATAAGAATTTTATCTATTTTTAGAGAAGTCTAAGTTTAATTCAAGTCTGGTTTTGGATTGCTTAATTGCTTTCTTTAAAGTTCTAACAGCATTTTTGTACTTGAGATTGTTGGTTTGGTTTGGGTGAGCTTTACATTTTTTGAAGGACTTTTCTTTGATTCTGATTAGTTTCAGAATTGATCTTGTAACCCAGATAGGGATCTTGCCCTTTATATTGTATTTGCATTTAATTGGAACGTATTCATGTTCAAGAGTTAGAATTATATTTTTTAGTTTCTCCCATGCTTCATTAGATGTTTTGTTATTAAATTCTTTATCCCAATTTATTTTAGTAAGAATATCAATAATTTTTTTGACATTAGCTTTATCATAGTTTCAGTAGATAGTATTATTATTATAGGGGTAGTTTTGTAATTAAAACTGAATTGAATAGAATTGTGATCACTGTTATCTATTGGGCTCAGTATTTGGATATCTGAAATTTTAGGCTCTAAGTTGGTAATTACTAGATCTAGGATGTTATTGCCTCTTGTTGGAGCCCAAACTAGTTGTCTAAGGCCAGTGTCGGTTATGAAAGAGCTAAAAACTTTCTCATGATCAGTTTTCCCAGTATTATTGTCCCAGTTAATATTAGGCATATTAAAGTCACTGACTATCAAAGTGTCCCCCAAGTCCACCATATGTGTAATGGTGTTGATTAAAAAATGAGTGTAAGATAAATCCATGGATGTGGGTCTGAAGCAAATGCCAGTTATTAATTTGATTGATTCTTGGGGTGAAGTGAAACCCAGATAGATTCAGTATCAGATAATTCAGGAATCTCGTGTGAAGATATGTCATTGTGAAAATATAAACAAACTGCTGCTCCTGTTTTATTTACTCTGGCCTGGATATTCAAAAGGGTTGTGCATGGCACAATAGGGATGCACATGTGCAACCCACCAATGCGCCCTGGTGCGATATTGAAAAGGGCAAGTTGCGATGTGCTGGGGTGCAACAGTAATGTATGCAGCACATGTGCGGGGGGCATGCCCATGCATATGTAGCCCATCCTGATCTTCAGCCCAGGATGTGCAGTGCATATGCTTGCACAAACTTGCCTTGCACCACTCAGGGGGGCGCAAAGATGTGCCTGGTAAAATCAGGAACAAATCCAGGCCACCCACAGGTGAGCTGCCATATTGCAGGGTGCAATACGGCAGCTGCCAGCTGACGTGGCCACCCACTGACCCAGAACACTGATCCCAAGCCCCCTGCCCTGGGAGCATTATGCCCCATCGTCTGATCACTGGCAACTGTACATGTACAACCCTGGTGGTCCAGTGGAACCCCCCATCACCCAATCACAGGCATATGAAAGTATGATCCCTGGCAGTCCAGGGGAAACCCCTCCAGTGTCCAAACATGGGCATAAGTATATATAATCCCTGGTGGTCCAGTGGAAGGTCCCCTATCACTGATCATGGGCATATGTGTAATTAACATCCCTGGTGGTCCAGTAGAATCCCCCCATCACCCGATCATGGGTGTACATAGCAACTGAAGCCCTGGTGGCCCAGTGGACCCCCTCCCCACCCACCCACTGAGGTCCCCACAACTCAGCACCCCAGTCAGCAGCAGGTGGCAGCATCCCATCTTCATGCCTCCTGGCGCCTGCCGACTGACAGAGTACAGTATAGTTGTATGCCTATTGGTCTCCACATGGACCAACGGGTGTGCAGCTCATACTGTACTACACAGGCTCGACTTGTGAATGAAAGTGTTCATTCACATATCGGCATGCGTGGTACAGTATGGGTTGCACACCCATTGGTCCATGCGTGGACCAATAGGGCGATAGACCGTACTGTATGCTGTCAGTTGGTGGGCAGCTAGGAGGCATGTGGGTGGTTGCTGCCACCCGCCACTGACTGGGGGTGCTGGGTGATGGGTGACCCCAGTGGGCGGTGGGGAGGGGGGTCCACTGACCACCAGGGCTTCAGTTGCTATGTATGCCCATGATCAGGTGATGGGGGGATTCCACTGGACCACCAGGGATGTTAATTACACATATGCCCACAATAGGGTGATGGGGGACCTTCCACTGGAACACCAGGGATTATATATACTTATGCTTGCGATCAGGCGATGGAGAGTGTTCCACTGGAACACCAGGGATTATATATACTTGTGCTTGCAATCAGGCAATGGAGAGTGTTCCACTGGACCACCATGGATTTCATTTACTTATGCCCACAATCAGGTGACAGGGAGCGGGATCTGCCATGGGACTGCAGGGTGTCAGTCCCCGAAGGCTGCAGCCTAGCAGGGCACCAGGCGCAAGTTGCCAGGGATCAGCGCACCACCTGCAAATGGGGCCATAATGACATGCAAATGGCCCCATTTGCACCTTGCATGCATAATGACCTCATTTGCATGCCCAGTGCTGAATATCGTGGTTGATGTGCCTAGTGCAACTGCACTTGCGCTGGTGCATCCCATGCTCCCCTTCTGCCACTTGCACTGGTGCAGTGCCACTGCGCTGTGTGCAGTGCATGCACCCTCAATGCCATATTCAATGGTGCTGAGCCATGGCACAGCACCGTTGCATATCGCCTAGTCCATGCCCTGGCGCAGCACAGTTGCGCTGCGCCTGGGCTTGTGCCCCTGCCCGGCGAAGTTTGAATATCCAGCCCTTTATCTTTGTGGTAGAGTTTAAAATTTTGGATTTCTTTAATCCAGGTTGAAGTAGGGTCCCACCATGTTTCGGTGACAGCTATCATACTTAGGTCATAAAGAAGGCATTTAGTCTCTATTTCTGACATTTTAAGATTGTTTAATGATCTAGCAGTAAATGTAAGAATATTATGGTTAGAAATAAATTTATTATTTTTTCCAAGTGTAAGAGAAATAGGGTCATTCCCTTTCTCCCCCTGGTTAATTAGTTTAAATTAGGTAGTGTGATCAAGAAGTTTATTGTAGAAGTTAAGGATTTTCCCAAGAGGGCACTTCCCCTTCTACTGAGGTGGAGACCATCCCAGCAGAAGAGGGAATCCCTGTCACAGAACCTTTCCCAATGGGTGATGCAATGAATGTTTTGTTTAAGGCATCACTTTCTCAGCCATTCGTTGATGGTTTTAATTTTGTGTATGATAATAGGAGATGCTCTTGGTACTGGGAGAATTTCAGAAAAAACAGACTGTGCAGCCTTTGTCTACTAGTAAGTTATTTAAAGCAACATAATCCTGCTTTAATTGAAGTGAATTAGTATGGTTTATGTCATTAGTGCCTGCGTGGACTAATACTACGGGATTAGGGCCAGCATCTGAGAGAATGTTGGTGACCATGGATGAAATGTCTGACACTTTTGCTCCTCTAAAACCTGAGCAAGTTCAATTAAGTTTGTTGGAGTTACAAATTGCTCTGTCAATGTGTTTAATGATTGAATCCCCAGAACATAAATTTGACATTGCAGCTGGGCAGGGATAGTGTTTACATTGGTGTCCATTGGAACTTAGTTACGTGATAGAGATTCATAGTAAGAGAGGAAATTAGTGATACAGTTTGGCTTTGAAGTAATACTTTGATTTTGTTTGGGTGAATTTACAGAGGTACCATTATGGTTTTTATGAGCATGGGATGTGAGACATGTAGCTGGTCTAGAAACTGATTTTTATGTTTGCTTGCATGCATGTGCAAGAAACATAGTGCCACTATACAAGTTTTCATAGGTGTGCCTCCCCCACTTCAGTGCTCTGCCCTTTTGCAGGTGCGGCTGCACTACACCAATGAATGTCGGAGCTGTCTATGACAGCCATTCAGATGCAGTGGCCTACAGCTGAAAGCAAAAAAAACACTGCAATCAGTGGTGGTAACATGTGGGCAATTTGCACACTGCCATCGGCAGATAATTTACATACTACCGTCAGCAGTATGCAAAGTGCCTACACTCTGCACTGCATCTGTATAGCTGTCATAGACAGCTCTGTTTTTGTCTACCCAAGTAGCATGCTGGGAGCCCACTCCAGTGTGCTCATGCACCCCCCACACTGTATGGCTGACGGGGGTGCCCAATCCCCTGTCGGCTTCACTGCCCCCCCCAACAGACTTCCAGTGCCATGCAAGACACTCCAACATGTCAAAGTCGTCAAGCCGACTTAGGGTGCCCAATCCTCCGTCAGCTCCACTGCATGGTTTGTACCCCCCAAAATCAGAGTTCCACGTGCCACGCTGGGAGCCCACCCCAGCATGGCAGAAGTCTGTATGGCTGACAGGGTGCCTAATCCCCCTTGGCTCCACTGGCTCCTCCCTCAAAAAATCTTTCCAGCTGCCACACTGGGAGCTCACCCCAGCGTGGCAAAAGTCCCAATGAAGTTAAACAAACATAGAAACACCTGTAAAAGAAAAACAGTCCTCATTGACTGTCTCACCCCTCCCCCAAGTCAGTACCCACCCTCTGCGCGACCTAACCCCCCGCCCCAACCCATACTTACCTCCGAGGCCAGCGCAATGATCTTCGTGGACCGGGAACACGTCTACACACTTCAAAGCCGACCGCAAACTGAAGAAATGCTGGTAAGCTGTATAATGCAATGCATGTGTTTGTTTTTTCAACTTTGGGGCATATCTCAGCCATTTTGGGGAATTTGTTTCACCAAATTTTCAACATGGGCTCTTGGGGACCCACCTCATATATTCAGTCACTGTCATTTTGTTATTTGGTCCTGAAAGGTGATTTTGCAGTCATTGCGTGGAATCACCTTTTGGGAAGGAGTAACAAAATGACAGTGTCACAGTTCATGCGGTAAGCCCCCAAAAACCTTATGTTGAAAATTTGGTGAAAAAATTCCCCAAAATGACTGTTTTATGAGGGTGCATTGCACAGTTCCTACACCCGCTCGTAAGTTTGAGAATTTTTAATATATTCAGTCCAGATTTTCAACATTGACATTTAACCACACCTCCTTATGAACAGTATGGCTGTTATTTTTCATATCTTGCCCAAAATATGTTTTTGCACATGTAGCGCACTTTTGCACGGTCGGTGTGCGAAATCAATGTTGGGGACACATTAAGAAAATCACAGTGACACTGGTCATAAGCAGAGGTGGTAAAATGGCTAAGTTGAAAATTTGGTGACAAAAGTCCATAAAATTACTCTGTCAGGAGCATGCATTGCACAATTTCCACGCACCCTCGTGAGTTCACGAATTTATAATATTTTCAGTCCAGATTTTCAACATTGATATTTTTTCACACCTCCTCATGAACAGTACAGCTGTCATTTTTCACACCCTGGCCGAAATGTGTTTTCACACTTCTGGTGCAGAATAGCACGGTTACTGTGGGAATTTAGTGTTTGGGATAGATTACGAGAATCACAGTGACACTGTTCATGAGCAGAGGTGCAAAAATGCCTATGTTGAAAATCTGCTGTAAAAAATCCCCAAACTACTTACATAATGGGTGTACGCTATAGTCTCACTCACGTCAGTGACTTCACTAGTTTTAGATATTAGCCCAGATTTTCAACAATGCAATTTTTACACCTCCTCATGAACAGTACACCTGTCACTTTTCACATCCTGTTCAAAATGTGTTTTTGCACCTGTGCCGCCAAATGGCACAGTCATTCTGCAAAATCATCTTTCACGTAATGAACTGATAGTGTCACTGTTCATGTGGTGGGGTCACAAAAAACCCATGTTGGAAACTTGGAGTAAAAATACCAAGAAACTCCCAGGGTGTTAGGTCTTCGACCATAATTTCCTACCTTGTAGGGACTGGCAGGTGTCAGGGATGTGACTTGGGATTGTCGACAGTAATGCTCATGCCATTTCACCCCCCCCCACCCTGCAGTCAGTGACAGGCATTGAGGTGCACCTTGTACCCTTTGCCCCCAGAGTTCACCCCATTCTCCTATACTGTTCCCATTTCAGCGTATTTCCTTATGGAATGAGGTGAATGTAAATGGGGGGGGTGAGATCTAGGACACTGGCAGTGGACTTCAGGGGGGCAGACTTTGTGGGCATGGGAAATATTCTCAAGGATCACTTGAAGGGGATTACATCAATGACAAGTGTGGAAAGGAGATGGGAGGTCATAAAATGGGGACTTCATGAGGCAGTCAGGATCTGCGCTAAGTTGAAACGTAAGGGAGCAAGGTCACATAAACCATGCTGGTGGTCCAGTGAGGTACAGGTAGCAGTCAGAGAAAAGAAGGAGGCCTACAAAAAATATAAAACAACAAGAGGGGATAGGGATAAGGAAATGTACCATCTTGCATCTAGAAAAGTCACCCGTATGGTGAGGGGAGCAAAGTCCAGTAAAGAGCTGTGGCTGGCACAGGGGATACATGGAGGGGAAAAGGGGTTCTTCCAGTACGTTGGGGAGTGGAGAAAAACTAAGGGCCATCTCAGCAGATTGAGATCAGAAGGAGGGTGGGTGGAAGAGGCGAGGGACCAGGCAGAGGTATTTAATGAGTACTTTGCCTCTGTGTTCACTAGGAAGGGGGATGGGATATCTACAAAGCAAGGCACAAAGGGGATAGAAGCGGCAGTGAGTGGGATCAGGGGAGCAACAGAAATGGAGCAAGAGGGAGGGAGAGGTACCCAAGGGGTGTCACATCTGGAGAAGGATAAAAAGGCCAGTAAGGTGGAGGGGACGGATGACGCTATCTCCGCCAAAAGGGTGTGGTTAGCCCTCAAGACCCTAAAGAAAGACAAATCTCCTGGGCCGGATGGCATTCATCTGAGAGTACTATGGGAATTTGCGGACATACTGGCTGCACCCCTGGCGGAGCTCTTCAACAGGTCACTTGAGACAGGGAGGGTACCTAGGGATTGGAGAGAGGCGCATGTGGTGCCAATCCATAAAGGGGAGTCTAGGGAAGTACCAGGTAACTATAGACCCATCAGTTTGACCGCAGTGGTGGGAAAATTAATGGAGAGTATACTAAAGGAACGATTGGAGGTGTACTTGGAGGAGGTGGGAGGTCTGGATAGTCGGCAACATGGGTTTGTGCCAGGTAGATCATGTCAAACCAATCTTGTGGAGTTCTACGAATGGGTAACATCAGAACTGGACAGGTAAAAGCCTGTGGATGTATTATTCTTGGACTTCAGCAAGGCGTTTGACTCTGTCCCCCACAATGGTCTGGTGGAGAAACTGATGGGGTTAGGAGTAGGCCCTTTGACGGTCAGATGGATTGAAAACTGGCTAGCTGGACGCACCCAGAGAGTAGTGGTCTGTGGGGAGCTCTCGAACCCTAGAGAGGTTGGTAGTGGGGTACTGCAGGGCTTGGTCCTGGGTCCGATCCTGTTTAATGCATTCATATCGGACATCAGGGAGGGTATAGGCTGTGAAATGAGTCTCTTCGTGGATGACTCCAAGATGGGAGCAGTAGTTGAGGGAGAAGAGGGGAGGTTGGCCCTGCAAGGGGACCTGGACACACTGGAAAGCTGGGCTCACACATGGAAATTAAATTTCAATATCACCAAGTGCAAGGTGTTGCATCTTGGTCAGGGAAACCCTAAACACAGGTACACCCTGGGAGGGGAGGCGCTGGAGGCCTCAATAGGGGAAAAAGACCTAGGGGTCTTGGTGGATGCATGTATGAATAACTCTGAGCAGTGCAGGAGAGCGGCTAGCAAGGCAAACAGGATGTTGGGATGCATCGTAAGGGGGATCACCTCTAGGAGCAAGGAAGTGATTCTGCCGCTGTACAATGGACTGGTTAGACCACACCTTGAGTACTGTGTACAGTACTGGAGACCACACTTGAAGAGGGACATACAGCTCCTGGAGAGGGTACAGAGGAGGGCAACTAAGATGATCACGAGGGCTAGGGATTTGACGATGAGGACAGACTTGAGGAGCTCTGCCTGTTTTCATTGGAGGAGAGGAGAGACAGGGGGACATGATTGAGGTCTTAAGTACCTCAAGGGAATAAATAGGGTAAACATGGAGGATCTTTAGACTAAAGCAGGGAGGTATCACCAGAGGGTATGGTTTGAAGTTGGAAGGTGGAAGGGTGAGAAGAGAGGAGGTTTTTCACTGAGAGGGTGGTGGACCCTTGGAATGCACTGCCTGACGAGCTGGTTCAGAGATCCACAGTGGAGGGCTTCAAGAGAGGGTGGGACAGACACAGACAGCGGATGTATCAGATGATGGCCTGTCCCGGGCGGTGGGGATGGATGATAGGGGTTTCTGGAGCACAAGGGATGGGAGGGCCCCGGCACCCAACTAAGGATCTAAGGTTCAAGCAGACTCGATAGGCCGTAAGGCCTAATCTGCTGGCAAATAGTATGTTAGTATGTTAGTAAAGATGAAACACCCCAAGGCACACCTCGACACTTGTCAGTGTCTGAAGGTTAGGGTGAGGTGAAATGTCGTGACCATCATGGGTGACGACCCAAAGGCACACCCCAATGCCTCTCCATCTCTGCAGGGTGAGGGTGGAGTTGGTGTCAGTTCAATACTTCAATGCCATTCTCATACTGCATCTGCCTAACTCCGCACTTCCACTGCTAATGCCAGCAAGCAAATATTCAGCATTGCCAAATGCTTGTTGGATTGGTGATGCAGGAGGAGGTGAAACTGTTGCATCATTATTCTCACATATGTGGGTGAAGAACTGTTTGGGATATCTATCTCTAGTGGGATAAAGGAATTTTGTAATGGAATACAAAACTGGTCTGCCTTATGATCCGTTTTACGGGCCCTTGAAGAGGAGACCATGGCCCAATCAGATGAGCCATTATTAACATCCTCTTCTTCCCTACCTCTTTTTTTAAATGGGTTGGACGAATGTATATGATTATTTAGTAGTTCAGTATCTGGCATTGGGGCAGTGTTACTTTACTCATGGAGAATCCCAGAGACAGGGATATTGGAACTGGGGAGATCCAAATTAGTCAGAGATGTAGTGTTTGGGGATACAGCTGGTGATTGAAAATTATTAAGTTCATTATATCATTTCAACATATTGGCCTGACCTTCCTCCAAGGAGGTAAGTCTACATGAGAAGGTGGCAATATCATTCTGCAGCTGCGCATTAAGGTTGCATTTCTGTAGCTGTACATTTATTTATTTATTGGATTTTCGTGACCGGATGGGCACACTGAGACCTAGGTCCCTTTTTCTGGTGTGACCTGGGATTATTTACAGAAACAACAGGTTCAAAGGTTGTCGTTGTCAAGTAGAAGGATTCACAGACATAATAACAGGATACGGTACATCAAATAAAAGTTAGTGTGCATGGGCAAAAACACCAGAGGACTGAAATACAGCATTGTAGCAGTGGTCAGCAAGAGCAGACACGGCACCTGCCATCCAGGATGAGAGTCCTGAGATTGCTTATGAAGGCAGAGAGAGAGAGAGAGAGAGAGAGAGAGAAGCAATTCTGGATATTAGGGGGTAGTGCATTCCACTGCTGCGGTAATGTACAGTAAAAGGATCTTTGTCCTGAGGATGTCCAGTATGGTAGGTACCAGTAGGAGAGGATTTACAGAGGAGCAAAGGAATCACCTCAGTGGTTTAACCATAATAGTGTCCCTGATGTTAGGTGGAGGTGCAGTCATAATTTTAAAGACATGGCAGACCAATGAGCAAGTCTCCCCTCTAGGGAGAGCCAGGTCAGAGTAGATAGAATGAAGCAGTGGTTCAGAGTAGAGAGAATGAAGCAGTGGTTACCTGTCGGTTTACTCCAGCTGCAACATGGTTGTACTGCAGCCTGAGTCTACTCAGTTCAAGTTCTCTGAGGTAAAAGAGGGTAGGGACATCATACAGTAGAAATGGTGAAAAAGTACTATTTGATATTGTGAGGCAAGCTTCCCTTGCAAGATAGGGCCTAAGCCTATACAGCAGTCCAAGTTTCTAGTGCATGGTCTTTGTTACATAGTCGGTGTGGGGTCAAAATGGTAGTTCCTGATCAAAGTATATGACACCACCCCAGTCTAAACAGGCAAGATCATCTAAGAATATTGACTCATCAAATTTAGAGTAATCCTTAATTGCTATGATTCTAGGAGAGGATTCTGGCATACTAACATGTGAAAATGACAGCAGAAGGAGGCCTTATGGTCTGTTGAGTCTGCTTGATTGTGCAGCTGGCCCCTCAACCTGCAGCTGCCCCACCATCCCCACCCTCTTAATCACAACCCCCCCCCACCCTGTCCCAATCCCTCTTAAAGACACCCACCATTCTACAGGATACCACCTCTTCGGGCAGAGCATTCCGTCTGTCCACCTCTCGTTCAGTGAAAAAATGTCTCCTGATTTCCCTCTTGAATCGTTCTCCCTCCAATCTCAGCTGATACCCTCTCATATCCCTCCCTTTTCTAAGCTGGAAAAACCCTTCTGTATTAGCCTTATTTATCCCTTTAAGGTATTTAAAGGTTTCAATCATATCCCCCCTATCCCTCCTCTCCTCCAGGAAGTACATGTTCAGCTCACCCAACCTATCCCCGTAGGACTTTTCCTCCAATCCCTGGATCATCTTGGTCACCCTACTTTGCACCCCCTCAAACAATTTGATGTTCTTCTTCAGGAATGGGTACCAGTACTCCAGGTACGGCCTGACTAGAGATCTGTACAAGGGAAGCATCACCTCCCTATTTCTGGAGGATTTTCCCCTCGCTATACACACCAGCATCCTGTTGGCTTTTGCTGCCACCTTCCTGCACTGAGCTGAGTTGTTCATGCTGCCCATTATAAGCACCCCCAGATCCCTTTCCTCCACAGTGCTTTCCAGCTGCACCCCTCCCAGCTGATAACTCCTCCCCTGTTTCCTAGCTCCAAAATGCACTACCTTGTACTTCTTGGCACTGGACCCCAGCTGCCATGTTTCCAGCCACTCTTGTAGTTTGGTCAGGTCCTCCTGCAGACCCTTCCACCCTTCAATGTCATCTACCACAGTTTCAATCTTTGTATCATCACCAAACAGACTGATCCTACTCTGGATCCCATGTGAGATATCAGCAATGTATATCCCAAACAGCACTGGTCCCAGTACCGATCCCTGTGGCACCCCGCTCGTCACTTCCCCCGGTGATGAGAGTCCCCACCCCACCACCACCGTCTGCTGCCTTCCATTCAGCCAGTTGACGATCCATCTGACCATCTTTGTTCCCACCCCTATGTATTCCAGCTTCCCCCTCCCAGTCTCCCATACTGCATGGAATCAAAGGCCTTGCTGAAGTCCAAATACAGCAGAACATCCACCGCATGGCCCCTGTCCAGCTCCCTGGTCACCCAGTCATAATACTCAATTAGATTTGTCTGGCAGGATCTGCCCAAGACAAACCCATGTTGTTGGCTGTCCTGGAGACCATTGTCCTCCAAAAAGGTCATTAGCCTCTCTTTAAGGATTGTCTCCATGAGATTGATTGACTTGATGAGAGGCTTACTGGTCTGTAGTTGCCTGGTTCATCTCTAGGGCCACATTTGTGAATGGGCACCACATGGGCCATCCTCCAGTCTTGTGGTATGCATCCTGTGTCCAGGGAGGTATTAAGCAGGTCAACCAGTGGTCCTGCCAGGCTCTCCGCCAGCTCCCTGAGTACCCTAGGGTAAGTGCCTTGTCCACCCTAAGTGCCCTTAATCCTTCCAGAACTCTGTGCTTTGTAATCCCAATGTCAGTCACCCCTTCCCCCCACTACCCACTCCACCCCTTGGGGTATCTGCTGCCCTTTCCAGCCCGGAACACAGAGCAGAAGTATTCATTTAATGCCTCTGCCTGATCCACCCCCTTTTTCGCCCACCCTCCGTCCTTCCTAATTCTCACAGTCTGGTCCTTGTTCTTCCTTCTTTCACTAATGTATCTGAAGAAGTCCTTTTCTCCTTCCTTAATATCCTGTGCCAGACTCAGTTCTCTCTTGAAGCCTTGGCCACTCTGACTAGCCTGGTAACCTCCCTGGACTTCTTTGCATACTCATCCTTGTCAACCCCTCTTCCCAATGACTTGAGTTTCCGAAATGCTTTCCTCTTGGCTCTCACCCCCTCCATAACCTCTCGCATCAACCAACTGGGCTTCTTTGCCCTTCCCTTTTTACTCTGTGTCTTTGTACAAGTCTCAGTGGCCTCTGTCAGACCTTTTTTAATAATATCCCATTTCTGACTAGCATTCATGTCTGGTTGAATTCATTCCAGATACCTACACAAAATTTCCCCAATCCTTTTAAAGTCCCCACCTTTAAAGTCAATCACCCTGGTCCCTGTACCCCCTGTTTCCCTACCCATATTGAGCGTGAACCACATCAAGTGGTGGTCACTCCAACCCAGAGGGTCTGTAAAAGGGTCTGGTAAATGAACGTAGCCCAGGACGAATATTCAGAATAATTGCTCAAGTAGCTGCAGCATGGCTTAGTTCTTCCCTTATGTGTTCCTTCCTGTGTTGTTTGTTTATATCTGCACTATTTATGTACATAGGCTGGCCACCTATGATTTTATTTCAGTTTTATGTCTGTCCCTTTGTCCTTGTTGCCCCCCCCTTAGCTAAGTCATACTATCAGCTGTCAGCATTATTCAGCCAAACTAAACACTTATTGAGTTAATAGATGTAGAAATAGCTCATTTATGGGCAGTTTAAATACAGCATTTTTTATTTGTCTCTTCTGATATTCAGGACCTTGCTATGAGAGCCAGGGTCTGTTGTATCCTTGTTTAAAGAACCCTGAGAATCTCTGGTTAATAATAAATAAATTCCTTCCCCTGTTCGAAGCAAATAGCTACCGTATTTTAATTACGCTCCTGTGCGACTGCTGTATTCAGTCCCGAACGAGCTGCACGAACGTGCGCATAGTTGTGCAGCTCATATTGCCGATTTCGCCTAAAAAAAAGCTTAAAATGCTAAAACTCGCCCCGGAGCTGCCTGTAAAGTGGAGACGCTTCACTTTTATCGCTATAGCACCTCTCGGTTCGGCAGCTCACGGAGCGACTCCCTTCCACTAGCCTGTTCCCTTCCATAGCATCTGCACAACAACAGTTAGGAAGCAAACATTAGTGTACATAATAAAATACAGCACAAAGTGCCCCTACACAGTAGTTAGTGTTCTGATATATTGGCAAGGCAAAAAGTAAAACTAATAAATAATAAAAAAGGGTTTTACTCTCTGGCTTGTACTTCTGATGGCTTTGTAGGACTCCCTTTGTAAGTTCTCTCCCTAGGAGCCGGCAGGCCATTGTTCTGTTTATTTTATAAGGAAAAGAGATACAAGGGGAGGGGCTTCTTCCACAAGTGTAGCATTTTGATGATTTAGGGAGAATTATTCTGTTATAAATTCATTGCATGTAATTTTCTGTTGCTGGAAAAGATTTACAACTGTTTAAGCACAATTTGTTGAAATTCTAACATAGTTTAACCAAACATTTAAACATTTAATTGACAGACAAGTCTGTCAACCAATCAAAAGCATTCTTATCATATATATGGCCAGCTAAGGCAAAGAGATGTCAGCTGTAGCTGAGGGTGTTGTAGTGCAAACACCCACCTAGACTAGTGCCTTCTAGTTATGCTGCCACAATATGTTCCTTTTGTTTGGTGAGATGATGAAGTAACGCTTCTATAAGCTACCTGATTTCATTTTAATTTCTTTTGAACAAAACAGTCCACTTTTGTTTTTGTATTTTTTTTTTTTTGAAACTGACAATAAATCTACTGTGGAGAGTATCCTAGAAAGAACTTCTGCATCCGAGTCCATCTGTATGCCAAAGCCTCTTTCACTGGTGTCAGAAGTGGGATACTGGTTGGTGCTACACCCAACTGGGGGGTCTGTAACAAGACTCTGGTGGACTTCAAATGCAAGAAGAAAAAGCAGATTCTAGTTCCTTGCCAGGAGTGGTTATCGTTCAGTGGCAACATCCTATCAACTACCTCTCTTACCTGGTTTGGACCCTGTGGTAAGAAGAAGAGAAGGGAAACCTGCCACAAAGATGGAAGAAGAACCAATGGCACAAGCAAGTGGAGGAGGTACTGGGGAGGAAGTACCCCCTCTTGAGACCCATGAGCTGGTGAGATGGCTGTGCATGCACCAAGTAGAAATGGAGAAACAGAGGGAAAAGGATAAGAGAGAATATGAGGCTAGGTGGACTGATACATTAAGGGCCATACAAGCTTTGAGCACCAATCATCCACCTGAACAACCCCTTGGGGGGCATAAAGACATTAAACTGGTCAAACTAACCAACAGTGGTGATATAGAAGCCTACATCATGACGTTTGAAAGAGTGGCAGTGGCATGTGCATGGCCCAGGGACCAATGGGGAATCCATTTGGCATCATACCTAACAGGAAAAGTGCAGCTAGCCTACAGCCACATGGAAGTTGCCCAGGCGAATAACTATGACCAAGTCAAGGCTGCCATTCTGAAATGGTGTGATATCAATACCGAGACCTACCGTCAACGTTTTCGGACCTATCATTATCAGACTGCTGACAATCCTCAAGATGCATATGTCCGCTTGAAGGATTTATGTTTAAAATGGCTGCAACCCACCACAAGAACACTGGACCAGATATTAGAAACTATTGTTTTGGAACAGTTTATTAGAATATTACCGTACGATAGATGTCCAACTTTGGGTGAAGGAGCACCACCCAGAGACTTCAGAAGTGGCAATTCGTCTTGCAGAGGACTACATAGCAGCCTGACCTACCCGTTCAAAGGGAACAATATCCCATGGACATCAAACTCCAGCAGTCAGACAAACTTCACCTTCCTTTACTCCGGCCATCTCTCCAGTAGGGACAAAGATCTATCCAAAGACGAGTAAAGGATATAATCCAGACATCATCTGCTGAGAGTGTGAAGGGAAGGGACATATAGAGCGGTTTTGCCCTAAGAAAAAGACTGAGCCTACTCATCTAGCCGTAGCTAATTTGGGCCAATATATGCTTCCAGTACAGACAGGAGATAAAACAGTGCAAGGGCTCCTTGATTCTGGGAGCAGACAGACTCTGGTTCAAACATCTTTGTTAGATCCAATAACTGTATGTAGATCACACACAACTGGAGTCACGTGTATCCATGGGGACACACATCACTATCCTCTTTGTGACACAGTGTTGACTGTGCAAGGACAAACACAATCTATGAGGGTAGGTGATGTCTCAAATTTATCTGTACCCGTACTTATTGGGTATGACCACCCACATTTTTAATCATTATTAACTGACAGTCTTTCTGCAATGGTTACCAGATCCCAGGCTAGAGACAGTCTAGAACAAGTATTCCATTTTCTGAGGACATTTTCGGTGAATCTGGGAAAGAAAGAAAGTCAAGAGCTCAGAAAAGAAAGGACAAAATACAGTGGACTCAAACTAAAAGTGGGGAACGTAATAATGACATAAAAACTGTCATAGAGGGAAAAGACTTTAAAACTGCACAAAACAAGATGCTAGTTTAAAGGATTGTTTTTCTCAGATGTCTAATGCTAAAGGAGGGTCAGACAGGTATAGAATAAACAATGGTTTGTTATACAGAAAGTGTATCAACCCAAAGAGTGGGGAAGAGGTACAACAGCTTGTGGTTCCCCAACCATATAGACAACAACACTTAGAAATAGCTCATAGTATACCCCTAGCAAGACACCTGGGTAGAGACCACACATTGAGCCGCCTGTTATACCATTTTTTTTGGCCAGGCATCCACAAACAGGTTGCAGAGTTTTGTAAAAGCTGTGCGGAATGCCAAAAAGTAGCCAAAATAGAGAAAAAGGACAGGGTATCCTTACTTCCCCTACCCTTAATCACAACTCCATTTGAACGTATAGCCATGGATGTGGTGGGTCCCTTCCCTGAGAGTGCAAAAGGAAACCAGTATATCTTAGTGATTTGTGACTACGCCACTAAATACCCTGAAGCCATACCTTTGCGTAATGTCACTGCACCTAAGATAGCTGAGGAATCAGGCAAACTTTTTAGTAGGGTAGTTATACCAAAGGAGATCCTGACTGATAGGGGTAGTAATTTCTGTTCGACTTTGCTAAAAAGACTATATAAAATTTTAGGTATCGCTGCCATACACACTACCCCCTACCACCCCCAAACTGAAGGTTTGGTAGAGCGGTTCAATCAAACGCTGAAAAGAAAATGTTATAAAAATTCAGTCAGGAGGAAGGTTGTAGATGGGACATGTTACTACCCTACTTGATGTTTGCATACAGAGAGGTACCCCAGGCCTCTACAGGATTTTCTCAGTTTGAATTGCTATATGGACATAACCCCCGAGGCCCTTTAGACCTTATAAAAGAAGAATGGGAAGAGGGGCAAGCACCACAGGGCCTGAAACCTAATGACTATATTTATCAGCTCAGGGAGAAGATAGCAAAATACATGGAAAAGGCTCATCACATTAACACCAAACATCAAGATATACAGATATTACATTACGATAAGGGGACAGGTAGTAAAGAATTTGAAGAAGGGGACAAAGTTTTATTGTTGCTCCCATCCACAGAAAATAAGCTATACATGAAATGGCAGGGGCCATATACAGTACTTAAACGAACAGGACCAGTAACATATCAAATAGAATTACCGGACAAGAAGAAGAGATGTAATGTATACCACGTTAACGTATTAAAAAGATGCGTAGAAAGAAAAGACCCTTTTGTTGGATACATACACCCCGAACTCCCCATTAGTGAACTAGATTTAAGACTAGAAAACAAAGGGGGTATCAATGATATGAATATAAATCCCCAATTAACTATGCAGCAAATGGCTGAGTTACACACTGTGTTATAACCTTTTGCTAATTATTTCACCGGAACACCTGGAATAGTGAAAGATGTAGTTCACAAAATAAATATTACACAGAAAGAGCACATAAGACAAAGACCCTACAGAATTCCAGAAAGATTGAGGGTTGATGTGGAAAAAGAACTTCATATGATGCAACAGTTGGGAATTATTGAACCATCACATAGCAAATGGAATTTTCCCATCGTAGTTGTAGGGAAAAAGGAGGGTGGGGTTCGAATCTGTTTAGACTTTAGACGGTTAAATGAAATTTCTAAATTTGACAGTTACCCAATGCCACGCATTGATGATATCCTGGACCACCTGGGGAAAGCACAATATATCACCACCCTCAACCTGACTAAAGGATACTGGCAAGTTCCCCTAGATATTAATGACAAGGAGAAAACAGCCTTTAGCACTCCTATTGGCCTATTTCAGTTTACCGTAATGCCTTTTGGGCTTCACGGTGCTCCTGCCACTTTCCAAAGACTCATGGATAAACTTCTGTCACCACATGCAGCTTTTAGTGCAGCCTACATGGATGATGTGGTAATATTTAGTAAAACCTGGTCTGACCATCTACATCATCTAGCTGTGGTATTAGACACCATAATTATAGCAGGCCTAACCATTAACCCATCAAAATGTTCCTTAGCCATGCAGGAAACTGAATATTTAGGATTCCAAATAGGTGGGGGGCATGGTAAAACCTGTAAAGTCAAAAATTTAAGCCGTAGCTAACAGTCCCAGACCTGTAACAAAATAAGATGTTAGATCCTTTTTAGGACTTGCCAGCTACTACCAGCATTTTATACCTAATTTTGCAACATTGGCTAGTGTACTCACTAATTTGACAAAAAAACGCCAACCCAATAAAGTAGTATGGACCCCTGCCTGTGAGGAAGCATTTTCTGTAATTAAAGCAATATTATGTTCTGCTCCTGTACTACGTACACCTGATTTTACATTACCCTTTATTTTACAAACTGATGCCTCAAACTGCGGCATTGGAGCTGTGTTATCACAAGTTATTGAAGGGGATGAGCATCCCATAATACATATTAGCAGAAAATTGCATGAGAGAGAAACCCGATATTCTATGATAGAAAAAGAATGTTTAGCAATACGCTGGGCCATTGAAGCATTACGGTTCTATTTATGGGGAGGTGAATTCGAACTCTGGACAGACCACAATCCTTTATGCTGGTTGAATGTCATGAAAGACCGCAACCCTCGCATAATGCGATGGTATCTGACATTGCAGCCATACTGCTTTAAAATTAAACATCGGAAGGGTACCGAACATAAGAATGCAGATTTTCTGTCAAGATATGGCTATGAAAGCAGCCAAGGTAAGTCCTATACAACAGACCTCGGGGTATGTAAAAGTAGTAATAATGAAAAGCCTTAGCAATAGTGAAAGGTATTGTATTTCACTATCATGATAAGGAAGACTTTGATAAGGGGACCCCGAGGTGGAGCCTGAGGAGTGGGTGGGCTTTGGCCCCATCTCTTTCTAGTAAGAGATCTGAACCTGGTATAGGACTCAAATAATCAAAAAAAAAAAAAACTATGTTTTTTTTTTTTTTTTTATCTTAAGTGGGGAGGAGAATGTAAAAGGGTCTAGCAAATGAACGTAGCCCAGGCCGAATATTCAGAATAATTGCTCAAGTAGCTGCAGCGTGGCTTAGTTCTTCCCTTATGTGTTCCTTCCTGTGTTGTTTGTTTATATCTGTACTATTTATGTACATAGGCTGGCCACCTATGATTTTATTTCAGTTTTATGTCTGTCCCTTTGTCCTTGCTGCCCCTTCCCCTTAGCTAAGTCATACTATCAGCTGTCAGCATTATTCAGCCAAACTAAACACTTATTGAGTTAATAGATGTAGAAATAGCTAATTTATGGGCAGTTTAAATACAGCATTTTTTATTTGTCTCTTCTGATATTCAGGACCTTGCTATGAGAGCCAGGGTCTGTTGTATCCTTGTTTAAAGAACCCTGAGAATCTCTGGTTAATAATAAATAAATTTCTTCCCCTGTTCGAAGCAAATAGTGGCGTATTTTAATTAAGCCCTGTCGCACCTTCAGTCCGAGCAGGCTGCGCGAGCGTGCGCATAGTCGTGCAGCTCGCATTGCCAATTTGCCTAAAAAAAGAGCTTCAAATGCTGAAACTCGCCCCGGAGCTGCCTGTAAAGTGGAGACGCTTCACTTTTATTGCTACAGCACCTCTCGGTTCGGCAGCTCACGGAGTGACTCCCTTCCACCAGCCTGTTCCCTTCCATAGCGTCTGCCCAACAACAGTTAGGAAGCAAACATTAGTGTACATAATAAAATACAGCACAAAGTGCCCCTACACAGTAGTCAGTGCTCTGATATGTTGGCAAGGCAGGGTAAAAGTAAAACTAATAAACAATAAAAAAGGGTTTTACCCTCTGGCTTGTAGTTCTGATGGCTTTGTAGGACTCCCTTTGTAAGTTCTCTCCCTAGGAGCCGGCCGGCCATTGTTCTGTTTATTTTATAAGGAAAAGAGATACAAGGGGAAGGGACTTATTCCACAAGTGTATAATTTTGATAATTTAGGGAGAATTATTCTGTTATAAATTCATTGTATGTAATTTTCTGTTGCTGGAAAAGATTTACAACTGTTTAAGCACAATTTGTTGAAATTCTGACATAGTTTAACCAAATATTTAAACATTTAATTGACAGACAAGTCTGCCAACCAATCAAAAGCATTCTTATCATATATATATGGCCAGCTAAGGCAAAGAGATGTCAGATGTAGCTGAGGATGTTGTAGTGCAAACACCCACCTAGACTAGTACCTTCTAGTTATGCTGCCACAATACATTCTTTTTGTTTGGTGTGATGATGAAGAAACGCTTCTGTATGCTACCTGATTTAATTTTAATTTCTTTTGAACGAAACAGTCCACTTTTGTTTTTGTATTTTTTTTTTGTGGAAACTGACAATAAATCTACTGCAGAGAGTATCCTAGAAAGAACTTCTGTGTCCGAGTCCATCTGTATCCCAAAGCCTTTTACAGGGTCCTCTACCCCAGTTCTCTTACACCCTCTTCATTTGAAAGTACTGGGTCCAGCATCCTCTCTAATCTAGTCAGCTCATGTACCAACTGCACCAGTAAGCTGTCCTGAAATACATCTAGTATGACCTGCTCCCTTGCACTCATGGTGGTTGGAGAGCTCCAGTCCGCCCCAGGTAGGTTGAAGTCCCCCACCACCACTGTGTTCCCCTTCCTACAGACCCTTCTGATTTGCTCAGCTTGCTCTCTATCCAGGCCACCCCCTTGTGCTGGTGGTCTGTATACTACACCCATCCTCAGTGTTCTACCTTTCGAGTCCTGAAACTGCATGCATAGGGCCTCTGTTCTGTTTTCATCCTTTATACACCTTATCCCTTCCCCCTACATAGAATGCCACCCCCCCTTTCCCTGTAGTCCTATCCTTCCTGAATATTCTATACCCTGGGATCATCATATCCCAGTCCTGGTACTGGGTGGCCCATGTTTCCATGATGGCAGCAATGTCTACCTTCCCCACTGCCAGGAGAGTCTGCAACTCAGCTGACTTATTACCTAGGCTGCTCACATTCAGCATGACCACCCTCCATCCCATTTCCTTACTTACTTTTCACTGGTTTCCCCCCTCCCCCCATGCCTCTTCTCTGACTTCTACCCTGTTGACATGGAGGTAAGCTCATCTGGCTCCCCTCTTTGGGATCCCTACCTACCAGATATCCACTCACCACCACTCAACCTAGTTTAAACCCACCTTTGCTGCTATGTACCCCTCTATCCCCTGCTTTAATGCTCCCTTCCCCGCTCAAGTGTAGCCTGTCCCCTGCATATAGATCGTTATTGTCCCAGGTTCTGCCCCAGCTACCCACTAACCCATACCCCTTGGATTAATACTATTCTCCCAGCCATATGTTGAACTCTGTAATCCTCCCTTTCCTCACTGTATTGGCGCAGGGCACTGGAAGCACCTCTGAGAATGCCACTGATTCCCAAGCTCCTCACACAACTATCCCAGCTCCTCAAACTTCTCCCTCACAACTTCCACCATCTCCCCCACCAGTTCATTCATACCCATATGCACCACAAGATGTGGTTTCTTCCCACCCCTACGTGCACACTTCAGAATTGATTGCCTTGCCCTGCTCTGCCCACCATTAACCTGGGTATGGACTGTACCCATATACGACTATGTCTTTCCCCCTTACTGCCCCATCTTATCCCTTTTAGTATGGAATCCCCCTGCACTAGTATCCCCCCTCATTATTCCTTGTCCCTGCCCCCACCTATTACCAAGGTACTCATCTCTAGAGGCCACCGTATTTGTAGCTCTGCCCTTCCCTCATGGCTTCCTCCCCACCCTGACCTGTCCCCTTACTGTTCCTCTCTATCTTTCACATCCTCCCAACCTCCCTAGACCCCCTTCTGACCCTCCTGTCCTCCCTACCTGCATTGCTCCTGTCCTCTTCCTCTTTGCTCCCTCTGACCATCCCTTCAGCTGTGCTTCTCCCTTACCCATGTCCCTCCTCCGACAGACTACTGTTCACTGTACATTCCCTCCCTGTCCCTCTTCTGCCCCTCCTGGAGATCCTTCCCCCTCCTCTACCACCAATGTTGCCAGCACCTTACCTGATAGGGCCTCCCCCCCTTTCAATTGTTCTGCACCCTCCTTCATGCTTGCATCTGCGTCTTCCCCTGTGTGCTCTTCAGCTCCCTTTTCCGGATCTTCCCCCCATTTCGCCTGTAGTGGGTCAAATCTATTCTTCTGTTCTAAGTCCACTGCCTGTACCCCCCTGGTCAATAGTCCTCCCCTTGCTCCCTGCTCCCTTGTCCTCTGTGCAGGCTTTGGACCTTTATACTGTATCGCCATTCCCTCAGGATTCTCTTGTGCCCATTGCTGCCCTTATCTGGGATTCCTGTATCTCCTCTGGTGCCTTCCCCACCCCACTCCCTTTGCACTCATGCTCCACAACTTTCCTTCAGTCCCCATCCCATCTTTCCCTTCCTATGGCTGAGTTTTCTCCTTGTCCTCCTGCAGCTCCCCTTTTGACTGTGCCTTGTCCCCCCACAGTCCCCCCTCTAGCTGCTGTAGCTCCCTCAGTAGGACCCCTCACGTCCTCCCATCAACTCCTCTCCCTTTCCCAGCTTAGTACCCATCTCAGCCATCCCACCTCCTCCTTTAGCTGTGCAATCTGCCTACATACCATACAGCCCTTCATTTTCCAGGCTATATTCAGTACCGTGGCTGACCCACACCAGTGCACCCTACCACCCTCCTAGAGATGCTCCCAGCCTTTGAGGCAATGGGACTCTGCCCTGAATATGTCCCCACAACCTACTCCATTTTCCCTCCAATGTGATTCCCCGCCCCCATATTCTCCTCTTGCCTATGTTAAGCTTTTGGTTTAGGCCCAAGGGTGAGATTTTCCCTGTTTAAAAGTTATGTGTTTCTATGCCCTGTGACTTTCATACTTCTGGCCAGGGAATGACATGGGCTACACCTGCCAGTCCTGTCCACCTATCTTAGGAGAGCTCCTACCCTATAAATATGCAGTACTCTGGGGTGGAGGAGGGATGGGGAGGGTGGAATATGGGCCCCACCCCAACTCTCCCGAGAGTCAATCAGCCCTGACCCTTTCCCCACCGAGACCTCTCAATCCCCACACAAAGGTACAAAGCCTAACTGCAGTTTCCTGTCGGAGTTCCACACCTGAGTGAATCTCACACACTAACAGCTCCAAAAATTCAAACAGCACAGATTAAATATCACAGCCCAGAATTTCAGTCAGTAACAGTTGTAACAGATTCAAATCACCACCATCTTATCACCTCACAGCACAAACAATTCCAATATCAAAATCAAACAGAAAAAAAAGAAATTACCCAGCACTTCCCTGACAGCTCTCTTGCTTCTGCTGCTCCGCCAGTGAACCAGTTAGCCAAGAAGGAACCTGATATTTATCCCTCCCCCTCTCACATGGCATGGCATATTATTTTTCCAGATGCAGTACACTGGAGAGTGGACACCAAGAGCTAGGGCACCTGCTGCCTTATTCTATTGGCCCTAGTAACACAAATTTTGTTCAGCAGAGTATGATTTCCAGTTTTATTATTAAGCCTGGGGGTACTGAATAATCTGAGTGAGACCGGCCTCAGAGAAGGATGCTTTGTGACCAGTGAAGGATTTGTCAGCCTAGTTTAAGTTAAAATCACCCAGAAGGATTTCTTCTCCAGGTAGAAACAAACTGAGTGACGCAGTGAGGTCCATACCTCTCAACTGTCCCTGATTTTCAGGGACGTCCCTGATTTTGCCTCAGAATTTTACTCTGTCCCTCCTAAAATTTGTGTTTCCGTGACCAAACAGAGGGAGTTGTAAACACAAAATAATACCAGACATTAAAGTTACAGACTTGTTCTTCCTTAGAAAATGCATTTTACACTTAAGTCCCTTATTCTACCAGCTTCCTGAGTGGATACCATTAATTTTGAAGATGTGTCCCTGATTTTGGTCATTTGCCCCTGAATTTTTTAAGCCTTGTCCCTGATTTATGAGGCAGGAGGTTGAGAGGTATGGTGAGGTCATCAAGTGCTGACCTGGCAACACTACTGTGGTTATATACACATCCCGTGAATAATGATTTAGAATTACAAAGGATAAGATTAACCTAGAGACACTCCCAGCGAGTTACCTAGAACAGGCATTTCAACAAATCTGGCAGTGAGTACAGATCAAATGTACAGTAGCCCCCCCACCCCATTTTACCCACCCAGCCTTTCCGAAAAATCCTTGCAGTTAAATTTCATGTGAGAGAACACAAGGCTTCAACTAGACTGCAGAGATGGCTAAAATGTGAGGTACATAGCCAGCCACCCACGCTTCAAGTTTGTGGAGCTTTGACCTTCAGCTGCTAATGTTCATGTGAAGCATTTTTTAGCCCTCTTTTAGAGTTTTTTCCAGGAGGGATCATTGGGGGATAAGACATGGGAGTTTTGAGGGGAGGGACCAGGATTACGTTAAACATCCAAAGCACTTAGCAAGAGAATAAGCAGACAATCAGTATTGTTATAATCTGCACCCTTTAACCTCCAATACCACTATGCCTCTTTACAGAGATTATCTAAATTCAAAGTGCAGTTTTTAGAAGAAAGTTTAGTTTAACCTTTTGTTAGTCACATTCACCTTGCTTGTTTCCACTTCCATATTTGGATCCAAAACTGTTTTGTTTGGGTTTACTGATATGGGGGGAAGCGTAGTCACTTGGTTTCCTGATGTTGGAAGAGAACTTAGCAGATATTCCATTGTAGTGTACTGAGACCCCTTGTTCCACACTGAAATCCAGCGCAGTCAAAATGTTGTTGTACCACAGTTCAAAGTTCATAGAATGAGGTTACACCACACTGTGGTACAACAACATCTTGGTTGTTTTTCAGAGCACATGAGACAGCACTTCCTGTAATGGAAAAGCCTCCGTGCACACATCTCAGTATTCAAACAGTCAATACTGTGACAGGATGGCGGCAGCGTTTTTTTCCAAGGTGGCTGAGGAGCACTTGGTGAGCCGCAAAATAAGCGGACAAAATGTAAAACTGCAAATGACTGTTCGTTTTAATGGAATATCATAGTTTTTTGAACAAGGGGCCTCCATATACTATACAAAATACTGGCTGGGTTACTGTGCCCAACCATCCCGTTCTGCCACCTCAGGGTTTTTATTCCGTAGGACCTCTAGAACTTTGCTCTCGAGGTCAAATGGAATCAGAACCCCTCGGTGGCAGCACATACTGGTTGCGCACAGTAGCCCAGCCAATATTCTCTATATAGCTTCCTTCAGTCTCTCAGCTTTGCCAGTGCTTGCACTTAGAGTATCTACAATAATTATATCAGTGTCTCCTTTCTCCACAGAATCAGAGGATCTAGCAGGCAGTAAAGTGTACACTGGCACTAGCCAAGCAATGGGGGGAGGGTGAGAGTGTTGCTACCAGTCTTTGTAACTACGGACTAAACTGAATTCAGATCTATTGTCTCTAGATCCACGAGGTTTTTTAAACTCTGTGACAACAAGGCATTACACTGGTTTCTAACATTAAAAGTTAATTCTCTTTGAACCAGTACCTTGCTCGGTCTCTTTATCCCTCTGACTGGCATTTGTTTTTTTTCATGGCATCTTGTGTGGAGTTTGCATTTCCCGGTGTCCATCTGGGGGATTTGTTCTATGACAAGGGAGGGTAGGTAAAAGTTACAACATGCCAGCTTAAATACTTCTGAGCCAGTAAGTAAACTTCAGAGTTCAAAGAAACTGATGTATCTTCTCTGTGCGTTTAGCATGTTGTAGCCAGAAAAACACTATGTCTGTTAATACTAAGTGATGCAGTGCTGACAGATTTCAAAATGTTTTCCTCTTGGTTTATCTTCACCAAACTACAAAGCTATGCAGCTGACAGTTAACTCTCCCACTGATTTTAAGCAGCAATGTAAACTAATTGTTGTATGAAGAGTTCTTCTAACAAACAATGAACAAGCATAGACTCGCACTCGGAAAGATTTGATCCATGTAAAAATAAATCACATTCCAAGCAAACTGGTTCTTATCAATTTATTTAAGTAGCAGCCAGTGGTACACACAAAAACAGGGGCTACTTTGGTTTGTGCGATATGGTGCAGCTTAAATTTATAAGAGCCATTTTGCTAAGAATGTGATTTATTTTCACATGGGATTAAGTCTTCTCGAGTGTGAGTCTCTGCTTGTTTGTGACATTGATGGAAGTGGCTTTTTTTTCACTGAGCACTGAACCTGGATCCTGGATGCACAGCATGCCTCTGTCTATAACTTATAACAAACAAGCATTTGCCAATGCTGAGTGTTCGCCGCGTGCACTGGTATCATAGTGGGTGTGCGGTGCTGATACCACTGAAAGTGACATTAAAAATTGCTTCAGTGATGGAATCATTTTATTAACAGTTAAGAATGCAAAGCAGAAGTGATAATGTTGGGCAGTGTAACTGTCCTGTTTGTTAATATTTGTGCCCCAAATTTTCAACATACCCTTCTTATGACCCCGCCTCATGAACAAGTGCAGAGAAAATGTTCAGCTCCCGCCCAAAAGGTGATTTTGTGCAGCAACTGCAAAATCACCCCTCGGGATGTAAAAACACATTTTGGCCAAGATCTAAAAACTAACAGCTATCACATTCATGAGGTGCTATGAAGAAATGGCTATACTGAAAATTTGGGGTCAAAATATTGAAAATTGCCAAAGTTATGAGCCTGTGTTCACAAATTTCAACACAGGCTCATAACTTTATTATTTCTTAATAGTTTTACAGCAAATTTTCAACATAGCATTCTTATGGCCCCACCTCATGAAGAAAGGCAGATAACAATTTCAACTCCTGTCTAAAGGGTGATTTCATGCAGCGACTGCAAATCACGTTTCTGGATGCAAAAACACTTTTTGGCCAGTATCTGAAAAATGACAGCTGTCACATTCAGGAGGTGCTGTGAAGAAATGACTATATTGGTAATTTTGGGTCAAAATATTAAAAATTGACAAAGTTATGAGCCTGCATTTGCAAATTTCAAAGCAGGCTCATAACTTCATTGTTTTTTAATATTTTTACACCAAGTTTTCAACATAGCCTTCTTATGACCCCACTTCATGAACAATGGTGCAGAAAATTTTCAACTCCTGCCCAAAATGTGATTTTGCACAGCGACCGCGAAATCACCTTTCAGGCCAGATTTACCTAATATCACTTGTGTTGTTCATGAGGTAGACGTCCCAAAAAGGTATATTGAAAGTGTGGGACAAAAATATGAAAAAATGGCCAAGGTATACCACTAAGTTGAAAACCCCTTTGAAATACATTGAAGCTGAAAACCCCATTAAAATGAATTGAAGCGCTTACCTCAGGTCGCAGTTGGGGTTTGAAGAGTGAAGACGTTTGTGCGGTCCAAGGAAGATTATGGGGATGGACATCCAGTGGGTAAGTATGGGGTGGGGGTGTGTGAGGTGGGGGGTTCTGAGTGTGAGTGTCGGTGGGTAACGGTGCAGCAGACAACGATGGACAGTTTTCTTTTTTCAATTAAAAAAAGATGAGGGACAGATTTCTTTATTTCAGGGACAGGACACAGGGGGATTGGGCACCCCAGTGTCACTAGGGGACAGTATTGCAATAGTTGAGGACGCTGGGGGATTGGGCATCCCAGTGTCACTAGGGGACAGTATTGCAATAGTTGAGGACACTGGGGGATTGGGAACCCCCAGTGTCACTAGGAGACAGTATTGCATTAGTTGAGGACACTGGGGGATTAGGCACCCCCAGTGTCACTAGGAGACAGTATTGCAATAGTTGAGGACACTGGGGGATTGGGCATCCCCAGTGTCACTGACTTATGTTTGGGAGGGCACAACAGACATCAATGAGCAGTTTTCTTCTTTTCAGAGGGAAAAACTGATGAGGAACAGTTTTATACACTGGGGGATTGCGCACCCCCAGTGTCACTACTGTGTGGGGGAGGAGGGGTGCTACCAGGGAGGGTTGGCTTGGGGGACAAGTAGGGTTGCCAGAAACAGACATCAATGGACAGTTTTCTTAGTTGCAGGCATACATTCCAGGCTGGCCATGACAGATCAGCCTGACTTGCTGGGCAGCACGATTCAAAGGAACAGCAACTTCTTTTGTAGTTGGTGCCATCCCCGCCCAGCAAGCCAGAAACTCATCATTGTCAGCCTGGGTGCTGATTGGTATGGCACAGTTGCACTCCTGCAACATTGCTCTGCATTGGATGGACAGTGTCACACCCCTCAAAGGACATTCTCATACCAACGTGTTCACCTGCGCGTACGGACAAACATAAAAAGGCTGAAGATTTAGCGACAAACAAGCGGCTAATTATAAAATTGTATAATAATTTCCTTTGAAACATACAATGACAAAGGAGATTTAGTGGGGAGGTTTTGGCATCTTGCTTCCATTCTCTCCTACTCACAATCGGAAGTCACTGCTGGCCATCAGAGCCATAACTGAGTGTGGCAGGGTGTGGCAGGCTCCTATATCAGACTCTGTAGAAACAAAGTGGTAGCAGCTCTGTGAGGGAGGTGGGATCAATGGCTAGAAAAGGGGACCTTCAGCTGATTCAGCAGCATCTAAGCAGTGGCAGCCAAGTGCAAGGCAAAGTGTGAGCATCTGGAGTCTGACTAGAGTTTGGCAGGTTTCTATGTCAAATTCTGTAGGAACATCCTGCCTGTATCTTGCCAGCTTGTGTACCCAGCCTCCTATCTTGCCTACGTGAGTGTTACATAATGCCCTCCCTCCCAAAGTCTGCTGTGTCTGCCAGCCCTCTGGCTCTCCCTCTGCAGCTCAAGCAAGATCTCTGGCCATAACTGAAATGCCTGTCAGTGTGCTGTGTGGGAACAAAGATTGTTGTATGCTGTGTGGTCAGACGCGAAAGTTATAGCATACTTCTCTCTCCTCATGCTTGCTTCCAGCTGCCTGCAAAAACTGAAACTCTGACTGATTGCTCACTTAGCCAATAATGGTGGTGGCAGCACCGTGAGGTGGTGGACTCAGCCATTAGGAAAGGAGACATCCAGCTGATTCAGTGGTATCTAAGGGGTGATGGTTAAATGCAAAGCAAAGCATAACAGTCTGGAGCCTGACTGGAGCCAGATTGGAAGGACTGCAGAGTGGGCCACAGGACTCTGTTTAGTGAGTACTTTGTTGGATAAACAGTGGTTAGCAAGGTTTGATAGTTTTAATTTATTGATGCACATTTGTATAGTTAATTTATTATATTTTGTGGTGTATCTATTGGGATACACTTTACTACAGTGGCCCTGGAGTGCAAAATGCAGACAAAAAAAAGAAACAAGCAATCCAGGGAGTAAAGCAACAATCCCAAAATGATATGCAAACAAAAAAGGCAAAGTAACAGCATCACAATATGGTAGCCTTGAAGTGCAAAACACAAACCAAATAGTAAAAGGCAATCAAACGCCAAGCTGGCTCACTGGTACAGTGGTAGCACTACCGCACATGACGCCTGTGATTGGGATTCAGAAGCAAGCTGTTGTCACTGAGGAAAGGCCAGGGGGAAGAGAATCAAGAGGCCCAGGGAATGCTGTCCTCCACTGGGGAGGGAGGGCTGCTTCCCTCATCATTTCTCTACCACCTGGGTAACCACAATAGTAGTGTGGCAGGGGAACATGAATGAGAAGGGGCACCTGCATGTGTGCATCATGATGTTGCCACCCACACTACCCCAGGACCAGGGAAAGAAAATGCACAAAATGGGCCCTGGCACCAGGGGACTTCAGCCTTGCTATATCCTGCCTACCCTGCCTACCACTCATAACCAGGATGTGTTCAGGGAGAGGGGCTGAAGCCACAAATTCTATCAAAGGGGGTTCCTGGCTCCTCATTATCCCTGCCTGGGGAGTGTCTCAGGCTACAGTATGATCCCTTGAAGACACCTAATGGGAAAGTGGCAATGGAAAGCCCGGGTGCCAGAAAGAGCAGGGGGCATAAACACATTTAAAAAACTGCAATCCAATGATTAAAGCAACAACAATAAATGAAATGCAAACCAAAAAAGTAAAGCAACAAAACCATACACAAAGTGTGAGGCCACAAAAATAAACTAACAAAACAAAAACAAATGTACAGTGTCCCCAAAAATAAAATTACAAATAAAAAATCCAATGCAATGAAACAGTAAAGTGCATCCCAAAATGAAAAATGTAAATAATCTATTAGCACAAGAGAAAAGGAATGCAAGCAAACATTTAGCACAACTTAAAAGTAAATGGCCAGCCCTCAGGTACAGCAGTAGCAATACCATCTGCGACACTGATAATCCAAGTTTGGCAGTGATCTTGGGAGTTGGAGGGCCGGCTGGGGTGAGAAGGATCGAGCTTCCAAGGCATTGCTCTCCTCCTCCTCCTCCAGGGGTCGGGCGGGGGGACAAGGATCCTGGCACTCGTCTGACACCTAGCAGAGACACAGGAGTTTGGCATCCTGGGCTGTCAAGGCACATGGGAGGTGCAGCAGCTGTCGATGCACATTGCTCAGCAGCAAGCGACATGACACCACTGCAAGTCTGTACCTCCCAAGGGGGCACAAGGAAAGGGACAAAACACAGCACCAAGGCCCTGCACACAGCTATCCAGGTGACAAAATCTGAGCTCACCAGATTCTGTCTCCAGTGGGGTTTGGGGGACCCTACCAACACTGCCGGGGGTAAGCCTTAGTGGAATAAGCTGGTGAGATGTAAGTCCTGGAGGACACTGGGGTGACAGGGCTGGGGAGACCAGAGGATAGGGTCCGGTGGGTGCATGGGAGAAAAAGAATAACTCCAAAGAGTGAATATAAACAAAAAATGTACATACAAACTAAAAAAAGCATTGCACTACTAACATGAATTAAAAAAATGCCTTAATCTTTGCTTGCATATTTTAGTAGTGCAGCCAGACCCCCCCCAACACACACACACACACACACACACACACACACATTCCAAAGACCAAAAAAGGAGTTGCTGGTCACAAGCTGACTGTTCCAACTCCTCTGCCCAGCTGCAGAGACCCTTCCATTTATTCGCTTCTGCTGGGGACTCCTCTCGAGGACAAGCAGCACCAGCCTGACAAGTTTAATGCACTTACGGGCCCGGATATTCAAAATGCACCACAAAGGTGTGCAATAGCAGGAGCAGGTGCAAGTCCACTGCGCCCATGCACAACACACGTGATATTCAAACACTGCTCAGGTCAAGATGCGCCTGCAGCACATGACTGAATATCACACCAACTGCGCCATAGCGCAACCAGGGATGTGCAGTGGCGCAGGTCAGATGTGCAATAGCATAACCAGGGACACCTAGTGGAGCAGGGCAGCAGTGCAACAGCACTACCAGGGATGCGCAGGGACAGGATGCAGGGGCCCACCACCCATGGTAGGGATGGGCAGAGAAGCACACAGCAGAACAGACATCGTCCCCCACACCCCATGCACTGCACAACTGGAGAAGAGCAGGAAGAACCACTGGCACAGGGACACCAGCAACAAACCCACCACCGGGGCATGGTGCCACAGCACACCCCCTTGCAAGCTGTGACAATCACACATGGATGCCCATCCACCCTGTGCCACACCATCCCACCAATGCAGAGCATACCCTGCACCATGATCCCCATACACCCTGCCCAGGAGTAGTGCCCAACAGTGCAGGACACCCCCAGCATGCCACCACCCCCACTGTGACAATACAACCCTGTGCACCAAAGAACCATGCAATGGAGGTCCACCACGAGCACCCGTCAGCGGGCGGCAGCAGACAGCGATGCAACGACTGCATACACAGTGCCACCACGCACGTTCCCCCCCCCAGGTACAGCTGTGAGACTGACCATGCATTGGCACATGAGGTACCCCACACGTGACATGGCATGCCCTGGACCCCACCACCAGTGGTACAGCACCCTGCACACCCTGCCAAGGACACACCCCATCCCAGCACTGGCCACAACAGCCAGTGCAGACACCTACAGTGTTGCATGAAACCATGCGCCACACAGGATGCAACACAGTGCACAGGCAAACAACCACCCATACCCAAGGGCACACCAACACAGGGACACAGTAGCAGGTCAACCAAGCCCCCGGCATGTGGCCACGGCAGCTGTGTACACACAGCCAGACCTCCTCCATGGCACAGGTGTGCCAGCCACCCTGTGCAGGCACCACGATGCCGTACACCACCAGTATGCGGCTGGAGCACAAGTGACAGACAGTGGAGCACATCCCCTGCAACAGACACAAGTGACAGCATCAAGGTGGGACAACAACAGCGGAGGCAACAGTGCCACCCAAGGCAGACGTGAACCACACCAGTGACAGGAGGCAACCCGGCATCGTGCTGGGTACAGTGGCAGTCCAGCATGGGCAGCCACCACTGACATGCCAGTGGACTGTGCAGGTCACAGACATGCAAGGGTGGCAGCTGCACAGGCCATAGACGGTCTGACAGGTGCGCCATGGACACAGTGCATGCACCGTGTACCACTGCACACAGTCATCCAGTGCACAGAAAACAACACACAAACCACAGACAGTGACTGAGAGCTACACCCACACCAAACCCGCCTCCCCTATGGACACACACACACACACACACACACACACACACCCATGATAGCACCACCCTCAACACCATGCACACCACTGCAGCTGAGCACCATTAGCACGCTGCAAATCAGAGACCACCACAGTAGGCATAACTAAACAAATGTATTGTAACAGTATTAACAAAACTATGTACAGATATTTACAAAACAAAAGGGGTGAGGGCCACCAACTGGGTGGGGATGGGTAAGGGCGAGGTGAACATATGGGAGAGGAAGGAGGGGTGTGAGGTGGAGTCCGGGGAGGTGTAGTCCAGGGTTGGAAGTAGTTCAGCGGGATCCCCGCTCCCCACTCCTATGGCACCTCCTGCCATGTCTCAGTCTCACACCATGCTGCTACACCCTCTGTAGAATCTCAAGAGAGGCCCTGACCACCTGAAGTAGCTCCTGCAGCGTCCTCTCAATGTGCACCATCCGTCGTATACCTAGGACAAGGGAGCAGAGTCAATAGGTGTGAAGGCACAGCCCCCTGCATCCCACCCATTGTGCATGGCATACAGTCGTGGGACACGCCCCTGTGATGGTGTGCGACCACCCACAGTGATCGTGTCCACAAGACCTGCCCACCCAGGTGCACACAGCCATGTGGACCGCTGCACACACCCATCGCCCAAATCCCGCACAGCACCACCGTGGCTGTACAGTGACATGGCTTTGCGGTGTGAAGGCAGTGGCACAGCCATGTACCCTGTGCACGCATGAACCACCAGTGATGCACACCCACACATGCAGTGCCACTGGACAGTGCTGACTGTACCATGTGGTGTGCACGGCAGTGGTGTCAATGGATGGTGGCCATGCCCCACCACCCACCCTGCTACACAGCAGGCACAGAAAACCTGGATGTAAGGCACTCACCATCATTGGGCTGGTCCTGGCGCTGAGCCTGTATGGGAGCTCTGATATGGGGATGTAGCTGACGTCTCTGCCTCTCTTCCCTCGCACATCGACGCTCTACAGGGCCCAGGGTACAAACATGGAGAGAGGAACATCAGTACAATCCAATAGCAAAGGCCCCCCACCCCCAGGTGTGTGCGATGCCACACAGCCAAACCATTCAGCCCCCCATCCCTATACCACCACCACTGCCCACACTGGACGGACCCCCCCGTGTGGTGGACACATGCCCACCGTGATACCCATATGGACACAACCAGTGTAGGGATGGGGCATCTACCTGGCCGTGGAACAGCACCTTTCCTGGCGCATGCCTGCAGGCGGGTAAGCCTGTCCGGGTCCATCCGCTGTAGGTCCCCGTACCGGTGTCGGCACTGCTCAGCTGTCCTCCATATCCCTGTCACCTCCTCCAGTGCCACCCCACCTCCTCCTACACGGCACTCCTGGCCCTGTCTAGAGGTGCCTCACCAAACAGAGCACCAGCATGGGGCTCAACCAGTGAAACTAGGTTTGCCAGTTCTACCTGGCTCCAGATCACTGCTCATCGCCACGTGCCATCTTTAGACCATCTCTGATTCAAAATTGCGCTCCCTAGTGCAGGTCCACCACGTACGGATGCTGCACAATACTGCGCTGCCATTCCCCATTGCGCTGTCACCAAACAGCATGATAGGGGTGCACTCATGCGGACGCATGACACCTGGGGGCAAAGGTCGGGCACAGGGTCAAGGGTCTCTCGCTCACGGACCGCCACAGCGCAATTGGTACTCACCGTGTGTAGCGCAGTAGGGCACCTCTGTGTGACCTCCTGTAGTGGCCTACCGCGCTGTGGCACTAAGGCACCTACGGCACACCAGGGCAAGGGTGCTATACATGGGAACAGCGCACTAGCACCACTGGCATGGTGGTGGACATGCCCTGCACTGCCTGCCGCACTCAGCACATCAGCAGCGCAGCAGGCATCAGCATCAGCACCCCGGGCATGCGCCATGTGGTGTCTACTGTGCACGTCACAGAGCTGCGCCCCTGCCTGAGTACGTTCAACACGATTGCGCAAAGTGCAACAGCATGATATTCAGCCGGCATATGCAAAACAGCTCATCAGCAATTCCATGGCGCAGCTACTGCATTAGCATCCACTTAAAATTGAGCTTTGTCTCATTTGCATGCGTTGCGCTATATAAATGCGACATGGGGCTGCAGAGGCCATAGTCTGGTATTGCAGTCTATTGTGGTGGGTTGCATGCTGTTTGCCAGTGTGGACTGTGGTGTGTGGGAGATGCATGGGACTGCACATTCAGAGGTAACACCTGTCATTCCCACACGATCAATAATGACCGAATGTGAGGTGGGGGTGGAGGAGGAACAGAGACGTGGGAGATGGAGGAGGCCCACCTTCACCCGGGCAGAATCAGATGCCCTGTTTGAGGCCTACCTTGACCAGGAACTGCTGCTCAGCAGACAGCGGGGAACACCACAGGCCCGTGCTGTGGCATGGGATGAGGTGGCACGTGCCATCAACCAGCATGGCAGCCACCAGCGGCCCATGCAGGAGTGCAAGAAGAAGGTGGGCATGGACAAGAGGAGGATAAAAGATAAGGTGGCTGCCATCAGGGCATCACGTTCTGCGACTGGTGGTGGACAGCCGGCCGTGCCGTGCCTGACGCCACAAGAAGAGCGGGTGGCTGGCAGCATGCGGCGTTGTGCCCTAGAGGGCATTCCAGGTGGTGGTTTCCAGATGGGTGGCAGCCTGTCACTGCATGGTAGGTCCTGATCTGTCACTGTGTGGGGGTTGGGGGGAATGCCACAGGGTAGGGAAGAGACATTAATGCTACTGTGTTCCCTTACAGCTCCTGAGCATCTACATGGGTCAGCAATGGTGGGTTCATCCACTGAGGGTGATACCCTGGACACAGAGGAGTGCTCATCCACCTCCACAGGTGTCAGAGGGTCAGGACAATAGTGTACCCGCCTGTCTGTCTGGACTGCAGTTGGTGGAGCTGGTGCGGAGGAGGCCCTGCCCGTGTCCCAGCGTGACAGTGTCCATGGATGCCAGCATGCTGAGAGTCGGACTGGTGCTGGATCCGTCACTGATGATGATGGAGTTCACATCATGGACAGTGATACATGTGGGATACAGGATGGCCCCACAGCAGGTAACAGCACGGGCATATCCGTGGGTGGTGCTGCCGTGGAGGCCTGCGTGACATCACAGTCCCAGCCTCTGCCTGTCTGCACCAGTGGGACAGCACTGGTGTGCATCCAGGCCGGTGGGGCTGTTGCAGCCACTGTGGTGGCACCATTGAGCCCTGGCGAGCGGCAGCCAGAGGGGCAGTGTCAGCAGTTGGCCAATGGCAATGGGGGACAGTGTCAGGGGGCAGCGTCAGTGCACCTTGTGTGACCATTCCCCAGCATGGCTCTGGTGTGCAGCGCCCATCATCAAGGGGTGATGCCCAGCAGGGCCAGCAACACCATGAGGGACATCATGCCAATCCAGCAGATGACCTCTTTGATGAGCATAGCCGACTACTCCAGGCTTCCGTGGATCAGCAGTCGCAGCTTGTCAGGGCGGTGGATGCACTCAGTGTGGTTCTGCACCAGGCAGAGGAGCGGCGCAGCAGAGACCATGCTCTGCTCCTGGCAGAGATGGGCTGGCAGTGGGAGGATGTGACCACTGCCATTGACAGGCAGACACATGCTTTCACAGCTGTCATGGCCACATTGGGCACACAGTTTGTTGCCCATGCACCGCAGACACCGTGCAGTGTCATGTCAACCCCCCTTCCTGGCATCGTGCAACACCCTCCATGTCGATACCGGGTTCAGCTGTGGGCATCCCAAGCACGCCTGGCGCAGGCATGTTCGGTGAGCTGCAGACCCCTGCTCGAACACAGTCACGTTCCCGCAGCTTCACCCCTGGGGGACCACAGGTCTCGGCGGGTCTACCCACGCATCCGTGGTGGCTGCACTGTGCCGCGTGACTGACCTGTCTCCCACCATGGCGACTGTCTGACGCTGCCCTGTGTGCAGTGTGTTGTTCAACGTGTGATGCACGGGTGGGGTACCTGGCCCTGCACACACAAACACACACGGTCCATGTGTACACCATCCCGGCTGCTGGCCGCTGTTGCATGTGCATGATGATGCCTGCGTTGTGCTGTCCGGCACTGTGCAATGGTCCCCAGTGTCTGAGACACGCACAATGACGGGCACTGAGTGTGGTCATCTGTGGACCTGTGTGTGGCTAGGATTAGTGGTCGGGGTCGGCGTGCCTCCTACTCCTTGTGCATGTTTGGGGGTGTGTGTGTCTGTGCGTGACCGCGTGTCGTGTTAGGCCTTGCCCATCCCTGATAGCGTGTGCAGTTCCACGCTCAGCCAATTCCCTTGCCGCCACGCACCCCTGGGGTTTGTCCATGCGAGTTTGTGGGTTGTGCCCTTGCCATTGGTGGTTGCACATGGCCCCATGACTTACCTGGGTTGGTTGAAGTGCTCCTCTGTGATGGTGTCCTGGTGCAGCTGCGACATCTGGATCAGGCAGGGGTCCCTTCACCCAAGGAGGGGGGCTGCCCATCACCGTCCGCAGTGGCGTCCTCATCATCCCCATCGCTGTCCCCCTCTTTGACCTCTACAGCTATCCCACAGTCATTGGCCATGTTGTGCAGGATGCAACAGGCCACGAATAGCCCGCAGGCCTTCAAGGGGCTGTACTGTAGGGCACCGCCAGACGTGTCCAGGCAACAGAAACGTGCCTTCAGCATCCCGAACATCCACTCTATGACATTGCATGTGGTGGCATGTGCCTCATTGTACCATTGCAGTGATGGGGTCGCGGGCCGCCGGTATGCTGTGAGCAGCCAGGGACTTTTTATTTTGGATCATTTCCGCTATCGCGCAACTTCTGCTTGCTCCCCTATTGCGCATGGTGCATGCTGTTGATTATCGCACTGTGCCATTTATTCATGGTTCCTCCCCCTATGGTTGCGCATGCATTCATTACCATTGCGCTCTTGCATATTACAATTTGGGCGGCGCAGCTGCCTCCTGCTGAATATCACAGAATGGCACTTTTTTGGACTTGCGCAGGCGCAACTCTGTTGCGCATGGCACAAGCCTTTTGAATATCTGGGCTACCGTCTACAGTACACTCTTAGACTCACAGCACTAAGGGAAAAGCCAAAGTGAAGTGCTTTGCACTTATTCAAACACAGCATATTTTCCCCAGAAAGAAATGCCATGTATTTTATTTCATGTCATTAACTTTAACCCCCCCAAAATAGCTGTACTAAAATATTAAATTGATATGGATAACTGCAAAAGCACAACAAATTCATTTATTTTGGGGTTTAACCTCCTTCTCCCATCTAGTGTATACCTGAAATTTCTCAACTGGGAAAATATGTATTATTTGCTCATCTTCATAAAAATACCTCTTTTGCTACTCTCAAAACTGTCACTCAGCTGAATAACCCCGACCCCCCAGCCTGAGTCCAGGCACTCAATTAGGCCTTTAGAAACTGCTTTTCATACTAAGTATCACAATAGCAAAAGCTGCACCAAGCTTCTTGAGCTGATGGTTCCATTTTGTAAGATGTTTCCCTGATTTTGTTCATTTGTTCCTGATTTTTATAAGTCCTGCCCTTGATTTACAAGACCGGAGGTTGACAGGTATGTTGGGCATCTGTTCTTTCCCAGGCAGCAAGAGGACCTAAAACATGTAAAAAGTAAACAATACTTGAGACAAAATACCTCCCCAAACAGCATAATGGCAAAGCAGAGACACAAGAAATAACATAACAAAGGACAGTTATGTCCTCCAGCTTGGGTCATTCAGCTGCTCTCAGTAGCACTCCAGTTCACAAAAAAACAGCTGAAGCAAACTGCATTCCATACCAGTTATTTAAAACAAAAAGCACTCCACAGATAACTACACACTGTGCCCAAATCAAATTAGCAGCAGCAACAAAACAGAACTGGCACCAGTGTAAACTGCAGAAATCAACAATATTTATTGTGCAAATTGCAAATTGCAGACAAAAACCCAGAGAGCAGAGCTCAGCTGGTGGTATGGCAGCAGCAGCAGGACGGGAGGCAATCCCCTCACCGGCTTCACCAAGGCTTCGTCAGAGGGTGTGTGTGCCTGCAAACTGCCAATGTGGTCTTAAATACTGACAGCACATATAATTTAAAGTGGCAGCACACATAATTTAATTACTATATGGAATTTTACAAATGTGTGTAAATAGTAAATTAATCGTATATACAACAAGCATTTGTCAATGCCGAATGTTGTCTTGCTGCCATTGGCAGTGCAGGAGTTAGAGAGATGCAGCATAGGAGTGGCAGTCAAGTACTGAACTGATGCCAACCCACCTCCACCCTGCAGAGAGTGAGAGGCATTAGGGTGTCCCTTTGGGTGTTTGTTAGTGCAGTGCGGGAAAACATGCTGGGCAGGATGTGAAAAATGACAGCTGCACAGTTCATAAGGAGGTGTAATAAAATGCCAGTGCTGAAAATGTGGCATACAAATATACGGAATTTGGAGTTGCAAGGGTGCATGGGAAATATGCAAGGCACGCTTGCAGCACTGGCAGTTGTAAGCGTTCGGCACCAAATTTTCAACATAGGCATTTTAGCACCTCTGCTCATGTACAGTGTCACTGTCATTTCCTCAAAGTGTCCCAAGAAGTGATTTCGCACAGCGACCACGCTATTCTGTGCCGGAAGTGCGGAAACACACTTTGGGCAGGATATGTGAAGTGACAGCTGTACTGTTCATCAAGAGGTGGAAAAATGGCAATGGTGAAAATCCAGAGTGAAAAATATCACAAATGCACGAAGTATGAGCTTGCGCAATCTGCCAACTCACGCCGTAATACAGTCATTTTATGGAGTATCAGCTCCAAATTTTCAACATAGGCATTCTAGGAGCTCTGCTCATGAACTGTGTCACTGTCATTTTCATAATCTGGCCCAAACACTGATTTCCCACAGCGACTGCACTATTGTGCGCCGGAAGCGCGGAAACACATTTCGGCAGGATGTGGAAAATGACAGCTGTACTGTTCACAAGGAGGTGCACAAAAATGCCAATGCTGAAAATTCGGCGTTAAAATATTGTGAATACGCGAAGTTACGAGCCTGCATAGGAACTGCGCAACGCACGCTCATAAAACAGGCATTTGTTGGATTTTTTCCACCAAATTTGGAACATAGGCTTTTTGAGAGAGGCCACCTCATGAACACTGGCACTGTCATTTCGTTAATGGGTCCTGACAGGTGATTTCACGCAATGACTGCGAAATCACCTTTCGAGGCTGATTAACGCCATGACAGTGATAGAATTCATGAGGAGGAGTCCCAAAACCCCATGTTGAAAATTTTGTGCCAAAATTCCAAGAAATGCCTGAGATATGCAGCAAGTTGAAAACCCTATTCATCGATTATACAGCTTACCGGCATTTCCTCAGTTCGTGGTCGGCTCAAGAGTGCAGACGTGTTCCGGTCCACGGAAGATCACAGCCAGAGTCCGGAGGTAAGAATGGGGTGGGGGGAGGGAGGCAGGTGCGCAGGGTGGGTGCGGGTGGGGAGGGGCATCTAGACTACGAGAGACGGTTTTCGCTTTGCAGGAAAAAAAGGAACACCGTATGAACAGTTTTCATGTTACAGGGCATTTGGCATGCTGGGGTGTGCTCCCAGCGTGCCACCTAAGATGGATTTGGGGGTTGTCAGTAGCCAACAGGAGTTGGGCACCCTCGTCAGCACAACACAGAGGGTAATGCTGACGGATTGGGCACCCCGCCGCAAACAAAGAAAGCGGGGGCGCAGCCGAGGATTGGGCACCCCTCTGCATTCAACAGTTGGGGGGTGATGCTAATGGGAGTGGGCTCTCCGTCAGCGGCGCAAACACAGCGAGGTGGCCGTAAGCCGAGGGGGATTGGGCACCCCTCGCATTCAACATTTGGGGAGGTATGCCATGGGAGGGACTCCCGTCGCACACCTAAACATGGGGGTTGCCGATGGGGACTGGGCTTTCCCAATGTCGGCAAGCGTGATGCGGGCTGCCCACTCACCGACCATGGTCATAATGGTGGTGGAGAGACGGCAGCAAGGACCGCTGCATATGACGAGCTTTGCTCGGATTGCAGCGGACTTGCTCTTAGATGCTCGCCCATTATGAATGCATGGTGTGGCGCTGGCATGCAGGCTGATTGGGAATGAGGGACGCACCTACTGATGCATGCTCTGTATCACCCAACAGCAGCAGCGCTCAAACCCGTAGCTTAGCAAGAGATGCTTGCGCATGCGCGCAAGCCAACATAAAAACAGTAAGTAAGAAACACATTAAAAAAATGGTAAATCACTACATGAAAGGACATCATGGGAACAGCAGAAAAATTGTAAGAGAAAAATGTGTGACATGCCAAAGGGCCTTCAAAATGTTCTCCTTAAAAAAATTTCTATACATTTCTGCTCATCTATGGTGGTCCACATGTAGATGTGTGATCCAAGAAAATGCTAGTGTCAATGTAAAGAGAGAGAGAATATATACAAATGATTTAAAGAAAACAAAAAGCAAGGATTAACATTGGAACATCTCTAAATTATGGTTCTCTTATTCAAAATCGTGGATTCAATTCTGTCATTTAGCCCAGGAGCAGTGCTCCTAACTGTGTGCTCCACATTGCTTCTTTTCTAAGTGTAAGATCATTTAGATTTCCTCCCTTCTTGTCCAGTCTAACACACTCTATCCAACAGAACTTAAATTAGTGGACACCACTCCCCCCTTGTAAGCAGGTATGATTAGTAAGGGTATTGGTACATTCTTTCTTTTCTATTCTATGTAGGTGTTCCCCTATCTGCACCTTAAAGGCATGTGAAGTGTTGCCCACATAAAATTCTCCACAAATGCATGTTCCCAAATATACAACATTCTCGTTATCACAATTAATGAAACATCTTAACTCAAAATTGTTAGTTGCATTTACACTTATGAAGTTTGTACGGCGTCCACATTGGAAAGTGCCATTAGGTAATGGTAGTAGCCATGTGTGCATTATAGGCCCTGGATCATATGTTTGCTGGAAACTGTGGACAAGTCTGTCACTGAGATTTCTACCCCTTTTGTGTACTATTCTAGGTGTGTCCTAGGTGTAATTTTTGAGAACTGGAACAGACCTCAATATATACCAATTATTGTAAATTATTTCTCTTATTTTTCCACTCTGTCTACGGTATGTAGTAACAACATTGAACTGGGGAGAAATATTGTTGCCAACGTGAGTCCTTGTGCCTGACAGTTTGGACCTATCTGTATTCCTAGCTTCTGTCAAGACATGTTCCAAAACTTCTGTCCTGTAGCCCCTTTCTTCAAATCTGCTAAATGGTTCCGTTCTCCGAGACTAAAAATCAACATCACTGTTACAGTTTCTTCTTCTTTCAGGAATTGGGATTTTGGGATGTTTGGGGCTTGGTGGGCTGCCATACCACCAGCTGAGCTCTGCTCTCTGGGTTTTTTCTGCACTTTGCAATTTGCACAATAAACATTGTTGATTTTTGCAGTTTTCACCGGTGCCAGTTCTGTTTTGTTGCTATTCCATACCATTTAGTTATAGTGTATATTTTAAATTAAAGCTTTATCAGTGCCTCTCTGCTACTTCTGCCCAGATTTCCTTCCAGACTGGCTTAAATTCTTTCTCTTTCTCTCTTTTTTTCTCTCTTTGTCTCTCTCTCTCTCTCCGCCCCCCCACACACACCCTGTCTAGCAATGATCGACTCAGAACTGCGTCCATGAGCCAAGGTTACTTGGACCCTAATGAGGATACGTCCAGGGCCAAATCTGGAAAAACTATTGCAAAACAAAACCTAGTAGTCAGAGGTCAGCAGTTATCTTAAGCTCAGCAGAACTCACTGCTTCATAGTAAGCTATAACAGAACAGATGTTGGTCATTTGATTCACTCATCTTTTGTTAGTCTGGCACCCAAATGTCTGCTGCTGACTGACCCTTGCCAAAAGACCACCAGTCCACCTCCACACACACACTGCAGTCAGTCCTGACAGTTGAGCTCTTTAAGATTTTTTCCCTCGGGCCAAAGCCTGGGTCAAATCTCTCCTCCTCTGGATTGGGTTGTTATTTTAACGTTCTTGCCTACACAGCAGGTAGCCTACCTTTCCTATACTGCTTTGCTAATCCTTTCTAATTTGAATTACATACTGATGCTTAGTTTAACATTTATTTATTTCCTTTTCTATTACTGAATTAATACAGTTATAGAGTAGTCTAAGTTAGTGGTATACTACACTGTGTTAATAAACACATTAATTGTAGGAATAAGGATGTTATGCTGCTGCTTTGTACATCTCTGGTCCCACCACATTTGGAATATTGTGCCCAGTTCTGGTCTCCGGGTGGCAAGGGGGGATATTTGAGCCCTGGAGCGGGTATAGAGAAGAACAACACGTGGTATCAGGGAAGCTTGGGGATTGGATTACCAGTCAAGGTTGAATACCCTTGGGCTGTATTCTCTAGCATTTAAACGTATGAGGGGTGATATCTGTTTGCTGTATAGAGCCCTTATGGACACCCAGCTTTGGGAACTCTTGGGACTAAAGTTAAAAGAAAAAAGTACAGTACAAGATCTCATCTGTTCCAAACTGAAGTTGATAAGATTAAACACTATTAAAAGGAAACACTGGTTCACTGTAAGGGTAACAAAAATTTGGAACGAGCTTCCATTAGAAGTGGTGACTAGTGGTAGTATGCTCAGCTTCAAGACACAGCTGGATGATTACTTAATTAAAAATAACATCTTGGGATAATAATTACACGTAGGAGCTATAATGGACTTCGGTCTATACAGAACTCTGGAAAACCTATGTAACCTATGTAAGTTAGCTATTAGTAAAACTATCATATTTAGATCTTTACTTTTAGTCTGTAGGAACACTGCTTCCTTATACATTGGGTTAAACAAAATATTATTAGCACGTTATTAGTGAATTTTACATTACAGCTCCATATAGTCCATGATATAAGGCATATAGGTATGTAGATCTTTATATTACCCCTTTTAAGAGTGTTACAAACTATTGCTAGCTTTTACAGAAGCCAGAATCCTAAGAGTCTTATTCATACACCCACTGTCTATTACAAAATCAGAACATCTTCAACAACTATCTCTATTGTCTCTTGCAATGTTAAAGGACTAGGCTCTCCCATTAAACGCAAAGATGTCTTAAACCATCTACAAAATGAAAGCGCCAATATTGTCCTATTACAACAGATACACTTCATGCCCCAGGAAGCAGTCAAACATTGTAAAGGTTTAGTGGGTCAGATTGAAAACAGGCCATTTAATTCTAAAAAGAGGGGTACTTCTATCCTAATAAGGTGAGGAGTGAATTTTATTGAAGAAACTCATGTGGCTGATCCCAAGAGACATTACCAAGTTCTACCAGGAACTCTTAATGGTAAAAAAAATGTAATCTGTAACTTATACACCCCTAATAAAGATCAGGCATCCCTCTTTGATAATAAAGCATTACAGTATATGTCATTCAAAAATCATGAGCTTATTTGTGGTGGAGATTTCAATGAAGTGGCAGACCCTCTCCTGGATAGGAACAAACCACTATTCCCCTACCTTCCAAATAAGGAAGAGCCTTCACAAATCCAAGAGATGACATTGGTTTGATAGACTCATGGAGATTAGTACGTGCACAAGGTAGGAATTTCTCGTTCTATATGATTCCTACAGCAGGTTGGATTATTTATTAGTTTCCAAAGACCTATGAGGTGACATAATTTCTTCAGAAATTAAGCAGCTTCTGATCTCAGATCACAGTGCCATTACTCTAAAATTACTAATATATATATATTTTTTTTAATTTGGTTTTTTGTTTACCAGGTAGGTGATCTAGCCGCAGAATGACTATTTTCATTCATGACCTGGGAGGATTACAACATGAGAAAAAGCACAACAACATTACACGTATTGTATAGACAAGACTGGAGAAAATACATGAAAGCAAATTACAAATTGGCTGAGAATGTATACATGGTGAAGACAAGCGTACAGGCAGGGCAGAGTGAGCATATAAAACCATAAAACCAGCTATCTAACATATAGGGAGAGCTAGGCAACAAATTACAGTAACCTAGTGAGTACATAGTAAGTGCAAATTTCAAGCAGATACCGTTTTACATTGAAATAAGGCAAGAAATAGCAATCTTTCTTATGAGGCAGTTTGTGCTGGAACGCTGCCATCCTGTGAGAAGAGAGGATAAGGCATTTACACTGAACGGAGCAATGGGGAGTGGTGCGGGTAGGGACATAAAAGCAACCATTCGTATTGGGGGGAGGAGGAGGAAGACAAAAGAGACAGGTTAGTCGGCAAGAACACAGTAGGCAGTTGGAAGGTAGGCAGAGAGAGAAAGAGATCATGGGGGTTGAAAACAGGTGCATAAGTTTGAAGCAAATAGGCTGGTGCGGAGCTCTTTTTTAAAGAGTGCGTGGGGCGGTGCCTGGTGAAGTGTTAATGGTAGGGCGTTCCATTGCAGTGCAGCATGGTGGGAGAAATCTTGGGAACCTTTTGAGATTTTACACCTTGGCACTTGCAGTAGGAGCTTGACAGCCTAGCGTAGCGCATAGGAGGGTGTTTGAGGAGACAGTAGCCTCGCCAGACTATCAGGAGATTGTGCCCTGATAACATTGTGCATTTGGGAGCCAAGTGAGTAGAGTCTCAGTGCAGAAGGTGACAGACATTTTTGGTCTGAGTAGAGTTTGTAGTGGTGTTCAAGTCTAGGTGATGAGGAGGCATAGCGGCAAATGTTATTATAGGTGGTGTCTCAGGCACGCAGTGATGACTTAGATATGGCCGCATAAGTGATGACCCTATAAGTCAGGGCTGGTAGAAGGATGTCACGGGCAACAGCCAGTCTGGCGGATGGCATAAGTGTATACCTAGATCTATAGGCAATGCCTAGCTTAGAGTTTACTGATTTGCAGGTGGATTTGACATGGAGATCAAAGCCAAGAGACTGATCAAGGACGACCCCAAGATATTTTAACGAGCTAACTGTATTTATGGGAGGGGAGCCAGGGCAGGAGACCATGATGCTATTGTTGCAGGATTTTAGTTTGGTAGCAGACCCAAACAACATAGCTTGGGTTTTCATTATATTGAAGACCAGTTTGTGGTCGGATAGTCAGTTATGAGTTTTACGGGAGTCAGATGAGAGGGATGAGTTTATGACAAACTAGTTTTTGGAGCTAGTATATAGAACAATATCATCAGCATACAGGAGGGATGAATAGGAGGTGAGTTCCAAGGTAATGCTGTTGATGAATATATAGAAGAGAAGGGGCCCTAAAATTAAACCCTGTGGTACCCCAATGTTTAGAATAGCCTGGTCAGAGAGGGTGGAAGCGTATTTCACAAATTGGGCATGGTTTGACAGATAACTACTAAACCAGGCCACAACACCTATCAAGAAACCCATAGACTTTAATGTTGCGAGAAGAATAGGGTGGTCAACAAGATAAAATGCTTTGGTCATATCTATAAACACTGCCCCTGTGAGGAGGTCTACGTCCATGGCAGACAGGGTGTCAGTGATAAATTTGAGCAGAACCGTGGTGGTGCTATGGCCGTTTTGGAACCCATGTTGGGCAGAGGGGAGAAGATTGTTTTTGTGAATGAAAGCAGTGGTTTGAGTAGCTACAAGCTTCTCAAGAACTTTGCTTAATACAGATAATATTGCAATGGGTCTGTAGTTGGAAGGGTCTTTAGGGTCACCTTTCTAGAATACTGGCATGATTCCAGCAATTTTCCAGATATCAGGAACATGGCTCTGACAAAGGGATAATGTAAAGATTCAGGCAAGAGGAGAGGCTATAAATGGGGCTGCTATCTTCAAAAGTCTAGGTTCAATACCATCAGAGCCAGTACTAGTGTTTTCTGAGATAGAGTTTAGGAGTTTTAGTACTTCAGTCTTAGAGACGGCTTTGAAGTGAAAAGATTGTCTTAATGTATCCGTATGGGGCACAGTATGTATACCTAGTGATTACATAGTGGGGAAGACCGAGGTGTATTTGGACAGGTCATAAAATTGTTGGTTGAAGAAATTTGCAATTGTCCACGGATCATTACAGTGGATACCATTTAAGATCATGTTATTTGGAGTAAGGGACTTGACCACAGGAAGAACCTAACGTGCGTCCAGAATTTTCTAGGCTCCCCTACGCCATCAGTGTGAAGATTTTTGCAATAATTACTTTTGGCAAGTCACATTTGCTTTTTACAAGCAATAGACCAATAGACAAGGAAGCAGCTAAGGGTCTGAGGTAGAGATTCAATACATCCTTATTAAGAAATAATAGTTTTATTGAATAGATTTATTAAGGATTTCTTTGACTTCAGTGACACAGGAGATACTACTAAGGCTTGCCTGTGGGATGCCTTCAATGTCTTCTTGAGAGGAAAGATAATAAGTTATGCAACTGCAAAGAAAAAAATGCCCTTAAAAAACTTATGGAAAAGAGAACAGGCTCAAATAGCTAGAGCAAGAATATAAATTAAACAGAGGCCAACAAAATAAAAATAGACTATATGAAATAAGACTACTAAAACATGATATTAACAAAATATACTCTGTGAAAGCTGAATATGCTCTATATGGAACCAGACAATTGTTCTTGGACTCTGGTGAAAAGTCAGGCAAGTTGCTGGCATACAGACTAAGAAAGAAACAATCTCAGAATATGATTCCTGGAAACTCTAGATAAAACACAAGAAAACAGTGTTATCCAGTAAAGAGATTAATGAAACCATTACCAAATTTTATAAAAGGCTATAAACCTCAATGAGGCTGAGATATTCAGAAAAGATTACAGACTTTTTGCACCATCTAAACCTACTCAAATTACCTAACCACAAAATGAGCACCTTAAGTAAACCTGCAGTATATCTTTAGAGGAAATGTCTCAAGTAAGCAAAGATCTTCCTAAAAACAAGACCCCAGGACCTGACTGAATTTCTGGATAGCTTTATAAAGCCTTAATCCTACACCTAAATATTTGTCCAGAGAGGCCTTTGAAAACGAATCTCTTCCAGAATCAATAAACAGAGCTTTTATTTCACTTAGCCCTAAAATGTCAGAGACCCTCACCACTGTGAAAACTACAGGCCAATTTCAGTTCTCAGTTGCGATTACAAGAGCTTAACAAAAGTACTAGCCAGCAGAATTCAAAAAGCAATCATTGATTTAATTGTTAGCAACAGGCAGGCTTCATTCCTGGTAGGTCTGGCATGGAGACTACAAGACTACTAAATGTACATGGGCCTCCCAAATGTGGAAAACCAAACCATTGTGCTTTCCTTAGACTTTACCAAAGCCTTCTACTCCTTGGAGTGCGACTTTCTCTTTGAGGTGTTAAAGAAATACAACCATACCTCTCAACCTCTCAGCCTCACAACATTAACAAGCATTTGTCACTGCCGAATGTTGCTTGCTTCTATGTGCTGTTTAGGAATTTGGAAGTCATTGGAGTGCAAATATTGAAAATTCGCGAACTTCCGAGCGTGCATAGGAACTGCGCAATGCACGCTCGTAAAACAGTCATTTTTAGGAATTTTTCACCAAATTTTCAACATAGCCATTTTAAGACCTCTGCCCATGAACAGTGTCACTGTGATTTTCTTAATGTGTCCCATACATTGATTTCGCACACCAACTGCGCCATTGTGCGCTACATGGGCGGAAACACATTTTGGGCAAGATGTGAAAAATGACAGCTGTACTGCTCATAAGAAGGTGTGGTAAAATGGCAATGTTGAAAATCTGGAGTGAAAATATTGAAATTTCGCAAACTTACACACGTGTGTAGGAACTGTGCAACGCACGCTCATAAAACAGTCATTTTTATGAATTTTTCCACCAAATTTTCAAAATAGGCTTTTTGACAGCCCACCTTACGAACGCTGGCAGTGTCGTTTCATTAATCATTCTGGAAAGGTGATTTCACGCAGTGGCTGTGAAATCACCCTTCGGGCCCGAGTAAAGCCATGACAGTGCAAGAATTCATGAGGAGGGGTCCCAAAAACCCCATGTTGAAAATTTGGTGCAAAAATTCCAAAAAATGCCTGAGATATGCAACAAAGTTGAAAAACCCTACCTATCCCATTATACAGCTTATCGGCATTTCTTCAGTTGCGGTTGGCTTTGAAGAGTGCAGGCGTGTTCCTGGTCCACGAAGATGATCCGCCGGACTCTGGAGGTAAGTATGGGGTGAGGGGGTGTGGGGAGGCGGGTGCGAGTGGGTGGGTGCAAGGCAGGAGACGGAGTGGGACCGCTTTTCTTTACAGGTTTTTTTTTTTTTTTTAAATGACGACACGGGACGCTTGCCACACTGGGGTGGGCTCCCAGCATGGCAGAAGGATGGCTGGGGGGCGTGGAGCCAGCGAGTTGGGCACTCCCGTCGGCCATGGCATCTGTTGCAGCTGGGTGGGCTCCCAGCGTGGCTACCCTGTACTGGGTTGGGCACCCCGTCACACATAATGATGATTTTGCCACGCTGGGGTGGCTCCAGCTGCAGCACCTGGATGCTTTGGGGGCGGTGAGCCTACGGGGATTGGGCACCCCGCCGTCATCGACAGTGAGGGAAGGCACATGAGATGCAGCAGTGTGTGCGTATGCGGCGCGCGTGTGTGTGTGTGGGGGGGGGGAAGCTCTGCTCACTTAAGCGGAGCTCTCCCTTTCAACTGTATTCCACTGCATTTTCAGCTTGTCATAGACAGCTGCAGCAGTGATTGGGGAACTGGGGCCGTGTCTGCAAACACATTGACTGCATTGGAAGACGGGCTGACACACCTCCGAAAACTCGGATGATGGCACTATGTTTCTTGCACATGCGTGCAAGCAACATAAAAATCACAGTACAGGCCTTCAAAATTTATAGGAAATGGCCAGAGTGTGTAGCCCTTTTATTATTTTAAAGAATAATATGTCTACAGATAGTGAACCCCATATAGTTTGTATCAAGGAATGTTTAAATCAAGTTAGTTAAATGATTTAATAGTTTGTGTGTCCAGAAATAGCTTTAACATTATCAAGAACATTAGTAAACCTTTGCAGAGCAAGGAAAATCTGAGAGTAAAAATCATAGAACTATGTGAAATTCATAGCAGTTGACAGGTATGAATACAACCTGGAAATTCTGTCTTCATTGGTTAGTCATGGGATAGACTCCGTTACACTTTCCCTAAGGCAGAACTACTAACAAATGGTTCCATATCATCACCTTTTAAATTATTTAGAGGAACGAGGCAAGGCTGCCCCCTTTCCACCTCTTTGTTTATTCTGGCTATTGAGACACTAATCAAAACAGTTAATGTAACCCGTGCAATTAAAGGAGTTAAGCTAGGTAAATCCAGGAATACACTTTTTGCATATGAACTCCTACTGACCCTCACCAATCCTCAGGAATCAGTAAATAAACTTAAGGGCATACTAACAAACTTTGCACTTTTGTCTGGTCTGGTAATAAACTGGGAGAAAACACAGGCCTTAGATATTTATTTATTTATTTATTAATGGTATCAGAATTACAATCCTTTGAGTCATGGACTCATTTACAAAGGCTCCACGCCAGAGTAGATTACAAGACAACAAGGTGTTGCTAAGGACTAGCACACACAGTAGAATTTAAATTTTACACCCAGGCAAGTAGGTATATAATGGAAATACAGCAATCAACAAACTTATAAATAGTTATGGTAGACAAAATCAAGCAACTAGCACTAAAGCAAGCAATTAGCATGGGATAGCATGAGATTGGACCGCAGGGCCGGGGGGGTTGCAGTCTGTTTTAAGACTGAATTGGGTCTCGCGAATGTAGTAGTAGGTGAGGCTGGGTCTTTCGAGTGTACAGTCGTAGCAGGTGTAGGCGTTTGAATCGTGCTCATCTACCGTCCACCCAGAGATGGGAGACGTTTCTTACAGGAAGTAGCAGACTTCCTCGTCGACATGTCGTTTGAGTCACCCAGATTGATGGTTCTGGGTGATTTCAACACCTGGGTCGACGATGAACTCTCTAATTTTGGTAATCACTTCCTCCAACTGATGTTTTCCTTGGGCCTTACACAGGTGGTTTCCACTGCAACGCATAAATCTGGACACTCTTTAGACTTAGTCTTCCTTCTAGGGATCGACGCTTCCGACATGGGGGTGGAACCAGTCACCTGGTCTGATCACTACATCGTGAGGTTCAATTTTTGCACCCCCCTGAGAAGACCAGCCCCTGTGGAGATGGTCAGGTACCGTCTATTACGGAATGTTACTCCACAAGGTCTAGCGGTGGTCCTTGACCTGTCATCCTTCGTTTCGGTGAGCAGTTGTCCAGAAGCATTGGTGTTGGCCTATAATAAGGCCGTCGCGACGGCTCTGGATTCTATTGCTCCTGTTCGTGAGTGCCCCCTATCCCTTCACCCTGGAGCCCCATGGTTTGACGGGACTTTGAGGGAGATGCGGAGACAGGGGCGAAGGTTAGAGCGTCGCTGGCGCAGGTCCTCCCTTGATGCCGACCACTCTAGATTGATGGAACATTATGTTAGCTATCAATCTGCAATCACCCATAAGAAGGCAGAATTCCTGTCCAGGAAGATTGCAGTTCCTCAGAATCAACTGGCTCAGCTGTTCCGAACTGTGGACAGACTGTGCAACCCAGCCTGCCTACATGTTCGGAAAGCCTTTTCGCAAGTAAAGTGTGATGAGCTCGCTCTATACTTTGCAACTAAAGTGGCCGACATCAGGGCGAACCTGGGTCCGGTAACCTCTAAGGGTGATGCTTTTGGACAGCATGAGATGACAGTGCCTCATTTCTCCTGGAGTTCCTTTCGACGACCAGAGTTCGTGGACATTATGAGGATCATCCATTCTATGCATCCCACAAGTTGTGGTTTGGATCCCGGTCTGACTCCCCTCATTTTGGGTTGTCTTGACATCATCGGTCCGGTCCTGGCGCAAATAGTCTGGTGCTCCTTGGAGTTAGGCGAGTTTCCCTGCTTCTTGAAAGAAGCAGTGGTGACTCCGCTTTTGAAGAAAGCTTCCTTGGACCCAGACTGTTTTTCAAACTACCGGCCTATCTCTAACCTCCCCTTTATTGAGAAGGTTATTGAGAAGGTCGTAGCGGTTCAACTGGATGACCATTTGACCATCCATAATGTCTATGAATCCTTCCAGTCTGGCTTCCAGAAAAGACATAGCACTGAGACTGCGCTGGTTCGGGTGTTAAATGATCTTCTAATGGCGAGGGATCAGAAGAGACGCTCCATTCTGGTTCTCCTTGATCTCTCTGCAGCCTTTGACACTGTAGACCACATGGTGTTACTAACTCGCCTGGGGCAAATCTGTGGAATGTCTGGAACCGTTTTGCAATGGTTCACGTCATTCCTCACTGGGAGATCACAAAGAGTTGTGTCGGGAATTTTTTCCTTTGACCCAATTTCTTTGTTGTGTGGAGTGCCCCAGGGTTCTGTGCTGTCTCCCATGTTGTTTGCAGTGTATATGCTGCCCCTCGGAGGTATCATTAGATGATATGGGCTGAGGTTTCACTGCTATGCAGATGATACCCAGCTCTATCTGTCTTTTGCACCCGACCAGGATGGAGCTCTCTCGGTGTTTAACAACTGTCTGGGGGAGATCCAAGACTGGATGGATTCTAGTTGGCTAAAGTTGAACTCGGAGAAAACAGAGGTGCTGGTAGTGGACCCAGGAGGTCGGATTGTGAGGCTGGGTATTGGTGCACCATCTGGAATTTTCCTTGGTGGAGTATCTCTCCCGTCCTCAGAACAGGTGCGTAACCTTGGGTTTATTCTTGATGACAGGTTGACTCTTAAAGCTCAGGTGTCAGCCGTTGTCAAGATTTCCTTTTATCATCTTAGGAACATTGCCAGGGTTAGGAACCTTGTTCCGTCCGACTCCCTGCCTACTTTGGTTCATGCTTTTGTATCTTCATGCTTGGACTATTGCAACGCCCTGTACTGTGGGCTTTCTGGGGTTGAAAGCCGTCACCTACAGCTGGTGCAGAACGCTGCAGCCCAGGTATTGACTGGCACAAGTAGGTCCTGTCATATCACTCCCGTGCTGCGCGAACTGCACTGGCTTCCTATGCGGTGGCGGATCACCTTTGAAGTAATTTTATTGACTTTCAAAGCCCTTCACGATCGGGGTCCAGCCTATCTGAAAGACCTCCTGGTTCCTTACTGCCCCGACCGATCTCTCCGCTCGGCCGACATGGCGTTGTTAGAGATCCCAAGACTGGGTTTAAAATCCTCCGGCAGCAGAGCGTTTTCATATGCTGCATCCACTCTTTGGAAATCTCTACCATGTCGGTTACGGCAGTGCACCTCCGTGGAGCTCTTTAAGAGAGACTTGAAAACTTATTAATGGAATATGGCTTTCTTAGATGATTAAGCTATTTATTAATGTATGGATTTTATTATAAATATTTTATTTTGTTGATATGTTGATTTTTATGGATACGTTCTGTTTTTATTCAGTGTTTGAATTGTTTTAATATTGTTCAGCACCTTGATACGTTGAAAGGTGCTATATAAATAAAATTATTATTATTATTATTATATACAGTCCAGGATTAGCAGGGATCGGGGGCAGGGGGGAGTAGGCAGGACAAAGTCCCTTGTCAGGTGGTGGGCCACTGCCAGTAGCAAGCAAGTGACCAAGGAATGCTGTGAGTTAGCCAGCATCTAGGGGCATATACAGCTGTGGGAGGTGAGGAGATGGTGTTGGACAGCAGTCTTGAAAGGCCCAAACCTGATCTCAGAGGTGATGGATACAGAGAGTGAGTTAAACCAAGACGGAGCTCGATAGAAAAAGGATCTCTGGGCCAGTGCGGTCCTGGCTCTGGGTATGTGTAGGGGGTATTTGGAAGAGTTGTGGGTGGAGAGGATGGTAGGCAGGGGTCAGACCAGCTTGGACAGGCCTGGTGGGGGAGGGCAAGCCCGATATTATTTTCTTAGTAAAGAGGCTAGTCTGGTACTGAAGCCTTGCCTCGAAATTGAGCATGTTTGCCAGTGAGTAGAGTGTGCAGGTGTACATTGCAACCTCTCACAAACTGCATAAGTAAAAGCTGCTGGACTAAAGAAAACTTACCTTGGACTTAAAATCCCTAAGAAATTTAACCAAACCATAGCTAGCAGCCTAGACCCCCTCTTCAAAGAACCAGAGTCAGATCTACTAAAGTGGAGAAACTCAGTGAGCTTGATTTTCAAAGCCCCTGATTGCCACAAGCTCTGAGTGCACTGAAGATATGTCACACAGGACTTGTGGCTCTCACCCGGACACTGATCAGGATTTTCAACCCCATGTTCCAGGTGCTGTAAGTTAGACCAACTTTTGCTGGCCTAGCTTGTGGCATTCCCAGGGCCTGTTTTTACGGAGCTTGCACCAGATAATTGGCGCAAGCTGCCATGAAGCATGAAACTGTCATAATTGTGCCTGAGATTTGAGAATCAGGCACAGTTGCAGCAAAGGGGTTCAGCACACCACTAGAACCTAAATGTCATGGTGCAGTGCTGGACACAAGCCCTGTGCCACGCTTTGAAATTCAAGCCTAGTACAGTATGTCAATATGGGGATGAATGAATGCAGTCAAAATGATGGTGGTCCCAAAGTAATTTAACCTGTTCTGGAACATCACAATCACAATCAAGAAAGACACATTCACCTCAGTCACTAGGCTGGCCAAAACATTTCTTTGGGGTTCAAAACCACCCAGGCTCTCCTTACAGAAACTCAGAAAGCCCTGGAAGGAGGGCGGTTTTAGCTTCCCAAGGTGGGAAAGATGCCAATCTGCTCTTTTTATTTACACAAACAGCATGATACCTACAGTATCATCCCAACTAACCACGGATATTCCCTTTTGGTTACAGGCAGAACTAGAAACATAGAAACACATAGACTTTGATGGCAGATAAGGACTGCCTGGGCAACCTAGTCTGCCCATTTCCCTACCTACAGGATAAGCTGCAGATCCTAGTTAACCAACAGCCTATTTCTTCCTACCCCCCACAAGAATTACCTTATGTCTGTCCCATGCATTCTTGAATTCTCCCACAGTTTTAGACCCCACAAGTTCCTCAGGAAGGCTGTTCCATGCGTCCACCACCCTCTCTGTGAAAAAATACTTCCTCACATTGCCCCTGAGCCATCCCCCCTCTATCTTCAAATTGTGTCCCCTTGTTCTTGCACATCTCTTTTTCTGAAAGATGCTACCCTCTTGGATTTTGTTGATTCCACAGAGGCACTTAAAAGTTTCTATCATGTCCCCCCCCCTTCACGGATATACACATTAAGCTCCTTTAGTCTCTCCTCATATGGCTTCTCTTGCAGACCCTGCACCATGTTAGTTGCCCTCCTCTGAACTGCCTCCATCCTGTCTATGTCCTTGCGGAGATGGGGTCTCCAGAACTGGACACAGTACTCCAGATGGGGTCTCACCAACTGTCTGTACAGAGGGATAACAACTTCCTGTTTTCTGCTGGTGATGCCTCTCCCTATACATCCCAGTATCCCCCCAGCCCTCCTTACTGCCATTCTCACATTGCTTGCCAACCTTAAGGTCATCTGATATTATTACTCCTATGTCCCTTTCCATTTTTGTTGTTTTTACTACTTCCCCCCCATTGTGTAATCTTCCCCTGGGTTTTTGTTTTCCAGGTGCATTATTTTGCACTTCTTTGCATTGACTCCAAGCTGCCATACTTCTGACCATTCCTCCAACCTTGACAAGTCCCTTCTCATCCTTTCCACATCTCCTTAACCTCTTTATTTAAGTTGTCTGACTACCTATTTGTAAAACCCATCCAAAATATTCTAACAAACCCCATGCATTAGCAGCTCTTCAACCACTATCAGAAAGGTGCACTCAGTCCTGCAGATTAAATATTTACCTGAACACCTGCTCACAATATGGGACAGTCCCTTAATTCTTGTTGGGGGCCAAACCATTAAGGATACAGGTTGGAGCAGACAGGGAATCATTAACATTAGTGATCTCATAAACCCAGATAAGAGAATACTCCTTTGAAAAGCTGAAATGGAAGTTCAGACTTCACAGGTTCCAGTTTATATACTATTTACAGTTAAGAGATGCTCTACATAATTCTGTTTTGGACCCCAAGCTATCACTACCACAGATGGGTGATGACTGGAACCAGGTCCTTAAAGTAGCACAGGTGAGAAGAGGGGCTGCATGGCTCTATAGAATGTTTACAGTAAACAATCATCCATGTAACTTGACTGCATCTTCAAAAATCAAATGGGAAAAAGAACTGGGTCACTTTATAACAGAGGAAGACTGGCTCTCTGCATGGGTTAATAGCTATGAATCCTGTTTAGAGGTTCAAGGCAGAACCACCCAGTTCAACATGTTACATCATTATTGCTCTCCTCAGATGCTTGAGAAATGCAGTACCTACAAGATGGACCCTGTTTGAGATGTGATGAACATCATGCTGGTATTCTTCACTTGCTCTGGACCTGCCCACCCTTTATGAGCATGTGGAATAAGGTTCATAAAACATATGGAAAGGTGCCCAAAGCAAAAATCCCTTTTGTATCTGAAGTATACATTCTAGGCCTTAAATCACACCTAAAAAGCCTGTAGAAAAACCAGATCAAATGGGTTCTGGCAACATCCCTCGCTTTAAAAAAAACTCCTACTGTCTTCTTGGAAACCCCCCAGAACTCCATCATACGGAGACTGGTATAGTAGCCTGTCACTAGTAGCCTGGAAATGAAAGAATGGCTACCTTTTGAGTGACCAACTTAATGGGCAGGATTCACAATGAAGATGCGCCCAGTGCATCTCGGCTGCCCCGGCACAGGGGAGATGCACTGAGTGCAAATTGGGTGATTCACAGAGGAGGCGCAGGGAGAAGCTCCCCGCACATCCCCTCTGTGAATAGCACAGGTGCGCGCAGCCCAGGATGCCCCAGAGCATCCCAGGCTGCGCTGGTGCATCCCCCATGTCAGGCTGTGAACCCATTGGGGCAGGGCACCCAAAATCGCGATTCATGCCAGGGGCATGCAAATGAGGCTATTAGGTGTGCATAGCGCAATGGGACCATTAGCATGCCATTATAGCCCCATTTGCATTGCGCCTGCAGGGATGCCACAGCAGAATGCACCAACCTGACGCCACCCCCCCCACCCTGGCCCGCACCACAGCTCGAGACATGCCGCTTCCCAGCGGGTGTAGCGACATGACGACCCCCAGCCCCTCGCAGACACTGCCATTCCTGGCAGCAGTACGGACACACTGCCACCCCCGAGCTCCATATGGTGCCGCTCCCAGCGGCGGTAACAAACATGTTGACAGCCCCCAAGCCCCCGTCCAATGCCACACTTGGCGACAGTTAACAACATGACACTTCCATGCCACTCATACGAAGCCACACCCGGCGTAAACAACACGACACCCCCATGCCCCCATATGAAGACACACCCAGTGGCAATAAACAACATGACAGCCCCCTATGCCCTCTGTAAGTTACCCCGCGAGTAAAACAATATGACACCCCCATGCCCTCGTCTATTGCGCCTCCCAGCGGCGAATGTAATGATGAACCCCTCCCAGCCCCAAGCCCTCAGTAAAGCCGCCTTCCCATGGCAGTCTGCTGGTGCAGGCACCCCCAGTGCACCCCTCTTCCCCCACCCCAGCAGGGTCCCTCTGTCGGTGGTCGGCTCAACCCACCCACATACCATCACGGATGCCCACCGACAGAGCTGTCTGAGAATGTCGGCTATTGCGCAGCCTGTGCAGGCTGTACGATAGCTGTCATTCTCAAACAGCTGTGTTGGCGGGCAGCCATGGCGGTATGCGGGTGGGCTGAGCTGCCCGCCGACAGTGGGACCCTGCTGGGGTAGGGGAGAGAGGGGGGTTGGGGTGGGGGGAGCCTGCACCAGCGGACTGCTGCGGAAGGCAGTTTTACTGAGGGCTTGGGGCTGGAGGGGGTTCATCATTTCATTTGCTACCAGGAGCAGCTTCGATGGAGGCATGGGGGTGTCATGTTGTTTACCGCCGGTGTGGCTTCGTGATGGGGCATGGGGTGTCATGTTGTTTTACCGCCGTGCAGTTTGCCACGGGGCATGGGGTGTCATGTTGTCAACTGCCACCGGTGCGGCATTGGACGGGCTGGGGGCACACTGACTGCCAGGGTGAGCGGGCCGTGGTTGTTGCCTGCAGTGCGGCAGCCTGCCTGTAGGTGGCCACCGACATAAGTCTATATTTTCTAGACTTCTCTTTCTGTGGCACATCCCTGGACTTGCCCCAGGGTTGTGCCACAGAATAGGGCTGTGAATTGGGTTGCACCCGGTATGCATGGGCACGCCTCCCATCACAGCCCCTCCAGATGTGCCGCATGGCATTACTGGTGGTCTGCAGCGCATCGGGGATGCACCGGCGCATCAGCACCCTGCCTGAATCGCCCTTTGGTGCATTTTGGGGATGCCTCGGCACATCCCGGATGCGCTGGGCACATCCCTTTTGTGAATTCTGCCCAATATCTTTAACCAGATTTAGAAACCTTTCCTATCAGTTAAGCTTGAATTGGATATTAATTAGCAATATAAACCTCCTCCTGGCATACTCATTTCTCAAACGTAGAGTAGCAAGATTAAGATAGTAAACAATAAAGATACATTTCTATGCAGAACAATGGATATTATGAAATGGCTGGCAGCAAGCAAGCATTCCTAATGGTTCATAAGAGTGTGTTAATATGTCTAACATCACACAAACACGATCAGGCTATGTCAGCTGGGCACTGATCCTAAAGAAGTGACCAAATAGAATATTGAGAAAAAAAATCAGCCATCTTGATTGTACCACCACTACTGCCAACTGTGCTCACTCTCCTAAATGGCCGACCTGATGGACGCTCGCTACATTTATCCCTTACAACAGCATGGCATGCTTTTTATTTTTTTATGCATTCTGATTTAAACGCAAAAAAAAAGTAAAAAGTATGTCATGCTGTATCCCCAGCCCACCCGCTCACTATGCCAGCTGTGCTTGCTCTTCTTTCTGCTCGCTTGCTTTGGGCCTCAACGGCCAGTCTACCGGCCGCTCACTGCTCTGCTCCCTTACCTGTTCCGGTCTGCTCATTTTTAAATTGAATTCATACGAGCTCCCTGCAAATTCATAATATTACGAAAGACAGTATTCTGCCATTGCACTCTGTAGTCCTGAACCTACTTCACCCATGTCCTCGAAATACTACCTGCATCTCCTCTCCGGTGCTGGCCACTGCAACAACACACACAACAAGCATTTGTCAATGCGAAATGTTGATTGCGTTGGTCCGTTGAGCTCACTCACTGCCCCGTGTTACTCGCTCGTTCTGTTTCTCCCGGTGCTGCAGGCTGCTCTTTTGGACTGGGCTCCTGCCTGCGTTGTCACATTTTTCTGCCCACAAAGAAATGTGCAGCAGTCCTGATACAGGTCCATTGAGCTAGCTCACTCCTCTTCTCTCACTTGCTCATTCCGTTTCTGCCGGCACTGCAGGCTGGCCTTTTGTACTGTGGCTCCTGCCTGCGTTGTCGCCTTTTTCTGCCCACAAAGAAATCCACAGCAGTCACGATAGAGCTCCGCTGAGCTCACTCACTCCCCCTCTCTCACTGCTCATTGTGTTTCTCCCAGTGCTGCAGGCTACCTTTTTGTACTGGGCTTCTGCCTGTGTGGGCACCTTTTTCTGCCCACAAGAAATCCCACCAGCTAATCGTGAGAACTCCATTGGTCGCTCCCCATTCACGCATATATTTCCTTTCGCTCATTCTGTTTCTTCTGACACTGCAGACTGCCATTTTGTAGTGGGCTCCTGCCTCTGTTGGTGCCTTTTTCTGCCCACAAAGAAATCTGCAGCAATCCTGACAGAGCTCCGTTGAGCTCGCTCACTCTCCCCCGCCCCTCATTCGCTCATTCTGTTTCTGTCAGCGCTGCTGGCTGCCCTTTGGTACTGGGCTCCTGCCTGTGTTGCCACCTTCTTCTGGCCAAAAAGAAATCTGCAGCAGTCACGATAGAGCTCCATTGAACTCGCTCACTCACTCCCCTCTCTCTCACTCATTCGTTCTGTTTCTCCCACCGTTGCAGGCTGCCCTTTTGTACTGGGCCCCTGCATGCATTGCTGCCTTTTTCTGCCCACAAAGAAATCCACAGCAGTCCCAACAGAGCTCCGTTGAGCTCACTCACTCCCCCTCCCTCACTCGCTCATTCTGTTTCTCCTGGCACTGCAGGCTGCCCTTTGTACTGGGTTCCTGCCTGCATTGGCAGCTTTTTCTGCCCACAAAGACATCTGCAGCAGTCCCGACACAACTCCATTGAGGTCGCTCACTCCCCCATCTCATTCGCTCATTCTGTTTCGCCTGGCGCTGCAGGCTGCCCTTTTGTACTGGGCTCCTGCCTCTGTTGGCATCCTTTTCTGCCCACAAAGAAATCTGCAGCAGTCCTGACAGAGCTCCATTGGCCTCACTCACGCCCCCTGTCTCACTCGCTCATTCCATTTCTGCCAGCACTGCAGGCTGCCTTCTTGTACCGGGCTCCTGCCTGCGTTGCCGCCCTTTTCTGCCCACAAAGAAATCCGCAGCAGTCACGATAGAGCTCCATTGAGCTCACTCACTCCCCCTCTCTCAGTCGCTCATTCTGTTTCACCCACCGCTGCAGGATGCTCTTTTGTACTGGGTCCCTGCATGCATTGCTGCCTTTTCCTGCCCACAAAGAAATCCGCAGCAGTCCCAACAGAGCTTCATTGAGCTCATTCACTCCCCCTCCCTCACTCGCTCATTCTGTGTCTCCTGATGCTGCAAGCTGCCCTTTTGTACTGGGCTCTTGCCTGCCATAAAGAAATCCGCAGCAGTCCTGACAGAGTTCAGTTGAGCTCGGTCACTCCCCCAGTCGCTGATCCTAATCTGTCCCAAACACTGATTTCCGACAGCAACTGCGGTATTCTGCGCAGAAAGCAAGGAAACACATTTTGGCCAGGATGTGAAAAATGACTGCTGTACTGTTCATAAGGAGGTGTGAATAAATGCCAGTGTTGAAAATCTGGCGTGAAAATATTACTAATTTGCAAACTTACAAGGTTGCGTGGAAACTGCACAACACACGCTCATAACACAGTCATTTTATGGAGTTTCATCACAAAATTTTCAACATAGGCATTTTAGGACCTCTGCTCATGAACAGTGTAAGTGTGATTTTCATAATGTGTCCCGAACACGGATTTCCCACAGCGACCACGCTATTCTGCACTGGAACTGCGAAAACATATTTCAGCCTGGATGTGAAAAATAATAGCTGTACTGTTCATAAGGAGGTGCAGAAGAATGGCAATGTTGAAAATCTGGAGTGAAAATATTATTAATCTGCGAAGTTACGATCGTGCATGCAAACTGCGCAATGCACGCTCGTAACACAGTCATTTTATGGAGTATTGTCACCAAATTTTCAACATAGGTATTTTAGGACCTCTGCTCATGGACAGTGTCACTGTCATTTTCTTAAGCTGTCCCAAACACTGATTTCCCACAGCGACCGCTCTATTCTGTGCTGGAAGTGCGAAAACACATTTTGTCCAGGATGTGGAAAATGACAGTTGTACTGTTCACAAAGAGGTCAGAAAAAATGCCAATGTTGAAAATCTGACATGAAAATATTGCAAATTTGCAAGGATTACGAGCATGCATAGCAACTGCGCAGCGCTGCAGCTGATAAAACAGTCATTTTGAAATTTTCCGCTAAATTTGCAACATAGGCTTTTGAGAGCCCACCTCATGAACACTGGCACTGTCATTTCATTAATCTGTCCTGAAAGGATTCGACAAGAGTGACCGAAAACCACCTTCAGTCAATAACACCATGACAGTGCCAGAATTCATGAGGAGGGGGTCCCAAAAATTTCATGTTGAAAATTTGGTGCCGAAATTCCCAAAATGCCTGAGATATGCATCAAAGTTGAAAAACCCTATTTGTTCCATTATACAGCTTACCGGCATTTCCTCAGTTTGCGGTCGGCTTTGAAGAGTGCAGGCGGTTTCCGGTCCACTGAAGACGGTCGCAACAGACTCTGGAGGTAAGTATGGGGTGAGGGGGGTGTGGGAAGGCAGGGTGCGCAGTGGGTGGGCGTGGGTTGTGGCAGGGGGCAGAGAGAGCGCCGAGGGACCGTTTCCCTTTTCCACAGGGGAGAAAAAAAAACAAGCCTCCGCCATGTTCACAAACAGTATCACTGTAACAAGGTTCTGCCCAGCAATGATGGGTCACTTCCTCATTGCAGCGAATGGCTTATGCTGCAATGATGAGGCGGCCCCTGACTGCAGCGGCTGAAACCTTACAAGGTTGTGTCGCACACTGGCTGAACTAGTGTCAGCAGCAGCGTGCCATGGCATTGGGGAGAGCAGGCCAATCCTTTAAAGGCTGTGGGGGCATTGGCCGCAACAGTTCTGCACCTCCACAACCTGTTTCTGGAAAGCTGCCATGATATGTTTCTTGCACATGCGCGCAATCAACATAAAAATAAATGAATAAGCCAGTCACTATATTTACTCCTAATAAAAATTAAATCGGACTGAAACGCCTTGGGGTGTGTGTGGGGGGGGATTACTACCATGACAACAACGCTGAAAAAAAAACACGCACATTTACAGAAGCCTTACAAGGACAAAAATCCTTCAGAGAGGGGACAAAACACAGTCAACTAAATGCAGAGGAACTATTTTATTTAAAATGAACACAAAAGCATAACATTTTACTAAACCTCTAATAATTTTAATTTTGACAATCATCTAAAGTTAAGGTGACTATTTCATAAGTGCAATAAGCCACTCCAGGGTCTGTGTGTTAGACACTTTAACACATGGCTAGGAGGCTGGACACACTCGGCCGGTGGCCTCGTGCCTCACTATGCCTCCTAGCCATGTGTTAAAGTGTCTAACATGTGCCCTGTCGTGTCTTATTGCTAACTTAATTCCTGTCTTACCATATCAACTTTGTGTAAATCTTTTGTGTCTTTATAGAACTGCTGAACATGCCTAGATTATTATATTTAAATTTCTGAACACTGCATTTACCAATTGTTAGCTATACTGCTATAGTATACTATACATAGACCTATATTTCATTATTTGCTTTTTAACCCTATCACTTACTTATCTGAATTTAGTTCCTTTGTTTCATTCTTACAACATGAATGTGTGTGATATGTTTGTAATTTCTTTTTCTATTTAAAACAAATGTTTTAATGAAAAAAGAAATGTCTTATAAAATAAGTATAGACAATGTTCTTAATGATACACAATGGGCTGATAAGCTTGTGCATTAATCTGAAAGTATTTCTTATTAACCTGTTATTCTTTCGCTGGAAATTATTTGAAATCATGGAATTTTGTACTCAGTTATTTAATAATATAGTAATATATGTATTGGGAATTTGACAGTAGCAGCGTACCAGGAACAGATGCCTGTAAGCTGGTTGTTTACACACGTGGATTATCAAGCACCTTTTCATTGTTTTCTGAACTTAGTGCATTGAGTTATGTGTTATATGTATTCTATTTTTAATTCATGCTTACTGTATTCTTATATAGTAACTGCATGCCTTGAACAAGAGGTTTTATCTTGAACTGTTGGCTACCACACTGTGTAATACTGACATTGATTCTGGTGGTGTGAGTTATGTAAAAGAAATAAGAGACATTTCAAGTATTTGCAACGAATGTATCATTTTCCCCTTATCCCCTCAGAGAGCATTGACAATGCTCAGGTTATACATCATTCTGCAGCCAACAGGATACTTTTGTCCCTCCTTTTAGTCCTGCCCACCTCCCTGACAATGTGTCGACACACGCTTGAGAGTGCCAGGAGTGGAGACACCCAAACCACCAGTGTAACCGCTAGCATGCCACCTGAAGCCATCGTTCAGTGAGCTGTATACTGATCCAGCAGTCCGCAGGAGGATAGCAGAGGCTTGTGGCCCTCTAGTGCTTAGAGCACTGTTGGAAACTGAGAATCGCAGGTTTAAACCCTGCTGGAGCCAAAAAACTCACTGCTTGACCCTGAGCAAGTCACTTAACCTCTCAGTTTTCCAGTTCATAAAGCTGCAGAAATGAGATGTTGCATCTCAGCACCAGCTTCCCTGTTTACACTGATGGTCCGGCAGCAAGTCTTGGGTTTGACCCTGCCTGCTGCACTCACAATCCCCAGCAGAACCCAATCACCTGCCATCCACCATCACACCCTTACTATCCCACTCCAGGAATTGCACTTTCACTTGTTCACTTTATGCCTTTACTTCCTCTAACAAACCCAACTAATGTAGTACTAAAACATGCAAGCAAACATTAAGGCATTGAACAATGCCTGATGGTTGTGCTGTGCTTTTTTGTTTGCATTTCCTCCTTAGTTGTGCTTAACTTTTGTTTGCATTACTTTTTAGTTCTGCTATTTGTTTTTTACAATTCATTATTTTTAGATGCAGTTTACGGTTTTGGCTTGTATTAGATCTTTATTTGTCATTTTCTTTTGGTTTGCACTGTACATTTGCTTTAGTTTTGTTACTTTATGTTTGTGGCATCATGCTTTACATTTGGTTTTGCTTCTTTACTTGTTTTGTTTGTATTTCAGTTTCTGGTTGTTGCTTTACTCATTTGATAGCATTTAAGGTTTTTGTTTGTGTTTTGCACTTCTGGGCCACTGATATTTCACCCAGGAGAGCAATTTGGCAATAAAGGGGTTATGCTTGTTTTTTTTTAATGTACAGTATGTAGCTGCAGTGCTTCTCACTGACCAGTGACAGAACACGGGGGTAGGGGAACGGTGCCCCCCACTACCTTTGCCCTGTGGAGTTGCGCCTCACCATCCATTTTTTCCAGTAACTGCTGTGCCCGCGGTGTGCCCCTCTGTCAGAGTGTCCAACTGCAGTCCACCCAATCAAAACCACCCTTTTTAATGTTTAAAAATGAGGAGACAGACGAGACACTCCAGAGACGAGGAAGTCAGGAGGACAGGAGTGGGGTATGGTACGGATGTACCATAGCTTAGTTGTTATCCGCACTTTCTTCCACAGTAGTTGGCTGAGAGCTGGTGGGGAACTGTCAGCTTTGCACGTGATTGGCTATTGTGTAAAGTATGTCAGTCAATCATGCCAATGGACACAGGTTTTCTTTTGTTGCCTCCGCCACTGTGTGTGCCTCCCTTCCCAGCCTCCTCATCGAACATAGCACTATTTATTGGCTTGCAGGATGGTGCACTGTGCACATGCTTGAAGGCAGCCAGGCCGTAAAAGAGAACGGGAAAGGCAGCAGGCCAAAAGGGAACCAACCATCGTGTATGTTGCCTGTCTCTGTGGCGGTGTGGCACTAATCTGTTGTTGCCAACCCAAGTTGCCAACTGCCCAACTTGCCTTGCCATCTTGGCTTTGGTCTGGTAATGATCTTGCCAAATTAAAAACTTCCAAGAGAGTCCTGTGACTCTCTGGATGCCGTAGAGCAGATCTGTGTGATGACGGCAATTGCAGAATAGCGATCGCCGTTAGGGAAAATGGAATTCGCCGAAAAAATATTTCAGCGATGCAGTCCCCAGCACACAGCAAAAGGGCGCTGGGGACTTAGATTTTAAATGTAAATGTGTGGGGCTTTGCCCCCTACACCCCCCCTACTTAACGATTCTCAACTCCAGGCGGGTGCATGTTGGGGGAGTGCAAAACCCCCCAAAACATTTTTGGGCCAGGCGCAACAAAAAGCACCCGCACCCAAACCCAGCATCATTCACGCCCCAGCCCTGAACCCACCCACTCACCACGGGAGCAGCTTGGCAGCTCACCGTGGCACCACTCCTCACAATCTCTCCCTCCTGTCCCACCCCACGCTCCTCAGCGTGCTCAATCACCCCCCCATGCACATATACATGTAGCGACAGGGTGTTGCTATATTCGCACCCCCCCATCTGGTCGCCTTCCCTCCCTCGTCGTTGTGGTGTGAGGCACCATGATTGAGTCACCGTTTCGGTAGGTGCCCAATCGCAGTCGCTGAACTCACAGGATACCCCCTAGAGCAGGCTAAGCTTTCCTTTGGCTTCACCCTAGAGACTGAGTTAACTTCAGGTCAGAAGGACAGGTTACTTTCACGTACTGTTGCTGTGGTGGATAGACTACTGGACCAACTCCCAAGTAAAGACTGCATTTTATAACTCCATTTGGACACAGTGGATGCATGCTGTGTTGGCTATATATGCTACAGTATATGTATGTATGTAAGTAGCAATTAAATAAAACTTCTCTACTCTTTACATTATAATAATTTATCACTACTCATTTTATTTATTTATTTTTTATCATGAATCTGTTTATCTTCTCCTCTGTGGAGCGGGCATGCAGGTCGTCCGGCTGCCAGCACCCACACCCCGGGACCCAGGTTTGGTCTGCGAATCGCTCTCCTCCACACAGGTTGGCCAACACCTAGGGGTACACCTCTCTAGGTCCCGGGTCGCAGCGCACGGCCATCAGCCACCACAACTGCCCCACAATTTTTCCACCCAGTTTTCGCCCCTGGAGCCAGAAGTGTAATGACATCAGCACACTTACATGCTGACGTCCACGATGCTCCAACCCTCAGCTGCACAACGCTCCTATAGTGTCCCCAACTTCTGCCAGGCACCACTGCAGAGTGACGCAAACCCCTGCACCCACCCCAAAGAGAGGAGAGCACTCATGGGATGCTCCATCCTCTTCCTCCCCTGCCGACCCCCTACAGCCTGGGTCTGTTCCCGAACTCAGATCACCAGCATAGTGCGAGGTGTGGCATCCAGCACCTCAATGCCACCAGGCCAGCTATTGCTATTCATGTTATGCAGTATGAGTCGCAAGGTTTTCTGTTCCCTGCAAAACATGTTTTGGCACATGCAACAGTTTGCTGACAAATTCGTATGCTTTGGCTTGGGTCTATAGTACAGCAGGTAGTTCTAGTTCAGTTTAAGCAGCAATGCGATGAAATTAGCCAAAGATTTGACCCTACCTTTTTCATTATAAAAGATTCTTTAGGCATTTTCCAGTTTTATTTGGGTGGTAACATTCTCTAGTTCCACCAAAATGTGAGTATTATAAATGGTTTTATTTCGTTTTTGTCTCAAGAAAAAAAGATACCTGCCACGGCATTTGGCTTAGAAGTAATATTGTAGCCCTCCTGGCAAGTGAAACACAAAAGTCATGGTGTGCAGCATAGGAGATACCTAAAAAAGTAGATTTGACAGGTATGCAAATATTTTTCACTGTAGCTAAAACTAGTTTTGGAAAAACATTTTTTGTTGTACAGCTGCTTATTTAGCATGTTCTGTTTTCCTTTAGTGCTCTTGGTTCACCTCTTTTGTCTGTCACGTACATTACTGTCTGTACTTGCAAGGTTCTGTACACTATCTACTGTTGCCTGACCTTCCTTGGATTAGTTGTGTGTGTGGGGGGGACTTGATTTAAAAAAAAATAATAATGATCCTGTGGATCAGTTAAAATTCTTTCAAACTTAGTCAGGAAAGGCATTTTTCTTGGCAAAAGTAAGCAATTTCACAGCCAAGCTATATTTAAGACACCTGAAGCTATGGCAGTTGTAGTAGCCAAGTTGTATCTGGAGCTACCCATGCAGAGTACGCATAGTATGTTTACTCACACTGTTCCTTGTCTCTGGACATCGAGTTGTTCTGTAAATATTCTGGAGTATAATGATCCTATTTATTTATTTATTTTAACAAGTCATGACTTCAGGAGGAATGGGAGGAGCAGATATAGTTACAACAGTCACATTTTCAAATTATCACTTTCGCTTGCAGCCAACTTGGAGACCCCAAATGACTGACTTGGGCCCCCCCCCCAGGCTCCCAAACCTGGCTCCACCACTGTCACTGATCACTTATTTGCTGTTGGAATCAGCGGGGGAAAATGCTAGTCACAACAGCTCAGCAGCACATCCTTTTCCTGCTGTTAGACCCACGTTCTATTTGCCTCAAATGAAAGGCTTGCTTGTAGTTCGGTGGCCAAGCAGCCAGCCACTCCCACTTCCTGAGCAATATAAGCAGTTCCTCTAAGCCTCACTGTGAAGCATTTTTTCTTTGCAGCTGAAGGCTCTGTGGGTTTATCCTCTGAGCTGGTCAGGCCTCCCTGGCTGGCTGGGCCTGCCCCCCCCCCCCGCTCCTACTTGTCTCTGCTGGGCTTCTGTGTTTATTTTTCTACTTTTGGTTTGTATTTTGCCTTCGGCTGTGTGTGCTTCCTTCCTTTTTGGGGGGGTGTTTCTAAGCTCCTAGCATACTGCTACTCTGGAGCTCATACTGCTTGCTTTTACTTACTTACAACTCTCAAATTACTTGCACAGCAATGCCTAGCATTTTGCTATGCAGAGCTCATGCTACTGCTTTCAATTACCTACAACTACAGCCACTGCTGCTGACTTTTTACTTTAATTACTATTGTACCCAGTGCCTGTGTTTTACGCTGTGCTCACCACACTCAAACTACTGCAATGCAACTGCTATTATTATCTGTATGTTTCAGCTCAACATAGCTGCTCCATGTTACATACTCCATTCTTTTTACTTGACACAGTTTACTCTGACCCTAGCTGTACTGCTCATTCCTGCTCTCATTCTACCTGAGCTCCATTGCACTGCCTGGCTCCACCTGCTTCAAAGCATTTGTCTCCATGTTTCATTGCAGTTACAACTCTGAGGTCAGCCAACTAAGCTCCTGCTGAGGCTATTAATATAGCTTGTTATTAAATCTTGCTTTGCCACCAAAAATCCTCAGAGTGTTTGTCACCTTGAGTTAGCTATTCATGTTTGGCTGGCTTGCCCCCAAATCAGTGCTGTTTAATTGCTATACAGCATGTTATGCAGTCCATCTATCACTACTACTGCTTACTGACCCATCAGGTCCACACTTGCTTACGTACCTGTTGCTCCTTGCTTACGCAAACCGTTGCTTCACGCCTACTACCATCCCCTCGGCTTCAGCCTGGAATTCTGCTGCTCTCTATCTGCATTTAACCTTATAAGGTCTCAGCACTCAATGCTCATTATGATCTCAGCATGCTGCTCTCATTTAGCTCACCAGCTTTTCAGCTCTCAATCAATTTCTGGGGCATGCCAGCCATTCTATTCTGGTGCAGGGTTCCTGCAGCCGACGGTCTCGCTCTGCTTTAGTCCTCATCTCGAGTGTGTCCAGCTTGGGGCGAGATCCTTCTCACATGGCCCATAGCTGGGAATGTCCTCGACTGGGGCTTGGCTTTAGCTGCCTGCTATGTGACAGCAGCTCCTGGTGTAGAATTTAAGACTAGTGGTGAAGTGTGGAAAAAGTTACCTCCTTTGGCTCTAGTGTTCCACTATAATGGTTAGCCATTGACTTTAGTGGTTTCCCTAGCAAGGCACCTTCACGGCATTCTCCCTACGACTGCCTCTGGTTCACCTGGTTTGATTTAAGGCAAGTAGACCAGGTGAGTGCCTAAGCAGTTATTGCTCTCCTCCTGCACCTTGGATGCACATATCGTTGCAGTGTTTTTTCGCAACATTCCATGGCATTCCCGCTAGAGGGTTTGAGTGAGAGCCTTCCTCCAAATTGGAATATTTTCCACCTCCCTTTAATTGGGTTTTCCAAATTGCAGCTGCAGAGTCGTCACTAAATAAACCATGCCAAGCCTGGAGGGAAGGCAACCTAGGCCTTGGATCTCCAGAGATTTCCTCCTCATAGGGTTTTTTTTTCTTTCCTCTGTTGCCTCAGGTCATAACACTTAGCTAGCATAGTTGTTTCCTGTAGTTTCTTTAGATAGGTTCCATTGTTGGATGGAGGTGGGGGATGTCCTGCCATTTCCTCTCTCCTTAGGGGATCCCCTCATCTCAAGGCAAACCATCAGTATCATGCTACACAAACCTGTGCAGTCATTACATTATCCAACTAAGCATCTCATTGCATTATCAACTGCCTATGCTTTTCTACTACTACGTTACAGTTACTGCTCCTATGTCAGTTGCTGCTTGCTCATATGCTTCGTATTGCCTCCTTTTTGGGGATGATACTACATTTCTTTTGGGGATTTCTAAGGTACTTTTAGCCATGGGAATCATCCCATGGCACCTCTGGGGTGGAACCCTCTCTGAGAGTTCCTTGCCTTCATATCCCTACAGGGTGGTAATTCCTCTGGAATAGAGAATGCAAACAGCCAAAACCAAACTAACACAGTTGCACAAACATAACACTATACTGGCTGCATAGGCCAGTGAAATGAAAAGCTTGCCTGTAGTTCGGTGACCAAGCAGCCAGCCACTCCCACTTCCTGAGCTATATAAGCAGTTCCTCTAAGCCTCACTGTGGAGCATTTTTTCTTTGCCCCACCATCCTGCCCCCCTCCTCCTCCAGTGGCAGCACTCTCTCCTTAGGGGATTTCTAAGTTACCTTTAGCCACATGAACTGTCCTGGTGTACCTCTAGGGGTGGAACCCTCTCTGAGGGTTCCTTGCTTTAGTACCCCTACAGGGTGGTAATTCCTCTGGAATAGAGAATGCGAACGGCCAAAACCAAACTAACACAGTTGCACAAACATAACACTATACTGGCTGCATAGGCTAGTGAAATTAATTTATTGGGAAACTTTTACAAATATGTTGGATACAATTTGGTTATTTATATATTCCACAACAAAATGGTATTGGTGCACTTGTGTAGGTTCCCTACAATTTTAGATTTAGTTTACAAGATATTTTTATCTGGTGATATTGAAGAGAACCCGGGCCCCTCGTCTTACCTCTGTTTAACCCTTTCTTAACTTATGTAGAGAATTTCTCTGAAAGATGCAAGCTCACAATAGTCCACTTTATTGCCTGAAACTTTTAGTCTCAAAAATGCACAAAGCTAAGGCATTGCTAGCTTACTACAAGCTGGATATTGTTGCTATTACTGAGACTTGCCTTTGACCATCTACATCTAAAAAGGAAGTTGCTTCCCCAACTACTACAGTACATTGTTAGAAAAGATACAGTTAACAAGCAGGGGGCGGGGTCATGTTCTATGTAAATGACACAGCAGTTGCTGATGACTATTTAGTCAAGTCTTCCTTTGCCTGTTGTCGTGAATGGCTAGCATGCATTTTATATATATATACAGTATATATATAAATATATATGTATATATATATATATATATATAGTCTTTGATAACCCAGTAAAGCCCTCTATGCACAAGTGCCATTCGAATGTGATTTGTTCGCATAATGCTGTTCTCAGGGCAGCACCCTTTAGCTCCTCCTCCAGCTTACTCCTATTGGTGGATTTCGCCCACTGGCAGCACTGCCCCAGGGGCAGCACCCTCACGCTCCGCTTTCCAACTATCACTGTTGGTGGATTGTGTCCCCTGCCCCCAGGGCAGCAACATGTAGCTGTTACTTCCCACAAATCTGATTGTTGCAAATCTGAGGAATTGAGAGTTTTAAGTATACATGAGAATGTTATGGAAATGCTTCCCCCAGCAATGTGTACTGCTTGTCTTTGAATATATTGCTCCCCACCCACCTCATATTTCCAAGGACAGATAGAGATTGGCAATTATAGAACCATTTTTTTTTTTTTTGGTGGGGAGGGGGGGTGCGGATTTCATGGCATGTAAACCTGACAAAAAGTTGAACATTTCAAAGGACAGTGTTAGTGTTCTGATGGTAGTGTGAGCAACTTTATTAATTTGCTTTTTCTGAAGGAGAGAGATATGGAGCAGTATTACTAGTCTTGAAAATCCTATGAAACTTCAGTGTGCTGCAATGGCTCAGTGGGTGTGTTAGCATGCTACAAATCCATGGGTCAAGGGTTCAAATCCTGACTAGAGAAAAGTTTCCTTTTTCTGAAGGATATGGTGTAGTTACTACATTTTGAAATTCTATCTACATGCCCTGCACCTCTGTGACTTAATATATATGTCAGCATGCAAAAGATCCAGCAGTCAAGGGTTCAAGCCTTAAGCTGGGATTTTTTTAAGTGTCAGCATTTTAAGGATTGTTATTAATTTATTGTTTTAATACTGTTATTAATTTATTATTGTACAGCACTTTGGTTTCTAGAATTGTGCTTTATAAGTAAAGATTATTATTATCATTATTCTGAGTAGACACAAAACTTGGGAAAACTAATAAAAACAGTGTATTTTGGTGGTTCAAGGAGTATGTCTGTCTGCATCCAGAAGAGCCAGAATTCAAGGGTTCAGACCTTAACCAGGGACACTTTTTGTGCTTTGTGTCAAAATCAGTTCTGAGCAATTAATCATACAGGTGTCACAGATCATTACCTTTTTTTTTAATATTGCCAAATTAAGACAGACATAGGCAACAGAATATATTTTATTTATGAATTGTAATAAATGATTCAGTGCTGTGATGATTGATTACTGGCGCTGTCCCTGGGGCATTGCCATGATGGTTGGTTTCTGTTGGCTGCTGCTGGGGCAGTGCTCTTGTTGCCCCTGGGGCAGCACCTGTGTAGAAACATAGAAACATAGAAATGGATGGCAGAAGGAAACCACCAGGTCCATCTAGTCTGCCCATTGTCTTTTAGCCTAGCCTTCTAACTGCCCTTGGGTTTTAGGGCTCCCTTGTATCAGTCCCAAGCATTCTTGAAATCTACCACTGTGCTTGCCCCCACCAGCTCTGCAGGCAGGCTGTTCCAGGCATCCACCACTCTTTCTGTGAAGAAAAACTTCCTGGTGTTGTTGGAGAACTGCCCTCTTTGCAGCCTTAGATCATGTCCCCTGGTTCTGCTGCCCTCCTTAAATTGGAAAAGATCGTCTATCAGCACCTGGTTTATGCCTTTTATGTACTTCAATGTTTCAATCATGTCACCCCTCTCTCTTCTCTGTTTCAGGGAATACATGTTCAGTTCTTTCAGTCTATCCCCATAGGACATCTCGTGCAGTCCTTGAAGCATTTTTGTTGCTCTTCTCTGCACTATCTCCACTCGGTCAATGACCTTTTTGAGGTGGGGCCTCCAGAACTGGTCGCTGTACTCCAAGTGAGGCCTAACCAGTGATCTGTACAGCGGCAGGATCACTTCCTTCTTCCTGCTTATGATTCCCCTCTCAATGCATCCCAGCATACCGCAAGTCTTTAATGCTGCCTCCTCGTACTGTTTACCTACCTTCAAGTTGTCTGAGATAATGATTCCCAAATCGTGCTCTTGTGTGGAGGCAGCTAGTCTTTCCCCTCCAAGGTATTATGCCTTATTTGGATTTCTTTCTCCCATGTGCATGACTTTGCACTTTTGGTGTTGAATCTCAACTGCCATGCTCCAGACCATTCGTCCAGTTTCTCGAGATCAGCTTCCATCTTGTCCACTCCCTGCTGGGTGTCGACCCTGTTGCATATTTTGGTGTTATCTGTGAACAGACATAACTTTCCCTGTAGTCCATTAGCTATGTCTGATATGAAAATATTGAAGAGCCTGGGCCCCAGTACTGAACCATGGGGCACACTGCTGGTTACTCTATCTTCTGATGACAGTGCTCCAGTTACCTGTACTTTCTGGGTTCTGCCCTGTACCCAGTTTTAAACCCATCGAACTACTTCTGATTCAACTCCTGTGTGGTCTAGCTTCTTTACCAGCCTTCTGCGTGGAACCAAATCAAAGGCCTTGCTAAAGTCTAAGTAGACCACATCTACCCCCCCCACCATCATCTCTAACCTTAGTAACACAGTCAAAAAATCAGGTTTGTCTGGCATGACCTACTCACTGTGAAACTGTGCTGCTTAGGGTCCTGATGGCCGCTAGCATCCAGGAATGCCATGATCCTCTGTTTGAGTAGTGTCTCCATTAACTTCCCCACTATGGATGTGAGGCTTATGGGTCTGTAATTACCAGAGTCCTCCCTGCTGCCCGATTTGTGATGCGAGACCAGGATTGCCCTTTTCCAATCTTTGGGTACCTCCCCACTCTTTAAGGATTTGGTGAATTGTTTAGCCAGTGGGGCAGCCAACTCTAATCTCAGTTCTTTTAAGATACTGGGGTGCATCCTGGAGTGCACTGGACTAATTGGTTCCCATGGGCTGCCCCTGAAGCAATGCCTTCACTGCCATTGGGGCAGTGCCTGTGTAATTGGTTCCTGCGGGCTGCCCCTGGGGCAGTGTCATCGATGCCCTTGGGGCAGTACCTGGGTAGTTGATTTCTACTGGCTGCCCCAGAGGCAGAGTCCTCACTGCCCCTGGGGCAGTGTTCTTGCTGCCCCTGGGGGTCAGTGCCCATGCAACTGGTTCCCATGGGCTGCCCCTGGGGAAGTACCTAGGTAGTTGGACCCCTGGTTTGCCCCTGCAACAGTGCCTGTATAATTGGTTCCTTTAGATCTTTTGGATGCAGGCAGACATACACCTTGAGCCACCAAAACACACTGTTTTTATTAGTTTTCCCTAGTTTTGTCTCTACTTAGAATAAAGTGACACATTAAAAAAAATCCCTGCTGAAGGCTTGAACCCTTGACTGCTGGATCTTCTGCATGCTGACATATTTAAGTCACAGAAGCACAGTACATTTAAGCCCCATTTACGTGGTCACATTTGCACTGGTGCAACCCAATCACTCGGGTTGCTCCAGTGCAAATGTGACCATGTGGACACATACCAGATTGCGGCCGCTCATTAAGCCAATCCCATGTTCCCTCTCAAGCTGGGAATGCCGATCAGAGTGAATGATTTGCAGTGGATTAAACCACTATGTGGACTGTCTGCTCATTGCAACACGTCCACTCTGTACTTACAGTGGTGAGCGACAGTCCTGGCCCCTGATGCTTGGCCCCTCACCAGCTCAGAATGCAGCAGTGCACAGAGGGATTTTCTGGACAGGCAGTTTTCCACTTACTGCTGGTCGGGGACAACACTGCTGTGGTCTGAAAAGAGTAGCGCTACTGCCATGTAAACACGGATTTAGATAGGATTTCAAAATGTAGTCACTACACCATATCTGTCCTTCAGAAAAAGGAACTTTTTCCCTAGTGAAGGTTTGAACCCTTGACCCATGGACCTGTAGCATGCTGGCATACCTATTGAGCCGCTAAAGGACACTGAAGTTTCACAGAATTTTCAAGTCTAATCATATTACTCTGTATCTCTCCTTCAGAAAAAGCAAGTTAATAAAGTTGGTCACACTAACATCAGAACAATAACACTGTCTTCCGAAATGTTCAACTTTTGTCAGGTCTATATGCCATGAAATCCCCCCCCACCCCAAAAAAAAGACTGGTTAACTGTATGTAACCCCTCACCCCTGCCTTTTTAGCAAAATGACTGGTGGCATGCTGTTGAAGCTGACAGCAGTACCTGGTGGGGACTGGGTTCGGGGAGGATGAGGTTACTCAGCACATGGGGCCTAGATTTGGCTACACTGCACAGGGGCACCCAAATAAATCCAAACATAGGAAGCAATAACTGTAATGTCCAGAACCAGGAATGGGATTCTTCAGTGTGGCTTTTATTCACATCCAAGCTGAACAAACAAAGCATAGACGGACCCCCACGGGGCTACATTCCTGGTAATGCAGATTAGAGACAACAGAACACTTTTTCACTATTTCCAGCCCTCAGGCTCTGAACCCACCAGGCATACAGCCTGGACTTGCATGCAGCTTTGGGTACACAGCCCGACTTGTACACTACTTGGGTTTTCCCCACTGGCCCGGCTATCCCGCCGGCCACTTGATCCGCGGTCCATTTTGGGAAATGAACCAATTATCCTGTTGTGGCTTCCCAAACCACACTAGAGCCTTTGACTCCTAGAGGGAATTTTCCTTCCAATCCCACGTCTGGGTACTTCCCTATCACTGGCCAAGCGCATGAGGCAAGTAGAAACTACAGAGCAACCTGAGAGGTGGACCTGGTCACGAAGATGGGGGTCTCCCACCTCTAGCTCCCACAATCCATACCCGGCCATTTCTCTGGAAACTAAACAATTCCTTTACTGAAAGCTTGCAATGTAGATTCCTGTGTAGACGTATGTCACATCTCCTCTACATATCTTGAATTCCCATAAGTGCTGGACTTGAACATACTTTTACTTTTTGGCTAAGCCTATTACTCTAGGCCTCCCACTATTTCAGTAGTCCAATCCCCACATGTCACACAAGTCCCAGGGTGAAAAACATAGGCCCATTCAGGAAGAGCAGACACTCACCCTCTGGTTGCAGGCGATTCACAAGTCTTCTTGTTCTCCAAAAAAACTCTGGAACAAATAGGCAGCTTCTCCATTAGTAGCAGAACCAGGGGGGTTGCCCCAGGAATATGCAGGGAACCCTTTCCTGCCCCCATCCCCGGAAGGAGGGGGCACTAAGACCCAAAACAGCATTCTCCACCACTTCAATTATATTCTGTGTCTCTCTTTTGGTGAAGACACACTTCCTTTTTACCTAAAAGTAGCCCTGTGTCAGGGCTGAGGCTCCAAGAGCCTACACTGAGCTGCTGTGCTGCTTTCACAGCAAGCTCCCAACTCCAGCTGACCACAGGCTACTGTTCAAACCTCCCAACATTCTATTCCATCTCCCTTGCTGCAGATTCCATTGTGGCTCATGCAGCTGCGATAGTTCTATTGGTGATGTCATCCCTCAGTCTCAGCTGAGACTGAGAACAGAGTGAGACAGTGTGAAATCCATTTAACTGGAGTTTCACAAGCTGCCTTCCCTGCCTACCACTAGGTCTTACTGGGATTCTAGTAACCCCGGGTAACAAGGGAGTTACACATAAATCTCTATCTGCCCTTGGAAATATGGTAAGGGGGCAATATATTGAAAGACAAGCAGTACATATTGCTGGGGGAAGCATTTCCATAACATTCTCATGTACACTTAAAACCCTCAATTCCTCAGACTTGCAAAAATCAGATTTGTGGGAAGTAACAGCTACATGTTGCTGTCCCGGGGGCAGGGGATGAAATCCACCAATAGGGATAGGTCAGACTTGGAGCGTCCCGGGGGCAGTGGTACTAGTGAGTGAAAGTCACCAATAAGAGTAAGCTGGAGGAGGAGCTAAAGGTTGCTGGATTGGGGGCAGCGCTGCCTCGAGAACAGCATTACAGGAACAAATCACACTTGAACGTGCAGTAATTGAAACTGCTACCAGATTGAATCTAACATTTATTTTTTTTTATTCAGTTTTTTTTGTTATTGACAAGGTAAGCATGCTAGACAAATAAATTCCTATTTTCAGGTACCACCCAGGAGGTTACAAGGTAGAAAGGCAAACATGTTACTACAGTCCATAAGATGAAAGCAGAAACTTTCAAATTCAGTAACAGTACAATCAAGAGTACAGTATATATAGTAGAGTCTTAAACAATCATACCAATTCTTGATTGGTTACTTACTAATAGATCTGACCACATTGTTACTGCTGGGTTATTAACTGATGTAATAAGTAGGGCCACTGGAAAACTGCAGAAAAAGTTACCCAAAATTGCTGAGCTTTTTGAAAAAATTGCGGGGAAATTGCAGGAGTTCTGCTATAGTTCTACTATAGACCATGAGTGCTTCACAATAAATCGTTTAATGTTTTCTGCAGCATGAGTTACTGAAATGTGTAGGAGGTCTGCCCCCATGGCCGTGCGCTATTCATCCTCCGCCCTTCACGCCCTCTGCCCCTTTACTGCCCCCCCCACTGCATTTTTCTACCCACCAGAGCTGTAGAGCACTGGGTATTGCTCACCGAAGGGGGGGGAGTCTGGAGGTGTGAACAGTGGAGGGTGAATGAGCGGGACCATCACATCAGGGTTGTGAGAGCCAGGAGGTTCCCTGGGGCAAAATGGAATCCAGACCGTGGTTCTCTTTATCTGCTTCCCACACCCTAGGGCACCATCAATTTAGGTGGGCAGGTGGCACAGACGGCCCTGAAAGTCCATCCAACTCAGGCAGTGTTCTGTAATGCCAGGTCCATTAAAAACAAGACTGCAATTATTGCAGATCTTGTTGGAACAGCAGACCTGGCATGTGTCACCGAGACTTGGCTGGATGAGAACTGTGGCCCCATATTGGAGGCTGCAATTCCGGCCGGGTACTCAGTGATTCACCGCCCAAGATTGGATCGCGGGGGAAGGGGGTTGCGGTCTGTTTCAAGACCAAACTGGGCCTCATAAGCATACCAGTTGAGGAGACCCAGTCATTTGAATGTACCGTGGTAGCAGGCGTAGGTTGTAGGATCGCCCTCATCTACCGTCCACCCGAGGATGAGAAGCGGTTCCTTCAGGAAGTGGCAGACTTTGTGATCGACATGGCATTTGAGTCGCCCAGGCAGATGGTCCTGGGTGACTTTAATGCCTGGATCGATGACGAACTCTCGCAGTTTGGTCAGCACTTCCTCCAGCTGATGACATCTCCGGGCCTTACACAGATTGTTTCTACTGCTACGCATAAACACGGTCATTCTCTTGACTTGGTCTTCCTCCTGGGGGTGGAACCAGTCGGATGGTCTGATCACTACACCGTGTGGTTCAGTTTTTGCACCCCTCATGGGCCTACCCCTGTGGAGATGGTCAGTTATCGCCCTTTACGAGATATAAGCTCTGAAGGCCTGGCAGTGGTGCTTGACCTATCGGTTCTTCCATTGGCAAACAGTGACCCAGAGGCCCTAGTGGCAGCCTATAATACAGCCATTTCTATGGCCCTGGATGTCATTGCTCCTGTCCGAGTTCATCCTCTCTCCCTTTGCCCTCGGTCCCCTTGGTTTGATGGGTCCTTGAAAGAGATGCAGTGACTAGGACAAAGGTTAGAGCATTGCTGGTGGAAATCCACCCTCAATTCCGATCACCTCAGATTGATGGACCGTTATCAAGCCTATCAATCTGCAATCACCATAAGAAGGCAGAGTTCCTGTCCGGGGAGACTGTGGCTGCCCAGAATTGACTGGCTCAGCTGTTTCGAACTGTGGACAGACTGTGCAACCCAGCCTGTCTACCGGTCAGAAAAGCGTTTTCACAAGTTGAGTGCAAGGAGCTTGCTCGATTCTTTGCAGCTAAGGTGGTTGACATCAGGGCAGTACTCCAACTGGCACACTCTATGGGCGTAGCTCTAGACCGGTGTTTGGGCACTGTCCCTCAGTTTTCCTGGAGTACCTTCAGCCAGCCTGAGCTTGTGGACATCATGCGGATTGTCCAGGGTATGTGCCCTACCTGCCGTAGTTTGGAACTGGGACCAACTACCCTGATTTTGGGTTGTGGTGACATCTTTGGCCCAGTCCTAGCATGGATAGTCTGGTGCTCCTTGGAAACAGGTGAGTTTCCTAGCTCTCTGAAGGAGACGGTGGTGACACCTCTCCTGAAGAAAGCTTCTTTGGACCCAGACTGCCATGCAAACTACAGACCAATCTCAAACCTCCCCTTTATGGGGAAGGTGACTGAGAAAGTAGTGGCCATACAACTGGAGAACCATTTGACCATCCATGATGTCTATAAGCTTCTCCAGTCTGGTTTTCAAAAGAGGCATAGTATCGAGACAGCACTGGTTAGGGTGCTCAGTGATCTACTGATGGTTAGAGATTGGAAGAACTGCTCCTTCTTGGTTCTTCTCCATCTCTCTTCAGTGTTTGACACTGTGGACCATGGGGTTCTGCTCGACCACTTGAGGTTCATCTGTGGCCTGTCATGTACCGTCCTCAGGTGGTTTTCATCTTTCCTCACCAGAAGAACTCAGAGGGTGGTGTCAGGGATTTAGTCCTCTGACCCAGTTCCGCTATCATGTGGTGTTCCTCAGGGGTCGGTGTTGTCCCCCATGTTGTTTGCAGTGTACATGCTATCCCTTGGAAACATTGTAAGAAAGTATGGGCTGAGGTTTCACTGCTATGCTGATGATACCCAGCTCTACCTTTCTTTCGCGCCTGACCAGAATGGAACCCTCTCAGTATTTAACAACTGCCTCACTGAAATCCAGGCGTGGATGAGTTCGAGCTGGCTTAGGTTGAACTCGGAAAAGACTGAGGTGCGGATAGTGGACCCAGGTCGCCGGATAGGGGGGTTGGTGGTGAGGCTACCATCTGGACTTTTTCTTTGGGTTTGCTACTTCCAACCTCCAAATGGGTGCAAAACCTGAGGGTAATATTTAACGACGAACTGACACTGCATTCACAGATGCTGGTCATCATCAAATACTCTTTTTACCACCTGAGGGATATCTCCAGAATTAAGCATCTCATTCTGTCCGGTGACCTTCCTATGTTGGTCCATGCCTTTGTGTCCTTGCGCTTGGATTACTGCAATGCCCAATACCTAGGACTTCCAGGGGTGGATATTCACCACTTGCAGCTGGTGCAGAATGCAGCAGCCCAGTTATTGACAGGAACCTCTCGGTCCTGTCATATTTCTCCGGTGCTGAGCGAACTGCACTGGCTGCCAGTACAGTGGTGAATCACCTTCAAAATCAGTCTTGTGATTTACAAAGCCCTACACAGACAGGGTCCAGTCTACCTGAAAGAGCTCCTAGTCCCTTACTGCCCTGGGCGATTGCTTCGCTTGACTGATGAGGGGTTGCTAGAGATTCCAAGGGTCTGTTTAAAATCTTCTGGGGCTCGTGCATTTATGCACGTGGCCCCTTCCCTTTGGAATTCTCTACCCCGTCAGTTACGTGAGTGCATGACTGTGGAGGGTTTTAAAAAGGCCTTAAAAACCTTTTTATGGATCCAGGTTGGGGAATAACTGGAATACCATTTTATTTTCCCTATTTTACACTATTTATAATGCATATAATCTACGCTGTAGCTGTTTTAATTGTTCTGTGAGGTGTCTTAATAATTTGAAAGGCGCCATATAAATAAAATTGATTTGATTTGATGTATTAGTCTGTATAAACTGTTAAATGAATTCACTGCCACTTGAATATGTTTAAAACATAAAGAAAAGTTGTATGTTCCTAAAATGAATACTAAACTGATAAGCTATCGTAAGCATTGCCTGTCTTTCAACATTTAAAAACACATTCCTCATACAGTGCTAAATAGATTTTATAAAGTGAGCCATAATAAATATATATTAAATAAATCCAGAGTCAACACATTGTTCTGTTTCTGGATGTAGGAATTATGAAGCCTTATCAACAGCTGTATACAGTGCTCTGCCAGCTATTCACCCACTTTGGTACAAGAAAAAGTAAACAGATAGAGTGGTGAATAACTGAGTTTTAGTAACATGTTAAAGTGTTTTATTTTCATAGTTTGCACTGTTGGTACTGTACACTATGTTTGAAATTACATATTTAAACATTTAATCTGGGGGTTATAGGGGCTGACAATATAGACTAGGGATTAGAGTAACAAACTGTGAATGAGCTGGGGACATCTAGGAGACCTGGGTTTGAGTCCCACAACCTCCACTTGCATACTGTGTGATTCTGAACAAACCAATTAACCTCCTTACTGCCCCTGGGTTGTCCCTGAAAACAGGTACTTGTGCCTAGTGACCTTACCTGGTTATGAAAAAATGTACATATTTTTTTTACTGCATCATACAGTAGTCAGGGTACCCTGTAATTTACCTTTGTTTTACTCTGGCTGCTATGATTTTATTTAGTTAAAGATAAATGTTTAGAATGACACATTTTATGTGTTTTACAAGCTTCTTTTCAGACTTTAGTCAGTTTTTTATGTTGTCTTGCGCATGTGCAAGCAACATATTGTGGTAACTTGGAACAGCAGGTTTTGGAGGTGCGGTCGTGTTGTGGCCAGCGGGGCCACTGCTTTTTTGGGCTGGGCTCTGTGGCATGAATTAGAGTGTATGCTGACTATGACGGCAGTGCAAAAGCATGCCACCAACTTAAAATGATTTTGCTGCTGCAATGAGGGAGCTTCCCCTCATTGCAGGGTGTGCCTTCCCTGGTGTAACATTTCAGTGAAACATGGTGGCAGCTGTCGCCATCGGCCTCTCACACTCCCCAACAAGCCAACATCAGGGGTGCCTAATCCCTCTGTCGGCATGCCCCCTCCCCAGTTCAGTTTGCTGACAGGGAGCCCAATCCCCATCAGCATAATGGTCCCCTAATATTTAATATGTGTGCCAAGGGGGTGCCCAATCCCTCTGGCACCATGCGCCCCCCCCAGAGACACGCTTGTGTGCCGACTTGGGGGGGTCAGTCCCCATCTGCTTCAGTCCCCCTCCCCAAACATACAGGTGGCACACTGGGAGCCCACCCCAGTGTGCCAAAACACACCTGCAAACATGAAAACCGACCCGCGTTGTCTTTGTTTTTTTTGTTTTTTTTCCTTTTTTAGCCCCTGAAAAATGAGAAAACGGTCCCTTGACATGTCCAGTGCCCCTGCCTCAACCCACGCCCATGCTCTGCATACTCCACATCCCCACAGCCCCCCTCACCCCATACTTACCTCCTGAACCTGGTGCGATGATCTTCTGTGGACCGGGAACACATCTACACTCTTCAAAGCTGACCGTGAACTGAAGAAAAGCTGTATAATGGCATAAATGGGGTTTTTCCAACTTTGGTGCACATCTCAGCCATTTTTGTGAATTTGGCACCAGATTTTCAACATGGGGTTCTTAGGAGCCCACCTCATGAATTCAGTCACTGTCATCTCGTTATTCGGTCCCAAAAGGTGATTTCATGGTCACTGCGTGGAATCACCTTTTTGGGACAGATTAACAAAACAACAGTGTCACTGTTCATGAGGTGGGCTCCCAATAAGCCAATGTTGCAAATTTGGTAACAAAATTCCAAAATAATGACTGTTTTACGAGCGTGCATTGCACAGTTTCCATGCATGCTTGTAACTTTGAAAATTTTTAATATTTTTACTCCAGATTTTCAACATTGACATTTTTGCACACCTCCTAATGAACAGTATAGCTGTCATTTTCCACATCCTGCCCAAAATGTGTTTTTGCACATCTGGTGCACAATGGTGCAGTTGCAGTAGGAAAACAATGTTTGGGACAGAGTAAGAAAATCACATTAACACTGTTCATGAGCAGTGGTCCCAAAATGTCTATGTTGAAAATCTGGTGACAAAATTCCACAAAATGACTATGTTACGAGCTTGCTTTACGCAGTGTCCAAGCACAGTCATAACTTCAAGAATTTTTTATATTTTCACTCCAGATTTTCAACATTGCTATTTTGGCACACCTCCTTATGAACAGTACAACTGTCATTTTTTACATCCTACCTGAAATGTGTTTTCACACATCTGATGCAGAATGGCGCGATCGCTGTGGGAAATCAACGTTCGTGACAGATTAAGGAAATTATAATGCCACTGTTCATAAGCAGAGGTCCCAAAATGCCCGTGTTAAACATCTGGAGAAAGAATTCCAAAAAATTACTGTGTTACGAGTGTTCATTGCTTAGTTTTCACGCACACTCGTTAACTTCAAGAATTTTTAATATTTTCCCTCCAGATATTCAACATTGCCATCTCTTCACACCTCCTAATGAATGGTGCAGCTGTCATTTTTCACATTCTGCCTGAACTGTGTTTTTACACAAGTGGCACAGAGTGGCATGGTCACTGTGGGAAATCAACGTTCGAGACAGATTAACTAAATCACAACACCACTGTTCATGACTAGAGGTCCCAAATGCTTTCATAAAGTGGGGTCACAAAAAGGCCATGTTGAAAATTTGCAGTGCAAATACCAATAAACTCCTGGGGCATTAGGGTTTCTAACCATAGTGTCCCACCCTGTACAGAAAGGCATCAGGGGTGTGCCTTTGGATTGTCGGCTGTAGTGCTCATGCCATTGCACCCCCACCCTGCAGCCACTGACAGGCGTCAAGGTGTGCCTTGCACTTGTCGGCCCCAAAGTTTACCACATTCTCCTATACTGCACCAATCTCCATGTATTTCCTTATGGAATGGGGTGAGCTTAAGGCCCAATGACTCCAAGGCACAACGTGACACTTGTGAGAGTCTGCAGGGCAGGGTGAGGTGAAATGGCATGCGTGTTATGGCCAACGACCCAAAGACATGCCTCAATGCCTGTTAGTTTCTGCAGGGTGGGGTAGGGTTGATGTTGGTTCCATACTTCACTGCTATTCCTATTATGCATCTCTCTAACTCCTGCACTACCAATGCCAATGCCAGCAAGACAACATTCTGCATTGACAAATGCTTGTTTATTGTAGTCTTTGCATGTGTGCATCTAGATGGTAGATTGCTAAGAGAGAGGTCACTGTTACCAACTAGCTTATTCAAGTTTAAAATCAGCAGGGCCATCCAAAAATCCTCAGCTGTTTGAATCAAAACTAGTCTGAATGAAAGCATGGTCAAAGGGAAAAAATCTGTCCTACCACTTGTTCAAAGGCTTCATACTGTAGTTAGCACCCTATTTGGGTGAATTGGATAATTTGCACCTTTTCTCCCATCATTTGTTTCAGTCTCTGTAGTAACAAAACATTTTCTAATAGACTGCTTCAACACAAAACAAATGTTACGTGTTTAAGTGTACTTATGCTTGGCCAGTGGATATTAAAGCCAAACAAGACAAGGATTCAAAAGAAAGCAGTGTCACATAAAGCCCTTGCCCTATCTTGCACTGCATTGTTTCGGCCAAACCCAAGACCGCATGCAAAATTGTCAATATATTTGAGAGTATTTTAGTAAAAAAATGTTAATACTTTTTACACGGTTCAATGTAAATACTCATAAAGTGCAAGAAATTGCAGAACGCCAGTTTTTGCGGAGAATGGTGAAAATTGCAGATTCCGCAAAAAAATTGTGGGTGCAGTTTTCCAGTGGCCCTGGTAATAAGTGATCATTAAACAGTCTTTTGTATCTGGAGTAATGGGTCCAAAAATAAACTCCCCCAAAATGTTTGAATTTAGAGATTACTCTAAACTTACCTAACTTTCTAAGAAGCTTGTCTGAAGTTGACTGGTCTAATTTAAAATTAATCCCAGATATAAATTGTGCCTTGTGTTTTTTTTTATTAGCAAATTTACTAGAGTAGTTGAAGAGCATGCCATGCTAGTGAAAAGGAGACCGAATGGAAGGAGCTCTCTTTCTCTCTCTCTCTCTCTCTCTCTCTCTCTCTCTCTCTCGTTAAATCCAGAATTATTTCATTTAATGGAACAGGCAAACAGAGTGTGGTCCAACTTTAAGAAAAACAATTTGATACAGAATTTAAATTCTTACTGTTTTTTGAGAAACACGTGTAAATTTAATTTGGCAAAAGCGTGTTTCTTCAGAGACCAACAAACAAAAAATACATCAGAGCAAGGACATTTTTTTGGGGTGTACTAAGTCCTTATGAAATCCTTCAGCAGGTGAAAACAAAGCATGAACAAATGGGGTAAGAGTTTAACTTGTCCATTTTCAATAGCTAATGAGTTAATTCTAAGGTTACTAATCACAAATTTTATCATATTGGTGTTACAGGTCATTTAACTGCTCCTTCACAGTTGCCCAATTTGAAACATACCATTTTTATTATGTCGGTTGTGCTTGCGCAAACCAACGTATTGTGGTAATATGGGATTCCGGGGGGGGGTGTCACTGCTGAGCCCATTGCAGTTCACAGAAACAGGGGCTCGTCAGTCTACAGTACCCCAATGGCCACTAGGTGTGGTCCTGACACAACTGTTTGCTGGGTGGGCTGAATGGTCATGCACTTCAAAGGACTGAAGCCGCTCTAATCTGAGAGGGTTTCAGCCTTTTGATTTGCATGACCATTCAGCCCACCTGGCGTGCCCAATCCCTATGTTGGTGATCCCCCCATGTGCTGTAGTGTCCAACATCAGGGTGCCCAATCCCCATGTCAGTGATCCCCCCAGGACTGTCCAACATCGGGGTGCCCAATCCCCATGTCAGTGACCCCCCCAGCACTGTCCTACATTGGGGTGCCCAATCCCCATGTCTGCAATCCCCCCTGTACTATGGAACACTGGGAAACCTACCCCACTGTCCCCAGTTATGTTACTCCCCCACCACTCTCTGGAACTCTGGGAGCCCACCCCAGAGCCCCCAAACGTTTTTATCCCTGAAAAAGAAAACAGTCCCCCGCCTTTTTTTTTTTAAATTAAACCTATAAAGAAGAACATGATCCCTCATCGTTTCCCCATCCCCCGCACCATTCTGATCCTCCCACTGGGAAACCACCAACCCGCCCCTCTCTTACCCCATACTTACCTCCGAAGGTCGGCGTCTGGCATGTTCTATGGACCAGGACATATCTGCACTCTTCAAAGCCGTATGGTGAACTGAAGAATCAAGGTAAGTGCCGTGTAATGGCAGTCAATGGCATTTTGAAATTATGTTGATATTTCAGCCATTTGTAGGTCTTTTTGCACCAGGTTTTCAACATGGGCTTTTTGGAACCCCACACCATGAACACTGGCACTATCGTTTCATTACTCAGTCCAAAAGATGATTTTGCGGGTCCCTGTGCGGAAACACCTTTTGGGACTGAGTAACAAAACAACAGTGCACTGTTCATGAGGTGGTGTCCCAAACAGCCCATGTTGAAAATTTGGTGTAAAAAGACCTACAAATGGCTGAGATTTCAACATAAGTTAAAAACGCCATTGACAGCCATTATACGACACTTACCTTGATTCTTCCCAAAAATTGCTGCGTTATAAGCATTGTTTCTATGCAGGCAGAGAACTTTGCGAATTTTTTTTATTTTCACTCTGAATTGTCAACACACAGATTTTTTCACACCACCTCATGAACAGTACAGCTGTCATTTTTCACATATTGCCTGAAATGTGTTTGTGCACCTGTGGTGCAAAATAGCACTATCCTTGCACAAAATCACCTTTCGGGGCTGAGTAATGAAATGGTAGTGCCACTGTTCATGAGGTGATGCCCCAAAAATGCCATGTTGAAAACTTGGAGCAAAAATAACAAAAAATGCCTGAGTTACGCTCCCTCATTGATATTTTCCTACACTTGCGAGTACCTTTGCCAGTTTCTCATATTTTCACTCCCAGTATTCAACATAGCCGTTTTTTCACACAACCTCATGAACACTGCAGCTGTCATTTCTCACATACTGCCCAAAACAACTTTGCACACCTGTGGCGTGGAATGGCGTTTTGCCATGGATTAAAAAATGTTCACTTATGGGGTTTATGAGGTAAGGTGATAAGAAGAGTATTTTCAACATTTGGGGTCAAAATGTGAAAAAATTACAAAGTTATCACGGCAACATACAAGCATCTGCGTGATGCACTATATCCCAGGTTCAGAAATGGACTCGGGAGTTGGAGGGCTGGCCAGAGGTAGTAGGATTGAGTGTCCCAGGGACTGCACTCCTTCTCTGGGGAAGGGGAAAGAGTGTCCAGGGCATTGTGCACTTCTGGTGGAGGCTGAGGTACCAATGCTGCCGGCGCCTCATGCAAGGGGAGGTGAGGCAGATGCTGGCATCGTTGCACGTCCTCGCTCCCAGGGATCTTCAAAAAGCATACAAAAAGTTCCAGTCCCATTCCTGATGTCCCCGCCTCCACCACCGCTCCTACAGCAACTAATAAAAGAGAGTGAGAGACTATTGGGGGTCAAAGAGAAGTGTTAGAGCCACAGAAATCACAAATAAAGTTTACACTTGGCCCCAGTGTAGCTGTGTGTGTACACAGAGCAAGAGCAGGCTGGCAAAATAAAATTTTTGACTTGTACCACCATCCAGAGGAGAAAAAGAGGGATATGATACCACCCCAGTCTAAACAGGCAAGAACATCTAGAACATTGACATCACATTTTGAGTAATCCTTAAAGAGCTCCTAACAACGTTAGAAAAACTTAGAAAAAATAAGAGATTTAGACAGGTCAGTTTATATTTCAAGTATTTTCTATAATCATTTACCTTTTTTCTTTATTATTGAGGACAGCGGTACAAAAGAGGCTTACTGTCCCTTAGACTTTACCTGATCGTTCTGCTATCCTACATATGACATCACAATCCGAGTTGCTCCTGGAAACGAGCTTCTGGTCATGGTGCTTTTCCCGCTTACCAACTTTTAAATAAATAAAATAATCTCCCATTTATGGCATCATAATTATTCCCACAGTAACAGACTGTAATGTCATAAACAGAATTGTGATGTCAGATGCAGGCAAGCAGCCAGAACAGATAGGGCAGCAATCCTGTTTACATTGAAATGTCCTTAGTAATAAAGAAGAATGAGAAATACAGAAACAATGGTAAAATATAAGCTGACTTGTGCTAAACATTACATTTTCTCAGAGTTGTCACAACGGTGTCAGGGGCTCTTTAATTGTTATGATTCTAGGAAAGGATTCTGGCATGTTATTTTTCCAGATGCAGTACACTGAAGAGTGGTTACTAAGAGCTAGGGCACCTGCTCCCTTGCGAGCATACTAACATAAGAAATTGCCAGCAGAAACAGGCCCTGTGGTCTATCTAGTCTGCTCAAGTGTGCAGCACATCAGTCCCTTAGACTGCAGCTGCCCCCCCACCCCCATTTGCCATCCTACCCCCTCCATGTCCCCTCCCGGGTTGTACCCTCTCTTTGAATTTGCCCCATCCCCTCTTAAAGCTCCCAAGTGTCTGCAACAATATGACTTCCTCTGGCAGTGCATTCCACCCTACCACCACCCTTTCTGTGAAATAGTGTCTCTTCTTTTCCCTCCTGAATCTAACCCCCTCCAGTTTCAGAGAGCGTCCTCTGGTTTCCCTACCACTCTTTAGAGTGAACACACCTCTGTTGTCCACTCTGTTCATCCCTTTCAGGTACTTGAAGGTCTCAATCATATCCTGCCTTTCCCTTCTATCCTCCAGGGTATACATATTTAGCTCTCTTAGTCTTTCCTCATAAGATCTGTCCCCCCAGTCCCAGGATCATCTTTGTTGCTCTGCGCTGAACCGCCTTCAACAGCTTGATGTCCCTTTTTAAGTACAGGTGCCAGAACTGCATGCAGTACTCCAAGTGCGCTCTCACCAGTGACCTGTACAGGGCAGTATGACCTCACTACTTCTGGAAGTAATCCCTCTTGCTATGCACCCCAGCATCCTGTTTACCTTGGCTGCTGCTTTCCTGCAGTGTGCCGAGTGGTTCATTTCACCGGTCATCAGCACCCCCAGATCCTTCTCCTCCCTGGATGTGGATAATTGGACACCCCCCAGCCAGAAACTGTATCCCGTGTTCCTTGCTCCCAAGTGCATCACTTTACACTGCTTGGCATTGAATCCAAGCTGCCAATTGTATGACCATTCCTCCAGTTTTGCCACATCTTCCTGAAGTACTTTACCCCATCGCCCCCGTCCACCTCAGCACAGCTCTTGGTGTCATCTGCAAAGAGGCTGATCTTATTTTTGATCCCTACTGCTATGTCCATGATGAAAATGTTAACCAGGACCGGCCCCAGTACCAAGCCCTGTGGGACACCACTTGTCACTGCCCCACCACCACTACCCTCTGTTGTCTATCCTACAGCCAGTTTTCAACCCATCTGCCCATTTTTTCTCCCCACCCCCAGTCTCTCCAGTTTGCGGATCAGCCTACCCTGTGGTACTGAATCGAAGGCATTGCTGAAATCCAGGTAAAGTACATCCACCGCATGGCCCCTGTCCATTGCCCTCGTGACCCAGTCATAAAAATCAATTATGTTTGTCTGGTAGGATTTGCCAGAGACAAACCCGTGCTGCCTGTCATCCTGCAGGCCATTGTCCTCCAGAAATTGCACCAGCCATTCTTTGAGGATTGCCTCCATCATTTTTCCAATGACTGAGGTAAGGCTCACTGGTCTGTAGTTCCCCCGGCTCATCCTTAGGTCCACTGTTATGGAGAGGTACCACATGTGCCTCCGCCCAATCCCTGGGCACACACCCTGTGTTTAGAGAGGTGTTGAACAGGTCTGCCAATGGTCCTGCTAGGACCTCTGCCAGCTCCCTCAGCACCCTGGGATGAACTCCATCTGGCCTGGCGCCTTGTCCACCCTCAGTGACTTAAGGCCCTCCAGCACCCTTTCTGCTGTGATTACCCCATCTGTGGTTGCTTCACCTACCTCATCTGCCTGCCTTTTCCTTCAGGTACCTGCCCATCCCTCTCCCTTATGAATACTGAGCAAAAGTACTCATTGAGTACTTTTGCCATCTCATCTCCCTTATCTATGCACCCACTGCCCTTCCAGATCCTAACTATTTGGTCCTTGTTCTTCCTTTTCCCTGATATAACTAAAGAAATCCTTTTCCCCTTCTTTTATCCCCTGAGCTAATCTCCTTTTCCTGGCTGCCTTTGCCGCCCTTACTGTTCTGCTCACTTCCCTGGATTTCCTCACGTAATCTTCTTTGTCCGCTGCACTATTGGTTCTCTTAAAGGTTTGGAATGCCTTTCTCTTCTCCTTCACCATCCTCACTACCTCCCTAGTCATCTAGCTTGTTTTTTTGGTCCTGGATTTCTTACACCTGCTCTTGATACAGGCTTCTGAGGCTTTGGTCAGTCCCAGCTTGATGATCGCCCATTTCTGTTCTGTGTCCATGTCTGGGTGGATGCTGTCTGTGTGTTTACTCAGTAAGCGACCCATCCTGCCAAAGTCGGCCCTTCTGAAGTCCAGGACCTTAGTTTTTGTATTGGCTGCTTCCCTTCCCAAGTGGATTGAGAACCACACTGTGCAGTGATCACTACCTGCCAAGGGTTCTTCCACCTTTACAGCCCTGACAAGTTCCCCATCATCCAACACTAGGTCAGAAATGTTCTCCTCTCTTGTTGGCACTGTCATCCTTTGGGTCAGTAAGCTGTCCTGGAATGCTTCCAGGAGGATCAGCTCCCTGGTGCATGTGATAGCTGGGATGCTCCAGTCCTCCCTTGGTAGATTAAAGTCCCCCACCATCACAGTGCTCCCTTTGCCACTGAGTCTCCTTATCTGCTCCCCTAGTTCCCAGTCCGTGTCCTCTTTCTGGTTTGGGGGCCTATAATCAACCCCTAATCGGATCGTAGCTCCCATCTGGGCTTGAAGCTACAGCCAAATGACTTCCAGACTGCCCTCCTCCCCCTCTTCCCTAATACATCCGATTTCTTCGCTAACATAAATGGCTACTCCCCCTCCCTTCCCTTCTTCTCTGTCCCTCCTAAATAACTTAAATCATGGGATGCCCTAGTTCCAGTCGTGCTTTGAGTTGCCCATGTCTCCGTAATTGCAGCTATGTCTACCCCCCCAGTTCCATTCTTGCTGTGGTGGGATGTCCCTTGGACCCCATCTCCTGTTTCAGTCCTCCTCTATAGCCCCCCCAGCTAGCTTAAATTGTATCTTTCACTGATAAATTCCCCAGTCTCTGCTTTAACACCTGTGATCCTTGCTTACTGAGGTGTAGCCTATCCCTTGCATACCAATCCTCTTTCTCCCACCAATCCATACCCCATGGACTCATACCATACCCTCAGCCACTTGTTGAAGTCTATGATTCTGCACTTCCTATCTGTACTTGCTCATGGCACTGGCAGGACTTCTGAGAATGCTACTGTGCTTCCCCCCTCACTGCATAGCTCCCCTACAACCCTGAAGCTATCCTGAACCTCCTCTAACCTTCTTCCCTCTAGATCATTTGTTCCCAGGTGCACAATAATGTATGGTTTCCCCCACCTTCCTTATGCATCTAGCAATATGCTGACCCACCCTTTCTGCTGTCATGCCAGGCATGCACTCCACCCAGATACTGCTTTTTCTGGTGCCCCTACCCCCCTCCATCTTACACCCTTCAGTACTGAGTCCCCCAGAATTATGACTCTTTCACTCCTATGATAATCTTTCCCATGTTGCTTTGCAGTATCGTGTTCCCTAGCTTGATCCCTCCACCCATTGTCCCACTTAAAGAGGAACTTCAGTGATAGTCTAAAAAGTTACAGCTTGTAGTCATTATATGCAGTACTAGACCTGAAAAGATGTGTGCATTTGTTATTTCTGGCCAAGGTTTACTCTGCCTTCCATCGTTTGGATTTGTTTTTGAGCCCTGCTGCACTTGCCATTGCTGTTCAGCTGCTGGGCTGCTAGCTCCTGATGACATCATTGTAGGATAGGGGAGTGACTCACACTGTGCAGTACCATACAGTTGCAACAATGTTGCAAGAGAAACCTACCAGTACTTAGTATACATACTGTGTTCCCCCTCCCCCAAGACACCCTGTTAGCAATGCATTATGCCAAAATCCAAATGCCTTGTCAGTATGTTGTTTTTGTTTTTTGTGAAATTGACTGTGCCCTACAGTGATGTCAGCAGTACAAGCCTTGGTCCACAGAAACATCAGGCTTGCTATAGAAGCCCTAGTACACCCTGCAGTTTTTAACAGCTCAGAATACAAAAACTAACTGCAGTAGACAGTAATGAAATACAATTCCAGAATCAATGCAAGAAGGGGTAATTTATGCATGAAAGTCAAAAGGACTGGTGAAGGTCCTCTTTAAGCCCCTTCTATCGTCCCCCGTTCTATTCCCTATCTCCACCCCTTTGTCAACTGTGGCTGGTGCTTCTGCCTCCACTTCTCAACCAATCCCTTGTGCTACCCCACCCCATTCCTTTTTTCACCCCCTGCCACCCTGCCTTCCCCTCCACTACTGTTCCCCTGTACCATCCCTGTGTTACTATTTCCTCTTACTTGTGTCCCCCTCCTCACCCCAGCTCCCACCCCTCCCAGGCCTCCTGCAGTTTTCCCTTCTCCATTATCTCCTTGCTCATCTAACCCTGCTGGCATTACTGCATTGCCTCATCCTGTTGTTCCTTGCCTGTATGGGTACTTGGGCTACAGTTAGCTCCTTCTGGGCCTGTGCTGTAACCGTTATCCCCTGCAGTGCCCTCCCCTCTAACTGGCATTGGCTGCACAACCTGCCTCCTCCTGCTCCTTCAGACTAGCGAGAATTTGGAATCTGTTTGTGCAGGTAGGCCCCCTTGCCTGGTTGTTCACTGTCCCCCTTCCCTGGGGCTTATAACCCTGCACTGGCCCTGTTACAGCTATTTTCCACTCTCTGACACATCTCCAGTCTTTGGTTCCTGCCTGTGCCTGCACATGATTTTGTGTCCCACCCCTCACTACCCCTAGTCTTACCATTTGATGTCCTGTTGCCAGTTGTAATGGACGACTCACTGGGTATCCCATGTGCCTGCCTACCTCTCTAATCACACCTCCCCCATGCCTCTAGCTCCCTCTTCAGCCACTCAATGTTCTTTCTAAGCTGACCTACCTGTCGGCACACCATGCAGCCCCCTGCCCTCCATGCTATTCTCAGGAAAATGGCAGCATACCACCCCCCTAGCCCCAGCCTGGCTGACTGCCTCTTGCCATTCCTCCTACCCATGAATTGATGCTGTTTCATTCCATGTTATGTTTCCCCCAAGTTAGACTTCCCTTGTTCCTGCTACCTGTATTAGCCCCCTTATTATGCCATCTACTGAATACCGGATTAAAATTGTCTGCACCTGGCAGGTTTGTCCACCAAACAGGGGGCAGTTCACCCTCTATAAATGTGCAGTACAGTGGGGGTGAGAGGATGGGGAGGGTGGATTAAGACTAATCACTTATTCTATCGGCCCTAGTAACCAGAATTATGTTCAGCAGAGTATGATTTCCAGTTTTATTATTAAGCCTGGTGGGATCTTGAATAATCTGAGTGAGCTTGGCCTCAGAGAAGGATGCTTTGTGACCACTGAAGGATTTGTCAGCCTAGTTTAAGTTAAAATCACCCAGAATTATTTTTTCTCCATGTAGAAACAAACTGATTGAGGCAGTGAGGTCATCAAGTACAGACTTGGCAACAGTACTGGGGTTATATATACCTCCCATGAATGATGATTTAGAATTACAAAGTATAAGATTAACCTAGACACACTCTCAGCAAGTTACCTAGAGCAGGCATTTCAACAAATTTGGCAGTGAGTACAGATCAAATGTACAGTAGCCCCCTCCACCCTGTTTTACCCACCCAGCCTTTCTGAAAAATCCTTGTAGTTAAATTTCATGTGCAAGAACACAAAGCTTCAACTAGACCGCAGAGATGGCTAAAATGTCAGGTACATAGACAGCCACCCACGCTTCAAGTTCATGGAGCTTTGACCTTCAGCTGCTAATGTTCATTTGCACCATTTTTAGCCCTCTTTTAGAGTTTCATCCAGGAGGGATCATTGGGGGATAAGACATGGGAGTTTTAAGGGGAGGGACCAGGATTTCGTTAAACATCCAAAGCACTTAACAAGAGAATAAGCAGACTGAATCGGTATTGTTATAATCTGCACTCTTTAACCTCCAATACCACTATGCCTCTTTACAGAGATTATCTAAATTCAAAGTGCAGTTTTTAGAAGAAAGTTTAATTTTACCTTTTGTTAGTCATACGCAGCCTGCTTGTTTCCACTGCCATATTTGGATCCCAAACTGTTTTGCTTGGGTTGACTGATATGGGGGAAGCATAGTCACTTGGTTTCCTGATGTTGGAAGAGAACTTAGCAGATATTCCATTGTAGTGTATCGAGACCCCTTGTTCCACACTGAAATCCATTGCAGTCAAAATGTTGTACCACAGTTCAAAGTCCATGGAACATAGCCGGCCCAGTGGCACTGAGGGTTGAGGCACTGGACACCTTACCTGCTTGACACACCGGTGACCGGGTTAAAGAGCAGGCTCGGGTCATCGGTTGGCAGTGGGGGAGAAGCAGCTGGATTAAGCTGCCGCAGGCAGGCTCTCCTCTCTGGGAAGGGATGCAGCACCGGCCGATGGTGACCCCTAGTGGAGGCTAGGAGTGGCACGGGCTTAGAGGGACCGGCGTTAGGCCATGGGTGGGGAAAGAAGCCATAATCAAGTTATACGCACATGTGCACCACCATGCACATGTGTGCTCCCTACTCCTGGGCTCCTGGGTGATAACTGAGGCATAAATGCCAGCGGCAGCAGGATGATGACCGACTCCTGCAGGCTCTGCTCCCAGACTGGCATAAGGTAGGCGCTGGCTATTCCGGGGGACGGGGCTGGGGGGGTCAGTCAGAATGGGGCGGCCGACCAGAGGAGCAGAAATAGAAATAATGAAAAAAAAAAGTCCATGGAACGTGATTACACCACAATGTGGTACAACAACATCTTGGCCATTTTTCAGAGCACACGAGACAGCACTTCCAGTAATGGAAAAAACACTGTGCAGACATCTCAGTATTCAAACAGTCAGTACAGTGACAGGATGGCGGCAGCAGTTTTTTCCAAGGTGGCTGAGGAGCGCTTGACAAGTTTCACTCTCGCGGTCAAACGGAATCAGAACCCCTCGGTGGCAGCACAGGCTGGTTACGCACAGTAGCCCAGCCAGTATTCTCTATGTAGCTTCCTTCAGTCTCTCAGCTTTGCCAGTGCTTGCACTTTGAGTATCTACAATAATTATACCAGTGTCTCCTTTCTCCACAGATTCAGAGGATCTAGCAGGCAGTAAAGTGTACACTGGCACTAGCCAAGCAATGGGAGGAGGGTCAGAGTGTTGCTACCAGTCTTTGTAACTACAGACTAAATTGAATTCAGATCTATTGTCTCTAGATCTATGGGACATTTTAAACTTTGTGACAACAAGGCATTACACTGGTTTCTAACATTAAAAGTTCATTCTCTTTGAGCCAGTACCTTGCTCGGTCTCTTTATCCCTCTGACTGGCAGTTGTTTTTTTTCATGGCATCTTGTGTGGAGTTTGCATTTCCCGGTGTCCATCTGGGGGATTTGTTCTATGACAAGGGAGGGTAGGTAAAAGTTACAACATGCCAGCTTAAATATTTCTGAGCCAGTAAGTGAACTTCAGAGTTCAAAGAAACTGATGTATCTTCTCTGTGCATTTAGCATGTTGCAGCCAGAAAAACACTATGTCTGTTAATACTAAGTGATGCAGTGCTGACAGATTTCAAAAAGTTTTCCTCTTGTCTTATCTTAACCAAACGACAAAGCTATGCAGCAGACAGTTAACTCTCCAACTGATTGTAAGCAACAATGTAGACAAATTGTTGTATGAAGAGTTCTTCTAACAAACAATGAACAAGCAGAGACTCGCACTCAGAAAGACTTGATCCAAGTAAAAATAAATTACATTCCAAGCAAACTGGCTCTTATCAATTTATTTAAGTAGCAGCCAGTGGTGCACACAAAAACAGGGGCTACTTTGGTTTGTGCAATATGGTGCAGCTTAAATTTATAAGAGCCATTTTGTTAGGAATGTGATTTATTTTTACATGGATTAAGTCTTCTTGAGTGTGAGTCTCTGCTTGTTTGTGACATTGATGGAAGTGTTTTTTCTTTTTTTTCACAGAGCACTGAACCTGGATCATGGATGCACAGCAAGCCTCTGTCTGTAACGTCTAACAAACAAGCGTTTGTCAATGCCGAGTGTTCGCCACGTGCACTGGTGTCATGGGGGTGTGTGGTGCTGATACCACTGAAAGTGACATTAAAAATAACCTCAGTGATGGAATCATTTTATTAACAGTTCAGAATGCAAAGTAGAAGTGATGATGTTGAGCAGTGTAACTGTCTAGTTTGGTAATATTTGTGCCTCAAATTTTCAACATACCCTTCTTATGACCCCATCTCATGAACAAGTGCAGAGAAAATGTTTAACTCCTGCCTGAAAAGTGGTTTTGCACAGTGACTACAAAATCACCTCTTGGGATATAAAAAAAAAACATTTTGGCCAGGATCTGAAAAATTACAGCTGTCATATTCATGTGGTATATGAAGAAATGGCTAAACTGAAAATTTGGGGTCAACATATTGAAAATTGCCAAAGTTATGAGCTTGCATTTGCAAATTTCAACACAGACTCCAAACTTCATTGTTTTTTAATAGTTTTACACCAAATTTTCAACATAGCTTTCTTATCACCCTATTTCATGAACAATTGTGCAGAAAATGTTCAAATCCTGCCTGAAAGATGATTTTGCACAGCAAGCACAAAATCACCTTTCAGGACAGGTTTACCTAACATCATTTGCATTGTTCATGAGATGGGGTCCCAAAAAAGACATGTTGAAAATTTGGGACAAAAATATAAAAAAAGGCCCAGTTATGCCACTAAATTGAAAACCCCATAGAAATATATTGAAGCTGAAAACCCCATTAAAATACACTGAAGCGCTTACCTCAGTTCACGGTTGGGCTTTGAAGAGTGAAGATGTGTCTGCGGTCCAAGGAAGATTACAGGGATGGACCTCCGGTGGGTAAGTATGGGGTGGGGGTGTGTGTGAGGTGAGGGGTTCTGAGTGGGAGGGTCGGGTGGGTAATGGCGCAGTAGACAATGATGGACAGTTTTCTTTTTTTCAAGTGTAAAAAAAAAAAAGATGAGGGACAATTTTCTTTACTTCAGGGACAGGACACTGAGGGATTGGGCACCCCAGTGTCACTAAAGGCAGTATTGAAATAATTGAGGACACTGGGGGATTGGGCACCCCCAGTGTCACTGACTTATGTTTGGGGGGGCACAACAGACGTCAATGGACAGTGTTCTTTTCAGGGGGAAAACTGATGAGGGACAGTTTTATACACTGGGGGACTGAGCACTCCCAGTGTCACTACTGTGTGTGGTGGGGGGAAGAGGTGCTGACAGGGAGGGTCGGCTTGGGGGACAACTGGGTTTGACAGCAACAGACATCGATGGGCAGTTTTCTTTGCTGCAGACACACATTCCAGGCTGACCATGACAGATCAGCCTGACTTGCTGGGTGGCATGAATCAAAGGGATGGCAACTCCTTTTGAAGTTGGTGCCATCCCCATCCAGCAAGCCAGAAACTCGTCATTGTCGCCCTGGGTGCTGATTGGTGTGGCACTGTTGTGCCCCTGCAACACTACTCTGCATTGAGCAGACAGTGTCACACCCCTCGAAGGGCACTCTCATACCAACATGTTCGCTTGCACTTGCACGCACAGCGAACACAAAAAGGCTGAAGGTTTACCGACATACAAGCAGCTAATCATAAAATTGTATAATAGCTTCCTTTGAAACATACAATGACAGAGGAGATTTAGTGAGGAGGTTTCGGCATCTGGCTTCCATTCTCTCCTCCTCACAACGTAAGTCATGAATGGCCATCAGAGCCATAACTGGGAGTGGCAGGGTGTGACAGGCTCCTATATCAGACTCTGCAGAAACAAAGTGGAAGCAGCTGTATGAGGGGGTGAGATCAGCTGCTAGAAAAGAGGACCTTCAGCTGATTCAGCAGAATCTAAGCAGCGGCAGCCAAGTGCAATGCCAAGTGTGAGCATCTGAAGTCTGACTAGAGTTTGGCAGGCTTCTATGTCAGATTCTGTAGGAACAACCTGCCTGTATCTTGCCAGCTTGTGTACCCAGCTTCCTATCTTGCCTACGTGAGTGTCACATAACACCCTCCCTCCCAAAGTCTGCTGTGTCTGCCAGCTCTCTGGCTCTCCCTCTGCAGCCCAAGCAAGATCCCGGACCATAACTGAAATACCTGTCAGTGTGCTGTATGGGAACAAAGATTGCTGTGTGCTGTGTGGTCACACGCAAAAGTTACAGCATACTTCTCTCTCTTCATGCTTGCTTCCAGCTACCTGCACAAACTGAAACTGCTCACTTAGCCAACAATGGTGGTGGCAGCATCATGAGGAGGAGGACTCGGCCATTAGGAAAGGAGACCTCCAGCTGATTCAGTTGTATCTAAGGGGCGATGTCTAAATGCAAAGCAAAGTATAACAGTCTGGAGCCTGAATGGATTCAGATTGGAAGGACTGCTGACTGGGCCACAGGACTCTGTTTAGTAAGTACTTCGTTGGATAATTAAAGGCTAGCAAGTTTTGATAGTTTTAATTTATTGAAGCACATTTGTATAACTAATTTATTATATTTTTTGGTGTATCTATTGGGATACACTTTAGTGACCTACAGTGACCCTGGAGTGCAAAACACAGACGAAAAAAAGAAACAAGCAATCCAGGGAGTAAAGCAACAATCCCAAAATGATATGCAAACAAAAAAAGCAAAGCAACAACATCACAATATGGTAGCCTTGAAGTGCAAAACACAAACCAAATAGTAAAAGGCAATCAAACGCCGAGCTGGCCCACTGGTACAGCAGTAGCACTACCACACATGACGCCTGTGATTGGGATTCAGAAGCAAGCTGTTGTCACTGAGGAGAGGCCAGGGGGAAGAGTATCGAGAGGCCCAGGGGATGCTGCCTTCCTCCAGGGAGGGAGGGCTGCTTCCCTCATCAGTTGTCTACCACCTGGGTAGCCACAATAGTGGTGTGGCAGTAGAATATGAATGAGAAGGGGCACCTGCATGTGTGCATCATGTTGTTGCCACCCACACTACCCCAGGACCAGGGAAAGAAAATGCGCAAAATGGACCCTGGTGCCAGGATGTGGTCAGGGAGAGGGGCTGAAGCTACAAATCCTATCAAAGGGGTTCCTGGTTCCTCATTATCCCTGCCTGGGGAGTGTCTCAGGCTACAGTATGATCCCTTGAAGGCACCTGATGGGAAAGTGGCAGTGGTAAGCCCGGGTGCCAGAAAGAGCAGGGGGCATAAAAACATTTAAAAAACTGCAATCCAATGATCAAAACAACAACAATAAATGAAATGCAAACCAAAAAAGTAAAGCAACAAAACCATACACAAAATGTGAGGCTACAAAATAAACTAACAAAATAAAAACAAATGTAAAGTGTCCCCAAAAATAAAATCACAAATAAAAAATCCATTGCAGTGAAACAGTAAAGTGCATCCAAAAATGATGAATTAAAATAATCTATTAGCACAAGAGAAAAGGAATGCAAGCAAACATTTAGCACAACTAAAAAGTAAATGGCCAGCCTGCAGGAATAGCAGTAGCGATACCACCTGCGACACTGATAATCCAAGTCTGGCAGTGATCTTAGGAGTTGGAGGGCCGACTGGGGTATGGAGGATTAAGCATGTAAGGCACTGTTCTCCTCCTCCTCCTCCATCATGGGTTGGGGTGAAAAAAGGATTCTGGCGCTCATCTGACACCTAGTAGAGACACAGGAGTTTGGCATGCTGGGCCGTCAAGACACATGGGAGGTGCAGCAGCTGTCGATGCACATTGCGCAGGAGCATGCGTCATGATACCATTGCAAGTCTGCACCTCCGAAGGGGCACAAGGAAAGGGATAAAACACAGCACCAAGGCTCTGCACATAGCTATCCAGGTGACAAAGTCTGAACTCACTGGATCCTGTTTCCAGTGGGGTTTGGGGAACCCTACCAACCCTACCGGGGGGGGGGTAAGTTCTAGTGGAATAAGCTGGAGAGAGCTAAGTCCTGGAGGACACTGGGGTGACAGGGCTGGGGAGACCAGAGAATGGGGGGCTGGTGGGTGCACAGGAGAAAAAGAATAACTCCAAAAAGTGAATGCAAACAAAAAAGTGAATATAAACAAAAAATGCACATACAACCTAAAAAGCATTGCACTACTAACAAGAATTAAACAATGCCTTAATGTTTGCTTGCATTATTTTAGTAGTGCAGCCTGACCCCCCCCCCACACACACACACAATGGCATTCCAAAGACCAAAAAAGGAGCTGCTGGCCACACACTGACTGTTCCTAGTGGCCCACAGTACAGCGACACCAAAATCCCAAAACCCGAAAAAAGACCATTACAGTGAAAGTCACTGTAATGGTTTGTGGTTCCCTGATGTGGCTTATCCCAGTGTTCTGCTCCCTCCCCAAAACAACTCCGACTTGGAGTTGATTATATTTTAATGTGGGGGGCTGAGCCCCTGCATGGGGGGTTGTGGGGGGCATAGCTGCCCTCAAAAAAACACATCAGTTGTCTCAGGTGATTAATGAGGCTACTCGTCCCAATAAAAATAACCTTATCAAAAGTTCCTTGTTAGATGCTATCTTAGTTAGCAAGCATCACCTAATTTCTCATGTTGGTGTCTTCTTCTCGGATATTAGTGACCACTGCTTCATTGCATGGGTAAGGTCAACTCAAAAAATTACAGAGATTTCCAAGTTTACTATCAAAAGATGTACTCGTAATTTTGACTCGTGGGGGTATATTTCAGAGCTAAAGGACTCCCTGCACTGGCAAGACTTTTATTTAGCTAAGTCCTTGACCGCAGCTTATGACATCTTTTCGGAAATTGTGTTAGGGGCCATAAACAAATATGCTCTCTTGGTGAAAGTCTGTACCAGGGGAAGAAACTGCCGTTGGTTCCCGGAGAACCTGAAGGGTGCCCTGAGGAGCAGGGACATGCTCTGGAAAACTGCTAGGAAATCCAGTCTCCCTAATGATTGGATTCTATTCAGAAGGGCAAGGAATCATTGCACTAAGTTGATTAGAGAAGCTAAAGCACATTTTTACCGTACACAGCTAGAGCTAGCTTCCAGTTGTCCTTCTAAATTTTGGAATACAATCAAAGTGACTGAAGGCCGTTCTTCTTGAAATCGTATTCCTGTTAACATCTTAGTTGATGATTCTGTAGTCTCTGACAGACCTTCTATCCTTGACTCTTCTAATAATCATTTTGCCACTGGTGGTCTAGCCTTCAACTCTTCCTCGCTTGCTCTCTCCGTCAACAACTTGCTGAGGATACTCAAGATAAACCTATCTGCAGCACATCTTTCTCATTCCAGCCCACAACCCTGAAAGAAGCTGAAGACCTCTTCCTTCATTTAGACTCCAAAAAAGTGCTGGAGCCGACCTGATGGATCCCTACTTCTTAAAGGTCGAATATCATGTCCTAGCAGTTCCAATTACACATATCTTTAATCTATCTTTGTCTCAGGGTGAACTTCCGCCCATTTGGAAGACTGCCCTTGTGGTCCTGTTGTTTAAATCAGGTGATCCCCGGGATCTTAATAATTACAGGCCAATCTCATTACTTCCAACCCTGTCTAAGTTGTTAAAGAAAATAGTGAGCATCCAGCTACGAAACTACCTCGTATTGGAAAACCTGTTTAATCCCTTACAGTCTGGCTTCAGAGCACAGCACAGGACAATATCTGCTCTTGCTAAAGTGACCAATGACTGGCAAACAGAGTTGGATAATAGAAATTTCATCTGCGTGGTGTTCTTGGACCTAAGTAAGGCATTTGACACCGTGGACCACAGCCTGCTTCTTTCATCCCTTCGGAGCATGGGCCTAGATGCTCTTTCCTTAAAGTGGTTCACAAACTACCTCTCTGGCCGATTTCAGCAAGTAAAGGTTGAGGGAGAAGTCTCTCCTCTAAAACCTTTGACGAGGGGCGTACCTCAAGATTCCATTCTGGGACCCTTGCTTTTTGCTATCTATATCAATAAAATCGACGCTACCATCAATGAAGCTAAAATACATTTATTTGCAGACAACACAGTGATCTATGTCAGCAACCCTTCCGCTGATGCTGCACAGAAAACCCTTCAAAGTGAATTCAATCTGTTGCAGCTAGTTACTAAACCAGAAATTACTTCTTAATGCCAAAAAAATGAAAGTATTGCTCTTCTCACCTCTTGCTCATGCTTCTAAACCTGCGTCTGATGGAACACTTCCACTTATCACCACTATCCTTGGGGAGCAGTTGGACTACGTAACATACTTCAAATACTTGGGAGTTTGGTTAGACAACAAACTCTCATTCACTGATCATGTTGATGAGTCGTTAAAGAAACTCAGGCAGAGACTTGGTCTCTTCTTTAGGATAAACAATCTATTTACTAGAGATGCCAAGTCAAAGTTGGTCCAAACCACCTTTCATTCTTTACTTGACTATGCAGATTTCTTGTATAGCCAGAGTACCGCTGCTGCTCTTGCAAAACTTGACACACTTTAGCACCGTGCCTTAAGATTCGTTACAGGTTTACCATATTCCACCCATCACTGCTCACTGTACAAGGCAGTAGGATGGACATCTCTTAGCTGTAGACGAAAGAGGAATGCTGCATTCTGGACTTATACAGCGATTTTAGGAATGCTGCCTCAGTACATCTCTGCCTGCCTCCCGATATGTACTCTCGGCAAGTATGCCTTGAGAAGCACCTCCTTCATTGCTCTGTATGTATATAATGCAAAATCGCATTCCGGCAGAGCAACCATATGCTGTATACTACCTCAGATGCACAATAAATTGCAAAGGACCCTAAAACTAACCCATCCAATCTCCCTTTCTACCTTCAAATCTCTTTACCTAAGTCATAACAAGGAGCCATGCACCTGCTTCACTTGATGCTGTTATTCCTATAATCCTAGTCAGATGAGTCCTGCCTCCACAGTTATACTGTGCCCGACATTTATATTTTGGGGCTCCCCCTTTGCCTTCCCCTATCCGCTGCCCCTGCTCTCGCCTCTGTATTTACCTGCCATCCTCCTACTCCCCCCCCCCCCAGTCTCTCTCCTACTCCCATGGAATCCTTTCTTGGCTGGACCTAGATCCCTTGCTACTGCGGTGGTTCACATATTAACAATGTGTGTTTCTCCTTTCTTCATTCAACTCCCCTATGTCCCTGTCCCAGATTGTACCCTTACTCTGTTGTTGTTACCTCCTCACAAATACCATTTAGAGTAGCCTTCTAACCCTTGCTGCTGCCCTGGACCTTTATTTACAGTGTATATTGGGCGCCCAAATCTACTGTTCCCATCCACTGTTATATCTATTCATGTATAATTTCATACATACTTGTATGCTGTGTTATCAATTTAGTTCCCTATTTCAGATTCCAACTGTCCTTCATCACTGTATATGCCTTTGATGTTATCCCTGTATATATTTTTTATTTATACTGTATTTTATTCCTGCCTGTATATTGTTCATTGTATCTTTCTGATCTGTCTCACCCTGTAGACCCCAGGTCCACCTCGAAAATGAGTTATGCTCAACGGTGATCGCCTGGTTAAATAAAGATTTTGATTGACTGATTGATTGATTGATTGAGTTGCTGACGGCACAGTACCGAGTGTTGCCGTTGTGCCATCGCTGTCGTGGATGTCAGCAGATTTACTGTCAATGAAACGTGGTGCTTCTGACTGTTCCAACTCCTCTGCCAAGCTGAAGAGACTCATCCATTATTCGCTTCTGCTGGGGACTCCTCTCAAGGGCAAGCAGCACCAGCCTGACAAGGTTAATGCACTTACTGTCAACAGCACACTCTCAGACTCACAGCACTCAGGGAAGAGCCATAGTGAAGTGCTTTGTACTTATTCAAACACAGCATATTTTCCTCAGAAGGAAATGCCATATATACAGTATTATTTTGTGTCATTAATTTTAAACCTCTCAAAATAGCTGTACCAAAATATTTACTTGATATGGATAGCTGCAAAAGCACAACAAATTCACTTATTTATGGATTTAACCTCCTTCTCCCAGCTAGTGTATATCTGAAATTACTAAGCTGGGAAAATATGTATTATCTGTTCATCTTCATAAAAATATCTCTTTTGCTACTCCCAAAACTGTCGCTCAGCTGAGTAATCCCTAACCCCCCCACCCCCACCAGCCTGAGTCCAGGCACTCAACTAGGCCTTTAGAAACTGCTTTTCATACTAAGTATCACAATATAGCAAAAGCTGCACCAAGCTTCTTGAGCTGATGGTTCCATTTTGTAAGATGTTTCCCTGATTTTGTTCATTTGTTCCTGATTTTTATAAGTCCTGCCCTTGATTTGCAAGACCGGAGGTTGACAGGTATGTTGGGCATCTGTTCTTTCCCAGGCAGCAAGAGGACCTAAAACATGTAAAAAGTAAACAATACTTGAGACAAAATACCTCCCCAAACAGCATAATGGCAAAGCAGAGACACAAGAAATAACATAACAAAGGACAGTTATGTCCTCCAGCTTGGGTCATTCAGCTGCTCTCAGTAGCACTCCAGTCCAAAACAAAACAGCTGAAGCAAACTGCATTCCATACCAGTTATTTAAATCAAAAAGCACTCCACAGATAACTACACACTGTGCCCAAATCAAATTAGCAGCAGCAACAAAACAGAACTGACACCAGTGTAAACTGCAAAAAACAACAATATTTATTGTACAAAGTGCAAAGTGCAGAAAAAAACCCCGAGAGCAGAGCTCAGCTGGTGATATGGCAGCAGCAGCAACAGGAAGGGAGTCAATCCCCTCACCAGTTTGCAAAGGGCTTCATCAGAGTGGGGGGAGGGGTGCCTGCAAACTACCAATGTGCTCTTAAATACTGATACCCCTTAAAGTGACAGCACATATAATTTAATTACTATAGGGAATTCTACAAGTGCATGAAAAAAGTAAATTAATCTTATATACATACAGTGGCGTGAAAAAGTATTTGCCCCCTTCCTGATTTTCTCTGTTATTGCATATTTGGCACACTGGATGTTTTCAGGTCTTTAGACAAAATGTTATATTAGATAAAGGGAACCTGAGTGAACAAATAACACTTGTTTTTTTACTTATTTCATTTATTTAATGAAAAAAGTTAACCAAAACCAACTGGCACTGTGTGAAAAAATGGTACTTACACTTGATAACTGGTTATGCCACCTTTAGCTGCAATGACTGCAACCAAATGCTTCCTATAATTCAATATCAGTCTTTCACATCGCTGAGGAGGAATTGTAGCCCACTCTTCCTCGCAGAACTGCTTTAATTCAGTAACATTGGTAGGTTTTTGAGCATGAACTGCTTGTTTCAGGTCCTGCCACAGCATCTCTATTGGGTTTAGGTCTGGACTTTGACTAGGCCACTCCAAAACTTTAATTTTACTTTTCAGCCATTCTGATGTGGACTTGCTTTTGTGTTTTGGATCATTGTCTTGCTGCATGACCCAACTACGCTCAGCTTCATCTGACGGACGGATGACCGGACATTCTCTTAAGAATTTTCTAGTACAGAGCAGAATTCATGGTTCCTACAATTATGGCAAGTCGTCCAGGTCCTGAGACAGCAAGCAGCCCCACACCATCACACTACCACCACCGTGTTTGACTGTTGGTATGATGTTCTTACTGTGGAATGCTGTGTATGCTTTACGCCAGACATTATGGGATCCATGTCGTCCAAAAGTTCCACTTTGGACTCATCTGTCCATAGAACATTTTCCCAAAGGCTTGTGGATCATCCAGGTGCTTCTTGGCAAATGAGAGATGAGCATTTATGTTCTTCTTGGTTAGCAGTGGTTTCCACCTTGCTACTTTCCCATGAAGCCCATTTTTGCCAAGTCTCTTTCTGATTGTGGAGTCATGAACACTGACCTTAGCTGAGGCAAGAGAAGCCTGCAGTTCTTTGGATGTTGTTTTAGGATCCTTTGAGACTTCCTGGATGATTTTACGCTGCACCCTTGGAGTAATTTTGGCAGGCCACCCACTCCTGGGAAGATTCACTACTGTTCCAAATGTTCTCCATTTGGAGATTATGTCTCACTGTGGTTCGATGGAGTCCCAGAGCCTTAGAAATAGCTTTGTAACCCTTTCCAGACTGATAGATAGCAACAACTTTTTTTCTGATCTTTTCAGGAACTTCCTTTGATCGTGGCATAATGTGCTTGTTGAATCTTTGTGGTGGCAACGTGACTCTGATGGTAAGGGTCAAAATAAGTGAGGTTTATATTGAGCAGGGCTGGCTGTAATCAAGCCTGGCTGTGTTCAATCAGCTGACTCTAATTATCCCTTTAATTGGGTTGATTTAATTAGGGGCACATTTTCACACAGTGCCAGTTGGTGTTGGTTAACTTTTTTCATTAAATAAATGAAATAAGTAAAAAAAAAACAAGTGTTATTTGTTCACTCAGGTTCCCTTTATCTAATATTACATTTTGTCTAAAGACCTGAAAACATCCAGTGTGACAAATATGCAATAATAGGGAAAATCAGGAAGGGGGCAAATACTTTTTCACGCCACTGTAAACAGTAAGAAACATTTTAAATGGTAAATCACTACATGAAAGGACATAGTGGAAATAGCAGAACAATTGTAGGAGAAAAATGTGTGAAGGTCCAAAGGATCTTCAAAATGTTTCTCCCAAAAACATTTTTCAATAAATTTCTGCTCATCGATATGTAGACATGGGATCCTAGAAAATTCTAGTGTCATTGTAAAGAGAGCGAGACAATAAATATAAATTATTTACAAGAAAACAAAAAGCAAGGATTAACATTTGAACATATCTAAATTCTGGTTCTCTTATTCAAAATCGTGGATTCAATTCTGTCATTTAGCCCAGGGGCTAATAGAGCTCCTAACTGTATGATCCACATTGCTTCTCTTCGAAGTGTAAGATCATTTAGATTACTTCCCCTCTTGCCCAACCTAACGCGCTCTATCCAACAGAACTTAAATTAGTGGACACCACTCCCCCCTTGTAAGCAGGTATGATTATCAAGGGCATTGGTACATTCTTTCTTTTCTATTCTATGTAGGTGTTCCCCTATCCACACCTTAATGGCATGTGAAGTGTTGCCCACATAAAATTCTCCACAAATGCATGTTACCAAATATACAACATTCTCGTTATCACAATTAATGAAAGATCTTAACTCAAAATTGTTAGTTGCATTTACACTTACAAAGTTTGTACAACGTCTACGTTGGAAAGTGCCATTAGGTAATGGTGGTAGCCATTTGTGCATTACAGGCCCTGCATCATATGTTGGCTGGAAACTGTGGACAAGTCTGTCATTGAGATTTCTACCCCTTTTGTGTACTATTCTAGGTGTGTCCTTGGTGTAATTTTTAAGAACTGGATCAGACCTCAATATAGACCAGTTCTTGTGGATTATTTCTCTTATTTTTCCACTCTGTCTATGGTATGTAGTAACAAAATTGAACTGGAGAGAAATATTGTTGCCATTGTGAGTCCTTGGGCCTAATAGTTAGGATCTATCTATATTCCTAGCTTCTGTCAAGACATGTTCCAAAACTTCTGTCCTCTAACCCCTTTGTTCAAATTTGCTAAACAGTTCCATACCTCAAGACTCAAAATCAATATCACTGCTACAACTTCTTCTTACTCTTAGGAATTGGAATTTGGGGATGTTTTCTATGGTGTGGTGTGGGTGACAGCTGGATGAGTGAAGCAATGTATTTCTATCAGTCTCCTTCCTATATACAGTAGGTCAGTGCCAATTTTACCATCAGAAAATTTCGTAATCTGTAAATCTAGTAAGGTTACAGTCTTTTGGTTTGCCTGAACGGAGAAATTTACATTTGGGTTGCTTCTTTCAAGATAGTTCACAAAGTCATTCAACTTGTCCCTGTCACCCCTCCACAACAGCAGAATGTTGTCTCTATATATCTCCTCCACAAGTCAATCCTGTCGTAAAAAGGATTGACCTCGGAGTCGCAGACTATTTCTGTTTCCCATTTACCTAAGTAGAGATTCTCGTAGTTGGGTGTGAATGTAGACATTGGGTTAGATAAAATATTATTCTCAAGTTACTTAATATTAGTGAATTTTACATTACAACTCCATATAATTCATGATATAAGGTATATAGGCATTTCAATATGTAGATCTTTTCATTACCCTATTTTCACAGTGTTACAAACTATTCCTAGCTTTTGCCCAAGTCAGAATCCTAAGATATTCTTATTCATACATCCATTGTCTATTACAAAATCAGAATGTCTGCAACCACTATCTCTATTGTCTCTTGCAATGTTAAAGGACTAGGATCTCCGATTAAACATAAAGACGTCTTAAACCATCTACAAAACAAAAGAGCTGATATTGTCCTGTTACAACAGACACACCTCATGCCCCAGGAAGCAGTCAAACATTGTAAAGGTTGTGTGAGTTAGACTGATTATAGGCCATTTAACACTAAAAAGAGAGGTACTTCTATCCTAATAAGGAGAGGAGTGAATTTTATTGAAGAAACTGATGTGGCTGACCCCAAGGGATGTTATCAACTTCTACCAGGAATTCTTAATGGTAAAAAAAAATAATCTGCAATGTATACACCCCTAATAAAGATCAGGCATCCTTCTTTAATAATATAACATTACAGCTTACTTCATTCAAAAATCATGAGATTATTTGCGGCGGAAATTTCAGTGATGTGGCAGACCCTCTCCTGGATAGGAACAGACCACTATTCCCCTAACTTCCAAATCAGGAAGAGCCTTCACAAATCTAAGAGATGACACTGGTTTGATAGACTCATGGAGATAAGTACACGCTCAAGGTAGGAATTACTCTTTCTATTAGAACAGACATGATTCCTACAGCAGGTTGGATTATTTATTAGTTTCAATAAACCTACTAGGTGACATAATTTCTTCAGCAATTAAGCAGCTTCTGATCTTATACCACAGCACCATTACTCTGAAATTACTAATAGACAAGGAAGCAACTCAGGGTCTGAGGTGGAGATTCAATACATCCTTAATAGTTTTAATCAATTATTGAATACATTGGTTATGGACTTCTTTGACTTCAGTGACACAGGAGATACATCTGAGGCCTGCCTATGGGATGAATTCAAGGTCTTTCTGAGAGGAAAGATAATAAGTTATGCAACTGCAAAGAAAAAGAAAGCCTTTAAAGAACTTATGGAAAAGAGAAGAGGCTCAAACAGCTAGAGCAAGAATATAAATTAAACAGAGGCAAAACAAAAAAAAATAGACTATATGAAATAACACTACTAAAATATGATATTAACAAAATATACTCTGTGAAAGCTGAATATGCTCTATATAGAACCAGGCAATTGTTCTTGGACTCTGGTGAAAAGTCAGGCAAATTGCTGGCATACAGACTAAGAAAGAAACAATCTCAGAGTATGATTCCTGGAAACTCTAGCTAAAACACAAGAAAACAGTGTTATTAAGTAAAGAGATTAATGAAACCATCACTGAATTTTATAAAAAGCTATACACCTCAAGGAGGCTAGGATATTCAGAAAAGATTACAGACTTTTTGCACCATCTAAACCTACCCAAATTACCTGACCACAAATGAGTACCTTAAATAAACCTATATCTTTAGAGGAAGTTTCTCAAGTAATCAAAGATCTTTCTAAAAACAAGACCCCAGGAACTGACTGAATTTCTGGAGGAGTTTTATAAAAACTTGGGTAATCCTACAACCAAATATTTGCCCAGAATGTTTAAAGAAGTCTTTCAAACATACTCTCATCCAGAATCAATAAAAATAGCCTATATTTCACTTAGCCCCAAAAATGTCAGAGACCCTCACCACTGTGAAAACTACAGGCCAATTTCACTGCTCAGTTGTGATTACAAGATCTTAGCAAAAGTACTAGCCAACAGAATTCCAAAAAGCAATCACTGATTTAATTGTTAAACAGTAGGTTGGCTTCATTCTTTGTAGATCTGGCATGGAGAATATACTGTAAGACTGTTAAATGTTACATGGGCCTCCCAAAGGTGGAAAAACCACACCATTGTGCTTTCCTTAGACTTTACCAAAGTCTTCTCCTCCTTGGAGTGGGACTTTCTCTTTGAGGTGTTAAAAAAATACAACCATATCTCTCAACCTTGCAGCATTAAAAATCACAGCACTGGCCTTCTAAAATCATATCAAATGGCCAGAATGTGTTGCCCTTTTTCATTTTAAAAGAGTAATATGTCTACAGATAGTGGACCCCATATAGTTAGTGTCAAGGAATGCTTATATTAAGTAAGTTAAGTGATTTAATAGTTTATGTGTCCGGAAATAGCTTCAATATTATCAAGAACATCAGTAAACCTTTGCAGAGCAAGGGAAAATCTAAGTGTAAAAATCATAGAACTATGTGAAATTCATAACACTTGACAGGTATGAATATAACCTAGGAAATTCTCTCTTCATTGGTTAGTCATAGGATGGACTCCTTTACAAGTTCCCTAAGGCAGAACTACTAACAAATGGTTCCATAACATCACCTTTTAAATGATTTAGATGAATGAGGCAAGGCTGCCCCCTTTCCACTTATTTGTTTATTCTGGCTATTGCGACACTAATCAAAACAATTAATGTAACGCCTGAAATTAAAGGAGTTAAGCTAGGTAAATCCAGGAATACACTTTTTGCATATGAACTCCTACTGACCCTCACCAATCCTCAGGAATCAGTAAATAAACTTAAGGGCATACTAACAAACTTTGCACTTTTGTCTGGTCTGGTAATAAACTAGGAAAAAACACGGGCTTTACATATTTCTGAAAACTGTACATCTCAACCTCTCATGAATTGCATTGGTAAAAGCTGCTGGGCTAAAGAAAACTTACCTAGGACTTAAAATCTCTAAGAAACTTAACCAAACCATAGCTAGCAGCCTAGACCCCTTCTTCAAAAAACTGAAGTCAGATCTACTAAAGTGGGGAAACTCAGCGGGCTCAATTTTCAAAGCCCCCGATTGCCACAAGCCTCGAGTGCATGGAAGATATGTCACACAGGGCTTGAGGCTCTCACCCAGACGTTGATCAGGATTTTCAACCCCATGCTCCAGGTGCCGCAAGTTAGACCAACTTTTGCTGGCCTAGCCTGTGGCTTTCCCATGGGCTGTTTTTACAGAGCTTGCACCAGACAATTGGCGCAAGCTGCCATGAAGCATGAAACTGTCACAATTGCGCCTGAGATTTGAGAATCAGGCACAGTTGCAGAAAAGGCTTTCAGCGCACCACTAGAACCTACGTGTCAAGGTGCAGTGCTTGACACAAGTTCTGTGCCATGCTTTGAAATTCAAGCCTAGTATGTCAATATGGGGGGGGTGAATGAATGCAGTCAAAATGATGGTGGTCCCAAAGTAATTTAGCCTGTTCTGGAACATCACAATCGCAATCAAGAAAGACACATTCACCTCAATCACTAGGTTGGCCAAAAAATGTCCAGGGGGTTCAAATCCACCCAGACTCTTTTTACAAAAACTCAGAGAGCCCAGGAAGGAGGTTGGTTTTAGCCTCCCATGGTGGGAAAGACACCAAACTGTGTTTTTTATTTATACAAGTAGCATTATGCCTTCAGTATTATCCCCACTAACCATGAATACTCCCTTTTGGTTAGAGGTAGAACTATAGATAACCTCTCTATTTAAGTTGCCTGACTACCTATTTGTACAACTCATCATAAATATTCTAACAAACCCCATGCATTAGCAGCTCTTTAACCACAATCAGAAAGGTGCACTCAGTTCTACAGACTAAGCATTTACCTGAACACCTGTTCACAATATGGGACAGTCCCTTAATTTTTGCTGGGGCCAAACCATTAAGGATACAAGTTGGAGCAGACAGGGAATTACTAACATTAGTTATCTCATAAACCCAGATAAGAGAATACTCCTTTGAAAAGCACAAATGGAAGTTCAGACTTCACAGGTTCCAGTTTATATATTATTTACAGTTAAGAGATGCTCTACATAATTTTGTTTTGGACCCCAACCTATCACTACCACAGATAGTGGAACCGCTAGCATGCCACCTGAAGCTATCGCTCAATGAGCTGTATACTGATCCAGCAATCCGCAGGAGGATAGCAGAAGCTTGTGGCCCTCTAGTGCTTAGAGCACTGTTGGAAACTGAGAAACGCAGGTTTAAACCCTGCTGGAGCCAAAAACTCACTGTTTGACCCAGAGCAAGTCACTTAACATCTCAGTTTTCCAGTCCATAAAGCTGCAGAAATGAGTAGAAGCAGGACACCATTGGAAATGAGATGTGGCATCTCAGTGCCAGCTGCCCAGTTTAAACTGACAGTCCGGCAGCAAGTCTTGGGTCTGACCCTGCCTGCTGCACTCACAATCCCCAGCAGAACCCATTCACCTGCCATCCACCATCACACCCTTACTATCCCACTCCAGGAATTGCACTCTCACTTGTTCACGTTTATGTCTTTACTTCTCTAACAAACCCAACTAATGCACTACTAAAACATGCAAGCAAACATTAAGGCATTGAACAATGTCTGATGGTTGTGCTGTGCTTTTTTGTTTGCATTTCCTCCTTAGTTGTGTTTATCTTTTGTTTGCATTACTTTTTAGTTCTGCTATTTTTTTTTCAATTCATTATTTTTAGATGCAGTTTACTGTTTTGGCTTGTATTAGATCTTTGTCATTTTCTTTTGGTTTGCACTGTACATTTGCTTTAGTTTTGTTACTTTATTTTTATAGCATCATGTTTTACATTTGGGATTTCTTCTTGTTTTGTTTGTATTTCAGTTTCTGGTTGTTGCTTTACTCATTTGATAGCATTTAAGGTTTTTGGTTGTGTTTTGCATTTCTGGGCCACCGATATTTCACCCAGGAGAGCAATATGGCAGTAAAGAGGTTATGCTTGGGTTTGTTAATGTACAGTTTGTAGTTGCTGTGCTGCTCATGGATCACTTATTTGCTGATAGAATTACAGGAAGAAAATGCTAGTCAACAGCTCAGCAGCACATACTTTTCCTGCTGTTAGCCCCAAGTTCTATTTGCCTCAAATTCATTTATTGGGAAACTTTTACAAATATGTTGGATACAATTTGGTTATTATATATATATATCTCACAACAAAATGGTACTGGTGCAGTTATGTAGGTTCCCTATAATTTTAGATTTATTTTACAAGCTATTTTTATCTGGTGATAATGAAGAGAACCCGGGCCCTTCGTCTAACCTCTGCTTAACCCCTTCTTAAGTTATGCAGAGAATTTCTCTGAAATACTGTCTGCAAGCTCAAAAAAATCCACTTTATTGCTTGAAGCTTAGTCTCAAAAATGCACGAAGCTAAGGCATTGCTAGCTTACTACGAGTCAGATATTCCTGCTATTAGTGAGACTTGGCTTTGACTATCTATATCTAAAAAGGAAGTTGCTGTCCCCAACTACTACAGTATATTGTTAGAAAAGATACAGTTAACAAGCAGGGGGTGGGGTCATGTTTTATGTAAAGGACACAGCAGTTTCTGATGACTATTGAGTTCAGTCTTCCTTTGCCTGTTGTTGTGAATGGTTAGCTTTTTTTGTTTTTGCCTATATATTTATATATATATATATATATATACACATTCTTTGGTAACCAGGTAAGGCCCGCTAGGCACAAGTGCCTGTTTTCAGGGGTGAGCCGGCAGCACTGGGGAGCTTAAGTGACTTGTTCAGATTCATACAGCATGCAAGTGGAGGTTGTGGGAATCGAGCCTAGATCTGCTGGATGTACTAAGCTCATTCACAGCTCTTTACTCTAACCTCTAGGTTATACTGCCAGCCCCAGTTATTCAAGTTAAGGTGCTTTTAAAAAAAATGCAAAGTATGCTGCATACATTATTCCCCAAAATCTAGTGAGAGGGGTCTACATCATTTTGTAAAATTGGTATTCTTGTGTGGTAAAAAAGTACTTCTTGCACTGGGTGATTTTAATCTTAATTGGGCAAGGAATGCTGTACTGATTTATAACAACACTCTTTTGGATTCTGGCCTCCAACAAGTAAATAAAACTACTACCAGACTGAGTCTAACATTTATTTGTTTTTATTCAGTTTTTGTTATTGACCAGGTAAGCACACCAAACTTTTATTTATTTATTGAATTTTGTTGACTGGGTAGGCCCACTGAGACTGGAAGTCCCTTTTTCAGAGGCGACCCGGGGGTGGGGAAGGGGGATACAGATGGTAACCAACCTAAATTGAATCAGATTAAGTTGTTGGTGGTATTTTTAGTGAATGGGGGAAATTTGGCCAGGACACTGGGGAAATTCCCCTACTCATTGGTAGGGGAGCTGCTGAACCCATGGCCTCCATTTCAGATGGTCAGTCTGCTGGTGTACCTGCAGGAGAGCAGCTCTCCTTCCCTGCAGGTCCAGCACAGGAGATCAAACTACATCAAGAAGCTACAGTGCTGGAGAATTCTAAGGTTGAAGTGGTGGAAAATGTGCCTTCAAATATGCAGCACAATGATGAGGTATGGCTTAAGAATATGATCCATACCAAGAGAGAGTTTGTTTTGAAAATGTTAAATGCTGCAGAGCATTCCACACAGCAAGTTTCAGTGGATATAACTATAGAACTGGAGCATAATATGGAGATACAAATAGTAACAGATAAGGAAAAAAAGAGTGAGAGCACAAAACTCTGCATTGTATCAGCCAACAGTGTCAAAAGCAGCTGGGTCCAATGTCAAATCGACCTCTGATGTAGAAGCATCAAAGAAAAGCCAAATGGGTGACTCGTCATCTCCAGAATGCCAGGCTGATGCAGCTGATACAGCGATGGACTCATGAAGAAATAAAAAAGTGGACTCCAGTAACATGAGTACTTTGGATATAAGTGCAGAAAGCAGTGCAGAAAAAATTCTCGGCCTGCGAATGGGTAGGGTGGGCCCCTCTGACACCCCAACAAACAGAACTGGTAAAACCTCCTGCTCCTTAGAGTGGATGCTAAGAGATGCAGGGTGGAAGCTGGGAGAAGCAGGTCATTGGATTCCATATCCTGATCATAGCCTTATCCCTGGGCAAACAGAAAGAAATACAGATTTGCAAAAAAAACATTAGACAGTACTGTACAAAAGTTTGTGACTGAATCAGACATGGATTTAAACGTAGAAGATGTTTGTGAAAATACAGACTGAAATACAATTGCAGAAAATTCCGGTTGTAGAAAGTTCTACATCAGGGGATGAAGGCCCCAGTAATTGCCCTACAAACTGGAGAGATCAAATGGAAGTTGAGACCGGGCCCCCTAGGCCTCAATCTGATCCAAGGGAAAGAGCAAGATTTACCTGGGCTGAATTTCAGAAGAAAGACGCCTTTTTAGGTCAGCCCCCAACAACAGAGACGCAATGCCGTAAGACTACAATATCTGGGGGGTTTACCTGCCCCCCCCCGATAGAATATATGTGGGAAGGTCTCTCATTAAAGAATGATTAGGTTTTTTTAGTAATGAAATCTTTGCCCTAATTCATGTATCAGGGGACATTTTGCATGATGTTAGTTTTAAAACTCCACAAGGCTTAGATAGGTTCTGGTCAAAGTATGAGAAATGTAGGGCTATGCCCATAGTTAAGTGGGGGAAGAGCTCTTCCCCCACATCCTGTTTAACTCAGCAGGCCGCGCACTGCCCTGCTTAGAGCGAGTCGCACTCATAAGGTGAATTGTACTCACTGCATGCTGCTCTGCTAAGGTTGCTTCTCCATTTCCTCCTCTCCTTGCCGCCGCCCCCCCCCCCGTCCGTCTCCTGTTTTTTCTCGTTTTTCATTTGCTCCATTCTCCCTCTCCTTTGTGCTCATTGCCCTGTTTGTTTATCCATTTGTTTTTCTTTTGGGGGGGTCCTGTGCCTGGCTGTTGCTTTTGTTTTTATTGTATGCTTTCCGGCTACCATTTGGGTGCCGCTGTTTGTTTCTATTCTTGGTACCTGGCTTTCGCTCCTTTCCTTGCAACCGCAGCCCTGCGGCTGCTTCAGTCTCCATTCTCCTGGATACCTTCTCCTCTGGCTACCGACCTTGCTACCTGGCCAGCCTCCTTCCGTTGGATGCGAAAGAATACTTCATTTCCAGTCGACATGCTGCTTTCACCATGTAACCTCACAGGTCAGCTCGATATCTTCTCTACCCTGTCCGTTGTGTTCTGCTGCTTCTACCATATCGGGTGGATATGGAGCCTAACAACCATTGTTCGAATGCCTGCATGCCACTTCAGTGATAGACCTCCCTTTGCTACACACGCCTGTCTGGTCAGCTCTATGTGGACTCGACCTATGTACCCTGCCCTACCTTCATTTCTGACCCGCGGCATCACACTGCCGCCTGCCTTCTAACCTCATCCAGTCCTGCTGTCAGCGCTTATCCAGTCGCACTTCAGCACTTCCTGGGGCTGTCCCTTACCACGTAGATCTGCTACTGTAAATATGTATTCTGTGCGCTGATATTTGTACAGGACTCCAACTGGTCCCAGTTAGTCGGATAGGCACTCTTGCTTATCTTTCCGGCATTTCTCCCTACATTTATTGCAGTCTGATCCATCCCTGCACTTTCTGCACCAGACCGCTTGATGGCACCATAGTTCAGTACAGCCTCTAGTTTCTGTGGTTATATCCCACAACTCAATTCAGACAATGGGCAGCCACATTTGCTTCGGTTCTGGAAGACTCTAATTGTAAAGGTCCCTCAATTCTGTCCCGCCAGTACCTGGATATATGCATCCACTTGTTATACCTGCTTTCATTCATTTGCAGCATGTTCAGGTCTCCTGGCTTGTGCACAAGCTTCTATCTTCCGCCCCTTATGAGTTCTGTTACTCAGCTACTCAGGTAACTCCTTATGGCATGGACGGCTACACTCCAGGATCTGGCCGCCTATGGATTCAGATGCTACTCTCCTTCTGTGTTCGTTCTTCCATCCCTCCAAGTCCAACTGTGCTTATTCTGAAGATTTTACTCTAATGCCTGGATGCTTGACCCATTGCTTCACTTCCAGTTGTACTTACTGCGTTACTTCTGACTGACCTATGTCTGGTCCAGTCTTACTAGCTCACCTTTGGAGTCTTACTACCTCTTCACTTCTCTCACCAGCTGATCTACGTGGGATCTAGCTGCATGTGCTAACCTTATGAGTTGGGCTGCTACTCTACTTACCTTACCAGCTGACCTTCGAGGGGTCCGCTGCGCATGCTAGCTTACGTGGGGCTAGCTGCTACTCTACTTACCTTTCCAGCTGACCTACGAGGAGTACATCTGTGCATGCTAGCTTACGCAGGGCTAGCTGCCACTCTCTACTATCTACCAGCCGACTTACGTGGGGTTCAGCTGTGCATGCTAACTTATGTGGGGCTAGCTGCTACCTTACTTCTCTTACTAGCTGACCTACGTGGGGCTCAGCTGCATGCTAGCCTTCGTGGGGCTTAGCTACTATTTAATATTCACTTACCGACTGACCTCCATGCGGTCAACTGCATTCATACTACTTCCTACCTCGTCGGCTAGCCTACATGGCTCAGCCGCACCTCCTCACCTCATTTGAACCCACCTCCATATATTTCCTTGGATGCTTCCTACCAAGATGCGTCATTGATCCGGATCTACTGCCTCCAATTCCTGTCTGGATTCCCAACCTGACTCTACTACAGTATGCCTTCCTCATCGTGGCTTAGGCATTTCATTTCAGAGCCGTATGACTTACCTATGATTCATCAGTTCAACAGCCTTCATCTTATGCCTTCTGCCATTTGTGAAGATGCTGATCAATCGTATGATACCACTATTTTTGGGGGGGGTTTCATACTACGATTTGCTTTCACCCCTCAGGCCGGGGTTTAACTACTTCTACTCCACACCTGCTCGCCAGCTCAGTGCCTGGAGATTCGCTTATACTTCTATACGTCTACCTGCTGCCCTGTCAGCCTAGCTCCAGCAGCTTCTTTACTATGGACTCGTATCTGGATATTTAGACATTAATTATCTACTCTTTGGATGCTTTGCCCTGCTGTTTCAATCACATGAAATTACTATTGCTACACTCTTATCAGGACACTTTGATGGTTATCCTGAAGACCTTCATTATCCTAATTCATGCTATAAGGCTTCTCGGACCCTGTGACAACACTATTTCATTTGACTCAGCCTCTTCAGTTACTACCATCCAGGACTCCTCAGCCCGACTATTCAAGACTCGTCAGAATATTCTTCACAAGTCAATTCTAGTTATGGTATCATTCTGGCTTTGAAACATAGATGTCAACATCATTACACAACCATCTGGATCCACACGAAGCTCTCTGATTCCCTTGCTAGTATCATTTTTTGTACCCATGACTTTATGCTGTACGTAATTTTGCACTACTATTTCCAGCTACTGTGTCTGCATCGTGCAGCTTTACTTACTACTACAACTGACCTATGTATAGGTCCACTTATTTACATTACTTGCTCATACTACCTGCTTTGCCCTTACAGGGCTTTGAGGTCATCACGACTAACTCGCCATTTGCAATCAACTATGCTCCTCATGAGCTGGAAATACATCTGACCTACATCTACCTATTCACTACGATCTCTACCTACTTCACATACTTGCTTCCCCTCTCCAGATTGGAGGTTCCTACTGCTCCATCCTCCTGATCAAGCAGCATACGCCAGTTCTTGTGCTTCATCGCTATGGCCTTCCTTTTCTAATCTTGCCATGCAGAACTTGACCCAATGGTCCTCCTTCTAGACATGGATGCTAAACCGTTGATTCCTGGATCTCCTCTGTGAAGTCATCCTCATCTGCTGGAGTGCTTCACCGCCTGCAACTCGTCATTTCAAACTCATAGCAACCTTGGATTCCACTCTACTTCATTCTGGCCTGCTCATGGATTCTCAAACTTGGAGTTTACTAGAATGGATGCTTGCTTTATTCACCTGACATGTCACAATTCAATACGTCTTCAGTTCTCCGTTTCTCTGGTTTGGGTTCTACAAACTTGGGGGTTGGATTAGCCAATTAAAATAATTAGGATTGCTCTCCTTTAGTATGCCCAGAAGGATGGGCAGGTCAGTAGCCATGGGTCCTCAGAAGTTTCCCACCAGGGGGTTTTCCTCTCCTGCGTGCTACTGGTCACACTCTCCAGAGTTGGAGGAGGTGATCATACTGCTACTCATATTCTTGGGGTGTTCCTACTCAATTCCTTCATCAGTCGGATACAGAGCAATCGTTGATATCATAATTCTTTTTGGGGGGTCTCATAATACTGGACTAAGCTTCCTCCCTACAGGTGGGATACAGAGAAAGGCCAGAAACTATCAAATCATAGCAAGTGACTCGTCAGTTCAAGCATCAAAGCACCTTGCATATATTATCCAGTTCATATGTACTATAATCAGTGACTTGCTCATGTCTATGTTAAGTACCTAAGCACGAATCATTTCATACTATTAGTACCCTGCAAGCATTATCCTACTTACTGGTCTGGCCTCTGTATCCAAGCACAACCTACAGCATCCAGCATCAGTATGTAAGATAAGCACTGAGCTCTGAACCACAGTTAAATTAAGATACTCAGCTCTGTGGTTACCTTTTTGTGCAATCCCATTAACCAAGCCTGCTATAAAGAATGTCACAGTTCTATTTAGAAATGAAACAGTTGCAGTCCATGATATTTCACATTGGCTGCAACAAAAATGTCATATTTTAGGCACTCCACAGCCCATCTTTGATGAGGAACACCTCTGGACAGGAGGGTGGAGGTACGAAGTTTGCCTGCATAGTAACAATCAAGGTCCAGTCCACCTCCGAAACAGTATCTTTTTGGGAAAGGAGTGAGGGCATTGTTTCTGTGCAGACCAGCCCAGAACATGTCTTAAGTGCGGATCGCATATGCATTTAAGCTCAGCCTGTGACAGATTAAACATAGAAACATAGACTTTGATGGCAGATAAGGACCGCTTGACCCACCTAGTCTGCCCATTTCCCTACCTACAGGATAGGCCTAAGATTCTAGTTAACCAACAGCCTATTTCTTCCTACCCCCCACAAGAATTGCCTTATGTCTGTCCCATGCATTCTTGAATTCTCCCACAGTTTTAGACCCCGCAACCTCCTCAGGAAGGCTGTTCCATGCATCCACTACCCTCTCTGTGAAAAAATACTTCCTCACATTGCCCCGGAACCGCCCCCCCATCTTTAAATTGTGTCCCCTTGTTCTTGCACGTCTCTTTTTCTGAAAGGTACTGCTCTCTTGGACTTTGTTGATTCCACTGAGGTACTTAAAAGTTTCTACCATGTCCCTCTCCCTTCTTTCCTCAAGGGTATACATATTAAGCTCCTTTAGTCTCTCCTCAGACGGCTTCTCTTGCAGACCCTGCACCATTTGTTGCCTCCTCTGGACTGCCTCTGTCCTGTCTATGTCCTTGGAGATGAGGTCTCCAGAACTGGACGCAGTACTCCAGATGGGGTCTCACCAACTGTCTGTACAGAGGGATAACAACTTCCTGTTTTCTGCTGCTGATGCCTCTCCCTATGCATCCCAGTATACCCCCAGCCCTCCCTACTGCCTTCTCACATTGCTTGCTAACCTTAAGGTCATCTGATATGATTACCCCCAGGTCCCTTTCCTTTTTTGTTGTTGTTACTACCTCACCCCATTATGTAATCTTCCCCTGGGTTCTTGTTTCCCAGGTGCATTATTTTGCACTTCTTTGCATTGAATCCTAGCTGGCATACTTCTGACCATTCTTCCAACCTTGCCAAGTCCCTTCTCATCCTTTCCATGCCTCCTTATGTAGCAACCCTGTTGCAGATCTTTGTGTCATCTACAAAGAGGCATACTTTTCCTTCCAGTCCCTCTGCAATGTCACTTATAAAGACAGTAAAAAGGACTGGACCCAGTACTGAACCCTGCGGTACCCTACTAGTAACCCCTCTTTCTTCAGAGTGGACTCCATTTACAATTACCTTCTGTGTTCTGTAGTCCAGCCAATGTTTTACCCAGCTACCACCCTGGGACCCACTCCCAGGCTGGTTAATTTGACTATTAATCTTTTGTGTGGGACTGTGTAAAATGTAATCTTTGTCTCTCTTTTGGACATGCAAGCTCAGACTGTCAGGAGAAGCATAAATGTAATTTATGTGATGAGGTAGGACATGCTTTTAGGGCCTGTCCCTGCGCCACACATAATAAAACAGAGCAACGGAATCAAGACCACATCTTAACAGAGGCTCAAAAGAAGGATCTTGAGACCCATAAACAGGCTCCTGAACCTCAACTAAATGCCCAGGCTCCCCCAGCTTCAGCTGAAAATCCTCCTGACCCCTCTCGTCGAGAAGAAGGAGTCCCACCCCAAGCCCCTGAATCCATCCCTGAAGGTTTAGAAAGAATAGAGGTAGCACAGATGGAGGGAGTCGAACCTCAGACCTCAGGTGACTCTACCAAAGTTACAATAGAAAACACTAATATGCCTCCTCCCATTATTCAAGTATGGTCAAAAAAATGGAGTCTTAGACAGACAAGGCCAAGACCCAAATTGGCAAAAGCTTCTTCCCCTAGGCATATGATTCCACTTCTGAAGAAGTATGAACTTTTGACTACGCAATCTCAAGAATCAGAACATGGCGGTGACTCTGAGACTTCTTCTCAGGTCATTCCATCATCTGACTCAGAGGAAGAGCAACAGATACCTATTAAGCATAATGAAAGGACAAAAAAACTTGAAGTAAGAACGAGACGTAGCATGAGAATAGGAAAATTCCCTACAGAAAAATAATTATGAACCCCTTCCTTTCCTACTGATATGTATTGTCTCAGCATTGCCACCCTAAACACAAATAGTTTAAAAAATGCAAGGAGAAGATTGGTAACCTTTTCTATTCTAAAGGAGTTACAGTGTGATATTTGCCTCATACAAGATACTAGATTGAAAACATCTTCTTTAATAGAGGCAGCAAAGAAATTGTGGTGTTGGGGTCCATCTTTTTTTTCTTTCGGGGTTGGCGCTTGTGATGGGGTGGGGATCTTATTCAAAGGGGATAATTTTAAGATCATTCACATATTTGGGACTGTCTAGTACAGTATGCCCTGCAAGCCCATTGGTCCACACTGTGGACCAGTGGGCTCTAATATACTATTACCTGTCATTCGGCGGGCAGCAGGCGGTATCTTGGTGGGTTGCAGCTGTCCGCCGATGTGAAGGTGCGGGGTGGGCATGGGTTCTGTGTGGGTGGGAGGGGTGGGGGTGCCACTGAATCAGCAGGAAATTGTATTATGGGGTTTTACCACAATCGCAGCAACCGGGGGTTCCACAAGGCTACTAGGAATATTAGTACAGCGGATAGCTGCAATCGGGGACATGGGAGGGTGGGGTTATCACTAGACTACCAGGGTCATTCAATGAAGACATGTCAGCAATCGTTGGCTTGGGATGGGGAGGGTCAACTAGACTATAGGGAATGGAAACCTATATGTATACTGTGATCGGGGATTCAGGAGGAGGGAGGTCCACTAGACCACCAGAGTGTGTTTTCATTTACATTCACGGAGAATCAGGAGGGAGGGAGGGAGGGGTGCCACTAGACTACAGGGGGATGTGGGTGCTACTGCCACTCAACAATTATAAATTATGCTTCTTTTGCTATGAGTTTGACTCCTTCTAGCCCCTTAAAGAGGAAATCAGTACTGCTACATAAAATTGGTAAGTTTTCTTTAATGGAACCAAGATGTCCACACCACTGTGATGTTTAAATAAGTTGGGTTAGTTATCTGTCCAATTAAATATTAAGTTTGTTTTGTCACTTTGTCAATAATGTAACATATTTTTTTTTACATTTTTCTTATCATCTTTGCTTCTATAAAGTATTTCAGCTGAGGTGGGAGGTCTGGTGGAAACTAAAAAAATGCATTCATCTGTGCCCCAAGCTTCTAGGCACTTAGTTGAGAGTGGTTTTTGTTTAAGCAGTCCTTTGTCTTCAGAGTACAAACCTGAATGCATACTTTCTAGAAGTCCACAACTCTGACTACACCCATTTGTCATTCATAGCTCTTGAGTATATCCCCTGAATAAGCAGGGTGGGAACAGACTTAACCACCTCCTCTAAAAAGAGACGAGGTGGATAGTGTCCCTGGATGTTGTTCAACCCCATGGACTGAAGAGGTTGATTGCACCCCATTCCTGAAATGAGTCTTTAGTTCTACAGCTTACTATGAATTGCATTTATTCTGTTACCTGGTCCAATTTTCTTCTTACTCTTCTGTTTCAGGTTTGTGTTAAGAAAGTAATTTCCCTTCTTTTACCTTGTTCAGAGAATTGATATGTTGAATGATAGTGGCACCTTCACAGTAGGAATTGATTTTGAATTCATTATAGAGTGCATTCAAAATGATATATTATAGTTAGAGTTGGGTAGGCTGTTTAATGTTAAGCCCCTAACTTTGTACATTAATAGCTTTGCCACCATTCAACAGATTTGCACAACATTTTGCATGCACAGTCTTGGAGCCAAGGTCTCTTGACTTGCCAAGTTTCATTCTGGTTGGCTGTGCAAGTTTCGATATCTGAATAGCAAAAAATGTTAAAAGAAAGTCAGTGGTTTTTTTTTTGTGTCATCACCTTGTGCCCAGACAGTTTGGAATTTTGCTCTGAAATTTCCAGAGTAGAGAGGGCTTGGGCCATAGAGGTGTCTTTTGCTGGTTTGGTGAAAAAATATTAAGAGTTATAAAGATTTTAAATTTTAGTTCTGAGCATGCTCACTACAGTCATTTGGATAGCTGTTTCATACAAAAAAAGAATTTGGCCCATATGAAAAAAATATTCTGTTTCATATCGGGGGGGGGGGTTATAATCTTGTTTTGTGAAAAAAATTATTTTTTCATATGACCGCCATCTTGTTTCCTTTTTTTTCAAAGAAGTTTTTTGAAAAGCTATAAAAATTATTTCCTGAAGAGATACAACACAAATATCTTGTTAATCAGGACCCCCTTAGGTGGATTCTGTTTCTGCAGTTAGTCATAGGGCGAATAACCCAGAAATGTGTTTTTAACACATTTTAAAATCTTTTTTCATGACCCAAATTTCCTTTTACGTATGGCCATATAAAAAAAAATAGGGTCATATGAAAAAAGATTCCCTCATATGAAAAAAATAATTTGGACTTAGTTTTTTTCAGAGTCTTTTTTCGTATGAAGGAATCTTTTTTCGTATGAATGACACAACTTCACGAAAAAACATCCCTTCATACAAAAAAAGAATCTGGACTTAGTTTTTTCAGGTTCTTTTTTCACATGAAGGAATCTTTTTCATATGAATGACATAACCTCAGGAAAAAAGATCCCTTCATATAAAAGAAGAATTTAGACTTTTTTTACATTCTTTTTTTGTATGAGGCAATATTTTCTTGTATGAATGAGACAAGTTCACAAAAAAAGATCCTTTCATATGAAAAAAAGAATTTGGACTTAGTTTTTCCACATTTCAACTTTAACAAGCCATAAGTCCATCAAAATATGTAGTTATGAGACAATCTATATGTAGAAATAAAGGCCTTAATGATTACTACAATGCTAACACATAACCCAACCCCCCAAACAAAATAATTTAGGGGCCATATAAAGAACTATAAAAATTAAAACAAATACAATTCTCATAGGATAATATTGCAACGTTAACAAGCTGTAACTCTGTCAGTCACTGGAGTTAATGGACAGTGTATATATCAATAGAAAGTCTTAATGACTAGTACAACACTAAGTAAGAAATAAGAACTGATTCATTCTTACACAAAAAACATTATAAGGAAGCACATAAATTGCTTTTCAGGAGGAACAGCAGGCCTGTGCTTCCACACCCACATACACATGTGGATAAATGGAGGCATGAAGCACTGGGCCCAGAGGGCCCTGCACTTCTGTAATTACATTGGACCTGGGTAAATCATAATACAGTCGTAACATCTCAAAAAGTAAGGAAATCCATTGCAAAAAACTTTGTTAATGCACTAGTTAGGTTAAACTGACAAATGTAGGGAAATGTGTTAGGGTTTCCAACTGTAACACCCAACCCCCAACTGGTAAGCAGTAAAAAGAAAACACTTTACAGTTTTGGCTGTCTTGAGTCTTGGCAAATCAGGCCTGTGGTCTGCCTTGGGGTCATCAGCCCTAACAATCACCCCATTCTCATATAGTCTGCACATTTGAGCTTATTTGCTGATGGACTGGGAGGAACATTAAGGTTGATAACCCTAAGGAAGACCCTAGACCTGATCTGGCAAAACTTAGGACAGCCAAAACTGTAAAATGTGTCGGTTTACCCCTAATTGATACATTAACCAAGGTTTTTGCAATGAATAAATTATGTATTGATTACAAGTTGCAACTGTTTGATGATCAGCTTTTTTTGTGTGAAACTATGTCATATTGACTCTGAGTGTGTACTGTTCCCTTGTAAATGCCCCCATTCCCTTTACTGCCTTCATATGTTGCTTGGGGTATTTACATAGCACATTTTGTACATTGCACTGTGACTTTAAGACTTCAGTATAAATTGATTGGTTTAGGGGTACAGTTTCCATGTCCCCTGATGAAGATTAAGATAGGTCAAAGTCCTGGAGTCAGGTGCACTCTAAGCACCAAGCTATTTTGCAATAAATTGTGGCTCTTGAATTTTGGCTATGTACTTTGCCTTTTATTTTCATTCCAAAGTGTGGATCTTGGTTCTCATTCTCTTTTCTTATTATCTATGCCTCTGTAAAGTAGTTCAGCTGAGGTGGGAGTTCTGGTGGAAACTGAAAATTGCATTCTTCTGTGGCCCAAGCTTCCATGCATTTAGCTGAGAGTGGCTTTTGTTTAAGTAGTCCTTTGTCTTCAGAGCATAAGCAGGTTAGATGGGGAAAAGGGCAGCAACAGTTCCTGCCCCATAAAGGCTCTTTGTTTTAGTTACGCATTGAGGGCTGAGTCTATTTTCATCTAAAGAGAATATGGTTTGACCATAAACAAATGACTGGTCCAGCTAGACTGCACCTTGCTAGGCCATGAGCTGGAGGAACAATGCAAGTCAAAGCCAATCCACAAAACCAGTTTGGACAGGTTCTGGGAAGAGGTGGTCCTCAGAGATGAAAGGAAGGTCCAGGTTGTGATGTCAGAGAGGCTTGTCTAATGATGCGGATATAGTGGGCCAGCTGGCCAAAGGCATTTCTGTTGTATGTTTGCTCTGAGAAGTCAGTTGTGCTGTGATTTTGAACTTATAACATCATGTGTTCGAGTCTGCCATAACCCACTAGAACCCAGTTGGGTGTAAACGTTTACTCTACTTAGAAATTTACTTGGCTGTGAGTGAGATTTTTCTGAGTGATCTCTACCTTTTCAAATGTTTATTTTTCATCTCTGTAGAATACTGCATTCCCATAGTCTTTAGCTTGTATAATCTTGTAACATATGCAAATATCAGGGAGTTTTAAATGTTATTTTATATACCTCGTATGTTCTGTAACTGAGTCTTTTAAAGTATAGATAACAAAGAAGTAAACTGACAAGTCTGTGATCTGTGCCTGAAGAGACAGGCTACTACACTACCATATCTAAAGAAAGGTGTTCTCAGCTCTGAATAAAGGGTGGGTCATTTGCCTTTTGTGAAAGGGCACTGTACTGTGTGAGCAGTGGCTCTGGTAGGATTTGTACCTAAAGGTACCCCAAGTGAGAGTCAAGCTAAGTATTGGCAGCATACCAAGGTGACCGTTCAGGCATCTGATGGGTTGTGAAAACCAATAGCAGGGCTGATTGACTTCTGGATGAGAACCAGTCTGTGAAAAACTGGTGGTAGTGGTGGGATTTTAAATGGAGTCTCAATAAAAAGGTTATCTGTCTAGTCACAGAACAGGATATACAAAGGGGGAATCATGTATATACTCTTATTTTTACTTTATTGTAAGTAAGCATAGATAGCTAGAAGACTCTATGTCTAGGCTATATGAAAAATTAAAGTTGGCATACCTTGAGAAGCTGTGTGAAAGGAGAGGGATTGTCTTTAAGGAAGACCAGCCATGGGAAGACCTCACAGACCTTGAGAAACATGACCAGAGAAGCAGTGCAAAAGTGGTCACTGCTAGCCTAAGTTGTGAGAGGTTAGGAAGAGTGCAAATGAGCCAAAGCCTATAACTGGGGAAGCTGTACAAGAAGACTGGATACAAATGATGTAGCTGGAGCTTACTTTGATTAAGCAGAGGCTGAGAGGCAGAAGGCAGAGAAGCGTGAGAAATAAAGAGAGGAATGAGAAAGGCAGTGGCAACATGAGACCCAGCTAAAAGAGCATGAGATCCAGATGAGAGAGGAATGAGAGAAATAAAGAGAGAGGGAGAGGAGTGAGAAAGGCAGTGCCAACATGAAAGCAGATGGAGATTCTGTGCCAGAGGGCACCACCACAAAATGTAAGTAGTATTGGCATCAGAGGTTTGACCCAAGAGCCGAAATTAATTCCAAAATGTTTCCTAAGTATCAGGAAAGGGATGACCTTGAATTGTTTTTAAAATCTTTTCAGGACTCTGTGGGCAATTTGAACTGTACTTGGCTTCTAACTCACCTTTTGCCACTCATTACCGGCAGGACGTTAGAAACCTTCACCAGGATGAACAATGAGGACTGTATGGATTATGCAAGCAATAACACACAATGAGGTGTGGGTTACATGCTGATAAGAGCACGCCCAGGGGCGCCGAGTGCCTTATGCCCCTGGGCATGCTCTTATCAGCACATAACCCACACCACAGAGTGTGTTATTGCGCTATAAAATGGGCTCACAAGTAACTTCAGAATAAAAAAAGAAGCAAAAAAAAAAAATTGTGCAAAAACATGTAAATTGAGGTTTAAGACTGAACTTGTAAAAAAAATAGTCCCCCCACTGGTAATTCCTGATGGCCAGTACAGGATGCCCCCCCCCAACACACAAAGAGAAGTAGTGGTCAAATTGTGTCCTGACACTGTATTTCTGAGACAGAGTGATTGTAATTTTGTTGTTTCCTCACACTGTATTGCTGACTGAGTAAATGATTTTAGTTAAATCTGTGTTTTTGGTAAGGAGTAGAGTGGGCATTACTTTTAGAGCTAGCATGCTGTTTCAGTTAGAGCGAGCGTGTTCGTTGTCAGGGGCCCTTACTAGTTTGTTTTTTTTAAAGCGATGTGTACATTGAGACCGTTGTTAGGGACTGAAGCACTCTGACTTGTTCTGGGAGTGAGTAAGTTGCTGAGCGAGTGTGCCCTATAGAGGCCGCCGTATAGAGCTGTTTTTGGGTTGTGTTTTTTTTTCCCCCAAGTTTCTTTACTGTTTGGTGCTGTGATAGTGTGGACAAATATAAGTGTTTTATGTTCAATCTATACATTTGAAGCAGAGTTTGTGAAGGGAAAGAGGTATCGAGAGTGAAGGCAGTATGCTGTGAATGGGAAAGACGTTGGCACCGAGCGGCTGTTGTTTTAATGCTGTCAGTGAGGTATTTTACGCTTTTTTTTCATGTGAGGGGAAAAAAGGTCAGGATGGATTTTTTACAGCATTTTTCTGTGTAAAGAGAGGCTGTGTGTGCATGCCAAGGTCAGGGGGCAGAGCGAGAGTGTCAAGCAGCTCCTTTACTACACAGTGCTTGTACGTCTGGTTAGCGTGGCATGGAGCTGCAGGTCATTTCTTTGAGACAGAACGGTGTTGGGGACAGTGATATTTTTGTGTGGTGTGGTCAGTAGAATTAGGTGTCAAGCTGGGTACAATACATGCTGGTAAAGACACGGCTAAAACTAGGTTTTAGCCAATCAGCATTCTGGATTTTGTAAGCCCATTTTATAAAGCAAAGTGAAAAATGCCCTGTTAAAGTGTTATGAATTGATTCCTGAGGCCAATAGACAAAAATGTAGTGGGTAAAGGAAGTTACTGGGAGATAGCTATTCTGAAATGTGGTTACAACTAGGCACCCTGGGAGATAGCTATTCTGAAATGTGGTTACAACTAGGCAATCTGTTAGACTGATGATTAGAGGGTGCAATGCCTAGCTCTGTGGAACAGATCAAGAATTTGTTCCTCATGGAACAGTTTCTCAAGACAGTACCAGAGGAGCTAAGGATATGGTTACTGCATAGGACTCCTAGATCCATGAAGGAGGCAGCTGAGAGGGCTGATCAGTTCATGTCCAGCAGTCCATACACTCAGTGCAAAAACAATGAGGGAGGGAAATCAAGTGGTTTTAAGGAAACCCTGGGGGGGGCTGAATGTTTTCAAAAGTAGGGAGTCAGGGGAACGTAGGTACTATATCTGCCAAGAACTGCGACACCTGTTGTATGACTGTCTGAAAAATATAGCATATGGGTGTGTGTAACTGCAGGGGACAGCTCTGAAAACTGCCAGCAGCTAGTGGCCTGTACCCAGAGTGCAGTTACCACTAACCCCACTGCACACATGCACCTTGTGTCAGTAAATGGGATGAACCCAGGGAGTGAGTGACACTTGGCCTCCATTTCAATGGTAAAACAGGATTTGATTCACAAGGAACAGATCCTACTGGGCCAGTTTTCTAGAATTAGAGGAGTGATGGGTCCTGCAGTTTCAGTGCCAATGGCCCAGACCTTTCTAAGTTGGGAAGGTGGCCAGGGCATATGGGAGATGGGTGTTGTATCGGACCTGCCCCCTGACATAATTATGGGTAATGAGTTTAACATTTGGGCCAACACTGTGTATGTCACTACCTGTAGTAAGGCTAGGCAACCAACTCCTGAGGACAGAGGGGACAGTGCAGCTGAAAACAAAACCATCCCTCAGTAGCAGGGGAAGATGACTAAAAAAGGGCTAGGAGCAGCATTTCTGAACCACAGCTACAGACTGGGAGAGCCTAGCCCTGGGTGGCTCTCCCACAGGAGAGTGTGTTTTAGGAAAGATCAGGTGTGTGAAGCTGAGGAGAGCTCAGCAAGTTGACCCATCACTACAGAAATTAAGGGAGTTATCCACCGGGGTGTAGGGTGACTCTCACGATTCACAGAAAAGGAAGGTATACTGTGACAATGGGCTCCTATATCAAGAGCAGGTTCCAATGGGAGAACAGGAGAAGGGGTACTCCAGCAGATCAAGGTTCCTGAGGAGTACAGGAAGCAGCTTCTGGCTTTAGCCCATAATATATCTTTTTCTGGACCTTTTGGAGTCAGCCATACAAAAAGGCAACTGACACCATTTTTATTGGCCCAGTGTCTTTAAGGATGTGACAAGCTACCGCTGTACTTGTCCACATGCCAGAAGTTGGAAAAGGTTGGAGACAAAACTAAGGCAGCTTTGATTCCCTTGCCTATAATTAAAGATCCAATTTAGTGTGGTGTGAATATTGTGGTGCCACTCAGTGCCCCAAATTGCACAGCAAGTGGTACATTTTGGTGGTCATGGATTATGCCATGAGGTACCCGGAGGCCATAGCCTTGTGCACCATTGAGGTGGAAAAAGTGGCTGACAAACTGCTGGGGATAGTCACCTGGGTGGGGTTTCCCAAGGAGATTCTGTCAGAAAAGAGCACCAATTTAATAGCTGCCCTAAAAGTTAGTCTTTGGAAGAAGTTTGCAGAGTGACAGCTCAGGGCCTCCCCATACCACCCCCAGACTAACGGTCTGGTTGACAGTTCTAATGCATTGCTCAAATCTATGTTAAGGCATTCACCAATCAGCTTGAGAGAGAGTGGGGCAAGTACTTAACCCATCTCTTATTCGCATATAAGGAAGACCCCCAGGAGTCCACAGGGTCATCATCCTCTGAGCTCCTGTTTGGCCATAGGATAAGAACCCAAAGAAGAGTTACCAGCTGGGGGGAGTGCAGCTAGCCCAGACAGAGGAGGAGGAGAAGGATCTGGGTGTGCTCATTACAGGGTCAATGAACAACTCGGCACAATGTAGGAAGGCAGCTGCAAAGGCCAACAAAATGCTGGGTTGTATTGCAAGGGGTATATCCTCGAGGAGGGAGGAGGTGATTCTGCCACTGTATAGGTCATTAGTTAGACCACACCTGGAGTACTCGTGCAGTACTGGCCCCGTATCTGAAAGGGACATTAAGTTACTGGAGGGTACAGCACAGGCGACAAAGATGATCAAGGGGCTGGGGACTTATCATACGAGGAGGAGGTTGAAGGAGTTGAACATGTACTCACTGGAGGAGAGGAGGGACAGGGTGACATGATTGAAACCTTTAAATACATGAAAGGAATAAACAAGGCGGGTACAGAGGGCTGTTCAAAGTAAGGAGGGAGGGCCACCAGGGGCCATGATATGAGACTGGAGGGAGGAAGGTTCAGGAGGGAGATGAGGAGACACTTTTTTACAGAGAGGGTGGTGGCTGGGTGGAATGCGTTACCTGCAGAAGTGGTATCCAGTAGAACAGTGGACTGCTTCAAAAGGGGATGGGACAGGACAAGGGAGAGGGTTAATGAAGGGGAAGGGTGGAAGGGAGGGGCAGCTGCAGAATAAGGGGTGCTAGCTGCACATTCGAGCAGACTTGATAGACCTCTATGCCTTTATCTGCTGGCAAATTTTGTATGTTCGTATGTCCTGTCAATTTGGTAAGGGATGAATAGGAGGGTGAATTTACATCCCAAGGGGAATGTGTTGTAGAGTACATCCTGAATTTCAGGTCACAGCTTAAGAAGCCCATGGAGTTCACCTAATAACACCTAGCTGCTGCAGAACAGAGACAGAAGATATGGTATGACAATGGAGCCAGAGCCCGGGAGTGCAAAGTTGGGCAACAGTTGATGGTACTTATTCCCATCCAACAGAATAAATTACAAGTGGCTTGGGAAGGTCCGTACTCTGTGGTCAGCAGGGTAAATGATGTTAATTATGTGGTAAAGCTACCTAACTGGAGGCACAAGCAGCAAATATACCATGTAAACATGATGAAGCCCTACCATGACCGAGAAGAGATGGTCCTGGCTGTGTGCAGCTATCCACAGGAGGAGGCAGATTAAGGGAGAATCCTCAGTGGATGCTGTCACCCTTGCAAAGCTGCTGACACTGGCCCAAGCTGTGGAAATGCATTGGGTGCTGCGTACATTTGGGAAAATGTTCACAGGGAAACCAGGGTATAACACGCTGATGGGGAACTACATGGATACTGGGGCCTGGGGCCTTGATGAGAGGAGCAAGAGTCAGTGGAGGATGGATGGGTACTCTACAGATTCTCTGAGGGAAAGAAGTATGCCATTGAGGGGGAGATCAAGGAAATGCTGGCTTTCAGGGTAAATAAAAAGTCCAGTAGTCCCTGGGTCTCCCAGTGGTACTGATCCTCAAGGAAGATGGGAACTTGAGTTTCTGCACTGACTATGTGTAGATTCAGATGCATACTCTATGCCCAGGACAGATTAGGGCCTAGAGAGGTTAGGGCAGCCATGTGCCTGGCCACTATAGACCTGACAAAGGGTTACTGGCAGGTGTCACCGAAGCCAAAGAGAGGTCACCTTCATCACTCGATTTGGCCTATTCAAGTTTTGAGTAATGCCATTCAGGATGAAAAATGCACCAGTCACCTTTCAACCATTCGTGGACCACAGTCTGTCCATCTACAGCCAGAAATGAGAGGATCATATTGCACGCATGACATAGAAACATAGACACATGGAAATTGTCAGCAGATAAGGACCGTTAGGCCCATCCAGTGTGCCCGTAGGCCCTATAGATTGTATGTGGCCACTGATCTTATGTGATCAATGGCTTTTCATCACTCCCTTCCCTCTCAAGCTTCCCTTGTGCCTGTCCCAGGCATGCTTAAACCCCTCCACTGTGCTGGCCCCCACTACCTCCTGTGGCAGACAATTCCAAGTGTCAGCTACCTTTTCTGTGTAGAAAACCTTCCTCACATTACCTCTTAATCTACCCCCTTTCAATTTCATATTGTGCCCCCTTGTTCTAGTACTTTTTCTACATTGGAAAAGGTCCCCCACCTGCACCTTGTTTATGCCCTTGAGATACTTGAAAGTTTTAATCATGTACCCCTGCTGTCTCCTCTCCTCCAGTGAGTACATGTTGAGGTCCCTTAGTTTCTCCTCATATGTTTTGCGGTACAAGCCCTGCACCATCTTTGTTGCCCATCTCTGGATAGTCTCCACCTTATCTTTGTCTTTGCACAGGTGTGGCCTCCAGAACTGCATGCAGTACTCCAGGTGAGGCCTTACCAATGTTTTATACACTGGCATCACCACCTCCCACCTCCTGCTAGACCAAGGTGCTCCACCAAGCAAAGGCTACAGAGATAACATTCAAGGTGGAGAAGTGTTAAATAGGGATGGAAGAGATGTCATACTTCTGACACACAGTAAGCAGTGGGTGCAACTAGCCTGAGCAGTAAAAATTGAGGCCATACAAGGATGGGCCATGCCCACCACAAAGAGGAAAGTAAGGCCATCCTAGGAATGGTAGAGCACTATCAAAAGTTTGTGCCAATCTTCAGTAGTACAGCCAAGCCCCTGTCTGATCTCACTAGGAAGAAGATGACAGACAAAGTTCAGTGAATGGATCACTGTGAGACAGCATTCCACCAACAGATGGAAGCACTGTGTCAGGCACCTGTGATCATGAACCCTGACTATTCTCTCAAATTCACTGTGCACATTTATGCATCTGATCATGGGACAGGCAGTGGATCTCTGTCAGTTCACACACATGGGGATAAACACCCAATTGTGTACCCAATCAAGAAGCTGCTGCCAAGAGAGGAGGCCTACACCATGATTGAGAAAGAGTGTCTGGGTATCACCTGGGCTCTGCAGAAGCTACAACCATATATGTATGGAAGGGTATTCACACTAGTCACTGAGCAAACCACTCACATAGCTCCAAACAACCAGTGGGCTAAACTCCAAATTGTTAAGAGAAAGTCTGGTGTTGCAGTTTGAAACCATGGACAATAGGCACTGCAGTGGGTCGCAGGATGGCAATGAAGATGGTTTGTCTAGGCAATAACATATGGCACAGTAAGGAAAGGGAGGGCCTTAAAGAATTAATGAACAGTTAAACCAGAGATAGAACTGGGGCATAGCAGGTAGGGCAAATCTGCTAACATGAAAAACATAATTTAGGGTTGCTGAAGATGTCCTTTCATTTTTCCAGGGGCTGGAGATGTGACAAAATATGTAATGTATTTTTTTATTATTATAGTCTATGTCTCTGTAAAGTGTTTCAGCTGAGGTAGGAGGTCTGGTGGAAACTGAAAATTGCATTCTTCTGTAACCCAAGTTTATGGAGACTGAGCTGAGAGTGGCTTTTGTTTAAGCAGTCTATTGTCCTCAGAGTACAAGCAGGATGAGTGGGGACAGACACAGTCCCTGTCCTGTAAAGGCTCTCGGTTATACCTAAACATCAAGAACCAAGCCCTTTTTCATCTAAAGAGGCTATATTTTGACCATAAACAAATGGCTGGTCCAGCTAGGCAGCACCCTGCTAGGCCAGGACTTGTACGAACAATGCAAGCCAATGCCAATACACAAAACCAGTTTGGAGAAGTTCTGTAAAGAGGTGGTCCTCAGCTATCAAAGAAAGATCCAGAGTGTGATGTCAGAGAGGCATGTCTGATGATGCGAGTATAGTGGGCCACTCGGCCAAAGGTATTTCTGTTGTATGTTTGCTATGAGAAATCAGTTGTGCTGGGATTTTGAACTTCGTAACATCACATGTTCGAGTCTGCCATAACTCATCACAAACCAGTTGGGGGTAAGAGTCTACTCAGAAATTTTGTTAGCTCTGAGTTAGGTTTTTCTGTGTGATCGCTATCTTTTCAAATGTTTGTTTTTCATCACTTTAGAATACTGTATTTCCCATAGTCTTTAGTGTGTATAATCCTGTAACATATGTATATATTGTAGAGTATTAACTGCTATTTTTATATACCTCGTGTTTTCTGTGACTGAGTCTTTTAAGGTATAGATATTCTGGGATAAGTTGGCAAGTCTGTGATCTGTTTCCAAAAAAAACAGCCTACTCTACTACCGTTTCCAAAGAAAGGTGTTCTCAGCTGTGACTAAAGGGGTGGGTTGTTTGCCATTTGGGAAAGGGCAATGTACTGTGTGAGTAGTGGCTCTGGTAGGATTAATTCCTAAAGATATCCCAAGTAAGAGTCAATATGAGTGGTGGGAGCATATCAAGGTGACCATTCAGGTGTCTGAATGGTTAAGAACACTGGTAGCAGGGTGCAGTCTGAGTTCTGGGTTAGAACCAGTAATTGACAGTCATGCATAGTTTACAAAATTCAACAGACAGAAACCTCAGGATGTTTGAAAGACCAACTGCTGGATTATAAATCCAGTTTTGCTTCTGGATGTTCTTCAAGTTTTTTCTTTCTACAACTGCCTTTGGTACGTACTGTTGCAAGTCAATGAACAGTAGCTAACAGTGCAGCATCTATTTGGAATTAATTTCCTGATAATGCTAAAAATTCTCCTTCGTACAAAATTTTCTCAGTTTCTGTGTTCCAATATTTTAGAGATATAACTATCTGAATGTTTTTAACTGTATACTTTGTACTGTACGTTTATTGTATTGTACAAGATGTGAAATAATGTATTGCTAGTGTATATGTATACATTGTTTCTAGACATCTGGGTCATACCTGAGAAAGGAATGTCATTCCAGTGTGTCTACCCATTAAAAAATGAAAATAACTGCTATTTTAAAAGTAACTTTGCTGGTAATGAGCTAAAGTAAAGCATTGCTCACATCGGAGGGCTCTACTGTTTATTTATATTCTTTAGTCTAACATTGAGTAAAATTGCCAAACTGCTGAAGGATGCTGTGTAGCTGTAGGTCTGTGGATACGTGGAATCCGTTCCTTAATCTCACTGTGGCTGGGCAACAGGGATGATATAACCAAACTGCTCTCACTGAATAACATGTGCTGGCTCATTGCTGTGCCAGAGACAGATTTGCCATAACAATTAGGTTATGTGCTTTGTAATCAAAGCTAACCAGTGAACCAGTGGCAAAAGTGTCAGTGTGGCTCAGTTGGTAGCACATAGCACATCCACCGGTGGACCAGACAGTTTGTGGGTTCTTGCCCCACTCTGGTATTGGGCTCATACCATAAATGTTGTCATCCAATTGCAGTACCAGGCAGATGCTGTACTGTTGGAGTGTGCTGTCCTTTGGATGAGATGCTAATCTCCTTTCTGCACATCTCTGGTGCTGTCCTGGTGGGTGTACAGGTGGAAGTAAAAGAAGCCAAGGCACCTTCTGCAGGGGATGGGGATTTTTCCTAGTGTCCTGGCCAACATTCTTCTTCCTATAAAACTTGATCATACAGTTGTCCAACACTGTGTGTAAATGTTAGGCTGCTGCTGCTAAACATTTACAGTCACTTCACCATTAGTCTCTCATTGCTTGTAAAGTGCTTTGGGATACAATGTTGATGAAAAGTGCTATATACTGTAAATGCCATGTTTTTCCTTCTTCGGCTATTTATTTGCAGCAAAGTTCCTGCTCTGTCCTGTTGTTTAGTCTAGTATGCCCATTCCCTCTGGAAACCATGAAAAGCTGGACAGCATGAGAGTAGTCCCAAAAGCATATGCTGTAGTGTGTCCACCTCCCCCAATCTGTTCTTTGATCATTTCCCTTACTCTGTCACTTTTCCTGGCTAAAGGTGAGTGACAGAATGTTGCCAGTTAACAGCAGTTTTTGAGTGGTGACCAATCAGAATGCTGGCATCAGCATACAGTTCCATTGGTTCAGTCCACTTTCTAGTTATGGCTGAATAATATGACAGTAGCTCTGTTCACTGATTATTTATCAACATGGTATTGTCTGCAGTATATTGTAGAATAAGACAGAATAAGAAATTATGTAGAAAAATAGTTAATAACTTGTTATTGACAATCAACAAAGTCAAATTGTGAATATCCTGCATAATAAAAAAAAAACACTCCATAATCATCAATAATTGATGAATAACATGCATTATGCCTAATGGGGAAAGTTGCTACTGAGCTGTCACCTGCAAATTAAGTGACAAACCAGTGGGAACAAAAGCAACAAATACTGTATCACCTTCCTAATGAAAGATGACAAGGCGCGCATTTAGCCCATATTCCAGCCTTCTCCATCACAATTGCTCAGAGTTATTATTGCTGAAAAAAGAATCATCACGTTCTAAAGAAATGCCTGAAGATCTTTATCTATAGCTAGCGTGTCAGCATAATGCCAGGGACAATTAAACAAGAGCTGGGGCACCCTGCCAAAATCCCAGCAGCGTTGCAGACTTTGCAATCTGTAAGTAATTTATTTTTGTGAGGGCAGAGCACATTACAAGAACATGTTCAGTTTTTGGCATTGTTTTTATGCCTTTAAATATTATAGAGCTAAGTGAGTGGCTGCAGCTGTTTTTGATGGGAATGTGGAAACTTCTGACAAACGTTTGAGAGGTATGTAAATCCCTATAGGACAGCAGTGCACCCTTTCTCATTTCTTGTTTCCGGAGTGGGATGGAATCCAAATGTAGAACTGTGTAGGCTACATTAAAAACACATGGTTGGGAAGAAGTGAAAGGGGAATTTCATCCTCACAGATGATTAATATGGTTATACTGCATAAATTACCCTAGGACAGACACAGGTTTCTCAAGCCATTCCGGATGTAATTGGTTCCCACACTGTTTTTTTTCTTGAGAAATTCTCAAAGGTTTGCTATATAGACACACTCATAAGATTCTCATGGTTTGCTGACAGTAATCACAAGTGTTCTTCTACACATGTAGGAACAAGAAACTAACATGTTGTAGAAGCATAACAGAGATAATGAATGAAAATGGTATTACCTGGTAAAGGTGACTATACCTGCAACCTTTATAGTGCTCAGACATTCCTCGCAAGTGGGTTATCCTCCATCCATCCTATTGGCTGATGCATGATTATAAAATGGGTTATCCTCCATCCACCCTACTGGCTGATGCATGATTATAAAATGGGTTATACTCCATCCTTCCTGTTGACTGATACAGGATCGTAAAATGGGTTATCCTCCATCCATCCTATTGGCTGATACATGATCATAAATTTTGGACTGCCGGCGGCCAAGCCCCCAGGCATCATAACATTGTCCAGCAAGAAGCTTCCCTAGCAGAGAAAATGATTAAACAAACACAAACCAAGAAAAGGATAGGTTACACTTAAATAGGGACGGTAAGGAGGTGCTAAGTGTAAACTGGCAGACTACATGGAATACCACTACAATTTAAACTAAATCTGGGGGGGGGTTTACAGGCCGAGTCAGGCCACAAAGTAGAGGAAGAGGGGGTAGCCAGCCCCCCCAGATCACAAAGAGTTTAGATGGGGTGTGGGTGGTCAAGCTACGACACAGAATGGTGGCACGGAGCCTGGAGTCTAGAAGGCAATGTGCGCCAACACCAGGAGTCTGGGAAACCAGATCGCAGACCTGTCAGCAGTCATGGCTGAGGTAAAACTGGACTTAGTGGAAATGGCTGAGACCTGGTGTCACAATGGGCAGGATTTGGACATGGAAATATCAGGGTGCACATTGTTTAGTGGGAACAGGGAAGACAGGAGAGGGGGAGGTGCAGCACTGTATGTGAGGAAGGGGATTAGGGCAACAGAAATACAGGGCAGATGAGTTGAGACAGAGGCCTTATGGGTACTGCTGGCCATGGGTGGGGGGGGGAGTGGTGCACAGTGGGGTGATTTACAGGCCACCAGGGCAACAGGAATCAGTGGATAAGCAGATGATGGAAGAAATCCTGAGGGTGGTGAATAGGGGTGAGGTACTGCTGATGGTGGACCTCAACCTGCCAGACGTGGAGTGGGGCACATTGTCAGCAGCCACCAACAGTAGTAGGGCAATTGTAGACTCCATACAGGTAGCCCTACTCAAACAGATGGTCAGAGAGCCAACTAGAGAAGGAGTGGTGTTAGACTTGGTACTAGCAAATGGGGACAGAGGTGGGGGGGTAGCGGTGGGGGAGAACCTTGGGACAAGTGATCACAGCACCGTGTGGTTTACAGTATGCATGTCAGCTGTTGTTCACTGGACCAAGGCGAAAGTGATTGATTTCAGACGGGCAGATTTTAACAAGATGGGGGAGTACATTCATCAAGCACTTGAAGGGGTGGAGGAAATTGGGGGGGTGGAGGAGATGTGGGATACCATAAAGGGAGCCATTGTGGAGGCTACTGACCTTTATGCAAGGTGCGTGAGTTAAAATAAATGGAAAAGATGCCGGCCCATCGGCGCAGCGGTTGGATTTCTGCATGCGACGCCAGCGACCCGGGTTCGGAATGGACCAGGGTCGCTGGAGGCTGGCCGGGAGAAGGATGGAGCGTCCCTAGGACTGCTCTCCTCTCCAGGGGAGGGTGAGAATGCCCAGGCATTGATGACCCCTGGTGGAGGCCAGGAGTCACACAGCTGCGGCACTGGCATGTATAGGAGGCAGAGGCGGGGCCCTTGGTGTCATTGACCCGCCTCCCGGAAAAACAGAAAAAAGGACAGCTGCCAGCCGCCGCTAATGAAGCTCGCCACGGCTTCGATTTGCTCCTCAGGCCAGCCCTCCGACCTAGTCCGAAGACTGCGGCATGTGAGGGGAGTGCCGCAGCCCCGCCATGGGGGGTAAGCCACGGGTATCGGAGGGCCCGAGGCCGATTTGGGGAGTAGAAGCCTGTGGCTCATGACCGGGCTGAAAATATATATCAGGTGGCAGGCAGCTCGGGGAGGAAAAAGAATAAATAGAAAAAAACTAATAAATAAATGGAAAAGAAAGCCCCTGTGGTTTAACTGGGAAGTGGCACAGAGCATCAGAGCTAAGAGGAGAGCATTCAAGAGGTTCAAAATGACGCTAAGGGAGGAAGATTGGGAAGAGCATCAGGTGAGGCAGAGGGAGTCAGGACAGGAGGTAAGATGAGCAAAGGCAAGAACGGAGGACAGCATTGCCAATGTGGTCAAGAAAAGGGATATAACCTTTTTCAGGTATATAGGAGAGCAGAGGGAAACTGAAAAGCGGATACAAAGGTTAAAAAATAGTGCCAGGAAGTGGGGGGTCAGGAGAAAGCTGAATTGCTGAATAGCTATTTCTGCTCAGCAGTCACAAAAGAGAAAGAGATGGAAGGTAATAACATGGGGTAAAGGAGGTGGTGGGGGAGGGGTGGACTCAAGCCCCTTTCAAACAGAGGAGACCCTGAGTGAACTGGACAGCTTGAAGGTGGACAAGGCTATGGGGCTGGATGGGATTCATCCCAGGGTGCTAAGGGAGCTGAGGAGTATACTAGCACCTCCCTTGACTGCTCTCTTCAACAGTTCCTTGAATTCAGGGGTGGTACCTAAGGATTGGAAGTGGGCAGATGTGGTTCCCCTTCATAAAGGGGGTGAGGAGGTGCGCAATTACAGACTGGTGAGCTTAACATCTGTGGTTGGCAAGATCATGGAGAAACTGCTCAAAAACAGAATCACCAGCTACCTGGAGGCAAATGGTCTGTTGGATCAAAGACAGCACAGGTTCACTAAGGGCAGATCCTGTCAAACAAACTTGATTGAGTTTTGTGACTGGGTTACCAAGGTGGTGGATCGGGGGAGTCGGTGGACGTTGCATGCCTTGATTTTAAGAAGGCATTCTATCTGTGCCGCACAGGAGGCTACTGCACAAATTGAGATGTCTGAGGCTGAGGTGGATGGTAATAAGGTGGGTGCAGAACTGGCTGGAAGGCAGAAAACAGAGGCTGTTAGTAAATGGGGTAGCCTCAGGGGAAGCTGGTGTCATTAGTGGGGTTCCCCAAGGGTCGGTATTGGGACCACTTCTATTTAATATATTCATAGGGGACATGGCAGCGGGCCTGGAAGAGAGGGTGTGTCTATTTGCGGATGACACCAAGGTCTGTGGTAGAGTGGACACACAGGCAGGGGTGGAGTCAATGCATAGGGACCTAAGCAAGCTGGTGGAATGGTCCAAGGAGTGGCAACTGTCATTCAATACGATGAAGTGTAAGATCATGTGCTTAAGCAAGAGGAATGTGAAAGCGGGGTCTGGATGGAGGGGCGACAACCTGAGGTAACTGAACAGGAAAGGGACCTTGGCATCATCATTTCACAGGACCTGAAAGTGGTGAAGCAGTACAAGAAGGCAACTTCAACTTTATTTATAAAAAGTGCTTGTCACTATGTATCCTAGCACTTGTACAATAAATAAAACAAATAAAAACATAATAAAATACAGCAATCAATAATTCATACATACTCTGGGAAAGTGAGACTAAAAAGAGGAGCCTTTAATGCTGATTTGAAACTCTCCACAGTCAGGCACTCACTTACGTGATGAGGTAGAGAATTCCACAGGGTCGGGGCCACATATGAAAAAGCCCGGACCCTCGAGATCTTCAAACTGACCCTGGGAATCTCTAGCAATCCCTCGTCAGTGGAGTAGAGTGGATGGCAGGGGCGGTAGGGGGCCAGAAGATCTTGCCGGTAACCCAGTCCCTGTCCTTGTAGGGCTTTATAGGTCCATAACCCAACCTTGAAGGTGACACTCCACTGACTAGGCAGCCAGTGCAGGCCACAGAGCACAGGCGTGACATGGCAAGATTGAGGTAAGCCAGTCAGTAAGCCACATTCTGCACTAGCTGCAAGCAGTGAATATCTGCCCCTGGTAGCCCTAGTTATAGGGAGTTACAATAGTCAAGGTGGGAGGTTACAAGGGGCAGCAGGATGCTGAGCTGCATTGGGAGGGAGATCACCAGTAGGAGGGGAGAAGTCATATTTCCCCTGTACACCCAGTTGGTTAGGCTGCATCTGGAGTATGGGGTCCAGTTTTGGAGGCCATATCTCAAGAAGGAGGTGGAGAGAGTGGAACGGGTCCAGAGGAGGGCGACGAAGATGGTAGGGGGACTCAGTCACTTGTCATACGAGGAGAGGCTGAGTGACCTAAACATGTACTCTCTGGAACAGAAGAGGGAAAGGGGGGGGACATGACTGAGACTTTCAAATACATAAAGGGAATCAATAGAGTACAGTTGGGGAGCATCTTCCAACCAAGAGAGCAACCTAGGACAAGGGGCCATGATTTGCAAATTGGGGGGGGGGATTCAGAGGTAACTTTAGGAACCACTTTTTCACAGAAGGGTGGTAGACAAGTGGAATGGGCTGCCGAGGGAGGTGATGGGGGAGAAAACGGTGGGAGGTTTTAAGAGGGCGTGGGACAGGCACATGCGGCGGCTGGCATAGGGAGGGAGGATTATAGGTAAGACCTAGCAGAAATCTAGGCAACCTGGGCAGACTAGGTGGGCCTGGCGGTCCTTTTCTGCTGTCACATTCCTATGTTCCTATGTAATAAACAGGGAGACAAACAAATGACAAGCAAGAAATAGCAACTGTAATGCAAAGGTCACTTACTGTTAGATAGCAGAAAAAAACCTAGCGGTACAACAGGTATAAGCAATACTAAAATCAGCCATCAAGAATAATGCACATAATATCAATTATATAGGCAAGCAAACATTCCAAAATATAAGTAGTAGATAACATAATGCAATTCCGTGCCTTAATTCTACCTAAATATACTGGGAAGGAATCCCCACATGGTTCTGGCTGCACGGGATCCCTGTTCATCCACAAGCGGGAGGGACTCTGAGCACTATAAAAGTTGCAGGTATAATCGCCTTTACCAGGTGAGTAAATACCATTATCCCCTGCAACCTTTGTAGTGCTTAGACATTCCTCACAAGTGGGACTTTTGTAACAGTACCATGACCTCCCCCCCAGGTGGGAAGATGAACAGTATGTTACACGGAACTGGAAGCAGCCTAAAGCACAGCTCTTTCAAATGTTATCACTGCTCTTATCCACCTAGTAATTGGTTCTTTAGATGCAGTCTGACCCACCTTTCTTCCTGAAAAGAAGACAAACAGCCTGTCTGACTTACAGAAACTTTCCAACATAGCCAGATACTCCTTTATCAAGGAGACCATGTCTAGTGGATGGGAACCACATCGAAGTTACCATGATCCACGAGTAAGGCCAGGAGGTGAATCTCTTGCTCCATGTGGAACAGTGATAACACCTTAGGAGTGAAAGATAGAACTGTTTTGAGAGACACCCTATCATTATGGAAAGTAAGAAATGGCTCATGGCATAACAGTGCCTGCAACTCGCTCACCCGTCTGGCTGAGCACATAACCATAAGAAAAACTGTTCTAAGGGTAATCCCAGGGCAGTAACCAGTGGGGTAACACAGGGGTCGATGTTGGGCCAGTCCTATTTAACGTATTTATAGCAGACATAGCAAAAGGGATAAGGAGCAAGATCAACCTCTTTGTAGATGACACTAAGATCTGTGCAGAGGTGGATAGTGAGGAAGGGGGTAAGGTACTGCATGAGGATTTTGAGACACTTGAGTACTGATCAGCCACATGGCAGCTGGGGTTCAATGCCAAAAAATGCAAGGTCTTGCACCTAGGGGCTAAAAACCCAAAGAACAGCTACTGGTTGGGGGAGTGCAGTTGGCCACTTCAAATGAAGAGAAAGATCTGGGAGTGCTGGTGACAGGGGACATGAAACACTCGGCACAGTGCAGGAAGGCAGCTGCAAAGGCGAAGAGAATGCTGGGATGCATCACCAAAGGAATCACCTCTAGGAGGGAGAAAGTCATTTGGCCCCTTTACAGGTCCCTTTTGAGGCTGCACTTGGAGTACAGTGTGCAGTTTTGTTGTTCATCTCTGAAAAGGGACATCAGACTATTGAAGGAGGTCTAGAGTAGGGCAATGAAGATGATCCTGGGGATGGGGGACAAGACATATGAAGAGAGACTGAGGGAGCTCAACATGTACACCCTAGAAGATAGAAGGGAAAGAGGGGATATGATTGAGACATTCAAGTACCTGATGGGTATAAGCAGAGTTAATTCAGATGGCTTGTTTAAGTTAAAAGGGAGGAGGGACACCAAGGGACACAGCTTGAAATTGGAGGGAGGAAGGTTCAAGAGAGAGATGAGGTGGCACTATTTCACAGAGAGGGTGGTGGCTAGTTGGGATGCACTGCCAGAGGAAGTAGGGGCACTGCAGATGGTGGGTAGCTTCAAGAGAGGGTGGGATAGGACCAAAGGGAGGCTCAATACCATGGAGAGGGTGAGGGAAAGAGATGGGAAGTGGGAGCACTAAGTTAGAAGGGGGATCAAGGGGAGTGGGGGCAGCAGCAATTTAATAAGACAGCATGCTGCACACTCGAGCAGACTAAATAGACCAAATGGCCTGTATCCGCTGGCAATTTCATATGTTCATACGTTCATAATCCAGCAGGGAGAATCAGGTACGAAAGGAGGATTATGAAGGCCATCCAATACCAAATTAAGTTGCTATGTGGATCTAGTATGTGGAGATGCAATCTATACTGCCCACAGCAGCCTGACTACATCTGGATGTACACCTATCTGTCCCATCCCAGGAAGGGGACCTTGCATCGTGGAGATACCCAAAGCCTGTATTTTCAAGGAGGAGTAAGCAAGGTCTTTGTCTGCCCCATCATTGAGGAAGTCTAGGAATTTGGGAAGACCCACAACCACGGGGGACAGGCCTTTTGCTGTGCATCACTTACAGAAAATCTGCCAATGTCTCTGATAAGTTTTATTTGTTGATCGTCTTCTGGATTGCAAGACTCGCTCAACCATTCTGGGGGAATACCCTTCGTTTAACAGTCTTTGTCTTTCAGCATCCATGCTGTCAGTCTGAGGGCTTCGAGGCTGAGGTGCAAGCATGATTGATCCTTGCCTGAGGAGGTCTGAGTGGTGTGGAAGGCTCCATGTAATGTCGATCAACATTGCTCTGAGCAGGGAGTACCATGACTTCTACAGCTAATTGGGAGTTATCATCAACACTGTGACTTTCAGAGACCTGATTTTTCATTGGAATGGATGGAAAAATGTAGGCCTTGTCAAAATTCCACTGTGCCACCATTGTGTTGACTTCTTCGGCCTGATTGTCTGGGAAGTGAGAGTGGAAGTGAGGTAGTTGAGTGTTGTGGTGGGATGCCATCAGGTTCACTTGAAAGGGTCCCCTACCATTTTTGAGGCACTGGAACACCTGGGGGCGTAAGTTCCATTTCTCCTGGTCAAGTTTCACTCGACTGAGCCAGTCTGCCTGTGAGTTCAGCTTGCCCACCAGGTAGGTGGCTGAAATGGTCAGCAGGTGCTGTTCCACCCATCTTAATGTTTTAAACACTTCCCTAAGCATTGCCTGGCTTCGAGTTCCCCCTTTCTGTTTATGTACACCATGGTGACCTGGTTGTCAGTCTTGATCAGGACTGCTTGACCCGTGACCTGCAGGGCAAAGAATAACAGTGCCCTGTGCATTGCTCTTTTCTCCAGCACATTGATGGGCAGATGAGCTTCCGATGGGGACCATCTGCTCTGGGTGACATTAAGGCTTAGCACCCCCATCTGAGGAGACTTGCATTTATTGTAATCATTGCTGTTGGCTCCGTAGACAGTGGCATGCCCCTCATCAGACTGTGTCTGTTCTCCCAACACCTGAGGCTGTTCAGAATGTCTGCGCCTAGGTTGATCTGATACTTGAAGGTCTGAATCGACTGGTCCCATACATCCAGCACATATTGGAGTGGCGCATGTGCATCCGAGCCTATGGCACCATGGTTACCAACAATGCCATGAGCCCTAAAAGCTGCAGGTATGTGCACACTGGCATGATGGGATACTTCTCTACTGACCCAATGAGCCGTGCTATGTTGCTGATTTTTTTCTTGCACTGGGATTACCAGGCCCAGTCCCATATTGATCTTTGCACCCAGATGTGTTATGTGTTGGGTGGAGTTTAGCTGGCTTTTGTCCCAGTTTATGACCCAGCCATGCTGTTGTAGGCAATGAATTATAGAGTCTGTGTCCTTCTGCACCTGAGTTGGGGACAGTGCTCGTATGAGCCAAACATCCAGATATGGAATGATGGGCAACCCCTGTCTTGCAGAGTGTCATGGCAATCACCACCAGTCTTTGTGAATACCCTCGCGGCTGAGACATGTGTATTTTAAATGCTAGCCACTGTCATTGACTCTGAGGAACCTTTGGTAATTGGGATGAATTGAAATGTGGAGACAAGCGACTTTCAAGTTGATTGATGTGAGAAAAATCACCTGGTTGAATGGCCAACAAGGTTGACTTGAGTGTCTCCATCAGGAATTCCTTGTAGGCCACAAACTTGTTGAGGAACTTGAGATCTAGTACTGGGCGGAAACCGCTTGTTTTCTTGAGGACCATGAAGAACAAAGATTGTACAACGGCAAGAGAGAATCCTGGTCCCTGATTGGTCAGACTGGGACTGGACGCAGGATGTTATCCCAACCCTAGTCCCAGCAGACTCACAACAGCATCAATTGTTTAAAAAAAAATCACACCGCAGCCATCCCTACAAGCAGTTTCAATGATCAGTGGTCTGCACTCTGCTCGAAAATGGGGACCAGTCCCCACCCCGCTCACTAATATTCTTATTCTAATTTAAAAACACATAAATGAGCCCCCCCACACACAAAAAATATTCTTATTATGTGTAAAAACCTGTAACAGAAAGCCAAGTGCGGCCAGTGAGTGAGCGAGCAAATGCCTCTGACTGCCACCACGCGGCTCTCGCTCACACGCTCACTCTTGACGTAATTTTGTTCTGTTATTTTTACTTCCAACTCCAACTAAAACAAATGAAAAACATTCTCTCTACCAAGTCCTGTCATTCCTTCCTCTTATTTTAAACACATCCTCGTGGCATCAAGTGGATGGTAAAAACAGTGGAAACAGTGGGGGCGGGGAGACAACGTCACAGTTTCAGATGGCAGCTAAAAGAGCAAAGAACGGGAAACAGAGAGGGAAGTAATAAGTAAAGATGAACTGTTTATTTAAACCCTAAAAAAGCTCCACTCACTGGTCATAATAGTAAATCAGCACTATTTAAAAAAAAAAGTAAACCTACGAATGAAATAAACAGCAAAACAAAATCTACTTTTGCCAGCTCTGTGGTGCCAGGTGATAGGGGATCACCTGGCATGCTGTCGACCCAGGTTCGCACCCGAGCCCAGAACGTCAGGAGCGGAGGCCGGCAGGGAGGGCTCAAGAGCGTCCTTTGGATGCTCTCCTCCCAGAAGGAGGAGGGTTGTGGATGCACCACCCTTCAGTGGCTCCTCGTGCCAGTTCGGCCTGCGCTGTGGCGCGTGGGTGACCGCCGCCACACAGCAGCGCAACAAGGACATCATGGCGTGCATCCAGCAAGGTGGGGAAACAAAACAAGGAAAATGGCCACCCTTGCCAGCCAGATGATGGCAGCCTGCCTCCCTGGCTGCAAAGGCTAGAAGCCCCCGAGTTGCACCCTGCCACCCAACCAAGATGCGTGGGGGTACTAAAAGGTGCCTCGTTTTCCCCTCCAGGATGCCTCCCCACGAGTAGAGCCCCCCCAAGTGAAGGAATACATCGGGGCAGTAGGGAGGTGGGGCAATGGATGGAAGAACGGGGGAGTGGCAGAGTGTCGAAGCGTGAGACTTGGCTGCCCGAAGGAGTGGGCAGCTGAGTTTAAAGGGGGCATAAATAGAACATGCAAAAAAAAAAATCTACTTTTAAATGTACTATTTTATCTTTTCATTTTTTAACTCTAACAAGCCATTGTATAATAGGAATAATGCACTCCAGGGTGGGTGTCATGCTGGGATAACATCCCTTCTCGGGTGTTGGACACCCTCGGCCTGCGGCCTTGGGCCCAACCACCTAAGCCCTGTCATGCATTATTCCTTTAGTACACTCCCATGTCCCATTCTGGTTGTGCACGGGTACAATGGTTCCTGGAGAGACTAAGCAGGGCCTGCTGGACAGCCTCAGCTTTGTCGTGTTTCATGGGCATTGGAGACATCATCGGTCTGTGTGTAATTGTCTTTTTCTTTTTTTTTTTTGCTACCAGCTCTGTCCCCCTGCCAGAGGTTCTGGTCCCTGCTCTGTTTGCCGCCACCTCCACCCCAGGCTTACCCCCAGCAGAGCCACCGGGCAGCTGCCCCCTCCCAGGAAACATGGGTCTCTAAGCCCTGGTTTGCCTCCCAGGGTGGGGTCATGGGAGCGGGACCCCCCAGAGGACCTTTTGCTTGCAGCAGGAGTGGCAATGGAGGCAGGGGCCATCATTAGTGGCTGGCATGTAGTTATTGCTGTATTTTTTCCTGGGGGCTGGCATGTGCAATGACGCCAGCATCCACACGCCCCCCCCAGCATGAGGCACCGGCCACAGCAGTACGCCTGGCCTCTGCCAGAAGTCCAGGCACTCTTTCCCCCCTTCCCCAGAGAAGGAGAGCAGTCCCTAGGATGCTCAGTCCTTCTCCCCCTGGCCGGTCCCCTGACTCCCGAGTCCATCCCCAAACTAAGGATGACGACACTGCAGGTAGATGCCTTGCCGGAGCGCCAGCAGGTCAGCCCTGGAATTGTCTTTTGTATGAGCTCTATAGTATAGCCATGGGCCACGATCTCCTGGACCCACTTGTTTGTTGTGGTCTGGGCCCATTGTTCGTCAAACAGTTGAAGTCTGATTGTCCGCCCGGGCCAGTCACATTTCATTGGCTTTTGCTGGTGGAGCCCCTTTTATTGCCACCAGTGTTGGCCCCTCTGCCAGTGTTGCCCATGCTTCTAAACTGCACCATTCAAGACAGGAACTGGGGCTTTGAGGACCCACCTCAAGACAATTGGTTGTTGAATGATTTTGTTTGGTCTCATGAGTTCTTGAACCAGGGGCAAAAGGACCATACTAAAGGGAGTCAGAGATCTTTCTTTTCTGCCGTCTGTTTGGCCCCCACTTGGTCTCTGAGGAAAGGTGTAAGTGAATCTCCGAATAGATGGCCCCCTTTAAATGGGAGTTTGAAAAGCATGGCCTTGGACTTCCTATCTGCCTGCCACAGCTTTAGCCATAGAGCTCGTCTGGCATGACTGACTGGCTCTGGCGCCAAATTTCATGAAGTCTGAGGAGGTGTCTACTATGTAGCAAGTGGCCTGCATTGCACAGTCAGCATTCCCCATAAGTGGAAAGGAGTCAGGAATGGTGTCTATGATGGACTCCACCCATCTCAAAACAGTTCTGCTGGCATACCGGATGGCGATGTCTGCTGCTGGAACCATCCTCGCAACCTCATGAAGCTTTTTTGTCAGGTACTCCTCTACCTTTTTGTCTGTGGGGTCTTTTAATGCTGCTGTGCTCTCCACCAGGATGACTGTACACCTTGTGAAGGCCGAAACCAGGGTGTCCACCTTAGGGGCTACAAGCCAGGCCATCTTATGAGCCTCTGAGAGTGGGTACATCTTTTGTATGACCCACTTCTACAGGATCCTTGTGGGATCAGCCATCTTGTGTTCTTTAGTAAGAATGTTGTTCAGTGCTGGACAGGTGGGGAAAAATTGCTTCACTGGGCTCAGGAACGATGAGAGGAGTGGATCCACCATGGAGTGGGGCATCTCCGGTTCCTCTGAGATCTGAAGAGCCTCTTATCATATTTACCAATTGGGCCACATCCTTCCTGGAACACAGCTTCCGGAGGAATACTTGGGGTCCCGGTCCAACTCATTGTCTTCAGAGGAGTTGATTGCCTCATCCACCTGCCTGTGTCTCTTCTTTGGTAGGGTTGTGTCTCTTCTTTGGTAGGGGTGGCGACTGAGTTTCCTCCAGGCATTTGCTGGTGGAAGCCGACTGTAAACTCTGGGGCTGCTGGGTTTGAAACTTTTCCAGCAGTTGGAATAAAAGGCCAGCTTGTGTGGCATTCAGCGTGATCGGTGCTGTGGGAGGCAATGGATCCTCTTGGGTAGTGACTAAGTCAAGGCTGGGAGGGGGGTTGTAATGCTTTGGCCTCCGAGACAATGCAGACTGCACACAGTGCCTCCCCATGTGAGTCTCCGGCAACCTGGTACCACATTCGATGCAGGAGGGCATGGCAGGGAGTTGTTGGCCACTCAGCAATCTATAGGGTTCAGAGAGAAAAAAAACTGTGTTATAAACATGTCCCCCTTCAAAGAGCAGCCATGTAATATGAAGAGAGGCAGTACAGATAAGACAGGTCATGGGAGGTGGGGGCGGCACAGGGCCAATCTCTTTTTTGTAATTTTTTTTGTATGTGGTAAGGAAAATCCCCATGGTCTAAGACCCACACAAGATGGCTGCCAGATGATGTCAGGCAGCCATTACTCTGAAAATCCTGACTCTCACGGGATTACGTGGGCCTATATACCTGTCCAAGATGGCCACCATCCTGGAACTGCACCAAGATGTCAGCCATTCCTGTGAGATCGTGGCTGATTGTGTCACGTGGTTCACATTGTGATGGAGGTGTGCCTCGGCTGTGCGAGTTGGTCTGCAATCACCTTGAGTAAATCAGGGCACTGAGGATGAAAGTATTGGGGGTACTCCAGATCAGCTGGTCACATGGGCCTCCACTCCTGGTTGGCTTGGTTAAGAAGCTCCTGATTTCTTCACTGTGCTTGGGAGTCTATTACCAGATAAAGTTTAACAAAAGAATACAGCCTTAGTAGTAGAGATAAACCTGGAAAAGTAATGGTTAATGCAACCATAAGAGCACATTACAACCCTGATTAGGCACACTTCCAGGGGATCTAGTGCTGCCCTCTCCCAGCTGGTACCAGAATTTGCTATAAACTTTAGGGGGAACTCCCTTTTGGCACAGCCCCTGTGTATCTTAGGTGCAGGATTAATCCACGCCCAATGAAGTTGCCACAGTTTGGCTGGCTTTGGTGCACATGATCAAATTAACATTTCCCCCCAAAGACCACGCAATTGCTTAAATGACAAAGCAGACCCTGCGAAATGGGGTATTTGTAATCTGGCCTGATGGCCAACATGGAGACAGATCAAATGGCAGGTGAATTTCCTGGAAGCAGGGTCACCCTTCAGTATACTCAAGATTCCCTGGTACAGATGGCTCCTCCTGATGCAGCAGGCATTTGGGATCGCTGCTCTCTCAGGAAGTCCCTGATGCAGAATGGTGCCTTCTTTAGATCTCTCTGTCTATACTGCTGCAGACCCAGACTCATAGTTCTGTGCTCAGCTCTTCCTCTACCCGCTGTCCCCCCAGTATTGACACCTCTGCAGGCTAGAATATGGATACTGCTCTCATCTGTATCAGGATCAGTAACTCTCTTTGCAGTTATCTTCTAAGCCGAAGGCCTGGGATGGAGAAGCTTGCACCCACCCCCAGGTCAGCAGGTCTTGACAACATGAGATCTCCCCTAGCTTTAACAACCTCCAGCACAGTCCCCTTCTTATAGCCACTGTTCAGAGTCTATTCCCAGTGGTGCATAGGGCTATCACTCAGCACACTCGACAACTCTTAGGTCCAGGAAAGGGTGCCTGACTCTTTAGTCCCTCATCCCCCAGAATCCCCCAGGAGCTATATGTGTTGAGGTAAGCAGACCTGGGAGAGGTTGCACCCACTCAGGTCCTATACATAGCTCCTTCCATATGAGGATTCATTCCCGCATCCATTTGATATTTTAGGACTGAGTCAACATCTATTATAATTCTTGTGAAAAATGGGGCCCTGTGCACTCTCTAGGGCTTAGCACTGCTATTGTCTGGTGGGTTCACAGGGCTATGGGGTACTTCAAAGGCAAATCCACCTTCTTCCAGGTCAGGCCTATTCAGTTGCCCTGTTAACTCTGCCATAGTGCTCTCTGGTGCTGCCCTACTACTTGGACTATCCCCGGGATCTGCAAGTTCTGGACCCTTTTCAGGAAAAGGGACCACCACTTCCTCTTTGGGATCTGGTGAATCTGTTGTTGTACCACAACTAGCCTCTAGCCCTGCAGGTTTCTCACTACCTGCTGGTGAAGCCATCCTTCCGGGCTGCCATGTCACAATGTTCTACTCAGAACCCGCTGCACTGTCCAGTAAAGGGGCAAACAACCACTCCTTAGCTGGTTATTGTCTCTGCTGGTGGCACCTTTGCAGGCTCCAAGTTTTTCATGACTGCTTGTACATTTGTGGCTGCAGCTCATTCGAAGGCTGTTTCAAGCATTGCTTCCTCAGTGGATTTGGACCCATGAGAAGGCTTCAGACAGTTGTAAAGCATGACTACTGTCTGTCTCTCATGTAGAGATAACTGTTCATACAAAACATCAGACAACTTATTAGTCACTTGATATGGGCTCTTGAATACTGGCTGCAGCTTAGGGTAGATAATCTTTTTTTCAAATCTGGTTTTTAACCCACACTCAGTCACCCTTTTCACAAATCTGACCAGTTACTTAAAGGTCATACAGATATTTTTCTCTTACCTGTGGCCTAATCTTGGTGTTTTTTTATGCTGCACCCACCCTACTGAGGTACCCTGCCACTTTAGTCACATGATCTTTGGGTTCAGTATATCTCTCCTAGACAATTGCCTGATTCTACAGTGCTATAGGGAGTGGGATTTCATTACTAAACATCACCATGAATGACAGGAACTGTACACTTCTGTAAGCCAGTATGACATACAGAAATAGACTATCCCACTCAGTCTGGCTATCTGCCACAAAACAATAAAACATGGCTAGGAACATGCAGTTCAACCACTCAATCAGTCCATCTGACTGTGGGAGGTATGGCGTGATCCTGGTTTTGTGCACTTCTAGTAGCTTGCTCACCTCTTGGAACAACCTAAACTCGAAGTTCCATTCTTGATCTGCACAGATAGACTGGGGGACCCAATATTTACAAACAAACTGCACTACAAAAACCTTGGCCACAGATTGAGCCTCTTGGTCTGGCAGTGCATAGGCTTCCACCTACTTCATGAAGTAGTCTGCAACCACCAAAAAATATCTGGTTTTCATATGGGTCAGTGGTAAGGGGCCCAGTATGCCCATCACTACCCTCTCTAAGGGCCAACTGGTTTAGTGCAAGATCATGGGGGCTCTTGTGTTGGCACCTACTACTTTCTGGGACCCCAAGTCAGGCAGGATTTACACTAAACTTTGATTGCCATTTTCCACCTCGGCCAGTAGTGCCTGACTTGTACTCTTTGTGTGACTGTTTCTACCCCCAAATGCCCACCATTGACTGTGTCATTTAAAAGCTGTAAAACCTCTAGGACCACTCCCTTGGGGACTGCTATAACACTGTGATCGGGCCTGCCTTCCTTATCTGCAGCCATCAACACCAGATTCTTTGCTGTACTTTAAGGTATACAGTAGCTGCATTTCTTGGTATTTGCAGAGTTCAGGTTTGTTTCATACCTCTTCGGGGAATGCAGGGAGTCCTTTCTCAAGCCAGAACATTAACTTGGTGATCAATAGATCTGACTACTGGTAATCCAACAAACGTGGCCACTTGCTGTCCTCTTCTGCGTCTTCAGGAGTTGCAGGCTTACCACACAGCAGGGCCAGAACCTCTCCTTGTGTTGTAGCACTTGTTTGTTCTGTTACCTGCTCCTGCCTCCTGGACAAGGCATCAACATTGTTGTACTTTTTCTCAGAGCAATGGACAGCTTCGTAGTTGAATGGCTGTCCCTTGGTCTCATGTAAATTGTGTAAATAATGGAGTGAGCCATTGTTTGTCCAGAGCATGGCTGTCTTCCCCTGCAGGAAATGGCAAAAATGGTGCTTCAAGGTTACAACAGCCAACAGTTCCTTCTGGTCATGGGTGGCATACCTGCGTTCTGCTTTTGTTAAAGACCGGCTTGCATATGCCAGCCTTCTCTCCTTGCCATCCTCCACCTGGGCTAATACCACTCCAATGCCCACCTCGCTGGTGCATGTATTCAGTAGAAATGGCAGTTGTGGTTGGGGTACACCAAGACTGGTGCAAAGATCAGCCTACACTTCAACTCCAAATATACCTTTTGACAGGAATCACTCCCTTTTCAGTAACTTTACATAACAGTGAAGCAATGGATAGCAAACTCTGCAATAAATATTCTGTACTAGGACACCAACCCCAAGAAGCTCTTCATCTTCATCACCGAGCAAGGTACCTGCCAGGACCACACAGCCTCCATCTTGCCCAGATCTGTTTCTGCTCAATCTGCCAACATCAGGTGCCCCAGATTCTTCAATTTTCTGCAGAACAGGTTACATCTGGTTTGGTTCAACTTCAGATTTGCACCTCCCAGCTTCAACAGAACAATTTTCAACCTGTGGAGGTACAGTCGAAGATTATATCATCCAGGTACACCAGTCACGATGTCCCTTATAGATCTGCGAGCAAAACATCCATAAGACTGTGAAACATTCCCAGGGCATTACAAAACTCAAACATCATCATGTTAAATTCAAACAATCATTTGGTCATGAATGCAGTCTTTGGCCAGTCCTCTGGGTAGGCTTCCACTTGCCAGTACCTTACTGGACAAAGTTAGGGTGGAAAAACAGCAGTCTTTGCCAAAAGATTAAGGGTTTCATCAGTATACGTAGTATGTTCATATCCTTCATGGTGGCCTCATTCAAGCAGTGATATCTGACACATTTATATGACCCCATCCATTTTCTGTACCTACTGGGGTGGCCAAGGGGCTCATAGAGGAGCAGATGACTCCTTGGTCCTTCATCTGTTGCAACTGTTTCTCAAATTCCCAGTGACAGTGGAGAGGAATACTCCAGGACCCCTGCTTAATTGGCCAGGCATCTCTAGTAGGGATCCAGTGCTTGGCTTGTCCAGTACATCCCAGATTCTGTTTGCCAGTGCTGCACACATCTTCACACTCTCCCATCACAGCCTGGGCTGCCACAACTGCTCTGACATTAGCTCCCACTCTTCAAGTTGGAGTCTCTGGGATAAAGGCTGCTCCATTCAACCAGATGCTTGTTTTCCTCTTGGCAGGTTTATGGGTCCAGCCTGCTAGGCTCATACTGTGGTTGGTTCTCCTGGCAATATCATCACCCTAGGTGAAAGGTGTTAATCACCCTTCCTTGGTAAATAGTCTGCAATTCCATCATCACATTGGCAAACTGCACTGGCACTTGTCCCTGTTAGCCTCTACTTATTGATGAGTCTACTAGGAAGTCATAGTGCTCTTTCTGCTGTGGTTCCATTAGCCCTGTCTTGTCTTTGACTTCATCTCCCTCTTCTCCTGGCCAGGGATGAGAACTTCACTTCTAGGTGGGACAGTCATACAACTGCTAGCCACAACGTACAGAACTATATCCATTTGCTGTTGAATGTCAAGGTAAATTCCTTCTAAGCACAGTATAGGTGCCTTCTACAAAGTTCAACATGGCTTTGTATTGATGGAGCCAGTCTGTGCCAAGTAGAGCATTCTGGGTTGCATTTTCAACTACTAGGTATTTGGAGGCTAATTGCAGCTACTTCAGAGCAATCACCATCAGTCTTCAATTGCTGTCTGCATGGCTCCTGGTCCCAGCATATCTTTCCACTGGGGGCACTGTCATGTATAATGGTCCAGACCTCCACACATCCAACATACTGTAGAAACATAGAAAAATGTTGGCAGAAAAGAACCGCTAGGCCCACCAAGCCTGCCCAAGGGTTCTCTGCCTGTTGTACCTCCGCAGACTCTAACTGGACTCCAGTGACCATCCCCCTCCTTTTTCTGTTATATGCTCTTGTGTCTATCCCATGCATGCTTGAAGCCTTCCACAGTTCTAGTCTCAACAATTTCAACTGGCAGTCAGTTCCATGCTTCTAGCACCTTTTCTGTGAAGACGTACTTCCTCACATTCTTCCTGAAATTTCTCTCCTCCCATTTCATTGCATACTTCCTAGTCCTGGATATCAGCCTCTTTTGGAAGAGGTTCTCTCCCTGCACACTGTTCACTCCTGTGAGATATTTGAAGGTCTCAGTCATTAGTGTAACAGGAATCTTCTCCAAAGTTCAACATACCTCTGTACTGATGGAGCCAGTCTCTGCCAAGTAGTACAGTCTGGGTTGCATCTTCAGCTACTAGGTATTCATAGGCTAATTGCTGCCCTTTCAGAGTGATCACCACCTGCCATGCTCCCAACACCTTGAGGGTAGTTCCATGCGACATGTGAACCATTCCTTCAAAAGGCCAGAGACTTTGCAGGGACCTTTTAGTCATTGCTACGTGCTCCCAGGAGTGTACAATGGACACCTGTGTGCCAGAATCCACCAAACATTTGCAATGGATGCCCTAAAGGTCTACAAGAAGATAGTAGCCCAGTCCCACTACAGTGCTGATCATGATCTGCTTGTTGAAGTCTTTTTGTTCGATGATTTTCGGCAGGTCTCTGACTGCTGTCTGCATGGCTCCTGGTCTCAGTTTACCCTTCCACTGGGGGCACTGTCTTGCATAATGTCCTAGACATCCAGCACAGAAACACTGAAACATAGAAAATTGTTGGCAGAAAAAAACTGTTAGGCCCACTCAGTCTGCCCAAGGATTCCCTGTCTTTTGTACCTCTGTAGACCGTATCTGGTCTCTAGGACCCTCCCATCTCCCTGTTTTTGTAATATGCCCCTGTGTCTATGTCATTCTAACCTCCACACTTCAACTGGAATCCAGTTCTATGCTTCTACCACCCTTTCTGTGAAGAAGTATTTCCTCTTATTCTTTCTGAAATTTCTCCCTTCCAATTTCATTGCAAGCCCCCAGTACTGGAGCTCAGCCTCTTATTGGAAGAGGTTCCCTCCCTGCACTTTGTTCATCCCTGTGAAGTACCTGAGGGTCTCAATCATGTCACTCCTAACCTTCCTGTCCTCCAGAGTGTACATATTGAGATCCCTCAGTCTCTCCAAATAGGGCTTTCCTCGTAACCCCTGCATCATCTTGGTTGCCCTTCTCTGGACTGCCTCCACCCTGTTTGTGTCTTTCCTGAGGTGTGGTCTCCAGAAATGGACACAATATTTCAGGTGCAGGCATACCAGAGAGTGGCACAGTAGCAGAACCACCTCCTTCCTCCTGCTGGTGTTGTCCCTCGCTGTGCACCCCAGCATACCACTAGCCCTGCCTATGTTCTTGTCACACAGCACTGCTACCTTCAGGTCTTCTAAAACAATAACCCTAAGGTCCATTTCCTGCCTAGTGACTGCCACCCCCCCCCATCCTGTGCTCAGCACCGGGGTTTCTTGTGCCCTAGGTGCATGATTTTTTCACTTTCTGACATTGAACCCTAACTGCCATGCCTTTGACCACTCCTCTAGTTTTTCTAGATCCCTGCACATTGTCCTCATTCCTTCCTGGATATCCAACCTATTGCAGATATTGGTGTTATCTGCAAAAAGACAGACCTGACCCTCCATTTTCTCTGCAATGACCCTTGTGAAGACAGTGAAGAGGACTGGTCCCATCGCTGAACCCTGAGGAACCCTACTGGTCATCCCGTCCATCCTTAGAGTGTGTGCTATTATTTACCACTACCCTCTGCCTCCTGTCGGTTAGCCAGATGCAAACCCAATTTACCATTTTCACCCCACCCCCAAATTTGTTATCTTCCTAATCCAGCTTCTGTGTGGCACAGTGTTGAAGGCCTTCCTGAAGTCTAGATAGGCTATATCCACTGCCCTCCCCTGATTTAGTTCTTGGTCACCGAGTCAGAGAAACCTGTCAGATTTATTTGGCATGACCTTACCCCCATGAACCTGTGCTGCCTGTGGTCCTGCAACCAGCTGGCTTCTAGGTAATCAACCATTCTCTCTTTTAGTAAGGTTTTCATTAGTTTCCCCACCACTGCAGTTAGGCTGACTGGCCTGTAGTTGCTAGACTTCTCTTTGCTGCCACTCTTATGTAGAAGATCTATGTCAGCCCTTTACCAGTCCTCTATAACCACTCCTGTTTTCAGCAAACTGTTGAACAAGACTGTTAGTGGAGCAGCTAACATTTCCCTGAGCTCCCTCACTACTCTGGGATGTATCCCACCTGGTCCCATAACCTTATCCACTTTCAGGGCTGCAAGTCCTTTCAGTACTGTTTCCTCTGAAAATGGTCTTGTGTCCACCCCCTCCCACTTCCTTTCTTACTTCTCTCTGGTGGCCATTCCCCGTTCCCTCATTGTGAAGGCCAAGAAGAAGTTTCTCTTCAAAATGTCAGCTTTTTCTTGGTGTCATTCCTCGCAGTCTCCCCCTTCCATCCTTCCTATCCTTCCTATCCAACCCCTAGCTTTTCTCTTTTTGCTGACATATTGGAAAAAAGTCCTAGCCCCCTTCTTACCTTTTCTTGCAATCAATTCCTCTGCTTGTGCCTTAGCTCTCCTAACCATCTTTCCTGCCTCCTTCTGCCTGGCCTGGTACACTTCCCTGTCTTGTTCTTTCTGAGGTTCTTTGTACATTTTGAATGCTGCCCTTTATTTTTTCAATGTCTTTGCCACCTCCTTGGAGGAACATAATAGTCTCCTTTTCCTCCTGTCTTTTCTTACCTCAAACAAATATTCACACAGCACAGGTTATTTAACTTTTTCAGATAACCTTAACATTCTATAATGAATACATATGATTCACACATACAGAGCTGTTGAAATAGCTTTTCTTTACTTACCCATTGCTGCTGTTGTTCCTCTTTCTACTGGAGTCTGTCCAACACGCCTAGCTATCCAGCCTCCAACTCTGAAGATCAACTGGCTCAGTATGGGGGTCTGCTGGAGGTCTCTTCTCCCATTTCTTCTACTTAGTCAGTATCTCTGCCTGTGGGACCCTAGGGGTCTTGAGGTACTCTTTCAAATCTACTTTACGCATGTGCAGAGCAACAAGAGTCCCCACCGTTTCCTCCTGTACCTCAGTGACAGCTCCCATAAGCTTCTGAGTATTACAGTCTCTGGGGTCACACCATGGGTCTGAACCTGGGAAACCTGGGTCTCAAGAAAATCCAAGTCAAGTACAACCTCCAGCCCAGTTTTACATGTCATTGCCCATTCTAGTACGGAGGGTTTCCATAGCTGAAATCAAAGCTCTCCATTCTCCACATGGGGTGAAATGGTCTCAGACCACCAGGTCTTGGGTTGCTAAGCCAGGCAGGACTATGAGGAATCACAGTGCTCTCCCAAATTCTTGAGCAAATAGCGGGTTCAGTAAGGAAAGCACTATTTTCTTCACTGCTCATGGGAGTCAATAACCAGATAAAGTTTAACAAAAGAACACAGCTTTATTAACAGATATAAATCTGGAAAGCAAACTGTAACAATGGTAATTCAGCATGGCCCTGATTAGGTGCCCTTCCAGGTGGGCCAGTTTTACCCTCTCCCCCCTGGTGTCTGCATTTGCTATAAACTTTAGGAGAGCTCCCTTTTGGCACAGTCCCTGGGTACCTCAGATGCAGGATCGATGCAGGTCTGACAAAGTTGCCATCGGTTGGCTCATTTTGGTGCACTTAACAACAAATGCAGCAATGTGCTAAAATTAACATTTCCCCTCAAAGGCCATACAATTGCTTAAATGCCGAAGCAGACCCTATAGACTCACAGCTCAGCCCCTCCATTATGTGCTGTCTACACAGCGCTGACACTGGTGCAGACTGGCACATGGATACCACTGTCCTCCTTATCAGGATCTGCAATCCTGTTTGCAGTTCGTCTTTTAAAGTGCAGGCCTGGGATGGCACAGTTTGCACCCCCAGGAGAGCAGGTCTTGACAACATGAAATCTCCCCTAAATCTAACAACTTCTGGCACAGTCCCCTTCTTATAGCCACAGTTTGGAGTCCATTCTCAGTTCTGCCTGAGGCTGTCACTCAGCACACTCGACAGCCAACAGGTCCTTCCTCCAGAAGCCCCCAGCAGCTATAGCAGTTGCAGGGAGTGGATGTGGGAGTGGGTGCACCCCCATAGGTCCATTACAGTAGCTAAGGTTTAAATTAATTGTGTGATGCCTCCACCAAGTGGAAGGTTTAAGTGGGCCTGTTGTTCCAAAAGATTAGAGAGTAGCAGATGTAGTTCTGCTCCGGCAAGGGAGGAGACAAGGAGCAACCAGGAAACTGCACACCCAGTTGTCTTTCTTCCATAGCAGGTAAACTAATGGAGACACTAGTCAAAGAGGACCCACAGGTGAATGGCAGGGAGATCTTTAGACCGACCTGATAGCGTTCTTTGACTGGGAAACTAGGGCAGTGGATATGGGGCAAGCAGTAGATTTAGTCTACTTCGACTTCAGAAATGCATTCAGCTTTGTGCCACACAGAATGAAGGTTGCTGAAGAGTTTAGAGGATTTGGGTGCAGGCAAGGATTTAGTTAGATGGGTGGGAAAGTGGCTGGGGAGGAGGAACAGCAGAGGGTGGTGGTCAGTAGGGTCAAGCTGGGGCAGAGAGGTCACGAGTGGGTTGCCACAGGATTCAGTCCTGAGCCTGATCCTTTTCAATATGTTCATCAGTTACATAGGAGAAATACAGGCAGGATGTGTCTCCTAGCAGATGACACTAAGGTCTGTCAAAGGGTAGACAGTGAGGAAGGGGTTAAAGAGTTGTAGAGGGACCTGCAAAGGTTACAGAGATGGTCTAAAGTCTCATAGTTGAAATTTAATGCCAAGAACTGAAAAGTGATGCTCACTGGGAACAAGAACCCCAGGATGGAATATTGGATGAGAGGGTTAAGTTGTCCACTACCTCTGAGGAAAGGGACCTGGGAGTCATCATAAGTGACTCCCTAAAACAATCTAGCCAGTGTAACAAGGCCTACAGAAAGGCAACCACAATGCTGGGGTGTATTTCAAGGGGATTCGACAACAGGAGGAAAAAGATGATACTCTCTATAGATCACTGGTGTGGCCGCATCTGGATTACTGTGCCCTGTTCTAGAGACCCGCCTATGAAAAAACAAAGACAGGCTAGAGATGGTGCAGCATAGGGTATCCAAAATGATTCAGGGCCAACAGGGTACATTCTACTAGGAGTGGCTTAAGACTTTGAACATATATTCACTAAAAAACAGAAGGGAGAGGGTTGATATGATAGAAACCTTCATGTTCCTGAAAGGAATGAACTAGGGTGATTATGAAGCAATGTTCAGCAGGACTGGTGAATCAAGAACACAGAGACATGAGTGGAAGCTGACAGGGAGGGAAGGAGATTCAGGACGGATGAGAGGGAAGTATGTTTTATTTTAACGAGAGACTGCTTGAGTCATGGAACAGCCTACCAGCAGTGGTGGTTGGTAAAAGTACTATTAATGGTTTCAAACAAAGCTGGGATGGAGTAAAAGGCTTAATTAGCTACACTGGTAAAAAGCAGTAAGGCAGGGTGCAAGGGGGACGGTGAGGGCACCAACCCCAACTAAACATTAGGTCCCAGGGTAGGATAGGGTAAAACAGGACAGACTGGATGAACCAATGTTTTTTTCCTTGTGACAGCTTCTACATGTCTGTGCTTCAGTATGGTACAACATCTTGGGATGCAGCATTTCTTCACAGGAACACCCCATCCACAACCAGCACAGTGTACTAACATTTATCCCATGCATGCAATTTGCACTTTATAAGACAATAAGTGATCAGACAAAGAATTATATAAAAAAAAAAAAATTGAACTTTATTTAGGGATTGCAATGCCCTAAATGGGAGAAAAGGGTTGCTTAGCAAATGAGAGTAGCATATGCAGTCTGGCTGGCTTTTCAGTGCCCTTCTAGGCCCAGCCTACATACACAGATACTACTGTTTTATGCCATCCTATGCGCAGTCAAGTAATATTGGTAACACAGGGCTGTGCTGTAAGTGCCCTTCCAATCCCAGCCTACATACAGTGCCAACCCCAAACCACACACTGCACAGTACAGTAGGTGATGCTGCCCACCTATACTGGTGCTGCTCCCTTCTCACCACTGGTTCCTCTGCCTAAACCTTAATTACTATTAGGGATCTCCTGGTGCTTTACTGGGTGACCAGTCATGGAAATGGTGTAGGCACGATGACGTTGCGTGTGGTTAGCTAGCAGTGATGCATTTACATTAAAGCAAGTCATGCAAATTAAACCCCAAATCCAAATGTTCTTTAACCCAAATTGGATATTTGTAACTGTAGCGGGGCTCAGATAGCAGGATGCAGTCTCTAGGCAGACAACCAATTTTCATGCATAAAAAGCACCAGTAAGGCATTAATCACTTTATTTTCTTATTAAAAATGATAGTTCACAGAAATAATAAAAAGAGAATTAGTTCATTCACTTCATAAATTTGACAAAATAAACAAATTAAATGTGCTCAGAAAGGGCCAATGCTCTGCCCAGCAATGGCACCAGGCTATCTCTGAGCCGTGAGCTCCAGAGGTCCTTCACCTCTCGCAGTCAGTTCCAACTAACTCCCTATCTAACAACTAGCACCTGGTGGTGGGCATTTATACATTTTATGTAGTGACATCACAGTTAGGTGATCCACGTGTTTTTCTTCAAACCAGAATAACACACTTTATTTCAAGGGGATGTAACAACCAACATTCCTCATATGCAGACTGGATATGATGCTTTTCAGGGAACATCAAATGAAGCCACATTGCCTTGTTTTACAGTCTCAAAACATTACATACATACATACATAATGAGCCCTTTTGGGGCTAAGCCCCTCCCTATAGGAGTGACATCCCATTTTTGGGTCACTATAAATATAGGCAGTTTGAGGGCTGCCAGCCTTAAAAAGGACTCTTACAGAATCAGGAGCTGGATTTTTAGGCCTGCTTTTCCTGGCCCACCAGACTACCAACTTTAGCTGGTAAGTAGAGCTTCACTTTGGGGTAAATTTGAAAGGTTCCTTGTGCATTGCTGAACATGTGTTTCTTTTCATTTTACACAAGCACCTTGCACTTTATATTATAACTAAAGCACTGGACACACTATTTACATGCAGTTCAAGCTTTGCCATATTTATTTTTTTCAGGACGTAAGCCTGGTTTACATATGAAGTTTCTACATAAACGCCTCTATTTTACTATTCACTAACAGAGGCAATGTGGTTTACAGAGCTACTGGCAAAAGAGCACTAGCAATACTTCCAGTAACTCTGTCTATTATATATTTTATTCTGCCTTTCTAAGGGGCATTCTATCAAATAAAACAGCTCCAACATAATTAGTACTCTTAAGAATTCTATGACTCTGTATTCTATGTATTTTATAACTTTCCCCAAATCAATAACCTTTGTATGTATTGTACCTATCCCAGCATTGTGTAGGCACTCTTAAAAATGTATGCATTATATTCTTATACAGAACTGTATACCCCTATAGGGCTATATATATTGTACTGATATTACCTTAAGGTTTTACTTTGTGAAATGGCCATTGTGTACTGCTATTGGTAGCTTCGCCCACAGGAGGCAGCTTTTGTATGCATTTTGTCTATCCCTGCATGTTATATGTACTAGAAAATGCCTATGTCCTAGAGGTGCACACAGTTTTAGTATAAAGCACTTAATACTTTTACTCATGTGCATCATTCTTCTACGTACTGCAGCACGTTATATCATTTACTGCACTTAATACACCTAGGGCAGGATATTCAGAAATGTGCTAGGCAGGGTGAAAACCTGGGTGCAGCGCAACTGGGATGCGCCAGGGCATGGTCCTGGCGATATTCAATGGTGCTGCGCCATGGCTCAGCACCATTGAATATGGCACTGGGGCTGCCCGCACTGCGCATGGTGCAGTGGCACTGCGCCAGTGCATGTGGCAAGTGAGGAGCAGGGGGATGCGTCAGTGCAGGTGTGCTAGGAGCATGAACCGCGATATTCAGCGCTAGGTATGCAAATGGGACCATTATGCATGCAAGGCGCAAATGGGGCCATTTGCATGTCAATGTGGCCCCATTTGCATGCAGGTACGCCGATCCCCGGCGGCTTGCGCCTGGCGCCCTGCCGGGCTACAGCCAACGGGGACCGACACTCCCTGCCCCTCGGTGGGCAACACGCCCCAACACCTGACCGTGGGCTTCAGTAAATAAATATATTCCATGGTGGTCCAGTGGACCTGCTTCCATGCCCGATCGCGGGCTTAAGTTAAAAGAAATAAGCCCTGGTGGTGCAATGGACCTGTTCCCCAGCCCGATCGTGAGCTTACATTAAACAAAATAAGCCCTGGTGGTCCAGTGGACCCAAACCCCAGCCCGATCACAGGCATTAGAACACGTAACATCGCTGGTGGTCCAGCAGTACCCCTCTCCCCACCCATCCACCAGACCCGCCACCCCACCGCCCTGGTCAGCGCGGTGGCAGTTCCCACCTGCAACCGCCCGGCCGCCCGACTGACAGCATACAGTATGGCTGTCGTCCATTGGTCCACTGCATGGGCCAATGGGAGTGCAAACTGCTGTCCTGAAATGCGGTCTGCCTGCCCATTGGCCCCGCGGTGCGACCAATGGGCGTGCAACACGCTACTGTATGCTGGCCGATCAGCGGTGACAGGCTACGGGTGAGGCTGCCGCCCACCACTGACCGGTGGGGTGGCAGGTCTGAATAGGCGGTGGGAGGGTACCACTGGACCACCAGGATGTTACATGTTCTACGCCCGTGATCACAGGTTCAATCCACTGGACCGCAGGGGATTATTCTTCAACGTAAGCCCACGATCAGGATGAGAACAATCACTGAACCACCAGGGCTTATGTTTGTTTGTTGGTTTAAAATTTATTTTTATACAGGTTAATCTGTTGGGGAATAAATCCCCATTTACAACAAATACTTGTGGTGTATTGCAAAAACAACAAAACAAAACTAAGAAAAATACACACAATACGAAATCACAATAACCTAGAAACAACTACAACAAACATTTAAATAGTTATACAGTTCAAGTTTAAAAATATGCAGATCAGAAATTTCAATCATTTGACAAGATAATTCATTCCATGTCCTTGCTAAAACCATATCCCCCATATGATTTATAATTTGAGTCATAGGCAGTTTTCTAGTGGTCCTCCTAAACATATCTAAATATTTTGAGTCTGAGTTCAAGCATATCAAGTGTCTTAAGGAATGCATTTTTGAATGAATCAAACCATGACATATCATTAGCCACAAATATTTTCTTCGAGCTATCGGATGTAACCAACCAAGTTCCTGATAAATTAAACAATGATGGACTCGAGATTTATTTTTCAAAATATAATTCCCCAATCTGTAATAAGTCTGGTCCAGTTTATGTAAAGATTTTTTATAAGAATGCATGTATAGTGGAAGACCATAATCTAATACAGGTAATAACAATTGTTTTACCAATTTAGTCTTTATGTCCCTAGTCAAACATCCTGACACCCTTCTTAATGCTCCCATTCTTTGGTTCACTTTTTTTATTTGTAACAAAATATGTTCAGAAAAAGAGAAATGATAATCAACTAAAACTCCCAAATATTTATAAGTGTTAACCCCTTGTACCTTTGTACCATCCAAGAAACTAATCTGCAAATCAGTAAAATCTTTTTTTGTATAAGGTCCCACAGAAAAAATCATACTCTGAGTCTTCCCAGTACTCATTAAGAGTCCAGAATCTCTTATCCAGGAGTCAATATTGGAAAAATCTGTCTGGAGTCACTGTCTCAGGTCTCCTGGACTATTAGCAGATGCAACCAATACTATGTCATCTGCATAAAGTCTGACCTCAGTATTGGCTACATAGTCAGGAAGACTATTAATATAGATGTTAAATAACATAGGGCCCAAAATTGAGCCCTGAGGTACACCTCGATATAAGTCCAGGAGATCCGAGACGGCGGCACCACAGACCACCCTTTGTTTATGATTTGTTAGATAAGATCTAAACCACTGCAAAGAATTATGTATCCCTATATTCTGCAATCTAAACAAAAGTGTTTCATGATGAACTAAATCAAAAGCTTTGCTAAGGTCTACAAACACTGCCCCAGTTTGATTACCCTGGTTCAAGGATGTTGCCACCAGGTTACTACAGTCAAGTAGGGCAGTATTTGTGGCCCTACCCTCTCTGAATCCATGCTGACAATTTGTTAATAACCCCAAATGGTCAAGGTATTGCCTAAGCTGATTTATCAGTTTTTCCAATACCTTTGACAAAATTGGGAGCAAAGTAATTGGTCTATAATTAGAAGGGCTGTAAGATCACCACCTTTGTAAATGGGAATAATTTCACATATTTTCCAATAATCAGGGACAATTGAAATTATATGCTCCAATTGTAAAAATAAGTAATTATAGAGCTGTGATATCAGACCCCAATTTCAAAATTTGGGATCGATACCATCTATTCCAGCGTTTCGATATTTTAAGATTTTAGTTCTTTAACTACATCCTGTACCTTATATTTTTCAAATTAAAACCCCCATTGTTTACAACAGAGGCAACAGAGTGTATATGTTCCTGGGCAGCGGTCCCAAGATTAGGTATCTCCATATCTGATAAATCTTTAAAATAGTGATTCAACAAATTAGCTACTTCTAAAGGATTATCTATCAAGTTTTCTCCCACTACTAAATTAATAGAAGTTTGAGTTTTCACTGGACTTTTAAATTGAAATAACCTTCCAGAATTTATTTGGGTCATGTGTATTACCAAAGAATTCTGGAAGTATTTCTTTTCAATTTTACCTTTTGTTTACATTTATTTCCATCTTTTAAAAGATCCCAATCCCCTCAATTTAGATTTTTAGCTTTTTCCATATTCTATTTTAATACTAAATACATTTTCAATTTTTCATTAAACATAATGGGCTTTTAACATTATTACTCTTTTTTATTTTAGGGGCATGAATTTGAATTATATGTAAAAAAGAATCCGTAAATTCTTGAATAGCCGAATTTAAATCCGGAATCAAAAATACCCTTGACCAATCAAAATTTCTAAGACAATCCCTGAATGATGATTCATTAAAACGTCTTAGATCACGTACCCAGAACTCATAATCTCCATTGCTCCCAGTTTTTTGCATTAACAAATGACATTGAATAGGGTTGTGATCCCCCAAATTCAATGGTAACACTTTACAGCCCTCAACCTTCAAGTCATGTGAAACAAAAAACAAATCTAATATAGCTCCAGTTGTTCTATTATTTAAACTTCTTGTTGGATAATGTATCAGTTGTTGTAATCCTAGTATTTCAAAACTAGATTTAAGTTTTTTACCTCTTATTTGTCCCCAATCTGCATTAAAATCTCCAGTTAACACCACACTTTGATCTTTCAATATCTCCAGAAGGGTGTCAGCTAGAGTATCAAATTTACTTACTTTAGTTTTAGGAGGTGCATAAAAAACTCCCAAGATCAATTTTAATTTCAACAACCTTATAACCAAACAATCAATCCCTTCCACATTTTTCCCAAATAAAGTTTGGTATGGACCCAAAGAGTTCCTTAAGTAAAGCAATACTCCCCCCCTTTTACCCCTATCCTGCCTTATCAAATTATATCCTGCTAATTCCACTTCCTTATTAATAATACCAGAATGCAACCACGTCTTATTTCATTTTAACTTAAGCCTGCGATCGGGCATGGGAGCAGGTCCACTGGACCACCAGGGATTATACATATTACTTTAGCCCGCGATCGGGCATGGGTGCAGGTCCACTGGACCACCAGGGATTATACATATTACTTTAGCCCGCGATCGGGTTGGGGAGCAGGTCCACTGGACCACCAGGGATTATACATATTACTTTAGCCTGCAGTCGGGTGGGGGGGCAACGATGGCCGGACTGTGCCTCTGGAAGTCGGGTGGCCACCCACAGCTGGCGGCAGCCGTGTTGCACCCTGCAATACAGCAGCTCACTTGTGGGTGGCCTAGCCTTGCTCCTGCTTTCTACGGGTGGATCTTTTGGCCCCCCTGTGCGGCACAAAGTGGGTTTGTGCCTGCATGTACTGCACATCCCGGGCTGAATATCCGGGATGTGCACGCATGCTCAGGCATGCCCGCGCCGCCGCCGCATACATTAATGGTGCGCCCCGGCACATTGAGATTTGCACAGAGCAACATCCCCCTTTGAATATCGCACTGGGGCACATCAGTGGATTGCGCATCATGCAACACTGTTGTGCCATGCACAACCCCTTTGAATATCCCACCCCTAATGTACTTTATATGTATCTAAATGCACTTTATCATATGCATTTACTGCCATTGCATGCACCATATACATCTTTTAAAGGCACTTCATTTCAGGCTTCCAGGCCTTCTGCTCCAGTTTTGGTGGGGGAGGGAAGACCACAGCCTCCTCATTAAGGAAAAACCTAAGACAGGAGTCACCCTGTCACAGTAACACTTGGCTGAATGGCCAAGTCCAGTAGATAATTTCTCAAACCATGATACGAAATGATACAGGTGCAGGACAAGCCCGGAGTTTACTCATGATTCTCCCAGACCAGGGAATCACCCTAGAACCCCTAAAACCCTGCTAAGAGGCATCCCACAAGGATCTATCCTTGTCCATCTATATCAGTAACAGAAATGCCAATATTAATGTGGCCAATGTGCATCTCTTTGCAGATGACACTGTGCTGTACACAGCTAGACCCTCACTTGCGCTTGCTTGCTCTGATTTGCAACAAGACTTGGACATACTCCAGCATAATCTCTTACAACTGAAATTATTACTTAATGTGAAAAAGACTAAAACTATGTTTTTCTCCCCATTTTCCCATCCGGTAACTTCCATCACCGTAGTTTATTAACCACTGATCCTGACCCAGCTTGGGGAATCACTTGAGACTGTAGATAATTTTAAATATCTAGGCCTTTAGATAGACAGCAAGCTTTCTTTTTCACTGCATTTGGACAAACTTGCCAAAAAATTAAAGGAAAGGCTAGGAATCTTCTACTGTGTAAAGCATCCTCTTATCCAAGAAGCCAAAGTACAGTTAGTGCAGACTACTTTTCTCCCCCTGCTGGATTATGCAGACTTCATCTACAACCACTGCTCCCTGTCCTTGCTCTCAAAGCTTGATACTCTGTACCATAGGGCTATCAGATTTATCACTGGTGCCCCCTTTAATACACACCACTGCGTCCTTTATGACCTAGTCGGCTGGCAGTCCTTGAAAACTAGAAGAACAAAAAATGCTGTCCTTTGGATCTTTAGGGCCCTCACCAACAGGTTACCCAACCATATCTCAGATCTCTTTGCCTTGTCCAAGGGTGCTTACTCCTTTAGAAAATATGGCTACATCATGCTTGAAACTCCTAGAGCTAGAACATGCTTTGGTGCTTCCTCCATTATCTATGCTCTCACTACCCTCTGGAACGCTACACAAAAAACGTTAAAACTCAACTTGGGTTGTTTTCCTTCAAGAACTGATTAAGTCACTCCCTTCGGGAAACGTGCAGCTACAATGTTTAATTCTTGCATCCCACCTAACCTGTGCCTCGTCGCTCTCTTGCTGCACTTATCCTGACTGCCCTAGCACCTTCTCTCCCACTCCTTGTAAACTCCCTCCTTCCATCTAATTTCTCGCTGTAACCCACTTTCCTACTCACCCCTTCCCCCTCTACCCCTACCTACCTCTGCCCATCTTGTCCTAGACCGATGCCTCTGTCCCCCTACCCCTGTACCTGCCTTGGTATGTGTCTCTGTTCATGTAGCTTTTTTCATCTTTCTCACCTCCTCCCTACTTACCTCCCCTCATCTAACCCTTTTCCTCCCTATTGCCTCTCTTACCAGCCTTTTCCAATTTGTCCAGTGTACACCCTTCTCTCTCTCCCTATTTGCCCTCTCCCATACACCTATCCTCCCCCCTTCTACCCCTTTCCTCCATACCACTATGAATATATTGTACAAAGTGTTTGCACTTTATTACCTATGTCTACACCGTACATAATGTTCACACAGTATATACCTATGATTGCATACCTATGTTTACACTGTACATATTGCACCCTTTGTGCTCTCGCATATTGTACATATGTCTGTATCTCATGTCTTCTTGTTTCCCTAAGAATATTAATGAACTGTATGTAATGTTCACCCAGGACCACTTTGTAAATGAGTTTTCTCAATGGTGTTCTCCTGGTAAAATAAAGATTGATTGATTGACAGATGCAGAGGGGTGATGGAGCAGTTTGCAGTGAATCTTTCTCTTGTTAGTTTCATTCTTTACTTCCTCTGTGGTTTAAGCCTCTGGTATCAACTAACAGATGGTTGTTGTCTCCAGTCCCAGTCCGGCCTCTCTTGACTTCCGCATTTAGCAAGTTATTTTCATCCTCTTCCCACACAGGACCGCTCTGCCTGCGAAACTCAATCATGTCTGCCCCACACAGAGTGTCCTGACATCCAGTACCAAGGAGTGGCAGTAACCAGCACCTTGCTATGATACTGATCAGGTGGCTTTCCAAGAAGAACTGGGGTCCCATCCCAATTTAGCTTCAGGAAGGGCTGCAGCTTAGTGTTCATTTTGTGCTAAGTAATTGGCAGCAGAGTAAGCAACATGTGAGTATAGGATGTGGTTGGCAAAGGAACAAGAATTGTGCATTTTACAGAAGAGAGTAGCTAGTGATACAGTGCAGACATTCCAGTAAAGAAAACATTTTAACATATCTGGAAGTATTCCCCTGGCAGTGGTTTTGGGGGCTGCTGAGTATTACAGCAAATGGTACAAGTCTACGGTATAGAAACCCCAAGTGTGGGAGGATGAGGAGGGCAGGATGGTTAAGGGAGGAGGGGGAACATGGCAACAGTTATTAGCAGAAATAGCCACAGGGATTAAGAGGGGTGAGTGAGTCTAATAGCTGGGACTTAAAGATAGCAAGTGAGCCTGAAGTTAACCCTTAGGCTGCCGCCGACATAATATCTTGTCCTAAAAACCTATGTGTTCTAAATCTTCCAGCAGCCTAAGGGTTTAAGGGAAGAGGTGAGGGGGTTCCATAGTTTGGGGAAGCTAAAGGAGAAACAGGACTGACCCAGGGAGGTTTTCCTTCTAGGGAGCATCAAGGAGTTCTGCTGCATCCTCCTAGTTGTGTATTTGAAATCCATGGGGCTAAGGAGGGATAGGACACCTGTGGACAGTTGTCCAAGCAAGGTTTTTTTTGCCCTTGATGAGTGTAACGTGATGTATTTGGGAGTCAAGGTCATGATATAGGGAGCATGTATCAGAGTCCCATTTTTAGTTAAGGGCAAAGTGGCAGGCCCTATTCATTAAACCCCAGACCCTATCAAGCACTTTGCTACAGGCAGCACCATAGATCACCAGTCCATAGTCTACCAGACTGAGAATGTGGCATCTGATGAGTTGCCATTTGATTTTGGGGAGAAATGCATTTTTGTGCCTGTAAAGCAAGCCTAGCCTAGAGTTTGCAACCCTAATAAGTGTGTCCACATGATCAGAGTAGGTCAGGCCAGAGTCAAGGGTGACCCCAGGTATTTGAAAGTGGTTACTTGCTCAATTGGGGCTCCTAGCTCAGAGGTGATGATTATGGTGGGGGGGGGGTGCACCTGGAGTAGAAAATTATAGCTTTGGTTTTCTTTGAGTTCAAGATGAGGAGGTTGTTAGTGAACCAGCCACAGATAGCAGTGAAGTCCGTTTGGAGGCTGTGTTGTATGGAGGGTAGGCTGCAGTTTGTGACTGTGATAACCACATCATCTGCGTATAGGAGTATTTTAGTGGTGGAGCGTGCTTTGGGGAGTTCGTTAACAAACAGACTGAACAGAAGGGGACCAAGGATAGATCCTTGGGGGACACCCACTGTCACAGGCCTGAAATCAGATAGGGTCACTCAGTATTTGACTTGGTTTTGCTTGGGTTTGGTCTGTCAGACATATTTTTAGCCAGCCAGTGGCTTTCACTGAGAGGCCTAGTTTGTGGCAGAGCAGCTCATGATTTAAAAGGTCAAACACCTTGGTGAGATCTATGAATATAGATCCAGCACAATCCCCTCTGTCCAGGGCTTGGTAGACATGATCAGTGTAGTCTACGAGTGCAGTCACAGTACTTTGGCTTTTGTGGAAACCATGTTGTTCCAGTGAAAATCAGTCATATTTGCTAAGGTAATGAGAGAGCTGTTCGTTTACTATTTTTCCAGTATTTTTGAGAGGGATGATAGAATTGAAATGGGACGGTAGTTAGTGAGATATTCTGGAGCACCCCCTTTATGGGCAGGTGTTACATGTGCTCTTTTCCAGATTTTTGGCACCCACCCAGTTGAGAGAGACAAGTTAAAGATGAACTGGAGAGGTCGGGTGACCTCACAGACAGCATGTTTTAGGAGTTTCATGTCAATGTTGTCAGGTCCCATACAGGTAGATACTTTTAAGCATGCTAGATATTTGTAAGTTTCAGCCCAGATTAATCTCCTGAGATAGAACTAGGGGTTAGCAGGGGCGCCATTTCAGATTTCAATGGGGGGAGGGCAACAACCAGTCAGAGAGGTTGTGGTGGTGGAGCCAGGGGCTGAGTGGGGGCAGCACCAGAGGCTGAGCGGGGGGCGGGGCCAGGAGCATGCAGGCCACCACAGATATTGTAATTTTTTTTCCCTCGGAGGACAAGTGATGTCTGGGCTATGATCATCAAGACTTAGATGCAGTGATAACTGCATTGAACACCCAACTGATAGCTCGTGTTTTTTGCGCTAATGCTATACAGCATGTGCTCTCTGGGTGAACCAGAAATATTGAATTTATTTCTTATCTCCTTTAAAGTAATTTACTGGTATATTATTTTACATACTAGTTCAGCAGCCACCTCAGGATAACTTTACTCCTCCAATAGCAGCAATACTCCTCCATCTCACTGTTAAGCCATGCCTGCTGTGTAAAGGAAAGTGGTTAACATGCAAACTGGAAAACAACCAACAAAAGCCTATTTGTACAAATGACTGCAGCTGGAGTAGGGTGAATGTTAGGCATGGCAAATTTTTTTACAATGCGACACTTATTTATTATTTATTGCTGTAGCCTACATCCAAATGCCAGGATTTGGATCCATCGTAATACCAGGAGGAATCACCAAGCACACAGCATGGCAACAGGGAAGACAAGTGCATATAGACTGAGACACTAAAAAGTACTCCACCCTTACTCAGCCACCAACTAGTCTCCACATTTTCTCACAAATAGCACTCTTCCCAAGTCAAGTGCTGCTCATTTCATGCCTACCCTACTGTCCCCAGCCCACCTGCTAACCCCCTTAAAGTGTGAACTGCTTACTTACTTAAATCCAATGGGGCAGGCAGTGCAGTGAGAATGGCCCCTGACTTCAAGTCACAGGGCCCTGGCAGCTGTCCCACTCAATCCCCAGTCCAAAACACACAGGTTGTCTCCCAGTTTCCCAGAGACGTCATCTGGTGGCTCGGTAAACAGATGTTAGCTGTCTGAGGCTGAGCTGGAGTGGTGCCTTGACTGTTCTTGCTGCTAGCTAGAAGTCCTGCGGTGCAACCAAAAAAATCTCCAGCCGCTGCTGCTGTTGGAGCCTCCTCTCAATGCTAGGGGGGCCTGGGTGGAGGTGGTACATCAAAAATAATACTCCAGTGGCGGTGGCTGTGTGTTTTTTTTTTTTTATTTCTCAGTCTGAAGTAAAATATGTCAAGTGACTCCCTCTCCTTCCTTTATCCTTTCTCCCGAGTCATAACTCTTCAAGAAATAAGTCCTGTCCATTCTCCGTCGTCCAATCGATTGTCTCTCGCTCTCCAACTAATTCTCCACACGTCTGACTACACTATGATCAATTCACTGGAAATGGTGGATGGCACCAAAACAGAGTGCCTGGTACACTGCTGGGTGTGCACGCACATATGCGCAGTTATTCAGAATGTTAGGGATAAGGGATGTCATCCCGCAAAGTGCATTGAGGGGGAGGGTACACACTGCTCTGCACTGGAGTGTGACAGGGTGGAATAGGACCCAGTCCCAGTTGTTATGGAGAAAGTGTTTAAATCCAAGGAGCTGTCCTTTCCTGTCTCTTGTCTGTCTGGTTGTGAAACCAAATTTGCCTGTGAGACCTAGGATTTGATCACAACCTGACAGTTCCACAATTATTTGCCTCTCACTGTCTCTCAATCTTCCCTTGCTGTTTGTCTTTTCCTCCCTTGCATGCTGCTGATATAAAAAATATATGCAAATCACTGTATGGAAATGTAACTGATATTGGGATCTATCTGTATATAAATTATATAGTGTTAATTTTTGAAATGTATATAATTATAGTTTGAGATGATTGCAAAAGGCTATTGGAAAATCAAGAGGTTACCTTAGTGTAAGTTTTAAGTCTTTTGCAGAAGAGCTGTGGAAAAGGGGCCTCAGCTCAGGCAAACTGTGTTCTTGCCAGCACCTGCCTGAAACATACAAGAACACTTTGGAAGATGCTTGTTAAGAATGGGGAGTTGGAAGGACTTATAAGACAGAGCTGCAATTGCATGTTAGATGTATACACAGAGATTGAAGGAAAACTCTGATAAATTTACTGTTTATTCTTCCTTTGCATATAGTTATTCTGAACAAGTTTATTTTTTTATGTTACTGCTAGTGTAAATAAATATTTTTTGCGAATTTTACAACTGTTCCTGGTTTTCCTATGCTTCCTGACCTGTGCCTCGACAACAGATGGTATTAGAAGTGGGACTTACGCCGTACATACTCTAAGCCAGGAGTTTTGTGCGTGGGTATTGGACCTAATACTAAGGAAGCATAGAGAAAGGTATGGATTCTGCAGCTGCAAGTCCAGGAGTGGTTATCAGCAGAATGGGAATACCTAAAGAGATTATTACTAATCAGGGTAGTACTTTTGGTGCTGCATTACTTAAGAAGCTATACAGACTACTAGGTATCACTACCACAAGAACTTCCCCTCTCACCCTCAGATGGTCTGGTTGAGTGTTTTAACCAAACCCTAAAATGCATGTTAAAAAGGTTTGTAAAAGGGGAAGGGAAAGATTGAGACCAATACTTGCCTTACCTACTTTTTGCTGCCAGAGAAGTGCCACAGGCATCAACAGGGTTTTCACCATTTGAAATGCTATATGGTAGGCAGCCAAGAGCGCCACTGGATATGATAAAGGAAACGTGGGAAGATAACCCCACTTAGAAATAATCTATAACGTCTTATATGTGTGCCCTAAGAAAGAAGCTGGCAAAATATATTGAAATTGTTCATAGTAATCAGGAAGAGGCCCCAAATCAGCAGAAGGTATATTATTTTTTGAAATTGTACTTTATTGGAGAAAATTTCTTATAAACAACAATACATAAAAACAGAAGTTAAGTATCAGTACATACCTCAGCAAATTCTGGACAATTAGAGCCAGAAGAAAAGTAGATATAGAAGAAGTCAGAAAAAGAGAAGAACAAGAAAAAGACAGGAAAGGATAGGGAGAGGCTAAATATTCCAAACAGTAACCGAGTAAAGACAAGTTCATTAAGTTCACACATGTAGATCAAGGGACATTGAACCAGTTTAAAAACCTTTCAAGCATATCATGGATAACGGGTTAAGATCTCTATCACTTATTTATGTTCTCTAGAGGCCATATAATTAAAAGAAGCATTTGTCAATGCCGAATGTTGCTTGCTTCTATGTGCTGTTTAGGAATTTGGAAGTCATTGGAGTGCAAATATTGAAAATTCACGAACTTACCAGCGTGCGTAGGAACTGCGCAATGCACGCTCGTAAAACAGTCATTTTTAGGAATTTTTTCACCAAATTTTCAACATAGCCATTTTAAGACCCCTGCTCATGAACAGTGTCACTGTGATTTTCTTAATGTGTCCCATACATTGATTTCGCACACCGACTGCGCCATTGTGCGCTACATGGGCGGAAACACATTTAAGATGAGATGTGAAAAATGACAGCTGTACTGCTCATAAGGAGGTGTGGTAAAATGGCAATGTTGAAAATCTGGAGTGAAAATATTCAAATTCGCAAACTTACGGACGTGCGTAGGAACTGCTACCATACGCTCATAAAAACAAGTCATTTTTAGGAATTTTTCACCAAATTTTCAACATAGCCATTTTAAGACCTCTGCTCATGAACAGTGTCACTGTGATTTTCTTAATGTGTCCCTTACATTGATTTAGCACACCAACTATGCATTGATAAGCTACATGAAGAGAAACACATTTTGGTGAGATGTGAAAAATGACAGCTGTACTGCTCATAAGAAGGTGTGGGAAAATGGCAATGTTTGAAAATCTGGATGAAAATATTGAAAATACATGAAATTACGGCGTCTTTGTAGGAACATACAGCACACGCTCGTAAAACAGTCATTTTTAGGAATTTTTCCAACAAATTTTCAAAATAGGCTTTTTGAGAGCCCACCTTACAAATACTAGCAGTGTCGTTTCATTAATCATTCCAGAAAGGTGATTTCACGCAGTGGCTGCGAAATCACCCTTCGGGCCCGAGTAACGCCATGGCAGTGCAAGAATTCATGAGGAGGGGTCCCAAAAACCCCATGTTGAAAATTTGGTGCAAAAATTCAAAAATGCCTGAGATATGCAACAAAGTTGAAAAACCCTATCTATCCCATTATACAGCTTACCGGCATTTCCTCGGTTCGCGGTCAGCTTTGGAGAGTGCAGGCGTGTTCCCGGTCACGAAGATCGTCGCACGGACTCGATAGTAAGGGGTGAGGAGGGTGGGGGCCAGGTGGCGCAGTGGGTGAGTGCGGGTTGTTGGGGGGCAGGAGACTGCGTGGGACGTTTTTCTTTACAGTTTTTTTTAAATGATGGCCTTGGGACGTTTGCCATGCTGGGGTGGGCTCCCAACCTGTGAAGGATGGCTGGGGGGCGTGGAGCCGGCTGGGGCTTAGGCACCCGTCGGCCATGGCATCTGTTGCCACGCCTTGGGTGGGCTCCCAGTGTGGCACCCTGTACTGGGGGAGACAGTGGAGCCGGCGAGGTTGGGCACCCGTTGGCGGCATTGGGGAGAGACAGCGGTGGGCAGATGGGAGGTTGGGCACCCGTCGGCCATAACATGATTTTGCCACGCTGGGGTGGGCTTCAGCGTGGCACCTGGATCTTTGGGGGCGTGGAGCGGCGGGCCGTGCAGTGAGGGAAGGTGCATGAGCATGCAGTGTGCGTGTGTCCGCGCGCGTGTGTGTGTGTAGGGGGGAGAGCTCTGCTCACTCAAGAGGAGCTCTCCGTTTCAACTGTATGCCACTGCATTTTCAGCTTGTCATAGACAGCTGCAGCAGTGATTGGGGAACTGGGGCCATGCCTGCAAACACACTGACTGCATTGGAAGACGGGCTGACACACCTCAGAAAACTCGGATGATGGCACTATGTTTCTTGCACATGTGTGCAAGCAACATAAAAAGGCAACCACCTCCCTCTAAACTTTTCCACAGACAATCTAAATTTAGCTGTCAGGTATTCCATCTCTAAGATTTTAATACAAATGCCATACCATGATTGAACTAACGGGCTTTCAGGGGTAAGCCAACATCGAGTGATAGCTTTGAGGGCTGCTGCCACAAAAATATAAAATAAATACTGTTGTGGCTTTGACTTTAAGGGAGGAGGGGGTAAGCCAAGTAACCAGAATTTAGCCAGTTTTGAAAAGGAGGTGCTGAAGATTCCCAACACCACTGAGTGAATAATATCCCAAAAACCCTCTATCAATCCACATTCCTAAAAAATATGGAAGTAAGTACCTCTAGACTGGCAATTCCTCCAACAAAGATCAGAACTATAATGCCCAAAATGATTAGTAATTACTGGAGATCTGAAATACCTGACTACTCCCTTCCAGCGGAATTCCCTCCACATTAAAGATGCAGTAGAAAGCTGAATTCCCTGCCAAACACTGGGCCAATCCGCTGGAGATAGAACAATTCCCATATCACTCTGCCAGGCCTCTTTGATTCTAAGTATTTGATCTTTCTCAGTTTCATTCATACATTGTACCAGCCTAGAGACTAAATGTTTAAGGCCCGATGGGGAGGATGAAGACTGGATACAGTCTCTGAGGGGGTTTCCAGGAGCAGCCACAATGTTTTCCATCCCAGTTGCTTCAATATAGTGTCTGATTTGAAGAAAATGATAAAAGTCTGTCTGGGGAAGCTTAAATTCAAGTTGTAGCTGCTGGAAGGACCTCAAAAAGCCATCCGAAAATAATTGACCTAATGTCTGCAGCCCATACCTCGACCATCTGTGGAATGATAGATCCCATTTAAGGGGAGTAAAGTCCCTACAGCTGATGATTTTGGTGGAAGTGCAAATTGAAAAGGGAAGAGCCAACCTCCGACATGCCTCCAGCCAAGACATCACAGTTGCCTTACAGGGTTCCTAAACTCCAAAAGTTTTAGTCTAGGGGGATCCAAAAATAATATCTCTGCAATATTGGGTATTGGAGAAACTACAGACTCCACCTCCACCCATTGAGGTGCCGCATCTTGAGACCAAGATACTAAGGGTTGTAACTGAGCAGCCAAAAAAATACTTCTGTAGATCTGGCAAGCCCAGACCTCCCCTTCCCCTATGGGTGGTCAGCACTTTCCATCTGACCCTCAGTTTTTTGCCCAACTAAATATACTTGGAGAGGGTGGACTGCAACTCTCTCCAAAAGATTCTGGGAGGACACACTGGAATGGCTGAGAACACGAATAAGAATCTTGGTAGGACGTTCATCCTTACGCTCTCTATCCTACCGGATAGGGAGAGCAGCAGTTCCTTCCACCTGTTGCAATCGGTACGGACTTCTTGCAATAGCCTAAAGTGATTTAACCTATACAGATCTAGAAACTCTGTAGGTATCCAAATCCCCAGGTACCTAAAACTGGTCCTACTCCATTTTAACTGTCCCAGGTCCGGCAGATATGTCCCCCTCGATGCCCCCACCGGAAGTATCTCCGATTTTGTTAAATTAACTTTATAACCAGAGATTTCTCCAAATGAGGCCAGGATTTCAAAAATCTTGGGGACGGAACCCACTGGATCTGAGATGTACAAAAGTGCGTCGTCTGCATACATTGAGATTTTAATTTCCTTCCCCTTGATGGTAACTCCTTGAAAGATATTACTCTGCCTAATGTATGCCGCCAGTGGTTCTAAATTTAGGGCAAATAATAGAGGAGAGAGCTGGCATCCCTGTCTGGTACCTCTCTGGATATGAAAGGAAGAAGAAAAGACCCCATTCACATGTACCCTTGCATGTGGGTTAACATAAAGATTGTAGACCCAGGCTCTGAACCCGTCTCCAAAGCTGAATTCCCCAAGCACTAGATCTAAGTATTGCCAATCTAGGCAATCAAAGGCCTTTTCTGCATCTAGAGACAGTACCGCCATAAGATGCTTGATTGCTGAGGATCTGGCCACAGAGAGGACATTCAGTAAAATATGAATGTTATCCTGGATATGACGGCCAGAGATGAAACCCGTCTGGTCCAGGTGTACCAAGCTAGGAATAACCCCCTGAAGTCTCACAATTACAGCTTTGGAAAATATTTTAGCATCCTGATTTAATAACGAAATCGGTCTGTAACTGGAGCACAGAGTAACATCTTTCCCCACCTTGGGGAGGACAGTGATCAGAGACTCACTGCATGAATCAGGCAAGGCCCCCGGTTCCTTCGCCATATTACACACTCTCAAGAAAAGAGGGGATATTTCTTTGGCAAAACACTTATAAAATTCCAAAGTAAAACGATCTGGGCCTGGGGCCTTGCCTGATTTCAGAGACTTAATAGTCTGTAGCAAATCCCCAGTAGTAAAGGGGGCTTCAAGTCTCTGTCTTTGCTCCAGGAACATGCCAGGGAGTTCTATTTTACTTAAAAATTCCTTTATTTTCTCTTCATGGTGCATCCCTCTCTCCTCAGTATAGAGTTGTTGAAAGAATTTCTGGAACTCCATAGCAATATCCGTGGGCTGAGTCTTAACCTGGGGATCCCGGGATGTCAGCCCAATGCGTGCTATATATCTACCCACCTCCCTTTTCCTGAGTCTCAGAGCTAAGAGACTACTCACTCTCTCCCCCCTTTCGTAGTATCTCTGGCCCATATATCTTAGGGCATTTTCTATTTTATGCTGTAGAAGGGAATCAAAGACTGCTCGAGCTTCCCTTAGTTCTTTAAGGGTGCTTTCTTTTTTAAAATGTTTATGTTCTGATTCCAATTTTTGAATTTTATCTAAAGCTTCCTTTATCCTGACCCTATGTTGTTTGTTTCTGTGTGAAGTGAAAGCTATGGTGTGTCCCTGTATAACTGCCTTCAACGCATCCCACAAAAACTTTGGTTGAGAATCCTGCTCCGTATTTTCCTCTAAGTAATGTTTAATGACCTGTTTAGTGGAGGAAACATATTGCTGATCTTTCATTAACCCTGGGTCAAATCTCCAACGTCCCTTATCCCACCCCACTCCCCAGCGTAGTTCTGCCCTAATCATAGCATGGTCTGAGATCATGGTGGGGAGGATATCCACTTTATGAAAGGTGTGAAGCAGACCCTGCTGAGTGTAGAAATGGTCTAATCTCACATATGACTTTGAAGCAGGGGAGAAAAAAGTGTAATCCCTGATATTTGGATTAAAATTCCTCCACGGATCCGCCATCCCTGCTTCTAAGCAAAGCATTTTTAATAATCATGAGCAGGCCCTCTAACCCATCCCCTTGCCTGAACTCCTATCTAAATGTACATTTTCTACGCAATTCCAGTCCCCCATACATAATATCTGACCAGGAGGTAGTCTAGCCAGGTCTATGGACAACTGTCAAAAAAATTCACCTGAGGGGGGAGTGGGTGCATAGACTGCCACTATATGCAAGGGTCTACCCCCGTAGATTCCAGAGACCATTAAGAGGTGGCCCGTGCCTGCTTTAGTCACTTTTTGAATTTGGAATGGTAAATTTCTACATATTAGGAGAGCCACTCCCATTTTACCCGAACTGGGATGTTCATCTGAGCAGATTGTGCCCACCCAAGATCTACGCAATTTTAAATGCTCCTGGGCTGATAGTTTAGTTTCCTGCAAGCAGGTAATGTCACATTTCTCCCGTTGGAGTTCTGATAAAACTTTTGCGTGTTTCACCACATTATTAATCCCCTTCACATTTAAAGAGCATATTGTAAGACTAGTCATGGTATTTAAAATACAAATTATACCCTACCACACTGTATGCATTCCCAAGAGCCTGTCTACAAACCTCCATTACCCAGTAAGCCTCTCGTAAGCCAGAAAAATAGGATAGGAAAAGACATAGAGAGAACCTGTAGAGAAAAAAGTTTAAACTAAATAACAACACACATAACTGTGAAACCAATAAATGTCCTCGCAAACCATGGAGAGCAGAGGTCATAAATAGACCCAAGGCAGGATCCAAAGGCCCTGCCAAAGCACCATTAACATGGCGGAGTGACCACCTTCCTGAGTGGTCCAGGGACTGAGTCCCTAAAGGGAACTACACCCTCATGAAAAGGGTGAAAAAGGTCAGGAGAATCCCACTGAAGTGAATCTCCGGGACTCATGCCCTTTGTTCTAGCATGAGATCTTCCGGGAGGGGATTGGAATAGCTGTCCCCATACCCAACAGCACCTAAGCTTCCAATATCTAATAAAAAGAATAACGGGTGAAATGAGATCCCCCCAATGTTTAACTAGCCTCCCTATCCCTCTTATTAAACTAACGTATATATACTTGCTTTTATATGCTTGCCTTAGATTCCAGACCATTAAATCACAATATAGTCTAACAAGTCCAGAGTCTTCTTCTGCTCCTTCTGTAAACCTTTGCCACAAGTCCCATGCTCCCCCACTCCCCTGACTATCTATATCAATCAAGGGAGGCTCGGGAACCATTAAATACGTCGGGTTAGCCACAAGGGTGCCCCCCCCCACCAATACCAGAGCCCAAACCAGTCTTGATTCATGAGTCTTGTCAGACTAGCTCATTTGGTAAGGAGCTCTTCACCTCCAAGGGCCATAGACCAACGTTCAACCGCGAGGTAACCCACACTCCTGGGATGATCTTCCTTGAATGAAAAAAGAGAAAATTTCTCCAGGCTAGACTTCTTAAGAAATATAAGGGCAATACTTTCAGGATGTGGTTAAATCTTGATCATGAAGTCGCCTCAATTGTCCATCGTGTAGGAACCGGCGAGGAGACGTAAAGTGAAGCTCCCCAGATATTCCCTCAAATCCTCCATCTGAGGTACGCCACAGTCAATCTCAGGATGTTGCAAGGGGGGGAAGGCAAACAAAGGGGCACAATCTCAGTCCGCTTTGAAAGAAAGTACAACCCGGGAACCGAAACCTCCAGCTCCACAGTTCCAGGAGTTACTGGCAAGCATAATTCTGGGGGGGCCAGGCTATTCAAACCATAGGAAGGGATCGGACTAAGCCCATTTCAGCACATAACAAGGCCACCAACGCAATAAAGAACCCCCAAGTAAGGGGAAGAGCAACCTCCATAAAGTTGGATTTGGTTATCGGATTCACATTGCAAATTGCACTGTGGCATATAGAGCCATCTAAGTGTAAAAATTCAAGTCGGCTTGGCCCCCAGGATCCATTTGGTTAGATCAGCATGTAGCGGAAAAAGGACATTCGCCCTAGATTCTGGGATGATTGGTTTGACGGCGTCAGGAGTTAAGGACCACCAGAGATGCTCTACCTCACTCTCCACAGCTTCCTCCTTCATATCTGGTAAAGCGACCCCTTTGGAGGTTAGATATTGCTTAGCAGCTCACAGCGTATCAAATATTTTAGGGCCATTTTTGGTATCTACCCACAGCCTCACTGGATAATGCAGCTGAGCCTTGATGTTCTTGCTTTTCAACTGTATAATGACTGACAAGACTTTTTTCCTCTTGGCCACCAATGGAGGGGAGTCCTGGTCCAGAAACACCCTAGTACCATCGAAATTAAGGTCTCTCTTAGCCCAGGCCAAACGGAGGATCTTTTCTTTTGTAGGGTATTTCAAGAACCTAATCAAGATAGCTCTTGGAGGAGTGCCTTGTTTGGGCTTCAGTGCAATAGCTCTGTGCGCTCTCTCTATATCTAGAGAGAATCCTTCCTCTAGTTGGAGCTCTGTGTGTGAAGCCAAGATTCCATATATCCAGCCATATCTTCTTGCTGTACTCTCTCTGGAATGCCCACCACGTGGACATTATTTTTCCTGGAATGGGCCTCCGCATCTTCAGCCCTAAGAGAGAGAGCGCTTTTTCTCTATGATATAGGTAGGCAATCGGTGACGAGAAGGCCATGCTATCAGTTGCAAACTTCTACGTGATGTTCCACCATCATTCTGGCCTCCAAGTTTTGAAATCCCGTTGGATATGAGAGACTTTGCTATCAATTTTAAGGAGCAAACTGATAATTTTCCTCGATTCCAACCCAGTGTGGGTTGACCCTGATTCAGATCCTGAGTCATCTTCTCCTGATCCAGATATAAATGACGACCGTGATGGGGCTGAACTAAGGCCTGACGTCAACGTTTCTTTCTCCACTGCTAATGTCTTTCCTGAGCCCGGCAGACCTCTTTTCTAGTATGCCCCATATCAAAGGTGTCTCACAATGCCACCTCGATGCTTTTCAGAATTGGATCATTTCTTCTGTGCCTGATTTAGGTTAGATTTCAGTGCTGGGGTGTAGAGTGGGGAAGCTAAGCTGCCATTCCCACCTCTGCATCACCGGAAGTCCAGCAGAAAGTATATTATGACCATTGGGTAAAAGAAAAAGTTTGCGAGCCAGGTGAAAAGGTTTTGCTACTGTTACCCACAACGGAAAATAAACTGTTAATAAAGTGGCAAGGGTCTTATAAGGTTCTTTGACGTACTGGCACCGTTAACCACGAGATTGAGACCCCTGACAGGAAATATCCTATTAAGATATACCATGCTAACCTCCTCAAGAAATGGGTTGAAAAAAATGCCAAAAGCTGCTTTGCTAGTTTTACCAGAAAATGAGAAGGAAGATATTGATGTAGCTTATGACAGACTGGAACAAACTGTAAATGCTTATGCTGTCAAGGTGAATGTTTCCTTAACCTCAGAACAAACTACATACATTCGTAATGTGCTAAAGACATTTAAGAGTGCTTTTACCACAGTACCAGGCCAAGCAAAAGGGGTTGAGCATATTATAGTGACAAGGAATGCTCGTCCTATTAGGCAAAAGACATACAGGTTACCAGAGCGGTTAAGAGCTGATGTGGTTGAGGAAATACAAAAAATGAAAGTATTGGGTATCATAGAAGAGTCGAGGAGTGCTTGGTCATCTCCAATGGTAATTGTAAACAAAAAAGAAGGGGGTGTTAGAATCTGCCTTGATTTTAGGAAACTTAATCAAGTGTCAGAATTTGACAGTTATCCTATGCCCAGAATAGATGATTTGGTGGACAAACTGGGAGTGCAAAGTATATCAGCACCCTCAATCTCACCAAGGGTTATTGGCAAATACCTTTAGCTAAAGAATCCAGAGATAAAACTGCATTTGCCACTTCTGTTGGATTCTATCAGTTCACCACAATGCCATTTGGTTTACATGGTGCACCAGCTACATTCCAGCGTTACATGGATATAATTTTATCACCTCACACTGGTTATTGTGCTGCATACCTGGATGATGTCATGGTGTACAGTCCAGACTGAAAAAGCCACCTGGAATGTCTACGAGCTGTTATCCAAGGTATCAAAAATGCAGGTCTGACTATTAATCCTACCAAATGTGCATTGGGCATGCAGGAAACCAGATATGTGGGCTATGTGTCAGGAAATGGAGAAGTTAAGCCAGAAAGTTCTAAAATAGAAGCTGTAGCTAACAGCCCTGTCCATGAAACAAACAAACATGTCAGGTCATTTTTAGGGCTGGCTGGTTATTATCGGAGATTTGTTCCCAACTTTGCTGAGTTAGCTACTCCCCTCACTGAACTCACGAAAAAACGGTACCCAAATAATGTGAAATGGACCCCAGAGTGTGATGAAGCTTTTCAAGTCATTAAGGCTGCATTATGTTCAGCCCATTTTAAGAAGCCCAGACTTTGAGAAACCATTCTTGTTACAAACAGATGCATCAGAGGTAGGCCTAGGTACAGTCCTGAGTCAAAATATAAATGGGAAAGAACATCCTGTTCTGTACATAAGTAGGAAGTTGCATGACAGAGAGAAAAGGTACTCCACCATTGAAAAGGAATGTTTAACAGCAAAGTGGGCCATGGAGTCCCTTACATTTTATTTACTAGGAACTGACTTTGTACTTATAACAGATCACAATCCTCTCTGTTGTCTTAACCAAATGAAAGATAAACATTCCAGGATCAAAAGGTGGAACCTGGCACTACAGCCATTTACATTCAATGTGATACACAAAGAGAAAATTACTCACCATAGTAATGTTGTTTCTTCTAATGAAGTCTTGCTGTATTCTGACATTATGCAGTTAGCCCAAGCACTTGAATTGCCCCGGGGAGGAAAGAGTTAACTCTATGTAGGAGCATAGAATGTTGCGCTTGAGCTCGGTTTTCAGACCTCTGTATCTGGTACTTACCAGTGTAACCGTCAGATTCTTATGAGCAAACTAACTAAGTACTAACTATGGAAACTGTGTAATATATGGCCAAAAGGCAACAATTTGGGTCCCAAAAGACTCAAGTAGAACCCAAGAAAAAGAGGTAGTGACAATATAATATATATATATATATACAGTATATATGTAAGCAATAATACCCGACAGAATTGAAGTGTGCCCATACACATCACCCTGGAGGCATTATTGCACTTAGAAAATGGGCTCTGTAGCTTTTTCCTATTGGATTTTAAAAAGTCAAGTAAAACAGTTAAAAGATATATTAATAATAAAGTTGAAATGTTTGCATAGTAAAGTAGTCCCAATATCTGTGCTGTTCCATCTGTTGTCCACTACCCCACCGGAATCTTGAAGTTAGCCCCCCCCCGACACAGAGTTTGTACTTACTGTGTCAACAGCAGTGCTTTTACTTTATTTGGGGTTGAAAAATGTATACTGCGTGATGTCGTTAATTATTTAGAGATGCAGCGTCACTTCGGTGTGCTTGATTACATGCAGCGTTACTTCGGTGTGGTTGATGACATCATACCGGAGTAAAGAGGCGTTTGAGCAAAAGTAATTTATTTCTTTTTTTATTTCTGTGTGCAGTTTTGGGTTATTTTCTTTATCGAAATTTATTTTATAGTCAGCGATTGATGTGTGGGGTTGGAGAGCGCAGGAAGGAGAAATGAGACAGGCGGCATCACGGACGAGTGAGGATACGTGAATGGCAACCGTGGATCTGTTTAGAAAGTCACGATTGCCCAGCCCAGAGCAGCATGTGAAAACAAAGGGAGATGGAGGAGCCAAAAAATACAGCAGGTACTGTTGCGTTTGGTACTGTAAGATGGGTGATAATTTTTTAAGTAGGGTACTGAGGACACAGGTGGCAAACTACTGAGAAGGGGCATAGGTGCTCTGTATGTCTCAGTCACGTAACCTTGCCAGCAGTTACTTTTGTGCTACGAGCTTCTATCCCGACGGTTTTCTCTGTGAATTGAATTTCTTTTTTTTTTTAATAAATAGGCTAGGTTTTGGGGATAGGGCACTGGAGTTGTGGGCAGGGTTGTGCGTGTCTGTCTGTGTGACTAGTTGGTCTTTCCTGTCGATTAGTGAGGGCAGAAAATGGCGGCAATTTTAAAGTTCAATTATGTGGTTTTAGCCAGTCAGGAACCAGGGTGGGCACTAGGATTCTTCAGTGGGTGAAGGGGTTTTGTGCTGGAAGTTTTTTATTTGCTGGGCGTCTATTGAAAGTTAATGTACCCCTGGCGAAGTGCCAGCCAATCAGAGCTCAGCAAATAAAAGCCCATTTTCTAAAGATATATATATATATATATATATATATATATATATATATCAAACATAACAACAGTAACAAAAGCAAATACCCCACCCTGAAGAGGGAGAGTACAAGGTACACCCCTGAGGTGCAACACTATACCTGCCAACCCACTTCCCAAAAACTAGGTTCCGAGGAAGGAGGCAGGGAGGGAGGTCAGAATACAGCAAGGCTCCATTAGAAGAAACAACATTACTACAGTGAGTAATTTTTTCTTCAAACAACATGAAGTCTTGCTGTATTCTGACATTATGCAGACTACCAAGCAGTTACCCCAGGAGGAGGGAATACAGAACCTACTTTGGGAACAGGATCTGCAGTACTGTTGTACCAAACCTAGCATCCCTCCTAGCCTGGATGTCCAGAGAGTAATGCTTGGTGAATGTATGGATTGTTTTCCAGGTGGCTGCTTTACGGATTTCTAATAAGGGAATATCTCTGGCTGCAGCCAGAGTAGCAGCTGTACCCCTAGTCAAGTGAGCCCTCATGCCTGGAGGGGGTGTTTTTCCCAATTTGTCATAGCAGAATTGTATACAAGAGACAATCAACCTGGCAATAGTTCTTTTAGTAGCAGGCTTACCTTTCCCCACTTCACCATAAGTGAAAAACAATTGAAGACAATCATTTCTGTGTGCTTTAGTATGAGCTATGTAGCAGCTAAGAGCCCTTTTAACATCCAAACTGTGTAATCTTCTTTCCCCTGAAGAAGAGTGGTCAATGAAAAAACCCAGGAAGAGACATAGACTGGTTCAGATAAAAATCTGATACCACTTTAGGTAAGAACTTCCTATTGGTTCTTAAGACCACCTTATCCGTACGGAAGGAGATGAAGTCAGGTTCAACTGACAGGGCCTGTAATTCACTGATCCATCTGGTAGAAGTAATAACTACCAGAAACACAGTTTTCCAGGTCAAGTACTTCAGCTCGGCCGAAGCCAGAGGTTCAAAGGGTAGCTGCATAAGCTGGGCAGTACAGATATTAAGATCCCAGGCTGGAGTAGGCTCTCAAAAGGGAGGGTTAATGTGAACCAGCCCTTTGAAAAACTTACTAAAAACAGGATGAGATGCCAGGGAAGAGCCCTTCTCTGCTGAAAGTAATGCAGAGACAGCTGCTAGGTGATCCTTCATAGTTGCAGGCCTAAGTTCTAGACCATTAAGATGAACCAGATAAACTAAGGCTGTAGCAATGCCTGCAGAGTCAGGCACAATGCTCTTCTGAGAACACCAAATGCTGAATCTTTTCCAGTTGGAATTATAAGTTTTACTAGTGGAAGGTTTCCTGGAGACCTTCAAAATAGCCAGGACTCCCTGAGAAAGATGCAGGCCTGCATATTCTAACTCTTCAAGAGCCAGGCCTTGAGGTTGAGAGACTGAAGGCTGGGGTACCAGATCCTCCCCTGAAAGGAGGTCAGGAGATTGTATCTCTTGGGAAGACACAGGGGACGTGACACTGCCAGAGACAGCAGCAGAGGATACCACGGCTGTCTGGCCCAATCTGGAGCCACCAATATCACTGTGCAGGGTTGAGATCTGATTTTGATCAGGACTCTGAATAACAGAGGGAAGAGAGGGAGGAAAGGCATAGAGAAACCTGCCCTTCCAATCCAGAATGAGAGCTTCCAGAAGAACAGTCCCTAGTGTCAAAAACACACTCAGCATGTCAGGCCCTCTGTTGTCACAGTGCCAACCTCCAAGCACAGTATTGTGAACAGGTAACAGAACAGGGTAACCCTCCTGTCTGCCTGTGGGTCTGAATCACCTTTGGTCTCAAGTTCTGGGGGGATTCAAACTGTGAACCTTATACTAGCATACCCAAATGTACAGGCTCAGATAATTCTGCTCTTCAGGGAATGCCAGATCTTTCACCTAAGGGCACCTAACCAGGTATCCAAAATGAACTCTGAAAGCCCTATGAGAGACCTTAGGTATATTCTTACCTTTTCCCAGTTCAGTAACACCATTAAGCTTATGAACAGTTGTCAGCTTTAACCATCTATACTTCACATGCAAAAGAAATAATTTCGAAGGCACACCAGGCAGTCTCTTTAAAATAAGAGGTTTACTTAAAAATGGATAAAAATATATAAAATGTAAACACAGAACACTATATCACAAACCATACAATCACTTAAAAGAAAACCAGGAAAAGTACAAACATAAACTCCTGCCACAATACAATTAGACTTTCCTATCTATTGTATTACCTTCTTACAATGCTTATAGTTAGATGTTGTTTCTAAGAGCCCACAGAGAAAATGTGACTAAAGATCAGACACAGAATAGCTTAAACCATCTCTCAAACACACCCGTTCCATGATGTCACCTAGCTCGTCCTTGTTAAATATAAAAAAATATACAAACAGGATGTCCTAATCAGGAGGTATATTAAATAAGGGGACATCAGCAAAAACTAATTTCCCAATATGACTCTTTAATTAACATCCTCCTCTTTGATCTCAAGCAGATCCTATTTTCCCCAGGATCAAAGGATATTTTAGTTTCCCAGCTTCAAAGGCAGGAGGCCATAAACATGGCCATAAAATGCAACTCCTCTAAAACGTCATAAAAGTTTACAATCCCTATATCCTGGCAGCTGGTCAGCTCCAATTAAGTCAGATGAGCAGGGGACCCTTAATTATGTCTCTCTAGTCTTTAATTACCTCCTGGTTTTGGGTTAACATCCTGTAGTTGAAACCTTGGTGGGGGTCATCCTAGGAGCACAGGATGTCTCATGATAGACAATCACATACTACATTTTTTATATTACAAAATCATAGAACAATCATAACCAGCTGGCCAAGCATCACACCTAGGACTGGAGGTCTGCAACAAAACAGAGGAAGTTGGTGATTGTCTGGGGCTGAAAGAGGTCTATCTCTGGAGTGCCCCATCTGGAGAAGATGACCTGAAGTATGGGAGGGTCCAGGGACCATTAGTGATGCCCCTGAGAAATTCTGCTCAGAGCATCTGCTAGTACATTGTCCTTTCCTGGAAGGTGAACTGCTATCAGGGAAGTCTGAAGAGAATAGGCTAGAGACCACATTTCCATGGCTTCTGTGCACAAGGCCATGGACTGAGTGCCTCCCTGCTTGTTGATATACCGCATTGTGGTGGTGCTGTCTGTCCTGACTTGGACCACCTTACCCCTGACTGATTCTGAGAAGACCTGAAGGGCTAGAAAAACTGCTCTGAGTTCCAGGAGATTGATGTGAAGGACAGACTCTTGTGGAGACCAGACCCCTTGTGCTGTAAGGGCTCCCAAATGGGCTCCACAACCTAGGAGAGAAGATTGAGGAGAAACCCCAGAGAACTGAGCAAGTCTTGAATGGTTTGCAGAGCTGACTTGACCTGGTCTGGTGACTGACCCACAATTAGCCAGTCATCCAGATATGGAAAGATGGAAATACCCTGCCTTCTGAGGTAGGCAACTGCTACTGCAAGGCACTTTGTAAACACCCTTGGAGCTGATGTTAGGCCGAATGGCATGGTTCTGAACTGATAGTGGCCTGAAGGCAACTCGAACCTGAGGTACTTTCTGTGGGAGCACCTGATAGGAATATGGAAGTAGGCATCCTTGAGGTCCAGGGATGCTAGCCAATCCCCTGGCCTTAGAGAGGGAAGAATTATTCCCAGAGTCACCATCTTTAATTTTGTTCTGAGATGTGTTTGTTCAAATACCTTAGGTCTAGGATGGGTCACCACTCCCCTGTCTTCTTTGGGGTAAGGAAGTACCTGGAGTACAGAACTTTGCCCCGTGTTGAGTAGGAACCTTCTTTACAGCTCTGAGAGCCAGAAGAGAGGACATCTCTGCTTCTAAGGCGAGGGTCTCTGGGATAGATGCAGGTGGAAAAGACCTGGCCCTCAGTTTTGGAAAGCTTTTGAAGCTGAGGGCCAGTCCCTGGCTTACTACCTCCAGGACCCACTTGTCTGAGGTAACAGACTTCCAGGTCTGGAAGTAGTAAGCCAGCTTGCCTCCTACTGGAATGGGGGAGTCAACCCGGCTGACATGTCAGTGTGTGTGCTTGGCAGGAGCCTTGGACTGGGAAGAGCATGCAGCCCTGCTCATCCCCCTCCTGCCTCTCCCTCAAAAGAACCCCCCTCTGTGGGAAGGAAGAGGAAGCCTGGGCTTGGTACAAATGCCTGTGGAAAGGCCTGCCCCTGCCCCTAGACTGCTGCTGCTTCTGAGGAGTGGCTTGCCTCTCTTTGGCCTGTGCACTCCTGTAGGTGGTCCTGTACTCATCAATTTTTTTCATGTAAGCCTCTGTCAGCTCCCCAGACAGAGAGGTACCCATTACAGGAGAAATCCATAGCCTTGGCCTGGGTATCCTGCGAAAGGCTAGTACATCTGAGCCAAGCATGTCTTCTGAGAGACACAGATGTAGCCATGACTCTTGAAGCCACATCACTGGAGTCCACAGCAGCATGGAATTACACTTTGGATGCTTCTATTCCATCAGCAGCCACCTCCTCCAGCTCTTTGGCTAGCTGGGGGGAGGCCTTTTTAGCCAGTTCCAGAACCGTATCCCACCTGGATTTCTGGTACCTGGCTGTGTAGGCCATGTAATTTACCTGCCTGAGTCCCAAAGAGGATGCCAACTATTGTTTCTTAGCTATGGCATCAACTTTCCTGGAGTCCTTGTCCGGGGTGTGTGTGTGTGTGTGTGAAGCCAAAGGTATGTTAGCCCTGTCACAGGCTGCAGCCTGCACTATCCCAACATGGCTGCAATGAGTGTATAAGAACTCCATACCAGAGCCTGATAACATATACCTCCTGTCCATTCTCTTATCCACAGGAGGTAAGGAGTTAGGTGTTTTTAAAAGTTTTTGTGTCTGTTTCCCCAAGGACCTGTGAATAGGGATAGAGAATCTTTTGGACTCTGGGATGTCCACCATTTCTACAAAATTAGGCTCTTCCTCCTCCTCAGCAGCTTCAACCATAGGGAGCTGGAGGGTTTCAGCCACCTTCTTGTAAAACAAGACGTGTGAAAGGGACTGAGAAAGCCTGGGAGGGGAGACATTGGAGGGTCTGTCCGGGGAGATGTCCAGTTCAATGGGCACATCCAGACCTTCATAGTCATTACCTTCATCCTCATCATCAAGATATTCTTCTTCTTCTCCCTCTCCCTCCCACTCCTCATAGAAAGCATCCGAATCGTAATCCGATGAAGTCGGATCTGACCGAATCGACTGCCTAACCGATGGTACCAGTTCGGACGGAACCGGATGAAGTGATTGAACTATACTAATTGCTTTGGCTATCTCATCAGAGGTTAGAGAACACGGTGTTGGATCCAAACTGGCTGACTTACACTTCTTTTTCGACAGAACCGACCCCTCGGAGTCGGACCTCCTTTTGTGCGAGGAGGTATTGCCTAGGTCAGTAGGCACCTCCTCAGGTTCGGCCGTAACCGAACCCGGCTGGCCATCTGGATCTACAGACGTCTCTGCCTCCCTTTCCTTCAGCCTACTCAACCGTTTTTCAAGAGTGGCCTTAGGGATGTTTTTGCAAATCTGGCAGTCTGTTTTGAGGTGGTCAAATCCCAGACAATAAACACAGATGAGATGGTGGTCGGCCTTGGCAAAGGCATCCCCACACTCAGTACAGTGTTGAAACCCAGTGGGGTCGGGTTTTTTCTTGGGTTTCTCAGACATGGCCAATGTATCAAATTACCCTTAAAGATTTCCTTTCAAGCCAGGTAATAAAGAATCGATCAGTTATGAACCGTGTCACTGGTTCCGTAAAAGAACAAGAAAAAGTAAGGTTCTTTTGAAACCGATCGGCACCAGAACACCACACTAATCCCAGAAAAATAATAAAAATAATCAGACAAGCCGGTTCCTAACCAGACTGACCGATGAAGAACCGAGACAAAAACACAATTTCCACAAATTGTAAAACAGCGCAAGTCACCACCTATCTTCCCTACTACCTGTACCATAGACAGAGGCTGGAAATCTGAAAATAATAAACAAATCGGTTTAAAACTGATGCTTTCTTTAAACTTTACCGAACCGAAGCAGGGGAAATCTCCAGAGCGACTTCACTGTAGGCAGAGTAAAGAATCTGACGGTTACACTGATAAGTACCAGAGACAGAGGTTTGAAAACCGAGCTCGAGTTCAACATTCTATGCTCCTGCATAGAGTTAACTCTTTCCTCTCTGGGGCAGTTCAAGTGCTGGGGCTAACTGCATAATGTCAGAATATAGCAAGACTTCATGTTGTTTGAATTGGGTAAAAACAATAGCAATCCTGATTTTCTGCCAAGATGTGGATCAGGAATTGAGGGTTCCAAAGGTTGAAAAACAAATGGATGAGTTTAAACTTTACTGTTTGCTGTACTGTTATAGAGAAAAGGATAATGCACACGTGCTTAATTTCTGAAAGCTAGAAGCTATTATTATAGACTTAATAGAACGTTTTGGAAACCTCTTTAAAAAAACAGGTTCCCTCTTAAGGAGGGGGTGTATGTGACAGGGTGGAATAGGACCCTGTCCCAGTTGTGGAGAAAATGATTAAATGCAAGGATCTGTCCTTTCCTGTCTCTTGTCTGTCTGGTTGCACAACCAAATTTTCCTGTGAGACCTAGGATTTGATCACAACCCGATAGTCTCACAATTATTTGCCTCTCACTGTCTCTCAGTCTTCCCTTGCTGTTTGTCTTTTCCTCCCTTGCATATCTGCTGACATAAAAAAATATATGCAAATCATTGTATGGAAATGTAACTGATATTGGGATCCCTCTGTATAGAAATTATATAGTGTTAATTTTTGAAATATATATAATAATAATTTGAGATGATTGCAAAAAGCTATTGGAAACTCAAGAAGTTACCTTAGTGCAAGTTTTAAGCCTTTTGCAGAAGACCTGTGGAAAAGGGGCCTCGGCTCAGGCACACTGAGTTCTTGCCAGCACCTGCCCAAAACATACAAGAACACTGTGGAAGATGCTTGTTAAGAATGGGGGGTTGTAAGGACTTATAAGACAGAGCTGCAATTGCATGTTAGTTGGACACACAGAGATTGAAGGAAAACTCTGATGAATCTACTGTTTATTCTTCCTTTGCAAATAGTTATTCTGAACAAGTTTATTTTTTTATGTTACTGCTAATGTAGATAAATATTTTTGGTGAATTCTACAACTGCTCCTGGTTTTCCTATGCTTCCTGACCTGTGCCTCGATGACACGGTGGGGCTGGTTTTAGCCCAAAAAGAGACAGAGAATGTATTTTGTTTCTCTACTAACATGCTAAGTTGACAATATTGGACACGCCAGATTATGAATGCACCCCCCCAACCACCTGTCTCCCCACACAACACAGAAAATTAAACAAACAACAAAAGGTGTGAGCAATCTGAGGCCTTGGGGCAACTGTCCCGGCCCCTCCTTAAATGGCACTTCTGGGCATTAGGATTGTTCATGGGGTGGTGCAGTCATCCACTGGATGAAAGTAGTGTGCTGGGATATAGGTGGTGAGATCACTAAAAGTTGCTATTGAAGGTGTTCGCTACGTTCATGTCACCCTCGATATGGGACCCATCAATGAGGATGGAGTGAGGAAGTGGTTTGTGGCAGTTGCCTAAAATATAATTGATCCCTCTCCAAAGGGATTTAGGTGATTTGAAGGAAGAAAGCAGTTTGTTTTTGTGGTAGTTAGCCTTGGCGGCTCTAAACTGATTTTTTACTGTTTCTAATTTCCTTGTATTTTTGAAGGAGTGTGTTTAGGCCAAGTTCACAGTATTGTGACCAGACTCTGTCGCGTTCCCTTATTAGAGACATGAGGTTAGGAATGAACCATGGTTGAGAGGTTCCTTTCTTGGTAATTGTTTTGTACAGTGCCACTAGATCACAGATTCTGTTGAAGTGCATTATGAAGTAGTTTAATGCAGCATTAACGTCCTGCATCTGCTGCAGAAAGGCGAGTCCATCTGCTGAAGCATAGCTTGCAGCTGCAGGGCCTTATGGAAGTGGAACACTCGTGCCCTAGAGTGAGAGGGAGCAGCAGGGGGTATTTTTGCAGACCATCGGCAAATAATTGGGGAGTGGTCACTCAGGAAGTCAGGAAGAACTTCCATGTGGAGGATCTTTTCTGGGTGGCTGACCAACACCCAGTCTATAAGAGATGCAGTCCCAATTTTGTAGTTTATTCAGGTGGGTGAGGATATGACCTGTGTTAAATAGAGGCTGGCAATCATATCACGGTGACTTTTACTGCTGCTAGCTAGCCAGTTACAGTTGAAGTCTCCGAGTACAATTTTTTCACGGTGGGGAATTAGGCTAGTAATGGTGTCATGGAGATGGTCAAACCCCTGTGGGACACTATTGGAGGGGATATACGCTACAAGGAGGACTAAGTTCCTTTTCGCCCCTAGCTCCAAGGGCAAGATCTATGGCCAGACATTCCGCATCTGTGGCTATTGGGAGAGGGTAGTAAGCCTGGCAGCTTTAAGGTGGAATTTTACCAACAGCAGGCATGCCCCTCCTCTTTTATGAGCCCTATCTTGCCGAAACATGGTAAATGAGTCAAGGCTTATCTCATTATCTGTGATCTTCGGGGTGAGCCATGATTCTGTCACAACTAAGATATCATAGCTGGAGTTGAATACCCATAACCTTAATTCATCCAATTTAGGTAGTAGACCTCCAGTGTTAGCATGAGCCACTTTCAGGAACCCCTTGCTGAAGTCAGCAGGGAAGGTGGGGCCAGGGTTATGATGTGTATTTCCAGCGAGGGTGAGGAGTAACAGAATGACTTGGCATGCTATAAGGTGGAATTTAGTGATCTTAAGTGTGGCTGACACAGGATTTCCTTTCCTGTATCTGTGCAGGCAACCTAGTTCAACAATGGGTGAGAGTAGCAGGTGAGGGGAGGGCAAAGTGAGGTTAGGGAGTTTGGAGAGACAGGGGTGGGGGAGATGCTATAGAAGCCATGCCAGAGTGTGCAGGTGCCTACGGAGAGTGGGTTGTGCATGTTTAATAGAGTGGGTTAACTAGAATGGTTAGACATCTAAGGGCCACCACGTCCCACCAGGCTAAGAGCAGTCATGAAAAGAGCCCAATCATAAGTGGGCTGGGAGTGTTCATAGCGGGGGAAAGCCCTTGGGAGGGAGGATCCACAATGCAGTGTTTGGGGATGATCAGCTAGGTAGCTCCTTGTATCCTGGTAGCTGGACTGGGACAAACCAAAGGAGGCAGGCCAGGGGTGTGCAGGGATGGAGAGGGTGACACCAAGTGAAGTTAGAGAGTGGGTGTTCGAAAGTGGCTGATTGGGTTTCAACCAGTGATACTTTAAATGAAATACCACCTTAGGGTGGAAGGGTGGCTGGGGAGCGTGGTTGGGCAGGAGAATGCGGTACCGTGGAAAGCATGGCATTGCTCCTCAGTGCAGTACCTTAGTGTTAGCAGCCTGTTGTGCTGGGACAGGTAGGGTGAATCTGGGCCCTCACGACCCTCTGCAGGAGCCTCCGGGGGATCGAGAATGCTGTGAATACTGTGGAACAGAAGCATTTTATACTCCAGAAACACAGTGAGACAGGTAATATGATCTGCAGGAGGGGAAGGGGGGCTGCTCTGTAACATGTTAATTCTCCTGAGTGCTGGGAGTTGAAGTCCAGCTACTGTTGGGACACACAGGTAAGCCCAAGCTACACACTGAGAACTGCTATTCTTTATCAAATACATGTACAAATAGTAATAGGCATACAACACTCTGCCTCTTAAGGTATGGCAGCAGAAGGCAAATAAGCACAAGAAATGTAGCCTAGGGCCAGTGCTAAAACCATCAATTAATGTCTGGCAGACAGAAAAGTCATTGAGTTCATTGATTAAAAATGGTGCTGGATGCCAGACTGGTGGTGCTGAGGGTTGAGGAGCTGGATGCCACACCAGCAACCCACATTTGGGAACTAGCATGGGCCGCTGGGGGTCAGCGGGGAGGAGATGGATCGAGCATCCGACGGACAGCTCTCCATCTCCAGGGAGGAGGCATATTATCGGTTGGCACAAGCCTGATCCCTGGCAGAGGCTGGGGCGCAGTGCTATGCTGCCAAAACACTAGTGGAGTGGATGCATTCAGATGCTTGGCAGGGCCACGCATAGCTGCATGCACAAGCTCACTGCAGGTGTCACTGCATGCCTGGCTTCTGCAGGGGAAAACCAGAAAAAAATGAAAGACCCTGGTGGCTGGTCATTGTGGTTTGATGGCCTTCCCAGTCATGCTCCGTTCCTGAGGTAACGCCCCAAAACTGGATCCTTGTTGGTGGGTGGGGGTCCCCGCTGCCCCACCACAGGGAATAAACCGTGGAGGTTACAGGGGTAAAGGCCTGAAGGAATGGAGATGTTGGATGGCAACTGGATGAGAGCCGACCAGAGCCAGGATGGGGGAGAAAATCAGAATAAAAAAAAATGGTGCTGGATGCCTAGGACGCACCACCAACCACATGATCGAGTCTCTACTCTTCAGTGCAGTACCTTAGTGTTAGCCTGTTGTGCTGGGACAGGGAGGGTAAAACGGGGCCCTCACAACCCTCTGCAGGAGCCTCTGGAGAGTCAAGAATGCTTTGGAGGCTTAGTGTTAGCAACTTGTTGTGCAGGGACAGGGAGAGTGAATCCGGGCCCTCAGGACCTTATGCAGGAGCCTCCAGGGGGTTGGGACCACTGTGGAGGCTTAGTGTTAGCAGCCAATTGTGCTGGGATGGGTAGGGTGAATCCGGGCAATTCACAAGCCTCTTCAGAAGCCTCCAGGGGGTTGGGAACGCTGTAGTTTTGAAAACAAATCCATGCAGATCATTGCATAAAGTCATAGGTTATGTACAGAGAGAAACCAGATAAAACTGGTAAATGGTAACAATTGAATTGAACTGCAAAGTCAGACCATAAAGATCTCTTAAACTGATTAAACTTGGGAAGATTCAGCAGAGTATCAGGCAGTTTGTTTAACCAGTTAGTGGTCCTGACAGAAAATGAATGCTTGCCAAGCTGAGCACACTATAAAGGAGGCTTAAGGGCATTCCTGTCCATGTTCTGGTGTTGTATTGGTTGGAGGTGCTGCAGAAGCAGTTTGTTAAAGCAGGAGGTGTTAGTCCCAAGGGGACCTTTCTGGCAAGCAAACAGGTCTTGAGCTTTATTCTGCTGGATAAAGGTAGCCAGTTAGTGAAAGCATAAGACATACAACTATGAGTGCAATTATCTGCACCAAGTACACAGCAGCATGCCTTATTATACATCAGCTTTACTGTTTAGCACCGTGTCGCACGCAGCTGTGTAGGCATGGAGCCCATAATCTATAAGTGACAGAATGGAGCTGGCCACAATAAGGCATCTAGCATTACAAGTGAGATTGTCCAGTTACAATACAGGGCACCCAGTCTTCGCTTAACTATAGCCACCAGATTGTCAGCATGAGGGCAAAAGATAAGGTGTCTTCCAGAGTTGCTCCACAGTATTTGAAAGTCTCCACCTGTTCAAGGTTTTGTCCTTTGCCGTTTTGGATGAGAACGGTTGTAACTTTCCTCTTCTGTGGGAGGCTAGAGAAGAGCATATTCTTTGTTTTTTTGTAATGGAGGACCAGTTTGTTGTTGGAGAATCAACTTTCTAGTGACATAAAGTTATTTTGCAGAGCAGTGGTAAAACTGTCAAGGTCAGGGTTTTTGGAATAGATAACTATCATCAGCATAGAGCAGTATGTTGGCTGTCTGACAGGCACTGGGCAGTTGATTTATGAAGAGGCCAAATAGGACAGGGCCCAAGATGGATCCCTGGGGGACAGCAATAGATACTCCCCTAATGCTGGACAAAGATTTATCGATCTTCACATGCTGGGAGTGACTAATTACATGGCTGTGGAACCAGTCATCTGTGTTCTGTGACAAATCTAGGACAATTAGTTTGTTAAGTAGGGGCTTATGGTTGATCAGGTTAAAAGCTTTAGTAAGGACGATATATGTAGCTCCAATGAGGTCACCATTATGAAGGGCCTCATAAACATAGTTGGTGTATTCCAGCAGCACCCTGTTGGTGCTGTGTGTAGCTTCTAGAACCATGTTGCTCCACACACTGGACAATGTATTGTTCGAGGTATGTGACAAGTTGGTCACAGACTATTCTCTCAAGGGCCTTGGGCATGGAGGGGAGAATAGAAATGGGTCTGTAATTGGCAAAGCTAGTGTGATCTCCTCCTTTGAAAACTGGTGTAGCCAATGCGAATTTCCACTTCTCAGGGAACTGTGAGTAGCACAGGGAAAAGTTAAAAATTCTGGAGATGGTGTGGAAATTTTCCTCTACCACCAGAACAAGAAGTTTTATATCAACCAAATTACTCCTACACCTAGTTTTACGAAGTACCCTGCTGATGTATTTTGAAGTGTCTTTGACTAAAACAACCTTAAAGTAAAATTTAGGTTACCCTGTTTCAGAGCCCACCATCTGGAAGGCTTTGGGACCTGGTTCCCTGGCATGATGAAACTGAGGTCAGTAAAAGCTGTGTTGAAGTAATTGCCAATTTCAATGGAATCAAGGACCTCTCAACTCTCCACCATGAGCATTTGAGGAGAGGTTTAACTCCCTTAGCAAGGAACTCTGAGACGTTGTCCCAAAATCTTTTGCCATCACTGCAGTTCTGGGCCTGATTTCAGATTGGGCCTTTATAATTATACTGGTGTGCTTATTGTGGGCTTCCTTGTGTCTTTGCAGATGGACAGGGGACCCAGTTTCCCTGGCCACTGCCCACAGATTGCCCCACTGCCTCATGCAGGCAAGGAGCTCAGAGGTGATCCATCCAGATGGTGTTCCAGCCAGATGCACAGTCTGTCTCTGCAGCAGCTCCACCAGTACCCAGTCGGCTATTCTCTGCAGATAGACTGATAGACACAGACTGATTTGGTCAAAGCCCAGCCTCTGTTGTTCACTGGGGAATGTCAGCTCCTCACTAGTCCACTGGGCTGACAATCACTCAGGCCAGGCTGGAGGTCCATCACACAGGAAATGACTAACCAGAAATTTGTGCCAGTATTCCTGCAGTCCTCTTTTGTTGCAGGAGCTACGGGTGGCTCCCTTTCCAGGTTCTGTAGCCTAAGTGGCTGAAGATGCAACCCTGACCCCTGTTGCTATGATCTTGGGAATTAGAGTACACCACAATGGTGGTGTTCCAATGTTCCTAGGGGTTCTTGACTGAAAAGTGCATTTCAGACAGGGCTCCTGGCCTTAAAACATCCACAGATGCCCATCTTTGCTGGGGCTCAGTCATACAGTCCTGTCCAGCAGAGGCATTCAGACTGCTGGTTGAGCATGGCTGCCTGCAGCAGGCAACCACACTTTGATGTGTGGCAAGGAGCCACAATCATGCTGGCACAGGAGGAACCAATGAAATCCAGCTCTCCATCCCCTTCCTCCTGCTGCTCTCCACTCCAACTGCCACAACGTTGAAGAATTCAGGGCCTGAAGATAGTAAGCAGAAATGGTAGCAGCCTGGTTGGGCTCTGAGGAGCAAAAGGCAAGCCACCTCACACTGGGAGGCAGTTACATTTAGTAATGTCTTTTTGTACCAGGATTAGTATGTCATTCACACAAATGTAAAATTACACATATCCTCATAATGCAAGCATCACAAGAAATATATGCAAATCAGCATGACGGAGTTTAGACTGGATCCACTTTAAACAAGAGTGTGTGGTACCAAATGACCTCTCATGCATTTCACAAAGGCTGAAAACAAAAGACACAGACAGAGGTTTCATCCTACACAGGACTTATCAGTGTACCTATTCTGAAACAGCTCAGGAGAAGGATGAACTCTTCATATGTTTTGGCCTTACTAATTTGGGTCATGGTGGAGCCCAAAATAGGAATGCAATCTAAAAGACAAAGAACCTCAGAACAAAAGCACCACACATTCTTGCTTAAAGTGGAACCAGTCTAAACTTTGCCATGGTGATTTGCATATACTTCCAATGATGTTTTGCATTATGGGGATATGTGTAATTTTACATTTCTTTTAAACCTGGCTTTATTGCCAATGCCTTTTCCAAGTAACCCTTGTCTCAGTGCATTTGAGCCGAGGAGCTTTGTCTTTTAGATTATGTTCTTATTTTGGGCTCCACCATGACACAAACCAGTAAGACAAAAATATATGGCTGGTTCAACCTGCTCCTGGGCAGTTACAGATGAGGCACATTGATGATACCGGTTTATGAATGATGTATGTGTCTGTGTCCTCTATTTTCAGCTTCTGCAGAGTGGGTGAGAGGCCATTTGGCACCACACATTCTTGATTATAGTAGAACCAATCTTAAACTATTTCATAGTGATTTGTATATAATTCCCATTATGCTTTGCATTATGGGGATATGTTTAATTTTACATGTCTCTGAAACATGGCTTTATTGCCAATGCCTTTTCTGGGTATCTGTCTCAGTGTTTTTATGCTGAGGTTGTTTGTCATTCAGACAAATGTAATTCTCTAAAAAGCCTCACCAATTCAGTGGTACTGCATAGTCAGGGTCTCTAGTTTTCTTCTGCACTTCTCCTAGGCTTCTGTGGCAGTGCTTGTTCATTCCTGCGGGATTAATTATCCATTTCTATGACAAAATGCAGTCCTACCATTGGCTTAAATATGATGTGATGTCATCAATAGCATCTCATGCTGACCACAAAGAAGGGGCTTCAGGACAAACAATGAGGAGAAAATTAAACTAACCTTAAAGTAATAAAGTAAAAAAAACACGTCTATGAAATAAATGATGAAACAAGCCAATTTGTTTCCACAACTTTTTTTACTGCTGCTGCTGCTAGGTCACCTGAGTGGCCTCAGTAATGTTAACCCTTCTTCACTGTCAGCCTTCCCACAGATCTTGGTATCATCAGCAAACAGGCTCATTGTGCCCCAGATACCGTCTCCTATGCTACAGACATACATATTAAACAGAAGTGGTCCCAAGACCGACCCCTACGGTGCCCCACTAGTCACTGCCCTGTCCTCAGAAAACATACCATTTAGAACTAATCTCTGGGTTCTGTTAGCCAGTTTTTGACCCATCCAGTAATTCTTTCTGTATCCCCAGAGAAGGGCCCTTCAAGTTCCAGAAAGGAATAAGCAAAGTAAATGGCAAGGAACTATTTATCAGGAATGGTGTGTCAAAAACAAGGGTACATGGATTTAAGCTGGCAGGAGAGAGATTCGGGAGACAGAAAGTTTTACTTTACAGAAAGAGTGGCTGAGCTGCGGAATAGCCTATAGCCATTTAACCCACCTTGTATTCTCCCTTACCACCGTTTACTGCTGTCTCTTTCTTTTTACAGCCATGAAACCAACCCCAGATTCTCCCTCTTCACTGATTACTGCTGCCTGTTTCTGCCCGGCAGGTGAGAAGGATTTGGAGACATGAATGGAGTTTGCTGCTCCTTTAGTGTAAGACTGGCAATGCTCCAAAGTAGAGAAAAGAAAACGTCCAGAAGAAAGCCTCCGGCACCATGCACTAGGGACTATTCGTTCGTTCGGGTCTGCAAACCATGATGCTACTGCCCAAGAGTATTTAACGGCCTTAGAGGACATTTTGGGGAGTACTGAGTCAAATGAGGACCTGATGTGGAAACTCCGGTCGACCAGGCAATGGAAAGGAGAGCCTCTGTCTGCCTTTTTGAACTGCATTGAAAAGACACTGCAGGGAGTGTTGTGAAAGGGAGGTGTGACCTCTCAGGATGTGAACCGCGTGCAGTTGGAACATATGCTCAAGGCTGCCTGCCATTCTACAGTGATGATTATCAAATTACACTTGGCTGAGAGAAAGGATGCCCCCCCAACTCACAGTGAGCTTATGAGAGAAGTCTGAACAGCTGAGGAAGAAGAAGAGTGATGGGGTGGAGGGGGTGTCAAGTGGGATGCCCCAGGGGTCAGTACTGGGACCCCTCTTTTTATGTTGGCTTGCGTTTGCACGCCAGCCAACATCTTGTGGTAGTAGCAAATTTGGAAGCGTGGTCACTGTTGGGCAAATGCAGTGCACACATCAATAGGTGTGTCCCTTATTCCCCAATCAGCCAACAGCAGGCGCTGACATCATGAATCACTAATGTGGTCACCAGATCTAACAAAAGGTTTGCTGCAATGAGAGCGAAGCTCTCATGCAGTGTGACCTCAACACGCCTCCTGACGAGCACACAACATGGCGGCAGTGACTGTCGCCACCTCCTGTCACAATGCCGACAGGGGAGCCTACTCCCCATCAGCATAATGAGCCCCCTCCCATTTAAAATGTATGCTGAGGGGGTGCCCAACGCCCCTCGGCATCCGCAGCGTTAACAGTTTTCTTTGCCAGGGCCAATCTCTGTCGGTGTTTGTCCCCATCCCGTTTATTTTGCCGACCAGAAGCCCTCCCCATCATCATAATGTCTCTCCGCTTTTGTTCTGTGCTGAGAAATTGCCCAATCCCTCGACTATGTACCCCTCGACATGTGCCGATGGGGTGCCCAATCCCCAGTCGGCCACAGCATCCCACCCCAAAAAATATTAGGTGGCACGCTGGGAGCCCACCCCAGCGAGCCAAATACCCTGCAAAAGAAAAACCATCCCACAATGCTTTTTTTTTGGAAACCTGTAAAAAAGAAAACGGTCCCTCGCAGTATCGCTGCTCATGCCCACCCTCTGCACACCCTGCCTCCTCACACCCCCATCACCCCATACTTACCTCTGGAGTCCAGCGGGACGATCTTCGGTGGACCAGGAACACGTCTGCACTCTTCAAAGCCGACCATGAACTGAAGAAATGCCGGTAAGCTGTATAATGGCATAAATAGGGTTTTTTCAACTTTGGTGCATATCTCAGCCATTTTTGGGAATTTTGGCACCACATCTTCAACATGGGGTTATTGGGACCCCTCCTTGTGAATTCAGGCACTGTCATGGCGTTATTCCATCCCAAAAGGTGATTTTGTGGTCACTGTGTGGAATCACCTTTCGGGACCGATTAACAAAACGAAAGTGCCACTGTTCATGAGTGGGGCTCTCAAAAAGCCTATGTTGAAAATTTGGTGGAAAAAATCCAAAAAATGGCTGTTTTACATGCGTGCGTTGCGCAGTTTCACGCACACTCATAACTTCGTGAATTTGTAATATTTTCACTCCAGATTTTCAACACTGGCATCTTACCACACCTCCTTATGAACAGTACAGCTATCATTTTACATATCCTGGCCAAAATGTGTTTTCGCACATCCGGCGCAGAATAGCGCTGTCGCTGTGTGAAATCAGTTTTTGGGACAGTTTGAGGAAATGACGGTGACACTGTTCATGAGAAGAACTCCTAAAATGCCTATGTTGAAAATTTTCTGATGAAATTTCATAAAATGACTGTGTTACAAGTGTGCGTTGCGCAGTTTCCACACACCCTTGTAAGTTCACAAATCTGCAATACTTTCATGCCACATTTTCAACACTGGCATCTTTTCACACCTCCTTATGAACAGTACAGCTGTAATTTTTCACATCCTGCCCTAAATGTGTTTTCGTACCTGTGGCACACAATGGTGTGGTCACTGTGCAAAATCAACATTTCAGACAAATTAACAAAATCACAGTGCCACTGTTCATGAGGGGAGGTCCCAAAATGCCTATGTTAAACATGTGGTTAAAAAAATCTCAAAAATAATTGCATTACGGATGGAAAAATTACTCACCTTAGTAATGTTGTTTCTTCTAATGGAGTCTTGCTATATTATGACTATTGCAGTTTGCCCCAGCCTTAGAACTGCTCCGGAGGTGAAAGAGTTAACTTCCATGCAGAGCATGGAGTTTAGAGCTCAAGCTCGGTTCAGAAGCTCTGTTTGGCTGGTTTCAAACCGAAACCGTCAGATCTTTACGAGCAAAACTCACTAAGGTTCTGTGTGGAAGCTGTAACCTACACTACCAACTGGCTACTAATATATTAACACATTTTGCTGGTCCCAACACAAAGACTCAAGTCAGTGGACCAGAAAATTAAGATAAAATAACTAAATAAACACAACACCCAAACATGAAAGAGGGCATCAATAAATGCCAACAGAGGACTACCCACCCCATACCCCAAAGTAGGAGTTCTGAGAGGGGCAGGCTGGGGGGGAGGTCATAATATAGCAAGACTCCATTAGAAGAAACAACATTACTAAGGTGAGTAATTTTTTCTTCAAACAACATGAAGTCTTGCTATATTATGACTATTGCAGACTACACAGCAGTACCTCCATGGAGGAGGGACAGAACCTACTTAGGGAATAGGCTCTGAAGCACGGCTGTGCCAAACCGAGCATCCCTCCTGGACTGAATATCCAGGGAGTAATGCTTGGTGAAAGTGTGTACTATCTTCCAAGTAGCTGCCTGACATATCTCCAAGATAGGGATGTCTCTAGCAGCAGCTAGAGATGCAGCTGTACCTCTGGTAGAGTGAGCCCTCAGGCCTGAGGGGGGAACCTTACCCAGCTTTTGATAGCAAAATTGGATACAAGAAACGATCCACCTGGCAATGGATCTTTTAGTGGCAGGTCTCCCTTTCCCAACCTCACCATAAGTGAGAAACAGTTGGAGGGAGTCAAACCTGGGACCCTTGGTATGCTCTATGTAGTAACTTAGGGCCCTCTTAACATCTAAGCTGTGCAGCCTCCTCTCACCAGAGGAGGAATGGTCAGTGAAGAACACTGGAAGTGAAATAGATTGGTTAAGGTGGAAATCTGAAACCACCTTAGGCAAAAACTTCCTGTTAGTCCTGAGGACCACTTTCTCCCTGTGAAAGGAAATAAAGTCAGTTTCTACTGATAAAGCCTGTAACTCACTTATACGCCTGGCAGAAGTGATGGCTACCAGAAATACAGTTTTCCAAGTCAAATACTTAAGCTCTGCGAAGACAGAGGCTCAAAGGGAGTTGCATTAGCTGAGCAATGCATACATTAAGATCCCAAGCAGGGCAGGGTCCCTGAATGGAGGATTGGTGTGAAGCAATCCTTTAAAAACTGAAAATACAGGATGAGCAGAGAGAGAGAGGGCTTCCCTGCTGAAATGAAGGCAGAGACAGCAGCCAAGTGAACTTTCAGGGTGGCTGGTCTCAGTCCCAAAGAATTAAGATGGACCATGTAGTCCAATACAGTGGGTAGATCAGCAGATTCTGGGGAAACATGCTTCCCAGAACACCATATGGAAAACCTTTTCCACGTGGAGTTATAGGTAGCCCTGGTGGAAGGCTTCCTAGCAGCCTTCAGGATTTCGAGAACACTTTGAGAAAGTTGCAAATCAGCAAACTCTAACCGCTCAAGAGCCAAGCCTTGAGGTTGAGTGATTTGAGACTCGGATACCAAACTCTCCCCTGAGCACAGGTTAACAGATTGTGGTTCCTGGGGAGACACAGGGGAAGATGGACTGCTAAGGACAGAAGGAGTGGGTACCAGGGCTGTCTGGCCCAGTCTGGAGCAATCAGGATCATTTTGCAGGGCTGAGACCTGATTTTGACTAGTACTTTGAACAGGAGAGGAAGGGAAGGCATAAAGAAACTTCCCTTCCCAATCGAGGAGAAAGGCATCCAGGGAACTGAGCCCAACACTGGGGGCCTGCAACAAAACAGTGGAAGCTGATAATGTCTGGGGCTGTGAAAAGATCTATCTGAGGAGTGCCCCATCTGGCAAACACTATCCCCAGTACTAGGGGATCCAGTGACCATTCGTGATGGCCTGGGAAATCCTGCTGAGGGCATCTGCCAGGACATTGTCCTTGCCTGGGAGGTGAACTGCTGTGAGGGAAGTGTTCAGGAGTAAGCCAGAGACCACAACTTCATCACCTCGGTGCACAAGGCCGAAGACCAGTGCCCCTGTTTGTTGATGTACCACATTGTAGTGGTGTTGTCTGTTCTGACCTGTACCACCTTGTTCTGAACAGATGCAGAGAAACCTGAAGTGCTAGAAAACAGCTCTGAGTTCCAACAGATTGATGTGGAGCAGAGATTCCTGTGGGACCATAATCCCTGGGTGGAGAGGTCGCCCATGTGAGCTCCCCATCCCAAGAGGATGCATCTGTAGTAAGGTCAAGAAATGGGACAGAGGATGAAAGGCACCCCTGTCTCAGACTGCTCTGATCCTGCCACCACTGAAGGGCCTGGATCAGGGTTCGAGTCACTGGGATTAACTTGGATAGGGGATCTCTTCTTTGAGACAGAAAGCTCTCAAATGGAACTGAATGTCCCTCATCTGAAATCTTGCTCCTTGCACCACAGCTGTGGAGGCAGCCATGTGCCCTAGGAGCTGCAGGAAATGCCTTGCTGGTTGAGAGACCTGCAGAGTGAAGGAGGCGGCCAGGGCCACTAAGGTCCTTACCCTTTCCAAGGGAAGGAAGGCTCTGGCCTGCTTGGTATTGAGTTCTGCACCTATAAAGGTGAGTACCTGGACAGGTTCCAAAACTGACTTTGGAAGATTGAGAAGAAATCCCAGAGAGGTAAGCAGCTGCTGGGTAACTAGCAGGTGTGATTTGACCTGGTCTGGAGACTGACCCACAATGAGCCAGTCGTCCAGGTAGGGAAAAGAAAAATTACTCACCTTAGTAATGTTGTTTCTTCTAATGGAGTCTTGCTATATTATAGACATTAGCAGTTTGTTCCACTCTAGAACTGCCCCAGAGTGAAATGGTTAAAACCATTCAAAATAGAATTTTGGCACGAGAGCAGCTCTATCTGTGTCATTTCAAACTTGAACTGTCAGATCTTTACGAGCCAAACTCACTAAGGTCTGTGTGGAAGCTGTAACTACACTAGCCAAATGGCTACCTAAATAATAACAACCATTGATGGTCCCAACACCCAAGACTCAAGTCAGGGGACCAGAAATACTAACACCATTCTAATAATATGAAAATGGAACATAAGTATAATAAAAACACACACAGCGTACACATACACACCCCAAAGTCCCAAAGGGACAAAATGCTAACAGGACATAAGTAGTGCACACACTAAGTTGCCGCACCCCACCAAGTAGAGGTTCTGAGAGGGGGCAGGTTGGGGTGAGGTCTATAATATAAAGACTCCATTAGAAGAAACAACATTACTAAGGTGAGTAATTTTTCTTCAAACAACATGAAGTCTTGCTATATTATAGACATTAGCAGAATACACAGCAGTACCTCCATGGAGGGGCAGAACCTACTTAGGGAATAGGCTCTGAAGAACAGCTGTGCAAACCGAGCATCTCTCCTGGCCTGGACATCCAGGAGTAATGCTTGGTAAAAGTGTGTACCGTTTCCAAGTAGCAGCCTGGCAAATCTCTAATAAAGGGATATCTCTGGCAGCAGCTAGAGACGCAGCTGTACCCCTGGTAGAATGAGCCCTCAAACCGGGGGGGGGGGGGCTCTGCCCACTTTCTGATAACAAAATTGGATACGAGACAATCCACCTGGCTATTGATCTCTTAGTGGCAGGTTGCCTTTCCCAACTTCACCATAGGTAAGGAAAAGTTGGAGGGTTCGAACCTGTGACCTTTAGTCGCTCTATATAATAACTAAGAGCTCTTAACATCCAGGCTGTGCAACCTCCTCTCACCGAAGAGGGTGATCAGTGAAAAATACTGGAAGGGAGATAGATTGATTAAGATGGAAATCTGAAACCACCTTAGGCAAAAACTCCTATTAGTCCTAAGGACTACCTTATCCTGTGGAAAGAAATAAAGTCAGTCTCCACTGACAAGGCTTGCAATTCACTTATGCATCTGGCAGAAGTGATAGCCACTAGAAAAACAGTTTTCCAAGTTAGGTACTTAAGCTCTGCAGAAGACAGAGGTTCAAAAGGGGGTTGCATTAACTGGGCAATGCAAACATTAAGGTCCCAAGCAGGGGCCAGTTCCCGAAAGGGAGGATTAGTATGGAGTAATCCCTTAAAAAACTTGGAAAACACAGGATGAGAGGAAAGAGGGGATGACTTTCCTGCTGACACAAAAGCAGACACAGCTGCCAAATGAACTCTCAGGGTAGCTGGTCCGAGACCCAAGGAATTAAGATGTACCATGTAATCTAACAAAATGGGCAATTCAGCAGATTCTGGGAAATATTTTCCCAGCACACCAAATGGAAAACCTTTTCCATTTAGAACTATAAGTAGCCCTAGTGGAAGCTCTGGAAGCCTTTAGGATCTCAAGAACACGAGAGAGGTGTAAATCAGCAAACTCTAACTCCTCAAGAGCCAGGCCTTGAGGTTGAGGGATTTGAGGTCCGGATACCAAACCCTTCCCTGGGCACAAGTCAACAGATTGTGATTCCTGGGGAGGCACAGGGAAGATGGACTGTCAGAGACAGAAGGAGTGGTACCAGGGCTGCCTGGCCCAATCCGGGGCAATCAGAATCACCCTGCAAGGCTGAGATCTGATTTTGACTAGTACTTTGAATAGGAGAGGAAAGGGAAAGCATAGAGAACTTCCCTCCCAATCCAGAAGAAGGGCATCCAGGGAACTGAGCCCAGCACTGGAGGCCTGCAACAGAACAGAGGAAGTTTGTGATTGTCTGGGGCTGCAAAAGATCTATCTGAGGGATGCCCCACCTGGCAAAAACTATCCCCAGCACTTGAGGATCCAGGGACCATTCAGGATGGCCTGGGAAATCCCTGCTGAGGGCATCCGCTAGGACATTGTCCTTCCTGGAAGATGAACTGCTATGAGGAAGTGTTCAGGGAATAGGCCAGAGACCACAACTTCATTGCCTCGGTGCACAAGGCCAAAGACCAAGTGCCCCCTGTTTGTTGATGTACCACATTGTTGTGGTGTTGTCTGTTCTGACTTGTATCACCTTGTCGTGGACAGATGCAGAAAAAGCTTGAAGAGCTAAAAGACAGCTCTGAGTTCCAACAAATTGATGTGGAGCAGAGATTCCTGGGGGACCAAACTCCTGAGTGGAAAGGTCGCCATGTGGGCTCCAACCCAGAAGGGAAGCATCTGTAGTGAGAGTCAAGTCATGAGAAGGGGAAATGAAGGGACCCCGCTCTAAATTGCTCTGATCCTGCCACCACTGGAGAGCTAGGATCAAGGTTCGAGTCTCTGGGACCAACTTGGAAAGGGGGTCTCTTCTCTGAGACCAAAAGGTTCTCAAGTGAAACTGAATGTCTCTCATCTGAAATCTGGCTCCCTGCACAACAGCTGTGGATGCAGCCATGTGCCCCAGGAGCTGCAGAAAGTGTCTTGCTGGTTGAGACACCTGCAGAGTGAAGGAAGAGGTCAGAGCCACTAAATTCCTTACCCTTTCTGGGGGAAGAAAGGCTCTGGCTAGCTTTGTGTCCAATTCTGCCCCTATAAAGGTGAGTACCTGGACTGGTTCCAGAACCGACTTTGGTAGGTTTAGCAGAAACCCCAGGGAGGTGAGAAGCTGCTGGGTGACCTGCAGGTGAGATTTTACCTGTTCTGGGGACTGGCCTACAATGAGCCAGTCATCTAGATAGGGAAAAACAGCAATCCTCTGCCTCCTTAAGTGGGCCACTGCCACTGCTAGACACTTTGTGAATACCCTTGGAGCAGAGGTAAGGCCGAAGGCATTGCTCTGAACTGGTAATGACCTGAGGGCAGTTCGAATCTGAGGTACTTCGATGGGATCTTCTGATTAGGACATGGAAATAGGCATCCTTGAGGTCCAGGAGGCTAGCCAGTCCCTGGCCTTAGGGAAGGTAAAATCATTGCCAGAGTTACCATTTTGAACTTTGGTTTCAAAAGATGCTTGTTCAGATATCTGAGATCTAAAATGGGCCGCCATTCTCCTGTCTTTTTGGGGTAAGGAAGTATCTGGAATACAGACCCCTGCCCTGATGCAGGGAGGAACCCTTTCTACTGCTCTGAGAGCTAACAGGGATGAGACCTCTGTTTCCAGAGCGAGGGTTTCTGAAGCACTTGCAGGTAGAAAAAGTCTGCTTCTCAACTTGGGAAACTTTTTGAAGCTGAGAACCAGACCCTGGCTTACTACTTCCAGAACCCACTTCTCTGAGGATAAAGAAGCCCAATTCTGACTGAAGTAAGCCAGCCTGCCCCCCACTGGTACAGGAGAATCGGCCCTGGTCACCCCATCAGGGTGCCTGTTTCACAGGAGCTTTAGGCTGGGGGGTGGGAGCAGGTCTGCCCACCCCTCATCTGCCTCTGCCTCTGAAGAAGCCCCTCTGAGCATAGGCAGAGGAGGCCTGAGTCTGGTAGAAAGGCCTGTGAAAAGGCCTACCCCTACCCCTGGGGGCATGCCTTTGAGGAGTGGCTTGCCGCTCCTTAGCCTGGGCACTCTTGTAAGTAGTCCTATATTCATCCATCTTCTTCATGTAATTCTCTGTCTGCTCTCCAAACAGAGAATTTCCCACCCAGGAAAATCCATAGCCTTAGTCTGGGTATCCTGTGACAAACTAGGTACACCTGAGCCAGCCAACCTACTTAAAAGCTACAGATGTGGCCATGACCCTAGAGGAAACATCATTAACATCCACAGCAGCATGAAACTGAACCTAGAGGCTTCAATGCCATCAGCAGCCACCTGTTCTAGTTCACTAGCCAGCTGGCCATGGGCCTGCTTGGCCAATTGCATAACAGTATCCCATCTAGATTTCTGATACCTAGCTACATAAGCCATATAATTTGCTTGCCTGAGTCTCAGAGGGCTGCCATATACTGTTTTTGCCATGGCATCAATCTTCCTGGAATCCTTGTCAGGAGGATGTGAAGCCAAGGAATATTAGCTTTATCTAGGCAGCAGCCTGAACTACCCCAACATGACTGCATTGCTGAGAAAGGAATTCTGTATCAGGGCCTGACAATGTATACCTTCTGTCCATCTTTTATCTACAGGAGGCACAGAATTAGGAGCTTTTAAAATTTTAATTGTTTGTTTCCTAAAAGACTTATGTAAAGGAATAGACAATCTCCTAGACTCTGGAATATCCATCATTTCTACAAAATCAGGCTCCTCTTGCTCATCCACAGCCTCTTCTAAAGGAAGCTGGAGGGTTTCAGCAACTTTTTTATAAAACATAAAATGAGATGGGGACTCAGACAGCATAGGGGGAGATTCTAAAGGTCTGTCTGGGGAGATGTCCGGTTCAATGGGCACACCCAGACCTTCCCAGCCACATTCATACTGTTCATAATCCTCCTCCCCTCCTCTGGTTCATAAAATTCCTCAATATCATAATCCTGAACCACTGGGACCGGACAAACCGACCTTTTACCAGATAGTGGGGGCTGGACGGACCCTGAGACAGTGACTGGACAATTTGTATGGCTTTTGCTATCTTGCAGCAGTTGGAGAAGGAATTTTGGACTCCAAACCTGCCTGATTTTCTTGTTTTCTTTACTGGAATTGGTTCCTCAGAACCAGCTTTCTTTGCCGAGGAAGTCTGGCCCTGGTCAGGCGCTTCCTCTAGTTCGGGTTGGCACCAACCCTGGCTGGGCCATCCGGTCAGCGAACTTTTTTGGCTCTCCCTGCCTCCCCTGAGCCTGCCCAATCTTTTTTCCAGGGTGGCTGCAGGAAATTCTTACATACCTGGCAGTCTGACTGGAGGTGGTCAAACCCCAGACAATAAACACATGTGGTGTGTGGGTCAGCCTTGGCAAAGACTTCCCCACAAACATCACAGTGTTGAAACCAATGAGCCCAGTTTTTCTTTTGGGTTTCTCAGACATAATGCCAGCCTAACCAAAACTTGCCTTTTAACAGCAGTGCCAGGCAAGACAACCTTATTTGTTCCTAACCGTATCACGGGTATTGGAAAAACGTAATAAATCCGCTTTTTTAGAACCGATAAGAACCGGAACCGCACTTAAAATAGTAACTTTTAGTTTTAAATGAGTTTTAAACCCACTGATCGGTTCAAAACCGAACCGATAACTTACAAGTTCCACACAGACAAAACCTTCATTTACTTACGGTTACCACAGATAGAGCTTGAACCGAACGGTTTTGCGGTTAAAATAAAACTATTCTCGGCTAAATCCAACCGAGAAAACACTTTTTAAACCGAGAAATGAACCGAGCAGAAGGAGAAATCTCCGGAGCGGCTGTTCACTGAGGCAGAGTAAAGAATCTGACAGTTCAAGTTTGAAATGACACAGATAGAGCTGCTCTCGTGCCAAAATTCTATTTTGGACTGGTTTTAACCATTTCACTCCGGGGCAGTTCTAGAGCTGGAACAAACTGCTAATGTCTATAATATAGCAAGACTTCATGTTGTTTGAAGGAACATTTTCACAGTTCAACAAACTGAATGGCCCATCTTCACTGCAATTGATATTAAGTTTCAGAAGAACAATGGTATCTGAAAACCATCTGTCTGCACACCAACAACAGTGCCTGAAATGACTGCTGTATCATCACCACCACCAGCTCACAGTGCCTGAAAATGACTGCTATGTCATCTCCGCTGGCCCCCATGGCTGTTGGGGTTTTACTAAACAGAGACGTATTCATAATTATTCTCCTTTATTCAGTGATCGCCTTGATGGTAGTATGGTCATATAAGTAATGCAACTGAAAACATGAAAGTAACTTTAGGTAAGACGGTAAGTGACAGTGAAAACGCAAGGGACTGTATCATTTGTTACTAAAAACATGAATGTTACAGGCTACCATCATAGGTTATATCTTTACCTACTGTAGATGGCAGCATATCACGGACTGTTGCTGTTATCAATGTTAAGACATTAATGGTTAAAAAATGGTAGTACAGTATACAATATTCATATCCGAAGTCAGAGTCTGAACTACTCTCTCACCTACATGGTGGCCCTCCATGGCAGGGTTGAGGCACATTGGTGGGACAGTGTGGGAAGCTTACACTGTGCTCACCTGTGCTGCACCTGTTATTTGGATAAGCAGAGGACTTCAGGTTCCAATGCTGTCAATCTAGCACCTTTTACGAACACTAAAAATAATCTGCACACATAACAAAATCATTTTAGAAAAAAGATAAGTCAGATCCAAATACCCTATTTTGGATGTCTGGATCTGACCTAAGATATCTGGATCTGGTCTTGGATGTCTAGGTCCAACCTCAAATACATAACAATCTGACTCTGAATATAAAATCCAATTCTGGTCGCATTATTGTTAGATCCTAGGTAGATACTGGTACTATCCGACAGAGGAAAGTCGGATCCACCAAAGCACTATCCAAGCACCACTAATAAAGGCTTAAATGAATTTAGACTTAGCAAATTGGGGCATTTATCCTATTGATATCCAGGTGGGAGCAAAGGCTGAGTGGTTTGTTAGATTTGGGAAGCAGACAGACCCTGGTGTATGCAAACAGTTTGAGAGAAGAATGTACAAGAGGACTAAGTACTGGGGTTATTTTCATTCATGGGGACACTTAATACTACCCCACCACTCAAATGACTTTGAAAGTAAACGAGGTGGACTTCCGGTGATATCACCGCATCCTGAAAGTGAAGCTTCTCTTCCCAACCCTTCAAAACCCTGATTTTATTAGATTATTTTAAGAACATCTTTAATCAACATACCTGGTATTGTGGGGACTACAGATAGCAACCACTAGAATCAATAGTAGCAGTAGTAGTTTATTTTCTAGTGGCACCCATCCCCGGAGGTCCAGGGCACCGCCCGAGCCCCACTTATAATCACTGCCGCCTATATCCCCCCATGCCACCAGAATCTTGCTCTTCAATCGTTACTAGAGCACCTCTCCAACCTACTCCGCAAGGTGGAACAAATTATGTTGGATGACCTTAATATCGAAGGGCTCGCCAGCTCTGCCTCATAAGCCAAAGATGCCTTCGCAGCCCTCAATCTCACCCAACTGGTCACCAACCCCACCCGGTCCAACCCAGCTAATGGAACAGCCACCCTGCTGGATATTGTCCTCTCTAACAGACCCCATAAAATCACTGGCACCTCTGTTCTGCCCAGTGCCCTAAGTGGCCATTCCCAAATAATTTTCTCCTGGTCCTGTAAGATGTAGAAGCCTATATCCAAATTTGTCTTCTGGCTACGCCTTCAACCCGGAAAACTGGATCACCCAAGAGAGCATCTTGACCTCTAGGACTGGTCACCTATTAATCTAGCCCCCGACATTGACACTGCCCTCAATGACTTTGTCCACTCATTCAGCTCGGCCTGTGACATCTTCGCTCCTCTCACTAAATCGCATATCAAAAATCACGAATGCCCCTGGATCACCCCTTCCCTAATCAACCAAATGTGACACAGGAACAACCTTTGGCATAGAGCCATTGAGTCTGGCAAACCTGCAGACAGACAAGCCTACAGTGCTGCGCAAAACAAATGTATCTGGGCCATCCACAAAGCTAAAGCAGACTATTACAGGTTAACCCTTGCCTCCTCCTGGGGCTCAGCCCGAAAGTTCTGGGACAACATAAAGGAGCTCAACAGAAAAAACATATCCCCTCCCCATCCCAACTCAACATCAACAATTCAGTCTCCATCGATCAGCAGTGCATTGCTTATAGCCTTAATGCCACCTTCTCGGACCTCAGCACAGTACTCCCCACTGAATTCTTCGACCCAGTCCCTGCCCACCCTCCTCCCTCCCTCCCCTACCCCCCTTTTTACTTTTGTGCCCTCTCGCCACATGAATCCAAGCCCTATCTACTCAAAGCCCTAAATGGTATCAGCCACAGTAATGACTCACTGGACCTCAAACATCTACATCTAGTCTTGGAGGTGGTACTCACCCCTCTTACCAACCTACTCAATCATTCCCTCTGCCTCAGTCAGTTCCCCCATGCCTGGAAAACTGCAGTTACCACTCCTATACACAAAAGTGGTGACCGTACCTCCCCCGGGAATTACAGGCCAATATCGATCCTCCCTGCCCCCCCCAAGCCTTAAAAAAGATAGCAGATCAGCTAACTGACTGCCTCACCACCCATAACCTCCTCTGCATGGAGCAGCAGGGCTTGTGCCGAGGGCAAAGCACCACCACTGCCCTCCTCAAATTTTCCAATTATATTCACTCCGCTCTCGACAAAGGGCACCTTGCTGGTGCAGTTTTCATTGACCTATCGAAAGCCTTCGATAATGTCAGCCATCCCCTCCTCATATCTACCCTCTCTCAATTAGGCTTCTCGCAGGGCACCCTTGCCTGGTTTTCCAACTACCTCACATCCCGCTCACAGTGCGTGAAAATTAATAGTACTCTCTAGTAGCTGCCAGGTCCGCTCAGGGGTCCCTCAGGGCTCTATCCTGGGGCCACTGCTTTTTAACCTATATCTAAACACGCTCCCCAGTACCTGCTCTGAGAAAGTACTCCTCTGTGTGGATGTTGCAGACCTTTTCCCTTCCCACCCGGACCCTGCCCGCCTCCGAAGTGCCCTCCAAAACTCCTTCAGCCAGGCTGAAAGCTAGTTCATGGACCGCAGACTTGTGCTCAACCTGAAAAAAACAAAGATCACGCTCTTTTCACACAACCAAAATAAGCACAAAGACTCCCCCCTTCATGTCCTGTCCAGTAAACTCCTCCCCCTCGAACAAGTCAACACCTATAAATACCTTGGCATAACCTTTGACACTGCTCTCTCCTTCCACAACCATGTCCGCACTCTCGGCTCTGCTGTACACTCACACATTGGCCTGCTATACAGCCACAGGGACTGCCTCCCCCTGAAGCCCTGAGGCTGGCCATAACTACCTCAGTCCTATCTCTCGTCGACTATGGCCTCCTGGTCTATGGGGCAGCAGACAATACTGCACTCAACAAAATCAAAGTGTCACTTAACAAAGCCTGCCATCTACTCACTGGTAACAGCAGGCTCACCCACACCTGTACACTATACTCCTTGGCAAATGTGCTCAACTTTGATGAGAGACTGCTCTACCAATCCTGTCTCTTCACCAAAAAAATAGTAGCAGGCTTGACCCCCTCACCCCCAGGTGTGTCCGCGATCCTCTGCCCTTCCCTCCCAACTGTTTCCACCCACAGCTCCTCCAGGCCCTCTCTCCAGGTACCCAGAGTCAGGATCTCCCTGGCCCAGAGGTTCTTTCTCTACAGAGCCCCATCCTGGTTTAACTTCCTCCCTGCTGCCATCACCTCTGTGCAAAGGATTGGGCCTTTCAAAGCAGCACTCTGGCATCATCTCTTCACCTCTCACTACTGTCATTGCTCATAGCCGAGACACTTCTCCTGTCCAATACCACCTCCTTGGGGCCCTGTCCTAACAATGTCTCCGAGCCTTAATTCTATAAGTCTTAGTACTATGTGAAACAAGTGCTTGTTATCTTTGTGTAATGTGTAATGACAACTTTAGCTACAACCCTATATAGGAGTTTTATATCGTTATATATTATAACCTTTGTATCGTGCTATATGTATGTACGGTATGCCTGTTTTATGTAATATGACGTGGAGCCTTTGTAAATGAGTCTCTGACTCAAAGGTTTGCAATTCCGATGCCATTAAATAAATAAATAAATAAGTTACTTACAAATACAATGAACCTGTAAGGAGGCAGTATAGCACAGTGGTCTAAGGCTCTGAGCTGCAGATCTGGTGACATCCAGCAGACCAGACCTGGGTTTGAATCCCACAGCTTCCACTTGCATATTGTGTGACCCTGAGCAAGTCACTTAACCTCCTTGTGCTCCCAGGTCGCTCCTGTAAAAAGCTTTCAGCTTAGGGTGCTATACCTGGTTAAAAAACAACTAAATAAAAAAAAAAAAAAACAATAGGTGGCTTCAGCTGACAATAGAGGACAGGGGAATCTTCCCGAATGATACAGGAGAGTGACACATCACAGAACAGTCAAGTCCAGCAGGATCCTCTAATCAGTGTACCCCAGCTAAAGCAGCTCTCCTGACCATCTTGCAAGAAGTGCACACCTTTCGGAAGGAAAAAAGGAACTACAAGATATCTGGACTGATCTGAGGAGTTTAGAAAACTGCATTGATGATGCTGAACAGCGCACTACCGAGATTGTGACTGCGAATGATTGTACTCAGTGTCTTTTGCTGCATGTTTTGGACAGATAAACTTTGCTGAAAGAAACATGCACAGACTTAGAGGGTCACAGTCACTGCACTAATTTAAGATTAGATGAGCTGCCTGAAAAACCTATTTTTTATTTAGTTGTAATTTTTGACCAGGAAAGGCACACTAAGCTATAAACAGGTGCATCCTGGGGGTGGGTTACATGGACCTGTTTTTATTGACAGCGGAATGTTGGCCATGACAGTGGGAGAAACTCTCCTTTTCTTCCAGCGGGGAGCTTTGCTGGTCTCTGTTAAGAAGATGGTGGCACCTGATGTTGTGAAGGAGGAGGACATGGAGTCCCAGCTGATGGACATTTCTTCCCTCTCCACTCGGTGAACTAAGGAAGCTTCTGTCATTTTGATGTCTGGCACTGGGCCTGGAGAAATGGCTCAGAACAGTGTCTTCCCACATCCTGATCTGGGAGGTATGGTATATGAGATTGTCTCAGAGAGCTTAATGGACAAACTTATATCTGGTGCAGTTGTCCTGGATGGCAGCTGCATGCCATCCGCTTCTGAGTCTCAACTTGTAGAGAAGACTGCTGCTGTGTCCTGGGACTTTGAGAGTCTGGATACATCTGGAGAAGAACCACTAGGAACAAGTGGCCCTGAGTTGGAGGACATGGAAAGATCACAAGCTGACAGTCTGGCAGAGGGAGAACTATGTCTGGAACAGGATCTGCTGTGAGCGAGAACTATGTCTGGAACAGGATCTGCTGTGAAAAAAATCTGCACTTCTCTATCTAATTCTGGAAGAAGAGAAGTGCACCAGGGAAAAAGAATGTCTTCTCCTCACTTTAGAGCCACAAGGTACTCCCCCTCTTGTTGTGGCTGCTACTGTCAGAAATGTAACACACGCTCTGGAATCAAATATGATTGACTCACCTGTCCTGATAGCTGGTCTGCATGGCAGAGATGGATTCCCTTCAAGAGACGCACTGCTGAATGCTAGGAACAGTTGCAAGTGATGGTGTCAGCTCAGTTAATAGTTGAGACAGCATGACGCCGAGCTCAAAGGCCCCACTGCTCATTCCGATACTATTTGGGTTGTCCACACTGACTCTGACAGTGGGTGGCAGACACCAGCTCCCTCAAGTAAAAATTCACCTTTACTGCAGTCACATCAGCCAGTGCTGTTCCATATCGGATCTACTAGGGACAGCAAGGAGTCTGCAGGCGATGGAAGGACTGCATCGACATGGAAGGTAAAGCAGAAACATTTAACTGTAAAAAAATCCGCCCCTCAGAGTAAGCAGCGTGATCTCCTGAGGATATAGAGGGTTGCAAGTCATGACACCTTTTCCATAGCTACAGGCTTCTCCCCTGAGGTACCTGAGTCTTTCCAGTTCTCCAAAAACCCAGTTCTTTTTAAAACTACTGCAGAAGGCCCTTGGGACTGTCCTCCACCGCCCCTGTGACAAGTAAGTGTAACCCCCAGGTGGCGCTATCCCAAGGGCTACTACCCCTGCCTGCTTTGCCACTAACAGGTTGAGGGGCCTAGATCCAATGGCGGGTGCCTCCACCCAGATGTCGCAATTGGAACAGTCGGAAATGACTTGGTCACAGCCCTCTGTGTCACTGCAACCCCCCTTTCCTTCCACTAGTAGTTCACAAACACTCCCCACACCACCATTGTGACACACACTTACCCCCAGAATTGATTGGCCAGCTTGGTGCTGAGGACCCCCTGTAAAATAAGATGCAGTAACACAATAAACCATGCACAGTATGGTGGCACAAACACGCAGTTCAGACAGTATACCTTGCAAAACAAACAAATCTGATTTATTGAAGGGAAAGTAACAAGGGCGGGGGAAATCTGGTTGATTAGCTTAACACTCTACTATTTCAGGGCACTGTGCACAGGCCAACTCCCTATAAGTCACTGTCACTGGGTACCCAGGCAATAAGAGGCTAGCCTATTCGGTGCAGCTGGTTGGGGCCCTGACGAGGAAGACAAATGTTCAATACCCAAATTGATTATGCACAGCCAGCAGGCTCAGTTCATGTGGCCAGTGGAGCAGCCAGACCAAACTTGCCCTCAATAGAACATCTGATAGGGAGCTACCCTGATTTAGTACTCACGACTCCTGTAGAAGGATCCCTCTCACACCACTTGTAGGACATAGGCCTGGGATCCAAAAACTTCTCCACACATTTATATGTAGAACAGAGGGATACCATACCAGGCAGCTGCTTTAAACTCCCAATCACTTTCACTGCACGAACCGGGTAACGCAACGCAGCTTCACTTGTCCTGACAGACCAAGCGCGATTAAAGCAGATTCTCCAGTCCTCTACAGGGTGAGCCTGGTAGGTAGCTGTATGTATACAGCCTCCTCTGCCTGCACACCACAGCGGATCTTGTCTGGCTCCTTCTGGCGTTACTGTCGCCTGACTTCTTGTCCTTCCTCACGCGCTTCCTGCGCGAAGACTCTGCAGCGCAGGAGCCCAGAGCTCCTTCTCTCCTCATGACCACAACGACTCTGCCCTCTCAGCCGTTAAGCAGGAGTCACAACTTCGGGCGTGACCTGACTCTATTGGAGAGCTCCTGATGCCAATCCCCTCTACCTCCTTCTATTGGTGCAAATAAGGCGCCACCTTCTGGACTTCAGCTCCCAGCATCCAAGCCATACCTCCCATTGGCAGCCGGCTCCCGAAAGAGTCCCAGTCCTAATTGGCTGCTCAATTCTCCATTTTAGGAACCCCTGGCTTCTTGTTGGACCCCATAGGCAGTCCGGGTTCAAAATGGAGGAGTAAAATGCACAAAGTCCCAGCTGTAAGGGAAAACAGGTTAGACAAACGACATTTCTTAATACTTAGTCAACATATAATACATAAATCCTGCAGCCCAATAAGGGGCCTGATTTGCCTACTTAGCAGTGCCAAAAAGGGAGCACCTACCCCGTGGCTCAGGCGGGACTTGAGCAAGGGAACCCACAGTCCCTCTAAAGACTGGTCAGATACATGGTCCCCCCCCCCCAGGCCCCAGGGCAATGAAGATATGCAGATTTTTTCAAGCCCTCTGCTGAACCAGCTAAGAGATGGAATGTTGTCTGACTTCATTATAAAGGTGGTATGCAGAAAGGTCTGGACAAGATTTTTGTGGACCATGTCTTGTTGAAGTCTGAGATGAGTTTCTTTACATCAGAGGTATATGCCTTAATCTGCTCAGTGGGAAACGTTTTTCAACATCAGCTTAAAGACACCAGCCAGTCTGGAAAGGTTCTGAAAAAAAGTACTCCAGTCTGAAAAACACCACTGTTTGGTCCCCCTTTCTTGCTGTCCCCCTAACAAAGCCAACAGTCAAGATGGTGACCATGATATTAATGAAAGAGGGGGTGAATGCCAGTGACATTTTATACTGGCTTAAGCAAAGATGTGTGGTGCTTGGAAACCCAGACCCCATAATCAACTCAGAATTCACATGGACCGGAAACTGGCCTATAAGGGTGAAGTTGTTGAATACAGGCTCAGGGATCACACTCACACACCTGCCCAGTTGTTTCTATTTGGAAAGGGAGCAAGGGGTCTTTATTTATTTTTTTTTTACCAAGGCCAGCTAAAGGCCTGTTACAGGTGTGGGTCTGTCATGTATCTGAGTAACACCTATCACAGAATTCAGAGTGGGTTATGCTCAGAATTGGGTCACCACAGCTCGCAATACAAAAATTCCTTAAAGTGCAATAATCTCCATGAAGAGCCAGATCGTTCCTGTTGCTCTTTTCATGGAAGCACAGAAACAGAATTTGACGGCGGATAAGGACTGCTTGGCCCATCCAGTCTGCCCATTTCTCTCTACCTACACTATAACCACAGACTATGCCCGATCTGCGGCACTTTCTCTCCCCCTTCCTTTCCACTATGATTCCCTTGTGCTTATCCCATGCATTCTTGAACTCCACCACTGTTTTTGCCCCCACCACCTCTGCTGGAAGGCTGTTCCAGGAATATACCCACTCTTTCTGTGAAGAAGTACTTCTTCACATCTCTTCTGAATCTATCCCCCTCCATCTTCATAGCATGTCCCCATCTTCTTGAGCACCATTTCATCTGACAAATACTTCCCTCCAGTACCTTATTTAGCCTCATGAGATATTTAAAGTTTCTAGCATTATTTCTCCTCGCCCTTTTCTGTTCCAGCGTGTACATATTGAGATCCTTTAGTCTCTGCTCATAGGGCTTTTGATGCAGACCCTGCAGCATTTTAGTTGCCCTCACCTGGACCGAATCCACTCTGTCTATGTCCTTCCAGCCATGTGGTCTATAGAACTGGACACAGTACTCTAGGTGGGGTCTTACCAGTGATCTATACAGAGGCAACACCACCTCCCTCTTTCTGTTGATGATACTCCTCCCTATGTACTCCAGCATCCCACTAGCTCTCCCTATTGTCTTGTTGCATGGCCTGGCCACCTTTAGGTCATCCAATATGATTACCTCCAGTCCCTTTCCTGCTTGGTGGACATCAAAACCACTCCATCCATTTTTTACTCTGCCTCTGAGTTTCTGTGCCTTGATAAAATTATTTTGCACTTTTTCACACTGAAATCTAGCTACCATATCCTTGACCACTCCTGTAATTTTCTCAGTGTAACCCATAGGCAGCACTACTCCTAGAGGTACTACCCCTGCCTTGCCTGGCCACAACAAAGTTGAGGGGCCTGGGTTTCCAAAACTTACATTAGACAGTTTTTTTCCAAGCTAAAACAAGTGACACAGTACCTCCACCCAGAGTTTAACTTTTAAGTGAGCTGTTACCTGGTACAACCCCCTGGGATGTCATACCACCCACTACAACCATTAGACGCCCCAGCACATGACCCAATAACCTTTCCCCACATTTTAAGCACTTTATCATTTAAAGATCCTCTCTAATAATATGCTCATGACACCAATACTTGCAAAAACAACAACAACAATATTTATTTAGGAGGCAGTAGGGATTAGGAATGAGGAAACAAAGGAGTAGAGGTTATGCAGTATGATTATGTTATTTACATATTTCCAGTTGATTTGGTTTTGGTGCTGGTGAAAACCCTCCAGCTGGGTGAATACCTGGTTTTGAATCAAAAAGCAATCACATTTGAACAACACGGATGCTCAGAGCCCTGGCTAGCTAAACTGCATAGAATCAAATGGAACACAGTATTGCTTTACCCACAACTGATACCAGTTCCCCAGGAGTTAGTATGAAACCCCACAATCCCACACAGTTTACCCTGGTTACCCAGTACTTTAAAGTTCTTGCATGTTGCTGGCCTGGTGGAAGTTGCAGCTGTACATTGGCCAGCTTAATTAACAGAAATTTCCAATTAGATCTCCCAACATTAAACATTTGAACTATTCACAGTCTCTTTGAAGTGAGCAGAGATTGCCCTGCATGTTACAATTGAAACATTGGCTAGATGCAACCAGCTGGTTACGTTGGTTTGAAAATTAGGAAGTATTTTTGAACACCCATTGTGACACTTGGACAGCTGGTTCTGATCACTGTATCATTTTTTGTAATATAAAAAATGGATTATGGACTGTCTCTCTTGAGAAATGCTGAAACAGCATGTGAGTATGACAGACACACACACACAGGTTTTAGATACAAGATGTTACCTGGAAGGCCAAAAGCTAATTACAGACTTTAAGTTAATTATAGCTGTAGTTGCTAAGAGGGAAAATCATAAACTTTGATAACGCTTAGAGGAAGAAGAGCAGGTTGTGACATTTTAGTGCGAAGTCATAAAAGATGCTTTCATGTCCTGGAAGAGGGAAGCTTATCACAAAATCAAAGAGAGTCATTTGAAGAACATGAGTTATGCTGAGGTTGCAGAATTTAATACTTGGAAAAGACATCCTGTTTTTATATAGATATATTTTTTTATATATTCTGACAGGGAGGAGCTAGGTGGCCTCATGCGAATAGGTGGGGAAAACCAGCTTTTAAACATTATTCTGTTTTCCTTCAGAGACACTTCTATCTAGACTCTGACAAAGAAACATCAGTGAGCACTTTAAGCAGGTATTTAGAGAGAGACAAATCTAAGTACTGTAGTAAGAATTGCACTGTTAAAACCTGTTTTTTTTAGATTTGTATGTCTTGTGATATAATAGTTCTGTATTTTATGTGTTACATATTTTTTATCTATTGTAGTAAAACTCTATTTTTACAGCTTACTTGGTCTGTCTTTGATTTCTTTCCTTTACAAGTAGAGTATATATGGTTAAAGCAGACACTGCGCATAAGCTTGAATGGTGATACCACACTGGAAAAAGGTAAGCATTTTAAATCTGAGGTCTTTTATTTCAGTTTTTAAGGGTTCATTTCTGTACACCTGGTTAGGTGCCTATAGGCAAAGATATCTGGCCCCCTGGAGACAGAACTATCTGAGCCTGTACACTGGGTACGCTAACAAGAGGTTCACAGTTTGAATCCTTCCAAGACTTGAGACCAAAGGTTGATTTGAATCCACAAAAACAGAGGGTTACCTTGTTCTGTTAACTGTTCACAAGACTGCGCTCAGTGGTTGGCACTTTGGGAGTAGAGGGCTGACCTGCTGAGTGGGTTTGTGACACCCATCACATTTATATGTTCTGGTACATTCAGTACATTTACATTTCAGATGCATCTGGTACATTCAGTGGAGGGATAGCACCTTCAGCCAGGGGCCAAGAGGGCTGCCCTGGTCTATTTGCATAGGAACAGTCATTTTCAGGATACATTAGTTAAATTCAATAGACTTAGGGTCTCAGTTATATTCATGGTACATGACTGTAGATTGCAGTTCCACTTGACATCTTGACCATATAGTTTGGAACACATTTCAGCACATTTATACGATATTCTGGGCTCACTTGGGTCCCCCAGAACAGTTATACAATACTCTGGGCTCACTTGCGTCCCCCAGAACAGTCAGGTCCACCTGCGCTGGGCAAGACAGGTGCAACAGATGCAAGGTGCAGACCAGTAGAACAGTTTCAAATAGCAAAGTTTCCAAAAGGATCCACCCATGCTGGCCTAAGGTTAGGCGCAGCAGGATGCAGGCTGCGGACCAGCTGAACAATAAATCAGACAGTCCCTGGGCATTGGAAGCCCCAATTAAGCAAGTTCTCTTTCATTCTTGCACCGGGGGGTACAAGAGTACTCACTCAGGCTCCTCACAGTAGAATCTCTGCAATCAAGGTTCCTGAAATCTTGAGTCCTCTCACAACTGAGATACGATCAGCTCTCTCACAGCTGGCACGATGTCGAGTAGCAGGTCCACATCTTTCCCCAACTGTAGAAGCGTGGGATAAATGACAGACACCAGACAGTAATTTAGTGCATAAAAAACACAAGAATTGTGTATATCAATTTATTTGCAAACTTTGCAAAAATATAAAAAAAAAAAGATATTTGCAGAAAGAAAAATTGGGTGTTAGTCCATCACACCATTCAAAACATCAGGGAATATTTCTCCTCGAGACTCCTGTCTTTCTTCTGTAGATTAACTATCCAAGATACTGACCCACACACCCTTTCTTAGCCCCCTGGTGGCAGGTTTTATAGGAATTCCCAGGGTGACATCATAATCAGGTGATCGCCTAGTTAACATGAATAGACCATTTCTAAGGTCCTATGTAAGTATATCTAGGATACTCTTTATACAAACAAACAAGACAGTCATTCATGTTATATTCCTTCTGTGAATATATCCTAAAATATCAGTTTTAGATCATCTAAACCTTAATTAGGAGGTTTCTACCTCATTTGGATCATAGCTCTTCCCACCTGCAGTGACCTCATCTCTCCTAATTCCTACAAGAGCAGTCATTACCTGGGCTGACAGCCCTATAATATGAGTTTCCCCAAATGATCAGGATTTCAGGTAAAGAAGAATAATTATTTTTAAACTTGGTAATATACAGGAATACCCAATCTGGACAGGGGAATAGCAAATGAGGGGTGCACTCCCTATTTGCCGTTCCCTGCCAGACCAGGACACCTGCATTTAAAGCATATTTTATTTAAGCAAGAAAAAGAAATAAATGCATTCTGTCTTCTTCTTATGCAGTACAATGTTGTGTAGCTGCATACTTTGATTCAAGCAGGGCTCTGTACCCCTTTATGAGAGCCCTTTCCACTTAACACAATCTTTTTCTATGCAACTTGGTGGCTGAAATGTCAGCCATCAGCTAAACATTTCAGTTTGGCCTTCTGACAGCTCCTAGGTACTCCTTCTCTGGGGCTGTCCTTTACAACAAAAACTGCAACTCTTAAATTGGTGACACTATGGGGCTTCCCTTTCTGCCCTCCATGTCCTTTTATGGGCTTGTGTCTTGCACTTTCACCGCCCAGGGTGGTGCTTTTACTTTTAAAGATGAAGCATCCTGCTCCGAGTCAGCCGCAAGCTGCGCATGTACATTGGAGCGTGATCCTGCTCTGATGCACAATGCAGCGCTGCTATTTCTTTTTCTGCAGAAGGCAGCTCTTCTAATTTCAAGCTAGCAAAAAGCGCTTTTCAGTTTTACCGCAACAAGTGGTCTCTTTTATTTACACAGCCTGACCTTGGGCTTGCAGCACAGCGCTCCTTGCGTCATGTGATTTTCTTGGTTAAAGGGCACCATCATAATAGTGCATAGCGCCACATACACAACTAGGGGCAACTCTTATCATAAGGGACACTGTTTTTAAACAAGTCAAGATTTATTTTTGAGATGTGCACTAAAAGGGTTATTAAGATTTTAAAGGGATAGTAAAGTTGTTTAGAGAATGCCAGGTTGGCCACCCTGACATGAAAAGAAAGAAAAGAGACAATAGGAAAGCAGGAAAAGAAAATTTGGGAAAGGTGCACATATCTTTATTTCATTAATCACTTTTAACAGGGTCACCCTGTTACACTCATCCCCATTTAAGAAGGCAACACTTTCTTTTGTTGGCTGAACCATTCACCTTTGGAAAGGTTGGAACTTCCGCCCACCCACTCCAGAAGTTCCCCTCAGGGATCCTTAATAATTGGAACAGTATATCAATACTAAAATGCTGTTATACATTCAATTAACTGTTCCTACTGTTCTTTTCCCTGAGGTATGTACCATTAAAGTACCACATTATTTATTCAAGCCACATCACATTTTTCAGTCACAACATGTTCAGCTCCATAATGAGATAAAAAAAATTGGCATTTTGATGCTGTATCCCAGCTCTATGTTTAACAGAAAATTTATAGGGCTGGAGTGACAAATACCAGCGCATAATGCGCATGTTTTTATCCTTCATGATATTTAACCAACAAAGAGGGTAGTGGTCAGTGATAACAGTGAATTCATTCCCCCATAAGTAGTATTTGAGAGCCTGTATAGCCCATTTCATGGCCAGGCACTCTCTATGCCATGGAATACTTTCTTTCCCGCTCATGTAATTTCCTACTAACAAATAGGATAGGATGTTCACCTTTGTGATCATGCTAGGTTAGCACTGCCTCAATGCCTATGTCAGAGGCATCTGTCTCTACCTCAAATGTTTTTTTAAAGTCTGGGCTAAGGAGTACTGGTGCTGAATACAAGGCTGCTTTTATACTCCGAAAAGCTTTTTCACAATCAGTAGTCCACTTTACTTTATTTGAGTACTTGTTTTTAGATTGTTCTGTTAGGGGCATTGCAATTGTGGAAAACCAGGGATGAACCTCCGATAATAACTTGCTAGCCCTAGAAAAGATCTGACGTGACGTTTGGTAGTTGGTATAGGGCTATTGGCAATGGCCTCCACTTTATCTATTTCTGGCTTTACAGTCCCATGTCCAATTATGAACCCCAGGTATCTGGTCTCAGTTTTAGCAATAGCACATTTGGAAGGATTTATTGTAAGCTCTGCATCCTTGATGCTTTGGATGACAGCACTAAGATGGATTAAGGCATGTTCCAGTCTGGGCTATAGATGACCACGTCATCTAAATAGGCTGTGCTGTACTGGTTATGGGGTCTTAAAATACGGTCCATGTACCTCTGAAAAGTGGCCGGAGCCCAGTGCAGACCAAATGGCATGGTTGTAAATTGTTATAAACCAATTGGAGTACTGAGTGCTGTCAACTCTTGCATCTGTGGTGCCAAGGGTATCTGCCAGTACCCTTTTGTCAAATCTAGGGTGCTGCTGTATTGTGCAGAGCCTATCTGATCTAGCAGATCATCAATTCTCGGCAAGGAGTAGCTGTCAAAATCGGAAATCGCATTTATTTTCTGAAAATCAAGACTGTCTCACCCCCCCTTTCTTATTTACTACCACTAAGGGTTAGGACCATGGGCTGTGAGAAGAAACAATAACTAGCTTGTTCCATTTTTCTTACTTCATGCATTACTTCCTGTCTGACTTTCTCGGGTAATCTGAATGGTGTCTGGTGAACTGGCTTGCTTGGTTTTATCTCATGCACCACCCCTATTGCTTTTCCTGGCGTTTTAGTAAAGACTCCTTAAAATACTCTAAGAGTTGATCAATCTCTTGTCTTTGAGCAGACTTTAACTCAGGGTTTATCTGAATCACTTTCTCTTCCTGTTGTGGCTCTAACCTATCATAGCCCACCTCTACCTCTGACATTCCCTGTTCAGGTTGGATGCACAATGTTGGGCTTGGCTTGTCTAGCCACTTTCTTAGTAGATTTGCATGGTATACCCTTTTCACTGGTATGCGCCTAGGCATTTCAGTCTCATAATTTACTTTATCAGTCTGTCTAAGAACCACATAAGGCCCTTGCCATTTCATCAGGAGTTTGTTCTCTGTACTGGGCAACAACAGTAAAACCTTTTCACCGTGTTCAAAGTGTTTATACTTCAACCCTACATCATACATTTCCTTTTGTTTCTGCTGTTTTTGATCTACATGCGTATGAGCCATAGTCACCTATGTCGCAAGGCTTTCCAGTGAGGAAGTCATGTAATCCATAATATTGGTAAATCCCATACCTTTACCTTCCTCCCAGTGCTCTTTAATCTCATCTAATGGTCCCCTGGGGTTTCGACCATATAGTAAGAAAAAGGGGGAAAAAACAGTAGTTGCTTGGGTACTTCCCTATATACAAACAAGAGGTAAGAGAGAAATATTTTTGCAGCATTTTCTTGAGTGTTTTATTGAATCGCTCCACTAATCCATCTGTCTGAGGGTGATACAGGGAGGTACGTACTGCGGAAACACCCAGCAGACGGTACAATTCTTGCAATATAACAGACATAAAATTACTATCTCTATCTGTTAAAATCATTTGTTGTATTCCCATTCTGCTAAGGATTTTAGCTGCTTCTTCAGTTATTCGAGGGGCACTAACCATTGTCATTGATATGGCTTCAGGGTACTGGGTGGCATAGTCACACACAACCAGTATAAATTGATTTCCCTTAGAACTCTTAGTTAGGGGCCCCACCACGTCCATGGCTACTCTCTCAAAGGGAGTTGTTACATAAGGGATGGGTTGCAGGGGTACTTGATCTTTCTTCCCTCCTTGAGCCACTAACTGGAATTTTGCACAAGCTGTACAATATGCCGCTACCTCTTGATGAATCCCTGGCCAACAAAACCTGGATAGTATATACTGTAGTATTCTGTCCCACCCCTCATGGCCAGCCATAAGTATATCATGGGCCAATTGCATTACCTGCTCCCTGTACTGTTTAGGTACCATTAACTGCTCTGTCTCACAGTTCGTAACAGGATCAACAGTTATCCCATACAGTATGTCATGCTTCAATACAAAACGAGAATGTCCATCATTTTCTTTTTGATTCACTTTTGCAAACAAAGGTCTCAAAGTCTCATCTGCCAACTGTTCCAGTTTTATGTCACCTTTTGACAACCCTATTGCTAGTTCCACACTTTCTTCTGGATGTAAATCCCTCCAAGCTTTCTTCTCCTTCCTCTTTACTTGCTTGGATTTTCTTGCCTTCCCTTGTCCCTCAAAATAATCCTCTTCAAAAGAAAATACAGGATCTAACTGTAATTTTGCCTGTGCCCTGGTAACCACATTAACAGGTTCCACCAATGTCTGATGAGTTTTCATCAAGGCATCAAAACAAGGGAAATCCTGGCCAGTTATCAAATGTACTGGTAGACAGGGTACTAAACCCACTAACAAGTTGTGACTTTTGCTGTTATCAGTCAGTTCCAAACTTGCAGTCTGGTACTGATGGATATCCCCATGTACACAGCAAACAGTTGTATCATTTTGACTTAAGTCTATTTCAGAGGCCAGGTCTGCTCTCACCAGGGTTTGTCTACTTCCAGAGTCTAACAGTCCCAAAGTTTGTTGGTCTCCCACTCCCAGAGATGTAACATACCTAAAGTTTGCTAGGGCCATATGGGCTGATTCATTTCTTTTATTAGGGCAGTTTCTGACTATATGCCCCTTCCCAAGACATCCATGCAAATAATGTCTGCATATGGGATCCTGCCCCCTCTATCCCGCCTACCATAATTTGATTGTCTCCAATTACTAGGAAAATACATTCTTACTGGAGCTGTAGATGGTCCCGGGTTAACATGCTGACCCCTCGGTCTGGTGGGACAAGCTGCCAAGTAGTCTTCTGCCAGTTTAATAGTTTCCTCTGTGGTTTCTGGCTTGTGCTCCTTAACCCATAACTACACATCAAGGGGCAAAACCTGAATAAACTGTTCAATGATCATTAACTCCATAATCTGATCAATAGTCTTAGTTGTAGGTTGTAACCATTTGCCACAATAGTCTTTAAGATGAGCGTACATTTCCTTGGGGGTATCATAATGGGCCATTTTCTGAGAATTAAAACTCTGGCGATAGGTCTCAGTACAGCTATTATAACGTTGCAAAATCTCTTCTTTTGCTCTATCATAATCATTGGCATCAGTCCCACTCAGTTGGCTATAGACTAACTGGGCTCTCCCAGATAAGTAGGGTACCAGTCTTATTACCCACTGATCACGGGGCCATACACAGGTTTGGGCAATCCTCTCAAAGGTCGAGAGGTATGCCTCAATGTAATCACTCTCTGACAATTTAGTTAGTTTTATGTCTCTGCGCCCAGTTCTATCCGCCTGACCTCGATTCATGTCCTGTATGGCCTTCTGGGTATCATTCCATTTCACGCCTTGCTGTCTTCTTTCTTCTGCCTGGATGCATCTATCCTCATCTCTCTGTCATCTGTCCTCTTCTTCTTGTTGTTCCATCTCAATCTGCCTCATACAGAACTACTTCAGCAACTCACTCGGATCATCCGGGGCTGGGGTCATCTGTCTCTGTCTCTCTCTCTCTCTTGGCTTCTGAGTGTCCCTTCCCTCATCAACATCCTCATATTCCATACTCTTCATTTTGGGTCTGACTCCTTGACCCAATCCTGGCAACAATTTAATCCTAGATTTCTCTGCAACCGATTGTGTCAGATGATATGCACTAGGGTTTGTCTGGTCCCCTTCCTTCATCTGTTAGGGTATATCAGGACAATACCCCCTGGTAGCGCCTCCCGGGCAGCCTCGACGTACCAGGAAAATCCCACTGCTTACGCCAGTGTAGAAACGTGGGATAAATGACAGACACCAGACAGTAATTTAGTGCACAAAAAAAACACAAAGAATTGTGTTTATCAATTTATTTGCAAACTTTGCAAAAATATAAAAATTAAAAAAACGAGATATTTACAGAAAGAAAAAATTGAGTGTTAGTCCATCACACCATTCAAAACATCAGAAAATATTTCTCCTCGAGACTCCTGTCTTTCTTCTGTAGATTAAATAACCAACACAATGTGTAAGCACTCACACTAGCACACTAGTTCCTTCTCCCTCAGTGGTCAGAAGATACTGATCCACACACCCTTTCTTAGCCCCCTGGTGACAGGTTTTATAGGAATTCCCAGGATGACATCATAATCAGGTGATCTCCTAGTTAACATGAATAGACCATTTCTAGATCCTATCTAAGTATATCTAGGATACTCTTTATACAAACAAACAAGGCAGGCATTCGTGTTATATTCTTTCTGTGAATATATCCTAAAATATCAGTTTTAGATCTTCTAAACCTTAATTAGCGGGGTTCTACCTCAGTTGGAGCACAGCTCCTCCCACCTGCAGTGACCTCATCTCTCCTGATTCCTACAAGAGCAGTCATTACCTGGGCTGACAGCCCTATAGTAGGAGTTTCCCCAAATGATCAGGATTTCCGGTAAAGAAGAATAATTATTTTTAAACTTGGTAATATACAGGAATACCCAGTCTGGACAGGGGAATGGCAAATGAGGGGCACACTCCCTATTTGCCTTTCCCTGCCTGACCAGGAGACCTGATTTTAAAGCATATTTTATTTAAGCAAGAAAAAGGAATAAATACATTCTGTCTTGTTATTATGCAGTACAACGTTGTGCAGCTGCATACTTTGATTCAAGCCTCAGCTAAACATTTCAATTTGGCCTTCTGACAGCTCCCAGGTACTCCTTCTCTGGGGCTGTCCTTTACAACAGAAACTGCAACTCTTAAATCAGTGACACTACAGGGCTTCCCTTTCTGCCCTCCATGTCCTTTTATGGGCTTGTGTCTCGCACTTTCACCGCCCAGGGTGGGGCTTTTACTTTTAAAGATGAAGCATCCTGCTCCGAGTCAGCCGCAAGCTGCACATGTACATTGGAGCGCGATCCTGCTCTGATGTACAATGCAGCGCTGCTATTTCTTTTACTGCAGAAGGCAGCTCTTCTAAATTCAAGCTCGCAAAAAGAGCTTTTCAGTTTTCGCAACAGTTGTTCCCTTTCATTTACACTGACCTGGGCTTGCAGCACAGCGCTCCTTGCATCATGTGCTTTGCTTGGTTAAAGGGCACCATCATAATAGTGCATAGCGCCACATACACAACTAGGGGCAACTCTTATCATAAGGGACACTGTTTTTAAACAAGTCAAGATTTATTTTTGAGATGTGCACTAAAAGGGTTATTAAGATTTTAAAAGGACAATAAAGTTGTTTAGAGAATGCTAGGTTGCCCCCCCGACACAAAAAGGAAGAAAAGAAAGACAATAGGAAAGGAGGAAAAGAAAATTTGGGAAAGGTACACATACCTTTATTTCATTTCATCACTTTTAACAGGGGCACCCTGTTACACCAACATGGAAGGGAGGGCTAGCACCTGGAGGACATTCTGGCAACCCCAGGATACCAGGTTCTGCATTAACTAAATTACTTTAAACTGTTACTGCTAAGAAGGCAAACACCCCAACCTTGATGGAGAGGATTAACTGGATCTCCAGGCCCAGTTGCATGGCTGGGGGCCTGAGCCCCCCCCCCGACACCCCCGTGGGGGGTTCCTGCTCGAATTTGGAAATTGCTGAAAACACAATCTTTTATGGGGCTCTGCTGAGGCTCCTGATTGGCTGAAGCTATTGGATGAGTGGCCTTCAACTGGCTGGGGGGGGCCTGTCAATCAAGAAAATGAATTATGCATGAAACTCACCCGCTGCACAATTGGTTTACTGTTTTGGTGCCTGAAATTAGGTCCCTGCAGTTCCCCATGAGAACTTGGAAGTGTCCCATGAGCTTTAGCTAATATCCCACAAGTCCTAGCTTTAAAATCCTAGCTTTCTGATTGGCTGTGGCTGCTTTGTAATGGCTGCCGAAACACTCAGTCCCAGGATGATACAGGGTCTGGGAGAGAGATCCTATGAGGAGAGACTTGAGGAGCTCAACTTGTACTCTCTGGAGGAGAGGAGGGACAGAGGGGATATGTTTGAGGTCTTCAAATACCTTAAGGGGGTAAATAGGGTAAACCTAAATAGGGCATTCCAGCTGAGGGAGGTGGGGGCAACCAGGGGGCACCAATTGAGGCTAGTTGGTAGGAGACTCAGGGGAGAGACAAGAAGATGCTACTTCACTGAGAGGGTGGTGGAATCCTGGAATGCACTACCTGCAGAACTGGTGGATATAGTTACTGTGGAGGGATTCAAGCAAGGCTGGGACAGGTATAGGGGGAAGGTGAAACTGAGTAATGCCAAAACTGGAGGAGAACTTCAGTCGGGGTTGGGGGGTTTCACTGGGGAGGCAGGGAAGGCAACAACGGTGCCCCAAGCGGGTACTGGTCCTCGAGCAGACTCAATGGACCATAGGGGCTACTCTGCTGGCATTTTAGTATGTTAGTATGTAATATTCATGAGATCAGGGCTCTGGTGCATTAATATTCATGACCCCCTATCTTAGACACCTCATGGATTTCTCTAAATATTTTAATGAGTGGGCACTCAGGGCCCTGTCTTGGTCACCGGGTCCCCCTTAAATGATGGGGACACCAGGGCCGCTGAAACACTCTCCATCAATTGCAAATTGAGTGGTCGGGAGATCAAAGGTGCTGCCAGCGCATGCGCAATCCCTGCCAGCACCGGAGTGCTGAAACAAGCAGCGGGGGATTGCGGTTTGGATTTCAGAGCCCCACAGGGCTGGAATTATATCAGGACTTGGCGTTGGGGCACACAGGAGTATAACAAGACTCGGGCAGAAGCGGGGGAACCAAAAATAAAATGCAGGCATTTCCTGGAGGCGCTAAGGAGAGCGGCTAGAAATGGGAGCTGCTGGCTAAGGTAAGCCCCAAATTGGTAGGGGGGTTACATCAGGCCTCTACTCATCTTTTCCAACCCCAACCCCGCCCTTGCAGTGTCCACCCTATTGCAGATTTTTGTGTCATCCACAAAGAGGCAGATCTTCCCTTCTGCTCCTCTTCAGTGTCACTTATAAAGACATGAAAGATGACTAGTCCCAGCATTGATCCCTGTGGTACCCCGCTGTTCACCCTCCCTTCCTGGAGTGAACTCTGTTTACCACCACCCTGTGTCACCTATCCCCTAACCAATTTCTTAACCAGTTTGTCACCTTCGGACCCACTCCTAAGCTATCCAACTTGATTACTAGTCTCCTATGTGGAATGGTGTTGAAAGCCTTACTGAAATCTAGGTAGGCCATGTCCACCACTCCACCCTGATTTAAATCCTGTCACCCATTCAAAAAAATCTGTCAAATTCATTTGACGTGACCTCCCTCCTGTGAAACCACGCTGCCCTGCATCTTGTAGCCCACTGGTTTCAAGATATTCCACAATCCCTTCCTTCAGCAGTGATTCCATTAACTTTCCCACCGCCAGTCTGAGGCTGACTCGTCTATAATTGCCAGCCTCCTCCCTGCTGCCACTTTTTTTGTAGTGAGACTCTATCTGCCAGTCCTCCAGAACCACTCCTGTTTCAAGTGAGCTGTTCAATAGCACTGCCCGAGGTGCAGCCAGTATTTCCCTGAGCTCCCTCGGCACTAGATTTGAACAGCGAACACAACAAGAGCACTGTCTAGAACAGCGCAGCAACAAGGGCACCTGCAAAAACAGCGTCCAGTACACACATCCACATCCACATGGTAACGGTCTAAACACACACACCAAGGACCACTACCACGGCTACAGAACAAAATAAGAAATTATGTTTCTGCAGGGGGGCCTCCGCCCCCTGTACCCCTCGCACCCCCTGTTTCTAAAATAATCAACTCGGGGGAAGTTGGATTACAGGAGAAATTAGAAACTCGGGAAATCTGAGACGGGACATAGGAAAATTATGCACACTGTCTTCACAGACAAAAACCTCGAGACCAGGAACAGAACCCTGGTCTCCGCAAGTCCACTGGCCGAAAGCTGCCTCTATGCCTTAGCCATCTCCACCACGGGAGCAGCTGGCCAGTCATCACTTTTTTCCAACCCTTCTTTACTTCCGCCAGTCCCTCCCATTGATATGACAGCTACATGGGTAGCGGTAATTACCGTTCACTATTCTACCCCTGTAGCTGTCCTTATTTTGCTCTTCCTACAGTGCTCTTTTTACATGGACTGTTCATTAAGCGCCATTCTGACTGGTTACCGCTCCCTCAATACCCCTGAATGCACCCCAGCTGGCCTCATTGCTTTGTCCACCTTCAGATTAGCAGGACCCTTCAGGACTCTTGCCTCCAAAAAAGGATTAGTGTCCACTCCCCTCCCCTCCCTCCAAAGCCCCTATTATGTTTTTTGTGGCCCCCTCTCTTTCTCCTACCTCTGTGAACACTGAACAAAAGTATTTGTTCAGGATGTCTGCTTTCCGGTCCCCCTCTACATGCCCCCCTTCCTTTTAACCTTACAATCCCACCTCTGGTCTTCTCTTTTCACTTCATACATAAAAATGTCTTGTCCAATTCATTACCTCCTGGGCCATTCTCTTCAGTTTGTGCCTTTGCACTCCTTACTGCTTTCCCTGCTTTCCTCAGGTTCCCCTGACACACCTCACTATCCTCTTCCCTCTGCATCTCCTTATACTTTCTGAATACTACCCTTTTAGCTTTTACCTTTTCAGCCAGCTCTTTTGAGAGCCATAGTGGTCTCTTCGTCCTCTTGCTTTTGCTCACTTGTTTGACAGAGAGGTTTGTTGCCTTTACTATACCTCCGTTTTATCTTCGCCCACTGTTCCTCCACCCCACCCAGACCATCCCCCCACCACCACCAGGTCATCTCTGAAGCATTTAACATTTTTATAAAATCTTCCCTCCTGAAGTCTACTACCCTCACCCTTATCTGGTTCAATTGTGCAGTTGTCCTTATATTAAACCACACTGTACAGTGATCACTGGTCCCCAAGTGGCCGTCCACCTTGACGTCTGCAACACTGTCCCTGTTAGTGAGTACCAGGTCCTGTGTTTCCCCATCAAGAGTGGGCCACTGACTAGTCTGACTAGTTGCAAGAGGAATGCCCCCTGCAGAGAGTCCAGGATGTCCCTGCTTCTAGCTGAAGCCAATGCTGGGAAGCTCCAATCTGCATCTGGCAGGTTGAAGTCCCCTACCAGCAGCACCTTTCTCTTTTATGTCATATTGCCAATGGCTTCCACCAGTACCTTATCTAATTCCTCCCACCTGTGTTGGAGGTCTGTAGATCACTGCAGCGTGAATAGAGGCTCCAATCTCCATTTCCAGGGTGACCCACAGTACATCTACCTTCCCCTGTCTTCCCTGTATCTCACTTTTATGCTTTCCCTTATAAAAAGCACCACATACCCTCTAATCCTTCCCGCCCAGTCCTTCCTGAACAGAATATAGCCTGGTATGGCCATGTCCCAGTCATGGTTTTTAATGGCCACAATATCCAATTGGGTTCTACCATGATGACCTCCAGGTCTGGAATTTTATTTCCTAGATTTCTAGTATTCGCACACATGGCCTTTCAGATTTTGTTTCCACTGGACTTGTTGCCCCCAACCCTTTTTCCTTTTTTGCCCTCCCTCCTTCCCCCCTCTTTTTAATTTTCCAATTCCTTTCCCCTTTTATCTCTACCACCCTGCTTTCTTTATTAATGTCCAAGTCCAGAGAAACCTGCACTCCAATAGGAGCTACAAACCATGAAACTACACACACAAGTAAATCACCATTTTAAGTGCTTTCTTCAGCAGTATAGTGTGTGTACAGAGACCAGTCCACTGCCACAATGCCCCAGTGCTTCAGGTAAATGAACCTTTCATTATTAATTTGCACCCTGGGGATTCCTCTCTCCTCAAGGTCTACTTACTCTCTCCCGCATCTTGTAGGGGGGCAGTTTCTGACTCCTGATTTCTTCCACCACCACCCTTGGTTAGTTCAAATGTTCATCGAAGTAACATTTAAACTGTCCACTGAGGACTGTGGTTCCCCTCCCGGATAGATGCAGGCCATCATCCCCTGTATAGGCCCTTTTCCTCCTTGGTGGGTCCCCAGTCCACAATGTAGCTGAACCCTTCCTCTCTGCAACATTCCCTCAACCAGGAGTTGAAGCTCCTGGTGCAAAGATCCCACTCCTGTTTCCTGTCGTATACTGGCAGCACCTTAGCGAAAGCCACTGAGCTAGTTACCTGTCTAAGACTCCTCCCAGCTCCCTAAATTCCTCTGCATTATCCCAACCCTGTCCCTAGCCAGGTCATTAGTCCTCAGGTGGACAACAACATCCGGCTCTCCCTCCCATCCTGCTGCTCCAGTGATCCTCAGGATCCACTTCCCATCCCTCAGGGCCATGGTACCCGGTAGGCATCTAACATGCCTCTCCCCCTCCTTTCTTATTCCCAAAATCTATCCCCCTCACAAGCGAGTCCCCACCAGAAGTTGTTTCCTCTTCCTCCTCCGGGGTCCTTTACCACCCTCCTTGGGATCTCCTCTATGGAGACTCCCCACATCCTCCCTGGCCACTATCACTGGTGCCTCCTCCTGGCAGTCCTGCCCCACCAGAGCAGTGTAGAAATTATGTAGTGGTACTGGTTGGGGAATCTTCCTCTGTCCCACCACCCCCACTCTTCCATAGCCTACCACAGTCCAGGTGTTCCTCCTCACTGGCATCCTCTGAGGTAACAGTGTCAGACTTGATGGCCCCTGAGAGGAGGAAAGGTCCCCCAAATCCCAGCTAAGTCGACCTTGAGTCTAGTGACCTCCTCCCTCAACCCAGAGAGGTGCATGCAGATGGGGCAGTACTGTAGTCTCCAGAAGGTCTCTCTAAAAACTGCCACCCCACAGCCACTGCACTGCACCACTCCCAGCATTCTCAACTTCCATCTCCCTGTTCCTTGTGCAGCACACAATAAGGGAGACTCCATGGACTAGGCAGAGCAAGACTACTATATTAATAAAGCACAATGAGAAGGCCCACAGAAAGAGGACAGATGCTAATCCATTCATGACAGATAAACCCCTACTTCAGTACCAACATCAATGGACCCCAACCCCCTGGTCTCAGACCAAGAACCTCCTGCACCAGCAGAGTCCCATGAGGAGGATGAAATGAATTTGAGTTTGGTTCATGCTCAGGCTCCAGACTCTGTAGTACTAGACCCTACAGTACAAATTAAGGAGGATGCACATGAACCAGCAGCAGGTGACTCCATTCAACCCCCAAAACAGGATGCCTCCAGGCCACCTGATGACACCCTGTAACTGAGGAAGCCTGTTCCTTCAGACCCTCTGCCAGCAGGTGTAAACCAAGTGTCCTCTTTGGCAATGACCCCAACACAAACTCCTGAGAAGTTGGTCAAGGGGACCATGCCACCCCCTTCCATGCATGTGATGAATAACCTCCAAATGGTAACAAGACAGAGAAGAACAAGAGGACAGCCAAGGCCCAATTTTACCAAGCAGGAGGAAATACCACTTAGGAATAAATACAAAATCTTTTGGAGGCACCAGGACTATGGAGAGACAGAGGAGGGTTCAGATGGTTTTTACGTTGCTCATCACAACACAATCACTCCTCTGGGAATGAAAATGGTCTTTTGTATCTGCAAGCATCAAAAAAGAGGAAATCTAAGTTGAAGAGGGGGGGGAATCTAAATAAGGGTGGATTTATTTTGGATTATCTTTTTTTCTGGCAATGAGAGGGCCAATCCACAATTTCGCAGTGGAACTCAAAACGTCAACGGCATTAAGAGCCCCAGAAAACTCCTACAAGATACTAGATTGGTTGCTACAGTAGTGGGAACTCAATAAGGCCCAGAATATGTGGAGACACAATCCCTCCTTTTTTCAGCGGGTGTTCAAGGGCAGGTATTTTGTTTGGTAATATTGAGTTTCATTTAGTAGAGTTAGTGGCTATTCTGCCAGGCAGGGCATTGCTGCTGGATATTAAGATTCAGGATTCACACTTTCATTTGATTAATTTGCATGCTCCCCAATCCAAAGCAGATAGGGTGCAGCTTTTTAATTATTTCAACCTATTTTGTGTACCAAGAGGGATGTTATCCTGGGGGGGTCATTTTAATTGTGGATTGAATTTATCAGACAGAGATGCCAAAACCTCCAAATATGAGATGTGGAGGGAGAAGTTAGGGTGGCATTAGAATGTCTAATCGAAGCAAAAAAAAAATCTACACTGATACTGTACAACTCCCAGCAGATTGGTGGGAGAAAGTGAAAAGGGACTTGGGTGCTTTTTTCTGTCCACTTGGGAGGAAATTGGCTCAAAAGATGTACTTGAAATATTTGTCCGTGTGACAACAGTTTCAGAGACTGGTGTCTATGGCTGCCTTGACGGGCCATGACTTTTCTACATGATTAACAGCCTTGAAGAAGGAAATGGTAGCATCTCAGTACCAGCGGATGGGATCAATATTGTCAGAACAAAAATATAAAGGAAAAATTATCAGATAAATCCACTGAGGATTGTAAAACCCATGCAGAGGATAAAGCCTTCTCTGAACTCTGTAATGAGGAGAGCACTTTGCTTTCAGCCACAAAAAATCAGTTAGCTTTTTTAGGAAGGTATGCTCATTAGAGTTTTGGGGTCCCCACGCAACAGGTATCTTCAATCGTGGATTTAAAAAAGCATTTACAGGTCCCTGTGGTAGCAGACATCCAGCTGGACAGTTTACATGCTGCCATTTCCTCTGCAGAAGTGCTACACCCCCCAATTGGGAGGCTTACCTTAATGCCTCCCATTTTGCCTCCGTTTCCTCCTGGGGTCCCTGATGTTGCCCCGATATTCACTGCCACAGCCCGAGCCCTTAATTGTGCCCCACGGCCTCCAAGTAGCCTCCATATTTTTTTTAGCTCATGCTAGGCTCACGAGCAGAATCGCAAACTGCCAGCGATTCCTCAGGCTAGCTGATGTTCACACATACACAGAAGCGCCTCCAATTTTCTGACCACCATTGCAGTCAAGCAAATGGTGTCCCAATGGTCCCAGTTCCCCGTCTACCTAAATGGGGACCAGGGACCAGAGCAAGGCCAGTGAGAGGCCTCATTAGAGTGTAAATAAAGAGTTTAGAATGGGGCTAATAAATATGCATAAGCCTCTCATGTATATTAATGAGGAAGCTGCCGGCTAGGGGCACTGCATTATGGGGGCAGCAACATGGAAAGTACTGGGTATAAATATAAAATAATGGGGTAGCTAAATAGGGCACTAAAAGGGCTATAAGACTGCGGGGTGTTTGTGAATTAAAAGTACTGTATCTGGCTGCACCAGAACTTTAAACTTGGGACAAGGTATAAACTGCTTGGGGACTGTATAAACAGCAGCCATCTGTGTAGCATTGCAGCCAGTCAGGAACCTGGATTTTTGCGGAGATTCTTGGGACTTTCCAAGAGACTTTTGGGGGGAAAAGGAGGTATAATTCTTGGTGCCCAATACTGAACCAATTAAAAGACTTAGACTGTGTCTAACAGCTTGAGCAGCCAATTGGAATCCAGGAACTTTGCCGTTTATTTAAGAAGGACTGTTTGAACTGAGTCAGTCTGGCTTAGACTTCCAGAAAGTGAGGAGGCTCTGTGCAGCTTGGGAAATTTGGGGAGAGGCCTGCTTTGCCTCTTCTTGGCTGAAACTATTGCTGAGTGATTGGGACTGCCAAGTCTGCAGAACGAACTAAAATTCTCCAGTGAGAAGAAAAAGAAAGATTGTCCCCAGAGCTGAATTTCCAGACTGAAAAGGGCATCAGAGCTCCATAAGAGATCCCCAAAATCTGCATCTCGGTAACAGAACTGTTTTTGCCTCAGGGACTGCAACCAAACCTGAAGCCTGGGGCTTCCAAAATTGTCTCCAGTCTGTTTGCCAGATTACATACCAAGGACTGCAACTTGTGAGCAGGTAAGCTGTGCGGCCTTTGCCAGAGCTGCACCAAAAGCTGAACCTGTGATGCCAATAAATTTGCTCAAGAGACTGTTGCTGCTTCTTCAACCATCGCTGCCAGATGACCAGAGAAGGGAGTCCGCTCCTGCAAGAAGATCATCATGGGTTGTGGCCACCCTTGAGAGGGATGCCATGATAGTCCTGATCCCTGTATCCTGGTCCTTGCCAGAAAGGACGAAGTCCTGCTGCCTGCAGCTACATGCCAAAGAGCAGAGTATTGCCTCGAGGGGAGTCAACCTGGAAATCAACCCAGATCCTGATGTCCAAGGTTCAGTGAGTACAATCAGGTTTTACTCTGCAACAACAATTAAAAGTGTGTTATCAGTTGATTTGCCTTTCAAGTTAGCATTGTGGTTTAGACTGCCTTTGCAGGCCATCGGGCCTGAGGATTACAATTTTGGGACCATTCAAATGTTGTGAATATTGCAAAAGCCAAAAGTCAAAGAATTAATAATCATTATTTTATTTAAGGGCCACAACCAGCTGCAACACTGACCAACCTGCAGCAATGCCTCAGGCCTGCACCTAATTAGAATCTGGGTACCCAGCAGCTAGAAGAACTGTCTTATCCAGGGTCAAATGTAATATTTGCATACTGCTATAAATTTAAGGAGAGTGCTTTAATCATTTATCTAGATTCACATCCCTTCCCCCTGTTCATTTCCCCTAAATAAATCAGATTTACTGTTTTAAGTTTAATCTGGTTTATGAGGATATTATTACTCAGCTTCAAGTCATTGCGTCAGTCAAAAGGCATACTGTTATTGCTGGTAAACTGTTTCTTTGTGGAGACATAGGGTACATTGAAGGGATCCAGACCCCGTTTGTAAGTGTGGTCACGGTGAGCATATTATTAGCACTCACCCTTAAATGTGGTACTGTATGCAAAGTAAAGTGTTTATTGCAATTTTATGTGTGGGGTCACTAGCTGGGGCTGTGGATAGGTACAACTTTCCAGAAGGTTGTGCTAGCTTAACATCTAACCCACTTAAAGAATTCTCTAGTGAAGGCATCGCGCTAATGGCATTATTGTTAGAATAGAGCCCCTGGTAATAGCTAAAATTGAACCCTGTCCCCTCAACTTGCATCTAGGTAGGCAGGCAGGCAGGGGTAGTAGACCATTGGGAGGTGATGCTTGGGTTACAGAAGATTTGGCAGCCATTAAATCCTTCCAGACAGGGTCGGCACCCTGCTCAGATGGGCTCCCCCAATGATTTTTACCACGGAGTGGGAAAGGTGGATCCCAGCCTTCAACAGGATATTTGGATTTTTTTTATATAAATGTAAGCCCCTCTTCCTGGTGTTTAGGGGTATGCCAGGTGGTAATTAGGTGGGGAGGAGGCACTCACAGCAGAAACCACAGAAATCTCTTACCAGGATGGCTGGCGCTGATTGGCAGTCAACTGTGAAGGGGCGCAGGTTATTTCTGGTGCTGGGCTGCAATAAAATTTGGTTAGTAGCCGCAAACGGTTCAAAGAAATGACTGATGTCCATGCTGAAGTAAAATAACAAGGGGTTCCATTTAATTAACAACAACACACTCCATGGAGGTAACACACTTAAACATTCAAGTTGCAGTCCTGACCACAAGAATCATTCAGGTTGCTAGTGTTCATGGTGGCCGCTATGGCCTTACTAACTTTGGGTGGCTTTTATTGGGCTGGGTAGCCACTTTGAACATAGGCAGCTTTAACCTGCGGCCAAAATGACCTTACACTTTAGGGAGCAGGCATAACTTATTTTTCTCTCTCTCAACTCCATGTCCATTTTCTACGCTGATCTCTGGTCTCATCACAGCAAGCCCTTGGAAATGCAGCTACCGCTCCTTCCCCAACTTCAGTCCGAATGTTTGGCCGTGGCAGGTGACTCCCTCATGATTCAGGGCAGACATCCCCATTCCAGCTGCCACAACCGGGCTGGCATCCTAACTTCAGGGATGACTTTCTCTCTGCATTTTCTCCCCTCAAGAAACTGGGGCCCAGGCAAGTGACTCCATCCACAACTCATGGGCAATTGTCCCACTGGAAAGGAAAATTACGTACCTACCGTAATTCTTGATCCTCTTGGACGAGTCTCCACCACTCATTCACACTAGTGGGATTAGCGCCGGAGGCACTAAGACCCATCGGGGCAAACTTTTGCTGGAGGATCGAGCGAGGCAGCGCCCTTGAGACAGGCGCGCGAGCAGCCGCCTCGAGCGGTAATGACCATCTGGACGCACCCTCCAACCAACCCCAGTACCTTTTTACCAAGGAGGTGCAGCGCAACTAACGAAAGAGTAAACCAACATTAAAAAACGGACATAAGATAGTCCATTATGACCCGTGTAAGAAGGGTCAGCAAAGAAGTCCTCACGGCTAAAGATTTGAGGGAGTGAAGACCACACAGCGTGTGAGCTCGGGGATGGAGAGGGATAGGATCGAGTGGTGGAGACTGCCCAAGAAGATCAAGAATTACGATAGGTACGTAATTTTCCTCATCTTCCTGGACATAAGTCTCCACCACTCATTCACACTAGTGGGAGAGTACCAAGCTGATAATCCCCAAAAGGGCGGCAGGAGAGCCAGATACGCTGCCTAAGATAGAAGCCTATTAAGGATAGTTCTATTCAATGCGAATGTCGCTTAGCATGAACATCCAGTGCATAGTGCTTAACGAAGGTATGCACTGAGCTCCAGGTGGTGGCGCTGCATATATCTGCACTGAACATTGCGACTTCCGCTAGGATGCGCGCGACCACCCTAGTAGAGTGAGCGACACTACCCTTCTAATTTAACTTGAGCCATGGAATAGCAATGACGAAGGCATGCCACTAAACCATGAAGAGATGCATCTAATAGCGACAGGTTGACCCAGCCGGGTGTCGCTGAAAGAAACGAACAGTTGCTGAGTCTTGCGAACATCCTTGGTTCTATCTAAATAGAACCGCAAGGCTCTCTTAACATCCAAGGAATGAAGAGCTCTATTCCCTCATTTTGGAAATTAGCGAAGTAAGCGGAAGTACCAGAGGTTGGTTTAGATGGAATTTGACACAACCTTGGGAAGAAATTTAGGATGAGTAATGGAGAACTACCTTGTCTTTATGGAATACAGTATACGGAGGGTCCGTAATCAGGGCATGTATCTCAGAGACCCTGCGGGCTGAGGTAATGGCCACCAGGAAGGCAGTCTTCCAGGTAAGAAATTTTAGCTCACAGGTAGCTAAGGGTTCAAAGGCTTCCAGTGAGCATGTCCAGCACCAGGTTAATGTCCCAGGCTGCAACTGGACGCTTAACAGGGGTCTGGTATGGAGAATCCCTTAAGAAATCTCTTCACCATAGGTAACTGAGCCAGAGTTAAGGAAGAAACCGCTCATGGAACGCTGAGATGGCACTAAGGTGAACTTTAACTGTGGAGTACTGAAGACCTAAGTTTGACAGGTCCAAAAGATACTCCAGAACCTTGCCAGGAGGACAGGAAAAGGATTCCAAGAGGATTTTGACACCAGAGAGAAAACGTTTCCATTTGAGCCGTCGTTTTGGGTGACTGGCTTCCGGGCAGCCAGAAGGATGTCTGAGACTCTCACGAGATGTTGAACCGATTCACTCTATCTCTTCAGGAGCCAAGCATGAAGGTGAAGTGATTTCAGGTTGGGATGGACCAACGAACCCTGAGTCAAAAGACTGATTTGCAAAGGAAGTGGTCTCGAGAGCTGCCAACATACTGTTGGAGAGGAACCATAGTTGCCGAGGCCAGGAAGGAGCAATGAGAATCATCTTGGTCCCTGAGACTCGAACTTGAGGAGTACCTCTGGATTAGAGGAAGCGGTGGAAAGGCGTAAAAGCGTTTTGTCCACCAGCCTGAAGCATCCTGACAGAAAATGCCAGGCCCTGGATTTCTGGAGCAGAAGAGAGGCAGTTTTGCGTTGAGTGGGGATGCAAAAAGGTCCAGGTCTGGAGTCCCCCGCTCTTTGAACAGGGACCGAGCTACGGCTGGATCGAGAGACCACTCGTGAGGGTCTGCCTCCGTTCTGCTGAGGTGATCTGCTAGGTCATTTTGTATACCTGGCAGATAAACCACTTGAATCAGAGACTTGTGCTCCAAGCACCACTCCCACACCCTCATTGCTTCCCTGCAAAGGGGATAAGAATGAGCACCGCCTTGCTTGTTGATGTAATACATCACTGCTTTGTTGTCCGTTTGAAGGAGAATGTTCTTGTGACAAAGGACATCCTTCAGAGCTCAGATTGCATAGGGGACCTCTCATCTCCAGGACATTTATGTGGAGATGAGTTTGAACTGAGTCCATACACCTTGAGTGTGGAGGGAGACAGTAGCTCCCATCCCATTAGCGATGCGTCTGTGGTGATGGAGATCTGATGATCCGGGGAGCAAAGGGAATCCTTCCAGGAGATTGCTCTCTTGAGACCACCAGGTGAGAGACCTTCGAAGGGGCTCCGTCACCTTGATGGGATAAGACTGGGGGTGAGAGGTCAGGGACCACTGAGTGGAGAGCATCCATTGGGTGGTTCTCATGTGCAGTCGGGCGAGAGGGACAGTGAAGACCGAGGATGCCATGAGACCCAACATGCGTTGCATCGAGAGAGCTGTAACCGATTGGTTCTCCCTGATGTAACGGGCCATTCGAAGGATGTCGAGTCTTCTGTCCTCTAGAAGGAAAGCCTTCACTGAAGAGGTGTCTAGGCGTCCCTATGAAAAGGAGCCTCTGGGAGGGTTGCAGTTGAGATTTTTCAAATTCAGCAGAACTCCCATGGGCGTGAGAGGACAAGAAGTCATTTGCCGCGGCTCCAAAGTCCCTTGGCGGAAGGGCTTGCTAGAAACCAATCGTCTAGGTAGGAAACACTCGGAGTCCGACTTTCCTGAGATCGCCGTGAGAACTGCACAACACTTTGTAAACATCTGGCGCCGAGGATAGCCAAAGGCAGGACTCTGAACTGATAATGCTGACCCAAAGCTACAAACCTGAGGAACTTCGATGTGGGTCGGGTGGGCGAGATATGCTGGTAAGCATCCTGCATATCCAGAGAGGCCAGCCAGTCGTGCTGATGCAGCAAGGGTAACAGGTTACCTAGGAAATCATCTTGAATTTCTCCTTGGGGAAGAATTTGTTTAACTTTCTGAGGTCTAGAATGGGGGCGCATCCCCCCAGATTTCTTTGGAACCAGAAAGTAATGGGAGTAGAACCCTGTGTTTCGCAGATATGGGGGCACCAGTTCTATTGCCCTGTTGTTCAGAAGGCCCTGGATCTCCGCGGTGAGGAGGTCTGACTGAGAGGCCGGCAACCTGGGTTGTCATCTGGGAGGACAATTCAGGGGGTTTCAAGAAATTGAGAGAATAACCCTCGCGAATTATCCAAGGACCTATTTGTCCAAGTTATGGACTTCCACTGGTTGTAGAAGTACATCAGACGACCTCCCACAGGAGAAGGTTCCACCTCAGGCAGAGAGATGGAACTTGGGCCAACGACTCATAGGTGGCGCTGGGAGCTTTAGGCCTCGCGCTTTCTCTCGTCTTCTTTTGAGGTTGGGCAGGTTGGCTTTATGGAGCTTCCCTGCCTCTGCCTCGAAAGGACTGGCGACTATGAAACTGATGTCTGTTCACATGCCCCGAGAGGGGCAGGCGGAGGTCTGGCCAACTTAATGGCCGATCTAGTCTTCTGAGTGGCCTCTAAGGCTTGCTCCACCTGAGGGCCAAAAGAAAGGAGCCATCAAAGGCAGCGCCATCACCTGCTGCTGAGCATCATTCGTGAAGCCAAAGTCGCAGCCAGGAATGGCGCCAGTACAAATCCCATGGCTGCTGAGCGAGAAGCAGTGTCAAAAGCATCCATGGCGGCTTTGACCTGTTGGTTATTGGACTCAATACCTCTAATAACGGTCAGAAGAAGCTCTGACTTGGAATCCGAATCTGGAAGAGCTTCAACCATTCTTTTCATAGAGTGCCACAGGATATACTCATACTGGAAAAATAGCCTTGATAACTGGCAATCGCATACTTAGAGTGGAGGCAGCAAAGACTCTCTTACCTAATGTATCAATCTTACGAGACTCTTTGTTAATAGGTCGAGCTGTAGTAATTTGAGGAAGAACGACCTTGTCATTCTCTGCCAGGACTACAATAGGATCCGCAAAGGCTTGGGATGCCAAATGGGACGATCCTTGGAAGCTGAATACTTCTTATCAATGGATTTAGCCACTGAGGAATAAGAGCAGGATTATTCCATACCATTTGATACAGCTGCCTAAGGAAGACTGGATCGGAGGAGTCAAACCGTAGGGATCTCCGAGCATGAAGATACTGGAGTCTTAATATCTTCCCAGGATCGATGTCTGTAGTCTGGAGAGAAAAGTGGATCCCAGGTTCTTCAACAGAGACTTAAAGGACAGGTCCTCGACCACAGGCTCTGTAGCAAAGAAAGATCCTGTTTCCTCCACTTCATCACCCAACCGAAGGTCTGGGTCAGGGCTCAACATCATCTCTGATGGTCCAGAAAGGACTGTTTGGACAGGAAAGGAGTGAGAATTAGGAGAGGAGAAATAGCAGAAAAACAAGGAGAGTCCCCAAGGGCTGCGGGCGAGGACGGCAAGCGGGCTGAAGAGCGGCACCGAGGGCGCGGCACCGAAGAGCGCACGGCCCTGCAAGTGCCCCAGCGGTGCCATGAGGCCGCGCGGCCGATGGCATCACACAGCGCCACGGCCGACACCACTGATCGGCGCGCCGGACGATGCCGCGAACGGCACCGCCTTATCCAACGGTACACCGGCGGCGCCGCGGACGGCGCCGTTAGCACCCATGCACCGAAAACGGCGCCGACAAGCCAACAGACCCTCACGGAAGGTGCCGGAAGAGCCCCAGGAACCTGGAAAGCAGAGAAGGAAAAAACAGGAGATAGGGCATCGGTGAGGCCCTTGTGCCGCAACCATGTGAGGGAACACCTAAGCAGTCGCTGGCACGAAGAAAGCGCCACGCGACTAGTAAGGTCAACGCCCCTACCTGATCGCGGAGGCCCGAGGCTCTGAGGCAACCGAGCCAGGCAGAAGAACCAACCTCCGAGCCCATTGCTCCATAAGAGCGCCCACTGATGAAACTGCTCATCTGGAGTCCCTACCTATGGGCGGGGAGGGGCTCCGATGTCGAGGGCAGCGATTACCGGAAGTTGGCGACTCGAAGAAGGAGACCGGCAACTAACTTGATAACTAGCGTCGGCCGCGAACATACCAGGCGACCTCGGTGATGCCTTCTCTTTTTGACCTGGGCGAAGAAGAGCTCGAGGCCGAATGGTGCCGAGAATGCGACCGTTTATTTTTATGCCGGGGGGACCGCCCATCCCCCCGGGCATCGGACTGACCGTTGTCGGAACTCCGCTGAGGAGAAGAAGGCTGACCGGACCTAGCCCGGCTGACTGAACAGCTTTCATACGAAGTCTCCATACCGTCACCTGACCTGCTCATGGTCGACTCCGTCCAGTAGGCCGAGACTTCTTCAAGTAAAATTTAAATATTAGAAAAATTTAACAAAAATAGAATAAAATTAAGTGATACTACTTATCGTGATAAAGTTACAAAAAAACAAACTGAAAACTATGCACTAGTTTGAAGTTTGACTCCCGACAGGCGAGCGACGTCATTACACGAAGCGCACTGACCACGTGGAAAAAGGAACTGAGGCGGTTGGAGGGTCGTCACCGAGATGGTCATTACCGCTCGAGCCGCTGCTCACGGCACCATGTCTCGCGGCGCCGTCTCTCGCGCCGACCCTCCAGCAAAAAGTTTGCTCCCGATGGGTCTTAGTGCCTCCGGCGCTAATCCCACTAGTGTGAATGAGTGGTGGAGACTTATGTCCAGGAAGATCTGCCACAACTGAGTTGGCCTCTCAACTCTGGGGCTATCACTGTCCCTCGCTCAGGCTCCAAATTCTCCCTTCTGGTCTCTCTCTCTCTCTCTCTCTTTCTCAACGTGGGCTGCACCATTGTTGCAGGGCTCACAACTTCTCTGCTCTCAAAACCTCCTTCTCTCCAGTTATGGATCTCTTGCTGCACTGCTGGAGGGGGCAGTACAGAGAAACAAATGGCATGGATGACACCAGGCTGATGGCTGCCGTAACCATCACTCCCCATACTGATTGGTCACCCAAACCTATAGAAAAATGTCTGGACACACTGAGAGCAGGCAATCAGCCCCGCTCCCCTGAAGCTCTCTCCTGAACCCCTCCTTACTGCGTCTCTCTCTCTCTCTCTCTCTCTCTTCCTAGCCCCCCTTCTTGGCACCAAAACCAAAATTAATACCCCCATGCACCAATGGTGACCTCCGACCTGTGGAGCTCTCGCTGGTGTGGCAGAGGGAAATTAACCATTTAATTACTGGACCAAAAAGTACCTACAGAGCAGAGCATGTACACACCCCACAGAGGGGGTTACATAAAGGTGGCAGAATGCACATTACTAATTGGAGACCAATTTGTTTACTGAATACTGATTTAAAGATCTTGACTAAGATATTGGCCTCCAGACAGGCACAAGTCACCCCTTTCCTTATTGACTCCTTCCAATCATGTGGTTTTCCTGACTGAAAAATCTAAGACAACCTGCATATGTTACATGAGTTATCTGAATGTGGAAACAGTGGTGACATATCAGGCCTTCTCCTGTTCCTGGATCAGGAGAAGGCCTTTGACCATATTTCCCATGACTACTTGATGCAGGTTCTTAAACATTATGGGCTGATGGGAAATTTTGTGACTTGGGTAAAGATGCTGTATGCAACTGCCAGTACTGTTCCTTTTTTGAATGGCTCATAGTGGTGTCCAGTTCAGATTCCACAGGATGTGAGACTGGGATATCCTTTTAGTTCCATTCTGCGTATTTGGATTGGACCCCTTGATTAGGATCATAAACAGTCTGAATCATATTCAGGAAATGGTTACTTCAGGGAGGTTAGCTGTACCACCTGCTTTGGCATATGCAGATGATGTCTGTCTAGAGGTCCAGGATCTGAAATAGGTAGGGGCTGCTTTGACGATTCTAAAGTCCATTTCACATGCTGCTGGGTCTATGGTAAATCTGCAGAAAAAAAGGGGAACTGCTTTAGGAACTTAGTTAAACAATTGCCCCAACAGTGTCTGTGGAATTTCAATTCTGGATGACCCTCATACCATTTTGGGCATCATTTTTGGGGGAGGAGATACAACTCATGCAAATTGGGGAAGTAAATTGCCCCCTTGCAGAGCATAAGGTATCATCCTGGAATAGATGGCCTATGTCCAAAGCAAAATGGGTCTTTATGGCCAAAATCTTGTTGGTACTGTTATTTCTTTCTGTTGCTTTTGCTTCCCCCCACCTATGTTCCCCCTAAGGTGTGCACACATGCGCCCGCACAGCAGTCAGAAATAACCTGCACATGGCTTCAGTAGTAGCGCACAAAGCAGCTGACAGGGATCCTCATGTTCATGAAGTAGTGACTACAGTCATCACTCAGATTTAAGACTCAGACAGCAGGATATGAAAGTGAATGGGAAAGAAACATTGTATGCCACCCACCCCTGAAGAATACGACCCATTAACTTTAACAAGCCAGCAGAGCTCCGCTCTTACTCACTTATTGAACAATGGAACCGATCAATAAAATTCCAATCAATTGGCTCTGCAGTTACAACAATGTTTTTGGCTTGACACCTCTTTTCAGTAAGACAGTACTTGATAATGAACAGTATTCCCCTGCTGATCACAGAAATGGCATGTTTTGTTTGGTAGATTCCCCCGAATAAAGCAATGCGAGAGATTCTCTGACATAGGGTATATATTATATTATTTCAGTTTTAAAGTTGCACAACTTCAGTGTAATCTGCCTCCTCCCCAAGCAGTGTCTCACATACAAAATGTGTTTATAATGGATTTAAAGCGTCACCGTTGAAAGCGTGTTTATTTTTTTTTCAGTAGAAGAAAATGGGAAAACTATAGTTTTTGTTTACAATAAAAACATCAAAGCAACCTACTGTCTGTCTGTGTCATTTTTTTATGTATTTGTTGAGGCTGGGATGGGTATAACTTTCTCAATTAGCAGGCTGAGACACTGAATGTACATATGTCTAGAGAGATGAGATTGCGCTTCTCTTTAAAACAGGGTCTCACATTATACACACATTTGAGATTCAATGAATTAGTGCTTGTAAAAGGTTACCCATATTGGCTACATGGGGATAGTAATTCTAATATGGACAACAAGAAACAGCAGCGCAAAAAATGTCCTTTTCATTTAACTTCATAAATTCAGACTGCGCTTAGTATGGATCCGGAATGGAAGAGAAATACAGTCTCCTAAATGCATCTCCTCTCTCATATCACACTGACTCACTCACTACATTGCAAAAATACATTTTAAAACCCCCACTGAGCTTGACAATACCCAGCATAGTCATTGCAAACCATACCTAGGGTAAATGACATCACATACAATTATGCATGCTTCCATCAAAGATCCCATTGCTAAGTACTGCTTTAAGAAGCTGTCCAACCCTGGATATCACATTGCCATAACAGTATTAAATGATATACTTCTGGAGTTGGCAGAGTTGTCTAAGATGTTTCAGAAAGTGGTCTAACAGCTGTAACATGGCACAAATTTGACAGCGCTGAGGAGCAACGGCGATAGGTGAGAACGCGTCACGTGGTACAGGGGCAACACGGCATTGAGACGATAATGCTCTGTTGCTTCTGAAGTACAGAAAGTAACCACCAGAAGCAAATTAGCAGGGTTCGTAGGTGGCACAGTGAAAAAAGAAAAGCAACACAGTCATAGAAAGAGCACGAAGTCGTGCAGACAAGGCAGGGGATAAATAGAAGTGAGGACATAGGAGGGAAGAGGAAGGGTGGCACATCCGGGAACGATTCAACTTCAACAATTTTACTGTCCATGGCACAGTAAACTTTAACTATGCTGGAGGAATGACACACAGAGAGCACACCACAGACACGGGATAACTCCAAAAAGGTACAAAAATGAGTAGTGTGCAAGACAGAGCGAGCAGCATAGAAATACAAAATTGAGTGAGGTAATGACGCTGCCCATATGCTAATCAGACACGCACACACTCTGCACAAGCGAGAGAATCACAGTCATCCCAAGTTACCTAATAAAGAAACAGCCGCACAGAAATCATTTAAATGTGCAGCAATCGTTAAGAAAGAAGAAAAAATTACTCACCTTAGTAATTTTGTTTCTTCTAATGGAGTCTTGCTGTATTCTGACAAATTGCAGTGAGGTCCAACCTTCGAACTGCCCCGGAGATGAAAGAGTTAACTTTCCATGCCAGGCATGGAACGCTGGGCTCGAGCTCGGTTGAGACTCTGTCTGTTGCTGTTTGAACTCAAATCGTCAGATCTTTATGAGCTAAACTCACTGAGTGTCCTGTGTGGAAGCTGTAAACCTACACTAGCCAATTGGCTACTAAATATAATTAACAGATTTTTTGGTCCCATAACAAAGACTCAAGTCAGGAAACCCAAAAAATGAAACAAACACAACACCCACTCACCCAAAGAAAAGGGGTGATAAATAAAAGGTGGGGCACCACTTGAGTGCCAACACTGATACTGCCCACCCACATCCCAAAACAAAGGTTCTGAGAGGGGAAGGTGGGGGGGAGGAGGTCAGAATACAGCAAGACTCCATTAGAAGAAACAACATTACTAAGGTGAGTAATTTTTTCTTCAAACAACATGAAGTCTTGCTGTATTCTGACAAATCGGAACTACCAAGCAGTACCTCCATGGAGGAGGGACAGAACCTACCTAGGAAATAGGCTCTGAAGCACTGTTGTGCCAAACCGAGCATCACTCCTAGCCTAGATATCCAGAGAGTAATGCTTGGTAAAAGTATGAACTGTTTTCCAGGTAGCTGCTTGACATATCTCTAAGATAGGAATATCCCTGGCAGCAGCCAGGGAAGCAGCTGTACCTCTGGTAGAGTGAGCCCGCAGGCCTGAGGGTGGAGTCCTGCCTAGCTTTTCATAGCAAAATTGAATGCAAGAGACAATCCACCTGGCAATAGATCTCTTAGTGGCAGGTTTTCCTTTACCAACCTCACCATAAGTGAGGAACAGTTGGAGGGAGTCAAACCTGTGACCCTTGGTACGCTCTAGTAGTAGCTAAGGGCCCTTTTCACATCCAAACTGTGCAGCCTCCTCTCACCAGAGGAGGAATGGTCACTGAAGAACACAGGAAGAGACAGACTGGTTAAGGTGGAAGTCTGAAACCACCTTAGGTAAAAACTTTCTGTTAGTCCTGAGGACCACCTTATCTCTATGGAAAGAGATAAAATCAGGCTCCACTGACAGGGCTTGTAACTCGCTTATGCGCCTGGCAGAAGTGATGGCCACTAAGAAAACAGTTTTCCAAGTCAAGTACTTAAGCTCTGCTGAGGACAAAGGCTCAAAAGGGGATTGCATAAGCTGAGCTATGCAAACATTAAGGTCCCAAACAGGGGCAGGGTCCCTGAATGGTGGATTGGTATGAAGCAGTCCTTTGAAAAACTTAGAGAATACAGGATGAGCTGAAAGGGAAGAAGGCTTACCTGCTGAAAGAAAAGCAGAGACAGCTGCCAGGTGCACTCTTAGTGTAGCTGGTCTGAGTCCCAAGCTATTAAGATGAACCATATAGTCAAGGACTGTGGGCAGGCCAGCAGACTCTGGAGAAATATGCTTCCCAGAGCACCATATGGAGAATCTTTTCCATTTGAAGTTATAAGTGCTTCTGGTGGAAGGCTTCTGAGAAGCCTTCAGGATACCCATAACACCTTGAGAGAGGTGTAAATCAGCAAACTCTAACTCTTCAAGAGCCAGGCCTTGAGATTGAGAGATTTGAGATTCGGATAAACCCTCCCCTGAGCACAGGTTAACAGGTTGTAATTCCTGGGAAGAAACAGGGGAAGGTGGACTGCTAAGGACAACAGGAGAGGGTACCAGGGCTGTCTGACCCAGTCTGGAGCAATCAGAATCACCTTGCAGGGTTGAGACCTGATTTTGACTAGCACCTTGAACAGGAGAGGAAAGAGGGGGGAAAAGCATACAGGAACTTCCCTTCCCAATTGAGAACTAGGGCATCCAGGGGGACTGAGCCCAACACTGGGGGCCTGCAGCAAAAGAGGAGAAGTTGGTGATTGTCTGGGGCTGCAAAAAGATCCATCTGAGGGGTGCCCCATTTGGAGAAGATCACCTTCAAAACCAGGGGATCCAGTGACCATTCGTGATGGCCCTGAGATATCCTGCTGAGAGCATCTGCCAGGACATTGTCCTTGCATGGGAGGTGTACTGCTGTAAGAGAGGTGTTCAGGGAATAGGCCAGAGACCATAACTTCATTGCTTCTGTGCACAAGGCTGTAGACCGAGTGCCCCCTTGCTTGTTGATATACCACATTGTGGTGGTATTGTCTGTCCTGATCTGAACTGCTTTGTTCTGAACAGACTTGGAAAAAACCTGAAGTGCTAGAAACACTGCTCCCGAATTCTAATAAGACTGATGTGAAGCAGAGATTCCTGAGGAGACCACAACCCTTGGGTGGTCAGGTCTCCCAAGTGGGCTCCCCACCCCAAGAGGGAGGCATCTGTAGTAAGGATTAGAGAAGTGAGACTGAGTGACAAAAGGAACTCCCTGTCTTAGATTGTCCTGATCCTGCCACCACTGCAATTCCTGGATCAGGGTTCGAGTCACTGGGATCAGCTTGATCAGAGGATCCTTTTTCTGAGATCAAAAGGCTCTCAAGTGGAACTGAATGTCCCTCATCTGAAATCTTGCTCCCTGCACCACTGCTGTAGAAGCAGCCATGTGGCCCAGGAGCTGTAGAAAATGCCTTGCTGGTCGAGACACCTGTAGGGTGAATGAAGAGGCCAGTGTAATAAGGGTTCTTGCCCTGTCCAGGGGAAGGAAGGCTCTTGCCTTTACTGTATCTAGCTCTGTGCCTATGAAGGTGAGGAGCTGGACAGGCTCTAGAACTGACTTTGAAAGATTCAGAAGGAAACCTAGAGAAGAAAGCAGTTGCTGAGTTATCTGTAGGTGTAACTTGACTTGGTCTGGGGACTGGCCTGCTATGAGCCAGTCGTCCAGGTATGGGAAGATGGAAATCCTTTTCCTTCTTAGGAAGGCAACTACTACTGCCAGGCATTTTGTGAACACCCTTGGAGCAGAGGTTAGGCCAAAGGGCATTGCTCTGAATTAGTAATGGCCTGAGGGCAGCTCGAACCTGAGGTATTTCCAATGGGAGCTTCTGATGAGAATATGGAAATAGGCATCCTTGAGGTCCAGGGAGACTAGCCAGTCCCCTGGCCTTAGAGAGGGTAGAATTATTCCCAGAGTCACCATTTTGAACTGTGGCTTTGAAAGGTGCTTGTTTAAATATCTGAGATCCAGGATGGGCCGCCATTCTCCTGTCTTTGTGGGGGTGAGGAAGTACCTGGAGTACAATCCTTTCCCTTTGTGTAGGGGTGGAACCCTTTCTATAGCTCTGAGAGCCAAGAGGGAAGAGACCTCTGCCTCTAGGGCAAGTGCTTCTGAAGGATTTGCAGGTGGAAAGGATCTGGTTCTCATCTTTGGAAATTTTTTGAAGCTGAGAACCAGTCCCTGGCTTACTACTTCCAGGACCCATTTGTCTGATGTTAAAGACATCCAGTCCTGGACAAAGTAAGCCAGCCTGCCCCCTACAGGTGGTGGAGAATTGGCCCTGGCAAACCCATCAGGGTGCCTGTTTGGCAGGGGCTTTAGGCTGAGGGGTGGAAGCAGGCCTGCTTGTACCCCACCTGCCTCTCCCTCTAAAGAACCCCCTCTGAGCATAAGCAGAAGAGGAGGCCTGGGCTTGGTAGAAAGGCCTATGAAAAGACCTGCCCCTGCGATGCTGCCTCTGATGAGTGGCTTGCCTTTCCTCAGCCTGAGCACTCCTATAGGTGATCCTGTATTCATCCATTTTCTTCATGTAGTTCTCTGTTTGCTCCCCAAACAGAGAATTACCCACAACAGGAAAATCCATGGCCTTAGTCTGGGTATCCTGAGACAGGCTAGTACATCTGAGCCAAGCTATTCTATGAAGGGCCAAAGATGTAGCCATGACTCTAGATGAAACATCACTGGAGTCCACTGCAGCATGGAATTACACCTTGGATGCCTCAATACCATCCGCAGCTACCTGCTCCAGCTCCTTGGCAAGCTGGCCAGGGACCTGTTTGGCTAAAGCCATTACAGTGTCCCATCTAGATTTCTGATATCTAGCTGTATAGGTCATATAATTGGCCTGCCTGAGTCCCAAGGATGCTGCCATGTACTGTTTCTTTGCCATGGCATCAATCCTCCTGGAGTCCTTATCTGGGGGTGTGAAGCCAAGGGTATATTTGCCTTATCACAGGCAGCAGCCTGCACTACCCCAACATGGCTGCATTGCTGTGTAAGGAACTCTGTATCTGAGCTTGAAAGAGTATACCTCTTGTCCATTCTCTTATCCACAGGAGGTACAGAATTAGGAGTCTTTAAAATTTTTATTGTCTGTTTCCCAAAAGACTTATGAAGGTGAATAGACAGCCTCCTAGACTCTGGGATATCCATCATTTCAACATAGTCAGGCTCCTCCTGGTCATCCACAGCTTCTTCCATAGGAAGCTGGAGGGTTTCAGCCACTTTCTTGTAAAACATGAAATGGGAGGGGGGACTCAGAAAGCCTAGGAGGAGACACTCCTGAAGGTCTGTCTGGGGAGATGTCCAGGTCAATGGGCACATCCAGACTTTCATAATCACATTCACTTTCCTCATACTCTCCTTCCTCCCATAATCCGGAACCGGTGGAACCGACCAAACCGAGTGCCTTCCTAATGGTGCCGGTTCGGTCGGAACCAGGGATAGCGACTGAACAATTTTTATCGCTTTGGCTATTTCATCAGCGGTTGGAGAAGGAACTTTTGGATCCACACCGGCTGATTTATCCCTTCTTGATCTCTTAACTGGAACAGACTCCTCGGAATCGGTTCTTCTTCTTTTGCCCGAAGAAGTATCGCCCTGGTCAGAGGGCATTCCTTCTGGTTCGGTTGGAACTGAACCGGGCTGGCCATCCAGGTCAGCGGACTTTTTGGCCTCCCTTTCCCTGAGCCTACCAACTCTTTTTTCCAGGGTAACTGCAGGAAAATTTTTACAAATCTGGCAGTCTGAATCGAGGTGGTCAAACCCCAGACAATAAACACAGGTGGTGTGGGGATCAGCCTTAGCAAAGACTTCCCCACACACACTACAGTGTTGAAACCCAGTGGGCCCGGTTTTTCTTTTGGGTTTCTCAGACATGGCCAGTCCTAAACAAAAACTTGCCCTTTTTTCGGCAATCCGCCAGGCAAGACACTCTTATCGGTTCCTGACTGTGTTATGGGTCATGGAAAAAACCGTAATAAAATCCGTTATTTTTTTAGAACCGATAAGAACCAGTAACCACACTCTAAAAGTAGAAGTAAGGATTTTTAAACAACCTGATCGGTTCAGACCGAACCGATGACACGTTTACAAGTTCCACACAGAAATAAAAACAAATATAAACCTATCTAGTACTCACGAATACCACAGACAGAGACTGAACCGATAGGTTGCGGTTTAAATTCGGTTGAAAACCGAGAAAAACGGTACTTTAACCGACAAATTGAACTGAGCAAAGGAGAAATCTCCTGAGCGACTGTTCAGTGAGGCAGGGTAAAGAATCTGACAGTTTGAATTCAAACAGCAACAGACAGAGTCTCAACCAAGGGACTTGGCAAGGTTGGAGGAATGGTCAGACATATGGCAACTTAGATTCAATGCAAAGAAGTGCAAAGTAATACACCTGGGAAACAAAAACCCAGGAGAAGAGTACACAATAGCAGGGGAGGTATTAACAACAACAAAAATGGAACGGGACCTGGGAGTAGTCATATCAGATGACCTAAAGGTGGGTAAGCAATGTGAGAAGTCAGTAAGGAGAGCCAGGGGGATACTGGGATGCATAGGAAGGCGCATCACAAGTAGAAAAAGGGAAGTGATTATCCCTCTATACAGACAGTTGGTGAGACCCCATCTGGAGTACTGTGTGCAGTTTTGGAGACCTCATCTACGCAAGGACATAGACAGGATGGAAGCAGTCCAGAGGAGGGCAACTAAAATGGTGCAGGGTCTACATCAGAAACCATATGAAGAGAGACTGAGAGAGCTTAATATGTATACCCTTGATGAAAGGAGGACAGGGGACATGATAGAAACGTTCAAGTACCTCAAGGGAATCAACAAAGTCCAGGAGGGTAGCATCTTTCAGAAAAAGAGATGTGTAAGAACAAGGGGGCACAGTTTAAAGACAGAGGGGGGATGGCTCAGGGGTAATGTGAGGAAATTTTTTTCACGGAGAGAGTGGTGGATACATGGAACAGCCTTCCTGAGGAGGTCGTTGGGTCTAAAACAGTGGGGGACTTCAAACATGCTTGGGACAGACACAAAGCAATTATAGTGCGGGGTTGCAGGAAGCAGGCTGTTGGTTAACTAGAATCTGCAGCTTATCCAGTAGGTAGGGAAATGGGCAGACTGGGTGGGCCAAGTGGTCCTTTTCTGCCGTCAAAGTCTATGTTTCTATGTTTCTAACCAAGCTCGAGCTCAGCATTCCATGCCTGGCATGGAAAGTTAACTCTCATCTCCGGGGCAGTTCGAAGGTTGGACCTCACTGCAATTTGTCAGAATACAGCAAGACTTCATGTTGTTTGAAACCAGAGTTTCACTGTACTGAAAAACAATAACATATGTATGTAAGAGAGTACTGTTGAGAAATGCAAAAGTAACATTAAAAATAACAGCAGATCATATGAGTCTCGTAGTCTTTTCTGTTCTATGAGTAGCAAGATGTGTAGTCCATAGTAAGCATAGTGATGTCCATAGATAAGCGACATCTCTTCTGAAGGTGGTTTTAATGGAGTTAATGTACGGTTGGCCCACACGACCTCGGCCTCCGGCCTCGTGCCACAACGGTCCCAACCATGCATTAACTCCCCATTAGATGCCACCTTCATCAGTGATTAATGCTTACTTGAAGCTGTACAGATTGCCACGGCAAAATTAAAAAAAGATCAGAAGCCAGTACCTGGGTGAAACTGTCTACTGGAGGCAACCAGTAAAACTGCTTTTGGCTAATTGCACAGCTGAAGTAAGCACAGCAGCAATTGTGCAATTCATTGGCCTGTTATGTGACCATCTGGACAGCTGATTTCCTGCAGGTGAACTTTCTGACTGATCTGCCTTTGATTTTGCAGCAATGCCATACTGCAGCTTTGAGTTTGGCTTATCAAATATTGAGAGACTGTATAGCAAATATCAGGACTATTTATTTTCATCAGTGGACCAGGCAGAAATTGTTAGCCAGTACAATGACTTCAGATTTATAGTTGCTGAAAAAATAAAGGGAGGATCATTAAAATCCTTTACTACATGATCCACTTTGCTTTGACTAATGTGCAGTACAGCATGGTGGCTAAACTTATTGATGTATGTGCTACATTCCAAGCTAAACATGAAGCTATCATGCATAGAGGTTCCTACACAGTCTTATCCTTCCCCAGAAGAGATTCTCCATAGGGAGGTGCAGAGTGAGAAGGTTATGATAGCACAGAGAAAAATGTTGGGAGTGACAGAGGATCATGTACTGAAGCAGGGAGAAGTATGGCTAAGTAGGACCATAACTATCTTTGGGAAGAAGGTTTCACTCAAGGATTCTCATAGGAAAGTTAGGGAAGATTTGCTGCTGCTCTTGGAAAAAGCATTAGGATTTTATATCTCCAGAAACATGGTGGATTCCATAAAGTTATGTGGAGATCCTGAGTCCACAACACAAATTGATATTACATTTAAAAATTCTCATCTAGCTAGCAGCTTGCTGTCTCTGGCCAGCAAGCTGGATTGTTTGGGAATACATTTAGTTAACATGTTAGACTTGGGTGAAGTCTTTTCATGGTTTAAACAGACTAAGGATAGTCCAAAATCAATCTTAGAGGCAGACAACCCCCTGATTGACTCTGGAAACCTAACTGACCCTAATACCTACTCGCTGCTGACAGTTATTGATCAAGCCTGACAAATGCAGCCTGTAGATAATATCAAACAAATGAACTCTGAATGCCAGCTGGATTTGGATAAGGGAGCTGGGACTCGAGATGTGGATGCCTTTCTATACTTTCATGGAATACTGAAGGCATCCATCTTAAAAATAATTGACCATGAAGTAATGAGATTTCTGGATAATTTTGATATTATTGGACTGCAACTAACATGGTGTACAGAAAATGTAACTCCCAAATTGGCTGGATATTCTGTCTTTACTCTGCCAGCAACTAAAGATAAAAAGTCTGGAAGGTTTAAAGGTGGTATTTCCTTTTATTATCAAAACTTTGCTAAATTTTCAGACTCTAATGATTAGCACGGGACAAGAGAAGATCATTCTCTGCAATATATACTTTCCCCCTTGCAATAAAGCTACTGATCCTGCTGACCTTTTCATACAGGATCTGAAAAAGGTACTTGACGAATTGTCAGATAAGAGTATACCTTGTCCTATAATTATTTTGGGAGACTTTAATGCCAGAATTCCTTCTCATTTTTTGGAGGATGTATACTGAGATATGAGCCATACAATATCTATAATTAATCCAAATATCTTATCTACTAGGCTGCTCAGGATCTCAAAACTAACCTCAGAGGTAGGGAACTGCGAATGGGCTTGGCCAGTAAAAATTTCTGTATTTTAAATGGGAGAACTCAGGGAGATCTAGTTGGATCCTTAACGTATAGAGGACCTACTGGCTCTTCAACCCCTGATCAGGTTTGGACCAATTTGGAAGCAGTAAAGGTGATCCAAAAGTTAGAGGTCATGGATAGATTGGAATCAGCACACTGTGCTATTGTAATTAACATCAAATGCCCTTTTGGAACTTTAGGGAGTGAGGCACAACAGGAAGAGAGTCTGGAAGTCATAAACGAGAGAAGGATTGGATAGGAACAGATTCATCAAGCTAGTTTCAAAGAAATTCTTAGTACAGGAGTCTTAGGTGATATTCACGAGTTGGTCCTGGACAAAAGTAAGGCCTTTAATATTTTGGAGAATTAAGACACTATTCATTCTTTACTTGGACCTAGATGTAAAACAACGTACCATCCTAGGTCCCTTTATAAAAAGTCTTAGTTTAATTCAGTATGCCTATAGGCAAAGAAAGAGTTTGGAGGAAAACTAAGACAGCATAAGAAGAAAAGAAATAAGTCTGCAGCAGATTTTAAATTGCTAAAGACTGAAAGAGAAAAATATAGGAAAATTCTCGAACGGGAGAGACATAAACATACTCAGGGACTTTGGGAAAAACTGAGGCAAGCTGTCTTGGATAGGGATGGAAGGCGATTTTGGAATATTGTTGCCCAGGGATATAACAGATATGCCAATAGGATTGAAACCTATATTACACCTGAAGTTTGGGCATCTCATTTCTCCAAGCTCTATTATTCTCATGAAGAGCAGGAGACACCTGATGCTTTCAAAATACAGGAGGATGAAATTTTTCCAAGACCTATCTTGATCACAGAGGATGAAATCCAGATGGCACTGATTGGCCTTAAGGCAAAAAAGCACCAGGACTCCTAGATGATCTCTATAAGGTTTTTACCAACTGATGGATTCCTTTTGTTGTTTAATGGCCTGGTTCGGGGTACTCTTACTCTGCCAGTTGGGCAGGTAGTGTTATTTTCCCAATTTTTAAAAAAGAGGATCCGAATGACCCAAGGATGTATAGGCCTATTAGTTTGATAGTGTTTCAGAGAAGATTTTCTCTACGATAGATTTGGGCAGATTGCTGTCATGGGTCAAGGAGAACTCAGTATTGAATGAGGCACAGAACGGTTTCCAGAAGGAGTGTTCTACAGTACAACATTACTATATGCTTCAGCATCTGATCTGGAAGTATACTAAAGTGAGAAAAAACAGATTATATTGCTGTTTTGTGGACTTCTCCTTGGCCTTCGACAGGATTAGCAGAAAAATCCTTCAGGCTGCATTAAGGGATCTGAAGTTGGAGGCCTCACTTCTTGATGTTATTAACAGACGCTATGAAAATATGTGGGCAAGAGTCCAGTATAATCAACATGGTCATCTAACTGATAGATTTGAGACAAATGTGGGGGGCAGACGGGTGTACTGTATTTTGGCCCCCTCCATTTAACATCTACATTAATACAGTCTTGGATGAACTAGGTAACCCAGATTTTCATACTCCAAAAATTAATGATCAAAGGATTGAATGTTTAACACATGCAAACAATTTAGTCTAGCTCTCTACTTCAGTCCTAGGTCTTAAAAGAAAATTGGCTCACTTTGAATCCCTCTGTTCTCAAAGGAAACAAAGTTAATCTCGGCAAGACGAAGGTTGTAGTTTTTGCCTCTCAGACGATGAATACGGTAGGCTTTAGGCTAAACGGTAACCATATAGACACTGTTAAGTGTTATGACTATTTAGGTACCCATTTTGCCTATAGCCTGTCTTGGACCAAACATTTGAAGGCTATTCAATTTAAAATGGGAGCTTCTGTAAATGCCCTAAAAATATTTAACGGCAAGATGTGGAAGTCATCAGTGAGCGGGGTATTAAGAGTTGTTAATGCCAAAATAAGAATGAGCATGTTATATGCCTCCGAAATCTGGGATCATACTAAGGTTAGAGAATTAGAAATAATTCTGAATAAACTATAGAGACATCTTAATATTTTTAAATGGAACTGCAAGCTGTATTCTTGCCTTGGAGGTAGTACAACGTTCCTTGACTTTTCTCATCTGTGAACGACAGATTCTCTTTCTGTTGAAACTTTTTATTTTGCCCCAACAAAGATATCCCAGAATGTGTGTAGTGGAAACCATCAAATTGGCCAGCATGGGATATGTACATCCCTTTATTCAACTTATTAAGGAAACAATAATGCTGGCCAGATTGGGCCACCTCTTATATACAATGTACACGAGACCATTTGAGGAGGTTAGGCAGGATGTCAAATTGAGGATTATTGATTTAAGACATCAATTCTTTCTATGTTCAACTCTCCAAGCTTAAACTATATGGATTTTATAAAAAAAAGTAAAGATTTCATGAGGATATGAGCCATATCTCTTTTTTTAACCTGCCTAAACAAAGAAGAATCTATACAAGATTCGGAACTGAAAACTATAATGCTCAATACATTCATTTCAGACAAAAGAGAGGGGGTACTTCCTCCATATTGTAAATGTGGAGTGGGGACTATAGATGATCTCAAACATGTGGTACTCTTATGTCCTAGGTATGAATCAACTAGGAAAAAACTGCTGGGTGGATTGTTAGGGGATCTCATCCTCCCCTTGGAGGATCATATGGAATAATTGTTTACTATGAAAGAGAAGAAAATGGTCGAGATCCTTGCAATATTTTTAATCTCAACTCATTTGTAAAGTTTATTAGGGGGACTTGAAGTCCTGTGGAGGTTTTTTATGTGAAAATGTACTCTGTTAAATTGAATTGCACTGTAAAGATATTTAAGTTCCTTGTTGATTTATTTATTTTCTGTTTATATTTACTATGTATTTTGTCCTGATTTTAGTATATTGTAACTGCTTTATAATAAATTGTACTACTACTACTACATTCCAAGCTTCTAGTGCTGACTGTGAAAGAGGCTTCAGCCTCATGAACTGCATTAAGAGCAAACAAAGAAACTGCCTGGAAGAAAGCCATTTAGATATGCTGATGCAAACAGAATTGTTTTTAACATCTGGTGGAAAAATGGATCTTAATAAAATATAAGTCCACTGGAAGAATGGGAAAGACAGGACAGAAAAACAGTAAATGTTGATTTCTTAGCAATACATCATCAGCAGAACCCCATTTTGATGCATGCAAGACTCTTTAAAATGTACATAACTTACACGTTTCCAGTTCATACTGTTATGGCACACAATACACATCCAAGCTTTGGACTGTGTCAGAACGTATATTTATACTTTGCATTGAGTATTTGGTTATGTTTTCTACTGTTTACTGACAATAAAATACATCACTTGTTTGGGCCACCCAATTTGGGCACATGAATCATTTTGTTTTGCACAAAGTGCCGCACACACATCAGTCACCTACCCACAGAGACTAAAAATTAGAGGGAACATTGCCCCCCCACCCAAGGTTTTGGAGACAAATATTTATAGTGTCTTTACGGTTTGTATGTGGCAGCTGCCTCAATCTGATAAAGTAAGCCCATACATACTGGAAATCCAAGGATAGGGGGTTAGACATGATTAACCTAGTGGTGTTACTTCACTGTATTTTTTTAGTCATTTCCTTAAACATATTTTAGTGCAGGACTCCAAATTATGTGTCCCTTCTGGAAAAGTATGGTGTCCCTCATTGTTCCTTTCATGGACACAGTGGGGATATTTCCCATCTGGGACAAACATTGTCACCCCTACCAGGATTTCTCCACCACTGCTGCCTAACAAAAGTAAGGCAGTGGAAGAAAAAATTACTCACCTTAGTAATGTTGTTTCTTCTAATGGAGTCTTGCTATATTATGATATATGCAGTGAGTCCCAACCTTCGAACTGCTCCAGAGGTGAAAGAGTTAACTTTCCATGCCAGGCATGGAACACTGAGCTCGAGCTCGGTTGAAGACTCTGTCTGTTGTTCTTCAAACTCAAACTGTCAGATCTTTACAAGCTAAACTCACTAAGGTCCTTTGTGGAAGCTGTAAACTTACACTAGCCAACTGGCTACTAAATGTAAGAAACACATTTTTTGGTCCCAAAACAAAGACTCAAGTCAGGAGACCCAAAAAATGAAAAACACAACACCCAGTCACCCCAAAAAAGGGAGGGGTGAAACAATAAGGTGGGCATCTACTAAGTGCCAACACTGCACTGCCCACCCACATCTCAAAAACAGAGGTTCTGAGAGGGGCAGGCAGGGGTGAGGTCATAATATAGCAAGACTCCATTAGAAGAAACAGCATTACTAAGGTGAGTAATTTTTTTCTTCAAACAACATGAAGTCTTGCTATATTATGACATATGCAGACTACACAGCAGTACCTCCATGGAGGAGGGACAGAACCTACTTAGGAAATAGGCTCTGAAGCACAGCTGTGCCAAACCGAGCATCACTCCCAGCCTGGGTGTCCAGAGAGTAATGCTTGGTAAAAGTGTGAACTGTTTTCCAGGTAGCTGCTTGACAAATCTCTAGAATGGGGATGTCCCTGGCAGCAGCCAGGGGAAGCAGCTGTACCTCTGGTAGAGTGAGCCCTCAGGCCTGAGGGAGGAACCTTACCCAGCTTTTCATAACAGAATTGGATACAAGAGACAATCCACCTGGCAATGGATCTTTTAGTGGCAGGTTTCCCTTTACCAACCTCACCATAAGTGAGGAACAGATGGAGGGAGTCAAACCTGTGACCCTTGGTACACTCAATGTAGTAACTAAGGGCTCTCTTCACATCTAAGTTGTGCAGCCTCCTCTCGCCAGAGGAGGAATGGTCAGTGAAGTACACTGGGAAGAGAAATAGATTGATTAAGGTGGAAATCTGAAACCACCTTAGGCAAGAACTTCCTGTTAGTCCTGAGGACCACCTTATCTCTATGAAAGGAGATAAAATCAGGCTCCACTGACAAAGCCTGTAATTCACTTATGCGTCTGGCAGAAGTGATGGCTACCAGAAACACAGTCTTCCAAGTCAAATACTTAAGCTCTGCTGAAGACAAGGGCTCAAAGGGAGGTTGCATAAGCTGAGCAATGCAAACATTAAGATCCCAGGCAGGGGCAGGATCTCTGAATGGAGGGTTGGTGTGAAGCAATCCCTTAAAAAACTTAGAGAATACAGGATGAACTGAAAGAGAAGAGGGTTTACTTGCTGAAATGAAAGCAGACACAGCTGCCAAATGCACCTTTAGGGTAGCTGGTCTGAGCCCCAAAGTGTTCAAATGGACCATATAATCCAGCACTGTAGGTAAATCAGCAGATTCTGGGGAAATATGCTTCCCAGAGCACCATATGGAAAACCTCTTCCATTTGGAATTGTAAGTAGCCCTGGTGGAAGGCTTCCTAGAAGCCTTCAATATATCCATTACACCTTGGGAGAGGTGTAGATCAGCAAATTCTAACTCTTCAAGAGCCAGGCCTTGAGATTGAGAGATTTGAGGTTCGAACAAACCCTCCCTGAGCACAGGTTAACAGATTGTGATTCCTGGGAAGACACAGGGGAAGATGGACTGCTAAGGACAGTAGGAGTGGATACCAGGGTTGTCTGGCCCAATCTGGAGCAATCAGAATCACTTTGCAGGATTGAGATCTGATTTTGACTAACACTTTGAACAGGAGAGGGAGGAAAAGCATAGAGAAACTTTCCTTCCCAATTGAGAACTAAGGCATCCAGAGGGACTGAGCCCAACACTGGGGGCCTGCAGCAAAAAAGGGGAAGTTGGTGATTGTCTGGGGCTGCAAAAAGATCTATCTGCGGGGTGCCCCACCTGGCAAATATTACCTCCAGGACCAGGGGATGCAGTGACCATTCGTGATGGCCCTGGGAAATCCTGCTGAGAGCATCTGCCAGGACATTGTCCTTGCCTGGGAGGTGAACTGCCGTAAGAGAGGTGTTCAGGGAGTAAGCCAGAGACCACAACGTCATTGCTTCAGTGCACAAGGCCGTAGACCGAGTGCCTCCTTGCTTGTTGATGTACCACATTGTAGTGGTGTTGTCTGTTCTGACCTGTACAACTTTGTTCTGAACAGATTTGGAAAAAGCTTGAAGTGCTAGAAAAACTGCTCTGAGCTCCAACAGGTTGATGTGGAGCAGAGATTCCTGAGGGGACCACAGTCCTTGGGTAGTGAAGTCACCCATGTGAGCTCCCCACCCCAAGAGGGATGCATCTGTAGTAAGGATTAAAGAGTGAGACTGAGTGACAAAGGGAACCCCTTGTCTCAGATTGCTCCGATCCTGCCACCATTGTAGGGCTTGGATCAGGGTTCGAGTCACTGGGATCAATTTGGTTAAAGGGTCCTTTCTTTGAGACCAAAAGGCCCTCAAATGGAACTGGATGTCCCTCATCTGAAATCTGGCTCCTTGCACTACTGCTGTAGAAGCAGCCATGTGCCCTAGGAGCTGTAGAAAATGCCTTGCTGGTCGAGAGTCCTGCAGGGTGAATGAGGAGGCCAGAGAGACCAGGGTCCTTGCCCTGTCCAAAGGAAGGAAGGCTCTGGCTTCCTCTGTGTTCATTTCTGTGCCTATGAAGGTGAGGAGCTGGACAGGCTCTAGAACTGACTTTGGAAGATTCAGAAGGAAACCTAGAGAGGTAAGCAGTTGCTGAGTTATCTGAAGATGTAACTTGACTTGGTCTGGAGACTGGCCTACTATGAGCCAGTCGTCCAGGTAAGGGAAGATGGCAATTTTTTGCCTTCTCAGGTAGGCAACTGCTACTGCCAGGCATTTTGTGAATACCCTTGGAGCAGAGGTGAGGCCAAAGGGCATTGCTCTGAACTGGTAATGGCCTGAGGGCAGCTCGAACCTGAGGTACTTTCGATGGGAGCTTCTGATGAGAATATGGAAGTAGGCATCCTTGAGGTCCAGGGATGCTAGCCAGTCCCCTAGCCTTAAAGAGGGTAGAATAATTCCCAGAGTCACCATTTTGAATTTTGGTTTTAAAAGGTGCTTGTTTAAGTATCTGAGATCCAGGATGGGCCGCCATTCTCCTGTCTTTTTTGGGGTAAGGAAGTACCTGGAGTACAATCCTTTGCCCTGGTGTAGGGGTGGAACCCTTTCCACGGCTCTGACAGCCAGGAGGGTAGAGACTTCTGCCTCTAGGGCAAGTGCCTCTGATGGATTTGCAGGTGGAAAGGATCTGGTTCTCATCTTTGGAAATTTTTTGAAGCTGAGAACCAGTCCCTGGCTTACTACTTCCAGGACCCACTTGTCTGATGTCAGAGACTTCAGTCCTGGACAAAGTAAGCCAGCCTGCCCCACAGGTAATTGAGAATTGGCCTGGCCACCCCATCAGGGTGCCTGCTTGGCAGGGGCTTTAGGCTGAGGGTGGAAGCAGGCCTGCTTGTACCCGCCTGCCTCTCCTCTAAAGAACCCCTCTGCTAGCTGAAGAGGAGGCCTGAGCTTGGTAAAAGGCCTATGAAAAGGCCTTCCCCTGCCCCTGGAAGGCTGCCTTTGAGGAGTGGCCTGCCTTTCCTTGGCCTGTGCACTCCTATAGGTGGTCCTATACTCATCCATTTTCTTCATGTAATTCTCTGTCTGCTCCCCAAACAGAGAATTACCCACAACAGGAAAATCCATGGCCTTAGTCTGGGTATCCTGTGACAGGCTAGTACATCTGAGCCATGCCATTCTGCAAAGTGCCACAGATGTAGCCATGACTCTTGATGACACATCATTAGAGTCCACTGCAGCATGGAATTGCACCTTAGATGCCTCAATACCATCAGCAACCACCTGCTCCAGCTCCTTGGCAAGCTGGCCAGGGACCTGTTTTGCTAGAGCCATAACAGTATCCCATCTGGATTTCTGGTATCTAGCAACATAAGCCATATAATTTGCCTGTCTGAGTCCCAAGGATGCTGCCATGTACTGTTTCTTTGCCATGGCATCAATCCTCCTGGAGTCCTTGTCAGGGGGGTGTGAGGCCAAGGGAATATTTGCCTTGTCACAGGCTGCAGCCTGCACTACCCCAACATGGCTGCATTGTTGTGTAAGGAACTCCGTATCAGAGCCTGACAATGTGTACCTCTTGTCCATTCTCTTATCAACAGGAGGTATAGTGTGAGGAGTTTTTAGAATTTTTACTGTCTGTTTCCCAAAAGATTTATGCAAAGGAATAGACAGTCTCCTGGACTCTGGGATATCCATCATTTCCACATAGTCAGGCTCCTCTTGATCATCCACAGCTTCCTCCATAGGGAGCTGGAGGTTTCAGCCACTTTTTATAAAACATAAAATGAGAAGGGACTCAGAAAGCCTAGGAGGAGACACTCCTGAAGGTCTGTCTGGGAGATGTCCGGTTCAATGGGCACATCCAGACTTTCAAATCCACATTCACTCTCTTCCCTCCTCTTCCCCTCCTCCAGGTTCATAAAATTCCTCTAAATCATACTCTTTAACCCGGTGGAACCAGCCGAACCGTACGCTTACCTGATGGTGCCGGTTCAGTCGGAACCAGGGAAAGCGACTGGACAATTTTAATCGCTTTGGCTATTTCTTCAGCAGTTGGAGAGGAAAGTTTTGGCTTCACACCAGCTGATTTCCTTGTCCTTTTTGCTGGAACCGACTCCTCCGAGTCGGCTCCCCTTTTGCCCGAGGAAGTCTCGCCCTGGTCAAGGGCACTCCCTCCGGTTCAGTTGGAACAGAACCGGGCTGGCCATCCAGGTCAGCGGACTTCTTGGCCTCCTTTCCTGAGCCTACCAACTCTCTTTTCCAGGGTAGCTACAGGAAAATTTTGCAAATCTGGCAGTCATTGAGGTGGTCAAACCCCAGACAATAAACACAGGTGGTGGGGGTCAGCCTTGGCAAAGGCTTCCCCACAGACACTGCAGTGTTGAAACCCAGTGGGCCCGGTTTTTCTTTTGGGTTTCTCAGACATAGTGCCAGTCCTAACCAAACTTGCCCGTTTATGGCAATCCACCAAGCAAGAACCTCTTATCGGTTCCCAACCGTGTCACGGGTCATGGAAAAAAACGTAATAAAATCCGTTGTTTTTAGAACCGATAAGAACCGGTAACCACACTCTAAAAGACAGATTAATATATTTCAAAACAACCTGATTGGTTCAAACCGAACCGATAACCGTTTACAAGTTCCACACAGAAGAATTAAATGTAAAAGCTATCTAGTACTTACAATACCACAGACAGAGCTTGAACCGACCGGTTGTGGTTTAAATTCGGTCAAAAATGAGAAAATAATACTTTAACCGACAAAATGAACCGAGCAGAAGGAGAAAATCTCCAGAGCGACTGTTCAGTGAGTCGGAGTAAAGAATCTGACAGTTTGAGTTTGAAGAACAACAGACAGAGTTTTCAACCGAGCTCGAGCTCAGCGTTCCATGCCTAGCATGGAAAGTTAACTCTTTCACCTCTGGAGCAGTTCGAAGGTTGGGACTCACTGCATATGTCATAATATAGCAAGACTTCATGTTGTTTGAAAATATATTTTCTGCAGATGTCTATCTTATCCAGGAAAAAAAAACTGTAGTAATGCATGTTGTCCTGTTTCTTTATAAAGCCTGTTTATGTGGAGGCCAGAGGAATCCTGGTGCAGGTCTAGATGAAGCAGCTCACAGATCCAAGAGCACCAGTAAAAGTGAAGAACTTAATCTGGATGTGTTCCTATGAAAAGTTGCATGTTCGGAGGAACCACAAACATAAAAGTGCACTGGACAGGTTTTGCCTGTGGGAGTCCTGTTCCCAGGAACTGGAGAGCACTGCCCATCTGTAATTCTCCTGCTCACATATTACAGACGTCTGGAAGGCACTGGGCAGGTCATGGGGCACTCCTGAATTTTCCTCTATCTCTTATAAGGATCTGATTTATTGTTTGTTTTTTCAGGACGCTGGATGACCTGGGATTACAGTATACTGTGTGTCATTATGGCCTGCCTAAAGTGTTCCATTTGGCAGGACTGCTGTTCTTTTATTTTCCAGCAGAAGGTAGACCCTGTAACAGTACTGATTTGTCTGGACACTAGTGAGTTATGTAATGTTTATAAATTCTGAATTAAATGTTCTTAAACATTATGGGTAGCCACTCTGAATATAGGCAGCTTTAACTGGAGGCCTAAAAGGCTTTACACTCTCTCTCTCACTCTCTCCCACCCTCCCCCTCTCCCTCCTATGTCCATTTTCTATGCTGCTGTCTGGGCTCACCACAACAAGCATTTGCTACACCAAAGTTTCTCACCAGACAGGGGAATGTAACTTGGTTCAAATAAGTAGACATTCTCTAGATTTGAGGTTCAGTATCACTTTTTTTATTTTTTTTGTGAGTTACACTGTTTTGGTTGTACAGAGAAGTCTAAGGAGAGCGGTAGGCTTTTGACTCAACAGACATTTCTTTTTCTCATGAACTTTTTGTTTATTGTGTATGACTACTGGGGTGATGGTGGCAGATTGTTGATCTGTTTTGTTAATATTTAAATAATTCTGTATATATTTTACTTATTTATTTTTTCTTAGAGCCTTTTGCTCTCCACTGTTACCTATGCCTGTCATCAGGCCCTTGACCCAGCTGCTCCCAGCCCGTCTGCCACTCCTGCCACCATCACACCAATGGGGATCCACACAGAGCAGGGCCCGAGAGCACCGAGGGCCATCACCTACAACAGCGGAGGGACATTGTTTTTCTGTTTTTTTCCCAGAACCCGGAACTCTGGTGGCATGGCGGGCACGTGCACATGGCAGTGCACATGCTCTCCCAGAACTACAGCCCCTTCCACCCTCCCAATATTACAACAGCCCCCAGACCTCTGCTCTGACTCTCATCCTCCACTGGGTGTCAGCCACGAGTGAGGAAACTCACCACCCCAGTCTGGGAGATGAGAGATGCCTAGCAGTCATTTGATCATCTCTCAGCTCCCCCCTCATCGATTCCCGAACTCTGTTCTCCAGCATGGCATGAGGTAAGTCACTTGAACAGTGCCTCAGCCCTCAGTGCCACCGAGCCGGCTGTATATAATTTATTAGTAAAAACACCCCTGCTCTTCCTCGATAAGTGCTATGGGATCTTTTATGTCCCTGGACAGTGACCAGAGATTTGCTTGCCCTCCCACCAGATTACCAGCTGGATATTAAGTGGGCACACAGGGCATAGTCAGAAACTGACTGGGCCAAATGCAAAGCCCAGGTCCATTGTAATGCATTTTCTGTGCTCTAGTAATATAAAAATATACTGTGGCAAGTGTGGGGTGCTAAGGGTCTGGTGAACTGAGACACCTTGTGTACTTTGACCATGACTATGCTCCAGAGATCTTAGAAGGTTGCAGGGAATATATTCCTTTAAAATGAATTTTGAAATGACAGGGCATCAAATTTCAGATGACTTTCCCTGCCCAACTGATTATCTGTTTGCCAGCAGGGAACTGGTGCAACACATTGTATAAGGAGGCAGCACAGTTGCAAGCATACAGGACTGACATCCTGACAGGAGCAACACCAAAATGGCATCATGAAGGTCCTCAGCCCAAGGTGTGGAGACGAGAGTCTAACAAGTGAGCTAAAGAACAGCACTGAGAGTCAGCAGTGGCAGCTATCCGAGCACTGTTGCAGAAATGTAGTGAACCTTCGACTTCTTGCAAACCACTTCAATCCCTGCCTAAGAAGCAGATGCTGGAACTTACCCCTTCATCCACTGAGGTACGAGTAGACTGATACGCTGACTGCAGGTAGGTCCATACCTCTTTTACTATCTATGAGGTCAGTTACTCTCCGATGAGATTTGGCTAAGGAGGAAAATGTTGCCAGTCTTTACAGAACTGTATTTTGGCAACACAGCTTTTACAAACAGATCCAGTAGATGAGGGAATGAAAGAAGTAAAAACACCCAGTTCAATCGGTGCCACTATCTGTTTTACCAACTTGATTTTGCATCCTTTGACATTTCAGGCCCCGCAAGAAGACCCGATCTGCTATGTTATCAGCTCGGGGAATGGAATGGGGTGAGGGTCATCGTTATTCTTATTGTTGCCTTTTTATTTTTCTCACTTGACATCTTTGGAGTATTAAGCCTGCATAATACTTTTTGATGATTCAGATGTCAGAGAGGTGCAAGCATCTGGGGGAGGGGCATTATGCAAAGACAAATTTTAGAGAGGCACAAAATCCAAACCTCTGTGGGTGGGTCCAAAATCATGACCCCCCACACCCCACCTGAGAACATGAAAACTGAAGCCAAGTGGTGCATTTTGGTGGCTTTATGCAGGCAGGGAAGCAGCTTGAGAGCCTGCCAAAAGCCAGCAGAATGCTGAGGCTTTCATACAGCCTTGTTTGTATTGCTTAATTAATGATGAAAGAAAATTCTTAAAAGATGTTAAAAATCTTGCCTTCAGCTGGCTTTTAGCAGGCTGAGAAGCATTTCCTCAACATGCCAAATGGCAGCAGAATACGAGACAGTGAGGCCCTCACTCCCCCACCCAAGCGTCCCAGTGTCAACAAACAAGACTGACTCACAGTGACATAGTCAAACCATTTCAGATACTAAATACATATTTTATTAGTGCACAGATTAATATAATATGTCATCTCCAAGATAAGACATAACCTGGAAGACTTTTATTAGTATTATTTTACTCTCATATCTGTTTCCTTAAATAAAAAGTATTTGTCAATTAAGCAATATACACAACAGGGTGTGGATCATGTTAGATTTACTCATGCCTGGGGTGTTGTTTGGTCACGAGGCCGCAGGCCACATGAGCAAACACAAAAATCCAGCAAGAATTCAAAATGAAAACATGGTCCAGCACAGCCAACCTCAGATAAAGATAGTATTTATTCAGGGAGCAGCCCAGACCAGTTTAAGTGCTTCATAAACTCTAATGCTAAATTGGTATCATATAGGCCCACTCACCAATATAAGTTCAATAAATTCTTATTTAGTCACATAAATATGCCAAGATACAGTCCATGCATATGCAAACGTTTCAGAGTAATCCTTCTTCACTGCAAAACTGTATCTTAACCCATAAAATATAATTAATTGAACTAAAAACATCTTAAATTAGAAAAACAAAATTTTAAAGCAACATTTTTTAAGCATTATTTATAGCCATGCTCACCCATATTATTCAGACTATATTGTCCCACTTGGATGTCCACAGTAAATTTATTATAAGCTCTGTAATTCAAATTCAAAAAAGACTTTTTGAACTATTTTATAGTCTTATAATTTCCCCAAATTATTGAAAATACCGATAAATATTTTCAAACAGGTCATAAATGTTATCATACCTACATACAATTCTGCTCCTTTTCATGTTAAAACAATTGACTGCCTTCTCTTATTCCAACATTTCCAGCAACAGCTAAACCAATAAAATGAATGTTTGTATTACCTGTTACAAATAAATATTAATCATTCAAGAAAACTCTGTGTTGTTCCTTTGCTAAGTAGTGATTTACCTTAGTTAATGAATGTGTCATTGTAATTGCTTCTCTAATCCTTAAAGATACTGTCACAGTTAACTCTCTCTGTGAAACATAAATAAAATCTCTTAAACTCGGTATACATCACAGTTTCAATAATTACAAGTATATGGTCCTTACTTAATCAAAGTGAACAACATCTCTCTGTAAAGCATAATTTACCTGTGTGAATAAGTTTTGTTTTTACAGGTATGTATTTCTCACACTGCTATCTCAATTTAACCCTTTCTGTAAAATTAATCAACCAACCACTTGAACTCAGCATGTGCACAAGTAGCCCCATCAAGTATACAACTTTTGTTACAAAGGCAATGTTCTAATGCCTAAGTATCCATCTCTACTCACTCAGTATATCGGGCAGAGTGTGGCGTGATTCCCTGCTCTCTCTATGTGGAGGTGTCACGCCCGCTCCACTCGCCATTTACATGCACCTCAGGCTAGGAATCGGGCGCAGTGCAATGTGCATCACCACGAGACCATGGAGTAGTCTTGCAGTAAATGAGCTCGCTCCCGAACCCCACCTGCTGGAAAAAAACCCTCTTTCCTTGAATGCAGCACCTAGTAACAAGACTGCATCTTGGCATATTTGGGTGAATAAATAAGAATATAAAATCCAGCATGACCCACAACCTGAAGTGGGATATTGCTATTATACAGTGTATAAAATAAAGATTACAATTTTAGGTGTGAAGCTTTTATTTTATTTTTAATAAAATAGAGGAAATAGAGGAGATATGCTTCTCTAGATAAAAAGTAGTCCTGGGTTGATAGGTTGTACATGGACAACTGTAGCAGTTTCTGAATTTCTTTTAGCAGTATGTGTGTTTTGTACACAGTTTCATTTAGGGGGCTTGGAAATGGAGACTGAGGTGAACAGGCTGCTGTTTGAGTTTTTTGTGAACTCACTCGCCCTACACAAAGTGGTGCAGCAGCTTGTGTGCATCTCGAAAGCAGAATGTGGTCAGAAACTGTGATGAATGGGCTGCTGTTTCACTTTTTGTTAACCCATGCACCCAACGCTAAGTGATGTTGGAAGTATTCTTGTTCAGCTGAAGGTGGATTTAGGACCTGGAACAAATGCTGAAGTTAGGAAAGTATTTTAAATTAGAAAGTGAAGGTGTACAGTTTTACATATCAGCAGTAAAAAGCTGAACCACTATACTGGGCGTGCGCATATGCGTATGCACATGACCAGTATTATGGTTTGGCTTTTCAGCACAGATTTCTAAAAGTTTTAGCCCTCGCTTTTTAACTTAAAACACTTTTTTTGTCTTCAGTGTTTGTTACAGTTGGTAAACATGCCTTCAGGAAAGCGGGGATGGCTGGAGGCGCGTACAATGAACTGCTGCAGAGTACAGTATGTGTAATAGAGACAGAGTGAGTGGGATAGCAGCCAAGACAGAAAGACGGAATGGAGCGGAGACCAAGAGCAAGCGGGAGCGGACCATAGAGATGAAGGTGGGTTCAATGGTCCATCATGGGAATGACCACAAAAAAAAAATAATTTTGAAGCCATTGTATTGAAGCGTTACTGTTGTATCTCAACAGCTACACAGCAGCAGTTTGTATACTGCTGTTTACCAGGGATTCAACATGGTGGATTTCGGGTTTGTGTTGGGGGGGTCAGAGGGATTTTTGGGAGATGCGGCTGTTTGGCACCTTTTACTGTGAGGTAAGACTCAAATTAATCATGCTTGGGAAGTGCCAGCCAGCCAATCAGAATGCTTCACTTTCAAAGCCATTGTATAATGAGGACTTTTCAATACACATATTGCTGTTGTACCGGGTCTTGCTTGTACACATTTTTACTACATATTTACCCAGCATAGAGCAGCTGAGATGCACTCTCATTTTCAGCGCTGTCATGCTTTGATACATTGTTAGATTGTAATTACCTCTAGGATCGGGCAGCTGAGAGGCAACATCTACTTTTAAGTGTGCTCCCACATTTTGACCCCAAATTTCCAACAGTCTTTTTATGATCTGACGTTATGATCAAGACAGGTGGAATTTTTAAAATCCCATCTAAAAGGTGATTTTGCTGCGAGACTGTGGAAACAAGTTTCAGAGGAGATTTGAACAAGCATTTGTCAATGCTGAATGTTGTCTTGCTGGCACTGGCATTGGTAGTGCAGGAGTTAGAGAGATGCATAATAGGAATGGCAGTGAAGTATTGAACGGACATCAACCCCACCTCCATCCTGCAGAGACTGACAGGCATTGGGGCGTGCCTTTGGATCATCGTCCATAACACTCACACCATTTCACCTCACCCTACCCTGCAGACACTGACAAGTGTCTTGGTGTGCCTTGGGGTCTTCGGGCCTTATGCTCACCCCGTTCCATAAGGAAATACGCTGAGATGGGTGCAGTATAGGAGAATGGGGTGAACTTTGGGATCGAAGATTCCAAGTTACACCTCAATGCCTGTCACTGGCTGCAGGGTGAGGGTGGAATGGCGTGAGCATTACAGCCGACGATCCCAAGTCACACCCCTGACACCTGTCAGTCTCTACAGGGTGGGACATTATGGTTGGAAACCCTAACGCCCCAGGCGTTTGTTAGTATTTTCACTCCAAATTTTCAACATGGTCTTTTTGTAATCCCACCTCATCAACAGTGGCACTACCAGTTTGTTAGCCAATAGGTGATTTTGCACAGCGACTGCACCATTTGGCGCCACAAGTGTGAAAACACATTTTGGGCAGGATGTGAAAAATGGCAGCTGTACTGTTCATGAGGAGGTGTAAAAAAATGGCAATGCTGAAAATCTGGAGTGAAAATATGAAAAATTGGCGAAGTCATGAGCGTGCATAGAAACTGCACAGCACACGCCTGTAACGCAATTATTTTGGGGATTTTTTTAATCACATTTTTAACATAGTCATTTTTGGACCTCTGCTCATGAACCATGGCACTGTGATTTTGTTCATCTGTTCAAAAAGTTGATTTCCCACAGCGACCGCACCATCGTGTGCCAGATTTGCGAAATCACATTTCGGGCAGGATGCAAAAAATGACAGCTTCACTGTTCATAAGGAGGTGTGAAAAAATGGCAATGTTGAAAATCTGGAGTGAAAATATAAAAAATTGTCGAAGTTAAGAGTATGTGCATGTAAACTGCACAATGCACACTCGTAACAAAGTCATTTTTTTGAATTTTTTCTCCAAATTTGCAATATAAGTTTTGGCATCCCAGCTCATGAACAGTGGCACTGTTGTTTTGTTAATCGGTCCTAAAAGGTGATTCCATGCAGTGACCGCGAAATCACCTTTCAGGACAGAATAATGAGATGACAGAGCATGAGTTCATGAGGTGGGGTCCCAAGAACCCCATCTTGAAAATTTGGAGCCAAAATTAAAAAAAATGGCTGAGATATCCACCTAAGTTGAAACCCCCCAACTGATGCCATTATATACCTGTAGCTTACCGGCATTTCTTCATTTTGCAGTTTGGCTTTAAAGAGTCCAGACGCATCCCACTCTACAGACGATCGCAGCGCCGGAACTTTAGAAGTAAGTATCGGGTGTAGGGGGTACAGGGAGGTGGGGTGCACAGAGGGTGCGTGAGGGTTGGGGGGGGCGCGGGGGACTACAAGGAACCATTTTCTTTTTCACAGGGAAAAACAAAAAATGGACATTGAAGGATGGTTTTCTTTCTTTATAGGTGAACTAAAAAAATGTTGGGCACACTGGGGTGGCCTTCCAGTGTGCCCTGTGGCTTTCAGGAGGGGGAGAGAATGTTAGGCACACTGGGGTGGGCTTCCAGTGTGCCCCATGGGTTTGGGGGGCTGATACCAATGGGGTTGGGCCCCATCGGCAAAGAAAGTGTGTAGGGGGGGACTGATGCTGACAAGGATTGGGCCTCATTGGCAAAGAAAGTGTGTGGGTTGGGGGAACATGCCGATATGGGGGATTAGCCACCCCTGATGTTGATATGGGGACTGAGTGTGGTGGATGGCAGGAGCCACCATGTTTATTGAAAAGTTTCACCAGGAAAGGCACGTTGGGGAGGCATGTCATGTGCCGCTGCATGATAAGTTTGTCTCAGATTACAGCAGCAGGTTTCTTTCAACTTAGTGGCACTTTCCATAATTTCCAGTTCAGCGCTAAAGAAAGTGTGTGGAGTGGGAGAATAAGTCGACATGGGGAATTGGCCACCCCCAATGTTGGTATGGGGATTGTGTGTAGTAGACAGCAGGAGCCACCATGTTTATTGAAAAGTTTCACCAGGAAAGGCACACTGGGAAGGTGTGTCATCTGCGACTGCATGGCGAGCCTGTCTCTGATATCAGCGGCAGATTTCTTTCAACTTGCTGGCACTTTCCATAATTTCCACATCAGTGCTAGCATGCTCGCTAATTGGGGAAAGAGGGATGCACCTACTGACACACCTCTCAATATGGTACTACCACAAGATGTTGCTTGCACCTGCATGAAAGACAGCATAAAAATGACACCTGCCATGTTCAGGAGGTGGGGCAACACAAGGGAAGGGCTGAACATTAGGGACCAACATTTTCAAAAAATATGGCTATGAGTAAATGTTGCATTTGCTTATAACTTAGTTGGCTTTTTGCATTTTTACCCCAGATTTTCAACATAGTCTTTTTATGACCACTCTTTCTAAGCATGACAGGTGGCATTTATAAAACAATGGCTGAAACATCATTTTGTGCCACAAATGTTAAAACACATTTTGGTTAGGATCTGAGAAATGACAGCTGTCATATTCATGAGATGGTGTGAAAATAAAGAAAACTGGATGGGTAACCATGCAGAACCAGTGTGTTCTGCCACAGAGGGGTGTGATTCCCTGTGACCTCAAGAGCGAAGCTTAAGAGGTCCTTGAGAATTAGACCATGGGGGGGGCAGAAATGAAAATTATGTACCTACCGTAATTATGATCTTTCTGTGTATCTTCACCATTCATCACATATGGGTACTGGCCGGAGATCAGGACCCGTGGGAATTTTAAGGGTGGCGGAGCCGACACAACTCGGCGCCGCCCTCGAGGCCGGCGTACTGCATGGGCGCCCAGGGATTGGCTGTTAGGCTGTGTCGACTCTGCCTGCCTACCAGTTCTGAGTCGCCGAGAGGTAAGAGGAAGGGAGGAGGGTGGGACAGAGAGTCCAAGAGATAGAAAAGGAAGGAAAACTGAACTAAAAGGAGAAATAATGACTGAGAGACACAAGAAGAGAGGAGACTAAGGGATTGGGTAGGGGCCCCAATCTCTGGAAGCGGAAGAACGGAGGGAAGGGAGGGGAGAAATTTAGGAGAGAGTGAGAGGTAACAAGGTATCCGAGACCCTTGTCCGTCACCAGATCATATAGGAACTGCAAGGAGTAGCAAAGGTCTCTTCCAGAATTCAAGGCACAGAATAACTGGCAAATACCCCAGAAGCAGAGTCGGCTATTCTGGAGAAGGACAGAGTACAGGGACTTAATACTCTCTCAGGAAAGATGTTTGGTGAAAAAAAGGAAATTTTTTTTTTTTTTTTAAACAGTGTGATGGAAATCAGAAAGAGAACAGGAGGAGGGCAACCACCAACCCCACCCCCAACGGGGTGGAGACATGCAGTAGAGAAGGTGCGCTGCCGAGCTGTACTCCTTAAGGAGAATACTCCCCTGTGTGTTCCTACTTTACCCTGCCTCTAAAAAGAGAGGGGGAGCACATAGAGGGGGGACCCAGAGACTGAGGCCCCAGGGGATGGCGGGATTGTGATGAATGGTGAAGATCACAGAAAGATCATAATTACAGTAGGTACGTAATTTTCATATCTTATCTGTGTCAATCTTCACCATTCATCACATATGGATGAGTCCCAGCCCCTGAAGGGGTTGATTCATTACACCCTAAGGGACAGAGTCCCTAGCCTCAGTGGGTGACACACTAAGGGGGGAACCTTCCGGCCTGAGGAGGCCCGAGAGTGGGAGAGCGAGACGGGTCCCCGAGGGGAAGAAGCTGCCCCGACAAACGCCATCTGCCCTATGGGAAAAGAGGTAGGTTCCTGGTGGGCGGAGCAAATCACCCTACCGGGCCAAGCTGGTAGACAACCGAAAGACGGCCACGCTTGACCTCCTAGTGCAGATCGCTGTCCCTACGACCCTGGTAGCTACCTCATTGGCATCATAAGATGCCCTCGCTTGGTGCCTTGCTAGCTCCAGGCCATGTGCAGAGAGCACGATGGCTTGTCTGGTTTGCTCCGAGTCAGGCAAAGCAGCTAGGATCTGACCTAGCGCAGACCACAAGAACCTGTTGTAGGCTGCATAGTGGGCCTGGTGAACAGAAATGGAGCGAAGCAACCGTAAAAGGTCCTCCTGCCCCAGAAATCAAAATCTGAGGAGTCTTGATCTGGGGGCCGGTCACGGTGGAGGGCGTGAAGCCCATCAGGGGTATCCAGGTGCATCAAGCCGGACTTCGGATGAGGCATAGAACCTGGAGACTCCGGGGGAGCGCAATACCTCTGGCTGAGATCCCTAGTGGCAGGAACTCTGGAGAAGGGCCTCTGCCAGAAATGCAAGGACGCCTCCCGAAAGGGAGCAGGCCAGGGCGGCACCACAAGGGTGGCCCCGCCAAAATCGCCTAGAAAGGCGTGTGCTGCATGCTCAGGATTGCTAACAGATAGGGACGAAAGGTGAAGGTCCTCCATCATCCTCACGAGGAAGCGCTGGTACTCTGAGAGATCAGCGGCTGGGGAGATATGGACTGATGGTTCCTCTCCCCCAGAAGAGGGGGATGAGGAGCTGGAGGTCACCATGCATTCTGAGGGTGGCTGCACGGGGGGAGACTGGAAAACCTGGCTGTCCATGGCCCTAATGTAGGCAGGGAACTGAGCAGCCACCGCTCTGAACTGCTCCCAGGTGAGAGGGCCGCTAGGACCAAGAATGCCTGGGAGCGCTGGAGAATGTGGCAGAGGGGTAGGGGCAGAGCCAAGAAAAGAAGTCGGCTGACCTCCGCCAGGGCTAGGGAGCAGACCATGAGCACCTGAGGAGGGTGCCCCGGAAGACTCCGCAGCCGACAGCTGTACAACCACGTTGGTACTGCCTAGGCTGCGCCCAGAAGAATCCCCCCAGTGAGGCGACCGGGGCCATAAAAGTCCAGAAGGACAGTCCCCTGCCTCAAAAGAATGGGACCCCCTCAAGGAACCGGAAGGGGAAGGGTGGGAGTCAGCACTTCGGCTTTGCCCAGGGCCCGGTTGGACCCCAGAGAAAGGCCGGCACGCTGACCCCACACCCCTCGACCCCTCAGAGTCTGAGAGGGTCCTCCTCCTCGAGAGGGCCAGCCTAGGTAGCTGGCAGCTCTGGGCTGCCCCCAAAGGGGAGACCCAGGGCACAGCACCTTCCCCTCCTGTAGGCTTCTCGATGGGCCCCAAAGTTGGGCAATCAAGACACACTACTGGAGGGGGTACCACCACCGAAGGGTCGAGGAAACCCCCAAGGCCAAGTTGCAGAGCAATGGTGGCACGCACCACTGCTTGCTGGTCAGGACCACTGACCCTAACCTCGGGGACTACCTGACGCTCCTCAGTAGGGAGCCGACTACGACTCGTCGACGAGACCACTGGGTCACCCTCCTCTGCAGACAATCCTGAAAGGTGTGACTGCGCGTCTGACTCTGAGCCCGACTCCGACTCCAAGGAGGTAGAGTCTGAGGCCCTGAGCCAAACAGTAGGAGGGCGGGTGAAACCGACCTTGCCAAAGGGCCCGGCAGCTAAAGCAGTGGCCGAGGTAGCCCCCACGCCCTCCACAACCCCGCGGGTGGGGCTCACAGAATGCGCCAGGGCAGCTTGGGCCAAAGGTCCAGAGCCAGGGCCAGCCGCGGCACTGTCAAGTCCGCTAGCACCAGGGGCGGTACCAGGGACAGAGACAGTGCCGACGGCAGCCCCAGCAACAGCCTTGGTGCCCACAACACCGCTAGGTGCCTCGGCGCCGCGAGCAGCACCGAGGACCGGAGCGGCGCCAACAGTCCCGAGGGCAGACTCGGTGCCGAACATGGCACTGACCAGCCCCTTGGCACCGCAAGCGGCACCAAGAGAACCCACGGTGCCGAGGACGGTACCAACTGCCGAAGCCGCAGGCCCCACGGCGCCAAACCATGCAGGCACGGCGCCGTGCTCAACCTCAGTGCTGAGGACGGCGCTGAGGTGAGACATAGCAAAAGACGATGCTGGGTCTTGTCCCACGGCATTGCGAGCAGCGTCAGTGCCGCAAATGGCACCGACAGGGCCCACGGTGCCGCGAACGGCGCCAAAGGCTCCCACAGCACCGACCGACGGCATCAAGGACGGTGTCGACCCAGGCCTTCCGAACCTCGGGAGCAACACCGGGGGAGCCTTCACCCCCGAAGGGGCGATTGCCGTGGCGGCGCCTCCTGCCCGCTCCCGGGAGGACGCGGGACGGGCCTCCTGCGCTGTGGGAGGAGCCTCGGCAATGGCCAGACTACAAGTAGCTGAGGCTCCCTCCTCCTCGGTCCGTATAGAACCGGGAGGGAACCCGGAGGAAATGCCAAGAGCTGGCTTGGCCCGGTGGAGTGCGAACCCTACCCCTAAAGTCACGGAGCTCGCCCCACTTTCCATGTGCACTGTTCGAGGACACGGTGGTCCATGGAGAAGCAGGCATCGTACGAATCCATGTTGTGAAGCGGGCCAAGACACGCGAGACACCGGTCATGCTGGTCGGTAACGGAATATTTGCGGCCGCATGGGCACCGATGCATAGGGGGCCGACCCGCCTTAGAAAACTTCTTGCCTTCCGACCGAGACATGACCTACAGAAAAAACACCAAAATAGACTCGACGCCAATACTTCAAATAAAAAGGAAAGATCTTACCGGCGACGTCGAGTGGAGGCAGAACCCAGAACTAGCAGGTAACCGTCGGACTGTCGAACGAAAGGCTGAAAGGCCTAAAATTTTTCTTCAGTTAGCTTCCCACGAGGCGACCTCGATGGCGGGAGACGAAGAACTGGTAGGCAGGCAGAGTCGACACAGCCTAACGGCCAATCCTCGAGCGCCACGCAGTATGTCGGCCTCGAGGGTGGCGCCGATGCTGTGTCTGCTCCGCCTACCCTTTTTAAAAAAAAAAAAAAGCTCACGCGGGGTCCTGATCTCCGGCCAGTACCCATATGTGATGAATGGTGAAGATTGACACAGATAAGATCACACGGTTCTGCATTTGGTTACCTATCCAGTAGTTTTATAGTGTATGGTGTCCTTCTATTTATTTTAAAACTATTTTAGGAGTGGTTTTCAGCTTGTAAATTTGTTTCCCCCAATGTATGTCTCCCAGAGCTAAGGCTTGTTGTTATGGTGGTTGCTAGGGACTTTGGCGTCCCTACACACACTCCCATTGGTTGCCGGTTTATTGTGGGAGGAATTTACAAAAAAAAAACATGGTGTCCAGATGACTCACTTACTGAGCAGAGGAGTGGACTCGAGAGAAAGTTGAGTAAATAGGTTTTATGTGCAGGATATCTGGTTGATCCTGCATTCTCATTTAAAGTAAATAATCTGATCCATACACAGAAAACCGCCGCAGCAATTTTCAGAGTCTTTTGAAATATCATTGCTGCGAAGCAGTTTTCTGTTGATTCCAGCGCGAGCTTTCAACTCTAAATGAATGGAACACTGTTCTGCACATACAGTCAGTACAGCATTCCATTCATTTAAGCGTGTATGGATGAATAGCATTTTAGTAAGACTGGATTTCCAGCGAGAAAAATGTTCCACCATGCACTATAAATGGCTATGTTGAAAAGATGGGTCAAAATATTGATAATTACCACAGTTATGAGCGTGTGTTGAAAAATTGCAACGTAGACTCATAACTTTGTTGTTTTCTCAGATTTTTACCTCAGATTTTTAACATAGCTTTCTTATGACCCCACATAGCCTTCTTGTGAGCCCACCTCATGAACAAGGGCAGAGACCATTTTCAAATCTTCCCCAAAAGGTGATTTTGTGCCACAAGTGCAAAAACACATTTTGGCCAGGATTTGAAAAATGACAGCTGTCACATTCATGAGGTGCTGTGAAGAAATGGCTATGTTGAAAATTTGGGGTCAGAATATTGAACATGACCAACGTTATGATCCTGCATTTGTAAATTTCAATGTAGGCTCATAACTTTGTTGTTTTGTAATATTTGTACCCCAAATTTTCAACATAGCTTTCTTATGACCCACCTCATCAACAATGATAGAGAAAATTTTCAACTCCTGCCCAAAAGGTGATTTCATGCAGCAACCATTAAATTACCTTTCAGGACAGATTTGCCTAATTTCCCTGCCATTGTTCATGAGATAGAAACATAGAAACATAAAATCTGACGGCAGATAAGGACCGCTTGGCCCACCTAGTCTGCCCATTTTCCTACCTAACAGATAAGCTGCAGATCCTAATTAACCAACAGCTTACTTCCTCCTACCCCCCACTAGGACTGCCTTATGTCTGTCCCATGCATTCTTGAATTCCCCCACTGTTCTTGACTCCACGACCTCCTCAGGGAGGCTGTTCCACGTATCCACAACCCTCTCCATGAAAAAATACTTCCTCACATTACCTCTGAGCCATCCCCCCTCTATCTTCAAATTGTGCCCCCTTGTTCTTGCACATCTCTTTTTCTGAAAGATGCTACCCTCTTGGACTTTGCTGATTCCCTTGAGGTACTTGAAAGTTTCTATCATGTCCCTCTCTCCTCCTTTCCTCAAGGGTATACATATTAAGCTCCTTTAGTCTTTCTTCGATGTCTTCTGGTGCAGACCCTGCACCATTTTGGTTGCCCTCCTCTGGACAGCCTCCACTCTGTCTATGTCTTTGTGGAGATGGGGTCTCCAGAACTGCACACAGTACTCCAGATGGGGTCTCACCAGCTGTCTGTACAGAGGGATAACAACTTCCTGTTTTCTACTATTGATGCCTCTCCCTATTCATCCCAGTATCCCCCCAGCCTTCCTTACCACCTTCTCACATTGCTTGCCCACCTTTAGGTCATCTGATATAATTACCCCCAGGTCCCTTTCCATTTTTACTGTAACTGGCATATGCCCATTTTTGTAACATGGATATACATATGTCTCTACGGGTTCGGGGAAGGATGAGGTTACCTGGCACAAGAGACCTAGGTTTGACTACTCTGCACAGGGGCACCCAAGTAAATCCAACTACAGAAAGCAATAACTGTAATGTCCAGAACCAGAATTGGGATTTTTCAGTGTGGCTTTATTTATTAACTCACTGAACACAAACAAAGCTCTGTATGGTCCCCAAAGGGCTATGTAGCTGTAATGCAGATTAGAGGTTAAACACAGCGGTCCATTGGAGAATGAACACTTTACAATTGTCTGGCTTTGGACCCACCAGGCACTCAGCCCGAACTTCACATGCGCATTGGATACACAGCCCGACTGGCCCGGCTCCCCTGCCGGCCACTCTACTGATGGTCCACTTGGTGAATGAACCCAAACTCTACTTGGAAAGACATCCCATCAAACAAGGAAGCTCCCAAAACTGTGGCTCCCCACACCACTTGAAGTCTGCGACTCCTAGAGAGATTTTCAAGTTGCGACCCACATCTGGGTACCCACCCCATCACTGGCCAAGCGCATGAGGCGAGTAGCAAAAACAGAAGAAATCCGTAGAGGTGGACCTGGTTACTAAAGATGGGGATCTATCCACCTCCAGCTCCCACAGCCCATACCCGGCCATTTCTCTGAACACACAGAAACTTTAGAACTGTAAACTGTAGATTGCATGGTGGATGAACTGATGCACCCTCTACTGTGAACTCTAAATCCATTTAAACTTTAAACTGACTGCTCCATTTGTTCAGTCTCTAGTGTATATATTGCTCCCAAACAGCAGTCCCCAATAAACCATTTGAAACTTGAAACTGAATTGACTGCTCCATTTGTTCGTCCCTAGTGTATATAGTCTTCCCAAACAGCAGTCCCCAATAACATTTCCTGACTGAAAAAACAGTTGTTTGCCCTTAAACTGGAGCCAAACACTCACCCAATCGTTGCAGGCCCCACAGGCGAAGTCCTTTAACCTTTTCTGTCATACCCAAACAGACAAAGTAATTTCAGGCAGCTTCTTTCCTTGGTGGGTGAAGGGATTGCCCTGGAACCAGAGAGACCTTTTCCTACCCCCCCCCCAGAGGGAGGGGGCACTGAGACCGAGGGGACGGTCTCCACCACTTGAAGAATGGTGAAACACAGAAAAACTTCCTTCTGTGTGGAGGCAAAACTCAAACTACAGTCTGATGCTTCCTTCTTGCTTAAGGACAAACGGAAGACTCTCTTTGAATCCCAAAGTTCTAGAACTACTCTGAGCTGAAGATTCCAACTGTGGCTCATGCAGCTGTAACAATTCTACTATGATGTCATCCCTCTAGTCTCAGCTGTGACTGAGGACAGAGTGAGACAGTGTGAAACCCATTTAACTGGAGTTTCACAAGCTGCCTTCCCTGCCTACCACTAGGTCTTACTGGGATTCTAGTAACCTCGGGTAACAAAGGGGTTACATTACTGTTGTCAGTATCTCACCCCCATTGTGCACTCTTCCCCTGGGTTTTTGTTTCCCATGTGTATTACCTTACACTTCTTTGCATTGAATCTGAGCTGCCATACATTTGACCATTCCTCCAACCTTGCCAAGTCCCTTCTCATCCTTTCCACTCCATCTGGTGTATCAACCCTGTTGCAGATCTTTGTGTCGTCTGCAAAGAGACATACTTTTCCTTCCAGTGCCTCTGCAATGTCACTTATAAAGACATTAAAAAGGACCTGTCCCAGTACTGAACCCTGCGGTGCCGCTAGTAACCTCCTTTCTTCTGTACTCCATTTACTACACCCTTTGCGTCCTGTTGTCTAGCCAATTTTTATCCAGGCTACTTGGGGCCCACTCCAAGGCTGGCTAACTTGTGTATTAATCTTTTGTGTGGGACTGTATCAAATGCCTTGCTAAAATCTAGGTAGGCCATGTCCACAGCCCCTCCCTGGTCTACTACTTTGGTCGCCCAGTCAAAGAAATCTATTAGATTCATCTGACACGACCTTCCCATCGTGAATCCATGCTACCTTGGGTCCTGTGCCGCACTGGCCACTAGGTACTCAACAATTCTTTCCTTCAGAAGTGATTCCATCATTTTCCCTACCACTGAGGTCAAACTAACTGGTCTGTAGTTTCCTGCCTCTGTCCTGCTCCCACTTTTGTGAAGAGGAATCACATCTGCCCTCCTCCAGTCCTCAGGTACCACCCCATCCTCCCATGATTTGTTAAAGAGAGTAGTCAGCAGTGTCACTAGTTCTACCCTTAGTTCTTTTAGAATTCTTGGTGAATCTCATCAGGCCCCATTGCTTTGTCCACCTTAATTTTATTAGTTCTTTCAGAACCCTTTCTTCTGTAAATGGACTGGTATCAACACCAGCCTTCAGAGTGTTTCTCTTGTTTGGTTTAGATACCTCCTCCTCTTCCTTTTGAATACTGAGCAGAAATATTCGTTCAGTATCCCTGCTTTTCACTGTCCCCCTACCACATTCCCTCCCTTTATTAAGCCTCAGTATCCTCCTTTAGTCTTTCTTTGCTCCCTAATATACCTATAAAAGGTTTTATCCCCCTTCTTAACAGAATTGGCTATCCTTTCCTCGGTTTGGGCCTTTGCCATTCTGACTGCCATCCCAGCCTCTTTCTGCTTTAACTGATAAAGTTCTCTGTCCTGCGCCTTCTGTGTTTACTTATATTTCCTGAATGCTATCCTTTTCTCCTTAACCTTCCCTGCCACCTCTTTTGAGAACCATAGCAGTTTTTTCCTTCTTTGTGTTTTATTGATTTGCTTTACACAAAGGCTTGTTGCCTCTGTGATGGTTGTTTTGATTACTCCCCATTGTTCCTCCACCCCTCCTTCTTGCCTGTTTGCTGTGCTTTTCTAAGGCCTCTCATTTTCAAAGTCAGCCCTCCTAAAGTCCAATACTCTTGCTTTTGTATGGCTTGATTGTATGGTTGTTTATCATGAACCACACTGTTTGGTGGTCGCTATCTCAAATGTGGCTACCCACCCTAAATCTGAGATTCTTTTCTCCGTCCCATTTGAGAGTACCAGGTCTAAGATTGCTCCCTCCTGAGTGGGTTCCAATACTAGCTGTCTGAGGAATGCCCCTGTAGGGCATCAAGAATGACCCTGCTCTTGGATGTGCCTGCAGCAAAGGTGCTCCAGTTAACATCTGGCATATTCAGGTCCCCCATCAACAATATCTCCCCTTTTTCTGCCATTCTAAGGAAGCCTTCTATCATTTCCTTATCCATTCTCTCCCCCTGAGATGGAGGTCTGTATACAACCCCCGTGCGGATTGTGGTGCCATTTCCTGTCTCCAGGGTGACCCAGAGTGCCTCATCTGCTCCCTATTTACTCTTTAGTTCTGTTGCTTTGCTACCTTCCTTTACATAGAGAGCTACTGGGTCCCAAAGATGGGGTCCCAAAAATGTATGCTGAAAATCTGAGGCAAAAATATTCAAAAATGACCAAGTTATGCCATTAAGTTCAAGACCCCATTAAAATACATTGAACAACATACCTGATTTCCTCAGTTCACAGTCCAGTGTTAAAGAGTGAAGACACGTCTGTGGTCCAGAGAGGATTACGGCATTGGACCCTGGTGGGTAAGTAAGGGTTTGTGGGGTGTAGGGTGGTGGGGGACAGTAACGGTCGTAAAAGACATCAATGGATGTTTTTCTATTTACAGGGTTTATTTTAGCAAACAAAAAATACTATGAGGGACGGTTTTCCTTATTTCAGGTCATGACACTGAGGATTGACTTTAGTGTCAATGTTAATGGGCAGGGTGGGAGGTCGAAGCTGGCATGGGACCTGGGCACCCCCATGCTGGAGATTAACATGGTTGGGCTTGGGAGGCACAGTTACGGTAGGGCAGCAACAAACATTGATGGACAGTTTTCATTTTTACAGGGTGTATTAAAAAAAACTAAGAGGGACGGTTTTCTTTATTTCAGGTGGTGACACTGGAACTGGGCACCACCAGTGTTGGTGTTATGTTGGGGGTGTGGGTGGAGGGTCAGTTGGGGTAACAGTAGGGGCAGGGACAACAACAGACATCGATGGATGATTTTCTTTGTTACAGGGTGTAATTAATCGGCAGGTTGATCATGACAGATCAACTGTGTTTGCCAGGCGGCGTAGATCAAAGGAAAGAGCCAACCTATGATTGAGTTGCCTCTTTCCTTTGAAATACACAAAGTTTCCACCCAGTAAACCCTAACACTGTCATAACCACCCTGGCTGATGATTGGTGTGACACTGACGAGTCACTTGCAGACCAGTCTGCACTGAACTGATGTGTCGCATCCCTCACAAGCCACTCTCCTAACAAAATGTTCACTGCACATGCATGCATGGTGAACATAACAAGCATTTGTCAATGCTGAATGTTTGCTTGCTGGCATTAGCAGTGGAAGTGCAGGAGTTAGACAGATGCAGTATAGGAATGTCATTGAAGTATTGAACTGACGCCAACTCCACCCTCACTCTGCAGAGATGGACAGGCATTGGGGTGTGCCTTTGGGTCATCACCCATGACGGTCATGACATTTCACCTCACCCTACCCTTCAGACACTGACAAGTTTTGAGGTGTGCCTTGGGGTGTTTCACCTTTACATTCACCTCATTCCATAAGGAAATATGCTGAAATAGGCACAGTATAGGAGAATGGGGTGAACTCTGGGGGCAAAGGGTACAAGGTGCACCTCAATGCCTGTCACTGGCTGCAGGGTGAGAGTGGGGGTGAAATGGCATGAGCATTACAGTCGACAATCCCAAGTCACACCCCTGACACCTGTCAGTCCCTACAAGGTAGGACATTATGGCCGAAAACCCTAACACCCTGGAGTTTCTTGGTATTTTTACTCCAAGTTTTCCACATGGGTTTTTTGTGACCCCACCGCATGAACAATGACACTATCAGTTCATTATGTGAAAGGTGATTTTGCAGAGCGACTGCGCCATTTGGCGCCACAGGTGCAAAAACACATTTCAAACAGGACGTGAAAAGTGACAGGTGTACTATTCATGAGGAGGTGTAAAAAATGGCATTGTTTAAAATCTGGGGTGAAAATATACAAAAACTGGTGAAATCACGGGCGTGCGTAGGAGTTGCGCAATGTACACCCATAATGTAAGTAGTTTGGGGACTTTTTACAGCAGATTTTCAACACAGGCATTTTTGCACCTCCGCTCATGAACAGTGTCACTGTGATTTTCGTAATCTATCCGGAACACAAAATTCCCAGAGTGACCGCGCTATTCTGCGCCGGAAGTGTGAAAACACATTTGGACCAGGGTGTAAAAAAATGACAGCTGCACTGTTCATAAGGAGGTGTGGGAAAATGTCAATGTTGAAAATCTGGACTGAAAATATTACAAATTCGTGAACTTACAAGGGTGAGTGGAAATTGCGCAATGCCCGCTGGTGACAGAGTCATTTTATGGACTTTTGTCACCAAATTTTCAACACAGCCATTTTACCACCTCTGCTCATGATCAGTGTCACTGTAATTTTCTTAACGTGTCCCGAACATTGATTTCGAACTCTGACTGCACTAATGTGCGCATATGTGTGAAAAGACATTTTGGTGTGATATGAAAATGACAGCCATACTGTTCATAAGGAGGTGTGGTTAAATGGCAATGTTGAAAATCTGGACTGAAAATATTAAAATTCTCAAAGTTACGAGCGTGCATAGGAACTGCGCAATGCACCCTCAGTAAAACATGTGCTTGATTAAATTTTCAACATAGGGTTTTGGGGGCCTACCTGAACTGTAACACTGTCATTTTGTTACTTGGTCCCGAAAGGTGGTTCCGCACAGTGACTGCGAAATCAACTTTCAGGACCGAATGACAAAATGACAGTGACTAAATTCATGAGGTGTGTCCCCAAGAACCTCATGTTGAAAATTTGGTCAAATAATTCCTAACAAGCATTTGTCAATGCCTAATGTTTGCTTGCTGGCATTGGCATTGGTAGTGTAGAAGTTACAGAGCTGCATAATAGGAATGGCAGTGAAGTATTGAACTGAAGCCAACCCCACCACCACCCTGCAGAGAGTGACAGGCATTGGGGTGTGCCTTTGGGTCATCAGGCATAACGGCCACGCCATTTCACCACACACTACCCTGCAGAGACTGACAAGTGTCACGGTGTGCCTTGGGATCTTTGGCCCTTATGCGCAGCCCATTCCATCAGGAAATACAGTGAGATGGGTGTGGTATAGGATAATGGGGTGAACTTTGGGGCCGAAGAGTCCAAGGCATACCTTGATGCCTCTCACTGGCTGCAGGGTGTGGGTGAGGGTGGAATGGTATGATCATTACAGGTAAGAATCCCAAGTCAAACCCCTGATGCCTGTCATTCTCTACAGGGTTGGGCGTTATGGTTGGAAACCCTAATACCTCAGGCATTCGTTGGTATTTTCACTCCAAATTTTCAACATGGTCTTTTTGTGACCCCCACCTCATGAACAGTGGCAATATCAGTTTGTTAGCCGAAAGCTGCTTATGCACAGTGACTACGGCATTTAGCACCACAGGTGCAAAATCACATTCCGAACAGGATGTGAAAAATGACAGCTGTATGGTTCATGGGGAGGTATAAAAAATGGCAATGTTGCAAATCTGCAGTAAAAATATTAAAAAAGCTGGTGAAGTCACGATCGTGCATAGAAACTGTGCAACGCACACCCATAATGTAATTAGTTTGGGGATTTTTTACAGCAGATTGTCAACACAGGCATTTTGGGACCTCTGATCATGAACAGTGTCACTGTGATTTTCTTTATCTGTCCCGAACAATGATTTCCCACAGCGACCACGGATCTCTGCGCTGAAAGTGTGAAAACACATTTCAGCCATGTTGTGAAAAATGACAGCTGTACTGTTCATAAGGAAGTGTAAAATAGTGCCACTGGTGAAAATCTGGACTGAAAATATTACAAAGTCATGAACTTACGAGGGTGCATGGAAACTGTGCAATGCTCACTAGTAACACAGTCATTTTATGGACTTTTGTCACCAAAATTTCAACATAGCCATTTTAAGACCTCTGCTCATGACCGGTGTCACTGTGATTTTCTTAATCTGTCCCAAACATTGCTTTCGCACACCGACTGCACCATTGTGCGCTACATGTGCGGAAACACATTTTGGGCAACATGTTAAAAATTGCAGCTGTACTGTTCATAAGGAAGTGTAATAAAATGGCAATGTTGAAAATCTGGAGTGAAAATATTGAAAATTCTCGAACTTGCAAGCGTGCGTAGGAACTGCGCAACGCACGCTCGTAAAACAGTCAATTTTAGGAATTTTTTCACCAAATTTTCAACATAGCCATTTTAAGACCTCTGCTCATGAACAGTGTCACTGTGATTTTCTTAATTTGTCCCATACATTGATTTCGCACACCGACTATGCCATTGTGCGCTACATGGGTGGAAACACGTTTTGTGCAAGAAGTGAAAAATGACAGCTGTACTGCTCATAAGGAGGTGTGGTAAAATGGCAATGTTGAAAATCTGGAGTGAAAATATTGAAAATTCGCGAACTTACGAGTGTGCGTAGGAACTGCGCAACGCAGCTCGTAAAACAGTCATTTTTAAGAATTTTTCCACCAAATTTTGAACATAGGCTTTTTGAGAGCCCACCCTATGAACAGTGGCAGTGTTGTTTCGTTACTTGGTCCTGAAAGGTGATTTCGCGCAGTGACTTCGAAATCACCCTTCGGGCCCGATTAATGCCATGACAGTGAGAGCATTCATGAGAAGGGGTCCCAAAAACCCTATGTTAAAAATTTGGTGCAAAAATTCCAAAAAATGCATGAGACATGCAGCAAAGTTGAAAAACCATATCTATCCCATTATACAGCTTACCGGCATTTCCTCAGTTCGTGTCGGCTTTGAAGAGTGCAGGCGTGTTTCCGGTCCACCGAAGATCTTCGGCGGAGTCCGGAGGTAAGTATAGGGTGGGGGTGTGAGAGGCGGGTGCGCAGTGGGTGGGTGTGGGTGGGCTGGGTGAAAGCCGAGGGAACATTTTCTTGCTTACAGGTTGTTTTTTTTTTAACAGGAAGATGACGCGGGACGTTAGCCACACTGGGGTGGGCTCCCAGTGTGGCAGCTAGAAGGCTGTTTGGGGGGGCTGGAGCCGACGGGGGATTGGGCATCCCCGTCGGCCATACGGACTTGTGCCATGCTGGGGTGGGCTCCCAGCGTGGCAGCTGTAAGATTGTTTGGGGGGGGCTGGAGCCGATGGGGAATTGGGCACCCCCATCGGCCATACAGACTTGTGCAACGCTGGGGTGGGCTCCCAGCGTGGCAGCTGTAAGGCTGTTTGGGTGGTCTGGAGCCGACGGGGGATTGGGCACCCCCATCACCCATATGGATGTGTTGCCACACTGGGGTGGGCACCCAGCGTGGCATCTGGAACTCTGTTTCGAGGGGAAGCGCAGCACAGCTGACAGGGGATTGGGCACCCCCGTCGGCTATACAGTGTGTGCATGGGGGGGCGAGCACACAGTATGTGTGCGCGTGTGTGTAAGGGGGGAGCACGCATGAGCAGACGATATCTTATCGCTGCTCACTGAAGCGTAGCTCCCTCTTTCAACTGTATGCCACTGCATTTTCAACTGCTGTCATAGACAGCTCCAGCAGTGATTGGAGAACTGCGACCGCACCTGCAAACACACTTACTGAATTAGAAGATGCTGACACACCTCCGAAAAACTCGGATGATGGCACTGTGACTTCCCACTCAAACACTAAATTTAACTTAATACCCCAGCTCGAGTTTCACTGTGCCTGAGTATTTAACTCACTGCCTTCCTTTCTTTGCAGAATCTCTCCAACTGCAGAGGAACAGGTCTGGGGCTCTCCCCCACCTCCTGAATGGAGCTCCACGCTCCTGGAGGTCGAGAGGGTCTGAAATTCTCAGGGCTCTCCCCCCATACACTGTAGGACCTCCGTGATTGTTCCACAAGAAGGGCAGCTCCGTGGCTCTTCCGCCCCCAACACAGGATCGCGGGCAGTTTGCCAGGTAGCATAGGACCAGCTCCCTACGACAGCTCTTCCTCGCAGTCGCCAGCCGATTGCTCCCGCCTGCCCCCAATACCCTCCCACCCTTCGCTGGTATTACTTAAATAGCCTCCACCGTCGCTATTTTGCTGCTGTCGCTTTTTTGTTTTTTTTTAACACCCAACTGCCATTAGCTCCTTATATTGTTTTGCCACTAGAGGGAGCCTGATTAAGTTCGAGCAATTTGCTCCCAATACCTCACTTGTCACATTTTACTGCTCTCTAGTAGCTGTTTTCACTTGGTGATTTATATTAAAGGAGCCCTCTGTTGTCTCTTTCCTCTCTACCTCACTCCTTTCACTAGTCAAAAATTGTCCCCTCCTCCCCTCCTAGCGCTCCTCATGGGAATACTTTGCCTTCCTATCCTCTTTGAGCTTTACTGCTTGAACACATCAACAGCTTCTGCCAATACTTATACTCAGTTTGACTTCTACTACTCCAACATGCTTGCTACTGCCACTCCACTACCTCTACCCCCCTCTGCTCTCATCAGCAAGCGTATTAGCCCAATAGTCAGATACCTTCACCTTCATCTGAAGCCGCCACCCTGCGTCTCTATCAGGGCGTACCTCATCACCCCGCTATGGTTACTAACCCTATCTCTTATACTATCCGGCGACATTGAGATCAACCCTGGTCCATCTCTGCGTCCCGTCATAACCTTGCCCCCCTGGCCACCACCCTTCCTAAAACCGATGGACTAACTTTCGCCCACCTGAATGCTAGGAGCCTTATGGCCAACCTCCCTGACCTCCAGGCTTGGGTCTATACTAACGTCCCGGATGTCCTCGCCATCACAGAAACCTGGCTTAAGCCCACAGTGCCTGACTCTCAGTGCCACTTTCCTGGATACAATATGCTTCGTATCGACCGTCCTGGCACTAAAAGGGGAGGTGGCCTTGCCCTCTACTTCAAAACTCACCTAAACATTACCATTCTGCAGGACCCCCTCCTACCAAACTGTGAAATCCTACACTCCCTACTGCTTCTTGGGGGAGTAAAGAAACTCCATATTTTTTGTACTTATATCCCCCCAAAAAATGCTACACAAGGCATCACTGAACTCCTAGGATTTCTGCCTACAGTTACAGGCAAGAATGACATTATCTGCCTTGGTGATTTTAACCTTGACTGGTCCGAGAAAAACTCAGCTAACCTATCCTCCTTAGCTAGCAAGGCAAATCTATCCCAGCTCATACATGAACCCACAAGAGTCTCACGTGGGGGCAACTGTGCCAACCTCCTTGACTGGATACTTACTAACAGGACGGAATATGTTGCCTCAGCCGGTGTGCTACCTGACACAATTAGTGACCACTATCCCATCTACTGTGTCTGGAACACTGTCATTCCTCCCCTCCCTGCTAAAACTGTAACGTTTCCTAATCTCTCCCCCCTAAGTCATGAGGACTTCTTAACTGACCTTAACCAGGTTGACTGGTCCCTCTCTACCAAACAGAGGACAATAACATAGCCACAGAATATTTCAACTCCTCTCTCTCTCTCTTCAAAACCTTCACATCCCGGTCACCACACGTAGGATGGCAGGAAAGTAACCAAGTGGCTAACATGCCCCTGCTTCAACTTCTCAAATCTAGGACAAACTTTGGTCCAGGTGGAAGATCTCCACCTCGTGCAGACTTTGAAGACTATCGTGCATTATGCAACAACTGCAAAGACAAATTCTATGCCAAAAGCACCTACTATAGGAACCTACTAATAACATCCCTACAAATTGCAGAGGTACTGGTCCAAAATTAGGACATTTCGGCAACGACAAGCAACAGAATCCAGCTGACATGAACATTCAGGGTGTTCACTGCACCAACCATGACACCATTGCCAACGCCTTCAATGCCCTTTTTTCTTCTCCACCAGTAGCTACTCTAACTAACCCACAACCTGACTGTCCCTCTTCTCCTCCCTCACCCCTTCCACCCCTCCCTTTCGTTCTGGCTCTGACCACATACCTTGAAGTTCGCAAGCTACTTAACTCCCTTCCGGCAAGTGGGGGTCAAGGGCCTGAGGGCATCCATCCTTGCATACTTAAGCAGTATGCACCTTGGCTGACCAGACCTATCACCTGGCTTTTTAACCTCTCGATTCGTGACGCCTACTGTCCCGTCCCACCTGGAAAACTGCCAGAACCATCCCTATACACAAAAAGGGTGATGTCAAACTCATGTGCAACTACCGCCCTATATCTCTTCTGCCCACTCTCAGTAAGCTGCTTGAAAAAATAGTCCACCGCCAGCTTGCTGCTCACCTTGACATGTTTAATCTTCAAACCCTGTGCCAGCATGGTTTCCAGCCCGGTCACAGTACCACCTCTGCACTTACACAACTTACAAATGACATCAGAAATAATATGGACCGTGGCCTACTCACTGGGGCCGTCTTTATCGACCTGTCTAAAGCCTTCGACATGGTACACCATCCTCTCATGCTAAAGAAGCTCCAATCCATTGGAACATCTGACCAAGCCTCTCTGGTTCCATAGCTATCTTGACAATCGAACTCAGGTGGTAGCATTTCACAAGGCCCTTTCCTCCCCCCTAAACATCTCCCGTGGAGTTCCACAGGGATCCACTCTTGGACCTCTACTCTTCTCCCTCTTCCTAAATGATATTCCCACCATGTCCCGGCATAGCTGCACTCTTATGTATGCAGATGACCTTGTTCTCTACTCTGGGTCAAAACTGGTTGCTGCCATCAACTCCACCTCTCACTAATGACTTCCAATTCCTGCAGACCTGGCTCTCTAGCAACCACCAAGTCCTGAACCTAGAAAAAACCTGTGCTATGCTATTCGGATCCTCTAAAAAACTGTCTGCCCCTGCGAACAGGCTCCAGGTTCAATGACTTGACGGCTCCCTCATCTCAAACACTGAGTCCTTCAAGTACCTTGGGGTCACTTTGGATCCCACACTTGACCTGTCTCAACATGTCAATATGGTGTGCCGTGCTGTCAATGCTAAAATTGGCGGAGCTTATCGCGTGCACCACTCCCTCACTCCTTCCGCTAGATTTTCTGTTGCGAGAGGTATTCTCTTACCCCAGCTCCAATATGCTCTGCCCCCTCCTCTTTGCTGCAAACTCTGCTACACTCCACAAATGGGACACTGTCTACAACAACATCTGTAGATTCGCCTTAACTGCCCCCACGTCTTACCCATCATTGTCTCCTTTACGCTGGCTTAAATTGGCTGTCGCCTAAGGATATTCGGAGCCTACTCCTGGGCTGCTTTATCGACTCCTGTCTAGACCTCCTGCCCTGTCTATCTTGCCAACCTCCTGACTCCTGCCTCACACACCCGACTCCTCAGGTCTTCCTCTGTCCCCATGCTCTCCACTAGACCTTGCATGACAAAATGGGTGAACAGGCATTTGCCCATTTTGCTTCCAAATTCTGGAACCTCACTCCCCTTATGGTGAAAAACTTCAGCCACCCATCGAGAATTCAAAACTGCTGTTCACCCACCTTCCAGCCTCTGGCCAATGCAAATGCTCTTAATTTGCTTTGTCCCACTGCAGGCTGTCGGTCTGACCCTGAGTACTACTCAATGTTCTCCCATGCACACGCTTTTGTCTAGTGGCTATGAACCCTGATGTTTTACTGTCCTCAGCTGTCTTATGGTTACCCTAATTGTTTTATTTTACATCCTTATTATGATCTATGCCTAAAATGTACCCTTATGTAACTATTACTGTGCTACCCAATGTATATCTTGTTTTGCTCCTGTACACCTATATTATGTCTGTGCATTTCTGCATTTGTAACCAATGTCCTGTGCTCTCCGGATCATGCCTGAAAATAGGCAGGTCTGTTGCCCTAGCGACTTACCCGGTTACCAAAGCTAATAAATAAATAAATAAATAAACATAAAATGGCTGAGATATGCACCAAAGTTGGAAAAAAAAACATTTATTACATTATACAGCTTACCAGCGTTTCTTCAGTTCGCAGGTCGGCTTTGAAGAGTACAGGCGTGTTCCCAGTTCGCCAAAGAACGTCGTGCCGGCCTCCGGAGGTAAGTATGTGGTGGGGGGTGTGGGGAGGTGGGTCCACAGAGGGTGGGTGCAGGTTGGGGAAGGGGGTGAGACTGTCAATGAGGGACCATTTTTTTTTTTACAGGCTTTTATGTTTCTTTAGACTACGTGGGACTTTTTGCCACTCTGGGGTGGGCTCCTAGCATGGCAGCTTGAAGTTTTTTTTGGGGGGAGCCAGTAGAGCCGATGGGGGATTGGGCACCCCCGTCGGCCATATGGACTTCTGCCACACTGAGGTGGGCTCCCAGTGTGGCATGTGGAACTCTGATTTTGGCGGGGGGGACCATGCAGTGGAGCCGACGGGGGAGTGGGCACCCCCAGTCAGTCAGTGTACGGACTTTTGCCATTCTGGGGTGGGCTTCCAGCATGGCATCGGAAGTCTGTTGGGGGGGCAGTGAAGCCGATGGAGGATTGGGCACCCCCATCGACCATACAGTGTGTGGGGGGGGCACATGAGCACGCTGGGTGGGCTCCCAGCATGCTACTTGGGCAGAAAAAAATGGAGCTGTCTATGACAGCTTCAGATGCAGTGCAGAGTGTAGGCACTTTGCATACTGCTGATGGTAGTATGTAAATTACCTGCTGACGGCAGTGTGCAAATTGCCCACACGTTACCACCGCTGACTGCAGTGGTTTTTTGCTTTCAACTGTAGGCCACTGTATCTGAAGAGCTGTCATAGACAGCTCCGACATTCATTGGCGTGGTGCAACCATGTCTGCAAAAGGGAGCAGGGCATTGGCAGTGGGGGAGGCACACCTACGAAAACTCGTATGGTGGCACTATGTTTCTTGCACATGCATGCAAGCAAACATAAAAAGGGAAAAAGGCATAATATCTTAAAGTTTTTTCATCAGTTTTCCTGTCTGTCTCTCATTCAATCCACACAGACCTCTTATTACTGGTAACCAATTCAGCGGGGGGGGGTCACAGACCACAGACCTTTCATTACTTGCCGGGGGTGTCGCAGGCCTTAGAACTTTCATTACTGGCCCCCAATTCTTCTTGGGTTAGACCCCCCCCACCTGTTTGGTATCAAGAAAGACTGAACTGGAGATTTGCTGTAGGGAGGTGTGGCTCCTATCATATGTTTCTGTTTGATTTATGCAGACCATCCCTTTTAGACGGTAGGTTGGCAGCTTGCCTCGTGCCATGAATCTAACGCCCAGCTGAAACCTTGGCCACCACTTGCATTGTTGCCATGGGGTGTGTTAATGGAGGGGCTTCTTTTAACTCTGTTACCCCAGTGGGCCGTGAAACTCTCCCTCTCTCAGACAGAGAGCAGGATGCTGTTAACAGACCCCCTCCTCTTTGCAGGCATTTGAAAATGCCCCTTAGTAACACTGAGCTGTTCATTTGTTATGGGGAAGTAGATGCTGTAAGAAGAGGAAGAGGAGAGAATCTTTCTGAACATTATCAGTCTGTCTCCTTCCTCTTCTTTTAGCATCACTTTCCTATTTTCTAAATGAACAGCACAATATTATATGAGAACATTTTCATGTACCTCTGAGGAAAGCAGCAAAAGTGTCTGCGTCCACTACATGATGAGTCACTGCTGAAGATGCACATTTATATAGTATTCAATCAGTCACAGAAACTGTTATCACATTGAGATTTAAAATGCACCCCCCTCCTTTTTTCAATGATGGCCACTAGTGTTAGCAGCAGCAGCTCGCATCATTTGTGCAAAGTGCTATCAGACAGAAATGAGGACTTGGACCTCCACCCATGCATTGACCAGGCTCTTCTCACTGGAGATAAGCAACAAGTGTCCAGAATCTGTTCTTTTTCATCAGCCGGACTCAGCTCACATCTCTGATTATCAGAGAACATAGGGGATTAGGCAAATGCTAACAAAGGAGGGAAGCCTTGGAGTCTGCTCACATAACATAAATGGTAACGGAAGTCAAGGGACAGTGCAAGACTCAACCCACTCTGATCTCCGGTCTGCCTGACCTACCCACCCAGCTCCAGACAAAGTCCTACAGCTAGGCTGTGTTGCCTGAGCTGCCCCACTCGGCCTTCAGCCTTTCCGGCCAACAGCACTACAACTGAAAGAAGAGATTGTTTTCTGTAATTTAACACAAATTTGGGGGGGGCATGCCCCCTCCCTTGCCCTATGGGCATGACACCACTGGGTGGAGGAGTCTGCACCTCTGAACAGGACCAGCTGCTATGTGAATTCAGAGTGGATGCCTTCCCCCTCTTCTAGTACAATTTGACTTTCCATATTGCATTTAATTGTTGACCATCTGACTGTCAGTACTTAGTGATAAGTGTTCCCTTCAAACTGTGCCTCTGGGGGCTCGCAGTACCGACTAGCCATAGGTTTGCTTAAGAGTATGCAGTGTCCCAGAAGGGAGTTCCTGACTGTGAGAAATGATCCATTTTCATGGGCTCCCTGCTTGTCTTATCAAGAGGCAATGCAGGCTGCACTTTATGTTTTACGGCTTGCTGTTTGATATATTACCATAACACCATTAACCAGAGAAGTAAACATTTTTTTTTCTTTCTCTACATTCAAGATGGAAAAAGCTAGGGTAATTTATGTGATTTAAGAGATGTTTTTGGACTTGGGTCTCTTTTTACTTAATGGAACTTCAATTACAGAAATGCAAGCGTCTGGGGGTGAGGGAGACTGCACCTCCAAACAGGGAACCCGCTGCCCCTAGTGTGGGTCTGCCTTAATGCCAGGAGTCTGGGAAATAAAATTAGTGATATACAGTCAGTGGTGGCAGATACTACGATGGACCTAATAGCCATCAGAGAAACTTGGGCCACAAAGAAGAACGATTGGAATTGCACAGTCCTGGGCTACACCATGTTTAGACATGATTGGGAAAAAGGTAAAGGAAGAGGCATAGCCCTATATGTCAGGGAAATCAGAGAGGATGCAGGAGGATGGAAACACCAGGGGAGGTAATGGGGAAACAGAGTCACTGTGGGTTCAACTCACGGTATCCTCAGGCAAGAAACTATAGATGGGGGTGATCTATAAACCTCCAGGATGGGGGAAGAGAGAGATAAGGCTCAAGGGCTAAAACTAGAAAGGGTGGTAGTAAAGGGGAAGGTGGTGGTGGAAGATCTAAACTTGCCAGATATTGACTGGGTCTTTCCAGCAGCACTCCTAGAGTCAGGCCCTGCTGGATACATTGCAGGACTGCCTGTAGCTGGTTAAAGAACCCACTTCCAAATCCAAGAGCCTGCACTCAAGGAACCACAGAAAGACTTACACCAATTAAGTGCTGCAGATAGTCATTTATTTTGCCTTGTATCCCCCCTCCCCCACCACAACAGTATCCATGTTCACATCTAGTATTGTTTGCACCTCCTCATTCACTTGGGAGCTGCTTTGTTTATTTTGACCATGTCACTATCACCATATTGTGAATTACTAATTTTTATCGTGTCAATTTCTAAATTGAAACTTTACTATTATTTTGCTTATGATGTACTGTGCCTTTAAGGGTTACTATTTATAAGGGAGATAGACCAGAAAGTTGGCACACACCCTGACAAAGGCCGAAGCATTTGGCTAAGCACTGGGGAACTACAGTCCTATGACTTTGTACTTTGTACTTTGCTGCCAAATTAACCCATTCAATGACTATCTGCAGCACTGAAATGATGCAAAGTCTTTCTGTGGTTCTTTGAGTGCAGGCTCTTGGATTTGCTGACGTGCCTTGGGCTGGCTGTCCTTTTTCTGCATCACAGTGTGTCTGTGTTGCGCTGCCTTCTTTGTACCCCTAAAGAACCCACTAGGCAGGCTGCCATTCGTGATGTGATGCGCACCAACTCAGAAGCAATGAGAGGAGTGAGAGTAGGGGAGCCACTAGTGCCCAGCATACTTAACTCTCTATGGTTCTACATGGACCATGGAACAAGTAGGCCATCACTAAAGGTAAAGTCCTAGATTTCAGAACAGCAGACTTCAACTGGATAAGGGAGCTGGTCCAGTATAAGTTAGAGAGGACAGCATCAGAGATGTGAAGAAGAGATGAGGGGCAATCAAGGGGGCCATTCTTGAGGAAACAAAGTCTCGCATGAGAACGGCGATCAAAAGAAACAGGTACAAGAGACCAATACAGTTCTCTGGAAATGTCTGGGAAGCAGGGAGAGCCAAAAGGAATGCCTTCACTAGGTACAAGGAAAAAGAAGGGAAGGAATAATGGGAAGAGTACCAAATAAGAACAAGGAAAACCAAGAGGGTAGTCAAAGAGGCAAAGGCAGATACAGAGCTGCGTATTGCAGAAAAGGGCAAGGGTGGGAAAATCAGTTCTTTAGATATATTAGGGAAAAAACAAAGAAGGAAAGAGGAATCGTTAGGCTAACAGATGGAGATAGGGTAACTGAAGAGGATGGGCTGCTTTATATTCACAAGGTGAGACAGAGGGCCTCTGTGAGAACGTGGCATTAAGGTGGCTGTACGTAGGATCCCTGAGATGAGACAGTAAGATTTTACCAGTGAAAGGGTCAGACAGGGTACATAGATAAGGCCCTGGGGCCAGATGGGATGCATCCAAGGATGCTCAAAGAATTGGCAGTGGAACTAAGTGAACCCTTGGTAGGGCTATTCGATAGCTCAAGTCAGACAACGGTAGTTTCAAAAGACTGGAGGGTAGCAGGTATAGTCCTGCTCCATAATGGGGGGAGCAAGGAGTAACTGGGTAACTATATTCCTGTAAGTCTTACCTCTATTATGGGTAAACTGATTAAGACACTATTCAAAGAAGACCTCATGGGCTACCTGGAGAGCAGTGGACTCCAGGACAGTAAACAGCCCAGATTTATGGCACAGAGGTCTTATCAGACCAACCTGATACTATTCTTTGACTGACTAACAAGGGTAGTGGATAAGGGCCATGCTGTGGATTTATTCTACTTCGATTTCAGCAATACATTTGACTCAGTGCCTCACAGAAGGTTGCTGAAAAAACTAGATCATCTGGGAAAGCGAAGGACAAAGTTAGATGGGTGATAAACTGTTTGGAAGGGAGACAGCAGGGAGATGTGGTTAACGGTTCCATGTCATAATGGCGATTGCCAAACCACAATCACCATTACAGCGAGTGTACATCGCTGAAATGAAAAAAGGCGATGTACACTCCCAGAGATCACATGAATGCTGAACACAAACTAATATATCTATGCTATGCTGGCCCAGTGGCACTGAGGGTTGAGGCACTGGATGCCACACCTCACACCACGCCGGCGACCTGGGTTCAGGAACGAGCCCGGGTCATCGGGGGTTGGCAGGGGAGGACTAGGATTGAGCATCTGCCGACAGCCTCCCTAGTCCTGGAGTGGGTGGGAAGCACCGCACCGCGGCGGCTTCCCTGGGAATGCCGGGGGTACTGCAGACACAGGTGTTAGCAGGGGGAGTGCGGCGGATGTCTGCACGTAATTGCACGGACATTGTTGCATGCCCATACTCCATTGGGGGACCTTAATGGAGGAAAAATGGCTGGGCACGACTGTGCAGCCTGATAGCCATGCCCTGCCTCACCAGGAGGACTCTCATGGAATTGCACTGGGGGAGTCCGGGGCCGGTCTGGTTCAACAGGGTATGGGGAGGCTCTGCAGCAGACTGGTGATGGCCATGCTGGATCCCCCATCATGCGAGTGAGCCTGGTGCTTTCTCAGCGGGCAGGGCCAGTGGCTGGATGCCCCCGCTGGTAAGTTGCCACAGCAAGGTGGAAAAATAGTGATATGATAAAAAATATATATATCCATGCGGGGGATGCACCCCCATGAACCCCCCTCCTGGGGACTTTTCCTCCCGCACTCCTTAATTTAGATTCTCAACTCCGAAGGGGTGCATGTCAGGGAGGAGGAGAACCCCCCCCAAAAAAAGTTGAACTCCTACAGACACTCAGGGCAAACAGTTATACCCCTATCCAGCCCCGAACCCTAGACCTTTCCCACTGCAGCCAGCCACCCTCACCACCACACCACATGGCCAGCTCAGTAACACCACACCACACAACTTCCCACATACCTTCATCATCATCATCATCCCTCCTTGTCCATTCACCCCCCTCCATATATGAGTGTCTTCCATTCGCCCTCCTATATATTCGACTTTCTTGCGTCACTACCCTTTCAGGGTAGTTCACATTACAGGCATTGAGATTGAGTCACCCATATGTGAGTCATTCAATCTCAGTCACCCATATCAGGCCAGTGGATGTCCTCTTTCTGGATTTCAGCAAGGCATTTGACTTGGTGCCACATCCTGGGCTACTGGCTAAGCCGGGGGACAATGGGTAGGGGAAATATTGGTGAGGTGGATAGGAAACTGGTTGGCAGGGCAAAGGAGGGCAACTAAAATGGTACAGGGTCTACACCAGAAGCCATATGAACAGAGACTGAGAGAGCTTAATATGTATACCCTTGATGAAAGGAGGGACAGGGGGCACATGATAGAAACTTTTAAGTACCTCAAGGGAATAAACAAAGTCCAGGAGGGTAGCATCTTTCAGAAAAAATGATGTGTAAGAACGAGGGGGCACAATTTAAAGTTAGAGGGGATGGCTCAGGGGTAATGTGGAGGAAATTCTTTTCACGGAGAGAGTGGTGGACGCATGGAACCACCTTCCTGGAGAGGTTGTGGTGTCTAAAACAGTGGGGGAATTCAAACAGGCATAAGGCAATTATAGTGGGGGGTTGCAGGAAGTAGGCTGTTGGTTAGCTAGAATCTGCAGCTTATCCAATAGGTAGGGAAATGGGCAGACTGGGTGGGCCAAGCGGTCCTTATCTGCTGTCAAAGTCTATGTTTCTATGTTTCTATGTTATACCATGGTTAACCGAGTCAAATCAGAGAGAAGGAGGTCACCAGTGGGGGTGCCACAAGGGTCAGTCCTGTTCAATATTTTCATCAGTGACATGGGAGAAGGATTCCAGGGCAAGATATGTCTCTTTGCAGATGACACTAAACTCTATGGCAGGGTAGACAGCAGGAAGGGGGTTAGGGAGATGCAGAGACTTGCAAAGCCTAGAGAGGTGGTCAAAAGTTATGTTTACAACCCTGCAATTCTCTCACCTAGGTGCAAGATATCTGGCAGGAATCAGCTTAATGATGTCCTGTTTCTGAAGTCATAAAATGTATATTTAGCTTCCCACCTTCAAAGCACGCCATAAACAGGCCATAAAATGCAATATCTCAAGGAAGTTAATTACATTACAGAGATCTCCTGGTCAATTATACATCCTAGTAGTTTTCACTGAAACCTGGGGGGGTCACCCATGGAATCCCAGGCTCACATACTATATTTTTATATTACAAATATCATACAGCAATCACAACCAGCTGGCCAAGCATCACAATCATCCCTACCTAGACTTAATTTGGGGGCTCTATCCCCTGCATGGGATAAGCTTCCCAAGTCAGTTCACTCCTCATATAGATGCGATAAGCCATCTGTGTTCTGATTGGTCACTCCAGCCCCATGTAAGATTGTCATGTCATACCCTTGCAAGGTAAGGCTCCATCTTAATAGTCTACCACTAGTTTTTCCCATTTGGGTCAGCCAAACCAGGGGGTTGTGGTCTGTTTGTACTTCAAAATGCTGCCTGTATAAGTATGGCTCTAACTTCTTTAGGGCCCATACTATAGCAAGACACTATCTTTCCATAGTAGAGTAAGTCTGCTCCCTGGGAAGTAACTTTTTACTTAGGTACACTACAGGGTGATCTTTCCCTTGGTTGGATGTCTAACTCAGTACTGCCCCAATGCCCACATCTGAGGCGTCAGTCTGGACTATAAAGGGTCTGCTATTGTCAGGACTTGTCTGCACAGTGCCTCCTTCAGTCTGGTAAAGGCTTTTCCACAGGCTGGTTCCCAGATAATTTTCTTAGGCATCTTTTTCTTTACCAGGTCAGATAGGGGAGCAGTCAGGGCACTGAAATAGGGTACACATTTCCTATAGTACCCTGCTGTCCCTAGAAAACTCCTGACCTGCTTCTGCATTTCTGTTCTGGGCCATACCTTGATCACCTCTATTTTTACTTGGTTAGGACGGAGCTGTCGGCTTTGACAGTGAGTCCAGCTCTCTGTATCCTGCCCAGCACTTCCCTAAGGTGGGACAAGTGTTCCTCCCAGCTGGCACTAAAAATGTCAATGTCATCCAGATACACCATGGCATACTCCTCAGCACCATTTCACACCTGGTTCACCAACCTTTGGAAAGTGGCTGGGCAGTTCTTCATTCCGAAAGGCATTACTTTAAATTCAAATAAGCCTATTGGAGTGAAGAAGACCAACCTCTCCCTAACTCTGACAGTCAACTCTACCTGCTTTTGTCAGGTCAATAGTCATAAGGTAGGTCGTCCCTCCCAACTTGTCCAGGAGTTCGTCCATCTGGGGCATCGGGTGGGCATCTGACTTCGTGACTGCATTCAGTCCACAATAGTCCACACAGAAATGAGTAGAGCCATCTGGCTTGGGCACAAGGACTACGGGTGAGGCTCAGGGGCTGTGGTATCTCTGGATTACCCCTAAATCCAGCATTTCCTCCACCTCCCTCCTAATGTCCTTTTGGACAGCCTCTGACACCTGATATGCTGTCCGCCATATGGGTGTCTGTGTCCCTGTCTCCACACCGTGCATCGCTAAGGGGGTTAGTCCAGACTTGGTGCTAAACAGTGGGGCAAACTCTGCTAAAACCTCCCTTACTTCCTGGATCCTGTCCAGGGCCAGCTGGGTTTACAGTTTAACTGCCTCCACAGAAGACTCCTGCCTCCTTTCTTCCAGCAAGTCCAGAAGGGTGTCTCCTTAATCCATCCCCTCGTCAGGACTACATACTGCAAACACCATGTCAGCCCTATTAGCATATGGCTTCATCATGTTGACATGGTACATTCTTTCTGTCTGTCTTCTGTCAGGTAACTCTATGATATAGTTCACATCATTTACCTTTCTAACTACTTTGTACGGTCCGGCCCACTCAGCCTGCAGCTTTTCTTTCCAGACCGGAATCAGGACCATGACTTCCTGACCCACCATGTATGAGTGAGCTCTGGCTCTACGGTCGTACCACACTTTTTGTTTCTGTTGGGCAGCTGCCAGGTTGCTCTGGGCTGTCCCCATAAGCTCCTTCAGCCTTTCCCTAAACCTAAGGACATAATCCACTATGGGAGTTCCCTGGGTGGCATGCTTGCCCTCCCAGTCCTCCCAGATCAAGTCTAGGGGCCCACGTACCTGGTGTCCATATAAGAGCTCGAAGAGGAAAAATACTGTAGACTCTTGGGGCACCTTCCTGTATGAAAACAACAAGTGGGGAAGGCATTTCTCCCAGTCCCTCCCATGCTGTTCAGCAAACGCTTGGAGCATTGACTTCAGGGTACCATTAAATCTTTCCACAAGCCCATTGGCTTGTGGGTGATAAGGTGTCGTGCACCTCTGCAACACCCCACACTTCTCCCACAAACATTTCATCAGGTCCAACATGAAGGAACCCCCTCGATCAGTGATAACCTCCTGTAGAAACCCAACATGGTAGAAAATCCCAAGTAAGGCATCTGCCACTTTGTCTGTCCTCAATGAGGATAGGGCAACTACCTCAGGGTACTGGGTGGCATAATCCACCACGGTCATGATGAACCTCTTTCTGGAGGAGCTGGGGGTATTTAAAGGCCCCACAATATCCATTCCCACCCTTTGGAATGGCTCCCACACTATGGGCAATGGAATTAGGGCGGCTTGTGTTTTCTTATCTGCCTTCTCTATTTCTTGGCACCGGTGACAAGACCTGCAATACTCCTTCACCTGCTGGGTGAAGTTGGGTTAATAGAAAGTCTGGGCCAACCGCTGTGTAATGTGTGCAATTCCCAGATGACCAGACAAGGGAATATCATGTGCAATCTTGAGCAACTGCTCACGATACCCCTGGGGAATGACAAGCTACCTGCCTATCACCCCTCCCTCTGTCTTCACATCCTGAGTACACATCAGTCCATTTTCCCAATAAACGTTATGTTTACAGTCACCTCCCTGTGCTCCATCAGAGTCTGCCCAAACCCTCAGCTTCTCTAGACTAGGGTCACTTTTCTGAGCAGCTGCAAACTCCTTACACATTCCCAAGGCATGGGATAGGTCCCCTTCAGTCTCTAAACTAGGGACCCTAGCACTAGCATCAGGGCACTCAGGATCACTGTCATCCTAACCCTCTGACAATGGGTCACCCCCTCCTTCTTCAGAATAACCCTCCGTAGTTGTGTGGTTAACTGCTACTGGGGAAATTTCTACCCCCTTTTCATTAGTCTCCATATCAGGAGACACAGGCTGGGGAATCGGCCTCCCAGTGATTTCCACACTGGCTTCTGTGGGGTCCAGGGAACTATAATTTCCCCTTCACACTTGGTTATGGGTAACTGCACACACCATCCCCTGTTTGAGATTGTTGCCAAGGATCACGTCAACTGCTAAAGTTTTGGTTACAGCCACCTGTTGCACAGTTCCCCCTGTTTCACCCCAGTCAAGGAGAACACTAGCGAGTGGCAAAATGGTCTTCTCACCAGTGAACCCTTGCACAGTTACAAATTCATTGGGTATAAGCTGACCAGGCTCTACCAGATCCCCTTTTACCAATGTCAGGGATGCCCCTGTGTCCCTTAACCCTTGTGTCTGTACATCATTCACCGTGACTGGATGCATGTGTTCCCTCATGTTCACAGGCATGCTTCCAGGACACACAAACAACCCACTTCTTTCCTAGCCCCATGTTGTGTATGGCTCATCCTTTTGGGACACTATCTGGCAATATGCCCAGTTTTTTTACAAGCCCAACATTCGTTTCTTTTCTCAGAAAAAATATTTTCTTTGAAATTTGGGGCTAACTGGTTTCAGTGGAGGCAGTGAGGGTTTTAGCTGCCCTGAAGGTGCGCTTTTCCCTTTCTGAGCTGCCACGCCCACCTCATTCATTCTCAGAGCAGGTCTGCTCTTGGCATAGCGGACTGAGAGTTCAGCAGCCTCTTGCACTGTTTTGGGATCGTGGCCCTCCAGCCAGGTTTTCAGCTGTGCTGGGCATGCCCAAAAAAACTGTTCTAACAAAATAGCATTTTCAATTTTATCTACAGAGTTTGCTTCAATTCCTTCCCACCAACGTTTTAAACTTTGATGTTGTTTCATGGCTAGCTCCTTGCAGCTCATGTCGGGGCTTCTCCTGAGCTTACGGAATTTAGCTCTGTATGCTTCTGCAGTTCAATCAAACTTTTTAAAAAGTGCAGCTTTAAGTTTGCTGTAATCATCACTGTCCTAATTGTCCATTTGACTCAATGCATCCCAAGCTTTCCCAGTAAGTAGTGGGGATAGCTGGAAGCTCCAGGACCCTCTAGGAAGTTTTGCCTGAATACAAACTTTTCCAATGGAATTTAAAAGGCATCCATATCATCCCCATCTTTAAATTCAGCTATCAATTTGGAATTCAATTTGCAACCCAGTCCTGTAGTTCCAGTTAAACCCAAGCCATTTACCTGCTCTGGTGTGGGTGGTTGGAGTCGTAGCTTCTCCAGTTCATGTTGCCTCTGGTGCTCACGCTCCTCATGGTCCACCTCTCGCTGTTCATGCTCCTTCTTCTCCTCTGCAGCTCACTGCTCTTGTTTCTCTTCTTTCTGGAACTCCAGCTCCATTCTGTACAACTCAATCTGCAGCTTGATTGCTTCTGGCTCCAGAATGCTGGTGACCTTCCCCTGCTGCTGTGGCCCTTCACTGGCACTGGCCCTGCTGTCATCCTCACCAGATCTGGACACTGCACTGGCCGCTGGCCCCTCCACACTCAAGATTTGGTCCTTTACAGTCACAGTCTATGACTCGATGTTCTGGGCATCTGCTGCCATCAGGGCATCCATGAGGTTCTGCTTGGTGGCTCTCCCCTCATACAGGACTCCTCTGTCCTGGCACAACTGCCTCAAGTAGTCTACAGTGTGCCCACTGTAGTTGGAAGCCATCTTCTTCCCTAACTATGGCTACTCTAACTTGCACTTTAGAAAAAAAATAAAATAGGTAGGAACTTGACTGTAAGCAAAATTATATAGTTCTGTTTCCTTTTTAAAAATATATCACTGCCTTATTTTGCAAGTGAGCTGTACAGTATTAAGCTGACACACTGAACTGTTAAAGCTTGTGTTACCAAATTTATACACATTGCTGCTAACCAAATCTGTCACAAATGCACTCAGCAGGTCAGGCCCTCTGCTCCCACAGTGCCAACCTCTGAGTGCAGTAATGTGAACAGGTAACAGACAGGGTAACCCTCCTGTCTGCTTGTGGGTCCGAATCACCTTTGGTCTCCAGTTCTGGGGGGATTCAAACTGTGAACCTTATGCTAGTATACCCAAATGTACAGGCTCAGAAAATATTCTCTTCTGGGGGATGCAATATATCTTTCACCCAAGGGCGCCTAACCAGGAATCCAGAATGAACCCTTAAAACTCTATAAAAGACCCTAGGTATATTCTTACCTTTTCCCAGTCTAGTAACACCATCAAGTTCTCCAGAACAGCTGTCAAACTTAAACCACGTATACATCACATGCAAAAAGAACTTTGAAGACACACCCAAGCAGTCTTTCAAAATAATATGTTTACTAAAATGGATAAAAATATGTATAATGTAAACACAGAACACTATCAAAAAGCATACAGTCACTTAAAAGAACAAGGCTAAAGTATAAAACATAAACTCCTACCACAATACAATTAGACTTTTTCTATCTAATGTATTACCTCTGTACAGTGCTTAAGTTAGATCAGAGATCTTGTTTCTTAAGAGTCCAAAAAGAAATGTCACTAAACAGTTCAGACACTGTATAGTTTAAACTGTCTCTCTCCACACTCCTTCTATGAGTCACCTAGCTCCTCCTTTTAGAATATAAAAAAAAAAATACAAAACAGGATGTCCTATTAGGAGGTATATTAAATCAGATGACATCAGCAAAAACTAATTTCCCAAATTATGAGTCTTTTGATCCAGCAGTTTCTGTTAAGTTTACAACCCTGCAATTCTCTCACCTAGGTGCAAGATATCTGGCAGGAATCAGCTTAATGATGTCCTGTTTCTGAAGTCATAAAATGTATATTTAGCTTCCCTACGTCAACGCATGTCATAAATAGGCCATAAAATGCAATATCTCAAGGAAGTTAATTATATTACAGAGATCTGGTCAATTATACATCCTAGTAGTTTTCAATGAAACCTTGGGGGGGTCACCCATGGAATCCCAGGCCCACATACTATATTTTTATATTACAAATATCATACAGCAATCATAACCAGCTGGCCAAGTGTCACAAAAAACATATACTATTTGTTCACTCAGTCATGTGGGTGCCCCCCACTATTTGTGGATGGTGGGATTTCTCCCCGCAAATGAGTAGGAATGGATTTCCACCTGATCTCATTGAAAGGGTCACTTAAAGAGCCCCTGACACCATTAGAAAAACTTGGAAAAAATGTGCGATGTAGATAGTCCCATTTATATTTCATGTATTTTCTATAATGATTTACTTTTTTTCATTATTACTGAGGACAGCTGTATGAAAGAGGTTTACTGTCCCTCAGACCTTATTTGCTCTTTCTGCTATCCTACATAAGACATCATAATCCGGGTTGCACCTGGAAACAAGCTTCTGGTCATGGTGCTTTTCCCAGTTACCAACTTTTAAATGAATAAATAAATAAAATAAATAATCCCCCATTTGTGGCATTGTAATGATCCCCACAGCAACAGACTGTGATGTCATAAACAGAACTGTGATGTCATATGTAGGCAAGCAGCCAGAATAGATAGGGCAGTGATTCTGTTTACATGTAAATGTCCTTAGTAATAAAGAAGAATGAGAAATACAGAAACAATATTTAAATATAAACTCACTTGCACAAAACATTACATTTTCCCAAAGTTGTCACAACGGTGTCGGGAGCTCTTTAAATGTTAGGCTTTGCCTTTGAAGCTCTATATAGTTGTTTTTCCTTTTTCTTTTGTTCTTTATTACAATGTTAGGTTGAACTTATACAATTTGTAGATCGGGTTATTGTGGGACATAATCCAGCATTGTGAATTGTTTAGATTGTTTATTTAAATCAAAAATGAGTGACTGTACCATTATTATGGAGCAAATACATCTAGATGAAAACAGGTAACAATCATTTGGATAGGAGGATAATAACCATTATATAAAAAGTTCTCAGGACACAAAGATTGCTACTTATAACATCAATAGCCTACACAGCCCAATTAAGTGGAAAAAATTACAAAACTTAAAAGGGAACATGCAGATATTACATATTTGCAAGGACCCATCAGACTGAGCAAGAAAGTAACATGCTGCTAAAATCTGGATACAGTAATGTATACAGTTCTGTTCATGCATCAGGGAGGAGGAGAGTGTTAATCCTTTTGCCATGAGGCACAACATTTCTAGACAATAAAGTCATTAAGGACAAACAGGGCAATTTTGTCCTGATTATAGGTCATTGCAAGATACTTTTTTAACTTTGATGAATGTCTATACACCGCCTGGATTCCTACGAATGTTTCACACGTCTGTTTGGTGTGGCTGCAAGTAACCTGCAGGGCATTGTTATCCTCAGGGGAGATTTCAATGTAATTTTTAACTCTTCTCTGGGCTTCACAAATCCCTCAACAGCTAGATTGATGCCAGTTCAAAAATACTTATGCCAGCAACTGGAAGCTTTAGCACTCCGTGATATGTGGTGAGTTTTATATCCCCAAGCAGGACAATATACGCATTATTTGACCCCTCATCATTCGTATTCACAAACTGATTTTTTATTTATACAAACAGAAGCCTCCAGAAATAATGAGGATGGTATGTCCAAGAATTCTATGAAAAAGGAATTATGACATGGCTATTTAAGCCTAAAAACAAATCAATAGAACAAAAACACAAAACCCCCATAGATGGAGTACGTTCTTAACATCAGACCAAGCTGACCACCACTAACCTTGAGAAAGTGGCCTGGGGGAGCCACAAAACCTTGGCCTCATTTTGATTATATGATGGTTCAGTAATAATGTACACAAAAATAAAAAGTACATTTTTTTTAATAAAGAGTATTGAGTCAGCCTTGATTTTTCATATTTAAAATTTTTATTAAAATGTTCAAACAAATAATAACAAATAAATATCATAGAATAAACCAGTTCATATAAATGTAGCACTAATTATCAAATATAAAGAGTGGAAACATAAACTAGTAAAAGTTACAATACTCAACTATACAAGCAAAATTTACAACAAAAAACACTAAAAAGTAGCTATTCTGATATCACAAAAACAGGATAAGTAAAAAGAAAACATATTCAAACTAGAAAGCAAACAACATCATTAACTACATTAAAAATACTAAATAGTAAGCTAAAATGTATAAATTAGCCTTTTTATGTATTTTTAATGCTACAGCACATATTAATAAATGCCTTATAGCCTAAAAGTAATAGCTGACCAAGTTTGCACACCTCTGTTATCACTTATTATGTCAAGTGTCTGCTCGACACAAGTGTGAGTATAAAATTTCTCCCATTTCATATTGTAAAATTCTAATTTGTCAAGGGCTATATAGGATATACCTTCATTGAGAGCTGACATGTGAAGCGCATTCTGCCAGGCATCAGAGGAAGGTGTATTTGGAGGTCTCCAATTCAAAATGATTCATCTTTTTGCCTTATTCAAAGCAGTCCGAACCTAGTCTTGCTAGTAAATGGAGCATTTTTGATTTATGGATAACATACCTAACAGAGTTACTTTAGAGGAGTGAATAATCTGCGATAGGAAACTATATGAGAGCAAGTGGATAATACTGTAGACCAAAAGTTGCTTAACTTAGGGCAGGACCATAAAATATGAGTTAAATTACCTTCCATTCTCTGGTAACGCCAACACAGTGAATTAGATAAAAGCTTTATATCAAATAATACCATAGGAGTTTGATACCACCTTCTTAATTTGTTTTTTCTGAATAATTCTACTCTTCATATCTTGACTAGCTGTATAAGCACTAATGCATGCTGTGGACCATTCTTGAGGAGTTATGGATACCTTAAGTTCTTGTTCCCATTCCTTATGTAGAGCCTCAGAATCATCGGGATGAGAAGAAATTTAATTACTATAAATCAAGCCGACCAGACCCTTATTTTCTGAAGACATAATTTCAAAAGTGACATCATAGGCCAATCTAATAATCGCATATTAGAGTATAGAAAAGAGGATAGTGCAACTGTTATTTGTAAATATCACCAAAAATCAATTCTTGAAAGAGAATAATCCTGTTTTAATTGTTCAAATGATTTACAAATTCCAGTTATTAGGTCTACTAAATGTTTAACTTGCCAGATGTGCTTTTTAATCCATGGGCACCAGAACAGAGGGGAGCCTTCTATGGTGATATTATTATTACCCCATAATGGCATCAGTTCAGTGGGGGGAATTGCTGTACCATGTCCGAAATGGTGAGTAATACTCAAAGTCCATGCTTTTTTAGTGGCATTAATAGTTTTAAAACAAGCTTGGGTGGGAGTAAGTGAATTAAAAAGAAAATTAGCCGGGTGAAAATTTCTAGCTAAATCTTTCTCCAGTTCCACCCACAAGGGAGCGTTAACTGGGTCAAAGGAAAGCTATTGCAGAGCTTGTTTCATTAGATATGCCCAGTTTTACCCTTCAGCCGAAGGCAAACTCCAGCTGCCATGTTTTCAATGATTTTGTAAATTATATTTACTGATCTGTGTTTTTTTAGAATCCCATATAAATTTAGAAATAATCTTTTCAAACTGTAAAAAGAATGATTTACTGATTGTTAAGGCTATGTATGATAATGGGTATGCTAACTTTGGTATTATTATCATTTTAACAGCCAAAATCTTGCCACCGAGAGGGAGGTGCAATTTGAACCATCTAATACAATCTTGTTCAATTTCTGCTAATAGGGATTTGATATTCAATCTAGGAATAGTATCTAAATTGTTAGTAATAACAATACCTAAATAAGTAATGTTGGTACTGTTTCATTTCAGCCCTACATTTGCAAAAGGAGGTTTGTCACAACATGGACTCGAAGGCATGACCTCAGTCTTAGACATAGTGACCTTTAGACCAGAACAGATTGCAAAAGAGTTTAAGATATTTAAAAGGTGGGATAACGATCTTTCGGGGTTTGAAATGATTACCAAAAGATCACCTGCATAGGCCAATGTTTTATAGTGTATATTCCCTATTTCCAAACCAAGAATCTAGTGTTCTGCTCTGATTTTTTGTAAAAGGCTTTCAATATAGCATTCAATAGCAAGTAAAACAAATTCTGGTCAGATCCACCATGGCTGCATAATGAAGTTAGTGAATTTGTCCGAAATTGTTAAGGAGGTATGGAGAAACAACACAATGATTTGTAAGCAGTAAGATTTGTTTTAGTTTCTGTTCTAAGGAAGGCATACACATTATTAGGAAAATATATGGAGGTATACATTTTAATGGTAGGAATCAGAAGCTTACAAAAGAACCCCAGAGCAAATGCCACTGATATATGTGTTATCCCAGATGATATTGGCCAGACAGACACATTTTAAAGAAAACACAATTGCACATATCCCAATAATGCAAAGCATCAAGGGAAATGTATGCAAATCCCCATGATGGTACAGAAGGTGAAAGTACATGAAAAAGTAATGGCTGTCATATATTCAGTCTTGGGATTATTTACACATTTTTTTTTTTTTAAGAGAAACAGGTTTTTTGTCCGTGAGGTAGTGTAAGTTATATTTAAGCAATGTGTTGATGTCAGGAAGTCAGGTGTAATGATGATGGACTGTTAGAAAAAATGTGATATTAACTTTCAGAGGGGGGTGCTTTTGATAAGGGAATGGTAGTTATGTGTGTAATAATGGGAATATTAGGAAAGTATGAGGTCTATGCAGAAGTGGAGTACAAATATGCACAGTTTCATAAGTATGTGCTCAGAGTGCAGGCAAATGTGATATGCAGGTTTGTTTTAGAATTAGGTAAAAATAGCAATACATACAATTAATAGAAAGGTAGATAATCACATAGACATATAAACAGAGAGCGAGAGACACAGACAGACAGGCAAAATAGGAATGGCAGTGAAGTATTAAAGTGGCACCAACCCATCCCCACCCCGCAGACATGGACAGGCATCGGGGTGTGCCTTTGAGTCGTTGGCCATAACACTCATGCCATTTCACCTCACCCTACCCTGCAGACACAGACAAGAGTTGAGGTGTGCCTTGGGGTTTTCAAACTTTCACTCACCCATTCCATACAGAAATATGCTGAAATGGGTACAGTATAAAAGAACTGAGTTAACTTTGGAGCTGAAGAGTCAAAAGCACACCTCGATACCTGTCACTGGCTGCGGGGTGGGGGTGGGGGTGGAAAGGCATGAGCATTACTGTTGACAATCCCAAGTCACACCCCAATGCCTGTCAGTCCCTACAGTGCAGGGTGTTATGGTCAGAAACCCTAATGCCCTGGGTGTTTCTTGGTATTTTCACTCCAAGTTTTCAGCATAGGCTTTACCCCACTGCATGAACAGTGACACTATCAGTTCATTAGCTTAAAGGAGATTTTGCACAGCGATTGTGCCATTTGGCACCACAGGTGCAAAAACACATTTCGAATGGGATGTAAAAAATGACAGCTATACATTTCTTGCTTCAGTAACTTTTCAGCACATCTGTTGCATGACCTGCTTATTGACATTTTATATCTGCTATGCAATGTACTGCTGCTATGGCTGTATGGCTGAGAGGGACTTGGAGGTGGTGGTGGATGTCAAGATGAACAACTCAGAGACTTGTAGGAGGGAAGCGGCCAAGGCCACGATGCTGGGATTCATCGCTAGGGGGATCACTCCAGAAGGAGGGAAGTGATACTCCCTCTGTATAATTGCTTGGTGAGGCCACACCTTGAGTACTGCATGCAGTTTTGGAGGCCACACTTAAAGAGGGACATTGAATTCCTGGACAGGGTCCAGAGAAAGGCAACCAAAATTATCTGGGGCTTGGGGGAAAGGACCTAAGGGGAGAGGCTCAAGGAGCTGAATATATACATGTTCGAAGAGAGAAGGAACAGGGGGGACATGATAGAGGTCTTCAAGTACATGAAGGGGGTAAACAGGGGTGGCAAAGTCATGGTCCTCCAAAGGAAGGAGGAAGGCAACTAGAGTGCATGGGTGGAAGCTGGAGGGGGGGATGCTCAGGGAAGAAAGGAGGAGGTGCAACTTCAGTGAGAGGGTGGTAGAATCATGGAATGCACTGCCTGGGGAACTGGTGGAGGCAGAGACTGTGGAGGGGTTCAAGAGAGGGTGGGACAGATACAGGGGAAGGGTTGTGGAAGCAAAGTCCAATGAAGTGGGAATACCCTGGACTGGGAACAGAGAAGCCTGAGAGGGCGGTGGGGCAACAAGGTCAGCTCACAGGGTGGGAACTGACCAAAGCAGCAGACATGAAAGCCCACTAGGCCTATTCTGCTGGCATTTTTGTATGTTAGCATGTTGGTATGCGTACTACACCAACATAATGAACCATAAAACAGATGACTGCCATAACTAGGGAGGCAGTACAGTACAGTGGTTTAATTGCAAATCTGGAGATCTGGGTTTGAATCCCACAGCCCCCACACACAAAAAAAATGCAAATTTTCTTACAGAGATAATAAGCATTAACTGCTCATAGAATGCTGATACCTACATTTACAGTTTAGCAAATACTTGAAATCTAACTGAGTGGGGTTTCTGTAAGAAAACAGCTAGAGTTTGTATTAATTATAGCACTGATGATCTGGGCAGTTTCTGTACTTTTATGGTTGTGTATAGTTTGATAAAATTAAAAGTTTTAAAATTGAAACACTACTGCTAATTAGACCTGACACACACAGAAAACAAAAATAGTGAATTAGAGCTATTTAGTAGCTGTTGTCTTACAGAAACCCCAGTTAGCTAGCTCTCCACGGGGATCACTCCAGAAGGAGGGAAGTGATACTCCCTCTGTGTAACTGCTTGGTGAGGCCACACCTTGAGTACTGCATGCAGTTTTGGAGGCCACACTTAAAGAGGGACATTGAACTCCTGGAGAGGGTCCAGAGAAAGGCAACCAAAATTATCTGGGGCTTGGGGGAAAGGACCTAAGGGGAGAGGCTCGAATAGTTGAATATATACAAGTTGAAAGAGAGAAGGGATGGGGGACATGACAGAGGTCTTCAAGTACATGAAGTGGGTAAACCGAGCTGGCGAAGTCATGGTGCTTGCTAGCTAGCTAGCTAGACCTGACACACATAGAAAACAAAAATAGTGAATTAGAGCTATTTAGTAGCTGTTGTCTTACAGAAATCCCAGTTAGCTAGCTCTCCTCTGGACTGGGAAGGGAGAAGCCCAAGAGGATGGGGGCAGCAAAGTCAGTTCCCAGGGTGGGGACTGACCAAAGGAGTAGACATGAAAGCCTGCTAGGCCTATTCTGCTGGCATTTTTGTATGTTAGTATGTTGGTATGTGTACTTCACCAACATCAGGAACCATAAAACAGATGACTGCCATAACTAGGGAGGCAGTATAGCACAGTGATTTAAGGCTTTTCACTGCAAATCTGGAGATCCAAGTTTGGATCCCACAGTCCCCATGCAAATGTGGAGTATCTTTTTAATAAAGTATAAAATATGTATGTGTGAGCTATTTAGTTTGGAGAATATTTGTTTCATTATTTGAAACATTGCAATACACTAAATGTGTAGTGCAGTAAACCATTGTAATATGGAATCAAATGTGTAGCTGAAATAACTGTTGCCATTTATGCTGACTGGACAAAAACAGTTGCACAGCTCTGCTGTTGTGAAATGATTTTAAAGCCGTGCACATGCTAAATCTTACTGCCACATTCAAAACATCATACTCTACCTACTTGCCACATATAAACTCAACTATATTAAAAAAAAATTCTAGGAATTTTTTTTTTTATACCAGGAGAGACACACTAAGCTGAAAGCTTGTTTACAGGTGCGACCTGGGAGCACAAGGAAGTTAAGTGATTTGCACAGGGTCACACAATATGCAAGTGGGTGCTGTTGGAGTCAAACCCAGATCTCTAGGTTTGTAGCTCAGAGCCTTAAACCACTGTGTTATACTGCATGCTTAACCTACCTGCCTACTTAACCATTATTCATTCCCCAGTCCCATTTACAACATGGTTACACTTGCATATAATACATACTTCTCAAACTTGAAAGAAAAAATACACTTTATCATCAAAGTCTGTGTTTACCAAATACTGTGCCCATGATTAAATTAATTTGAACCCCTCCACCCAGAAATGTGCCCTGACATGAAACTGCATGTTTAACTGTAAAGACAATTAAAAATTGTATTTCTGGGGGGGCGCTGCTGAGCCCGAGAAAATGGCGACTTTTTGATAAGGCGCTGTTTAACCGTTGGAAAAAACTGAATATAATAACAATATTCCCCTGAAAACTGTAAATCTCAGACTATTCTGTAGTATGTGAAGTCTGGCAGAAAAGAGATGGGCAACCCTAAAAGAGATAAGGGCACAGGAGAAGGTACTAAATCCAAAAATGCTGCGAGCTCTGCAACTTCTAGAACGGCCCAGGCCCGACTTCAGGAACCGGAGGATCGGAGTACAGAAGATCCCCCTATAGAGATATTGCAAACAGTGGGGATCAAGCTGAATCGGCTCATAGCCTCAGTAGCTGGACTATCAAATAAGTTTGATACCCTTACTAACAGGGTAACTACAGTTGAAACATCTATTGAAGCAGTTACATTGGCTTCAGTTGAATCTGCAAAAAAAGCTGACTCAGCCCTGGGAACAGTTGCAGCCATGGTAAAAGAAAATAATCAGTTGAAAATGAGGCTGGAAACTTTGGAAAATCAGGCATGGTCACAAAATATATGCCTAATTGGTCTGCCGGAGGGCTGTGAAGGAGATCATCTTATGCTTTATTTGCAAGACTGGTTGGTCGAATAACTTGGCGAGGAAATTGAGAATACAGAGCGCCATTTTCAGAAGGCATACAGAATCACCCCAAGAGGCCATGTGGAAAACCCAGAGAGATGCCTGGAGCCATTCTAATAATAACAGATGGGCCAGGCTCCAGGGATCACATCCTAGCTGAAGCAAGGCTAAAGAAAACCCTTCTTTGTGATGGCCAGCAAATTCGTTTATTTCCTGACCTAGGATATGCTACTAGACAGAAGCGCAAGAAGTTTGACGGCATCAGAGCGCTTCTTCTAGAATCAAGGATCCTACATGGACTGGTGTTTCCAGCTAGACTCTGGATAGTGCATCGAGGCCGCATTTTCATTTTCAGTGATCCAGCAGATGCCATGCGGTGGTGCCAGAAGAACGCCCCAATGAGACAGAACCCTTTGCAAGAGGAGGACTCAGAATCTGAGGATGATCTGGACAGACCGTGATTATTAATGCTTTAACTTCTTTTTTTTTCGTCTCTTGACCAGATTATAAGGTACTATATATGGGGCCTGAAGTGTCGGGTTGAAAAACTCTAATGTGCCCTATTTAGCGGCAGGCTGAAGTCTGTATCCATTAGGTTTGGCTTATTGAATAGCCTATGGACAGAGAATGGTCTCTATTTTTGCCTCTGTAGTTCAGAGCAGATGACTTTATGTTATGGTTCCTTCTACAGTTTCTTAATGAACATAGTTTTTCACCAAACGCCCTTTTGTAACTGTCTTTATATGACAACTGTTATTTGAGTTTAAAAAAGGGCCAGGCTAGAGAAGCCTCAATGCTTAGTTTTGCTTTATCTTTATTCATCTCTTACAGCTGGAATATTTTAGAGCAGTTAACACATCTCTTAATAGTTTGGTAGACTGAAGTTTAATGCCAATTTAGATTAGACTAAGTAATACCTTATCTACACAAGACTTGCACATTTTTGTGCACAACTAAAGGCTTTGCATATAGGATAATCATTGTATGACTCCTGAGCAGGATAGTCAAGATCGACATTGGACTTTGAATCCACTAAAATTATCCTAATGCCTCTCATGGGCTTGTAAAGCAGCCTTAATCTAGGGGAATTATGTTAGTATATAAGATGTTTTACCCTCTAAGGTCGTATCTTAATACATTTGATGGGAAATATTGTGATATTAAGAGGAGTGGAATCCTCCTGGTATTGAATGTCTATCCTGATATCCAATGTTGGAAAACTGTACTTAATGTGCTACATAAAATAATAAATAAAAAGTTAAAAAAAAATTGTATTTCTAAATGCATTACTAACACCAGTGCTTCATGATTAAAACAATTTCAACCCCTCCCCCACATATGTGCCCTGACAAACTGCATTCTGGGAAGATGCAATGAAAAAAAACTGAAAAACAGGTTTCATGGTGCAAATGCTGACATCCTGTTTCTAGCGTCCATGATAAGATAAAATAAAATAAAAAATAGTTAAGATTTTTTTAATGTCAGCTCTGATAAGAATAGCTTTTAAAATCACCAGTTATTTTCTTGTTCAGTGTTTTCTAATACATCTCAAACTTCAAAGAAAAAACACACTTTATCATCAAAATCTGTATTTACCAAGTACTGAGCCCATGATTAAAATAACTTGACCCCTCCTCCAAAAAAATGTGCCCTGACATGAAACTGCATGTTTAACTGTAAAGACAATTAAAAAAATGTATTTATAAATGCATTACTAACACCAATGCTTTCAAAGTTTTGAAACTACTAAAGACAAATTATGTATAAACTATGCATATATAAAATGTTTAAGAAAACATGTGGCTCTTACTGTAAATTAGAATGTGTGTCTAGATCTCCTTCTGAGGCCCCAGGTGGCTCTGATAATCAATTGTTCCAAAAGATTTTTAAGTCAGTTTGAAGGCATTAAATAGCTTCTGTTCTTCTAGTCCTTAATAAAGGCATTAAGTACCTTGTGTTCTCCACTGCACAGGCTTGTTCTGTTGGTTGATACAGGTTCCAAACTAATGTATCTTGTTACAGCATGATAGAGCTATCTCATGCCCCTCCCACATGAATCAGAAAAAAGTTTGGGGAGGACCTTTAGGAGCTTCTCAGGTGGAGGTGGGGGTGGATCTTACTCCCCCCAAAAAACCTAATGCTGCCTCCCACTACTCAGGGTCCACTTCTTGTACCACCCATTTAAGAAAGAAAATAGTACCCTGCAACCATTGACTAACATGAAAGTGTATTTATTTGAGGGGGGAAAAATTGCTTGGTGGAGGGTAAAGTGGAAGAGAATATTTACACCTTCAGTCAGTTCCACGGACAGAAAACATGACATCACTACTTTTGTACATGCAAAATGTCTGCAGGCTCCACCCACTGCAGCTGTAAAAAGAGGAAATAAGGGACAGCCTTGGTGTATCCACTTCTCGAGAAGAAAGGGAAAATAAATTACTTGATTAGTCATAATCAATGCTTGGGGCTTAGTATATAAGACTTCTATCCATGAAAGGAAAATAGGACTAACATTGAAAGCTTTTAAAATGTGTAAAAGATATGGTCATTCAACTGTATCAAAAGCTTTTTCGAAGTTGATTGATAAGCTGTTGAATTTTGTTTGGAAACATGTGAATATTGAATTAAATCAATAAGGGTTCTAACATTATTGACTCCTAAATGGCCTTTAACAAAGCCTGCTTATGATTTATGTAGTAAATTAGGTAAGATTTTTTCTAAACGTAAGGCTAAAATCTTAGCTAATATCTTGGCATCCATATTGATTAAAGAAATTGGGTGATAATTTGCATATTGTGAACTATCTTTACACTTTTTCAGTAATAAAATAATTAAAGCCTCTCTAAGTGTCGGGGGAATGATCTATTAGCTAAGGATTCATTAAAAAGTTACAAAGATGCAGAGTTATATGGGACAATAGGGGCAAATAAAATTCTGAGGGGAAACTCTCTCTTCCTGGTGCTTTCCCTTTATTTAATTTTTTTAAGAGCTGCTTGTATTTCAGAGACTGTGATCAGTGTATCCAAAGCCTGGACTTGTGCAGAGGTTAATTGGGACAATTTAACTTTATTCAAAAAATCTTTCTAAATGTTTTGTTGAAATGTGACAGTGGATTTGTAAAGTTTCTTATAATATGCCTGCATAATTTCATTGATGGTTTGTGTAGCAAAGTACGTTTTGCCATCAATACCTTGTATATACCAGGATATGTAAGACTCAGCTTTTTGTTTCCTCAGTCTATGAGCTAACAATTTCCTGCATTTGTCTCCCAATTCCCAGCAAAGATGTTTTGTTTTATATATAAGCAATTCGGCTTTTTTGTATAATAATTTATTTAGTTCATACTTCTTTCCCCTCATCTGTGCTTGAAGATCCTCTGTCCTATTTTTCCCACTTTTATAATCTTTTTTCCAACTTTTGTATCTCATTTTCTAGTCGACATCTAAGTTTCTCCCTCTCTTTTCACTGTGCAGCTATATACCCTAGTATCCAGCCTCTAAGGAATGCTTTAAAAGCTTCCCAAACAGTGGAATCTAATACTTCAGGAGTAACATTAAGAGCACAATATTGTTTTGTTTTATGTTGGAGCCATTCTAGAAATTTAATGTTAGAAGCTAATAAAGGATCTAGTCTCCATCTAGGAGACTTATGATCTTTGCCAATGGCTGTAAAAAGGCAGGAAATAGGAGCATGATCTATATCCGTGAGCCTCTCTCTGCAGCCCCCATACTCCACTTCGATCCTAGTTTCCTCAGTGAATGGCTCCTAGTGGAGCTTACCATTGGTGTAGTGAAAAAGATATACATGGGATGTTGTTATAACCCTCCTCCAGGATGAACTGCTGGTCTCTCTACACACCTTGAAGGTGTAGGGAGACTCTCCCCAACAAGGGACACCATCCTCTTTGGAGATTTCAATCTGGACTGGCTTAGTGCTCAGGAGCCTGACTACTCTAATCTATTAAAACTTCATAACCTAGTCCAAATTATAACTATCCCCACTAGACAAAACTCCTGCACCCAACACCATACACTACTTGACTGGGTGATCACAAATAGAGAAGATAAGTTTCTCCTATCAGGCACCCTATCGGATGCTCTGAGTGATCACTCGCCCACCTGTATGGTCTGGGCCACGAAGACCAAGCACCCCCCCCAAACTACTCTCCTTCCACAGTTTCAACCAACCTAACATTCCCTCTCTTCTCGATGATGTACGGGCAATAAATTGGTCTACCTTATACACTTTCTCAAATGTGTCTGAAGCAGAGTTTTTTCACCACCACCCTCCTCTGTATACAAAATCAGCATTTCCCCCTGACTAACCGAAGAGCTAGGGGAAGTTGCAATAGTTGGGTCACTAAAGACCTCCTAGCCATGATGAGAGAGAGGGAAAATTTATGGTCAGCTTACAAAAAGGCCCTCTCCCCTGCCGGTTGGAACTTATATAGGTGCCTACAAAACAAATGTAAACAAGCTGCCCTCACTCTAAAGTGTGCCTTCCTCTAGGGCAAATAAAGGGATAGTTTCAGCAATCCTCATCATTTCTGGGGCAAGATCACCTCCTTGCTTAACCCTCAAGCCCACAACCATTCTATCCACCTGTATACTCTCTCTGGCCGGTTGACTGAGCCCATTGAAGTTGCCAAGGCCTTCAATGAAAAGTTCACAGACCTGTCTGCCCTCCTAAACAAGATGCCACCCTTGCAGACCACTAGCCCTGGACCTGATCTCCCTGACCATCCCTGTGCCCCAACCCCTGGTCAATCATCTGTACCTTTGTTCTACTTCTGGGCCATCACACCTCAGGACACTGCCAAGCTACTAAAGAGCTCGCTCAACTATGGCAGCCTGGGCAGTGATGGTCTCTTCCCTGCTCTGCTCAAACTTGTATCCCCTGCCATCCTAAAACCACTCACTTACCTCTAACTTAGCCTTGGCCACCTCCACAATACCCAATACCTGGAAACACACCAAGGTTGTCCCGATTTTCAAAACTGGTGACCCTCTATCCACTGACAAATATCGGCCTATTTCCCTGCTCCCATACCTCAGTAAGCTCCTGGAGAGGATTGTTCACAGACAACTGGCCAATCACATCAACACCTACAACCTAATGTCTGGACTGCAACATGGTTTCCATAAATATCACTCAACCACATCTGCCTTGGCCCTGTTCACCAACCACATACACCGGAACATGGACCTTGGGAAAGCAACAGGTGCTGTCTTCATCGACCTGTCTAAAGCTTTTGACTTGGTCAACCATACCCTTCTGCTTTCCTCCCTCAGAAACCTTGGACTATCCTCTGGGGCAACACAGTGGTTCCAAAGTTACCTCTCCAACAGATCACAATCTGTAAGTATAGGCTCTTCCTCCTCCCCCACACTCCCAGTCACCACTGGTGTGCCTCAGGGCTCCATCCTTGGCCCTTTACTTTTCTCCCTGTTTATTAACTCTCTCCCCTCTGACTGCCTTATGTGCAATGCTCTACTATATGCAGATGACCTTTTCCTTTTTGCCAGTGACAAGGCTCTTGAAAACATATCCAAGTCCTTATCCACTAACTACACTGCTGTCCACACCTGATTCCAGTCCCACCACCTACTTGTAAATGCCAAAAAAACTAAATATATGCTGTTTGCATCTAAACCTTTCCTCTCTAAGGTTATCAAGACAGGACGCTCTCTTTCAATTCCGGATGGCATCATACTTGAAAATGTAGAAACTTTCAAATACTTGGGGGTAATCCTTGACCCATTATCTTATAATGATCATATCACCTCTGTTATCCATCGTGTTAACCAGAAACTTGGTACAGCTTATCGGGTCAGGCCATTCCTGACTAGGGAAGCCTGTGTAGCCACTGCCCAAGGCAACTTACTACCTATCATGGACTACTGCTCCTCCATGTTCTCGCGAGCATCCTCAGCCATGCGGGTGTGCCTCTGCTTGATGTACAACAATATCTGTCATTTCACCCTCCTAGCCCCTTACTTTACCCACCACTGTCACCTTTACCAATCCCTAGGCTGTCTACCACTCCATCACAGGTTTGACTACGCACTTGGCTGCATCTTAGATGACGCCATCAGGCATGGTGAAGCCTCCCCATACATGTCTCTCCTCAAGTACAGAGCACTCTCGAGATGTTTGCATGCATCCACAGTCCTCCCCTTGGAAATCCCTAAAGTCTCCACTGCTATGGAGACAAAAGCATTATCCATAGCTGCTCCTACCCTTTGGAACAGTCTTCCTGTGCACATCCGCTCTCAGGAAACTCACGCTACTTTCAAGGTTCATCTCAAATCCTGGCTGTTTGATGAGGCCAAATGCCATTGCTCACCTGGCTAATCCCTCTCCCCCCCTCCTCTTTCCCTCTACCTATGGTATCTGTCCCAGCCCATACATGCTTATGTACCCTGACTGTTTTGTTTGTCTCTCTAAAGTCCTGTGCCTATTTTTTACTCATCACTTATTCTTCTACATATGATATACAGCTAGTTTCTGGAGTATCCTGATTTCACTGATTTTTGCACTTGTTATTTAACTGTTGTCTCCAATATGCTTGTTACTAAGTAACCTGCTTAGTGGCCTCTCAGTTGCTGCTCCGGTGTATTCATTTTGTACACCACTGATGTCTGTATATTCACTGCTTGTATTTATTGTATAATATGCTTGTATTGCCACCTTTGTGGCCCGAGTCATGCCTGAAAACGGTCCCCTGGATCAGTGCACTTACCTGGTTACCAAAGATTTAAATAAATAAATTACCCTCAATTCCTGAAAGAGCTTGAGTATTAGCAAAACAATTGTCAATACAACTAAATGAATGATGCCTGGGTGAATAGAAAGTGAAATTCCTTTCAGTTGGATTTTCTGCTTTCCAGGTATCTATTAAAGACCATTCCTGCATTAAGAATTGCAAACCTGTTCTAGTCTATATATGAGGTTCCCCATTGGTACTGTTTCTGTCTAGAAAACCATCAAATGCCAAATTAAAATGACCACCCAGTAATATGGGAAGATCTCCTTCAATATTAACCTGTATAAACTGGTTATTATCATGAAAAAATGACATTGTCATGGTTAGAAGCATAGATATTTCCAATCCAGAAAATTGCAGAGTTAATATCTACTTGTGCAAAACCCATCTACCATCTTTATCAGTATGCATTTGTAAGATCTTGCAATTAATATGCTTATGAAATAGAATTACCATTCTTCTTTTTTTAACAGTAGCTGAGCTTGAACTAACTTTCCTACCCAAGACATGACCATCCATTGTGTGTTTTCTGCTGTACGATGAGTCCCCTGCAATAAAGCAATATCTGTGTGAATGGATTTCAAATAGGAAAGCACCTATTTTCTCTTAACAGGATGATTTAATCCCTTTACATTCCAGGAACCTATTAGAGGTAGTCAACAATTTTTATAATTATTTATATAGCAAATTCAAATATGTACCAGTATAAAAGTCAAATACCTTGGTAGAAAAGAGTTCCATTGTAACATTTGCTTCACCAAGAAAAAAAAATAGGCCCTAATATGCTTGGGAGACAAGTGTTAGTCCATAAAGGCATCATACTAAACATGCTATATAACATTGTTAAACAGATAAACAACTTTAAGCAAAAAACAGGTAATAAACTAGTAATTCTAATATATCGCATTAATAAAGGCTGTTAGCAAAAACAATAAAGAGTAAGTAATAATGCTGAACTGCAACACTGAGAGTAAACTATCCAAAAGATGAGGGGGGTGCTATTGAGCACTCTTGCTTAACAGACGTGCTTCACTTCATCTCTGCAGACTTTCAATCTTATTAACAAAATAAATGAAAATATTCCTACTTTCTCGATTTATGAACAGCAGTACCAAGTAGAACTTGAGAAGAAGAACAGATCAATACCAATTTCTACCATGGGATGAATAACTAAGGGAGGAACAGGTGGCTCTAAAAATGTACAACCAACAGAGCAGCAGGCCCCGAATGTGCCTGCTGGAACCTTCGAGTCCGGTGCACCACCTTCGAACTCACTGGCCTTATTCATGAAAGCCATCGACAGAAAGGTAGAGGAGAGCCTTTGCCGCATGGGCGAGCAAGACCTGAAAACTGAATCGGCCACCAAGACAGCTTCTCAGGCTGAGGCATATGATACCAAAGCTATTGATGTGACTACCAAGTTGGTAGAAGAAAACAACCAGCTCAGATACAGAATGGAAGCTATAGAGAATGCCCAGAGAGTGATGAATCTCAGGTTGATTGGGCTGCCACAAGGTAGTGACGGTTCTGACCTTGTAGCCTTTCTTCATTCCTGGCTACCTGGTACATTGGGCATAGATTCAGGGACTGTGATGGCTCCTCAACTCCTCAAAGCCTATCGTATCTCCCCACGAGCCACTCCAGTGCAGCCCGATCTTCCAGAGCCAGCTTGATAGTTACTATGGGTGTCACCATTCAGGATCTATTCCTACAAGCCACAAGGGGAGTCGCAAGACTTTAATTTCTCTGGGAATACTCTACACCTTTTTACCAGATCTCTCCTTTGACACCCGTGCAAGAAGGAAGAAGTTCGATGCGGTGAGGGCTCATCTCCAGAGTCTCGGAATTGTACACTCGTTACTGATGCCTGCTTGATTGCGTATACATCATGGAGGCCATACATATATTTACACTGACCCGCATTAAGCTGGCAAAAAAGTGGAGGTACTGCAGTGCGAATTTGCTGCAGTTCGATCGCTGAGAGACGATGACTCTGATGAAGACACCTGAAAGACCTAATCAGTAACTTTTCTTTTATTTGATCACTCTGAGCTATTTTATGTGGTGCTTTTAGTAAGGACTAGAGACTGGTTTAGGCCTCTGGAGTGGTAATGGCAGCTACCTCGTGGCAGCCTACTACGCAGTAATTTACAATATGTAGCTGAATGTTTTTTTCATGCTGTTTCTTTTATTTTTCTAATCTGGAAAACTTTTAGGGGTATGCCTCAGGTTTATAAGCTATCTTCTTGAACAGCATCCTTTATTTCTTCATGCCATTCCAGTCATTGTATTGTAGTAAGCTAAGATTTCTAGTTCTAAAGTACTGACACTATAGTTCCCCATCGAATGTCTTCTTGGGTCCCTTGGGAAAAATAGGTAATGTTGTTACACTTGGTTATTCTGGCAGTTTTGTTAATCATTTGTGGAGTATTTTCTTTTAAAATATTGAAGGTAACATCCTGTACAGGGTTTTGAAGTTCTGCACGGGGAGGAGGAGGAGTACTAATCATTTTACGAAATTCACATGTTAGGTTTGGGATCACATTAGCCAAATGGTTGAATATAAAATATGTAGGATTTTATCATTATAGAATGATTGCCTCAATATTGTGAGGTGCAGCTGTGTTGGATTCATTAATGTATAAATAATACTGATGTAACCCCCCCGTTACCCGGGGTTACTAGAATCCCAGTAAGACCTAGTGGTAGGCAGGGAAGGCAGCTTGTGAAACTCCAGTTAAATGGATTTCACACTGTCTCACTCTGTTCTCAGTCTCAGCTGAGACTGAGGGATGACATCACCATAGAACTATCACAGCTGCATGAGCCACATGGGAATCTGCAGATGGGAGTTAGGTTAGAATGTTGGGAGTTTTTGAACAGTGGAAAGCAGTTATGTGTGAGCAGTCTTGAAGAGAGGAGCACATCAGTCTGTGCACAGGCTCTTGGAGCCTAAGCTCTGATATACAGCTACTTCTAGGGAAAGGTCTGTGTTTCCGCCAAAAGAGGAACACAGTAAGCTGTTCTTGAAGTGGTGGAGACCGCTGGTACTGGTCTCTGTGCCCCATCCCTGAGGGGATGGGGGATGAAGGTTTGCCTTTTATTCCAGGGGCAACCTCCTGGTTCCGGCTAGGGAAGAAGCTGCCTTATTTTCTGAAATGTGTTGTGGCACCAGAAGCTGTCAAGATTCACCTGTGGGGCACCTGCAACCAAAGGGTGAGTTCTGCTCTTGTCAAAGGGCCTATGTTTCACCTGAACTGTTGTTAAAGTGGGGATTGGACTGCTGAATCAGTGGGAGGCCTAGAGAGGAAGGCTTAGCCAAAGTAAAAGTATTTTCAAGTCCAGCACAAGGGAAAGCCAAGACATGTAGAGATGTGCTATACATTTACCCTTTAATCTACATTGCCAAGCTTTTCAGGAAGAGATGTTTAAGTATGTTTGAGTCTAGTACAAGGGAAAGCCAAGACATGTAGAGGAGATGTGCTATACATTTACCCTTTAATCTACACTGCAAGCTTTCAAAAGAGTTGTTTAATGTCCAGAAAAATGGCGGGTATGGATTGTGGGAGCTGGAGGTGGGAGACCCCCCACCTTTAGTAACCAGATTCACCTCTACGGATTTGCTCTGTGGCCCTTTTACTTTGCCTCAGGCACTTGGCCAGTGCTGAGGGAAGTACCCAGATGTGGGATTGAAAGGAAATTTCCCTTAAGGAGTCGAAGGCTCTAAGGTGGTTTGGGGAGCCATCAGAAAAATGTGGTCCACTGCCATATGGACCGGGTTCGAGTGGCCAGCAGGGGAGCTGGGCCAGAAAAAAACCCAAATAGTGTACAAGTTGGGCTGTGTACCCAAAGCTGCATGCAAGTCCAGGCTGTGTGCCAGAGTCCCTGGGTCTGGAGCCTGAGGGCTGAAGTGTTGAAGAAGTGTTCTGTATCTCTTATCTGCATTACCAGGAATGTAGCCCTGTGGGGGTCCGTCTATGCTTTGTTTGTTCAGTTTGGATGTGAATAAAAGCCACACTTTAGAATCCCATTCCTGGCATTGGACATTACAGTTATTGCTTCCTGTGTTTGGATTTACTTGGGTGCCCCTGTGCAGAGTAGCCAAACCTAAACCCCTGTGCCGAGTAACCTACTCCTCCCCGAACCCAGTCCCCACCTGGTACTGCTGTCAGCTTCAACAGCATACCACCTGTTGTTTGCAAAAAGGCAGGGGTCCGGGCGTTACAAAATGGAGGCACCACTTTGGATTTTAATTTAGGGAGGAAAGGTGCTCAGGCAAGGGGCTAGCGTTTTGGTTATCTGGCAGTGGGTAGCCCAAAAAGCTGAAGCAAGTTAACTAGTGTGTCGCTGTGTGCTGTGGTTCATATGCTGCTGTTAAAATGCCAACCATTTACCAAGGAGCAGTAAAGCTGAAAGATTATGCCCTTGTCCTGCATCAAATATTTACAGCGTTTTTGCCAGCTTTCTAAAGAACTGTGTGTGATAAAGAAAAGTGTGGAAGACTAGGGGTAGCAACAGGAAAATTGTGCACTGGACGTTGGAAATGCTTTTTAAAGAACTGTTGTGATAAAGAAAAGTGTGGAAGACTAGGGGTAGCAACAGGAAAATTGTGCCCTGGACGTTGGAAATGCTTTTTAAAGAACTGTTGTGATAAAGAAAAAGTGTGGAAGACTAGGTGTAGCAAGAGGAAAATTGTGCCCTGGACGTTGGAAATACTTTTTAGTAAACTGAGAGACTTGCTGTGTTAATGGCCATGCTAAATGGTTGAAATGGGCTCCCACCGTGGAGTCAGTTTGAAGAAAAAAAAGTGTTTTGCAGTTTAAATTTGCCTGCTCAACGATCGCCGTGAAGAGAAGAGCATTTGTGAGGGAAAGAGGCTCATTTGCATGGCGTCATGTGATTGGTGAGGCTGCAATCAGTCCCGCCCCCCCCCAGACAGCTCTACAGTGACTGCCCAGCATTCAAGAGGGAGTGTGAGAGGAGTGCGTGTACTGGCTTAGTGGAGGGGCGTCACGGTGATTAAAAAGTGCTGTAAAAGTATAAAAAGTAGACTTTTCTGTTTAAAATCGGGCTCAACCCGCATCTCGATTGACTGGATTGCGAGTGTGGTGATCGGAGGGACGATTGGCAAGACTGCCCACCCGCTTCCTTTCTGAGGCCTCCAAGACTGGCTGTGGGCCATTTATTCCATTGCAGCAAACAGCTACTGATAATAGTGAGTACCAACTGTAATAATTGCTCAAACAGTGATTTTCTGCCAAAAGTCAGCTGAATATGTGTGCAGCAGTGTATTCACTTTGCAAATAAAGACTGTGTCAAGTTCTACCAGCAAAAGCAAGTCTGTTAAGCCATTGACTGTGAGCATAGTTATGAGTTCAGCGTCAGAATAAAGTTTCAAAGCCAGAGAGAGACTGTGAGTTGTAGCAAAATGTGCATCACTAGTTGTAGGCAATCCTGTGCTTGAAATCCTGAGGCTTTAAGGGACTGTGAGTTAAAGCAATGTTTTCAGCAAGTGAAAAGTCCGTGGCAAATCATATAAATGTGCTAGAAAAAAGAACAGTGCAAGTTTGTGCAGTTTTGAGTAAAGTTATCAGTAGTGTGTGTAAATCAGATGCGCAGTGGCTTGACCCAGTTTCTGAATGTTGATGCGCAGGAGTGCTGCCGCCACCATTACAGCGTGGGGTAGTAATGTAAACACAGCAGCAGAGGAGCCATTTTGAAAGTAAAAGAAAGTGTTCAGTGACTTTTAGTAACAGTGAGCAATTGTTTGTTTTTCCCTGAAGTCATGGCCTCAGGACCAGCCCGCTACCCAGATCATGCCTGGGCTGCAGTAGCAGCAGAAGTAAATAAGTTAAGGGACATTGAAAGGTGTTGCTATGGAGCACAACTGCCTTCTCATGTGGCAATTCCTGGATATCCAGTGCAAGTGTGTCTAATATGCTTAAATGCTGGAAGGGACATCTTCATGGTACCTCACTGTTCGGGGTGCTTAGAGAAATACTGCTTGTTTAAAGCACCCAAGATTCGTTTGGCTCCCACTTGGACAAAAGTTCAGCAACTTGTAGTTGGCAGCACACAGCACCAGGCGGAGCCTGTTGAAGAAGGCCCCTCGGTGGAGTGTGGCACAAAGCTAGAGGGTGCAGATTTGCAGACAGAACAGTATGCTGATATTTCGGATGCTGGATCACAGAGAGATAATTCAGACAGAGCATCAGTAGACCCTTGGGGGGGGCTAGCCCAAGTCTCATAGGAGAAGATGAGATGAGGGAGGCCTTTGAATGAGAGGTGTCGACCTCTGCACCCAGTGATGAGTGGATAGTCTCAGGAGTGAGGACGACTGCTCACTCCTGGGCACAGATTCTTAGTGAGGAAGAAGAAGAGGGGGAACCTATGTGGCCTTGTGAAAAAGGAACGGGTACACAGCCTCAAGCTCTTGCCTCGGAAGAATGCATGGACGAGAGTGGTGATGCCACTGCCCTGGCTGTGCAAGAAGAAGAAGTCAGGGATCCATTTTTCATCTTGTTGAGAATGCGTAGCTGGCAGAACCAGGACTGTCCACCCCCAAGCCAGGCCAGCGGTCTCAGGCTGACCAAAGCTAGTAAAGAGGACAGACTGGTTCGTAGGAAGGCGAATGAAATCTATGGGATATCCTTTCCTCAGAGAGTCTGGGAGGAGATTAAGAACAGCAGAAAATCCTGGATCTGGGCCAAAGCAATGAAATGTGTGCATCCTGGTGCAAACAAGCATGTCAGGAACAGACTGTTTCATGAAAAATACACCCAGTGGAAAAGAGGCAGGACACTGTTTATGGACACTGTGCGAATAGTGGATGGAGAGGGATGTGAAACCTTTCACAGCATGAATTATGTGTGCCCAGATGGGGTAATAATCTAAGCTCCTGACCCCCTGTACTATTGGCCTCAATGCAAGGACCTCCCTGCAAATGTGCCCGTGCCAACCAGATGGAAAGCAGAGCAGTGGTAGTCAATACTGTCACATCAGCCATTGCAGTGCCTTTGTTGTTCCACCAGTATGGACATCCAGGACTCAGATGCCCCACATTCATCAGTTTTACAGTGTACTGGCCTTTCCAGAATCCATCAACTGGCCCACCAGATGACTTCAGATCCAGAGAGGATGCCAGCCCAGCTGTATCCTGCTTCATCGCCTGGTAATCGGATGACGTCAGACCAGCTGTTTTCCTTTTTGTTCCTGTTCTAAGGTTCCATCTCCAGAGATGACATCATCCCAGCAGTTTCCAGATGTGCCCTCCTGTAGTTCCCGGAAGATGTCCGCCCTGCTGTATTGGAAGAATGCTGCCAGGGAGAGTCTTCGGCTGAGGAGCAGGTCGGTGTGTATTATTCCTTCTACAAGGGGCTGGTAAGTCCAAACTTTTCTATCCTTATGACATTGCAGTACACACCCTACACTAGCAGACTCCAGAATGTGTGAACTGTCCTCAAAGACTCTCCCCTTTGGGACTTTGGCCTGCTAGAACTGTGTTTCACCGGGCTCCGGCCCAGGAGAGACTCTTTAAAGGACTAGCCTTCGGGCACTGTGGTCACTAGATGGGACTTTTAGGGCACTCCATCCCCCAAATGTGAATTGTAAATAATGTCATTGTTTTTCTACTGTTTTTAGTGTATATACTGTTTTTCTACCTTTTTTGCAGTTAATCCTTTTATTGAAGTATTTAAAAGATAAACAAACAAGAAGTAAACCCTATAACAATACTATATAAGGTTATATAAATAATAAACTAAGTAGCATAACATCTAACAAAGGAGGAAAAAAAGACTATTCAATGGTAGTATAATAATTATGGATTAACGACCTAAACTAGACAGTTACAATATTATAATGAAAAAAAGAGCCTTAACACTACATAATACAGAGTGAAAATAGAAGAAGTAGAAGGTGAAAGAGGAGATATGAATAGTCATAGTTGTACATTACTACAATGTATATATCATTAGAGTACTACTAAAACTTATATAGAAAGGATTAAGAATAACAAGCGAAGAGGAAGAAATAGCGAAGAGAAAGAGAGTATAAAGTAAGTAGAGAAAAAGCGAGACCACAATCTGAGGCAATGGAGGATATCAATAGGAGGAGAGAAAGAGATATTATATAAAGTATTTCAATCCATACTTTAAATGCCAGAATGGCTAGATGAATCCAAATATTTAAAATATTCCTGCCAACATTTATTATACATGTTGAGTCGGTCGAAAGAAATATGTGTCATACGATCCAGGGAGGCATATTGAGATAAATGATTAAGAATATCAGGGAGAGTGGGGATTATATTAGATCTCCAATACATAAGTATACTACGTTTAGCTAGAAGAAAAAGTATGGTTAACCATCTGTTCAAGGATTGGGGAATATTATAGGGATGAGGGTCAAAAATACCAAGTATACAGTGTTTGGGATCTAATACAAAGGGTTGACTAGTCACTTTTATTGCAACTATATGAATACGATGCCAACATTTTTGTATGGGGGGACAAACCCATAAAATATGAAGTAAATCGCCATTGGGCAAGTTACATCGCCAGCAGTTGTCATTATCCGTTAATCCCATTTTATGCAATACAGTTGGGGTCCTATACCATAAATGAAGAATTTTAGTCTGAATGTGCAAGCTACATTTATCCTTAAAAGATTTATGGCAAGAAAGCCAACACCTATGCCATTGCTCATTTGTAATGTTATAGTGTAACAAGTTGCTCCATTTATTTTTTGCACTAATGGACTGGTCCAGTAGTGATTCTCTAATATCTTTATAGATGACACTATTCAATTTACATGTTGTTTTTATCCATTTGGAGATGTGCTGATCATATAAGGATTGATTTGCAACAAGTGAGAAATAATAAGTGCATGCTGTATGAAGCTGTAGATATTTCCAAAAAATCCTGGCAGGGAAGATTCCATTGAGTACATAGATCAGAATAAGATTTTATTCTTAACATATGGGGTTCAAGTATGTCTCTTAATAAAAGTATGCCTCTATTTTTCCAGGATCGACAGTAGATTGGATGGTTTTCGAGAGATATTTGGCTATTTCCCCAGATAGGAACATAAGCAAGAGGAGTAGGGTTTGATTTGAGATGTTTATGAATTATTTTCCAGTAAAACGTGGATGGTACTATAGTGGGGTGAGATTTTAATTTAGAGGGGATGGGATTATAAATAAAAGAGGTAGCAATGTTGTTAGCACAAAGGGAGGCTTCCATATTAACCCATAAAGGTGAATTGGCGTCAGGTTGAATAAACCATTTGATAGTCTGGGCTGCGAAAAAGCCCAAAGTAGACCTGAAACCAAGGAGGTCAAATCCACCTCTTGACCAATGTGATCTAAGTTTATTATGACTAAGTCGGAGATTTTGCCATCCCAAATAAAATTACCTATTAATTTGTCAATTTTGATGAGGAAGCAAGAGAGAAGTGTTAGAGGGATATTAGAAAAAATACACAATATTTTAGGAGTTATTGTCATTTTAATAGGAGAAATTTTCCATTAAAGGTAAGATTAAGCAATTTCCATCTGTCAAATATATTTTTAATGTTAGTTAGTAAAGGAGAGAAATTAGCATCCCAAACTTTATTCAAAGATGGGATGATCGGATACCTAAATATATGAGATACCTTGAGGAGCCCAGCAAGCCCAAAGGATCATTCATATAAGTTACAGAGGTTGTTTAATGGTAGCGTTTCAGATTTATTAAGATTTAGAGCTAGTCCCAAGATAAAGGTGAATTCGTTAAGAAGTTTAACTAAAGGTTGCCCTGAAGATTGGAGATTTTCTAGGAGAATAAGAAGATCATCTGCATAAGAGAGTGAAGTGTAGAGAGTTACTGATAGGGATGCCTTTAATTATGCAGGATTGACAAAGAGCTGCAGAGAGGTTCCATGGCAAGTATAAACAATATGGTGATAAGAGGCATCCTGTCTAGTGCCTCTTGCAAGATGAAAGGAGGGATAGAGTTGTGTTAGTAAGAATTGAGCAGAAGGGAGAGTGTACAATAATTTGATACAAGCGCAGAAATTGTTAATGAAACCAAAATGTGATAAAACTTGGTATAAAGAGTTCCAATTAAGGGAATCAAATGCTTTCTCAAAATCAATGGCTATGGCTGGTGATTTAAGAGTTTTTGCTTTGTAGATTAAATTAAACAAGGAACGAGGATGATCAGAACTGGTTCTATGTTTAATAAATCCGGCTTGAGAAGGATGGATGAGTTTGAAATTAATGAATCTAAGCAAAGGGTTAATAATTTAGCAAAGATTTTTCCGTCTGTATTGAGCAGTGATATCAGTCTGTAACTTGAGGGAAGAGAGGGATCTTTATCTTTTTTTGGTAAAACAGTAATAATAGCCTCGGTCATAGTGTGGGGTAGTTTACTATTAGAAAATGCTTCCAGATAGACCTTAAGAAGTAAAGGGCAAAGAGTACCAGATAGGGATTTATAGAAATCAACAGGGAAACCATCACTCCCAGGGGATTTACCACTTTTTAAAGATGATAGTGCTGTTTGGATCTCTTGTAGGGTAAAGGTTCATCCAGTATGGCCATATCTTGATGAGAGAGGTGAGAAGATGCAGTTTATCGAGAAATTCATGTATTTGATTGGAAGAACTGAATTTGGATGAGAATATAGTTGCTGGTAGAAAGAACGCATAATATGGTTTATTGTAAGGTTGTCTGTATAAATTGGCCTGATGGGTCTTTCAAACCAGTAATATATCTCTCCATCTGCTGAGTTTTAAACTGATAAGAAAGCAACTTCCCACATCTGTCTCCTTGTTCCCAATAGCGGTGTTTAAGCCTTAAAAGGGCAAGTTCAGCTTTCCTGGATATTAATTCATTTATTTTAATTCTTAATTGAAGAATTTCAAGATGTAGTGGTGAGTCATGATTGGGTTTTTTTGTTTTATAGTACTGAGTTTCTTTCTCTTTAAGGAAATTCTCTAAATTTGCTAGTTGTTGCTCTCTTAGCTTTTTCCTGTGAGCTGCGAAACTAATAATTTTGCCTCTAATTGTTGCTTTTAATGCTTCCCAAACTGTGCCTTGAGATACCTCAGAGGTATCATTAAATGAGAGAAAGTCTTGAATCTGGGCTGTAATCCAAGGAATAAATTCTGGGTTCCTCAGTAAAAGTGGATCTAAATGCCAAGAAGGAGATTTAGAGGGGGGTGGACCCCAAAGTAGATGGAAACTTATAGGAGAGTGGTCTGATATGGTAATTGGAAGGATGTCTGTTTTAATAGTTTTTTCTGTAATAAGAGGGGATGAAAGCCAATAATCAATACGGCTGTAAAATTTGTGTAATGGGGAGTAAAATGTATAGTCACGCTGTCTAGGGTGGGAAAGTCTCCAAATGTCAGAAAGGCCCAGATCTTTCATTAGCAATGTCAAGGCATTAATGCTTCGTGGATGAGCATCGTATGATTTATTACTTCTATCCAGGTGTGCTTCTAAGGTTAAATTAAAATCCCCACCCATAAGAACAGGTGAGTTATTGTTGTTATTAATCATAATTTGTTGAGCCAAGTTATGAAAGAATTCAGGGGAGTCAGAATTAGGGGCATAAACATTAGCTAACACAAAAGTACCTGCAGTGGAAGATAATTGAATTATAATCCATTTACCATCTGAATCTGTGATAGTTTTCTTTGGGATCCAATTAAGGGACTTATGTAATAGAATAGCGACACCTCGTTTTTTAGAGGAGGCAGAGGATGCAAATACTTGACCGGCCCAATCCTTTTTTAACCTGTCAACATCCTCTGACATAAGTTTAGTTTGTTGTAAGAAAGCAATATGTGTTTTATGCTTCTTAAGGTAGGTAAGTATTTGTTTGCGCTTACAAGGTGAATTGAGTCCCTTAACATTCCATGAATGTAATATCAAATCACTCATAGTGGTAAACAGTAAAATAGGAAGTTACAAATCAGAATGAGGGACTCATAAAAAACTAAGTCAGAGAATGTCAAAGGTTCTAAAGGCAGGTGAATAGGTTGTACAAATTTGAGCAGGATCCTTAGAATATATGGATTCAAAATAATATGATAAATGTATCTATTGAGTCTCACTAAAGAGAAATACAGGGATAAATATATCTATTGAGTCTCACTAAAGAGAAATACAGGGATAGAATAGTAGAGAGAATATTCATAGAAACAATGAAAACTTGTATATTACAGTAAGGACATTTGTGAAGTGTAGAGAGATAGGAGTCAGTACTCATACCTGAGACTCTCTCGCCACACTACTAGGCGTATAAAAACGTAGAAAACACTTAAGAAAAAGCAACACGCTATATTCCTAAGGTATTAACTATGTGTAACAATACCTTATAAGTAATTATTATGACTAGAACGCAGATAGTTAAGTTAGAACCCTGGGAAAAAACAATAAACATCATACCAAACGATGCAAAAAACATTTTTAAAGTGGTAATAAAACCAGACATGGTAATCATGTTGAACTATATCATATTAGTTCAATAAAAATGGATAGTATGCCAATATAACATCACATATCACTAAACAGCATAATCAAAAGATAAAGGCTTATAAGACATTTAAAAATCCACATAACCTTATTAAAGAATGGATATGTGATATATGTGTGCTATTAGCTTAAAGTAGTAGGTACACTAAAAAAGATATATAGATAACCACTATGTAAATATATGTATATAGCACTTGCCATAAAGTGAAAGTGAATCTTTAAATGTACTAAACATACATGGTGTTATGCTATGTTTTATGTTTCACTTTTTTATTTTATTGACAAGCTGATAGCTAGTAGCACACCTATGGGCCTGGGAAAGACCTAAAAGAGCAAAAAAAAAAAAAGGAAAATTGTATATATCCGTGTAAATAGGTTTACACATTTAGATAAGTTCAGCAAGAATATACTTATGAATTTGATTCATTGAAAAAAATACAGCCCATAAGTTTCAAACGTGATTTACAGCCTTGATACATCCAAACTGGCTGAATGTAATAGCGCTAACAAGTTAAGATAGGCATTGCATTTGAACAAAAGAAAAAGAGAAAAAAGGAGTAACCAAAAGTGATACTGAAGTGAAGGGCTTCACATAAGTGTTCACACACAAAGTCAGAAACACATGGCAATCAATGAACCTTACAGTTCTACACCCGATATATAATGTTAATTACATTGTTCTTCAGCTTCCCCTTAGTTTTCTTTTACAGGGGGTATAGGGAATCAGTCACCAGTTTTGCCCAGAAGGAAACAAGGGAATTAAATGTAGACAGCAGATTTGTGAGGGCAACAGCAAGTGGCTCCTAGTCATCTTCACGAAGCACTCCCCGAAGGTGGTAGAGAAACATTATGAAATGGGACACACCTGTTAGATAGCGCAAGAGGAGTGGAAGAACCGACATGTTTACAGACTCCAAGTAAAACGATAAGGGGATGTTATTCCAGCATCACTAATGTCTAGTATGTAGAAAGCCGGCAAATTCCTTTCATACTCATATACGTAGAGACTTGGGCAGGAGCAAATGGATTAGATGTAAACTGTGCAGGTTTCTCTGAGTTCCTGTCCATTTTCATAGGCGATAGCGGAAAAAAACGCCAGTCCTCCTAAGAGGGATTCGGGGCAATAACTAGATCTAATGCATCACAGTTTAGCAGATGTGACGGGTGCAGTTCAAGGTGTGTTGAGAGATGCAGATGCGCTTCAAGTAAGCAAAAAAGAGAAACTTTAAATACAGCCCTTAAAATTCCGGTGCGGTTTACATCCTTACTCAGTCCAAACCGGTTGAGTGTAATAGTATTACATATTTTAGTATGAGATTTCGGGGGCTTAATATAGATATTCGCAAATACTATCAAAACCTCATATCAGTCAATGCTTGTAACGATTATTCATTTGGGAAGCAGTATTATGGATTCTGTTCTTTAGTTTCCCCTTTCTTTTCTTTTTGGGAGGTTCTGCTGATTTAGATGGGGAGCTAGATACCAGCTCTGCCCAAGAGGAGTCAGGTGAATTGGTATTAGGCAGGGCATTCGCATGGGTATCAGCAGGTGGATCTAAGTTATCTTCTCAAAGTTCTTCATGAGATGAGAGCGAATCTTCACAGAGTGGAGTGCATTTACTAGACAACGCAAGAGGAGTAGAGAAGTCAACATGCTTTTCGGTTTGCAAGTCTGACGTTGAAGGAGTATCATTCGAGCAGCACAAGTGTTTAGAATGCAGAGATTGAACAGACTTTTTTTCTTGTATGCGCGTTGAAACTCTGGCAGGAGCTGAAGTTTTAGTTGCAGTTTGTGCAGGCTTCTCTATAGAGTTTTGATTAGTTTCAAAGACGTTCGCTGGAGACTGTCGGACCTCTTGAGAGGAATTCGGGCCAATATTTAAATCGACTGCAGCACAATCAGTGGGTATAGTATGTGTAGTTTGAGGTATATTGAGAAACGCTGATAAAGCTTCAGGTGTGTGAAAGTCTTTAAATGAATCGTTCAGAAGTAGATGCATTGTGGCTGGGTAGCGTAGAGCAAACTTAATACCCAGCTGATGCAAAACAGTTTTGATAGGATTATAAAGTCTGCGCTTATTAGATAGTTCTCTTGAGAAATCTCTAAAAATTGATATTTTATGATCCTGCCAAATAAGTGTACCCACTTGCCTTGCTTTTTGAATAATTAATTCTGTGTGTGCATAGTTCAGAAATCTGGCGATGATGAGCGTTGGTTTTTGAGTAGGACCAGGCCTTGGGCTTAGAGTACGATGAGATCTCTCAATAGTGAGGTCTTGGTCTGGTGGAAGTTTAAGCAACATTGGAAGCGCGTGTTTCAGAAATGTGCTGGTATCTCCGAGCTCTGCACCTTCAGGAAATCCCAGAAATCTAAGGTTGTTATGTCTGTTTCTGTTTTCGATGTCATCAATTTTATCCTGAAGATTTTTAATAATTATATCCTGTTCCCTGATTGTAGCTTTCAGATCCATAATAGAGCCTTCATTTTGAATTGTTTTAGTTTCTGTAGCAGAGATTTTTTGGTCAAGCAGTTGTACATTAGTAACATTTTGTTGTGAGGTTATTTTTAAGTCATTTAACTCATTGATTAATTGCTGAAACATTGATTCAATTTTGTTGAGAGAGTTGCTTTGCAAAGATTGGTCGGCCATTATTGCAGGCCAAAAATAGAGCAGCTGTCTGATTGCAGATATAAAATTCTATAACTGCGAGATAGCAAAAATACTATACCAGAGCTGAACTTTGATGCAGGTAGAGTAAAGACTCAGTATTTGGCAAAGAATGAATGTCTGGGTAGAAATGGATGGATGATGATAGTTGATGAACCCAGGAGCAGCAGAATTAAGCAGCCATCTTCAGCTCAGCCAAGCCACGCCCCTCTTTCTACCTTTTCTAAAAAAAAAAAAATTATTTTTGGGATTCTCCAGTGTTTTGATGGTAGGGGTTTAAATAGACTGTGTATGCAGATTAGGAGTGTGTGTTGTCTTTCTTTTTCTTGCAGGTGTTCCTGAAGAAGATAGAAGAGAAGACAAGAAGAGGAGGAGGGGCTCATCGAAGTTCCTAAATAGTACTTTAGTGTGTAGTATTTAAAGTACTGTTGTTGATATTGTTGTTGTTACTGTAGTAACTCTTTCCTTCTACAGGTGTGGTTGTGGGGGTATGAGGCAGTAATGTAATGTAATAGATGGTATTAGATCTTAGTGTGTGGTTGCAGGGCGCCCAAGGTCAGGGAGGTCCCCGGGTTGTTTTTATGTTGGGGTGTTAAGTTAGAGGCAGACAGATTTTCCCTAGAGGGCTAGAGGGGATAGACAGGCTGTGGTCCTGAATGGCCATAGAGACTGCAGTGCTGAGCTATTAGGGCTATGCTCTAGACAGTTCTACCAGAGCCACTAGGTACCCATAGTTAGTGGGTACAGTAGAGGCTGATATGTCAGCCAAAGGCCTCTAGGCCCTTAGTGTTGCCTGCCTGTGCTAGCACATGGTAGGAGGGGGCCTGATCACCCCTCCGCAGGTAGCACACAGGGTGGGATGGCCTAAGCCGGGTAAATAATGACTGTGGACAGTCATTTTCCTGGCCCAGGGTGAGTGTAACCCCCCTGTTACCCGGGGTTACTAGAATCCCAGTAAGACCTAGTGGTGGGCAGGGAAGGCAGCTTGTGAAACTCCAGTTAAATGGATTTCGCACTGTCTCACTCTGTTCTCGGTCTCAGCTGAGACTGAGGGATGACATCACCATAGAACTATCGCAGCTGCATGAGCCACATTGGAATCTACAGATGGGAGTTAGGTTAAAATGTTGGGAGTTTTTGAACAGTGGAAAGCAGTTGTGTGTGAGCAGTCTTGAAGAAAGGAGCACAGCAGTCTGTGCACAGGCTCTTGGAGCCTAAGCTCTGATATAGAGCTACTTCTAGGGAAAGGTATGTGTTTCTGCCAAAAGAGGAACACAGTAAGCTGTTCTTGAAGTGGTGGAGACCACTGATACTGGTCTCTGTGCCCCATCCCTGAGGGGATGGGGGTGGAAGGTTTGCCTTTTATTCCAGGGGCAACCTCCTGGTTCCGGCTAGGGAAGAAGCTGCCTTATTTTCTGAAATATGTTGTGGCACCAGAAGCTGTCAAGATTCGCCTGTGGGGCACCTGCAACCAAAGGGTGAGTTCTGCTCTTGTCAAAGGGCCTATGTTTCACCTGAACTGTTGTTAAAGTGGGGATTGGACTGCTGAATCAGTGGGAGGCCTAGAAGAATAGGCTTAACCAAAGTAAAAGTACGTTCAAGTCCAGCACAAGGGGAAAGCCAAGACATGTAGAGGAGATGCGCTATACATTTACCCTTTAATCTACACTGCCAAGCTTTCAAAAAGAGTTGTTTAATGTCCAGAGAAATGGCTGGGTATGGATTGTGGGAGCTGGAGATGGGAGACCCCCCACCTTTAGTAACCAGGTTCACCTCTACAGATTTGCTCTGTGGCCCTTTTACTTTGCCTCAGGCACTTGGCCAGTGCTGATGGAAGTACCCAGACATGGGATTGAAAGGAAATTTCCCTTAAGGAATCGAAGGCTCTAAGGTGGTTTGGGGAGCCACCAGAAAAATGTGGTCCACTGCCATATGGACCGGGTTCGAGTGGCCAGCAGGGGAGCCGGGCCAGGAAAAAACCCAAATAGTGTACAAGTCGGGCTGAGTACCCAAAGCTGCATGCAAGTCCGGGCTGTGTGCCTGGTGGGTCCAGAGCCTGAGGGCTGAAGTGTTGAAGAAGTGTTCTGTATCTCTTATCTGCATTACCAGGAATGTAGCCCCGTGGGGGTCCATCTATGCTTTGTTTGTTCAGTTTGGATGTGAATAAAAGCCACACTTTAGAATTCAATTCCTGGTATTGGACATTACAGTTATTGCTTCTTGTGTTCGGATTTACTTGGGTGCCCCTGTGCAGAGTAGCCAAACCTAGGTCCCCCTGTGCCGAGTAACCTAGTCCTCCCCAAACCCAGTCCCCACCAGGTACTGCTGTCAGCTTCAACAGCATACCACCTGTTGTTTGCAAAAAGGCAGGGGTGAGGGGTTACATTGAGATACCCCACCTCCTTATTTCTACCTACTAAGGCTTTATATTCTATCATCCGTTGAATGGCTCCTCACATTTAAGATTGTATAACTGGTAGAAGGTATTAACGGTATGCTGTTGTTTTCTATAAAACAATAAAATATAAGTTAAAATATATATATATATATATATATCCAAAAGACATATGAATATATGAGAAAAGGTAAAAAAGAATCCTGACATTTTTGAGGTGAAGCAAAACTATAGACAATGTCAACAGACTCTGCCAGAATAGCCACCTCCTGCCAAAATGGGGCAAGGCTATTAAAAAAAAAAAAAAAAAAAAACGAACTAATACAAATAAAACACAAAATAGGTGATGTTGGTGACCTATAGGTAAACCGCGTAAAAGGCCCACCAAGGACTCCAGAAAAGTTACGTTAACGCTATCACATATCTAAGTGCAGAGCTACGATAGACTTTAGTACTCCTGTAATCCACAATTTATAAAGGAAGTAAAGAAGCATTCTCATTTAATAAAAATTAATAATAATAAAAAATAGATGGCAGAGAAAATCAGGGTAACTACTAAGGGAAAGCATGGGAGGAAAATGTGGGAGCTTGTAATGTGCCTATACTGTACTGGAAGGGGAGGGATGGGAAAAGGGTATAAGGGGGTAGTAGGGGGACAGGGGAAAATTAAAAGGAAAACCAGCCTATTGGTTCGTTACATAGATTAGTATAGAATAAAACTGACATAAGTGTTAGTGAATTAGTAAAAGGGTAATTTTGTAACTCCATAGGAAAAGATATTCCAGTCCATCAGTTTAATTGCAAGTCTCTGATGAGCCGATTTCAGGTGTTTCAGTCCCCAGTATCCCTTGCAGCTACTTCTGCCCATGACTTGACTGTTTGCACAGAGGAGATGGGATCTTGTCCAGGGATCCGCAGTTCGGTTGTAGGTTGCTTGAGATCCTTGCAGGCTGTGACATGTCTTCGGCCAAAGAAGATTTTGATGTTTGATCTGAATCCACACTTCATCTGCTACCTCTACTCCTGCTTCTGACACGCTCTGTTTGGTAGTACTCCCTTCGAGCCCTGGATTTCTCCCATTCTCTGCCTCTTTGTCTGCCTCTACCATTGCATCTCTGCATGGAATCTGTCTGCCAGTTATCATCCTGCAGGGGCAGTGGAGGGTGTGAAGAATCTTGCCTGTCCATTTGCTGAGAAGAGGGGGCTGTTGTATTATTACTGATGCCATAAAAGAATTTATCATAAAGTAGAGATCTGCCGTACTTATATTTTTTATAGGTCGGTGACTCCAGAGTAGCATCTGGAAACTTTTTCTTGACAAAGCACCAGGCATTTTCAGGAGAAGTAAAACGATACATGCCCCCATTCAAATCAATATTTAAACTGGCAGGGAAAATCCATCTGTATTTCACATTTAATTTTCTAAGGCAGCATCTGATGGGTGTTTGCTCTTCTCTCTGCACCATCACATCTGCTGAATAGTCCTGAAAAATGGAAATCCTATTACCTTTCCATTGCAAAGGTCCACATTCTCTGGTACATTGCAGAATAGCTTCTTTGGTAGTGAATCTCAAAAAATAAGCAATGGTGGTCCTGGGGCAATTCATATTTACCTTAGCCAGACCAGCCAAGAGATGTATACTTTAAATTCTGAAGTGGATTGGGGGGAACAAGGGCCAGAAATGTCCTGAAATAACCCCTCAAGAAAATTAATCATATTAGAGCCCTCTGTTCGTTCCGGGACCCCCACAATGCGTATATTATTTCTCCGCCCTCTGCATTCTAACATTTCTATCCTATTCCACATTTCTAGTTGCTTGTCATGTAAGTCCACCTTTTCAAACAGCCTATGCTGAGCTATCTCTAAATTGTCACAGACTTGCTCTGCCTTATCCAGACAGGCGAATGCCCTCATTAATATTCGAGATAGCTAATTTTACGTCAACCATGTCAGCACTAATGTTTTCAAGGAGATTAGGAATGTAGGACATGTTACCTCCATTGTCCAATTTTCTGGATTCTTTCCAGTGCTGGGAGCTTGGCGTTTTGCCGTCATGTTCTGAAGAAAAAAGCTGCAGCTGACACATGAAAGAAACAGCCGAGGTTAGAATGGAAGACCACTGATTTTCATTCGATGTTTGCCAGCTCAAAAGAAGAAATTACTTGGAGAAATGTATATATTTTGTTGCCCCCTAATGAAGTCTAATGAATTATAACAGAAGCATGTGATAATGAGTGGATTTTTGCTGGCTTTTAAATGAAAAAGACTGAGCCCTTGATCAGAGCTACACGGCTAGTGTCCATCACTCTTGGCACCCCACATGTTCCCCCAGCCTTGATTCTTGTAACCTTAGACAGGAACTGAATGTTATTAAGATCATTTTCTCTTTGTGGAATACCAAGTATGAGGGGTCAATTATGAATGCTTACAGCTCGCTGACCCTGCTACTATGGCTGAAGTAATAGCACCCAGAAAGTGTTTGCAGGTTAGGTATTTCAACTCAGAAGTAGCCATAGGTTCAAAGGGATAGTTTATTCAATGATTGAGAACCAGATATAGGCCCCATGCAGATATTGTTTTTTTTTTTTGTTTTGTTTATTTATTTATTTATTTATTTCAGTTTGGGATTAATACCTTTGAGTCAAGGACTCATTTTCAAAGGTTCCTCATCAGTGTTGAACAAACATTACAAAAATAAAGGTTTACAGAGGAAAAAAAGGAAAAACATTGAAGCATATACATAGGCAGTAATAGTAAAATTTGAAATCATACACTTCAAATTAGTACATACTAACATATAGACTGATTGGATAACAGGGGTTGGGGGGGTCAGCTGGAGGTGGCATTGTTTGAGGAGGGAGAGAGGTGGAACTTTCAACCAAGTGAGGCCATCATCAGGTAATCGGGGGTAGGGGAGCTGGTTAAGAAAAAAGTGGTATATAGCAGAAAGATGTAGAGGGGGGTAGGTAAATGGAAAACTGGGGGCGAGGTACTATCAGATTAGCGCAGGCAGGTACAATTAATTTTAGAGCCAAGGAGAGATTTGAGCCCAGCTTTGAATTTGAATATTGGTTTCTTTATAGGGGGTATAAGTGATTGAGGCCCTTACAGAGCAGCTCTACTAAAACAAAAAGCTTTAAACTATTAGATTTTCAACAGGTATGTTTTACCTTTAGTGATTTCTGGTTTTCTTTACTTTCTTTTGTTCTTGGTCTACTAAATATTTCAGATAATGCAATCCATGCTTCACTGAGTCTTTAAACAAAGCATCTAACTGTTTACAACTGGCCCACAATTGCTGTTTTTATATCATAGTTTTTCGTCACAGTGAGCAGTATGATGTCATTAACAAAGGCACTATGAGGTCAATAGGGGACAGGCCAGTGCTTTTTATACAGACTTTTTGGATAGAGTACCAACATGAGTTATAAACCCTGGAAAGGAAATCTGTAAAATTTATAAAATGTATTCCTAGTAAATGTTTGTAGACAAAATATCATGTTTATGTGTGTACAGGCTGAAGTGCAGTGATCATGAAACTGATCACTTTGTATAGGGTCCAAAGCAGTTAACAATGAGATGAAAATATTTTGCTCTTATAGAAAACACAGAATTTGCTGGCAGAGAAGGACCACTTAGCCATCCCAGTCTGCCCACTGTTCCCTACCTTTAGTATCTCCACTGACCCTACTTGATCTCTGGCTCTTTCTCCCACCCTCATTCCTTTCCACTAAGATTCCCTTGTGCCTATCCCATGCCTTCTTGAACCCCACCACTGTTTTTGCCTCAACCACCTTTGCTGGAAGGCTGTTCCAGTAATCCACCACTCTTTCTATGAAGAAAAACCTTCTCACATCTCCCCCTCCTGCTTCATAGCATGCCCCCTTGTTCTTGAGCACCTTTGTTCTGAAAAATACTCCCCTCCTGCACCTTATTTACCCCCGTGAGGTATTTAAAGGTCTCTATCCTGAGGGGATTCACCCCCAGAATTCTAAAAGGACTAAGGGGAGACCTAGTGACACCACTGACTACCCTCTTTAACAAATCATGGGAGGATGGGGTGGTACCTAAGGACTGGAGGAGGGCAGATGTGATTCCCTTCACAAAAGTGGGACCAAGACAGAGGCAGGAAACTACAGACCTGTCAGTTTGACCTCAGTGATTGGGAAAATGATGGACTCACTTCTGAAGGAAAGAATTGTTGAGTACCTAGAGGCCAGCAGGGCACAGGACCCAAGGCAGCATGTATTCAGAGCGGAAGGTCATGTCAGACGAATCTAATAGACTTATTTGACTGGGTAACCAAAGTAGTAGACCAGGGAGGGCCTGTGGACAGTAGTAGTTATGGCTGAAACAGGCGGCAGAGGCCGCTACACCCCTGGTGGAATGACCCCTGACCTCACCTGGCAAGGTCTTGTGATACTTGTCATAGCAGAAAATGATACAGTGAGCCAACCATTTGGACAAACATTGTTTGTAAACAGCATTTCCCTCTCTTTTGCTGGCAAAAGAAACAAATAGTTGGTCAGTCTTTCTGAGATCCTTCGTTCTGTTGGTGTAGTATCTCAGAATCCGGTGAACGTCCACAGTACGTAAAAGATACTCCCCATGATTGGAATGCTGTGTGAAAAAGGCAGGCAGTTCAATGGACTGGTTCAACGTAGATTCTGCTACCACCTTAGGGAGAAACTTAGGATTGGTGCTCAGAGCCACATGTTCCTTATGGAAAATCAAATATGGGATTTTGCACATCAAGGCCTGAAGCTCGGAAATTCTTTGAGTGGAAGTAATGGCCACTAGGAAGAGAGCCTTCCACGAAAGGAACTTAAGTTCTGCTGAGGCTGCCAGCTCAAAGGGAGGCAGTGTAAGCTTCTTGAGAATGAAATTCAGATCCCAAGGTGGGGCAGGAACCCGAATGGGGGGTCTCAGATGAAGAAGCCCTTGTAGAAAGGTCTTCGCGACCTCCAGCTGAGCTAAAGTTCTGTCCCCAAAGGGAACATGATAAGTGACCAGAGCCACCATGTGAACTTTCAAAGAGGAATGACTGAGACCCAGGTCAAAAAGAGAATGTATGTAGTCTAGTAGCCATCCGACAGGACAGGAGAAAGGCTCCAGGTCTTTGGACGAAGCCCAAATGGAAAATCGTTTCCATTTCATGGCATAGGTGGAGGGCTTCCTGCCCTCCACCAAGATCTCTGCCACTTGAGGAGAAACCCCAAAATGGGCTTGTGCTACATCTGTAGGAGCCAAGTATGCAGCTGAAGGGACTTGAGGCCCGGATAGACCAAGGATACCTGATCTTGGGTCAACAGTAGTCGCGAAAGTGGAAGAGGAATCAGAGGTTCCACTGAGTACTGTTGCAGAAGAGAGAACCAAACTTGCCTGGGTCAGAAGGGAGCGATGAGAATCATATGGGCCCCTTCTGAGCTGAGCTTGTGTAGGATCCTCAGAATCAATGGAATTGGAGGAAAAGCATAAACAAATCTGCCCTTCCAGTCGAGAGACAGAGCGTCTCTCCAGAGTCACCCATGCCCTGGAGCAAGCGAGCAAAAGGTGGGCAGTTTTGCGTTTAGTGGGGATGCGAACAGGTCAACCTGAAGAGTTCCCCAACATAGGAAGATGCCGTCTACTATTTCCTGGTCCAATTCCCACTCGTGAGGTTGAGCCAAGGATCGGCTCAAGTGATCTGCCAACGAATTCTCTACCCCCAGCACATGGACCGCCGTGAGATGAAGGTTGTGTAGGGTCGCCCATTCCCAGACCCGCATCGCTTCCCGACAAAGAGGGTAGGAATGAGTCCCCCCCTGTTTGTTGAGGTACCAGACTACACTCATGTTGTCGGTCTGGACAGCCAGGTGACCGGGAAGCAGAAAGGGGTGTAGTGCTTGAAGAGCGTACAACACCGCTCTGAGCTCATGCATGTTGATGTGAAGCATCTGCTTGAGTATGGACCACGAGCTCTGTGTCCGCTGGGATCCCAAATGAGCTCCCTAACCTTCGCCCGAGGCATCCGTTGTCAGTGTTTGGGAGGGGGGAGGAAGGCAGAAGGGAACTCCCCGACAAAGCTTCTCCTGAACCAACCACCAGTGCTAATCCTGAATCATTGAGGTCGAGACTAGCACCTCTTGGTCCAAGTCATCGACCAATTGATCCCACTGAGACCGAAGAGTCCACTGAGAGATTCTCATGTGGAGCTGAGCGCACGGAACTGTTGGAATTGCAGCTGCCATGAGCCCCAGGAGGTGAAGGACTGACCTGGTGGGAATTCGCCTGTGAGAAGACAAGAAGCTTGCCTAAACCTGGAATGTGGCCACCCTGTCTGGGGGCAGAAAGGCCATACCAGTGGTCATGTCCAGAATCGCCACAATGAACTGGAGGCATTGAGATGGGATCAAATGGGATTTGGCCTGGTTGATGGTAATACCACGGCTGGTAAAAACCTACCTGGTAAGACAAAGGGAATGCAGGAGCTCCTCCCTGGATGGGGCCGCCAGGAGCCAATCGTCCAGGTACGGGAAAATCTGCACACCCTGAGTACGCAGGTGGGCCACCACCATAGACAGACATTTGGTGAATACTCGGGGGGGGGCCAAGGAAGAGCAAATGGGAGGGCCTTGAACTGGTATTGGTCCCCCTGGAACAGCAAACTGGAGGTATTTGTGGTGGGAAGGGCAGATAAGGATATGCAGGTACGCGTCCTGCATGTTCAGAGCACACAGCCACAGTCCCAACTGAAGGAGGGGCAAGAGACTCTGTAGGAAGAGCAACCTGAACCTTTTGTACTCCATGAACAGATTTAGAGAGCTGAGGTCCAGAACGGGCCTCATGTCTCCTGTCTTCTTGGGGACCAGGAAGAAATGGGAGTAGAAGCCCATCCCCCAAAGGGGGGGATGGATTCTATTGCCTCCTTCAACAGAAGGGAGGAGATTTCTTCCTGAACCCTGAGAACATGTTCTGGGGAGTAAGACAACCTGGGGGGTTCTGGGAGGTTTCTGAAGAAACTCTATGGTGTGGCCCTCTGCTATGAGCTGAAGGACCCAAGAGTCGGAAGTGATCCTCTCCCAACCCGGTAGATGTAGTGAGAATCTCCCGCCTACCGGTTCCTCTGGATCGACCAGAGGCTGTGGGAGAGGGGGGGAGTCAGGAGGCATGGGGCAGCACCATGGCTGGAGCTCCTGCGAGCCTGTTTGGGTAGAGAGGTCTTGCAGCGGGCCTGGCTTGTTGGTCCCTTGTGGATTGCAGCAGCAGGCCCGTGTCACGAAGGTCAAGAAAGGAACAACACTGCGCTTGAGGGGCTCTGTACATGAAGTCAACCTCCTTGAGAGCAGTTCCCTTCTCTCTCAGTCCTGTAATGATGTCCTTGACATCGCCACCGAACAACACCGAACCTCGGAAGTGGGCGGCCTGGATGGCGGATTGTACTTCCGAGGCCAAACCTGACACCCGAAGCCAGGCATGTCACCACAAACTCACGGCGAATGCCAAACTTCATCCAGAAGTGTCCACCACATCGTAAGTAGTGCGCAGCATGTGCCTACTGGCCGAATATGTGGAGCGGACCAGGTCTGCCACTTCCTGTTTAGTCTGGGACTAAGGAAGGGTGTCCAACTTGGCTTCCACCCCTCTAAGGATAGCCTTCTGGTAATCCCCCATGTGAGCCATATAGTTCAAGGCTCTGATACCCAGAGTGGAAGAAGAAAAGATCTTCTTGCCATACTGGTCCAGAAGGCGGGATTCCTTATCGATTGGGGATGAGCTCAGGTGTTTCGGGTTAGCCGAACGGCCGTGGGCGGCACTGATCATGACCAAATCAGCCTTGGGGTGTGATGAAAGTAAGTCAATCCCCTCGGGAGCCTGATACAGCCTATCTGCCTTCCAAGGAAGGGGTGATAAAGCCGACATTTGTTTCCAGATAGTGGAAACGAGGTCAGCGCGAGGTTCGATCCAGGGTGGAACTAATGTGGGAGCGACCTCGGGAAAATCCAAATGGGCAGCTAGCTTCTGCCTCTGTGGATCTGGCTCCAGAGATTTCCACTGATGAAGAGCCTGGATTTTTCTTAGCAACTCTGTAAGCGAGGGATCCTCCGGAGGGGACTTTGGAGGAGTCCTGGGCCTGGGCTTGTCAGGAGTGCGAGGCTCGTCCAGATTGGAGCTGTCATCGGAGTCCTCCGATGAGTCTGAAGAAGGAGGAGATGAAGACCCCTCCCCACTCAGGGGAAGGAACATGGCTCCTAGGGGGCAAGGTGCCATCTCCAGCCTTAGACCCCGTAGCAGTGTGTCTGGGGTTGGGGGGAGGGTTCTCTCGCCCCCGGCAACGGGGATCCGGGACCGGGTCCATCGTCAGGAGGTGGCTCTCCACCTCCCTGGTGAGCTGAGCCTTGGCCTCAGCCCACCAAGAAGCCAGAGTCTCCCTCAGATCCACCGGCAGCAGAGGGGGCAGTGGAGGGGGGGATATGGATACTGGGGTATCTGTAGGGTGAGTATCCGTAGCCCGACAGTGGGAAGCCTGGCGTCGGGTACTGAGGCACCAGGTACTGTGGCGTCGGATACTGTGGCGTCGGATACTGCAGTGCTGGATACTGCGAAGCCGGATAAGACAGCATCAGATAAGACGGCGTAAGATCCGGCGCCAGGGGCTCTACCAGGGTAGAAGGTCCTGGAAGGGGCCCTGCAGGCGGGCCAGGGCCAGGTGGCCCAGTGGGCGTCGGGTCTGTCATCAGGGTGACGTCCGGCAAGGGGACATCGGCCGGCGATGGGGCCGGCGTCCGATTGTCCGATGTCAGGCCATCTGGACCTATGGGAGGGAGGCCTGACGGAGGCGCTGAAGAGTCCCTAGCGGCGTCCAGAGAAGGGCTGGAGGGATCCTCAGGATCCAACTGAGGAGACGCAGGGGCCTCGGATGGCAGCGGCGAAGGCTGCGGGGAGCCAAGGGTGTCAGATAAGACCAAAGGATCCGGCACAGGCTCCATCACCAAGCGACCACCGGATGGGCCTGTGGGCGTCTGACCAGCTGGATCCGGATGGGCGTCAGAGGAGCTGACATCCAACTGATCGGACCCAGCGCTCGAAGAAGGCCGCATGGGGGGGCGACATTGACAGGTGGCTTGATGGCCATGCGCTGCCCCGAAGGGTCAAGCGACTTAGCGGCCAACGCCCGACTTCCCAGAGAAGCTCAAACCAGAAGGCCGTGCAGAGGCGGCCTTACGCACAAGCCGGATGCCTCCTTTCCGGGCTCCCGACTGGCTCGGCGCCAAACCAGCCAGGGGACTGGCGCCATCTCAGACACCACCAAAACGGCCGTCGGGGAATGGTTCCCCGGAGGGGACGTTACCTGAAGGGTGGCGACCCCAGCCAAAGTAGCCGCAGCTGCGGATGAGGAGTCCTGGTCCCCGTGCTTCTCCTTCTTCTTCTTCTTCTTAAGGCCCTCGGGGGAGGTGGAAGCCTGTCGGAACTTTTCAGCTCCTTTTCCATGGAGGACATCTTCTTCTTTAGGATATGAGCCTCCAGGGACTACTGACTTCTTCTGTGGGTAGCCGTGTAGAACTTCAGGCAGTGCTGACAGGAATCCACAGGGTTGTCGGGGCCTAGGCAGATGAGACACTGAGAATGGCAATCCTTTTGTGGGTGTATGGGACGATATACATGGCAGGTAAAAGAATCCTGACGAATATATTCGAAAAATTGAAAAAAAATGACGGTGTAACTACCGGCGATGATTGACTGATGAGCAGTGGAACTTAACCGCGAGGCGCTGTCGAAAGCTAACGGGGGGAAAGAACTGGAAGGCAGGCGTGAGGAACCGCCCCTTTATACCGACGTCACCTGACATGGGAGAGGTCCCTCGCCAGAGACTGCTAGCTAGTAATTTTTCCGTAGGGTCCTGACGTCTGCCAGCTTCTGTCCTATACGTAATTACCTACTGCAAGAGCCCTCTCAAAGTAAGATCTCCCATTCAGTCCTGTGGCATAGCTCAACTCAGACACATTTATACATTTTTACTTTAAACTCTTGTCCAGTTACTAGCAGATGTACACCCACTCCAGGCGTTGATCAGACACAGGGTTCAGACACCACACAGTCACAATCCAGTTACTTTGGGCATTCACTTCCCCTTGTAAATACTTTCAAGTACACAGTCACAATTTGGCACACCTTGGGCTTTGCTGCCCTTGCAGATATTCTTAGGTTGCACAGTCAGACACTGGTTTACTCACTCAGATTACTTAGCAGAGTTGTTTTTTCTCTCTTGTGGTCTCAGGATTAATCAGCACTCTCACTGCTGAGGCAGATTCAGCCCTCTCACAGCTGGCTTGCAATCAGGTCACTGGCCCGCGTTTTCCCCAGACATGGAAAGGCTGGAAACTAGCCCTGGAGAACATTCTGCTGGCCGCTCCCAGGCTAGGAACTTTTGCTGCAGGCATCTGCTGATCTCTCCTCTTGGCAGGAGAAATCCCCTCTCCCTAGTGGAGAGGCTTAAGCTGGATTACCAGGCCCATTTACTCTGCTGGGGGCCTGAGCCTCCAACCCTGTGGGGGGCTCCCACTCGAATCTGGAAAATTGCTGAAAAACACAGTCTCTTATAGGGCTCTCCTGAGGCTCCTGATTGGCTGATGCTATTGGATGTTTGGCCTTTGATTGGCTAGAGAGCTTGTCAAGCAAGAAAATGAAGTATGCATGAGCCTCACTTGATGGACAGTTGGTTTGCTGTTTTGGTGCCTGAATTTAGGTCCCTGCATATCCGCATGAACACTTGGAAGTTTCCCATGAGCTTTGGCTAATGTCCCACAAGTCCTGGCTTTAATATTCTAGCTTTCTGGTTGGCTGTGGCTACTTGCAATGGCTGCTGAATACATAGAGTCCCTTAAGCAGATCAATACAGTCTCAAACAAAGACCTGGTGCAGCCAGAATAAATTAGATATTTGCCCAAATGCCCCACAGTTTAGCAGCCCTGGAAGAGTACTTGCTGTCGTTGCACAGAACAAGTAAATTGCTCAGTCTGCTTGCCTGTCACTGCTGCCATTATTTAAGGATGCCTTGCAGAAGGCAGGCTGTCTTATCTGAGTACCAAATACAACTGGTGCAGCCAGGAGCCAAGTTATTTTATTTAAAACGATTCCCTTTATACACGCTTTGCGCTCAAGACATTTGGTCAGTGGTTACATTTTTTTTCCATGTCAGCTATTGCCGAGAGCATAGCTTCCCCAAGGGCAGACAACCTCCATTAATATTCATGAGGTGCTTATTATTATGCATGAGCCCCTCGTAACAGCACCCGCTCCAACACTTAATTTAAACACTTTTGCGGCTCCTCTGCCACTGGGTTCAGGTCACCGGACCCTGTTTAGTTGGGAAAAGGCACGGAACCTGAACTTATTCTCCCAATTGACTGCAAATACAGTGGTTGGGAGATCAAAGCATGATTTATGTATGCACAATCCCCACCAGCACCGGAGTGCTGAAACAAGTAGCAGGGGATCGCAGCTTAAGTTTTGAGCCCAGATTAGGCTACAGTTAGCATGGGGCTGAACCGTGAGGAAACCTGAGGGCATAGCCAAGACTGAGGGACACACCAGGAAATGGCAGACAGCCAGGAGGTGCTCCAAGATGTGGGAGTGAGCACAGGAGTGAAAAGGCCATAAGGTAAGCCCCCAAATTGGGAGGTGGGCTACAGTTCTTTCAGAATTCTGGAGTGAATCCCGTCAGGCCCCATTGCCTTGTCCACCTTGAGTTTTAGGAGTTCTTTCAGGGCCCTTTCTTCTGTGAATGGACTGGTATTGACCTCCCTTTCCAGAGTGCTTCTATCATTTGGTTTAGGTCTTCTTTTGTGAATACTGAACAAAAGTATTCATTCGGTATCTCCACCTTTTCACTGTCACCCTCTGCCCACCCACCCCCTCCTCTTTATTAAACCTCACTATCCCTCCCTTGATCTTTCTTTGCTCACTAATGTACCTATAAAAGGTTTTATCCCCCTTCTTATCGGAGTTGGCTATCTTTTCCTCGGTTTGGGCCTTTGCTATTCTAATTGCCTTCTCCGCTTCCTTCTGCTTTAACTGATAGAGTTCTCTTTCCTGCTCTTCATGTATAAAGACATTAAAGAGGGCCAGTCCCAGCACTGATCCCCAAGGCACGCTGCTGGTCACCCTCACTTCCTGAAAGTGAACTCTGTTTATCATCACCCTCTGTCACCTATCCCCTAACCAATATCTTATCCAGTTTATCACCTTTGGACCCGTTCCTAAGCTCCCAAGCTTGTTTAATAGTCACCTATGTAGAACAGTGTTAAATGCCTTACTGAAATCTAGGTATGCCACATCCACCACACCATGCTGATCTAATTCATCAGTCACTAAATCAAAGAAATCTATCAGATTCCTTTGACATGACCTCCTTCTAATGAATCTATCCTGTCTAGAATCTTGTAACCAGTTTTATTCAAGATATTCCACTGTCCTCTCCCTCAGCAGAGATTCCATTAACTTTCCCACGATGTCAGGCTGACTGGCCTATAATTGACTGCCTCCTCCCTGCTACCACTTTTGTGAAGAGGGACTACATCTGCACGCCTGCAGTCCTCCAGAACCACACCTGTTACCAATGAGCTGTTAAATAGGACTGTCAAAGGTGCAGACAGTACCTCCCTGAGCTCTTTCAATACCTTAGGCTGTACCCCGTCTTGTCCCACTGCTTTGTCCACTTTCAGATTAGCGAGAACCTTTAGGACTCTGTCTCCTCTGAAAAAGGACTATCGTCCATCTCCCTCTTTTTAGAGCTCCTATTACTTTTTCTGTTATTCCTCTCCATTACTTTAATGCCAATACTAGAACATGGTAGCATCCTGTATCACAGTGTGAAAGATTCTGAATTGTGCAGGTGCACATTTCTGAAGAGGCACAGGTCACAAAGTTCAGAAGGGTTAAAAGGTGCACATTCTGTGATTGGTGGGGAGAAATTGTATGAACTAGTGGTCATACAGTGTTTCTGAAAGTGACAACTAGTCTGTGAGTGACCTTGATGACATCACACGAGATACTCTTCACTTACTAGTCTCTTTTTAACATGCAGAGAGTTAGAAAAAAGCTTGTAATCGTTAAACAAATAACACTGCAATCTGAGCTTTGACATGATGCATGTTGGGCATTAACTGTTCTTAATTCCAGGTTTAGTACTTTTGACTCAATTTTCTCTTTACAACATCTGCAAATAATAAAATTGGGATCACTTATTGAAAACATATGCTATATGACATGACCCACTCAAGAGTTATAACATTAAGTCATTAATAAGTAAATTGAACAGAGTAGGAACCTGAATACATCCCTGAAAATGCTTTGCATTGATTCCGTTGTAGGGAATCATTCCTCACCTAGCCTTACTTGAACTTGAAACCAGGGGCCCAATTCTAAGTCGGGATAAGCCGACATAAGCCAAGATATGTCAAACCCCATGGCATATCTCGTGACTTATGCCAAGCAATACGCCAGCCCCAACTACAAGAGGCGGCCTGCACCATGTTGGATGTTGGCTATGTCAATCGTGGGTTATGCCACCCACTACACCACAGCCCGCAGTGACATGGCGCAAGTGCAGGTTATGACAGCAACTGCACCCTATTCCAGGAGGCTGTCGTATCCTGCTGGCACGATTCTGAAAGATGCACTGGCAGAGCTACATTAGGACAGCTCGGAGCTGCTCTAAGGGGCATCCAATAGCTGCCACCAATGGCTGGCACCATCGGATGCCCACTCTGCAGCGTCACGGCAACAGTGCCAATCTACTCCCCATGCACCCGCAAGCACACCCCTGTCCCCCACTCCCCCAGACATCAGCGACCCCCGAGGATCCGAACACCAGAGCACCCCCTCTGGTCTCTGTGCCACCTGACCCATCCCCCCATGCCCGCTCTTGTGTGCCGTGCTGTTCTGGGGTGGGAGGGCTTTGGGAGGGCTGCCAGTCATGAGCCACAACTTGCGACATCTGGGTTGGTTACACCATGCCCATGTCGTAAGCCTCTGCATGGCGTAACCCACATGTCACAAGTGCCTGGACCCTACCGCTATTGGAATATGGTACAGGGTCCCCCGCATAGTGGCAAATGGTATAACTCACAGCCGCCTGCCAGTTAAGACATTCATCTTGGAATCGGCCCCCAGGTTCCACTATGGCATGCTTTAACAAGATCTAAGCAGTAGGGTTCAATCCCCCAAATGTTCATGTTTAAACCATAGACCCAGTCTTACTATTATATTGAAATCTGTTTAGAAGTCTTTTGGCAGCATATTTATAAACATACTGGAAAGCAGTACTATAAGCCTCAAAAGCTTGCATCTTTAATTTTCATTTGCCTAATTAAAGGTACTATCTTTATCTAGCGAAAGGATTCTCTTGATTTCTCTCCTAGTTGTGTGTGGGCTAACACGGCACAACTCTATCTTGATGTGGCAGTATATCTGAAAGTCATGTAAACTGCGATGCAAAGGGCTGTGTGCACCTGCTACTTTGTGTATGGTATTAAAGATCTACTGGAAACCTTGCACAATGGAATTCTAATGCACCTCACTTCAATATTACACAAAGCAAGGCACAACCGTGTGTTTGTGTGCGCGTGTGCATGCACACATACTGCACTACTGTCCCTTTGTGCCAACCCTAGAAAGAGATAAGCAGTAAAGGCTTGATAGGCAGATTGTGAGGCTCTTAGCAGTTAGCACTGCATCACTAAAGTGCCATAGTCGAAAGGAGCATGCTAATTGCCCATGCTTATATGCCCTGTCCTAACACCTACTTAACATATCATTATGTACCATTTCCATGCCACTGAGCAGGAATGTTACTCCATGCAGGGGAGTGGGGAGGGGGGCTGCACAGTACAAAAGAGCAATGCAGACACCCATGTTGACAGAATGCAATGTGAGGAATCTGCCCATCTTTGGCACCAGCAAGTCACTTGTCCAAAGGCTTCAGGGAGGCCAGCAGGTCTTGTTCTCTGTATTCATTCAAGGACCATTACGTACTGTATGACTGTCTTTGTTTGCAGTCACTTGACCTCCCATGTGTCACCTCAACATGGCCACAGCTGCAGGGAGCTGCTTCTCCAAGCTGGTTGCATCCCTTCATTGTGTCCACTGCAGCATAGCTTCATTGTTAAGGCAGCAAATTTGCTTTCCCTATTTGCAGAATGTTAAAACAAACTTTTTGAAAGCAGCAAAAACAGCCTGTTAAAACTTTAAAAAGTGTTAAATATGCCTCTGCGCACTGTACATTAGCACTGATGTGCTCACTACTTCGTTACATGAAAATTGAGGCATTCAGTATAGCAAAACCTGTGCTAACTACTGAACCAAGGAACAGTTTACGTGGAGCAAAGGCAGTTTGTGTGACACTAAAGCTGGAACATTCTTTAATGCTACAAATAACCATGTCTGTTTAATATGGGTATACTTGTCAATCAAATAATAACATGTGAAGCAGTTAGCAGTGGTGCTATAGGCAGTCTAAAGCCTGCAAGTTCTCCTAAAATCAAGTTTTACTTGATTCTAATTGCTCCAGAGGTCTCCCCCAAATCTCCGCTGAGATACCATATTTACCAGCAAAAATTAAGATCATAAAAATGGGCAATTTTAGTAAGGCTCAGTACCCAAACTCTAGTATCAGAAAGGTAGCCCACTCTCCATGTCCAGGGTTATGCCGATGGTAAAATCAGGGAAGGGGAGCACACAAGCCACCAAACACTTATTTGACCTTCAGGGACTCAGGGTGACCTCCCAAGCTGTTGGACTCTCTCAGGGCCGGTGCAGGGCTGCAAACAAAGATTAGCAAACAGTCACAAACAATAATGGAATGTCCATAACTCGATTTAACGTTCAACCATCTCCATTTATTAGGGGAAAGCCCATGAGCTTATTATTAGAAAATGTATGTTGCGTGTTATATCAGCTGTTACTGTAATTCCCTAAAGTATGTTTGCTCTCTTCACTATAATAGGTTGTTATGTAGTGTAGCCATTTATGTCAGGCATGCTGCTTATATGTTTATGAACATTTTCCAATGTCAAGTATTCTGTATATATAGACTGAGGCCCAGATATTCAAAAGGGTTGCACCATGCCAGCGCAAGCCCGAAAATGCTCCATTCTGCGATATTCAGCAGGAGGCAGTTGCACCCCCTCCAAATCACGCTGAGCAATAGCGCAATGATAATGAATGTATGCGCAACTGAAGGGGCAGGAACCATGCATAAATGGCGCAGTGCGATATTCAACGACATGCGCCATGCGCAATAGGGGTGCAAGTAAAAGTTGCGCAATAGTGGAAATGAGCCAAAATAAAAAGGAACAAGGGAGAGGCGCAAGAACGCTACAGGAAAGGCACATGTTGCTGAACTATAGCCAGCCACACAGGCAACACAGACACACAGGGCAGGACAGAGAAAGGGCACTTGGAGCCCACAGGCACAGGGAAGGTGTGGGGAGCCGCAGTGCAGAAGGAGGAAGTGCCACACAGCACTGAGGCCACCAGAGGAAGGTGTTCCCAGTGCAGGGGAAGTAGCAGCCAGGACAGCGGGGGGAACACAGAAACAGCTGCATGGGGGGGTGAACACAAGCCAGGGACATGGCCATTGCCATCGTCCAGATGGAGGCAGTAATGAGGGGGGTGAGAAGGCGGGCAGCAGGGGGGCACTGCCATGGAAGGGCCCATCGGTGGTATGCCCCCAACAGGCAGTACTGAGCCCCCACCAGCTTCGAGTTGTACAGCGATACTGAGATTGCGGGCCAGTACTGCCTGAATCAGGCAATTGTGAGGCAGCTCTGTGAGCTGTACAGTGATGTGATGCAGGCACCCACACGACGGAGCCATGCTCTGTTAGTGGAGACTAAAGTGACAGCTTGCATGTGCTTGCTCACCATGGGTACCTTCCAGAGACCATCAGGGGACACCACAGGCATAACCCAGTCGGCCGCGTCACGCCACCTCACCCAATTCCTCAGCGCACTGCTGCCACATGCTGCGGAGTACATCCATTTCCCCAGCACACCGGTGGAGCGCACAGCAAACATACAGGAGTTCTACAGGGTAGCACGTATGCCTGGCGTGCTAGGGGCAATAGACTGCACCCATGTGGCCATCCACACCACCTGGCCCAGAGGGGGCCGCATATATTAATCAGAAGGGCTATGCTAGCATCAACTGCCAGGTGGTGTGCGATGCCAAGGGGTGCATAATCAATGTCTGCGCCACGCACCCTGGGGGAGCACACGATGCCTTCATCTGGCACCAGTCAGCACTGTGCCACAGATTCAAGAGTGGGGACATCCCCACTGGCCACTTAGTGGGTGAGTATGCAAACCACATGGACAAACTTACGACTTGGGAGGGGAATGGTCCGAGGTGACATGGGTAGTGGCCTATATGGCCCGGGGCAGGGTGATGCTGGTCACCAAACTAACCTCCACCCTCTACACACAGGTGACAGTGGATACCCACTCCATCCCTGGCTGCTTACACCATACCGGTGGCCCGCGACCCCATCACAGCAATGCTACAATGAGGTACATGCCACCACACGTAATGTCATCGAGCGGGTGTTCAATATGCTGAAGGCACATTTCCGTTGCCTGGACACCTCTGGCGGTGCCCTACAGCACAGCCCCTCAAAGGCCTGCGGGCTATTCCTGGCCTGTTGCATCCTACACAACATGGCCAACAAATGTGGGATAGCCGTATAGGTCAAAGAGGAGGACAGCGATGGGGACAATGAGGACGCCGGTGACAATGGTGATGGGAAGCCCCCCCTTGAGCGACAGGACCCCCGACTGCTCCGGCTGGCACAGCTGCACCGGGACACAATCACAGAGGAGCACTTCAGCCAAACCAGGTAAGTCATGGGGCTATGTGCAACCACCAGTGGCAAAGGCACAACCCACAAACAAGCATGGACACACACCAGGGGTGCATGCCCTCAAGGGAAGTGGCTGGGCATGGAACCACACACACTGCCAGGGATGGGTGAGGTCTAACATGGCACGTGGTCAGATACACACACACACACACACACACACACACACACACACACACCCCTACCTCATCAGACATGCACAAAGGGTAGGAGGCACGCCAACCCAGAACACCACCCCTAGCCACACACGTCCACAGACCACCACGCCCACTGCCTGTCATTGTGCATGTGTCAGACACTGGGCACCATTGCACAGTGGCATACAGTGCAATGCAGGCATCATCATGCACATGCAACTGCGGACAACAGCTGGGAGGGTGTGCAGATGGACTGTATGTGTGCATGCTGGGCCGGGTACCCACCCGTGCATTGCCTGCTGAATTACACAATGCACACAGGGCAGCATCAGACAGTTGCCATGCTGGGAGACAGGTCAGTCACATGCCACAGTGCCACGGCCACCACGGATGCATGGGTGGCCCCGCTGAGACCCGCCAGCAGTGACAGTCTGACCACTGGCCTCATGGGGTGGCACCGATGGTCCCCAAGGGGTTCCACTGCGTGAACATGACCGTGTTCATGCAGGGGTCTGCAACACATCGAACATGCCTGCACCAGGCGTGCTCGGGATGCACACAGCTGAATCAGGTGTCGACAAGGAAGGTGTCGCACGACGCCGGGAACTGGGGGTGGATATTGCACTGCATGGTGTCTGTGACACATGGGCAAATAACTGTGTGCCCACTGTGGCCATGGCAACTGTGATTGTCTGTGTCAGCCTGTCAATGACAACAGTCACATCCTCCCACATCCGGTCCATCCCTGCCAGGAGCAGAGTGGTGTCTCTGCTGCGACACTCGTCTGCCTGGTGCAGAGCCACACTCAGTGCATCCACCGCTGTCACAAGCCGCATCTGCTGATGCTTGCAGTATGTGGGTGTGCTCATCCAAGAGGTCATCTGCCTGATCGGCATGCTGTCCCTCAAGGTGTTCGCGGCCCTGATGCTCATCACCCCTTGAGGGTGGGCGCTGCACACCAGGGCCAGGCCTGGGCATGTCCACAGGTGGTGCACTGATGCTGCCCCCTGACACTGTACCCCCATGCCCATTGGCCAACTGCTGATGCTGCCTCTCCGGCTGACGCTCCCCAGGGCTCAATGGTGCCGCCGCAGTGGCCGCAACAGTCCCACTGTCCTGTACACACACCAATGCTGCCCAACCGGTGCTGACAGGCACAGGCTGGGACTGTGATGACACACAGGCCTCCACGGCGGCAGCACCCACAGCCATGGTCACGATGTAACCTGCTGTGTGGCCATCCTGTGGCACACACGTGTCACTGCCCATGACATTAGCGACATCATCATCGGTGACAGATCCGGCACCAGCCCAAGTCTCAGCATGCTGGCATCCATGGACGCTGGCACGCTGGGACACGGGCAGGGCCTCCTCCACACCTGCTCCACCAACATCAGTCTGAATGTCCAAGCGGGTCCACTGTCACCCTGAGCCACGTATTCTTGTGGAGGTGGATGGGCCCTCCTCCATTTCCATGTGACCGGCCTCAGTGGAGAAGCCCACCACCACTGACCCATGCAGATGCTCAGGAGCTGTAAGGGAAAACAAAGTTGCGTTACTGCATGTGACCTACCTTGCCCCCCCCCCCAATAGACAAACCATAACTTACCATGCAGGGATGGGCTACCACCCATCTGGAATCCACCACCCAGAACACTCTCAATGGTGCAACGCTGCATGCTGCGAGCAACTTGCTCCTCCTGTGGGGTCAGGCGTAGCACCTCCGGCTGTTCCCCACCTGTCGCAGACCATGTTGCCCTGATGGCAGCCATCTTCTCCTTAATCCTCTACCTGTTTGTGCCCATCTTCTTCTTGCACTCCTGCATGGAGTGCTGGTGGCTACCATGTAGGTTTACAGCATGCGCCACCTCTTCCCATGCAGCAGCATGGGCCTGTGGTGTTCCCTGGCATCTGCTGAGAAGCGGCTCCTGGTCTAGGTAGGCCTCGAACAGGGCATCTGTCTTGGCCTTCATGAAATTCAGCCTCCTCTTCCTCCCACAACTCTGTTCCTCTTCCTCCACAACACGCTCAGTCATGATTCAGCCTGTGAGAATGACAGGTGTTACCTGTGACTGTGCAGTCCCATGCATGTCCCAAAATCCACAGTCCACACTCCCAAACAGCATGCGACTCACTGCAATAGACTGCAGTAACCGACTATGGCCAGTGCAGCCCAATGTCGCACTTTTATAGCGCAACCCATGCAAATGAGACGAGGCGCATCTTTAAGTGGATACAAATGCAGTGACTGTGCCATTGAATGGCTGATTAGATGATTTGCATATGCCGGCCGAATATTGTGCTGTTCTGCTTTGCGCAATTGTGTTGAACACGCTGAGCCAAGGGCGCAGTTCTGTGACATGCACAGTACACACCTAACTGTGCATGTCTGGGTTGATGATGCAGGCGCCTGCCACGCTGCTGACATGCTGTGTGCTGGAGGCAATGCAGGGCATGGCCACCATTGTGCCAGTAGCACTACAGCACTGTTCACCTATATGGTGCTGTGGCACTGTGGCATCGTAGACGCACTGGGGCAACAGCGCGGCAGGCCACTACAGGAGGTGGCACACAGGCACCCAATCACACTACACGCATTGGGTTCCAATCACGCTGTGGCTGTCCGTGTGCCACAGACCCTTGACCCTGTGCCCGACCTTTGCCCCCTAGGCACCATGCGTCAGGCATGGGTGTACCACTATCATGCTGTTCGTGACAGCGCGATAGGGAATGGCAGCGCTGTACCACGCAGCATCTGCACATGGCAAGACCACGCTGCAGAGCGCCATTTTGACTAAACTGAGCAGCAGAGATGGCACGGAGGAGTGCTGTGCAGTGGAGCCAGGTGGAGCTGGCAAACCTTGTTGCCATTGTGGAGTCACATGTTGGGCCTTTATTTGGGGAGGCACCCCTGGACAAGGAGTCAGGTGTGACAGGAGGTGGCTGATGCCCTGGAGGAGGCCACCAGTATGGGGTGGACGGCAGAGCAGTGCCACCACCGATAAGGGGACCTGAGGTGGAGGGACCCAGACCTGCTTGCCTGCCTGTGGGCACATGCCAGGAGGGGCATGGTGCCACGGCCAGGTAGGTGTAACACCCATACACTTTTATCATCCATTCGGGTATCATGGTTGCATGTGTCCGGCACATGGGGGGGTGTCCGGTGTTGGCCGTGGTGGTGTTGATCGGGTGTGGGGTGGGTGGGTCTGGCTGTGTGAGATTGCACACACATGGGGGAGGGGGGACTTTGCTGCAGGATTGTACTGATGGACCAGCGGGCCGGGAGGGGTGAAGGTCCGCAGAGGCGCAGGGACTAGCCTGCTGAAGGTGGGTGCCTTACATCCATGATTACTATTGCATGCTGTGTAACAGGTTGGGTAGTGGGGCATGGCCACCATCCATTGACACCACTGCCATGCACGCAGCTTGTTACAGTCAGCACTGTCCAGTGGCACTGCATGTCTGGGAGTGCGTCAATGGTGGGCCATGCGTGCACCGGGCACATGGCTGTGCCACTGCCTTCACACCGCATAGCCAAGTCACTGTATGGCCACAGTGGTGCTGTGCAGGATATGGGCGGTGGGTGTGTGCAGTGGTCCACATGGCTGTGGCTGCCTGGGTAGGCAGGTCTTGTAGACACGGTCACTGTGGGTGGTCGCACACCATCACAGGGGCGTGGCACATGGCTGTATGCCATGCACAATGGGTTTGCTGCAGGGGGCTGGACAGTCACATGCATTGACTCTGCTCCCTTGTCCTAGGTGGACAACACTGGATGGCCCTAGAATGGGGCATACGAGAGCTTCTGCAACTGGCCCGGGTGTCCCTGGCAGTGTTGGAGCGCATGGAGCGGCATGGGGTCTGGAGGAGAAGAACCCGGAGGTGCCACAGGAGTGGAGAGCGGGGCACAGAATAGGCCCTCCATGACTCCCTGACACCCATAACCCCCTGGACCCACCCTCACACCCCTTCTTCCCTCTCCCATTTGTACACCCCTGCCCCATGCCCACCCCACCTGGTTTGTGGCCCTTTCCCCCACCACCCTTGTATATATTTGTACATATGTTTGAGAGTTATTTTTTTAATACATACATTTTGTTATAACAACTGTGGTGATCTCTGATTTGCAGCGGGTTACAGGTGCTCAGCTGCAGTGGTGTGCATGGTGTCAGGGGTGGTGCACGCATGGGTGTGTGTGTGTGTGTGTGTGTGTGTGTGCGTGTGCGCAGAGGTGAACCGCCTATGGTGTGGGCAGAGGGATCAGTCACTGTCTGTGGTTTGTGTGTTGTACTCTGTGCACTGGATGCCTGTGTGTAGTGGTCCATGGGGCCTGCACTGTGTGCGTGGCACCCCTGTCAGACCGTCCATGGCCTGTGCAGCTGACACCCTTGCATGTTTGTGATATGCACGGTCTGCTGGCGTGTCAGTGGTGGCTGTTGTGGCCAGTGCTGGGATGGGATGCATCCTTGGGAGGGTGTGCAGGGTGCTGTACTGCTGGAGGTGGGGGTCAGGGCATGCTGCCCTGTCACATGTGGGGTACCCTGGGTATTGCTGGCATGGTCAGTCTCTCAGCTGTGTACCTCAGAGGGACGTGCAGGGTGGCACTGTGTATGCATTTGTTGCATCACTGTCTGCTGCCGCCCGCTGCAGGGTGCCCATGGAAGGGCTGCCTTGCATGGCTCCATGGTGCACAGGGTTGCATTGTCACAGTGGGGGTGGTGGCATGCATGGGGTGTCCTGCACTGTTGGGTGCTACTCCTGGGCAGGGTGTATGGGGATCATGGTGCAGGGTGTGCTCTGCATTTGTGGGATGGTGTGATACGGGGTGGTCGGACATCCTTGTGTGCCAGTCACAGCTTGCCATGGGGTGTGATGGGGCACCATGGCCCGGCTGTGGGTTGGTTGTTGGTCTCCATGGGCCAGTGGTTATTCCAGCCCTCCCCCAGTTGTGCAGTGCATGGGGTGTGGGGGACGATGTCTGTTCTGCTGTGTGTTCCTCTGCCCATCTGTGGCATGTGTGTTAGGCCCCCTGCATTCCTGGTTGTGCTGTTGCATTGCTGCCCTGCTGCAGGGGGGGGTGTCCCTGGTTGCACTATGGCGCATCTGGACTGCTCAGCTGAACATCCCTTGTTGCGCTATGGCACATCAGATATGCTCAGCTTCACCTTCCTAGTTGCGCTATGGTGCAGGTGGCGCGATATTCAGTCGTCGGCCGTCTTCGCATCTTGGCCTGCGCAGTTTTTGAATATCGCGCTTCTTGCGCATGGGTGCAGAGGACTTCCGTTTACTTCTGCTGTTGCGCACTTTTTGGTCGCAGTTTGAATATCTGGGCCTGAATCTTTTTTTATGAGCCTGCTGTTTTGTCTCAGCCTGCTGTTGTTAACTTCGACCCCTTTGTACCCTCCCGGATCGTGCCTGAAAATAGGCATTTATTTGTATACTGCTCCTACCTGGTGAATGAAAATTAAATACATAAATAAATAGTCACAGTACAGCATTTTAGGGAGAATTAAAGTCCAAAACAAAAGCCATGTTCCACAGGGGCAAATTCTTCAGGGCTGCTGCCACATATGTCAAAGTCTAGGCACTTTCAGGGCTGCATACAATCCAGAGGCATGTTACATTAAACAGGAGACAATGGGTTTTAGGAACCAGATACGTGCAAAGGACCTAGCATGAGGTAATTTATACAGCGCTATCCCTGCAGTATTTTAAAGCAAGGGCATATGGATAGAATAATGTATCATATGGGTCACCCCCAGAGATGCCCAGGGATCCATCCAACCAATTTCCCCAAGACCCGGTACCCTTCACTATACTATCAGACAACAGAGGGTTCACAGTAGTCTGGACTGGGTTCCTGTGTGTCCACCTCTGTGTGGGTTTACGAGTACACACATATTCCAACATGTCCCTGCTTGTGGTCCCAGCTGGTCTAGGACCCACTGGGATTACCTCATAAATCAGAATTGGCTGGATGAGGCCTTCACCCTCCAAGGGTCTCAGCTGCCACAGCTTCGACCTCTCTCCCTCTACCAAGCATTGACCCTCATGGCACAGAGTGTCCAGAATCAAATTAATGAAACCCAGGCCTAGTAGACCTACTTCATAGACTGTACTCCTAAGGAGATACAGAAAGATAAATTCTGCAGGCATGCACACCACACCTGGAACTTTACCTTCTGTTGTTTTGTAATATACTGTAACTCGAAACAGGCTTCTTACAGATATGAGCCCAGGGAGGTGGAAGCTGGGAAATTGTCAGTAAGATGGTTAAAAGTATGAGGCTGACTAAAATATAGAGAAATTATGTACCCAAGTTTGCATAGGAATATTATTTTCTAAACTGGCTCTAAAATTCCCAGTACTTTGAGCCCCAAAGGCTAATGTTTTTCTCTCAAACCATTACATTCTACGGTTGATTAAAACTGGCCCAGATGTGCTATCTCCAGCTACTGTAGTTTTGAGGGGATTTCAGTCATTTTTTATCTGCTTTCATTTACATAGAGGTTGACGGCAGATAAAGACCACAAGGCCCATCCAGTCTGCCCATTTCTTTTTCTACCTTATAAATGTGCCATCAGCCTTTGTTCTGTCAGTGGCCTATCTATTCATACTCATCTGTATTGCTCCCTTATGCCTATCCCATGCCTGTTTGAAGCCTTGCACTGTATTTAGAGCCACCACTTCCTGAGGTAGGCCATTCCATGCATCCACCACTCTTTCTGTGAAAAAGAATTTCCTCACATTCCCCCTTAATCAGCCTCCCTCTAATCTCATGCTGTGTCCTCTTGTCCTGCTATTTTTCTTATATTTAAACATGTTAGACTCTTTCACCTTGTTAATGCCTTTAAGGTGTTTGAATGTTTCGATCATATCACCTCTCTCCCTCCTTTGCTCAAGGGTATACATATTGAGCTCCGTTAATCTGTCCTCATATGTCTTCTGGTGCAGTCCTGCACCATTTAGTTCCCTTCTCGGACTGCCTCAATTTGGTTAATGTCCTCGTGAAGGTGTGGCCTGCAGTACTATGTGAGTACTCCAGATGGGGCCTAACCAATGTCTTGTAAAGAGGGATTATTACCTCCCTTTTACGACTTGTGATACCCCTACTAATACACTCTAACATCCCCCTAGCCTTAAATACTGCATTAGAGGTCTGCTTGGATGATTTCAGGTCATCGGTGATGATGATTCCCAAGTCTCTTTCTTCCTTTGTGACTGCCAGCAACTCCCCTCCCAGCCTATAGGTAGCTTCAGGATTTCTCTTCCCTATGTGCATGATCTTGCACTTCTTTGCATTAAATCCCAGTTGCCACTCTTCTGACCATTTTGCTAGTTTATCCAGATCTCTTCTCATTCTGCCCACCCCATCTGGATCATCTACTCTGTTGCAGATCTTGGTGTCATCTGCAAACAGACAAGCCTTACCCTCTAGTCCATCTGCAATGTCACTAATGAAGATATTGAAGAGGACTGACCCCAGGACTGATCCCTGAGGTACCCCACTTGTGACTTGCATCTCTTCTGACTGTATACCATTTACCACCACTCTCTGTTTTCTGCTCGTCAACCAGTTTGCCACCCAGTTGACCAACTTCTGACCCACCCCAAGCCTACCCAGCTTATTTATCAATCTTCTATGTGGAACAGTGTCGAAAACTTTGCTGAAGTCAAGGTAGGTGACATCAACTGATCCCCCTTGGTCCACCACTCTGGTTACCCAGTCAAAGAAATCTATGAGATTAGTTTGACAGGACCTTCCTTTTGTAAACCCATGCTGTCTTGGATTCTGTGCCCCTGTGGATTCTAGGTGTTGCACTATCCTTTCCTTAAGGAGTGCCTCCATAATCTTGCCCACTACTGAGGCAAGACTGACTGATCTGTAGTTCCCTGCCTCCTCCCTGCTACTACTCTTGTGGAGCGGGCTCACATGAGCCCTTCTTCAGTCTTCTGGAACCTCTCCTGTGCTCAGAGACTCACTAAACAGTTCTGCTAATGGTTCTGCTAGTTCCACCCTTAGCTCCTTAAGTACCCTAGGATGTATGCCATCAGGTCCCATTGCCTTGTCCACACTAAGCTTAGCGAGCTCTTGTAGGATCCTTTCTTTTGTGAAGGGAGTAGTGCTCACCCTCCTCCCCCCTGTGTCCATGGTGCTGAGCTGTGAGCCCTGCTCTACCTTCCCTTCAGTAAATACTGAGCAAAAGTATCTATTTAGGATAGATTCTTTTACAGGGCCCTCCTCTTCACATGCCCCCTTTTCTCCTTTATGCTTAGCAATACCCCCTCTGGATTTTCTCCTTTCACTAATGTATCTATAGAAAGTCTTGTCACCTTCTTTTACTGTTCGTGCTAGTGTTTCCTCAGTTTGAGTCTTTGCCTGCCTTACTACCTTCCCTGCTTCTCTTAGGGCAGTTTGGTATGCCTCCCTGTCTTCATCCCGCTGTGTTCCATTATATTTCCTGAAGGCCAGCCTTTTGGCTCTGACCTTTTCTGCTACTATATTTGAGAACAAAAGTGTTTTCCTTCTTCTTTTGCACTTCCTTTTCTGTTTAACACAATGGGATGTTGCTTCAAGTATTGCATCTTTAATGCTTGCCCACTTTGCTTGTACCCCCTCACCTGTGTTTCTTTTTGCCAGGGCTAGCTTAACTCTGTTGGCCATCTTATCAAGTCAGTTCCTCTGAAGTCCCATATTTTTGCCTTGGAATGGGATGATTTAGATGTAGTGGCCAAATTGAACCATACCATGTGATGGTCACTGGCCCCCAATGATCCCTTCCCTGTTAGTCAGTACTAGATCTAGGACAGCCCTGTCTCTTGTGGGTTGTTGTACCAGTTGTTTGAGACCCTCCCCCTGCAGGGAATCCACCATGTGTCTAATTCTGGCAGATGTTCCTGCTGGTATTGACCCATCTGTATCCGGCATGTTGAAGTCTCCCATTATCAGAACCTCCCCTTTAGCTGTCATGTTTTGTATATCTTCTAACAGTAATGTGTCCATGTCCTCCCCCTGGTCTGGGGGCCTGTAGACGACCCAGGTTTTTATGACTGTCCCATTCCCTGTTTCCAGGGTGACCCACAGTTCTTCTGGCTCCTTATGTGTATTCTGAATTTCTGTAGCTTTGACATTTTCATGGACATACAGGGCCACTCCACCCACCCACCCTTTTTGCACCTCGGTCTTTTCTGAACAGTACATAGCCAGGTACTGAAGTCTCCCAAGTGTGGTTACTGGTAAATCACGTCTCACTAATTGCTACTATGTCCAGTTTAGCCTCTGACATTATTGCCTCCAGGTCTGGGATCTTATTTCCCAGGGTGTGAGCATTTGTGTACATGATTTTCCATCGGCCAGATTTCGGTATGTTAGTTGTTGGGTGAGGTTTGGCATTTCCCCTGTGCGTCATAGGGGGAGACTGACCTTTTTTCTTACCTGATGATGCAAATGAACTGCAAACATGCTGAATCCCTGTTTGACCACTAGCTGAGGGGGGAGGGGTGTTCTTCCCATTCGACATATGGGGTGCTGCACCCCTCTTCCCATTTGCTAGTTTAAATATTCTGCAAAGACGTCAAACTTCTGCCCCAATGCACTGACTCCTCCTTAGTCAGATGCAGTCCATCAAATTTAAAGAACTTTCACTCCCAGAACTGGTGCCAGTTCCCTACAAATCTGTGTCCTTTTTCCTGACACCAGCCCTTGAACCACATGTTTAGCTCCCCTATCTCCCCTTCTCTGACCTTCTGTCCATCTGCCCCCCTCTCCCAGACTGGCAGGATCTCAGAGAAGGAGATGTTGGATGAAATGGATGATAGTTTGTCACCCAGCCTGGTCAGGTGTTCTTTGGTCTCCACAACTGACCGACTGGCAAGATCGTTAGTCCCTATGTGTACCAGGGCGTCAATGTTTTCTCCTGCTTTGTGAACAATTTTAGTAACGGTCAGTGTCTCTCCACACTGATGTACCTGGGAGACATCTGACCATTACCCCTGGCTGGAGATGAGTATCAACTTCCGAATCATGACGTCTCTTATGATCAGAAGTTTTTTGGATTTACTTTTTGCTTTTTTTGTTTTGGTCCCTGATTTGGGTGAGTTTTGTTGTGCTAGCTCCTGTGCTGCAGTGTCCTGCTCTGCAGTGTCCTCTGCCCCTTTGTTTGATTTTGGAGATAGAGGCAGATACCTGTTTGTAGTGTTTATATGGTATTTGGAGGTAATATGTTGGAGAGCACAGAGTGATGGGGCACCCGATTTGCTCCTTCTAACCACCTACCAACCTCCTGGACCAACTACCCTCTGCGGTCGAGGTTCTTCTGTTGGATGTTGGGGAAATGGCGGATGGTTCTTATAATGTATTTCCTCTTGAATATGAAATTTGACGTGTGCAATCTCTGCCCAAGCTGCCCGGAGCTGAGCCCTAAGATCTCCAATGGCCCAGCATGTAGGACAATGTCCTAAATCCTGTAAGACTGTCCTTCAGAAAAGTATTCTGCAGTATCTTCCTCCTGGAGATCGAGGCCTCCGATTTAGTGGTGGAACCAGTCGGTTGGTCTGATCATTACTCAGTTGGGTTCAATTTTGAAGCCCCCCTGGGTAGGTCGGCCCCTGTGGAG